>JAZHFQ010000253.1:0-2726412 GCA_038387885.1 Spodoptera picta | reverse complement strand
AACCTAACCTAACCTAACCTAACCTAACCTAACCTAACCTAACCTAACCTAACCTAACCTAACCTAACCTAACCTAACCTAACCTAACCTAACCTAACCTAACCTAACCCGAAATATTTTGGAAACCAAACAACCGATTTCGGAGCAGTTTTCAGTTTTTACCATCTCCTCTAAGCTCCCAATAACCATTTCGGCACTTTTTACAGTCGAGGGCTCAACCCCCGAACTAATTTCCACCCCTAAAGTTACTTTGGACCAAAATATTTCATTCGAAAATTTTTAACTTTTTTCATATTTGACCTAGGGCGACAAAATTTTTATTAACGGTTTAGGAACTTATAATCTACGATTTGGATAGGTTTTTGACTCGATAACTCCAGACGTTTCGCGAAAAATCCTCGCAATTGACCAAAATTTGGTGAAAAAACTCGTTTTTCAATCAAAACTTTAAATTCTTTCAGGAAACCGATCCGGGATTTTCGCTCTGTTGGACGGCCCGCGCCGAGACGCTTCTCCCGACGTATCGCACGCCCCGATCGGATAACAAAAATTTTCAAATTTTGACCTCCCACCCGCCCTTATACTATATAGGGAAAAGACAGGGAAACCTTTTCCGGACCCAAAATATTTTTATTGACTTTTCTGACAGACTGCATTAAACTGACCAAATATTTCCTGGTTTCCGCTACGTCTGACCTGTAGATTAGGCACAGGACCTAATTGAATATCCAAATTTACTCACTTATTGATCACTTTTATATAATTATTTATTGACTAAATTTATTAATTATTTGACCCCCCTTTACAGGGTATTATTTTAACATTCAATCTACGATTCAGCTTTTCTTTTTATTTTGACAACCCCCCTATACAGGAAATATTCTTATTTTAATTTCGACACTGTATCCCCTCTTTACAGGGATACAATACAATATATATTTTTAGAGCCAGGTGCTCCTTAAGCGTTGACCACTCCCTCCGCCGTGATGTGCGACACCACTCCCGAATCGCCGGCTCCTCCCAATGCGATACGGTGTCTGTTTCCCGACACCGTAAAGACGCCAGCAAATAAACAGCGCGGTCCGGCCCCGCCGAATTGCGTTCAGCGCAACCTGGCTCCCGCCAAACCGCGAGAGCGTAGGTCCTCGGGGCTCGCACCCTCACCCAATTCCCCTCAGCCAACTCGAACATTCGAGAACCGGACGGTGGAGGCGCGATACTGGCTGAAACAGGCCAAGTGTCAACTGGGTCTCGCAAGAAACCTAAAAACGGAGATCAAGACCCAGGCGACACTAGCCATTGAGCGCCTCTACCAACTGGTGAAAGAGTCCGAACACCAGCGGCTCCCTGAGGTTGGGGAGATTGCGGGTCTGGAGGCCCCTAAAATGGTGGACAGAGAGGACAAACTCCTCACAAAAATGGCGGAACACGGCGAGCTGCTCAAGGCAACTGCCGTACAAATAGGGGAGCTAAGATTGGCGCTGGGGGACCAGCGGAGAAATGCGGCGCTTGTCGCCGAGGGACACAACGGCCAGGAGCTTCTTGCAGAAGTGCAGGAGCTCAAGTCCGCTCAAGTACTAATTTCCAAATGAAATATTTTGGTCCAAAGTAACTTTAGGGGTGGAAATTAGTTCGGGGGTTGGGCCCTCGACTGTAAAAAGTACCGAAACGGTTATTGGGAGCTTAGAGGAGATGGTAAAAACTGAAAACTGCTCCGAAATCGGTTGTTTGGTTTTCAAAATATTTCGGGTTAGGTTAGGTTAGGTTAGGTTAGGTTAGGTTAGGTTAGGTTAGGTTAGGTTAGGTTAGGTTAGGTTAGGTTAGGTTAGGTTAGGTTAGGTTGGGTTAGGTTAGGTTAGGTTAGGTTAGGTTAGGTTAGGTTAGGTTAGGTTTTTTTTTTTTTTTTTTTTTTTTGTTTTATTATACAGCAGGAGGGGAAATCCTCATGGAGACTCACACCTCCCCACGAATAGGGAGGTGTGAGTACTGCCGGACTCTTACCGGCTAAAACCCCTCCTGCTGTGCCAAAGTGCTCCTCTGACGTGATCAGAGACCTTTTATTAACTATACTTATTTGTCATTTTTAATTTGGGAGCCATTTTTAATATGATATATATAGAGATATGTAAATACTGAAATAAATATATAAACATAGATATATATATTATGAAAATATAAACATAATGAATTACATATTTGACGCTAATGTCTTAATATTACTTAATATAAGTACCTAGCGCCACATGCTTCTGCCCTTCACTTGTTACACTGCTTTGGGTTTGGTGCTCCCGTCTTCGTCGTGCCGTATTCACGCAAACGCTCCATCATGTGTAACATGTTTTGTAGAGACGTTTGCGTGGCCTTCTAGGACTTTTGACTTGATGGTCTGAGCTACAAAAACCTGTGAGTTCCAAGTGAAGGACATCGTCTTGGCCCCATTTGTTTAGCCTCCGATCACACCTTGCAGTACTATTGTCCGGCGATAGCTTTACCTCACCGCACCGAGTGGGGACCGCGGTACAGCCAGTGGTACAGACTCGCGATAGGTGAACCTTTTGACTTTTGAACCACCACGGCAGGGTTATCGGCTCATTGTTAAATTTGTACCACTTCTGACGAAGATGGACAGAATTTGTTTTGTGTAGCTTCGTGCAGTGATGGTCCGAGTCACAATCCCATTTTAATCGTGCTTTGTGCACCGCCTGGCCGTAATCTTTCCGCAGACTGGAGCTTCCGGTAATCGCATCCTCGCCACCGCCGAGCCCCCGCGAGTTTGCACTGCTCTCCCCATATGGGGAACCATCTATTGGTGTGTCGGTGCCTGTTTTAGTGTCTGCCTGTGGGACGCCCGACGCCACCTTAGCAATAACTTACGGCCGCTCGGGCCAAGGCGTCCCACTTTCTACGGACAGGGCAGTCCTGGGCGAAAATTGAGTGACCCGTGTTGGTTTCACCAATTCTGTGGCAGTTTATGCAGGTAGGAGCACCCCCTTCGGCGGATCTAGGGCAATCCGCCTGGAGGTGTGGCCCCCCGCAATGGTTGCACAGGTCCACCTTCTCTGTGCAACTTTTTCGCCCATGTCCGTAGGACAGACACCGACTGCACTGGACCAGCGGAGACTGGTCGAACACCTTGACGTGCTGCAGGTCGACGTAGATTCTGCCAGCCGAGGTCAGCCTCTCCCACATCCGAGGTGAGACCTGGAGGACGAGGGAGGAGGGAGGGAGTTCCGCGCCTTCCTCCGGTACTTGATGGTCACGGCTGACTCCTCGGCCGACAGACCCTCCAGCAGGCGCGCGTTCTGCGTCTTAAGAGCGGCCTTTATGTCCTCGTCAGTGTTGTAGGCCAGAAGGTCCCTGACAATTACGAGCGGATTTCGCTGGCGCGCGTTTTCCACCCGCAACTGCCCGTCGGTTCTGAGCTGTGCCGTCATTTTCTCCAGCTCCTCCTTGCTGCCACAGCTCAGCACCACCCTCTGGTCCTTGACTTTTCGGACTTTGTCAAGTTGAAGGCCGCTCACCTTCGCGTTCAGCGCCTGCCGGACCCGACCCACAACATCGGCGCTGGTCTCCATGGTGTCGCCGGAAGACACAACGACTGAGTGCTTTGGTCTCGCGACCCGCCCTGCACTTTTCGGCTTTGACAGGACCTCCGCGTAGGAGGGCACTTGTGCCCTCATCTCGGAGACCTGTCTCCCGATCTCCCGGGTCGCGGACTTGAGCTCTTGCATTTCTGCAAGAAGCTCCTGGCCGTTGTGTCCCTCGGCGACAGGCGCCGCATTCATTATCCGCTGGTCATCTAGAGCCTCCTTCAGTTCCCCGATTTGCGCAACGGCTGCTTTTAAGCAGCTCGCCGTGCTTCGCCATTTTTGCGATAAGCTCCTCCGTCTTTGCACCCGTCTTTTCTGGTGCGGGGGCCACTAAACCCGCAACCCCTCCGACCCCAGGGAGTCGCTGGTGTTCGGACTCTTTCACCAGTTGGTAGAGGCGCTCAATGGCTAGTGTCGCCTGGATCTTGATCTCCGTTTTTAGGTTTCTTGCAAGACCCAGTTGACACTTGGCCTGTTTCAGCCAGTATCGCGCCTCCACCGTCCGGTTCTCGAATGTTCGAGTTGGCTGAGGGGAATTGGGTGAGGGTGCGAGCCCCGAGGACCTACGCTCTCGCGGTTTGGCGGGAGCCAGGTTGCGCTGAACGCAATTCGGCGGGGCCGGACTGCGCTGTTTATTTGCTGGCGTCTTTACGGTGTCGGGAAACAGACACCGTATCGCATTGGGAGGAGCCGGCGATTCGGGAGTGGTGTCGCACATCACGGCGGAGGGAATGGTCAACGCTTAAGGAGCACCTGGCTCTAAAATATATATTGTATTGTATCCCTGTAAAGAGGGGATACAGTGTCGAAATTAAAATAAGAATATTTCCTGTATAGGGGGGTTGTCAAAATAAAAAGAAAAGCTGAATCGTAAATTTAATATTAAAATAATACCCTGTAAAGGGGGGTCAAATAATTAATAAATTTAGTCAGTAAATAATTATATAAAAATAATCAATAAATTACTAAAATTAGATATTCAATTAGGTCCGGCGCCTAATCTACAAGTCAGACGTAGCGGAAACCAAGAAATATTTGGTGAGTTTAGTGCCGTCTGTCAGGAAAGCCAATAAAAATTTTTTGGGTCCAGAGAAGGTTTCCCTGTCCTTTCCCTATATAGTATAAGGGCGGGTGGGAGGGCAAAATTTGACAGCAGAAGGGCAGAACGCGCGCCTGCTGGAGGGTCTGTCGGCCGAGGAGTCAGCCGTGACCATCAAGTACCGGAGGAAGGCGCGGAACTCCCTCGAGAACCACGTCGTCCTCCAGGTCTCACCTCGGATGTGGGAGAGGCTGACCTCGGCTGGCAAAATCTACGTCGACCTGCAGCACGTCAAGGTGTTCGACCAGTCTCCGCTGGTCCAGTGCAGTCGGTGTCTGGCCTACGGGCATGGGCGAAAAAGTTGCACAGAGAAGGTGGACCTGTGCAACCACTGCGGGGGGCCTCACCTCCAGGTGGATTGCCCTAGATCCGCCGAAGGGGTGGGACCATCCTGCATTAACTGCAAGAGAGATGGACAAGGTAACACAAGCCACTCTATTTTCGCCCAGGACTGCCCTGTCCGCAAAAAGTGGGACGCCTTGGCCCGAGCGGCCGTCAGTTATTGCTAAGGTGGAATTTGGCGTCCCACAGGCAGTCACAAATGGTTCAGACACCGACACACATTTGGAAAGATTCCCCTACAGGATGATTAGGGCACATTTGCGGGCGCCCGACGGTGACAAAGCAACACCAGCAGGTGACATGGGTGTATCGGGTGCGGGCGGGCTGGCGGCGAGCAACGTGTCGAAGCGAAAGAAAAATGACTCAGATCACAGCGGCTCGGAACTGAAGCTGACAAATGGCATCCATCTTCATAAGAAAGTGGCCCAATTTGTTCTTAACAGAAGAACGTCACCGTTGTGGTCCAAACATCGAAGCATAAACCGTCCGAGGGTTGCCGCCGCTGGTCCTCCTGAGGCCCGCGCGTGGTGCCAAAAACTCCACCCATCACCGCTGGGTACCTGCAATATCCCATGCGACGTGATCAGAGAAAAAACAAAAGCCGGGAATGAAGACGATGTCCTTCGCTTGGCAAACACAGGTTCTGGCTGCTTAGACCATCTCGTCGAAAGTCCTAATAGGCCACGCAAACGTCTCTAAAAGACATGTTATACATGGTGGAGCGTTTGCGTGAACACGACATGGCGATGACGGAAAGCGCCAAACCTCAATAAAGCATATCAAGCGAAGGGCAGAAAGTGGCGCTAGGTACAAATATTAAAGAATATTGCGACATTAGCGTCAATTATTAAGTTATATGTCTATATTATTTGTATTATATATATAAATTATACACTATGTATTAAAACTATTTATTTATCTATTTATATACTATATATCAAAATGGATCCCAGCTCAAATGCCGTAAATATAAAATGTATAATGAAGGTCTCTGATCAGTACTCACACCTCCCTATTTGTGGGGAGGTGTGAGTCTCCATGAGGATTTCCTCTCCTGCTGTAAAAAAAAAAAAAAAAAAAAAAACAAGAACTGTTCTTTCGCACTTCATTCGCGACCCGCCCTGCGCCAGCCCGGCATAACGAAACGCCGGGCTCCTTCTCCTGCGGGCGGCGCCCGCGCACACCGCGGATGCCGCCCCCTCTCGGGGCGCTGCGACGTGGGCGACCGGTTGCTCCGACCGGCCGCCCCCTGCCCCACTAGCTACTAGGGAGGAGGAAGGAGGCGGGTATACCCGCGCCTCCTCCGTCCCGTTCGCCGTCTTCGCGTCGGATGCGAGAGGGGATCGTCCTCCCTCTCGCGCTCCGACGCCTCCTTCTGCGACATGACTGCGTCGCAGAAGGAGACCATCGCCTCCCACGACCTCTGGCCGCCGACCATAGCACTAACTACGGCAGGCAGCGAGAGGTCGGCACCGACAACAGCCACCAGGCTCGCCCTCTCCGATGCCCACTGGGGGCACTCTGCCAGAGTGTGCTGCGCCGTATCTTCGCCGCAGCCACACTCGTGGCAGACCGCCGTCGGCTCCCTCCCGGCAATACGGCACAGGTATTGACCGAAACACCCATGTCCGGTCAGCACCTGCACCAGCCGGAAGGTGAGCACCCCCCGTTTACGGTCGCAGAACCTAACCTTTTTTTTTTTTTTTTTGACCCTGGGAAAATACTTTATGTATCATCCTCCCGTGGGGGGACGGGAGGGATATGTGGGACTCTCCGGGAGAAGCCCAGCATACCCACTAAAAACCCAGGAGCACACCAGCGTCGCCATGTGAGGGGGTCTGGGAGACCGGATGAACCTTTACGACCAGGACCCCCTCGGCTAAGCCTGCCAGAGATGGCGGGCCATATCACGCCCTTCCCTGTGTCGGGGAGGGGTCTCGGGAACGGTCGTGTGCCAACCGTTCCCGTCCCGCGAAAGGTGAATAGTGCAATGCGGATGTAGGCGCCCCCGCGCCTACCACCCGCTATTCACCCCCGGGAGGGAGAAGGCGGTTGTATTGCCGTCTTCTCCTACCGACTCTACGTCGTCGAAGCGCAGGGGCGAGGGCATCTTCCTCCCTCTCACGCTCTGCCGCCTCCTTTTGCGATATGACGCATTCGCAGAAGGAGGCCATCGCCGCCCATATATCCTCGCTCCCCAACATTGCGCGTATTACGCAGGGGAGCGAGAGGTCTAGTCCGACCGCCGCGACAAGGTTCTGACGCGGCTCGGACCACGATGGGCACTCTTCGAGTGTGTGCCGCACCGTGTCCTCTGTCGCACCACAATGATGGCACGACGGGTTCTCCTCCCGCCCGATGCGGTGCAGGTACGACCCAAAACAACCGTGACCTGTCATCACCTGCACCAGACGGAAGGAGAGAAATCCGAATGGCCGCTCGAGCCAGGTCTGGAGGACCGGCCCGATTGCGTCCAGTGTCCGTCGCCCAAAGACTGAAGCGGCGAGGTCGTCCGCCCAATGTAGGACGATGGCCTCCTTGGCCTCCTGCCGCACTGCTTCCCGGACTTCATGAGCCGGACGCTCTCCTCGCGCCCTCCGCTCCGCCGTCCACTCGTACACTCTGGCGAGCACCCACGCTTCGAGCTCCCAAGGGGAGTGCCCGCCAGTGCGCATGCCGCCGCAAAACCCACTGTGCGGTAGGCCCGCGCCACCCGCTGTGCGATAGCCCTTTGGGGCACGCGAAGGGCGGTGGCGTTCTCCCTCCTGCGCAGGGAGTCCGCCCAAACTGGGGCCCCATAGAGGGCCATGCTCCGGAGTATGCCGGCATATAGACGCCGGCATCGCGCGCTGGGCCCTCCCAGGTTTGGCATGAGCCACGACAGGGCATTCGCCGTCTTTAGGAGGCGCTTCGATAGATCGGCGAAGTGCGGGCCGAAGCGCCACCTGCTGTCCAGGATGAGGCCCAGATACTTCATCTGCCTCACCACTGCGACCCTCTCGCCATCCACAAAGATGTGGGCGTCAGGAGGAGGACGCTGCCTTGGGCCGTGGAAGAACACTGCTTCGGTCTTGTGCAGTGCGACCGTCAGTCCCAAACGGCGGATCCTATCGGCAACCAGGGAGCCGCCCGCCGATGCCAGGCTGGCCGCCGTCGTGAAGCTCCCGCGGGCAGTGAGGAGAGTGTCGTCCGCATAGCAAATAACGCTCGTCCCTTGGAGGAGCGTTCCTCGCAGGAGCCAGTCGAAGCCGACGTTCCATAGGAGGGGTCCTAACACCGACCCCTGCGGAACGCCGGTATCCACGGCGTAGCGCCGCACCTCCCCGTCTCGATCTACAAGGAGGACGGACCTATCCTCCAAGTAGTTGGCCAGGAGGCCCCGAAGATATTGAGGCACTCCGTGGAATCGGAGCGCCTCTAGGATGGTGGAATGGGGCAAGGAGTTGAAAGCGTTGGCTATGTCGAACGACACAGCCAACAGTCCTTCCCCATCTTCTATGGCCTCCTGAAGCTGGCCCTTGAGACGGGTTAAGGCGTCCACCGTCGACCGCTGAGCCCGAAAGCCGTACTGGGCGTCGGAAAGGTCCGGCCCTACGCTTGCCAAGTGGCGGTTGAGGCGGGCAGCTATAATCCCCTCGAACATCTTGCCGACCTCATCGAGCAGAACGATGGGCCGGTATGCCGAGGGGAGTCCGCCGGACGTCCCTGTTTACGGAGCAGGCACAACTGCCCCTCCTTCCAAGGTTTCGGGAACCGCCCCGTTGCGAGACACGCGCTGAAGAGGTCCCGAAACCGCTCCTCCATTTGGGAGGCAGCGATGGCCACCACCCTTGCAGGGACTCCGTCTGGGCCGGGGGCAGTTTTCTTTGGCCGGAGGCGGACCAACGCCGTGTGGATCTCGCTGTCCGTGACAGGGGAGCCTGTTCCTCCTCTTCCGCTAGGGCCCTCCCCCGAGGGGGATTCATCGCTGGAGGGGAGAAATCGGCGTTCCTGCGCGGAAACAGGGAACGCACCACCTCATCCAGCAGCGAAGGCTCGAGGGTCTCTGTCACCGGGGGACCTGTGGAGCGCAATTTGTTGCGCGCCGCCTTGTACGGTCTCCCGAATGGATCGCCGTCGAGTGTCTCCAGCAGCTCGGCTCTCGCTGAGTCTTTGGCGGCACCGATAGCTGACTTGAGGGCCGTCTTTGCCGCCACGTACGCTTCGTGCAGACGGTCCTCGTCAGCTTCGTCTCGGCGCCGCCGACGACGGCTCCGCGTGACGCAGAACCTAACCTAACCTAACCTAACCTAACCTAACCGAACTCGCAGAGATGAAGAAGCACGTAGCTACCAGAAGACGCAGGATCAGGAACGCAGCGCCGGTGCGTAGAACTCTAGTCGTCAATCTATACCTGGCAGAAAAAGAGAAGTACATAAAGGCCGTTAAAAATGCACAAACCGAGAGCTGGAAGGAGTTTTGTGGGAAGCAGAATAGGGAAGGGGTCTGGGAGGGAATCTACCGAGTAATGAGGATGACGGAAAAAAGGGAAGAAGACGTACCCCTACATAAAGAAAATAAATTCTTGGATGCGAGGGGCTCGGTGGAGCTGTTGGCCGAAACCTTTTACTTTTTACCTTTTACCCGGAGGATCGCGAGGACAACGACGACTCAGACCATCGCCGAATACGACAACTGGCAGGATCAGTAAACGCGTGTGGTGATGGTGAGCAGCATGACCCACCGTTTACTCTGTGACGTAGTAGTTAATCATTAGTGCATAAGAATATAAACTGTATCTCTGGAGAGGAGGGAGGATTAATAAACAGAACGTGTAACGATTAACATCTTGTTTGATTTATCGAAGTCCCGTCCTTACATGGCGACCCTGCCATTTAAGGTTCGGTGTCGAATTCCGGACTCAGTAGATCGCGTAGTGAAACAATGGGACTAATAATTAGATTGCGTTATTGTACGGACAAAGTGAATTTGGTGCATAAAACTAACAATGGGAAAATCACAGAGTAAAGAAGAAATTATAATCGCGCAAAACGCAGCTGGAGGCGTAAATACAGCTGATGTGGCCCAACTGCATCAAAACCAATCGATAACCAACATAATACTGGGGGTGATGTTGATTATCCTCATTTTTGGAGTTTTATACGGAGTCTACAAACTATATAAACGATGCCACGTAGGCTGGATGCGAGCGGAAATAGCCAGGAATGCTTTTAGGCATTCTGGCCCAAGGCGGGAGTCAAGGAACTCAAGGAGCTAGGAGTCCGGTGCCCAAAACGTCTAGTCTTAAGGGGAAGCACGGCTGGATAAAGGCCGAAATCGAGTAGAGAATCTTCATGTGTGAAAAAAAAATATAGTGAAAATGTGAATGTGAATGTGAAAAGTGTTACAAATTGGTTACGGTGTTTACACATGGACAGAGACACTTTAGTTAAGATTTTCTTTTATTATGTTATCTTGCTAATATGATTATTTTATATAATATAGGAGGATTAAATGTCTGATTTAATAGAAATACATAAAGCATTAAAAAATATTAAAATAAACTTGGTAAAATTAAGTAAGACAAAAAGAACAAATGAATTGTTAGAGCAAAAACATTTAGAAGCAAGTGAGTTATATGATAAATATATAATATGTCGTAGAGAATTAGATATCAATGTGTCTAAAGGTTATGTTAGACAGGAAGAGTTAGATTATATTTTGATTATTTGCGATGAAATAGAGTCATACTATCAAAAAATTCAGAATTTTTGTTTAGAGAAGAAACAGAGTTTAAGTACCGTAGAAACCATGACTGAGTTTGACATGAAAACTGCAACTTCTCTTCTACCTGTAATGACAGGAGAGGAAGAATGTACCAAAAAATTAATAGATGCTATTGAATTTTATAGCCAAAACATTAAAAAAGAGCATGAAGCTTTATTAATATCTTTCGTGCTTAAAACTCGCATATCTCGACATGCCAAATTACGTTTGGCATCTAACTATAATTCTTCCGCAGATCTTATAAAGGATATGAAAAATAACCTACTGACCAAGCAGTCTGCCACGGCGCTTCAGTTGGAGCTATTGCAGACTAGACAAAGGTCCCAGAGCATTGAAGAATATGGTAAGAAACTAGAAGATCTATTTGTTGAATTGACTATATCTCAAGCTGATGGAAACGAAAACGCATATAAAATGTTTAGACCTGTAAATGAAAAACTAGCTATTCAGCGGTTTACGGATGGCTTGAGAAATGGTCGATTAAGCACAATTTTAGCGGCTAGAAATTACACAGAACTTAAAGATGTTATACGCGCGGCTAAGGATGAAGAACGGGCGCATCAAGGTCCCAGTACGTCGTCGGAGACAGTCTTTACCACTCAACATCGAGGTAAGCATTATCAATATTATAGAGGACAAGGCCGAGGTCGTACTTTTATTCCAAATCATACTTTTAGATCAAACCCGCTACCTCCGAAGAATCAATTACCATTGAGGACTTTCTATAGAGGTCGCGGAAAAGCTTTCGGTAACAATTCGCGAGGACGTGGACGTAGTTACGGCCAAACAACGAATCCGGGAAACAATAATCGCAATAACAGGCATAATACTTATTTACTAGATCGATCTAGAAACGATGTTCAAGACGCGTCAACTAACAATAAAAATTTAGATTTAGAGTTTTTTCGATCCTAACTTTATTTTAACATGTAACTACAATAACTTCGTAGAATTGACAATATTCGATACCAAATATAGAATGCTAGTTGACACGGGAGCCTCTTTGTCAGTAGTGAAATATGAAGCAATAGGAGACTGGAATATTCCAATACACCCGGAGTGCATAACCATTAATGGTATAGGTGGTAAATCGACTACAGATGGTTATGTTTACTTATCATTTTCTATATGTGGAAAAGAATTTAAACATAAGTTTTATGTTCTGAAGAATCTGCCTTGTGTGCAGGATGGCATAATTGGTCAGGAATTTTTACAGAAGTATAACTGTGTTCTAAATTATGAACATAACACGTTGACAATAAACGAATGTAATAGTTCGGTTACAATCGGTTTAGAATTAGGGAGATTAGGTAAAAACTCATTTATTACAGTACCACCAAGATGTGAGCAATTTTTCCAGATTTATTGTTTTGAGAATGTGGCTTGCGTTGTATTTCCGAGAACCTAACCTAACCTAACCTAACCTAACCTAACCTAACCTAACCTAACCTAACCTAACCTAACCTAACCTAACCTAACCTAACCTAACCTAACCTAACCTAACCTAACCCGAAATATTTTGGAAACCAAACAACCGATTTCGGAGCAGTTTTCAGTTTTTACCATCTCCTCTAAGCTCCCAATAACCATTTCGGCACTTTTTACAGTCGAGGGCTCAACCCCCGAACTAATTTCCACCCCTAAAGTTACTTTGGACCAAAATATTTCATTCGAAAATTTTTAACTTTTTTCATATTTGACCTAGGGCGACAAAATTTTTATTAACGGTTTAGGAACTTATAATCTACGATTTGGATAGGTTTTTGACTCGATAACTCCAGACGTTTCGCGAAAAATCCTCGCAATTGACCAAAATTTGGTGAAAAAACTCGTTTTTCAATCAAAACTTTAAATTCTTTCAGGAAACCGATCCGGGATTTTCGCTCTGTTGGACGGCCCGCGCCGAGACGCTTCTCCCGACGTATCGCACGCCCCGATCGGATAACAAAAATTTTCAAATTTTGACCTCCCACCCGCCCTTATACTATATAGGGAAAAGACAGGGAAACCTTTTCCGGACCCAAAATATTTTTATTGACTTTTCTGACAGACTGCATTAAACTGACCAAATATTTCCTGGTTTCCGCTACGTCTGACCTGTAGATTAGGCACAGGACCTAATTGAATATCCAAATTTACTCACTTATTGATCACTTTTATATAATTATTTATTGACTAAATTTATTAATTATTTGACCCCCCTTTACAGGGTATTATTTTAACATTCAATCTACGATTCAGCTTTTCTTTTTATTTTGACAACCCCCCTATACAGGAAATATTCTTATTTTAATTTCGACACTGTATCCCCTCTTTACAGGGATACAATACAATATATATTTTTAGAGCCAGGTGCTCCTTAAGCGTTGACCACTCCCTCCGCCGTGATGTGCGACACCACTCCCGAATCGCCGGCTCCTCCCAATGCGATACGGTGTCTGTTTCCCGACACCGTAAAGACGCCAGCAAATAAACAGCGCGGTCCGGCCCCGCCGAATTGCGTTCAGCGCAACCTGGCTCCCGCCAAACCGCGAGAGCGTAGGTCCTCGGGGCTCGCACCCTCACCCAATTCCCCTCAGCCAACTCGAACATTCGAGAACCGGACGGTGGAGGCGCGATACTGGCTGAAACAGGCCAAGTGTCAACTGGGTCTCGCAAGAAACCTAAAAACGGAGATCAAGACCCAGGCGACACTAGCCATTGAGCGCCTCTACCAACTGGTGAAAGAGTCCGAACACCAGCGGCTCCCTGAGGTTGGGGAGATTGCGGGTCTGGAGGCCCCTAAAATGGTGGACAGAGAGGACAAACTCCTCACAAAAATGGCGGAACACGGCGAGCTGCTCAAGGCAACTGCCGTACAAATAGGGGAGCTAAGATTGGCGCTGGGGGACCAGCGGAGAAATGCGGCGCTTGTCGCCGAGGGACACAACGGCCAGGAGCTTCTTGCAGAAGTGCAGGAGCTCAAGTCCGCTCAAGTACTAATTTCCAAATGAAATATTTTGGTCCAAAGTAACTTTAGGGGTGGAAATTAGTTCGGGGGTTGGGCCCTCGACTGTAAAAAGTACCGAAACGGTTATTGGGAGCTTAGAGGAGATGGTAAAAACTGAAAACTGCTCCGAAATCGGTTGTTTGGTTTTCAAAATATTTCGGGTTAGGTTAGGTTAGGTTAGGTTAGGTTAGGTTAGGTTAGGTTAGGTTAGGTTAGGTTAGGTTAGGTTAGGTTAGGTTAGGTTAGGTTAGGTTAGGTTGGGTTAGGTTAGGTTAGGTTAGGTTAGGTTAGGTTAGGTTAGGTTAGGTTTTTTTTTTTTTTTTTTTTTTTTTGTTTTATTATACAGCAGGAGGGGAAATCCTCATGGAGACTCACACCTCCCCACGAATAGGGAGGTGTGAGTACTGCCGGACTCTTACCGGCTAAAACCCCTCCTGCTGTGCCAAAGTGCTCCTCTGACGTGATCAGAGACCTTTTATTAACTATACTTATTTGTCATTTTTAATTTGGGAGCCATTTTTAATATGATATATATAGAGATATGTAAATACTGAAATAAATATATAAACATAGATATATATATTATGAAAATATAAACATAATGAATTACATATTTGACGCTAATGTCTTAATATTACTTAATATAAGTACCTAGCGCCACATGCTTCTGCCCTTCACTTGTTACACTGCTTTGGGTTTGGTGCTCCCGTCTTCGTCGTGCCGTATTCACGCAAACGCTCCATCATGTGTAACATGTTTTGTAGAGACGTTTGCGTGGCCTTCTAGGACTTTTGACTTGATGGTCTGAGCTACAAAAACCTGTGAGTTCCAAGTGAAGGACATCGTCTTGGCCCCATTTGTTTAGCCTCCGATCACACCTTGCAGTACTATTGTCCGGCGATAGCTTTACCTCACCGCACCGAGTGGGGACCGCGGTACAGCCAGTGGTACAGACTCGCGATAGGTGAACCTTTTGACTTTTGAACCACCACGGCAGGGTTATCGGCTCATTGTTAAATTTGTACCACTTCTGACGAAGATGGACAGAATTTGTTTTGTGTAGCTTCGTGCAGTGATGGTCCGAGTCACAATCCCATTTTAATCGTGCTTTGTGCACCGCCTGGCCGTAATCTTTCCGCAGACTGGAGCTTCCGGTAATCGCATCCTCGCCACCGCCGAGCCCCCGCGAGTTTGCACTGCTCTCCCCATATGGGGAACCATCTATTGGTGTGTCGGTGCCTGTTTTAGTGTCTGCCTGTGGGACGCCCGACGCCACCTTAGCAATAACTTACGGCCGCTCGGGCCAAGGCGTCCCACTTTCTACGGACAGGGCAGTCCTGGGCGAAAATTGAGTGACCCGTGTTGGTTTCACCAATTCTGTGGCAGTTTATGCAGGTAGGAGCACCCCCTTCGGCGGATCTAGGGCAATCCGCCTGGAGGTGTGGCCCCCCGCAATGGTTGCACAGGTCCACCTTCTCTGTGCAACTTTTTCGCCCATGTCCGTAGGACAGACACCGACTGCACTGGACCAGCGGAGACTGGTCGAACACCTTGACGTGCTGCAGGTCGACGTAGATTCTGCCAGCCGAGGTCAGCCTCTCCCACATCCGAGGTGAGACCTGGAGGACGAGGGAGGAGGGAGGGAGTTCCGCGCCTTCCTCCGGTACTTGATGGTCACGGCTGACTCCTCGGCCGACAGACCCTCCAGCAGGCGCGCGTTCTGCGTCTTAAGAGCGGCCTTTATGTCCTCGTCAGTGTTGTAGGCCAGAAGGTCCCTGACAATTACGAGCGGATTTCGCTGGCGCGCGTTTTCCACCCGCAACTGCCCGTCGGTTCTGAGCTGTGCCGTCATTTTCTCCAGCTCCTCCTTGCTGCCACAGCTCAGCACCACCCTCTGGTCCTTGACTTTTCGGACTTTGTCAAGTTGAAGGCCGCTCACCTTCGCGTTCAGCGCCTGCCGGACCCGACCCACAACATCGGCGCTGGTCTCCATGGTGTCGCCGGAAGACACAACGACTGAGTGCTTTGGTCTCGCGACCCGCCCTGCACTTTTCGGCTTTGACAGGACCTCCGCGTAGGAGGGCACTTGTGCCCTCATCTCGGAGACCTGTCTCCCGATCTCCCGGGTCGCGGACTTGAGCTCTTGCATTTCTGCAAGAAGCTCCTGGCCGTTGTGTCCCTCGGCGACAGGCGCCGCATTCATTATCCGCTGGTCATCTAGAGCCTCCTTCAGTTCCCCGATTTGCGCAACGGCTGCTTTTAAGCAGCTCGCCGTGCTTCGCCATTTTTGCGATAAGCTCCTCCGTCTTTGCACCCGTCTTTTCTGGTGCGGGGGCCACTAAACCCGCAACCCCTCCGACCCCAGGGAGTCGCTGGTGTTCGGACTCTTTCACCAGTTGGTAGAGGCGCTCAATGGCTAGTGTCGCCTGGATCTTGATCTCCGTTTTTAGGTTTCTTGCAAGACCCAGTTGACACTTGGCCTGTTTCAGCCAGTATCGCGCCTCCACCGTCCGGTTCTCGAATGTTCGAGTTGGCTGAGGGGAATTGGGTGAGGGTGCGAGCCCCGAGGACCTACGCTCTCGCGGTTTGGCGGGAGCCAGGTTGCGCTGAACGCAATTCGGCGGGGCCGGACTGCGCTGTTTATTTGCTGGCGTCTTTACGGTGTCGGGAAACAGACACCGTATCGCATTGGGAGGAGCCGGCGATTCGGGAGTGGTGTCGCACATCACGGCGGAGGGAATGGTCAACGCTTAAGGAGCACCTGGCTCTAAAATATATATTGTATTGTATCCCTGTAAAGAGGGGATACAGTGTCGAAATTAAAATAAGAATATTTCCTGTATAGGGGGGTTGTCAAAATAAAAAGAAAAGCTGAATCGTAAATTTAATATTAAAATAATACCCTGTAAAGGGGGGTCAAATAATTAATAAATTTAGTCAGTAAATAATTATATAAAAATAATCAATAAATTACTAAAATTAGATATTCAATTAGGTCCGGCGCCTAATCTACAAGTCAGACGTAGCGGAAACCAAGAAATATTTGGTGAGTTTAGTGCCGTCTGTCAGGAAAGCCAATAAAAATTTTTTGGGTCCAGAGAAGGTTTCCCTGTCCTTTCCCTATATAGTATAAGGGCGGGTGGGAGGGCAAAATTTGACAGCAGAAGGGCAGAACGCGCGCCTGCTGGAGGGTCTGTCGGCCGAGGAGTCAGCCGTGACCATCAAGTACCGGAGGAAGGCGCGGAACTCCCTCGAGAACCACGTCGTCCTCCAGGTCTCACCTCGGATGTGGGAGAGGCTGACCTCGGCTGGCAAAATCTACGTCGACCTGCAGCACGTCAAGGTGTTCGACCAGTCTCCGCTGGTCCAGTGCAGTCGGTGTCTGGCCTACGGGCATGGGCGAAAAAGTTGCACAGAGAAGGTGGACCTGTGCAACCACTGCGGGGGGCCTCACCTCCAGGTGGATTGCCCTAGATCCGCCGAAGGGGTGGGACCATCCTGCATTAACTGCAAGAGAGATGGACAAGGTAACACAAGCCACTCTATTTTCGCCCAGGACTGCCCTGTCCGCAAAAAGTGGGACGCCTTGGCCCGAGCGGCCGTCAGTTATTGCTAAGGTGGAATTTGGCGTCCCACAGGCAGTCACAAATGGTTCAGACACCGACACACATTTGGAAAGATTCCCCTACAGGATGATTAGGGCACATTTGCGGGCGCCCGACGGTGACAAAGCAACACCAGCAGGTGACATGGGTGTATCGGGTGCGGGCGGGCTGGCGGCGAGCAACGTGTCGAAGCGAAAGAAAAATGACTCAGATCACAGCGGCTCGGAACTGAAGCTGACAAATGGCATCCATCTTCATAAGAAAGTGGCCCAATTTGTTCTTAACAGAAGAACGTCACCGTTGTGGTCCAAACATCGAAGCATAAACCGTCCGAGGGTTGCCGCCGCTGGTCCTCCTGAGGCCCGCGCGTGGTGCCAAAAACTCCACCCATCACCGCTGGGTACCTGCAATATCCCATGCGACGTGATCAGAGAAAAAACAAAAGCCGGGAATGAAGACGATGTCCTTCGCTTGGCAAACACAGGTTCTGGCTGCTTAGACCATCTCGTCGAAAGTCCTAATAGGCCACGCAAACGTCTCTAAAAGACATGTTATACATGGTGGAGCGTTTGCGTGAACACGACATGGCGATGACGGAAAGCGCCAAACCTCAATAAAGCATATCAAGCGAAGGGCAGAAAGTGGCGCTAGGTACAAATATTAAAGAATATTGCGACATTAGCGTCAATTATTAAGTTATATGTCTATATTATTTGTATTATATATATAAATTATACACTATGTATTAAAACTATTTATTTATCTATTTATATACTATATATCAAAATGGATCCCAGCTCAAATGCCGTAAATATAAAATGTATAATGAAGGTCTCTGATCAGTACTCACACCTCCCTATTTGTGGGGAGGTGTGAGTCTCCATGAGGATTTCCTCTCCTGCTGTAAAAAAAAAAAAAAAAAAAAACAAGAACTGTTCTTTCGCACTTCATTCGCGACCCGCCCTGCGCCAGCCCGGCATAACGAAACGCCGGGCTCCTTCTCCTGCGGGCGGCGCCCGCGCACACCGCGGATGCCGCCCCCTCTCGGGGCGCTGCGACGTGGGCGACCGGTTGCTCCGACCGGCCGCCCCCTGCCCCACTAGCTACTAGGGAGGAGGAAGGAGGCGGGTATACCCGCGCCTCCTCCGTCCCGTTCGCCGTCTTCGCGTCGGATGCGAGAGGGGATCGTCCTCCCTCTCGCGCTCCGACGCCTCCTTCTGCGACATGACTGCGTCGCAGAAGGAGACCATCGCCTCCCACGACCTCTGGCCGCCGACCATAGCACTAACTACGGCAGGCAGCGAGAGGTCGGCACCGACAACAGCCACCAGGCTCGCCCTCTCCGATGCCCACTGGGGGCACTCTGCCAGAGTGTGCTGCGCCGTATCTTCGCCGCAGCCACACTCGTGGCAGACCGCCGTCGGCTCCCTCCCGGCAATACGGCACAGGTATTGACCGAAACACCCATGTCCGGTCAGCACCTGCACCAGCCGGAAGGTGAGCACCCCCCGTTTACGGTCGCAGAACCTAACCTTTTTTTTTTTTTTTTGACCCTGGGAAAATACTTTATGTATCATCCTCCCGTGGGGGGACGGGAGGGATATGTGGGACTCTCCGGGAGAAGCCCAGCATACCCACTAAAAACCCAGGAGCACACCAGCGTCGCCATGTGAGGGGGTCTGGGAGACCGGATGAACCTTTACGACCAGGACCCCCTCGGCTAAGCCTGCCAGAGATGGCGGGCCATATCACGCCCTTCCCTGTGTCGGGGAGGGGTCTCGGGAACGGTCGTGTGCCAACCGTTCCCGTCCCGCGAAAGGTGAATAGTGCAATGCGGATGTAGGCGCCCCCGCGCCTACCACCCGCTATTCACCCCCGGGAGGGAGAAGGCGGTTGTATTGCCGTCTTCTCCTACCGACTCTACGTCGTCGAAGCGCAGGGGCGAGGGCATCTTCCTCCCTCTCACGCTCTGCCGCCTCCTTTTGCGATATGACGCATTCGCAGAAGGAGGCCATCGCCGCCCATATATCCTCGCTCCCCAACATTGCGCGTATTACGCAGGGGAGCGAGAGGTCTAGTCCGACCGCCGCGACAAGGTTCTGACGCGGCTCGGACCACGATGGGCACTCTTCGAGTGTGTGCCGCACCGTGTCCTCTGTCGCACCACAATGATGGCACGACGGGTTCTCCTCCCGCCCGATGCGGTGCAGGTACGACCCAAAACAACCGTGACCTGTCATCACCTGCACCAGACGGAAGGAGAGAAATCCGAATGGCCGCTCGAGCCAGGTCTGGAGGACCGGCCCGATTGCGTCCAGTGTCCGTCGCCCAAAGACTGAAGCGGCGAGGTCGTCCGCCCAATGTAGGACGATGGCCTCCTTGGCCTCCTGCCGCACTGCTTCCCGGACTTCATGAGCCGGACGCTCTCCTCGCGCCCTCCGCTCCGCCGTCCACTCGTACACTCTGGCGAGCACCCACGCTTCGAGCTCCCAAGGGGAGTGCCCGCCAGTGCGCATGCCGCCGCAAAACCCACTGTGCGGTAGGCCCGCGCCACCCGCTGTGCGATAGCCCTTTGGGGCACGCGAAGGGCGGTGGCGTTCTCCCTCCTGCGCAGGGAGTCCGCCCAAACTGGGGCCCCATAGAGGGCCATGCTCCGGAGTATGCCGGCATATAGACGCCGGCATCGCGCGCTGGGCCCTCCCAGGTTTGGCATGAGCCACGACAGGGCATTCGCCGTCTTTAGGAGGCGCTTCGATAGATCGGCGAAGTGCGGGCCGAAGCGCCACCTGCTGTCCAGGATGAGGCCCAGATACTTCATCTGCCTCACCACTGCGACCCTCTCGCCATCCACAAAGATGTGGGCGTCAGGAGGAGGACGCTGCCTTGGGCCGTGGAAGAACACTGCTTCGGTCTTGTGCAGTGCGACCGTCAGTCCCAAACGGCGGATCCTATCGGCAACCAGGGAGCCGCCCGCCGATGCCAGGCTGGCCGCCGTCGTGAAGCTCCCGCGGGCAGTGAGGAGAGTGTCGTCCGCATAGCAAATAACGCTCGTCCCTTGGAGGAGCGTTCCTCGCAGGAGCCAGTCGAAGCCGACGTTCCATAGGAGGGGTCCTAACACCGACCCCTGCGGAACGCCGGTATCCACGGCGTAGCGCCGCACCTCCCCGTCTCGATCTACAAGGAGGACGGACCTATCCTCCAAGTAGTTGGCCAGGAGGCCCCGAAGATATTGAGGCACTCCGTGGAATCGGAGCGCCTCTAGGATGGTGGAATGGGGCAAGGAGTTGAAAGCGTTGGCTATGTCGAACGACACAGCCAACAGTCCTTCCCCATCTTCTATGGCCTCCTGAAGCTGGCCCTTGAGACGGGTTAAGGCGTCCACCGTCGACCGCTGAGCCCGAAAGCCGTACTGGGCGTCGGAAAGGTCCGGCCCTACGCTTGCCAAGTGGCGGTTGAGGCGGGCAGCTATAATCCCCTCGAACATCTTGCCGACCTCATCGAGCAGAACGATGGGCCGGTATGCCGAGGGGAGTCCGCCGGACGTCCCTGTTTACGGAGCAGGCACAACTGCCCCTCCTTCCAAGGTTTCGGGAACCGCCCCGTTGCGAGACACGCGCTGAAGAGGTCCCGAAACCGCTCCTCCATTTGGGAGGCAGCGATGGCCACCACCCTTGCAGGGACTCCGTCTGGGCCGGGGGCAGTTTTCTTTGGCCGGAGGCGGACCAACGCCGTGTGGATCTCGCTGTCCGTGACAGGGGGAGCCTGTTCCTCCTCTTCCGCTAGGGCCCTCCCCCGAGGGGGATTCATCGCTGGAGGGAGAAATCGGCGTTCCTGCGCGGAAACAGGGAACGCACCACCTCATCCAGCAGCGAAGGCTCGAGGGTCTCTGTCACCGGGGGACCTGTGGAGCGCAATTTGTTGCGCGCCGCCTTGTACGGTCTCCCGAATGGATCGCCGTCGAGTGTCTCCAGCAGCTCGGCTCTCGCTGAGTCTTTGGCGGCACCGATAGCTGACTTGAGGGCCGTCTTTGCCGCCACGTACGCTTCGTGCAGACGGTCCTCGTCAGCTTCGTCTCGGCGCCGCCGACGACGGCTCCGCGTGACGCAGAACCTAACCTAACCTAACCTAACCTAACCTAACCGAACTCGCAGAGATGAAGAAGCACGTAGCTACCAGAAGACGCAGGATCAGGAACGCAGCGCCGGTGCGTAGAACTCTAGTCGTCAATCTATACCTGGCAGAAAAAGAGAAGTACATAAAGGCCGTTAAAAATGCACAAACCGAGAGCTGGAAGGAGTTTTGTGGGAAGCAGAATAGGGAAGGGGTCTGGGAGGGAATCTACCGAGTAATGAGGATGACGGAAAAAAGGGAAGAAGACGTACCCCTACATAAAGAAAATAAATTCTTGGATGCGAGGGGCTCGGTGGAGCTGTTGGCCGAAACCTTTTACTTTTTACCTTTTACCCGGAGGATCGCGAGGACAACGACGACTCAGACCATCGCCGAATACGACAACTGGCAGGATCAGTAAACGCGTGTGGTGATGGTGAGCAGCATGACCCACCGTTTACTCTGTGACGTAGTAGTTAATCATTAGTGCATAAGAATATAAACTGTATCTCTGGAGAGGAGGGAGGATTAATAAACAGAACGTGTAACGATTAACATCTTGTTTGATTTATCGAAGTCCCGTCCTTACATGGCGACCCTGCCATTTAAGGTTCGGTGTCGAATTCCGGACTCAGTAGATCGCGTAGTGAAACAATGGGACTAATAATTAGATTGCGTTATTGTACGGACAAAGTGAATTTGGTGCATAAAACTAACAATGGGAAAATCACAGAGTAAAGAAGAAATTATAATCGCGCAAAACGCAGCTGGAGGCGTAAATACAGCTGATGTGGCCCAACTGCATCAAAACCAATCGATAACCAACATAATACTGGGGGTGATGTTGATTATCCTCATTTTTGGAGTTTTATACGGAGTCTACAAACTATATAAACGATGCCACGTAGGCTGGATGCGAGCGGAAATAGCCAGGAATGCTTTTAGGCATTCTGGCCCAAGGCGGGAGTCAAGGAACTCAAGGAGCTAGGAGTCCGGTGCCCAAAACGTCTAGTCTTAAGGGGAAGCACGGCTGGATAAAGGCCGAAATCGAGTAGAGAATCTTCATGTGTGAAAAAAAAATATAGTGAAAATGTGAATGTGAATGTGAAAAGTGTTACAAATTGGTTACGGTGTTTACACATGGACAGAGACACTTTAGTTAAGATTTTCTTTTATTATGTTATCTTGCTAATATGATTATTTTATATAATATAGGAGGATTAAATGTCTGATTTAATAGAAATACATAAAGCATTAAAAAATATTAAAATAAACTTGGTAAAATTAAGTAAGACAAAAAGAACAAATGAATTGTTAGAGCAAAAACATTTAGAAGCGAGTGAGTTATATGATAAATATATAATATGTCGTAGAGAATTAGATATCAATGTGTCTAAAGGTTATGTTAGACAGGAAGAGTTAGATTATATTTTGATTATTTGCGATGAAATAGAGTCATACTATCAAAAAATTCAGAATTTTTGTTTAGAGAAGAAACAGAGTTTAAGTACCGTAGAAACCATGACTGAGTTTGACATGAAAACTGCAACTTCTCTTCTACCTGTAATGACAGGAGAGGAAGAATGTACCAAAAAATTAATAGATGCTATTGAATTTTATAGCCAAAACATTAAAAAAGAGCATGAAGCTTTATTAATATCTTTCGTGCTTAAAACTCGCATATCTCGACATGCCAAATTACGTTTGGCATCTAACTATAATTCTTCCGCAGATCTTATAAAGGATATGAAAAATAACCTACTGACCAAGCAGTCTGCCACGGCGCTTCAGTTGGAGCTATTGCAGACTAGACAAAGGTCCCAGAGCATTGAAGAATATGGTAAGAAACTAGAAGATCTATTTGTTGAATTGACTATATCTCAAGCTGATGGAAACGAAAACGCATATAAAATGTTTAGACCTGTAAATGAAAAACTAGCTATTCAGCGGTTTACGGATGGCTTGAGAAATGGTCGATTAAGCACAATTTTAGCGGCTAGAAATTACACAGAACTTAAAGATGTTATACGCGCGGCTAAGGATGAAGAACGGGCGCATCAAGGTCCCAGTACGTCGTCGGAGACAGTCTTTACCACTCAACATCGAGGTAAGCATTATCAATATTATAGAGGACAAGGCCGAGGTCGTACTTTTATTCCAAATCATACTTTTAGATCAAACCCGCTACCTCCGAAGAATCAATTACCATTGAGGACTTTCTATAGAGGTCGCGGAAAAGCTTTCGGTAACAATTCGCGAGGACGTGGACGTAGTTACGGCCAAACAACGAATCCGGGAAACAATAATCGCAATAACAGGCATAATACTTATTTACTAGATCGATCTAGAAACGATGTTCAAGACGCGTCAACTAACAATAAAAATTTAGATTTAGAGTTTTATCGATCCTAACTTTATTTTAACATGTAACTACAATAACTTCGTAGAATTGACAATATTCGATACCAAATATAGAATGCTAGTTGACACGGGAGCCTCTTTGTCAGTAGTGAAATATGAAGCAATAGGAGACTGGAATATTCCAATACACCCGGAGTGCATAACCATTAATGGTATAGGTGGTAAATCGACTACAGATGGTTATGTTTACTTATCATTTTCTATATGTGGAAAAGAATTTAAACATAAGTTTTATGTTCTGAAGAATCTGCCTTGTGTGCAGGATGGCATAATTGGTCAGGAATTTTTACAGAAGTATAACTGTGTTCTAAATTATGAACATAACACGTTGACAATAAACGAATGTAATAGTTCGGTTACAATCGGTTTAGAATTAGGGAGATTAGGTAAAAACTCATTTATTACAGTACCACCAAGATGTGAGCAATTTTTCCAGATTTATTGTTTTGAGAATGTGGCTTGCGTTGTATTTCCGAGAGAACTATGCGAGGGCGTATTTATCGCTGGAAGTATCTGTCAACCTAAAGAGGGAATGATATTAGTACAAATATTAAATACACGTGAAACAGAAGTTCAACTTAATTATTTTAAGCCTGACATTGATTATCTATCTAATTATAATATTTGCTCATTCAAAAAGGAAGATTTAAGCGGAGAAAGGGTTAGGAAATTATTATCGTTGATAAAATTACAGCACTTAAACAAAGAAGAATCCATGAGTATACAAAATATTTGTGCTAAATTTGCTGACGTATTCTACTTACCGGGAGATAAATTAGGCACTTGTAATCTTTACGAACAAAAAATTCAGTTAAAACCCAATTCGGACCCAGTTTACACTAAACAATACCGATTACCATTTTCGCAACGGAATGAAATTGAAAATCAGATCCAAAAGATGCTTTCTAATGATATTATAGAGCCTGCGAGTAGTGAGTGGTCTAGTCTAATACTACTTGTACCTAAAAAACTAGAGGATAACAAGAAAAGTTGGCGTTTAGTTGTTGATTTCCGGAAATTAAATGATCGCATACTTGATGACAAGTTTCCCCTCCCTAATATCACTGATATATTAGATTCACTTTCTGGTGCAATATATTTTTCACAGTTAGATTTAACACAAGCATATTATCAAGCAAAATTAAATTCGGACAGTAGAAAGTATACTGCATTCACTACACCCTCCGGCCAGTATCAGATGACCCGTATGCCCATGGGGTTAAAGACAAGTCCCAGCTCTTTCTCACGTTTAATGACGGTAGCAATGTCAGGATTAAATTATGACAAGTGTTTTATATATTTAGATAATCTAATTTGTTTTGGGAGAAATTTAAATATACATAATAAAAACCTATTAGACATTTTGGCTAGACTAAGGAAAGTAAATTTAAAATTAAATCCCGACAAATGCGATTTTCTTAGAAAAGAAATATTATATTTGGGTCACGTCGTATCGGCTGATGGTATTAAACCAGATCCGGAAAAGATTAAAGTTTTAAATAATTATCCAGTTCCTAAGAATGCGGATGAACTAAAACGGTTCGTAGCATTTTCTAATTACTATAGGAAATTTATTCCAAATTTGCCGAAATTTGCATACCATTGAATAACTTGTGTCGTAAAAATGTAGCTTATAATTGGGATGAAAACTGCCAAAAATCATTTTTAAGTTTAAAAAATTGTTTAGTAAAACCTCCGGTGTTGCAATATCCTTTATTTGATGTCAGTAATACTTTTATTCTACAAACCGATGCGTCAGGATACGCTATAGGTTCGGTTTTGTGTAATGCTGATCGTAGGCCAATTGCTTACGCCAGCAGAAGCTTAAATAAAGCTGAACGCAGGTATCCTACAATTGAAAAATAATTGTTAGCGATAGTTTGGTCTGTAAAATACTTTAGACCCTATCTCTATGGAAGACGATTTATTATAGAAACGGATCATAGGCCCTTAATATTTTTATATAATTTGACAGATCCTTCCAGTCGATTATTAAAGTTTCGGTTGTTACTGGAAGAATACGACTATAAAGTAGTTTACGTTAAAGGGCGTGATAATGTAGCTGCAGATGCATTGTCACGCATAGAAGTGACTGCTGAGGAGTTACGATCTATGAATGAACACATTATATTTGTACTTACAAGAGCAAAGAGACGGGAGTTTGAGAAAAATTCTTGTAATCATACTTCGGTAACTAACATTCCTAAAAACGATTGGACTGATCACCCAAGAGTTGTAGAAATGTTAAAACTACCTAAGGATTACACGGAATTAATATTTGTGAATGAGAAAGACTGGATGAAAGTTAAAAAATATGTGACTTTAGAAAAAAGTGATTATGCATATTCGTCGTCAGATCGCACTGTATACGTAAAACTGTTTACTCAATCACAGCGTACACGAGCGGTCTCTGTGAGAGAAATGGAATTATTTTGTGCAGATTTAAAAATAGATACTTTATATATAATTAAAAATGAAAATAACATAAGAATTATTAAAGAGCTAGCTCAATATATAAATAAATTGCCTAAGTGGTCCGGACCCCGCTTATGCGTAGTAAAAGGAGTTAAAAAGATAATTGACGACGACACAAAGAAAGTAATATTAAACGACTATCATATCCTTCCCACTAGTGGACACGCAGGGATAAGACGCATGTTAAACAATATTCGGAAAAAATACTTTTGGAACGGATTAGAGCGTGATATTACTAATTTTGTAATGAAATGTAATGAATGCCAACGGTATAAATATTTAAATACAATAAAAGAGCCCATGGTTATAACGGATTGTGGAAATTCAGCTTTCGATAAAATATATATAGATCTAGTAGGTCCCTTACCCCGAGACAACAACTACAATTACATTTTCACGCTTCAGTGTGACTTAACCAAATATGTAGAGGCGTATCCGATAGAAAGCAAGGATGCGCGCACGGTGGCCACAACGCTGGTAAATAATTTTATACTCAGGTATGGCATTCCGCGAGAGATAGTAAGCGACAGAGGAACCGAGTTTGTTAACACCATAATGAAAGAGGTATGTAAAATTTTACATATAAGTCATTTACAATCTACAGCCTATCATCATCAAACTTTAGGTTCTCTAGAAAACAGCCATAAACATTTAACTTCTTATTTGAGAATGCAAGTTAACAGTCAAACACAGACATGGAGTTCATGGATACCCTACTGGTGTTTCTCATATAACACTACGGTACATTCGAGTACAAAATTTACACCATATGAACTTGTGTTTGGAAAGCAATGTAATATACCTTCCAACCTTACTACCTCACTAGACCCTATTTATAATTTTAATAATTATGCTGTTGAATTAAAATATCGTTTACAAAAGTCTCAAATGGATGCTAAAAATAATCTTATCAATTCTAAAATTGTCAGGAAAAGTAAATATGATAGCAGTATAAATCCTATAACATATAAAACTGGGGACCAAATATTAGTTAAAAATGAGAGTTTTAATAAACTGGAACCATTGTATTTAGGTCCATTTCAAGTAGTCAAGGAAATATCTCCAAATGTTGTTGTTTTAGAAAAAGGGAAAGAAAAAATTATTCATAAAAATAGAACTAGACTTTATCATGAATGTGATTATATTTTATTGTAACACTTTTGTTTATGATTGTATGGTATCAAATGAAGTTTATCTAATGATGAAATTGTTTATTGTTTAGTTTTAGAGTGTATTGAATATGATATTAGATATTAGGTACATTATAATCATATAATAAGTACTTTTAATTGTATACTACAAAAAGAAATGTATCCTTATTTAATCTCTATACTATAATTAATCATTTTTGTGCTAATTGCTTAAAAAAAATAAAAAATTTCATATTTTTCTTTTTTTTTATTTTTGATAGGGCGTGTGACGTAGTAGTTAATCATTAGTGCATAAGAATATAAACTGTATCTCTGGAGAGGAGGGAGGATTAATAAACAGAACGTGTAACGATTAACATCTTGTTTGATTTATCGAAGTCCCGTCCTTACAACTCTAAGCGAACTCCAGAGGTCCATATCGTCCTTTAACCCGAAGAAAGCACCGGGCGTCAACGGCCTCACAGCTGACATCTGCTCTCAGGCAATACTCTGTGACCCCGGCTACTTCCTGGCACTACTAAATCGATGCCTGGCTCACCACCACTTCCCGAAAACCTGGAAGGAGGTAACGGTGGTTCTGCTGAGAAAGCCAGGCAAAGACACATACACCGTACCCAAGTCTTACAGGCCTATTGGTCTCTTGCCTGTCTTGGGGAAAGTATATGAAAAGATGCTGATCGCTCGACTCAAGTTCCACCTATTGCCGAGGATTAGTACTCACCAATACGGATTCATGCCCCAAAGGAGCACCGAGGACTCCCTCTTTACCTTGGTAAAGTATATCCGCGCCAAGCTGGAGAGGAAGAAAGTCACCGTTCTTGTGTCGTTGGATATAGAGGGGGCCTTCGACAGCGCATGGTGGCCTGCGATCAGGGTCCGTTTGGCAGAGGAAAAGTGCCCGATCAACCTGAGGCGAGTGATGGACAGCTATCTTAGTGACAGGGAGGTGACTGTCAGGTATGCGGGGGCCGAGAGCCGACGCAAAACCTCAAAGGGGTGCGTCCAGCTATCCATTGGCGGTCCCATCCTCTGGAATCTCCTTTTGGACCCACTCCTAAAGCAGTTGGAAGCCAGAGGCGATTATTGCCAGGCCTTCGCAGACGACGTGGTGATGCTTTTCGACGGTGATACAGCCCTGGAGATCGAGCAAAAGGCCAATGTCGCTCTCGAACATGTGCGGGTGTGGGGTGTCAGAAATAAGCTCAAATTCGCACCGCACAAAACTAGTGCGATGGTTATCACGCGGAAGCTGAAGTACGACACTCCACGGCTGACCATGGGCGGGATCGACATTGGGATGTCAAAAGAGGTGAAGATCCTGGGGTTGACGATCGACGCCGGCCTCACCTTCAACTCTCACGTTGCCGGTGCATGTAAAAAAGCAATTGCGATTTACAAGCACCTAGCCAGATCCGCGCGTGTGAGCTGGGGACTGCACCCGGGGGTCGTGCGCTCGATCTACACCGCCGCCATCGAACCGATAGTGCTGTACGCCGCGAGTGCATGGGCGCCAGCCGTGAACAAACTGGGGATAAGAAAACAGCTGAACGCGGTGCAAAGAGGCTTCGCTCAGAAGCTCTGCAGAGCCCACCGCACGGTCTCCCTGCACTCGGCTCTCCTGCTGGCGGGGATACTCCCCCTCGATCTTCGAGTGCGTGAAGCTGCTTCATTGTACGAAGCAAAGAGGGGGGTGCCCCATCCAGCTTTGGGGGACAGGGAGATAGAAAGGATGACACGTGCGGTGGACTTTCCCCACCCAGCCGAACAAGAAACAATCAAGTTCAGCAGCTTGGTAGACGAGGAACAATACAATCACCACGCCTCGAACTACGACGTGCGAAGTTTCACGGACGGCAGTAAGATCGAGGGCAAAGTCGGTGCAGCGCTATCTTTATGGAATAGCGCGTCCGAAATTAAATGTAAAAAACTTGTGCTGCCGTCCTACTGCACCGTCTACCAGGCCGAACTGCTAGCACTACAGAGAGCGACTGGGGAAGCTCTCAGCAGCGACAAAACCGCGTTCGGCATTTTCAGTGACTCGATGGCGGCGCTGCAAACTATCGCCAACCCTGCCTCCCCCCATCCTCTTGCAGTGGAAACAAGGAGCGCCCTACGCTGCTGCGCCATCCAGAACAAGAGCGTTTCCTTGTTCTGGATAAAAGCCCACGCAGGCTTGGAGGGAAACGAAAGGGCCGACTACCTGGCGAAGGAGGCAGCGCTGCGATCGAAGAGGAGACCGGATTATGACCGATGCCCCGTCTCATTCGTCAGATGGAAAATCCGTATGGATACGGTCGGCGAGTGGGACGAGAGGTATAGATCCGGCGACACCGCCTCGGTCACAAAAATATTCTTCCCCAGTGCGGCCGCGGCGTATAGCATTGTCAATAAAATAGAAATAAGTAGCATCACCACCCAATTGTTTACCGGGCACGGCGGATTCTCCGAATACTTGTATCGTTTTAAGATTACGGGGAATCCGTCGTGTCCATGTGACCCCGCGGAAGAAGAGACTGTCCCGCATATAATTAATATTTCACTGCCCAATGTACACGAGAGAGAGATTCGAGACCGAGCAAATGCTGCAGGGACAAAAAAATTGTCCTTACGACATTGGCAAACTGCTGGCAAACCGGAAAAGTAGAAATGTGGTAATGGATTTTTGTAGATATGTGGCGGAGAAGGTGATAGTAAGAAATAAAATGTAGCTTAAGTAAAGCCCGCTTCCCCACATATGACAATATGTGATAAAGGGAAGCGAGCAAGAATGTAGATGTAAAAAACAGAAAATAGTATTAAACCGCAGTATTATATAATATATTAGTAATTAGACCTTATGTATGTAATAAGTAAGATAGAATGTAAGAAAAGAAAAAAGAAAAGAATACAAAAAAAAAATGCTGCACATTAACAAAATTAAAACTTTAGACCTACTTATAGAGTCCGGCAGTACTCACACCTCCCTACTCGTGGGGAGGTGTGAGTCTCCATGAGGATTTTCCCTCCTGCTGTATAAAAAAAAAAAAACCTAACCTAACCTAACCAGAAGTGTAATTGTTAAGGGAACTCCTCAACGGTATACTGTAACTACCTTGTGATTGGGCTTGTATAATTTGTATTGATTAGAACTTTGCACCTATGTAGATTATAAGTAACAAAACGGGTATAATTATGTAGCTTTACACTGAAAATGATAAAATAGTAAAGTAAAAACTGCGTTTAAAAAACCGACTTCGAAAAACCAAAAACTATTAACAAACAAAAAGTCAAAACAAAAGAGAGAAACATAACTAAATGTCATTAGTACTGATAGGTTATCCATCCACTGATAAGTTAGAAGTCGGCGCCATTTTTTTTTTTTATGGGTAAAATCATCGAATGACTTCTCCCGCCTGGGTGAGGCGGGAGGGAGAGTCAGACTCTTACTGACTAAAAACCACCCCGTTCCTTCGCCTGCACGTCGAGCCGGAGCCCCGGTTACCCGTTAGGTTCTCCGCGACAAGTCGGCGCCATAAGCTCATATCATAATGATATACTTAACTTAATTAATGGCCACAAAATTGTAAATTAGGTACCTATATATTAAGGTTTTAATGAATAGTTTTAAATGGAACTTATGGCGCCGACTTCTTACCTATTCCCAAGATTACCCAGTAGTACTTTGCTCGACCCGGGAATCGAACCCAGACCTCTTGCCCGGCAGCTGCACTTGCGACCACTGAGCCAAAGAGGCAGACTAACTGAAATACTTATAATCTCCGAGTCCGGGGTTCTATCAAAAAACTAATTTCCCAGCGACCCAGCGTTCAATGCTACTATGAGTCCTTGAAAACCCACTGTATTTCGTTGTTGTCCGTTAGGGCCGGGATTTGCCGATCTTATTTGACAAATTTTTTTATTTTATTTTTATTTTTTTTTTTTTTTTTTATTTAATTTTGTATGTACTTTTTTTCTTCTTTGGCAACCGAGAAATTGTATGTACTTGATTGATAACATTAGGCATTTGACAGACTTCATTTTGGGGTTTGGCAGAATCAGAGGTTACTTTGGAAAATACAAATATTATTTATTTATTTCGTCGACATACAACATTTTTATAGTAAGTTCTTATGTGTTCACATAGTTCCCTCACAGACAAATCTTATCTGTCTACACTATTTCACACAATACACACCTAATTACTAACTTCATTAAAAATAATAATAATTAAATTTAATGAGAAGGTAATTTTAATTTAATTATAATAACAGCCTCCATAAATCCAACTGTAATCCTGTATTAACATCAAGATTTAATCAAATTATTGTTTGTGTTAAATATTTCCTCTATCAGCCGTATACTCAATTTAATTATAATAATATTCAAGTAGGTATTAACTAATTAATGAGTAACTAAATGACTAAATGTACATTAACTATTTATCGAAAACAACAAAAATCTTAAAGACATCTGTAAATAAACGACATTTCTGAAATGTCAAAATGACATCTCACGAATGATATTCGACCAAAAATATCTACTTAATACCAGAAAAATAAAGTCTAAAAATACAAGAGTACCAGGTATTTTAGTCACGACTCCACTTTAAATTGTGTCCGACCACAAAATTTAGTAATTGATCACCAAATCTTGACGACCAAATTAATGTATTATTTCTGCCTAAATAAACCACTGTGGTTGCCATACAATGTAGGCTTATTGTGAAATGAAGTATTGTGGTGCTTCATTTGATAATAAGCCTTGGTGTGATAATATGTCTCTATGTCTATGTTTACTACTTTTGTGTTACTCAGGATTTACTTGGAGTCATTTTACTTAAATAGGATATAATATAATTACAGGTACATTAAAATGCGAGTTTCCTTTTGGTGATCATTTACTATTTTTGTCTGCTGTTTGTTACTATATCTGGTGGTTAGTTAAACATAAGTCTTTGGTTATCTCTCCATTTATTTGTTAGACTAATATGTTTGTTTCATTAATTAAGTTAAATTACTGATGTCTAATTGGTGGCTTGTTCGTCCGCGGTCCGCGAGTCACTGAAGGGGCCAGTAGAATCACGCAGTGCAAGTCTTGACTTGGACATCAGCATGGACATCAGTAGACAGGGCCTTGGCCCTGTCTAACACAAGCTGAACTGGTCCCATTTCACGGCAGACTTGGCACATGATCATGTATCCGTCAGTACCTACTACCTACTAACTAATACAATAGCACACATCTGTCCTGTACATGTATGTCACTTGTTTTTTAGCGTGAAATAGATTATTGTTCTGCCTTTCTTTTCTCTCCTCTCCATGTACACACGGCTACACATTGAGCTTTACATAACCAGTATAAACTGAACGATAGATGTGCGGAAAGATGATGCGACGCGACACCAACCAGCACTCATAAACGTACAATGCGAACATACATTTCGGTCGTACTGTAAATTGTAAGTCAATTGCATGTTTGTGCGTGCTAATAATATAATCTTTCGCTATTTCATTATAATGCTAGAATCCCTAATTATACCACTGCGAGGACCGCCCTGAGGACACGGTGGAACACACTGTAGCAGATGCCCTGCGTGGGCTGAGCACCGCCGTGCCCTCAGGGAAGTGATCAGCGATGGCGACCTCTCGCGTCCGGGCCTAGTGCAGGTCATGATGCGGATCGAGGGGGACTGGGATGCCGTCTCCTCCTTTTGCGAAGCAGTCATGCTAGCTAAGGAGGAGGTGGGACGCGTGAGGTAGCGAAGCGCTGCCTCCTCGCAAGCCAGCCATCGCGAAAGACAAACCGGGCGTCGGGGATCGCGAGACGATCTCCGGCCACCGTAAGCGCGGGCCTGCGGACGGCTAGCATTGGTGGCTCCCCGTCCGACCAGAAACAGACCCGAGCGTGCGGCGCGTCGCGTTCCGCGCGCGCCTCAAAGAGCCATTAGACCACCACAGATGGGGCCCAACAGGGCCGATGCCGATTCGGAGTCGCGGAGAACCTAACGGATAACCGGGGCTCCAGCTCGACGTGCAGGAGAAGGAACGGGTTGGTTTTTAGTCAGTAAGAGTCTGACACTCCCTTCCGCCTTACCCAGGCGGGAGCAGTCATTCGATGATTTCCCCCTTAAAAAAAGTCCATGAGTTACAAACAAAGTACAACAAAAGACAATAATTTTCCAGATGAGAATTTTTGAATTACGGAATATTTCTAGTAACGCTTCGCCCGACCCGGGCATGGACTAACGACACGTGTACTAAGAGACTCGAAGACATAGCCTACCTATTCGGTAGTGGCGCTTGTGGCGCTTTCAATCAATGTCGTGGTAGCCCGGGAGCTTAAGACGAGCATTGGGGTACGGGTTCTAAACCTACCAACAGCAAGTAAGTAAGTACCAACGTGACTTTTCCGAGTTATATGTACATACATATTTTGTAAAACTATTTAGAAACCACTGGCCAACGGTGATGGAAAACGTCAAGAGTCATGAAGAAACCTGGGCTTATAATTCCATTATGAGTTTGAATTGCTTACTCGCATTATTAAGCGTGGTGCTTTGCTCAATGCTCAAACCTTCTCCGTGTGAGAAGAAGCTTTTTGATCAGCAGTGGCCACTTATAGGCTGGAGATGTGACTAAAGAGACAGCCATTTCTACTTATTTATTTATCTTTATATCGCAATTGTGTTGCAGTCGCATGCATCACTCCATGGTCCCTAACATTCTGCTGGCGACCTATCTCGCACGCAACACCTGTCTAGTCCGTGTTTGTGTTAATGGCAGTTTGCGGAACGCTTATCTCTGTAACGAGTGGAATCAGCGGAGCACCGCCTATCTCTGCAGATAACAATGTGAAACTGACGCGTCCATCTGTCATACGTTGAGAATTTCATCAAAGTATTGATAACGAACGCAGATTGCGTGGCTCGGATGTCAAGGACACGGCGCGGTATCTCCGCGGCTCGCTCGGCGCGCTACGTGCCCGCTGTACTCACTGGGCACCTGCAGCCACGCCTGGCGACCTTCACTCCGCTTTGTTTGGGAATCCAAACCGTGTAGGGCTGGCATCGCCAGTTTAACAATATTATGTCTACCCATCTCTCTGGGCCCGAGACATCCTGTACGTGCAGTAGACTATTTACTTGTATCGTACGATTACGATACAAGTAATACACTACGATTAGTGTATTACTTGTAACTATACACTTGATGTATGTATCCAAAATGTTAATTTCCTTTTTCCTTTTTGATCGAGTGGTTGGTTGGTTAGTGGCAGCTGGTTTTTGGTTCGATTCTTGAGTAAACTCTTGCGGATAATTTAAAGTGACTAATGTAGAAGTGTTCGCTTTATGTACGTTCAAACGAGGCGCGTCCAGCATACAACACACAGTCTCCACACCGCGCCGCACGGGCTCGATAGCTCACTGCCAGTAGTTCGAGGAGCGCGGTGGTCAAATACTATACAGGGTCAGCGGCAGTAGGCCCTCGTCCACCAGCTCGGACCGGGGCACAGCCGCGGAGCCGTGTAGTCCGATATTATACCTAAATAATACTTTCGTAGCCGTAGGTATATAGGATCAACCTATATACGGTCTGTTCTAATTCCTAACAATAAATATCTATCTCGTTTTAGTTTTAAGAAAATACAGATAGGTAGACATGGAGCATACTTAAAGCATTACACAACAAATAACCATAGCAGCCCTGGCGCGGTCTGGTGGCGATGTGCTCCGCGCCAAATACAGGACAATGGCTGGACAACGCGAGGTCGCGCCGCGCCGCGGGCCAGTCGCGTCGCGTCCTCTCACTGAGTGCTACGGCCACCACACCACGCGCACTCATCTCTGTTACAAGGTAGGGTCTATCTATAGTTCTATGCGGTTCTATACTCATCATCATCGGCTTGAAGACGTCCACTGCTGATCAAAAGCCTCGCCCTTACGTTCTACACTGCCTTGGCATTCATTCCACTGAAATATTTAAGTAAATGTCGTGTGAAATAGTGGACAGTAAGAAGCTGTAGCGCATCGTGGACATGTTGTAGTTGCTGAAGTGTGCAGAACGTGCTCGCGGTGCGAGTAGGTGGCGGTGGCGGCGCTATCAGCGCGAGGGTCGAGGCCGCCGTATCGCGGGTCGCGCCGGGTCGCGCGGTCACTGTCTGTACGTTCCCTCGCTGGCCATGTCACCCTTGAACAAAGCTACCAGTATATAGCATATTATGAATTTGCATATTTTTGGCCCATGACCTCCATTTATGTCCCCAAAATAGAAAATCACCATGCCCTTAACTGCATAAGGCGTCACATAATTGCAGGTGTTAAGGTGTAGTAATTCCTCCGGTTGCTCACCCCGTGCCCAGGTCATCCGTCGACTATATTCTACAAAAGCACAACAATATGAGATCTATAAAATAACTTTATCTTCATTCGTTTAACTTCCACAAAACATCGTGTGAACTACTTCGTAATGACGCACACTGACACACAGTGCGGGGTCACTGTCGCAGTGATCACTCGCCGCGCGGCGCCGTCCGTCCGCTTCACCATCCGTTACCTTCTCTACCACGTTCAATTAGGGAAAACAATGTCGTTCTCGCGAGATCTCACTTTCGCAAGATGTCGTCGATTAGGGAGTTTAATCTCGGTTTAATCTCGAAAAATGGACATGGAATGGAATAATGGATAAACAACGCATACGTTGTGTTTCATCGTGTGACCGAGGTTTCCGGAGGCCCAACTACCCCCCTCCGCAATCTCCCTAATCCCCGAATACCCAAAAACCTTGAAATTCCTAATCCCCAAAAGGCCGGTAATGTACCGCCTCTGGTGTTTCGGGTGTCCATGGGCGGCGCCGATTGCGTACCACCAGGTGATCCAAGTGCTCGTTTCTCGGCTTCGCTACATAGTATAAAACAAAGTCGCTATCCGCCGTATGTCTGTCCCTATGTATGCTTAGATCTTTAGAACCACGCAACGGATTATGATGCGGTTTTTTTTAAAAGACAAAGTGATTATTAAGGGAGGTTTAAATGTATAATACATGTATATTGCACCCGTGCGATGCCGGGCGGGTTGCTAGTATTCTACAAAATAAAATGGACGAGATCTCGCGTGATGAGATTTAGTGAAGCCATCTGCTTTACTAATAAAGAATTTTGTTTGATATTAGAAAAGAAGAGAAGACGGGTCGTTTCATTTGGTATTCGATAGTTGTGTACAAACGTCAAAGCAGTATACTGCCTAATCAATAACTGAGTATTCTCAGATCTGGGCAATGGAAGTGCTGAAGTGTGTACGCCACAGTCCCTGCTGTGGTCGCTGATGCAGAACTCAGACCGTCGCGTCTTGCTAGCGCGTGGTATCTAGTCTCTATGATAGTTAGTAAATAGGTAAACACAATAATGAGAGACATAAGCGATGTGTAATTAGTGATTAGTGATTGCTTTGAACTTTGTCTCTGAGCACACACATCTCGGCTGGCGATCAGTTAGGTAATCACGCGGCGGCTTCACGTGACTGGCCCTGCACCGCCTTGCAGCAGTTGCAGCGCCCTGCTGGCGACTGCTGCACTGCAGTAGGAGAGACCACGAAGCAGAATTTGGATTTACTTGGAGGCTTGCACCTACTGCAATTTGAAAATGTGGTGATACAAAGAAATAATTATGTATTTTATAAACTTTGTTTAAAAAACCCGACGTCAACCCCTCTTTTTTGAAGTCGGTTAATTAATATTCTAAAACCTTCTCCTAAATGTAACTAACACTTATCTGAAAATCGCATCAATATCGATTCAGAGATAATCGCACACACACATACATGTATGTACTCGCGGACAGTATGTACATACATATTATATACGTACATACATACAAATCAAACTGAGAACCTCCTTTTTTGAAGTTAAAAATAGCTTAGTAGTACGTAACATTTGCTTCCACCGGCGGAGGGAGGGGAGTCCATACAATTGTGACGCGCACGTAACTTATGTCCATATTGTCCATGTGGTCGAGCGTGTCAGATATTGATAGTGTAGCTCCGTGTGTCTCGGATATAGACCCTTAATGTGCCGGTGGGCGTGCTGGGGCTGGATGTCCCGTGTCTTTACCCATGATCCTGAACCATTCAAAACACTCTCACTCTTAGAAGTCACGCTCAATTGGGCAGATGTTTTAGATGTATTTCCTTTAGTGTTCTCTAGACCTCTCTTCCCTTAACCTGACGAGAATGACTGTGTTTAGTTAGATTATTTTTAATATTTAATCCTCCCTCCACCTAGTTAGGCCAGGTATATGGTGGGTACGTGGGTACACTCTACATGACTCTAGGTATTCCCATATGTTAATCTGGTGTGCTCGAGTAAGCACCGAAATCCCTTCATGGGCTCTCCTACTACTAGTGTGTCGGGCTCCGGGTGAATCATGTTTGTGTTATTTTAAGAAATGGCCACTCAGTAAAGAGGCGAGATAATAATTAAGATAAGTAAATGATACAGCTATCTGGCCCCGAGGTATTAGTTATAGTCCGAGGCTGGCGGTGGCGACCTCTGTTGCGAGATATCTAGTACTTGTAGTAGCTCAGGGTAGGGCTCCCCTGGATTACTCGGGACAGTTGTTTGCGCGAGTGTTGCACCTGTCGTGTGAAAGAAAGCACAAAGTTCGCCAGGTTTTTATTTGATTCACGACGCATGAGCAGGAGTGACGCAAGCAGACAATGGCGCGGCTCCGTGTAGTGGCGCAGGTAGTGCAGGGCTGCAGGCTGCAGGTAGCCGCGTGCACTGCATGCCCGATACTATTGTTTGTGGTATCTGGTCGGGCCACGCGGGCCGTTCAGTGAATAATGCTTACTCAACAAATACTTTTTACACGATTGTGAATGTTTCAACAGATATTTTGACTATGAAATGAACTTGAGATTGAGAAGTACACGGGAGCGCACGCACAGATTGCAAAGTCTTTTCATACAAACTCAACACAATCTAAAAGTACGTACATACATACATACATACAGACGTACACACAAGACACGGTCAATGACTACAAGCACTCACTGATACGTGCCGTGTATCTAAGAATGTAAGCACAGAATTATAAGCAGGTAATTGCAATACTAAATTACAGGTACCTCCTACATATAAGTATCGAATATCTTTGCTCCGCACGCTTCGATCATTAATAATGACGTACTCAATTAATGGTCAAAGTACTTCAAATACGGTTTACCAAATGTTCTATTACAAGGACCTGCTGACATAATGACAAGGCAAACAACAAACAAAGAATGATCGACACCAGTCCATGCGTGATGCGATCACCGAGACAAACATTGGAATGTTTCCTTCGAGCTTGTACTATGTATCTACTAACTACTAACCAAGATTTTATTAACAATTAATATTACCTATAAAAAAATTGTAATTGAATGACAAGAGCACGGACATGGGACACGAGTCCGCGGAGAATATCAAAAGTATTGAAAAAAAACTAGGTACTATATTTTTGGAGTGAGGCAAGAAGGAATGTCCGACTCTTACGAACTAAAGGCCAGCATGTTCCCGCCCCGGCAACCCGTTAAGACCGCGGCTCTGTATCGGCATCAGCCCTATTGGGCCTCATCTGTGGTGGTCAGGCCAGGCCTGGTTGTGGTCCGCAGGTCCGTGCTTACGGTGGCCAGAGATCATCTCGCGAACTACCTGTGCTTCTAGTACCTATTTTTAATTTTGTAGAATCTGTTATGTTAATATAATCACTGACTCATTTACAGCGATCGATCTTTTTTTTTGATCGATTTATAAAGAACATTAACATATTTATGAATTTTTAAAAACCAAATGTAATGATATTGAAATGAAAATGATAATTTCCACGATGTTCAGCTTCCTGTTGCAATACCTATTCGTAAATGAATTAGCAAGTAGAGGAATGTGCCAGCCTAGTGGCCTAGACATGTGAGGGGCGCTAGTGCAGCGCTATCGCGGCGCGGTCACCGGCGCGCACCCGGATGGCTGCGTGTGTGTAAACAGGCAAGGTGCAGAGGGCAGGGCCGGGGCGCGGGGGCGCGGGGACGCGGGGCCGAGGATACACCAGCCCCAGGAAAATTTTACCGTGCGGGGTGGCTCGCCTCCCGGCATTGCCCGCCCCTTATCGCGAGCGCTTATCTGTCCGAGCACTATATAACGAGCCACACTCGATCAGTCACCACATTCGTTGTCTGTTGCAGACGCAAACGTTTCGAAGTGTTTCCGTCTCCTGTCAGTGAAGAGCATCACAATGGTCGCCAAGTTGTTCGTATTGGTCGCTTGCATCGCCCTGGTAAGTGTCAGCTCCGACTCCTGCGAATGTAGGACCTGCTGCAGCATGTGCTGATAGAATGTTATGTCCACAGAGCCATGCCGCCATGGTGCGCCGCGACGCGCCGCCCGCAAACACTCTCCTACAGGACATCGAAAAGCACGCCGCAGAGATCCACAAGACCTTCTCTGAACAACTGAACTCGATCGCCAACTCGAAGAACACGCAGGAAGTGAACAAGGCCATCAAGGATGGCTCCGACTCCGTGCTGCAGCAACTGTCCGCGCTGTCCAGCAGCCTGCAGAGTGCGGTGAGTATCGATAGCCCCGGCGTCCCGGCGTCCCCGGCGCTAGCCTACACGTATCAGCGTAGTGCAGTCAGTGCAGTGATGTGAGTTATGTTCGACACAGATGACCGACGCCAACGCCAAAGCCAAGACCGCGCTGGAGCAGGCGCGCCAGAACCTCGAGAAGACAGCAGAGGACCTCCGCAAGTCACACCCCGACGTGGAGAGACAGGCAGGCGAGCTCCGCACCAAGCTGCAGGCCGCCGTGCAGAACACCGCACAGGTACCGCCCCGTACAGGGCATATACAATTATACATATATTCACATAATGTTAATACAACAGCAGGCATTTTTTGAGCCCGGAGCTGTAGGCAACCTAACAGGTTACCGCCTACCGAGGCTGGATGAATTTTAGTCAGTAAGAGTCATTGGAAACTGGAAATATTCAAATAATACCTTGCCCGAGCAAGGGATCAAATCTAAGTCGACAACCGAGGCAGCTGACGCACGGTATGGTCAAATTTGTGTAAACTAGTGTAGTACTGTAGTAGTCTGACGGACAGGGTAGGCAAAGGTGTAGGTAGACAGACAGCACTCGCGGAGTCGCGACCACTGTTATCTCTGGTATAGTAACAGAGAGCCACGCGGCGTGTCGACCTGCGCCCACATCATGCGCATCGGCAGATAAACGACTCGCGGAGCTGTGTGTGTGTGTGTGTGTGTGTGTGTTGATGTAACATGTGGCCGATACTGGTATACATTATGTAACAAACATGTAGTTCAGAGCGGCAGTAGTGAACACTTGTGTTGTGTCGCAGGAGGTGCAGAAGCTCGCCAAGGAGGTGGCCAGCAACGTCGAAGAGACCAATGAGAAGCTGGCGCCCAAGCTGAAGGAAGCGTACGAGAACTTCTCCAAGCACGTCGAGGAGGTACAGAAGAAGGTGCACGAGGCCGCCAGCAAGCAGTAAGCCACCACGACCCTGCGCCCCCGCGCCCCTCATCGACTAGCATAATAAACACTTCCCCTACAGCTGACCTCTTTTATTGCGCCCCCGCATCATTCGTACATGTATTGTGATTGTGACGAAAGCACTCGAAGTAGGTTCAAGTACAGTATTACGGGCGCTAGTATTAGACGAGCACACGTTGCTTCCTGACACAGCAGCTGCTAGGTACCCGACAGCGGAGTTCAGGGAGACGCACTGAGTACTTGCCTCTATACGATACACCACACATGGTAGGACACGACTGTGTTTGTATTACAGATCATTACATTCCTCTTTCATGTTTATCCGTATAGAATGGATTTTTCACGGTTTTCACTAACAGACAGCAGTACAGCTGTTTGATTCCTGGGGAAGTAAACTTTAAGTGCAGATATAATCAGTTTTTGTATTTGACCATGCGAGCGAAGCAGAGGTAGATTAAACTTAGAGAGCGCCTTAGGCAAGCACGGGTCGGGCAAAGTATTACTGGGTTTTTTTTAAATTCTCAGTAGTAGCACGGAGTCTGGAATTGTGCCCGGCAATAGGCTCACCCCCTATTACAAGGGACTCATAACATAAATAGTGAAAAGTGCGTGTTACATTGTACAGTGGTATAATGTACACCTCTGCCTACCCCCTCGGGGATAAAAGGCGTGATGTTATGTTGTTTTTGTATAAAAATTGATTTTGTACAGAAACAGTAGTTATTGTTATACCATTATATATTGTTTGTATGCGTTACAATGAAGCCATGTCGAATGTATGCATCGGTAGATCCAGTTGCCAACCAATGGCTACTCTCTAAACATGTACTGATACCATATCTGTTAGTGAATGCCTAGTACTCCTACCCCTAGCACCGATAGACAAGTATCATCGGGCCCTATTAATATACGTAAATTTTCTCTATAGTAAGGGAGACTTCGATGCAATCAACATAGATTTATTCAGCACTGATTGGGAGATTATTTTTAGAAATGTATCATTGGAGGAATGCATTAAATCACTTCTAATAAAGTTTCGTAGGAGATGCACTCAAAGTATACGAGTGTTCCAAGCAAACATGTATACCCTAGCACTAATCCGATGTACTCTCTGGTGTTCCGCAGGGATCTCTAGTTGGCCTGATTTTCATCTTATACGTGAGTGACATGGTCCTCTGCTTCCATACTTCTAATCTTAGTTTGCTAACGACATGAAGATTTTCTTAAAAACAACATCGGTGGAGGATATGCTGGCTCTCCAGGATGACTTAAAGAGCCTGGATGAGTACTAGTTGAATCTCGTAAAATGCTGTATTTTAGAAGAAAGCGGTTCCCGATGATTCGTCCGGACGAGCTGAAAGGCCAGGTTCTGCGAAGGTGTGACGGAGTGCGTGAGCTTGGTGTTTATCATGATGCAAGACTTCAGTTCGATGTCCATATTGATCAAATATGGACAGGAGGGCTTCGAAAGCGTAAGAGAGGTTTTGTCATGAGAATATCTAGGTGTTTTAAACTGTCAAATACCAAGCGGTCACCGGTGAGCGCTACCTATTGTTCTATAATTGTGTCTACAAAACCGGTACTCGACGAGTTAAGCAAGCAAACACATTCAAATGTTGTAAGAGTATCCTTCTCAGATATGGAACCCACATTATAATAAATATATCGATCGAATTGAAAACATCCTGAAGGGGTCTGTTTTGTATGTTTTATGTGTCTGAAAATTGATTATTACAGTGCAAATTAATTGAATCTTTGCAAGAGATTTCGCTTGAAACTGTTGCAACCCCTTGTAAACAGGCGACAAAAGTGGCGGACGTTTCATTTATGACTATGTTAAAAATACTATCTAATGACACTGACTGCTCTGAGATATTGCAAAGACTTCGTTTTAATGTTCCGCCAAGTCAAAGTCAAAGCATTTATTTCAATTAAACCATAATTGGGTACTTTTGAAACGTCAACAAATATAAAATAATTAATAGTCTGCCAGTCAGTCCGTCAGTGAAGCTAGGCGAAGCTAGGTGCTCATTCCAAAATGTAGATTCGAATGGAGAAGAACGAGCAAGAAACTCCATTCGTTACTCTTTTAAAAAAAAGTATGTTCTACAATGTCTCTGATACATATTTCAATACTGTAAGAACAATGCAAAGACACGCTTGACGCATTATACTAATAACTTACTAATATAAAAAAAAAATTTATAGTAAATATTAGTTGCAAATAAATAATCTTTGTCTTTGTCTTAGTCTTAGTCTAACATGGCGCTCACATATGCATACTGACAAACCATAGAAATAGTGCTTCTATACAAGAAAAAGAAACTCTTTGTTTCAATAAAGAAAGAAATGCGCGATGCCATAAGGAAACTAGATTGTCTACATTAGAATTAAAGTATTAAATTATGTATTAAATTACCTACTATTGGAGTTTAACTACTGACTTCATTTGAGTATTATCCAGTGGAGCCGAACCAACATGCTGCCAAGCATTCTTATCTTCAAGATAATCTGTCAGTGTGTAGTAAGCTTGATTACATAATTCGCGCTTAATAAATGTTTTAAATTTACTTTCAGTATGTTATTTGGTATTTTATTATAGCAATTAAATACCTTACCCCATAAAGGATTTCTGTACTTTGGACAGTCTGAATTGCGGTATAGCTAACTTATTTTTGCCTCTAGTATTAAAATTGGGTCTTTCGCTTCTTTTTTCAAACAATTGCCTATTTTTCCTTACATATATAATATATTGACAGGACACCGTTAAAATATTTATCGTTTTAAACAATTCTCTCAGCGATTCGCAACGGCGTAAGTTATATATTGCTCGGATAGCCCGCTTTTGTAGAATAAATATTGATTCTATTTCTGCAGCTCGACCCCACAACAAAATGCCATACGACATACTTAATGCTGTGGAAATAACTAAAATAGACAAGCCTTGCTGTATCTACGTCCGTGAGCTGTCTAATCTGTCTAACCGCAAAAGCAGCTGAGCTCAATCTCCCCGAAAGCGCCTTTATATGCGGGCCCCATTGTAGCCTATTGTCTAATGTAATGCCTAAAAGATTCATTTCTACGCACGTTTGGTTAACTGAATTTAATACATTTTGTTTTTTTCTCATTCAGTGCTAGATTATTAATGGTGAACCAATTATGCACTTGAAGAATGGACCGGTTTGAGCCGCGTAAATGATTTAGATTCAGTGTACCGATATCGATACCTTCTTCCTCAACCAACTATCAGAGTAATTCGGGTATCGTGCGAGCGAGCAATGGTTTCAATAAACTCTGTAAAGATGTTTCTTTGACCCATTGAATACAAAGCTCGCTGTGGCGTGGAGGCAGCTGAACCTTGATTTCTTTAATCATTGGGTACCTTTACGGTCCTTGATGTTGGAAGTGATGTATAATGATCATGTATCATTATACATTGCCAGTAGTTTACGGTCCTTGATGTCTGGGGCAATGTATAATGATACATGATCATTATACATTGCCAGTAGTTTACGGTCCTTGATGTCTGGGGCAATTTATAATGATACATGATCATTATACATTGCCAGTAGTTTACGGTCCTTGATGTCTGGGGCAATGTATAATGATACATGATCATTATACATTGCCAGTAGTTTACGGTCCTTCATGTCTGGGGCAATGTATAATGATACATGATCATTATACATTGCCAGTAGTTTACGGTCCTTGATGTCTGGGGCAATGTATAATGATACATGATCATTATACATTGCCAGTAGTTTACGGTCCTTGATGTCTGGGGCAATGTATAATGATACATGATCATTATACATTGCCAGTAGTTTACGGTCCTTGATGTCTGGGGCAATGTATAATGATACATGATCATTATACATTGCCAGTAGTTTACGGTCCTTGATGTCTGGGGCAATGTATAATGATACATGATCATTATACATTTCCAGTAGTTTACGGTCCTTGATGTCTGGGGCAATGTATAATGATACATGATCATTATACATTGCCAGTAGTTTACGGTCCTTGATGTCTGGGGCAATGTATAATGATACATGATCATTATACATTCCCAGTAGTTTACGGTCCTTGATGTCTGGGGCAATGTATAATGATACATGATCATTATACATTCCCAGTAGTTTACGGTCCTTGATGTCTGGGGCAATGTATAATGATACATGATCATTATACATTGCCAGTAGTTTAATTATTATTAACAAGTTTAAGTATTGTGTTGGCATGTTTCTATTCCCTGTTACTAATCGTGGAAACCAGTAAGTAATTGGCTTTTTGTTGCATGCCAAATTCTAAACTCGTCCAAATTATATTGGGGGCCCTATTTAGTTCTAACATAATAAGGTTGAGTTACTCGCTCAATGTAACTCCCAGCTGGTACATATAACCCTTATTCAGAATTATCGGTTCTCTTTACCTTATTCAGACCAAAACATTGCAGCCTAGGAAATGGTTGGTTCCGTGAATGCAAGTATCCATAAATCGTTTATATTGTTTCATCACACTATTATCCATCTAGAAATACTGATGACACCGTAAGTGAGCTGCACGGTGCGCTCTGGTCAGTTTGGGTTAAAGAAAACATAATTTGGAATGTTGGGCATCTTTTTAGAATTGATTGAGATTGGTTGGATCAATGGCATATGTACCAGCAGCATGCAGTATTGGATTTTGTAAGGCTCGGCCGGTCACATCGCAGACGTACTCAGGAATCTCTCAATAACACTTTCACAAGTTTCAGTTACCTCCACGCGTTACACTATCGCAAATTGCTACTACTCTATAAAACTCTCCCTCCTGAAGCAGAGCAACTGACCTAGTAGCGGTGTCCTTGTCTAATACGCCTTGAAGACACAGCATTCACAATGAACGCACAAACCAAACAAAACTCTCACAACAAGCAACATTCCACGATTACACTCACACCATGAACACAAGACAAAATTTCTTAATATCACGTTGTTTCAACCTCTTCAATATTTCTGCTTACCTACTTAAATAAAATGCTTAAACTTTTGTCTGGAATATTAGAAGTTATGTTATGATCATGTTAACTACATAATAAAATGCTTTATTTTAGTAATCAAGTCCTCATTACTTATTTCAAGACAAATATACCAAAATTTTCGTTGGTGGACCCTATTTTGTTTTGACGAGTTTATTTAATCAAATCGTATAGCTGTTGTAAATCTTTATTTTGTTCCTGCATTGCATACCAAATAACTTAGCTGACTGTATATAAATATAATATACTGCGCCGTATGATACAGTACACAGGTAGGTAGCTACGTACTGTACGAGTGTACTCCGACCCGAGCACCGAGGACCGACCCCTGGTTACTTCTAAATTACTTGTAAAGTTATAACACTTCGCGATATTACAATTCTCAAACATTGTACATTTAAGTGTGGGAGAGCCATGCTTCGGCACGAATGGGCCGGCTCGACCGGAGTGATACCACGGCCGAGCAGAAAACCGACGTGAAGCAACGCTTGCGTTGTATTTCGTCGGCTTATTGGACGATTCGCATGAATTTAACTCGCACGAAACGTGCGAATCGAGTCCTTTAAAACATATTATTTTTTCTGTAGTCGATTCGCACGAATTACATTTATTGGCGTGCGAATCGACACCCTCACAAATATGTAGTAGGCTATTCGCTCACACATTTCGTTTTAAGGTTTAAAAAAATTAAAGTACAGTCGTATTCAGCCATCACTGAAATAAAAATAAAAATAATGGAAGTTTAAACAGCAGATATTTACTTGAAAGTGCTGTTACAGTCTGGAGGTCGTACAAATAATGATCTCCTGTTAACAAAATAACCATGAATAACCTCATTCATGCCAACCAAACGTCATAGAAAATGAAATGAAGTATCAATTAGACAAATGCATTAAACGATCGGAGAAAGAGCTCACAACTATACCAAAAATGTATAGTAAAATGGTTTCGTACTTGCATAATGTTGGATGTGATCTCATACAAAAAGTTCCTGATTTTAAAAATATTAAGAAAAGTCTCTATCGACACAGAAACATATCACTACAGATAAAAAAATTGAGATTAAAAAAAGTTACAGATCTTATTATTCCTCCATGTTACGAAGACGTGAAGGTTGCTGGTTATGGATATAAGAAAACAATTACACTTTTTGCAAACCAAAATGTTACAAAGTATAATTATTGAAACAGCAGAAAGCGTTTTCTGCGATGGGACGTTCAAAAGCTGCGTACCACTACCACCATTTTTGCAAGTATACACGTTACATATAGATATTGTTGATTATAGATTGTGTTTTTATTTTCTATCTATTACGAGTCAAATATATTTGACCTTACTACTTCTGTGCTCAAGTGTACTTTATCTTAACTGCATTTCATAAAAAAACAATATGTGTGCGAATAGCCTACTACATATTTGTAAGGGTGTCGATTCGCACGCCAATAAATGTAATTCGTGCGAATCGACTAGAGAAAAAATAATATGTTTTAAAGGAGTCGTTTCGCACGTTTCGTGCGAATCGTCCAATAACCCGTTTCGTCGTGTGAGTGAGGTTACCGGAGGCCCAGCTCCCTCCCCCCTTCCACATTCTCCCCAATCCCCGAATCCCCAACAATCCTCAAACTCCTAATCCACAAAAGGCCGGTAACGCACTTGTAGTGTGGGAGAGCCATGCTTCGGCACGAATGGGCCGGCTCGACCGGAGTGATACCACGGCCGAGCAGAAAACCGACGTGAAGCAACGCTTGCGTTGGGTTTCGTCGTGTGAGTGAGGTTACCGGAGGCCCAATTATCCTTCCCTTCCCCAATCTCCCCAATTCCTGAATCCCCAACGATCCTCAAACTCCTAATCTCCAAAAGGCCGGTAACGCACTTGTAACGCCTCTGGTGTTCCAGGTGTCAATGGGCGACGCCGATTGCTTACCATCAGGTGATCCGTCTGCTCGTTTACCGGCTTATGCCATAAAAAAAAAACGCTTCTGGTGTTCCAGGTGTCCATGGGCGACGCCGATTACTTGCCATCAGATGATCCGTTTGCTTGATATACGAATCCTCTAGAAATTATAAAAGTTTTTAAAGAAATCAAGACCAAATCAACGGAGGATCTTTGGGGCTTATCGGTAATAGTTTGCAAGTCACTAATCTGGCTGTGATTTTCAATAAATGTATAGATAACGGTATTTTCCCTGACCTAATGAAATATAGTAAGGTTATCCCACTATTTAAAAGTGGTGACACTAAAGAACCTAACAACTATAGGCCAGTGTCTGTTTTGCCGGTTCTCGGCAAAGTCTTTGAAAAGTTGATGCTGTTTCGGATGCTTCATCATTTTAATAAACATTCCATCTTTCACCAACAACAATACGGTTTCACTAAAGGTCGTTGCATAACTGACGCCGGTGTCACTTTGATTAAGGAAATATTTGGTGCTTGGGAGGAAGCACAGGATGCTATTGGTGTCTTTTGTGACCTCTCAAAAGCATTTGATTGCGTTGACCACGAAACACTTTTGCTGAAATTAGATCACTACTGGATGAGAAACTCTGCGCTCCGTCTTATGAAATCCTATTTAGAAGAAAGACAGTTAAAGGTTCATGTTAACGGTATTAACTCACAGGGCTCTGGGATGAATATGGGCGTTCCTCAAGGTTCAATATTGGGTCCCTTTCTCTTTTTAGTCTATATAAATGATTTGCCATTTATATTTAAAAATGAACCAAGAATGGTGCTTTTTGCAAATGATACATCATTAATTTTTAAAATAGATCGACGTACAAATAATCTTGACGACGTAAACAGCTCCATTCTTCAAGTGCATAATTGGTTTACCATTAATAATCTAGCACTTAATGAAAAAAAAACAAAATGTATTAAATTCAGTTTACCAAACGTGCGTAGTAACGATTGTGATATTGTTTTGAACGGTCAAAAGTTAGAATTTGTCGACGAGATAATATTTTTAGGCATTACGTTAGACAATAGGCTACAATGGGTCCGCATATAAAGGCGCTTTCGGGGAGATTGAGCTCAGCTGCTTTTGCAGTTAGACAGATTAGACAGCTCACGGACGTAGATACAGCTAGGCTTGTCTATTTTAGTTATTTCCACAGCATTATGTCGTACGGCATTTTGTTGTGGGGTCTAACGGCAGAAATAGAATCAATATTTATTCTACAAAAGCGGGCTATCCGAGCAATATATAACTTACGCCGTTGCGAATCGCTGAGAGAATTGTTTAAAACGATAAATATTTTAACGGTGCCCTGTCAATATATATATGAAAATATAATGTATGTAAGAAAAAATAGGCAATTGTTTGAAAAAAGAAGCGATAGACACAATTTTAATACTAGAGGCAAAAATAAGTTAGCTATACCGCAATTCAGACTGTCCAAAGTACAGAAATCCTTTATGGGGTTAGGTATTAAATGCTATAATAAAATACCAAATAGCATACTAGATCTCAATGAAAGTAAATTTAAAACATATATTAAGCGCGAATTATGTAATCAAGCTTACTACACACTGACAGATTATCTTGAAGATAAGAATGCTTGGCAGCACGTTGGTTCGGCTCCACTGGACAATACTCAAATGTAGTCAGTAGTTAAATTCCAATAGTAGGTAATATAATACATAATTTAATACTTTAATTCAAATGTAGACAATCTAGTTTCCATGGAGCATTTCTTTCTTTATTGAAACAAAGAGTTTCCTTTTTCTTGTATAGAATCACTATTTCTATGGATTGTCAGTATGCATATGTGAGCACATGGTGAGCACCATGTTAGACTTAAGATTTTTATTTTTTTTTTATTTTAGTAAGTTATTAGTATAATGCGTCAAGCATGTCTTTGCATTGTTCTTACATATGCGTACAGTATTGAAATATGTATCAGAGACATTGTAGAACATACTTTTTTTAAAAAGAGTAACGAATGGAGTTTCTTGCTCGTTCTTCTCCATTCGAATCTACATTTTGGAATGAGTATTTGTTGACGTTTCAAAAGTACCAAACTATGGTTTAATTGAAATAAATGCTTTGACTTTGACTTTGCTCGTTTGCCGGTTTTTATACCCCATAAAAAAATTAAAGGTTAATGTTTTGTCAATAATTTACCAGCTATGAAGTCTCCTTACCTGACGTAAATCTCCTGACTAGAGAACAACTCGATTTAATTTCGAGAAACTCCTTGCAATACTTGCCGCCTGTGCTATAGGACGTCACTCACAAAGTCACAAATGGACAATGTAGCACAATGAACCGCCACACACACATAACGACATTGTACGGAGCCATTATATTATCCCAGTTTGGAGTTCCGGGGTCCAGCGTAGGGGCACGTGAACACGTGCACAGCACGGCTAGCGACATCTATGGAATCTATTACAACCAACACTTCGAGGTAAGTATCTATAAATTCAATATCGAAGTAGGTACAAATTTAATATCAAGAATGGATCCAGTTTGATGATAATTAAAAAAATCACATGTTGTTCTGAGATGGTGACGATAATACTCAGGGAAATTTAAAAAATTGTAGTTGTCACTAGTTCATGTGGTAGATATTTTTTTATTAAGTATTAAGCACTACAATTTGATGAAGGTCTGGAGTTGACCTGATGAAGCCGATAGACAGTCGAGTAAACTAACAGTTTACCCAGTGTTCATTTGTTGATGAGAACTTGACACTGATGATTTTCAGTAGGGGTTTGTTGATGAAGTAGTAAGTACCATAGCTAAGGGAACTCCTCGACAGGGGACAGTGGCTTGTGTTTGATTAATTTACTATGCGAATGAGATCTCTACTCCCACGTGGGAAATGGAAAAGTGATATAACGGGTCTGATGATAATAACAATGACTGTACCTTCAAGTTCAAAGTCTTCCATGGTGAGAAGTTAAACTTTCTTTCATTTACTATTATAAGTACTGATAGGTCACCGACCCACTGATAGGTCACATATTTCTGTGGTCAGAACTCTGTGCCACAAGTTCTGAACAAAATTAATTAAAGCCTTAACAGATAACTTAATACATGGTGTATTAAGCTGCACACGTCCTCATTACAGACTATTGCTGTGATCATTAACTACTATTTTGTTATGGGTGTGTGTACAATGGGTCGGTGACCATCCATAGGTATCTACCTACATATGACTGATACTACCTAGTAACTCTCACGTTGGCTTCTTGATCTTTCTCGTATGGTGCGCACCGTACGCCGCACACACACAGTATCAGTATATATAATTACACTATCATTGTTACTCGGTCGGCTAGATGTCGCAGCACAGCGCCTGCCGCAGTCACCACAGCACGTGTCGCGGTCACGGGTTTGCGCATGCGTCATGTCCCAGCGTATGTCGCCCGCCGTAAAAGTTGTTTTTTTATAGTACCTACAGCCAATGAGCAGGTGACAGATCACCTCAACGATGAGGTTCCAACAAAATAGATGCCTAAAATATTATATGAACTTCGACGAGTCGATCGATGCCTCCATTGCGGAGCGGAGCTCACATTTACCTCCTTCATGCGGCTACTAGTCTACTACCAAACATAGTACACTCTGAATCTGAACCAGCCTGTCTCATTTGTCAGGGCTTTAACAATAATAAATTGTTCTGAACAATACGGCTTTAGACCCGGGTGCTTACTCTTGAAACCAATCTCAATGTCAATGCAATTTCAATCCAATAAAATCTCAATAATTATTCAATGTGAAAACTATACAACCACATTCGTAGCTGAAAAAAAACCACAATCGTAGCTGCTGAAATAGCATTCAGAGTACGGAATATAAAGCCAAACTCAATACCATTTAGTTCATTCAATATCCAACGAATACAGATGCAATGGGCGCTAGTGTTGCAACTTGAGAGTACGAAATTTTACAATACCAATGTCGATCGATCGGAATTGGATTCAAGAGTAAGCCCCTAAGTCACTATTGTGGACTACGTATCTTCCAGACTGGATAATAATAATCGATGCATTAGCAAAATATACGCCATCTATAATGTATAGATAGCTTATATTTTGATTATAGAAAAGCATTCGATATGGTAAACAAATATCATTACTGACAACCTTAGTCGTTTAGGACTAGGACTTTGCCTAAAATGACTCATTTGTTGTAAAAGTAATAATCCATCAACAGTGGTACGTATATTGTACTTCTGCTTACCTAATTAAGTTATTAATAAAGATTCAAAATATTTGAACTTCAAGTACGCAATATTTAACGACGTCCCGGGGGTGGCAGCCACGGAGCTCGCCTACACGCAAATTGGAATACTAACCAAAGACCGAACTCAAAGTAAAACTTAAAACATTTAACACTATAAATTATTGCTTTGGAATTATTTTGTCTATTGCCTGTTGCCACTACAGGTTTGACTGCTCAGTTGGCGCAAGGCTGGACACCCAGCTGCTATACGACGTGTCGCATGTTCGATAGCCGGATGGAACAAGTCTTTGTGTGATCCACAAATTGTTTGTCTGGGTATGAAGAGTGTAAGATGTAAGTTGATGTTTGTCACTCACGCCACTGGAGAAAGCCTAGTGCTGGACAACAATGTTAAAGTAAAAAATTTAACCTACCTACTCAATGCCAACAACAAGACATGAGGAGAAGTAAAACGACGAACAAACAGCAGCGGTTCATTAGTTCGGAAGAAGTTTGTCCAAGCTGCAGCTGGTTAAAGCATTTTCTGCGATCGACCACCTCCGAACTTAGATTAATAAATTCTGCAAGTATTCCAGTGAGTAGGTCGTGTTGCCTGGAATGTTTTCCGGGAGTCTTCGGAATTGGCAATTTTGTAGACTTTGATGTGCTCCTTCCGATTTCCATTTTAATACCATCGTACGTGCGCGGTGCGCCGCTCACGCCGCCGCCTTGGAACACGTGGATTACAAAATGAAACTAATGACATCTTCTATATTTTGTCTGAACACCTTTTTTGTAAAATAAGCAGTCATGGTGCCAGATCGCCGCAAAGTACAATTCAAGGACCATTTAGGAGCAAAATTTGTTTAAAGATGAAAGTCCTGTCGAACGGCCATGTTACGCCCTACTACCCGATATTAGTTGGGAGCCCTACTGTCTACTCTCAAAATTGTTGACGAAGGTGTACCTGGGACAGGTGATCCAGCTGGGGGTCATATTTCGAGAAGGAGGTCAATCGTCAACACATCGTCAAATACAACTTGGACGGGCAGCGTTCGGGGAACTAGCGAATATCATCTCGTCTTACATTCCTCAGTGCTAAAGATAAAACGCAATATTCAATGTGTTAACAGCGGGGTTGTAATACATAACCTAACCTGGAGTTGTCATGCTCACTCAAAGGTCTCATTGACGGTGGCGCGTGCAGTGGATCGCTCGATTCCCTACAATATGGTTGAGTTGGGCGGTGCTGGTGTACGTGTCATGTTCGTGAACGGGCGCCGTCAACTGGGACTGGTCAGCTCCAGACTGTATTATTGTCCTTAAGGTTATTTTCTTTTTCGATCACTTTGACTGGATTTTAGTGTTACATTGTTCTCGCACAATCCAAACAGCAAAACTATGTAACTAGTAAATTGTATTGTGAACCTGATTGAAAAAGAGTAACCTATGGAGTTTCTTGCTCGTTCTTCTCCATAGGAATCTACATCTTGGAATGAGCAAATAGCTTCACTTTTAATTTTTTTTTGTTGACGTTCCATTCTGGCTTTCTGGAAAAGTGCCATTCTGGCCTAATTGAAATAATTGATTTTGACTTTGACTTTGACTTTCACATAACATAAGTACATAACGCCTTTTATCCCCGAAGGGATACGCAGAGGTGCACATTACGGCACTTAATGCATCTGTACAATGTAACACCCACTTTTATGTTATGAGTCCCATGTAATAGGAGGTGAGCCTATTGCCATACACCGGGCACATTTCCAGACTCCGTGCTACTACTGAGATTCTTTTTAAAAACCCAGTAGTGCTTTGCCCGACCTGGGAATCGAACCTGGCACTTAATCAACGAAGTAGTCAAATATTATATTATCATTATGTATTTCCAAATAAAATTAAAATAATATTATTTAATTACTGATAACATAGTAAGTGGTAACAATGGGTGTTGTATGCGTTGCGTGCAAGCCTCCAGCGACGGCAGACGCGCGTAACGTTCAATGTTTCAAATCAGAGACACAATGTCACTTGTTTCATCATCTACCTCTACATCAATGTGGGAAACTCAACAAATATTTTGTGGCACATTGGGATAATGTAATTATTGTTTTTTAAACTTTTACATTTTTACTTCATTTACTGCGTTAACATGACATTTTCTTCTGAAAAGTTATTCCTTTTCTACTAGCTTTTACCCGTGGCTTTGCTTGCGTATTCCTATTTTAATCCACGGGAACCCATACCCTACTTGTATACCAAATTTCATCAAAATCCGTTCAGTAGTTTCAGCGTGATTGGCGGACAAACATCCAAAAATCCAAACAAAGATAGTTTAACATTTATAATACTATAGTGTGTTGTAGACTTTCAATATTCACAAACACATTTCCTCGAGTTCCGAATGTGTTTTTTGGCGTCACATTGAACACTGTATTGACAAATGTGTGTTAGGAGCCTAGATGTATGATAATGTTTTGTACAATCTCAATGCCTAAAGTCATAGTAGATATCATCTAACTTCGGGCTATCTCGTTACATACATAGGTATTGGATCGGTCTCCATTGCCCGTTTTAGATTCTGACTAGGGAGAATTATGAAGGCTCACCCAAAGAAAAGTCAACGGAAGAAAAGTGTCGAATGAAACAATTAGTACAATAACTATAAAAATAGGTTTAATACTAGCATTTAATACATAAGACTAACGGGGGGAGGGGGGGCGGCGGTCACCGGTGCGGCAGCGGCGGCAGGAAGGAGAGCGCGCGCAGCACGGCGTCGACGCGCGCCACGAGCGGCTCGCGCCAGCGCCACAGCGCCTCGTCGCGCACGGGGTCCGTCTTGAGCTCCTGGCACGACTTGAGCGTGGCCACGCAGTCGGCGCGGTAGTGCTGCAGGCGCGCGTGTCTCGTCTCCATGGCGTACGAGCTGCACGAGCCGCCCAGGCACGCCAGCGGGAAGTGGTTGTGCAGGCTCAGCACGCGGTCCGTCTCGTGGAACGCCTGCAACACACGACGCTTCGCTTAATAACATAATATGTATTTTACTTATACGTATATATATATATATTCCCACGATTTTCAGATTACTTTCTGTACATTCATAGTTCAAATTTTGTACAACGTTTTCATTTAGGTAACGTATAAAAATGTGAAGTGTAGTTTTATATTTAGCTTATGTATTTAATTTAATTTTAAAATCTGAAATGTCAGTCTAATTCAGCCAAGTTAATAAAAGGTAATGACGGGAGATACTTCTCGCATCCCCCAAAATTATGATTACTTATGCAAAATTTTAGAAGCATGGAGGTATTCCACTTAGCGCACCTCTAGGTGCGCTTAAAATGTAATATTTAAAATAAATAATTTCCTATTCCACGAAGCGCACCTACGAATATTACTCGCATAGTGCGGAGACTAAGAAATAAAAATATCGATATAAGAAAATATTTATTATTTAAAAGACTTTGGAGATCGGTTGTTATTAGTGAAACAACTTGTTGTCGTAGAACGAATGTATTTATTAGCCGGAGGTGGTTGTTTTTATACAAAAATTGGTACTAGTGCTACTTACAACTAATTCTGTACATTAACCAATTAAAACTATTAAATTAAAAATAAATAAAATTTAGAAATTTGTACACCAATAACATCGCCTAAATTATAGCCAATAGCGTTACACTATTTAGGACAGAACTTTGTTTACATCGTGAACAATGGAAAGAAAAGGATAGCCGATAAAAGAGCGAGATAGTCGATGAGTGTGAGGTCCGTGCAAAGAGGACGCGCCTCCGCAGCGCCGCGCGCTGAGTTTCGCGCCGCTATAAATATTGCGTAACGCGTGCCTCTGTCCTTTCCTCCTGCGACCGTCGAGCCGTGAAGATGTAAACGCCGTGCGCCGTGCCGCGCTGCGATACCTACGCGCGTTGGTCGGCGCGTGATACTGGCAGCGGCGTCGGCGAGTTACTTCGTCTCTTGTAGACAGAGGATCAAAAACGTTCAGCAAAATAGCTCTTTTCAGAGCTTTCTGTGTTAACAGAGCATATCAAAAACGTGAAATAAAATAGCTCTTCTCAGAGCTGTCTGTGTTAACAGAGGTGGTCAAAAACGTTGAATAATATAGCTCTTTTCAGAGCTGTCTGCTTCTTGGTTTCTGTTAAACGATGGTCTAAATCCTTGTAGCTTGTGCTATGGCTAGTGTGGCTACAGTACTCCCCCTCAAGCGAAGCGTACCGGCAGTTTGACGACACGGCCCGAGCGAGTTTTCTTATCGCCGGGATGTGACGTCGCTGTTGGTTGCGGTACATGTGTTTTCTTGGTAATCTTGCTGGTTTTCTCGGTAATGGTGGTTGAAGGTAATGGTAATTGCTTGGTAACGCTGGGTTGAGGTAATGTGAAGGTAACTGTACTGGAGGTTGGAGGTAAAGTATCTTGAATGTCTTCGGTGAGTATAAATGCAGGCTTCAGTCGGTCGATGGATATATTTGCTTGGCGCTCGGGTAATTGTACTGTGTATACCTTCTCAGTACGTTGTAACACTCTGTAGGGTCCTTCGTATGGTGATTGAAGTGGTTTTTTTACTGCATCTGTTCTTATGAATACGTGGCTGCACGTGAGTAGGTCTTGATACACGAATACGCTTTTATTGCTGCTGTGATGCTTCGTAGGTACTTGCGGTTTGTTTTGTTGAATTATATTACGTAGGTTGTCAACGTAGGTATAATCCAAAGTAGCAGGTGTGCAGGTGGTACTTGTAGTGAAAAATTCGCCAGGTAGACGTAGATTGTAGCCGTAGGTAAGTTCGGCGGCACTCACACCTGTGTCTGAGTGTAGCGCGGCTCGAAGTCCTAGTAGTACAGTAGGTAGTACGTCGGTCCATGTACTTGCGCTCGCGAGTTTGGCGCGTAATGCAGTCTTGAGTGTTCGATGCCAACGTTCAATTATGCCGTTGCTTTGTGGATGATATGGTGTAGTACGATTTTTCTTGATTCCCATTAGTTTAGTTAGGTTTTGAAATAGTTGACTCTCGAACTGACGACCTTGATCACTTGTGATGGTAGTCGGGCATCCAAATCGGGCGATCCAGTGTTGGTACACAATATCGGCGATTCTAACAGCTGATATTTCGTCGGTAGGTATTGCTTCGGGCCACCTAGTTAGTCGGTCGATCATCGTTACTAAGTACCTGTGACCTTGAGGTGTTGTAGGTAGCGGTCCGACGATATCAATGTGTAGGTGTTGGAATCGCTCGGTTGGCGGGAAAGATCCGACGTTCGAGTGCGTATGTCGTTGTATCTTGCTTTTCTGGCAAAGTATACAGGTTCGAGTCCAGCAACCGATGTCTGCGTTCATTGATGGCCAGAAATATTTTTGAGTAATGAGTTTGCGAGTCGTGCGTGTACCGGGATGACTGATGTTGTGTACACTGTCAAATACTTGTTTTCTATATGGTTTAGGTATGTACGGGCGTACATAAGAGGTCGATGTTTCGCAGTATAGTTCGATGTCGCTGTTAGGTATAGGTATTTTCTTCAAAGTTACGTTTTCTTGTGATAACAGTTGTTTAATGTTGCTGTCCTTGTCTTGCGCACTCGCTATGTCGTTGTAGTTGATTGCAGATGGGAATGTGATGGATTCTATGCGGCTTAGGGTGTCGGCAACAATGTTGTCTTTGCCGCTCACGTGTCGAATGTCGGTGGTAAATTCACTGATGAATAGTAACTGTCTTGTTCGCCTCTGAGTTTCGGAATTTGATTGAGTCTTGGACATCACATATGTAAGCGGCTTGTGGTCGGTGAATATGATGAGATGGCGACCTTCGAATATCTTCCGGAAATGTTTGACTGCCATGTACATTGCAAGTAGCTCTCGATCGAAAGTGGAGTATTTCTTCTGCGCGTCGTTGAATTTCTTGGAAAAGTATCCGAGCGGTTGCCACGTATTATGTAGGTATTGTTGTAGTACGGCACCGGCAGAGTTATCTGATGCGTCGCAGAATAAGGCGAGTGTTGCGTGATGAGATGGATGAGCGAGTAGAGCTGCGTTTATGATGCTAGCTTTACATTGCTCGAATGCTTGCGTCGCCTCTTCGGTCCACGTGATCGGAGTCTTATCGCGCTTCTTGACGTTGTGTAGGTAGGCATTTAGTGGTGCTTGCTTCGATGCGGCGTTCGGTACGTGATCACGATAGAAGTTGATCATGCCGAGGAATCTTCTTAGTTCTTCGATGTTCGTTGGTTTCGGGTAATTAGTGATTGCTTCGATTTTGTGTTGCGGCGGCTTGATTCCATCAGCTGATACGGTGTAACCTAGGAACTGTACTTCAGGTTTGCCTAGGTTGCATTTAGCGGGGTTGATGGTAATGCCGTTGTCTTCTAAGCGTTTTAATACGGTGTGGAGATGTTCTCGATGTTGAGTTTCGTTTTCAGATGCAAGTAGTAAGTCGTCGATAAATGGGAAAACAAAGTCTAATCCTCGTAGTACTTCATGTATGTAGCGTTGAAACGTTTGTCCCGCGTTTTTCAAACCGGGGCACATACGTGGGAATTCAAATAGTCCCATTGGCGTGATGATAGCGGTCTTCTCGACGTCTTCTTCTCGCACACTGAGTTGTTGATAAGCGCGGTTGAGGTCAACCGTGGAGAATATAGTTTTCCCCGATAGGTGGTGAGTGAAATCTTTGATGCGTGGCACTGGGTATCGATCTGGTATAGTGATCGAGTTGAGTCGGCGATAGTCACCATATACTCTAATATCGCCATTTTTCTTAGGCACGATGTGTAGAGGTGATGACCATGGACTCTTGCTAGGTCTGCATAGTCCTTGCTCAATCATATTTTCGAATTCTTTCTTCACTGTTTCGAATCGATGAGGTGGGATTGGTCGAGCTCGGCAATGAACTGGTGGTCCACGGGTTTCGATGTAATGTTGCACGTTGATGTTAGAGTTTAATTTCATTGATGTTAGTCTTGTTATGCCGGGATATTGTGCTAATATGTCGTGGTATGATTGTGACATATTGATGCAGCGTACGGTAGGTACGTCTGACACTCGCACCGGGGCGTTGACTTTTAGGCTCGTGACGCCGTCGATTAATCTTCCGTTTTTTAAGTCGACGATGAGTTGGTGATGTTTGAGGAAGTCTGCTCCGAGGATTGGCCTTGAAACATCAGCTACTATAAATGTCCACTTGTACGGACGTCGTAAGTTGAAGTCGAGAGTTAGTGTTCTCTCGCCATACGTAGCTATAGTTGTGTTGTTCGCAGCGTACAGTTTGAATGGTAGCGGTGTTCCGACTTCTCCTTTTCTTCTCGGTAGCACTGATATGTCGGCTCCGGTGTCGACTAAGAAAGATAAGTTTGTGTTTCTATCGGTGATGTGTAGGCGGTGTGATTTCTCTTGAACGCCGGTAGCCGCCTCCGCCAACGTTCGGTTTAGTTTTCCGAGGTCGTTGCTTTGAATGAGCAGGGAGGTGTGCAGCGTCGAGCTTGTTCTTTGAAGCGCCGATGGTAGTAGCAGAATGATGAAGGTGATGATGAATCACGATTCCGTGAACGTGACGTGCTGCGTGTGCGTTGCTGAGATGGGTAACGGCGGCGGCGGTAGTTGGGGTTGTATGCTGGTCTTGACTTTAATTCGGCGATCTCCAATGATAATTTTCTTATCTCGTTGATAAGGTATTGTGTATCGGTGTGTGATGATGACGTGGACTGTGCTGGTGATGGTTGTATTGCTGAGACTTCTGTAGTTGACGCGGACTGCTCCATCATTTTGTCAGCGAGGAGAGCGAGTTCTTCCAGCTCAGTTTTTGTGCTAAATGATTCGCTGACGGCCAGGACGGATCTGATATGTGATGGTAAGTGGTTGGTCCACATGAGTCGTAACGTGGAGTCAGGGACCTTGTCTCTGGCTAGGTTACGCATGCGGCGGAGTAGCTGCGTAGGCTTCTGATCGCCGAGTTCCATCTCGGACAGTAGTTTCTGGAACTGTCGGCTGTCGGACTCTTCATAGGCAGATATGAGACGTTCCTTGATTGCGTCGTATTGATTCCTCTCCGGCGGGTTGTATAGGAGGTCCATGATTTGCTCGATATCTTGACGTTCGAGCTGTGCGATGACCATCTGGGCGAGCTGAGCCTGTCCCTTCTTCATGTCGTTGGTAGCTGCTTCGAAGCTAATGAACCATAGACGTGGTCGGTCACGCCAGAATGGTGGAATGCGCATTGTGAGGGATATGCCAGCTGTTTCCGTCTTCGCTACGGTGTGGGTTAGGTCTTCCGTCGGGCAGGGATTTGCCATCTTGATGTTGGATAATAATTTATTTTCTTCCAGCAGGGATTCGTTCTTCCAGCAGGGATTTGTTCTTCTTCTTGCTGTTCTTGCTCGGGGTCACCACTTTGGAGATCAGTTGTTATTAGTGAAACAACTTGTTGTCGTAGAACGAATGTATTTATTAGCCGGAGGTGGTTGTTTTTATACAAAAATTGGTACTAGTGCTACTTACAACTAATTCTGTACATTAACCAATTAAAACTATTAAATTAAAAATAAATAAAATTTAGAAATTTGTACACCAATAACATCGCCTAAATTATAGCCAATAGCGTTACACTATTTAGGACAGAACTTTGTTTACATCGTGAACAATGGAAAGAAAAGGATAGCCGATAAAAGAGCGAGATAGTCGATGAGTGTGAGGTCCGTGCAAAGAGGACGCGCCTCCGCAGCGCCGCGCGCTGAGTTTCGCGCCGCTATAAATATTGCGTAACGCGTGCCTCTGTCCTTTCCTCCTGCGACCGTCGAGCCGTGAAGATGTAAACGCCGTGCGCCGTGCCGCGCTGCGATACCTACGCGCGTTGGTCGGCGCGTGATACTGGCAGCGGCGTCGGCGAGTTACTTCGTCTCTTGTAGACAGAGGATCAAAAACGTTCAGCAAAATAGCTCTTTTCAGAGCTTTCTGTGTTAACAGAGCATATCAAAAACGTGAAATAAAATAGCTCTTCTCAGAGCTGTCTGTGTTAACAGAGGTGGTCAAAAACGTTGAATAATATAGCTCTTTTCAGAGCTGTCTGCTTCTTGGTTTCTGTTAAACGATGGTCTAAATCCTTGTAGCTTGTGCTATGGCTAGTGTGGCTACAAGACTAACTTAAATTTCTAACATCATTCAGTTTCATTATAATAATGTGACACAATATTTGATATTTGTCCATGTTTTTATTGTAATTATGAAACAATCTGTGATTTTTATGTTAAAGTAGAGTATTTTTATTATTCACTAAACATGTAGCTAAAAGAAAACTTCAACAGATCTTTATGTAAAACCATATTTACAATGTTTTTGATATTTGTCCAAGTTTTTATTGTAATTATGAAACAATCTGTGATTTTAAATAGTAAGATTACAAACAAAATAAAAATACTATCTTATATCGATATTTTTATTTCTTAGTCTCCGCACTATGCGAGTAATATTCGTAGGTGCGCTTCGTGGAATAGGAAATTATTTATTTTAAATATTACATTTTAAGCGCACCTACAGGTGCGCTAAGTGGAATACGTTAGGTGCGCTTCGTCTGGATGCGCTTCGTTTAGGTGCGCTAAGTGGAATACCTCGAAGCATGTACCTAACAAACACAATCAAATTCCCTAAATGCATTGAAATGTACCTTGTGCTGTTCTTGCACCAAAATTATTTCTTTTTCAACAAACTGAATCTATCTGGGCACACACAATTATAGATGTCTAGTTTAATTTCATAACCCCCAGAAAATGTTTCAGACAAAACTATTACATATACAAAAGTAATGATTGATAAAATACTTTACACAGATGGATCAATCATGAATTTTAATTTTTGGGGGGATTATGATGTATGGAATACGTTTGAGGCAGAGAAGCTAAACAATAATTTGTTAGAAAGTTGGAATGTTAAGAATGATTCATTTTATTTATGTCAGTTTCAGTACATCCTCTTACATAACTACGTAGGTAGTTCTATTTTAAATGTGGAGTGGACCTGCAACTACGACCCTGTATAATTCATGACTTCGATCCTCATTTCTGATGCAGTGCAGCAGTAGTGCTATTAAACATGGGTTCAGTGTACGGTATATATAGAGTGGCTAAGTGACACTAACCTTGATGTACTGGCCGGGCTTGGTGAAGTTGCGCGTGCGCGTGACATGCTGCAGCATGTGCATGTAGTGGGGCACGCCCTCCTCCCAGCCGTGCTCGTGGCCCAGCGAGTCCAGGAAGTAGATGTTGGTGGCGTGGTACGACGAGCGCGGCGGCTTGCCTTGGGCCGGCTTGGACAGCGGCAGCACGCGCCGCATCAGCGACGACCAGTCCCCGTCCTCTAGGGGCACGATCACCTCGTCGATGTCGAGCAGCGCCAGCCAGCGATACTCGTACATGTGCCGGTACAGGCAGTCGTTGTATGGGATCAGCTCCATCTGTCGCTTGTGCGTCAGCTTCTTCTTGAGGTACATGTGTTGCAGCCCGGGCAGGTTGGGCTGCCCGCCCGGCAGCGTCACGGGCGTCACCGTCACCGTCCCCTGCTGCACGTAGTGCTCTAACACCTTCGTGATGTTCGGATGCACCTGCAGCTCGTAAAAGAATATTTTGTCGGCTCCGAGTAGGCGGACTAGTTCGATCCACTCAACGAGTCGCACGGAAAGGTCCTCGTGCAAAAAATCTAAGCCCTTGACGCAAACAGCAAAGTCCTTGCGCTGGGCGGGCGGCTTGGGCCTGTCGTAGTGCACTCGCAGGTTGTTGGTGGCGCGGTCGCAGGCGTTCTCCACCAGCGACACGGAGGCGGGCGCCAGGTGGCGGACCTCGGCCGGCAGCACGCAGGCCAGCAGGTACGGGTGCAGTACGTGGTTGCGGTAGTTGCCCCACTTGCTGTTCCATACGTACTTGTACTCTAACACGCGTACTACGACGGGCGCGTCCATCTCCTCAAACCACAGCTGGCAGTGCGTCACTAGCGACGGCTGGATGCGGTCGTGCACGGCCAGCAGGCGCACAGCAGGCCCGATGCGCGACGTGTTGCGCGCGTCCAGGTATGCGCCGTACATGTGGAACACGCCCTGGCTCGAGTGGAACGACTGCCAGTACGTGTTGTGGAACTCCAGCTCGTAGATGGAGGGAAACGGCGCGCAGTCTTTTTTCTTAAGGAACTTATTTTTATCGTCTTTATGCTTGTGCCAGTAGGTGAGCGGCAGCGAAGGCAGGCGCCGCTCGGCGTCGGCGCGCAGCTGCTCCTCGGAGAGCACGCGCGCGTCTGTGGCGGGCAGCGCAGTGGGCGCGGCAGGCGCGGGCGTGGAGCCGGCCGCCTCGGACTGCAGCAGCAGGCGAGCGGGGGGCGCGGGCGGCGCGCGGCGCGGCGGCGGCTGCAGGCGCGGCAGTGCGACCAGCGCCAGCGCCGCCCAGCACAGCAGCGCGGCCAGCCAGCGCAGGCGCGAGCGCGGCCCGCCGGCCCAGCGCACGCACCACCCGCGCATCACCTGCAACACGAGTGCGCTCGTCAGCCGCGGCCGCGCATGCCTCCCGCCGCTCACATGTTCGCGCTGTCAGGCACTGCTCGGACCCGACATCGTGAACCTAACTAGTGAATAAAACCCCCACACATCAGCTGCTCCCCTGGAATACTATCACATTATAATTGTGACAGCACGAGTCCGGGACATGAGCTACACATGTCAACTACTACTATACGAGGTAAATGTCACGAGTGACGTATGCGTGTCAAGTGCGGTTTGTGGTGTGGAACTCCATGGTGGTATCGACGGTCTTGTTGCTAGTAAGGAGGTGCGCACAGTGCTGTACACACGTTAAACCGCAGAACGTACACACGTTCACGTACAGACCGTATACGGGTACATCGTAGGTCCATGCAGCCCATACTCTACTACGATTTAACTATAGGTACACTGTACAGGTCGACTGTGCAGTTGAACTGAACAGTAAAGTCGTGACGTGGAGCATATTGCATGTATGAATAAATAAATGTCGTATATAGAGGTAGATGTCATATATGTCATAGTATGAGGAGCGGGAACACTACGGATTCAAATGTTATCGGAGTCGTAGTTAGTGCAAAGCGTAAGAAAACCATAGTACGTCATAGGTCCTAGCTAGTAAGGCACTACGGAGCCGTGGAGGAGTTTACGGGTTGCTGGGACTCCGGCTCGAAGGACAGGAGAAGGAACGGAGTGGTTTTCAGTAAGAGTCTAACACTACCTCTCGTTTCACCCAGGCGGGAAAAGTCATTGGATGATTTTCCTGCCTTGAAAAAATCTGGTAAGGCACCTTTGTAAGCTCTACAAGTGGCCCGTGTATGACACGTGCATGGCCCGTGAGCCAGTGCCGGAGTTCCAAACGGGTAATACAAACATGAGTGGCGAGTGCAGTTGAATGGTGAGTAGTGAATTGTGAGTAGTGTCCAGTACTGCGCGGAGCACAATGCTGCGTACAAACAATCCTTGTATTGTTGTCGCCGCCGCCGCGAGCTCGCTGGCCGGCGCACTGGCCACGTGCCTCAGTGTTTCTCCATAAACACTAATAATAATTCATAGCTATTCATTTCAATACAGATATATATATACAAAATCATCTACTACCGTATCTAACGACGGACGACGCGACGGTATTACATGACTGCAGGCTAACACAACTAGACGCCACAAGTTCTTTAAGAGCCAGTTTCGCAATGTCTAGATAGCCACAACAACAGTTTGAATTGAGAACTATCTGTCACGTAAGGTTATCAGGACCTTATATGAAGGTGGTGCCACAGGTGATAAATCTAGTACAGCTAGGCTAGTCTGTTAAATTGTCAATTCGAACTTTCGATGTGAGCTCGATCGCGGTCCGCCACGTCGCCGCGTCGTTGGTTATGAGAATAATCTCGACAACGTCGATTTGATATGTTACATAGCAGCCGAGCAGCATCGGAGAGAGTACCAAGTACCTTGAGGAATGTGAAGGATGGGCGTATTTACTTACGTCATGTTCGGTCTGCGAATGATTGAAAGGTCAATTATTAGGTCTGTTATATCCCGAAAGGATAACGTGGGTTCAGTATATGCTTACAGGGCGCATAAGTACTTAATCAATACTTCAAAAAAAATACGAAAGTGAAATCAGAGACCTCGCGAATGTTAACAACTTGACAAGCGACGGCGGTTCTGATACTTCATCACTACATAGTCCGGGGTCGTGCGGTCCATGGCCCTCTACGGCGCCCCTGTTTGGGCGCCAAACCTGTTGCGGCGTCCCGCTCGGACGCTGCTCATGGCACAGAGGGTCATGGCGATCCGAATGATCCGCGGATACCGCACGATCTTCGGGGAGTCGGCGAACCTCCTTGCCGGATTACCGCCGTGGGATCTGGAGGCGAAGGTGCTCGCGCGCGTGTATAGCATGCGCGCGGAGGCGAAACTCCGCTGCCGCGCCAGATAAGTGCGTGGCGGGATGAGCTCCGGCGCGATCTCATGGCGAAATGGCAGCAACGGCTGTCGCAACCGAGGGCTGGGCTCGCTGCCATTGCAGCGGTAAGTCCCCTCTTTGAGGAGTGGCTTGAGAGACGCTACGGCGTCCTCACCTACCGCCTGACGCAGGTCCTCGCCGGACATGGGAGTTTCGGGAGGTACCTGTGTCTGATGGAGCGGGAGGAAACGTCTGGGTGTCATCACTGCGAGGACCGCCCTGAGGACACGGTGGAACACACTGTAGCGGAATGCCCTGCGTGGGCTGAGCACCGCCGTGCCCTCAGGGAAGTGATCGGCGATGGCGACCTCTCGCGTCCGGGCCTAGTGCAGGCCATGATGCGGAGCGAGGGGGACTGGAATGCCGTCTCCTCCTTTTGCGAAGCAGTCATGCTAGCTAAGGAGGAGGCGGGACGCGTGAAGCAGCGAAGCGCTGCCTCCTCGCAACCCAGCCATCGCGAAGGACACACCGGGCGTCGGGGATCGCGGGACGATCTCCGGCCACCGTAAGCGCGGACCTGCGGACGGCGAGCATGGGTGGCTCCCCGTCCGACCAGAAACAGACCCGAAAGAGCCATCAGACCACCACAGATGGGGCCCAATACGGCCGATGCCGATTCGGAGTCGCGGAGAACCTAACGGGTAACCGGGGCTCCGGCTCGACGTGCAGGAGAAGGAACGGGGTGGTTTTTAGTCAGTAAGAGTCTGACACTCCATCCCGCCTCACCCAGGCGGGAGCAGTCATTCGATGATTTTCCCCCCTTAAAAAAAAATCACTACATAGTATAGAACAAAGTCGCTATTCGCCATCTGTCTGTCCCTATGTATGCTTAGATCTTTAGAACTACGCAACGGATTTTGATGCAATTTTTTTAATAGAATGAGTGATTCTTAAAGAATATTTATATGAATAAAACATGCATATTGCACACGTGCGATAGCCGGGGCGGGTCGCTTGTTACTTATACATATTTGTAAAATACTTTTATCTGAGGTCGTATGTATGTAAGTGATGGCCAACATTGCGGCACACACTTCCAGCAGACAGGCGTGGCTGGCGGCTGGCGGCTGGCGGCGATGGCGAGCGACCTGCTTCCAGCCGGGTCTGGTTCTGATCGCACGCACACATTCCACATACTGTCACGATGCAATCTGCGACACACTGCCACAAACAATAGGAACCAAAATGACCGTACAACGTACAACTATCAATTACCCTCGTGCTACAGATAAGATAATCCTAACAAGATTGATATCTACTAACTACACGACTCCCATTATTTTATATTAGTGTTGCCGTCACACTGCGTACGCCGGCGTACGTCACAAGGACGTCTGGCCGCCGGCCGTGGCTCCCGAGAGAGACCACACCATCAGGCGCGCCTCGTAAGTCTAGCAATCCTAACTACTAGGACAGTTGGTATTGGTACGGTTTGTTGACGCTGTGCCTTATTTATCAAAAGAATAACGTTTCTGTAAGTTGCAGTTGTGGTTGACGCAGTAGGCTGCGTGATGCAGTCCGTCGCATGTGTTTGATGTGGCGCGGATTTGATTTCCGTTTTGGAAAACTACTCATATCGGAGGTCTAGTAAGTCTCGTACAGTCATTTATGCCGGTTGCAATAAGAACAGTCGTTATACTAAGTGACAGCCTCAATAAGAACAGTCGTTATACTAAGTGACAGCCTCAATAAGAACAGTCGTTATACTAAGTGACAGCCTCAATAAGAACAGTCGTTATACTAAGTGACAGCCTCAATAAGAACAGTCGTTATACTAAGTGACAGCCTCAATAAGAACAGTCGTTATACTAAGTGACAGCCTCAATAAGAACAGTCGTTATACTAAGTGACAGCCTCAATAAGAACAGTCGTTATACTAAGTGACAGCCTCAATAAGAACAGTCGTTATACTAAGTGACAGCCTCAATAAGAACAGTCGTTATACTAAGTGACAGCCTCAATAAGAACAGTCGTTATACTAAGTGACAGCCTCAATAAGAACAGTCGTTATACTAAGTGACAGCCTCAATAAGAACAGTCGTTATACTAAGTGACAGCCTCAATAAGAACAGTCGTTACACTAAGTGACAGCCTCAATAAGAACAGTCGTTATACTAAGTGACAGCCTCAATAAGAACAGTCGTTATACTAAGTGACAGCCTCAATAAGAACAGTCGTTATACTAAGTGACAGCCTCAATAAGAACAGTCGTTATATTAAGTGACAGCCTCAATAAGAACAGTCGTTATACTAAGTGACAGCCTCAATAAGAACAGTCGTTATACTAAGTCACAGCCTCAATAAGAACAGTCGTTATACTAAGTGACAGCCTCAATAAGAACAGTCGTTATACTAAGTGACAGCCTCAATAAGAACAGTCGTTATACTAAGTGACAGCCTCAATAAGAACAGTCGTTATATTAAGTGACAGCCTCAATAAGAACAGTCGTTATACTAAGTGACAGCCTCAAAAATCCAACGAATCTAAGTAAAACAGTATATATATATATATCACCCTAAGCGGCATGTGCTTGAAGCAGCTGCCACTCGCTCCAAGTAAACGTCATCAGTCATCTACTAAACGGAATCGCTTCTGTTCAGTATCGACTGGCGAATTGAGTGCCAAGCTACCAAACACAAATTGAGAAAAGACGACGAGAAAGACGTTTGTATTTTATAAGTGGACAACTGGACACGGACACGGGACGATACATACCGGGATTACCGGCTAACAGGCACCCATGTACGCGAGTGACGAAGTGACGAGACAGGTGAGGCAGCGTGCCGCGCTCGCTCCTCTATTAATAGCATGTTTACGCGTAGAGCGCGAGGACGAGTGCATCACTCACACATTGCAACAGTTCTCCACTTGCACCGCAGCGGCCGCGGGACACTACGACCGCCATTTTGCTCTGTATTGTTGCATTGAGAATATTTAGTTCCAGAAATAATACTCCCCCAGCGACGGCGACGCGGCGTGGGCGCGTGCAACACTGGCGCACGGACCGTGGAGCTAACCGCTCCCCAGCTCCCGAATCGCTTCAATACAATTTATTTGTAAACATTTACAGTTTAATAGAGACGGCGACTTCAATGAGGATTGTCACCTTATTCTCCTTTTTGTTTCGGTGTGTAAGCAACATACCGAGATAGTAAAAACTAAAGACGGAGACTGCTGTGTGTCTGTCTGTCAATTGGCTGGATTGTATTTTACCATGGACCGCGACAGTTTTGAAATAAAGAAATGTCTTGGCTCTAGAAACAATTATAATACAACTAGCTTTTACCCGCGGCTTCGCTCGCGTCACAAAAGGATAAAAAGTAGCCTATGTGACATATACCAATACACACAGTGGGAAATCAACTTTTCCGGGATAAAAAGTACCGTATTATTTAATCCAGACTTCTAACTTTATGTCTGCAAAAATTCAAAGCAATCGGTTAAGTAGTTACGGCGTGAAAGCGGAACAAACAAACAAACTCCCTTTCCAATTTATAATATTAGTAAGGATTATAATAATCGCACGTATTCGGGGTGTCTAGAAGTGTAAGCGGCAAGGTCTAAGAGACTTCGTTCTAAATTATCCGATTGTAAAAGAGAAGTTTCTATCCTGATACAACTAACGCGGTATTTTCTTCAGAGACTATCTCTGTGCGTGGCCGGAACCGACCGACTGGTACTTGGCTGGTGTTTACTGATGTGTTCTGACGTGGCAATCCTATACTATACCTACCCAATTTGTATGAAGTTATTATGGTAGTGCCTGCGGCTACTGCTCAGTGCTTGGCACAACCTACAATACAACTGTCGGCAGTGGCGCGGTGTCAGCACTCGAGGCCCGACTTCCTCGCAGCACGCAACCAACGCGACAACACTCTGTAGAGTCATATTGTACTTACACAACATTACATTATTTCCGCCCGCCCGCGCCCCCAAGCTCACGCTACACGAAACTTACTGCACACACCGCCACTGCACTCACAGTACTCACCACGTACTCACACACTTGCGACATTCGATACATTTCACGAGGTACCATCTTATTACCAGTTCTATTGACTTTCATTCATTTCTTTATTGAACTGGTAGCGAAATTTGATTTATAGCGCAGGAATTGATCCACACGGACGTGAACCTGGGGTAGTTAAAGCAAATATTCCCAAGTGAATGTGACGGAGCGAGCAGCCGGGACTCTGCTGCTTACCTTGTAGCACTGCATGCCAGCACTGCCACTACAGACACTAACTAGTCCCACGCGTCAACGTGTCACACTCCACTGGCTCGCTGGGGCAGGCGCAGCGCGGCGCCGACACTACTGGACTGTCAGCGCACTCAGTACTGCTGGCTCGACTGCCGCTTATCTCGAACATCGCTTATCAGACAACTCGTCTGATAACTCCGTACACACACACACGCACACGTGTATGGGTTGCAGAATACCTGCCACTTGTACTTCGTTTATTCCTATACAATATGTTAGTGACAGCTTCAACCCGACGACGCTAGTATCTTGCACAGATGAGTGTAGTAGTAGTAGTAGTACACTCATCGTGTGTCTTAAGATGTATACTATTCTATTATAAGGTATCGATCGATCGCTGAATCGATCTAAATATATACTTCAAAGGTGACTAACGGACTGATCTTCAAACCTTCTCCGTGTTAGAAGAGGCTTTGCTCAGCAGTGGGCATTTATAGGCTGTTGATGATCAATTGACCGAGACAGTGATCTATCAACGCACAGCCCTCACCACTCAATGGATCGAACTGAAATTTGGCATGCAAGTTCCGCTAAGAAAGAATTTTGATCAATTCCACCCCCAAGGAAATAAAATAGGCGATGAGAGTTTGTATAAATCTTATTAGCCATTGAATCTATTGAATCTAGAATCATTGAATCGTTAAACCCCCGGGACTCTCTATCTCTTAATCACTGAACTTCTTTTAGAGAGATTCCGTACAACAATAGTCGATAGAATAGTTTTTATCACTAAAACCTTACGGGAACGGGCAGTTTACCACCGGCGGGAACATTGGCCGGCCAACCGAATGTTGTCAGTGTTTCGTACACACAATCACACATTGGCGTCTCATTCAGTTTGTTGTCATTCGTCAGGAAAGACGGTAATGTCGCGCGTGACTTATTGTTCCACAGTTACAATGGCGTGGACGAACACTGAGATTTTACATTTTACTGAAATGTACAGACAGGACATTTACATTTCACTATATGGGCCCTGTACGCCCCTTTTTACGGCAACGGCGGCGGCGGCGGCGCTGTTCGCTTAGCATCAGGTCATCCGGCTACAGGCTACACGTTTCCTATTCCATATTAGAATTGCGACACGTGTTTGGTTGACAACAACAACAGACTCTCCCTCCATTACGAGATCATAGCTCATGGTACTCCATGTCCTAGTGGTCGATAACACCAGGCTAGGTGACTGTGACATTACACTCTCGTTACACACAGTTAACAATGTAACGGTGTGTGTGTGCGTGCCCAAACTATCGCACCTCGTGGTTGTCAAGTAATGTCAAAGGGCGCACGGCGCATGTTGAGGTTGCCGAGAGAAAGCGGCCAGGCCTCAGCTCACTAGTGCCGGCCGCTTCGTCTGTGGCCGTCACTATAACTGAGTGGAACACTCTATCTTACTAACATTACTATTTTTTACTAAATTAGTTTTACTAAATTACTGGTCTGGAGACCAGTGGCAGCACCAGCGGGGCAGTGGTCCACGGACTGCAGCGTCGGGTGCAGTCCGTGCAGCGAGTGTCTCAGCGCGCGCTGGCGAGCAGTCGTCGCGCGGAATAGTATTCGTTAGAAAGTGTGTCGCAGTCGCGGGGCTCGGCGCGCGGGAGATGGACGCTCAGATAACACACATGTAACTGCGGAGATACGGCCAACATGTTGTAACGCTGAAGATGCACGACTTGTCTATCGTGCTAACTAGGCAATTGTGTTCCTCGATCCGTGAAGGACGGCTGGTACCTACGTGTTGCACACACAGGTTTCAGTAGATCTGGACTCGGAGTTCTTGTTATATCTGTGCTGATCTGATTTATGGCTAGTAGGTATGCGACCGGCCTTCGTCTAGAGTCTAGTGGAGGCCGAGTGTCGTGAGGTCACTGAGACGTGGCAGTGCGGCCAGCGATGTCAGATAAGGCAGACAATGGCGGGCCTCGCTCTGCCCGCTCCCGCCGAGTGCCAACGACATGGACGTTGGTGATGTTGCTCATGTTGATTATTTAATCGCGACGCGATGTGATGATCAGTACGCAGCGCTCGACCGCTCTCAGAGCCGTGCGCCCACTTCGTGGCCGCGCTACATCGCTAGTTTCCCTGCGCAGAGAAACCAGTGCGTTTCACTGTACACATCACTCAGTCACAGAAATATGTATGTTATTTTCTATGTATAGTATATAGTAATCTGTTCCTGCGACACACCTTGTCTTCCACTGGCCTGTACATGCCACATTCCGCGTGTCCCGCCTGTAACTACTCCACTCCACTGCCCAATACTGGTCCCTGCTCGAAGCTAAAACCTCCGACGTTATAAATTAAGGATATTTAAGTAATAGTTAATTAAGAACCATTTGTGATACGGATATTACATGTACCTACTGTCAATAAGTACAGAAGTGTGTTTTGATTTGATTGAAGTGATTCAAATTGGCTCTTTTTTCTTCTTTAAGTTTGGAAAATCATGACTTCTCCCGCCCTTGGGTGAGACGAGAGGGAGTGTCAAAAAACCACCCCGTTGCTACTCTTGCTCTACGAGACGGAAGGCCAGCAACCTGTTAAGTAAGTCTTCAGCAGCTCCGTATCGTCATCAGCCCTACTGAGCCCCATCTGTGGTGGTCTGATCTGACTGATGGCTCTTTGAAGCGCGGATCGCGACGCGCCGTACGATTCGAAGTGTCCGTGACTTCGGTCGGCGTTACTGTTGTATCGCGCCGCGAGACGCGTGATAAAACATTACACCGACACAAGCCACAGCCGCCGGGCCGCGGAGAACTTAACGGGTTACCGGGGCTCCGGCTCGACGTGCAGGAGAAGGAACGGGGTGGTTTTTAGTCAGTAAGAGTCTGACACTCCCTCCCGCCTCACCTAGGCGAGAGAAGTCATTCAATGATTTTCCCCCCGTAATAAAAAGCCTCTGCCGCCGCTGCACCGTACGCTGTCCCGCTGCCTGCTCGAGGCCCGACCATCGTATTTTATGTTATGTTACGGTTTGATGCGAACAATGTAAATGATTAGACAAGTAGTAGTCGGGCTCGGCTCGTGGGTGCTTTGTATTTACAATAACAAAGACGGTATTCACATTTTTCATAACAAATCGAGAGTGATTCATTTCATTACTAAAATACCTGAACTCACTGGAAGTCGAGGTATTATTCAAATCGAAGATACTTATTTGTGTAAATAAGGTACTTGTGTAAGTAATAATAATATAGGTACGTAAAAATTGTAATGATAAACAGTTGTCCCGTGCGGGAGTCAAACCCTACTGCTGGCCGGCCACAGTAGTGCGCCACCCGTGCAGTCAATCAACAGCCAGTGATCAGATCATCCCACGGATGTGGACGCCCCGTGCATGCGGTGCGTCCGTGCAAGTGATACTTGTAGGGACGAGTGCGAGACACTGACTGGGGGTCTGGGGGCACTGGGGAACAATACGACATCAAGGTTGTCGTTGTTGTTTGTGCGCGGCGCCGGCGCTGGCGTATCCTTACGTGTTGTGATGCCGGCACATTAGGTTGTGATTTAATGTTGTAATTAGGAATGAATTACTAAACATAAAGAAGAGAGATGGTAATTATAGAGAATTATTATTTTGTAATAGTGTGAGTAGGTGTCCGCGTCACTATGTACGTGCAGTACGTACTTACATGAAGGCAATAAAGCAATCAGAAATACAAGCGATTACTGAGCGAAGGCAAATAATGAAGTTTTACTTTTTGCACGTATTATGTCTATCTTCCCAGTAGTAGGGCCGTATGATTGTGCTAATTAAAATAAATTACTACAAATCGATTTGACCCGTGCATCTATAACAGCGCCCCTACGTTACAAACTTTATCAAAAAATATTCTGCTAAAATCGTTTTACGTGGAATATCTGTATCTAGCTACTTACGCTTGTTTTACCCGCTCTGCTCGGCGCCTATTCATCGTAGCCTGATGTTTTATACGCCCTCGCCTTCCTCGATAAATGAACTATCTAACGCAAAAAGATGTTCTCAAATCATGTTCTACCATAACGATGTCAGGTTGCAAATTGAAAGTATTCCTAGTAGTAGTGTCTACAAGTGGACATTGTAACCTTGTCTGTAAGAGACTTTCAGTTATATGTTACCTATCTTCACAAATAATGTGAAGCGCAACGAATTTTCATATGCTTCAGTATTACAGCGGTGAGAAGAAGGGGAGGTGGAGCGGAATGTCCGTGTGTATTATACTATTTACTATTATAGTAGGGCGGCAATCGATCTGATAGATCACTTGATAGTAAGCAATCGGCACCACAGTCGAGTCGACCCATTCGAAGTATGGCTGTGCTATCCTTCTATTCTTTTGTCCTGCTGCCACTATTAGAGCAACAACCCCCCCCCCCCATATTATAAAATATTGAAGTGACTCGTGCGTGAGTCGTGACTCACTCATGGCCGGTCAGTTTGGTACATTTAATAATCAAGTAATTGTCAACAAAATTGTATACCTATGTAGTTATAATTCGTTTAAGTAAATGGATTGACTTCATACATCAATGTGCTATGCATTACGATATTGCCTTCCCAATCAGTAGGAAGCTGTCCCCGTTACCAGATCACGGCATTATCGGCTGTCGCTAAACTATCAAAACTTGTCTTAAATTCGGTACGTGATATTGACCTATGTACATTCGTGGTACCTACTCGCATGTATTTCAATACAGTCTGGCTACCTACCTGTAATGGCCAATGTGTCAATAATTATAATGAACATATGACATGGAGGGAAACCGCCTTAACTAAATACTGTAGTGACAGTTTCACTGAAACAAAACTTTATTTACAAAAACAGTATTTGAATTGCCTTCATAGACTGAGCCAGGCATCAAACCTGATACGTGAACGATTCAATGCGAACGTTTCATAATAAGGAATATATTTTGTTAAATGAAATATTAACTACTAAGTATCAGAAATAAAAGGAAAACGTTGAATATCGACATCTATAGGTACATAAGTTTATGGATGTAATATTATATAGGTAGGTACTACTTATAAATAAAATATTTAAGCTGACCAGCTTGTTCTTTGGGTGAGCGCGCTATCTCCACAACTAATGTGGAAATAGCTAATCTTCTGATGAACGTCGAATTTTTAAATTAGATCCAGTAGTTTCGAAGATAAGACCGTTCAATCAAACAAACCAATTGAAGCCTGACCACCTCACCAATGACAGGACGAATTCAGAAAGCTGTCGACATCACATACACTTGGGCAAACATCTACGGTGTGATCATACCACAGATCCACTTAGATAACAAACAAGTGTCCCTGCACGAGACACCAGTGACGGTGTCGTGGTCACGGCGTGGCTTCAACCTCAAATTAATACTAAAACCTTTTTTTAAGTGTAACTAACACTTTTCTGAAAACCGCATCAAAATCGGTTCAGTCCATCGCGAGATAATCGCGCACATACATACAAACAGGTCAAACTGAGATTTTTAGTGATCCGTACAATCGAGCTCTCAGCAACACTACTACTGGAACGTTATGCAGCTACACTTCTTGGCGGTAGAAGAAAAGGGATTTTCCAGCAAGGGAACTCTTGGACTGACTGCAGGTAAGCGTAATCATGAGAAACATAGTTTGCATCAAATATCGTTTGATTCGTTGCTCTCCTGGTGATCACAAAACATGACATAGATCTTAGAATGAATGTCATGCCCCGATAAACGTCTTTTTTCACCATTGCTATCTATAGATTTCTCAGTCGCAGGAGGCGGCTTGCCACAGACAGTTTAATGAATGAATGAAACGTGTTTGTGTGTTGTGTCCACTCGTCCCGGGCCAGCAGCACGGACACGCGCGCTGCGTGGGTATCTCAGCTGTCACCATCACCACATCCCGGACGTGCCATTTCGATATCGTCCTCCAGTGTTTTCATTACATTTCATTTAGCCCAGTTATCTGTACTCGACGCAACACATATAGGTACTAAACTTGTGTTTGTCCACAATTTCATACAAACAAATACAGCAGTGCTAGACTACTGTTGTCTACTGTAGTATGGAACGTCGGACGTGTGGAGCATCTGTATACCCACTTAGAGTGTACGCTGCCCACTCTTGCAGAATGCCCGTCTCCTAGCTCCACAACTCTACATCAATCAGTCCCTTGTCATAATATTATCGGATAACTCCACAGTACCCTTCTGTCTCATAGTTATTACTATGTTATACTACTTGTTATTAGTGACTAGTACACTGGAGCCGATGAGGCTCGTAATCGCTGGGACGAGCGCTCCTAAAGCCAGTATAATATTGGGAGCCTGTATAATATTGTTAGCCAGTATAATATTGGGAGCCAGTATAATATTGGGAGCCAGTATAATATTGGGAGCCTGTATAATATTGGGAGCCTGTATAATATTGGGAGCCTGTATAATATTGGGAGCCTGTATAATACTGGGAACCAGTATAATATTGGGAGACGTGCATTCATTTATATCTCAAGGATACCTATCATTACTATCTAATATGACTGGTCTTTTAGTAGGTCAAAAGCTAACAGCCAAACAATCTCACCGTCGTCGCACAGTTCGGTCGAAACTAAGTACATAATATATATTAATTGTACTTGTTACAATAAATACATGGATTGTTTGTGGACAATTGGGCATGACGGTGTTTATTCTTATTGGAGTAATATTTTGACGAGACGAGTTACCTGCGGCCTGTCTGTATCAGTTTCATGGTGACGACACTGACGGTCGACATAAACAACCGACCTGAATACAAAATCTTTATATCTATTGAGAGCGATACTTAGGTAACATGAGGTGCATGGAGTTCCATTGAAAACCTAAATGCATGAAGATTCGCAATTGATTAGTCGAGAGTCGAGCCCGTCGAGTGGAGCACCGCCGGCGCCGCCTCGAACTAGCGGAGGGCAGGTAGCGCTGGCGGCCAGTGAGAATAGAACTAGCGGAGGGCAGGTAGCGCTGGCGGCCAGTGAGATTAGAACTAGTCGGGACTGTCGGGACATTGCACCCGCAGCGTCTCATTCCAGCTGAGCGTTCTCTAATGTTATTATAATGACGTACAACGTAACAGAACCTCTTGTACAGTTAATAAGTGAGAAAAATATGTCAGTCGTGTTTAAAAGACCGTACCTTGACACCATTAGTAACTGGTTTTGAACTAGGCGCGCAGTCTCTAAAGTAGCAACAGGCCGCGGATACAATGGACCACCACGACGAGTCTCAGGGCAGCCGCTAGCCGGCGCGGAGTGCGGTGGAGTATTGTGTGCACGACATTCAATGGGCACATCACAATCAATTGAATTGGCTCGCCGCAACTCGTTTCCAACTGCATTCCCGTGACAGAGTTTTGTCAATAGCAGGGGAGCGCGTCGAGTGGGAGCCGCAGTGACGCGACAGCCCGTAAATTAGAACAATTTGCTTTGCTCGTTATAAACATCGCTATGGCGCAGTGTCTTCACGTCGCACGCGAATGTTCTCTCAGCGGCGGAGAGCGCACAACCGGTTACCTTCACGCGAGTCGTCTCGGCTCAGTGCTGGGGGGTGCCGGGGGGTGCAGCAGAGGGCGGAAGCTCGGCAGCTCACCTTGTGTGGGTCCCGATCAGAGGAGAGGGCGGGAACGCGGCGGCCGGGCCGGCCGCGAGCTCATACTCGCGCGGTCGACGACCTGCTGCAGCGCCGCGGAACGTAACTGTACAACACACACACACTACCACACGCGAGCACAGACTGCGCGCGACTTCTCGCTCGGAGGCCGCGGGACGAACTGAACCAATGCTGGGCGCCGCATGCGCCGGCGGCCTTGACCGCCCCCTCCCTCCCGCCACGCCCCGGCCCGCGCCTGTCTCCTGCGCCGGCGCATCCGCACTGCCGCCCCTTCCTTGCTGGGTGCTGGCTGCATGCAGGTAAGTACGCTCGCCTCGCACTCAGCGAAACTGATACCGTTACCTAATGATTAGTAGTTGTTGTCTGATAGCGGTAATCTCGCTCGACGCCCGACGCAAACGCTGCACCGTCAGCTGTACCTGTATCTGAATATTTCTTGCTTTTACGGAACTAGATAAGTAAGTACAAGTGCCAGCTAGTCGTTGTACTACTGTAACAATAGTATTTCAGGAAGATCAAAAATAACGAGACTCGATGCCTGTGTGAGCAATATTTTGATATTTTCTAAATATCAGTACCTACCCAGTACCCACTAATGACGGAGTCTGAAATTATGCTTGGTAGATAATGGTTTTAGCAGGAGGATCATACGCCATACGAGGAACAATTGGTATCGCATTAAATATTTGTACTTTCTAGAGTAAGTCTTCGTAAGTTCCAACCTAGAACGAAAGAGCGTGACGTTATAATTCATGGAACAAACAGTTTCAGTACCGCCGTCAATATTTGGAAGTTGTTGAATAAAATATAACACAGGTAGGAACTATGTAGGTAGATAGAGTTACCTCATCAATTTGTTGGTACCTAATATGTTTCCCGCTGTAAAGGTCTTGGTGAGAACCGGATAGTGCCATTCGGCCTGCACAGGCTGCGAGGGAGATTCATATTAAGCATTCCCATCAGGGTCAAGAGAGGACGAACATAATCCTTGTGTGGCGGTCAAGCGTAGATAATGTCAACTCACTGACTGCAGTCCAGCCGGTACAAGTCGGTACTGTCCAGCACAATGTGTTCAGTCGGTGTACAGTCGCAGTGGCGCACGTGTCAGTGTGCCTCGCACGCGCATCGTTGAACCACAAACTTCCACAGCAAAACAAATAAACAGCACGCAGTGTCGGCGCGCGGCGGCCGAGGGCCCCGCCAGCGCCACGCAGCCGCGCGCCGCGCCTTGTCCGGCACTCAATGATCCTGTGTAAGTGTATAGCAAAGCATTAGAAATAAATCCCTGAAATGGTAATCTGGTGCAAACATATCATTGCCCCGCCATCTCAGTCAGCAGTTATCAGCCGAGTCTTAATGTCCGATGATCACTGCAACTGTAATGAAAGCTTTCTTTGGAACTTTCTGAATGAAGCGACTGCTGTTAATTTAATTTATATCCTACTTGGATTGATTAAATAGTTGATGTGGTCTGTACCGCTCTTAACTCTTTCAGTCTTGGTGGTCACTGTAACTAACCACCTTTTCTTAGAAATTCGATTTTTGAAGTATGCTCCAAATTACTTTGCATTGGTTTTTGAGCATTTCAGTATAATTGAATAAAATATATTCGTAACCAGTTGGAAGTGTGACTGAAAGAGTTAAAGGTTATTTATGAATTGAACGAAACAGCGCCAATGTTACATTTGATTTACCAATTGATGGGATCGGAGTATCGTATGGCCGCAGGCGCAGCGCTGCGCTAGTACCTAGTGTTGTGTAGTAAGTACCTCTAGATCATTACTCCAGTCAACCTAATTCTGTCGGGCGCACGTGTACGTACATACGTCGTTGTACGCTAGTTACGTATGCGTATGTATGGAGTGCTCAACACAAAACATCGTAATAGTAAATTGAACAGATGACATGTGCGTATCAGCGTATGTATGTGACAACGTAACCTAACACTAAGAACGCAGCGCAGCGCTAGAGACGACACGGCCGCGAGATTCATTACACACTGCACAAATTGCACATAATTATATACATGCGACTGGCTTGGTGAGTTGTGACACACTATCTAAGTCTGTGACATTTCGACTGCAGCTCAAGTTGTGGTATACATAATTATGTATACGACGTAACATTGTGTTGTTTGCTTAAATACATTGACGGAGTTGGATGCTGGACAACTGCGGCTCGCAACGACATGTCTGTGTGAATGGGCGGAGTAGTTGCGACCTAAATAGATGAAGTATATGTTATATGTATTATTAGAGGTAGTTAGTGGGTGCGCGGGGCGACGACCCAAATATTTATATTTGTCGGCGTTGTTGTCGCGGAGACGTCATGCGTCACACCGCGCGTCCATCGTTGACACGACGCGCGTCGCGGCGCCGGCGCTCGCTATTTATACGAAAGTGATGACTTGATGAGTAGGGTATATATGTACAATACACAGTCACATAAAATAGCCGTATGGCTACACTGCTACAGTGTACGTCGCAGTCAAAATATACAAACAGCTCTAGATATATGTAAGTATCGGCTCATCGATACCATCTGAAGTGAGTAGAAGTCAGGAACAATAGGTATCTTTGTTCCTAAATCTTATTTCTAGAACCGGTCCAGCCGTCAGCGCGGCGTGCGCCCCCTGCCGGTAGCTGTCTGTGGCCGGGCGGTGCATGTTGTATTGTTGTGCAACAGTGTGCAGTGTGACGCGGTGTCGCCGACGCCGCCACATTCCGCGAGAGCTGCGCGCGCTCCTCCGACGTCGTGACTTGACGCCGCGCGCTGTACCTACAGATTGTTACCCGACGCGATGTACTCAGTCTGCCCTGTTCCCGTGGCTACGCTGTTTGCCACTCAACAGCATATATTCCTCATTGCACTACAGCTCCACATACCCAGAAGTACCTACTGTTTACACACACAGGGCCCCAGACTAAGACTCCGCTGTCGATCCATGTGGCCGTCCTTCCGTCTGCTATAGAGTTGTATGGTATACACCACTCGGCGATAGTTATCACGATCAGTGCCACTGAGCAAAGGTTTTTTCTGACACGGAAGAGGAATGAGCATTAGTCACCACACTTGCTCAAGATAGATTAGCGATTTTAAACTTGTTGTTAGAAATTGTAAGTCCTTGTTTCCTCACGATGTTGTTCCTCCACCGCACCGTATGTCATCCGCTAAATGCGCACGTACAATTATTTAGGAGTAGCTGCAGATACTATTTATAGCTATAGCAGCCAGTTGTCATGCAGCGCGCGTCCTGCGCGCCGGCACGCGATTGACATACTGATGGACCAACATACACCCACTACTAGACTAGCAGTACTGGGAGCTGCTGCTGCACGTACTGACGTACTGCTAGTAGTGCCTGCCGCCTGGCTGTGCAGCTCGCACTGAGTGCCGACTTTGTTGGACGGCTCGGTGCTGGAAGAGAGCTCAAAGTGTTAAATATTCTAATAACAGTGGTACAGGTACATTTATAGGTTTCCTAAAAGCTCCTACATTTATTTAATAAAGTGTCTGACAGACACCGTTAGCAAACTAGACATAAGAATAGATTAAGTTCGCCATTTTTTAGATTATCAAAAGTACATAAGTCGTTCATGGGATTCGGTGTTAAATGTTATAACAAAATCCCCCAAGAAATACTGCATCTAAATGAAAGAAAATTTAAACTACCTATGTATTAAAAAAACTTTATCTACACAAGCATACTACAAACTAAATGATTATATAGAGGATAAAAGTGCTTGGAGGCAGGCTGGTCCGGCTCCGCAGGATAATACATGAAACACAGTGATGTTCAATGAATTCTATTTGTGTAATAATACAATAATGTTGCTTAAATATTTGTATAGTTTAAAACGTTGCACAATTTATTGTAAATGTGAGAGCCCTGTAATTAATTAAATCAAATTAGACTAGTAGATTGCATTTATGTCAGCTTGGAGTTGTCATGCTCACTCAAAGGTCTCGTTGGCGGTGGCACGTGCAGTGGATCGCTCGATTCCCTACAATATGGTTGAGTTGGGCGGTGCTGGTGTACGTGTCATGTTCGTGAACGGGCGCCGTCAACTGGGACTGGTCAGCTCCAGACTGTATTATTTTATTATCCTCAAGGATATTTTCTTTTTCAATCTCTTTGACTGGTTTTAGGTGTTGCCTTGTTCTTACACAATCGAACCAATAAAACTATGTAACTAGAGAATTGTATTTATTGTATTGTAAACCTGATTGAAAAAGAGTAACCTATGGAGTTTCTTGCTCATTCTTCTCCATAGGAATCTACAACTAGTGAACAGTTTCGGCCGAAAGTCCTTTGAAGCCTGTTACTTGAAATGATACGAAGTACCTCAGAGCAAGACAATTTATTTACGTCAAAGCAGACAACCTAATGTTTTGCCGGTAACGAAACCATAGTTTGAATTTAAATCGGCCAACGCCATCTATCGAGCTATGGGACAACACAATAAATAGTAGTATGGCGTTGGCCGAGTGCATCTTTTATAAAGATTATTTCTACATTGAACAACTAGCTTCACTTTTTTTTTTTTTATGGGACAAGCCCGCCACATCCTCCCAAAACCGCTGCAACTCCTGTAAGCCAGGATCTACAGTAGATACAACCATGAAAACACCGGAACACTGAAGTCCGGCGCGTCCCAGGGACATGAGTAACTGTCTTGGTTCCCGCAACGAAGTGAATCAGAAGATATTATAAGAAGAGAAGAAGAAAAAACTATGGTTTTCACTTCCCTCGGTGAGTTACTGCAGGAGACAGAATGAATTAAGCCTAAAGGCACAAAGAAGAGACTGTACAACTGGGTGAAGCCCAGTCGCCAAGCACCACGGAAATTTGACTAAAAACTAAGTGGGTCCTATGTGTGAGCTGTTATACTTGCTTCCAATAATAGGTATGGCAAAAACGCCTAAACGCACAGAAATTCGTTCTAGATTCCACAAGGTCCGTATAATAAACTACACCTGACGAAACAATTAAATTATTTAACATAGTGTTACGTTGATATTGCCAGAGATCACACTCCCAGAGTATGTGATGGGCCGACCGCTCGTATCGCAACTCCTCTGTCGAACATTGGCACCATGGTGCATCAATAAGTTTAAATCATGACTCAGAAATCTGCAAAGTATAAGTACTTTCAGAAGAAAGCTCAAGGAGTTTGTGCTTACTTCCCAAATCAGCAGCGCTGAAATAAACGCGGACCTGTCTTTTATTTGACCTATTTAATTCTAATATTGATTATTACAGTCGTCCCTGTTTCATCATATCTCAAATCATACATTGGCATGAACTGTCCACACATTACACACATAACTCCACAATTATTACAGCACATTATTAATAACTATTATATTTGTTAATAAATTGAACACACAAAATTAATAACAAAGTTTCTATACATAATTATGTGGATTACAAGTATGTGTTGCTCTCGTCTCGTGCGTCACTGCAGGGGTGCTAACTGAAAATCAGTGCTGGGTGCTCATTGTGCCCAGCTTTATGCTGAGTTGGTGACCCGTTCGGATTGGACATGTCCGCCAACACCGCGCACTTGAATGGCTTATTGGCTTGCTTTAGTTTTAGTTTTAGTTTTAGTTTTATAATTTAACTTTTATCTTTTAATTTTTCTGTTTTTATGCTTTTTTTATATTTATGTCTTTTCTGGCGTGCATGTCTTATGCCGAATAAACATTTTTCATTTCATTTCATTTCATTTCATAAATGAGAACAATTTGCTTTTAAAGTTGCCGTGGCCAGTAAGAAATTGGGCAACACAGTGATCCACCTCCAACCATGTCCTCTCCAGCCGCTCATGCACGGATGGGAAGAACTGATACAGGTGGCGGCCCTTAATAGAAGATGCCCATCTACACTGCCATTCGGTTATAAGCTCGCCCCAAACGTCCGTCACTGGCTTAAACAATCTATCAATTTTATTTCTATCACGTTGTGCTAGAAAGCTTGCTGAAAAATTAAATAGAAAGCTTGCCATCCTGGTCTAATTGAAATAAATGATTTTGACTTTGACTTTGACTTTGACACTCATAAAATCTCCAGCTTATATATACCTACAGAAAGATGAAATGAAAAATTTTCCTAAAATGTTTGTTTGCAATAAAATAACTCATACGGCAATAACAGTGACATTTGGGACGAAGGGTTTTCAGGTATAAGGTAGCTCACGAATCCTTAAAAAAATGTGTCTGTCCATGCGCCACACACCCTGTATAATCAGACCAGGGATGACATGCCAAAAGATTGAAACATCATTTATCCGACTCGATTCTGCCTCTAAATTAGTGCTGAATACACAATACTAAACGGGTGCACTCTACCTACTCCTTTTTTTTGATGACGGGGTGAATATTCAAAAGATGCTTTTTGTGAAGAAAGACCGGGGAATGTGGGAAAGTGTACCTCACTAAACCACCCCGGTGGCCACCCTCAGCACCTGTACGGGGCACGGGGTACGGTCCTCTGCGAGAGAGACCTGCTCCCAAGTCCCCACGGTGCAGCGCCTGTTCCGGCACATCCCTAGGGAGACGTGTGTGTCCCTTGATCATTGCTACCTACTACCGAGTCTCACATATAGTATGCAGACAGGATAAGAAAAGGTCATCGGAAGGGGTAGGCAGAGGGGGAAATGAGCTTCGATAGCGGATGCGGACAGCGCACTGCAATGTGTGTAAGTAGTGTAAGCTGAGGGGAGTCCATCGAAACATTATGATGTGCGGCTGACGCGTTGACGGCGACGCCTCAGACAGTTTGGTGATGTTTTGAGAACGAGCACCAGCTGGAGTGGGATATGTCTCGAGGCACGTGACTCACATTCACAGCATTGTTGTGCGGCCATTTCACTTCTGATACATGTGAACTCGCGCAACTCACTGCCCAAACGATACAGTTCCCATAAAATCGGTTCATTATTTATATAAATTCGTTACAAATATACAACACAACATAAGTAGGTGTAAGTATTATGTGTATAGTGATAAAAGTTTATACAAAAAAATTTTTTCAGCTCTCATCGTCGCAATGCAGAGCAAAGGCCCACGTACCATACTTCCAACTTCTAATTCTCTCTGTGCAAAGCTTCCTGCGACAAATCCTTGCCGAAGGTATAAAGTTCGAACTAATAACTTATTTTAATTATAGCAAATCCGCTAAGAAACTGCCGTTGGTCGTCTTTCCTTCTCAGTTTCAAAACACCCCCTAACTGCCTCAGACTGTATTAGAATACTGGGTGTTGGCATTTCGAGCGACGTCAATTCCGCAGTCATCTAGACAATAAGGCCAAATAGACCTCGAAGAAGCTTGGTGTGCTCGAAAGATCGAGGGAGTATTGCGCCCTGGTCTCCCATCGTCTGCCTTTTTATGGGATAAGCAGGGAAACAACTATTGGGCCTCCGGTAACCTCACACACTTGACGAAACACAACACAAGCGTTGTTTCACGTTAGTTTTCTGTGAAGCCGTGGTATCACGCCGGTCGAGCCGGCCCATTCGCGCCGAAGCATGGCTCTCCTAAACTTAAAACAACACGTGTCAGTTTTCGCACGGAATAACAATAAATTTGTGTGGTCACAAAATCTGACAATTAGGTACACCACCCACACACACGCACATGTAACTGGCAGAAACAATAATATGTGGATAATCAAATTAGAGTCCACTAACTAACTGATTCAACACGCATTCCTTTATAGTTCAGACGGAGACTGTATTTGAAGAGTTAGCTGCTTCTCACGTCACCGCGCAATCAGAAATATCTATATTTACGAGTAAGTATAATGCGCATGAAGCAGTAAATACGTTGGTATTCAACTTATTTCCCACAACATTAGCAAGTTAGCTAACCGTGGCCATTTTAATATAAAATAACTTAAACGTAAAGATGAATGTAGGGGACCTTGCTTCAAATAATATAGCTGTAGGTCGCCGGGAAGTAATACTTGGCAACATGTTTGTGCGTCTAACGAGGACGTGTTTTGATAGCACTCACTTAGAAACGTGCGTTGCCGGCCTTTTGAGAAGGAGTGCGCGCTTTTCTTGAACGATTGAACGTCATATCGGTTCAGAGATTCCGCCGACGACAGATCATGCCACCAGCAGTAGTGCAGGCACGGCATCCTGCGTCGCGTGTCTCCTGGCGGAGCCGGCGTGGTCACGCGCACCGCGCCGCCATTCGTCGCGCTCTCAGATCCCCCGTTACTTGCAAAGTTGCGACCAATGATCCTTGGGACATCCGACTCTCGGATTCTCGACTATTTCATAGATCATCTTAAACCAGAGTTTGAACACCGGTACCAATTTCGGTTCTGCCATCGGTTCCGGTTTGCGTAACATTAGATCCACCACTACTAATATGATATTTTAAAAATTCCTTGAATGTTTGTATTCGTATTGAATTTGTTTAGTAGGTACCCGGTAAATAACAATTTCAAGTTGCTGTCTGTCTTGTTCCTGTTCCGGTACAGCGTACAGGTAACCCCTAAATACCAGTTCTTTCCTCACCGATATTTTGGAACAGTCTTCACTCCCTGTAGACTGACAATGTAAAGGTCACACACATATTTATATATTTATATATTATGTATATATGTATGTGTGTAGGCATATTATACTCATGTGTAGGTATACATTATAATTAAATTTATTTATGTATGTATATCTCCGAAATATATTAGTTTATCTTTCATTGGTTAATAAAATCACTGCTTGCCTCTTGCACCTACCATTTACTCTTCTCTGCATCACCCAAAGGTCAGACTGGTAGAAAATGCCTGCGGCATTAAGTCCACCTTTTTGTACATTTTGTGCATGAAGCATTTTAAATAAATAAATAAAATATTTCCGTTCATACAATTTCATTTCACAAATTTTAATATATTGCAAGAATATTAAATACCTACACAGCCACACAAATCACGGCAACAGGCAAAGGTGAGGCTGTTAGCTATAATGTTATAAGTTAAGAACTTTGTAGTGAAGTAATAGTTCCCATCAAGGTAATACTATTGAGGAACATATTCACTACACTCCGGTAATGATGGCGTCAATATTACTTGAGTGGTGGCTACTGACGGCAGTCGCGCGTCCGCGCCCTATCACTCAGTGATGGAACATCGTAACTAGAGTAACTACTGTCAACAACAACACGACGCACGCTGCACCATGTGTTACACTACTGTGCCAGTACGTGCCGAGTACACAGCCGTACTGCCAGTCGAGTGCCAGCAGACAACAGCAGTATAGTTTGGCTCTCTTCGCTTACCTTGGAAGGATATATGATGTTCCGACATGAGGAGCTTTTGATTTAATGGTCTATGAGACTGTTGAGTGCCACAGACTACCACTGTACCGTGTTACTGCAAAAGGGAATTCCACCATTAAGATTTATGTTAAAACTGAAAATAATTTTTAACGAGTAGACATGAATGTGTTACTTGATGACATACATGATACAGAGTGTATGTATATGACCTCCCTCTCACTGCCAGCCGCCGAGTCGCGGTGATTTCGTTTGTTCTGCTACTGCATTTGTCTGTGACGATAATTCAGCTTGCCTGTAAGATAGAAAGGCGTCGAGGAGTCAGGCAGCAGTAGCACTAGCAGAGCATTTAGCAGATATGTCATTTAAAAAAATAATACCATTTCATTAATACCAGCCCCTATTGAAGACAATTTTATTAGCATTGCACCGCGTTGTATGTGAAGTCGGTGACTCTGCAGACACATTATGAAGATGTAGTCCTATCTCCGCACTCAGTAGGCAACACGCATAATACAGAGGTACCTAGACTGTACTAAACAGTCGTGTCCTTAACTAAATTCGTTATATTAGATATGTGAACAACAATAAATTTCCGGTTCCAAAGGATGTAGATTATATATTTTCGCAACAGTGACATATAAAACAATGACATCGGGCACGAACTCACTACCGCCCTGCTACCGACCGCTTCAGTGGAAATATGAGGTTCTGCAGTGCTGCATCATATTGTAACTATAGCTTCCCAGTAGCGGAGCGCATGCGCTCCTCGCTGTGATTGTGCTCTCTCACATAACATGGTCTGGGACATTCCTTTAAAAGTACAGTTAGCTAGATATGCCATCAGTATTTCTTAAACAAATAAATCACTAATGTTGTGGATGATTTAATACTATTTTGTTAATTTTGTTGCCGTCCTTGATGAGTATCATCAAGGACGGTATACAAAATACTTCAATACACATACGACAGGCTCATCTCATCTTGTATAATACCTTGGTGTAAAACAACGCTGATGTTAACATCGGTTTCTGTTTGGGTAAGCACAATGAATATATCATCAATTAGAGGATTGCCGTTTTACATAAATGCCTGATTGAGCGTGATCGTGCCACTCGACCGACCTTCCGCATCGCACGGAGCCTATTTGCTAGCAATTAATGACGACACCCAACAATTATCACTTACGACACAATCACGCAGTGAGGCAACTGGCAACTGGCAGGCCTCTCGGAGGGCGGAGGTCGCTCGTGTCATTACAATGCCGTGCCCTGAGTGCTGTGGGATTCGACGGACCCGTCGAAGAGGCTGCGCAGCTCACAGGTTTTACAATTAAAGCTAAAGTGATCGCTGATGTGTTAGCTGTAGGCAGTAGTACTAGTATCGAGGCGAGTGACTCCGCGCTAGGCCTGCGCCCGCAAGTCGTGTGTCTCTTGATCTCGTCGTCATTAACCTATAGGCGGCGCTCGGCGCGCGCAGCCTCCAAATATTTGACATGTCGCTAATGTTGCGTGAGATTAGAGGACAATCACCCGCAGCCGCGCAAACAATATGTCATGCTGACCTAATTTGTATTGTGACGGTTATGTCCATTAAACCAGAACGTTACATGCGCATGCGCACCCGCAGAAGCTATGGGAGTGTTATGGTATATAGGTACGAATACTGATATATTGGGGTCCAGAAATAATCGATATCTTTGCTTACCCCGACACAACACAGGCCAGGTGTGACGATATGTTGTACATGCAGAGATACTACATGCTTAGCTAAAAAAACCCAACTTGTACGTAATTGTGAGTAACACGCCGCGGCCGCGAGGTGACACACAATACACATTGCTATGCACCGTCTGCAACTGACAAGGAACACAATTGTAACAAATGCTTCTCTAAAGTAAGGTACGTTGTATGCCAAGGACAAAGTGAATCACACACGTTCTGTCCACATAACGCAAAGACCCTCCAATGGAACTGTTCTGTTCTTCCTGCCTGCCCGCAGGAACAACATCACAACATCAAAAGTAGTTCAAGCAATCAATAAATAATACTGAGTGGTAGCACTAGGAGTGGCTTTGTTGCTCTCAACTTCCAGCTGTACGACACAACGTTGTACACTGTCGGAGGTGAATCACTCTGCAACTCTACAAGTAGTAACCATTAGCTGCACAATCATAAGACACGGCGCCATCCAGGACAATAAAATGTAACCATTTCCTTGATTAGAGTAACCAAGTACCCGAAGATCACCTCGCAGTTGCTATGAGAATTATCACGTAATTCGTTGTTGTGTAACGTAATACCATTAGTGTGCTCCGACCGACGTGGCACCGATCCTGTTGCATACAAAATGAGTCAGGTGGTGCAGTCTCTGATAACACCTACGTAAATTAAATAAACTGATATGAAAGTGGAACAAATGAGTGTGTTTACTGATAATATCATTAATTCCACCATAACAGGCTTCATTCTACCGCTAATAACTTCGAGAACTGATAACCTCGATAGCTTTCCCCACTATCTCGTGAATTTTCGCGTGTATGTCGTGGGTACATTTACAGTAACAAAATTTGACATGATTTTAAAGAAGTAGGTATATGTAGCCCTGATCCTGAATACATAGTCTGAATTGGATAAATACACTCGTATTAACGCTGTGAGTTTTCTCTCGTATTGACGTATTGACTGCACTGTTGGTGCGGTGGCTGGGCAACCGGCTGCCGTGCAACGTGTCGCGGGTTAGATTCCCGCACGGAACAACACTTTGTGTGATCCACAAATTGTTGTTTCGGGTCTGGGTGTCATTGTGTATGTGAACTTGTATGTTTGTAAACGCACCCACGACACAGGAGAAAATCCTAGTGTGGGGCAACGTATTATCTAAAAAAAAAAAAAAAGTGAGGGGCGAGGCAGCTCGAGGCTCGATATACTGACATATGAATTATAGTGACAAGTCATCATTGCCGCGTCTGTGTGTCACGCTATACTCGGTTGGATGCGGGATTTCCTCATTTATCAGCTTGTTCGAAGTGGCCCGTGCCGCGCATGCGCAGTCAGCGATATTGTTGTTCTGTAGCAGTTGCAAATGCACTTAGCGTATCTACATGTTACCTTTGAGACGTAAATGGCGTTTGGCTAGAGGCGCTGTTTTTCAATGCGGTGTGTGCTCGCCTACTGACGTCTAGATCCTTTCTAAATAGTCAAGCGACCGTGACATTCTCTACTTGTCGTTTTTAATATTAAACTCTTTATAACGCAATGACTCAAATACAATTAAGTAAGAAAGTGGGTATTATGGTAAACTTTGTTTATTTCTAGACTTTTTTGAGTAGAAATACTTACCCAACCAGTTGAACTGAGGCGACTCTAGCCAATAGTTAAGGCGTGGAACAGGTTCGTCGCATGTGGTGGAGAGCTGGACGGGCAGGTGGCGGGGTGCGGGGTGCAAGGACCTCGCCCTGCGCCCGTCCTGCGCTGGCTCCGCTAACTGTACCGCGGAGCGCGACAACGCGCCGCCACTGCTCGAAGTCTCGAGCTTAGCATACACACACATTATTGACTCGCTGCCAGGAAACGGCACCACATCCTCATACATAGCATGCCTGTATACTCGCACCGCACTAGTACACCAAGCATGCCGCCGCCCACCAGCTGCCCACTGTATGCCAGTACTGCCACTAGCCACGCAGTGCCCAGTAGCAACCAGTACGTAGTCTGTTTGTCACGACTCGTGTTCACAACAGACGCTAATGTAACAAACATGTGATCACTTCGTTTAGCTTCAGTTAGTCGGAGTAACTGCAAAACGTGAAGTTGGTGAATTGAAAGCAGTAGGTAGTTGAGCGTGCGGTCGTTGACCCGGCCCGGATCGAGTGTCAGCTGCGTGCGTTTATTATTATTTATTAATATTTATGTTTGTCGCGGAACCAACCTACGCAACAGTCAGCTCGGCCAGTCAGCCAGTCAGCCAGCACCGCGCGCGCGTCCATAATTAATGTGTGTGTTGGTCATGTATTCATTCCCTGCAGCGAATATGGCTGTACACTATTAAACTACAGGTTCGATCCCCAGTCAATGTACTGTGGGTGTGAACTGTGAACACTTTTAATTAACAATAGGATAATTAACATGACATTGTTGTCACGATAACTGACAAGTGTTACATATGTGTACACCACGTGTACACTGTACAGTCGTTCAAAGTCCTCTAAACAAGCATTAGGTTTACTTGCGTTAGGTCAGCATAGGAACTTCTCCGGAATGTTAAAATACTATTGTCGGCGTAAACAATATTTCGTTACTTTAACAAATACGAACTACTAGTAGTACTAGTACACAGACTGTGAATAAAGCAACTTTGAAGTTGCTTGCGTAGGTTATTGTTGTAGTACTAGTACACAGACTGTGAGTAAAGCAACTTTGAAGTTGCTTGCGTAGGTTATTGTTGTAGTACTAGTACACAGACTGTGAATAAAGCAACTTTGAAGTTGCTTGCGTAGGTTATTGTTGTAGTACTAGTACACAGACTGTGAATAAAGCAACTTTGAAGTTGCTTGCGTAGGTTATTGTTGTAGTACTAGTACACAGACTGTGAATAAAGCAACTTTGAAGTTGCTTGCGTAGGTTATTGTTGTAGTACTAGTACACAGACTGTGAGTAAAGCAACTTTGAAGTTGCTTGCGTAGGTTATTGTTGTAGTACTAGTACACAGACTGTGAATAAAGCAACTTTGAAGTTGCTTGCGTAGGTTATTGTTGTAGTACTAGTACACAGACTGTGAATAAAGCAACTTTGAAGTTGCTTGCGTAGGTTATTGTTGTAGTACTAGTACACAGACTGTGAATAAAGCAACTTTGAAGTTGCTTGCGTAGGTTATTGTTGTAGTACTAGTACACAGACTGTGAGTAAAGCAACTTTGAAGTTGCTTGCGTAGGTTATTGTTGTAGTACTAGTACACAGACTGTGAATAAAGCAACTTTGAAGTTGCTTGCGTAGGTTATTGTTGTAGTACTAGTACACAGACTGTGAGTAAAGCAACTTTGAAGTTGCTTGCGTAGGTTATTGTTGTAGTACTAGTACACAGACTGTGAATAAAGCAACTTTGAAGTTGCTTGCGTAGGTTATTGTTGTAGTGTTACACCATTATGTTGCTGAGTATTTTTATTATTCAAATCAAGTATTTTGAATAGTAAGCGAGTGGTACAAAAAATTAATATAAAACAATTAAGTAAATTATTTCTTGCGACAGTGCCAATGACTGTGAAACAGCGTAGAAATAATACCTCCAAATAGAATAGAATATTTATTGTAAACTGGAGACCACCTAGAGGTAGCTAGTGTAGCTACTTGATGACTCCTCACCATTAGTGAGTTCTTGTAGAAAGCAGATGATTGTATCGATTTAAATAAGTAATGGTGAGATTATACTTTATTTTGTGGTCGGCGATATCAATATGAAGTACGAAAAGATCAAGATAATATTATGAAACATGTTGCAAAATTATGCTGGTAGATATTCATCTACTGGTATTTCAGAAAATACATCGGCCAGTGTAGTTTTGTGAATTATGATAAACAAATGTTCGAGCCATTGATAAAACTTGATTCCATTCTTGCTCCTTGCTCGCTCTTTCTTATAAACAATAGTATGAAATAACATTAAATTGAATAATTTACATAATTTATTTATTTATTTCGAACAACTTAAATCCATTTGGTTAGTAAACAACCAACTTATAACTAGTGTTAGTAATTAAAAGTACCAGTTATAATTAGAACATGACTAACTTACGCTACAATAACGTGCAGGCGTATCCAATAATAAATAAGAATAAGCACTAAGCACAAAATCGTGTTACGTTTTTGTGTGAACTGTACTTTTATTGTCACAGACATACTGTGTGACGCGACAGCCAGCTGGGAGGTCCACGGTATGGTAGACTACTGGTAAGTAACATTTCTTGACACAAGAGGTCAGAATGTCCTGACGCGATTCTTGCCTCGGTCAGCCCGCTTGGCCCGGAGAGCGCCGCGTCGCGTATATGAGCGCGGCATCCGGCACGCCATCATAATTATGGTCTGATTAGCACCTAATTGAACGCCGTCACGGATCGTAAGCCACACTATCAGCTCACACTGCTCACACTCGCTACACCTCGCCAGCAAGTAGCGCATGTCGACGAGGATAGTCTTAGCGTTTATCCTGTTACTGAGGCTGCAGCTGGCTGACCTTACCGACACAGCGACGTGATCGCTGTAGGTACTGCGTGCGAGGGTAACACATGAAACTAGTCACGTTACGTAAGGCTGGCGAGTGTCGAGTGTCGAGTGCTCACGGTAACTGCTTGCAGTAGGTACCGCTTGCTAATCTAAGTGTAATTATATTCAAAGTGTCGACTGGTACCGACCGCCGCCCTCCTTACATACTGTGGCCTGCGGCGCGCTCCGCCCGCTGGGCAGCCGGCGCCGCACCGTTACACTGCAGCTGTACTGTTTGCTCGACTGATTCCAATTTTACTTTTTAGGGTTTATGGCAATGTGACTGTACGAAACACAACGTAGGCGTTGTTTCACGCCGGAACCAAGCCAGTTTTCAGTGATGTCAAAAGGATGCGATCATTGGTGCAGCGACGACATGTCGAGGTCGTCTGGACGGGCGCAGCAGTGCAGTGCTGCAGTAAGTACAGGGCGCTACCACCACAGACCACTCCACAGTACAGTACACAACACACACACACACACACACACACACATTCGGAGCACGTGCAACATTTGGAAGTAACTAATATATATAATATTATCGTAGGTACTGAATTGTTTTCATTGTCATTACAATGTTACTGCTCACATTTGCCATTGAAATTAAACATGTGAATAGTTGGGTTCGTACGAAGGGAGTTTTCTTATGTTCTTGTGTATCACCTGACGGACATTGGGCCGGACCTATCGGACGGCCAGTTCGGCTTCCGCAGAGGGCGCTCCACGGTGGACGCCATCATGCGCGTTAGGGACCGGACGACGGGGACTGCAGTGTCCAGGGGTAAGGTCGTAGTGGCGGTGTCTCTGGACATCGCCAACGCCTTCAACTCCCTGCCCTGGAGCTGCATCTTGGAGGCACTCCGATATCATCGGGTGCCTACCTACCTCCGTCGTGTAATCGAGGCATACCTGACGGACAGGTCCGTCATCTACCCCGGTCACCGGGGCGAGTGGAACCGGCGAGAGATGTCACGCGGTGTTCCACAGGGTTCGGTTCTGGGGCCGCTCCTGTGGAACATCGGTTATGACTGGGTGCTGCGCACCGACCTCCCGAACGGCGTTAGCACAATATGCTACTCCGACGACACGCTGGTGCTAGCGCACGGGAGGTCGCACCAGGCGGCGGCCGACTTAATGGCGACAGCGGTTGCGACAGTCGTTGAGAGAATCCGGCAGTTGGGACTCGAGGTGGCGCTCCACAAGTCCGAGGCCATGTGTTTTCATGGCCGCGGGAACGCGCCACCTCCGGGTGGGTCCTAAATAACGGCGGGAGGAGTTACCATCGGCGTCGAGACGACGATGAAGTACCTAGGACTCGTCCTCGACAGTCGGTGGAACTTCATAGAACACTTCCGACGTTTGGCTCCAAAGTTGGAGAGGACGGGGGCTGCGTTTAAACGCATCCTCCCCAACCTCGGGGGCCAAACGCCTCCTGCCGGAGGTTATACGCCGGGGTCGTGCGGTCCATGGCCCTCTACGGCGCCCCTGTTTGGGCGCCAAACCTGTTGCGGCGTCCCGCTCGGACGCTGCTCATGGCACAGAGGGTCATGGCGATCCGAATGATCCGCGGATACCGCACGATCTCTGGGGAGTCGGCGAACCTCCTTGCCGGATTACCGCCGTGGGATCTGGAGGCGAAGGTGCTCGCGCGCGTGTACGGCATGCGCGCGGAGGCACGTCGCCGGGGCGAAACCCCGCTGCCGCGCCAAATAGGTGCGTGGCGGGATGAGCTCCGGCGCGATCTCATGGCGGAATGGCAGCAACGACTGTCGCAACCGAGAGCTGGGCTCGCTGCCATCGCAGCGGTAAGTCCCCTCTTTGAGGAGTGGCTTGAGAGACGCTACGGCGTCCTCACCTACCGCCTGACGCAGGTCCTCACCGGACACGGAAGTTTCGGGAGGTACCTGTGTCTGATGGGGCGGGAGGAAACGCCCGGGTGTCATCACTGCGAGGACCGCCCTGAGGACACGGTGGAACACACGGTGGGAGAATGCCCTTCGTGGGCTGAGCACCGCCGTGTCCTCGGGGAAGTGATCGGCGATGGCGACCTCTCGCGTCCGGGCCTAGTGCAGGCCATGATGCGGAGCGAGGGGGACTGGGATGCCGTCTCCTCCTTTTGCGAAGCAGTCATGCTAGCTAAGGAGGAGGCGGGACGCGTGAGGCAGCGAAGCGCTGCCTCCTCGCAACCCAGCCGTCGCGAAGGACACACCGGGCGTCGGGGATCGCGAGACGATCTCCGGCCACCGTAAGCGCGGGCCTGCGGACGGCGAGCATGGGTGGCTCCCCGTCCGACCAGAAACAGACCCGAGCGTACGGCGCGTCGCGTTCCGCGCGCGCCTCAAAGAGCCATCAGACCACCACAGATGGGGCCCAATACGGCCGATGCCGATTCGGAGTCGCGGAGAACCTAACGGGTAACCGGGGCTCCGGCTCGACGTGCAGGAGAAGGAACGGGGTGGTTTTTTAGACAGTAAGAGTCTGACACTCCCTCCCGCCTCACCCAGGCGGGAGAAGTCATTCGATGATTTTCCCCCCTTAAAAAAAAAAAAAAATGTTCTTGTGTATGAGATCCACAGTAGGTACGTATCATAAGTGAGTGCATAATTACTGAGATGAGGCCGCACGTCGTTGTAAAGAGTTTGGAATATTTCAGAGGCTTGCTACCTAACTACTTAAAATGTACGAAAATTGGAGCACATCGCATCGTTTGTGTGCTAATAGGAGCAAGACGAGCGCAATTAAATCCGCGTCTAATTACAATATTGATGACAAGCAGCCGGAGTACAGAGTTTTATGAAGAGGCGCGCCTGCGCCCTGCGGGCGGGAGCTTATTATCGATGGTCATCTGTTTTGAACCTTGTACAAGCGAGACGAATGCAGCGGCGAGTGGAACACGGACATTATTATTTAGTACAAGTCAAGCAAAACGACGCACTTGTACCTAACAACGTCAGCGCAGGTACTGCGTGCACTGACTGGGACCACGACAGCTCGTGCGCCTGAACATAACCCGGACGGGGCTGCACTCGCCTGCTGCCGGCCGCCGCGCCGCAATGAGCCGCGCGGTGAATGGACACCACGCTACTGCTCGCCGCCGGCCGCTGGCTGCCGCTGCCGGTGAAGTTGTTCCCAAGTCACGCAGCACTCGCTTCGTGATGTTTGATGTTTGCATGCATGCATGAAATGTATGCGAATTCGTACAACCGCTCGCTTTCAGAATAAACTCAGCGATTGTAGTGCAGGTGGTCGCTCACTGCTTACACATTTACATAGTCGTTGTTAATACTTGAGTGTTATGCTCTTCCTGTAACACATTCCCACAGCTCCACGTCCGGGAACTGCACATGAACTGGTATAAGTTCTGCGAAGACAGAGGGGACTGTCTGATCCTTACTGCCGTGTGACGGCGCGTCTTTCACGTGGACGCGAGACTTTTGAACGTAACGGTCCCGCAGCGCGTACCATGTGTAAGCATGTGTAACGAGCCTAACTAACACAACAGAGATAGTGACAGTCGGTCCAATCAAACAATCATGTAATTCAATAACATACACCAGTATACGAGGTAATGTCGCGCATTGTCGTGTTATCAGTAACCATAGTACACAGATAAATATATTGATAGTCAACTTCTGAGTACTGAGTGACATTACCGCTCTCACCTGCTCTTGTACATAATTGTTCCGTAATCTATGATCGCGGTATATTGTATCCACGATTGATGCTATCAATTATTTAACACGACATTATAATAATTATAATATTTCCTTATCAGATGTGATAGCAGTAAAAGGACATGCCATGTGCCATTGTACACGTCAGTAGGCAGACGCTGCAGTGAGGGGGCTGCGGGATCCATCGAGTGCAGGGCACGCGCGCATGCGTCTCTACATAGTACCACCCATATAGGTCACATCTCACGGTGATCCAACCGATGGCACATTGTGACAGAGCCCACTGTCGCTACTCCACCATGTACCAGGGCCTCCCCTGACGCCAGCTCCTGTGTGCCCTATCTGAGAAATGACTCAAACGTTATCTAGTCATCTTCATAGTTTGTGTTCATCTTACATCGCTTCCAACATGTTCGACTTAGTCTTTACAGTACTTTACAAAATTCTCGTTGAAGAGTTAATAGATGTCGAGTAGGTACATACGTATGTACATACTTACAGTTCACCGATGGTATCTATATAGAGGTATATAAAAATGAACCCCGTTTCCCGTTGTCACGCCATAACTTGAGAACTGCTAGACCGATTTGGCTTTTTTTTCGTTGTGTTTGTTATTGTCAGGAGAAGGTTTTTACGACAGAAAAAATCCTGAATATCCTACGGGACGTACTGTGGGATTGCGCGTACGAAGCCGCGGGCAGAAGCTAGTTAATATTATATAAACTACAATGTCGTGTGTTTGTGTATGGTAGGTAACACGGATAATAACATGTCTAAAAGCTAATAATATAATTGACGAAAAATACCGGCACCGAACATGTCATACAACTAAATATAATGTGAGTAATCCTAACAACAACACGGTGAGCCGCATGAGTGATGCAGCTAGGACTCCGCCATAAATAGACATGGCGCGGTACGCGGTACCTACAATACTTACTGTACTGGTTATCCCGACAGAATGCTTGTTTTTCCGCACCAGACGATCCTGCGCGAGCTGCGTCATACGTGCATGGAAACATATGCCGAATTGCTAAGTACTAGTGGTTCATTTGCTATGAAGTATAACCCCGGGCGCCGGGTGCAGTCACCTGCCTCCAGTCTGCACGCACACATGCACGCTACGCATTCTCGTTCAACTTGATTTGTTCTTTGACTTATTGTTCATGACAAGTTTATTTTGAGAACAGAAATGTTATCTAATCAATTAATTGAATTACATGGTATTTGTTAAATATTTGGGTATTTACGCCGCGTCGACCACGCCGCCGGCGTCCGCGTCCGCGGCTGTAACCAGCAGAAAGTAGGTACAATACGTGTGCTGTTATCAGAGGCATTCAGAGGCCACGCGAGGTTCCGTGGGTCGGTGTCGCTCTATATTAGGATGTACTGAATTGTTTCAGTACCCACAGCCGTATTTTCCCAAAGGCAAACTAGGCAAGTGCCTAGGGCGCCAGATTGCAGAGAAGCGCCGCATGTCGCGTGCCCAGCTGCCCATACAGTGACGGCGCGGCGCCAAAACATTAGTAGCGCCTGAGGTGCTTGCCCAGGGCTTTTCCTAGATATAATCCACCTCGGACAATATCTACCTCTTATTAATTAAACTATAAGCAGGTATCACTTACACTAAGGAAGCGAGTAGAGTTGTTGAGGTTGAGACTTTGAGACATTCCTCGGCTGTATGTTGTACAAGTGTTTGGTTATTGTCGCGCTGAGAGTTGGCCAATGGTTGACTTTTACCGGGAGGGTACAAACATAACATCACACCGCGTAATGTCCCAACCTCCCAAGGTCCCAAGCAGAGGCTGAATATAAATGTTCAATGAACTCCCCCCTCTGACTAGTTATGTTATGAAGTTCCATGATGGGAAACCTAATGCCATGCGCTGCCTGGGCACATTCCAAACTCCTTGCTATGAAACAGGTTATTTAATTGAAAACACAACGATACTTTGCCCGACCTTAAGCATCTTCAGAACCCATATAAGCTAGTAAAGGGTCACCTAGGTATCGTGTGCACGTGGTCGGCGCGCTAGCGGCCGCCTCACACGCGCACCATGTATAGTGTACACCAGACGTCACCAGTTGACCAGTGTACTACACCGACACGTGCCCACACAGCACTACTGCGTGTTGCATGTTGCATCACTCACCTAAAACAACAAAATATCTCCCTAGTTAGCTATTTACATTTTAATTTATTAAGTCATGAAAACCAACAGCTGTACTGCTGTACATATAGCTTTGATAAAGTTATTGGGGTCAGAGACAAGCAGGCAATTAGTAATTACAGGTTTTCACAATGACTGACACAAACGCACATGTATGTAAGTACATAACTCTAGTAATGGAGTACCTGATAAATAACTAACAATCGCATTGTCCTCCGCGTGCGACGAGGACTTTGTCCAACTGTAGGACAGCTACAGGCTGATGATTGCAATATTTGCAATGACACAGCATCCAATGAGACGCGGCTCGTACTCTGCTGTCTGCATTCAACAAAGTTAAAAACATTGTAATCCTCGGTGTTGCGTACAATATACAATTAATATTGCTTGGAGTAATGTTTGGTTAATCATGTTATTTACTTTTAGTTTGAATGCTAAAATTACTTTATACATAAAAATTTCCTGTTAGATATTATTATTATGATTGAACTAACTTTAGCTACAATCAATTGTTGTATAATAAAATTAAGGCGATCACGATGTATATCTACACTAGTTTTCAATTAGTGAGTCCAGCCGTACCTGCCATTATATGTACCGCGTGACATACTTCTGATAATATCGCAACGTTTTGATTCCTTGGGCCCTTATCTCAATACATTACAGTGGTGAGGGTGTTTGTAGCACTCTGGTGTGATTTTACTTGAAATTAATTCTGCAATTAATTTGTTCGTTTTTCACAAAGTCAAAGCATTTATATCAATTAATCCTTAAACTGTCAAACACCAAGCGGTCGCCGGTGACCGCAACCTATTGTTCTATAATTGTGTCTACAAAACCGGTACTCGACGAGTTAATTAGGCATTAATATTATGCCATAAATTGAATTGTCCATCCGTCAGTCTGTCAGTGAAGCTAGGCGCTCGTTTGTAGAATTCTAGAGGTATAAGGTTTCAACGCAACATTCGAACCACGACGACCACAGTTGTCATCGGACCAGTAATACTCCAATAAGGAATTATTATTAATTTCAGATGAAAATGTTTTCTTTCTACTTTTCTTGCCTTTTTTAGGGTTCTCTATGCAAGCGTACAATGGAACCGTACCTACTGGTAACACGCCGCTGTCCGTCTGTCTGTCACCAGATTCTGTGTGTGTACAAAAAACAAAGGTCACCGGCTCACCGTGGCAGGAAATGTGCGGTGGTCGAGTGATATGTTTACCAGTAGAGTATTGCAGAGCCGCCGCCGACCGGTCCGTGTTAATGACATTCGCCAAACTGTTACATCACGGAGCACGGACGCGGAGTGCCGGCGCCCGAGCCCCACCCTGTGTGTGTGGCTACTACCGACCAGCAGGGAGCGGGCTGCAAGCTGCACGGTGGTGCGTCGAGAGTCGTGTCGTCTATTGCGTCGCCCGTCGCGATCTAAAATATGAAAGTAGAGGTAACATTCGGCCGCTCGGTTGCGAATTGAGATCAATGCTGTCAATGATTACCTCATACCTAATGCACGAATATTGTACACACATTACTGTAGTGCGCTACTTCTATTGACGTTTTATACTTATTTGTTATTTAATGTCCACTTATTAAGTAATTACGTGGGCGCTGTGGTACCGCGGCCCGTGCCACGGCGCGCGGTGGCGGCGGGCCTTGAAGGTAGATTAGAGTATTAAGTATTATCTATGCTAGTATAGCTGGATATTCGTGTGTTTATTTGTTTGCTCCGATACAAATAATCTCCAACAATAATAGACTGAGTTGTTTCATTATTTTAGCATTGCAAAGTTAACTTTCAGGGAGTATGTCCATAACATAGGATCGGATAGAAGTTTACGTTTCACGTGGCCGACACCGCAAGAAGAAGGCTCATACACATAAAACTGTTTTTAATATTTCTGTGCTATAACTAGTCGCTAGTGTTGATCCCTGCTCAGTATTACTGTGGCAACATAAGGACGAGATGAGATTTGCAAGATATGAGGCGCGCGAGAAGACGTTGGCTAGCGGAGCGAGCGACACATGACGCGAGGCCGGAGTATGTGCAGACGGAGTGCACTCGGCCGCTGGCCGTGAGAAGTGTGCTACAGTTAGTCGACCCATTCCCTGCTTACACACTCGCCGGTACAATCTCTGGCAACCGGCCCTTAATGCTGTGATTAACTATCCGATGATTGAAACAAGAAATACAGTTACCGCTGCCACAGAGTTAGTATCCAATAAACCGTTAGCAATTTAAGGTAATCTACTTTTACCAATTAGCGTCAAGTCAAAGGGTATAAATCTGTTTTGCCATAAATCTGTTTAATTAAACCAATGATTAACCAATGAGCATGTGCACCTATGCACTTGTGCGCTAAGCATTGTGTGCTGAGGCATTCGTTCCATTTCATTGGGTACCAGTACCAGATCCTGTTGTAATTAGCATTAAGTATTGATGCCTGCATTGACTTCTTCATACTTTAATGGTTGACAAGATGACATGTCATGAACTATCATAACAGGTCTGGAGTGTAACCTAACCTAACCTAACTAATACTGCGGTAACACTCCAGTTTACACACAGACACGATCCAAAATTGAGTACCTACCTACCTAGATATTTATATTGTACACGCACCACGTCAGATCGTATTGCCTTCCAATTGACGGAGACAATCACACGTTCAGGGCAAATACAATAACAAGAGTGCGGCCACTTTTACTCACACAAATTATTCAAGTTAACGACATCAAGTGTGGTTAACTGCTGACCAGAAACGAATTCTAAAATACAACCGTGACATGATATTAAGTAGGCAGCACTCTGCAGTAAGCAGTTACCAGTAGGCAGGGTGGAGTCGAGACCCTCGAGTCTCGACTCGAGATAACGTGCCGTGAACCGAGTGAGCTGACGTCTGGCTCGGAGTGATGAGTGACATAACGCCACCTCATGACGTAACACTTAACAAAGCAAGTAAAAGGCCGCGACACACGGCGCATGCGCTGACCCGACCTCGCACAATGCGAGAAAGTAATGGAACTCTCACACACACAATGCACATCATACTCAACACACAAAAACTTGTGATATGCGCGCGCGCAGTATCACTGTCACTGGGTCGCACCCGAGTGACATCTTACTTATGTACAGTATATGTCATCGCTTATCGTACAGGTTGGGTATCGCTAATGGAGTCTGTCCACTTGTGTAGCTGTAGCGGTGGTAGTGAGCTAGAGCTCGTGCGCATTGAGCTAAAGTCGAGCGAACATGCAGCACCACTACGAGTGCAACACTTGCAGTTAGCACTGAGGCCGAGCACATCGATCGGTAGGGTCGTGCTGGTGAGAGGTCATACGAGGGTCGTGAGTGCTGGAGGTTGTGCTAGCTGGGGGAACCTTCCGCGTGTAATTTATTACGCGATTGAGTCGAAGGTAAGGCAATGTTTGCTCAGGACAGTAATTAGCGCGCGTCCATCACGGTAGACGAGGCGGGGGCGCGGAGGCGCGGGGGAGCGCCGTACCGAATGCATCCATACGTTTAGCTAATTATAACACGTGCAGAACTAATCGAGCAGGTAAGTACGTATGTAATCACCGTGTACTCAGTAATCATACGCATTAACCACTGAGTGTACCTACATTGCCAGGGTAGGGAGCCCCGCTCTCAGTGACCGAGCGAGCAGTAACTAACAACAGATAACAATCGAGCTGATTATATTTACAGTGACATTTTGTTCGCCGAATAGTTTGTGAAAGTAAATGGACGCTACCTTACAAAACAATGTGTAAGTACTGTAAGTATACATTCAAAGATTTTTGAAACAAATTGCTTCACTGAGAAGCGATGTAATTACTACATGCATGTTAATAACTTGTGTAACATGAGATGTAAAAGTGCGCTTACTTATGCAAATCAGTATCGTCCCCAACTCCAATGTTGCAGCACTGTACGTATATGTACGTAGATATACCGTGAGTGCCTGTGATGACCAGTACGTATGTACGTATGTATGTATGTACGTATGTATGTATGTACGTATGTATGTAGTGCAACTAGAGCAGTGCCGCGGTGCCGCCCCTCACTGGGTGATTGTCTCACACACACAGCGCCCCGGTCCAACACGCAGTATCCTCATTCAGTAGATACAGATTTCTATGCCATGTAGTTCGACAAGTGATAATCTGATAGCAAGATTTGCCCAACCTGGAAATTAACTGGAACGGTCTTTGCTGAACAGTCGAGCTAGCAACTACTCTACCGACGCGACGTCAAGTACCGCGGTCACATAACGCTTATTCTTTATTAAATTAATTTGTAAAACATGAAGTATAATATGTTTTGTAGTCGACATTTGTCATATAACTTGACACAGTGACACTGACCACAGCGTGACACACGTATCACGTACTGTGACAAATAATGAAATTGAAACGTAATGAAAACTGAATGTGTATGCGAAGTGGCCGCGACCACTCCACGGTAGTGCTCCTCTGTCGCACCTACTTACCCTGCAATAAGTACACTTACAGACCCCCAAATGCTTTTGACTTTGTCCTAAGAGTTTTTAATCCATCTTCCCGATTGGTGAGCCACTACTCCTTAAATGGCTTGAGTGTTCCTTTCAGTGATATACTTGGGAATGAGACATGACACCGCAGCTGTTTTATCTCAATACAGTTTCTAAATACAAACACGAGGTTGCGCGCAACACCTTCGATTTTTGTGTCGATAGCAACAACTCAACAAGGTTAACCGAACTATCATTGCCACTCACCACCGCCACCTTTGTTCCCGTACCACTACGGCACTACGATACCGTTACACGTGTGCCATAATGCACTGCATTAGCTGACACAGCAGCTGAGGAGACCTCACTCGCGGACGTTTGTACAAGATATTGACGCAGTGACGTAATATACGCATACAATAAGATTTCTCCGGAGAAGGGAAACCGTCAATAACTTGTGTCATCCGAACAAACACGCCGAGCTGTTCACTGGCCAGTGGACATGCACGAGGAGACAGGCTACAAGGTGAGAGTTGAGGTGTATTGTCAGGGCAGTGACCAGTGTTGTTTACTCACAATTTTTGTACAGTTTCATCACGTTTGCCACAGACCTACAGGCCAGGCCTACTGTTCCTCATTTATTTGCTCACTCCACGCGAATGAAGTGATTCAATGTTATTGAACAACGTTTGCTAACCACAACGTAAGTATTGAAATAAAATTAATTTCACGCATTATTTTGCACTTATTTCGTTTTGTTTCGCTCCGTGCGTCTCAGTGGCTCCTCGGTCCGTCTCGTCAGCCTGACTCGGCCGCGAGACCGTAGTACTATAATAATGTGTAGATGTACAATGTTGGATGCTTGTCTTTTGTCTCTCAGTGGTCTGAACAGTGGTCAACGTCAGCTCCAGATACAATATTTCTGGCTACCTTTAAGTCTACGCCCACCTCCGCAGGGAAGAGGTGGTCGTAGTTTAGTGGACAGTACCCTGAGCTTGATTATCACGCGATGAGTGTGTCGAGGTAGTGACCGCAGCAGTGCTCACGATTGATGAGCTCAACCGACAACATCGTGACTGAGCAGCCTCAGCACTTACTGCTACATCAACCCGAGGTTACTGTTCAGTGTTCACTCAGTCGACTGACACATCAACACGCACAATATCAATATCTTGGCTACACAGTGTAGTTAGTAGTAGTACGGGTGCTCTCGTACGATGGCGAGTGCTTACTTTACGTTGGCTAACAATGGATACCACATGTAGGCTCCCAGACTAGTTATAGACACGTTTTTTTGAGACTAAAGTTTTAATGAATAATCTGTAATGCAGTGCTGACGCTGAGACGAACTCGATAAGTCGATAGAGCAAATACATATGTAGCAAATGTGAGCCGCCGGAGTTTTAAATGGTGTAACTAACGCGATTTACGAGTTACTTTTACATACACAATATACATATTTTAAATATTATACGCACTTAATGCGCTACTGGAATAACTCTGTTCTGTCACAAGTGTGTTGCCTGCGTTGGTATGACACTGATGATCATGTTACTGTGAACCTTCACCATGATGTCTAATGATCGATCATTCATCGAACCCCGACTCGTTCACTTTATTTTTATTTTATTTTTTATTTTATTTATTTTAAGAAGGCTTACAGACTAATACATAGAAAATGATTTACCAACAAACTGCATCTGTATGACTGCGCTCTCCGGATAACGTTCCCTAACTCTTTACATATACTATAACCACATCTAGTATGTAACGTCCGCTAGTACTTGCACAAGTTAAATACCACGATAAGCGGTTACGATAAACAAACATTATTTACGTTTAAGGAATCTACATACGACAAACTTACGTATTATTTATTCTCGTAGTAATAAGGTTCATAGAAATTGATAGATAGAGTCAAGGCGTCTCAATCTGATGGCAGTAGATCCCGGCATGGCACCCAGGTCACAGTGGACCGTGTGACCGCGTGGCCCTGTCGTGGGGTTATGTCATCACTCCAGTCATCACGTCGCGCTCTACACACACACCGCCACGGATCGTCTACCAAGTAATTGTCATGTCGTCCTCACTGCTGATGAACTCGATCGGGTCGGTGCTCGAGTTGAGGGTGAATTTGCAGACTTGTGATAAATTATTTAGCTCTACAACCAAAGAAAAATGAACACAACGATGAACTAGGCCAGGGTGACGGTGGCGCTGGTGAGAGTACAGGCGTTGTGCTCATATTGACTCTCAGGTTGGGAAAGCCTTCTGTGGTGCTATGTCAGAGTGATGCTCGATGATCGAGGCTGCGTGACGGCGAGGTCGCGGGCGTGGGTCGCGGTGCTGCGGGCCGTGACGTGTGAGGCGCGGGCGCGGGGGCGCGGGGGCGCGGGGCGAGCACAAGGTCGCGCGCGCGACGCACCAGGAATATGATCAACAGTTCAGCACGAGCCGCACGAGCCGCCCACTGACGTCACCAGGCTACCCGTACCGACCATCAACACTTCATCAGAATTTATATTAACTACAAAACGTCCGTAAACTATACTCAAATTACTTGGGCCATTCAACACTCGACTGTGGGAACCGGCAATCAATACTCGTGTTATGGCCACCACTTTATTTGTTTAAATATTCATTCGGGAAGCGGGAAACTATATGTAGAGGTATATTGAAATGATGCCATATACATATCGTCACGCCTGTCTCCCATTCGGGTACATACTCAGAGACAATGGAACGTCAACCGACTCCAATCACAATAGTAATGTGTTGGCACGCGTTACGTATACCTCCAGGTGAACGTGTTCTCATAACGCATGACTAACAGTCGTCCATCGAGTCGTGTCTGCGGTCGTGTCTAATCTTTCAATCTCTGCCAAAGCTGCGGCTCTCAGTTAGGAAGTAAGTGTAGGTAGTGTTGTGTAACCTCTGTCGGCCGCGCGCTACATTAGCGGGGACTTAGAAAGTCGTGGAGCAGTTCTGTCTGTGTGCACTCTACTAGTGTGGCGTGTCAGCGAGTGGTGTCGCTCCTCAGCAGAATGGCTTGCGTTAGATTGTCTCTCTAACATTGCGAACTTGTCAACTCGCACACACACATACAACAATGCACCGAGGGAGTATCTTCAGTACCCATCGATACACAAAAGGTCTAGAAGCGATGTGGTGTTTCCGCAGTCGTGGCAGACGTAGTGTCTTGGCCTATTGGCACTACGTCAGTGTTGATGTGGGTGTGTGTGTGTGTGCAAACAGTTTTTGAACTTTGTGGTTACAAGTAAGAGCTTTCTTTGTGATCGGTTGAGGATATTAAAGACGACAGTGTCTATAAGACCCGAGTGTGTATGTGTACTGGTTTGTTCCTAGCGGTTAGTGCAGCCACACAATGTACCCGTACGAGCATTACCTACTGTTAGGTACCTAACCTGCACAGTGCGCAGGCGCTGACACGCACATAATACCCAATATCTTGTTACAATAACAACTTGCTAAATTGTTTAATTTTCGCAAACATGCATGCACTTACTAAATACATACTTGTGGAGATATTATCGATGGAAGTATTTTTATGATGTAATCATTCAGGATGACAACACCACACACACACACAGTACATATACCTTGTATGTGTGCGTACACCGTACGACAGTAACAGACGTAGGTACTAGTCAGGAGCAAGCGCATTAAACCTCTTTGACGCCCCTGATTTATTTGTCGCCGCCGTCACTCCATGTGCAGCTGATACAAAGCCCCCTGTAACCTGGCGCCCGGCACTTGCCTAGTTCGCCTTACGGATAATACGGCTCTGGTCAGGACACTATACATAAACATAACATCACGAAGGGGTAGGCAGAGGTGCATATTACGGCACTTAATGCCACTGTACAATGTAACACCCACTTTTCACTATTTATTTATGTTATGAGTCCCATGTATTAGAGCGTCTTCTATTGCCATAATATATCGGGCACAATTCCATACCCCGAGCTTATACGAGTACTAAGATTTTTTTAAACCCAGTAATACTTTGGCCGACCCGGGAATCGAATCCGAGATTTTGATCCGGCAGTCGCACTTCCGACCACTAGTCTAACGAGGCAGTCAGCGCAGGTTGCAGGACCAACGTGAGTAAATAATTTTATTGCTGGTAGCAACTTACCAGTGCGCAGTGGTACGGTAACAGTAACACATGACGGCTAGTACATCAACTTTGCGATTTAAAAGTCGTAATAATTATCTTTATTAAAACGTTTTATCATGATTGTTTAGGTACCTGATGGATTGCTTATCTTTTTTATTGTCTTTCTAATGACCCTTTAGTGACTACTTTCGATTAAACCTGTTGTCCGACTTTTGAAAAATTCTATTAGAACTTTTGGCTCGACTCAGGACTTCAGGAGACAACGTCAAACCCGTGCCGCTGCACCGACCTTACAGTCATGTCATGTTATGTATGCCGCGTGTACTTAGGTATGATTCATCGCGACAATGTATCGAATGGCAAGTTTTATTTATTGATAACTTTCAAGAAGTGTGACGTCATGACGTGCTCGGGGAAGTCGAGAGGAATATACTGGAGTGTAGTATGTAAGTAGTCGTACGTAGTAGTCTATATACATACATGTGTATATAAAATAAATGTTAGTTAATGGTGGTCGAACTTGACCCTCAGGTCGCATTATATTATGTACTAGTACACGAGGCGGCAGCGGATGTCCACTGTTACACCACTTTGCAATGTAATCACGAATATTATTTGTATCGCGGAAGCGGCGCGCGCGCATGTCGCCTCCACAGAGTATACAACACACAGACACTCCCGATGGTGCAGACAAGGGTTGCCACGTCAGTATGTATGTATTGTGGTGATTTGATTAATATCGGCGGCCGGGCACTGAACCCCACACAATGCGCGGCAGACGGTAGCTACAGGCACCCGCCGGCCATTGGCACCAGCGGAGCGCCACCACCTCGCTCGCAGTCACTAACTACTTCCAGTGTTAGCAGACCAGAATGAACTCGGTACATTCCTGTGTCATTAGGTACCTCTATTTTGTAGAGGAGGTCCATCGGTCAGCTGGGGACTTCACAGGCCGCCATCCCTGCTAGGCTGGACTCAGACGTAGCACGGAATTGACAGAAATGGATAGACATTGTGTGGTGACATTCTGCGTGACCACGACATGTCAGCTCCTTGTTGGTGGAACTATACAGCAGGCGTCGTTAAATTGTTGATGAAGTATCGGATTTGCTACTCCGTGTGTATAATTTATATACAAAAAATATAATCGTGCGGCTATTCTGAGAGTTACACGTCATCGCATCATAAGGAGAAGAGTCGCTTCCGCCCGTAATAGCGTGCAGACACACACACACACACACACACACACATGCAGACAATATGGACTAAGAATGTTTAAAGCTCTTACCAATATGAATGGCCGTATTCATTATACAATGTTGAGTTTGCCTCTTAAACTGTTAACCCACTTTAACGCAGTGTGGCGTGGCGATCCAGTGGGCGTGGCTGGCAGCTGCTCCAATTCGTCAACATCGTTGCATTTTGTCTATACTTATAATAATAAGTCTTTATTTATTTCCTTGACCTAATCCTATTACATATTACATATTTAGTGTTTCAAAATATAAAAAACTTTGACTCATTCCAGATCTAAAGTTTAAAAAGTAATAATGTTTAATTTAATATCTTAATATTAAGTCATGGTCCCTCTCGGGTATAGGCCTCCTCCAACCGTTTCCAATGTACTCTATCTCTTGCTGTATCCATCCAGTTGTCTGGCCTGCTACCTTTCGAAGGTCATCGGTCCAACGGTCTGTGGGTCTGCCTCTAGCTCTCTTGCCTGTTGGACCTTTCCATATTGTGACGAGTTTCGTCCATCGTTCACCCTTCGTTCGTATCATGTGGCCAGCCCATTTCCACTTCAACCGCAGTGCATGCGTTATGGCATTTATAATTTTGGTTTTGTGTCTAATAACAGTGCTTCTCTGTTTATCTTTGATCTTTAGGCCTAAGATGCTTCTCTCCATAGAGCGCTGGCATGTACGTATCTTTGTTTTCGTGTATTTATTGTAGATCCAGGTCTGTGCTCCGTATGTCAGGCATGGTAGTATACATGAGTCCATGACTTTTTTCTTAAGATGTAATGGAAGTTTTGATTTTATTGTTTCTTTCAGGCTCCAGAACTTTTTCCAAGACATATTAATTCTTCTGCTTAGTTCATCTTTATGCCGTGTGTTTTTAAATGAAATGAGCTTACGTAAATAAATGTAGCTGTCGACATATTCTATTGGTGTTTGGTTTACTATAATGGGGGTTTGTATACTGTTTGTAGCTACTTCTTAGAAGTAGCTACAAACTGTCTTAGAAGTGTTTAGTTGTAGACCAATGGTATTGCTAGAGTCACTCAAATCTGTAAGCATTTCTTCAAGTTGTTTTGATGACGTCGAGAAAAGGACTATATCGTCGGCAAATCTTAAGTTGCTGAGAAACTTGCCGTTTACATTTATTCCTTTTCCTTCCCACTGTAAACCCCTCTTTATATTTTGTAGTACAGCAATGAACAGTTTAGGTGAGAGTGGATCTCCCTGTTTCACACCTCTGCGTATATAAATTGTTGGTCCCAGTCTATCAAGCTTCACACGACTTGTGCTTTTTGCATATATGTTTTTAATTATGTTTATGTATATATTCGGAATGTTTTGGTGTTTCAGTACCTGCCAAATGCTCTCGTGTGATATGGAGTCAAATGCTTTCGCATAATCTACATACGCTAGATAGAGCGGGGTCTTAAATTCTTGATATTTTTCTATTATTTGCTCTAGCGTATGGATATGGTCAATAGTTGAGAACCCTGGTCTGAATCCCGCCTGTTCTTTCGGTTGGTGTTTCTCTATTTCTGTTTCTATCCTTTTTTATAGACACATTGCGAATAATTTATAAATTGTTGGGAGTAGACTTATTGGGCGGTAGTTGCCGATATCTGTTGGATCTCCTTTCTTGTACAATAAAGTTATTCTTGATTCCGCCCATTTTTGGGGAATCTTTTGTGTTTCCAATATTTTATTGAACAATATGATAATGTGTGGAGTTAATATATGTTTTCCAATTTTTAGGGCTTCGTTAGGGATATTGTCGAGTCCTGGGCTCTTCTCGCTCTTTAATTTGTCAATAGTTTTTATTATTTCAGTAGCGTTGAAAAGTTGGACAGGACTATTTATTTTCCAGTTATAACTGTGATCCTCCTCTTGCAACAATGCTTGTTCGTGGTTGTAGTTTTTTATTGTACAAGTTTTTGTAGAAGTCGGAGGCTATTTGAACTAGATCCTCACGCGTTTGTAACGGTTTTGTAGTTTTATTTGACTGTAGGCTTGATATCCACTTTTTATCTCGGTTTAATTGTTTGTGTGCTTTCTTTTGACTTCCTGTTTTAAGGAGATTTTTCTCTATTATTTTTAGTCTATAATCTTGGTAATCTTGTTTCAATTGTTTATTTGTAGTTTTAAAGAGTGTGGATAGTTCCTTCCTTTGTTTCTGTGTTTTTCGGAGTACATGTAGTAGTTCTGAGCGTTTTTTGATAAGTTCTTTCGTTTCATTTGATATTATAATATGTTGTTTAGGTTTTTCTGTAGTAACTTCGTTGTAACTTTGGTGTATACAAGTTTCTAATTTTGAGTAGAATGTCTCTATATTGTCTACATCTTCCCAATATGCATTTCCTATTTTTTTCGTTAGCTTAGATAAGTACTGTGTTTGGTTTTGTAGGTTTGATAAGTAAGATGTGGATCTACCAAAACTTGTTCTGCATTTCTTTTGCTTTTTATTAATTTGTATCGTGGCTCTAGCTACGGGCTACCAGTCGATGATCACTAGCAAAAGTGTTGTTGTTTAGGATTTCTATATTTTGGAAAATCTTAGGGTAGGTACTCATAATATAATCTATTTGGTTTCTTGTTTGTTTGTCTGGTGTGATCCACGTCCATAGGTTATTAAACTGTCAAATACCAAGCGGTCACCGGTGACCGCAACCTATTGTTCTATAATTGTGTCTGCAAAACCGGTACTCGACGAGTTAATCTTCTTTTTGAATATAGAGTTGATTATAGTAAAGTTATTTTCAATTGCATATTGCACCAATCTGTCGCCTTTTTGGTTTCTAATGCCGTAGCAAAAGGGGCCGATGATAGAGTTTTCTTAATTTTTTCTTTGACTTATTTTGGCATTAAGATCACCCATAATTATTACTTTTCCATTTGTAAGGCTTCTAGCATGATTTATTTGGTCATAGTCTATACTTACATGTAATTAAATGTAAAGTAATAAAGGTAATCTAACTGTCTTGTACATGGCTTTTTTTAAGGGGGGAATAACATCGAATGACTGCTCCCGCCTGGGTGAGCCGGAGCCCCGGTAACCCGTTGGGTTCTCCGCGACTCCGAATCGACATCGGCCCAGTTGGGCCCCATCTGTGGTGGTCTGATGGCTCTTTGAGGCGCGCGCGGAACGCGACGCGCCGTACGCTCGGGTCTGTTTCTGGTCGGACGCGAGAGGTCGCCATCGCCGATCACTTCCCTGAGGGCACGGCATGGTACTTGTACAAGGCTAGCATAACCCCCCCCCTCCCCTCTGTTGCAATCTGGCCGACACGCAGAGTACTATGACAATGATACTGTTGTATTGTCGACAACAACAGCTCACATTTGCTGTCAGATTGAACTATGAATTGACATCAATAAATGTTGAGTGCAGCGATCAAATGAAGCCACTACCGGGATGTTACGTGGCACGCGGGGCGCGGGGGCAAAGTTCACGTCTTCGTGGTGAGGGTCGCAGCAGGCCACCGCGTGACTTCCTCTACGTTGGGCAACATGTCCGCGGCCCCGCGCCCCCGCGCCCCCGCGCCCCCGCGCCCCTCCGCCTCGCCAGCGCTGGCCTTGGTACGAGGCTAATTAGCAGAACAAATACAAAATATTTGACTTAGAACGTTTGATGATTATCTGTGATGACGTCACAACGCGCTCTGACTGCCCCTGGTCGCTGCCCGCACTGTACCCACACAGACACAACCACTGCACTCTGTGGAGATGTCAACATTACGGCATGACTTACTAGGTAAAGGTATAAACATGCGAACACATAAACGTTGTTCAATTAACTTTTTATACAGAAACAATAATTGTGCGTTTATATCCTGTATAATGAAGCGACGCTCTGAGTCACGACTCACGGAATTCCACAAAGTTGTATGAGTGTAACTTCAGGTAGACACGTTCGTACTGGGGCCGACACGAATGTTGGTACCTACGTAACTAACTACTTGTTTTAATGAACGCTCACGTATACTAACTTAGTATTAAACCCACTCACGAATTGTTGATAATACAAAATTGTTATCGGCCACTTCACAACCAATTGTTCACAATATCTGTTCACAATCAGCAGTGGTTGTCTTCTGCCCGATATGGAGCCGCGGAAGGCCTAACGGGTTCGAAAGGGGGTGGTTTTTAGTCAGCAAGAGTCTGACACTCCCTCCCGCCTAACCCAAGGCGGGAGAAGACATTGAATGATTTTCCCCTCTCAAAAAAAAAGCGCTTGGCTTCCAGTGGAAGAATTCACTTCATTCCCCTTCATTACGTCACTGACTCTTTAGTGCAATCATTAGCGACTTCTTTCAAGCGTCTACTATACGAATTTTATCAAATACTATGTATGTATGAATGTTTCATCAGCATTTTAAGTAGGTAGATAATACTTACTGAGCAGACACTAGACAGTAACGAGAATCCTAAGTATTAGCCAAAGTTTATTCCTAATTATTTAAATTGGTGAAGGGGACTGACCTAACATCACTGCGAAATACATTAATGTAATACCACCGCTCTCCTCGGCCGGGTGTGTACCTCCCTCGCGTGTCTATAGCACCGGATGTGCGGCACGGCACTTCCGCTGCGCCTGCGCACTCTGCCCGGTCCCCTGTCATTACACGCACGTGTTGCTCAGCTGACTCCTCAACTCTTTATTATACGCACACACACAACAAATTTTAAGGAAGTAGTACTGTACTTGTACTGTGATACTTAGTAATTAGATGCGCCAGTACAGCAGTACAGCAGTACAGCAGTACAGCAGTACAGCAGTACAGCAGTACAGCAGTACAGCAGTACAGCAGCGCCACTTATCCTGTGATACTAACATAACTGGTCGAGAACCTACCACCGGACTATGCCATACACGTCATTACGAAAGTACGAAACACACACCACTTCTTATCCGACTTCATAGAAAATTATTCTATTGTTTGTGCATGTGTACTTAGGGGACGCCTGCGCCTGCGCAGTGCTCGAGTTGCTGACACTCGACACCGCGGTAGTGTAGCTGCTCCAATGACATGATAATGTTACTCATTGTCGTTGACACTATAGTAATACTAAAACACTACCAGTACACTACAGGGTAACACGGCCAGTCTGCAGTAATAACAATGGGCACATGCACACTGTCCGCTGCCAAACTGTAACCATGCGAGCTGCAGTCGTGTGAGGAGATGTACAAATGATTATAGTTTACATAAACACATTTATACATATTCTACTGTCGACCAGTATGTGTATGACCTGGCCGCTGGGCCGCTGACAGCTGATGTAACTGGCAGTACGCAGTGGCAGTGGTACTCCCGGATAAGAAGACCAGTAGTTACAGCCGCGGGTTCGCGACCTCTGTGATGCAACAGCATTGTGTTTGTGTCGCCTACAAACTTGTCCCTAATACCTACATAGCCACGTATTGTAATTACAATTAGCCACGTAACGCAGCTCACCTCGGAAATGTTCCGTAAAAAGTCAATGTCACATTGTGTGTGCGCGGAAGCAGAACAAAAAAAGCCGACAAAAGTACCTAGCTGGAGTATACCTATACCTGTCTACCTAGCTATGTAATGGAGACAATACAGCTACAGTGCGCCCAGTATAGCTGCAGCCAACTAGTGACCTCTGTCAACCCTACGTGCAGTCTCAGTGCATAAACAGAGTAAATACTGGGCGCACTGTCGTTACTGGCTCGTGCTGTTCATATGTGGTCTCGCTCGTGTGTCGCAGTGTGTCGCAGCGCGGCCCGCTGTAACCCTGGAACGCAGCAGTATTGATTCGTGGGTGCACCGGCCACTCAGCGTCCTACGTGTAGGTGTACTAGGATACCTATAAAGTACTAATATGTGGCGCGAGGGACGCGAGGGTGGCGGGGCGCTGCGCGGACTGTACACTCCGTAGACACATACTGGAGGTCACAGGGTCAGCTGATATGCTACAGCTAGAACTAGATGGAGGGAAAAATATACGGAAAGTTTAATTATAAATTGGACAAAAAATATTAGTTTATAATAATTTTATTTTAAATATGGTTTTAATTAAATATTGTGGGATCAAAACGACCGAGTACCTATTCTTATGAAATGAAAGCGTATTGTTTGTTGTTATGTTTCTGTGACTACCTCTTGTAGTTAACAGAACAACAGCCTGCTGTCTCCAGACTTCACATGAAACATATTCGGTTACATTAGACATAGACATCGTATTTATAAGTTACCATCTTAGATGTAAGCCGACAATGTTTCTACACTTACCTACATAGCTGTGTATTATCAGTAAGTACTTTACAAGATCCCCCGGCTCGGCTGGGCCAGGGATGTTGTGGTTGTTTGATTCGTAACAGTAACTGGATTCCACCGGTAGTACGTTGTGTGTTGGCACACATTGTCGAGTTACGGAAGAGGTCGCCATTGTTTTGTCTCGTCAGTGCGCCCGCGCCGACTGCCTGCCGCCTTGTATAATAAAAGTAACATCTAAATACGCGAGCACAAGCAACGCTGTTACGTTATTTGCGACACATCGCAACATGTCCACCTCGTCTTACACTGAGGTAGTAAGTAGGTACATAAACACTCTAGTGAGGTGTACCTATAGCGTGAGGTAGTGCTGCAGTGTGTGACATAACCGCGCAGCAATTAGTGGCAGTTAATGAAGGTCGTAAAGTTGCAGTATTATATCTGTATCAGTGACTGGTCAGTCACCCGTCCCGTGTCACTGAGTCGCGGCTCAGTGGGCACGGCGCGCAGCACGACACCACTCAGTCACAATATACTCAGTTACTCACTACGTTACAGATGATTGGCAAATCAATACATTTTTACCCCACACCAAATTCCATGCGGGAATCGAACCCACAACCACTTTAAGTGAGGGAGAGCCATGCTTCGGCACGAATGGGCCGGCTCGATCGGAGTGATTAATTTATTAATTTATTTAGAAAATGTACATATACAACACCACAGCTTACGCCATTAAGTTATACTGTTAAACTTATAAATGCTATTATTTAGGTAATTAAAAACAAACTAATTCAACTAAATTCAGAAACAAAATTAACAAAAAACAAAAAAAAAAAACTATACATTTGAATAACAAATGGTAATTACCTCTAGAGTAATTATTGTAATTTAACACAAACATTAACATTATAATCAGCTACGTATCATCCATCCTCTCACAAAATCTTAAACATTCACGACACACATCTATCCATCTCATTGCAAATAAATCACACTCTGGTGCTGACATCAGGAGAGAATTGAGCATGGTGAGTACTCGGACCAGCGGAGAATTTGCATGGGCCACTGTACGTGCTTCTGGTACAGCTAATAAGGGATGTTGACGAGGTCGAAGTTGGTGTGTGAGCAGCCTCGGTACTGATAACCGCACCACCTGACCTACAATCTCTGGACAGTCAGATTCACCTCGCAGCGTCTTACAACTCATAGTCATTAAGGAGTAATTACGCCTCACCTCAAGAGAGTTAAACCGTAACATGCCTAACAGAAACTTAGTGGGGTACAGAAAAGGGTAATAGCCAAACCGTTTTCTGTACAAAAACCTCAAAAACGCCTTTTGCACCTTTTCAAGCATCAGAGCATAAGTAACCTCATGCGGACTCCATACCAGAGATGCAGATTCTAGCTTGCCTCTAACCAGGGTCATGTACACCAATTTGATAGCTGTTATATTATCAAATTCGCGCATATTGCGAATTGCAAATCCTAACCTACGATAAGAGTCGCCAGTAACCGCTCTCATGTGGTCATGAAAAGTTAATCGAGGATCGAACCATACCTCTAAATCTTTAACCGAGTAGACACGTTCGATCCTTTCTCCTGCCAAATAGTAGTCCACATGAATGGGCTTGTGAGCTCTAGTAAAAGACATCACATTGCACTTGGCCGTGTTAAAATTAAGGTGATTTTTAATGCTCCAGTTAAGTACGGAATCAATGTCACCCTGCAATGATTTTGTGTCCGCTATGTTCTGAACACCGTACACCAATTTGAGGTCATCCGCATATAGCAAACACCTAGCACATTTAAGAGATGCTTCCAAGTCATTCACCATTAGGCCAAACAGCAACGGCCCCAAGATTGAACCTTGACTGACGCCAGAACGAGTATGATATGAAGGTGAGACAAAACATCCATGCTTCACGTACTGTTGGCGATCACGCAAGTAACTGGCAAAGAATTCAAGAAGGTTAGAAGAAAAACCCATTCCATATAATTTACATAGCAGAACATCATTATCAACCCTGTCAAACGCCTTTTTGAAGTCGAAATAGATAACGTCAACCTGAATGTTTCTATCTAAGTGTTGCGAGACAAGATCAACCAATGTCAAGAGGTTAGTATTTACAGAGCGGTTCAGTCTGAAACCATGTTGCGAATCGCATAGATAAGGCTGTATTTGTTTACTAATATGTTTATGTATAATAGATTCAAACAATTTTGGCAATGATGACAGTATCGCTATGGGTCTATAATTTTCTACTAGTGTATGATCGTTTGTTTTGGGGATAGGTTGCACACGCGAAACTTTCCAACATTTAGGATATGTCCTTGAGTTTAACGCCAAGTTGAATATGTGAAGGAGTGGCGACTTCAAGAACTCACTACAACCCTTAATAATGTATGCAGGTATATTATCAGGGCCGATAGCACTATTTGGTTTTAAATTAGTAATGCCAGTAACAAAGTCCTTGCTGGTTATCTCGTGAATGTCCACCAAATCCGCTGTATAATTTTGACAATCAAGCAGATTCCTACAATCAAGAAGGGGTGCGTTGGGTAAAAATACATTAGCAAAGAAATTTGAAAACGCCTGTGCTGCATCACTGCCTTCGTATTCCACTCCGTTGTAACTGACTTTAGGCGCAAAACCGCCTCTACTTTTCAAATTATTTACGTGCTGCCAAAAAGCTGCAGGATCACGATTAAGTTTACGCTGAATGTGACTTAGATAGTCTTTGTAAGTAATTGACATGCTTTTCTTAACTTGTGATCTGAGACGAGAAAACTGAAGGTATATTTCGCTATCACGTGAGGTTTTCCATTGGCGATGCAATTCAGCTTTTTGCTTTATAATTTTAATTAGATCAGCGGTGTACCATACCGGATACCTCCTCGTAGGTTTCCTGGATCTTAATTTTTTTGGGACGCATTCATTGAAAATGGAGTAAATAGAATTATAAAAACAATCAACAGCCTCGTCAACATTACAAGCACCAAATATATCCTGCCATGTTGTTTCCGAGATACGCCTATACATTAGTTCATAATTTGCTTTAGCAAAGTTCCAGTCTTTTTGTAAGTCAACATTACTTGGACTAGACTTTTCGGAATTTTGCTGATTTAAGTGATAATTACGCTCAAAGAATATATCCAAAGGGGGTGATAGTTATCACGCTTTGGAACAAGGCCTCCGCAGTTCATCTCAAGCACATCTACATGGTCAATACTATCCGACATCAACACTACATCTAGTTTACCTCCATACGCATTAACAACTTCATTCCTTTCAGACAATCCACAAACAGAGAGAAAATAACAATAATAACTTAAAATACTAATTGAAGCATACTTAGGATTTAAATTTAAATCCCCAATAATAATAACTGCACCTTTAATATCACTAATCACTGATTCGACTTTTTGAAACCACCGCATGTACACTTCGTCAGACGCTCTTGGATGGATATACACAACACATACGTAAATCGTATCATAGTCCATCACAATCTGTGCCCAAAGATCCTCGCCATCCGAAGTCTCCAGATCCACACGTCTTACAGTCTCGACACCGGGTCGTGTAAGCAGAATAACACCACCTCCGATTCCATTGACACGATCCCGACGTAGTATTCTCCAGTCACCATTAGTCAATTCGTAGTCTGTTACAGAGCCAGTAAGAAACGTTTCAGTAGCCGCGACGATATCACACTCAAGCGTTGAAAGATTCTGTCTGAAAAATGACAACTTTGTGTTCAAGCCTCTAACATTTTGATAAATTAAATTCATTTTCCGTTTCTGTTTGAGATACTTAGTTTTGATTTGTTGTTGCTGTTTTTCTATTATTTGGTTGTCTTCGAAAAAACCAATCTTTAACTCGGGCATTAGTAGGCCAGATTTCCGGCGACATGCACCTCTCGTAGCACTCAGGTGGAACGCCCACTTTAAAAGACTTGTAGTCGCCCCTAGACTTGAGCTCCTCTACGGTACATGCGAAGTCCGGGAATAGTTTCTGAAGGTATACTCGAATGTCATCTCCACCCGATATCATGTTCCACAGATGGATATATTTGCGGAATTCTACCGCTTTGAGCATAGTAACATCAGGACCTGCAGTACCTCGCACACTACTTATACGTTTCGGTTTTTTCTTACGGACTTCTATCCATTCTTCCTCTGCTGAGTTGGTATTGGTACTAGTATTGGTGTTGGTATTCGCAGTCTGCAACAACGGTTTAATACGTTCCTGCGTCACCAATCCTGTGCTCAGGATATTCCCTTTAGGTGAAGCCGGTGTCATTACCCCGGGAGGCACGAATATCTGCTTTTCAAAGTTGTTCGCCTGTATGATTACGGGTCCTTCCCCTGATTTCGGGGCTGCTTGTTGAGGTTTAGACTTTGCTTTCTGTTTTGGTTTACTCTTATCACTTTGTATTTCGGTATGGTTATCTTTATTACCATCTTTAAAGGGTGCAGGTGGCAGACATGGGACGGTAACATGGCTGCAGGTACAATGAGAAGAATCTTCAAATTTTTCAAGTTTCTCATTGCATATCTCGATCTGCTTCGTACACAGTGTTAATGCTGACTGATGTTTGTCAATAGTTGCCAGAGCCTCCATTAGTTGTTCAGATAGAAAATTAATCTGCTCACGTAGAAGTTGCATCTCCATTCCCATATCATGAGCAACTCTTTGTGAAGATTGTGGAGCAGGTGTGTTACTTTTATTTCGAACTGAGATAAATTTCTGCGAAATCGGTGTTAATGCAGGGATAGGTATGTCGTCGTTACACCCTCCTTTTTTTTTTACTGCACAGCAGCACTCAGGACAGATCCATGCAGCCCTTTCATTAAGCGTAAGCTCACGGTTATTGCAAAGGTAATGATAAACTTTCATACATGTATCCACAGTACATTCAAGATAAGCATCCCCAGGCTGTAATTCATTATTGCATGCAGCACAAATCATTTTCTAATGCGAAATCAGCAATTCCCGTGCGTACAGCAGAAAAATTATTTTATTTACCAGTGATACCACGGCCTCACAGAAAACCGACGTGAAGCAACGCTTGCGTTGTGTTTCGTCGTGTGAGTGAGGTTACCGGAGGCCCAATTACCTTCCCCTTCCCCAATCTCCCCAATCCCTGAATCCCCAACGATCCTCAAACTCCTAATCCCCAAAAAGCCGGTGACGCACTTGTAACGCCTCTGGTGTTCTAGGTGTGCATGGGCGACGCCGATTGCTTACCATCAGGTGATCCGTCTGCTCGATTACCGGGCTATGTATTCCATAAAAAAAAAACCAACTGTGCAGTCGTTTGACAACACGGTTAGGAATTTATTACATACCTACACAAATATAGCAGCCTGTACAACGTGGGGGGGGGGGCACGACAACAGTACCATACAAATGACAATGATCACCAAACATTAGCTGCGAGCTCAATGTGTAGCAGTGTAAGCAGGTCGCGACATTGACGCGAGCACTTGGCATGCGACCCGCGCCGCTGTCGGCCAGGTCTTGACTCAGGCGGTTTAAACCTAGAGTGCGCCCTAGGCAAGCACCTTTAAGCGCAAGTAATGTTTTTTGGCATCGCCGCTACTCTATGGACACTTATGTAACCTGGCGCCGCTCTGTAACCTGGCGCCGCTCTGTAACCTGGCGCCCTAGACACTTGCCTATTTGCCTCAGGGGTAATACGGCTCTGTCAAGACTTCATGTCGAATTGCGAATATAAAGAACTTTGCTAGAAACCTCGACTCGTACTAATATTATTCCCAATATAATAATCATAATTATGTACTTATTGAAAGAAAGAAGAAAGAAAGAAAGAAATCGTCTGTCTATCACCAGGTTATATCTCATGAACCGCGGCCTGACTGTTGATTTCATTTGTCACAGATTAATTTCGTTGTGACTACAATATCAAATAAAGAAAACTAAAAGAAGTAATAAACGTGTTTATTATATAACGTATGTCTATTACCTATATCTTTTGTTTACTTTTTGCCTCGCACTTGGTCGGTGTTTTTGATCAATGAAAGACAATACAAATTCCAACTTCAAAGACTCTATACTAGGTACAACAGTCGTAACCACAAATAGACGAGTGCGCGTAAATCACTGTAAATAAATAAGTATCTGTTGACACGATGAGTAATTTTGTTGTGATCTTCCAACAGAGGACACTGTGACAGTGTGACTAGACAGATTGCTTGCTATTAGGTTTTTGTTCAAATGACGCAGAGCCTATAAGTGGCTGGAGGTCACACGAACAAGGCTAATGCTAACTTAATGACATCGGCTACTTGACTTCTTCAGTGGCTGTGTACTGTTTTTGTACATCGAATAATGTTCGGACAAATTGGAAACCTCTTCTGTTTATCGTTAATTGAAATAAAGTAACGTGTGAATCCATCAGAACCACGTACATATACGTCTGTAGGTACATTGATACTACATATAATAGGTACATACATTCATAGGCTGTAGAGCACAGTGCGTGCCCCATACATAGTAAGCTTCAGGAAATTTAGTACAGGAAACGAAAAAAAAGTTTTATTATTTTGAAACACAAAGTAAGTACCCAATAATGTTGCAACGTTAGATAGCGTCAGTTATCAGTCACTCGTTAAACATATATTATTTAGTTTACTGTTCTGGTCGGCCCACGCAGGCGATTTTGTGACCATGTAATTACTTACTATGTATCTACGTAAAAAACCTAAACTTGACAATAAAATGATAGAAGTTGTTACTTCTTCACCATTGACAGTAGTAAAAAAAATAAATAAAACCAAATGTAAAGATGTAAGTCCCTTTATTGAAGTTTGCTCCTTCTTTAACGCAAAATGAAGTCGAATATTACCTCATTCAGACACCGAGCTAGTTCCAACTATTTTCCTCCTCCTTACGATCCCTGTGTTTCTACTTGGGTCTTTTTTGTTGTTTTTTCGGAAAATTGTTCATTTCGTTTCTTATTGAGTAGTGATAAACATTACCTAGTTAGTACGTTTTCTATCACAACGGCTCCACACACGATTATATCTTACCTCTATTTGTTACCTGTTATAACTGGAGACTGTTACAGTAGAGTTTTCCTCCAATCCTGCGTTCTCCTTGTCCTCGGTCGGCTGGCTGCTGAGTCACATGGCAGCGAGCAGTGTGCGCTGCATTGAGCGTCACCTGCAGTCACCTCACGTAGCGCTTAGCGCTGCGAGCGCTTGTAATAACCGAGCAAGCGAGGACATGTCCTGATTAAGGATATCTGTATTGTTTCTTTGAGGGTTACAGACAATGTTTTGGATCGACGAGTAGCTTGTTTGACCGTCTGATGATGCACGAGTGGAATACACTTGTCACACAACTCCCAAAAGGGTGGCCCTACTCGACTCGCAGGTGTCGTAAGAGCCGACTAGTGGATGCTATGCTATGAACTACATGTCCTTCTCCCAGGACGCATGGACCGGGCAACAGCTTTCTGTGATAAGCCTGAAGCCTGACCCTTCTTAACAGCGATCACAGGCCCAATTAACCCCCCCCCCTCCAATCTCTGAATTCCCAATTCCTGATTCCCAAAAGGCCGGTAACGCACTTGTGTAACGCGCTCTGGTGTTCCAGGTGTACGCAGGCGACGCCGAATTCCTTACCATCACTTGATCCGTCTGCTCGTTTACCGGCTTATTCCATAAAATAGTGTTAGTAAGAGGTGTAATCATTAATTTGCCAATTTTCACCGGTTGAAGGTTACTTACCATGTGTTAATTTATAAATAGTTATTGTGAATACTTCAGGGTTAATAATATCGAATGCATTGTTTGATAACTGATCTATTGTTTACCATTCTCGATAAATAAAGTCTGATAATGATTAGTTTGCATACTTAATGATGTGTGTCCGACCTTTGAAATTGTTTTTTCAAAGGTTGCCTGTTACTAGCCGACCGATCGCCTCTCATCGACTGATGGTAAGCAATCGGCGTCGGCCGTAAACACCACAACAATTCTAATAACTATTTTATTTTGCGTTGATTAGGCCACCACGCACCGGTAAGATCTCACAAGTTATTATTTCAATAAGTAAGAAATATACAAATGTATTGCCTGTAGGTTTTATTATAGCAATAATCTGTTCCACAACTCGGGCGGTTCTTGTAGCAGGCGCTATTTATAAACACTTCGTGGAATTGATGTGAAGTACTTAGCGAAACGTAAACAACCCAACGATCGGTAACATTAACATCAAACGATTCGTAACTTAGCGATACTAAGCACTCGGGGCGGCTGTGCGTCACGCGTTCGCCTCCCTCGCCGGAGTCGTGGACAAATATTTTGTATGATCTGTAGAAATCCGTGGCGCTCTTGGATACTGATATTTCAATTAATGAAAAGGTTAATAATATTATTGCGGTGTGTAGTCGAAACCCCAAGTAGTCTTAGTACAGCAAGCACGTCACTCCCAGTCTTCCAAACACGAGACAGTTATGTTATTGGAGGCACATTGGGGGTTATGACCTTTAGTTATTAGGACGATTTATTATATTAGATTTCTATATTTTACACACAATTAAATTATGAATTTCTGCTAAAAACTAGATGACTGCAGAGGTTTTTTACTGAGGTCGGTATTTATTTCGGTCATTGGTCTGTTTTGGTTTCGATAATCTATACTAATACTAATACTAATACTAATACTAATTACTAATATTAATATAAAGAGGAAAGATTTGTATTTTTGTATTTTTGTATGTTTGTCATGAATAAACTCAAAAACTACTGGACCGATTGCAATAATTTTTTCACCATTAGAAAGCTGCATAATTCATAAGTAACATAGGCTATATAATATCACGCTAGGTCCTATAGTTGTGGAGCAGTAACCAAAAATGTTTTAAAAACGGGGGAAAAGTATCGTTTCTGAGGCCTTCAGTGGCGTGCGCTGAGCATATAGTTAAAGTTATACAAAAATGCTCTATAGATGAATTGTTCATCTTAACATTATTTCTAAAAAAAGTCCGCGAGAGCATATGTCTACCTTTTATAGTTTACCCATAACAATCGTTTTAATGAATGGTTCAATCCTTATAAAAGTTCGCTCTAGATAACTTTTGAATTTTTCAATCGGTTACCTTAAGACTATTAATTCATCCAAAAGATACCTATTAGGTAAGTACTTACCTACTATTTCAAAAATAATAAACTGAGAATAAATATAAATAAAACGTAAAACTATGTAAAAAATCTTAAATCCCCCCGTGCGAAGCCGGGACGGGCCGCTAGTAATATCTAATAATAAATCAACATTTGAGACAAGATTGAAATCTGATTTATTTGACAAACATGCTCATTACAAACGTTTTGTTACTAGTATAAGATACATTCATTTATTAATGCATTTGTTGCAAAAGTTAAAAACATTCAGAAACTAGAAGTAGAAGAGACATGTGAATAATAATTCGGTACAGACGGACACAGCCACAGTAGGTACACGTCGAGGGAATGCTTACAAAACAAAATAGGTACCTACTTAATATTATAGTTCTTACTTCTTACCTAATTCTAATTAGATAACACTAGACATTAATCTTACAGCTAGGTGGAGGTACATTCAAAAGTTACAATTTGCGCTTGCTCTCCTCAAATAGAGAACGTAGTTTTTGATGTTTAGTAAGGTCATTGTATTCTCAGAGAATTACACTGACCATCAAGCTTGTCAAACGTATCATTGCATTTTATTATCATTTCTTTTCAATAATACAAATTAATTTCAATAACATGACATTAAATGAACTCATGTAAAACTGAATGATTACATGACCTAAATATAAAATGCAAGTTCGTGGGGTCCCGACTATTGTGCCGCAGCCGCCATCTTGCAAATACGAGTTCACAAAGGGTTACCGCTACACGTGTGTGTGTGCTACGCATGTGTTTCACTCAGATTTACTTCTACAGATTTAATTCTATACAGGCATTGTATTGTAACCTACCTAGAATAGTTAAATAATAAGCTTAGATTAAGTACATATATATGTGAACAAATGGAAATAAATATATTTGTTTGTTAAAAAAACAAAAGATACGCACACTATAACATCTCAATAATATTAAGCAATGCAAAATCTTTATATAGTTTTTATTCCATAAAAGAGTAATCTACAAAAGACAAATATTCTTACTAAATCTCTCGTAGTATGGAGAGATGAAATTCTTTTTGTGGCGCCCAACGTGGGACGTTGCAAGTATGTCTACATACATTTATCTATAGACAGATCGTTTTTAAGGAGTAATGTAATCAATTGGTAATGTTGCGATATTACCTTACAATCTAATAAAATATTACCTTACAATCTAATAAAATATTACCTTACAATCTAATAAAATATTACCTTACAATCTAATAAAATATTACCTTACAATCTAATAAAATATTACCTTACAATCTAATAAAATATTTGAAAATGAGCACACCACCACTTTCAATAACATTTTCGACATTATGCTAGAATTTTAAATCGTTAATAGCGAGCGTTAACAGTCTGCCGACTGTGAAGTATGCCTACTTCGATAGTGCTATAGTCCTGATACCTCAACATGCAGAAGACATGCATGAGTGACGAATTAAGCGTGAGCCCGACACACGTGGGCCATTACGACTCACTACCGTATTAGAATGAGTTGTATTATGATTATTTATGATGTGACATTCGAGTAATGTGGGATAAATTACTCAAAGGCTCAAAGTCAACTCACCTCTCTTCATTGTAATGTAGGAATAGATCCATTTCCAACAGAATCCCAGATTCTTATTGCGGAATCGCAGCGGTAAGTGTCTGGGTTGTAGTGTGTGCGTGTGTGCGTGTGTGTGATCCCCATAGGTACAAGAGTGTGCTCCTTACACTAGACAGAGTCAACAATGCGAGTACTTTACAGTAAACCGAGAGGGTCTCGTGCCCACCACTTCATTGTCCACGTCGTACGAGTAGTTTCTGTAATATTCTCTATAGACCCCGTCGATACTGATCGTGTTCGTGACGTACGTCGCTCCAGGTATTGGCAGTTTGGCGAACATGTTGTTGTGACTGTCCTCCATCACGGTGCTGATCGCCATGTTCGCAGTCGCGCCGACCGGCTCCAGATCGCTGTAATGCATCCAGTAGTAGCAGAAGGACGCACGGAACCCGTCTGTGGAATTGTCCAGGTTTGATTGAAACATGCATGGGAGCGGGTACTTCGCCTTCGTGGACACGACGCGCAAACCGCTGATCTTGTACGTATCCGGCTTCATTGGCATCGAGCCGCAGCGCACCAGCTTTAAAGTTGGGTGCACCGCCAGTATACGCAGCTGCTCGGCAGTCATCGCCACCTCCACACTAAGGCAGCGAATTTGCAACAGCAAGCTAGCTAGCAGTATTACCGCCTTCGCGGATATGTGAACCCTCCACAGCTCTAGCTCTTCCAGGTGGGGTGCGTGGGTGATCACTAGCTGGGCGTGTTCATCTGCGAAGCTCGTACCGCTCAGTGCCAGGTCCTTGAGGCCAGGTGGGAGCGTCGCCAGCATGGCGGCCAACCCCACGGGCGACAGACTGCGCGCTCCCGTCACATGCAGGCGCGTGAGACCGCGCGGCCGCGTCAGGTGCACCGCGCCTGCACCCGTTAGGTACCGGCACGAGTATAGCTGCAGTGACGTTAGGTTTGGGCAGGTCACGACAGTTTCGTACGCAGGATTATGCAGCTCGCTACAGCGCAACGTGAGCTCGCGCAGGTCTGTCGCATTAATGAGTCTGAGCATACCACGGAGTGGATAGTTGCGGACCAGTAGGTACCCTTGCAAGTGCAACGCCTTAAGGCGGCCTTGGGTGGCCAACTCCACGAGGACTTTGGAGTGTACTACGTTGTTTAGCACCAACGCGTCCAGCCTCAGCAGCAGGGGCAGCGTTTCCGAACCAATCTTGTAAGAAGGAAACACGTCGAGGTGGCGGAGACATCGCAGCTCGTTCAATGTGCCCATCATGTAGGGGTCCAGCGGTACGTCCACTCCCAAGGACAATTCGACCAACAAGGGGGCCTGCCGCACTATAGTGGGCACGAGGTCGAAGAGCGGCACGCGTGGCGGCATCTCGCTGATGATGTCGGGCAGCAGCACGTAGAGCGCGTGCAGCGAGTGCCGCACGCGCTGCAGATGGCGCGTGCCGCGCACCACGAGCGCGCGCCGCACGACCAGCGTGTTCCAGCGCTTGCTCACCAGCGCGCATGACCGCAGCAGCTCCAGCGGCCGCAGGAACCAGAAGATGTGGTCCAGTATTATGTCCGGCAAACACTCGATCGAGCTCATTGCACCTCTTTGATCACTTTATGTCTTCAGATATCTATTGACTATATTTATGGTGACACCGTGTATTTAGGTACTATTTATATTATGGGTAAACTCACATGACAAATAAATGAAAGTATTATTATACCTACATGAGTGGAGATGGATAAATCATCTGCAAGTGACGCCGGCGGACTGTGAGTCTGTGATGGTCTGTGATTAAACAGTGGGGGCTCGTATAGGGCGGCGCGACGTGTCGTTCAAGGACGATCGCGTTTCAGGTGCTGCATGTTATCTACGTAAGCATAATAACTGTAATAATTTTCGTTTTACAAAACATTGTTAATTTTAGTAAAAGTAAGTAAAATAAAGCTGAACTTTGCTATGTTCACTCTTCTATCATTACATTTTTTAAACAATTGATCGGCCCGTTCTCGAAAGTCAGAATCTGGTATTATGACACTTTGATTGTGACGTAACTCTGTACAACTAGATTTTACAAGGGTCTGTTACCACCTCTGTGTGCGGACTTCTATATCTATCATCTTCTGCCAAGTAGTGAAACTCAGCTGCTATTTGCCAGAGCGCTCAGTTTTCAGAAGTACGTTTTTTATGGGGGGGGGGGTTCAATGGCTTCTCCCGCCTTGGCTGAAGGCAGGGAGAGAGCGTCAGACTTACTGACTAAAAACCACCCTGTTCCTACTTCTGCTTCAAAACTTCCCTGTTTTGAAATACCTACGTTTCTTTATTATGTTGTATACCATTAGGTAGACGCTTTCCTACATACTTATCAAGAAATCAATGACTGATACGTAGTTGTAATAGTAAGTTGAACAATAATTTACTGACAGGCTACCACTAACATAAATCCAAAAGCTGAAATCATAACAATATAAAAAGCCGCCCTCCAGATTGGTGGTACAATATGATAAGAATGGTGGCCTACCTTTTTTTTAGATATTCGCAATTTATATAATTACAATAAAAAATCATGAATGGCAAAAACAAAACGTCCAGTCAAAGATGTCATATTGACATTTGACAGTTGACATTGACAATTGGAGTTGTACCGAACCGACTGGCTCGCCCACAGCTCGGCTTTTACCTAATCTGAGTGTTTAATTATTTATAATTACTTTTAGAAAATGCGTTTGTTAACGTTTAGCTTTATAAAGACTTGCAAATATAGAAAGTTATGCGGTACCTTTCCTCGTAGCATCAGCGGTTTGGTGCAGCCCGACGTAATGCCAGTAACAGGTTAATAATAGCTTTTATTTACATGTTGTCATACTTGATATTATTTGGTATGAATTCTATTACTTTTGTTGTGTCATAACAGAGTTTGTATCCCTAGCAATACATACGACGACTAATATTGCCCACACCTTTGTACACATGTCATGATATGAAAGTAATAAGAGAAAGTAATTTTGATAGTCGAAATAACAACTTTACTTTCAAACATTTAATTTTCGGCTGTAACCAGAAGATGTGCTATAGACAATAAATTGACAAAATTAATCAAATTAAATCAAAGTTTTTCACAAAAATGTGTGTTTACATACATACACCTGCAAATGCATGTTTATATGATGATAAAAAAAATAGAATAGCTACACTTGATACATGTTATACCATGCAAATAAAAAAAAATTACAAAACATAAATAAAACTATTCTGTTTCAGGAATTCAATATTAAATTTACATTATTTTCATGTGTTCTCTTATTTATTTATTTATCATTTTATGTACACAAAACACCGCTAATGAGTTTGCAGCACACATTGACACTACTATCATTTACACAATATACATGTGTGGGTAATTTCATATTAATAGATATGTATAGAAACATTCGTCTATCACACACATCTTGGTATTTAAATATCATTTTTGTGTCGGTATGCGTAATAATTTAGTAAATAAGTTTAAACTGTCAAATACCAAGCGGTCAACGGTGACCGCAACCTATTGTTCTATAATTGTGTCCACAAAACCGGTACTCGACGAGTTAAATAAAAACGAGGGTAAAGATAAAAATACTCATAACAAACTTTGAATAAATCAGAAATCAAATAATGAACGATCGAGCTACACAATACCCATATAAATATAGTGTTTTCTCATCGTATTTTTATGTTACTGAATGAAATACAATATTTCGATAATCTCATATACAGCGCGCTTGGCGCAATGGTTATCGCCTCCAGTTGTCAAGTAAAGTGCCGCTGGATCGATTCACATGTTGTATTAATTTATCAAATATTTGAAATTTGAAACAATTAAATCTTTTCTTTTTTTTCTTATCCTATTTTTCTAAATCTTATGTTAATTTTAATAGTAAATACTTTAGATTTATTTATACCTATATCTTTTATTTATATTTAGTTCTAGTTATTTATTATTTAGAATAATCTCATTTGCTTCATGCATTTCAACCAACTTAAATAAGATAAAAAACAGTAAAAAAGTAATAACTATGCTTTCTTAATGGTTCGATACCTGAGTATATTTGTAATGTTTGTGGCGACCATGGAATTTTATTTTACCCGCTTATGAAGAAACTACCGACTATATAAAACAAGTTTTTCAAATCACCCGACTTACAAAATAATTGCGTTCTTAGTTGTCAATGTATGAGGATTTCATAGTTTATTGCTACGCTACTCATATTCGAGTGCAAAGTTATTTTTATTTTTACAAGATGTTCCAACGCCTATCAACATTTAAAAAGGCTGAAATCATTGTTTTGCATGAGCAAAACATAACAGTAACTGAAATTGCAAGGCGTTTAATGATATCGGTGAGTAAATAAGATATAAGTTGATATTCTATCTAGTTGATATTGTGTTTATAATTTAAAGTTACTTATAGATATTAATCATATTTATTATTATTTTTAAGTAACTTTAATTCCTGTAAAGTATTTCCTGGTATTTTAAATACTTATTTGTTTGGTATCAACAGAGGAGATCCGTGCAGTTATGGGTGCACAGATATGCGGAGACCGGTGACGTTGAACATCGTCGACATGGGCCTAAACCAAAGGCAAATTCATCGGCTCGGCACTACGACATCGTAGCCAGGCACAAGGCTGATCCGTTCCTGCCAACACACACTACAGTGACAGCACTGAATGTTTCAATACAAACTGTACGGAGACACCTGCATTCTGCTGGTTTAAGGTGCAGAAAGCCAGCGAAGAAAATATTGTTATCTGTGGTGCACCAGCAAAAGCGATTAGAATTTGCTAGGGACTTTATTAATTTTGATTGGGCGAACAGTGTGGTTATATTTAGTGACGAAAAGACTTTCAAGTCGGATAAGGATGGGCGTAAAATATTGTGGAGAAAAGATGGAGAAAGGTATACGAATTGCAACCTTCTGCCTTGTAGGACCAGTGGCCGTATTACTGTCGGGTATTGGGGTTGGATGTCTTTTATGGGTCCCGGTGAGCTCGTGGAAATATCTGGTCTCAGTAACAGTCATGATTACTTGAATATTTTACAAAACGTAATGTAGCCTTTATTCAAATTAACTTATAATAATGTTTATATTTTTTAAGAATATTAAAATGCTGTCTAGAGCATACGGTGAAGTGATGTTATTGTTTTGTGGTTAGAAATTGTCATAATTTCTTTCTATTCAACATGTTGATTCACTTCACTTTAATTTTTCATTAACAAATTTATTTAACTGATTTCGAGCTTGATTGACATATTATATTTACGCCCATCTTTAACTAATTTAAAGTTTCCCTGATTCTAAAGGTCATGAATGTTAAAATCGTTCCATAGCATTCGTCACATTTTTTTTACTAACATACAGCCCACTGAATATTGAACCTTATAACAACGGTCGTAAAATAGATAATTAATGGAAGATTCCAATGACAAAAAGTCGCCCATTTCAAGAAATAACATGTTGAAATTTCAGTGTAATTTTTTACATGTTTTACTTAATGTTTTATTAAATTACAAAACAAAAATGTTGTATTTGTTTATCACTTAATAAAAAATGTTGCTGCCATCGCATTACCACATGATACTTCCCGATTCGACTACTTATGAGGTTTATTGTCATATATCTATTATGATTTAAAGAACTTTAAATTTAACATGTGGTATATAATTAATTATTAGATATAAATATTGAATATAAGACCACGTATTTGTATAACAAATAAATTAATTGTAACAAAAATTGGTATTGTTTTATTTACCGACTCATTTGCTTCTTTTATAGCCTGATATAATATTACAAAAACAAAAAAAAGAAAAACAACAAGGTAAAATAAAAAAAAACTTAGCTGGAATAGAACCCACATCATCAGTGATCCTTGACAGACGATAAAAGCGTGCTCATTAACCAATCGACCACGAGCACTACGATAATGATAGTGAAAATGTCGGGTCATATCAATGATTGTAAATAGTTTTAAACTTACCCATGCATTAAATTATAAAAATACGTATACCGACACAAGAATGAAAATACCAATGTGAATGTGGTGGACGAATATTTTTATACACAGTAATATGAAATTACCCACACATGCACACTGTGTAAATGACAGCAGTGTCGATGTATAGTGCTGCAAACCAATTAGCGGTGTTTTGTGTACCTACACCACACAGACAATATTACAAAGGACAACACATTGTAAACATGAGGTACATAGGTACTGCATATCCCTTAAGGGATTTCTTCCTGCGGACCTGCGACAGGAAAAGGAAATTAAACATAAGACATAAGACACAGTGTAGATAGATGATACATGCAACGAATACAGAACAAAATAAAATTACTGAAAACTTAAGCAAATTATAACAAACATAATAAATAAAATAATTAGAAATATTTAAATATGATTAGGTACATATAAATATATATATATATATATATATTGTATGTATATATATATATAGATAAATATATAAATAAATAAAGCTGTACTTCAGGACGGAAGATAATAATCCCTGACAAGTCGTTTAAAAATGGAGATGGACTTGGAGTCGCGTATGCTAGGCGGCAGCGAATTCCACAATCTCACCGCATGAACCGTGAAGGAAAAGGAGTAGAAATCGGTTTTATGTTGAACGATTTCAAGAAGAACTTAAGATGGGATCTAGATAGGGCTTCAGGAGGACGGGCCAAGGAAAAACGGTCACGGAGATATATAGGATAGGCTGGGTTGTTAAGGACATTATGAAGGAGACATAAAATGCGAGTGTTCCCGCGAAGTCGGATTGGGAGCCACTTGAGATTACTGCGATATACTGAGACATGATCGTACTTCTTAAGATCGAAAACAAAGCGAATACAAACGTTTTGCAGCCGCTCAAGCTTGTTTAGTAGTTCCTCAATGACGTCCATCCGTTATTTTAACTAGCAAGTAATGTAACCCAGAAAGGTAAATGAAATGGTAACTACAATGGTGTTTCTTGTTCAGCTGTAAAATTCACTGACACCTTCACTAACGTTGGTCACCCAGTGCCCCCATAGTAATTAACATTTTAAAATCTAATATTTGCCATATTGACCTCTTTCACAGGTGACCCAAGTTTGGTAGACATTACATCATGGAAGGAGGACGAGGAACCTGAGCTCCGCAGTGCTGTGCTGGCAGACATGCAGGTGTACCCTGATTTCATCAGTGAGAAGGAGGAGAACGCTCTGCTGCAGGAACTGGAGCCCATACTGCGGCGCATGAGATATGAGTTTGACCACTGGGATAATGTTAGTATTGAATACAATACAAGTGTGATGTGAAATATTGGTTGGCTCAAAGTCTGTCGTTATATCTACAGGCAATCCAAGGTTTCCGTGAGACGGAGCGTCGGGACTGGTCGGCGGAGAGCTCGGCGGTGCTGTCGCGCGTGAAGGCGCTGGCCTTCAGCGCGGCGGGCGGCGCGCCGCTGGCCGTGCTGCCGCACGTGCACGTGCTGGACCTGGCCGCCGCCGGACACATCAAGCCGCACGTCGACGCAGTGCGGGCGAGTGCACTACCACTTCTTTATTACAAATATTAATATCATAATAAACCCCTACACATTTTTCTCCAGTTGAGACCTGCAAGTTTTTGTGCTTTGCACAAGGGCATCTCTATTTTATTGGACCATGAGATTCAATACACTCTGCAATTTCACATAACACTTATGCCACAATTATGCTGAATTTACGTTTTACCTCTAATAAAAAAATTATAATTGACATAAATACTTGATTGTCATGTACATACAATGAATAGTTGTACATGTAAGGTTGCAAACCTTGCAGTCTTCTACAGGATACATTTTTGAGAGTGTGCGGGAGAATTGTTCAACTTGATTCCTCTTAGTCCTTCTATCATCGTACCACAAGACAATCGCCGAAGCGTCACCGATTCATGGTAGATGTCCCATCCACACGCACGAAGCACTTTGCATCAAGTTTCCTTGTGCATACGGCTAAGGAGTGGAACTCTTAGATAGAATCTGTATTTCCTGAAGGGTATAACCTGTGTGTCTTCAAGGCCCGAGTGAATAGGTTGCTTATGGCTCCATCGTAGGCCACATCATCGCTTACCACCAGGCGAGATAATGGCCAAACGTCAGTCCCATCTAATATAAAAAACATATTAGTAGTTACAAAACAATGAATATTGTTGTCAATTAGTTCTGTGGCAACGTGATAGCGGGTCTGTGCCTGGTCTCCAGTGCAGTGATGGAGCTCGTCCACACTGAGAAGTCTCACCTCCAGCTACACGCACTACTGGCACGACGTGCTCTCTACATCATGAAGTGAGTCTTTATAGCACTATGAACTTTTCCATTTCATTTGTTTAGGTAGTGATTATGATTGGAAGGTTTTTGTGTAAGTAATTATGGCTATACATGTTAGGTTTTGCCTGATAGTTTTATCCTTGCATACATAATCAGGAGTATCAAGTGTAAAGTGGTAATAAAAAGTGAATTTTTACTGTATAATGTTTAATGTTTTGGCTTGTGCTGTAACATTGTGCATGTATTTATGAATAATAAACGAGTATTACAGGGGCGCGGCGCGGTACTCGTTCACGCACGCGGTGCTGGGCGGCGCGCGCAGTGCGTGGCGCGGCCGGCCGCTGCCGCGCGCGCGCCGCGTCGCGCTCATCTGTCGCAGCGCGCCGCCCCGCGCCACGGACGACTAGCGCATATCATCCACTGACGACTATCTATCTACCACTGATGCAACTTTACTGCATTATTTGTAATGCTTTTCATTTCAATATCTTTAGTATTATCACATTTATCACCTCGTATACCTCTTCATTTGTATGTCCCATACAGTTTACAAGGCACCTGTATTCGTAATCCGTCTTCGATTCAATGTTATGTTAATGAGATTGAAAGATAATTTATTTTGATTTCCCTTAACTTACCGCAGTTATAACATGTTGTATGACTGCATTGACTAGAGTTCATGGCTAGTCACGATGACTTTACCAATTAAATTGTGATATTATTATAATACTAGATGTAGTAGTACTTAGTTGAAATTATTTTCCATACTTATTGATTGAAATATACCTTGTAATATAATAAATGATAATAAAATATTATTTTTGAATATATTGTCTAATTATTGTTCCTAAATACATGTTGATTGCTCCCAGAACAAAATATATATATATGTTACAGCCAAAATGATTAATTTCATATTATTCATAATGACTGGTCATTATACATAATACGTACAGAATTTGGTCAAAGTGATAAATTAAGCAGAGGTAGTACACGTATTTTTTATTTTCTTACGGAAACGAATATTTCGAAGATATATTGATTTGAAATGTCGCGTGACATCACTTCTCAGTACATATTATAAGCTAATACATATTATCGTTTTAGCCCCCACTCCTAAACTTTGATTCGTTTTATCTAAGTATTGTTTTATTATACGACAAAATAAAAAAAATACGTGTGTAATATTTTTTAATTACCTAACTTACGGACTATATTTTTAATTTTCATGCCCTGTCATAATCCTCATTATTACTTATAGCTAGTCAATGTGATTACATTAACTTAGGTATGTATAATGTCTTCGAAGACTTGAGAAAGTAATAAAACAAGCAGGTGTAAATGAGCAGGGCTGTTTCGCAATACGGCGCGGAGGCTAAACGGATTGTCAGTGTGAGACTTCTGGCAATAAATAGTATTGTCGATGCGAGACGTTGTCGTCATGGGTGTCGTATTCATGGTTTTCGAGGATGGTGAAACCGATGGTGCTGTCAAAATGTAAATCCAAGATGGCGGCTGCACAACATTTTCAATTTATCGTCATGGGTGTCGTTCTTATGGTTTTCGAGAGTGGACAAACCTGTGGTGCTGTAAATATGTAAATCCAGGATGGCCGCTGCATTAAAATTTAAATCTATCGTCATAGGTGTCGTATTTATGGTTTTCGAGTGTGGTGAAAATGATGGTGCCGTCAAAATCAAAATCCAAGATGGCCGCTGCATGAAATTTTCAATTTATCGTCATGGGTGTCGTTTTCATGGTTTCGAGGGTGCAGCCGCCATGTTGAATTTACATTTTGACAGCACCGTCGGTTTCACCATCCTCGAAAACCTTCACAGCTAAACCCATGATGAAAAATCAGGTAGTACTTCTGACCCCACTAACTTTAGACCAATTTCAGTACTACCTACATTCAGTAAAATTTTTGGAAAAATATTCTAAACCCAATTCAAAGATTTTTTAATAGAAATAAATTGTTACATGATAAACAGTTTGGTTTTACCAGGGGTCGTTCAACAACTGATGCCGATGTTAAACTTCTTAATCACATATATGACGCGTGGGAGGACTCAAGCGACGCTTTGGGCATCTTTTGTGACTTATCCAAGGCGTTCGATTGTGTCCTTCATGATACATTGATCAGGAAGCTATCCCACTAAGAATAAGAGGAAAATTTCTGGATCTTCTTACCTCTTACTTGAGTAACAGAATTCAGAGAGTTGAGATAAACGGAAAAGTCTCCGCCGGGTCTGTTGTCAGGATGGGGGTTCCGCAGGGGTCAATTCTCGGCCCTTTTTTATTTCCTATATATATTAATGACTTGCCTTACCCTGTTAAACGGATAACCACGGGATAGTACTGTTTGCGGATTATACTTCGTTATTATTTTAACTTAAACGTAGACAAATACTCATTGATAATGTGAACAGTGCTCTCTCGGAGATAGTAAGCTGGTTTAGTGCCAACAACCTATTTACAACACCAAAAGTTAGACATGTGAAAACCAGCGAGCTCATTAAGGGTGAGGAGTTGAGCCCTGTAGATTCTACCGTCTTTTTAGGTATAACCCTAGACGCTAAGCTCCAGTGGGCTTCACATATAGATAAGTTATCGAAAAGGCTCAGTTCTGCAGCATATGCCGTTAAAAAAAATTAGAAATTTAACCGATGTAGATACAGCGTGATTAGTATACTTTAGTTATTTTCATACTATCATGTCATATGGTATTCTGCTATGGGGGAATGCTGCTGACATTTAGTCTATCTTTGTTCTGCAGAAGAGGGCCATTCGATCAATTTATAATCTTAGTCCGAGGTACTCTATCAGGGAACTATTTAAAGAAATTAATGTAATGACTGTTACTCTCGATATATTTATGAAAATGTAGTATATGCTCATAAAAACAAAAGTTTATTTAAAAAACATAGTGATATACATCATATCAACACAAGAAATAAAGACAAATATGTTGTTCCCACTACTAGAATTAAGAAAATAAGTGGTTCGTTTAGATGTCAGAGTATACGCTTTTACAATAAAATTCCCAGCCATATCCAAAATTTGAGTCTAAATAAATTTAAAAATGTCATTAAAGATTTTTATAGATGAATAGAGATAGATGATAGTCTGCCTTGGGAATAAGCTGCTGTAACGTCCACACAGGTCATGTTGACATGTTTGTAACATATAGTTACATTTCTTGACATTGTTTTCATATGTTGTTCTAACTTGACATTTGATTTTTCCTTTACAATTGTTAGTGCTAGGACCGTGCGAGACTTTGCCTCGCCATTTCTTTTCTAATTACCCATATTCTGACAGTTTGAGTATTTGTGCGGCCTACGCAAATGTTCTTTGGGTTGGTATTGTTCGTCGAATCAGTCAGCCTCACCTGAGGGTTTAGTACGAGTTTTTTTTTTCGTTTAAAGTAATCGAATCGAGACGGCGTCCGGCGCTCAGAGGCCTTAGTACGAGTTTGTTTTACGTTTAAAGTAATCGTAACGAGTACGCGTTCGGCGCTGTGATTGGTTGGTTCATTGGAGCCGGCCAATCACAACGCCGAACGCGTAGGTACTCGTTTCGATTACTTTCAACGTAAAAGAAACTCGTACTAAGGCCTCTGTTAATTGAGCTGACTGTAAACCGACACATGCGTACTGCCTTCAGAACGGGTCCGCTCAAACTGTTGTGGTTCTTTCCTCAAAAGGCCACTACAGAAAGAACTTGTACGGTTCTCACACATAGTCTATTATACATATTGTCGGACTTTAAAAGAGACAGACTTCTGAGTTTGTTTCGGCATTTCTTCTCAGAGTAGTCAGTTAGGAAATGTCGACCTCATCGTTCGCTTGATAAAATTGACATGTAAAAATGCTGCCTTGTAGCCTATTTGCAGAAATAAATTCACTTGTTTCACTTGAAAAGATGTTTCGAGCAGCGGCAGATTTTTTTGATTCAGCCTATTCATGTCGGCTAGTCGTCCAGCCGTGATTTGCACGCTCACCGCTAAGTTCGCTCTCGTGGCTGAACCGCTAGATTGTATTTATCACTTTAGTTGAGCCTGCTATTATTTGTAATATCTGGTTAAAGTTATTTAATTATCATATTGACTAAGCAATTTGGTTATCAATACATAGTATAAAACAAAGTCGCTTTCGCTGTATGTTCTTATGTATGCTTAGATCTTTAAAACTACGCAACGGATTTTGATGCGGTTTTTTTTAATAGATAGAGTGATTCTTAAGGAAGGTTTGTATGTATAATACATGCATATTGCACCCGTGCGAAGCCGGGGCGGGTCGCTAGTTATATATAATGACCAGTCATCTATATATATAGGTAATAAAATCGCAAGAAAGGACAAAACTGTATGTAGGTACTGACATTCAATATTTTTTTAAAGTATACTTGAGTCATAATTTACAATCGATACCGAAACCAAAAATATAGTTTTTAGAATTTTTATCTGTTTATATGTCCAGGCTATACTCAACAAGTACTGCATAGATTTACTTCAAATTTTGCATGAATATTACAAACAGGCCAGATCAACATATAGGCTACATCTACATATTATCACGCTATCACCTACGGGAGAGGAGCTGTAAAGAACTATTCAAAGTCACGAAGTCCCGGGCATCTAGTAGTTATGAGTAATATCAAATTAATCAATTTGGCTGTAACATATACACATACATGTAGCCTGTGCAGTTACATTTTGTGTGTGAAACAAGATCGCTACATGTCCAACATTTCCAAATTAATCCATAAAAAATATTCACTGATCTGAGGGCTTAGTACGACTTTGTTTTACGTTTAAAGTAATCGTAACGAGACCGTGAAAGCGCAGTCTTTGATTACTTTATACGTAAAAACGAAAATTACAAGTACTAAACCTCTGAACACAGCACCTCTGAATACTTGATACAGCGAACACAGCCAGCAAAATCATGAGAACTACAGAAGTGATAAAGGGGGTTTGAAGAGGGATTTTATAATTAAAACAATGTACAACACTTAATAATAAAAAACCTTTTTTATTTTATAGGAAACAATAGATTGCATCTACTTCTTGTCATCCTATTACGAATCCAAAGCAATAAGGGTTGAGCTTATTAATGTAAAATGGATCCCTTAATTAATGGAGATGGACCTATGATTATATTATAACTTGTGTAGTACCTAATATTTTTGTCAAATTAACTAATAGCATCTACCTGCTAGATACATGAAAATAAAAGATTACAATATGTCTTAACATAGATATACAGATGTAAACGGAAAACTTCCAAAAAACGAAGACAGGTGATGGTAAAGCACAGTTTTATATAAAAAAGTAAGGAATTAAACGTTTATTTTAAATAATAATAGTAAATTTGTAATCATTTACTCAACGCTGGTGGTGCATGAAATACACAAAGACAAAAACGGTTAAAATTGTAGAAACTAAATTCTTTTTGTCTGAGTTTTCGGTTTACACCGTGTACAGATAATTTGCTTAACTAATAAAATATGTTTGTTGCAAGTCTTAATCTACATATTGACTGTAAACATTCAACTTTATATGTTATTTCATGTCCCCAAATTATTGATAACACAGCTTTCTTCACCAATAGATGCTTCAGTCATTTTTAAAAAGTAAATAAAATAGTAATGCAGTGAAGGTGAAGGAAATTACTGCATGTCGTCGAGGTCTGGCTTGTGGTCGTAGTTGTCAGTGTCCCTGTATTGCATATCCTCTAGTTCGTCCACCTCCAAGTATTCCACCTCGCCCTCCATGTCCTCGCCCTCCGCCCACTCCTCGCCCTCCTCCTGAGATACAATAGTCAGTTACATGTTAGTACGTATTTATAGGGCGGGTGAGGTGAGGTGAGTAGATTGTAATAAAACCTGTACACGTTCGCGTTGTTGTACTGCGGGGCGATGTACGCGCGCGTGACGCTTCATAGCTGCTACTGATCCGAACCTAGAAAGCAAGGTCATTTTCATTTAAGAAATTATGGTTGATTAAATTGAACTTCTGTTACATTGTAGCCGTTTTTGTTGATTAGGGTGATTAACATTAGCTTTCTAGGTGTATTGGAAACCGGTAACATGAGCGAGTACGTACGTGCGTCCGCAGTGGTCGCATGCGGTGGCGGGCGCGGCGGGGTCGCGCGGCGCGGCGGCGGGCGGCAGGTCGGCCGTGTGGCACTTGCGGATGTGCGCCATGAGGTTGGCGCGCGCCGCGAACCGCAGGATGCAGCCGTCGTACCCGCACACGTAGTGCAGCGCGCGGCGGTGGCGCAGCGCGTGCGCCGCCAGCAGCTCGCCCGACTCCAGCGTGCGGAGGCACACCGCGCACACGTGCGGCGGCCGCGCGCCGCGCCCGTGTCGCGCCGCGCAGTGCGCCGCCAGCGCCGCGCGGTCGGCCGCGCGCGCGCCGCACGCGGGGCAGGCGGCGGGCGCGGCCGCGGCCGGCGCGGGCGGGGCGGCCGCCACGCAGGCCAGCGCGTGCGCCCGCAGCGCGGCGCGCGAGTGCAGCTGGGCGCCGCACGTCCAGCACGAGTGCGGGGCGGCGCCGTGCTCGGCGCAGTGCGCGCGGAACTCTGCCACACGCTACCAATCCCAACAACATTATTAATGTTACTATTGAATTACATTGGTTGGAATTGGCTCCAATGGAAACCCACTATTCTGAATACAAATGAATTTCCTTCATCAATAATAATTACCTGTCTAAAATTACCTTTGTTTTACAATTTTCTATCAATTATAATGACAATATACATGTTACAAACTAAACTTCACTTGAAACTTATAACAACTTAACTAAACTGTTGACCATATCTTTTCCAAAAAAATCAAACACAAGATTATTTATTTGCAAAAACACGCGTCCAATAAATAAGAATACATCATACAATGTATGTATTAAGTTGTATAGCTGAGCAGTGACAATGAGCATAATATCAACATGTTTGACAATGTAGCGACGACACTGCACCGCATATGTTTTGCAACGTTGCAAATACTGGTATACAAATATGGAATGTAATACTAATATCAAATAATAATCAAACTTTCAATTGAGACCTGAACAGGACAATCAATCAAAATTACAATTAAAAGGAAGCCTATGCTGTCGTGTACTCTCTTAAAAATACATATTATTTTATTTTATTTATAAATAAAAATTATGTATGTGTGCAAAATACCAATAAGATTGGTTGAATAGTGGTTACAGCTAAAGTGATGAATTTGATATTATTCATAATGACTGGTCAGTATACATAATGTCTACACAATTTGGTCAAAGTGATAAAAGAAGCAGAATTAATAAATAACATTGACTAGCTATTATGAATAATATCTTGGATGACTTGGATAAAGTAATCAAACAAGCAGTTGTAAATGAGGAAGGCTGTTTTGCAATACGGCGCGGCGGCTGAACGGATTGTCAATGTGAGACTTCTGCAATAAGTAGTATTGTCGATGCAGACCCACGACGATAAATTGAAAATTTCGTGCAGCCGCCATTTTGCATTTACAATTTGACAGCACCATCGGTTTCACCACCCTCGAAAACCATCTGCTACCCCGCTCACCACCAAGACCACAGTCGTGAATGGGTCGCTAGATCGTATTTACTTATGTGTTTTCCACGAAAAAGTACAACCTGTGCCAGTCTTTTGACTATTGTTTTTTTTATATATTTAATGGGGCGACGTTTGACCACTATCTCGCCTGGTGGTAAGCGATGATGCGGTCTACGACGGAGCACGTCGTCATAAGCAACCTATTCACTCGGGCCTTGAAAACTCCTAGGTTATATACCCTTCAGGAAATACAGACTCTGGCAAAGAATTCCACTCTTTAGCAGTACGCACAAGGAAGTTCGAAGCGAAACGCTTTGTGCGTGTGGGCGGAACATCTACCATGAATCGGTGACGCTTCGCCGATTGTCTTGTGGTACGATGATGGAAAGGACTAGGGGGAATCAAGTTGTGCAATTCCCCCGCACACTCACCGAAATGTATCCGGTAGAAAACCGAAAGACTTGCAACCTTACGCCTGTGTTCGAGGCTTTGAAGCCGAGCCTTCACAAGCGCATCATTGTCGATGAGCCTCTTAGCACGTTTTTCAATGTGTTTTCGATATTTGGCCGAGCCGTCCCAAAGATGTGAGCAGTACTCCATACAGGACCCAACCTGTGCTTGTTTCGGCGTGAAGTACCGTCTCACCCTCCATAGGATACCCAACTTCCTACCAGCCAGTTACGCTTTTGACTCTATATAGGAGCCAAAGTTGAGAGTGGGCTTCAGAGTTACGCCAAGAAGCTCCAAATGATCGGCTATCGGTACGGATACATTCCGGAAAGTAATGTCAGCGGAAATTGACTCCGTTTGGCGGCGAATAGACACGCCTGGGTTTTGTTAGCATTGAACCTAACCAAGTTGGCGTCACCCCAGTCGGAGACCGCCTTCAAGGTTGTGTTCAAACGTTCGACCATGGATTCTCTTAAAGACCGGATCTGTGTTCCGCTAGTCCGCGCATCGGACACCTACCTTTCAACAACTGTGCTGTCATCTGCATACCCAAAGATATCGGGCTTAAGCAGGTCCGCAAATAGAGAAGCAAATAGATTCGCTTTCTTTACCGCAGTGTGAGCCAGCGTCCCGTCAGACCTTAAGAGCGGAGGAACTGAGGAGCGACAGAAGTTCGATTCAACCGCCTTGGCCAGGGACCAAAAAGCTTTACTTCCCGCTGGGTAGGAAGCTAGTTTGTTTCCTATACGGCCAATGTGGTTAAATCGAGCTATTCGTTTTAACCACATTGGCCTTTTTGCATGACTTGGCAGCCCGAATAAAGGCTCTCCTCTTTTGATGAATGTCACCAGCCCTACGGCGCCTGGCATCCGCCCACGTCCGAGAATGGAATGTAGTATTCCATGCCCTGGCGCAGTACCCCCGTTACGGCTTCCGCACAAGCTGACGGGTCATCAGAAGAGAAGCAGACGGGCGGCCGAGGATAGGATGCGAAAAAAGATCGCATCCCATCCCAATCTGCTGACTTGTATCGCCACATCCGCCGAGGTCCTCTGGGACTCGGATCTGGTAGGGAGTGTGTGGATACAGATTTCACCAGACAGTGGTCAGAGCTACCTAGAGGCGATGAGACTGTCACCGAGTAGCGGTCTGGATCAGTTGTCAGCAGAAGGTGTAAGCAATTGTCAGTGTGCGTATCGACATCGGGCACCCTTGTGGCTTCCTGGGCCAGCTGGGTCAGGCCAAGCGAAAGCACGAGCTTACGCATTTCCCTTCCAGCATGGTCGGTGCACAGGTATGGGAATAACCACTCCTGATGATGAGTGTTAAAGTCCTCCAGTAACACCAACTGGGCCGAAGGGTACGCCTGTCGAGCCGCATCCGTCGCTTCACCGAGGTATTGCGCCAATCTGGTCGCCTCCATATCTCCGCTGTGCGACCGATAGATACAGGCATAAAGAATTTTCTCTATGTCTATGTCTACCAATATCCATAGGGCAGAAAAACTAGGGTCCTCAAGGTTTCGGAGACACCGGTAACAGATGCCGTCTCGGACGTATACGCATACACCTGCATGCGGAACAAAATTGTGCTCCAGGGAAAAACCGGGATAGTTCAGGTAGGATGCGTCCGATTAGAGTGCAAACCTCGAATATTTGAGAGGTGTACTTTGAAGGAGAGGGAGTGCAGCCGCTGTTGAACCCCTTTCTTATTTCTCGGTGTCATTGATGTAGAGTGGAAGGTTGCTGAGAGGATGACAGTGTAATGGTCCCCCACGCAGACGACCCCTCGACGCGCATCGCAATTGGCCACACCTTTGGGAGGCCAGTCTGGAGACTGCGGAGACGCCCGAGCCACCCCACGAATATCCATCGGGCCCTCTCCTCCGGTCGCCAACCGGCACGATGGCGTATCCATGGGATTTTTCGCTAGATGGAGGGGCAGCCTTTCACGTGTGGCTAGCACGCTAGTAACCCAACTATCTGCGGTCGGCGAGCGGTGAACCGTGCCTCGGATCCCGCTACCCTCCGCGACTGGACACCCGGTGCAGCTACACCAGCGCGCGTCAGACCGGCCAGTCTACAGTGGAACAACCGTCTCGACCCATCCTCTCATACGGCGTCACCGAGCATCGTGGCGGAACACGGCTGGGCCGCTTGGCGACACGCTTTTGCTCGGTGGGTGGTCATAAAGCCGGCGGCCGAAGCCTACCACCAAAGAAATTGTTGGTACAATTCTTTCCTTTTTCGTCGGTATTTTGCTTACGTTATCCTGAATAATGCTTCAGTATTTTAGAATCATAAATTTTGATCTAACTGCTTTAGTTTGGAAACGAATGTCGCTTTTTGACGAACCAAGTGTTCTTAATAGATTATTCACATTACTAGTGACTGTATTGAAAAAAATTGTACTGCGGTAGTAGTGGCAAATTTCACTAAAGATGGCGCATTTAATAAGAATTCTAAAATGGTATGTCACACCCTACATTATTTCCTAAATAGGACACAAAAAATTCATTTTTCAACAAAACTGTCTGTAATGTGCAAATTGCCTATGATCCTGAATAAGCTAAATGAACTTACCGAGGAAGTACAACAACTACGTTTGCGGCAGAGCATGCTTGTAACCGAGTCTGCTATTCAGGAGATGACGGAAAGGGCAAACAGATCTAACAACATAATTATCTATGATGTGCCGGAATCAACCAGTGAAGTGGCTAGTCGGAGGAAAGAACATGACCAAAAAGAGTGCGAAACTATTATAGAAACTGTCACCAATAACGTAAAGTGTAACGGGATAAAGATGTTTCGCCTCGGCGCACGCAAGCCTGGCGGGAACGCAAGACCACGTCCGCTGAAGGTTGTCTTACACAGCAAGAGGGACGCAATGGAGGTTCTTCGCAACAGGAATAAGCTGAGAGAATCCACATCTATTACATCAGACCTAATACCCATGCAGAGAGAGTACTTAAAGAACTTGCGCGAAGAACTACAGAAACGCATCAACGAAGGGGAGGCAGATATCACTATAAAATACATTCGTGGATACCCAACGATTATTAAAACCAAATCTGTAAAAAACTAATAACTAAAAAGGTGAACGTACTCTCTAATGCTCCGCAAATATCTACCCTTATCACAATTACTATACTTTATACGAATATTCAATCAATTACTTCTAAACTGGACTTGTTAATCGCTAGGGTCAATACTTTGAAACCAACTTTGATAATACTTACTGAAACATGGCTCAAACCTAACATAGCAGACTCGATTGTAAAAATACCTGGATATGATTTGTACAGGGTCGATCGGACTCTCCGGCGCAGCGGTGGTGTTGCAATATATGCCTCCAATACAACAAATTTTATGACTTCAAAATTAAATACTAACTACAATAAAAAACACGAGGCTTCTGAATGTTTGTGGCTTCAAATCAAAATTGGAAATACCAAATTCCTACTGGGTGGTTTATATAGAGGACATAAATCCACACTGGACCAGGACAATAGCCTATTGGAGCAACTTGACCAAGTTTCTGAGACAAACACAGTGGCCATAATGGGTGATTTCAACTTCGGCGGTGTGAAGTGGCCACTACGGGATACTGGATATGTCTCACCTCGGGAAAACAACTTCATACAATGGTACAACGATAGCAACCTTCAGCAGATAATAGACAAACACACTAGATATAGACAAGGAAACCAACCATCGTTTCTGGATCTTGTTTTAACAAATGACGAATCACTCATAGCTAAAATCGATCACCTGGCACCGATAGGTAAAAGCGATCATACCTGCCTCCTAGCAAATATACAAATACAAACACAGGCACAAAAGAAAGAAACCAATGGCAGGCCAAATTTCAAAAAAGCTAATTTTGAAAAAATCAATGAAATGTTACAGACTAAATTGTTTGGAAGCATGAGAGGCACAATATGTGTACAGAACCAGTTTGAGATCCTCCTTAAAACAATCAGGGAAGCAATCAACTTGTATGTACCCCGGACGAAACTCAACCAGCAAAGCATTAATAAACCATGGATCTCAAACAACTCCAAGAAATGTATAAATGACAAACTGAAATTGTGGAATAGATACATACTAACTGGACTTGATAAACACTACAAAGATTACAGAAAATTAAATAACAAGTTGATGAACCAAACTCGAACAGCACGTATAACATACGAAACAAATTTACTCCAGGCTGGGCCAAAAAAATTCTACTCCTACATCAGGCAACAGGTAACATCAAGGGTTGGCATACCAAATGTTCTACTAAACAAGCAAGGTCGAACTGTAATCGAGCCTCAAGAAATAGCTGACGTATTTGGGGAACAATTTGCAAGTGTCTTTCAAATAGAGCCACTAAATCAAGTACCTACATTGAACCCGTTACTAAGAGTTGAGGAATCCATTGAAGCAATAAAATTCACTCCAAGTAAAATCCAACAAGTAATCAAAGAAATGAAAACCGATTCTTCACCGGGACCGGATAATATACCTGTAGTATTACTCAAAAAGTGTGACCTTTCGGAGCAGCTGGCAATGATAATGCAAACGTCTTATGATACTGGAATGTTGCCAGATCTATGGAAATCGGCTATAGTCACCCCCATATTCAAAAAAGGGAGTAAACTGGAACCTTCAAACTATAGACCAATAAGTTTAACTAGCGTGGTTTGCAAGGCTATGGAAAAAATTATAGTTAAGCACATCAGGAAATTTTTCACCAACCATCAAGTCATTCCACAACAGCAGCATGGTTTTTGCCCGCATCGTTCTACAGTTTCTAACTTGCTGTCGAGCCTGTCATCATGGACAAAGAAGTTCAATGAAAAAAAACCTATAGACGTAATCTACTTAGACTATGAAAAAGCCTTTGATAAAGTTCCCACAGGTAGGCTGCTGCAGAAATTGGAATTCGTGGGAATACGCGGAAAACTACTGAGCTGGATCGAATCCTTTTTGCGGCAAAGAACTTTACGAGTAAGAGTCGGTGAGACATTATCAGAACATCGAGAAGTGCATAGCGGAGTGCCCCAAGGGTCTGTATTGGGCCCAGTGTTGTATATAATATACACATTTGACCTTCCCAGTTGCCTGAGATGTGAAGTCAGCATATTTGCTGATGATACTAAAATATTTGCGGATCCGACAGTTGACTATAACCATCTTCAAGAGGACTTAAACAGAATAGCAAACTGGTCCAAGGAGTGGCTCATCAACCTCAACGCTTCTAAATGTACGGTACTGCATATAGGTACCAATAATCCTCGTCTGACATATAAACTGTGTAACGCTGAACTGACAGGGGTCAAGGTGCAAACAGACTTAGGGGTAAAGATTACCGAGGATCTAAAGTGGGAAGAGCACATAACTTCGATCACCAAAAAAGCCAAGAGTCTTGTGTACCTCATCAGGAAAGCGTTCGGTGTCTTGACTCCGGAGATGGTGCTTAAGATCCACAAAACTTTCGTCAGGCCCATCCTAGAGTATGCATTTCAGGTCTGGAGCTCCTACTTCGTAAAGGATATCGAACACTTGGAAAAAGTACAGCGTAGTTTTACCAAAATACCACGAGCACTGAAACAGCATCCATATGAAGAGCGCTTGAAGGTTTTGAACTTAACCATATTGAAGGATCGCAGGCAGCGTGGGGACCTAATTGAGACATACAAGATCTTGAGTGGACATTATGACATTACTGATTTCGAGCAACTGTTCTCACGTAATGAAAACGTTCATCTTAGAGGCCACCACCTTAAGCTGTGTAAAAGCTTATCGAAAAATATTCCTCACAGACACTTTCTGAGTAATCGCGTGGTCGGAGCATGGAACAAGCTTCCAGAATATGTAATCGCTGCACAGAATGTTAACCAGTTCAAAAACAGACTTGACAGATACACAACATCGAATTAACCACTGATAGAAGAATACGATACAGGCATTTATCAGTTGTTTCAACTGCCTGTCTGAATTAAATAAATAATAAATAATAATAATAATAAAACTTTGGTTACACTTTGCAGGCAACATGCCATAATCGTGTTTTTACGAGCCATAATGCTCATACTGCAGTTTTATATTGAATGCAAATGTATATGACGCATCAAACTAATAACTTTAATTAATAGTAATTCATAGTCACATACTAATGTGTAGCAATCGGGACTAACATAAAATACGTAATAATACGTAAAGTGCGATTCAGATAACTAAACATAGCCTTTAATAATTAAAGGTACTACCAATTAAAGTATAATTGGTAGTCGGAAAATAAACAAGTAAATCTAAAGGAACTTTGGAGTCTGAATTATTGCCTACCACCTACAACTACAATCGGAGTTGTCGTGTTGTCAACGACGAGAAAACTTGTTGAGAAAACTAAAAATGTTGGAAATCAGCAAGTATCCCCAAAATAACATTGTCTACTCAATTATTCATGATTCACTCATAGCAGTTACCAATGTTGTTGCTATAGGAACAAAGGCTGTGGAGCGCTATTTAGGATAATGTGAGGAAAAATACAGACATAAAAATAAAACTGTAGCAGCACGAGTCAAAAGACTGGCACGAAAAAGTACACCCTGTACTTTTTCATGGATAACACATAAATTCATCGTATTTCTGATAACTGTTGGAACCTTGCCTGTCACCTGGTGCCATTTAATAGTCGACTTCAGGGACACCTGTATAATGACTATGAATAATATCAAATCATTAACTTGTTGAGTACGAGTACCGTCATTATAGACACAATTAAAGAACAATAGGTTGGGGTCACCGGTGACCTCGTGGTGTTTGACAGTTTAAATGAAATGTGATATAATGCCACAAATACCTGAAATGACAAAGGACACACGGAGCACTGATAAACAGACTCTCCGCGAGCATTGCGTGCTCGCTCGAGGTCCTCGTCGTCGGCAGCTGCCGCGGCGGCCAGCGTGTCGCGCTCCACCATGATGATATCCTCCTCTGAGTATGCTCCTCCTGCCCCGGCACCCCCCACTACTATAAATACGTCAATTTTCTGTGTCAGCTCATGCAATCTGTAATCATAACGATATGTATATTAGCATTATATGATTAGATTCTGGTCACTAGAATGTAAAATTTAATAAATCAATGTAAACTACCTCCTCCGCAGTGCTCGAATCTTCTCGCTTAGTGGTGGGACTCCTCTGGCAGACAGTGCTGTGCTGAACTCGTACGACTCCATGGTGCGACGGATGCAACTACCACACAGTCTACCTTCTGGCACCACCTTACATAAAATAACAAAATTTTTCATTTTAGTTTGCATCTGATTGTGTCTACTGAGGTTATAAAATTGTTTTGATTTCGAACTTTGCTCGTTTCTCGTTTAATAGTTTACGTACCTTACTAGAGTTGAGGTGCACAAGCATGGTGCGCAGCGGCACCTGCATAGGCGGAGCTCCAGCGTCATGTTCTTCAGGGGACAGCAGTTCACCGCCGCCGCCACATATGCAACAAGTCTCCACTTCTAACTCTACTTTCATCACTTCTGTTGCCATGGTTTATTTTTCTAAATCCAATGCTCTTCTGTTTAACACTACGTGTTATTTATGATTATTAATTATTCGCGATAATACGTGTTGAGCGCCTTTTTAGTGGCATAAAATGCTAAAAGCTAAATTCAGTTTGTTTTTTCACTTGACATTTGACAGTTATTAGCATTGTCAAAACCACAGTCCACAGAAGTATGAGGCTTATGTACAATAGACTATAGAATGAAAATAGATCAGCAGCAACGACTGATGCAGCAACACAGAATATTTCTTTTCAGAGTCATTTTGAATAATTTAAACCTAAAGCATTTTAAACATCATCGGTTAACATGTTCCTGTCGTTGTTTAAAAATTATTCAGAAAATATTTTCTATCCATGAATGAAACTCTATAAAAAGGTAAATAATATCTGTGCCAAAATTACAATGAAAAATGAAATAATATTCTATAGTCTATGCCTGCCTGTAAATTTGACAATTTGTTTTGTTGAGTTTTCGTGATTGTCAATGAAATATTGTTTTAATCCAATTTAATCCTTGGAAATAGTGTTATTTTGTTGTTTAATTGAAGTGTTTGTGTAACTACATCTTTCAAAATGTCCATTGGTGTTCCTATTAAAGTACTTCACGAAGCGGAGGGCCATGTAGTGACTTGTGAAACGAATACCGGCGAAGTTTATCGCGGGAAGCTAATTGAAGCCGAGGATAATATGAATTGTCAGATGACGCTTGTTACCGTAACTTACAGGGATGGACGCGTCGCCCAGCTGGAGAATGTGTACATTAGGGGCTCAAAGATTAGGTTCCTGATATTACCTGACATGTTAAAGAATGCGCCTATGTTTAAACGACAAGGAAATAAGCCTACTGCCGGGCGCGGTAAAAGTGCTATATTACGTGCACAAGGTTTGTACACAGCTTGTGTGGCTAGAACATTAATAATAACACATTGTATCATACGCCAAGTGTGTAAACGTTTACTTGAATCAATCCTGTAGTCGTTCGGTATCCTTTGGGACGTTGTAACTACTAAATAAAACAACAAGGTTTATTCCCCTTACAACTAAATATAGCAGCTACTCAGCTTGATAGATAAATAGCAATGCAATGACTAAATGTAAAGTGGACTCCTTCTTATTGTTATGGTGATAGTGTACTGTCACAATAATCATAACTAATCAACAAACTGATAACTATCCTTTTAGCAATTGGGTATTCATGTACTCCACCTATCTTAGTATTGTTTTAGATCTGGTTATGTTATCAGGCTTATGAAAACCTAAGGTTTTAGCCAAACGTAGTGCTGTGATCATTTATAAGACTGGAAAAATGTTAAAAATGGTTTTATCTTTTATTTATGCACTTTACATTTATGTCTGACACAAAGATTTCACTTTGACTTATTCCATGTGGGATTGAACCTTGTAACACACGCTGTAACCTTTTGGTTGATATTTACTATACAGTAAAGTTCTTGGCTTTTAATACGAGTGGTGATTTAATATTTGTCAAATTAATTTTTTCAGCTGCTGGTCGAGGTCGGGCAGGTGGTCGAGGCGGAGGGCATAGAGGAGGCTGGCAGGGTGGATCTGGACCTTCTCGACGTTAGACTGGTGTCTATGATAGTCAACAGTGATAATATTCTAATATAATTATTATTATAAGTAGGCTAACATGGTTTGATTAGTGTTAAGTTCCCATATTATGTGCATTGTTTTTCAGTATTTAACAAAATTTTATGGAATATTGAAAAAGTTTTATGCTAGAGGTATCACGGTCAGTCTCAATAACCTTGTTTTCTTAATATGGACTTCAAAAGAGTTTTATCCTGTGTTGTGTCACATAGACACATCACACTCAGATCTGGAATGACACAATGCTCCTTGCACAAGTTAAAACTACAACTCATGGAAGTTATCTTAGAATTCTATCTCTAAAACAGACAATCAACAGGTTATTGAGTCTGGCTGCTCATGTATCAGCTGAATAGCCCCCTACGGGCCGGCTGCCATTTGTGAACTATGGATATAATAATGGTTGTCATCTAAAGGGACCTCAACTTTGTAGCATCATGTCATTGTGTACATGTGTCTGAGATCAGACCTGTGTGTAATTTTAAGGAATAAATTCTTTAAAATTATGTTTATGCATTTTTAATTACACTAAACTGCAATTTTCTATCATTCAAACAATGCCATACTACATGTACACAATATGGTTGTGTAATCGAGGTAACCAGGAGACCTGATAGTCCTACACTGAAGAAGCAGGAACAAATAAAACCACCCTCACATACTGTACAGATTTATTTATCTGAACTTACACCAATTAGCATAAGATGAATCTGATGATAACATAAGTCAATGTGACAACGACAATCCTTCAGATTGAGGGATTGATCCCATCGTTCACCAAGAGCTATACAAGTACAGACTACATCTAAACATAATTACCACACGCTTAGCTAGGCCTGTCACCACGGGCGGTGGTGGCGCCCTCTACGACATAACACTACACTCTATTATCACAATACGCCCCTGTAGATGAAGCCATACCATAACTTATTAGCTTTTTACAGCAGTTAGGAAGTGGGTCGTCTGCACCCATTTTTTTAAATAGCTACTTTATTTACTGCAATGCTGCAGTGCTTTATAAATAATAGAAGGCATGCCCCTCTACTTCCCATGGGCCTTGGCATGGAATGGCTGGAGTTCCTATAACTCGGTATAGTGCTTGTCATCATCAATGATCAAGTTGTATGTTGTGATTCCATGGAAACTGTCAATGTGAATATTTAATTTACACTAAATATTACAGAGATTACTGTCACTTATTTAGTGACCCACTCTATTCTAGGTTTAAATATTAACTAGGCATTCACATAGTACATTGTATTTGCTGATTTACTTGTGTGCAAGATAAATAATGTAACATTTATGCCTATTTACACTTACGTCCGGGTAGTTGGTAGGATAGAAGCTGAGTGCAACTCATTTCGTAACAAATACCCGACTAGGTCCAGCCTTAACAATAAACCACCCAAACTGTGTAGTTGGTCATTAACAGAGTGGCAGGTACCACAGTACCCACGCTACAGGTACGCTACGGGGCGGTGCAGCGAGCACCGCGGGTAGGGCACCGAGCTCACAGGTCGCTCTTGTCCGCGGGGGCGCGGGCCGGGGGCGCGCTGGGGGCGCGGGCCCCGCGCTCCGGGGGCGCGCTGGGGGCGCGGGCCCCGCGCTCCGGGCGCAGGGCGCGCACCAGGCGCTGCGCCGGCAGCTCCACCAGCAGCGCCAGGGGCAGCGCCGCCATGTACGACACGGCCGCCACTCCGAACCACTCGGTTATCTGCCAACATTACATAAAGCTCTGAAGTTCCGCTGACATTATAAGAAGTATCGTTCCGTATAAGCTTAGAGACAGTTGCGCGACATTACCGCAGCCTGCCGGTCCAGCATGGACGGCATGAGGCGCGACGCCACCAGCGCCTTGTTGATGGGCATGTGTAGCAGCAGCGCACCGAAGGACAGCCGCGCCCACGCCGCCCAGCCCGGCCATGACAGGCAGCGCTTCACTGCAGCTGTGGATATGGAACGCATTTTTTCATGTAAGCTTACTTAATAAATGCTGGAAAAGGGGCGTGAGCTTGAGTATAGTCGAAACCAGACTCACATGGGATTCCATTCATAGCGCCGAGCAGTGCCATGGCCACGAAGAAGGAGAACACAGGTCTCTCGAGGGCAGCGAGTGCGGCGGCGGGCAGGCGGCCGGGCGGGCCGCGGCCCAGCGCCAGCGGGGACGCCGCCACCCACCACGCCGCCACCGGCACCGCCGCCACTGATAGCCAACCGAACATCTGCAACACAACACATACTTCTTAGCCACAACTACAATAACTACTATACATCAAGTTAAGCATACTCATTATGCAGATTACAGTACATTGTCGCCGCCCTTCTAACTAGCGGGTGGTGCTAGGTACGTAGAGATTATATTACCGGTATTAGTTTACAATGTAATAGGTAATCACATCAATAAGACAGGACGTGTATGCTTCCACAACAATAAGAGAGTACGCGTGCATTACACAGGTACTGTATTTCCAAAGAGGTCAAAATCCTATTTATTTGTAGTTTAGGCTTAGAGTAGTGGTTACTGTGTAGGTCCCAGCGGAGGTATCACACGGGGGGGGGGGTATGCTACTTGGGTACCTTGTACCGCGGCAGCTGCACGTCGAGGTCGAGCAGCACGTGGTGCAGGTGCGCCAGTAGCAGGCCGGCCAGCGCGCCCGGCACGTTGCCCAGCGGCGACTGGTACAGTACGTTGAACGACGGCTCCTCACGGTACGCCAGCCACACCGACCTGCAAACATTGCTCCTTCAGCTTCATTTCCAAGTTTGGTTTTCGGTTCGCAGTTATAGGTCACCGTAACTTTAGGACTGCTCGTACAGTTTTAATCTGGTTCGGTTGACCGCACCAGCACTTTTCGCAGACTAAAACAAAATAAGCAGGCATTAGCTTACTCCTACCTATTACCTATTACATGGGACTCATAACATAAATAGTGAAAAGTGGGTGTTACTTCTGTGTGCACCTCTGCCTACCCCTTCGGGGATAAAAGGCGTGATGTTATGTATATGAGTATTAGCTTACTCGGGGCGATGCATGACGTAAGTAGGTGCGAGGTTCCAGTAGTAGGCCAGGCCGAACAGCAGCGCCACTGAGCCGACCAGCAGCGCGCTCAGCACCACCACCGCCGCGCGCCGCCACCGCCACAGCACCAGCGTCAGCGCCAGGCACACCGCGTACAGTTGCATGTCTGCTGCCAAGTACCTGCGAGACAGCACCACTATCAATGACCATCCTGACTGAACGGTTGGTCCGGTGGCTGGGTTTCGATTCCTACACGGAACAACTCTCTGTGTGATCCACAGATCGTTGTTCCGGGTCTGGGTATGATGTGTATGTGAACTAGTATGTTTGTAAACGCAAAACGGACAAAATATTAGTGTTGTGTAATATTTAAACGTTGCCCTGTTTAAAAAAATTGCTAGATACTAATTCTTATTACAGTGAGTACAATAACTCACCAGGTTTGTATCAGACACTTGTCGTCCGCGTACAGGATGTTGTTCAGGTACAGTAGATGTGTCCACCACTTGTGGCGACAGACCGCGGCCTCACTGGCCACCATGGGAGCCCACAGCGGCCCGCGCCCAGTGCGCTGCCACCACGACGCAGCGAACCATACCACTACCCAGTAGGATGGACTCACCCTGCGAGACATATATTTTTTGTTAACATCATAGGTTGAAAAGAAATATTCCTTTCTAAATAGATATTCAGAAATGATATGGAGAGAGTGATTGTGACTGGAGGTGTCCAGTTTCCTAGTTTCCATGGTTTGACCTGATGATCCTGTTGAACATGGTGTCGACGAATGTGGAGAAGGGCGGCACGTGTTCCCCACGTCGGCGTTGCTGCAGCAACTTGTGTGCCAGTAGGAACGAGGACATGATGAAGAAGATCTGCACCACCAGCGTACTGTTCGTCATCAGAATCACGTCGATGGAGCCGCGCATCTGTCAAACATAATATATGATTGAAATTAATGAAGGTATGATACTATAGCTACATCTCAGATGTTAACTCATATTAAAATCCTTATGGTCCAAGAACAACTTAGAAAAGTTCATGTTCAGATCTAGAGTAACAAATAAATATGTTGCGTGAAGCGACCTGTTCATATATCTTGGTGTCGGTGAGGTATGTCTGCGTGGTGATCCAGCAGACGTGCTCGATGATGACGACGAGCATGGTGAGCACGCGCAGCCCGTCGAAGCAGGCGAGGTCGGTGCGCGCGGCGCGGGGCGGGGGCGCAGACAGCGCGCGCCAGCACGCCGGCACTGACCACACCAGCGCCCACTCCAACCCTGCACGCCATCATGTAGGTACAGTTAGATATAATAATGATGTACCATGTAAGGAGTGTAGCCTAACTAGTGCTGTATTAAGTATTGTTTACACTAATGCTGTACAAGTATAGCGCAGCAGCTACCGGTGACCTGTGCAGATCCGTCTATTATTTACATGTCACACTTAAGTACATAGTATGTTACTGCAGGTACTGTAGAAATATCTAGTAAGACCATCAGCACCTGCTACAACACAACATGTCCCAGTTAGTGGTAGTCAGTTAGGACATAGTGCAACTTGTTACCTTTCCTGGCATGGTCACTGAGTGTAAGATCCAGCGCGGTGCTGATGACGGCGAGTGCCAGTACTGTGGCGAGGAAGCCTGCGAAGGCTCGCTCGGCAGTGGTCAGGTCTGGCGGAGGAGCCTCGCCTATGGAACAGTATTCCAGCCGCAGGAGCTGCACCGACAGGTTGTAGGCAGACAATGTGGTCGCGTTCACACATGATAAAAACCTGGAACGAGTAGGTACTTTTGTTATATTGTTTATATTCATACTACTTAGTACTCAGTTCAATCTTTATAGATACTATTTGGACGCCATTTGTACGTAGTTTACAAATAATTGTATAAATGAAGCGAATGCGCAATGGCAAGTGTAATACCGCCTTTACGTACCTTTTGCACATTTTCAAAGTGACATAACTTTTGAACCCCAAGTTCTAAAAATATGTAATTTTTTTCTAAACTTCATAATAAAAATATCTATCGTTCAGATCATTTACTTGGTAAGAACAATGACAAATACAAAATTTTATAGCGGTACAAAACCTCCATACAAACCTGCCATTCTCCTTTTAACATTTCAACTGATATTTTGATGCCTCGTACCTAGTCAGTTTTTAAACTGTTCATATAAAAGACATCAACGCGTTAAAAATCGTAGCCATTATTAAAACTGTACTGTACTCGACCATTTTGAAAAAAATAAATTGAAGGTTGTGTTGTATTCTAGTAAATATACCAAAAAATAAATAATAATGTTAGCCCTAGCACCCGGTAACTCCTCGTAGCTATAAGTATAGTACACAAACTGTTCAGTACATACCAGTCCCGCAGCTGATCATCATGCAGGTCATGTTGGTGTGAGGGCGCATGCGCTGCGCAGCTGCGGGGTAGGCAGAGCCCGCGGTGCAGGCGTGTGTGGTTGTAGTTCTCCACAGTGTTCGCTGAGTAACCCTGGAACACGTATTTATCAACTTTATGTGCATACAGCATAAAGTTCAATTTCAAAATACAGAATACGTTTTGATAAGGAATATTCTACAGCCGGATGTGGACCTATATAGTTGGTACTAGAAATTGCTAGATTTAGCACTAACACACCTAGGTAACGGGAATGACAGCACGTGGCTCTCATTTACCTTAACCGCTAGTTATTAGTATTGGTCAACCGCGACTCGAACCCGGCGGTCTCGGCATTCTTTTAAAATATTAGAATGTAAGGTAAGCCTTCTAAGTATAACATGAAGTAACGACACCTTCTAAGTAACTTGTATGGGGACTCGCATTTGTTTGGCCGTTTGAACGTTAACCACTTGCTTCCTCGACAGTAATAACTCCATAGGTACCTTGTTTCGATTTGAATAACGATAAAAAATATAAATATTCAAGTAGTAAGCTATGACAATATGACTATTAATGAATGATTTTATGTTGACAGCTATCAATAGCCGCGAGGGGGCGGTACTGCATTGTCCCATATAGAGCGGCGCCTGCGCAGTACCCAGTGCTCGCGAGCTCTTTAAGTTCAACGACCTCCCGCCACTGTAGTGATCTAATAATGTACCAAGTTACTGCAGGTCCCTCCCGTCCTGCCATAGATCTAATTATAACTTCTCATTTTCGGAAAGATGACGACATGTTACTGAATCCGTTAAGTTATGCTGCGTAACTGCTGCCTCCGTCATCCGTGTCGGACGTCCGGCGGGGTGGAGGCAATGTACCGAGATCTTACATCACACTCATTGCTCGGCTGACTGCAGTACTTATTCGTATTTTTTCAGTGAATCACGATTGATTTTACGTAAAACTCAATCGAATCGATTTGTGTGACAAATAGACAAAATAGTTGATTATTCTATGGCCGTGAACGCTGAGTGACGACGTGACAGCGTGACAACTGACAAGTGTCACGGTATCGAGGTCACGATCTATCTCTGCGCATGCACCAGATTCACTCGAATCCGTTCAGCCGTTAAGGCGATGATGTATTAACAAATAAACTTTCACTAAGTGTTAGTAGGAGAACGCGTAATAGTTATTTGTAGTGTTACACAATCGCAAGCTCTGCGCTGGGTCTAGCTGGGTCTAGCGCAGCCTCCAGCTGTAGAGATGAGCACGCTACACACATACATACATCTATGTACTGACTAAACATTGCTTATGTATGCCGAGCGACCAGCGACCGGCGCCGGCGAGCCACTCGACAATATAAACACATATTTATTGCATAAAACACTCAAACAGGTCTTTAATTAAATGTGCACATCGCAATGTAGGTGCTGTCTCGTATTTACTAGTCTTGATCTTCTCTTCTCAGCCGCTTCGCTCAATGAGGAGTGGTCGTGGATTTTATTGTATTTTTTAAACATTGCCCGATACTAGTATCGTCGCCTGTGTCGTGGGTGCGTTTACAAATGTACAATTTCACATACGCACACCCACATACCCACAGATTTACTTAAGACTGAAAGACTTATTCCGCCCGGGAATCGAAGTCGCGACACGTTACGCAGCAGCCGGTTGCAGCCACCGCACCGACCGTGCAGTCAGTTAATTACTTATCACTGACTAAATTATTGACATATAGTATAGAAACAGAGAAGCCAGGTGTTCCATATGTGAATTCTGCAATAGTAATGTAGACGCGGACCTGCATGAGGTCGTAGAGCGGGTGTGGTTGCTGCGCCGGCGCGAGCTCGAAGCTGCCGACGCAGTAGGCGCCGCGCGCCGCCAGGCAGCCCGGCCACTCGTCCAGCGCGAACAGCTGCGGCATCTCGTAGTACTGCTCCTCTGTAATAACACCACCATTAACTTGAAGATCACACACGCAAACTTATTTGATGAAAATAAATTAATTAGGGTACACCCAGACGAAACATAACATCCATCAATAGGTAAATCTTCGTTTCTTTCCTGTAATGGCAACCGAGAATAGGTACATTAGATGAGAGTGATAACACTGACATGGACATCGAAGTGATTGACATCTTACAACCCTCTTTAGCCCCACATTCCTGTCATTAGTCATTAGTCATTACGTAAAAATCATAGCCGGCAGGTACCGCTAGGCGCTAGGTGGTGGTATTACAAACGCCGGGAGCTACTTGTCGGGGGCAGCGATTGACATTGACAGTGCGCGCTGTGATGTGCCCGACGACATATTGTCATGCACCGACCTTTGTATGCAGCGTGCCCGCGAGCCCTTACATCTTGTATTACAATAAATATATGCGTGGAATAACCAGAGCTCGAGCGCTGTTATAAAATAGAAATAGACACGTTGTTTCTACATATGGCGATAGTTTACCTTTTCACAAAGCATTGAAACTAGCAAAATGCGGCAATAACACAAATATCCATCATTTCGCTTAGTTAATGGGCGGGTGAAGTAAGCCGCGGCGCGGGTATCGGGGCCGGCTTGCACAACGCGCGGCAACGTCCACTGCACGCGCGGACCACGCCGGCCCACCTCCGACATTGTTTACTGACGAACTGCTAATGTCAGTAATATGGTTGATAACTACAAAATCTCCATTTGATATAGATTGCCTCGACTATACCATCAATACAGATACATAGGTATGTCCAGCAGTAGTCGGTCGGTCCGTACACGTCACTGCGACGTGCATGTAAACAGCACACGAGTCACACGTCAGAAGTACGTGTACGTGATGAATGAAGTGTAACTTGCTCAACACATCCTTTGTGGTGCGCCGGCGCCGGTGTGTGCGCCGGAAGTGTAAGGTCAATGTGAACGCGCTGCATATCGACCGGAATACAATGATAGCGCCGTAATCTACATAACTGTATTAAATACGTGTGAAACTCGTTGCCTGTCACTGTACATATGGTAATGTCTAGTTTAGAGTTGGGAAGAAACCTAACCGATTTAATTCCTATTGTAGATCTGAAGTGGCTATTGTTCTAGAAACTGATTGTCATGAAATAGACAAAAAAATTGAAACTTATTTGGATTTGACCAGAAGTAACTATGTCCTCTTATCTCTGGTTCTACGATCCGAAGACTGGAGCACGCAGCCAATGAAAATTAGTATTAAGAAAAAAGGTCATTACTCATTATGTACATATTAATAAAGTAAATAATCACAAATGTCTTGGAAAGTGCAGTCGCTAGTTATTGCTAGAGTTAGATATAATGAGCAGACGACACTTTCCCGCAAAGTGTTAGAAATTGCGCATGCGTACAAAGCTCGACGGACTTTCCTCGCAACACAAGCCCGCTGACATCGGAACATAAGCAAACTCCTACAGCGCAGTGTATGTCGTTGGTTCACTAGTTACGGTGCTACAGTAGTGTACCGATGAATATTTACAACAAAATAAATTACCTAATATAATTTGTAAATATTATCATAATGCTATTATCTGATATTGATTTTAAAATATTGTGAGACACATACATTATCCACTTCTTTCTGTTATTTAAATATTGAAAAACAAAGTTAGGTTAGGTCACTCTGTCAGTCGAGATCAAAATCTACTCAATAGGTTTTCAACAGCGGACAGAGTGATTGTAGAAGATTTATTTTATTCATACGGTTGAGTAACGGCAGGGAAACCAGGAACGAAAAGCTAGTCTCTATACATCAGCCACAAGTCATTCCGCTGCCGAGCACAGACCTCTCCCAATGACTGTCGGCTCGGCTAGCTGGTCGAAAGCAACCTGCATCCAGTCATATAAGAGTCAATTGTTAGTTTAGTTTTGGCAAATTATTTTAATTTTAATCATTCGTAAAAAGTCTTAAAGATAGAAAATGAAAATATACGTGAGTGAAACCGAGGGTACATATACATAGTTTAGTACATTTTATGTACATTAAATTTCATAAAGGTCATCTAATTTGGAAAAGCTACACATCAAGATCAATATTTTGAGCTGCTTTCATTACGAGCGGCAACAAATTGTCGAACATCTTAGAAATGGGACAATACGAACTATTATGCAGGTGGTTACAGACCTCTAGAAGCTAGATATTCATGATATTTTGACAATACTTCTATAGGAATATGTCAAAATGTAGTTATCATTTTAGGTAATGACGTAAATTGTCTACAAATGTATATAGTTAGTATGCAATAGTAACTGCCCGCAGAACACAAATGTTGGCCAACACTCGAGTTAACATTTACACTCCGGTTGCCGGCACGCGGCGGCCGGCGGTTAGTTTGTGCAAACCTCAAGCACTCTAGCAGACTGTAACTAAACTGTTACTATACATTTCCTTATGTCTTAGTTATTTAACTGCTGTATGGAGAGGGAACTCTTAATGGACGGGCTTTTATTAGGATATAGACTACTCCAACCCACAGGAATCTATGGAATAAGCAAACAGGTTCAATAAAGTGGTTGTTTTAGTGAAATCATTTCTATCGATTGCTTGACTTTTAAAAACACCTTTTAAGCCTGAGTCAAATAAATGGTTTGACTTTGGGCCTTGCATGACCTGTGATGATTAACCATATATCCATCACAGAGCCACCCAGGTACCATGTTACTGTGAACAAGTATCTATGTTGAATGTTGATTAATATAGTTGAAATATACAGTAATACACCGATGTGAATTATTATAAGTAACTAGCGCTCAGTAAGTGTCTGCCCAACATCACAGGTCAAAGGCGTGAGTTAATGCATTTCTATAAAGCGCAAGCTTAATGTTGTTTTGTAAACAGGATACGAGGAACTTTGAACCGACCGCGTATCGAACTGTGGACTGCGGTAGAACACTGCATATAATCAGCGAGCTAGCGGAGTAAATCACCGCGGATAACTTTCGTTTTCAGGCAAATTATGTAATTGTCTATTTATCTAATATTTTATTTAGTGAGTAGTTTGAGAGTCCGCGCCCGCGTCAATGCGGTCAAGTTACAAGTTGCAGCGGGTAAGTGGGACTATTGCAATGAACCACGATCCGATTAGCTGGTCGACCAGAACCGTTCATACATTATGCAGCGACACACAACACACTCGAAATAGAACCGAGTCCCTTTTACTTGCACCGCACAGTATACTCAAATTAGAACTTATGTTGCACATCTAGATAGTAACCAACTAGTCGGCAAATCTCAGCCCAATAGTGATTGCTCTCGTTGAATGTAACTGGCCCAAAGCCGCAAGTTGTCTATATTTCAGTTGTGTCACTTTCAAATCGATTAGACACGATACCAAAGACCTGAACGCGGACCGGGCCCTTGTACAAACCCTTACAAATCTAGTGAAAGCCAGTACTGGCCTCCACACTCCGGACATGAGAGACAAAGTAAGATATCCGAGCACTGAACACACACTGCTACCGTACCGGTCAAGTCGAAGACGATGTGAGGAGCAGCGCCAGCGCCGGCGCAGGCGAGGTGGCAGAGCGCCAGCAGAGAGAGCGCGCGCGCCGCAGCCATGGTGCGCACTAACTCGCGTTGGGCGCACGCGCACCGCAGCGCGCGCCGCTTGCATAACACCGGCCTTTCATTTCTAAGCAGGGATGTACTGGACAAGTGGACACTTATCCGAGTACTCCATCACTCAACGTCACATATCTATTGTGTATTATTTCATGGAATTACTTCTGTACTACAAAACCAGCAAGTCTGACATCATGCCATTCTAACTCTAACATCTATGCTTTGGAACTCGTAAACCAAATGTGTGTTAGCTTAGTTTAGAGATTTTCTTTAGAACTTACTTCAACCTCCCTGAACCCCTGCAACTTTGTAAGCCAGGTTGAAGATCGACAGAAGATACAACCATAAAAACTCCAAAACGTGAAGTCTGAAGTTTCGTTTCATCTTGGATCCCGTTACTAGGCAGAATAGCGTTACTTACTGCACATTCTAAATGCACATTCGCTGCACATTCTAAATATCTGAGAGAGTCAAGTAGCGCACGAATAGAACGACAGAACGACAGAACGCGTAATAATTAACATTATTTTCAAGCATTTGTCGTTGTACCAGTACAAATGTGTTAGAATTAGAAGTGCGTTTCGTACACACAGAGTACATAGTTAACATAGTGCGGCAGTGGTAGTGGATAGTGTGTTTATTGGTTACTGGAACCGGTCTGGTTTGGAAGGTCGAGCGTTGCCCTGCCGGCAGTGGGTCAAATATTTCCTTAAGTACACTCGCTCGGTGCATCTACATCTATGCCCTAATTTCAATCTTATAACTGCTTTGTTGGTTTTATATTCGACACATTCGTATTCATAAACTTGTGATACCTACGTGTCTGTATATGTATAAAATCAATTTGTGTTTGAATTTGAACTGAAACTGAAAGGAAAAGTGGTTGAATTAAGTTATACGACAGTGATTCTTGGTTAATGAAACCAATGAATTCAATGGAAAGCGTTCGTTAGAGCAACAACTTACTTGTTCTACTAATGCTACATTAGTAGAACAAGGACCGACAGAGTTGTACCAGTCACATACAATCACAGTCATTTATATCTGCACCATTCTCTGTCGCAACACATTTGTATAATTGTTTCTATGTATGTCTTCTTGTCAACAACGAGTATTCTTTTGTAAGGACTGTGTATGGATGTAGGAGTATTAATGTGCTTTGTGGATGCGGCGTTATTGTTAGTCGAGTGACTGGCGTCAGAACAACAACAACGCGATATTAATGATGGCACCGACTCGGGTCAAACATTGCCTGCTCCAAATTGCGAAACTTTCTTGATTAATGGTTGATGAGTATTATGTAAGTAAGTATTTGGTATTAGCCAATTAAGACTCTTTATTCTAACCTACTTGAAATGAAGATGTTATGCATACTTCAATATTGTTTAGATATGAACATAACTCCAGGTGGAACGATTCTAAAATTGCTATTTGTGAAGGAAATGATTAATATAATACATTACAATTGTTCTATTATGTAAATTGAATGCTATATGAAAATTCTAGCATGGACCAGTGTTTAAAATAGGTAGTCGTACAGAGGTATTTACAACCGACTTCAAAAAAAAGGAGGAGGTTCTCAATTCGGTTGTATGTTTTTTTATGTTTGTTATTCGATTACTCGAAGACGCCTGGACCGATTTCAAAAATTCTTCTCTTCTTTGGGTTTGATCAATTTGTATTGATGAAGACTTTATACCTAGGTAGTATGTGATTGCCAATGGGTCTAATGATGAAGTAGTACCACAGTTGAGGGAACTCCTCAATGGTTAACAGTAGCACCAACTTCTCACCTATCAGTGGGTGTGTAAGCTATATGTAAGTATGTATGACCAATAAAAGTTATTTTTTGCTTCTTAGTTTTTAATACTACATGGCACGCAATCTTCCTCATCTATATATCTCAGTGGTCGTTCGGTGAGTAGTGCAGCGCTAGTAGTAGTAGTGCGTGCATACTTACTGTATAGTAAGTATGCACGCACGCGCACGTACGTCACGTGCGTGTTCTGATATCATCCTCACATCCTGTATATGTAGCGATGGAACCAGTAGATAATTAGGACCGCCTTGGCTTGGACATATATAAATACGTTTACATAAAAGTAGTAAGCTATATTATTATAAAGTATGCAATTCGCATGTACACATCACCCAGGCGCGGAATAACAATTTGTGGATTACCCAAAGAATTGTTCCGTACGAGAATGGAAGCAGCGATGCGTTGTGTAGCAGTGAGTACCGCAGCCACTGCGCCAAACGTACGTTCAATTCAGGGATCTCAAGCAGAAAAAAGATGTCGCTACAATGAGTTTGTTTAAGGACATTGTTTTAAAAGTAAAACAAGAGACTGTTGGCAAAACAATTGCATCGTGAGAGGACTCCGCTCTCAGGCTGGTCGCAAACACCATACAATACAACATGCAAGATGTATAATTAAATTACAATAGCGATGATCCAGGTGGCCGACATAAGCACCTGGGCGAGTTGGGCGACTCGTCGAGTCGTCTGCCATCATTGGTCATCAGCCGGAAGACGCACATCGCAGAACAAACATCTCCTTTACAAGGAGTTTACCATAATACCATAATGCGGCTACCTAGCTCTTGGTGGTTGGCAGTACATGTGGAACGTACCCGTAATTAATATGTGAACCTGCATTGCTTACGTTGTGTAGGGAATAAAATGAGTTGATTTTATTGATATGTCTTATAGTAATTAGTCTTACCTATGTGGAAAAGACGTTGACATTGTTTTAAAAGATTTGATTATGTTAAAAGAAAAACTGAGTTCTATTGGCCTTGACCTAAATTTATCAAAATGTGAACTATACATTCCTGACTCTACAGACAGACTAACGACTCTAGCAAAATTTAATCAAATAGCTCCAAATATCAAAATTATTGATAAGTACTCACTTCACCTCCTAGGTTCACCAATATTCGATGAATATTTTCCTAAATTCATCGAGGACAAGATACAAAATTTCAATCACATTTCGGATAGATTACACAAAATCAACACACATTCGGCTTTCACCCTAATTCGGTACTGTTGTTTTGGACCAAAATTTACTTATATTCTCCGCGCTTCACATCTATGGAAACATTCACACATTTTAGAAAACGTAGACAAAATTATCAGACACACATTGTCATCCATACTTAATGTTGCTTTGGATGACCGAGCTTGGCAACAAGCTACTCTTCCTATTCGCATGGGAGGGCTCGGCGTCCGCAAAATTTCAAGTATTAGTTTACCAGCTTTTCTGTCTTCGGTCCACAGTACCTCTGAATTGGTCAGGAAAATTCTTTCTTCGTCACTGACCAGTTTTGAGGTGCCGTGTTTGACTGATGCAGTGGAAGCGTGGAAAATGGCTTGCCCACTTACGGATTTACCTGTTCACCCATCTTCTCAGAGACAGTGGGACGTGCCGCTGTGCAGTGTTATTCGTGAGTCTTTAATCAACTCGTCTCCTAATACTGCAGAGCGAGCTCGCTTATTGGCTGTGGGAGAATGGGAATCAGGATTGTGGCTTCAGGCACTCCCGTCACCCTTCATAGGTACTATGTTGGATGACATAACGTTCCGCCTAGCTGTATGCCTTCGTTTAGGTGCTCCTTGTGTTTCTCCGCATTATTGTCACTGTGGAGAAAGAGTCGATGGCTTGGGACACCATGGTCTTTCTTGTTGCAGAAGTGCAGGCCGCATAGCTCGTCATGCCAGCATCAACGACATCATTCGTCGTGCTCTTGCCTCAGCCGGTGTACCAGCCGTATTAGAACCTAATGGTTTGGTACGTGATGACGGCAAAAGACCAGATGGTATGTCGTTGCTGCCTTGGAAGATGGGTAGGCCTTTGGTGTGGGACGCGACGTGTGTAGACACCCTTGCGCCATCACATCTTTTCAGCACCGCTGCATGCGTTGGTGCAGCTGCTTCCGCAGCAGAGGCCCTCAAACGGCGTAAATATTCAAATCTAGTGGGTAACTACTGTTTTGAGCCGTTTGGGGTCGAAACACTTGGGCCATGGGGTCCCAGTGCACACTCTGTGTTTAAAGACATCGCCCGTAGGCTAATCGACTCTACACGTGACCAGAGGGCTGGCTTTTTCTTCGGACAGAAAATAAGCATTGCCATTCAACGTGGCAATGCTGCCAGTCTTCTGGGAACTTTCCCCTGTGATAGTGATGCGGACGAATACTTTGACGCTTAAATTAAGGGTATAATTTTTGTTGTTTTCTTTTACTTTCTTTTTATTTAATAGTTTAGTTGTAGTTAATTTTAAGTTGTAAATATTTATGTAGTTATATAAATTATGATTGTTGTAAATAAAAAAAATCATTTGTGGAAAAGCAATAAAGACGTTATCTCCCAAATGGTTCAATTTTGTTATCAAGTTGAATGGTAAATATGTAATGTCTATTGTGTTGTAGTTCCTAAAATCATAGGTCCATGACCCGTATGTGACATGGCCAGTGCAGCAGTGCACTGACTGCACTGATACCGGCTTCCGGGACATTCGACTTATCTAATTGTTGTTAAATAATAAACAATTACACACGTTATTGTAACCATCGTGACGTCAACAGACATGCATGTGTGGAAGTGTATGTCTTCTATTTGTGCTCTTTATTTTGAATGCACTTCCTTCTCGCACTGCACAAGATCGTTTAGCAGGCTGTGCGTTAGACCGTAAAGACGTTTTATTGTTTCTCATATATATTTTATTTTTGCACACATCCTAAAACTCGATGATAAAATACTTAGAAAGCATATGTTAACTAGGTAAGTATTTAGACGCTGAAGGTCTGTACTTATACCTAGGATTGACACCTTTGCCGGGTTATAAATTTAATATAAATCATAATTATTAAGTTTATGGGCAATATATCATCGCCAGAGTGTACCGCGAAAGAAACAAAAGACTTGTAATAAAAAATAAAACACATTAATGTGATCGTAAAATTACAATAACGTTACATTGTCGGTGCACATCCGCGGTGTGTAACCTGCTACATTGTATTAGAGGAAATATGGAGATTAAGTATGCATTGTTATTAGTTATCATAACAGAGTACCAACATAATGAGAGTTGCAACTTTTTCTGATTCCACGGTGGGAAATCCTCCTGGCGTCCTCTCGCCTGAGGAGGATGAAAGGGACTGTCAGACTCTTACTGACTAACACGTACTATGGTGTCCCGTCTGACACGTGGGTACAAGGGTGCGGGAGTCACATTCTTCCGTTCTGGTGTGTATGTGTTCTTCCGCAGAGAGCTAGCTAATCTGGGCCAAATGCCATTTAGCGCTTGTCTACAAAAATAGCGAAGAAAACATTATTTTTCCTTCTTAGCAACCGCGTCTCCAATACGATGTTATCGACTGTACTGCCAGTGTCGGTTGGTGACGGCAGATTAATGAACCGTCGAACTTAACTTTGCGGTAGTTTTTAGTTGTAGTAGTAGTGGAAAGGACAAAACAATTGGATTAGTAAACATCCTAACTAATATTATAAATGCGAAAGTAACTCTGTCTGTCTGTCTGTCTGCTACTCTTTCACGCCAAAATTTGGTATACAGATATTCAAGACCCCGAGATAAAACATAGGCTACTTTTTATCGCGAAAAAGGGGTTGTAAGGGGTTAAAAGGGGGGGGAGTTGTATGGGATTTCATAATTTTTAAAGATCAAACCATGAAACTTTATATTTAAGCACTTGATAAAAATAATAAAACATTAGTTCTAGCGTTTTTGAAATTTCGACCTGTGAGGGGATAGGAAGAAATAGGGGTTGAAAGTTTGTATGAAGTTCGTCATTCTTGAAGATACCTTACATTTTATATTTAGGCACTAAATAATAAACAAAAAATCGTTTGTTCTAGCATTTTAAAATTTACACCAGCGTGGGGGTGAAATAGGGGTTGCATGTAGGTGTTCGTCATTTTTGGAGATAAAACTATGTAACTTGGTACATAGGTCTCTTAGGATGTGCAAAGTTTTTATATAAGTAGGTACCAAAGGAATTCCAGAAATTGTAACTTTTGTTTTGTATCAATAAAAAAATCGACTTTTGAAGTATCTATCAACGCACAGCCCAAACCGCTGGACAGATTGGGCTAAAATTTGGCATACAGATAGATGTTATAACTTAGGCATCCGCTAAGAAAGGATTTTAATAATTTCCACCCCCAAAGGGGTAAAATAGGGGATGAAAGTTTGTATGAGACTGTCAGTTTTAAATCGATCGGGTTGAAATTTGGCATGCAGATAGATGTTATGACGTAGGCATCCGCTGTGAAAGGATTTTGATAATTTCCACCCCCAAGTGGGTAAAATAGGGCATGAAAGTTTGTATGAGACTTTGTCAGTTTTAAACCGATCAGGTTGGAATTTGGCATGCAGATAGATGTTATAACATAAGCATCTTCTAAGAAAGAATTTTGATCATTTTCACTCCCAAGAGGGAGACTTTTAAGCGGGGAAAATCAACCGAATGACTGCTCCCACCTGGGTGAGGCGGAAGGGAGTGTCAGACTCTTACTGACTAAAAACCACCCCGTTCCTTCTCCTGCACGTCGAGTCGGAGCCCCGGTTACCCGTTAGGTTCTCCGCGACTCCGAATCGGCATCAGCCGTATTGGGCCCCATCTGTGGTGGTCTGATGGCTCTTTGAGGCGCGCGCGGAAACTCTCTATCTTTTAACCACTGAACTTATTTCATAGAGATTCTGTACAACAATAGTCGAAGTTTTTATTACTCAAAACTTACGTGATCGGGCCGGGACTGGTAAGAACCCTGCGGGATTTTTAATTTATTGAAATTACGATAAATCATTTCACAATAGGTAAATCTTAATTGGGCACTGAATTGATTCTGATGAATTCTGTCAGAAGTCATTAATCTACGCGGACGAAGTCGCGGGCAACAGCTAGTATTAAATATTATCAACTATTTTATTATAGTTACATGTACAGAGGTGTAGAAAATATATGAGGGGACGTTATTAAACACCGTCATATTTTAATCTCATTGTCGTTTAAGTCGCTACCATCCGTGCGTCACTGCATGGGTACCCACTGAAAATCAGTGCTGGGTGACTTGTATGCCTGGCTTACACTGAGTGGGTGACCCTTTCAGCATAGGCATGTTGTCAGCGTCTATCTTTATTTTTTCTTCTGTTTCAATTTTTCCACTCTTATATTTTTATTACTTTCACTGTCGCACCTTGATTGTCTTTTTTATATTTTATTTATGGTGCATCGTGGCTGGTGCTAAATAAATGTTTATTCTTTCTTTTCTTATTTATAAATCTGAGTAAGCAATGGATTAATTTGAATGAATAAATGAATGAATGTCATTTATTTCTCAGTACATGGTGCACACAAATCTTAAAATTCACAAAGTTCCACACATACTACCAATACCGGTGTACAAATATAAAATTGTATTAAAGAAAAGTCTAATTAAAAAAAAACAATAGGCTCACCCCCTATTACATGGGACTCATAACATAAATAGTGAAAAGTGGGTGTTATATTGTACAGTGGCATTAAGTGCCATAGTGTGCACCTCTGCCTACTCCTTCGGGGATAAAAGGCGTGATGTTATGTTAAAGAAAAGTGGGAAAAGTGAGTTAAAAGGAGGTGGAAACTGATTGGAAGTGGAATTTGGATACTGGGGAGTTTTTACAGTGGTCAAAAGATTGGGAATTTAAGGGACACGATACAAACACGTCATCTATAATCCCTCATCAAGGACGCAAACACAAAGTTAGGTATATGGAATTGAGTACATTCAGTTTTCTATTCTCTTGGTAGACAAGCGCTGAAGTGGCTATTGGCTAGAGGCTCTGAGCAGGAAATATTATAGTGAGATAAGAATAGATTATTTCATTTATTTTCTTAGAAATTAATGATCGTGGAAAATGTTTACTTCTAATGCTTCGAGAGCACCGTTAGTCAAGAAATGTAATGTAGTTAGTGTTGAATGGGTTGAATATCTGTCGGAGACACAATTTCTAGTTTGAAAACCTTTACTCTTTAATGATATTAATTTTAGAATGATGATGTTTACCTATTAATGTCCACTGGTTTACATAATAATAAGGCTACGGTTCTAATATCGTACTTACATGGACAATTAGGTTACGCTCAGTTTAGTACCAGTCCCAGAGTCCAGTCAGTTACGTCTGACCACGGTGTTTAGGATTATGTCAAGTAGGAAATGGCTGCATTTCCTCAACATCAGGTATTTAGAAAACACCCAATGTGTCTGTCCGCAACCTGCAATACCTTGCGAAGAGCAAGGTATTTTTTATTGCAGAAAGTTTCCAAATGTAACGTAGTTACCAATCACTCCTATGTTTTAATATCGCTCTCACAATAAGAGCGCCTGCTTCACCATCTGCATATTATGTATTAGTACCTAATAAACATTTATTTATTTATTTATTTATAAGCACATGTATAATTTTACAGCACAAGCCAAAACATTATACAGTTAAACAATAAAAAAAAATACGTGACAAATAGTTTATACAAATTACGTTCTACATAGCGGCTATCCAGATATTGTGAAACAGACCCAGAGTACATGAAGCAAACTAAAAGTTTATTTGATTTTGTAGTGACTTTGTATCCTTTAATTCCTGTATCAACCAGATTGGAGTCACTACTAAGCTTCAAATACATAAAACCGTATTTAAGTAATAAAAAGATACCATCGAGACGAGACGGTCTCGCCTCCAAACCGCTGCGTGGTACGAACTTACATAACGTGTTGTTGTAGCTCTATTGCGAATACTATCATAATAATTACAATTAGCACGCGACCACCGCTTGCTCGCACTGGGGAACTATTGCCAACCCGGGCGAAGCAGGGAGATGTAACTAGGCGAGGTAGGACAGTCAATGGGATCGATGATGTAGGACGTAGGTATTAAGGCTTTAAGTGAAAGTTCGTCCCTTACATAAGACTAGGCCGCGTGTCCTGCCGCCGCTTGTCCACACATACCGCGGTATATCACACTTCTATAATTATCTAGTATAGATTTAGTTTTCGCAATTATCGCCTTCCTGGTCAGCGTAACGGCGTTGGGCGAGAGCTGGCCGTGGCTAACTCACATACTGTGAGAGTTCCCTTGTATAGTACTTACACATACAAAAGATACACGACACTGTTGGTTGACCAGATGTTTCTCGTGTAACTGAATCATACAAAGTAAATATAAGTATAGGTAAGTCAGAAGTCTACGATCTGTATAATAATAATAATTTATTTATTTAACAACTTTGGAAGACTAACAGCTAACAAAACAAAAATTAAGAAATTGTGTGCGTCTGACAGCCAATGACAAGTCTTCACATATAAAAATAAAACAATTTATTTCATCTCTTATTTATTAATAAGACATTTTCAGACTTTCAAAAATGTCTGTCTAATGTTAAGTGTCCAGACACACATGAGGAAATTAAATCGATACAAACATTAAGCTAAGTTGCAACTACTAACACATTTATAATGGATGAAAGTATTTGATGTATATGGGTTGAATTTTCATTGTCAAATCAGTATACTCTGATACGATTCCCGAGTCAGTCAAAACGTAACTGAGTTAATCAGTTGTCTCAACTGGCTGTCGCGCAACGAGTCGCTAGTTCGATTTCCGCTCGTAACAAATCTTTGTGTGATCCACAAATTGTTGTTCCGGGTCTGGGTGTCATGTGAATGTGAACTTGTATGTTTGTAAACGTCCATGACGGAGGAGAAAAAATCCTAGTGTCGGGCAACGTTTTTTAAAAACAAAAGGAAGAAAGAATAGAATCGGTAAATGGGTTCGACTCGTCGACTCTAACATAATTGGCGGTAAGTTTCACCCAAGAATGTGAACCTCTATCAACCACTTTCGGCATAACAATATTGTATTGTGTCGTTAGTCTCCTTGGATGCTGTATAGTAGTATATCTGGACCCTGTGTCCATCCCACGCCACATTACGTCACATCAGTCTGCAGTCTGACACACTGACCCCGCCACGCCGTGTTATTGTCAAACAAACCATGATTGATTTCTTATGTTTGCACTTTGCACAATAATATTATTTTATTTCACTCGTCGATATTACGTGCTTACATGACAGGTTAGAAAATCTTTAAAACCGCTGCATCGTGTTACGTCACGATCATAAGGACAAGTGTATTGTTCGACTCCTGTCTGCAACACTGTGTTCTTCTACCTAAAGATTTTATACTTACATAAAGTTTAATTTACCTGATTGTAAAATATAGTACAGTAATACCCCGGACTTACGCGATAGGTGGGACTGAGCGCTATCCGCGTAAGTCGAATTCGCGTAAGTCGGGGTACAATTTTGCATATAAAGACATACAAAGTATGTTTAATTGGGACTGGAGACTAAATAAAACAATAATTTAGGAAATAATTAGTATCTAATTCTAAATAATATGACAATACAATATACAAACTATATTAATAGAGTGTATAAACACAATCCGAAGTTATTTTGATGTAGAAGGTTTCATAAATTGTAACAAAGTCGTCTGACGAGTCAATGATTTTTTCTTCTCCCGTAATATCTCCTCGTAGCATCCTAGTAATTTTTTTATTCCATGTTTTGTAACAAAACTGCGCTCTTCATTGGAGTCTATGCTTTCCAAAATTGATAACTCTTTTTCAATCGAACTGTGGGCTTCTGTCAAGTTTCCAACTGTCATTTGATCTTCTAATTGAACTGGATCCAAAGAATCATGATTATCAATTTCTTTCTCTTGTTCACGCATTGTTATGAGCTCATCAATTGTAAGCTCCTCATTGTGTGAATCCAACAGCTCTTGAACATCATCACTATCCACTTCTAAATTTATTTGTCTACCAAGTTCGACAACGTCTTTGATCACATTGCAAATTTCATCAGGCCCTGACACTAATTCCGCCTGAGTCACAGTGGAGAAAAAAAATGGACAGAGTTTTTTCCAGACGCCATTCAAAGTTTTTTGTGAAATTTCATTCCAAGATTCTCCAATGATTCTCACTGCTTCTAAAACGTTCAAACAACGGGGTTCAAACAAAAAACGAATAGACGAGAAAATTAAATCGCGTAACTTCGAATTCGCGTAAGTCGAGGTAGCGTAAGTCGGGGTATTACTGTACTTACAAAATGTTATTGTAGTTTTGAGACAAAAGCTCTAGTATGACCCGTATAGGTGTGAAATTATAATTAACGCCTGGCAGTATTACAGCTGCAAATTGTTTCACAACGAGCGGATGCCGTGCTTTAACTAGAAGTTATTATTCTACGCGGGCGAAGTCGCGATATACTACGTACTTAATCCTTATTAATATTATAAATCGGAAAATGAATTCGTTTGTTTGTTCCGCTTTCACGCCGCAACTACTAAACCGATTGCTTTGAAATTTTGCAAACGTAAAGTTATAGATGGTATAGATGGCGCTGTGTGTCATTTAAAACAAGTCAACGAATTACTAATTGGAATCTATGTGGTAGTTACGCTACTTAGGGATAAATTATCGTCATCATAGTCATATCAGCTACAAGACTTGACTTTACTGACCTCAATGACTTCCATACACGTAGGTTGGAAGTGAACTGCATCCAGCAGTTCCCTGTGATCTTAATCAGGTCGTCTGACACATTAGATTACTCTTTTACTTATTAAGTATATAAAGCTGAAGAGTTTATTTGTTCGTTCGTTTGTTTTTTTGAATGTTCTAATCTCAGGAAATACTCATGACAGTCCGATTTGAAAAATTATGTTAGTGTTGGATAGCCTAGTTATCGAGAAAGGCAATAGGCTATAAAACATCACGCTACGATCAGTGGGCGCCGAGCAGAGCGATTGAAACCGCGCGGAAGTAGGTAATCATTAGTTTGTAGTGTCAGTATCTATGTATTATATACAGTGCACATGTATAAGCTGATGTGCTTATTACTTTTTACAGAGAATGGTGAATTTAAAAACCATATGGAGCGTCATTTGATCGCAATTATTAAGGTACACGTGGACCGCGTGAAATATAATTGTGTTTAAACATGTTTAAGCAAATCATACTTTTGTTACACCTCGGCGGCTGTGCTGGGAGCCACTGGAGCAGCACTGGAGCGGGACAAGGACGCACAAACAGTAGGAAATATGTTTATTTATACATAAGCTAACTTTACCTTTAAAATGAAATGAAATGTAACAAAATTATATTTTTACTTTATTCAAATTCCTTTATTTGTAGAACACAGGTTACAAAAGATGTTACAAGCTTTACATTGACCAGCTCTGTCTTGGCACCAGCGGCGTACAAATTTATTACATTAATAACATAACATCACGCCTTTTATCCCCGAAGGGGTAGGCAGAGGTGCACACAGAAGTAACACCCACTTTTCACTATTTATGTTATGAGTCCTATGTAATAGGGGGTGAGCCTATTGCCATATACCGGGCACATTTCCAGACTCCGTGCTACTACTGAGAATTTTTTAAAAACCCAGTACCTAATACTTTGCCCGACCCGGGAATCGAACCCGAGACCCCTTGCCCGGCAGTCGCACTCGCGACCACTCGGCCAACGAGGCAGTTATTACATTAATTTACAAGTTATTAATTATACCTACAAAGATCAATAATCAGATTTCTCATTAAATTAAATAAAATATAGGGTCATGTACTGTCAATATTATTATATTACATTTCATCATATTTACGACTTCCTGTTTTGTATATTTTTATAATGAAAATAGGGTTGCCACCTTTTATTTTGGTATTTAAAGTACATTAACGATTATAGGTAAGTAAAAAAAAAGTAAATAGTACAAAGATAAAGTACAATTTATTCTTATTTAGAATATTCTATTTAAAAATATATTTTTATTGCTTTTTGCAGTTTGTATTAAATTAGTATCTTTACTAAACAATTGCATCTTTACTAGAAATTGTCTAAGAGGCGCTGGCGAGAGGCGAAATCGATTCAACATAAATCGATAAATATCGATATGGAATCGATAAGTTTACCGAAAAATACTTACGACTTTAATAGAAATGAAGTTTGCAAAAATAAAGTATTTTCGTGTACTTTATTATTCTTATAAAGTATAGAGTACAATTACCTGAAATAACGTACAATACTTTATTATAAAGTACGGGTGGCAACCCTAAATGAAAACCACTTTTATGCAATCCTTTTTTGGACTCGGCTCGGCTCTCATGTGGACCACCACAAACTGCACGTTATTATTGCACAGGAAATATACATCTTCGAAAATGATATCAGTCAGCCAGTCACCAGTCTGTCTACCGGAGTGGATGTCTGTCGGACGAACTCAAAAATCTCATCTCAATTTTCATAATAAACTGAATAATTCATGAGCCACGTTTTCCGATATAATAATTTAACATTTTAAGTGAATTTAGTTGAAGTAAATGTCCGAGATATTTAACAAAAACTGTACCGATTGATTTTACAAAGTCAAACAGCTACCTACACATTCTTTCGAAAACATAGAGGTACAAATGGCAGTTGTAGACATTTAATAAATTAATTCAGAAAAACAAATCTGCACTTCAATGGTGATTTATATTGTATGCAGTTGCTTAAATCGCTTCCTGCTTCACTTATATAGGTATAGATTAAATATATTCAGACGAATTTAGTTAAAAGATTCCGTGGCGACCTCTATCTAGTTGGGGAAAGGTCAGGATACATTATTAATGGATACTAAATAGGTTTAATGTGATTCCAACCAGCCAGCTAGCGTAGGTTCTCGCATTGAGATGAATGTCAAACACTTATCAAGTATTTTATTATCTGTTGTATATAAATGAGTCATTAGTGCGGCAGTTATAGTTTTCGCAGAGCAATAGGCACATTGGGCGAGGAAATGGGCAGTGGGAACACATAATGAATAATATTTAATCGTGTTTATTCGTAAATACAGTGAATGATAACAAGCTTAGAACATGAATTCAGAAAAATTTTAGCAGCTAACGTAATATGAAGATTGAAAAAGTTATAATAGTATATGAATTTACGAAACTGCGTCTTCCATGCACCGTTTTATTACTCTTGACTACTTACAGACACATGTTTCACGTTCTGTGCGTCACCTGACGTATGATATTATATGACATCAGTGTAATCGTGTGTACATCAAAGAGTATCATAAGTATAGGGGATGTGTACATTAGCACAGGTGTGTCACACAACATAATAGTGTTTGTTTATTTACTTATTTAGAGGATAATTATTCACTTTTTACCCGCCTTCCCAAAGAAAAGAAGAAGGTTCCCAATGCGATTATGCAGTATGTAACTTATTAGTATTACATGAGTATATTTATTTAAAATACTCTAAAATTACATTGTTAAATACTACTCACAAAATAAAAATAATATTTAAAAATATAAAAATAGGAGCCGACCAGTAGCGGGAGCATGGTCCAAGCTACCGGTGGTTAGGGCTCCAGAGACAAAAACCACATCACGATACGTGCCGTTTCAAGGAGAACTGCCTTCTGTATCAGGCCCTTGATCCATCCACCTAACGCCAGCCTCCTGAGATGGATATCGAGGCTTTTAGAGATATCATTGGCCGACACGACTATCGGCACAATGATAGACGAATCCACACTCCACATGTCGACAACCTCGTGAGCTAAATCTAGTCTAGCAGATTTATTAACAACATTCTATTTGGACATGTACGGACACTTATATTATGCAGGATTAAAATGCATTTCGAGGATTTATTGATTTAAAAAATAATATTGTGGTAACGATATTTTTGTAGACGTCGTGCATTGCATAATTAGGTGTCAGTGAAAACAATATTGATAAGCGTTGTCTAAGTAGTTATATAATTTTAAAATTTATTCTTTCCTTTTCACACTTATTATAGTTGTCTTTATAAAATACTGAAGTTCAGCTGAGTTTTTTTTCAAAACAGTTGAATGCAAAACGTAAGAGAAACGTGTTATACTGGGATGGACAACATTAAGAAAGAATGCTCTAATTTTACAACAGTGGTTTTTTCCTATTCTATTTTTATAACTCTGTGAGACCAGTTGGACCGGTCGGACACAGGACCTCATACTTGACAACCAAATTAACGACTGCCACATTAAAAATAATAAAGTTTAGTCCTTGCACCTGAAGATTGGCAAAACAAAATATGAGTAATAATGAGGAAGAACCCCTCTGTGGTTCGAAACTAGTAGAGCTTTTCTCAGTATATTCACGTGAGTAACCCGCAAGTATAGTTAATACAAAATAAACTCTTTGAAATTAATTTTAATTGGCTCCATCTCAAATAATAGGGATTTTTTTAAGGGGGGGAAATCATCGAATGACTTCTCCCTTCCGGGTGAGGCGGGAGGGAGTGTCAGACTCTTACTGACTAAAAACCACTCCGTTTCTACTCCTGCACTTCGAGCTGGAGTCCCGGTAACCTGATAAGTTCTCCGCGGCAAGCAATAGGGATGGAACCGGTTCATTCTCCGACTGTTGGTTATTGTACCTATGTACGACGTATAATGAAGTCGGTTAATAATAAGCAAAAGTGATTACTCTGAGTTTATAGAGACAATATAATAATAACAATTTATTCCCATCTTTTACATGATAAGTATACAGGGTGACTTGTAACTTGACGTATTCCTCTCGTACAAAATTATCTCTGAGGTCTCTGGTCTGAAAGTAGCTAATATATTTGGTTATAAATGGTAAAAAAAATCCCAAACAAACTACAAAAATATCAATAAGTAAAAAACCACTGGTACTTATATCAATAAGTGATTTTAATTTGTTGTCAATACACCAATAAACATTTATTATTACTAATACGGGCAGAAATATCATTCGTTTTAAAATAGCAATTAAATTAGTATCAAATTTTATTTTGAGTCACAAATTTTTGACCGAATGTTAGTTTCACCTTACACATTAAATAATGTTAATGTATGTATGTATGTATATCATTCTCCTCGAAGTCCTTTAGGCCGAGGCAGACAATAAAATAACAAAGAATAACTTTTTAAAATAATACGCATAAAGTGATTTAAACTGCAAAAAACTACACAACATTTACCTTTAATTAAATATTCGTAACAATAGTTAACTAAAACAAGAAATATATTATATAGAAATATAATAACATTATTAAGAAAATAATAACTTAAAAAATACACAAAAATTAAGTCATCGTCACATCAACGCGTGGAAATTACATTTTTCAGAATTAATTACTAAATAATTGCATGAAGGTGCAATGTCAGCCGTACATGCGCACACGCCGCTTGTAGGACCTGACAGGGGAAATGAGGGGAGGAGGGAGCGAGTTTTAATACGACAGTACGTGTAATAAAACAATAATTACACACAAAATAAATACAGCAACATTTCCATCACAAGTGAGGTGGTTTACATTTAATCAAGTACGTAACCTTGCGCGTGCGCATAATGCCAAGTTAAAGGAGGGAAGTGAGTGGGGAGAGCTCTCACTGTGTCGCAGACAGACAGATAGATCTTGTTACCTTGTTATATTATTGTGTCAGTACATCTGGTAATGTGTCAGATTATATGTCCATCATAATCGTAAATGTAAATTATAACTTAAGCTTCGGAATTTATTTTCTCGTAGCCGCTACGCCGTAGCAAGCCCGTAGCACGTGCGGAAAATATTAAATAGGTCAGTCTACGTCACGCATGCATATTAGAGGTATATTAATATTTTATTTTGATGAGATTGTGCGGTGCGATGATTTCGTTTCGGATTCTAGTATTCAGTAACGGTTTCAGTTGTTTATGGATAATAATCATAATTATACCAGTGCAGTATTCTAGAAATATCATGATATTACAAATTTGAAAGTTTCTTTCTTCGGATGTTTGTCCGTCAATCACGCTATTACTTCAACCACTGAACGAATTTTGATGAAATTTGGTATACAGGCAGGGTACGGGTTGTCTCAGTGATAAGGATTTTTATCTCGAATAAATGCTCCTATGCGATAATACTGGAATACGCGGGCAAAGCCGCGGGTAAAAGCTGGTTACGTAAAATAAATGAACACGTTAGAACTGTGTGAATGGGATTACTTCACGGTTTGGCAAACTGCTGGCGTCACTAGTTCGTGTCTGGGTCCTTAACCTCCAAATGGGTTATATATACATCTACCTCTATTATTCGTATGTATATATGTATTTTAGTCAATATACGTATCAGTAACTCAAACTCAAACTCTTTATTTGCATGTTAAGGTAATACATACAGGTCTTATGAAATAACAGGCACAGCTTAACGGCCTTTTTCAGGCGTTGCAAATTTTAGGGGTGTCACCAGCTTACTATAAATTACATTTTGGTTAACATTTTTTTACATATTTATTTGTTCGGAATATAGGTAAGTACTTAAGGTATATAATACATTAGTGGGTAAGTGCAAAATGTAACTGGGTATTCTTAAAATGTATAGTATATTGTATATACATAGAATATTTATATTTAAAATGTATAGTATGTTGGTGTGTGCTTGTGAGTGTATGTTTGGGGTAGGTTTAACATTTAAATTTGGTGTTATATTTTTCTTCGAAGAATTCTTTTGTCGAGTAAAAGCATTTTTGTATTAGGAATTTTTTTAATTTTCTTTCAAATATAATTTCTTTAGTTTCGTTTTGTAGGTCTTTAGGTAATCTATTGAATATTTTGACAGCCATGTAGTAAGGACTTTGGTTAAGCATTTTAATTCTAGATGGTGGTAGGTACAGTCTGTTTTTATGTCGGGTATTTACATTATGGGTGTCTTTTACTTTCGTGAAATTATCAAACTTATTTGAATACAAACTTGCATATGTCATAGATATATATGGATGGTAGTGTTAAAAGATTGTATTCAATAAAATAGGGCCTGCAGCTGTCTTGGTTATCTATTTGGGCTATGATTCGTATGCATTTTTTTTGTAATATGAATAGGTCATGAATATTTACGCTATCTCCCCATAGCATAATGCCGTATCTCAACCAGGAGTACGCATATGCGAAGTAAGCTGATAGTGCCGTCTCGATATTGGTACTGCATTTAATTTGGAAAAGAGCGTATGTAAATTTTGATAATTTTGATTTTATGTGTTCTATGTGAGCTTTCCAGTTTATATGGGTACTACTACTCGGCATAAACATAGACTTATGCCGAGTAGGTTAAATGTGTCTACAATTTGTAAAGTTGTGTTTCTAAAGGAAGTGTCTATTGTTAGGGGGGGAGTTTTATAAGATCTGAATTGTACTGTTTTAGTTTTAGTGTAGTTTATCTCTAAGTTGTGATCGTCAAGCCATCGTGTTACTGATTCTAAGGTGTCTTGTAAAATAGGTGTAGGGAATTCTGATTTGTCATATTTTATCAGAATGGATATATCATCTGCAAATAATACTGGTAGGGTTAGGTCTTTGTTTAGAATTTTTGGTAGATCATTGATGTACAGTAAAAATAATACACATCCAAGGACACTACCTTGTGGTATTGAACATGTTATTTTTATTTCTTGTGATCGAGTTGTTTTTATTTCATTTGTTTTTGTGTCGTAGTTCTCTATTTGGACAATTTGGGATCTATTTTGTAGGTAAGATCTAAACCAAGAGTGAGCTGGACCACGAATGCCTGAGCCGTGTAGTTTGTCAAGAAGTATGTTATACAGTACTTTGTCATAAGCCTTCGTCATGTCAAGTAAGACGCCAATTACATACTTCTTGTCATTAATATTATCAGTACGGATCATATTATTAACAGTACGGAACATTGATGTTCCAATGAGTTCCAATCATGTCAAATACAGCCATTTTGTTCAAATGTACACACTGTAAAACTTTATATAACTATTGTAAATGTGAGAGCCCTGTAACTACCTAAATTAAATTAGACTAGTAGAATGCATGTGTGTCAGCCTGGAGTTGTCATGCTCACTCAAAAGTCTCATTGGCAGTGGCACGGGCAGTCGATCGCTCGATTCCCTATAACATGGTCGAGTTGGGCGGTGCTGGTGTACGTGTCATGTTCGTGAACGGGCGCTGTCAAATGGGACTGGTCAGCTCCAGACTGTATTAAATTTGTTGTCCTCAAGGTTATTTTCTTTTTCCGTCACCTTGACCAAATATTGGTATTACATTGTTCTCACATTATTGAACTCAACGGAAGAATGTAACCAAAAATTGTATTGTGAACATGATTGAAAAAGAGTAACCTTTGGAGTTTCTTGCTCGTTCTTCTCCACTTAGGAATCTACACTTTGGAACGAGCAAATAGCTTCACTAGAGGACTGACCTACAGATTGACATTTTTTTCTTATTATTTAATATTTAAATATTTTGTTTTGACGTTCAAAAGTGCCTTACTGGTCTAATTGAAATAAATGATTTTGACTTTGACTTTGACTTTGCATCCTACTAATGTAAATTAAATCACATAGGACTGGTAATTTAGAGCTTGCTATCGACTATTGCTTATATTTATAATGCTTATTACTAATAGTCCCGCTCAGTTTGACCCGCTCTGCTCGCCTTCTATTCATCGTAGCGTGATGTTTTTTTATCTTTTTAGTATACATATAAAGCTCAAGAGGTTGTTTTTTTAATGCGCCGATATCTGGACCCTCTTGTCCGATTTGGATAATTCTTTTTGTGTTGGGTAGTGTATTCATTGAGGAAGACTATACCTCTACGATATATCACGCTACGACGTAAAGATTAAATATAAGATATAATATAAGTCATAAATCGAATCTGTGAGAAGCCAGCGATACTACATATTGTAAGTATAAATAGCCTAGTCTAAGTTAGGCAGCATACACACAATACCACTCTATACGCCAATATAAAACGTATTTTTTTTAAGAGGGAAAAATCACCGAATGACTGCTCCCGCCAGGGTGAGGCGGGAGGGAGTGTCAAACTCTTACTGACTAAAAACCACCCCGTTCCTTCTCCTGCACGTCGAGCCGGAGCCCCGGTTACCCGATAGGTTCTCCGCGACAGTATAAAACGTATAGTGATTCAATATTACATAAAGTTACGCAACGACTTTAATATTGGACTACCATAATAGACGAATATTTCGGTCAAGCTTACGGCCAGAAGCAAATACGACAAACATGGGAATCTAACCCACGACCTTATACACTAAAGGAGTCATCGTAATTTGGCTATGGCTACTATGGCGTAGTATAAATCTGACACGACATGAGTCAGATAATTAAATCTATTATTTTTTACTAATATAGAGGCTAAAGAGTTTAATTGTTTGTTTGTTTGTTTGAAGGGACCAATCCGATATTACTAATCCGATTTGAATAATTATATTTATGTTGAATAGTCGGTATATCGAGAAAGGCCATAAAAGGCTAAAAATATCACGCAGTTATCTATAAAAGCCGAGCAAAGCGGGATTAACTACCTAGTCTCCTATACGTCGCGTCCTTTGTAATGTATATTATTAGATAGTCATAAAAACGATGTTTGTGTGAAACCCCGAATACATTACTGGTTCGGTTCCGTCAAGGTCCTTATTCTAATGTGGACAGGTTTCAATGTAACGCGTGCGAGGTCGCAACTGTTTAGGGAGTTCGGAAGTGGGCTGGGCGGGAAGGTAGGTCCCATTATGGATGACTGTACTATTAGCTATTATTGTTAACTGGCACTTCCATCAAACAATCTTCCATAAAGCCTTTCTTTTTTGCCCTCCACGTCTTGTATGTTAATTATACACAGAATAAATGATTCCTAATTAATTATTGTATATATTTAAACTGTCAAACACCAAGCGGTCACCGGTGACCGCAACCTATTGTTCTACCTCTATAATTGTGTCTACAAAACCGGAACTCGACGAGTTAATGGGTGAATGCTAATTAGTGTCAAACGCTGTTCTTAAAATTATTATTAATCTTGGCCTAGGCACTCGTGATACTTCTGGTGCAGCAGAAGTGTACTAGTATATATTTAATAAGGAATGGTTGTATTTCCATACACCTGTCACAATGTCGGAGCCCACGCTGTCACTAAGAAATTATACGAAAAATTCTTTGTCCAGTTAAGAAACTGAACCCGAGAGCTTTTGCTTGACAGTCGCAACTCGCATATATGTGAAGACTCAACCGAGGTTTTAAGCGCGCATTGTTCTCCTAACTGTAAAGTTTCCGAACTTTCCAGATACAGCATTAAGGGCTGATTTTTCAATCATCAGTTAATTCATAATTATTCATGAATCATCTTCAAGGTCCGAGTGAAAACGTTGCTTATGTGACGACGTGCTCCATCGTAGACCGCATCATTGCTTACCACCAGGCGAGATAGTGATCAAACGTCGGCCCATTAAATAAAAAAAATCTTTACTGTACAATAAAATTGTTATTTGACAGTTTTTAGTATGGAAGAATTATCGAATATTCAAAGTTCCTCAGTTAAAATTTATCTGGCGTTGGAAAAATTGGTCATTAAGGCTTAATTTAAATTTACCAGACACATATATCATATGACAGTTGTAACATTCCTCACTTACACCCCAAGAAGTCGTTGAACTTCCTCCACAGTCCCTCACTGACGTCGCCGAGTATGCACAATAGTGAGACAGTAATAAACACCATATATTTTAATGTTTTACTATTAATTTATATTGAAAAGATACTTTACAATGCCGCTAACAATATTATTGCGGGTTTATTGTCTCGGGTGTGTAGGTAATTGATTTGTCAATTTGTGTTCATGTCATGTCTTATCCTGCTACTTTACATTAGTCGTCATTATTATCATTTAAATGTATATACGTATGAATGTATAATTATTGGTATATCTACATACATAAAGTCAGGACACGTCAAGGATGTAAATAGAAAAGAATTGAAAAAAAATAAAGAGGATCTCAGTTTGACCCGATGTTTGTAAGTGAGTATGTATGTATGTATGTTTGTATGTTCGTGTCTCATTATCTCACGATTAGCTGAATCGATTTTGATGCGGTTTTGAGAAGTGTTTGTTACACTTCGGAGAAGGAAGTTTTATCAAACGTAGTTTATAAAAGATAATTATATAAATGAAACTGATACATCTAGAGACAGTAGCAACGACTAGTGTATCAGGTCGGTCAGCTACCTTTGCAGTGCACGGCTTGCTTGCACGAGGTATAAGACAGACATGAGAGTGCAATACAAACGCGAGTGCTTTCCCAAATTCAGAAGCTCGCGGCCGTGACATTGATCGCAGTAGCATGACACACGCTGCCGGCTGACCGTCCGGTGTACTGGACTACACTGCTTTACTAGGTGCTGCGGAGTGGTGGCCGAGTGTCGTGTCCAATCAGCGGACACTTTCATTGAAATTATCAACTTTATACACACGACGTGAGTAAAGTTGCAGCTTTATTATGTGACTCTCGAGCGCCCCATGATCTTGGTATTTTGAATCATGTTCACCATAACAGTTGGAATATTTCCATCCTAATTTTGTCAGTCAATGTCAAGTCGAGCTTAATTTAAGTGAAGCAGTGTGTGGCATTGATGTAGTTGTGGTAACAGACGCGGCTCGTGGTCGGCCTGCAGTGTCCCGCACGCGACGCGCCCAGCTTCACGCACAGCTTGCACTGCTGACTACTGAGAGATGACGCGCAGGGTGCTGTCAGCGCTGCTGCTGCTGCTGACGACGTCGGCGCCGGCATTAGCTAGAGATGTTAGCGGTATGTTACATTGCATATTTCCCTTAATATCAGAGCTTTAAGAATTTTAGATTGTTTTGTATATTCATTAACGTTCAGTTTGTGAACGATCGTATTGTACCGGTTTTTCAAAACTTTTATACTACTCTAATCTAATTCTGATGAGAGATAGAATTAGCTGTAAAATATCGATTATAAGTTATCATTAATGTTCATTATTGTGACTTCTTCTTACTGTGAGATCTTCCGGAGTTAGTGTTTAATTATGATACAACCCAAGTATTATTATAATAGACAAGTTTGTGTGGTGACAATGTTTAATATTATTATTGCGTTTTACTCTCCCGTATAATTATTATTGTCTGTAACATACCAATTGTGCCCTACCCTGTACCTGGCGTCACGTTGTACTTTGCTATGATTACAAGGAAACAAGTTCAGTGTCACGTGTCCACCACCACTGAAGAACTATATAGTACCTACAGGTTTTGTGTTACTCGGAACTTCAACCCGGCGCTGTGCGGTCTTCGGCCTTAACATTATCGGTGGTATTATCGAATTTCGATACAATTCTGCAGTATTACATAAATGGCCGCCCACTACTGGGAGCAAGGTTGAGTGCTTGAGTCCCCCGTGTTTGGTCTCGTATTTACCATAACATTATGGTAAGATTAGACAATGTACGTAATCCTATAAGTATAGGTTGGTTACGATTTACTTTGTTTGTTTATTTAATATGTGTTTATTTCACTGGTAGGTTTCTGTGGTAGACTTTGTACGTTTGTGACATTTTGGGAACAAATTCGATTGTTTCTTTTTAAAAAATTACGTTATCTTTTCACATTTTCCAAATAAATATCAAGCTTAGTTCCAACAACTTACAATTTCATTTTACGCAACTTACAACGTGGTCAACGTGGTGTGTAGTTACGGGGTTCGGATGCCATTCGTAGAGGGAGCCACTGTATCATGTGCCTACGTGTACAACGGGATCAATATTGTTACATAAGCATTGAGCAATCCTAACGCAGGCTAACCGTTTACCATGTTTCCTTGTACCACCAGCAAACCAGTGGTTACGCGTTAGGTACACTGTGTACCAGTCCTGCCATAATTATACTCATTGCACTGATTGAGCCCTTTTCACCTGATTATTTAATTTAAGACAATTATCATTTTTGCCTCGACACCTATTTTCGTCCGTCATACTGTCAGTAAAGATTTACTGACAGTATGACGGACGAAATTATAAGATCTAAATTCAGATGAATTTAGATCTTATAATTTGTAATTTTAGGTTTGAAATCACCGATCCGTCTTGAGCGATTAATGGTTATTCCTTCTCCGTGTGAGAAGAGACATTTAGAGGCTGATGATGATGTTCATGATGATCACTATTACCCTTCAATAAACATTAGGGTGCGTCCACATCTGGCGAATGTTCCGCGAATGAATCGCTAGATGTAGACGCACCATTACATTAATAAATATTTAATTATACGTATTACTGTCCTGAAACGGTGCAATCTGCTCATGAGGAATCCCTCTGTGACTCGAAATTAGTACAGCTCTTCTCAGTATATTTACGTGAGTAAGTCGTTATTTTTAGTTAGTGAAATTATGTTTTTGATGCGATAGGTCTGAAAACCAAGTACATATCATAATTTAGTGATTTATCATGGCTCAGGTTCGAACAAAACTTCCTTACATAAAAATACTAAACCTGTATTTCATGTTCAAATAAACAAAAAATACAATCGCATTAAACAGAACTTTCTGCATTTTGAATCCACAAACAAATATAGAGGTAATATGTTGAATTTTTGAGATATTAATTTGATATGAGTTTAATATATGCGAAAGAATGCAACATCTGGGTGTAATAGCGAGCAACACGCGGTGTACCTAGTTGCGTTAGCGCCGGTCCCGGTACCGTAAGGCTGAGTGGACACTGGGACAATACTCTATAACCATTTCTGTACACGTCATAAACATAGAAAGAATAAACAGACTTGCCGATCAGTGCCAAACTGGTTGGCAAGTTTATCACGTTATGACAGTACACTGAACGATGTAGCATAGACATACAGGATAAGTTTTCTACGTCATCCATTATGTCATTTGTTTGTGTGATGGTCTAGAAGAGCGAATCGCAAGGCAAAGTCAGCATTACGGTATAGGGTGTATCGAATCTGTTATGAATGAACACGAGGCACATCTTAATGAGTGTGTGTCTGTTTGTATGTGCTCGGCTGTACAGCGTAGAATCATAGATAATTCGACGTCTGGCATTGACCCGGTTCCACCAGGTTTGAGCAACACCCCACAACTAGACATTCCCTGCCATCGCACGAGAGCTCAGATGTTACACACTACTAGAATTCTGTAACAAATTGTTCCAGAAGTTTCTATAGCAATCTGGTGTAAAGAACTCAAAAGTTATTCGAATTCTTCAGTTCGAGGCAAAAACCTATAAAGTACAATGACGTATAATTCTGTGCAAAAGTTATTAGCAGAAAACTTGACAACCATGAGATCACTACATACATGTAGAGGTATTATATGAATGTCATACATACTTTACAATTTACATAGATAATTACACGAAATTCCTCCCAAAATGTACATTTGAGTTACAATGTATGCAATACAGATGCACAACAGTACACGTGCATTGTTCTTAGCCCATCCAAGACATGCACTAATAAAATGAAGTAGGTTAATAACATCACAAAACCTGGAGCTCTGAAGATATGACTACCTATGTAATAAATGACCAAATAATAGCGAAATATTGTAGATAAATATTGTCTGTGGTGCCATCTACCACATCTTAAACGTTTTGTTACCAATCTCCGTTAACATGATCATAATACAAACAGGAAACCATATTCATTCAGTAAGTATTACTTTACACCGCGGAAACAGACAATTATATCCACTTACTTATTAATTTAATGCACATGACGGTGTTTACTTACTCGTGAGATATGGTAAAATTATTTCTAGAATAAATAAACAGTAAAATGTTACATAGGCAGTGCGGCGTCGAACTGTCAGCTGATCGCAATCTCAGTGGCCGGCCGCTCGCCTGTCACCGCACCCCGCACTCTCCTACATATTTTGTAAATAAGCAAAAAGTACATATGAGCAACATGGCGTGATCAACACGTACCTTTATTTTTTAATGAATCATCTGTTTTATTTGCGGAACTTGAGCTGCATTGCTGCATATGTAATACTGCACATATTGCATTGATCTTATTTACTGTTGAACAAAGAAAATTGAAAATATGTATCGTGCATATACAAGATGCGAGCCGGTTGTGTGTGCAATTGACACTTTCTAACTTGGCGAATTGATTTACAAATTATAAAATCGCAATAAAACTACCGCGAGCCATAATTAAATGTGTTATCCTAATCATTGGAATCTTGGCTGTCCTTGATAGGATTTATGACATCCGTAATGTCTCCGAGGTATGAAGCAATCTGACCGTCCGCTGCAAGATGTGACAGTGTAATGGTAATAGTCTTTTCAACTTTGCCATGGACACCGGTAATGTGTGTGTGTGTGTGTGTGTGTGTGTGTGTGTAAATACATAAATTACAAACTGCATGATTGGCGCAGTGACTACAGTAGAACGTGTTCAAATTCATCGAACAAAATTGTACATACATGTACTTTTGTACATAAGGAAATGTCGGAGGTAGGTGTATTGTGTTCACAGCATGCGCGCGGAGGCACGTCGCCGGGGCGAAACTCCGCTGCCGCGCCAAATAAGTGCGTGGCGGGATGAGCTCCGGCGCGATCTCATGGCGGAATGGCAGCAACGACTGTCGCAACCGAGGGCTGGGCTCGCTGCCATCGCAGCGGTAAGTCCCCTCTTTGAGGAGTGGCTTGAGAGACGCTACGGCGTCCTCACCTACTGCCTGACGCAGGTCCTCACCGGACATGGGAGTTTCGGGAGGTACCTGTGTCTGATGGGGCGGGAGGAAACGCCCGGGTGTCATCACTGCGAGGACCGCCCTGAGGACACGGTGGAACACACGGTGGGAGAATGCCCTGCGTGGGCTGAGCACCGCCGTGTCCTCAGGGAATGATCGGCGATGGCGACCTCTCGCGTCCGGGCCTAGTGCGGGCCATGATGCGGAGCGAGGGGGATTGGGATGCCGTCTCCTCCTTTTGCGAAGCAGTCATGCTAGCTAAGGAGGAGGCGGGACGCGTGAGGCAGCGAAGCGCTGCCTCCTCGCAACCCAGCCATCGCGAAGGACACACCGGGCGTCGGGGATCGCGGGACGATCTCCGGCCACCGTAAGCGCGGGCCTGCGGACGGCGAGCATGGGTGGCTCCCCGTCCGACCAGAAACAGACCCGAGCGTACGGCGCGTCGCGTTCCGCGCGCGCCTCAAAGAGCCATCAGACCACCACAGATGGGGCCCAATAGGGCCGATGGCCGATTCGGAGTCGCGGAGAACCTAACGGGTAACCAGGGCTCCGGCTCGACGTGCAGGAGAAGGAACGGGGTGGTTTTTAGTGAGTAAGAGTCTGACACTCCCTCCCGCCTCACCCAGGCGGGAGCAGTCATTCGATGATTTTCCCCCCTTAAAAAAAAAAAAAATATGTATTGTGTTCATAATACATGACCTACGAAATTCTATTGCGGTACTACACTACATTGTATGTAGAAGTTAAATAATGTATGTGATGTTACTGTACAGATGCGGAATACGCGCGGTTCCCGCGGCTGTACCACCTGGACGACTACAGCTCGTGTCTGGCGCGGGAGGGGGGGCTCTACTGCCTCGGCTCCTTCCACCTCGCACCGCTCACAGACAACACGCTCTACTCCATGCTTGAGGTGAGACCACACAGTCACTTCATATTCAGCTCTGCGGACTCAATCACTGCTAGCCAAACTGTTAACAACATTTTTGGATTTTCTTTTTTTTTGGGATAAGCCAGTAAACGAGGATATCTGATGGTAAGCAATCAGCGTCGCCCATGGACACCTGGAACATCAGAGACGTTACAAGTGTGTTACCGGCCTTTTGGAAATTGGGAATTTCAGGATTGTGGGGAAACTGCGGAGACGGGGTAATTGGAACTCCGGTAACCTAACTCACACGACGAAACACAACGAAAGCGTTGCTTCACGTCGGTTGGGCACGTTATGGGCCGGACCGGCACGCCGGTCCGGCCCATAACGTGCCGATGCATGGCTCTCCCACACTTAAACGATTTATTCAATGTTCACCCTAATTGATGAGTCCTTACCAACTTTATTACAAACTGAATAAATTATATTCGGTCAATTACTTGTCTGATAAACATTTATTTACGTATAGTTTATGATACATAAACGCCGCGCGTAAATGTCGAGTTGTTTGCTATAAAATAAAATAGTGATCATAATAGCGACTTTTATGTTCATTATAAATTGTAGTTTTTGTACAGAATTACTTATTTTTTTGTTTTACATTCAGTTCGAGAGTTTTACCACACGTAGTATGTAACGTAGTAACCAGCCTTTACTAATGAACCTACTGGCGTACAGGAGTACTCTAACGAGCCGCACCACTTCAACCGCACGCAGCTCCACCGCGGGTACTGCGTGAGCTCGCGGTGCGGCGCGTTGGGCGAGCGCAACGTGTCGCGGCGGTTCGAGCGCTGCGCGGCGCAGTGGGCGCGGCGGCTGGGGCTGCGGGCCTCGGTGGCGCGCCTGCACTACTGCCGCTCGCACGCGCAGCACGTGGCGCGCGCGCGCAGCCCCGACCCGCTCGACATCCCGCAGCGACTGTTCCTCTACGTGCTCGCAGGGCTCCTGGCGCTCAATGTCCTCGGCACCGCGTACGATGTTGTTACTGACAACCCTAAAAGTAAGACATCGCACACTTCTTATGAACCTTTATGAAGAATCTGGTCTCATTCCAAATTCACGTAATCTGTTTTTCGTTACAGAGAACTGGCTGAGCAGCTGGTCGATGCGGTCCAACTGGCGCCGCCTCACCGCTACACACGAGGACGGAGACCCACGACTCTCCTCCCTTACACCCGTGCAGGGACTCAGGTACCCATCGCATCTGTAACTTAGTAACATCCTTAGCGAAAGATGTAGTAGGTTTACTAGGTACCTATTGCATTACGTGACACACCGCCCGGGCATTATAAGCGGAGGTGCTTATTCAGTTTGCACACCACCTCAACAAATTCTGCACGGTGGTATTAGAACCGCGCTGAACATGATTCACATCTGACAGTAGGTGCTATACATTCCAGAGTGTTGCTGATGGTACTGACGATGGCGACACACAGCGCCTGCATCCAGGTCATGCTGTACGTCTACAACCCGAGGTGGATCGAGCAGGTAACTGATCAAACCACCACTTGTATTGAACTTTTTCTGTATTCGTTAGTTTGTGGAATAAAGAAATGTTTATTGCATGGCATTGTTCCCAGATATCACGTCACCCGATCCTGATGCTGTTTCTGAATGGTACCTCAGTGGTGCAGATATTCGTGATGCTGTCCAACTTCCTGCTCGGTTATAACCTGCTCCTCTATGTCAAGGACCACAAGCCCTCCTTCAGCTTGCTCCCGTACATCATCATTAAGAGGATAGCCAGGTAAAGGCCATTGGTCGCGCTGACGATCACTCGAACGACGAAGTTTTAATACCTCTATAGACAGTTTTGTATTGAACTGAATGTAAAGAATATTTGTACAAGTAAGCAGCTGTCGGCAGGATCTCCCCGGTGTACCTGGTGGTGGTGGGGTACGCGGCGACGTGGTGGCCGCGTAGTGGCGCCGGCCCGCTGTGGGTCGCCTTCACTGGCGCCGAGAGCGCCGCCTGCCGCCGCAAGTTCTGGACACACGTGCTCTTCATCAACAACCTCGTGGACCCTAGCGACATCTGTCTCGTGCAGACGTGGTGGGTGACTGTCACATAAGACGTGGCTGTGTGAGTGCAGTGTACCCGAGCGTCCGTTGCGCAGGTTCCCGGCGGTGGACACGCAGCTGCACGTGGTGTCGGCGGCGCTGTGCGTGTGGCTGGCGCGACGGCGGGCCCGGCGCCCGGCGCGCGCCGCCCGCCTGCTGGCGCTGCTGGCGGCCGCCGCCAGCGCGCTCGCCGGGGGACTCGCCTACATCTTCCACTGGGAGTCCATCGTGTACTACGCTTACCCCAAGTACGTCGCTGAATTTCTTCCCGTGTAGATCCAAAAAAATGTCTTAATTAAAATAAGGCAGGAAGGCATTAGACTTGCAATTGATTGGTTTGGTCTGGTCGTGTGCTCGTCTATTGATAACTTCTTGAACCTATGTGCATATAATCAAAAAATACTGTAACGTAGTAACAACCGCTTTGTATTCCAGAAACCTGAACACAATGTACAAGGACATACCATCATTCTCCTGGCTGTACCAGGCTCCGTGGGGCAGCCTCGCCGCCTGCCTCATTGGACTGCTGCTGGCATTTGTCCACTTTGAAATACAGGAGTCGGGAGTGAAGGTGACTTCTTTGAAGGTGAGTAAATATTATTGGTGTGAAACAGAATATTTAAAATACAGGAGTCGGGAGTGAAGGTGACTTCTTTGAAGGTGAGTAAATATTATTGGTGTGAAACAGAATATTTAAAATACAGGAGTCGGGAGTGAAGGTGACTTCTTTGAAGGTGAGTAAATATTATTGGTGTGAAACAGAATATTTAAAATACAGGAGTCGGGAGTGAAGGTGACTTCTTTGAAGGTGAGTAAATATTATTGGTGTGAAACAGAATATTTAAAATACAGGAGTCGGGAGTGAAGGTGACTTCTTTGAAGGTGAGTAAATATTATTGGTGTGAAACAGAATATTTAAAATACAGGAGTCGGGAGTGAAGGTGACTTCTTTGAAGGTGAGTAAATATTATTGATGTGAAACAGAATATTTAAAATACAGGAGTCGGGAGTGAAGGTGACTTCTTTGAAGGTGAGTAAATATTATTGATGTGAAACAGAATATTTAAAATACAGGAGTCGGGAGTGAAGGTGACTTCTTTGAAGGTGAGTAAATATTATTGATGTGAAACAGAATATTTAAAATACAGGAGTCGGGAGTGAAGGTGACTTCTTTGAAGGTGAGTAAATATTATTGATGTGAAACAGAATATTTAAAATACAGGAGTCGGGAGTGAAGGTGACTTCTTTGAAGGTGAGTAAATATTATTGATGTGAAACAGAATATTTAAAATACAGGAGTCGGGAGTGAAGGTGACTTCTTTGAAGGTGAGTAAATATTATTGATGTGAAACAGAATATTTAAAATACAGGAGTCGGGAGTGAAGGTGACTTCTTTGAAGGTGAGTAAATATTATTGGTGTGAAACAGAATATTTAAAATACCTCGTAAGTCCTACTTAAGTGTCTGGCTATGAGATCAATCAATTCAATTTTGTATGAAATTGCTAAAAGAAAACTTTTCAGTGCCATGGCACTGAAAAGTTCATGGGTGAAGTCATGACTTCACCCAGCACCTATAAGACTTTTGTATGAAATAGAAAATGTTCATGTGTTCTGTGTGTGCAGTGGGCGCCATGGTTGCGCAGACTATACAATGCAAGCCCGGTGCTGATAGTGTCGTGGATCCTGGCCGGAAACTGGCTGCGCGGGTACAGCGAGCCCTGGTTCACGGCCCTGTACGTGGCGCTCGAGCGGCCCGTGCTCAGCCTGCTCGCCGCCGGCATGCTGCTCGGCATGATCAACGGGTTTGAAGGTGAGTTATGTCAAGTTATACCTTAATTTAATGATTATAGATCGCTCGATTAATTAAAACATAGCGGAGCCATAGATAGAAACACGGGGATCGTAAGTTTCAATGTCGTAACTGTATCGATGTCCAGGCGGCCTGAAGCATGTGCTGGCGTGGCGCGGCTGGCACGCGATGGGGCGCATGTCGCTGTCCGTGCTGATGGTGCACTGGTGCATCAACGTCAACATCGCCGCCTCCCGCCTGCAGCCCACCACCGCATCGCTGCTCAGCGTGGTGAGTCACCACTGTACTAACATGGCTCAACTCAAATCATTTCAAATTGCTTTTTGACAGCGTCTTCCTTGGCAGGTCGTGGACTGTGTGGCGACGAGCTTCTGTTCGTACATGGTGGCAGTGCCACTTACCATCATGGTGGAAATGCCGGTGCAGAGGGTAGTGACGTCACTAATCGTCAATAGAGTGACCAAACAGTCGTAGCACACGAGCTCACGTAGGAAACTAGATTTTATAAAATTGTGCAATATTTATGGGCGAGTGCAATGGGTACTGTGATATGTACCGCCTTACATTGTCGTTGTAATGTTGTCTAGCGAGCTGAGTGCCCAGTGCGACGTATTCAGACATTCGATCGCACAAACGTTTACTCCGATTTGTATGGAATGGCAACGGCTGGAGTCCCAGCGAAGATCTTTAACGTTAACAGTCGTTAACGTTAAAGATCTTCGCACACCTACCAAACAAGGCTCCGGCACGGCTCCAACCCCGCGATGTCATTGTCATTTCAACATGAACTTTGAATCGTATGTCATATGACATATTTCGTAACGTCAATCTATAAAAGCTGTAAGCACGCACTTTTTGTATGGTTTCCACAAAAACGCCGTGCCGGAGACGTGCTTGTTAGGTGTGCGATGACCTCAACTCGAACAACGTTATGACGTTCAGCGCTCTGATTGGCCAGCTCCAAGTTAACCAACCAATCAAAGAGCTAAACGTGGTAACGTTTCGATAACTCGTACTTAGCATTCTGATGTTTGAGTGATAATGAAATCCCAGGACTTTGTCACAGTACAATCTGTATGTAGATAATATTGGGAACTGTGTTGTGATCACTGCAAGGAACATGTCTGTGTAGAGGTAGGATGGGAAGGAACGACGACCATGACTCGAACCGCTCCGAGATTTAAATAGCATTGTTGTGTGTGATTATTGCACTAGTGCAATACTGACTGCCTGTTGTTACACATACATTTGTGTCAGTAGATACAGATGCAGTTTGTTGGCGACTGATATATCTAATATTGTATTTGTACAGTTCATTCAACCAGCCAACCAGGGTTTGTATATGTCGCAGCTCATGCCTTATTTACTGCCGATTAACAATCTTGCCACTAAGTATAGGAAGAAAACAGGATTCCCTATGTTTTACGGCTTTCTCACTTTAATTGTTTTAAGGTAATTCAACTGGTTTCAAGTTAAGCTTGGGGCTCATAGTTATGACATTGCTCGACAAACAGTTAGGTACGATGAAAAATTAAGTCTCTAATCCTCATTTCGTGAATCTTTTGGCAAAATACAGCTAAAGCTAACTAACCTACGTCAACATAATTACTATTATGACTTGGACACAAAAATATGTCTGTCTTGTTATTGCATTTACTCAGCTGTTTGAATTTGTATTGTTTGTGGATAATTGTAAGCTGCGACATAATTATTATGATGGTGGAACTGTGACGGTAGTGATAGCTTATAGATTTATTATAGGAATAAATATAAGTCTGTTATTTAGGTAATTATTCTATGGAAATAAAGATTACATTGATACTTATTGTTTTTTTTATTATACGCTGTGTACAAGTCATGGGTCGCCGCCAGGCTCTTCCTGACTAAAGCACCACCCCATTCCTACTCTTATTTTAAGGGGAAAATCATCCAATGACTTTTCCCGCCTGGGTGAGGCGAGAGGGAGTGTCAGGCTCTTACTGACTAAAAACGACTCCGTTCCTACTCCTGCACTTCGAGCCGGAGCCAGCAAGCCGTTAAGTCCTCCGCGGCTCCATATCCGCTCCGCGACGCACCGCACGTACGCTCGGGTCTGGTTCTGGTCGGACAGCGAGTCACCCCTGGGTGCTTACTCTTGAAACCAATCTCAATGTCAATGCAATTTCAATCCAATAAAATCTCAATAATTATTCTATGTCAACACTATAGAACCACAATCGTAGCTGTTACAATAGCATTTAGAGTACGGAATATAAAGACAAACTCAATACCATTTAGTTCATTCAATATCCACGCAATACGGATGCAATGGGCGCTAGTGTTGCAACTCAAGAGTACGAAATTTCACAATGTCAATGTCGATCGATCGGAATTGGATTCAAGAGTAAGCCCCCTGGTCCTACTCTCACTTCGAGACCCTTCAAGTATAACCAAACAGCTGCGAGCTGCGAGTCACCAAGGTTTTTTTTGTTGTAGCACTCTAGTACAGGTCACTGAGTCACGGTAGATGTTCGTTCTGCCCTTCCAAATAGCCCAATGGCTATGTATGTACATTGTACAAGTGTCAATAGTTCAATACATTACTGTACTCACTGCCAGTGATCATACACCTGTACTAATATTATAAAGTAGAACTTAACCTATTAGTTATGTATTGTTTGCCGACGATGACATCGGTCACATCTGTATGTTTGTTTATTATTTGGTTTCATCGAATACATAGAGAAAGACGAAGAGTTTATAGAGACATGCGGCGTGTGATAGACACCTTGCTGCTAGTTGTGGTAGTTTTACTTAGCACAGGTAATATGGGGTAAGCAGAGTGCACATACGTTATGTAACACCCACTTTGCTCTAGGTATGTAATGAGTCCCATGTAGTAGTAAGCCCTACATATGTATGATTACATACTCCGTAGTCTCACTGAGAAATTTAAAAAAAAACTGAAACATCGCAATGATATTATGCCCATCCGGGAAGCGAATCCAAGGTGCCCGAGATCACTTGCTCTTCAGTTGCACTTGCGACCACTCCATCGACGAGGCAGTACAATAATTAAAACATTATTCCTAGTTCCCAGTTATTGTGTTTCCTAGTTCCTAAAGGCATCTTCCTAAAAAAACATACAAATTGATTTAGTTTCTCTCATACAAAAGAAATCCAACGCAAGGCGACAACGGACTGGCGAACTCCATTTTATGACAATCATAGGTTTCTGTACGAGGTTTACCTTCACCGTATGTCAATGGTGTATAATCTTGGAAGTTGCAGCTTTTAAATCTTCCCTACCTACCTTCATTACCCAACTTGTATAGAGTATTTTAACCTCCGAGCCACTACTATATTATGGAATAATGTTTCCCGAAGGATTATGACCCAAGTGTCTTCAAGGCCCGAGTGAGGAGGTTGCTTTTGGGCAGCCGTGCTCCATCGTAGGCATAATCCTTTACCATAAGCCCAGATAGTGGCCAAACGTCGACCCATTACATGTATACTGAACTAAATAGAACCTTGTAAAAAATAATTCTTTTATATGTAAAACTAGCTTCTGCCCGCGACTTCGTACGTGCAATGCCGTTTTCTCCCGTTTACGTAGGATTTTCAAGATTTTTTTCTGTCATAAGCACCTTCTCCTGACAATAACAAACACAACAACAAAAAAATCTGCCAAATCGGTCTAGCCGTTCTCAAGTTATGGCGTGACAACGGGAAACGGGTTATAATTTTATATATAACTATATAGACTACGTTTAAAAAACCGACTTCCACCTGCTATTATCTGAAAGTCGGTTAATTAATATACTAATACTTCCACATAAGTGTATGTTGCACTGTGTTGTAATGTAACATACACTAAACTTTTCTGGAGTCTGGACACTGCACCAAAATTAGAGGGAGTTCAGCCAATCGGGAGATATCGCGCACGCACATGCATGCATACAGGTTAAACTGAGAACCTCTCTCTTTTTTGAAGTCGGTTAAAAATATATTACTCATTCGTATTGACATAGATAATGCGTAATTAAGTATTATGTTATTATTGTAGTTGAACACAACACACAGGACGTACGTCACTTGATGAGATGTAAACAATCCCCTGCTTGCATAGGACACCCCGGTGTTGTCCTCGGTGTGTGCGCAGCTGCAGCGCGCCGTATATATATACTGCAGCCCGAGCAGCGTCAGGCACAGCTCGCCATCATCACCGCCACCATGAGGACCGCTGCACTGATACTGGTAAGTACTTAGTACTTACTCGTATATATTTCTGAACTCTACACTTGCACTGGGTCCTTCGTGGGTTCTTTTACAAACACATAAAATGGAAAATGTGATTATATAAATTTTTGTCTATCTGTCTCTCTGTCTGTCTGTATGTTCACACACAAAAACAAACGGTTCGATTACGATGCAACTTGGTAGAATTGTACTTTAATATCTTCGGCACAGCACTGGGTATTTTTTATTCCGAAAGAGTATATACGTAGGTACACAATTACTGCACCAAATGCAAATATAAGTTTGTCGAATGTTAGGTTGTCCGCAGTGGACTTCACGCTGTAACTGTACAGTCGACGGTTGAAATTAGCTTGAACCGGTATTATAAATGTGAAAATATGTATGTGTGTTTGTTTGTTACTCACTCACACGAACCTCCGGTAACCTCACTCACAGGAAGAAACACAACGCAAGCGTTACTTCACGTCGGTTTTCTGTGAGGCCGTCACTCCAGTTGAGCCGGCCACAGCATGGGTCACACTTAAAACACCTAAAAATTACAAATATAATTATTGTTTATTATGTAAAGTTAAGAAATAATATTTACATGCATATTGATTTCAGGTAATCGCCTGCGCTGGATACATAACAGGATTCACTATTTCTAAACCTAATGTGGTTGGGGGTTTAGAAAAAATTAAAGATGGTCTAACTGACCTGTTCCCTAGTATAAACCCAGGAACCGCCACTGCACCAGCCCCGGCTCCCACCAACTCTACTACAAATGGTACTGCGCCAGCACCCGCACCAGCCATCAACGATACGGCGCTACCAGTGAGCGCGGTGCCCTCCGGCAACCTGACTGATGCTCTGGGCAACTTGACAAACAGCACAGACCCGGCAGCGGTGCCCATAAGCGCGGTGCCAGTGCCCGCCGGCAACCTGACTGATGCTCTGGGCAACTTGACAAACAGCACAGACCCGGCATCGGTGCCCATAAACGCGGTGCCAGTGCCCTCCGGCAACCTGACTGATGCTCTGGGCAACTTGACCAACAGCACAGACACGGCAGCGGTGCCCATAAGCGCGGTGCCAGTGCCCTCCGGCAACCTGACTGATGCTCTGGGCAACTTGACAAACAGCACAGACCCGGCATCGGTGCCCATAAGCGCGGTGCCAGTGCCCTCCGGCAACCTGACTGATGCTCTGGGCAACTTGACAAACAGCACAGACCTGGCATCGGTGCCCATAAGCGCGGTGCCAGTGCCCTCCGGCAACCTGACTGATGCTCTGGGCAACTTGACAAACAGCACAGACCCGGCATCGGTGCCCATAAGCGCGGTGCCAGTGCCCTCCGGCAACCTGACTGATGCTCTGGGCAACTTGACAAACAGCACAGACCCGGCATCGGTGCCCATAAGCGCGGTGCCAGTGCCCTCCGACAACCTGACTGATGCTCTGGGCAACTTGACAAACAGCACAGACCCGGCATCGGTGCCCATAAGCGCGGTGCCAGTGCCCACCGGCAACCTGACTGAAGCTGTGACCAACCTGGCCGGCAACGACACGGCGGCAGCACCCGCGCCCTAGTGCCGAGAGCGGTAAGCTCGACACTTAACGTGTAGGTACAAAGCTATAAACTAATAAAATAAACTCTCTGTGTATATTGGAATGTTTCATTTGTAACTTTTTGTTCAAAATACCGACTTTTCTGCGGCATACATAATTGGGTACTTGCAGCTAGTCAAATTTAATACTATTTCGAACTCTGAAAAGCGACAGCTTTTTATAAATTTTCTACGAGATTGTGTATTGTGACGTCATATTTTTTAGCAACAAACAGCAATTTTTTTTATAAAACGTTGCTGGAAAAAATGTTAAAATTAAGTTAGTCATGAAATCAATTACTGAAAGTGTGATAATTTTTAAATATTTTATAGTAATGAACAGTTGACATAATTTATTTTTCATATTAAGGAATGTACCCAATTGTGTAACACCGACTATTCGTTGGCGGAGTTTACAAACGTTACCTTCTGATTAAACTTTCTCGTAACAATTTCTTCTGGATAGTTGATGTGATTGAAAATATCAAAGACTAGCGACCCGCCCCGGCTTCGCACGGGTGTAATATGCATGTATTATACATATAAACCTTCCTCTTGAATCACTCTATCTATTAAAAACCAACCGCATCAAAATCCGTTGCGTAGTTTCAAAGATTTAAGCATACAAAGGGACATAGGGACAGAGAAAGCGACTTTGTATTATACTATGTAGTGATGAAGAATCTATGCGCTAAGTACTTAGATAATTCTGCAGGCGTAGCGGTAGCGGTCGTATACTCGCATCCATTGACATGGTTGAGGGTTGAGAGGTGAAAGTCCCCTTACTCAACTGAATTTGTAGTCATGGGAAACTGAATGTCTCTAAATAAGAGCAAGAAAATAATATTCCTTATAAATGTTCCTCATATTTTATCAAACTTAAAACTAACTAAATGTTTCTTCTTCTCTACGCATGATGGTTGGGAGACGGACAGTATTGTGTTTGAGTCTCACCCCCACTATGTTTATGTAATTGCAAACCAATCTATCTTACCGTCTCCAAAGCTACTGGTCCAGTTTTGATGTGATGTATGGTAATATACATCTAATAAACGAAAGCATTGAATATTTTGCGCGAAGGAACTAATTACTTGTTTACGATGTCATCTGCAGTTTTTCTTTGTTTGTTTACGTCAATGCCTCACATACTGCGCTGCCTAGATACTGGACATAGTACCGCGCTGCTACTGGTTACTGAGTTGAAGCAAACAAGTTTTTACACTGGTTACTGGACAGAGAGTTCTGGAACTCTTGTTGTTTTCCATTGATTAATTATAACTGAAACTACTGGATTGGTAACAAACATCATCACAATGTAAAACCTTGTTAGAAAACTAATCCCCGTTTTCTCTAACCTCTCTAAAATAAGGAACCCCTAAGCTGCGGTTTGATGATAGTACCGTTCCTATAGTCTAACATTAAACAGGCGACTTAACGACATTTTGGTTTTAACCAACCAATAAATTTTAAAAAAGGTACAGGTAAGGAGTAAGTTTGGGTCTCTCTCACGCTAAGTAAGTCTTAGTTAAGAGATGATTTAGGAGCTGCGCAGGCTGCACTAGTATATAGTATGCACGTACTTGTAAGAAAAGCTTTCAACCTGAATATTGTTTCTTTCGTAGTATAATAAGATTCAAAATAAGTTTTTAAGGCGTAGGACGTCCGTCTCGATTACCATCAGACGATCCTTACGAAGGATCACCTGATGGTAAGCAATCAGCGCCGTCCACCGTACACCTCCAACACCAGAGGAGTTACCTACTTTTCAGTTTTTTTCAAATACTGCCTCGTTGGCCGAGTGGTCGCAAGTGCGACTGCCGGGCAAGGGATCTCGGGTTCGATTCCCGGATCGGGCAAAGATTTACTGGGTTTTTAAAAATCTCAGTAGTAGCACGGAGTCTGGAAATGTGCCCGGTATATGGCAATAGGCTCACCCTCTACTAGAGGTACATGGGACTCGTAACATAAATAGTGAAAAGTGGGTGTTACATTGTACAGTGGCATTAAGTGCCGTAATGTGCGGGGATAAAAAGGCGTGATGTTATGTTATGTTTATGTCTAAAGTTTTCAGCCTTGCATAAGTCTCTGTTTTCGGCATGATACATGTTAAAGTACCATTAACAAAGGGTTTTTTAAAGGAGGGAAAATCATCGAATGGCTGCTCCCGCCTGGGCGAGGCGGGAGGGAGTGTCAGACTCTTACTGACTAAAAACCACCCCGTTCCGTCTCCTGCACGTCGAGCCGGAGCCCCGGCAACCCGTTAGGTTCTCCGCGACAATAACAACGGGTTGGATTTAATATTTCTGTCAAACTTATCATGACATGGCTAACTGTTTACTATTGTAGGTACCTATAATAACTGTTAATTTAATTTTTTGTAGATACATGTTGTTTACATGTCCATGTGTTGGCTACGTGTAATTAATGATATGTTTGTAGAATTCACATTCTACACAGTAATGACGTGAATCTAACAAACTATACGAGGTACCTAGACAGCATTAGTCCTGTTGTTTTGTTGGAAAATTCCACGTAGGAAAATGGAGTCAATGTAACACTAACACCCTGGAACTACCGGGCAATTGCTAACATGTGTCTATACTACATATGTGTCGCGGAGAACCTAACGGGTAACCGGGGCTCCGGCTAGACGTGCAGGAGAAGGAACGGGGTGGTTTTTAGTCAGTAAGAGTCTGACACTCCCTCCCGCCTCACCCAGGCGGGAGAAGTCATTCAATGATTTACCCCCTTAGAAAAAAAAATAGTACATATGTATTGTGTGTATGTATAAGCTTATACTTTGCCTTTTTAAAATATCTAATCAAAGACGTTTTCACTTTAATCGTCACTAGACACATCAAATAGCCTAAATAATTCTGAAATCAATTTGAGAACAGATTCTGTCATTTCATGAGACCTCATCTGTCGAATCATTACGTCGTCAATCAAGAGTTTCAGGTTCAGTTTTTGAGCTTGGCTAAATGTTCTGTTATTAGATTTAAACTTTCAGGAGTCTTAATAATGTCCAGTGCAAAAGGGTTGAACTCTATTGCTTTTCTGTTATGTTATAATAATATGACCCTGTCATCCCCTACCGAGGATAACTAAATGCAATATTGGGTAGGTAGATACTACCTATATTAAAGTTCACATCACAGACGAACACATTAATTATCTCAACGAGGGTCAGTAAGGACGAGCACAGGACTCGAAGCTGTAACACGTCGTCAGTTGATAACGCATGTTCGAGCCTCTATCGGAGGTCAGCAGTTATATAAAAGTGGACGCGAGTCGCCGGCGACCGACAGTCAGCTACACTCTCCATATGATTACTATTCATAAATAATTAGCTATCAAACTAATTGTCACATCTTTGTATTGGCAACTACGATGTTACATTGACTGACATCAACCAAAGGTTAAAATCAGTATATCTGAAAATTAAATAAGAATAAAAATAAATAATAGGGTAAGGGAAAGAAGTGTAGTGTATTCTATACAATTGGTACAGTGGATTATGTTTGTGCTGGTGGTTCTAGCAGTGGTGACATCTACCGTCACTGCTCTGCAGGTTACTGGTAAGCTGCATCTGCATCTATAGATTTACTAAACATGACCTAAATTAAACAAAGCTACGATTTTAGTACCTAAGCTACAGTTTATTTATTAAACTACCACTAGCAACATTTGCCTAGTACACGAGGGCTCCGATTATAAGCAGGGAAAGGAACGGGGTGGTTTTTAGTCAGTAAAAGTCTGACACTCCCTCCCGCCTCACCCGGGCGGGAGAAGTCATATAATGATTTTTCCCCTTACAAAAAGCCTATTGTGACATTATGTGATGTGTGTCTACTACTAGCTAACTAGCTGTGCCCACGACTTTGTCCGTGTGTAATAGTGATTCACAGCTCCTCCCCCGTAGGTGATAGCGTGATAATATGTAGCCTGTGTCATGTGTCAATGACCAAAGAATTTCTTTCATCATTGCTATAATTATGTTGACCGGACTTGTTAGTAATATTCATGGAAAATTTGAAGTAAACCCATGTACCCCGAGTACTTTTTGAGTTTAGACCGGACAGTGATACAGACAAACAGACAAAAATTCTATAAACCATACTTTTGCCTTTGATATCGATTGTAGATCACGCTCCAAGCATTCTTTTAATAAAAAATACATTCCATTTCCAGTTTTCACTTTCCTACGATTTTAATATATGAATATATTTTTATTGTATGCAATTATGCATAGATATAGATTTCCCGCTGAGTTGGTAGTTTGACATTCTGAACTTCCTGAATTTGTATAGGTAAAGTTCATTCATACAACATTAATAAGTGACTAGTGTTATATGAACCAGAACTTTAGGTAATTTCCTAACTAATTAAACATCTGAGACATCGGCTAATTACTTTTAATATTTTCTACTACATAAAATAAAATGAAGGCTAAATGAATAATTCAATACTTTAGTGCGCGAAATTGCAAACGGAAGCAAACTCTACAAATGCAAATAGCTTATTGCATTAATAATTTATTATTGTCTATTATATTATTATGTCTATTGCGCGGTCATTAGCCACCCACTATGCACCACAATGGGTCATTATGTAATTTAAAAAAGACTTTATGCAATGAGTAATAACTTTGAAATTACTTTGAACTATAAGGTGCTTGTGGTGGCTACCGACAATAGTCCATCAGCCAGCCATGATAGTTTCCTTTTACTGCTCATTGTTCTACGGAGTAACGACCACTGCCGTAGTTCTTCTACTAGGTATAATCATATATTCATATAAAATACTAACTTTTAATTATAATCATATCGAAAGTATTTAGGTGTGCACGTACGTCTGTACGTGACAAACTATGTGATTCTGCAGGTTGCCATCATGTCCACCAACATGATCCCGGATATTGTAAAATTAGCAATTTTTTTGTGGCCTTTCGCACTGACATATTTGTTTAGTGCTCAAAATCGATTGTGTTTATACTTTTATAATGAATGGGTCGTGTGTTTTTTTGTCTGGTAGCGATTACCACTGTGTTTTGGCAAAGCCTTTATACCTCTACATAATTATCTAGCTATAAATAGAAATTCTAAAAAAGACGCATTTTATACTAGCTAGAAGTACTGGAAGTGCTAGCTGCTAGCTCATTAACACCTACTCTCGAAAATATTAAACTTGTAACAAAAGTGTTGACGAATTTGAACACACTATACAGGCTTGACCTAAAACAGCGACTTATCTCTGAGGGATAGGGAGCATCCTCAAAAAATTCAGTGACGTAACTATGATCTCTAATATGTAAGGAATAATGTCTTTTTCTGTACAATTTTTTCCACCTGATGCTAATGATGATGGCTTATACAACAATACAACCTCCTGGCTGGTGTGCTACAGATGAAGAGTACTACGAGCTGCCGAGGCTGTTCCACCTGGACAACTGGGAGGAGTGTGCGGCGAAAGGGGGGATGTACTGCCTCGGGACATTCGAACTCATGCCTTACCGGAATGATCGGCTCTACAACGTTATACAGGTAGATGCCACCTGTTATAACACCTAGAGCAGAAATTATCATGATTTCGTTATAAAAAGTGCAGTGTTGGTAATACTAATCAGTACTTTAACAACAACCAAAAAATTTTTCTCTTCTGTTGAGTGAGTCGCGAAACTAACGTCCTATTCAATATGTTCCAGCATGTGTCTACCGACAGATACCGGTTCAACCACACACGCATACACCGAGGGCTGTGCTTACCATCATCATGTGTTCACTTCCACGATCCTTCTCCAAGAGCACAATTCAGCGCATGCGTGAACAAACTGACCCGTGACCAGTACGGCTTGGAGACTAACCTGACGCAGCTGCAGTACTGCAGGACAGCTGGACATACGCGCTCGTTGGACCAGTGGGACCTCACTTTCTTGTACGTGGCAGGAATGCTCCTGCTGGCCAATGTCGTGGGCACGGTGTACCATCTGATGGCAAGCAAGGACGGCACTTGTAAGTGAATTAGTTAGTTTAATCGACTTCTTTTTTAACCCGAACTTATTCAATGAGTGTGATATGTATTTAACGCCAATGTTTTATTCGTCCTCTATAGTGATCAAGCAGCTGATGGCCTGGTCAGTGGTGGACAACTGGCGACGGCTGACGGCAGACCATAGCGAAGGAGGGGATACCAGGCTGTCAGCTCTGAAGCCTATACAAGGGATGAAGTCTGTATAACATTATTCATTACTATATTCGCTTTGTCACTGCACCGCCATACCATAACTTCCAGAAGGAGTAATTTATTAAGTTTAAGTGATTAAGTTTAATTATATCAGTAGTACCTAGTCGACCCTGTCAGTGCTGATTCTCCTGAACAATGGCTGTAATGAGGTCCGCTGTGTGTTGCAGAGCGCTGACGCTGGTGCTGGTGATGCTGGCTCACTCAGTTCTGGCATATCATCTCACATACCTCTACAATCCGCGGTTTTTCGAGAAAGTAAGCAATTCTTTTTACTATAAAAAACAAATAAGTTACAGATGAAATTCGGAAATAGATAGTCGATATACTTGATAGTAAATAGAAGAGGAATTTTTTAAGTATTTTCAATGACAGCAACATTATTTTCTCTGACAGAGTAGTCACCACATCCTGTCTGCATACCTGCAGAATGGCACATCCATAGTGCAGACCTTCATCATGGTGTCCAGTTTCCTGCTGGCGTACAACTTGCTCCTCCACGTCTCTGATAACCCGAAGAAGCAGCTCTCCATGAAAATGTTCCCACGATGCTTGCTGCACAGGATTGCCAGGTAGCCATCTGTCACCCTTATTGCTTTATTCGTTTGTTTCTTTAAGGTCATTATCGTTGACAAGGTTATCTTCTTGGATGAGTTGATTATTTTAGGGAGTTATTCGTATGTTTGTGTTTATTCACAGAATATCTCCTTTGTACGTGTTCGTGTTGGGTTTGGCTACTACCTGGTGGGCACATGCTGGCGACGGGCCCCTTTGGACCCCAATGGTGAGAGATGAGGCGGCCCACTGCAGAGACAAATGGTGGGCCCAAGTACTGTTTGTCAACAACTTTATAAAACCAAACGACAGGTGTCTCATACACACGTGGTGAGTTCCATATGAAAGTATTTTATTTTTCCGGATAGTAATAATTCTGATTTTATTTTTATATAAATCGTCACTACAATGGTCGTTTACCTTCAAGTTGAAATATGTAACTATGCGTTAACGTCGCATGTTGGTATTGCATCGCTGAGCTTTTCCCTTCCCGTAATAATTGATTATGTTTATGTCTTGATGTTATCATGATGTACTGGCTACATTCACCAGCTGAGCCAATGGTCATGGCAATTTACAATATGTTTGTATGAGGTCTGGCTCACTTTGTACATAATTTACGACTGTAGCAGCCACGTCAATAACTCTCACCGATTCTAGTATTCTGGCATTTAGCCATGAAAATGAATAATGATCTGTTTAAAAAAGTTTCATCTAAAGTCAATCTTGATAAATTCGAGGATGGGCCTAACGCAGAGCCCTGAGGCATACCTACTTTCTATCTATATTTATTATTTGTGGTATGTTTTCTTTAGGTTTCTCGCCGTAGACATGCAACTGTACATCATCTGCGCAGTATTCACGCTGCTGCTTGGTAGGCGGCCACGAGTGGCAGTCAAGATCCTGGCTGTCTGTATTTTCGGATCAATGTTGATGAACTTTGCGATAATATACAACTGGAAACTGAAGCCAATGGTACTGCTTATGATTCCAGAGTAAGTAAAAAACCTTAAAAATCTTGCTAGCTAGATGCTTTATATTCTCTCAAAGAAGTCATTTCCAAAATAGTTATCCTATTGACATTTGCTGATCTTAGTAAACTGATGTAACAACACGTAACAAAGACCACAATCAGTTTCTCACTCGTGCCTTCAGGTTGATGAGGACACAGTTCCCCGGAGAGCGTTCGTTTACATGGCTGTACTCCGCACCTTGGGACAGTCTACCTTCAGCACTAGGCGGGCTACTGGCGGCCTTCTTACATTATTGTCATCAGGAAGACGGATACCAACCTGCACAGAGTAGGGTAAGTATCAGAGACGATAGGCGACAGAAAATAGATTTGACATTTATGCAATCAACTGTAATAAAAAATTAAAGAGTTGCTTTTTATTTTCCAGTGTATAAGAATATTATATCGTCTGTCGGTCCCATGCATGTTTTTGTGGGTCGTTGGAGGGTACTGGATGAAGGGTGTGACCCATCCCTTGATAGTATCTCTGTACGCGACCATAGACAGGCCAGTTTTCGTGACCCTGACTGCCTTTGCAATGTACGGATTTATTAACAAAATTGATAGTAAGTACGACATCAGATTTTACTGATTCTGGTTTCGATATTTTGTAGACTGTAAGAACTGTCATGCCGAAAACTAAATTGTTTAGGTACACTACCTGCTACCTACCTACTATGTACTCTTGATTCAAGAGAACTTCATGTGGTTCTTGTTTACAGGTGTTTGGTGGAAGTTCCTATCGTGGCGCGGTTGGGAGATCCTGGGACGCATGTCTCTGTCCATCTACCTCATTCACTGGCTCATCGCCCTCATGCTACTAGCACAGCGCACCAACACTAACAGAGCTGCTGTTTTTGATATTGTAAGTAAACTTATTCTAGTCTCATTCACACCATCCACACAAGACTAACATTTTACTCACTCAAACTGATCTATGCCAAATGCAAAGTATCTATCGCACAGAAAGCTTTCTATACAAGGTGCTGTTTTAAAGCCGCGTCTATTTCTAATAGATAACTAGGATATCGAGTCTGAGTCCGAATCAATAAAAAAATTGTAGGTAAATATTTTTCATTTTCCTGCAAATTACGGAAATCCGTAAGTGCGAACTACACGCCGCCGTCTTGTAACTAGGCACGCTTAACACACACAAACTCAAACACGTAATTGATATTATTCCTAATTCCATAAAACTACAATAAGAAACATTGCTGTCGCTTATTCTGAAATACTGTCGAACTTAAACGATTTACTATAGGCGTATTTTTAACTATTGGCCTGAAACTTTCTCTTACATTGAACCTGTATGACTTCTGTAACATGCCCCTGTGAAATGTTTCAAAACTAAACCTTGTATACTTTTAGAATTAAACTTACTAACTGAAATAAAATTGAGGTACGTAGCGTACCACCAGGCGTATGCAATGCTAAGAAATATTTCGATGTTACAGGGGTGCCACTGGCTGGGCACAATATTCCTGAGTTACTGCGCTGCTGTACCTTTGCACTTACTCGTCGAACTGCCAGTTATGAGGTTCCTCCAATCCTTGGCCATGTAAACTACAAGAACTTTAGAAAGTTGAGAGTGTAAGTCGCTGTGGACGATTAAAACATTGTATAACAACTAGTTTTTAAGTATTGCGTACTGTAGGCAGCAATGACTATGGGTCATCTCATCTGTGATATTGTTTTAATTTTTATCGTAATTAAATGTAAATTGTCTGCCTTCATGTTCTAGTTGTTAAAGTAGGTAACAGCAAATGATGTTAATCTTATTAATATAATTAGGTTTCGGACTAAATAATTGCATTAGACGCAATCTAGGCATAGCTAATATAGCTAGTAGGTGGGCGTTTGGCTGTAGTACATCCAGTGAACATTAACTATTGAATCAATGGATAAAATAAACCTCAGTGGATAAAATATACCTCGAATATACAAAAACCGTGTTTTATTTTAATACTAAACTTATCTCTAAAAACTGTATACTGTTTAAAATGTTGATATTAATCTCATTAATTTATCACTACCTCATAAAGAAAATGAACAGCGAGAGAAATTCATTTTTATTATAACCATGATAATATAATATGAACGAATTTCCTGTAATAAAACATTCTATTTTCGTCCGCTCTCCACTATACGAGCTGCAATAACTCACTGTGAGTGTATCGGAACGTGCTAACTTGACATTGACAACTGACTGACGTCAGTCAGTTGTCTGTCGCGCGTATGACGTTAGTTCGTGTGATTATTGGACCAAACCAACGTTAATACGCAAATTGTTGTGTTTGTAGGGTCTGTTCCTGCTCAAATTACGTAATTAAGGTGTTAGTGTAGTGCGGAGGCGATGGGAAACCACCACAGCCATGATACAAAGGGCGGGGGAGATCAATCAGGTAGTGGAACTAGCACGCCGCGAGGTTCCCAACGAGGTGCTGGCTCTCGTTCCGGTTCTGGTGGTGACTTGCAAGGCCTAGCGGAGGCTAAGGAGAAGCCTCCGCCGTCTATGGTGCCGGTGGAGAAGCTCGGCAAGGTGAGGAAACACTTGCATGTCCATTTTAATTAGCGAGGGTCATCGTCAGGGTTAGATTGACGTTTCCTGTTAGTATGTTTGTTTTGATTCGCGTTGATAACGACCGTATCGGTAAATCTTCAACGTTTGACAGGTTCGAGTCGGGTCGCGAATGATTGAATCATGGAATGTTTTCAGAAAATGTGTGACTATTGAGGATGAGGATTCGTATGAGATTTGTAAATAGATATACGATTGTAATGTGAACTAGAAGTTATATCTCGGCAGTCAAGTGATATTTATGAGTGCTAGATAAAGATGATTCACGAGGATTTGTAACACATTCTTTATCTTAGTATCTTAATCTTGGACTTTTTACACCAAACAACTGGGAATTATGATCTTAATGAGTATTATAACTTAATTACAATGCTGTGAAAACAGAACTGTAAGCCTTGTCTATGAAAAATTACAATAGACAATCCCAGTTACCACAGAGTTGACCTTGGTCATTGTCCTGAGGTCTAGCCCCACACTGAGCACATGCAAGGTCATCTGTAACATTTCATACAATCATGATTTGTTTCAAGTGTCTGTGGAATCATTATTAATTTAACATTATGTCTGACTGACATGCTATCTCTGTTGTACATACAAATAACAGACAACACTGATTGAATGTTTTAAATAAAGAAGTGTTAACTAATTAGATTGGATCCAATTTATTCAAAATATTTACCAAGCTATCCCTAGTGTTAATCTAAAGAAATTTTACATACTATTAAGCTCTAAAATATAAAGTCTCCTTTCTACAAAAAACATAATGACAATAATGCAGAAACAAACTATTAAGTACAATTGGAATTAATTATTTTTTTTACTTAGAGATTTGTTTGTTCCATTTTTATTGCTACAACTGAAATTACAAAGATTGTTTAATTATGAACTGAATAATTGTGCAGTAACTATAGGCTGTTGACTACTGTTTGTTGTTCATTAATTTAGTTTATGTATGGAGTGATTTTTATGTTAATGTGTTCAGTAAAATTAATGATTGGTAATTCCAACTTTTATTTTACACACAGACCTGTCTGAGTGTTCTCATCTGTGTTGGATCAACAGGTAGTTTGTCTCGACCACCTGTCTACGATGTAAATGTAGTGCAGTGTTTACAAAACTAACAGTGCTATGGAACATTGAACTCATCACTGTATAGGTTTTAAATAGCATAAACATACAAATAAAAAATTGTATCAGTTAGAGAGAACAGTATGAACACAACCTATTCTTATTGGAGCCTAGCTTCACTGAAGGACAGACTATTATTTATTGTATCAGTTAGAGAGAACAGTATGATCACAACCTATTCTTATTGGGGCCTAGCTTCACTGAAGGACAGACTATTATTTATTGTATCAGTTAGAGAGAACAGTATGATCACAACCTATTCTTATTGGAGCCTAGCTTCACTGAAGGACAGACTATTATTTATTGTATCAGTTAGAGAGAACAGTATGATCACAACCTATTCTTATTGGAGCCTAGCTTCACTGAAGGACAGACTATTATTTATTGTATCAGTTAGAGAGAACAGTATGATCACAACCTATTCTTATTGGAGCCTAGCTTCACTGAAGGACAGACTATTATTTATTGTATCAGTTAGAGAGAACAGTATGATCACAACCTATTCTTATTGGAGCCTAGCTTCACTGAAGGACAGACTATTATTTATTGTATCAGTTAGAGAGAACAGTATGAACACAACCTATTCTTATTGGAGCCTAGCTTCACTGAAGGACAGACTATTATTTATTGTATCAGTTAGAGAGAACAGTATGATCACAACCTATTCTTATTGGAGCCTAGCTTCACTGAAGGACAGACTATTATTTATTGTATCAGTTAGAGAGAACAGTATGATCACAACCTATTCTTATTGGAGCCTAGCTTCACTGAAGGACAGACTATTATTTATTGTATCAGTTAGAGAGAACAGTATGATCACAACCTATTCTTATTGGAGCCTAGCTTCACTGAAGGACAGACTATTATTTATTGTATCAGTTAGAGAGAACAGTATGATCACAACCTATTCTTATTGGAGCCTAGCTTCACTGAAGGACAGACTATTATTTATTGTATCAGTTAGAGAGAACAGTATGATCACAACCTATTCTTATTGGAGCCTAGCTTCACTGAAGGACAGACTATTATTTATTGTATCAGTTAGAGAGAACAGTATGATCACAACCTATTCTTATTGGAGCCTAGCTTCACTGAAGGACAGACTATTATTTATTGTATCAGTTAGAGAGAACAGTATGAACACAACCTATTCTTATTGGAGCCTAGCTTCACTGAAGGACAGACTATTATTTATTTTATATTTGTTAACTTTTCAAATTATGGTTTATTAATTTAAATAAATACTTTTGAGTTTGAGTTTGGAGACAAATTATTATAAGACTGATATTTATTTGTTGACTTCCAATTTATAGCATTACATAACAATGGATTAGTGGATGTACTTATCGTCTATCAAAATGAAAATATTCTTTACCTGTTTGTGAATATGTGTTAGCATATATTATCACAAGTTTAGAGTATCATGTGATAGCCATCACATGACGTCGTGGCTAATGAGCGCCGCTGTGCCGCGACACCGCGACGTCGGTTGCTGCTTGATTGAGCTCATGAATACATACATAGAGATGCACTAATTGACGCTCTCTATGTACCGAACCAATTCGCACATTAACGAACATTACTGATTTATCGGAATTACAATCGATTATAAAGTTTTATTTAATTTAGTTTGCTGAAATATTATTATTTATTTGTTTTGGGAAATTGAAGTTGGATGCCTACATTGAATTTTATTTATTTTGTGGTTTAACTATAACTTAAGTTAAATGTGATGTGAAGTAAGTAGTTGTATTATATGAGATGAGTTATATTATGTCTCCATATAAAAAGCGTTACAATACGAACTTTATTTTGTAAAGCAACAAAAACATCCAGGGCCGTTTTCTTGTATTTCTTCATTATATTTGACATGGAAATAGTAAATTAGTGCTACATACCTCCAAACCTTCAACAGCATGCTAAGGATGTCGTTAAGCTCTCAGAATGCTGTGGAAGGAAGATCGAATTATTTTGCTGAGTTCTTACGACTAGTTAGTTAAAGCTATCCTAAAACCCAATCATTACCTGAGTATTTTGTCTCCGAAATCAAAATAAAACAGGTAGTTTGGACAACTTTCTGGGAAACTTTTGCCTCCTTTCTATTCTATAAAAAATAAATAAAAAGAAAACTATTTGACATTATTATTAACACTTTAGTCAGTGACAATTTGCTCTACCTAGATGTGTATTTTCAAAGTATGAATTAGTAACTGATTAGTAATTACAGCTCTTTAAACAAACTCGATACTTAATCGATATAATCGGCTCTGTGTCCCGTTATCCGTAGCTCTATGCCAGCATATCTTAATGTGTGTTAATATCGAATAATTCGCTGCTGACAATCTTATCACAGTGATTGATAGCCGTGATTGTGTGCCCTCACCGCCTCACCGCCAACCGTCGCGTGTCGGTCACAAGCGACGCGTGTTTACGAACTAGTTAAATAAATAAATTACGTAAACTAAACTACAGACGAAGAAAAAAATGTGTAAATTATAGAAAAATGAACTTTATGTCAATAAAAAAGTAATAAAGCCATAGTTAATCGAATAATTCAGTTTTTATAATTACGTTAAAAGTGCGTCACTATGGAGCGATGGAGGCGTATTGTTAAAAACATGCGGTTCTCGATGATGGGCATACAAGTCAGCAGGGTCAAGAAGAAGAAAACTGCTTCCCCTACTTGTAAAGTACGTATTAATCAATCCACAAAGAACTGCAGTGTGTTATACTATGTATACCTACTTGCTTTTTGATAACTGGTTATTTCGTGGTTTTATATTCAGGGACAAGGAGTAGTGAAATCATTATAGCGCATCAGTCGTTGCGTATTCTGTTTATGATTATGGACCCTGGTCGTGGCTTGAAACTACTCGAGCGTCATCTCGAACAATTACGCACTTAAGTAAGACAAGTCGTGGCTATCTCCGCTACTTTTCAGCTTGTGGTTGCAAACTGCGTGAATATTGACTTTGACTTTGACTTTGACTACGTATCAACTGATGTGGTTCGAACTGACAGAATTATCAATGAAACATAATTGATGGCCGATAATCATTGTTAATGACTGATAGTGCATTGTTTTCATATGCACTTGTGTGAAAATATACTTCACAATAATGGATCAAGAAAATAAAAGGAAGCGAACGATGATAACAAACTATAGTTATACCTTGTACAATCTAAACTAAGTTCAATTGTAAACCAGCATTGAAGTAATCATTCACAATCATATTGCTTGCCAGGCCAGGCTTGTAGTGCCAGGCCTGACCAAGCTATTGTATTTATTACAAAGAAATGCTCTATGCTGCATGCAGTTTTGCTCTCAATATCTCCCAAATGTGTAACAATCCATGACGCTGCAATCAGCTGATTAACGAGTTTCCATTGTTCATCATGACGTCACTCACAATCTAGTGTAAACTCAATTTTACGAGAGCGTGCTCTTGACATTGAGCTCCGATGCAGCTATTAATACTTCGGCATAATAAACAGATTTTCGGATCATGGCTTTCTGTAACATCCTTTATGTTATCAAAGTTTATTTATAACTCGGTGTTCCCGTGGCTGTAATTTACCGGATATAATTCCGGATATAATACTTCTCATCTAACTATCGAACACAACTAGGAGTACTAATAAAGAAAGAAGAGACATGTGCGTTTTCAAGAGCCAAGACACAAAACAATACAATAATACCGAAACACACGTCACGTGGGATGTGGACGTGCATAATGTCCCGAGATTGCATCGAAAAGGGTTATTCGAGTAGGTAATTCAGCATGCGCAAGACAATAATCTTGCACTGATGTTCTACTGAACCATATTAATGGATTAGTGGAATGGAATTTATAGATCAATACCTCTACTAAACATCACTTTTATTTCGTGCAGGACAGTAGCTCGGATATACAAACTATGTATCTATTTGGTATATTATAGAGTTGTCTCTCAAATTATTTCTGCATACAAATCCTCCACATTTGCCCGTCTATCAAAATACATTCACCTGTGCAAATACTATGACGTTAATTTATTTTTAAACGTATTTGTCTAGCAATAAAACTGAAAATATTTATTTAGTTGAACTGCTGACTGTCGGTCACATTAAAATAGGTATATCTTGATGCTCTTTGTTACAGTTACTAGTCCAGAAGTCACAAAAAGAAGATGGAGTCAACGGAGTCACAGAGAACTCTTTCACAGTGAGTGCTAATCGTAATATCCTTCACTAAGCTTTTTATTCAAAACTACTATGGTGAGTTTCACAAGTAACTAAGTTCTGAGGTATCCAACGGTTGTCTCCAGAAATACCTATTCCCGATGTACCCGGAGCTGGCCCGCCAGTTCTTCAAGTACATCCACCGCGTGGGCAAGTGCAAAAACAAGCACATCCCACTGTCCACGTTCCGGCAGCAGTGCGAGAAGATACTCGCCATGCTGGACGACGCCATGATCATCGAAACTTACGTCAGGTACGCAACACAAGATTCAGAGCACACTTGCACATCTTGTAGAAATATTACATCGAAGCCAGGCATTGTTTCCAGCTTAGCCACTACTAAATATTACCGTGTTTCTTCTGGTCTATTTCCAAAATAGGTTAAATGTTCAGTATTGCTCAGGTCTTACCACAGAAATATTAAAACACGGTCTTACACATCGATTTTAAGCATTTGTCCTGTCTACGTACCTAATGATCGATTTTCCTCTGGTATCATTAGTTAGTCTCATCTGTGAGTGCAGCGTCATCAGTAGCTCGACATGCAGTCAGTCACGTCTTGTCGTCTTTGTCTCGTCGCAGTCTGCAACAATGTTGATGACGATCAGCTATAAATAACTAGAAGGTCATCATATCGCGGCGCTAGGTTTTTGTTTGTATTATCACTGTCAAAGTCATTGCAAACTTCCGGAGATTTCAGATACTTCTGGAAATTAATGATAATCTTACACTTGTACATAATAACAATGACGTAATAAAAACCTCTTTAGACCTAGTTACCGATGGTAGCAGGTATCGTAGTAGCTTATAACTAGTTAAGGCTATACAGGGGGGTATATGTGCAGGATGTTCGCTGCAGAGACGGACGAGAATATGGTGACCCCGGACGGGCTGCGCAGTCTGCTCTATACCAGCTACAAGCTCTCCATGGACCACTACCCTGAGGGGCCGCAGACTTGTCTCATGGTAAGTCTATTCAAGGAACTGTGAGAATTGAAGTGTTACCTCATGCAGGACAGAAACAATACTTACCATTGGTATATTTATGTTCAGATCAACAAAACGTTATCAGTGGTCGTGAACGGTTGCTTCAACAAGAAGGACATGCACAGCGTCGGCTTCGTAGTGCGCTGGCTGGAGGAGCACTGTCACAGACTTATATTCCCAGTGCATAGGTAAGTACATGGGGACTAGTAGACGTATGGTAACTGCAGAGTAGAGTCTCACTTCTACTCTTCTCGTAGTTGTCGAAAGAGCCGACTCAGGGATTTCACATTTAACAGAGACTGGTCAGCAGCTACTGACCGACTGATAACTTTTTAAGGTACGACCTTGTAATCGTTCGTCAAGTGTGGAGATTATGGCAAGTCCCTGTTTTGGAAAGGAGTTTCACAGTCCAGCTGTGATGATGTCGAGTGGGAATTGAGTGAGTTGTTATGTGCAGGTACTGCGTGCACATGCTGGCGACGCGGCACCGCGACGTAGCGTCGTGCGCGGAGCCGAGCGGGTCGGGGTCGGGGCTGGAGCTGGCCACGCCGGTGCTGGAGCGCGGCGCGTGGCCGGCGGCCAGCGCGCTGCTGCCGCTGTCGGGCGCGTGGCTGCTGGCCGGCACGGCGCCGCCGCTGTACTCGCGGCCCTCGCAGCCGCCGCCGCAGCCCGCGCACGGTACTCCGCAGCTACACAGTCCTTCCATTCATCAAGAACGACTATATCCTTTACCTTCACTCCTTAACCCGTCACGCAACCTATAAAACTTTTCCTTGATCATCTCTTCCCCCTCCATCCTTTTGCACTCGCACACCATATGATCGTCTTAACGACGTGTCCAGTAACCGTACTGTATGTACCAGGCGGCGGCCTGGCGTCGGCAGCGTGGTTGGCTCGGCTAGTATGCGCGGTGCCGTCTCACTGGGCACAGCTGTACGCGTCCCGCGACCACGGCCTGGGCGCCAACCGGTTCCTGCATCATACACTCGCCTACAGGTACACTAGATACTGGATACTGTAATGTACTCTTCATGTAACATAATTCTTATTATGATACTTACATTGGTGACACCCTGCAAATGAAATACTGAATGTTTTTTGTTGTATTCTACAACGGTCTTAAAATATTTCTTTAATAAAGTTTAAGCTCTGTCCCTGAAGATTTGAGAAAATTTTGAAGCCTACCTAAAAGTCATTGGGTATTATCTACATTCAGCAGTAAACGTCTGGTGGCTGACATGTTGGTAAAGATAGTGTGTGTAGGGGCCCTACGATAGTGTTGGTGTCTGCCGGCGAGCTGGTGGTGGCGCTGGGCGCGGCGCAGGAGTGGCGCGAGACGCACCAGTACTGGGGGGGGCGGGACTGCGCGCTACTGCAGATACAGCCCACGTACGTAGACTGACGTAGTGTACACCGTGTTCGATAGCTTATTTATAAGTGCTTTAGATGTCATTCTAGAGAAAATATTCAGGTTTTATGCAAAAATCTGAAATGATCACCTGAATGTCTCATATTTTTTACCCTTTTTCAGTTTCAACTTTTCTAACCAATAATAATTACTTTCATGTCTCAATTACCCACTATAGTCAATTAAAGTTATTTGATTTTGTTTCCAGGTTTTCAGTAGTAGAGAAGGGTCCGAAGATGTTGTACCTGAACACTGCGATCCGTGGCTACCCGAAGGGTCTCCGCGCGGGCTCCGACCCTCGCAAGCCATTGCTTATCATACCGGAGGACTTCGACTCCGTCACCTTCAAAGGAGTGCCGTATCCTCTCGAGGCTATTGAGGTAACCATGCATTTTTTTATGAGATGAGGTGGTAAACGAACAGACGGATTACCTGTTGGTAAGCAGTCAACGCCGCCCATGGACACCTTGAACATCAAAGGCGTTACACGTTACCTTTTACGTGGCCTTTTGGGAATTGGGAATTTGAGGATAGTGGGGGATTAAAGGATGTGGGAGACTGGGGAGGTGGGGGAGGGTACTTGGAGTTCCAGTAATCTCACTCGTGCAATGAGATATAACGCGAGCGTTATTTTACGTTGGTTTTCTGTGCGGCCGTGGTACCACGACGGCCGAGTCGAGCCATTGTTGGAGCATGGTTGTTCCACATGTAATGTATCAAGGAACTGGTTACATATATAACTGACTGCCCCCTTGGTCCGGTGGCTGGCTGGGCTGCCGCGCTACATGTCGCGTTCGATTCCCGCACGGAACAACTCTCTGTGTGATCCACATATTGTTGTTCCAGGTCTGGGTGTCAAGTGTATGTGAACTTGTATGTTTGTAAACGCACCCACGACACAGGAGAAAATCCTAGTGTGGGGCAAGCGTTTTATTCTAAATAAAAAAATGTTATAAAACGTATGATTCTGTTCCCCCAGGTATGGGGTTGCGGCGACCAGACATCCCGCGAGGTACAGCTGGAGATCAAGAAGTGGCAGGTCAAGGAGGCGGAGAGGCAACGATGTGTAAGATTACATTACTTACCTACTTCTATTTATCATCATCATCATCATATCAGCCATAGGACGTCCACTGCTGAACATGGCCTCAATGACTGCCAGATGGGCTGGTTGGAAGCGACCTGCATACAACTGCACGCTAATTCTTTTATTAGTTTTTAATTTTCAACCTTAATTTATTGCAATAGAGTTCAAATCAATTAAATAATTTGATAACATTCAACTTCTAACTGCGATCACGACTATAATCAGGTTTGTTATTACTGTTGGGGTTTGGAGAGGTGAAGCCATTGCTCCGACTCCCCTCAGTTATCTAGCACATCTGCCCTCTGGAGTCAAGTTTGGGTGATCTGTCAGATGATCTCTGTAGTTGGCTGAGTATGTCTACTTCGTCCAGTATAGTGGGAATTTGCAGGTATTCGTGGATTTATGAGTTGCGAGTGTACCAGGGTTTAGGGATACTGTAGAGGTAGTATTGGATTTCTGAGTTGCGAGTGTACCAGGGTTTAGGGATACTGTAGAGGTAGTATTGGATTTCTGAGTTGCGAGTGTACCAGGGTTTAGGGCTACTGTAGAGGTAGTATTGGATTTCTGAGTTGCGAGTGTACCAGGGTTTAGGGCTACTGTAGAGGTAGTATTGGATTTCTGAGTTGCGAGTGTACCAGGGTTTAGGGATACTGTAGAGGTAGTATTGGATTTCTGAGTTGCGAGTGTACCAGGGTTTAAGGATACTGTAGAGGTAGTATTGGATTTCTGAGTTGCGAGTGTACCAGGGTTTAGGGATACTGTAGAGGTAGTATTGGATTTCTGAGTTGCGAGTGTACCAGGGTTTAGGGATACTGTAGAGGTAGTATTGGATTTCTGAGTTGCGAGTGTACCAGGGTTTAGGGATACTGTAGAGGTAGTATTGGATTTCTGAGTTGCGAGTGTACCAGGGTTTAGGGATACTGTAGAGGTAGTATTGGATTTCTGAGTTGCGAGTGTACCAGGGTTTAGGGATACTGTAGAGGTAGTATTGGATTTCTGAGTTGCGAGTGTACCAGGGTTTAGGGATACTGTAGAGGTAGTATTGGATTTCTGAGTTGCGAGTGTACCAGGGTTTAGGGATACTGTAGAGGTAGTATTGGATTTCTGAGTTGCGAGTGTACCAGGGTTTAGGGATACTGTAGAGGTAGTATTGGATTTCTGAGTTGCGAGTGTACCAGGGTTTAGGGATACTGTAGAGGTAGTATTGGATTTCTGAGTTGCGAGTGTACCAGGGTTTAGGGATACTGTAGAGGTAGTATTGGATTTCTGAGTTGCGAGTGTACCAGGGTTTAGGGATACTGTAGAGGTAGTATTGGATTTCTGAGTTGCGAGTGTACCAGGGTTTAGGGATACTGTAGAGGTAGTATTGGATTTCTGAGTTGCGAGTGTACCAGGGTTTAGGGATACTGTAGAGGTAGTATTGGATTTCTGAGTTGCGAGTGTACCAGGGTTTAGGGATACTGTAGAGGTAGTATTGGATTTCTGAGTTGCGAGTGTACCAGGGTTTAGGGATACTGTAGAGGTAGTATTGGATTTCTGAGTTGCGAGTGTACCAGGGTTTAGGGATACTGTAGAGGTAGTATTGGATTTCTGAGTTGCGAGTGTACCAGGGTTTAGGGATACTGTAGAGGTAGTATTGGATTTCTGAGTTGCGAGTGTACCAGGGTTTAGGGATACTGTAGAGGTAGTATTGGATTTCTGAGTTGCGAGTGTACCAGGGTTTAGGGATACTGTAGAGGTAGTATTGGATTTCTGAGTTGCGAGTGTACCAGGGTTTAGGGATACTGTAGAGGTAGTATTGGATTTCTGAGTTGCGAGTGTACCAGGGTTTAGGGATACTGTAGAGGTAGTATTGGATTTCTGAGTTGCGAGTGTACCAGGGTTTAGGGATACTGTAGAGGTAGTATTGGATTTCTGAGTTGCGAGTGTACCAGGGTTTAGGGATACTGTAGAGGTAGTATTGGATTTCTGAGTTGCGAGTGTACCAGGGTTTAGGGATACTGTAGAGGTAGTATTGGATTTGCTGGCTGTTGTGGCTGTTGGCCACAGTTGGATTCCATACGTTCAGATTGGTATTATTATGGTGCAATAAATCCTTAGCTTGTTGGACAAGGACAGTGCAGTCAAAGTCAAAGCATTTATTTCAATTAAACCATAGTTTGGTACTTTTGAAACGTCAACAAATACAAAATAAATAATAGTCTGTCAGTCAGTCCGTCAGTGAAATTAGGTGAAGCTAGGTGCTCATTCCAAAACGTAGATTCGAATGGAGAAGAACGAGTAAGAAACTCCATTCGTTACTCTTTTAAAAAAGTATGTTCTACAATGTCTCTGATACATATTTCAATACTGTCCGCATATGTAAGAACAATGCAAAGACACGCTTGACGCATTATACTAATAACTTACTAAAATAAAAAAATAAAAATCTTAAGTCTAACATGGTGCTCACATATGCATACTGACAATCCATAGAAATAGTGCTTCTATACAAGAAAAAGGAAACTCTTTGTTTCAATAAAGAAAGAAATGCTCGATGCCATAAGGAAACTAGATTGTCTACATTAGAATTAGATAGATCACACAGAGAAAGTATTAAATTATGTATTATATTACCTACTATTGGAATTTAACTACTGACTACATTTGAGTATTGTCCAGTGGAGCCGAACCAACATGCTGCCAAGCATTCTTATCTTCAAAATAATCTGTCAGTGTGTAGTAAGCTTGATTACATAATTCGCGCTTAATAAATGTTTTAAATTTACTTTCATTGAGATCAAGTATGCTATTTGGTATTTTATTATAGCATTTAATACCTAACCCCATAAAGGATTTCTGTACTTTGGACAGTCTGAATTGCGGTATAGCTAACTTATTTTTGCCTCTAGTATTAAAATTGTGTCTATCGCTTATTTTTTCAAACAATTGCCTATTTTTCCTTACATACATTATATTTTCAAACCTCTATATATATTGACAGGGCACCGTTAAAATATTTATCGTTTTAAACAATTCTCTCAACGATTCGCAACGGCATAAGTTATATATTGCTCGGATAGCCCGCTTTTGCAGAATAAATATTGATTCTATTTCTGCAGCTCGACCCCACAACAAAATGCCGTACGACAAAATGCTGTGGAAATAACTAAAATAGACAAGCCTAGCTGTGTCTACGTCCGTGAGCTGTCTAATCTGTCTAACTGCAAAAGCAGCTGAGCTCAATCTCCCCGAAAGCGCCTTTATATGCGGACCCCATTGTAGCCTATTGTCTAACGTAATGCCTAAAAATACTGAAAAATTCTAACTTTTGACCGTTAAAAACAATATCACAATCGTTACTACGCACGTTTGGTAAACTGAATTTAATACATTTTTTTTTTCATCAAGTGCTAGATTATGAATGGTAAACCAATTATGCACTTGAAGAATGGAGCTGTTTACGCCGTCAAGATTATTTGTACGTCGATCTACTTTAAAAATTAATGATCTGCAAAAAGCACCATTCTTGGTTCATTTTTAAATATAAATGGCAAATCATTTATATAGACTAAAAAGAGAAAGGGACCCAATATTGAACCTTGAGGAACGCCCATATTCATCCCAGAGCCCTGTGAGTTAATACCGTTAACATGAACCTTTAACTGTCTTTCTTCTAAATAAGATTTCATAAGACGGAGCACAGAGTTTCTTATCCCGTAGTGATCTAATTTCAGCAAAAGTGTTTCGTGGTCAACGCAATCAAATGCTTTGGAGAGGTCACAAAAGACACCAATAGCATCCTGTGCTTCCTCCCAAGCACCAAATATTTCCTTAATCAAAGTGACACCGGCGTCAGTTGTGCAACGACCTTTAGTGAAACCGTATTGTTGTTGGTGAAAGATGGAATGTTTATTAAAATGATGAAGCATCCGAGACAGCATCAACTTTTCAAAGACTTTGCTGAGAACCGGTAAAACAGACACTGGCCTATAGTTGTTAGGTTCTTTAGTGTCACCACTTTTAAATAGTGGGATAACCTTACTATATTTCATTAGGTCAGGGAAAACACCGTCATCTATACATTTATTGAAAATCACAGCCAGATATGGCGCTACAGTTTGGATAAGTGACTTGCAAACCATTACCGATAAGCCCCAAAGATCCTCCGTTGATTTGGTCTTGATTTCTTTAAAAACTTTTATAATTTCTAGAGGATTCGTATATCGAAAACTAAAGTCGTATTGACATGATTCTATGTTGTTCTTAAGCAAAGTTACAGAGAGGTTTGCTGATGACTTTAAATGTTCAGTTGTTTTAATAGGAATATTAGTAAAAAAAATTTCTAACTTCTGGGCTACATCTACGTTTGATGAAATCTGTCCCCTTCGGTATTTAAATTAAATTCTGAGTTTCTTAATCTTTTCCTACCAGTCTCGTTGAGTATAACTTTCCAAGTAGTTTTTATCTTATCATCAGACGATTTTATTTTATTACTAATATAAAGACGTTTCGCGACTCTGCATACTATTCTAAAGGTTTTTGAATAAGATGTTACATACTGGTGAAATTGGGGGTCATTTTTGTACGGTTTCATTCCATAAAGTTCAAAAAGTCTGTCCCTACTCTTACGAATACCTACAGTTGCCCAATCGCTAAATACAAATTTGGTATGAATATCTTTATTTTTTATTGGCAAAATATTGTTAAATTCTTTGTTTAACATCTCAAAGAAATCATTTGTACGGGGTGTAAGGTCGTAGGTAGATATCAAACGCATAAGTGACCGTAAAAGTTTATTGTTCATAAGAAGTTCAGAGCACTTTCTTAATGTTAATGTTTAATGTTAAAAATGTTAGAAATGTTAATGTTTATGTTATATGATGAATGCACCCGTTCTGTCCGCGATCGACAAGTACACTAACGTGTCGTATGTTCATGTTAATACAATACATGAAAACTGCTTCGCAAGCAGGTGTTCGGGTTTACACCGAACATATTCCGGGGCGGCGTAAGTTAGGATGAGATGAGATGAGAGTACAATTATGTTAGTTGGCGAATATGATGCTATCCTAAAGTTTAGTAGATGATATTTAAAAGTAAACAATGCTATGCTAATGATTACATTCAAGAGATACTATAAGAGACCTTATAATATAATCTTAAAGTCCCAATTTTTTTTGTTTTCGCAACACTACACTTTGATTGGCTTTGCACAAAACACTTATTCCACTTTACTCACTGGACTATCGGTTAGCCCTGTTATGTTTACGCACCAACACTACACACTACTCGCGACGTTAACACTTTGAAGTGCCATGTCGGGGGAGATGAGCACGCGTCGCATGCGACGTCGTCGCCACCGCCACAGGAACACGGCTGCCACCAGAACTGCTGCCAGGACGAGGGTATAGCTGACGACATAGTGATGTATGTCGTGCGGTGTCAGCAATTCGACTGGCTCAATATTTTCGTGGTTCATTTGTTTGATTTGTTTATAGAGTTTAAGAAGATCTACATCTATCTCTTCTTTACTCGTTTGGTTATCGTCATTTATATCAACTGGAATGCTCATGTTGATTATGTCGTTTAATTGATCAATGTTTGGCGAGTATATGTTTGGAGATACAGTTATGTTATTGATAAATGGTGTGTTTGAGTGCAACGTGAAGTCTTCTCCTTTAACTATACAACCTTCTTCAAGAAGTATTATCCCAGCTTGACTTAGTTGTTCGACTGTTACTTTTTCCCCACATATTATTTTAATTGGGTAATTGTTACAACAATAAAATAAATATTGAGAAGGATTGTGTAGTGGTATCCATCGGTTTGAACATATATTTTGTTCAATTTTGCATGTGTTCGTCTCATGATTAAAGTTGCAGAAATAGTTGTTATCGCTGCCTAGATGGTAAACAGGTTTCTTTATCAGGCACATATAATTTTCATCTCGTGTTTGGCATTCGGACAGTTCATTGCCGTTAATGGGAATATACGAGTCTTTCTTTAGGTTTACGGCAATATATTCTGATTTAGGGTAAATGGTGGTCATATTCTTTCCAAATTGTTTGGGTATCGGTATTACTCGGTAGAGCTTGTACCGGTCTCTACTGATTAGCGGTAAAGTTATTTGAAATATGAAGTATTCTTCAGTGATTCTTGTTTTTATTTGTAAAAGGTGATAAATGCTTGTGACATCTTTTTGATCACCAGGTAGTGTTATGTCATCAGACAATTGGCCCGCAATCACGTTGAGTTCCTGCTGCAGCTGTTTAGGTGTTAAGAGATGCATGTTAAACTGGCCGTGATGTATATCTGTTAAAGTATCTAATAGTGTTTCTTGATTTCCTCTTAATGTTTGCAGCAAGGTATTAGCAGTTAAGGCGGCTACTATCTGACTTTGAACTTCACTGATATTGGACACAGCTTGCTGAATGCTATTAGTTAATTTCTCAAGCTGTAGTAAATGTTGGTTTATATTTTTGTGTTGTCTGTGGATTATTTCTTTAGTTCTTTTTAGGATGTTATATTCCGACTCTACAATAGATGTTTGATTTTTCCATAATTTTGCCAAATGATTTTGATTTTGTTTTAGAAGGTTTATGTCCTTTGTGTATTGTTCCGCAAAACGCTCGTCTAATACTCCGAAGAGATAATTTGCTGCATAGCCAAGACCATTGATAAGGCCCCGACGCTGTCTGGAGTATTGGATGAAATGTTGAGTCATCAAAAGCGTGTTATAATATTGTAGTTCCATGAACTCGTGCTGGAGTTGTGGTACTATCATTTTACATACCGCACTGTCTGTCGTAGTACAAGTTTTATCTAAATGAGATATTAGTTTGTTTAATGCTGTTGTTCCTTCCCAGTAAGGCGACATGTCATAATAAATTACTAATGTCCATTTATCGCGAATTAAATTCATTTTAGCCACTGAGTCAAAATATAAAGACTGTTCTTTTCTTATTTTCATAATGTTATAACTCCCATACACCGTGTTTGTTAATATTGTTATAAATAATAGTAAGGTCATAGCCAATGATGCGAAATTAATTCGACCAGGTTTGATTGAGCTTTGCGGTTTTGGCTCGTTTATCTCTGGTTCCTTAGCGTCTGACACGTTCATGGGTAACAGAGAAAGTTTGATAACGGGTCTCTTTATGATTCCGTTTTTAGTTTTTAGTGAGACGACTCGAACCAAGCCGTCCTTACCCGGGTGGAGTTCGACCACTCGTCCCATAGGCCATTTTCCAGTAGGTATATTGTTTTCCTGAAGTATAACTAAATCACCTATTTTCAAATTCGGCTTTGGTCTCAACCATTTACTTCTTACGTTTAATTGGCAGAGATATTCTGTTTTCCATCTTCTCCAAATATCCTCAGATATTTTACGAACCAAATACCAACGTTTCCTTGCATCATTCTCTGTTTCGATAATTGTTAAACCTGCTCGGCCTGTTAGGAAATGAGCTGGAGTTAAACAGTCAATATCTTCTATGTTTTCTGATAAAGGACACAGTGGTCTAGAGTTGAGGCATGCTTCCAACTGAGCTAGGATTGTGGAGTATTCCTCGAATGTGAGCTTTTGCTCCCCAATGACTCGCTTCAAATGAAACTTGAGGCTCCTGACGGCTCTTTCCCACAAACCCCCTGCGCTGGGCCAAGAAGGGGCGTTGAAATGCCAGTCGATGTTGTATTCTATTACTTCTGTTAATAACTTGTCATTAAATATTTGTTTTATCTGTTGATACTCTTGTTGTAATAGGTTATTAGCTCCGACAAAGTTTGTACCTTGGTCACTATAAATGTGACGTGGAGCTCCTCGTCTAGCTGCCATCCTCTTTAAAGCAGCCAAGAAAGCAGAACTTGTTAGGTCGGACACTAGTTCTAAGTGTACGGCCTTGGTGACCATACAAATAAAAATCGCCACATACCCCTTGGTTGTTCGAACTCCTCGCCCTTTGTTGGCTTTAATTTCCACAAAGCCCGTATAGTCAACGCCACTGTGGAAAAATGGAGGCGCCGGGTTACTTCGTTCCTCAGGAAGGTCACCCATTAGCTGTTGTTGTCTTTTTGTATCATGTTTTCGACAAATGATACATGTTCTTATTTGTTTCTTTGTAGTGTTGATTCCCCTCGTTATCCAATATTTTTGTCGCAGTTTAGCTAAAGTCACTTGGGGTCCACCGTGAAATGTTAGTAGATGTGCTTCATTGATAAGAAGTTCTGCTAATCGACTTTTATGATGAACGATTTTGGGATGTCGCATCTCCTCGTTTATGTTGGCATGTTTTAGTCTTCCACCTACGCGTAACAATCCATCCGAATCAATAAATGGATTTAAATTAAGTAACAGGCTTTTAGAACCTACATTACCTTGTTTATGTAAATGTTCTATATCTGTTCCAAAGTCTTTGTTTTGCATAAATTTTATCATAATTGTTTTCGCTTCCCGTAACTCTTGCAATTTGAGATAGTCCGGTAGTTGTTTACGATGATGTTTAGGAATGATAGCGCGGCGTATCCATGCTAACACTCTTGTTATTTTGTTTATATTGTTAAATCTATCAAATAATTGTTCGATAATGTTCGGAGTTGTTTCTTGTACAATGTTTATTTGTTTCTGAAAAATCTTAACTTCTTCATAATTTTCGAATTGTTGATGTTCAGGTTCATTTTCTGGGTTCCAGCTTTGTAGCCATTGTGGCCCATGCCACCATAACTTATGATTCACTAATTGCGAAGGTAATAGACCACGGCTGGCGCAGTCTGCTGGATTTTCCGACGTTTTTACATAATGCCAGCGTTCAGGAGGTATTACTTTTGTTATTTTGTCCACTCTATTAGCTACGAATACCTTCCACCGATTTTGATCACCTTTAATCCAGCTGAGAGCCACCATGGAATCGGACCAACCGTATATTTCTAGCTTGTTTGTTACTGATTGTTGTATTTTAGATATAAGTTTAGATAGTAAGTATGCACTGCTCAGTTCTAGTTTCGGTATTGTTAAAGCCTTTTTATGCGGTACAAGTTTTGATTTAGCAGCTATAATTATTACATCTGATTGATGTTTTATACGTGCATATGCGACACATCCATAAGCGTCCGTTGATGCGTCGCAGAATGCGTGGATTTCGATAATATCGTTTTTGTTATTTCTAAACCATCTTGGTATCTCACAATCTCGTATATTGTGAATATCCTTCTTAATAGAGTTCCATTCGTTAATAATGTCATCCGATACTTCGTCATCCCATTGTAAATTATTCTTCCATAATTTTTGGAAAAGTAATTTTAATTTAGTTGATAATGGTGTTAGCCATCCTAACGGATCAAATAGCTTGGATATCTCGGATAATAAGTTACGTTTTGTTGGTTTAGATAATTGTTTAGCAAAATCAAATCTGAAGAAAAAATTATCTGTTTTTGTATCCCAACAAAGGCCCAGAGTTTTTGAAGTAGATTCTGATTTCAAATTAAATACAACGTCTGTGATTGTATCTTCATTTTTTGGTTGGTGTAAGTGTTCGATCAGTTGAGGTTCATTGGAAGCCCATTTTCGTAGGTTAAATCCTCCTAATTTTAACAGCGAAATTAAGTCATTTAATAGACTTTTCCCTTGTTCAATTGAATGAAACCCATGGACCACGTCATCCATATAGCAATTGTTATCTAATATGTATGATGCATCCGGGAATGTTTTTTGTTCGTCAGCAGCAAGTTTCTTTAATGTCATTAAAGCCAAAAATGGCGCTGCCTTTGTTCCGTACGTTACTGTAGTAAGTTGATAAGATTTTATAGGTTGATTAGAATTGTTTCGCCAAATTATTTTTTGCAGATGTTGATCCAATTCGCTTACCTGAATTTGCCGATACATTTTTTCGATGTCAGCGGTATATGCGAATGGATATTGCCTCCACTTCAGTAATAACAATTGCAAATCTTGTTGGAGGTTAGGTCCTTTATGCATTAAATCATTGAGGCTGTACCCAGTTGATGTGCGAGCGGACGCATTAAAAACTACTCTATATTTCGTGGTGGTTGATTCCTCCCGTTGAATACCATGGTGCGGTAGATAGCAGTCTGGTGTAATGTTATTGTTAAGTGCTAATTTCATGTGTTTTAATTCTAAATACTCGTTCATAAATGTTTTGTAATGTTGTGACAATGTTTCTGAGCGCTGGAATTTACGCTCTAGGCTTCGGAACTGTGCCAAGGCCATTGGCTTTGATGAACCTAATTTGTTTTCTATATTTTCTTTCATGGGCAAACGCACTTCGTATCGTCCATCTTCCTTTCTGCTTGTAGTTTTCAAAAGAAGGAGACACATTCTTGTTCTTCCACAGACATGTTTGATGGCTCTGTTATTTCTTCTACCTCCCAAAATTTGTGTATGTCCTCCAAATCATGTAAGACAACATTACACCGAAATGTTTTGTTATTGCCCCCACATAATATCCACCCGAGGTGGGTTTGTTGAGCTATAGGTTGGGATGGGTCAGATCCCTTAATTATACCTTCCATGAGAATGTTAGCATAGACTTCGGCCCCAAGTAGCAAGTCCACAGGTTTACTTATATAGTACTCAGGGTCCGCCAATTGTATGCTTTCAATAAAAGACCAGGAGGGCTTGTTAAATGTTTGATTAGGGAGATTTTTGAGGAGATTGTTCATAATTAGAACTTGTGTTGAGAACTTATAGTCGCTGTTAGTTGATTTGCATGTTATGTTGAGCATTCCTTTGCAGGTATTTTGTTTTTCACCCACTCCGAGAACGGTACCTTTACATTTTTGACGCTTAATTTTTAACATCTGAGCAGCCCTTTCTGTTATCAATGATATTTGCGAGCCCTGATCTATAAGAGCTCGCATGACATGGTAAGTACCATCAGCCGCTATTACGCTTACAAGCGCTGTTGCAAGCAAAATTTCCGTGTTACCATCCTGGGAAGCATTCGATACTTTCCCACAGTTCGTATCACTTTTAGTAACTTGAGAGGTTGACTTAATAAAAGCGTCATGTAATAATGTATTATGAGGAGCCATACATTTGCGACATTGTTTTATTGAATTGCATTGTTTACCATTATGGCTAAACAAACAATTTATGCACACTTGCAATTTCCTTGCCATTGCAAGTTTTTGTTCACAAGGCAATTCTAGGAAAGTTTTGCAATTGTACAATCCGTGTTCACCGCTGCAACGTGGACATTTGATCCTGGACACGTGAAACGATTTTGTTTGATGTTCGCGATTCTCATAATTATGTTTGTTTAATGTTTGATTTAAGTTATGTTTCTTAAAGTTTGTTGATGATTGAGACGAAATGTTAAAACCACCCTTATGGTGGGAGGTATCTTGTTTACGACGAACTGATTCTAAACTAATAAATTTAGTTTCCAAGAAATCTAAAAATTCTTGTAGAATCGGTAGCTCTCGGGAATTTTTGAGTGACTCAATATAGTCGTAATAGGAATCAAAGTCCAATTTTTGGGATAAGATGTGGACTACCATCGGATCCCACGTACTTATATCAATATCCAAATTACGAATAGCATTAAGGCATTCTAATGTTGTATCATGTATTTTCTTAATTTGTGGCAATGATTGCTGTTGCATATTAGGAAGGCTTAAGATTGTATTTAAGTGGGCAGAGAATATTGCCCTTTTATTGTTGTATCGGTGTTGCAGAATGTCCCAACATACAGAATAATTATCCGAGCTAATAGATAAATGTTGGATTAACCGTTCGGCTTCGCCTTTGACCTTGCCCTTTAAAAATTGCATTTTTTGGGCATTCGAAAGCGCAGGATTATTGTGTATGGCTTCTTGAAACAAATCTTTGAAGGACATCCATTGGTTGAAATTGCCGTGAAAAGTAGGTATTTCTAGTTTAGGGGTAGACTTCTCCCTATGAACTACAGACCACATTTTAGTATTAATTGCCTTTTTTAAAGTGTTGAATTGTTTTTCGTGAGATAAATAACTTTCTTCGTATTCTTCGTTTTGATCAATTAATTCAGAATCAATTTCCCAGTGAAGGGAATCTATTGTAGACCACCTAGTTTGCAATGTTTTAAGAATATCTTCAAATTCCCATTTGTCCGAAATATGCTCTAAATTAATGTTTGAGACAGTTCTAGAAAAAGCTTTAAAATTAGCTGCCTGCTTACGCAGTAAATCGTTTAATTTGTTATTTGTGCCTTGATTCACCAGCCATGCGGGACGATTTGTTAAGCTAAATGCTTTTGTTTTATGTTCTTCTCTCGACTGCTGTTCTGTTGATGACTGCTCCGTCTCCGACTTCATTTCTAACGACATACTCTCGGTAGGCTGATCGTGACCTCCACTGCCAGACGGAGCTTCCAGCAACTGTTGTTGCATCTCATTGATTAATGTTCTCACAGCTTTATACGATTTTAAAGTCTTCTCAAATTCTTGTTTTGTAAAATAAGCATGCGTCGAGCTTATTTCCGTAGTAAGGCGATCATGATTGTACTGGAATTCTTTCCAGTAATCATCTAAATTATTTAAACATCTTTTAAGATATTCAAATGTTCGTCTTTGTTGAGTTGTTTTCTTTAGATTAATACCGATTTTTTCAATGTTAATGGCGAGAGCTAATTGAGAATCGTATAACTCAGCCATGTTTTTAAGTTAACTAAGTAAGTCTTCCAAAGCAAGAGTTAATAATGGAAAGATCTTACTTGTTTGCTGTTATACCACCGTCAGGATTCCGATGGCCAAGGAACGAGCACCAGCGCTGGACATCACTTTAGTCCTCACAATACGCACTTACAAAGTTCACACCACACTCGCGTTAACTTTCGGCTCGCGAGAGATCCGGCTCGAAGGACCATTGTGTACGGGGTGTAAGGTCGTAGGTAGATATCAAACGCATAAGTGACCGTAAAAGTTTATTGTTCATAAGAAGTTCAGAGCACTTTCTTAATGTTAATGTTTAATGTTAAAAATGTTAGAAATGTTAATGTTTATGTTATATGATGAATGCACCCGTTCTGTCCGCGATCGACAAGTACACTAACGTGTCGTATGTTCATGTTAATACAATACATGAAAACTGCTTCGCAAGCAGGTGTTCGGGTTTACACCGAACATCATTGTAGAATTTATTCAGATTACTAGTATCAAATACTTTCATACATAATTTAGTAGCTAAAGAATTGCTCAATTTCTCCAGATTTTTAAACGTGATTTGTCTATATCTTATTTGAATTTTTAGGATAGGTAAATAAGAGCTATACGCAACCATTAGTCCACAGTGGTCGGATGGCAAGCTATTTATAATATGTTTTCTTTGTAGTCACAATTACAGAAAACATTATCAATACAGGTGGCGGTAGAGGATGTTATCCTTGTTGGTTCTAAAAAAACATTAAATGATCCAAATAAATTTAACAATTCCATACTACTAGTACTATTTTCTAATAAATTAATATTAAAATCGCCACATATAATTACTGATTTGTGACTAGAACATACCTTTATTAAAACATCCTCCATGACAGAATCAAATACTGTAAGATTCTGATAGTTAGGTGGCCTATACACACAGACAATAACATGTCTATCCAGCTCAACACAGGACAACTCAATGGTGTGTTCAACTGACAATGATACAATGTCTTTCCTTCCTTTTGATTTAATACTATTTTTAACTAATATTAAGGACCCACCATGTAACATATGCTTTCTACTGAAATTACTAACTACATTATAATTATCTAAATTTAAAGATATTAGTTGGTCCTCCTTAAACCAATGTTCTGATAGACAAATTACATCAAATTTAGTCTTTTCCAGAAACATCTCTAATTCAAAGACTTTTGAGGAGCAGCCCTGAATGTTAATATAAAATAATTGTAGATTGTGCTGCCCCTGTGTATAATTGTTCTGTGCTTTTTCCTTGCCAGAATATACCTTATTATTTATATGATTTATGAAGGTATGTTCTGTTGTCTTAAAATCTAGTTTAAACTGAAATTAAAAGGTGCCTCTGTGCTGTTAGACACTCTAGACAACACAGATTCGTCCTTAAAACTATTTTCTGTTATACAAGTTATAACAGTGTTAATATTATATGCTATCAGCATAGCAATTTTTTGTCGACATTTATTTGAAAGGTGTACACCTTTCTTTGTAAAAACAAAAGTACTAATAAATTTATTAGTGTCAAAAAATAAAAGTCTGTCATTGTGACATGTCATTTGGTGTAGTGTATTATTTAGTATACCTATGTATTTGTTCTTAGAACATGATAAACTATTAGAATATGGGAAGGCACACAATATTATCTTCCCTGTGTTCAAGTTCAACAAGGTGTCCACACCGTTCACAATGTCCCCTCTTGTTATTCCTAAGCTGTTACCTAACATTAAAACTAAAACTGACTTTTCATTTAAATCTGCATGAGTTATTTGTTTAATAATATTTTTATAACTCATGTTTTGGTAACTGTTGTTTATAAAACTTTGATTAAGATGACCATACAGCATTTGGTCAAATCCAGAACCTAACTTATCACTGTAGACATGTGTTTTATAATTTTGTGTATCTTTTAGTTGGGTATTTACTTGAGTAGGTAGCAAAAGTGAAGCCTCCGGGGTCTGAGGTTGATTCACACAACTGCATTCTAGGTTATTTGTTAAGGATTCATACCTTTCTGCGTTGTTCTTCACCAAATCCATCAGCTCAGAGGCCACAAGCAGGTGCTCACACATCTGTTGTTGGGAATATTTGTATTTCTCAAATATCTCCCTCAACATACCTTCCTTTGTCATTAAATCATTATGAAGGCTTGTTATGTTTGAGTCATACATTAATCTACAGCGGCCAAGCTCAGTGGTGCAAGATTGAAGATCTCTAATTAAATTAATTTTATCTTTTCTTAGACTCAGGTTCACTTTTCTTAATTTATGTTTTTTAAGTGATTTCTGAGTTCGTTTAATTAACTTATTAATTTTAATATACTTTTTTAATTTATTGTGTGATTTGAAGGGGCATATGTGTACAGTGTCGTCACCAGTCAGATCAATTGTCACTGTCTCTGGTACCTCACAGTGTAACCTACTACCTACTAACTCATCGAACAATGTGTGAGTGTGTGTATTTTGTTCTTCAAATTTCTTTATTTGCGAGAAAGAGATTATCCTATGGGCATCGCACAATTCAGACTCTAATTCGGCAATTCTGTTTAAGGCTGATAAGTGTGCTTCACTACAATCCTGGAACGTAGAGACGGTGTACTGCAGCTGGTTGTGTTGGTCGAGTATGTCCATATACTGGACATGTAATTCAGCCAGTTCGTTCTTGAGGGATGTGTTCTTATCGATTATGTTCTTAACTTCGACTTCACTATCCTCTCGTTCTTGTAGTAGTTGGCTGCATAGCTGTTTTGAGGTCTCCAGTTCCTTTAGAGTCAGCCGCAGTTTGTCTTCTAGGTCCTTTACGGTGGTAGCCCTGCGTGTCATCATGTTGCTGATGTATAGCTCACTTCCTGAAATGTGAAACAGAAGCTAAGTGTTGGCAATAATTTATGAGAATAATACTTGTATGATGTATGGACAATGAAGGTAGACCAAAAATAAAAATATTTTAGATAAAAAGGTAAATTTAAGTAAGAGGATTAATAAATGGAATGGAAACAGATTAAAACTATTATGATTACAGAGTAAAAAGAAAGAAATATTACAACAAAACTAGTAATGAGTACTTAGTATGAAAGGTCAGAAAACAAAATGCAAGTTCAGTGGGTAGACTAGTACCTAGTACTAGTAGATATATTGCAATTTCAGTATGGTAGTGGTCTAATGAGTTAATGTGAAGACAGTTATGTAGTGTTTTTACTTGTCTGGGCTATGTTTTAGTCGATCGATTCTGTTTCCACTTATCGTCAAGCAAAAGGAGACATAAACGGTGCCGGTGTGTACGGGACGTTACTCAAAGACTTGAGTAGAGTAGACTTGTAAGTGGTGTTTGTATTCCAATTATAGCCACACTGTACACCGTTTACTATGTTCTAACAATAATAAATGGAAGAAAAATACAATACTCCCCCGGTTTTTGTGATTTCAAATCCACCGTAGTCGTTGTTCCTTTGGCAGGTTGTCAGACGATATCACAAATAACATATATTTGTACAATTACACCGTAGAAGTTCATGAATTATACTGTTTATAACACTTAATTACTATATTTTACTAAATTACAATAAATTATTACGATTTTGCCATTAAATTTATTTAACTTTATTAAAAAACCGGCTCACAGTGTTGCCAGAGCGAAAAAAACAGCAGATTGTCTACCAAGAAGTCAGAGTAGGTTTTTGAATCTTAAGTTAATTTCATTGCGTTCGTTTTTATGTGATCTTTCCATGTCATCCTTCGGTCAAGGTGAAATCCAAGGTATTTAACGCAGGTCGATTGAGGCAATGAGTCGGAGCCTAGATTAATTGAAGGGCAAGTTTCGCGTCTCAGGGTGAATGTGATGTGTGCGGTCCGTCAGTGTGGCAGTAGTGTGGCGGTAGTGTGGCGGTAGTGTGGCGGTAGTGTGGCGGTAGTGGGGCGGCCATGTGTCGGGCGACGTCACGTCGCCAGCAAACGTTGCTACAGCTGTGTCTGTGTCTGGGGCGAGAAAGACTGCTGAGCAGTATTCTTTCTTTTCTAGGCATTGTCTTATTGTAGAGTACACTCTATGTACCTGCTCAGTGGTGGAGTGCTGCTTTCGAAAGCCGAATTGATGGTCAGGTATGAAATGATGCCCTGTGAAGGCAAGGGGAAAGTCGAGCAAGGATGATCGTTCCCCATAATTTGGACAATACAGGCGTTAGGCTAATCGGACGATAAGAAGATACATCGTGAGATGGTTTACCAGGCTTGTGGATCATAACAATTTGAGATGTTTTCCAGTGTAGGAACATGCGAGGTTCTTATTGTGGCATTGACAAGAATGGTCAGGAAGACAATGCATTTATTTGGGAGCTCTTTTAAGACCTTGGGGGTGATCAAGTCAAAGCCGGGTGCTTTATTAGGGTCCATTTTCTCAATTTTTCTAGCAACCTCCCTTGGTGTAGTAGGACTCAATGGCAGACATAGTTGCAAGTCTTGCTTTAAGACATGATCTATTTCTGGATCTTCAGGAATTGCCGTGTTGTTAGGTATAAATACCTCGGCTAGGTATGCAGCAAAGGACTGAGATTTTTCGTGGTCAGTACGAGCCCAAGTATTGTCAGATCTAATAGGAGGAGAACTTTGCGTTGGCTGTAGTTGGTCATATGTTGCCTTCCATAGGTTGTGAGTTACATTAGCATTTGGAGACATTTTGGCTAATCGTTGAGTAAGCGATTTGTTTATAGCGTGATTCAGTAGATCTCTGAGTTCTTTAATTGCTCGACTAAACCTGGTTTTATCTGCACTTCTATGGGTTGTCTGCAAAATTCTGCGAAGATGTTTTTTTACAGCAATTTTTTCCGTAATTACCAGGGGAACTGTTGGCCTTCGACATGAATCCTTTAGCTCAAATTCAGTATAATAATAATAATTAATTATTTATGTTTGTCTCGCGATGATTATTATACAAAGCCCATTCCCGTGTCCGCAGGTGAAGTTGTCCGCGGCGGACTGGATGGAGCATCCCGACCGCTACCTGCTGGAGCTGGCCGGCCGGCCGCAGTACAACAACTCGGCCAGCTAGGACAACGTACTGGAGCTGGCCGGCCGGCCGCAGTACAACAACTCGGCCAGCTAGGACAACGTACTGGAGCTGGCCGGCCGGCCGCAGTACAACAACTCGGCCAGCTAGGACAACGTACTGGAGCTGGCCGGCCGGCCGCAGTACAACAACTCGGCCAGCTAGGACAACGTACTGGAGCTGGCCGGCCGGCCGCAGTACAACAACTCGGCCAGCTAGGACAACGTACTGGAGCTGGCCGGCCGGCCGCAGTACAACAACTCGGCCAGCTAGGACAACGTACTGGAGCTGGCCTACGATGTCTCTCAGTTAGTTTGGACAAGGTGCGACTTAAATGTAAGGTTTTGTTAGTGCTGGTTTTGGTCGCGTTTTGTACCTAATAGTAAGAGTAATTTAACTCGCGCAAAGTGAATACCTCATTGTGTATACTTTTATTTTAGCACTTTCGGAAATTGAAGTAGATTTGCAATGACAAGTCTCGTCAATCTATGGTCATTGCAAATTTTGTTTATTGTTTCTAAGTTCTAGAAACAGTTTGTTTCATGGTCTGAACCAGCACTTGTAAAGTCTTACGTTTATCCTGTCACACGTTGGAATCATCTCAACATGTAGATAATTTATTCGGTTCGTGTTCTTATGTATGTCGCTGACATACAATTATGTTTGTTCGCTCTGTCTTATTGTTAAGAAAACGAGTGTTTCTATGTTTGTATAGTTTTATTGACGACTAGTTTGCACCGACATAAACTAATTGTCCAACATATGGGTCATAGACACAGAGCCTATGGCCTAACAACGTGTTTTATCTGTCTAATGTCTGTCAATAATCCAGATAAATCCAGTTATTCTGGATTGAGATAAGTTTTTATTTTGGATCGTTAGTCTCTTTCTTATGTTATGATCGTCGTACTTGAAGAAGAACTGAGAATTTAGCGATATCTTCAACGGTTTACTGTATTTAATGTATCACAAGTACGCTTACACACTTCAACTCGTAAACAAAGTAAATTAAATAAGAAAACAACGTATTTTTTACAAACAATGGTTTATATTTATAATATAGTATACAAGTATACATTCAGTGATATTATAAGGTCTGAACTATGATAATTACTAGAGAAAGCCAATGATTGTTGTTGATTTAAGTGTCAAAGTTATAATGAAATGTCTTACAATGCTCGCTTATAACACGTGATTGGAGCGTATGACAAACTTAAGTGAAAAGCGTCTCACCGACTTCACAAAAAAATGTTTTGTGCTCTTGATTTTTAATATCCAGGCTTTTCGCCCACTAGGTACGGGTCTACCTTTTCTCATCAGATAGCGCAAATGTTGGAAGACTTTTTTGTCCAATCACAACAGCTGTCAAATATTAAACGTCCAATGGTGTGAGACTAGCTCATTCCCATTGGATGAATAACGAGAAGCACACTAGCGCCATCTAGTGAGCAAGAATACGGTAGGCCCCATTGCACTCACTAAGTAGGTTGTGTACCAAGTAAAGCGTTGTAAGACATCGTAAGTATGTGTGCTTCCCATTGGTCGGCCTTTTGTAGTACATTTGTAGAGTTATAACTTTGAAACATCGTGTAATATCAGTGTAATAAATATATATCATTAAATGTAATTAGAACTATGTACGCATCGTACACGTATGTATGTCATACGATTTGTGAATTTGAATAATGTTATTAATGCATGCCTGTCAAGTAGGCGAAACTATCGTAATATATTTTGTAACATTAGAATATTTACTATTATTGTTACATATCTAACACTATTTAAATTAAATTAAACTTAATGTATGAATTCAACTGCAATTACAGATCTGGATCTGGCATAACCGTCCGCCATTTTGAAAAATCAATATTGCCAGTGATAATAATATTTTATCTAATTACTGAAATGTAAATAGTGCCAGTTTGTTTTACGTTACCGCCATTGACACGTTTATGACTTTCAGCGCTCTAATTGGCCTGTTCCAATTGAGCAACCAATTAGAAGACTAAATGCATTAACGTTACGATCGCGTTAACGTAAAACCAACTCGCACTAAATACTTAGTTCATTGTGTTTACTGTTTACTAATTCATTAAGTACTTATATTATTTCGTACTTAAAGATGTGTTTCTCCTTTGTAAAATATTTATTTCATCATGTTTTGATGAAGTTTCTTCTCTCACAAAAAGTTGTTGATAAAATATTGTTGAGGACTAGCATATTTAGTCAGTGTATTCAAAAATACACACGGATATGTAATAATCCTGAAATCTTGTTATAATCGTTGCGACGTAAGCACTCTTAGTAACTAGGCTGAATGATCGTGATACCTAAACTATGGCTACACATTGTAAGCCCTAATTCGTTAGTGTTGCCAGTTATGTAAAATATGTAATGACATGACATGTGGTAAGATTGTACTTGCCAGTAATATTTATTGCAGTATTTATGCATACAAAATGTATAATATAAATAGTAAAAAGTGGGTGTTACATTGTACAGCGTCATTAAGTGTCGTTATGTGGTCATCTGCCTACCCCTTCGGGGATAAAAGGCGTGATGTTACGTTATGTCGAAATATGTAAGAAGTTGAGGCAAATATGTTTGTGTGTGAAGCCACATGATTAGTATAAGATTTAAGTTGATATTTATAACTGTGTGGGTATCTCAGACTTAGGTCAACATGTTTAATTGGTTAATTCAACAATACACAGAGTGATCGGTCCTATCAAATATTTGTTCAGATTGTAAGCAGACAACTATTTTATCACCAAAGTATAACTTACGTCACGTAAGAAGCATTTTACTAGAACGAGCTTCGACTTTATAAACGTTCCTATCATAAGCCATAAACGCAAGTCACTTAGGGAGTTAGTAACACTCGTTAACGGTGTTATATTTTATTTTATATTTTATAAATGGACCAAAATGTTTTAATAATATTGCACTAGACTAAGCGGAATGTTTTTGTAGATAACAATAAGTTTTATTTACGTAATTGTCTACGATCTCAAACTTTTGGCGGGATTATTTTTTCGACATCTTTTTTTGTCTATATCCAACCAAATCCAAGTTTATGGTTAGACGTGACTTTCTTTAGAGAGAAATTCCGTCGTTCGTAACTTTCTTTATTGATATTATTTGAGATCGCTAGCTATTTGTGTTCAGTTTAACGAGAGTTGTAGTGGGTTGTTTGTTAGTAAGACATCACAAGCATCAGCTTGACATAACACTGCACAGTCATTAACATGCGCTTCGTAACATTGTATTCTAGGTGCTAAATGAATGCTTTTGTTGATAAGGATTTTGTGTATTATACATGTAAATTGTAATAATAAATCAAATATTTTATTACAACATCTTTTATTTTCCTGACAAATGGTGAACTTGATGCATGAAAATAAATATAATGATGCCTGTCTTACCATTTATAAGATGTTTTTAATTTTATTGCAACTTTGCTACGCAACTAGATTATTAGTACCTACCTTCATGAAAAATAAAAAAAATGATACGCTACATAACGTCATGTCACGCCGCGCGTCGCACCGTTTAATCCCCAAAGAAGATTGCAGAAAGAAGTGCAATGGCGGGACATTCTATTGTAACTAGCTAGTTATAGTAGAATTTCCTGCAAAAGATATAATAATTAAACATATTACTTACCATACAGATACGCTAAACCCAACAAATATGAAAATTATATTGTTTGCAACCAATACGGAATAATATTTTCAGTATCAATTTCAGAACGTACCTACCTACTATCAGATTTAACATTGACATGACAACTGAGACTGACAGTGACATAACATGTGCTGTTGAAGAACGATGACATGAAAATGATAAACAAACTGAAACTTGGACTCTGATGGACCGTGGACTGTGATTGTGATGAACTTTAGTTAATTAGCAACAACTTTGTTGGTCAATGCTATGGCGGTGTACGCGGCGCACTTGACGCGGACGCTGCAAGGTACTCCGAGCGTATTTCAAGTCACGGCACAGGAGGCGCTCGGGTCTACCGTGAAACCTGCGCTACGGAAAGTTGTCGAGGTATTCTATCAATTATGTAGTTGGTACACACTCGTTTATATCATATATAATGCTGCTATTCAGCTTTTGCTAGAGGTATTCGGACTGTATAGTATACATACATACATACATAACTTCACGCCTGTCTCCCATGGGGGTAGGCAGAGACTAAGGAACGCCAATTACTACGATTCATACATACCTCTTTCGCTTCATTATTTTTGTGTATGTGGTTATGTTTTCGTAATGTGAATTTGCGATTGGCGATATATTAAAGAAGGGCCAAATTAAAAGTACCCTTAACCGACGAGCATGCATGAAAAGATTGATGACTGTTAATGAAGCGAAAGAGGTATGTATAGTATACAGCTAGTAAAAGTCATGTATACTGACCCTATAAATTTTCTTGAAGAAGTTTCTACGCCTGGAAAAGCGAGGGTCAATATATCCAAGATAAAACTGTTACTCTCTGCTCAAGCTCCAAATAGATAAAGTTTCAAGTGCTATCACTACTAAATAAAGTTTTTGGTTTTAAACCTATTGATGTAAACAAAACAAGAACCCGAGCTACATCCATTTATGAACTAAAACTAAACTTGTTAACTAAACACAATAAGTATAACATGTTGGTTTAAACTGTCATACACCAAGCGGTCACCGGTGACCGCAACCGAACAATTGTTCTATAATTGTGTCTACAAAACCGGTACTCGACGAGTTAATAGACAAATGAATTTATTATGGGTCATTTATTAAATTGGTATTTTATCTCATTGTGGGAATACCTAATTTATCTTTATTACTTACGTAGGATTAGATTACTGAAATATTGTTAAGTACACTTGTGTTTTCATTTATTTCATTTTCATTTTCATTTATTTATTCATTTAACAATTTACATTGTGTCTGAATTTAATATAGGTACAAAAAAAAGAGATAAGCAAATTCACATTACGAAAACATAACCACATACACAAAAATAAAACAATAGAATTTCATTAATTTAGGCTTCTAAGCAAGGCGGTTTATAAGTTCAAGAATCTAATCAATGCAATTAATATACAGTTTCAGAAATTCAGAACAATGTCAAAGATTAGTCAAAATATAATGCACATATTGTCACACATATTGTTAAAACATTATAAGATATAAAATCAAAACCTAAACAAAAAACCAATGTCACACAGTTTCAAAATAATGTCAAAGGCTACATTGAGGGTCAAATTGTCACAGAGACATCAACACAGTTTTTTTTAATAATTCTGTGGTATTAATTCTGTCAAATTGTACAGGCATTTTTCCAGTAAGAAAGACTTTAATTTTGCCTTAAACAAGTGGGTATTGTAAACACAGGTCTTTAGATCAGAAGGCAACTTATTAAATATGTCTACAGCATGGTATTTTGAACAATGTTCCACTATATTCAATTTAGGAGCAACCGGTTGCTTAAACATTTTCCTTCGTGTGGCCTCCCTAATCACGCGTTCCTCTTCTGACTCGTGTTCATGTATATACTTGGCAAAAAGACTCAGAAGGACCAGTACGTATAGACTAGGGACTGTTAATATTGATAGTTTTTAAAATATTCTCTACATGATACATCCTGTGGGATTTGCATTATTATCCTTATAGCTCGTTTTGTATTGTACATACCTATGTTCATTTTATTTTTAGAGTTACTAACAAATAAACCTTAATATTCACAATGTTTCTATTTATTCATTCCTTGAAATAGAAGCAGTACAGTTTATAGTCATGCTTTGATAGCTATAATTTGAATGTTAAAAAATTTCCATGATAATAAAAATTAGAGACTATTTTGGTGACAAGCTCTAGTCTAACAACACAAAACACTTAATTGATTGAATACTCTTTGGTCCTAACTTCAACATCAATCTGGTTGTAACTAGGGAAGCCAGTGCCAGAATAACTCTGTAATAATTATATCTCTAGGGATATAAGTATATTATTGCTTTATCTATCTTACTGCGACATATCTACTGTAGTTAATAATTTTGCACTCACTGGGTGGTGCTTACATAGCATAAGGTCTTGATCAACCAACCACTGGTGTTGCTATATATTCCAGTTCCTGTCAGTGACATACCCCACCAAGTGTGGCTGGTGTCTGCGCTATTATGACGAGCTGTATCTGCTGTTTGATACATGTCTACAGTACTACTACCTCAAGCATTATGGTGAGCTGCATAACTAAATTTTTTTTTTTATAAATTTTGACCTTGAAGACATGTAATAAAGTTGAAATTCAATGGAAGATATTGATCAGATTGGAGTAGGCTAATGTGCAGCTTAATCTATGTTCACGTATGTATGGGTTCAAAATATTGAACTGGTTAGAGTATGTTAATATGCTGCTCTGTCTGAGTGCAATATGAAAAGCTATACCTACAATATACTTAATAGTATATCTTCATATGTTTTATACTGGCTTTTATCCAAACAATATTACCTACTAAATACCTGATCAATACTTCAGCGGGATCATTCTCCGAGAGTTTCTACGACCTCCTCCGAGTGCCGACAGTCACGAATGAGTTCACGACGGGACAGCAGCTCCCTGTCCACCTGGAGCGAGCCTCACTGGCATTGCTTGTACTGGTACCATACATACAGGACCGGGTCGAGGCGCTAGTGGAGCGGTGGAGGGAGGATGATGAGGATGGCAGGCTTGGAAAGGTGAGTTAAGGTGGTGACTGGAATATGTTCAAAGGCTTGCAAGGAGATTTTAGCGATATAATGTATGTTTGACTCAATGACAATTGACTCAAACTTTTGGTTGGGTTGCATGCACTATACCTACATTTAAATGCCACTGATGTACAATCGGCAAATTTCAAGCATGACCCACAATAACGAAATCGTAAAAAGCTTTTGAGATCTACTCAATGACATAAGGGCTACTGCGCCTGGTTCGTTAAGGACAGTAAGTAGTTAAGTGTGTTTGTGTACCAGTCTACACCGGACAGAGTCCGTCGTGCCGCAGTGGTAGTATGGCGCGCCGTGCGAGTGGCGAGCTGGGCGGCGCGCGCCGTGTGGCTGGCGCGGTACGTGGCGGGGCGCGGCGCCGCGCACTCGCTGTCGCTGGCAGTGCTCGGCCTCGGCCTGCGCCCCGCGCCGCCTCGCCCGCCCTACCAGTACACGTGGGGAGATCTCGTACGGAATCTATTCACTGGACAGTTCAGGTGATTATCATTTTCTTTGTAGAATTGAATTAGTTGAAGAGAACAATTGAGTGAGCTGACTTCGACGCGAAACAAGATTATTAATTAAAGGTGCGATGTCTAATTTCTTACTGTAAATAGGTCTATGAAAGTCATAGTCCTAATTTTATAAAAATATCTGATATTGTTATTGCATTATTCGCATGAGACGTCGTAGGGTCACAAGCACACGAGGTTCAGTATGTATCTATAACAAATGGTTGTGTCAGTGGCGCGGAGTGGTTCCCCCTGGTGGGCGGCGGCGCGCTGCGCGCGGTGGAGTACGGCGCCTTCGCGGTGCAGTTCCTGCGCTGGTGGGACACTCGCGCCGCGCCCACTACTAGTCTACCTACACCGCCGCCGCCGCAGGTATACTATACTCATATTTGCTAAGTTTACTAACTTCTAAATCTTTTAAACCCGTGTTTCCTGTATAAAAATTACTCCATCTTTATCTATCTCTGTACCAAATGACATTGACCAAATTTGTATTGTTTCAAGAAATAAATCATTTTTACTTATTTTTATATAAAGCAATGGAATCAGAACAGTATCCTTAAACAACATGCTTTATTGGCTACTGGCTACCATCTTCACTTTATAATGTATACGGTGCCGGTGCCGGGCGTACAGTGGTTAAAGTCGGGAATTATGACAAAAATATGAATAATTTAAATGAAAACAGTGAAATAAAATGTTTGACTCCAGCTCCTTTCAACGCTCATAACTCAGTCCGGACTGAGATTTTCATATATCGAGCCCATAGACAATTTAGTTTGTAATGTCAGTCAGAAAAAAGAAAGTCACCAATTTTAAGCAATGCCTTTTCAGTCAAATCCGTCCAGTAGTTTTTTCGTGAAAGAGCATCAAACAAACAAACCTATACATCCATACTCACCACAAACTTTGGCATTTATAACATTAACTCGTCGAATACCGGTTTTGTAGACACAATTATAGAACAATAGGTTGCGGTCACCGGTGACCGCTTGGTGTTTGACAGTTTAAATAGAATACATGTACCTAGGTAGCTTAGAGGTAATTGTCAGTCTGGTAGTCATACTTTCATGTCTGGCCTTATTGCCAGACAAGTGGCAATAAGGCCAGTCCATCAATCCATGTAGGTACACCATTACTCTCTGCCGTGTGTTTTTGCATACGATAAAAAATTGTAGTACGCGTTACTTACTCCAAGCACCTTTTTTGACACTTTATAATGTTTCCAGCGAGACGAGCGAGCAGTGCGATGGAAGAACAAGTGTCCAATATGTCTGCAGTCCTGGAAGATACCAACTGTATTACCGGTGTCAGGGTAGGTAGAAAATTTACCTAAACTACCTCTATACAGGGTGGTAGTTAATAAACTAAGGAAATTTTTCTCATAGTTTGTACGCTTAGTGTAGAGGTAGGTAATATACCTCTATATTTTTTTAAACTAAATGCAGTTTTCTATCGACCAAATTAGTGACTGAAAAATAAATTTGACACTTATTTACTTGCTATTTTAAATCGAATGATATTTCTGCCTGTGTTAGTATTAATAAATGTTTATTGATGTATTGACAACAAATTAAAACTAAAATCATGTAAATTAAACCAGCAGTTTTTTATTTATTGATGTTTTTGTAGAAAGTTCGAGGTTTTGGCAAAACCTAAAAATCTTAAATATCTCAGAAACTAGCCACTTTCGGACCAGAGACCTCAGGGCTGATTTTGTAGGAAATTACTTGTATTATCAGTTCAACCCTTTTCGAAGTTTGCTTCGGAATATAATAAAAAAATTGTACTGTCAATGCAATGTAACTAGAAGTTGTCACTACATGTTGTTCCAGCTACGTGTACTGCTACGTCTGTATAGCGCGCGAGCTCCGCGCGCGGGCGCAGTGCCCAGTGACCGCGCTGCCGGCTACTGAGGCCAGCCTCGTCAGACTGTACGTCGACTGAGAACCACCTACCGGTACTGAGTACCGCGGAACATCTGCTAATGTCGCCAGTGAGTACTGAGTTAATTATATACTTGTTGGAATTCCTGCTTAAAAAGAAATTCTGATCTCTTTTTTTCTTTTTAAACTGTTTTGTTTACGAAAAGAACTTCTATGAAGTGCACTATGTATTTCCAATAGTAAATGGAAATGTATTAGTTAGTTAGCTTGTGCCATGTCGAGTCACATTGTCACTTACACAGACACTAGTCAAGTTCTATGAAATATACAGGGTGTCCCTGAAGTCGACGATCAAACATTATTTCTTGAATTCAACACAAAAAAATATTCTTCAACGAAACTCCGTTTCGAACAATTTATTTGGACTTACTAAAATTTATTCTAGTATTTTCAAAGTGCACTTTGAAACCTCGTATCTACTAGATAACACTTTGGACGCGACATGACGTTATCATCATGTTGGAAATCATCAAGGGTCTCTAAAATAACATCGTGGTCTACTCGCAAAAAATCAGACGAAAACATAAAGAATTGTGGCAACATGAGTCAAAAGACTGGCACAGGGTGTACTTTTTCGTGGATAACACATTGTTATTTAAAAAGTATTTGACTTGGATTTTTTTAAATATATTTTCCTGATAACTGCCGATCACCTGCTGCCATTTGATCGTCGACTTCAGAGACACCCTGTATATAGTAGATACGATCGACAAATTCATATCATGACCTACTGTGACGATATACGAATATGTCAAAATAACAAATGTCAAGGTACTGTGTACCATCGAGTGTCGATCTACTTGTATATAATGACTAATAACAATATTACAATAAGTAGACCCAAATATTGTTTATAGGTATTGTTATCAAATCTAAGTAAATATATTTTTGTTAAGTCCGACTTTTGACTCGGACGGACATCCGTCACCCCTCTGCAACTTAGCGCCGTAGGTAATTAGAAATACCTTAGGGATAAAACGGCTCTGGTTGGTGTATCGGTTGGACATCTGACTGCTGTGTCACGGCACGGGTTAGATTAGAGCACAATCGTTACATTTCGGGTCTGGGGGTGATGTGTACGTACTATGAATTTGTAAGTCTCTTTTTTATATTTGATGGGCCGATATATTTATTTATTATGGTCAGCCAACGACTGTTTACACATCATATTACAACAAATCGGTTTACAATATGCATTTGCTAGTGTCTATCTATCTAGCTACATAGCTAGATAGATAGATAGTAGCTAATGTTCAAATAGTCAAAAGTCACTCAATTTTAAGACGTTCTCAACAATACTTCTGTCACTGCAAATTCTTTGTAAAATGACAGAGATAGCGATATTTGATCCATCCAATAGGGTAGTAGCCTGTGTATGAAAATTAAAAATGTAATTAGTCCGTCAGTTAGATACTGAAAACATATTAGACTAGACACATATTTTTTTGTCGTATAAGAAAACAATATTTAGATAAAACGGAGTAAGTTTAGTAAATCGTCACATGATATTTCAAATCAATATATCATCTTATTTGATTTTGTAAGAAAAGAAAAAATACGCGTCCAATATCATAAAATAATCTAAAAGACGAACATTGAAAAAAAATTTAGGATACTACCACAAAGAGAATTAGCTAATGTCACATGTTCAATATTTGACAGTGACGTGACAGCGATTAGACAAAAACCCACTCGCTACATTTGCGCCATCTGCGAGTAAAATACGGCAGCCCCAGTTGCAGTATTCAGACGTAGGTAATCCATTTAATAATTTTTTTTTAACTTTATTGTCTAACTAGAAACGAATAATAAAATATTAAATACTTTTTCTTACATGGTATTGACTATTGTATTGTATGATTGCCAAAATAATTATAGTAAAAATTCTATAATTTGTAGGGAATGGCAAGGTGTTGTGTTTCTAAGAGTTAAGTAATGGTAAAAGGGAGTTTGTCTCAAAATGTCTTTACAATTATTAATTTGAACCTCATTCCGTATTGTTAAGGTTTATTATTGCATTCAGTTTGTATATTATATTGTTTTTTCCATATTTTTTTATTGTTGCTGTATGTTATTTACTATTACACTAATTTGTTATGAACTGTAAATAATATTATAAAATTTTGTTACATATTTTTTTTATAAATAAAATACAAAACATTATTTTTTAAATCATTTATTTTAGAAACGTATAACAAATGTTTGTACTATGAAGATTAACAATATTGTTTGTGATGACTGATGATGTATGAAATATAGTGACAAACAAACAATATGTTTGCACTAGTCTGCAGGTATTACATGATCAATTTTACAAGTGACGTGCATTGAGAAGCGCCGAGCACGTTGTATGTTGTTCTTTCTTCCCCAATGGGGGGCGGGGGAGTGGTCCACAATCCCCCCTCCCGCAGTGGGAATGAAAGAAAAACTTACCACGCAGCCGATGATTCTCATTGCACGAGAGTTGCACTCACCATAGCGAGTACAAGGTGGAAATTGGTACGTTTTTTAAAAAAATACGTCTTCAAATGAGCAGATGGGCTCCGGTAACCTCACTTACAACGCAAGCGTTATTTCACGCCGGTGTACTGTGAGGCCGTGGTATCACCCCGGTCGAGTCGACCCATTCGTGCAAAAGCATGGCTCTCCCACGTATTAATAATAATATCAAGATGTTTACGCAATAAAAAAGTAAAAAAGTTTTATCGTTTATAACATTTGCTAACTAAAGTCTAAATTAACGAAATATGATTGTAAGAATGGAATAGAAAAAACAAGATGTCTTTGGCAAAACTTTAACATTAAACCTATCAATAGAAAAGCTACGCACTATGACACTTAATCAACAAAAAAATTACGTAAGTACGTGAGTATGTAGGTCACAGGTACTCGACATCGTCGGCGATGACTCCGTGCAGGTAGTGGTGCGACAGTTGGCGGCCCGACGGGGACACCAGCACCAGGCGGGGGCTGTCCCCCCTGTACAGCAGGGGGGACAGCTCCCCCGCCGCCGGGCTGCCCGCAGGGGGGAGGCTGGCCACGTACTGTCTCAGCTCGTCCCGCGACTGGAACGTTCTATTGCCATAAACGGACGACCCCTCTGGAATCGTCAGTGTCTCCCAGGGGAGTGATGTGTCGAAGTAACCTCCTTCGCCCTGGAAATTGGAATAGACACGTAAATGAATAGGTACATTGTTTTACCTGTAAACAAATGACACAAGCTGGATGCGAACAGATGGTTTTCGCTATAAAACCCGCGAGTCGTCTGGACTCGTATTACATTTCGATATCCTTTATAGTTTTCTGCTGAACTGGAGCATGGATCTCCTCTACACATAAGAAAGTTTGCCATAATCTCTATCGAGTATGGAGATATGTATATGTAAAACTAAATATGGAAATTGTAGTTTAAAAGGTTCCGGCTTTAGAGTGTTGTTGCGCTGTCTGTGAAAAACTAGATAAAGAAACAGGAACAAAAACAACCAAAAAAAGACCCGTGGAAAAAAAGAGTTTCTGAAAAATGTATTTCACTCATCCGGCGTCATATGATTCTGTAAGTCCAAATAATCCCAAGTAATAAGTTGGCCTACCTCGATAGCAGACACAGCGTAGTGCCTGCCCCACTTGGCAGTGACGACGGACACGAGGTGTCCGGCCTGGTCCACGACGGGGGTCCCGGCCAGGTACAGGTTGGCGGACTCGAAGCTGGGCGCCAGCCGCCACTGCGCCAGCGCGCCGTCGCTCGACACCAGCAGCACGCGCTGCCGCCGGTTGATGAACACCTGACACGTCACGTAGGCCTCGTGTTACTATGAGGATTTTTATTTCAGGAGGAAGTGTTCTGCCTTCCACATTCCGCTAAAAGTGATCAATATTTCTAGTTGTCACATTCCTAGTTATACGATTTTTTGGGATTCTGCCTAGTCATAGAAACTATCTGGTTTGATAAGCTAGTAACGATAATTTTATTACAAAAATTGATCACACTTCTCACCAAGAGTGCAGAAATTGGTATGTATTTAGAATCATGCAGGATTTATTTATAAAGGAACGAAGGAAGGTCACATCGAATCAGTCCAAGGTCTAGTCTAAAGGCAAGTACTGAGTAGGTACTATATTATGTACATACCTTCTCTGCGGTGTTCTCATCAATCCTGACATAGACCAGGTCTCCTAGCGGCGCCAGCGTCTCGTCAGTGAAGATGTCGCAGTAGTGGTGCGTAGTCTTACGATGCTGTTCCACCTGTAATGAATCACGCTGACCAATCGTTCCTTGCATTCCTTAATTTCTACGAGGTTCTAATTTAATAAGTTTTCTGGTGATCATATGTAACGAATCATGATTTATCAAGAAGACCTGCTCTTTTACTGCCAACTTTGATAGTTCTATAATACCTCTAATTAGAAACCATTCCAGAAATGAGTCGGTAGTGTTGATTACAAAATGACATTGGTTATGGACCTGTTCAGGCGTGCAGCAGTGGATGGGCACGACGCTCCCGAAGGTGGCGTAGGGTCTACCATCAGGTCGCTGGTGCAGCTCGGCGGGGATGCTCATGTTCTCCACAATACCGCGGTACGTTAGCCCTGCTGCCGCCGGCGCGGTCGTGTTTGGGAATCCTGTGCGCTTCGACATCGTTGTCACCTGCACAAATGGAAGCAACTGATAAAATTGATGTAAATATCTTTATTTAGGACGAACAGCCAACATCAAACAATATCTCTTCTTATACCAAAGTTTTTATATTCAGTTTTGTAACAATCATATTCTTGTTTTATTTATTAGCATATTTTATTTATTTTCAAAGTGGAGTAAATAAATCAATTAGTTATCTATCATACAAACGATACATGTACCATAAGTCTGTAACAGCTGCATATTTATGTTGAAAGAAAAATAAAATAGCATTCATGAAGGCAGTTCAGTGTTAGACGGTAACTCGCACACACACAGAGTTACATAAATAGTAATTATGTACTTATAACTGATTAATTTATCAACGTTTATAAAAACAATTACCTTAAGATTGACTTGTTTCAGTATAATGATCGATTTATCCTCAACACTACCGGAGTACATTATAGTGGTCAACAAATTATTTGATTACACACATTGTTATGTAAAGCGATGCTAGATTACCGGCACGTTATCGGTACCTGCCGTGTGTTTGTCACAATCTAGTGAATGCTGCCACTCCCGCAGATAACGTACTGATTTACTAATTTTATTTCTTAATTTAATCAAGTGGTCATCATAATCCGTTTCCAGATATTTCCAAATTTCCTTTTTAAAAAGTAAGAAGAAAGTACCAACCTCATCATTCCGACTCTTCATTTGGAGAGTGCAGACAGATTTTCAATCTTATTTGTATTGTTATAAAGTTAAAATTTGAGAATTGTAACAAGGAGTAGCTAACTGTGCTGGAGTCTATAGCAAACTAGTCGATCCTGACTAGTTTATTACCGCTTAAGTAATAAATTAGTTTTATATCTTTATGGTTACTGATAGTTTCACAATGTTTATGACGAGCCTAACTAAATTACCTGCATGTTAATAAATTATGCTGTGCCTTGAACCAATATAGTGTTCCATTTAAATAGGTAGAATCCATATACGAGTTCTAACGCTCAACGTGTAGCGGGTGCGATTCTCGAACAGAGCAACTTATTTTTTTTTTATTTATTCATTTACATCAGGCAACGAAGGCCCATATTAATACAATAATACTATAATATAAAACATAAAATACTATAAATACATAATTAAACAAGTCATTAATTTAAATCATTCACGATGTGCGTGGTGTCGTGTTACGCTGGTCGGTGTCACGTAGGCGACCTCGAAAACGTCGGTATATGACACCCTTCGGCCAAAACTCTGCCTCCAGGAATTTGTCGAGATGTTGAGTAGGAACTCGCACCACAAACGACTTGAAGTTGGTATTGTGACGCGGTTCCAACCTCTCGACCCTCAAGGTGGTCTTCATCTTCAAATACTTCAAATACATTATTGTGTGACCCACAGAATTGTTTCGGGTCTGGGTGTCATGCGTGAACTTGTATGTTTGTAAACGCACCCACGACACAGAAAATTTGTCAAAAAAGAAAGAATGGACGAGCATCCATCAAGAGATTGATGAATGTAGATGAAGCGAAACAGTTATGTCAGAATCTTGGCATTTGGCATTCTATTTTCTCTGCCTACTCCAATGGGAGACAGGCTTGACAATATAATTAAAATAAATGTATAGGTACAGTCGCCAGCTGCAAGTTAACCATACTCGAAACTGACTGAAATTTCGACTTTATATCAAAACAATAAAGTTGAAAATATAATAAAAGAATTTGACAAAGACGTGGACCTGCTGGCACTTGTAGTTATGCTTACAAAGTCACGGGACTATCACTGTTTGTCTTTGCCTCAGTCAGGTGATTAGAATCCATTATCACTTAGCATTCTACAATCATTAGCTGTTAACTGGGTGGTTCCAATCTTAGGTCGTAATTGATTGTGATCGTTACCAGCCGTCGTCCACCTACTGACTAGTAACGGTCACACCGTCTGATGACAGATAGGAAATAAATAATAATATATGAAGGATGACGAAAATATAAATGTTTTTAGGATTAAGTAATGTAGCCCAAAATGTTTAGACATCAGTTATGTAGTACGAGACACAAATAAATAACCTTGATAATAGATTTAAATAGGTATATTATGTTATATTGTTTACTGTTAATTTTAAAGATTTCCTTATTCTGACCTTTCTCAAAAGAACTTTACATTTAGACTGCTGACTGTAATATTACAGTGATGTAAAGTTCTCTCTTATATTTTATATTATACCTAATATAAAACGTCTTATATTTTACTATGTAAGTAACATATCTAAAACTAGTTAGTAATTATAATGTATACTATCAATAAATCACGATTATCAACTTAGTACATAAACCACCAGTCATTTTAAAACTATTTCAAATGAACATAAGTAGGCACCTTACCTTGGGATGCAGTTAATATATCAAAGTGTTGGAGATATTATTCACTACGTTTTAGATACGTTAAATCACTAGATACAAAGTAATAAAGCACTAGGCTAGGGTACTCGCGACGTTGTCAAACAACACTGAAACAATTAGCTCGCCGGCCGGCACCGATAACGCATCTCTCACTGATAACAGGTGCGACGTCACACCTCCCTCATTGTTCTCACTCGATGTACAATAACACTAATATGTTATTTATTGACTTCTGCGAAGGTGACACTAACTCTGATTGTAATTATTTCCAGAAACAATATTATCTAGATTGATGATTATTATAGTTACGTATTATAGTTACATGTTGAACAATGGGCACTGAAATAATTTTACCTAACATAAGTACTTAATTATTCTCTAAAATAATCTAACACCACGCTTGCTATAATGCTAAGAACAGTGTAACTTAAAAATGTATTTATTTATTCTAGATAGCTTAATTTTTAGCTCACCCGTAATAAAGTTGGTACAATCGATTCGATTTAAAATATCAAACATAAATAAAATTAGAAATATAAACAACAGAATTACATTACTGCACAGTGCGATGCTCTGCAATGTTGTGAAATCATTCGTCGCGGGGAATCTCTATGTATCGTTTTATTTACATATCTGTCTAGTCCGGACTTGTATAGACAAGTTCATGTTCTGTCGGTCCTATGGCTCTGCATGGCTCAAGGTCGGGCTTATGCTCTAAGTTCTAAAGAGCTTTATTCATAGATTATGAAGGCTGGAGCATTATTAATGATCGTCAGTTCAGTGGATTTGTCTTCGTGCCCCCACAAACGAAACAACAGTAACTACGTAGACATATATACATATAGGTACCTACGTATTGCAAAACTGAAAAGTTTTGGTAGGGCGGTTCCTTCGAATTTCAACGTATTGCCTTGTCATTTAGATACGTACCTACTTAAGTGTAAACTCTGAATGCATTCTGAGTAGGTAATTCAAAATGCCATTTTTCTGCGTCTATTTGTACCACGTGTAGCATTGTTTAGTAGACAATGGATCTACTGCGATATGAACAGGAAAACGCTGTAGTATTGTACCCTGAGGGTTCCCCCAGCACCCAGTACGTGCCTACTGATGTAGTAATCAAATAAAAGAGTATTTTTTATTAACACATTAACGCCGTCGTAATTATATAGCAGGTACCTCACCTACTCTACCTCTACAATATCACGAAGAACAACTAGATAAAGTAATGCAAAAAAGCACTCCCTGTTAGGTGCACATACTGACTAGTGACTTATGTGTACTAATGCCAACCGAAAAACAAGCGTGACTGTATATAAACATTAAACGCCTGCAGAAAAATATATCGCAGCAATTCGTTGGCATGCGATTTGATTGAAGACATCCTGTAAGTACATTTAGCTTGTCCAAACGTTTTATGGTGGTATTTACACAGGTTTTGTGGCAATTGATATTAATTTCCCACTTAAAACATTCCATTCACTACTTAATACCAAATTCAATGTACAATAAAAAAATTTAGTAGTGTTTCACATATGTTTAGAACTCAATCTAGCAAAAAGCTTTCGATAGGTAAATTCTATAATGATAAATGCATTATTATTATAGAAAAATTCAATTTTAAAATCTTGATGTCGTTAATGATACTCAAAGAACCAATAAAAATAAAATAATAGGTACGGTTAGACGGTTAGATACCGTTTGGGGTGATTGGGCCATGAGGTCCCAGGGCACATTCGGTGTATAAAAAAATTGCCCGTAGGCAGCGTAGGATAATCGACGCCACTCGTGACCAGAGGGCTGGCTATTTCTTCGGACAGAAAATAAGCATTGCCAAGTGGCCATGCTGCCCGTCTTCTGGGAACGTCCCCCAGTGACATTGATGCAGGCGAATTCTTTGTCGCCTAACTGATGGTATTTTTTGTTAGATATTAGCATTTAAAATTCGCACAAAATCTCTAGTTTCAAATTAATGTAGTTACAATAATAAAATTGAAAAGAAACTCACTGTTCTTGTCAACAAGGACGAATGGCAGACATTGACTACCCACAAAACTAACAAACTGTACAGGAGAGCCACCATAGTGAACTGGTGAACCAATGGATTTAGTCAAAAGTCAACTAATGGCCAACATGAGTTGTTGCAGTATTTATACCATACCCGCTATGTACCCACTGAGTTACCTACGCGAAGTCAATCACTTATCAATAACATAAGTAAACACATGAAACTAGCGATCAATTTGTCGGTCTGTTTGTAAACCGAAATTACAAGTAATTTTCGAGAACACAAAGTTTACTAAATAATTTATTATAATGATATAATAATGCTACCTAAGTATATGATTTGGACATGTTGGTAATTTCAGGAATCATCCCTGACTGCCCCCGATCTTGTATTTTAAGGTCAACATGCAAATTAAAAGAGACGGACCTCTGAGTTTGTTTCGGCATTTCTTCTCAGAGTAGTCAGTTAGGAAATGTCGGCCTCATCGTTCGCTTGATAAAATTTACGTGTAAAAGTGCTGCCTTGTAGTCTATTTGCAGAAATAAATTCACTAGTTTCACTTAACTGTTAAGTACGTCTACTTATTTTAAAATGATAAGAAACACAGTGTTGACGTGTCAAATTAAGCAATGTAAAACTGTCTGTTAGATTTATAAGAAAATAACTATCTTTTTATGGAATAGGAAGCAAACGAGCAGACGGATCACCTGATAGTAAGCGATCAGCGCCGCCCATGGATACCCGCAACACCAGAGTACACAGGTGCGTTGCCGGCCTTTTAAAAAGGAATACGCTCTTTTCTTGAAGGCTTCCTTTCCGAACTCGCACCAAGGCAAACCATAAAAATCTGCCTAAGAAAATTCAAGACATTAAGGTTTATTTCGAAAAATCTAAATTCTTACAAACACAGGCGGATATGAAGAACAAAACTAGTTTTATATTAAAATTCATATATTTTGAGAATTTTTGTGAACTACACATCATTGGGGAATTCCCCCGAAGCAGTAGTTCTACGTATTAGAAACTACTCGACCAATTGTCCCCTGCTTTATCCCCTTCCTGTTTATAGGTAGGTAAGTAGATGCTTGAGGTAGTAGGTACTTGGTGAGAGAACGGCTTTGTTTATTAAGAAATTAAACAATTCTATTCGAAGACCACAAAGAGGCCTGTTTGATTATAAAAACAATATGCGTTTTAGTTTAGTAATTAGGTACAACAACCGGTAGAGGAAACATTTGAAAAATAACTGGTAATCAGACAAAGAGAATAAGCTTATTGGTATAGTTTTATTCTAATTCTATTCTAAATACATATTATGCCGTTTAAAAACGTTAATCGTTATCTTATTACATACATATGTACATAATCTCACGCCTGTCTCCCGTGGGGGTAGGTAGAGCTAGAGACTATCGAATGCTAATTGCTACGAATCTTACATACCTCTTTCGCTTCATCAACAGCCACCAGTCTTTTCATACATTGTTTGTCGGTTAAGGGTACTTTTGACCCTTCTTTAATAGGTATATCGCCAATCTGGTGGCTTACTCTTGAATCCAATTCCGATCGATCGACGACTCGACACTAGCGCCAATTGCATCCGTATTGCGTGGATATTGAATGAACTAAATGGTATTCCGTACTCTGATGCTATTTTAACAGTCACGGGGGTTGTATAGTGAGGACATTAAATAATTATTTTGGGGCTGACGTGGTAGTGTTGTGACCAAATCCCCTAAATTTATAGTAGATAATAAAAAAAAATAGATTTTATTGGATTGAAATTGCATTGACATTGAGATTGGTTTCAAGAGTGTAGACAGACATACATCGACCAGTATCGGTCGATGTATGTCTGTCTAGGGCGCCCTCTACCGACGACGGTCCCATCCATATCCACTCTGTATACTTATTTCTTACTAGGTAGGTAATCTTATAAACACGAAAGTATTGTGTGTTTATGTGTTTGTGTAGGTAACTAGGTATCTTGAACAACAATTTGTGGGTCACACAAATAGTTGCTTCGTACGGGATTCGAACCCGCAACACGTTGCGTGCACCGCACCAACTATATATATTATTTATTTCAGTGCTGTAAAAAATTAAAAATAATGTTACACACTATTATTTAAACATTCAGGTATGTACATTAATCCTCCTGAATGATTCGACACGCAAGGAATTTTAAGAAATATATATGTGAGACTGTGCATTGCAGGTCTGTAATATATGGCCTTTAGGTACGAGCGATTAACACATACAAAATTCCCGAAAAACAAAAGGAAAATCGCCTATCAATTTTATTATTAATTGTATGTGTATCGGTGCTAACTCCCGGAAACATTGGGTAGATCCCGGGCACACGGGGATAAAGAGCGGGGAATACCTGCACGTCCCTTACTTATTTAGGTGACGATTAGCCCAACATTTATTCAGTTATTTTTTTCAAAATATTTTCAACTGTACAGTTTTGTAACTAAGGTAGAAAGTTTATTGGGCTAAATTGATGATGGGGGTAGGTTGTAGGTTATAATACTTTAATGCTGGTGTCTTTGCCAACAAAATACATACAACCGTTGGAATGTATATTGTACTATATTAACTGCTGTAGATCGACATTGTAATGATAACTCGATGTCGTCAGATCCGCACGCATTGAGCGAAACAAAACATGCAACAACACACAAGTCAGAGTAAAAATCTGCACAGCTATATAGCACAGTACAATTCTGTACCTAACTATAGCTAGCTGTGGCATATTTATGTGCATATTCTACCATAATTTGTTACACCCGAAAATTGAACGCTCGCGATGACTCCTAACGAACACAAATGCACTTTTATAAGTAATCTGATAGTGATACAATGCTAATTTAATTTTAAACCAACATTTTTCCAACTTTCCAACTGTAAGTAAACCATTTTGATCGCCGAACCGAAACTACCTAAACCTGGAATCGTACCCGAGACTTCGTTATCGGCACCCAGCCGCTAGCCGGCAGTCGCACTTGAAACCACAATACGTGACCTCTCCCTATCAGTAGATCCACTACGCGATAAAAAGTCAACTAGCATTTACAGAACTTGATGATACATTACACAAAAAGAAAAAGTCTGATCGAACAATGAAACAAAGAGACACCCACAATATTAATACGCAATTGATTAATTATAATAAAAGACCACTTACGAACTGTTTGTTTATTACTTGTCACTACACTATAACAACTGTCTGACACTACACAGCATCGCAATATGGTCCACCCGCTGGTCTCACAGTCTCTCAGTAAACAACTTGCATCACAGACTCGCTCTCACTTATATCGCCACGGAACGTCTTGCAAACTTGTCAAAATTCTTATATTCTACGCTCAGCCACACCAATACAGACCTTAACATCTACTGATAAAGACTAAAAACACTTGTCACCGTCACTCTTTAGTACAGTCACTGATTTCACGTGTTGAAATTGAAATGTTATTTTATTTTTGTAAACAAATGAATGAGTAATACACTAAAAAAACAACTGACGATGTGAATTACGTTTTTTGAATTCACAAGTACGTCACAGGCGTGATTACGACAGTTAGCTGTTTGGAATTATAGGGGGTTATAACCACTGCTACGCAATATTTAAGTATTGTTGAGTGTTATTAGATTGCTTCTTCAATATTTTTTATTTTACCTTTTAGATGTCTCTATCTACTGAACACCTTTTCATGCCCATACTTTTATGGTACATCTCCTTTACTACTGTAAATATACCTCATGTCATCTTAGGTACATCATCATCACCTCATGTCACATTTCTAAAGAAGCTTTGGTTTGGTAGGTCTGTAAAAGTTTTCATTTTGATTGTACTAAACTAGTGAGTAGGTACCTATTGCTTCAATGGAAAGTGGGCGTATCCATTTTTCTCTTTCTATTATAGTTTTAATCACGGCAACAAGAAAGAGACAATAGTATTTTCAGACTATCATAGAACAAAATTGTACCTAGATATAAACGTAACAACTAAAGATAATAGTGCGAAAGAGACAAAGGAAGGAATGACTTTGATTTAATTTTGTATTTTAGTCCTTTGTTTTTGGTCGGGGGTGCAACTACTGATTTTCGAAATGTCTGTGGTCGGGTGACTCCCTTTTCGTTTGTTTGTGACGTTGCCCCACGGTGGGCGATACGCCGGTTACCTGCCAATGTTGGAAATAAGTAGGTAGGTACTTATTAAGGCACCTGCGTAAATACAAGTCACAGGCAATTTGCTTGTTCTTTTACATTAAATAAAACTTAATAAAGTAGTACCTACGTATTTACTATTGTTTCCTATTTTATTCAGATCAGTACAACGATATTATCCTAAGTAAAACAGACCTATATTGAAATGATGACGAAACAAAATCTAATTTCTGAGTATCAGAGACTATACTTGACATCATGTATCGACTATATAATAAACGATGACACGGTGATCGTTGAATCATTGCACCGTGTCAAATGACGTCACACCTTTTGAACATTTGCTACGTAGATATGACGTAACAAACACTCGTTCTCTTATTTTAGCTATTGGAAAAACCAATATAGTTTGTCATTTATAAATAGGTATCATTTGACTATGTTATTATTATTTCCATATATTTATTTAAAATCCTCTATAAATTACATTTTTAAATACTCAAATGAAATCAAATCAATTTATTTGTGAACACAGGTTATACAGAAGGGTGTTAAATATACATTAATAGCAAACTACAACAACAATACAAACTACAACTACAACAATACTATTTAACAAAAACACAAAAAAGACATAAAAATATAAAAATAGGAGTCGACCAGTAGCGGGAGCGTGGTCCAAGCTACCGGTGGTTACGGCTCCAGAGACAGAAACCTCACGATACGTACAGTTTCTAGGAAAACTGCCTTCTGTATCAGGCCCTTGATCCATCCACCAAACGTCAGCCTCCTACGATGGATCAAGGCTTACAATTGAGGCCTAAAATTATTATTATTATTGTACATAAAATTTCTTATTTTCTCTCAAAACATGGAATGTTTATTATTTATTTGAGGTGGTTAAAAGCATGATTGTAAAATTAAAGAAAAACAAAAATATTTTCAAATAATTTACTTTATTTACAAAATACTTATGATACTTATTTACATTCTGGATTCACTGGAAATTTTACTAGTAGGTAACTTTATGTATCTAAGTAGGTACCTATATTATTTATTTCAGTGCTGTAAAAAATTAAAAATAATGTTACACACTATTATTTAAACATTCAGGTATGTACATTAATCCTACTGAATGATTCGACACGCAAGGAATTTTAGGAAATATATATGTGAGACTGTGCATTGCAGGTCTGTAATATATGGCCTTTAGGTACGAGCGATTAACACATACAAAATTCCCGAAAAACAAAAGGAAAATCGCCTATCAATTTTATTATTAACTAGCGACCCGCCCCGGTGCAATATGCATGTATTATACATACAAACCTTCCTTAAGAATCACTCTATCTATTAAAAAAAACCGCATCAAAATCCGTTGCGTAGTTTTAAAGATCTAAGCATACATACGGACATACAGAAAAGCGACTTTGTTTTATACTATGTATTGATGATATTGATGATTGTATGTGTATCGGTGCTAACTCCCGGAAACATTGGGTAGTTCCCGGGCACACGGGGATAAAGAGCGGGGAATACCTGCACGTCCCTTACTTATTTAGGTGACGATTAGCCCAACATTTATTCAGTTATTTTTTTTCAAAATATTTTCAACTGTACAGTTTTGTAACTAAGGTTGAAAGTTTATTGGGCTAAATTGATGATGGGGGTAGGTTGTAGGTTATAATACTTTAATGCTGGTGTCTTTGCCAACAAAATTCATACATAGGTACAATACTATTAGAGCGATTGCGTACTGTTATTGAACGTAAAATTCGATGCCTTTTATAAAAGTGTTTGTACGTCAAATGGTGAGCTGTTCGGTTGCGTTGCTCCGAACACCAATATTATAAATAAAATAAGTAAATAAAAAGTGTTTATTGTAATAAAACATAAGACACACAGTTTATGAATACTAACATCTAAACTAGGCCGAGCCTGTACCTTAGATGTTATGTTCGTTACCTACATACTGCATCATATTTAATTAACAGAACACAGATGAGATGTGAAAATAACAAGAGATATTGCATACGAGCATATAATTATTGTAAATTTATAACTGAAATGTTGCGCAATAATAAAATTTATAGTCAACGTAAAAGTGTCGCAACTTGCATAAGCTTAATTTTACTAACTATTATATGGCAGATGTTACATCACATAGCATTTTTTAAATTCATTTTTGTCACGCCTTCTAATCCAAAAAGGGGGAAATAGAAGTCTACATATTAACCCACGTGTTGAAAAGCAATGACTGAACAAGGGGTCTCGGGTGTGATTCTAGGGCCGGAAAAATACATAACATAACATCACGCGTTTTATCCCCGAAAGGGTACATTATGCCAATGTACAATGTAACACCCACTTTTCACTATTTATGTTATGAGCGCCATGTAATAGGGGGTGAGGAAAAATACTAGGTAAGTATTGTTTTTCTCGGATTATAAAAATAGATACTCATGCGCCATAGTAACAAAAAGACAGGCATTTTATCAAGTTCACCCACAGAAATATTAAAAACTTCTTTATTATGTCTATGGGTTCACTACATTACTTCCGATTTTCAACATTAATGGTAACTTGGTAACTGTTATATAAAACTGAAGAGTTTGTTTGTTTGAACGCGTTAATCTCAGGAACTGCTGGTCCGATGTGAATAATTATTTTTGTGTTAGTGCATTTATCGAGGAAGGAGATATGCTATAAAACATTACGCTACGGTAAATAGGAACCAAGCAAAGAGAGTAGAACCGCACAGAAGTAGAAAATTAATAATAAACAATGGTTGCTCGGTACATAACAATGTGCACCTCTGTGAAGTGTGAACACGTTACCTTTGTTCATACATAATATTAATCAAACACAGAATTTCTCAACAGTCTCACACGTGATATATCATATACGTAAGTAGTTCATTTTGGTACTAGGTTATATTTGTACTTGGAAATAGATGAATAGACGCGCTCCAATTACACATAACGTAACATCACGCCCTTTATCCCCGGAGGGGTAGGCAAAGGTGCACATTACGGCACTTAATGCCACTGTACAATGTAACACCCACTTTTCACTATTTATGTTATGAGTCCCATGTAATAGGGGGTGAACCTGTGAATTCCAGACTCCGTGCTCACACGCTCCAATTAATGACTAATTTATTAAACACATAGAAAAGCAACAGCTATACCATTTGATTAAGAAGAATGTGATATCTAGAGGTATAATAATGTAGGAGGTAATATCTCTAAACGAGCAACGAGTCGGAACCAATGATCTCGGAAATGCTCAACGATTTTCTTGAAATTTTGGGGCGATAAATCGATCTAGCTTGGTTTCTTTTTTAGAAAATGTGTACTACTTACGATAATGCTAAATGATACTTAATTCTGCAAATAGGCAACAAAATACGACATTTACATGTTAATAAATTAGATATGCGCCAGTATAACGTAGGCAGGATATGCGGAGAATGAATAATTGTAACTTATTGCACAATATTTTTACAAATACTTATGTTGATTGATACATGGTCCGTTCCGTTGATAAATTGGGAATTAAATTTACTTTTTAGTAAATAAAAAATGAAATGCTATGCTGCTCATGCATGAGAGTGGTTCGAAACCTACCAACGGCAATAACCAATGTGACTTTTTCCGAGTTATATGTACTTTCTAAGATTGTTTACACACCATCGACAATGATAAAAAAACATAGTGAGGAAACCTGGACTTATAATTTCTTTCTAATTATGAGTTTGAAATCGACAACCCGCATCGAGCAAGGGTGGTGATTAATGCTCAATCCTTCTCCGTGTGAGAAGAGGCCTATTGTCAGCAGTGGGCACATGTTATAGTATAAATATGTTATGCAAATTAAGTCAATGTGTTTTTAGTATATTTATTTATATCGTGGCCATGGATTGTACCATTGAGACCAAACACGTGCTAGATAAATCCAATCTCCTATCAAAAGTACAACATTTACATATTACACAATAATACATCTTATGACTTAAGTTTCAAAGTTCAATATAGCATAACGTTGCCATTGTGTGGTAAATCCCCAAGAATAGACGAAAATATATAGATAATCATAGATTTATGTGCTTTATGGTCAGAAAATACCCGGGTAAGGGTGTGTGCACACTATTATATCCATATACTAAAACGCAAAATGCGCAGTTGGCGCAGTGTGAGGAATTATCTATTATATTATTTAATTACGTTTACTAAAATGTATCGTAGTCATTATTTTTTTTTATGATTTCATGGCACTTAGACAAAGGTTGGAAATCTCGACTATGATAACAACAATAAATCAAGTTTCTTAGCGAATTTTCAACCTTATCCATTTTAATTTAAAATCTATTTATAAGTAAATAAATGTTTGCTGTCAAGACTTAGAGGGCTGGTTGACCATTGACCATTGCTTAACCAATGTATCAATACACCAATCTGTCAGATCTCTTTATTTGATTTACAACTTCACTTCACTGTTATAAAGTTGAAAGTCGGTTAAAGGATTTTGACAGGAGCTGGGTGTATTTTAATGTGCTGCCTCCTATATAGCGCCTTTGCGTTTTAAATTGTTAATTTGAAAAGTTGTCACTCGACATGGATCTTTCATTGTACCTCTACAGTTCTTGTATACAAATCTAATGAGTTTATAGTGATCCTTATTCCTTCAAAAATACGTGTGGAACTAGAAAGTGATTGGTTGTTAATTGTTCATTAGTACATTATTATTTATTATGCATCAATGCATTATATGAGACTTAATTATAGATAGATAGATATACAACGGCTGACTTAATGCCTAGTGGCATTCTCTAACAGTCAACCTTAGGGTGGTGCAGAGAGATACAATAGTAGGTGTAAACGTTTAACACTTATTAGAGTGACACAACAATTAACATTAACATCATATATAATTATACATATCACACAATATATACTAATTAAATATAATGAAGAAGTATTAAAATATATACCTACGTAATGCAAAACGTACAGTAGACAAATAAGTGTGGGACATATATATACCTAAATATACGAAGGAAAATACATAACATAACATAGGTATATACATACATAATTATACACATATATATATATGTAAATACGTACTAGACCTAAGTGTGTGTTGAGTCTGCTAGCCTCTTCTGTAGATACTTACGAACCTTAAATTTGAAGGACAGACGACTGGTCGCCGTCCTGATATCCGTCGGCATCGCATTCCACAGCAAGATGGATTGGACGAAAAAAGAAGAGTGAAGGAAGTCAGTTCGATGTGTGGGACATTGTAACAGAAGATTATTAGAAGAACGGAGGTATTTGCTATGGTTAGCGCTCACATACTGGAAATATGAGGAAAGATAAGTAGGAGAATTGGGAGAATTAAGAAGGGAGAATAAAGTGGTTAGCGCCCGTTGTTCCCTGCGCTGACGTATGGGCAACCACTTTAGTTGCAATCGAAATGCAGAGACATGGTCGTAGTTACGCAGGTTGAAGACGAATCGAATGCAGGTATTCAAAAGGCGGTCAAGTTTGTTAAGTAGATCTGCATTCAGGTCGAAAAAACACATCAGCATAATCAATAATGGGGAACACCAAGGACTGGACAAGCACTATTTAATTATACCGTTTGACATTGAAATAAGTGTGAATGTTTAAGATTGTTTAAACACGGTTTGTTTACCATTAAATCAAACAAAATTCTATAAGTATTATTATCTTTTAAGTTACAAAAACCTGTGAAATTTTATTTTTATATGGCGTTAGCAGTATCACAATGAATATGATGTTGCATGAAGACACAATGGTCCATTAAAGATCAAGGAACTATTTATAAGGTTGCTGTCCATACCATGCTTAGATATACAAGAGATTTGACCTAACAGTTTAGTCAAGGTAAGCAATGATCTTTAATCTATATTCTTAACACTATTCCAGTAGTACTAGAAAGAAAGATATAGGTAACATCACACCCGTAATTTTTTTTTATGAGATCACCTGATGGTTACCTGGAACATCAGAGGCGTTACAAGTGTGTTATCGGCCTTTTGGGGATTGGGAATTTGAGGATTCAGGGATTGGGGAGATTGAGGAAGGGGGTAATTGGACCTCACTCACACGACGAAACAAAACGCAAACGTTGTTTCACGTCGGTTTTCTGCTTGGCCGTGGTATCACACTGGTCGAGCCGGCCCATTCCTACCGATGAATGGCTCTCCCACACTTAGACAGCAGAGGAGCAGGTATAGGATGGTATGTGGTATGGTATGTTACAGTGAGTGAGCCTACTGCCATACACCGGGCTCAATTTGAAGTTTCGTGCTAATACCGAGAAGTTTCGTAAAAATATGATCTTATTGCCACTTTAGTCAACACAGGGTGCTTACTCTTGAAACCAATCTCAATGTCAATGCAATTTCAATCCAATAAAATCTCAATAATTATTCAATGTCAACACAATACAACCATAATCGTAGCTGTTAAAATAGCACTCAGAGTACGGAATGGAATATAAAGCCAAACTCAATACCATTTAGTTCATTCAATATCCACGCAATACGGATGCAATGGGCGCTAATTTTGGGACTGTACGAAATTTCACAATACCAATATCGATCGATCGGAATTGGATTCAAGAGTAAGCCACCATTACCGTGAATCCCCAGCATCCTATGCTTGACAGCCGTGCTTGTGACCCTGCTATACATAGATTAGGTACTTACTATGATGACTTGAATTAATTTGTAACAGGGAATGTTCAGTCTCAGTCTTACAGCTATGAATATAACTAACTTACTTAGTAGCAGATATTTAGGCCAAGATTTGAACAATGAACAAGTAAACAAACCACAAAGAAAGAAGTATGTCTCGTCAATACACGTCTGCCCTCTAGCACAGAAGGTAGTATAGAAAAGTAATATCTGGTACAGCAAGTTACCTTACCTTTGTAATTTGTTTACATATCAACAATAATGTAGAACTAAGTACAGCATTACAGTTACACATAAATTGTTGTAGCCATTTGTAGCTACAGACTGTATTCAAAATACTTTGTGTACAAATGATAGCAATCTAAACATTCGCTTTAATACTACATAACCATAAGAGAAGTTCTCAAGCACAACTTTGCAACAAACCACAAATGCTTCATCGAATCAATCTTAATGCAATTGTATAGTAATTATAGTTAGAGTGTTAAATTGAGATAATGGAAATTGTTATAAGTTACATTGTCATAGTTTACTCATAAATTAAATTATGCAAAGGTTCGTGTCATTATTATGTACATTGAAAATTGTAATATTTACTAAATTTAAACATTATAGAACTGTCATTATTTATAAAGTATCTACAACACTTTAAATATTTCTTGTCTTATTGTAATACAATGTTTAATCGGGTATAACTTCACAAAATATTGTTAACAATATTCTGAATATTCCATTCGAGTTTGATGTAGTACAGGATCTAAAATGATCCTAGCGCCATCTACTTATAAAATTTTTGAATTTTCTAGTTTCTACCCGTTTTTCTACAATCTTTAGAATGAGCATTGCCTTGCTACATCTATTAGGAGTCACAGAAAAAAAATATATATTTTCTTTATTGTATATGTATTTTATATTTTATTTATTTTAGTGAAGGAGGAAGTCATAAGCAAACTGAAGTCGTATTCTCGTCGCATAAGGAGTCACCCCAACGAGCTTGCTAGTGAGCTTATGAAGTCTGCCAGCACCTTTAAGCACATCAAAAGGAGAGCTCCACAGGACCTACTCCTGTCTCAGCAAAAACATCCAACTTCAGGGATGCAATAATTGAAGACGGGTACATCACTGGGCGTTCTCCGTACATGTCACAATACATGAACCTCTTAACCACCAGTTAAATGCCCAACTGGGCAGATTGCAGGGAAATAAGGAGATAAAAAAAAATATTTTCTTTATATTAATTATATACATACGAAGGAATAGGGAATTTCCTGTTTTTGTAGTCAGTTAAAAAACTACTTAAGATTTCTTAATAGTTCGGCTTTATCACAGCCAGCACAGGTTCCTGGCTCCACGTCCGCAAGGAGTTACCTGTAGTCCCCGTGGACCAGCACGGCGTCCCGGTCGGTGCCGGCGGCGCCGTGCGCGCGGAGCAGGCGCCGCGCCGGCGCCGCGCAGCGCCGCGCGGACACAGCCGGGTCGCGGTACACTAACTTACTGCCGCGGGACCCCACCACCACTATGTAGTGGCCCGCGTAACTACCGCCGAAACAACGTCTACACGACACATAAAAAGAAAATTGATATTCAGATCAAAAGCGTTTGGTCTCAGAAGAGGTAGGCTGAGGTAAGTAATTATTGAACTCAGTAACAACTTACCATTAAGTATGTTATGAACTTACGACTGCCATACTAAAATAAAGGTACCTGACACCTTTTACCATATGTATTGAGTTCTATTATAGACAAAGGTAGTGTCACTATTATATCATTGAAAATATTAGAAAATTAAACTGAACTAATATAGAAATAATAAATCAAATTAACCGCTTGAATGCACCAATATGAGACACAATAAAAAATATGCCTCGTGTGGATCCATGTTTAGACACACGATGGGTTAAAGCTCTTAATATGAAAACTTTCTACTGTTTTGCTAAACTGACCAACAATAAAGTACACAATTTGTTTACCTGAACTCGACCTTCAATTTATTATGCTTGCAGAGATCACAGACGAGCAATGTAGCATCGACCAGCAGTATGACGGGCCCTGATGTATGCAGGTGTTGGAGCAGGTCGTGGTAGCTGAGCGACTGCTTCCTCACGTAGATGCCCTGAGACGTCGCCTCGTCGAAACGACGTAGTACCCGGTCACGGTCCTAGTAACAAAGTTACTAGATTTATTTGATAATGTTGGACTAGACTTCAGGGAATAAAAGGCAGGATAAGAGAAATTATAATTTCATGTTTACTAAAAATAAACTTTTCACACTGAGATTTTTTGTGGGTGCACACACTGTGTGTCTCTCACTTAGATACTGGACTACTACCACACAATTTTTATGTCCGAGAATTGTTACCCCAAAATTAAAATTAAGGCATACCATATGAATAATTTTGTCGTAGTATCCATGTCTTCTGCAGTTCTCATTCACTCCCAGTGTTGTAGTGTACATGCTGTGCTTGATGCCAAATCTGTACAAAATAAATATGATTATTTAGTCAATTTTAAAAATGAGTAAATGTTACACACCCTTATGTCCTCATAAACTTTCGCATTTACCTATAACGTTCAGTACAATGATTAAGTTTAAGTCCTCATGGTCTCACCTCTTCAATAAATAGCAGAGGTCTATAGTCCATGTAGACTGCCTGAAGCCCTCGTCCTCGCAGATATCCTCAAAGTTATTGAGCATCTCCTCCCTCTGCTCCCGCGGCAGCAACATCAGTACACAGGACACTCCGCAGTCCCAGTTGTACCGCTGTTGGTAATGTTCAATATTGTGCTCCACATATTCTAATGGCACATATAATATTTATTAGTTTATCATATTACACTTAAGGTTTTTATCTTCGTCAAGTATGTAAAATATTTTTAATAGGTACCTACCTAAGTACCTACATCACTATTAATAGGCCTAGGTAATATAAAACCTTAATTTATTAAAATGTATAATTATTGGTTAGGGAACCAGATTTATCGATCCATTTAGGAGTTTTGTACCTTCTCAGTAAAATTCATAATATTTTTATTATGATACTTATTATCACTACACACCTAAGTAGTACATATTTTTAACTTTTTACTTACTTTCACTCGCAGACATTTTAGTCTAAAAAATTTCACAATACAAAAATTAGTTCACATTGTTGTTTATCAGTTCCTATTTACTTGTTTATCTAGTTTCCTATTAAATCTGACTCACCCGATATTATTAGTGTTTATTTACTGTTTGAGACTTAGTGTTTCCAGAATTTGCCTGTAAAATTACCATCGTCGATGAATGATAGTATTATTGTCTTCATATTCGGGTATCCAAACGAACTTGACGAACTAGCCTAATAATGGAATGGGTCTAGATTGTGCTACATTTCAGCTACCAATTAAAAATTTAATAAAAATCATCTGTCCTCATGTTTCAAAATGAAAAGTAACTTTACACTACTAAATACTAATGTAGTAGGTACTTAGGTACTGTTCTCGATAAAACATAAAACAATATTTCTTATGTCCTCTGTTATACGGAAAGTTTCATAATTGGCAACTCAGGTCTGTCTTTTGACAACTACGTTTTATTGTAAGTAATGAAAGGGCATTTTTATTTGGTTATCTGATAGGTAGGGCCTCTACACGATGGGCCTATGACTAGTATATAGTAATCTGTGCGATGGGCCATGATGGACAATCACAGGCGATCACGATCGTATAAAGGGCATAATCGTTTGCGATCGGCCATGATGAGCGTCGATTGAAGGTAATGACCGTTGTGTCGGTTTTTCAAACAATTAACAGACACTTATAAAGTTTGCTTTTCAATATTCGAGCGAAAAAGACATCAAATAAAAAAAATCGTTTGTAAAGCATATACATATACAATAATAAAACGCAATACTGACAAATGCGTTGATATGCCAACTGTCAATGTCATGTCAGTCAACTTCATTGGAATAATCAGCTGGTCGAGTGATTTTTATTCATTCGTGTTTAGTAATTTGAAATTTGGTTATCTCACAGACTATTTGAAATATTTCAATAATTAATGATGGCATTAAGAACAGGGCTAATAAGGTTATCCAACTTACGATGTTTAACGCAGCAAGCATCAAGGCTCCGTGTCATGAGTACTCAAACATCCACCAAGGAGGGCCCTGCGGCTGCGACGGAAGAAATAAAACCCGGTCAAACACATTTCGGATTCCAAGTCGTTGATGAGGAAGAGAAAACTAAAAAAGGTAATGTGTTCTAATTCTCTGTATCGGTCGTCAGTTCTCTCTACACTAAAAGTGGATTATTTCATTCAGTTTTTGTACAAAATTTCTTAATTATGAATAATCCTCTAAAGGGTAAACTACTTAAATTTCAAATGTTTGAATAAAAAAATAACTAAAGTGCTATTCTTGTACAACTTCAGCTTACTTAGCACCCAGGCACTGTCTGAAATTTAAGTTATCTATCAATTTTATGAAGGCTTCCCAAATTAACTTGAAACTAACTCACTGATCTAACCTTGATTTCCACATTTCAGTACATGAAGTATTCGAAACTGTAGCTGAGAAGTACGACCTGATGAATGATGTGATGTCTGTGGGCATCCACCGCATGTGGAAAGACATCTTCATGTGCCGGCTGGCACCACAGCCAGAGACTAAATTATTGGACATGGCTGGTGGGACAGGTAAGACCCTTTAATTTCATTTTTACATATACTTACCATAAGAGGAAGTTGTGGAATTATCACACTATCACAACCCTTTGATTGGATAGACATAATATTTCCATCCTTGTGAACCCTGTTAATGCTATTCTAATGCACTTTGTATATTATATTCCAGGTGATATAGCATTCAGATACATTAAGTACCTGCAGAACCTGGGCCCCTCACAGGGATCACACAGCAGTGTCACAGTGTGTGACATCAACCAGGCCATGTTGGATGTTGGCAAGCAGAGGGCACAGAAGTATGTTTAGTTTAATATTATACTTGAACTGCACCAAATGGTTAGGTAACAGAGTTGAAAATTAATTGAAGAAATAGCAAATAGAAATAGGTTAGGTTAAAAAGCTGTAATATGTGTCAATTGATTTTTGTTTCTTGAAAAGTGTTAACTTTTGTATGAATGTAAATAGTCATTGTTTTGGTAATTCTGACCTTTAGTATAAGTTAATTTCACACAAGTAGACAATTACTTATATTTTTAGGGAACCATTACTTGCATATTTATAAGATGAACAGTTATTTATTGTTCTCCTGAATAATAATTATTATGCTTTAACATTTTGAATACAACTTGACACTCTAAATCGTACTTCATGTTTAATTGTATGACTTGGAGGGTCAGGTCATTAAGTTTGGCTCAGAGGTGCATACCTACCTGATTTGTGTCTATGTTTATGTGAGTAACTTACATTAACTTTTCACCAGTTGTGTTACGGAAACAATCCTTACTAATTAATATTATAAATCGGAAAGTGAGTTTGTTTGTTTGTTCCACTTTCACGCCGTAACTACTAAATCGATTGCTTTGAAATTTTGCAGACGTAAAGTTAAAAGTCAGGATTAAATAATAGGGTACTTTTTATCCTGGAAAAATTGATATTCCCGAGGGAAAACAAAAGTATTGTTATAGATTATATGTCACATAGGCTACTTTTATCCTTTTATGACGCGAGCGAAGCCGTGGATAAAAGCTAGTGTAATATAAATAAGCTTAGCCATACTTTGCCCTGTCCTAGACTCCATGCTACTATTGTGAACTTTTGGAAATACCGAAAATGCCTCTCTGCAAACTCGAGAACTGTTGCTCAATACTCGCAGTTCCAACTTTCTTACGGTCTAAAGTCAATTTAGCATTTTTTGAGTTTATCATCGAACAGAACATGATTTTAGTACATGTCTAAAGCTGCCTCGTTGGCCGAGTGGTCGCGAGTGCGACTACCGGGCAAGGGGTCTCAGGTTCGATTCCCGGGTCGGGCAAAGTATTACTGGGTTTTAAAAAAAAAATTCTCAGTAATAGCACGGAGTCTGGAAATGTGCCCGGTATATGGCAATAGGCTCATCCCCTATTACATGGGACTCATAACATAAATAGTGAAAAGTGGGTGTTACTTCTGTGTGCACCTCTGCCTACCCTTTCGGGGATAAAAGGCGTGATGTTATGTGTGTGTCTAAAGTTTATGATGTTCATGGTACGTATTGTTCCAGACTAGGCTACACGCCACAGTCGTGCGGTGTGGAGATAAACTGGAAGTGTGCTGACGCGGAGCGCCTCGACCTGCCCGACGACAGCTACACCGCATACACCATCGCGTTCGGGATCAGGAACTGCACTCACATTGACAAGGTACCTAACTGAACTATTTTATTTTCACATACTTAGCATTGTTTCATTTTTCGGATCCAAACATTTTATGTAATAAAATAAAACAAAAAAATTTTAGTTTTTGTAGTGGGTGCATATCACATCTACTTACGTCTAAAACAACTGCTATGGAATCCACGACACAAGTTTCGTTGATTCGCATTACTAAATCGTCCACTTCACGTCGTTGCGCTAACTTTACAATAAACTACCGCATTTTATAACATTAGATCTATTCTATATGTGTTCTACAGGTATTGGAGGAAGCATATAGAGTTCTGACGCCTGGTGGTCGCTTCATGTGCCTTGAGTTCAGTCAACTGCCGAACGACACTCTGCAGTGGTATGTGTACTTACCCTCTGTTCGAATGATTCTTTTTAACTTATCGATTTAACTCGTCGAGTACCGGTTTTGTAGACACAATTATAGAACAATAGGTTGCGGTCACCGGTGACCGCTTGGTGTTTGACAGTTTAAGGCACAATGTATCCTGTTCTTATATCCCATACTAGCTTCTGCCCGCGACTTCGTCCGCGTGGAATAGTGACTGCCAGTTCTTTCGAGATTTTTGGGTTAAAAACCATTCTATGTCCTTTCTCGAGTTCTAAACTGTCTGTACCAAAATTTCATCCAAATCGGTTCAGTATCGCGCCTAAACGCGCGAAGGAAAGACAAACACACAGATAGATAGACAGAGAGTTACTTTCGCATTTATAATATTAGTTAGGATTAGGAAATATTAATTAGGATTTAAGTAGGTATCTATTTAATTTAAAGCTTCTCTATAAACAATGTTTGAGGTTGTTTTATTTTCTGGTAACAAAATTATCTGGTTTTCGGATGATCCCACTCTTGATAGACCAACATATAATTGCCCATGGGAGAAACATTCTTTTCGTAGGTCAATGCCAACCAAAGAGAATGTTTGTCCCTGGGACTTGTATAATACCGGCCTTATCCCTGCGCCCCCCCCCCTGGGCTCGCTGCCATCGCAGCGGTAAGTCCCCTCTTTGAGGAGTGGCTTGAGAGACGCTACGGCGTCCTCACCTACCGCCTGACGCAGGTCCTCACCGGACATGGAAGTTTCGGGAGGTACCTGTGTCTGATGGGGCGGGAGGAAACGCCCGGGTGTCATCACTGCGAGGACCGCCCTGAGGACACGGTGGAACACACGGTGGGAGAATGCCCTTCGTGGGCTGAGCACCGCCGTGTCCTCAGGGAAGTGATCGGCGATGGCGACCTCTCGCGTCCGGGCCTAGTGCAGGCCATGATGCGGAGCGAGGGGGATTGGGATGCCGTCTCCTCCTTTTGCGAAGCAGTCATGCTAGCTAAGGAGGAGGCGGGACGCGTGAGGCAGCGAAGCGCTGCCTCCTCGCAACCCAGCCATCGCGAAGGACACACCGGGCGTCGGGGATCGCGGGACGATCTCCGGCCACCGTAAGCGCGGGCCTGCGGACGGCGAGCATGGGTGGCTCCCCGTCCGACCAGAAACAGACCCGAGCGTACGGCGCGTCGCGTTCCGCGCGCGCCTAAAAGAGCCATCAGACCACCACAGATGGGGCCCAATAGGGCCGATGCCGATTCGGAGTCGCGGAGAACCTAACGGGTAACCGGGGCTCCGGCTCGACGTGCAGGAGTAGGAACGGGGTGGTTTTTAGTCAGTAAGAGTCTGACACTCCCTCCCGCCTCACCCAGGTGGGGGCAGTCATTCGATGATTTTCCCCCCTTAAAAAAAAAAAAAAAATCCCTGCGCCCCTGTCGCGGAGAACCTAACGGGTAACCGGGGCTCCGGCTCGACGTGCAGGAGAAGGAACGGGGTGGTTTTTAGTCAGTAAGAGTCTGACACTCCCTCCCGCCTCACCCAGGCGGGAGCAGTCATTCGATGATTTTCCCCCCTTAAAAAAAAAAATCCCTGCGCCCCTCCCGCCTTGGCAATAGGTACTCACTTCGAAACGGGCCGTACAGAAAAAATCGTAATATTTTAATTTCGCCATAACTACAAAACCAAACATCCGATTTTAATCATTTAAAGACCGAGTATTATCTACATAAACTGTACTTAGTGATGAAATAAAATATTTTGATAAGGATTAATAGCATGAGTGAAATAAATGTATAGAAATGTAGTCCAAAAAAAAATTCAAGATTTTTTCTTAAAAAATGCTAGTTGTGCCTTACTGGACCTAGATAGGTATAGTGTGTCGCGGACTTTTTTGTAGATATTTATAAGATTACAATTAATTAGAACATTTTATGGTTCTATCTTTTATAGTTTAGGCAGCGCACGCAAATAATTCTTTTTTATGAGGATTTTTTTTCCGACTTATTAGGCAAAACTTGTGATAGCTCGTTAAATATACATGTTATAGAAACAATTTATAGCCTATAGCACTCAGGAATAATGCAGCTTTCTGCTGGTAAAAAAATTTTTAGAATTGGATTATTACTTCCAGAGATTACCCCTTGCATACAAACTTACAAATTTTACCTCTTTATAATATTAGTATACCTCTAGATGAGACGTTTCTTTTTGTTGCTACTGACAGTATTAGTATTTCTTCTAATTCGAAATTCAAATTCATTTGTATGCATAAAATCATGGTATTATCTTTATAGAAGGCTGTCGGTGCTCTGGCGGTAGAAAACGTCTGGACATTGAACCCAAACCCTCGTGCGTTTAGCGACAGCTAGATCAATGATATGTTGCCTTGTCCTAGGATTGAACCCAGCCCTTCGCATTCAAGTCATATTAACGTTAAAACTAAATTGTTTTGTTTTGCAGGGTGTACGACCAATACTCGTTCCAAGTGATCCCTGTGTTGGGGCAACTGTTTGTAGGACAGTGGAAGCCATACCAGTACCTCGTCGAGAGCATACGACAGTTTCCTAATCAGGTACATACTAATTGATACATATTAGCTTCATTATTATTGGACAACATGAATGAATAGAGCTTGTGTGTGTGTTATATTCTTACGATACATGTTCACCTTTCCACAGGAAAAGTTCAAATCAATGATAGAAGACGCCGGCTTCCGACAGGTGACCTATGAAAACCTGACGTTTGGTACATGCGCCATACACTCCGGGTTCAAGATATAGTGGCTATCAGACTTGTTGCTTGTTAAATTTTATACTATTTAGGTGACTGTAAGTATAGGCGGTATTTATATTGAGTCGTGTTGTAATTTGTTTCCTTTATTTATTTCTTCTTCACAGACCACATCTTGTAATGCAATAAAAATACTATTAAAATCAAAGTTGATGAGGTGCGGGAATTAGTAGTTAGAAATAATAATGCAGTGATTCTTTTGTAAGGAATTTATTAAGTCCATCAAAGTGCGTTGGTCTTTGGAATGCTGATCCAGTTCCTATATTACAATATGTATGTCCACACATTTTATCTATGATATATCGAGCGTCCGCGACGCACACTTTACAATACATTTGTGATTTAACTTTGTGTTCCTAACATCACATCTCACAATTACAATCTGTATCAATTACATGTCAATTTTAAAACTATCCACTGCGTTCATCCATTCAAACACACGTCTCGTATCGCTGTCACGCAGGTAGGTTTGTATGAAAAGCTCGTAAAGCATGCTAATTATTTATATATGACACTGAGTTGTTAGGTTCTAACACACTAATGAGCAAAGCTAATAGAAAATATCTCTCATAATCGTCATTGAACCGAAGTCCTACGTCTAGGAAATAAACGGCAGACATCGAGAAGCAAATAAAGTGTGAGTTAAGGATATCCAAACAAACATTAATACTCTGTACCGAGCGTGCACTCAACATAAGTTATTTTGCAATTAATTTGAATGTCATACCCAAAGGTCCTGATCCTGTCCAGCGCGGAAGGTGCGAAGTGCCGGCCGCGCCGACGATCAAATCCAAGATCCAAAAGGAACAATACATCCACGCGACAAATATTCAAATGTCCGCCAGAGATCCGCCGGTGCGGTCCGATCCGATCCGATCCTACACGCGAGGCCTCTACGGCATCCTGACTCACACCTCCAGCCAAGCACATCCAATGATTTCCATTAGAGGATGAAACAAAAGAAAATGCTTTTAATTATAAACAGTCATCTTGTAAATGTAATCGAGGGTCGACCGCGTCGCGAGCTGCGCCCCCGCCCGGGCGATGGGCGAGGGACGCAGACGGCGACGTGGACGTGCGCCGGACGACACAGCTCGGGCACCTTCAATCCCAATATTATATTTACTTCCAATTTTAGACACTACTACGACGACATCCGAGTACCTCTCATTACATGGTCACAGTGGAACGATGTAGGTAGAAACAACTCTCCATCCAATTTTAACCATGAATTAGGTTGCTGTCAACAAAATAATAGTTTATCAATTTATGTATACTGCATCATCTAGAGTTCTTAAAGGTCTATACCAATAACTCAAAGTTAAAATCAGTCCAGCATCGTTCCTATCTACTCTGTATCACGTAAAAGGTTATTGTATGTAAAAGTATGTATAGCAGCGATGTCGTCCCGCAGTGTAATGTACATCTATGTCTTATATCTACGTGAGGCTGTCCGCTGCCGCGCCGGCGCCGTCGCTCCGTCCGCTGTCGAAATATAGACCTTCAGTTCACATGCCCTGGGACGGCACGACTACTAACCACATGGAACCACTCACACATGCAAGTGACATTATCATCAACCACCAGTTCCACAGACTGGCGAGTAGGCGTCGCGTTAGTAAAGGTTCCATGTAGTTACTAATGTGCTCAGTGATGACGATGAGTAAGGGCTGAGATTCAGTTGCTTCCTCATCGAATTCAAAGATTTCATTGAATTCAGATTAATTCAAAAATAATGATTTGAATTGATAAAAAATTAGTACAAGATATAAATGTGAATATAGCTGTACTTATATGATTATTATAATATAAACAAAATAAAAAAATATTAATCTATAAAAATAATCAGTCTTTCGGTCTAAGATATAAAACATTGAGAACTTATTGATATTAAGCACAAAATAAACGAGTTACGCAAGGCAAAACAAACCAAAGAGTATTGAATATTGATAAAGCTAAGTCTCAATGATACCATTGCCAAGTATGTCTGTCCCGCAAACCTTGATGAATCCACATGAAATCCAAATCCTTAAGTAACAATCCAAATCCTCAAGTCCAGAGATATTTTCAATTATTTGCAAAAGTCCTGAGTAGTCCAGTGTTATTTTCAACAAGCTGACAACTGCTATATCCAGTGAATCCTTCCATTACTGTAAATATAGCTGTGGCTTGCGTGACAATATTTCCAAAATATATTTCAAATTTAGAACAACAATTACAAAAACATGTTTTGATTAAAAATATATGTTGATTTATAATCAAATATTGTAAACAACTAGCCGTAAGTTGACTACAATTTGTAATATTTGTTAGATGTAATAATTTATGACTAATTGAGCAATGACTTTACACCACAAAATTTATGTAAGGTAATAGCATAATCAGAATAATATATTATTATTTATATATTTATATTTGTTTGTGTAATATATTTAATTAGTTGTTACGTTTTTATATCTAAAACCAAAAAATGGTGAATACTTTGTGCAAAGCTATTAGCTTCAACTAATGGCTCCCTCAATATTATAAATGCACAATTATGTGACTACAGAATGTATTCCCATTGCGAATGATGGGTTATTGTTGTATTCGCGTTACAGTTGATGTACGTAATACATGGCTGGGATGAGGGCAGTGGAGTGGAGTGTACCGACCTGTCTCAGTAGTTGTGCGAGCGCGAGCGGCTGCGGGAGCGCGAGTAGCTGCGCCGCACCGGCGAGTACGTCGGCGACCCGCGCCGCCGCGGGGAGTACGACCGGGACCTGCAAGCGGTCATTCAATAGCATCTCTAATGACAATGTCACAAAACTGCATGCATTACTATACATATACTAAACCAATTAAAGATTTTTTGAAAACAATGAGGAGCAATCGATTGTCTTTGCATTCACAAGTTCCAATGATATTTATACTGAAATATTTCGTTTTGTATACAATTGGGTTTAGAAATCGGGTATGGTCCATGGAAAGTTAACAGTAACATTTGTTTGTAGACTAAAATTGACTTGCTTACCTGTCTCGGTCCCCACTGTAACGGTCAGCGCCACCGCCGCCGCCACCACCGTAGTCCTCCTTGACGCGGATATATGATACCTCGCCCTGAACAAAAAACAATGTTGAAATTATAATACAATAAAATCAGAGACTTAATTAAAGACATTGTCAATTAAAAAAGGCGAAGGACATCACTTGAGACACATTGTTTGCTAAATGATGATATCCAAATGAGTATAGGAAGTATTAACCTCATACACAATCATTTGTTTATCTTATACATCAAGAAACCGACTATTTATGAGTATTTCCACTTTTCCATCACACACATTCATAATGTATTAAGATACATAATGCAAAACAGTTTACAAAAAATGACTTTACATTTATTTCACATTAAATGAATATTCCAAGTTATTAACATAATTACAGTTCATAAACCTTGTCCAATGAGTCATAGGTAGTCATAGCTTGATGCCTGGGGTGGAACCCCTTGTAACCGAGTTAGATCAATAAAATGTGTACATATTAATGTTCACAGGTAAGCCACCATTTTACCTGTGCTTCGGAACTTATTAATAGACTTTACAAAGTTTTCGGCGCAATAATCGAAACCATCGCGTGATAATTGTTGTAGATAGGGAAGTATCTTTCCATGTTAGGGGGAACTTGATAATGTAGTAGTTAATTGTAGACTAATGGTTTACATGTGGAAATAAAACATAGTATTATTTTTTAATTTATGCCCGTAGCAAGTCTTACCTCATGACTCCTGAATCTAGAATCATCCAGCTTCTTGACAGCATATTTCATGTCTTCATGGCGCAAGAACTCAACCACACCGGTGCCATCTTTAAAGGTGTCAGCAAAACAGACATCACCAGCTTCTCTCATGTGGTCCTTTAGATCCTGCCAGGATCCTGAAGGGGGCAGTCCAGTGACAAGTACGCGATGTTCAGAACGGCGGGCGGGTGGGCCTCTTGTTGCGGTGCGTGCTCCGAAGCGCTCAGGGCCTCCACGGCCTCCCCGGCCACCACCGCCCCCTCCGCCGCGTGGGAACTCTACGCGTAGGCGGTATCCATCATAATCATAGCCATCACGAGCACGGACTGCGTCATCTGCATCTCTGTCAACAAAAACGTGGTTGTTTAGTTAATATTTCATGAGGTTAGGAAATCTAAAGTATAGTTTATCATGGAATTACAGATATGTCTACAAATCGATGGAGGAATAATATGTAGGTACATATTTCTGCTCGGTAAATATTTGATGAGTTGTCATTTGACGTGAGGGGGAAAGGGGTAGGTGTCCAGCAGTGGACATCTTCCAGCTATTGATGATGTGATGAAACAGCAAAAACACTTTTCCAGAAGGCTGATGGATTTGTAGAGGTTAGACAGTGTTAACAATGTGTTATTTTTTTATATCTATTTGAAATAAATGACTGCCTCATTGGCCGAGTGGTCGCAAGTACGACTGCTGGGCAAGGGGTCTCGGGTTCGATTCCCGGGTCGGGCAAAAGTATTACTGGGTTTTTCAAAAAATTCCCAGTAGTAGCACGGAGTCTGGAATTGTGCCCGGTATATGGCAATAGGCTCACCCCCTATTACATGGGACTCATAACATAAATAGTGAAAAGTGGGTGTTACATTGTACAGTGGCATAATGTACACCTCTGCCTACCCCTTCGGGGATAAAGGGCGTGATGTTATGTTTGTTTGTGTGTTGAAATAAATGATGTTCATATTCTTCAAAAAAAAAAACAACATAATCAAAGAAAAATTTATGTTAAGATCAACTGATATTAAAAGTCTGTCATAAACAAGACTTGATAAAAAATGCCACAGGCAACACAATTTGTTTATCATCACATGCCTTGTTATCAGCAATGGAATTAAACGAGTAAACATTACTAGGTTACTAGTGATTAAGAAATAGAATTTGCTTGTAATATGACGAGAACTGAAAATGCCATGATCTTAATCCGTTGAAATTCATCCCCTAAATCTGTTCATACAAAAGTAGTCTCTAAACATTGGAAATAAGACCTTACACTCTCCACTAGTTAGTGGGAGGTGACTGCTTGGGCATGTATGGGTTAAAAGAAATTATAAATCACCACATGACAATTAGGCCTAATGACCATAACTAAATTGATAATTGTGATTTATGACAAGTTGAATGCAGGTTCGGCCAAAAACTTGGGAACAATCCAGATCATAGTTTAATTCAGATTTTGTATTAATAAATTCGGCCATAATTCTTCATAGAACAGCATTCACAAAAAAAACTATCCAATTGACAATGTATGAGTCTATTTGTCATAATTGACTTCATATTATTATATGATTCAGTGACACACTTTGTTGCTTTATCTCTTGAATACAGTTATTGTTGATTTCATTACTTATCACATTGCTATTATATGAGGATGACATACATCCAGTGTTCAGTGATATGTTATTATATTTTTCATAGCAATTAATGTTATTCTTTACTACCTTCTCTTGTGTAATAATTACTGATCACAAAATAATACGACATTATAGAAATTAATAATTGTAATATTCATATCATTGTTAAATTTTCCCTCCTCATCTAATTACAAATTCATTATGGCTGCTTCATGCACGTCATTCTTGATCATTGAACCTATGTAACTTTTTTACAAAATATGTAATTGTTACAAGATATATGCGTTGGAAATTAGGTCAGTTATTCTACAGCACTAAAAGCTTCAATTTTGTGTGTCTGTGCGTGTACACAACACAAAAAATACCACTGTTCAGTCATAGCAAGTTCGTAAATTAAGTATTTTCTCTGTACAACACAACACTCCAAATTAATAATTACCTGGGATCTTCAAATTCTACAAAAGCGAATGGTGGTCCTTTTCTGTTTTTCAAATCCACGAATGTAACTTTGCCGAACTTGTAAAATAGATCTTGAATGTCCTTTGTCCTTATGTCGGGAGGAAGATTGCCGACGTATATTCTGCACTCATTTCTATTGCTGCTGCTTCCGCCAGACATTTTGATTTATTTTATGTACAAATTGAGAGTAACTTCGCGTTATTTTTGTGAATTCTTAGGTAACGCTTCAACGTTTCAATCGCGTTCTTAGCAAATATGGCGTCTGATTTGATCAACCAACCCGGCTAGCTGACAGCTCATAAGAAGGAAACGGATGCGGCTTGACTTGACAGTTGGTACGCTGTGTAGTCTATGGATGGAACGCTTAATTTTTTTCTTCGTCTGAAATAATCTCGGAACAATAAGAAATAATCGAAATTATTTTAGGAACTAAAACTATATTTTTAAATAGCTTAGAATTTTATAATGACTTATGTATGCAGTAAAATTTCAATTTCAAACCAATATCATACCGAAAACATGAAAATTTACCGTCAAACATAAATGAATCTTTCTAAGGAGAAGTAAATGGAAAAAACCATTACATATTTTATGAAAATTCTGTAAACGACATTATTTTTTACTTGTCTAATTATTTATTGGCCAAAAATAAAATGTTTGAAAATATGCCATAAAGTTTATTTTTCGAATATGTTTGAATTTGGAACGCCCTCTGTCGCAATTAGAAGAAATCTTTGCTGAAAGAAGCCTGTGAAAGAATCCTCTGGAAAGTAGGCATTGAATCTCCGGTTATCAAAATCTTTACGTGAGAATTTGTTCTTTATCCCGAAGCAAAGTGAGTATTTCTTTATTTTAGTGGTTATTTATTTATTGTTATTCATTTTAAATATTTCTTGTGAATGATTTTCCTTAATTTATAGTATTATTCACAAAATGGTGTGCGAAAGTCTACAGGCGGAACAATTTATTTTCTGCAAATATTCGCAAAGATGTGCAACAAAATGGTTTTATTGATTTAACCATGTTGTTTCTATAGTGATAATCTGCGATATGATGAATTATCATTATCTTTTGAATCGCTAAGCCAAATTACGTGTCGGTGCCGCGTTCCTAATTTCTCCTATCAGTTTTGATGACGGGCATTAGTGCTAGTGCTTCCGTTAGAATTACTACGAAAATACCGTCGCAGCTTGTGGAAGAGGTCAGGTGGGTAACGTAGATACGCCAAGTAATAACGCAGTCCTATTATATACTACCGTTTTAAATTTTCCCTCATTGGAATATTTTTCATAGGCAGGGTTCTCATTTGTAAAGGGCGCGCATTTGGTCCCGGATTTCGCGCTTGACCTTTTATGGTACTTATTAATAGCGCTTTGTTGTTGAATAAAACAATCAGTGTGTTCCCCCTTGAGGGCACGTAGAAAATCAATGTTATCGACGCGGTTCAGGAACTATAACCTCTAGCACTAAGGCTATCGGTCATCTATTGCAACAAGTAGCTGCATTTGATTTGTTAATTTAACAGCCCTACTTTTGTAACCCAAAATAACTAAAACCAAAATCATTACATTAAAAAAAAAATGTATTTTTTCAAGTAATTTTTGACAAAATATTTGATAAGGCACGAAAATGATGTGATTCCTCGCTATATCAGGCAGAGACATGCTATTACTTGACTGGGGAAAGATAAGATAGTGGAAAAACAACACTATCTAATATTGCGACTTAGTGTTATTTACTATAATAATAACTAGGGCATCAAATGTCAAATGTAATTAGGAAAATCTAAGTTAATACTATATCACTCACCACAAGTATATGTTGTCTAGACACATAGCTGACAAGATGTGCGACCGCAAGGCGGTGATCAAAAATGCTGATATGAGCGAAGAGATGCAGCAGGATGCTGTGGACTGTGCAACGCAGGCGTTAGAGAAGTTCAACATTGAGAAGGTAAGTCCAAGTACAGCCACATAGTCGTTTATTTCTCCAGAATTAATCTACTGTATAGCAACAATAATTCGTAAACAATACTTAAATGTTTACAATTGAAATTAACATAATTTTTGACGCAATGAGCTTCGGTGTGCAGTTCCCACCAAAGATAAACTTGAGGTTTTCCTGTTGTGGTTAGTGTAATTTATAATAGGTAAATTGTGAGTAAATACTAAATTGGTAATTATGATCTCTCACAATCATTATGAATTAATGAATAATGAATCAAGTTGGGTTTATTGAATGAAGTTTGTTTGGTGAGTGGTAACATGCTTAGATGGGTACTGGTTGTTTGCAGGACATCGCGGCTTTCATCAAGAAGGAGTTTGATAAGAAGTACAACCCGACGTGGCACTGCATCGTGGGACGCAACTTTGGCTCGTACGTGACGCATGAGACGCGCCACTTCATCTACTTCTACCTGGGCCAAGTGGCCATCTTGCTGTTCAAGAGCGGCTAGGCGGGGCTGTGCCCCTTCAAAATTTTATGTTGTTAGCACAGACGCAGTATTACCGGGCGACGAGTGGCTCCGCGGGCCGCCGGCGGCGCGCGAGTGTGTGTGTGTGACTGGTGACTGGGTGAGTGCGGCACGCCACGCGACTAGGACTAGCCTCAAGCCCACTGTTTATTATTTAACGATGCTGGACTGCGTCGAATCTCTTCACTTCTTAGTCCCCGGCGCACTCGATGTATGTTTGTACTGTGTTAGCTATATTTAAGACTCGATATTGACTTGGGTAATACATTCACTTCTAGTGTATTTATATTAAAAATTTTAGTTAATTATTCCTAGACTTATTACCTAGCATAGCGTAAAAGTCATATGTTAGTATATAACTAAATTTATTGTTTAATTTCTTTGTTAATACACCCTGTGAAAATATTTTTCAATACTTCTTTATTAAACTTTCTTACAAACCAATATATTTTCTTTATATTTTTTTACTCCAAATTATCCCATTTCAGCATGTTGGACATAGTTTACAAAACATGACTTTGTAGGGATAGGTTTATGAACTGTGTTGCAGATAGCACTTTACCATACTACTACACACTAGTAGTTTTATTTTCTTTTAGGTACACAATGACATAAATCATATTTCACATTGACATCACACTGAATGCGTCGCCCTGCACACGATTTGTTGCGTGCCGGAATCGAACGTGAGATACGTTGCGCAGCAGCTAGTCCTGAGTTAGTTTGAGGCATAAAACTCTTCGAACTCCCACGACAGCGCTTACCTAAACCAGCTAATGACGGGGTGCTCGTTTCAAAGCTTTGCTGCTCCTCCATCTCAGCTTGGAGGAGCAGCACAGTGCCTGATCAGGAAAAAGCCAGTTAGGAGCATGAGGTCGCAACAGCGCGGCATCGGCGCAAGCGCAATTTGCGCAAGGTGTCGGATGATTTATTTCACTACCACCCTAAATATCGAACGGGCATCGGTTATCGGTTCTTCTGGAGGAATGGAACATCACAAGATAAGAACTTCTTGCTGCGCTGAAGCTGCCGCTGACGATCAAAATTCGGCATTGAAAGACTGGTTAGAGCACTAAGAATATAATTATGGCTCGCCCACAAATATGCGTGTAGATACTAATTAGAACAAGCGAAACGTAGCCTTGTGCGCTACTCAGCAAATTGTTGATTAGTAGGTAATATTGTTCATTCGTTCCACTTTGTTTTGTTACCTATCCTATTAGGTAGTAGCGTAGCCTCGCTATTGCGAAAAAAATAACACAAGTCATATGTACCAGTCTAGGTACCCACCTATAGAGATAACTAGGAAGACTATCTCTAGGCAAACGTGTAGGTACTAGGGGATAGATTACCTATACCTTTAGTTTATTTGAGCCGGTCTGAATTTTTAACAAAGGAACTACACTATTATGTAAATTAGGCAAGTAAAACGTAGTAATACATATACCTAGGTAATTATGGTATTTGCATTTAATTTACTAGGCATGTTAATTTCAAAATTATACAATGTTATGGTCACATTGCTGACGGCATGCGCCTTTTAACAAATACCACGGCTTTGTTTTGCAACGAAATTCTTAACTAACAATTTGTAAGTAATATTTCTGCTTGAAATAATTTTGTGTAATGTAATGACTATTACACAAAATGACATGTACAAAATTACAAATAACGGCTTCTTACTTGGAAAATTTGAGAAAAGCGCGCCCGTTCGTCTCAAGAATAAAAGTTCTGATGTAACCTAAAACTTGTAGTTTTCCTCGAATCGTTCACATAAGTGGTTATTTTGAATTAATTCCTTATTACTTTGCTGTAAAAGGAATTATGTACACATAAGTAAATAAATCAATTTTCCATTAAGCACACACCTAGCTGTATCTAGTTACCTAGAATAATGTATCAGTCGTTACTATGAATTTCAAACCGTAACTGGATAAGGTGCATGACGATATATTATATTAGGTACTCTTATCTTAATTTTCTTACTAGAATAATAATTTCCTTTTAAACCGTCGAACTTTATACTACAGAAGGTAGCGTATATTTAAACCTTCCTAAATCCTAAGATTATTTAAGTTATACCTACCACAATTTGCTACTAGGCTTAAAAATATGTAGGTAATATGTAGGCTAACTAGATGTAAGATAGTAATCCCTTTGCATTTACTCATCGTTGGATAAATAGGTCAATTAGGGCCGCTACTATGCCGCTGTGACGATCGACAATAACCCTGAGCTTGTAACAGTTTAGCGCTCACCTGTAATCGATAAATCCGCGTGTGTGCATAGGTAGGGTACCTACAGCTTCATGTTTTATTGTTCAGTAAGCATGTAATAGGTAACTGTCCATGTATGTGGGTACTTAAGTAGCTTCACAATATTTTACATAACGGCTAAAGGACTTACGCAGACATCTTTACATCTTATAACATTGAGAATATCGGTGTTACATTGTATAGTGTGCACCTCGGCCCATCCCTTCGGGGATAAAATGCATAATGTTATGTTATTTGTACATCTAACTAGTTCATGTGCTGTAGCGTACCTATTTGATGAAAAATCCTACTAATTAAAAACGTCGCTTGCAAGCACAGCTCTTAGCAAAGGTACGAGGTGCGAGGTGAAGCATTTTCTTTTTTAGCTTATTAGCCACTAAGCGAGTTATCTGCTGGAAGTCAGAGGCTTGTAAATGAGATTATAGACACTGCTACATTTGCACGGAAACTTCTTTAAATAGGTCAGCGTTGCTTGCTGGCAGTTCTAGTTTATTTTAACGTTTTAAATATTAAACATTCTTCTTCATCATTAGACATTTTATCGTGAATAACTTGTATATGGATGGATAGAAACAGATTAAATGTTGTAAGGCAACGAGCTCGCCCCCTAAATACCATGACTGGCAAAAATGGGTGTAGCCTCTAATAACGACGGGCAGGAAGTGATTTATGTGTCTACAGTGCCTATCTTACATAGTTTAGTGAAGCAACCTCGTCGTCGTTAACTTTAATTCATGCCTAAAATAACGTAATTTGGAAATATTTTTAAAGACATAACATTAGTCCTTGTTGCACTGTAAGCAGGGGTAAGTATTGCACTGAGACACAGAGATGCTAATTTAAGAGTAAACTCTTAAATTAGCATCTTTTAGGTACCTACTCGAGGACTAAACTCGGAATGTATCGATCTTCGCGATAGGAGTTGGAACTTTAGTCTCTCACCTAATTAGTCAAATTGTTTAAGTTGTATAGTACCTACGACCTACCTAGGTAAGTATGCAAAAATATTAACACATTCCTTGCAATCAATAATCTCGCTACGTAATGATGGCGCTGATTAGGTGATGACTAATTTTGATGTCCACCTGTTACCTAAATTATTCTAGAGAGATAAAAAAATAGAAAACATTGATGGCGATGCATCAGATCGATATTCGCATGACGTCACACTACCTTTGTGCGTAGGACGCGTAGATAGTGGTGATGTATTCTATCTTATGACGCGTAACCTGCTGAGGACTTAACGGGTTACCGGGGCTTCGGCTCGAAGGGCAGGAGTAGGAACAGGGTCGTTTTTAGTCAGTAAGAGTCTGACACTCCCTCCCACCTCACCTAGGCAGGAGAAGGTATTCTATGATGACGCGTAGCCTCCTGTTTATTTCGTTGCATTTTATCTCATTAATTTTTTATTAATGTGATAAAGTAAACCATAAATTAAACTTGGCGGTAGTGCCTATAGGTACTCTATAATAAGAAACATTAAGGGTAAACTGATAAATAATCTCATCTGCGATTTTAATGCCGTCAAATAGATAACTAGGTATACAGTCAAAATTTTAGAATAATTGTAAAAAAAAATGCTAAAATGCTACGATCAAATATAAGCCATACAAAAAGAAATAATAAAATATGATGCAATGTCAACGTGGGTACTTAGTCTAAAATATAATGTTACAAAGTGTATGTCAAGAATTGTCAAATGTTACAATTAACAATAAATTAAGTTATGTCGACGATTGCAGATATCAAACTAACGAAGTATCTTAATTGAAGTCATAATGTAATGCCATAAAGGTCACTAACGCAATCAACACATAAGAGTTTCAATCTGAGCAAGTCATATAACAGTGCTTCCCCAAAGTTTTACTACTTATTATTAAAACGTACATTTTTCCTATAGCGTTATGTTCCTGATACAACTGTCTGCCTTGTCTATATTTGATGGATAATATTTCTAACCAATCACCATGAATGTGTACCTTTTACTTATCGAGAACCGGCAAGTGCTTAGGTAAACAATACAATATTCACATCTAACATTATTCTCATTTCCTGAAAAGGTAGGTACGCAGAGGAAACCCGCACGGAACCTGCGAAGAAACCTTGCTTCATTATAATTTTTTCGCTGTGTTTTATCATAGCGTGGACTGCACAAAATCTTTACCAAATAAGCAAGCATAACCGGAGTCGAAGGGTTAGTTTAAAATTGTAACACAAAGTCGACTTTTATAACTTTTACAAGGACACATGTGATTGTCCTTGAGGTACCTGTCACATTCACATGTACCTGCGTGTCAGTTATTCTTGGAGCCGGGGCCTAGGTCACGGTTTAATCTATACTTCTATACTTAATATTATAAAGAGGAAAGATTTGCATTTTTGTATGTTTGTAATGAATAAACTCAAAATCTACTGGACCGATTGCAATAATTTCTTCACCATTAGAAAGCTGCATTATTCAGAAGTAACATAGGCCATATAATATCACGCTAGGTCCTATAGTTGTGGAGCAGTAACCAAAAATGTTTTAAAAACGGGGGAAAAGTATTCTTTCTGAGGCCTTCCGTGGCGTGCGCTGAGCATATAGTTAAAGTTATACAAAAATGCTCTATAGATGAATTGTTCATCTTAACATTATTTTTAAAAAAGTCCGCGAGAGCATATGTCTACCTTTTATAGTTTACCCATAACAATCGTTTTAATGAATGGTTCAAGAAAAATATTTACAAAAGGTAAATACTTCCTAAATAAAAAAAAAACTGAGAATAAATATCTCTATAAATAAAACGTAAAACTATGTAAAAAATCTTAAGTCCCCCCGTGCGAAGCCGGGACGGGCTGCTAGTTTTTGTATTAAAATATCCGCTGTGACACGCGGGGGCTGCGAGGAGCGTGTATTCACTGTATTATAGGTACTGGCTACCTTTAGTATCGATTTTTATACATTTTTATAGCTAGTAGTACCGCAATGCTAGACTATAAACATAATTTAGTAGTTTTGTGAATGTTTTAGACTTTTGGTTTAGAATTATATCTTGCTATCTACAACACTCCTACATAGCTACGTGTAACTTAGTATATTTTAATCTAAGATGACCTATATTCCCACAGGTTGGTTCGACGACTGTTAAATAAATGTGAAATTTTAAGTTTAAACTAAGTATCGTCACGTCCGGCAATCTGATATTCAGTTAGGTACTGAAATTCGCAATAATATTGAAAGTACACCAATATTTCAAAGTGGAGGTAACTTAAGCCAATTTTTATCCCACTACGCATACAGGATCGGGACCTACCTATTCCAAGGTCAACTAACTAGCTGAAGTTACATCATTATCACTATGCCGGTTAGGTAATACTTGAGCCCCTATCAGCACCGCGGTCACGATAACCTGACCACGAATATCCTGCAACCTGGCTTATCAGGCCAAGTCACATGACACCAACTTTGCACACGAACTCCTGACTCCTGGCTCCTGTCTCCGTGTGCAAAGGACTTGTATAAAACATAGCTTCGAGAAGTGGAGGACCATAGTCGAGCCGTGGTACTCACGGCTTGAAACTAAAATAAAATAGTTTTTATTTATTTCATTAATTTTATTTAGTTCTTTTTTGTATTTTTTGCTGAAAATCTTGTGGTAAGTGCTGTTTTGTATTTGTATATTTGTATATTTGTATATTTGTATATTGGCTGTATGTTGTATATTTAGTAGCAAAGGAACGAAGCCATTAGCATTATTTATTTTTTATTTATTGATGAATATTTTGTGATACAAGTGTTTTATTAATTGGTAACATAATGTCGTGTTATAGGCAATATAATTATTTACCTTTAAATTGAGAGCATATTGTTGTAAAAGGTTTTTTTTTCAATTATAGAGGGTTCGATAAAATTAAGAAAAAGAAACCGCTACTGGCTCCAATTGTTTGCTCCTTATTGTAATTTGTGATTTACCTATGTATATTTTTTTCTACGATCATTATGATATTACCACAGTTATTTGGTAAAAGTTGCCTGTCCTAGACTTGTTCATTAGTTACGAGTGCGAATTTTGAGTAGCTATGATATTATGAGATGAGGTTTTTTGCTGGGAGATAAGAAACATACATACATAACTTCACGCCTATCTACCGTGGTGGTAGGTAGAGACTATGGACCGCCAATTGTTACGATGATTATATACATCTTTCGTTTCATCAACAGTCTTTTCATGCATGCTCGACTCGTCGGTTAAGGGTACTTTTAATTTGACCCTTCTTTAATATATCGATCTTTAAGATAAGATAAATAGTCCTAAATAATGTAAACCCTTATAATAAGGATTAACATACAACTGTACAAAATTGTAAAGCGCGTTATATTATGAAATGTAGGTAATATCTTTTTAAATTTAATATCATTTTAACAGTACAGCCCGCAGTATTTTTTTTTATTTATTTTTTTAAAAACGTTGCCCCACACTAGGATTTTCTCCTGTGTCGTGGGTGCGTTTACAAACATACAAGTTCACATACACAATTATGACACCCAGACCCGAAACAACAATTTGTGGATCACACAAAGTGTTGTCATGTGCGATAATCGAACCCGCGACACGTTGCACGGCAGCCGGTTGCCCAGCCACCGCACCAACCGTGCAGTCAAAGACTTGTTTCAAGTAACTTGACTTGACTTGACTTGAAAAAGACTTGACTTGTTTCAAGTATGGCTTGAAACAAGTCAAGTTCCTCATCAAACAGTCACTCGAATAAGTCGTTAAACATAATAAAATAATAGCTAATAAGTAATTAATTAAAACAATTATATTTATATATTTCCTGCTCCGAATATATTATTTTGCACTTTATACATGTAGTAATAGGTATCACTATCGGTTACCCTCCTGCCCATACTTGTTTAATCCATATTGCCTGGTTAGTATGCCGAGCATGCATGTTGTAGTGACTGTAGCTTACGATACTTGATATTGTCGCACATTATTGTTGCGTATATCTATTTGTTGGGTACTTAGGTACCTATTTGTATTATGCAGGTAGAAATGTAGAATTACCATCATGTAGTATGTAAACACAGGTAATAATTAAGTTAATTATGTTTTATTAAAACTTAAAATATGAACATGGCGGGTAACCACCCTTAGGTATGGTGGACATTCCACCCTTTCGCACGAAGCGTTTCGCATTGAGTTTTGCTTGTGCGAACCTCTAATTAATGGAATTCCTTGCTGGAATCTGTTTCCTGACAAACACAAGTTAGGTGTCTTCAAGTCCCGAGTGAACAGGTTGCTTGTTAGTAGGCGTGCGCCATCGTCGGCCATGTCATTGCTATAGGTATGCCTGTCAAGTATAAAAAAGTCGTTAACGATACTAATTTCTGAAGATGGTACTGAAGATGACTGTATGGTTGTGTTTCAAAAATTACTAGTACTGTCTCGTTGTTTAAGTACTTCAAGTACATGTAGTCGCGGGTTTAATTCTCTTATCAGTCAATTGTTAGGAATTTGATTTTCGATGCTGGGAAGTCGCAGTTATATAGCACAGAGACACTATTACAAGGAACTATAAACAGGTGTTATCATTGAAGTACCTGGACGACCAAGCTTTTTAGTAAAAGACGTTTTCTGAAAATGAAACCTCGCTTGATCGGTTAATCATTGTATGTGTATGTTGTATGTATCATCTATCGTAAAACCGTTGAAGTCGTTTCCAAGATAGATGATACATAGATAGCTATACACTTATAAAAATTGTTCGTTAGACAAATACTCATACGATATATGAAGGTTTTATGATGTTTCTTGCGAGTTCTCCATTCGAAACTACACTTTGGAACGAGCGCCTAGCTTCACTGACATACAGACGGACGGACAATTAAATTTTTGACGTTTCAAAAGTGCCTAAATAAGGATTAATTGAAATAAATGCTTTGACTTTGACTTTAAGGGCAGATCAGGCTCCATCCATCCCTAATGTACATATTTACTTTGATGTAATATTCCAGTATGCAAGATGTCGGACGCAAAGAAGAACCTGTTGTTATTCTTCGACCGGCCCTCGGAGCCGTGCTTCATGCAGAAGGGAGATGACAAGGCTGTCTTCGAGATACCTGACCACTACTACGTAAGTATCATGTCTATTTCATCTGTCACAATACAATCATATACATTAACAACAGCCCGTAACAGTTCACTGCTAGATATTGGGTACAGCATCTGTAGCCAAATGCCATTTGTCTACTTGTAGAATAGAAAACCAAATTATATGGAATTGACGTAAATCCCCGTACATTTTGATTTCTACTATCTCTCTGTAGACAAGCGCTAAAGTGGCGTTTGGCTAAAGGCACATGCCTCTTTTACCTAAGAAGAGTTTGCCGTATGTCTTGGCAGGCGGGGTGGAGGTCGCACCTTAAAATGTCAAGGGTTGTCTTAGAACGTTGCTGCTCACTCTCTGTTTATATGTGCAGTCCCATAGTCGGCTTTCATGAGGGTACCCGCGAGAAAAGACAAAGAGGGATAATGACATAAGGAAGATGAAACTGAAATAATCCCTAAAATCGTCATCATCATCACTATTTTCACCCCTGTATTATAATAACGCCTTGAGCAAGCGTGGGAATTAATGCTCACACTTTCTCCATGTGAGAAGGGGCCTTTGATCAGTATTGGGCACTTATAGCCTGATGATGACGATGATGATTATAATACAGATAGGTAATACCTACTCTTTTGAGGAAGAAAAGGTGTGATTTAACCCTTACATTATAGCCGGAGAAGTACAAGACGTTATCGAGCACCATCTCCAACCGTTTCGGTGATGACGCGGGTCGAACTATCCCCGTGCGTAACATCGCGCTGCCCAACCTGGCGCAGCCAATGGAACTGCCCTACAACGACCAGTTCTCTCTCTTCGTGCCCAAACACAGGGCCATGGCGGGCAAGCTCATTGATATCTTCATGGGTAAGTTTATCTTTGGTTCTTTGATACAACATTACTCCTAATATTGTTAGAAATAAAAAAAACCTACTTATGCAATCTTAGAATTTGGTTCTTGCATAGGGGGAAGGAGTAGGATACAAATCAAATGGATATCTGACTGCTACATTCATCCAGATATTTATTTCCTGGATTGCACAAAGTATTGTAAGAGACTGGTGATGGTGTACAGCTCAAGTCTTACCTATAACTTACAGGATCTTTCTATAAACCACCTGTAGTACCTAATACGTGTCCCTTATGTTCCAGGTATGCGTGACTTGGAGGACCTGCAGTCCGTGTGCTCGTACTGCCAGCTGCGCATCAACCCGTACATGTTCAACTACTGCCTTTCCGTCGCTATTCTGCACAGGTCAGTTGTACGATTTTACTCTTGCAGGACAAGTATTGGTACTAAATAGGCTCTTAGGAGTAACCAAGGAGTTTCTTGCTTGTTCTTCTTTATAGGAATCTTTAAAACTTCGGAACGAGGAAATAAATTTAGATTCACTATCTAAAAGTGCTGATTGATCTAAGTTTTTGAGAGACTCCATACAACTAACGTCCATAATTAATCTTCATCCAAAAGTAGAAGGCATATTCAAAAGTAGCATGCTATGTTTAGGCCCGACACTAAAGGACTCAACATCCCGACGTTCGCGGAGACCTTCCCCGACAAGTTCATGGACCCCAAGGTGTTCCGCAAGGCCAGGGAAGTCAGCAACGTCGTCACATCAGGAGTCAGGGTGAGTGAAAGATAGATTGATAACTTTATTACTTTGTAATAAACTCGAAAGTCGATTGGAGTAATCATCTAATTAAGTAAGTAAGTACTTGGAACTACACACATGTTCTGGTTACTTACTTGTGGTATTTCGTCACCAGTCCTGCATAGAGGTGCTTGCTATATTCTCCACATGAGGGAGCCGGGTTGTTGTAGCTCGCAGTTTAAAAGGTTCCGGTGTATTAAAGAGCACTGTCTAGTCTCCTGAATGTGTAACTCCTTATCTTGTCACTGGGGTCGAGTGGTGACAAAGTTCCTATGTATTTAAGTTACTTACAATATTCTGTGTTACTGATTGAGATCTCTCTTGCCGTCAGATGCCAGTAACGATCCCGGTGAACTACACGGCTAACAACTCGGAGCCTGAACAGCGCGTGGCATACTTCCGCGAGGACATTGGCATCAACCTCCACCACTGGCACTGGCACTTGGTGTACCCCTTCGACTCCGCTGACCGTTCCATCGTCAACAAGGACAGGCGTGGAGAGCTCTTCTATTATATGCACCAGCAGATCATTGCTAGGTTGGTATACATAATTGGCTTTGTTTGTAGAATCTTAGGAGTTCCACAATTTGTTTTGGCAGTAAAGAAAGGCTTTCTTGTACTCAAATTCCGTTTCCTTAGTTTGTGAATTTATCGGGAACAGACGTCTGACGGACTCTTTCATACCGATATCATTCTCACTGTCCAGGGATCAATACTGCGAGATCAAGTAAATACTCTATTACGAGTTTCCTAGTTTTCAATTGTCTAGTATGTATTGTATAATATATCTAATAAACTTTACAGGTACAACATGGAGCGTATGTGCAACGGCCTGTCCCGTGTAGCGCGCTACCAGAACTTCCGCGAGCCCATCGAGGAGGGATACTTCCCCAAGCTCGACTCACAGGTCGCCAGCAGAGCCTGGCCGCCTAGGTATACAGCACCTCCTTACTTAATATCTAAGTACACTCATAGACAGCATGTGTGAGATTCCATTGCTAAACTATGCGCCTATCCTACAAACGAAGGGTTTGTTATAACCTTGGCGCGGTTTGGTGATGGCAGACTAAAAAGATCAGGTTTATATGAAAGCGCTGCCGGCCTGTTTTAAATATGCAGTGCATTCACCGGCTTTTACGACCCCAGCAGGGAGAACACTTAGAACTGTCCATCTAAACAACATCAAAAATAATAAGCTACCTATTTTTTATAATAACTATCGTGAGACATACTAATTAAGTAAAAATGCGGGTTACTCATGTGAATATACTGAGAAAAGCTCTACTAGTTTACTAGGCGACGTCGCGCAGCTCACTGCCGGGACCACGCACGCTGCTCATGAGGAAGGACCCCTCTGTGGTTCGAAACTAGTAGAGCTTTTCTCAGTATATTCACATGAGTAACCAGCGTTTTTACTTAATTAAGCTACCTATTTCTATGCACTCTTTAACCATGATACCATGCCATCAGGTTTGCCGGCACTACCATCCGTGACCTGGACCGTCCCGTGGACCAGATCCGCGCCGACGTGTCGCAGCTCGAGACCTGGAGGGATCGCTTCGTACAAGCTGTTGAAACTCTCTCCGTCACGCTGGTGAGTATCTGCAAAAATATACTTTATTCTTAGTCTTTATAAAATTGACTTTATTGAGAGCGCGGTAATCTCTGTCGCCCTTCTTTTAAGTTGGTTGTCCTACTGGCTCCTAACTCTTGACTAATTAGTGGAACTATAATATGTTACTTACTTCATTTTTGGTTACATCTATTATAAGGTATTTAATTTTGGAACTTCTGGTTAGGCATAACTATTATGGTCTATCGTTAGTAATAAGACGTCTAGTACTGAACACAGGCCTCCTCCAATAACTTCCAGACAGGCCGGTTGGAAGCAGCCTGCATCCTGTAGTGCCCTGTACTTGTACTTTGTATTTATATTTTAGCTGAAGACCAAAATGAGAACATATAGGTACTTAATTCAGTTCGTATTTGTGTTCAGGCCAACGGACGTCAAATGCCATTAGACGAGGAGCGCGGTATCGACATCTTGGGTAACATGATGGAGTCGTCCATCATCAGCCCCAACCGACCATACTACGGAGACCTCCACAACATGGGACATGTCTTCATCTCATACTCACACGACCCTGACCATCGCCACCTGGTAATATAGCCTATAATCTCTTATGTGTCGCAATTTAGGTTGAAACTGTAGTTTATCCTATTTATTTTTAAAGATGTATGGGAGAAAAAGTTGAAATCTTCTTGTGATAAGCGCTTTATACATTTAAATACCTCTACTAGATGTTGAACAGCATCCAAAACATGTATTAAAAGAATTGATGACTTTATTTTAAATACCCCTTTTTTGTGCTGTCTAAATTGACAAACTGTTTATTCTATTTCAGCAGTTAGATGATTTTTCTCCTATGGAGAACTACGAAGAAAGCATTTTACTGACCCACTATATAAGGCACAAGTCACCGATGTTGTAGATGTGTAGACCTGTAGGAACATAACACATTAGTTTCTGGTTGGTTTCTGGTATCGTGAATTTGTCACGCAAAACTAACCCATATTCCTATCGTTTGTAGGAGCAATTCGGCGTGATGGGTGACTCAGCTACGGCCATGCGTGACCCAGTGTTCTACCGCTGGCACTCGTACATCGACGACCTGTTCCAGCTCTACAAGTACAAACTCAACCCGTACGGAGATGACAAGGTATTGTGTTGGGCTACATAGCGTTGTAATATATATGTATGAAAATATTTAGAGGTTGAAAAATGACAGGAGGTTTGCTGATATCCATTATTTATTAGCATAAACGATGTCCGTTTTCACCAACGCTTTTTAAACGTTAAGCTATAGGTGTTATTTTATATTTTGGATTTTACCAATCTATACGTGACACCTGACAGTACGTACAGTCGTACACTATCGCATTTGGTTAAGAGATAGTTTCTTTGATTATAGTATCAAACTACAAGAGGTCATTAGTCTCTTGTAGTTTGATATAGTATTCCATGGGATGTTCTCCTGTCTTACATTTTTGCGCTTCATTTAAAAGCTTTAACTTTAATGATTATTTAAGGGTTCGTACGCAATACTGCGATGCGACGTCGCATCACGTATTGTGTATGAACCCTAACCCAGTCCTAAGTCTATTTGTTTTTGGCACAAAATCATCGAATTCGATAGTGTATAAAAAACAATATCGAAACTATGTACATTTGGTGTCCAGCTGGACTTCCCCGGCGTCCGCGTGTCGAGCGTAGCCATCGAGGGCGCGGCCGGCCGCAACACGCTGGGCACGTTCTGGGAGCTCAGCACCGTCGAGCTCGGCCGCGGCCTCGACTTCACGCCGCGCGGCTCCGTGCTCGCGCGCTTCACGCATCTACAGCACCAACACTTCACCTACGTGTACGTACCGCTCACTTCACTCATCTACAGCACCAACACTTCACCTACGTGTACGTACCGCTCACTTCACTCATCTACAGCACCAACACTTCACCTACGTGTACGTACCGCTCACTTCACTCATCTACAGCACCAACACTTCACCTACGTGTACGTACCGCTCACTTCACAACCCGCACTCAGTCGGAGGACATGTACGCAGACAGGACAACAGACACGTGACCTAACACCTACAGTATATTATTAACGAGTAATGTGACAAATGAGACCGACGCGACTGCCATCCGGATAATATCTCCTGTTCAGAGGCCTTAGTACGAGTTTGATTTACGTTTAAAGTATTCGAATCGAGTATGCGTTCGGCACTCTGATTGGTCGGCGCCAATGAAGCAACCAATCACAACGCCGAACGCGTACTCGTTACGATTACTTTAAACGTAAAACAAACCCGTACTAAGGGTACAGATAGCAGTCATAGGGTTATAAGTCAATAATCTAGAAAAGACTGACTGACAAATTGTTAGTAATGTATGACATTACGCTATAAATGTACATCATAACATAACATCACGCCGTTTATCCCCGAAGGGGGAGGCAGAGGTGCAGACAGATGTAACACCCACTTTTGACTATTAATGTTATGAGTCCTATGTAATAGGGGGTGAGCCTATTGCCATATGCCGGACACATTTCCAGACTCCGTGCTACTACTGAGATTTAAAAAAAAACCTAGTAATTCTTTGCCCGACTCAAAAATCGAACCCGAGATCTCTTGCCTGGCAGTCGCACTTGCGACCACTCGGCCAACGAGGCAGTCATATTAATACCTGGAGCATAAATGGATCTTAATTTAAACTGTCAAACACCAAGCGGTCACCGGTGACCGCACCCTATTGTTCTATAATTGTGTCTATAATGACGGTACTCGACGAATTAATTAACGTGTCATGACACTGTGTCTTCAATATTAGTATCTTCAATGAATAAATTTCCCTTTCCTGGTCTAGTATCGAGGTGAACAACACGTCAGGTCAGTCAGTGATGGGTACAGTGCGTATATTCATGGCGCCCGTACAGGACGAGAATGGCGCGCTACTGTCGTTCGATGAGCAGAGACGAGGCATGATCGAACTAGACAAGTTCACTGCTGGATGTAAGTATATCTTGATTATGAGCCATTTGTAGCTCCTCTGGTGTTGCGGGTGTTGTTTGCCCCCCCCGCCCTTTCTCATGGAGTAGGTAATATGCTCCATTCTTGGAACACCGATTTTTTTTCTGCGAAAGCCCAGAGAGTCCGTTGCTGGACTATAGATATCCCCTGTAAAATAAAAGCGATCGAACACAACTCCAGATTTGCATGACTATGATATTTCCTTTGATTAGTGTATAATAATGGTAATGTTACTGGTTGCAGTACGTCCGGGTAACAACACGATCCGACACCGCAGCGTGGACTCGTCCGTCACCATCCCATACGAGAGGACCTTCCGGGACCAGGTACACTAACATACTTTATTATATTCGCTCCTGTTGAACAAAAGGTTCTCCTTCTTCGAAAAGTTCAAAAAGCTTGATCTTCACTTCTTCAGCTCGAGTCCAAGCACAAGGAATTTATAAACACTTACCACATTGGATGGTCGGACAATGATGACCGACGCTAACGGGGGGTTAACCTTCAATAGTATTAATAGGCTTAACTTAATATAGACTTCGACTTTTAATATGAAAGTAATTTCGCCTTTACCTCCAATATGTTTAAGACTTGACTTTACAGCTGGTGGAAGAGTGTTTACATATTTCTGGAGTCGTGATTCTCCACAGTTTGTGCATATCTCTGTACGCTACTAAAAAGTATTCTATTAAGTTGTGAGTCGTGTCTGGGTGTCCCAGGCGGTCCGTCCGGGCGACGCGGGCGCGGAGCAGTCGGCCGAGTTCGACTTCTGCGGCTGCGGCTGGCCACAGCACATGCTGGTCGCCAAGGGGACCCCGCAAGGGTACCCCGTCGTACTCTTCGCCATGGTCTCCAACTGGGCCGAGGACAGGGTACGTATACAAATTGTGTAATCCTCTAAGTAACTTGAAGGGTTGGACTTTGTGGTTAAAGTACTAAATATGAAGATTTAGTGCTGTTACGGAAGGAAGCATTATAACTTGAAAATCAGAAGAACTTGGTCTTATTTCAAAAGTTAGTTTCGTTTAGAGGTTAAAGCATTGGGTATTTTTACACCTTTTTATGGCATAACAAGATAGTATGGAATTCATACCTTACTAAAACCTCCCCTGGGGTCATCATTAGCACCTGTAAAGAGTATCTGGTTCTGTTATTGGCCAACCGCGGGCTGTCAACGCTTGTTACGGCACATCACTGAGGAGAGATAATAGGGTCTAGAAATAATTTAGTCTTTTATAATGTAATAGGCCAGCAATGCACTTATCATCACATTTCTTCATCAAAGTATCCCAACACTAAACCTGGCCATCTCAATTACAGATCGAACAAGACCTAGTAGGCTCCTGCAACGACGCAGCCTCGTACTGCGGTATCAGGGACCGTAAGTACCCGGACCGTCGGTCTATGGGCTTCCCCTTCGACCGTCCATCCGCCGCACAGAGTCTCTCCGACTTCCTGCGTCCCAACATGGCTGTGCAGAACTGTTCTATCCGGTTCACCGACACTACCATCCCAAGGCAGCAAAGACGGTAGGTTCTACGAGTATAAGGAAAAGGAATAAGGGGTGAAAGGACAAGTTGATAGGTGATGATTAGTCTCCTTAATAGAAAAATTTAAATTGATTGTGAATTGTAAACATCATTGAGGCTGTATACCCCTTCTCCTATTGTTTTATTTACATCCAGTAACATCATTACAATACATTGTCTTACACATAGGGTGTAGAACCTAACAGGTAACCGGGGCTCCGGCTCGACGTGCAGGAGAAGGAACGGGGTGGTTTTTAGTCAGTAAGAGTCTGACACTCCCTCCCGCCTCACCCAGGCGGGAGAAGTCATTCGATGATTTTCCCCCCTTAAAAAAAAAAAAAAAGGGTGTAGGGAAAGTGTTAGGTACTTATCTGTAAGGTTCTAGGTTAGCAATATAGATGGCGCTATTATACAAAACCGAATTAAAAAACTTATTTTAGAAAATGAAGTATAAATCAGGCTATTCTTACTAATATTGATAATTCAGTACATTAGATATGTCTAGACAATAAATATAATTAAGCTATTGTACTAGTGGTGCCATCTATACGTGGTTAACTGAACTGTTGGGTGTGTAGGTCTGCCTTGGTTTCTTCCGATTCGTCTGATACGTCCAACTCATCCAAATCGTCGGCTTCGTCTGGTCAAGCCGATCACCACAAGCCGTGTGGCTGTCCTGACGAAACTATTACTCCTGCTAAACTAGCAGCTATCATAAAGAAGCCATATTACGCTGACAAGTGCAAACTTGTTAGACATTACGATTATATTTTTACACCCAATCCTATTGATATAAAATGAGCACTCCGAAGAAACCGTAAGGACCCACATTCTTCCAATACAATTATTTATGTCATCATTTATTTTTCGAAAAGCTACAGTTGTATTCTAAAGTATCCTAAACTAGTTTTGAGGCAGATTTACAGATCCAAAGAGATTTTCTCACTTTTGTATTATTCATCAATCGTAATATATTTTAATATGGAAATTTTATCTTTGTATCATTTTAGGAGGTCTGTAACCAATTTCGTTCCTTCCTTAGTAGGAACCTTCTTTGTATCATGCAAACACTATTTAATACCAACAAAGGAAAATCTATGATAAATCATTTTGTGTAATTTTAATACAGAATTGTAATGTCGTATGTATGTTAACTTAACCGCTTTATCTTGTTCGGTATTGTTGTTACTGGTCGACTTGGCAATCATAAAGGATTCCGATACTAGTTTTAATTATATAGGTAAGTGTAGTTATAAGTAAACGGGTCTGTAAATATACTAAGTAGTTGTTAGTTTTATTGTACATATTGTGTAAATACTTGGATTCTTAAGACTGAATAAATTAGCCTTTTACCAAATGTTTTGTTTTATTATCATCTTCATTCAATCATTGAACATTTTCGTACAAGCATTTCGATGAGGAATGCTTAGATGATCGAGTGAACTATTTCACCGACTGCCATAGTACCGTGTGCCAATAGGGTCACCTCCTAGATATTAAATACATGGAACTTAAAACATAACTGATGAATGGTAAAATAGGTAAGGCCCTTCAGGGTGCTTACTATTGAAACCAATCTCAATCTCAATGCAATTTCAATCCAATAAAATCTCGATAGTTATTCAATGTCAAAACTATACAACCCCTATCGTAGCTGTTAAATTAGCATTCAGAGTACGAAATATAAAACCTATTCATTACTATTTAGTTCATTCAATATCCACGTAATACGGATGCAATGGGCGCTAGTGTTGCAACTCAAGAGGAGAAGGATTCAAGAGTAAGTCCCCAGTTCTGGGATAAATCATGTTTTCTTTATGATCATTCGGGATCATAAAGGTGAACGGTCATCTTAAAATGTATCCATACTAAAAATAAATGATTATTATAATACGTCTCCAATGTTAATGGTAATTAAATAAATATTAAATAACGATAACGTCCCGTTGCATAGTTATTGGTATTGTGGACAGTTCACTTGTTACTTTCTTCAAACTATTGGTGGGTGAGGTCGACGTTCATTTAACTGGTCGTCGTGATGAAGGCACAGGTGAGCGATTTCAAAATATTGTCGTAACAGTTTGAGTTTGTGAAACTGTGACTTCAAGTGGGTGGTGGTCAGACAAATAAGATGTTTGTGGTGCGGCAAAACGTAGATTATTTTTTTTTAACAAAATGTGTGACAAAAGCACTCTTTAAGTTGAGTTTACGAATGATTTAAGAGACATGCCTTAGTTTTTGTAGTACGTCCTCATAAGTGCTGTTGCCGCACTTTCGAGTTCGGTTCCCAGGTTGAGTAACGAAAGACTGTTTTAAAATAGATTTTAGACAAATATCTACTACACATAGTGCTTAAATTTAATCAGAGATCCGAAAGTCTGATAACGTCTTTCTTTTCGGTACCTATCGGTGTTTTGTGTGAAAATAAATATTTATTTATTTATTTAAGGGCAACCAACAAAGCATACATCAAAATACATGATAGGCTTTTAACATATTTTAACACTGTATAGTGTAGCCTTAAAAAGGCTGCTACGATATGTATTAAAAAAGAACAGGATATAGCAAAAAGTTCGGTTAGGTATAAAAAAAAGATATCTTAATAATACTTGTTAAATCACAATTGTTAAATTTTAGTTTTAATACGAATGAAATGTATAGAGGAGTTTAACTCTATGAGAATGTCCTACGCTGGACAGTTTTCACCTTAAAAAGAGAGTAGGACATGTCAATATCCACATTAAGTGAGCATGACAGGCGATTAAATTATTTGTCATTAAATTCTAGAAGTTACTCAATATATTTTTATAATTTAAGCGTTATAAAACAAATCGGCAGTTTGTACAGTTGGCTGGTGCCGCACGTATCGTCAATTAATTCTTTACCTACTCATCCATATTATGAACATAATTATGAAGGGTTCTATACTTAGCCAGTGATGACACTGGCTGAGCCAATCATGCTCCAATTGCTATACTTACTGCTATCATATTTTTATCCCATTTATATTTTTCAATAAAAGTGGTACAAAATATAGTAGGTAGAAATTCTTCATTTCTTCCTTGATTTTTTCTAAGCAGTTGTAACAGTTTCACTGAAAGGGAGACAGAAAAAGGTCATATTATTGAAATTGAATAGTGTTGTTGTTGTACTGTAGGTAGTAGCCGACTTTAATTTGTATTGTTTTGATACAATTAAGTTTACTCAATATTGTTTGTCTCCTGTTCAGATCTTGGTCATAAAGCTTCGTATTATCGTCACATTCTAACTGGTAATTCATGAGCAATACTTTATGAAACTCAGCGAACGTAGCGTTAGGTCAGAACATATATATTTTATAGCCACGCTACCTCTAACATGGGGTTCATATAAAATGTATGAGGCATGAGGCGATTCTCCAGATTTCTGTGATGAAATTCGCTACATTCTCAGCTATATAGATGTAACTTTATTTCGAAACCTAAAGCAGATATACATTTCAGATTTGGTAGTTATGACTTGACTGTAGCCAGTAGAAAGTAGGAATATTGGTCATAAAATAATTTTAGTGCCATTTCGACTTATTGATAAATCGTTGTCAATTTCAGATCCTGCTCCTATTGCTAGTGGCGCTATCTACGCTGTGTTATGGCAGCCCCATTGATAGGAATTATGGCCGCTATCATCACCCCTACGACTACCACCACAGAAGACGCGACTCATCAGAAAGACATCGACACTACAATTACCACGACTTTCCAGACAGTTCAGAAGATATATCACAAGATATAAATTCTAGTCGTCCTCCACGCAGTGAATTGGAAAATCTTGTTGTAGATCTAAAGCCTAAAGAGAATTCAATTAAAGACGATATTCCAAATAGTAATAAATCAGCAATGGACACAGACAGTGATAAAAAGGCTCATGATATGGATAAAAGATATAGTGGAATAAGAGTAGATGATATGTCATTAGATGATGTCGAATCTAACAAAGTGGATGGCGACGCTGGAAGAAATGTAAATGGAATACCACTAAACTCAAACCATTTGTTAAAGAGCGATGAAACCATTAGCGGTAACGGATTTTCACCATTTGAAGATAGTAATGTAGGAAATAATTTGAAATCTAATTTAAGAGACCTTAAATTAGGTGAAAATACAGGCGATAATTTAGGAGGTAACTTGGGTTTCCCCTTAGTCAATAAACCAGGTTTGCGCTTAGGAGGTAACTTGGGCATTCCTTTTGGTGGTAATATAGATGTCAATTTAAGAAGTTACCCACGATTCCAGCTTTTTGGTGTTAAAGATTTTCATTCCCTTCCATATCTTCACTTGGGAGGCAACCGTGGCAACCCTTTAGGAGGTTACTTAGGTCTCCCACGAAATAGCAGTTCAGGTGTCAATTTAGGGACTAACCCGGGTCTTCCTTTAGGTGATCAATCTACTGTTCATTTCGGAGATAATATAGAAAAACCTCTAGGAAGGAATTTAAATGGTAACATAAAAGGAAATAATTTGGACACAGATTCACTTAGTATAAATAGCCGTTCAAGTCTAGAAGATTTAATTGACAATAAAAATAAACCTAATGAGAAAAACACTATCGAAGTTGACAATGAAGAGCTTACTTTAAATAAAAATCACAGGCAATCTGATGATATGGTTAACTTAGAAAAGAATAGTAAAACTATAGATAATATTACAAGTGAAGGCAATGACCCTGTAATGGCTGATGAACTTTTACTAGAGGTAGATAGTGACTACAATAATAATGAAATTAAAACAAACAGTACCGGTATTCTTGGTTCGTCGCTAGAGGGAAACAATACTAATATCAACAAAGCTAATAGTGAATCATCAAGCCAACAAGATAACCTTACTGTTGATATTCTTAGTACTGACAATTGTAATGATAATGATTTACCAAATAATGCAGTTACCACTATAGATAAAGATGAGGTTTCAATAGCACCAGAACATGATATTATACCCATTACAGAACATATATTTAGTGATAACCATCCTACTGAAATACCTTCAATAGAAACTCTTGATAAAAGCAAAAACCAAGAAGAAGATGGAGAAAATAAACAGCTAGAGATGATACCAGTATTATTGCCAGCAGGTGGATATGTATTACTACCTTCAAGTATTCTGAGTAACATGCCTTCATATATAGTCGTGATGATAAACGGCCAACCGACGCTCTTACAAAATCCCGGTAATAATGTAAATGGAGGTTCTCTAGATTTCAGTAACATTTTAGCAAATGGTTTGTCAATTAGTAGTGCAGTGCTGCCTAATTGGTACAATATAGGAGTACCTACTGGTGATAGTGGAGCCACGAATGAAATTTTACTAAATCTTCAACAACCTTCATCACCTCTATGGGTTGGAGGTAGCGATGTTACCATTAGACCACTAACTAATCCTAACAGTGAATCAGTTCCCTTCGCTGTTTCAGTTAGACCTATACCAACCCTGCCCATTTCTTTTCCTGGAATTATTGATACCGGTTTTTCTCCTTCTTTTTGGAATAATGGTTTATGGAATAACAATCTGGATCATAGTTTACAAAATCCAGGGCCTTATGTAGACTGGGGAAATCTAATTCATCCCAACACAAACGACCCGTACCCGTATTACTACTCACATTATCCTACGATTTACCCCAACGACAAAAATGATCCATCGTACCAAAAAGGTAACGAAAACCCAAATGGCATGACTAGGAAACCTTATCCAAATGTTTCATCAGAACCACGTGCGGAGTCTCATCTAGACCTTCCTGAGGGCAAACTGCCTGAAGCTAATTATGGGCTTCATCCACAACCTCCGTCAGATACCGAAGCTAAGTCCCATCTATATACACATCCATTCTATCTACAGAATGATTTTCATGAACCTAATTCGGATGTATCTATTGAGACGAAACATAACATAAGAACTGAGCCATATCCAGGACGTCATGATAATAAATGGACTAACCTCCATCCGAATCAGTGGCATGACAAAAGGATTGAACCGCACCCGGACGATCGGGATGATATAAGAATAAGACCTTACCCGGTTCATCATCCTTTTATCATCAATGATAAAAGGATTGAGCCTCACCCAGATTACTGGGACGACAAAATGATAGAGCACTACCCACAGCTCACAGACACTGAAATGATTGAGTTCCACCCGGATGATTGGGACAATAAAAGGATTGTGCCCCACCCAAATCATAAAGGTTCTATAGGGATTAAGCCTCACCCAGATGAGTGGGACGATATAAGGATTGAGCCCCAATCAAATCCCTGGAACGATAAAAAGATTGAGTCTCACTCAAATCACTGGGACTATAAAAAAATTGGGCCCCACTCATATTACCGGGACGATAGAAGAATTGGGCCTGACCCAGATCATTCGGATGACAAAACGATTGAATTCCAACGCGATCACCAGGAAGATAAAAGGGTTGAGCCCCACACAGGGAACTGGGACGATGATAGTATTAAGTCCCACCTGGATCAATGGGACGATAAACGAACTGAGTATCATCCAGATCATGGGGTCAGTAGAAGAATCGAGTCTCACCCAGATCACCGGGAAGATAAAAGTGTCAAGCTTCATACGGATCACTGGAACCATAAAAGTATTGAGTCCCACCCAGAGGACTGGGACGATGAAAGGATTAAGTCCCACTCAGATTATTGGGATAAGGACGATAAAAGAATCGAGTCGCATCCAGATCTTAATATTCCACTGGAACATTATCCTGTGCCCCAGACAGATGGTGCATCTCTTACTCACTCAGAAAATGTACCAAATATTCTAATTGATCCTAAGCAGACTCATGGTAAACATCTTGAAGATAAACCAGGATTTCATTTCACACTCCCACGACCTACCTATGTTGACAAATCAGAAAAAACGAGCTTGGTTAATGACCTCATTGATAGTCTAAATATTCTATTAAAGCACCAAAACAGAGATGGTGATAAATCTCAACAAGTCACGTCTTTGATAAAATTACTTCTCGCAATTTTGAAACCTGGTGATAAGAATCATATGCTGATACCGAAGTGGAATGATGACATAGAAGATGAATTGGACCTCGGTAATGTCAACCATCATCTCCTACACCTTCTGAAAGGATATTATGAACCAAATTTGAATGTATTACTTGATCCTAGTTTGGATGAAAGTACCAGAACAAATCTAATACTCCTTTTGAAACTGTTGGTGAATAATCAGGACTCATCTTTGGCAAAGGAAAGAGAAAATCCCTTACTTTATTTCTTAGGACAGTTCCCTTGTGATCTCTCGAAGAAACGAGAGAAAACCGAAGCATTGTCCAGTAAATTATTGCAGTTCTTAGCTGATAATTACGACCGAGAAGATCTGCAAACGCGGCTGGAGAGGACAGTTGCACTCGTCAGTCAGTAAGCTAAGAGTAGGATCAAAAAGAGGAATTATATTATAATGGAATTATTGTACAATACCTCTTGCCTCTTTTATACATATAATTCTGCTGTACATGTGTATGTCATTGATGTCCTACTAAACGGCTTTACCAATTAAAATATTTTTTTCTGTACGCGTTTGAGTGGCATCCTGGATGTTTTAGATTCACAAATCAGCATGGCAGATGCCACGGCAATCTGTGTCTTTTTTTTAAGCGGGAAAATCATCGATTTACTGCTCCCGCCTGGGTGAGGTGGGAGTGAGTGTCAGACTCTTACTGACTAAAAACCACCCCTTTCCTTTTCCTGCACGTCGAGCCGGATCCCCGGTAACCCGTTATGTTCTCTGCAGTCGGTGTCTAGGTTACTTATCCTAAATGGCTGAACTAATTTGAATGAATTTTAGTTTATACATTCAAGTAGACATGCAGGACAACGTCTGTTGGGTCCGCTAGTACCTCTATAAATTGGAAAGTTTTGTCGAATATTTTGACTATAATTCTGTGACAAAATTGTATGCTATAGAGCTATGGATTACAACATAAATGCGTAAACAAATGACAATAAAAGATTTAGAATTAGACAAAAAAGAACAAATAAAACAAATAAAGGTGTATAGGTCGACATATTTTGTTCTCATTTATTACTATTTTCCAAAAGTAATATGAACGACTGATGTATATATATCATTTAAAACAGTACTGTCATGTTGTAAATGTAATTTGTAGTGTCCATTGTTAATGAATAAATATGTTGAAATTATTCAATGGACGATTTTAAATGTACAGTGAAACTTGGTTAAGTGGGACCTGGATAAGTGAGAAATCTCCATAACTGGGACTTATGCTGAGGTCCTAACATTTTGGCACTGAATTACCTCTGTTAGTGCGATGGGGTAAACCTCTATATCTGGGATTTGTTCTTTCGATTTATCATCATGGTTACCTCTATAACTGAGACAGCAAGTAAATTTTTTATGCATAAACCTCTTTAACTGAGATAACATTGTTTGTTTATTCATTCTTATTCTACCCACAAATTCCACACGTATTTCCAAATCCACCTCTATAACCCGTTGATATCCATCCCCTAAATTTGGTCATACAAAAGTATTCTCTAAACATTAGAAATAAGGTCTATAATGTAATGTAATAACCCTCTGTAAATGAGACAGATATTTATTTATACCTGTAAATCTGAGACACTGAGTAAGTGGAATACCTCTATAAGTGAAACGACATTGTAGGTCCCTTGATGTTTCACTTAACCAGGTTTCACTGTAATACGAATGTTGAACCAGTCACTTTAATTTAGTATTACCTCTATTAGCGGACACGGCTTCACCGGCCTGAAATTGATTTGTAGCAGTAAGCGTTATTGCCTCTGATTTCCCTTCCTCACACGTGAAAATTTTAAAGGAGCAACTCAAAAAACAATTTTATTTTCAACACAAAAAATTACACATTTCAATGCCGATAGTCCTATCACATTCTTAACTACTACATGCTTAAGTAAAATTATCACAGTTTTATGAAATAAGATTCCTGAAGCAACATTAGAAACATACATAAAATGAGTTTAGTAGTGTTAGGTAACAGGTACAAGTACCAGTAAAGTGCGCTCCTGCACGGCGCAGTTGTGAAGTGCTGCACTCTGGCGGTGAAAGCTTACAACGATGAAGTGTTACTTCACAGGTAATGTTACCAGTAAGATTCTTTTACTCTCGTTGCTGGCACACACAGCTGGTATTAAGTTTAATTTGTGGATGTTACTCTGTACGTAAGGTCTAAAACGATTGTCTATTAAGTTCTAGTTGGGACAGTTTGTCTATTTATTAATGAAAATCAAAGAGGGCGCCACAGGTCGTAAGTACCAATCCAATAAAACCCAAACCTAAGCGAATACTGAGAGGCTATTCAATTTAAAGTCGCGTTTAAGTATAATTCTGTCACCACAAATTCTTAGTAAAATGGCAGCGGTGGCACGATATTTAAGTATGACTTAAAATTCAGTATCTAGCATTTAATATTACTAATCAGTTTCGATACCATAATACCAAATAACTGTTTAAGTACTACTGTTTAATAGTATTTGGTAAACCCGTAAAGAACTAACGGCTGCAAAGTGTCAGCAAATAGTGGTGACAAGTGGCAGAGTACTTACTCCTCCACTCCTCGAGACGACCCCTTTTATGTTATTGGATGGCAAACAGCCCTCCCACTCCGTGTTAAGTAGTTCCTCACGTGGAGACAGCTACTGCAGTATTAAATATCTACATATATATGTGGCAAACTTTGGCCTATGACGCATGTCACCATTTCAAATACCTACTGACAAAATGTGTCGTGGCGGCCCGGAGGTTTAAGACGCCCGCTTCTCACGGATGAGGGTGCAGGTTGGAAACCTACCAACGGCAAGTACCAATGTGACTTTTTCCAAGTTATATGTACTTTCTAAGATTATTTAGACACCACTGACAAACGGTGAAGGAATAACATCGTGAGGAAACCTGGACTTTGAAGTTTGAAATCGCCAACCCGCATTGAGCAAGCGTGGTCATTAATGCTTAAACCTTCTCCATGTGAGAAGAGGCTTTGCTCAGCAGTGGGCATTTATAGGCTGTTGATAATGATGATGACTGACAAAATCACTACATAGTGTAAAACAAACTAAGAAAATTTACAGGTTTTTTTCAACGTAAATTGAACACGAGGCCCTAATATTGTAATTACTCGCAGGTAGCTGAAATAGCATGTTGTATGTATAGCTCTTTGTAATAGACACTAGTATACAGTGCAGGCAGCGTCGGGTGATGCAGTAATGGTCTCCGGAGTGCCATTCGAGCAGCTTGCAGCTAAATTACAAACGTGGCCGTACGGGTTTCAGAATGTAGCCTACCATGCTGATATTTGTAATTTTGTACCAATTTCTATTTTCAAACACAATCGTGTGGAATATTACCCAGGCCTTATCTGAAAATAGAGAGTAAGATGTGCTTACCATTGTCATTGTAAAACGATTAAGAGAAAAAATAGGCAAAGTATGTTCATTCTCTCTAAAAATCTTTTCAAAAATCCTTCGCTTATTCAAAGTCAGAGTCAAAGTCAGTCAGTATGTCAGCTAGGTGCTCATTCCAAAATATATATGAATGGAGAAGAACGAACAAAAAACTCCATTAGTTACTCTTTTAAAAAAAGTATGTTCTACAAGGTCGCTGATTTTTTTGCATTGCTTTTTTGCATACGTACAGTGTACGTATATGTTATTATATGAGAACAATGCAAAGATACGCTTGACGCATTGTACAAATTGCAAAACTTATAAAATAAAAAAACAAAACAAACATAATAAAAATCTTATAGCATGGTGCTCACATATGCATACTGACAATCCATAAAAATAGTGCTTCTATACAAGAAAAAGGAAACTCTTTGTTTCGATAAAGAAAGGATTGCTCGATACAACTTACACAACTATAACTGACTATCCTTTGTAATATAATACGCATGTTTTTTTCACGCCACAACGAAGTAATTTTTAATTTCAAATTCAAATTCATTTATTCATTGTAGATCACAGGTAGATACATAATACAGTTGTTATCATAATTTGGTTGAGCTCAGCTGTGTCCTGTCCATAGGGCGTACAATAGTTGGGTACAATATTTATGTTCAAATAAGTCAATTATATAATAAAACAAGAAATTATTAGATAAATTACATATGTCATGTCGATAAATGCTTATGTCAAATATTCATTATGATTTATTTAGTAAAATAAGTATAATAGGTAATACTGAACACGTCATGATTTTGGTATAGAATATTGTAGCAGGGATTTGTCATTTAGGTAATCATCTAGAGTATAATAACATTTATTCACCAATATGTCATGTAATTTCTTTTTAAATATGGTTGTTTCTTTGATCTGTCTTATATCTCCCGGAATATTATTAAATATCTTCGATACTATACAGAATATGCTCTCGTGCATTAGATGTGTTCTGCTTGGAACTATGTGTAATTTATTTTCGTGTCTTACGCGCTCACGGAACGTAAATAGATTGGGATTGTTTTTAACAAATAACGCGACCTCAAGTATGTACAGACTTGGCAAAGTGAGGATGTTATGTTTTTTAAAATATGGGATACACGACTCAGTTCCTTGTAATTTGAAAATAGCCCTTAAACATCGTTTCTGCGCTACAAATACCCTAACTTTGTCAGTACTGTTGCCCCAGAATATTAAGCCATATCTTAGGGTTGATCCAACATAACCATGATACGCTGTCTTAAGGGTAGTTTGATTTGCACATTTAGTACTTATACTATTTCTGTTTAGAGATAATTAGGAGGCGCTAAATAATGTTTTTTTAGCCACACGGGTGAAATCGTAGGTAACAGCTAGTATACTATACATATCATACTTAACAGTTAGGATCGTTGTAAATTTGCATCGCGTTGCTGATACGTCATGCAAGTGTGACCCTTGGGAAATCACGGGGCGACGCGCGGTGAGCCTCTGGGCAACTGGCACCGGCAACATGAGCCCCGTCACTGGGTGAATATGAATCATTAATGTGTATTAACGTTGTAAAAGAGAATTCCGAATCAACTCCTATTTGCACGGCCATGTTTGTAGACTGGACCAGTTTATTCCAGTTTAAACCGGTTTTTGTGTGCTTTGTTTAAGGTAAGGGTTTGTTTGAAGATGTTACTTTTAACTGTAATGCTGTTTGTCTTTGTCTACGTGTAAATAAATTAAATGTGTTCTGTGTAAACAGTGTTATTGTCGCTGCTGTTAAATACAAATGGGGTTCATTCCTTTTTTGCTCAGGTACCTAACAGTTATGTATATTTTAAATATTAGGCGGAATTTAAATGTGAAAGTATTTTAATCATCATCATCGATCATCGACAGCCTGTGACACTGTGACAGTCTTTCGCTTGGACTACTGCTTCTCAATACAAAAAGGGACGCCCTAATCTATCCCCTTGACAGGCGAGCTAGAGCTGCTGTCACCGTTTAAAATTAAGTTTAAGAAGTAAAAGAAAAAACTTAAGTAGTTAGTGGTTTTTTTAACTCCTCAATTTTGTCTTTCTCATGTCTCATAACATCCATCAAAAAAGACCACAAACCATTGCGTATTACGGTACTCATTCGCAGGGTAATTAGTGAACGCACAACGTTACCTAATCACTGCAAAATACGTGCAATACATTAATGAGTGTTATTTAATTCCTTACAACAGTTTCTTACCAATATCATTACTAAATAGAACTTTAATGACCGTTTTCACTAACCACCCCTAAACTACACCTTAACTGAGAGTTACTTAGCGTGAGGGGTACCTAAACTAAGGTGAAGTCACTTATAGGCTGGTAAAAACCAACATATTGTTAAATAGGCGTCCCTTAACGCGCATAAGGATTTAGGAAACATAGATACTTACTACTTTTTCAACGTAAAGAAAGGGGAATTTGAAGTGTAGCAGAGCCATGCTACGGCACGAATGGGCCGGCTCCACCAGAGTGATACAACGGCCGAGCAAAAAACCGACGACACTTGCGTTATGTTTTGTCGTGTGAGTGAGGTCACCGTAGGCTCAATTGCCGGGGGGTACGGTAGGGGGGGGTTCCGCTTTCCCCAATCTCTACAATCCCTTAATGCCTAACAATCCTCAAATTCCTATTCTCCAAAATGCCGGTAACGCACTTGTAACGCTTCTAGTGTTCCAGATGTCCATGGGCGACCATCTCTTAAATAAAGGGGATTTTCGTCGATTTCCATTTTATTTCTTCTTACGTGAATTCCCAGATTCTATAATTAGGAATACTTACTTGACTAATAGCCATTTGTGGTTAATAATAATTAAAATCATATTAACGTAATTACTTCTCCATTATTTAGGTTTTTCCATAATGTTTCTTTTAAAGTATCTCTAGTCTGTGATTCATTTGTTGGTTCGACATGGCGAGAACACTACAGGTACGATATTATTTTAATTTTGATGTCTTCAATATTTTATTAGTTTTAAAGTTTTAAAAAGTGATTTATTTATAAGTGAGGGAGTGATATTGTCGTCTGCGTATGTACTATATTCTTTTAATCAGTTGTGTTTTAGTTGAAACCTAGTTTCATAAGGAGCTTTATGTAAGTAGTTGTACTTACCAAGATTCAGTCTTGAGTAGATTAACAAAACTATAAATAAGAATGTGTGCAACTCATCCATACAGTATCACATGAGATATTATTCTTATTTTTATTGCTACAAAAAAAGATTCATCACCATCCCTAACTCAAATAGTTTTACTAAACTGACATAATTATAGAGGTAAATTGGTAAACGATTAAAGGTACGATAACCACATTTAGATTAAAAACGTTCATAATACAGTGAGAAAAAGCCTGAGTTTCATTTCAATACGGTTAAATATTTGATTTTGAAAAGATAAATTACATCCAGCTGTCTCAAGAGACATCATTACACGTGTAAACCAGTTAAATAAAGAATCTTTATTTATTTTCAGATATTTCTCCCTCTCGTCTGTCTCGTATTAAAGGCACAGGGAGACTACCTTGATAATATCCCTGGATTAAGGCGCTTAGCTGAGCCTGAAGTAGATCAAAGAAATGAGGACTTCCACAGTGCCTTCAAGGACTGGTTCCATCATTTCGATTCATTTCCTACCAGTGTCCATGAAAGAAGGCCGTATTTAAGTTTTAACCCATACTATAACAGAGACCCATACTATTCAAGTGGGCTGTGGGAAGAAATACCTCAAATCAACAATGTGTTTAACATTCCAAGTGGCCATAACTCTCTCTTACATCAAGGACACAGAGAAAATAAACCGGAACAAAAATCAAAACCTGATCATGTCGATGATGTTCTAAATGTGCCAGAACCAACGGAGAAGCCTGCTGAAATACCAAAAATCAACAAGCCAGTAGATCAACAACCAACAAGTAAAATAGAAGAAGCAATTACACCTGACATTAAAAATCAATCTGATATTATACCTCCAAAAACTAACAAGATCAATGAAAATGACGACAAAGGTGATGATGACAAATCAGTGGAATTAAATGAAAAGAAAGATTATTTACTGGTTGGGCAAGGTGGTAACGGGAACGATGTATATCTATTACATGAAAACCCAACACCAGCACCAGTAGTGTTATCTAACAATAACCAACCTGCTAACGTAATGTATGTTCCAAGTAGTCCTGGACCATCTGCTAGCAATCAAGCCTACCAAATTCTAAATGTGCCATCACCCCTGTCGAATCTTCAACTCTCTCCAGATAAATTAGGAGTAAACAATGATGTCCCTATCTCTGCGCCTCTTACTTCCAACGTAAATCCGGCTTCCCAATTAAATAATATTGTCAGTGTTTACTCCAACGGACAGATTATACAAATACCAGGCGTTGTAGTGGTACCAAACAACTCACCAGTAGATGTTGGAAATCAACCACAGGCAACAAATTACGTAGTTGATAATGTCACTCCTAATAACAATTTCCAGCTGGCCAATCAAAATTCAGCTCCAAATGTTTACTATGCTGCTGTCCCGAACCAAGGATCAAATAATCAGGTATATTATCTCCAAGTACCCAATCAAGGAGTGAATAATGCTGGAAACTTTATATTGAACAACGGTTTACCTGGGAATGTAGTGACTTACCAGATTAGTCCAAATGTAGTCACACAACCAGCTGTATCAAGTGGTTACGTACAGTCGAACGTACCAAGTAATCAAGGAATTATATCTGTTGCCATTCCAAACCAAGGAGTTGTGCTTGACAATGCAAATAACCAATATCAGGTAGTTGTAGTGCCACAAGGTTCTCCTTCAAACGTGTACTATCAACAAAACCAACCGAATCAAGGACTAAATCCGGTAGTGGTGCTAAACGGTCAAAGTATACCGGTGCAGACAGTTCAAGTACCGGCTGATAATAACGCAAATAGTTACAATCAACCAATACTAGCAAGTGAAAGACAAGAAATCAGTCCATTGAACCAAGGAGCAATGATAAACAATCAAAATGTTGGGATACAGGGCGCAGTTTTAATACCAAATAATGGCGGGTACTATCAGCCTCCGATAACAAATCAGGGACAAGTCCAAAATGAGCCCAGTCAAGCAACTGAAGCACCATCAAATGCAGTTAATTATATCCAGCCAGCAGTGTTATATGACGCGAATCAAAATGCACCGTTACAACCCATAGCTTCAGTGAACGACGCTCAGGCTCCAATCCAAGACAATCAAGCGTCGAATAGTATTCCAGATATTTCACCCGTAAACACAGCTGATGTAGTCGCGCCACCGGAGGAGAACGCACCACTAGCAATAGCAACAGCTCCACTAATCTTAGATGGAGACAAATTAGAATCTTTGGGTGTGCAACCAGCGGTCATGCTAACAGGCTTTAAAGATAGTGAAGACGGCAAAAAAGATAAAAAAGCTAAAGATGACAAGAAAGATAAGAAAGTAAAGAAGGAAAGAAAGGAAAGGAAAGAAGGGAAGGAAAAGAGAGAAAAAAGTAAAAAGAAAAGTAAGAAAGAAAAGGATGAAAAGTCTGGGGAAGTATTCACAAACTAGAATCAACTCGTAGTTTAGAGGTAGTTGAATGCTTTAAAGTTTAAGCGGACCAGGGGAACGCAACTGTAAGAATCTTAAAGCACACATCTTGATGGATGTCTCATTGTCTCTTTTTGTTGATTTTTAGGATTCCAGCCCGAAGGTATGATTTTTTATGACTGTGTATGTGACATGTGTATTTTGTACTGAATAGTATCTACTTAAATAAATTCATCTATATGAAATTTAATTTTTATTTGGTCTACGCGTTGAGAATTCCATCCCGTCCCTTTGTTAATCGGGTCATTGGTTTTCTGTCGTGTCAAAATATCAGACAATACAATCTATAATATCATTGTGTAATTCCTTTTAAAGTCACTCATGTAAAATGATGGTGACAGTGATGTGGGGATTTGGGGATATGGGAATGTAGGGAGTTTTTTTTCATATACCGTCTGAAAAATAGCTATAACAAAGACAGCATAGAAAGGCTTTCATGTAACCAAAAAAGGATTAAATCTAAAAAACAAAAGTTCAGTGCTACCAACTGAGTAGTAAATACTAACACTTCCACTTCTCACAATTTAGCATTCCTTTGACCAATCAGTTCGGAACTGCAGACAATTTGTTGTTTGTAACTCGGCTACATGGTTCAGGAGGAGTTTCGTTGCTCCTTCCATTCAGTGATTTCTATTCTACGATAAAAGTCAGAGTGTGGTCGTGACAGGCAATGGATTAAATGGCACAGATTTGGTATACAGATTGTGGTTTCTGACTATCTTTGTATTGATAGAGAGTAGATTTTGGATGTGCCCGGCTTGGGTAAACAAGATTATTATTATTTTTTTTTATCAAAAAATGACGTTGCCCCACACTAGGATTTTTTCCTGTGTCGTGGGTGCGTTTACAAACATACAAGTTCAAATACACAATGACACCCAGACCCGATACAACAATTTGTGGATCGAACCCGCGACACGTTGCACGGCAGCTGGTTGCCCAGCCACTACATCGACCACGCAAACATGTTTTTTACCGTGTTCAAAAAAAGGAGGAGGTTCTATGTTTGGTTGATTGTTTTTTTCGATGTACTTTCACCAGTTCCATTCTTGCCCAGTACCTCTGTGCCGGGGTTACGGCAGGGAAATAAATAAGCTGTAGCAGTGTATGTCCTGTAACGTAATCATATTAGGACAACACTAAAGTAATTACTCCGGTCCTGTGCACACACGGCCACATCAAGTTGAACAAAACCAGTATAAACTGACCGTTCAATATGAGGAAAGATCTTACAAAGCGAGGTCATAATAAATTGGTCTTGTGTAGTTTGATGTGTCGTAGTACGAGATTGCTCTCCACGTGTTGGACTTCTCTGTCTGTCCCTCAGTGTACAGATTGTACCGTGTAATTATATCATTAAGTGCAGAATGTTGAATCAGTTCCGTACAGCTGTAGCGAGGAAGGAGTAAATACCAAGGGTAGGTTTGACAACGCTATTGGTAAATTGGTATTAACTTCTTTTTTTATACTATACTAGCTTCTGCTCGCGACTTCGTACGCGTAATCCAGTTTTCTCCTGTTCCCGCAGGATTTTCAGGACATTTTTCTGTCATAAGAATCTTCTTCTGACAATAATAAACACAACAAAAAAAAATCTGCCAAATCGGTCTAGCCGTTCTCAAGTTCTGGCGTGACAACGGGAAACGGGTTTCATTTTTATATACATACTAGCTTTTACCCGCGGCTTCGCTTGCGTCACAAAAGGATAAAAAGTAGCCTATGTGACATATACCAATACATACAGCACCATCTAGACCAATACTTTTGTTTTCCCGCGGGAGCATCAATTTTTTCCGGGATAAAACGTACCCTATTATTTAATCCGGACTTCTAACTTTACGTCTGCAAAAATTCAAAGCAATCGGTTTAGTAGTTACGGCGTAAAAGCGGAACAAACAAACAAACAAACTCACTTTCCGATTTATAATATTATATAGTAAGGATAAAGATAGGCTATAGCGTTTGGTCTGTATCTCGCCTGGTGGTAAGCGATGATGTGGCCGACGATGGAGCACGTCTACCTATAAGCAACCTATCAACTCGGGACTTAAAGACACACCCGGGTTCTTAGGTATTCCACTTCTTAGCGGTTTCACAAGGAAACTGATGGATATTTCGTTTTTTTTTATATTATACACAATTCCTTTACGACTTAGGTTGCAAGTTGTTGCTGACATTATCATTTGGTTTTTAGAGGACCTACTGATAGTCTAATCTGCCTTTAGGCTGGCTAATGGTGCAGGTTCACATAAGAAAAAAAAAAGTTTCTTATTTTCACCTGTAGTTATGTACCTACGTGCGCGATTATCTGGCAATTGATTAAACCGATTTCGATACGGTTTTCAGAAAAGTGTTGGTTACTTTTAGGGGAAGGTTTCAGTATATTAATTAACCGACTTCAATATTAAAAAAGGGGCTTGAAGTCGGTTTTTGAAACGCAGTTTATAATTATGTACTGTGATAAAGTTCTGTATTTCATCTTTGTTTCTTACTTTTGATAGATAGATCAAATTGTATTTTACTTTTATGTATATTTATATTTCAAGCTCAAAAGTGATTAAATAAAACAAAGTCATCAATATTTCGAAAGTGTTTTATTAAATCGTTAAATATTGAATTTAATAAAAACAATTAAACAGTAATAATATATAACATTCTGTTAATAAAACAATAATCATTATAATAATTCTGTTTGTGTATTGTGTTGTGCGACTTGGGTATTATTAATAACTATTATTTTAAAGAGAATAGATAGGTAATGATGTGGAACGGTGTCAGTAAAATTTAGACTTTTCTTATTTAATTCTTTAAGTGGGGTTTCAAGAATTTAGTTATATATATAGTTCTTTAACACATTCGTAGTATGCGTGCCGACGCGAGGTTCATAAGAAAATGATCTCCAGTATCTCATAATATTTGCATTATATTAGCTTTCTGTATTTTTATCTTCTAAACTAGTAACTATGCTAATACTGACATCGTTCAACATCAAATTCTGTGTGTTATTACATTTTTAAACAATGTACAATCTTATTGTTTCTGCTTGTAATCATTCCGAAAGGATTTCCTAAAATGTTTTACATAAAAACAAAACATAAACAACACAAACAATAAACAAAATAATCTTAACATTAAAACATTTGCAATATTATTTTAAGTATTTATTTAATAAAAATTTCGTCGTTTCTTATTATTTAGATAATAATATTCATTCATTATTTAATAATATAATATTTATTTTCAAATCTGTGAGATAATAAATGTTTTTAAAATGTAATTTTATTACTATATTTTATTTAGAATTAATATAAGCATACCTTCGTTCTAGACTATCACAACATTCAAAGGCATAAGTTTGGACCTTGGCTTGCAAAGGATAAAAGGGTGTTCTCCGACCTCTGGCTGACCTTGGACCGGCCACTTTGCATACTCAACCACTTACGGATAGGAATTAGGAACTTAGTCAGAAACAGTATCGGATCACTTTAATATCAAGGCCCGCTATGTTGACTATGTCTTTGATCTTAAAAGAGGCAGGCACTCTCTTATATTGATGGCATCCAAGTGATTTCCAAATTGAATGCTATCGAAAATGTTTAAATTTAATTTTGAAAAGTCGATTAGTCCAGAGGCAGATTAAACTTAGAGGGCTCATAAGCGCCCTCCTTTTTGCGTTGCTACCACTCTATGGGTAGTTGGGTACACACGTCTCGCGGCGCTCCTCTTTAACCTGAGGTCCGAGGCACTTGTCTAGTTTGCCTTAGGCATAATACGCCTCTAGATTAGTCGTTGACACATCACTTGGAACCGAATGATATAAACTTAGTTCTTAAACCTTATTGTGGTAATTTTTTAAACTACATATTGTATTAAATTGTTGTATTAAACTGTCAAACACCAAGCGGTCGCCGGTGACCGCAACCTATTGTTCTATAATTGTGTCTACAAAACCGGTACTCGACGAGTTAAAGATGTATCGGGAGTATAATATAATGTTTCCGCGATCAATATCCTTTAGTAAGTCGAGTGTACAAACGGGCCAGTTTCTTCAAGATGAATTTTGTCCGTGGAGGTGAGTTTTTTTGTTCTTTCTTTATGATTCCTTAAACGATTAAACATGATTTTCCATACGTCAAATTACAAATTAATTTCTTTGAAGAGAATCGATTAGCGTCTGAGAATTACTTATAATGAATTTCAGGTTCACATTATTACGGTTGGCTGTCTATTAATCAAGTTAATTCAATGAACCAATTAACGGTAAGTTACTGTGAAAACAGGATTATTTTAGGACAAGAGAAAATAATTACTTATTAGTAAATTCTGAGAGAACTTTTCTAGATTGTAGTGTAAATAGCCAGACATTGGTGTAATGTATAAAACGAAGACAAACATATAAAAATAAATACAATCATGATTTGTATTGCAAAAAATAAATTGTCATAATATTTGATTTTATCATTACTATGATAATTATTTTAAGGACTTGATCATAGCTGTAGCTATATAAAATACTAGGTAGTTTGTTCAATGTAAGTAGATAATTTATAAATCTATAGATAGAGTAAAATGTGATCTATCTGTCAGAGAACATCGCAGCGAAACAGTGGACAATAAAATCTCTTCACCTAATATCTAAGCTTGGACTTGTTAATTCAAATATTTAATAAAAACTTTTTTTCACTCATTTTACACAAAAGTTGTAAGTACTTCGGTAATCGGGACCCTGTACACTAACATGCACCTTATCTGTGATTTTGTTTATAAACTGTGCATTGATAAATGTGTTAAACAAAAAAATATCATAGGTACCGAAATTTGTGATCGTTATTTTGTGAATTAAACAAACCGAAACAAACAGCTTCACATAAAATAGTAACTGTCCAACAAAATATCGAGCTTTCTTGGAAATTATTGCCACAATCGAACACCTGAATTTGCCAATAACTTCCGCCATTTTGCTCGAATTTCGCGCTATAATTTCCGCTTGACATAAATGTCAGAGCTGTCAACACAATGCACAGAGTATAAACGCGTTCACGACTCAATAGATGGTCAATATAATTGAAATTAATTTGACAGTGAAAATTGGTCAATCTCTTATCGTAGCTGCTCGCTAAATACACGCTCGAACCTGTAGTCAGGGCGCAAGGGCTCTAGGGGTCTGGACAGATTAAATTCTCACTTTTTAAAATGTAAGTAATACTTAAACGCAACTTATAAAAAGTCCATTGGGGACAGAATCGTTCCAGGTAAATGCTTAGTTTGTTTTTTGATTATTCTGCTTTATTTGATCACAAAATGGTTTGACAACAGGGCCACGTGAAAGCCTAACCGCATTTAGTCAGGTACGTACTCATTTGATCTGTAATTCCGAGCCGTATCCGCATCCGGCTTCCGAAAGCGTAATATCAGTGATTTATAGAGTGCTCACCGCAAACCAGTGACTAGAGAGCAAAGCTACATTCCGGTATATACAGGATGTTCACAAAATAAATACCAATCTAAAAATGAAAATTGGTTTTGAAAGTACAAAATAAATAAATTGCAAATGACATAAAGGTGACATAACCAGTTTTTCTTTTGATAAATGCTGTCCAGTGACCCCTAGCCCTAACAATATTTTATTCGTTAATTAAAAAATTATAATTTTATAAAAATACAAAATAGTTTAGCGAATCGGTGACCGTGTGGTCGGGTAACAGCCACTAGCTGTTCTAATTAAGTTTTGTAATTATTATTGTGGTGTAACATTAATTAATGTTTTCCGTTGATTTATGTGTTTTGGTGGTTTCACTTTACGAAATCAGTTTCTCAGTAGGTTCAAGTCCCGTAACGCCGGGCGGCACCTAACGCCGGATACTTGTATTATCTCGATAACTAATAACGCGATCGATTCAATTTTTAGAGGAAAATCTTCTAGTGGCAGATACCTAAAATTTTTAGTAAAACTCAGTAAAACACGACAGATTGAATTGCTTGTGTTACCAGTTATTGAGATAATACAAGTGTCCGGCGTAAGGTGCCGTCCGGCTTTACGGGACTTTCACCTACTTGGATGTTGCTAAGTTGTTCGATTTGAAAATGTTGGGTATCCTCTGGGAAAAATACCTCACTGGATTAAATCGCTCCCGTTCCCGGTTCCCCCGTGGTCGTGGCGTTATGGTAGCAATTATATCACATGAAAGTATGTGTACGGCGGACGTCGGAAACTCCCACAAAGTCACGTACACCGTATTGTCCGCAATCACTCCCGATACTAAAATATTCACAGCCGTAGATTTTGTTGTTCAAAATGTTTCCCACATTTTTATTTACCCACAAACAGAATTCTGTTAGCGTTTGACAGACCAACCGAAATATCAACATGAGTGAGTCCATTGTATTTTGTATTTTTATAAAACTGTTATTTAACGTTAGAAGCTTATAATATATACAATGATATCAAACAAGCATTGAGCAATTTTTATGAATTAATATTAAAAATATGCTAAAATATTTACAATATAAACGGGCTTTTGTAAAATGTTGCCCGCAACGAGGCCGCCCCGCGAGCCGCGCTTTATATCACCTGGCAACATTTAATCTTGTTGGAACAGATATTTTTTCACATATTTGCTTGAATTCGCCTACATCACATCACCACGAGTGAAGAATTACTTTTTGATTGATCCTTGTTATTATTTTTCCAAGAAGACAATGATGTATCGTCGCTCCCCGCGGCGGCCTCGCTAAGTACGTACAGTACACCTAATTATGTTATTAAAATATTAAAGTGCTTTTTAAGTCAAAGAGGACAAATATTATTTTAAAATATTTACAATATTAAGTGAATAGGACTAGCAGATTAGTAATTTTAAGTGAAAATTTAAAGTTATCATTAATTAGATTTCATCAAAATCAGCGTCCATTATATTTGGAGCTCTCGTTACACTTCACTTTAGTTCTGATTAGAACATTAATCACATAGCAGCCTAAATACCCCAGATTTTGACGACAAGATTACATTTAAAATTAGTAAAAAAATATCAATTCAATGCATTTTTTAATTACGAATTAAATAATGCAGCCAGCACATTTTGTGTTGTGGCAACATTGTATCACCGGTATCCAATTGGCTACTCGAATTCGATCATGATTCGAACGCGCACGAACCATTGGTCGGCGGCGGCGTGCGCACGCGCCGCACGAGTGGAGTATCACCGTGCGCTCGACTCCTCCTTCTCTTTCCCCTGCGGACTCTTCTCCTTGGCGGTCACGTCTAGACTCTGGTCACGAGATTCTTGGACTGATTCTAGCCCAATGTCAAAGGAGGATTGCCTGCTGAAATATTGAAACGTTAGAAGAGGAAATATTACAGGCGGAATTTTGAGATTCTTAGGCTTGAACAAACCTTTCTGTCAGGTAGTTCCCGGGAGCAGACAGCGACCTGCCAGCTCTCGCCAGTCCCCCTCTCTTGGCGGCTGCGGTAGATTTCTCAGAGCTTTCTCCTCGAGAGCTGGTGGACTCCCTACGAGACGTACTGCCTTCCCTACTGCGGAGGAACGGGTTCTGGCGACAAAGCATGCGAATTACAACTTTGAACTAGAGTTCTGTAAAAATAATTATGTATCATCTACCTATTTGATCTTGAGCTATAACTATTCATACTATTGTTTATAGTATCTACTTACTTGGAAGCTATGTTTCTTCAGCATAGTCTTGATGAGTATGAGAGTGGATAGGTTGGGGATGGAGGTGACCACTTGTGCCATATCCTCCTCTGTCACTTCCACCAGCCTGCAGTTCTCCTGCTCCGAAGGTAGGGGATCTTTGCCTCCGTCTGTTATCCACTCGTGGTCCTAAAAGTACAGAAAACATTAGGTAAAGGTAAGGGTAGTATTTTTTTCTACAAACTTAAAAAAGTAGATATGATTGAAAGTTAAGGAAAGAGAAAGTAAGGAGTGGAAATTCCTAAGAATGGGTTTAATCATAAACTAAACCATCGAGCCGTCGACTTATTAAAGTTAAATTAATTTACCACAAAGTCCTGTCTCAATATCCACGTAAAAACGTAATTCTCACTCTACAGAAACATTTCTTTAAAATTGTATAAGACAGAACAAAGTAACTAATAAGTAAGTAATATTCGTTTCAAGCAATTAGATAATGTAGTTAATCCAATCAGTGAACAAGTGAGCGTTGAACCGTTCAATGGCTGTTGTATTATGGAACAGTTTGGTCAAATTATTCGAGTAATTGCGTTCACTCGAGACAATTTCATTACCGTCGCTCGGATTCGCTTGGTTACAGCCCGACCTGACCTTTTTGGAGATAATTCTCATCTTGGATAATGACATCATAACATTAATTGATTGGCAGAGACAATGTCAAATAGACTTAGGATAAAAACTCGGAAAATGTTGCTTTTGTTTCGGCCCACGATCGACATTTAGGAATTTAGAAATCGGAAAATTAGATTGACGTTTTTCTTTACATTTTTTATATTAGGACTTTCTTTGTGGTCTTACATTTATAAGCAAAAATTACACACACTACTAACTTTTATATACATATGTAAATAATTGTTCCATTTAAGAGCACCTGTTATGAGCGCTACATGAATGTAAACCAGCACAACCTACCCACCTTAACCTCCTGTAGCGTAGCTCTCGTCGCCGGCTCCTTATCCAACATTCTACTGAGCAGATGTCGCAGTTGCTTCGAAGGCTGGAACTTGGGAGGGTACGTCAGCGGCTCGGCTAACACCTTCCGTTGCAGCTCCACAGCTGAGCTGCCGACCCAGGGCACTTTGCCGGTAACCATTGCGTAGAGCGTGACTCCTAGTGACCAGATGTCTGCTGCCTAGGGAAAGTGTAAAAGGAGGTTGAATGAGATGGGCTCTGCTAGTGAGGAGCTCTGCTTAAGTAAAGTAGGTCTTAAGTCCGTACTTATACTTCTAACTCATGGTAGAAGTGTTAAGGAAGGATGGTCAAGCATAAAGCTTATGGTTCTTCTGATTTTTTAAAATTTACATTTTAAGGAATGCTCAACTGTCAAGCTCGATTGTCGAGCCACGGGCCTTTGTTTCAATCTCCAGGTTCGTTTTCGTCTTGATTTCTTTCGTACATGCTTTTTAATCACGTATTTCAGCTCTTACCTCTCCACTATACTTATCAGCCGGTGCGGCTGCTTCAGGGGCCCGGAACGCCGGGGTCCCGACAGTGCCGGACACACGGCCGGCGGCGGCTAGCTCTCCGCAGGCGCCCAGGTCTGCCACCTGCACCCGACCCTCGCCCAGCAGTAAGTTGGCTGGCTTTATGTCCCGGTGGGCTATCCTCTGGTAATGTACTGTGGGAGAATGTATAATTTAAATAGGTCTATTGGAATGCTACTGTGGATTATGTTACTGATACCATATATGTAAAAATTTGTGAGTGTGTTCGTGTATGCTGGTTACTCGATTACTTTTAAGCAGCTGAAGGGATCTGATATTTGGAACAGAGGTAACTAATTATGGTGTAGAATAACACACATTTTAAGTGTGGGAGAGACATGCTTCTGCATGAATGGGGCGGCCGACAGAAAACCGACGTGAAACAACGCTTGCGTTGTGTTTCGTCACGTGATTGAGGTTACCGGCTTGGGCCTCCCTGGGGAGGGGTTATTGGTTATCCCCCCCCCCTCCGCAGTCTCCCCAATCCCCGAATCCTCCACAATCCTCAAATCTCCAATTCCCAAAAGGCCGGTAACTTATAACGCTTGATGTTTCAGGCGATCCGTATGCTCGTTGACTGGCTTATTTATGCCTTAAAACAAGAATAGGCTACTTTTAATCCTACGAGAATGTGGACGAAGTTGCTGGAGAAAACTAGTGGTAGAATATAGTGCCCATGAACTGAACTCAAGTATGGATGGTTAGAAGACCCAGTGCCACTTATAGGTGAGCATATTCTACCTTAAAACACAATTACACATAGGTAAATGTCCAGCCTAAGTATTATATGATAATAATACAGTTCAAAAGCCATATATCGATACGAGGACTCAACGTTACATGGCTGGAGGGTGACATATGTATGAGTGTCCTGTTTTTATTCTTATATATACAAAACAAATATGTTTCCAAGTAAATAGCTGTACCTATGCATGTTATGTAGTCTGTGATCTGGGGACGAAATGTTAATGTGTGTTTATCATAGTAATTTTTGTTTTGGTCGAGCCAATCTTATGTATGTAAAAACCAGTTTAATATTGACTCGCTTTGTTTGATATTTCCGTACATTCGATGGTTGGTATATACTGGTTGCTTAGCTTGATGTGTGGCCTTTTGACTTGCTAAATATTTGTGTGAGGATCGAAGATTATGTACTATACGTGTATGTGTGTGGTATATAGAAGTTGCCAGGATAAAGGCTTTATTTTTTTAGTTCAAGTTAAGATAGTTTCTTCTATTTATTTGTTTTTGTTAGACTTTGGTTGGGATTGTTTTTTTATACGATCGGGAAGTCGTCGAGCATAGAGGATTTCACAAGGCTGTACAATAACACATAATCAATGACATTTTAATGTAAAGTATTTATTTATTTCAATTAGACCAGAGAAGCACTTTAGAACGTCAACAAAATATTAAAAGTGAAGCTAATTGCTCAATCCAATATGTAGATTTCTATGAAGAAGAAGTTTACTTTTTTTCAATCAGGTTCGTTCGTTCAATGCAATAAATAATCATACTCTTATCCATTGATTTAATAATTTACCTGATTTTGAATATTTTTCGCTAATTTTAAGGAAATAAGTATGCTATTTGCCGCAGAAATATGTTGACGTCATAAGTTGCGATCCACAGTGGATCCAATACAAAATTCATAAAAAAGTATCGTTTTTGACATTTCAATAAAAGTATTGAATTTGACTACCTGTCAACTAGCGTATTCTCTAGTTACATAGTTTTGTTGTTTGGATTGTGCGAGAACAATCTAACAATAAAAACCAGTCAAAGTGATCGAAAAAGAAGTTAAGGACAGTAAATAATAATGTAAAACTACTTATTAGTAAAATATTTACAGAATTAGTTTAAATTAAAATAGTACATTTCAATTCGCACATTTGTGAATATTTCCATTCGTGTGCCGTAATTGAAATAATCGAATAACTTCATTAATTAATAATTATGTGCACTTATTAATTATTTCCAACTGTCAATTATGTCAGCATTCCGATTTAACATAATAATGAATTTCGCACATTTTGCACTGATTACACTTGCTAGTTTTATATTTGGGATATTGTATTTTTTTTAATTATTAAACAAAATAGGCACTTTTATTACTTACTGATTAAGAAAAAAACGGACTTCGATTTTGATTCCACATAGCACAAGATTTTACGATTTTGAAAAAAAAAAAAGATTGGTTTTGGATCAAACGCTGAACTAATGCAGCGTTTGATTCCGATTGAGCGATCAAGATTCGATTTTCGTCTTGACCAATTCGCATTAAATTTTTTGTCTGAGTTTGCATATATATCGCCACGGTTGCTAAGGAATCATTCAAAAGACTTGGATTCGTCTTAAGAAATTCAAAAGATTTCAAGAATGCACACGTGATAAGACTCTTATATAAAACTCTTGTCAGGAGCAAGCTAGAGGCCAGCTCCTGCATTTGGAGTCCATACGAGGCATCTTATTCACTCCTACTTGAAAAAGTTCAAAAGAAATTCTTGAGGTTCCTCTACAAATTTTCTCTGGGTTACTATCCGTACATGTATCCAACAAAGTACCTTGCAGGATGTTTAGGATTTAATATGTTGGATACTAGAAGGGCATACAATCAACTTCACATCACACTCAAAATCTGCAGAGGGATCATAGATGCTCCTGATCTCCACAGTGAGCTGATTCGATTGTATGCCCCAAATAACTACATACGCGCCCGGAGGCACCGTCTACTATCCGTGCCTCCAAGTCGTACCGTGGCCCGGGCATCGTCCCCCATTCCTCGCATCCTGTCCGCGCTCAATAGCCTCGTGGAAGCCTACCCTGACTGTGACCTATTCATGGACGAGTTTAAAGCTATTAAAAAGGTTTGTCTCAGTTTTTGTGAAAGTCTCTCAAGTCTGTGTTGAAGTGTATAATTAAATGTTAATGTAATTGGTGTAAAGCCGTGTTAACATAATTAAATAAATAAATAAATAATAATAAATATATATATGGATTTTATTAAAAGCTATTGTTAAAAAACACGCTTCATGCTACAGGAGAAACTCGTAGTGTCGAGCAACATTATAAAAAGTCACTGGTCCAACACGACAACCTAAAATCTCATAAAATTATGAACATAATTCATTATTATTATCAAATACTGGAGCAGTGACAGTGTTCATTCCGCACAATCTCGCCGGACTTGCCTGTTATTAAAATATTACGACATTTTTACGACACGCCGGGAGGGGGCGCTACAATCACACCCCATTTATTACACGGCACGAGACCTGAATACATTGACTAGAGATGTCGATGACTTGGACTTGAACGATAATTGTCTTTTTTGAAGTATGAAGGTATTAATTTGTTAATTAAGGGGTCAGAAAAAAGTATCTCATGATTGATCTACGTAGTGTTTGATAATTTTACGTTATGAAAAGTATTTTAAGCCAAAATAGTTACACTACATAATGTCAAGGTTCTATGTCATATGTAAATATAGGTTTATGCATAATATTTTTGTAGGGGTACTTCGTAGGGGTAGATATAAGCCCAGAAGCTTTAAGACAGTCAAACTACTAGTGCAAGGCAAGGTCCTGTCTTGGACATGCTAAACTGGTGTCCATCTCAACGCAAATTTGAATCGGAACACGATTATAACACAAATACATGTGTACAATGTGCTTGTGTTTTATTTTAGCGCGGGAAATAAGCTTTTTTCTTTTTTCTTATCTTAGAAAGACGTAGAAACGTCTTATTGTTACCGAAAACTGTGCTAAAGAAAATTAATTCCAAGTTTAATAAGTCATGGCAATTGAGAAAGGTCATGCCTTAAAATAGCTGTAGAAACTCCGTGAGAGAGGTAATGAGAGGATCAAGCTAAGAACTTCAAATATTGTACTTAAGTTTACGAGTCCTTAGGGCACAGGTGGGCATCGTGCCCGTGGATGAGAGGGCTTAGGTTAGACTTCTGTTCCGGGTACTATTTTGAGGTGTACGTGGGATGAGCGCACCAGGCACCAGGTGTGTGGTAAGCGACTTGTATTTTTAAACTGCTGTCGAAAACTTTGTTTAAAGTTAAAGTTTATTTTTATGGGGTTTTTTTTGGGTTTAGAATATTTGCGTAGGTGGGATACTGAAATAATGTTTTATAAAGGAATTTGCTATCACAGGAGCATTTAGCTCGGACACTATCGAGATTTTTAATACAAACCTTAGTAGTATCGGACTCTGACTAAAATAGATTATGACGAAGCTTTTTTTGTGAGTGAGGCGAGTTATGCCTCGAGACTTGAGGACATCTCGAGTCATTACGGCTTGTGGTTGATGATGATGAGGTTACTCACAGTACTCGACTCCCAGCAAGGCGTCCCTGATGTACCTCCTGGCGAGCTCCTCACTTAGCGGGTTCTCGGTGGGGATGTCGATGACTGGGCCTCCTTCTAGCAGCTGGAACACCAGGTACAGGTGGTCCTCTGCTGGGTCGTCTAGCACCTGGTAATAAATTCACCATTACCACAAAATACATCAATCATGTCTTCTATTTTACTGTACGTATAGTGCGGCTATCGAGCAGATTCATCACCTGATGTTACACCGCGTACAGACACCCGCAACACCTTAGGAGTTATAATTGCGTTTTTCGACTTTGGGATTGGGGATCGGGGTTGGGTTTGAGGATTGGGAATTGGGAATTGGGAATTGGGAATTGGGAATTGGGAATTGGGGATTGGGGATTGGGGATTGGGGATTGGGAATGGAGGAGGAGAATCTGACCTCCGGTAACCTCAATCACACGGTGAAACATAACATAGCGAATTGGATTTAATAGTCTAGCTGAAAATTTAATAAACCTAAGTTACAATCTAGCCAGAAAAAATACAAAACTATAGACAATTCTGAAAAATACCTCGTATAACATATTAAGACAGCACAAAAAGAAAGGCTAAGTATAATAAATAGTGTAACAATTATCTAGATGAGAGAAAATAAAGGAAGCGGCCATATTTGTCGATGTAACCGTAATAGAAACAGCTAACGTGGCCAAAGGTCAGTCGTGTAGCCGTACATATTGAACTATACAAAACCAGGGTATCATGGCCTTGCTTTGTATGATCTTTCCTTACATTCTAAGGTCAGTTTATAATGGATGTATCAAACCACTTTATCATGGTCTCAACGTGTGTGGTCTTTCCAAATATTCTACGGTCAGTTTATACTGGTTGTATAGTTTGAAGTGCAGTGTGTACTACCAATTAGTAGAACCAACATCTTTATTATAGCTGTGATGTTAGTATTGGGTGGACGATAAACGTGCTGCTCATTTACCGGTATTTTTATGCCTTGAAGCCTTGTGGTGATAGAGTAGATTATAAATGTCACCTCCTCAAAGTCAAAGTCAAAAGTCAAAGCATTTATTTCAATTAAACCATAATTTGGTACTTTTGAAACGTCAACAAATACAAAATAAATAATAGTCTGTCCGTCAGTGAAACTAGGTGAAACTAGACTTCAACCCAGAGGCGGATAAAGTCGGTTAATTAATATTTACACTTAAACCTTCTAAGTGTAATAAACAATTTCTGAAAACCGCATCAAACCAGTTCAGCCATACAGGCAGGCACAATTCCAAACTCCGTGCTACTACTGAGTATTTTTTTAAATCCATAATACTTTGCGACCCGGGATTCGAAATCGAGACCCCTTGCCCGGCAGTTGCACTTGCGACCACTCGGCCAACGAGGCAGTCTTTTTTTGAAGTAAAAATCATAAACGTTTTAAATATGGTCTTACCTCCACAAGTTTGACAACATTAGGGTGATCTAATTTCTTGAGCACAGCAATCTCCCGGTAGACCCTCTGCAGCGGGCTGGGGGGCGGGCCAGGTCCTGGCCGCCGAGGGGGCGCCCTGCCGAACAGACCAGCTCGCCGCATCAACTTGCGTTTTGATAGGATCTTCATCGCCTGAGAAAGGAATATGCGTTAAATGTGTTGATATTTTTTTAAATATACAATTTTTAAACCATTAAATCTCCAGGGGGTTTTAAATTCATCAAAATATGTATAAATTTTTGTTAAGAATATAACTGCCATAGTATATTAGTTACTAGCTATTGCCCTCGAATTCGTCCGCGTAGAATATGATTCCTGTTTTATCCAAGGGGAGCAATTAACCGGGATAAAAAGTATCCTGTCACCTAAGTCAGCCCATACCCTGCCCGTGTACCAAAATCCGTTCAGTAGTTTCAGCGTGATTGACGGACAAAAATTAAAATATCCAAACAGAGAAACTTCATATTTATAATATTAGTGTGATCTGATAGAACTCCTCATCTAGTCCTTATATTCATTTTCAATTATGACCTAAATAGGTTTTATGTACTGGTCTCTTATTTTTGGGTTTAGAACTGAAGTACCATATTATTATGAAGAAGTAGTTTTTTATTTAACTGGTCACTTTAGTTACGTTTAAGTTAAGGTAAATGTCCCATTATGAAACCTATCTTCCGAGTTCCTGAAATTTAACCATTAAACTGACGCTAACATAAAGATACAAGTACCTACATTTATATCTACCCTTTCGAGACAACAGTCGTTGTATTATTGTAACCTTTTGTTTGATAATGTTTACCACTAAGCAAATAAAATATTCATGACTGCCGCGGGGCGCGCGTAACTAAGCATTCCACAGACGCAGTACGTCAACATAACCCGACCAGGAAATCTCATCAATTTATTTTGAATCTTATTCCCAAGAATATAAAGTTGAAAATTAATTGAAGAGTTTAGCTAAATTAGGGTATCTTGACGTGCGTTTTGTATGAGATAGTCACGCGTCATTACATTTCCTTGCTCATCGTTCACCGGTCGCTTGAATCCATCATGGCCGCCCATTGACATTTAACGTTATATTTTCACAGCTCTTATTGTTTCCGCTGCCAACGGAAGCTGCTGTCTAAGAATAATAATATAATCCCATCCAAAAAATATAATAATTGTTCTTACATTACTTACAATAAGGTCGTAATTTCCGTCTATTAACTGTGTTAAGCTGTTTGTTTCATTTGTGTTATGTGTATATATTACTTTCTCATACTCATTGATTTAAGAAGAATAATGTTTTAGAAATATGACTAACTAGTTTTTACCCGCGACTTTGCTCGCGTGTTCAATAGTATTTAGTAACTAGTGTTCAATAGTATTTAGTATTAGTAACTACCATCCGAGTTATATGTACCTACTTTCTAAGATTATTTAGACATCACTGACAAACGGTGAAGGAAAAACATCGTGAGGAAACCTGGACTTATAATTTCTAAATATAAGTTTGAAATCGCCAACCCGCATTGAGCAAGCGTGGTGATTAACGCTCTAACCTTCTCCGTGTGAGAAGAGGCTTTGCTCAGCAGTGGGCATTTATAGGCTGTTGATGATGATGATGATGATGATGATGAACTACCATCCGTGCGTCACTGCATGGGTACTGTTATATATTAAATAACATTAATAAGAATATAATAATAAACAGTTGACGCTGCAACACGTGTATTCCACTGCATTACGTGTACTTATTTTACATTTTTCCATTGACTCAGCATTTTGCAATAACTTAGAAATTATACCTTAGTACATCAGTGTGGATTTGAACGTCGTCGCGGATAATAGGTTCTTTTTTTGTAAACCTTTTTATTAATTAAATATTTTTCCAGTTCTATTAAAAGTATTTTTTTTAAAAAGCTTATTTAGACCCACCCCGTAACAGTGGTGTCAGAAGTGGGATACCAGTATTGAATGTGCTGGTATTTCAACACGTATTACGCGAGTGATAACTTGAACTCTGTATCTACTACAAACTCTTTCGTGTACAGCGATATATCAATATCGCCAAGTTCGAGAACTCGGCTTGTGTCTAACCATTGTGCCGCGATTTCACATGAAACATTCTGAACTCTGACTCGAACAGTTTCGTGACTCCTTCACATCGAACTCCGGCACCTGAAAATTACCTGACTTAGAAAGTGAGTCTTGTCAGCCCACCATTGCTGAGCTACCGGGTCGTCGACGCCTCTCCTGCTCTCGCTGACGCGCTGCAACGTGTCCTGTCCTAGAGCTACTTACCACACGACCCCCACTGCCGTCCGATCTCGCTGCCGTCATTGGTCCAGTACCTGGTGTGTTCAACTTACCTGGTCACCTCTACGAAGTCTGCGATGTACTCCACACTCCTGCTCTCCGTGCTGCTGTGAGTAGAATATCTTATCTCTTGTTATTGCTAATCCTATTCCCATTTCAAATAATTCCAAATCCTACAATCTCAAAATCTTTATCTAATTTATACCTAATCGTGTCTCTAACCATTTTTCAAAATGTCTAGGACCGAAGTGTCACTCAGTGAACAATATCCTCTTAAAATCTTATGTGATTTTATTGATATATACCGAGGAGATCGTGAAACTTTACCTGCATTCTTAACGAACTGCCAAAATGCGCTGAATCTTGCCTCAGAGAGCCAAAAAAAGTTGATCTTAAAATACATATTGTCTAAATTACGAGACAAGGCTCAAATAGCATGTTCAAATAAAATTTTTGAAGATTTCGAATCATTGCAATCATTCCTGCGACAAAACTTCGGAGAAAAGAAACATTACAGCCACTTATTCTTTGAGCTGCAGTCATGTAAACAGCAGCTCAACGAATCAGTATCGCAATTCGCGTTACGTTTAGAAACATGCTTAACAGACATGCAAACCGAGATACATAACTCTGTTACTACTAAGAAAGATTTGTCAGGACGGATTGCTATGACAGAGGATCTTGCTCTTTATACTTTCAACTTCGGTCTAAATCCGGGACTTAGTAACATGGTGAGATGCCGCAATCCTAAAAATCTTAATGAGGCTATAAACATAGCTATCGAGGAAGAAAAAATACGAAACTTCACCCTTAACGTTTCTGCAAAAATGTCTAAACATTGCAAATTATGCAAGAAATCAGGACACCTAGAGAGCGAATGCCTAAATAAAAAGCGCAGTTCGCAGCCTCAATATCAATTCCCAAAAAATGAACCTCACCAAGTTAATAAGCCACCAGGGGTTATAATATGCAGATATTGCAAAAACCCGGGGCATGACATTTCACAATGTTACAAACGAAAACATGCCAATCTAAAGAAACAATCCGATTTCAATAATTCCGCAACCCAACATAACGTCGCGGTGTTACCCGACTTCGTTGAATCGTGGGACGGAGCGGAAAATGCTGATTTAAACTAAAAAGTCGGGTGTCGTTTTCGTGCCGTACTACGCCCGACCGTGAGAAAGGCGCATTACAATTTCGCAATACCAAATCATTAATTACTAATTCTACAAATTCCTTTACCAAATCTACTAAATCTCTTACTAAATCGAATATACATCCGACCATGCAAAAGGGTAATCAGCCCCAAACCGAAGGTCGGTCATTTCAACTTCTACAGGTCACACAACAGGGTAAACAACCCCAAAACGAAGACCTTTCTATTGCCTTTACACATCCGACCATGCAACAGGGTAATCAGCCCCAGACCGAAGGTCGGTCATTTCAATCTCTACCGGTCACACAACAGGGTAACCAGCCCCAAAACGGAGGCCGACACCATCGTGATTCATCTCAACATATTCCACAAGGAATCTCTGCTTCGTTGAGTCAGTCGGAAGAGCATAAAAGCATTCCGATTCATGAAATCAAAACGTACAATGTCGCACTACCTTATGTGTTTCTAAACACGAATTATTCGAATAAACCTCTCTGTTTCCTCATTGACACTGGAGCCAGTGTTAGTATTGTTAAGCTACAAAACTTTGTTACAACCCCACATTTATCAAATGATAAAATCAAACTCAAGGGTCTAAGTGAAGACGATTCTCATTACGAGACTTTGGGGTCATTCCAAATCCATTTTGAGTATATCTTTCCTACCAATTCTAAACTTCATTTTAGCTATATACTTAACGCTGTCAGCGATAGAGTTAGGCTTAACTACGATGGTATTTTAGGCAATGACTTCTTAAGGAAACTCGATTGCGATGTAAAATACTCCCAAAATTCTCTACTAATTCAAGGTCATTTTATACCTCTAAACTTCGACCGCCCAGTCTACGTCATTCCACCTCGATCTGAGATAATAGTAGAATGTCCTATTTCAAATTCCTTAAACGAATTAGAGCACATGAAAGATGCCCTAGTCCTCGATCATACATACTCAGAGGGAGTTTTCCTAGCAAACTGTATCGTTAAAATTAAACCTAATCATTGTATCAATATCTCAGTGCTCAATACTACCGAGTCAGAAATCATATTTAAAGATTACTATGTCCATTTACTTCCGTATGAAACCAAAGTTGTTTCCTCTGCGCCTCTTAATAATGACAGTTATCAGAACATAAATAATCTTTCCAATATCTCAAACGATAGATCGCAACAAGTGCTAGATCTCATTCGAACCGAACACCTCAATCCCGAAGAGACGAAAACGCTCTTAGAGTGTTGTTCAGACTACACTGATATTTTCTACCTCGAGGGTGAGCCTTTGACACATACCAATGCTATTGAGCATTCGATAAACACAGGTAACGCTGCTCCGATTCATGTCAAATCCTATCGTTTTCCTGAGTGCCACAAAGGTGAAGTCGAATCTCAAATCAAAAATATGCTAGATCAAGATATAATTCGTTCTTCCAAGTCACCTTGGAGCGCCCCAATTTGGGTAGTGCCCAAGAAGGTAGACTCTACGGGTAGACAGAAATGGAGGTTAGTCATTGACTATAGGAAACTAAATGACGTGACAGTCACCGAAGTTTATCCTATACCCCTGATCACAGACATCCTAGACCAACTGGGCCACTCAAAGTATTTTAGCACTTTGGACCTTGTAAGTGGTTTTCATCAAATCAAATTAAACCCAAAGGACGCATCCAAAACTGCTTTCACCGTCGTGGGTAACGAAATATCCGGGCATTATGAATTCACAAGAATGCCTTTCGGGTTAAAAAATGCTCCGGCTACGTTTCAAAAGCTGATGAATACTGTACTTTCTGGCCTTCAAGGCCTACACTGTTATATCTACTTAGATGACTGCATTATCTATAGCCAAAATCTCCAATCCCATATCGATAAGCTTAAACTAATCTTCGATAGGTTTCGTGAATATAATCTCAAATTACAGCCCGCAAAATGCGAGTTCTTACGGCGCGAAGTAGCATACTTAGGTCATATAATTACCGATAAAGGCGTTTGTCCTAATCCAGAAAAGATTAAAGCCGTCACTCAATTTCCAATCCCTAAAAATCCGAAAGATATAAAATCCTTCCTGGGCCTGGTCGGCTATTATAGACGATTCATTGAAAATTTTTCTAAGATTACAAAACCCTTAACCTCCCTTTTAAAAAAAGACGTGTCTTTTGTATGGTCGACGGAACAGGAAAACGCTTTTAATGCTCTAAAACAAAAGTTAACAACGGCGCCCCTATTACAATATCCAGATTTTTCTCAGCCGTTTCTGCTGACCACTGACGCTTCCAACTACGCCGTGGGAGCTATACTATCTCAAGGCGAAATAGGCAAGGATAAGCCCATCGCATACGCATCGCGAACATTAAACAAAGCCGAGGGCAACTACTCAACAACCGAGAAAGAGCTCTTGGCCATCCTTTTCGGCGTTAAAACGTTTCGTTCCTATCTGTACGGATATAAGTTCAAAATCGTCACCGACCACAAACCCTTAGTTTGGCTATTCAACGTCAAGTACCCCGGCTCTAGACTAATACGTTGGCGCCTAAAATTAGAAGAGTACAATTACGAGATAGTCCATAAGCAAGGCAAATTAAATTGCAACGCAGACGCTTTGTCACGCTTCCCATTACAACAAGACCCTGGTAGTAATTTAAATCGCCCAGTATGCGCTATCGAGGATGAGTCACCGAACTCAAATATCCCGAATCCTCCGGAGTCGCATTCTCCAAGCTCACCCCTCGACAATCCCTCGCCATGCTCGTCAGATACTTATGAGAAATACCTAAAACAATCTAAACAACTTAACTTTTGTTTCGATACTACTATTCGAGAATACAATGAATCATTGTTAAAGGCGAAATGCAAATTAATTGCATATCCTACCTCAATCGATTTGGATGACTCTGTCCCTTATTGCAAGGACATTATAGACTTATCTACAAGCCAACCTAGCGTTCGTGACATTGAACGTGAACTTTATACCTTATACAGCACTTCTAATGATAAACATTTATTCACCCATTTATTCATACGTGTACATCACTATGATGAAATGTCATATAAGGATATTTTTAGACTATTAGTCGAATATAGAGATATGGTTAAATATTGGTACTTAGAGGAGAAAGAACTTGCAATTTCAGACTTCTCCGACCCATTCACCAAACTTTCTTATACTAAAATCTACAATATAATAGGCTATGTATTTCATAATACTGGTATTAAAGTAAATATCTATAGAAACTCCATTCTATTCCCCACACCTGAGGAAGTTAAAAAGATACTTCATGACAATCATGACCTACCGACAGCTGGTCACCCTGGCATAACACGTATGTTTGAAAGGATAAAGTCCATGTACTGGTGGAAAAATATGCGGCAGGACGTCGAAGATTATGTCAAAAACTGCAAATCCTGCCAGATTAACAAACCCCTTCGCCAACTTCATCGTGCACCTATGATTATTACTTCCACCGCAACAAAACCGCTCGAAAAAATATTCCTTGACATCGTTGGCCCTCTGCCAGAGACGTATGAATTTAAATACAAATTTATTCTTACCATTCAGGATGATCTTACAAAATACTCGCAAGCCTACCCCTTATTAACCTGCTCATCGGATGAGACCGCTAAAAAATTAGTCCACTTTATATCTCATCTCGGAATTCCTAAAATGATTGTCACTGACCAGGGCACTAATTTTACCTCCGAGGTCATTAAGCAACTTACAAAATTATTCGGAATAAAACACATCCTAGCTTCGTCTCATCATCCACAAACTTGTGGCGCCCTAGAGAGGAGTCATGCTACCCTTAAGGAATACTTAAGGCCATTCGTGAACGAAAATGCCCATACTTGGGACTTATACCTCAATACAGCCATGTTTTCTTACAATTCAAATGTTCATTCGACTACCAATTATTCGCCATTCGAATTGCTATTCGGTTTCAAGCCACATATCCCTAAATCTATAGACACTTTAGAAAATAACACTTACACTGACTACGTCCGAATACTAAATCACAGACTTTATTATAGTAGGCAAAAAGCACTACAAAACATTCAATTATCTAAAGAAAGATCTAAACGTGTCTACGACTCTCATGCCAAGCCTGTTACGTATAACGTTGGTGACTCAGTCTATCTCAGGTGTCACCACAAGCAAAATAAAGCCTTATCCCCCGTGTGGAAAGGCCCTTTTAAAATAGTCAAATTAAACGGTAATCACACTGTCACCTTATTAATAAATCGTAAACACGTGCGTCATCATTATGACGAAATAAAGTTGGCGTCAGACGACGACATAATTTAATTTTATCATTGCAGGCACTTTGGTTCATCAACTTCGTGTCATCAGATCGTTACGCCTATAACTACAAGTGCAGGACTGTATTTCGATAAAATTAGCAATTTAAAATTCACTAACGATAACTGGAACGTCTTAACTTATCTAGATATTAGTAGAATACATTCTCACCTTACTATTGTAGAATCGCTATTTTCTAGAGTCAACACATATTGCAAAGATTATAGCTCTTCTAAAATTCAACAAGAGTGTATAAACGCATTATCAGCTTTACAAAGTCAACACAATAACAACGTTAAAAAGTATTCCTCTGTCTCGTACTTGGTTAATAGTAATAAAAGGTACAAACGTGGCCTCATAGACGCTGGTGGATCTTTACTAAAAACGTTTTTCGGTACTCTTGATGCAGATGATGCTCTGAAATTTTCTGATGCAATCGACCAAGTACAAATGGATGAAAAACAATTAGCTCATTTAATGAGAGATAATATCCATGTCATTAAATCAACTATTACTACGTTCAATAATTCTATCTCTAAACTAAACGAGAACGAAATACGTCTAAATAAAAATCTTGAGGTCATCAATAAAGGACTTCAAGTTATTTCCAACTCTAATGATAAATTAGAAATCAAGTCAAATATTAATTCACTATTAAGTGCTCTTGACAGTATTATCATTTCATTATCATTTGACATAGAAGACATTAATAATGCGATTTTATTCAGCAAGATTAACGTATTGCATCCGACTATACTTAGTCCACACCAATTATATAACGAACTTGAGCAAAATAGGAATAATATGCCAAGGCATTACGAACTCCCGGTATCCCTATCGTTACAAAACATCCATGAACTAATTGACATTTCTAAAATCATTTCTTATTTTCATAATAACAAAATAATTATCGTCATTAAAATCCCGCTCGTCCTTCCACAAACATATGCCTTGTATCGCGTGATCCCAATGCCTGTCCCTTATGATGTATCGCAACCTGACACGTTTGCACTTATCGCTCCCGCTCATCCTTACCTAGCAATAACAACCGATCATATGTTCTATTCATTGTTGCGTAGTGTAAATCAGTGCAAAGTGATTCCGGGTAAATTTCATGTGTGTGAATTGGAAAGTGTTTTTTCGAGTGTCGTTAATCCAATATGTGAGACTATCTTAATTACTGAAGTAGTAAGTAAGTTACCTAGCTCTTGTGAAATTAAGCTACTAAAAGGCTCAGTACAAGTATTCCACAAAATGAATAACAACAATTGGATTTTTGTTCTGTCTGAGCCAGGCAAGTGTCATATCTCTTGTGAGAATGATGGAAATAATTTCGATGAAACCTTGTTCGGCACTGGCATACTATCTATACCTAAAACCTGTAAAGCGTTCTATAAAACTTTGCAATTTGTGCCACAATCGAACGCCATTCTCAATGTAAGTTCACAGATTATCTCTAACTTTAATCTAGTAGACGATGATTGTTGTGATAGAAGTAGAGTCAACAAAACACTTACCAGATTACCTTACTTAAAGTTAAATGACGCAAATAATCTGGATTCTCTGTTGCAGGCTAGCTTGCATTTAGATTCATTCGAAAAGGATTTAGATAGCCTTGAAAATCCTAATCACTTTCAAAAATATGGCATTCACTATATGTCTCTATCTTATGTACTTTTCATTGCATTCTTTATATATCTACTTTATAGAATTAGAAGATATTTTTGTCCAAATTCGAAAGATCATTGTTGTATACAGATATTTAACCAATGTAATACTAAGAGAGTTACGGAAACTCGCCAACCTACTGTTGAATTATCCGTCTTAAACGAAACCGGCGTGGCCGATGAGGTTTATGCATCAGTGTCAAGGCCAGCCCCAATTAAGCGTAATCTTTTAGTATCTAAGGTGAATTAGAATTTAAACTTAAACTTTTTAATTTCTTTGTTCTTATTATTAAAACACCTAATATTAATTTGGAATAATTTGTGTTAAAATGATATGTTTAATTTTTGTTCTTCTATTTCAATTTTTGTTCTGTCTCATTAATATTACCTATTATAGTAGTATTCTTCGACTATAGTTTGTAAATCTGAAACGACGTTCATCTCATAAATTTTATATCAATTTCGCATCTTTTTCTCCCAGATGCTCCATTTTATCCGGGGGGCTGTTATATATTAAATAACATTAATAAGAATATAATAATAAACAGTTGACGCTGCAACACGTGTATTCCACTGCATTACGTGTACTTATTTTACATTTTTCCATTGACTCAGCATTTTGCAATAACTTAGAAATTATACCTTAGTACATCAGTGTGGATTTGAACGTCGTCGCGGATAATAGGTTCTTTTTTTGTAAACCTTTTTATTAATTAAATATTTTTCCAGTTCTATTAAAAGTATTTTTTTTAAAAAGCTTATTTAGACCCACCCCGTAACAGTACCCACTGAAAATCAGTGCTGGGTGACTTGTATGCCTGGCTTACACTGAGTGGGTGACCCTTTTAGCATAGGCATGTTGTCAGCGTCTATCTTCTAATTCTTCTGTTTTAATTTTTACACTCTTATGTTTTTGTTACTTCCACTGTCGCACCTTGATTGTCTTTTTATATTTTGTTTATGCTACATCGTGCCTGGTGCTGAATAAATGTTTTTTCTTTCTATCTTTCTATTTAATCGGGATGAAAGTATCCTATCACCTAAGACAGCCCATACCCTGCCGCACACTGCAGCCACAATCCGTTCAGAGGCCTTAGTAGCCTTATACGAAACGAGAATGCGTTCGGCAATCTGATTGGCCGGTACCAATGAACCAACCAATCACAGCGCCGAACGCGTACTTGTTTCGATTACTTTAAACATAAAATAAACTTGTAGATGTACTAAGGCCTCTGTAGTTTCAACGTGATTGACGGGCAAACGTGCAAACAATGACACTTTCACATTAATTTATAACATTAGTGTGATGTTTTAATTCTTGGTCTACTCACCTACATACAAAGGGACCTTATTAAGTCTCTAATCTCATATATCATACTTCTTATACTATTATATAAAACTGAAAACTACGTTTGTTTGTTTGAACGCACTAATCTCAGGAACTACTAGTCTGATTTCAACAATAATTTTTGTGTTGCATAGTGTATTTATCGAGGAAGGTTACAGGCTGGAAAATGGCACGCTGCGACCAATAAGAGCCGAGTTGTGCGGGAGTAGCTAGTTTTTGTCATATAACTGTAATGAGGAGTTTTGATGTCTAGGGCGGTCAAAGTACTAGTAAGATTTCTCCGCAAAAGGTAATATGTGTATGTATCTAAATCAGACAGGCAAACCACCTATTACACGGGACTTGTTGCATTACTAATGACCTGTTAGGGTTACATTTCATATCTTGCACTTTACCTATTCTTTTGGGGGATTAGAGGTCGTGAAAATGTTACATTTTCATGACACTTTAACATTAGGAACAATTCATAACTAAATAATTATAGAACACAATTATATTAAGTGTAGACCTTTTTCCATCGGGAGTCGACCTTATTAATATCGATTAATAAGGTCGACTCTACCGTGTGGGACGCTAGTCTTGATGTATTACATACATTCATATATATACTTATTGACGTACGTTTTATCACCACTTCTTAATATTAAGGACAAATGTAACTTGACCTTTTGATCCAATGATTAGAGACAAGTAATCAAGTACCTGCGTCCACAGAATTATAAATGAACCTGTTCGTCCTTTCTGTACTGGTATAGATACAGTAAATATGTATTAAATAGAAAAATAAAATAACTAGTGGTTTCTTTCTGATGGGGGAATATCATCGACTGACTTCTTCCTTCCGGGTGAGGCAAGAGGGAGTGTCAGACTAACTGACTAGAAACCACCCCGTTCCTATTCCTGTTCTACGAACCGGAGCCCCGGCGCACCCGTGAAGTTCTCCGCTGCTCAAAATGGTGCGGTATATGCATATGCTAATTTTGGGCACATCATAGCTAACAGTATATAATACTGTCAGCATCATCGCTGTATTCTTCCCACGGTTGTCGTAAAAGACAACTAAAGGGTAATACGTATTCATTTCTAGGCAGAAACCGAAAACCTGAACCTTCTAAATTGCGATGTTCACCCCGACAAGCGTGGAGATTATAGCAAATCCTTTTGTTTGTAGACTAAACCTATTCACGAGTTGTCCATCTTGCTATTTATAAATTGTATTATAACAAATAAATAGGGATCAAGTGTAACACCTTCTACAGGTCACTAAACCATGCCGTGGGAATTGTATGTACTGTGGGGGAAATGATCCGCCTGATCATTTTAAAATTTTAATTGCTTGAACTCGACAAAAACTTCAAGCTACACCCCATGAATGTTTCAACTAGGTAATAGAAAAGCGAAAACGTCGCAGCTTAGTGACGCAACCTATGTAATCCCTTAGTCTGTGGTGCATTGGTGTTGTTTGGTTACCTGCGCCGGTGCTAGCTCAGCGCACCACCCTGCTTCATTCGTCAATTCAAGAGGCGGGGCGAGAGAGTGGATCTCATCAGGTGCTAGCAAATATTAACTTAGTGGTCAGGCGGACATCCGCCTGACCACTAAGTTAAGTGTACAGTGGGGGGCACATGCCCCCCACTGTACACATCCTATTATCCTCAGTTAAGGTCTTAAACAAGAGTTTACCATATTTAATATACACTTACGTAATGCGTATCATCCTCTTCATTGTAGGCTAACTTGACGATCCCGTACGAGCCCTGAAACATACGAGTTTATGTAACTTTACATACATACAGTGTGTCCCAAAATTCAACGATAATAATGAACTGATGATGGGTCTTTTTTGACATCCTAAATAACAATTCAAAGTCGTGTGTATAAATCAGTTACGACGGGTGTCCAAAGAGAGTTACCAGTCTTCCTACAGCTTTTTGATGGAAATACCTGCCTAATATTTTTTTCTGAGTAGGTGGCTAATATAAAGAGTGGTTTAATAAGAGGGCCCATCACCTAGTGCAATCTCTTTGTTGAGTTTTAGAACATTCTGTATACGTCCAATCCTACATACATACATACACATGTAGGTACTATGGTATATTTATTGAAACTCCTTGTTTCAGGAGTTTGCGAGTGTAAAGCTGTCAGCCGTAATTAGCGGTTGACTGAAGCTTAGGCCGAGGTCATTTACCTTTCTGTTGATCTTTGTTTTGTACAATTAATCTTGTTTTTATGTTTTTGTTTAAGTTCAGTAAGCGTGCGAGGAATTATGTTGTTTTTTTTGTTTTTCTTTTTCATATAGAGTAGGCAGAGCTAAGTAAGCTTACTATTTTCATAGTATTATAATACTTGTTGACAGAAACTCGTGACGTATTGTGGTGGCCCGGAGGTTTAAGACGCCCGCTTCTCATGTATGAGGGTGCAGGTTCGAAACCTACCAACGGCAAGTACCAACGTGACTTTTTCCGAGTTAAATGTACTTTCTAAGATTATTTAGACACCACTAACAATCGGTGAAGGAAAAACATCGTGAGGAAACCTGGACTTATAATATCTATTTATAAGTTTGAAATCACCAACCCGCATCGAGCAAGCGTGGTGATTAATACTTAAACCTTCTCCGTGTGAGAAGAGGCTTTGCTCAGCAGTGGGCATTTAGGTATAGACTGTTGATGATGTCAGAAACTACACAGCTTAGGGTGCTACTGTCCACGTTACAAATTAATGCATCTTCAAAAATAAAAAAATAACACCTACCGCGACAAAGCTTCAACTCTTCAATAAACCTAATTACAACTAACTCTAGACACAGTATCTAACACACCTGTCCGATAGGCTCCAGCAGTCTATACTGGTTGAGCTGCACGTATCCCGAGGCCTGTGCCAGCGACACGCGGCGTGACTCGCGAGGCGCGCGGCGAGGCCGTGGGGAGCCCTGCCCGCTGCACTCCGCCGACTTTGCAGCGTGCGACCGCAACAAAGTTGACCGGTCGCCTGTTGCTGGACTTGCTGGGTATGTAGACAGCCTAAGGAGGAATAGTCATGTGTGAGTTATATTGTATGATAGAGCTGTTATAAAAGAAATAATTTAACTACTTAAAATATAGTAATTTAGTCAAGTAAGTAATTAGAATCACAATAACGTCAATGATGAAGTGTTCAATATCAGTTTATTGTGAGGACGTTTTCTGTAATGGAGAGTCTGTATCATAGACACTTGAAATTACAACTCTGTATAGATAACATAGTTAATCAATCAAATTGTAGATACTTATAAGGCAAAAACTGCTTAAGGAACGGAAAGGAATTTCGTAATGCAAAAGGTTAGCGCAAATTTTACAGAAACTAGACTACCATTATACGTATTATGGAGAGTCAGACACTAATAGAATACGACACGTATCGACACTCCATACAGTCTGATACACCGAGTATGAGTCTGTGGTCGCGGCCTGCACGGGACAACGCGCACCGCGACTTAATGTACTTGACACTTGTGATACTTACTTACTGTGATTCAAGGAATTTTGTTATTTTATACACTTTGTAATAGAGTAAACTAAATATTATAATTATTATTATCTATATGACTATTATATTTAGGTACATATATATACTTAACTATTGAATGACAAAAAACAAATTCAAATAAATTCGTATTAAAATCTATCGGTTTTACGTTCAGAGCTATGCAGAGGTGACCCTGGTTATCATATAGATCACGAAATCCCAATAAAAGTTACCTGCATAGTTATTGCATTTTATTACGATTGCGAACTTAATTTATTTGCCAAACAAAATTACCATAAAACTGCAGTAAACATGCAACAAAAACTGAAACAGCTTAATTTCAAAATTGGTATTTGAATACCTATTGTAAAGTCATGACGTCGAATGTCATCGGTAAGAACATGCAATCATTTTTTGTACGCCGTACAAAAAGTCTTGGTACTTGATATAAATTATGACAAATGTCTGACAGTTTTTGTAAACATGGCTGGACATTTTGTGGATCCTCCTATATATATTACACAACATGAGTTTTAAACTGTCAACAGTATAGTAGGTAAATACAATAATTATTATACGTCGTATAATTTAATTTGCTAACTCATTATATTTCGGACAGTGGTTCACTTTAATGCATGTCCTGTTTTCACAGACTTCTCCCAAATTTTAAGAAACCTCTAAACTATCTTAGTTATACTTAGGTAGTTTATACTTAGGTTAGGTAAGGTAGGACATTTAACCTCATTTTTAAGTACTATTAAGGGTTAGTTTAGGTGCTACGTCACACGAAGTAGCTTTTAGGGGGTGGTTAGTGAAAACGGCCACAAGTTATTCAGTATACACCGTGAAATCTATTTCGTTTTCGTCTCTAAGTAAAATGAGTCTGTGTTAGTAATGCAATAGATTTACAAAGAAAGAAAATGTTTGAAACAAAAAATAACTGGTGAACCATTGTAAAAAGCAAACTTCGCAAGCGCATACGAACTCGTGGTACATTATCAAAATATCACCCCATGTAATTCTCGAAGAGGTATCTCTCGTCGGGGGGCACGTGCGATGCGTATAATGCACACATACATAATAAATTTTACATATAGTGTGTCATGTGCGTATTTCGATGAAATTCTTTTAAACTAAAAAAATGATATTTTTGTTTTTACTTTATACATCGAAAACACTTCTTATGACAAGTTATTTTGCCCCGGGACGAAAACGAAATAGACTTACCGATGTACGTATAAGCATAAGCTAACAAAAATGGAACAAGTAAGTACATGTATTATTAAATTTATTTTTGTACATTATCCACGAGAATTAGTTTCAAAATTTTCAATGTTCGTACCTATAAATAGAAAAGCCTAGCTATTAGAAGAGATTTGGCCCAAATCAGGGATGGACAAATATGGCGGTTGATAAGTTTGCTCAGGAATACTCTGGATAATAACCTTACTTCGTATGTTTTAGGCTTATAGGCTCAACGTGTCGTACCCTTTTTCCTCCATAGGCTAAGAATTAACCTCGCTATACCTACACTGACACAGATTGCGGAAGATCCCATGTTATTTCTGTAAAAGTTAAGCACGGACCTTGCTTTACTATTACAATCCCAACGTGGCTATTATTTTCGTGTTTTTCTCCGTTGTATCAGAGTTCGTTTTTTTTCTTTAATAATTTAGAAAAAGGAAAATAAAAATTTTAAGGAATCTGGTGATTAAAAGTAGGCAGATTATAAACAACTTCAAATCTTCTTTTAGGCACTAATTAAACTATATGTGTAATAACAATTGCACTTACTCCCGAATGATTGAAAGACTATACAATTTTAACTTGTATATAAATATCGACGCCACCTCTGTAATTTTACAAAGAACTTTTAGTGACAGAATTATACATAAGCGGGACCTAATTTTGAGTGGCGTTTGAGTATTTGGACATTAATCTCTGTAGTGTAAGTATCAAGACTGGTTTCGTTACCTGTCTCCGTCTGGAGTCTGCCACCTGGTCCTCTCATGTTCTCTGTTGCCACCGTTTGACACGTCCACTGCTGAGTGCCTGCAAAGAAACAGTACAATGTTAGATGACTAGCTGGCAAGTACCCAATTACTGCAAGTTTTGGACAATGCCACAAGGCTGAAAAACATACGACATTTAGTGGTGTTTTATAATGTATTTCAGTGTCTTGTTGGTTGATTGATTGACAAAAAGTACCGATAAATTTTATAGCTTGGCTCCTGTTGCTATTGAAATAGATAGTAATTTATGAGGAACGAATATACAATCCGACAAATATTATTATGATCTTTGTCTACCACCTCGGAAAGATCTACACGCACATGGGCTTCTTGTGTGTACCTGTTTTCTTGTGGTGTGTCGTGGCGTAATAAATGGTTTTTCTTTTTTTCTTGCTTACATGTTTTGTGTAGGCATTTATTAAATTTCAAAAATCCCTTTCAACTCGAATGCAGCAATTGATTAAACTTGAAACACTTCGAAATGTATACCATAACCTACTTTCTTATCGACATGGAAACAATATTTTCACACAAGGGAAAGCAAATTGTGACGATTTTCGTTCGACATCACCACAGAGTGACGTCATAACATCCTAATATTACCCGACACGAGTGAATTAGATTCACTTACACGCTACTTCTTTACATGGCCACACATATGATTAACCAGTATAAATTGACCCTTGTTTGTGCGGAATAGCCATACAATGCGAGACTACGATAAATTGGTTTGGTATAGCTTCATTTGCAGCCAACTGTACAAAGAGGGCTAGGCAGGAGTGCGTGACACGCATACCTACATCAACATACGTACGGAAGGAACTGGGATATATTTAGTAACAGTTGAGGAACAATACTGTCATATTGTGGTAATTATACAATGACGTGTATATTGTCTTTAGTGGGTGAGATTTTGAATGGAAATTCTCAGTAGTTCATTGAAGTCTGATTATGTCGATGCTTATTCATGTTATTAATATTTTGCATTGTTAAGGGCAGTAGATAATGCCATAGATAATATATGCTTTGAGCGTTGCTGCAAAGTCCTAAACTTAAGTTCCCAAACTTGTAAAAAGGTATGATGGGGTTGCCATATCAAAGATAAAAAACGATAAGTAAAAACAGATTAAAAATATAGTTTCCAAAAACAATAATTTAGTTTAGATACTTGTCTTAATAAGTTGCCTGCTGACTGCCTCGTCGGCCGAGTTTTCGCAAGTGCGACTGCCGGCAAGGGGTCTCGGGTTCGATTACCGGGTCGGTAAAGAATAACTGGGTTTTTTAAAAATCTCAGTAGTAGCACGGAGTCTGCAATTGTGCCCGGTATATGGCAATAGGCTCACCCCCTATTACATGGGACTCATAACATAAATATTGAAAAGTGGGTGGTACATTGTACAGTGGCATAATGTGCACCTCTGCCTACACCTTCGGGGCTATAAAAGGCGTGATGTTATGTTATGTAGTCCATAAATTTTATAGGCATGTTGTAACACTCAGTAACATGTCCCAAGCAGTTTGTAAACGAATCAAACACATCAAACTGACTAGAAGTGACTACAGCTATATTTCAATACAACCTCAAATATTAGGAAGGCTCCTTTTTCTTTCAGTTCGCCCACGTCCGCCTGAAATTGATACCAACAGCACGTAGGCGGGGATTTAGTTACATGTTCCTTAGAGGGTAAGCAGAGAGCTCAGTGGTATCGCAAATAACTATATAATTTCATATTACTGAAGCTTTTGCCCGCAGAGAATCTTGTTCTTTTTTAATTTATATGAAAATTTTAGAGACATTATTTTTTGTGCATGCATGCATGCATGAAAAGATTGATGACTGTTAATGAAGCGAAAGAGGTATGTAAGAATCGTAGTGATTGGCGTTCCTTAGTCTCTGCCTACCTCCATGGGAGACAGCCGTGAAGTTATGTATGTATGTATTATTTTTAGTGTATAAATAATTTTCTAGGTGTAGTATTTTTCGCTCTGTATCGTCTGTTAGTTATCCAAAAAATATCAAAGTACCTACTACATTATATTGACCGCGCGGTTGGTGCAATGGATGAGCAGCCGGTTGCTGACCAATGTGTTGCAGGTTTGATATCAGTACAGATACAGAGCAACTCTGTATGAAAAGTATGTGAATTTGTAGTTTTGTAAACGCATCCACGACGCCGGAGAAAATCCTTATTTGGGGCTGTGCTTAAAAAGAAAATAAGAGCGAAAAATGTATGATGCGTTTATAATGCAAGACTCTAAAAATAAAAATAAGTGCGTTTCATTGTTTTATGGGGAAGAGTTAAGTGGTCTATTTTAGTATGAAATTAAAACGGTAGATTTAAGGGCAAGTAGGTTTTTTATAGTCACAGTGGGTGTTGGAATGTCAGATTATGTGCTCTGACAATGTAACATTTAACCTTTTTAAATCAAATGGTTCTGCAGCGTGACTTTACGTACTGGGACCACTTTTTAGCATTTAAATATTATTATGTTCAACAATAACGAGCGTGGAACGCGACGCGCCATACGCTCGGGTCTGGTTTTGGTCGGGCGGCGAGCTACTCGTGCTCGCCGACCGCCGACCGCCCCTGCTTATGGTAGCTGGAGATCGTCTCGCTAACATTAACAGCCCTGCATCTGTAGCCAAATGCCACTTAGCGCTTGTCTACATGTAGATTAGAAAACCAAATTAGTGGAATTGATGTATATTTTGACATTTGTCAGTATCATCCCCATACATTTTAATTTCTACTCTCTCTGTAGACAAGCGCTAAAGTGGCGTTTGGCTAAAAGTACTGATATTTTACTTATGTCTTCCTTTTTTCCAATTGAATGTATTGGCAAAGACTACAAGAGTCAACAAGAATAAAAAAAAAACTTGTGTATTTTGCCCAACTAAGAAACATTTTATTTTATACCAGCTTGGTCTAAAAAGGTTTTCTCAAATTTATTTTTAGTATCTATAAACGGGACCCATACATCTACTGACGCGTACATCCACACAGTATTAGGTACAATCAGTCAAAATGAGTGATTGAACAACAAACTAATGAGTTTGTCGCAGAGCCGCGTCACTGCCGATGTAATTGCCCGTCGCGTCGTGTCAACTGTGGCAACATTCGATTCACACGTGGCCTACATACACACGTACAGACAGACATACAGGCTGATTGGGACTTCCACTAACTACACTGGGAAACTACGACTATTTTACTATGGACAGGTATTTTTTCAGATCTTTGTTGATTGAAATATTTTCGAATTGTACGGTGCACTGGCTGGGTGGTGGTGTACCTATCTAGGCAATGGCAATGTATTGGATTTGATCATTGCAAAGGATACATATTATGTGATTTGTGACTGCCTCGTTGGCCGAGTGGTCGCAAGTGTGACTACCGGGCAAGGGGTCTTGGGTTCAATTCCTGGGTCGGGCAAAGTACTATTGGGTTTTTAAAATACTCAGTAGTAGCACGGAATCTGGAGTTGTGCCCGGTATATGGCAATAGGCTCACCCCCTATTACATGGGACTCATGACACAAATACACGGGTGTTACTTTGTACAGTGGCATTAAGTGCCGTAATGTACACCTCTGCCTACCCCTTCGGGGCGTGAAGTTATGATATGTTATGATTTGTAGATGAATATCAACAGTCCGCGTAATAATCCTCTGCTCCACAATTAGACATCAAAGGTAAACGGTTCAGATGTATCAGAGAGTTCTACTGTCTTTTGCAAAAGTGACTCCCTTAGTCGGCTCTGACGACTGTTATAAGAGAAGTAGATTTAATGTCGAAGGTATATCTATTTTGCTTGACACCACACTAAAACAGATTGTCTACATTAAATAGTAACCTGACTCTATGTTAGTACCAAAACAAGTAATACAGGATAATTCTGCATGAACAATTCACCTTTCAATTGTGAAAACCAACATACCAACTCACGTTCATCCTACGCAGTGACCAATCAAAAGCTTCCCAAATTACTCAAAGCTTTTTTAACTCTGAGTTTAACTGACAAGTTAGCCAGTTAACTGTTCATTATTAAAGTCATCAGTATCAGCCTATAAGTGGCCACTACTGAGTAAAGGTCTCTTCTCACATGGAGAAGGTTTGACCATTACGTGAGACGGCTGGCAAACCCTTTCGGCATGGGTATGTTTATATCTTTTGTTGTTTTTGTTTGTTTTATTACTCATTTTTTCATTGTGACGCATAAATTATTTTCATTAACTTTCTTTCATTAATCACCACGCTTGCTTAATGCAGGTTGGCAATTACAAACTTATAATTAGAAATTGTAAGTCCAAATTTCCAAACAACGTTTTCCTTCACTGTGTCAGTGGTGTCTAAATAATGTTAGAAAGAAAATGTAACTCGGTCACATTAGAACTTGTCAGATTTTTGGCCGGTACTTTCTTCATTAGGAAGCGGGAACCATGTCCAGTTAACTGTGAACATTCAGTTAACTGTCATTGTTATGCGAAGGCAGCTACAATTACGAGCCCATATTTAAGTTGTTAGCAAGAAACGTCGAGTGCATAAGACAAAGGGGAATTAATATTAAATGCATTTAATGGGCTGAGAACTGAGTCAGCAGGCAAAGGAAACAAATGAATAACTTGGATAGAGTGTAGTTATGTAGTGCATAAGTAAATATGTATAACATAATGCCATGCCTTTTAACTTCTAATGGAATATTATAGATAGCAATGGAATTTGGTATGCAGGTAATAAAATAAAGATTGATTTAGTATCTACAGAATTACTTAGAGGTATATTGATGATTTAAACACCACTAGAAAATTTTAAGTGTGGGAGAGCCATGCTTCGGAACGATTGGGCCGGCTCGACCGGAGTGACAGATACCACGACCTTACAAAAACCGACGTGAAACAACTCTTGCGTTTTAATTTCGTCGTGTGAGTGAGTATAAAAATCCTGAATCTCCAATAATCCTCGAATTTCTAATCACCAAAAGACCGGTAACGCCTCTAGTGTTCCAGTTGTCCATGGGCGACGCCGATTGCTGCCCATCAGGTGATTCGTCTGCTCGTTTACCGGCTTATTCCATAAAAAATAATAGTATCATCATATCAGCAATGGAAAATTGCTCATGTAGTCATGATACTGAAACCTGGTAAACCCCCACAGGAAGTTACTTCCTACAGACCTATCAGCCTGCTACCAGTTATCGGCAAACTGTTTGAGAGGATATTGCTTAACAGGATGAGAGAACATCTAAGTAGAGTATTACCGAACCACCAATTTGGATTCCGGGAAAAACACGGGACAATTGAACAAATACACCGTATAACTGACATCATTAGCAGGTGCCTTGAAAACAAATATACTGCTCTGCTGTGTTTCTGGATATTAGCCAAGCATTTGATAAGGTATGGCATGACGGCCTCCTGTTCAAGGTAAAGAAGCAACTGCCGCAATAAACAATTATTCAGAATACTAGGATCCTACTTAGATAAAAAATGCTACCAAGTGAAGTGCAGCAATGATCTTTCAGAAGTACACGAAATAAAGTCAGGTGTTCCTCAGGGCAGTATCTTGGGCCCTGTACTATATCTCATCTTTACAGCAGATATCCCAACAACTGACTACACTACAACTGCGACATATGTTGATGATACAGCACTACTGTCGGCTCATTGCAACCCAGAAACGGCATCATCACAGTTGCAAAATCATCTGACGAAAGTTGAAGCATGGCTGAAGCGTTGGAGAATAAAAGCCAATGAGAGCAAATCGGTACATGTGACTTTTACACTCAGGAGAGAAACATGTCCACCGATAACGCTCAACTGCAAAGTTATCTAAATTATCAAATACTTAGGCATGCACCTAGATAGGAGACTTACATGGCAGAAACATATTTGGTCAAAGCGCAAACAATTAGATGGAAAACTGCGGTCATTGAACTGGCTGTTGGGATCCCAATCGCAACTAAATTGTAACAGCAAGATGTTAGTATACAAAACCACCTTAAAACCAATATGGACTTACGGCATACAACTATGGGGAACGGCCAGCAACAGCAACATAGATATCCTAGAGAGATTCCAAACCAAAGCCTTGAGAACAATGTTTGGCATCACTCATTGCATAAGTAATAAATACATATACCTCGACCTCGGCCTAAAAACAGTTCGGCAGGAAATAGCTCAAAATTTGAAATATCAGGACAAACTGACAGCCCATGTAAACACATTGGTACACGCTCTGAGTGAAGACACCCTTCGGCATAAAAGAAGTGACATACCGAGCCTACATAAAAGATTTACCACTTGACGACAAGAGAGTCGTGTGAAAGGAATTTTCATACAAATATGGCTCTTGAAGAAAACATAAACTGAGAAATCAGACAAAGAAGTGGCTTATTGTTGAAGAACAGATTGCCATGTAGCCGAAATCAACAAAAAAAAATATCAGGCATAGAAAGTCCACTGCTGAACATATAGGTCTCCACTAATGACTTCCATACAGGCCGGTTGGAAGCGACCTCCATCCAGCAAATAAGTATACTTAGTGTAATTGAAATAACAGACCAATAATCAAGACGGGCCACCATTAAAAAACAAGAAAAGAAGAAGTGAGTTTTAAATTCAATCTCACTAATAAAATACCCCGTAAAACGTTCTATACTCTACAGTAAAAGACGTAAATCTATTTAGCCAGTCAATAAGAATTAACCGCCATTAGTCGCATGTTTACTGCAGTTTTACGATGCACCGGTCGACACCGCACAGATGACGTCGTAAAATAGTTTGAACTGCACCAGAAACTGACGGAATGGGTAAGAATATTGAAATATCCGCTATTTACCGGTTGCCATTTGATTTTTATATCCTTTCAGTCCTAGAAAGCTTATGTCTAGCTTGCCATGTCGAAGGGTAAAGTAAGGGTAAAGATCGTAAAAGGAGGCTTCACAGTCTCCTTAGTCAACTCCGAAATTGGCTAGCAATCTCAGAAAACTATGGCATAGCAATATTTAATATTCAGTTTTATATCTAGAAATGAGTAGGTATGCGTATTATTGCAGTGTAAGTGGACTTGTGACTGGGACTGTACTAAAATGTTACTAACAGGAAAATCTAAGGTATCAACATATTACATATAATAAAAATATAGTAATAGAGATACAACTGGTCTTCTGATGATTTTTTCAAACGCGATTCATCACAAATTCGCTGAAAACTGACATAAAAAATAACAAACATATTACAGAGTTCGTTGTAGTGTATCAAACAGATGTGCACACACATTAGTCAGCGCGCATGCGCATAAAGACATCATTGACACGTGCGCACAAACACGTTCATACAAGTGTTAATATAATCACATTGGAGTGTTAAACAGTTTGTTTGTGCAAATCATTTGTAAGTAAATACGATAAAAATGATGAGACAGTATTTTGGCTACGGCATAGTAATGAACTACGCCGTAGTCTGCGGCGTAATGGGTGCGCCGTAGCATCTTTACTACGTAGGGCAGTGACAGTGAGGGCCGTGGACTATAAATTAAAACTACATAGGAAAAGAATAAAGATAGTTGATTTGTTGAAAAGATAAATATTTTACTGATTGTTTTCAACTTTATATGAAAAATTCTATCTCTTTGACTGAATATTGTTACATTGTTCTCACATAGTTGAATCAACGAAACAGTGTAACCAAGAATTATATTGTGAACCTGATTGCGAAAGACTAAACTAAGGAGTTTCTTGTTCAACCATCTACATAGGAATCTAGACTTCGAAACGAGCAAATAGAGCAATTTGAGGACTGACATTTTTAATATTTTAATATTCATTGTTTGACGTACAAAAGTGCCTTCCTTTAGTGGTCGAGAACTGATTGAACATTGAGTAGAGGACTTTAACTTGAATCCGGGCTCAAGATAAGGATTAGTTTTCAATTTAAACAATAATTTATTTATTTATTTATTTAACAAAAGTACAATTTTAGGATTAACATGTTGTTCTTATAATTATAGATCCTCGCCAAACATATCGTTTAACGGCGAGAAGCGCTCATTTCTTAAAATGCAAATAAACTGATGCAAGTACCTAGCACTCGAACTCTTCTTCACTTCTCTTGTCGTCCTAAAGCGATCCACCTTAAGATTACGATCATAATTAAACTGTCAAACACCAAGCGGTCACCGGTGACCGCAACCTATTGTTCTGTAATTGTGTCTATATTGACGGTACTCGACGAATTAATTATATAAAGTTACGAATAAGCGGCGAATATATAAGGATATACATCCTATATGTTAGGGATTATGTAAATTAGACCAACTATGTTTTATGAGCCAAGTAACCCTTACCTACAGTTATCAGTACTGACCTTACTGCCAGCACCTTGTGCTCAAATACTTCACTATCTCCAACCAGCACCCATGGAGAGTAAATTGTGTAATTATAATCATAGCACCCATAGACCCACATCTAATTATATAAAGCTAAACATTGTAAAGTAATTTTTTAGTAACTTTTAAATTGTAGGGTAAATGTGCCTGTATGCGGCTCGTGTACTACTGCTTTGACAATGTCTATAAACCTTTAATGCACTATACCCAGTAGAGGAATTAGTAAACAATAACATTAAATTGTGGTTTTAGTAAAAGTAAGTTTTATTTTTAAGGGTTAATATAGAACATACGGTACCTAAAATAGCTAAAAGTAAACATTTTAAATACAGAATAAAATCATAGCAGATCTGTTTAGAATAACACTAGTATAACTAAACCTAACAGTATTGAAAACAGTAGTTGTAGTTAAAATAGGCTACTTTTGTGTACGATACCCCCGGTAGAAGTAGATTGATCGACAATTATTTATTCGCTAGGCAAAGCGCATGCGATGCGTCATACATTCAATTACTTTCGAACACGCGACATATTATTGTATTAATAATGTACAGTTTCATGATGCTAATTGCTGAGGAACTACATATCAAAAGGATTAACTCTTTGTGGTTCGTGGGAAATTATTGTTTAGTGATGTCTTTTAACTCGATATGCTTCGAAATGAATTCCAAACACTACTTGAACAGTAGAAGTCTGATTTGAAAAGCGTTTTCTATACCGTTACATTTCATATCATATTTACGAAAAGATTCACAAATTTTCTAATAATTAAACTAAATAACACGCCTTTCAGGTTTAACTTTCCGACCCTACATTTTAAACATTTTTTTATTCTACTATTTAATTAATTACAGCATGGTAGTTAACAGTAGCCTTTACCCTACTTCACGTGTCATTATGCGCGAATGTAAGAGTACGTAAGTAAGGCGCATGCGCGTTAATTTGCATGATGTCCTATAATAATAGTTCACGGTGACAGCCGCTTAATAAAATTACCATACAAAGTGTACCCATATAAAATGTAGGACCCTATAATTATATGAACATGTTCATATCACAGTCTTACATTGTGTGTAAAAATTAATTCTACATAGTTGTTTGAACATGGCCATAGTGTACTGTATAGATAAGGCACGGGCTTTTTTGCATTGATTCGTAGTAAATAACGTTGTATGGATTTAGCACGAACTTGTTTATTTTTTTTTTTTAAACGTTGCCCCACACTAGGATTTTCTCCTGTGTCGTGGGTGCGTTTACAAACATACAAGTTCACATACACACTGACACCCAGACCCGAAACAACAGTATGTGGATCACACAAAGTGTTGTCCCGTGCGGGAATCGAACCCGCGACACGTTGCACGGCAGCCGGTTGCCCAGCCACCGCACCAACCGTGCAGTCATTTGTTAACAATTTTATTTTGATTTTGAGAGTGATAAATGATTTAATTAGGCCCAAAGTTTGGCAAAAAACTTTATCCCCCTTTTTAGCTAGTTGGAAATCAAGTGTTACAATCAAGTGCACTTCCACCCTCTAGGGATGCAATTGTAATCGGTGTATTTTTTTTGTTTGTTTTAAGGGGGGAAATTATCCAATGAATTCTTGAGTGAGGCGAGTGTCAGATTCTTATTGTCTAAACACGACCCCGTTCCTACTTCTGCTTTGAACCGGAACCCCGGTAACGCAATCTGAGTAATACATAATACGTCATAACTTAGCATAGGCGTATCAGATAACTTAGCAAAAAACTCAACAGTCACTTTAGCCCGTCGCTAGTTCCCACTAAAACTGACACAAATGTTTGCCATCACTCCAGTTTCGTTCATCAAGTATTCAAGCTGTGACCGTTTATCGTCTGGCACCAAACCGCAACTCGATGCTACGTCTGCTCAATATGTAATGGACTGTCTATCGGTTTGTGAACATTGATGTATTAATGTGCCGTGTGGTTTCGGTTTAGATTAGTAGTTGCGCTATTAATATTGTGTAATTTAATATTTGATTTGAGGACTTTGATGGGAGAGGGAGGGATGAATTGAGGAGGAAACCGAGGGTATGGTTCTCACGTCGGTCATACACTATGAAATTCGCTTTCGTTTTCGGCACAACAACTTGCTATTAGGAGTACTTTCGATGTATAAAGTAAAAACAATAAATTAAAGTTGTCTTCTTTTTAACATAACATAACATCACGCCTTTTATCCCCGAAGTGGTAGGCAGAGGTGCTTGAAACTAGTCATTTTTTTAGTGTCAAAAATGGTATGGAAATAAGCACATGAATCACTAGATGTAAATATGTAGCCACTACCTACTCGCATCGCGAACAAAATATAAATAATGAGATTATGGCACACCTTATGGAGGAGGAACTCGAATCCCCAATAATCCTCAAATTCCTAACCTCCAAAAGGCCGGTAACACCTCTGATGTTACAGGTGGCCGTGGGCCACGCCGATTGCTTACCATCAGGTGATCGGTTAGTTCGTTTTACCGGCTTATTCCAAAAAAAGGAGAGTCATATTACAATTATTACAACACTTAACTGGAACAGTCTATTTATGACTGTCAATATCTGTTTCCCTATTTAATAATGTTGCGCAGAACAAACATCAATTTACAATACCAACACAAATCAAATAAAAGCCACAAATGAACAAAGGTCAGAACTTTACAAATACAAACACAGATTGCATCAAAACTGTCGAGAGTTGCTCTGAGTTGCAGTACTGGCTAATTACTTCGCAACTTAATCCGGGCTCCGATGCAAAACAGTCCATAACCGAACGCAAACAAAACTACCTGCCATCACGAAATGGTGGGTGACGTAGAAATGTTGTAGTATTGGAGAAACTCAGTTTTTTATGTATGGAAAGAAATTAGATTTCTTTATGCTATTTGTCTGTGGATAAAAAAGTTCCTGTTTTACCTTCATTGTCATTGGATGGCGTTATTGTCAATACTAGTGTCATGGCGGTATTGTGGATAAAGCAGAGGTAGATAGTAGTAGCGATAGTGAACGTAAACTATAAATTATTATACTTTGGTGGAAGAGGAATCGACAAGTGAAATAATAAACTAAATGTTATAATAAATCTTTGTTTTTTCACAGCAACACAACGTTTATTTTTTGAAGATTCCCACTATAATTGTCTTATAATAATAAAAAGAAAATATTGTGAGTTACTCTTCATTTAGGTATAAAACTGTTATTTTAAATACTTGGTTGCGCAACAAAGCCATTTTGATCACGAATGATGATTGATTAGGGACCCCGTCGCAGCTTGAAACTAGTCGAGTAACTGTGTCAAATAATTAAATAGGACTAGTCTACTGCCTTACTCTAGGTATAAATCCAGACTTCTGATATTTTTCCTGAGAATTTCGATAAATTGAGAACTTAGTATTACTTTACATACATACATAACTTCACGCCTGTCTCCCATGGGGGTAGGCAGAGACTAAGGAACGCCAATTACTACGATTCTTACATACCTCTATTACTTTACCTAACTCCAAAGTCGAGTCGTCTGGCTATTCGACCAGCGAAACAGTATAGAATTTGTCTAACTCGTGAATTAATTCCTCAATTATTTCCTCAAAGCGTAGTGTTATCCATAAAATATGAAAACGTCAGAATTATGGAGTGACGAGTTGCCTAAACCTACCTAATTGAGAAGGGTCTAAAAGGAATATGATGAATCATGCCCACTTGGCAGACATTTTGGAATTATTCAGTTCTCGTGCCCCATGCCGTTTGTATAGAGGGAATTATTTGTAGACACCATGACACTTGGTTTCGTGGTTCAATGACCCGGCTGCTAATTAACTAAATATAAAATAATTTATTAGTCAGATTAAAATCTTTCAAACTTGGAATAATTTATATTGATATAATAATATGATAATTCTTTTATAAAGTACATTTAAAAAACCCCAATAGTGTAATAAACACTTTTTTGAAAACCGCATCAAAATAGGTTCAGCCTATCGCGAGATAATGAGTCGCGGAGAACCTAACGGGTAACCGGGGCTCCGGCTCGACGTGCAGGAGAAGGAACGGGGTGGTTTTTAGTCAGTAAGAGTCTGACACTCCCTTCCGCCTCACCCAGGCGGGAGCAGTCATTCGATGATTTTCCCACCTTAAAAAAAAAAAATCGCGAGATAATAACGCACAAACGTACATATATACAGGTCAAAAGGAGAACCTTTTTGTGAAGTCGGTTAAATACGACAGTCTACTTGTCAGAAGACAAAAACGTCTGAGGATTTGTGTAGGTACATGACGCCGCTCTGAGAATAATAATTAATAGGTAACTAAAAATATGCTAACACATCAAGCGGAATGTGGAGTGCAGTTACGCCATGTAAAAACTGAAATCCAGCAGAACCTGCTTAAGATACTGACCTTAAACTAATTGGAAAAGGTCAGGAACAGCTGAAGAGATCGCGACCTTGAGCGCCGTCCCTTCGACATCCGCTATCTAAACACATTTTCTTAATCCCTATTCATTGAATTTCGTTCGCTCTTATCCGCAAAATTGAAAGTAAATTGTTTCCTCTCCCGACACTTTACGCGATGATATCATTATTTGTGTTTATGCAAAAATGTTCCTTCCTTTACTAAATATATATTACTCTTAAGAAACTGCTTGTCCCTGGTTTCTATAACAAAAGGTCCGGCGTATGTGTCCTGTTTTCGGCTCTCTTTGAATGATACCTAGTATTTTACGATACGTTTGTGTTGACGCTGTTATTTTATTGCTAAATATTTTCAAAATAACTTTTTTTTGATGGGAAGGCGAGAGAGAGTATGAGACTCCTGACAACTTGAACCACACCGTTCCTACTGCTTCGAACCGGAGCCACGGTAACTCTTTGCGGTTCTCCGCAGCACTGGGTTTTCAAAGTAACAAAGTAGGTATTAAATTTTACACAAGTTGAGCATGTGATTGTGTTTTATTTTTTTATACTTGATAGGTCGACGTTTGGCCACCGTATCGCTTGGGATCTCATCTTGAGATCCCTGATTTGATGCCTCGATGAAACAAGATGTTATGATTTTACGATTTAAACATGTTGTAGGTAAGATATTTTACAGAGCTTATGGTACTATTTTCTAAGTTACTTCGACTCGTTATTTTATTAACCATTCGATTTGATATTTTTGTTCCATTTTGTATTAAAACGAAACAATTCGTAGTTCTCGATAATTTCCTATAAATAATCTGGGATTGAATGTTATGACCCGAGGGATTGTCTGTCTAATAAGACAATAGTCGACGTTTGATATTTTTTTAGTTATCAGTGTTAAATATCTTTGAATGTTTTAAAGTGGGACGACACTATTTATAGAGAAAAGATTTATTGTCATTAGGATCGTTTTAGAGGTTGACATAAGTAAAGAGTGTTAATTAACTCGTCGAGTACCGTCATTATAGACACATTATTATAGAACAATAGGTCCCGGTCACCGGTGACCGCTTGGTGTTTGACAGTTTAAGTTGCGGTTCAAAATGTAAGTCACAGGTCATATACTTATTGGAGTACTTATTAAGCGTTCATTTGTTTTATAGAACTACAGCACATTTCTATTCACACTACATTTAAAAATATAAAACAAAAACGAAACAAAAGTCGTATAAAACTCATTATTCATTGATTAGTTCCCTCCCTGTATGCACTGTCGCCCGAATACTGAAAGACAATTCAATTTTAAGTTGTAGGTACTTAAATATTGTGCCACCTCTGTAAATTGTAAGGACATAACTGTATTTAGGCGCGACTCAGAATTGAGTTGACCAACTACATTATTAAAAAAATGTGACACGTGAAATTCCTCGAAATATTCTTCAAGTCTGAAGCATGAGCATTTAACTGTCCTAAAACTGTTATCCCGTAAGCCGAGATTTAACATTTTATCTAACATGTCCTGTCAGTGTCCATAAAATCCCTCGTTCCTCCCGCGACTCTCTCCCCCTTCAACCCCAGCTGCCCTGACCCTTGTTTTAATATTTATAGTAGTGTAATCTGTGGAATACTTTATTTCCATTCCTTCACGTTTTAAAGTAGAGTTTAAATCCGTATCATAAATGTGAAAGTATGTCGGTTGGTGTTTCTTTACTATAGCATTTTGTAGTATAATTATTTTCACACATATATAACATCACGCCTTTTATCCCCGAAGCGGAAAACAGAGGTGTACATTACGACACTTAATGCCACTGTTTAATGTAACACCAACTTTTCACTATTTATGTTATGAGTCCCATGTAAGAGGGGGGTTCACCCCCTCTTACATGGGGCTATTCCAGACTCCGTGCAACTACTGAGAATTTTTAAAAACCTCAGTTTTGCTTTGGCCTACCCGGTAATCGAACCCGAGTCGCAGTTGCGAACACTCGGCCAACGAGGCAGCATAATTATTTGATAATGCGAGTGAAGCAGTAGGTAATAAGTAGTTTATTATAGTATTACATTTTAAAATGTAAAATTCAGTTTTCACTCAGAGGAAAGGCTTTAACTTTTAAAATGTGTTGTCGGAGTTTATTTATGTTGCATAACTAGGTGGAGTTTTGTTAAAAATGCAAGTTTAACTTACTGGGAGCTAAAGTGTATCAGTAAAAGAAGGATTTGAAATTATTTTCTTCTTCATGTGATCATTTATTTTAGCTATTAGAAGGTAACTATTACACTGCAGAATGTATGACTACATTATTATACCTGTATAGACAATAGCAAACTTTTTGTCAACAAGCAGGGTAAACAAAAAGGTAACATTGGGTGAAACATTTCTAATATGATTAACATAACATAACATAACATAACATGTTAATCACATAACAACACGCCTTTTATCCCTGAAGGGGTAGGCAGAGGTGCACATTATGCCACTGTACAATGTAACACCCACTTTTCACTATTTATGCTATGAGTCCCATGTAATAGGGGGCCTATTGCCATATACCGGGCATAATTCCAGATTCCGTGCTACTACTAAGATTTTTTTTTAAAACCCTGTAATACTTTGCCCGACCCGGAATCGATCCCGAGACCCCTTGCCCGGCAGTCGCACTTGCGACCACTCGGCCAACGAGGCAATTTAGATTCTAATATGATTCTTTTCAAGAATTGTACGAGATTCACCTAATTGATTGTTATTTTCGTGATAAACAAAGAAAATTACTTGGTAAATGCATCGTGTTTACACAGCGTTGGGTTTTTAATTGTTCTCTTGTCAGATTTGTGGTTCTAACACGCTCGCTACAAATTAGTCTGGCTTTTAGCCAACTAATTTATTAGGCGATCGGATTTACATTGTTCCCTTAAGTGTAAAATATTACTGTTTCCCATATGAAATTCTTCATTCGTCATTTACTTAATTATAAGTTGCGATGATCGAGAAGATGGCACCTGTCACCACTGTTACTCTTCCCGTGGTTGTCCTGAGACTAGAGTCTTAGTAGGCTAAGGGACTACAGATTTAGGTTAGCAGTCAAGTGCTCTTTAATGAATCTGATCATTTTAAAGCACGGCCTGCAACCCGCTTGCCAGCGTAGTCATTAAGGCGAACCTTCTTATAGACGAGATTACACCTATATTCCATTACTGGACGCAAGTTGGTAATGTAACAAACTATTTTACTATAAGCAGCGACTAATACACAAATGACAGTCCCGAAAACACACTGAATCATCATCAAAGAAAACATCCAGAATGTTGGTTAACCTATAATTGGCGACTGTATAAGCCTAATATGTACTTATTGTTACTTTCAATATCACTTACTAGCGGCCCGTCCCGGCTTCGCACGGGGGGACTTAAGATTTTTTACATAGTTTTACGTTTTATTTATATTTATTCTCAGTTTATTATTTTTGAAATAGTAGTAAGTACTTACCTAATAGGTATCTTTTCGATGAATTAATAGTCTTCGGTTACCCGATTGAACAATTCAAAAGTTATCTAGACCAAACTTTTATAAGGATTGAACCATTCCTTAAAACGATTGTTATGGGTAAACTATAAAAGGTAGACATATGCTCTCGCGGACTTTTTTAAAAATAATGTTAAGATGAACAATTCATGTATAGAGCATTTTTGTATAACTTTAACTATATGCTCAGCGCACGCCACGGAAGGCCTCAGAAACGATACTTTTCCCCCGTTTTTAAAACATTTTTGGTTACTGCTCCACAACTATAGGACCTAGCGTGATATTATATAGCCTATGTTACTTCTGAATAATGCAGCTTTCTAATGGTGAAAAAATTATTGCAATCGGTCCAGTAGTTTTTGAGTTTATTCATTACAAACATACAAAAATACAAATCTTTCCTCTTTATAATATTAGTATAGATTACTAAGTATACAGAAGCTGTCCGTATACCTATTTAAATAAATAAAAATAGAATAAAAATAAATCTGTTCAGAAACTATCCTTAAATAGACATTTCAAGACATGATATAATACTGTAAAGATATTTAGTTACATGTGGAACATACGTTTATCTTACAAGCTGCATATACTTAGTAAAGTACTATAAGTGGTGGCATTCAGTGGCAGCGAGTGGTAAGTGGTGTATTGTTGTATGACAAATGACCACACAACGGTCTGGCGAGGGCAGATTACTATAATGTACACAGAACTACACAACCTGTATATCATGGTCGTACTTTGTATGATCTTTTCATACATTTGAAGGTCAGTTTATACTGGTTATCTTCAGGTTATGAACAACCAATTTATCTTGGTCTCCCTTTGTTTGATCTTTCCGCACATTTGACGGTCGATTTATACTGGTTATGTATGGATTGGTGTTTCGCGTATATGATTAACTGTTGGGGTTATTATATTATTATGCTGTTATGTCTGTCATGTGTTCTAGTATTATGGTGATAGAGCTGATGTCGGTACTTTTCCTGTGTGTGATGTTGTGCTAAGAAAACGATTTGAAATTTTGACAAGGAAATGAAAATTGTCTTCTAATAACTATTTCAGTTATTTTCTTATTCTAATATTATTGATAAAGACTATCTTTTTATATATTTGATGGGTCGACGTTTAACCACTAGCTTGCCTGGTGGTAAGCGATGATGCGGTCTACGATGGAGCATGTCGTCCCATACGCAACCTATTCACTCGGGCCTTGAAGACACCCAGGTTATACCCTTCAGAAAGTTAGACATTTCTTTTCGTTATTATTTATTTTACTGAAAAAGTATAAATCCCAATCTTATCTTATACTATTATACCATTATATAAAGCGGAAGAGTTTGTATTTTTGTTTGTTTATTTGAACGCGCTAATCTCCGTAACTATAAGTCTGATTTGAATAATTATTTTAGTGTTGGATAGCGCATTTATCGAGGATGGCTATAGGCTATAAAACATCACGCTACGACCAACAGGAGCTGAGCAAAGCGTGTGAAACCACGCGGAAGTAGCTAGTTCTCTATATATTGGACACAAATTTAACACTGAAAATATCTTAACAATCCGGTCCGGAAATCGAATCTAATACACGTATGACCAGTCGACCAACGAGGTAATAAAAACACAAAATAAACATTTAATATTTTTACTTCTACTAAATGCCACCCAAAACTCCTTCAGATTTATAGTCACTGCAAATTCAATTTAGAAGCCACATGTGCAATATATGGACACACTCACAGACAGCCCATATATTACTATCATAATAAATGATGCAGTGTCTTCTGTGGTCACACGTAGTATTAATAAGGTCTATATTGCCTTGCACGGCAGCCATTTTGTCTGCTTAGTAACAGCTAGTAGTGTGCAATACTAATGAATTTCTTTGTGTATGATGCTGAGATATTTTGGGAATCCTGGGGTATATTTTTTAACCAAGGCTGGGGAGCAATGCTAAGGCTAAACATGGAACATGCTTGCAATTTTATGGTTTTTCCATTGTTTAGGGATTTGTTATTGTCTTTATTTTTAGTATTTGTAGAAGGTGTTTTAGTTTAAATAATACAAGAAAAGGAAAAAGTAAGTATCTATACACGCTGACATTTTAATGGTTGTTTTCCCGCAGCAGAACGATTTCCCTTTAGTAGTACTATCGAATAATGCAAGTTACTTTTTGAAAAAATATTTTTTTTTCTCCTCATCTACTCAAAAAAATAATCATCAACTCGAAAGCATGAGAAACGATAGTTTCTCTTCTAAAATGTGACGTCAAATCAATGTTCATAGTAAAATAATCTCTCGTACTAAGTAATAGGTACAGCATAAACTGCAATGCACGCGCGCGCTCGGATCGCCTCACGACAAACAACAAAGGCAACCACCGCGCTCTCTGTCACTCGCATCGGCTCGCATCGCCTCGCATGGCTTTCATTCGCACCAGTCGCACCGCGAACGCCGTCTGCGCAACCACGCAAGCGCAATACAATATTGTTGCCGCCAAAATGGATCACCATTACGTTTTTTCTAATGTGGAGTACCTACGTGGGCCGGTATAATAAACGGCTGCTTAATTGGTCCGCATTTTGTGACAGGACACTTAACCGGTGAAACGTACCTACAAATGCTACGTAGTGTTATCCCGGACTTACTAGATGATCAGTGCTCTGCGCATTATCAGCGCGCCGTGCGAGAGCACCTCGACTCGGTGTTTCCCCAGCGCTCGATCGGTCGTGGCGGGCCAGTGCCATGGCCACCACGAAGCCCGGATCTTACTCCACTAGACTTTTATTTGTGGTCTAATCTCGAAAACGCCTTGTGTATCGGCAAGAGTACGAAACTCGCGACGCGTTAAAAAGTGCGATAGTGGACGCTTTTGATGTGATTAGACGTGACAGAGACACATTATTAAAATTGAAAGCCAATCAGTTAAAACGTGCACGATTGTGTGTGGAACGCGGTGGCTTACACTTCGAACAATTGCTCCGTTACCGGGAAGTGTAAGTACTTGTACATTTGTAAATAAAACAATAAGTTATGTGATTAAAATCATTGTAAATACGTTGATTCCCATTTTTTAAATACGCCTTAAATACTTTCCCAAATTCAGTAATAAACAAGATCTCTTGATTAAATTTTGTTTAATGTTTGTGTTTAGTAAGTGTAGTTAAAAAGTATTTACGACGGTATGTCCTAAGCCCGTTAAAGTATGAAGGGAAAATAGAAATCACTTGTTAGTTAATACTGAGTTATCAGCCTTTTGATAAGCGCGAGCGACAATGACAGCGGCCGGTGGGCGGTCGCGGCGGTACTATTGGTTCGCGGTTTCTTTCAAGTTTCGTGTATCACTATCGTAAAACTGCTATTTTTTTATTTAAATTAAAAATAACTTTCTCAATCTATTGTACTACTAAAATAGAATCATTTTACTGTGGGAAAACAACCATTAAAATATCACGGTGTATATATACAACTTACGATACCTACACTAAAATTAATAGAGAAAATTAAATAAAAGAAAACTAAAATATACTTACTGTATGGTGCGACTGCCGGGCAAGGGGTACCGGGTTCGATTCCCGGGTCGGGCAAAGTACTACTGAGTTTTTATATAAATCTCAGTAGTAGCACGGAATCTGGAAATTTGCCCGGTATATGGCAATAGGCTCACCCCCTATTACATGGGACTAATAACATAAATAGTGAAAAGTGGCTATTACATTATACAGTGGCATAATGTACACCTCTGCCTACCCCTTCGGGGATAAAGGGCGTGATGTTATGTAAAATTAACTACTTCTACCTACCTACTTACAAAGAGCATCAAAAATATCGTCCGCATCGAAGTCAATAGGGAATTTTCTCTATTAGTTTGAGTGTATCTTAAGTTGTACATATTTATTTTATGGTTGACTAACTTTTGAATTCAAATCCTCCTTAGATTACTTTGTCCACAGAGGAAAACTGTTTAAAAATCCACTCAGGAACTCATGTTTATTTTGTGACATGCATAAGGAAGAAAATATTATTGTATCTGTGATAAATTATATTGAAAAATATGGAACAATAAAGCGCTTATATTGACAATTCTTTACGACCTTCGACGTTGCATCTACCTCTATGCATCTATCTCTAATAATAGAAAAATCGTTTTACAGAAAACGTGTTTGTACATTTTCGTAAATGTAATGTTAATTTAGCGTAATTCGTTTACATTAATACGTCTTGTTACAAAATGGAGACTACATTAGTAGAAAAAATGTTCAAATGTATATATAATTCAATTATTCGTAAAATGCCCGTACAATAGGCATTCTTTTAATAAACTGTTTGTTTCATTATACATACCTACATACATAAATACATACATAGATACATACATAAATACATACATAGATACATATAGTGAAGGTATTTACAATTTAAATGTTATGTCATATTAGGCTTTCTTGATCGAGTGGCTTTGAAACTACTGGCCTTCGGTTCGATTTCCGGGTGTGGCTTTCGAAAATTCCCGGTTTTGGCACAAAGTTTGGGATTATGCCCAGCTCAGAGCTTGGATCAAAGAATTAGGGTTAACGAATTATAGGGAGACGAAGAATGGATTCTGCATTTAATGTGGCTACTTCTGCCAACCCTTCTGCGAATAGATTGCAATATGTTAAGTTAAATTATTAAATGTCATTTTAATACAGATCGCTTTTTCCCAGCAGATACCGTAGGGTATGAGCACTTGTCATGGGCTTTAGATTAACGAGCTCGCCACGCGTCGAACAAAAGCTTGATTGACAGCACAAATATTCGAGCGAAGTTTTAAAGGCTTTGCCAATAATTGGTGCTTCCACCCTACGTGTGTAAATTGTTCATAAATATTTTGAATAATTGTTCGGACAACCGCGTCTGATAGGCTTTGTGGGTACGCGACCTGTGTAGAGATATAATTTTATAAGTAAATATAGGTATCGTTAAATTGAATTCGTGTTGTTATTCGAGTTGTGGTAAAAATTATAATGATTTGCAAATAAACATATAATTAATTCGTATAATTTTGTTTACCATTGTGTAAATGTTAACATAATGGGCAAATGCTTTAATTTTATCGACAAATTATATCCACGAATGTGAATAATATAACTAATAGGGTACCTGCCTAATTTTTATTTTAATGTCCGTCTGGTAGATTATTTTAAATCATTAGACACGTATTTTTAATTTTCTTACAGAAACGAATACTTTCGACGATATGTTGATTTGAAATGTCGCGTGACGTCACTTCTATGTACGTTTTATACGTAGAAATGACGTTTTAGCCCCCACTCCTAAACTTTGATTCGTTTTATCTAAGTATTGTTTTATTATACGACAAAATAAAAAAATACGTGTCTAATATTTTTTTATTACCTATCTGACGGACTAATTATATTTTTAATTATCATACCCTGTCATCATCCTAATTAGCAACTAGGAATCAAAATCGAGCCGCTGAGTCAACTCCTGAAGATGCTCCGTGGAGGAGAGAAACACACGTCGAGAGTGGATCGAATCATTTTTTGCGTGTCGTGTGTGTTTTGTGTCGCCTCTTTGTTCCATCTGCTTGGTAATTCATTCCTTCAGTGGGATAAAACCTAAATATTTTCCCAATTGATAGAGTACCGAACCAAAAAACCAAAGTACCGCCTGCTTCAATTCTATAATATAACTAACATTAAATAGGTTTATATTGTAAGAAAAAATACCAAAAGCAAGTACCTATTTCCACCGCATGGGGTTTCATTTGAGCCCGTCTCCACTCTGTTCCCTAGTACACTAGCAAATTAAATATTAACACAGAGTCTACGGAACAGAGCTCAACGTCTACAGAATGTAGATTGGGACTCACCACACATTTTATATTTATTTGGTTAAAATATTAATGTATAGCTATGTATTATACTTACAAGATCTGCTTGTGCTAATGTTTGTCCAATTAATAACAGAAACAAGGAAATGATCATTTGTATTACATTTACATTTACATACATAACATCACGCCTTTTATCCCCGAAGGGGTAGGCAGAGGTGCACATTCTACCACAGTACAATGTAACACCCACTTTTCACTATTTGTTATGAGTAATAGGGGGTGAGCCATGAGGATATAAACCATGTAATAGGGGGTGAGCCTATTGCCATATACCGGGCACATTTCCAGACTCCGTGCTACTACTGAGAATTTTAAAAAACCCAGTAATACTTTGCCCGACCCGGGAATCGAACCCGAGACCCCTTGCCCTTTGTAATACTTAGGTAGTTTTTTTAGAATCTAGTACATTTCTGAAACCTATCCATTTAGTACTTGAAGACACCAGGACACAGGTTGTTCGAGGTTATGATCTTGGATATTGACTAAGACAAAACATTAAATTCATCAATTGAAAGTCTAAAGATAAATTAGACTATGTAATATATCTATACTAGTTCTTATATTAATCGAAAACCACTATTTAACCGACTTCATATAGAAAAGAAAACAGATTCTCAATTTAACCTGTATGTATGTATCTTTGTGTGCGATTATCTCGCGTTTGGCTGAACCGATTTTGATGCGGTTTTCAGAAAAGTGCGTGTCTGTTAACCGACTATAAAAAGAGGGAATTGAAATGTTTTTTTAAACCGAAGTTTGTAGAAGAATTATTCTTAATCCGACTAAAAGACCGTTTATTGTGTCTATAATACCAAAATCAAGATTAACTTTCATTTTTAACACTAAATTGAGAACAGGTCTCGTTATACCACGTTATAAAATTGTACACTAAATATTTTATGCAGTAAAACGAGTTTTCATATTTAATCTGTGGAAATACAGGTATAGCTTATAAAGTGGAACAAAAACTGAAACATTTTAACATGTTTAGAGTAATGTTTTGTATCTAGAGGTAGAATACATTAATCTCAAAATTTGTCTACTAATTATACCTAAATAGGAATATAAAATACATTTAACAAAAGCGCCTGTCAGAAATGTGACAGCAATATCGCGTACTGACAAAATTAAGGCGCGCATATTTCGTATAAAATGCCTTAGGCCACTGTTACCGTGTGATACAGACGAGAAAGTAATTTCCATGTACTCACAACTCCTGAAATATAACGGTATGTTTCATGAAAATATTTCTGTGTACGTCCTTCTATGATCGGTATTAAATTAATTAATATTATGAGTACATAATATAAAAATACTTATTACCAAGCTTGGGTCTTGGAGGGTGGATACTAAGTACGTTAATATATTTTATTAATATTTTAGTTATAGCCTTTAATCTTATTCTATATCTTACTTATATATGAATTAAGCCGACGAGTTTGTTTGTTTGTTTGAACGCGCTAATCTCAGGAACAACTGGTCCAATATGAAAAATTTTCTTTGTGTTGAATAGTCCATTTATCGAGGAAGGCTATAAAACATTACGATATGATATTCAGGATTTTTTGAAGTCATAAGAATAATAACAAGTGTTAGTGAAATCGGTCCAGCCATTCACGCGTGATCCGTGACCAAAGAAAAAGGGATTCATTTGTATTACCTATTGAGCTATACTGTGTATAAATAGTATTCAGATTGATTAATGTTAGTAATAGCACAGGGTATATAATTCAGCACTGTGTTTACAATACAGTCAGACAAACAAGAAAAAACTGATGGCTGTACATGTGTGTCCACTTAGAGAGTGTATGTGTTTGAATTAAGGGTTTAACTTTTGGCGCAACTCAAAAAAGTCCCCAAATAAGACTATACTGTATTCTACTACCTAAAAGGGGTAAGAAATGGTTCTTGAAAAAACTCATCAATCACCAGCCTCTATAATCTCTATCTAACTGCTAAGTGAAGGTCTCTTCGCACACAGAGAAGGAATGAGTTATAATCACAACGCTTGCACAAAGCGATTTCAAATTATAAGTCGAAATTTCCTGACAATGTTTTTCTTCACTTGGGAAAATTACTATAAATGTACCAATGGCGACCCAGTTTATTTTCTTATTGAGTTTGAAGAGGAAACTATCAGATAATTCAGTAGTTAGTTAGTTGTGTTGGGTTAGTAACGTTTGTGTATGCAAATGAATGTAATTTCGGTTGAAATTGTTTAAATATTTGCTTAGATACATAGGACCTAGTCAAAGTTTGCGTTTACCTTAACAAGATCGAAACGGTACTGCGTGTAGCCCTCTGATTGGATGGTTAAGTTGGAGCTGGCCAATCAGAGGCGCCGGACGTCATAAAAGTGTCTATCGAGTTTGGCGTAAAACAAACCTGCACTGGGTCCTCTGGTTCAAACTGCGCCAGGGAGTTCAGGACAGTGTTACTTTTACAAATATTTGTTTTATTGTTGTTTTAGGAATCATTTTGTGAAGAATATTATGTGTATTGATATAGTTTTCCCAATCACAATGAAATTGAAATGAGAGCAGGTCGAGCTCTTAACACCGGTATTTAATATTTTAGTACCTACCTACTACAGACACTTTGTTACAGAAAAGTTGTGATGTAATGGTCTGATATATATATGAATATGTATAGTAAAGGGTAAAAAGTAATTTTTAGTTACAAGTAGGTATATCATACAGAAAGACAGAGAAAGAGAAATAATTTATTAAGTACCAATCACGATGCACCAATAATACATAAAAAAATATTAAAGAACAGCAAACAAAACAACAACAAAAGTAAGTGCAATATTAAAAAAGGGAACACAAGTACACCACTAGATATTTCCATTGTAGTCTTAACTGTAAATTCTTAGTAAAAAGTTTGATCACGTCTGGGCCAACTGTAGTAAATAATATTTTGTTGCATAGTTTGAGTTTTTGTAAGGCTAGACCCTAGACCGAAATATTTAAATCAAAACCCTTATTACAACAAGTTCTTCGTAACTATTCAGTCAGTCAGCGAAAACCTGATTTATGTTTTTCACAAATCATACAAAATTAATATCATCATAATTATTAAATGCACTTTTAAAATGTGTTTGTTCAGTTTTCCGACTAAACAATTTCAATATTAAAGTTACTCTGAAAAATATTTATTTAACCGACTTTAAAAAAGAGGGATGTTTCAGTTTGCCCTGTATGTGTATAGGAATGTTTGTGCGCAATTATCTCGCAATTAGCTGAACCGATTTTGATGAAATTTTTAGAAAACTGTTTGTCACACGTAGTAGAAGGGTTTAGTATATGAATTAACCTTTGGAATGAGCCTCACCTAATTTCACTGACGGACTGACCGACAGACTATTATTTATTTTGTATTTGTTGACGTTTCAAAAGTACCAAACTATGGTTTAATTGAAATAAATGCTTTGACTTTGACTTTGACCTATTCGAATTAAATTATTCGATTATTTCAAACGTAATTTATAAAATAATTATATAGAGGTAACTTGTGTGGAAGTTTGACAATCACCAACAACCAATTTGTTGGTCATACAAAGAAGAACTGTTAGAACGGAAACAGCCGTTGGTCGCTCCGACACCAAAATAAGTACAGAGTAGGTACGACAATAAAATGGGGTAGTTGCTTAAATTTTATTTTAATGTCCGTCTGGTACATTAATTTAAAACTTTAGACACGTATTTTTTCTTTTATCACAAAATAAAATACTTTCGACGATATATTAATTTAAAATATCGTGTGACGTCACAGCGTGTCATTTTGTAGCACATTATGACGTTACGACCTCCCACTCCTAAACTTAGCGCCATTTTATCCAAGTATTGCAACTTATCACGAGAAAACAAAAAAATACGTGTCTAATATTTTTTCATTAACAAACTGACGGACTAATTAGATTTTTAATTTTGTTTCCTTGGAAACTACCCAATTCCCATCAAAATGCAGTAACTAGCACCAAAACCACATACCGTCATGTATCTTTAAACAAATTCCGAGACATCCACAAGCTACACAATAACTTCGTGTGTCTGTATTTATTACCTGGATGCAGTTGAACTAGCAATGAATAGCCAACAGTTCTAGAATCCTAGGTTTGTGGCCGGACAGACGAAACACTAAACAACATGTTATTCTAAGCTTATTATATCGACGTACGGTTCGCAAAAACTAAAACTTACAATGTTGGATATTATTTATACAAGAATCACACTAATATTATAAAAATATGACTGCTGTCGTTGGCCGAGTGGTCGCAAGTGCGACTGCCGGGCAAGGGGTCTCGGGTTCGATTCCCGGGTTGGGCAAAATAAAACTGGGTTTTTAAAAAAATCTCAGTAGCAGCTCGGAGTCTGGAATTGTGCCCGGTATATGGCAATAGGCTTACCTCCTATTACATAGGAGTCATAACATTAATAGTGAAAAGTGGGTGTTAGGTACATTGTAAAGTGGCATAATGTGCATCTCTGCCTACTCCTTCGGGGATAAAAGGCGTGATGTTATGCTATGTTATTTTTGTTTGCATGTTTGTCCGTTAATAACGCTGAAACTACTAAACGGATTTTGAAGAACTTAGGTGATAGGATTTTGTTATCCCGATTAATTGCTTCCATGGGAAAACAGGAATCATAATACCTCTATAGGCGGAAGAAGTCGCGAGCAACAGCTAGTATAGAATAGTGGCAAAGTAAGGTAAGAATGTTTTAACGGAAGCAAATTATATTTTTCGTGAGTTAGGCTTCATCTCAAAAAGCTCGACCCCTTTTGAAGATTTTGCGCTGTCGTTAAGGATTATACTGATCGATAATTCGATATCTATAAATGTAACATAACATCACGCCTTTTATCCTTGAAAGGGTAGGCAGAGTTGCACGTTATACCACTGTACAATGTAACACCCACTTTTCACTACTTATGTTATGAGTCCCATGTAATAGGGAGTGAGCCTATTGCCATATACCGGGCACAATTCAAGACTCCGTGCTACTATTGTGAATTTTTATCTATAAATATAATACCTAAATATGTTGCCTAAATTCGAAATGTATACTTAGGTATCACTATGTCTTACTTGGTTGGATTTGTGTTAGATTTATGAGGCATCCCATTTTAAAAGGTAGGTATTGTGTATAAAATCTTAGAAAATAATTACTATAAGTAAATAGATACTAAAATATCTCTGTTTACTTTTTCTTATTATTGCTATCAGTACAATCTGGTATGTATCCAACAGTGTGTATATTTCGTCTCTGTAATTGCATTGTGCGCACGCGCATAAACGGCAGCCGCATGCAAAGTATGTAAACACAATGCCTTGCATGTCTAATGGCTGCCGGCTTTATAACAAATTGTTTCCTTCAAATAGACAGAATAGATTAAAGCCATGAGCTAATAACGGAGTTAGGTAATTCTTACGTCCGTAAAACCTTTGCCTCGTTGCCCCAATAGTCGCAAGTACGACTGCAGTGCAAGGGGTATCGGGTTCGAATTCTGGGTTGGGGAAAGTATTACTATGTTTGTAAACAAAATCTCAATCGTAGCACGGAGGCTGGAATTATGCCCGTTATATGGCAATAAGTTCAAACCCTATTATATGGGACTCATACTATAAATAGTGAAAAGTGGGTGTTACATTGTACAGTGGCATTAAGTGTCATAATGTGTACTGCGGCCTACCCCCTTCGGGGGTGATAGGTGTGATTTTATGTTATGTTTTATTTTTATTTTAACGGGTCTCTGTATTATTGTAAGGTCCGGCAAGTCCTGCTCAAACATCTAATAATGGGCTGACTTAGGTGATAGGATACGATTTATCCCGATTGAATGCCCCATTGGATTAAACAGGAATCATATTCTACGTGAACGAAGTCGCGGGCAACAACTAGTTGAGAATAAAATTCAGAAATAGTTCAAACACCCTGTTGACTGCACGGTTGGTGCGGTGGTTGGGCAACCGGCTGCCGTGCAACGTGTCGCGGGTTCGATTCCCGCACGGGACAACACTTTGTGTGATCCACAAATTGTTGTTTCGGGTCTGGGTGTCATTGTGTATGTGAACTTGTATGTTTGTAAACGCACCCACGACACAGGAGAAAATCCTAGTGTGGGGCAACGTTTTTTAAAAAAAAAACAATAATTATCAATTTTTAAAACTGTAGTGTTCAGGAACATCCATTAATCATAATTTTTCATCTTGAATGTTGAATCCAGTACAAAGTGTTTGTTTGTTCATTCTTTCCGTTTTAATACCGAGTTGCATGTGTTCGTGGCACACGTATTTTGCTCTTTTTAAATTTATCTCAGACGTTTTAAATTCGTTTATTGTTTGTTTTGATAGCATATTTCTGTGGGCATTAACTATAGTCTAAATCATTTCATTGATTATAAAAGCTCTCAACAGAAGATCATCTAGTGTTGCGGGTGGGCGTCGCTGATTGCTTACCATCATGGCGTCGGTGATTCGTCTGGTCGTTCGCCTCCTATTCCATAATAAAAAGATAAAATAAGGATAAAAGTTTTTCATTTTTGGTCAATGATAGTAAGTAAGTAAGTAAGTAAGTAAGTAAATAAATCATTTATTTGCGTAAAACATGGTATACATTGGTGTTAATATTATTACAATAGCTCAACATGTTTCGCTAAGATAAAACATAGCATGCAAAAGTTTGTTATTTTGCCAGAAGTGAGCAGGTAATTAACATTTCACATTCATAAAATCACATAAACTATAAAAATTACATTCATTGAGCCACTTGTATAATTCGATCTTAAGTCTCCTTGTGTTCATTACTTTAAAGCGACTTGGTAATTTGTTATAAATACGTACGCACATTGCTAAACAGTTTTTATTGTATTTGGCAAGTCTTGGCAAATCACTTAATAACCAGTTTATGAGGGTCTCGTCTGTTTCTAGGATTGATATAATGTGCTGATTCAAATAATCTCTTATTGTTAGTCACAAATACACATACCTCATATATGTACAGACACGGCAGAGGTAGCAAACCAAATCTTTTAAACACTGGTCTACAAGAGCCATCAGGTTGAAGACCACTCATTGCTCTGATGCACTTTTTTGTGCGACAAATGCTCTATTCATATTGGTGCTATTACCCCACATTACGAGGCCGTATCGCAATAGCGACCCAACATAGGCGTAGTATGACATAATTGCAGTTTTTATGTTAGTTATATTTTTAACCTGCTTCAGTGCGTATACAAATTTATTTATTCGAGTGCTTACATTATCCACGTGCTCCTTCCAGTTAATATCTCTATCTATTGTTACGCCTAAAAACCTTGTATGTGTTACCTCTTTTAGTTTATCTATATTAAGTAGTACATTATTTTTATTATTATTTGATCGATTAAATTGAATATAAACGGATTTATCTAAATTTATTTTTAAATTATTCATGTCAAGCCAAAGCAGTAATATTATTATGGTATAAGAAACCAATGTTTCTTATACCAATGTATAAGAAACCAATGTTTCTTATACCAATGTACAACTCAATAGTTGACAGATATATTTTGCCTATAATTTTGAACCGCTCCAGCTTGCGTCAATGCATTAGTTAGATTCACGTAATGATTATTGAACTCAGTAGCTATTTCTATAGGGTCTGTAACTACAATGTCATCCAATTTAATTGCATCTATGTTATCTTTGAGGGAAGTATTACTTATAACATTTTTAATGACATTCCAAGTGGCCTTACACTTATTGTCTTGTGTTTCTAGAGGTATATATTTTATGTTCGCGATTTTTTTTGAGCTGTAAATACATTTTTTGAGCAAATAAGAATATTTTGTGTATTTCATTCTATTAGAATTATTTTTGTTGTTATAATATTCGTAACGTAGTTTTCGTTTTGTAATGCAACTTTGTCTAAGATACCTACTCACCCACTTTTGCGTGTTTTTTGTATTACTGTTGACCCTAACTCTTACTTTAGGAAAACAGAGATTGTAAAAAAGACACCATAGGTCATGAAATTCATTAAAGGCAGGGTTTAAATCTGTATTCATGTATACATCAGACCAGTAGAGACTCTGTAAGCATTCCCGGCATTTCCGGATATTATTTAGGTTGCAATCTCTTCTACCTCTATAAACGTAATAAATTGATGCCTTTTTTGGTACACTTTCAGTAGGAAAGCTAAGCATTTGTGCTGTGTCATGATCCGAGAGATGCAAAGGTAGTACAGTTGAGGTAGCATTGGGAATGTTGCTCAGAATATGATCAATACAGGCCAATTTACGTGTAGGAATATTTATGTGGATTTTTAAATTATAATTACTGCATAAGTCTTCTAACTGATTAGTGATATTCCCTTTTTTTAGTGCATTTATATTCAAATCACCAGCTATAACTAAATTAACTTTAGATTTGTATTTATTTATTAAATCGTGCAAGAGTTTGTGTAGTTTCAATAAAAACGGAGTTGGATCAGATTGAGGCGTACGATAAACACATATTATAACTAAAATTTACCGCCCATTAATTCTATGCCGCAGGCTTCAAACGTATTTTGAGTTGCATAGTTTTTAACCAATAACAATTCTTTACAATTTAGTTCTTTTGTTACTAATATACAGGTGCCACCACTTTGCCGTTCTCTACAAAAGTTTGCAACCATAACATAAACATATAGATAACATATAAATATAGATAAGATCATCGACTTCGGTCTAAAACATCAAGGTCTTATTATCGTGCATATTCACCTGCGAATGGATAAGCAGTGAAATGAACCAAAGCTGCCTTGAACTCCTGTAATTTCCGAGTTTCATGAAGTTATTTTCAGCGAAGGCTAAACTGCAGTTAACAATATTTCATGAATTCTTAGCGTGCAGTGCAGGCTGTAATCTAGCTGTTACAGTAACGAGCGGAGTTATGAAGTACTGCAGCTGAAACTTTCATAAATCATTGCTGAAATAACGGCGGGAGGTTTACAGGTCTTTTGGGTATATATGAAAGTTATGAAAATAATTTCCTAATAGTTAAAAGGTCGTTCGAAACTTTTGTGAATTGATTCTGAAATTGAATGAGAAGAATTCATGTATACATACCTATAAATCGCTGAATGTGTTGTTAAGCGTAAACCTCGAGAACATCTGAACCAATTTCATTAATTCTTTTTTGTCTGGATTAGGAATATGAATGTCATCTATATGCACAAATGTAAATGCAATAAAGAAAAAATAACATAAAGGTTTCATTCGAATATTGCAGGCAAAACCGGTGGCGAAAGTTAGTTCGTAATATAGATTTTAGGACCTGGTGTAATTCAATAGATTAATTATGGAAGTATCATTGATTTAACATAACAAGGTACATAGTACAGTGAAATTAAGTGCCGTAATGTGCAACCTGTACCTACCCCTTTGGGCGTGATGTTATGTTATGTTATGCAAGTCACTTTGAGACCACACAGATCACAGATGTAGGTAACATCTTTACTGAATAGTACAATAACATACGCTACCATTATGTATTATGTGACTTAATACTAGAGGTAAACATACCATTGTCCCATTATGCAGTAAGTGTATAAGCAGCTGAACTTACCTGTAACAATAAAATAATAGATATGTATAAATGATACAATAGAGCAAGTTTGTAAAGACACCATTGTAAGGTTGCGGTCCTTGTGTTTAAAAAGTAATGCATTAAAAGTATACTAGTTATTTAATTTAAAAAAAGAATTTTTTTGAAGTACTGTTTTATTCTTTAGACGTCATAGTAAGATCGCAATTTTTTTAAACGTTGCCTTCCACTGGAATTTCCTTCTGTTTGCAACCACATTATATACGCATCACCCGGAATAACAATTAGTGGAATACACAGTGCCTTTATTGATCCATTGGCGAATCCATCCTGATAACTTCTATACGAATATAGAGGTAGAGGTACATACATACAAGCAGGCAAGTTTTTTTTTGATATTTGATGGGCCGACGTTTTGCCACTATCTCGGCTAGTGGTAGGTGATGATGCGGTCTACGATGGAACACGTCATACCATAGGCAACCTATTCACTTGGTATATAAAAGGTAATGTGTACCTCATTCATAACTTTAAAAAAATCCAAACGCTACCCGCTGTCACAATGACCACACACTGCAAGTTCTCACATGGTCGGCCAAGTGAGACAATGTCAAGTGCGAGGAGGCCACTGCTGGGCAGATGAGCACTAAACACGTATCATTTACTACAATGCAAGAAACATATGGTTACTAAACTCAAAAGTAGCTAAGTTCCATGGTCTTAATTAAATAATATAAGGTAATATAGCCCTTTATTCCGAACTTTTGTTGCTTGTTTTGTTTTTATAAAATGTCCCTATGACCAAGTTCGATGTGTCTTCTGACATAGGCCTCCTCCACCTGCTTTCATTGCACTCTGTCTATTGCCACTCTGGTCCATAAAGGTCATGGTCTTAATTAATACGCACATATTCAGTGGCCGTTAAGATATACAACGCAAATCTGAGGGCACAACAAATGTATTTATAGAAGACCCATGCAACTAGACTCATGATTCGTTATAAGTCTTAGTATTTAGTCTATGCACGGAGTCGCAAGCTTAATTAATGCACTCTTTTATGGAATAAGTAAACGAGCAGACAGATCACCTAATGGTGATCACCAATCGGCGCCGCCCATGGACACTTGAAACAAAAAGGCGTTACAAGTGAGTGACCGGCCTTTTGAGGATTATTTGCGTTTCAGGGATTGAGTAGGAACGGGGTGGTTTTTAGTCAGTAAGAGTCTGACACTCCCTCCCGCCTCACCCGGGCGGGAGAAGTCATTGGATGAATTTCCCCCCTCAAAAAAAAAACAAAGGGATTGGGGAGATTGGGGAAGAGGGGAGGGTGGGGGTAATTGGGCCTCAGGTAACCTCAATCACATGAAAAGACATAACACAAGCGTTTTTCAAGTCAGTTTTCCGTGAGGCAGTGGTATCACGTCGATCAAGTCGGCCCAGCAGTGCTGAAGCATGGCTCTCCCACACTTGGAGATAAATACAAGGATATAGATAAAGATAAGGTGTATATTCTTGTAGCCGTAGTGGGCCAGAAGCCAAGATACCGCTTTTCAACAAGATTGAGAGTTCAAGACCTGGCAAATACCAAATTAACCTTGAAACCAATACCAAGCTCCTCTACCATACAACTAGAGGTAATATAAGTGAACCAAAGCCTAGCACATGTTACAAATACATAATATACCTAATATCGTAATCTGCGCCTACACTTTCGCCCCTACATGGCTTGAATATAAATCTGTTATAACGGCAATATAATATGATTGGCATGAGTGATACATTATAACTGGGTCGGCAGAGCTGCTGCGATTAGATAACGCAAATAAATTCAATATATGAGCCTCATGCGTTACAATTATGGATATTGATTTTATATTGCTAATTTATTTGTGGTTGCGGTCGCTGGCGAATTTTGTTGAATTATTTTATTAGTATGGAAGCATTTGTCTTGGGTTATTTAAAGATTGTGTAGTATTTAAGAGGAATGGATATTTATGAGTGAGTGTTCATTGAATTCGGAGCTGCGGACAACCTAACGGGTTGCCGGGGCTCCAGCTCGAAGTGCAGGAGAAGGAACGGGGTGGATTTTAGTCAGTAGGTAAGGGTCTGACACTCCCTCTCGCCTCAACCGAAGCGGAACACGTCATTGGATAACTTTGCACCTCAAAACAAAAACAAAAAGAGGGCGTTGGATATCGGTTACTTAGAGGCAGCTGATCAGGAATTAAGTAGGGAAACCTAGGTTTCCGTACCGTAAACATAGGTAAATTTAAACTGTCAAACACCAAGCGGTCATCGGTGACCGCGACCTGTTGTTCTATAATTGTGTCTATAATGACGGTACTCGACGAGTTAAACTGAATGATATCTTGTGATCGTGACAGCCTCGTTGGCCGAGTGGTCGCAAGTGCGACTGCCGGGCAAGGGGTCTTGGGTTCGATTCCCGGGTCGGGCAAAGTATTACTGGTTTTCTTAAAAAAATCTCAGTAGTAACACGGAGTTTGGAATTGTACCCGGTATATGGCAATAGGCTCACCCCTATTACATGGGACTCATAACATAAATAGTGAAAAGTGGGTGTTACGTTGTATAGTGGCATTGAATGCCGTAATGTGCACCTCTACCCACCCCTTCGGGGATAAATGGCGTGATGTTATGTTATATCTTGTGATTGTGACTGATATTATGTACTTGAATAAAAAAATATCGAATGGCTTTGTCCTTCCCATCTGTACACAGACAACATAAGGCTCCTATATTTCATTTGGTAATAGTCTTGGAGTTCATAAGTTTTTAACCGTTGGTTCTATTTCTGAACTTTTGCCTAAAAGGCGAGAAGAAATATTTTAACACAATTCATAGGGCAATTTGCTAGAATTTACATATTTAAATTATTCATTACACAAAAATGAGATATTTTGTGGTAAATTCTTTATTAAAATGAACACGTTACATAACACGAGTATTCGGGAACGTGTTGGGAAATTTTCTACTAAAAGTACCCGCTTCCAAACTTTTGTTAGGATATACTTTCTCACATTTTTAGCCGACCATTAGCAGGTGTTAGCTATGTGCTAATGTATGTAGAGGTCCATTTGTACATGTAGGCTACAATGAGTAAAGGTATGAAGTCTTATTATCATTTTACGTTTTACTGAGACGGAATAATTCCCTTTTATCACGAAGAAAAATATAGCTTAGGAGCTGCATGCTTTGGTTATTTGATTATGTCCCATAGTAACGGCTACAAAAGCCTTATATTATAGATTTCCTCTACATAAAAGGTTTTACCATAATATTCACGATTGGTAGAATTAGGGTGTGTCCACATCTGGCGAATGCGAATATGCGGTTTGCGCGCTGCCCGCGAGCTATGCGCGTGCAGTCACGGCAACAGTTTGGTGCTCAACTCATACAAAATTCGTATAAATACTAATTTTAAATGCACGCGCATTCGCGGTGCATTCGACAAATGTGGACGCACACCTTTTTTTAAATCATCGAGTGGCTGCTCCCACCTTCGTGAGGCGGAAGGGAGTGTCAGACTCTTACTGACTAAAAACTACCCCGTTCCTTCTCCTGCGCGTCGAGCCGGAGCCCCGGTAAACCGTTAGGTTCTCCGCGAAGAGATCGAGTTTTAAAAAGTTTAAACTAAAAACTGTTTTGCACAATCCTTCAATTACTACTATTACACTGTCAAACACCAAGCGGTCACCGGTGACCGCAACCTATTGTTCTATAATTGTGTCTACAAAACCGGTACTCGACGAGTTAACTCAAACACAGCCACAGGGCAGATTTAGTGACAAGACCATGTTGATTCTAGTTCCTTATTTAATCAGTCGGGCCTAACTACACCACATTATGTAAAAGTCACACACATCTGAGTAGGGTTTGCTAAAAAACCTTTTCTCCAACACTCTTACGTTAAAAATATTTATGTATTTTTGCGTTCATTTCGGAGTGCGGTGTGGAATTCATGTCATTTTTTGCAAATGTTTCAAGCGACTTAGTCCTTTCGAGTTTATTTAGTTATGTCAGGTTTCTGTGTGGCAGAGCTTACGTTGAAGTGTACAGTTGTCTTTATTAAAAGAGAATATGTATACGACGTGTAATACCTCTACGACCTATGTATGTAATATTAAATAACCTAGTCTTTTTGTAATGTGTGAATTTGTTTATACTAGTAGCCTCTTATTATATTTTCAAAATTATTCATTAATTCTACGCTTTCGTAAATATTTGAAGACCTAATTGAATATCATGGATTTTATTGTTGAGAATGTGGATTTTAGTTTTTATATTTTAGTATTGGTAGATGTTGCGGCATTCCTAAAAGGAGATGGTGGGGCGAACTGGACATCTATGACAAGGATTGGCCGCAAAAAGCTTTACATAGAGAGGAGTGGAAGGAGGATAGGGTGGCCTTTGCCCTGCAGTGGAACGATAATGAATGAAAATAATAAACAAGTAAATAGGATAAGATATGTGGGATAAACTAGAAGAGAAACCTGCTTACCTTGTCAATGAAAGACAAGTCTTATGGTACATAAAGTAAATTTCAGTTCAGACAACATCGTTAGCATTTTTCCTCCAACAATAATATCCAGCGTCACTTCATAAAATGATCGTGAATTTTACAAGGTACTTTTACATATTCAAGCTGAATATTTTTAGAATTTAATAGGTTTTCTTTTATCTAGTCTGAAATACCAGAGTGCAGGTGTGTGGTGTGGGTGGGTAGCGTTGGTGAGCCCGTATATGTATATACCTCTACATAGGTAGCCTTTTATTTCTAATAGCGTTTGTTTTCAAATTGTTGCAAGCTTCGTGCAGGTTCCGATTGGAAAGTCGGGTTGCATTTCAAAATACGATTTTGGAAATATAATCGGTCGTAATACTGATATCTTCAGCCTGTGATAGTCCACTACTATATGCCTTATTAATATAATGTTACTTAAGTATGGTTTTCACCTGATGGTAAGCAATTGGCTTCGACACCTGTAACACCAGAGACGTTACAAGTGCGTTACCGGCCTTTTGGGTATTAGGAATTTGAGGATTGTTGGGGATTCGAGGATTAAGGACATTGGGGAGAGGGTTAATTGGACCTCCGGTAACCTCACTCACACAACGAAACACAATGCATGGTTTAATCAAGAAGCGCAGCTGCCTAGTCTCTTGTTATAAGTATCGTGTAGAAGTTGGCAGGGTAGTGAAAAGTATGTTCTCTTCTGCTGTAACCATACAGTATTAAAATATTATAATTACCAAAACAGTTTCAAAGTGGACATAGACCTACGAATAGACCTACATGTCTCATCACTACGAACACAGATAAAAACATTACATGAGTCTGAATATTTTTTTATTCATATTCAATTTGATTTTCATGGAAATGTATGTAGAACTGAAGTTTGTCTGAATAATATTATGCGGGCAGAGCACAGGCCAGACACAATGATCTGGTCCCAAAACGCCAGACACTACAATCTAGACATTTCTGATAAAGAGGACGAAATCTATGAATACGATATTAGGACAATATTTTTATCTAGTTACATTTGTAACGAAAAAAAGGAATAAGTACTAAGAGACGGTTCCAAGAGAAAACTACTAGTTTTTGAAACAAACAAAGGTGTTCTTTTTTTTTAAAATTGTGGCTTTGTCTTATGTCAAGGGCATTTACATGCATACAAATTCACATACACATTACACCCTTACCAAGAACAATAACATCTGGATCACACGAAGAAAGTAACCAGGCCGGTATCAATCTCAAGACATGTTTCACTGGAGCCGGTCACCTAACCACTGTGCCAAAGTAGGCGACCACCTACCATAGTTGCAATAAGATAAATACATTTTTCATGTCATAAACATCTAACGCAGAAGGTCAACTTAGTAGTTAATTGTACGATTATCTCGTGACCTACGTATCGTGGGTTCAGTTCCCGCGTAAACAACATCTGGCCAGATGTTTGTTTGGACATGTTGTTGTCATACAAAGTGACTACGATAACATTATAAGTACATAAATCTGTCGAGCCGAAGACTCCCAACCGGATTCCGATGAATATTTTGTATTTTGAATGTCTTTGCTCGTCATTTGTTTACTATTACAGATGCGGCACTGTATACAGTTTGATTTGATTGTGATTTGATAAAGAGGAAAGATTTGATTGTGTTTTTATAATAATTATTGTGAGAATTGAAATGACGGTAAAGCTGCAAATCGTCTGCGTAGAAGTGGAAATTAGAAGTGATAACCATGGCAACGGTGTTAATAAAAATGAAAAAAAGCGAGGTCACAGCAATCGGAAAACTATTGTGAGACATACTAAAAAGCTCTACTCTAGAGGGGCTCTTCCTTATGAGTAGCGTGCGCGCTGGCGGCCATGTTGCCCAGCCTACTGCCCCTCATGAAGAAGAGTCTCTCTGTGGCTCGAAACTAGTTGAACTTTCCTCAGTATTTTCACGAGAGTAACCCACGATTTTAAGTTAAACATTTAATTATTTGTTTTTTGAATGGAATACGCTCTAGAGCTAGTGCAGCGATTTGAAAAATGCTTTAGCTTTTGGAAATCTTAATTTTCAGGAAGTAACATAGGCACTTCTCATACATACTATTTTCCCTCTGAACGGCTGCGCAGGGGTGTATTTTCTTTATTCATCTAATAGTCAATCTCTGAGCTGGGGCAGTAACTAGACGCCGTCCAAATGTGGATAATGTTTTACCTAATTTTAATCCGAAATCCCTTGGCCGAAATGAATTGAAATCATGAAATCAATTGCGCCATCAGACAACAAGGAAAACAAATTAAAGTTCTATAAAAATAACTAGCATTAAAAATACTATTGATGGTAATTTTAGGAAGAAAATGAAATGTTTTTACACTACAATATTACACTATTGTATAAATATAACAGCGATCAAATCCAGGACCTTGTGTATCGTCCATTTTAATCCTTCAAGGATTACACGACAAGGCTTTAGTATTTTCCTTTCAAATCTATTATTAGAGGTAGTATTCGTATGAAAGTAAGATTACATAACGTCCTTAAGATTTCCACACTTGTTTTTGTTGCAAAGTATTGTTCAATATCATATACTTACAGGTTTTTTTATGGCATAAGCCGGTAAACGAGCAGACGGACCACCTGATGGTAAGCAATCAGTGCCACTAAAAGACATCCGAAATACCAAAGGCGTTACGAGTCCATTTTGCCTTTTCGGGGTTGTTGGAGATTTGGGAATTGTGGAGATTGGGGAAGGATGTAATTGGGCCTCCTCATAGTTGCAGCGGTTTTGGGAGGTTATAGTGGGCTTGTCTCAATAAAAAATAAATAAAAATCTAAACTTGAAATTTAGAACTTAGTTATATCTTGACACGATTTAGAAAAAAAACTAGCGTCTAGTCTAGACCCAGTTTTTATTTTGTGTCACCGAAAGACACGTTCGTATTTTGTGTTGATCTTGTGACATAGATTTTTTGTTGCTTTTGCCATTTTGGGCGTTATTTATGATGTTTAGTCTTTGTATAACCAAACAATTTAAGTTATACTTACTAACTGTAACTGATCAAGTACTTATTGTGCTTATTTTTTTATGGTAAACGAACAGATGAATCACTTGATGGTAAGCGATCAGCGCCGCCTACGGACACCAGAGGAGTCTCAGGTGTGTTTCCGGCCTTTTAAAAAGGAATACACTTTCTAACTTTATTGAAAGTTTAAAAGTCGTATCAGTTCGGAAATACCGCTGACGACAGATCATTCCACAGTTTCGATCATCATCATTCATCCTGTGCGAGGAATGATGATGATCAAGAATGATCAAGATGAATAAGCTATGAGAAAAGCGCACAGTTGTGGCCTGCCAACCATCTAACCTATATGATGGGGATGGATATCCCGTCGTGAGAGTCGTTGGTGAAAAAAAAAATTTAATAAGGTCTCATAAGGTTTCTAATTTCCTATATACCACATCCCTTTTCTTAAGCTTTACTTAGGACGTTTGCTTAAAACGGATTGGCGACCAGAACTTAAAGGTCCAAGTTACCAGCAGCTGTAGCCAAATGCCATTTAGCGCTTGTCTACATGTAGAATAGAAGACCAAATTATTTGGAATTGATGTAAATTTTGACACTTGCCAGTGTCATCCCCATTACATTTAGTTTTCTACTATCTCTGTAGACAAGCGTTAAAGTGGCGTTTGGCTAAAGGCACAGATATTCTTTTGCTCAATTGATTGACTTAGTAGTAGGTAGTTTTAAAAAGTTATATTAGAGCTAGTCTGGTTAGCAACTGTCTAGCATTAATAGTTAAATAGAGGCCGAACTATACACCTTAGCGATATATAAATATACATTCATCTTCACAGCTTTGGTTCACGTCAAATTATTTTTAGATCAAACACGATTGTGTGCTGAAATAGTTTAGATGTTATTCTATTCTTACTTATATTGTTAATGCGGTAGTGTATATTTGTTTGTTAGTCGTTCTTTTACATCATAACAGTATAACCTGCACGGTTGGCGCGGTGTCTGGGCAACTGACTGCCACGCAATGTGTCGCGGGTTCGATTCTTGCACGGAACAACTCTTTATGTGATCCACAGATTGGTGTTCCGAGTCTGGGTGTCATGTTCGTGAACTTGTATGTTTGTAAACGCACCCACGGCACAGGAAAAAACCCAACAAGGGGGCAACGTTATTAAAAAAAATAATAGTTGGAAGGCTGGGTTAGCGAAAAAGGCTTTTTTATGGCATAAGTCGGTAAACGAGCAGACGGATCACCTGATGGTAAGCAATCGGCGTCGCCCATTGACACCTGGAATACCAGAGGCGTAACAAGTGCGTCACCGGCTTTTTGGGGATTGGGAGTTTTAGGATCGTTGGGGATTCAGGGATTGGGGAGATTGGGGAAGGGGAAGGGGAAGGTAATTGGGCTTCCGGTAACCTCACTCACTCTCACTCACAAGGTTGCCTTTTTTCTTTTACTTCGCGAGTGAAGTCGTGTGTTAAACTAGTTTACGTATAGAACTATTTGTCTATGCAATACGTGATCTGACAATACTTTGTGTTAGCTAATATTTTAGCACATTCATCTTTTTAACCGACTGCGTTAAAATGTACATTCGTCAGCAGGTCAATCTATCCTTTTGTATCAAATATCTTTGTTACATTTTCAACTTTATTGTTTTTGTTTATAGTCGAAAATCTAATGAATAAAATTGACAGATTGGAGGAAGTTGATTTGTTGGCGACTGTAGGTACCTATACATATACATATGCACCTACGTATGTGGTCATTGTATACCTAAGTATGTATGTATTTGCATATTTTAATGTAAAGTCGGTTGATTTTTGTACTGAAGTGCTTAGGTGATTAGGTTTATGTTCCATATTACTTGTTTATGTAAGAAAGACTGTCTCGTTGGCTGAGTGGTCGCAAGTGCGAATGCTGGGCAAGGGGTCTCGGGTTCGATTCCCGGGTCGGGCAAAGTATTACTGGGTTTTTAAAAATTACAGTAGTAGCACGGAGTTTGGAAACTTGCCTGGTATATGGCAATGGGCTCACCCCTGATTACATGGGACTCATAACTTAAATAATGAAAAGTGGGTGTTACATTGTACAGTGGCATTAAGTGCCGTAATGTGCACCTCTGCCTACCCCTTCGGGGATAAAAAGGCGTGATGTTATGTAAGAAAAAAATAGTTACCTTGACTTAAAGTTTAATTTTTAATGGTGTCTGATTATTTGCAGACATTAGCATTCACACATGAGTGCAATATTTACTTAGCAATCAGAGTGTCTAGGTCAAGTGGTTGCGACCGCGACATTCAAAACTGAGGTCTTATATTTTTGAATATCGGTTGGAATTGGAATGGGCCGGCGAACGAGCGATGGAATGTCTAATGGTAAGCAAGAAGAGAAACAGAAGAATAAGTGTGGGAGAGCCATGCTTCGGCACAAATGGACCGGCTCGACCGGAGTGATATCACGGCCTCACAGAAAACCGACGTGAAGCAACGCTTGCGTTGTGTTTCGTCGTGTGAGTGAGGTTACCGGAGGCCCAATTACCTTCCCCTTCCCCAATCTCCCCAATCCCTGAATCCCCAACGATCCTCAAACTCCTAATCCCCAAAAAGCCGGTGACGCACTTGTAACGCCTCTGGTGTTCCAGGTATCCATGGGTGACGCCGATTGCTTACCATCAGGTGATCCGTCAGCTCGTTTACCGGCTTATGCCATAAAAAAATTCAAGTGGGTTGCTGGCTTTTTGGGGGTTAGAAATTCGAGGATTGGGAAGGGTAGGCATCTGGCCTCCGGTACTCACCCATGCGGCTAAACATACGCAAGCATTGTTTTACGCTGTGGCATCAATCTGATCGAAACCCATTCGTGCCGAAGCATCTCTCCCACACTTAATTAAACTTTTTAATTTTGACGGCCCATTTGCCATCATGTTTATGCTTATGTCCGGAGGTTTAAGACGCCCACTTCTCATGCATGAGGGTGCGGGTTCGAAACCTACCAACGGCAAGTACCAATGTGACTTTTTTCGAGTTATATGTACTTTCTAAGATTATTTAGACACCACTGACAAACGGTGAAGGAAAAACATCGTGAGGAAACCTGGACTTAAAATTTCTAATTATAAGTTTGAAATCGCCAACCCGCATTGAGCAAGCGTGGTGATTAACGCTCGAACCTTCTCCGTGTGAGAAGAGGCTTTGCTCAGCAGTGGGCATTTATAGGCTGTTGATGAATTTTGACGGCATGATTGGAATCCCAGTGTAGGACAACGTGTACTTTGTTCCTAATTTCAGATTGTACTAATAATACATTCCATTTATAAATGTGTTGATATCTAATTATATTACTCGTATATTGGTTGAAATTATTAGTATGAAGTGTTTAATTTATGATGTATTTTAAGTGTGGGAGAGCCATGCTTCGGCACGAATGGGCCGGCTCGACCGGAATGATACCACGGCCGAGCAGAAAACCGACGTGAAGCAACGCTTGCGTTGTGTTTCGTCGTGTGAGTGAGGTTACCGGAGGCCCAATTATCCTTCCCTTCCCCAATCTCCCCAATTCCTGAATCCCCAACGATCCTCAAACTCCTAATCTCCAAAAGGCCGGTAACGCACTTGTAACGCCTCTGGTGTTCCAGGTGTCAATGGGCAACGCCGATTGCTTACTCCGTCTGCTCGTTTACCGGCTTAAGCCATAAAAAAAATGATATATGTTTAATTTGTGAACCTGATTGAAAAAGAGTAACCTATGGAGTTTCTTGCTCGTTCTTCTTCATAGGAATCTTGAAATGAGCTTGCAATGAGCAAATAGCTTCCCTTTTTAATTTTTTGTTGACGTTCAAAAGTGCCTTTCCGGTCTAATTGAAATAAATGATTTTGACTTTGACTTTGACTTTGATATGATTTTGTTTTACTTAAATTGAATTATGTTATTGGTTTTTTTTATTGATTTTCAATTTTATTAATTAGCGTATTATCTAAACCTCGTGGGACACAACAGTAGTTTATGAATAAATAAATAATAATCAATTTCTAATAGGTATGTATGTACTTAAAAACAACAGTACTCAGGTACATGACCTTATTAATAACAAATAATAGTTTGTAGGTATTAACACAGATTCGGCCTGCTTATACCGTTACAGAGAACTGCTTGAACATACCTCACTTAGTTACTTATTTAGTATGTTTTTGTGTACGAACGCGGTACCGTCTCGCGCGCGGGGTTATTGACCTGGTGTTAAGGACCGGTTACATTATGTCAAACGTGAGTTTGTCCGGATATTGGTGTTCGATTTGGTTCAGTTTTTGAGTTAGTGCTGATAGGGATTGTGGAAATGCAACATAGCATAACATCACACCTTTTATCCCCGTAGGGGTAGGCAGAGGTGCACATTATAGCACTCAATGCCACTTTACATTGTAACACGCACTTTTCACTATGTATTTTATGAGTCCCATATAATAGGGGGTCAGCCTATTGTCATATACCGGGCACAATTGCAGACTCCGTGCTACTACTGAGTTTGTTTTACATTACATCATGCTTTTAAATTATTGAAGAGGATGCTATCAGTGTACACAATATAACACTATAGTTAGTCTACTTAGTTATGTTACGAGACCCAGACAATACCTCTAGAAAGTGAGCTACTGAACTATGGGTTAAGCGTAATAACGCTAGGGTAATGAAAGATTGCATAGTACCTATTTAGGGGAATGAAGTTTTATGACTATGACTACCTCGTTGGCCGAGTGGTCGCAAGTGCGACTGCCGGGCAAGGGGCATCAAACCCAAGAGGTTTGATTCCCAGGTCGGGCAAAGTATTGCTGGATTTTTTTCACAAAGTCTCAATAGTAGCACGGAGTCTGGAATTGTGCCTGGTATATGGCAATAGGCTCACCCCCTATTACATGGAACTCATAACATAAATAGTGAAAAGTGGGTGTTAAGTTGTACAGTGGCATTAAGTGCCGTAATGTGCACCTCTGCTTACCCTTTCGGGGATAAAAGGCGTGAAGTTATGTGATGTATGTTTTATGAATAAGTGTTCAGTTTATATCTGGTAAAGATCCCAGAGAGCATTCGATTCGGAGCTGCGGACAACATAACGGGTTACCGGGGCTCCGGCTCGAAGGGCAGGAGAAGGTACGGGGTGGCATTTAGTCAGTAAGAGTCTGACACTCTCTCTCTCGCCTCGCCCCGAAGGGAGAAGACTTTCGATGCTTTCTCCCCTCAACAAGAAAGTTAATGTCAAACAAATTAATAAATCAATTCCAGTAATTTCGATTGAACACTAATTAATCTTTCCTGTCCGTACTTTATTTTATTGACATTTGCTTGAATAATTACCATTTTATTTACATACATTAATGAATTAGTAAAGTGGTTTTATTTAACTTATACATTACTGTATTATGTTATTTTTCCTTTCCTTTTCTATAAAAAAACTGTTCCCACACTAGGATTTTTTCCTGTGTCGTGGGTCAAAGTCAAAGTCAAAGTCAAAATCAAAATCATTTATTTCAATTAGGCCAGAATGGCACTTTAGAACGTCAAAATAAAATTAATATTAAAAGTGAAGCTATTTGCTCATTCCAAGGTGTAGATTCCTATGGAGAAGAACGAGCAAGAAACTCCATAGGTTACTCTTTTTCAATCAGGTTCACAATACAATTTACTAGTTACATAGTTTTGCTGTTTGGATTGTGCGAGAACAATGTAACACCAAAATAGAGTCAAAGTGATCGAAAAAGAAAATAACCTTAAGAACAATAATACAGTCTGGAGCTGACCAGTCCCAGTTGACGGCGCCCGTTCACGAACATGACACGTACACCAGCACCGCCCAACTCAACCATATTGTAGGGAATCGAGCGACCCACTGCACGCCCTGACATGGGTGCATTTACAAACATACAAATTCACATACACATGACACCCAGACCCGGAACAACAATTTGTGGATCACACAAAGAGTTTCTTCGTGCGGGAATCGAACCCGCTACACCTTGCGCTGGAGCCGGTTGCCAGCCACTGCACCAACCGTGCAGTCAATTATGCAAAATCAGTTATGCAAAACAAACTAAAAAAACTTCCAATAGTTCTAAGTGATATTTTTTCTGAATTTATTAGTAAGTAACTAGTAAAAACCAATAAAGTTTACTATAATATTTTTACATGTTCAGCACACACAGACCAATTTATAGGTAATAATGTAACGATACATACAAACAGACATTAGTTTACACTTGTGAATTGACATACAATTATCAAAACAATCGTATACTCAAGCTGCATATAAATTGTATAGTTTTACATTGAACAGTGCAGTCGTTTCCGAGGTGGGAACATAAAGTTATGTAAAAGAAAACAGCTGTTTATGCTAATATGTTGCTTGTAAACAAATACTGGTATTTAATATATTATACAACCACCATTGTTTGTTGTTTTATGAAGATATTAATTAATTCTTCTTTTTATTTATAGTACCAAGAAACTTCTGTATTACTAAGAATAGAAATAATGATTGTTGATAATATTCTATTATAAATACTGTGTTGCTAGTCCACTGCTGTAGGCTGTGATTGTCTAAATAAGGGGTTTACAATCATCTCCAGTCCACGCCAGATCTGGTTTAAGATAATAAAGATCTAATGTGGACCCCTGTGGTTAGTTCTCAACACCGGCGGCAAGACTAGGAGACAAAAGCATTTTTTTATATATATTTGATAAGTCAACGTTTGGCCACTATCTCGCCTAGTGGTAAGTGATGATGCGGCCTACGATGCACGTCAGTCTATAAGCAATCTATTCATTCGGGCCTTGTAACACTCTTCAAGACACACACACTCTGGCAATGAATTCCACTCCTTAACAGTTCGCACAAGCAAGGTTGAAGCGAAGCGTTTCATGTGAGGGAGTGGGATATCCAACATGAAGAACTTCGTCGATTGTCTTGTGGTACGACGACTGAAAGGACTAGGGCGAATCGAGTTGTGCAACTGCCGTTAGTCCGCACATTCGCCGAAATGTATCCGGTAAATGGCTTGCAACTATACTCCTATGTTCGAGGCTTTGAAGCCGGACCTTCACAAGCGCATCATCGTTGATTTTACACTACATTGTTAAATGTTAAACAGATAAACTTTAAGTGTCTTCAAGTGTAAGTAGGTACGTATCAAAACTAAAGACTTTTGGTCCATGTAGTACTGTTTTATAATAACTATCGTGAGACATACTAAATTAACTAAAAATCGCGGGTTACTCACGTGAATATACTGAGAAAAGCTCTACTAGTTTCGAACCACAGAGGGGTTCTTCCTCATGAGCAGCGTTGGCGCTCGCCTCGGTGTTGCTACTTGCGCATCTAGCCTAACGCTTCGAAACTAGTAGAGCTTTTCTCAGTATATTCAAGTGAGTAACCCGCGACTTTTTAGTTAACCCTGTAGTACTGTTTAAAAACTTGATCGATTATCAATTTAGACGTTGATTAAACAATTTTATTTTGTTAGTTCGTCATGTGACCTCTGATGTGTCACTGGTTGCAGGTAACTTCATTAGTATACAGGAATGTGGGTCTACTTGTTTGTTCATTTATTTATTGTAGTCTTTGAGAAACTGGTCTGACTGACATTTGGTGATACAATGTGTCAGTTAGCGTACATAATTGCATAGGAACTAATGCTCGATTTTAAAGGCTAGTTTCCTATTTTTGAAGGGGTAAGCAGAAGTACACATGTTTTTATAATTTTTAGTTAATTTTCTAAATTACAGTACACAGGTTAAATGACCAATTTTAGCTAACAATTTAGTCCCGTTTCCGAGTAATAACGAGCGAGATTATTTCTATACATCACATCAGACACTATCTGGTACGAATAGCAGTTATTAAGAACATAGACTAATAGTTTGGTTAATCCGGGTTGACCCGATTGAAGCTGAGACTTCTTGCTCTCTCGAGTGCAGCCAGCATGGCTATTTACTATGCAAGGAAGAAAATACAGATTCAGGTTCAGTATAGAAATAGTATTGGTCAGCTACTGAATCGACCAGTGGACCAGTTTTCACTGAGGTATGCCAAAAAATGTGTGTCATAGTGATTTTGGATATCTGCGAAAATGTGGTATAGTTTTGAAACAGTACATTTTTACTGAACGTATATTGGGTTGTTTAGGTAGATAGTAGTCCCCGCTATCACCCTTCCCAGTATGCTACACTATTAATAGACCCCTGTAAAATCACTACATAGTATAAAACAAAGTCGCTATCGCCGTTTGTTTGTCCCTAGGTATGCTTAGATTTTGATGCGGTTTTTTTAATAGATAGAGTGATTCTTAAGAAAGGTTTATAGAGGTATGTACAATACATGCATATTGTACTCGTGCGAAGCCGGGGCGGGTCGCAAGTGGAGAATAAAGTCAAAGTCAAAGTCAAAGTCAAAATCATTTATTTCAATTAGGCCAGAATGGCACTTTTGAACGTCAAAATAAAATTAATATTAAAAGTGAAGCTATTTGCTCATTCCAAGGTGTAGATTCCTATGGAGAAGAACGAGCAAGAAACTCCAAAGGTTACTCTTTTTCAATCAGGTTCACAATACAATTTACTAGTTACATAGTTTTGCTGTTTGGATTATGCGAGAACAATGTAACACCAAAATCCAGTCAAAGTGATCAAGAAAGAAAATAACCTTAAGAACAATAATACAGTCTGGAGCTGACCAGTCCCAGTTGACGGCGCCCGTTCACGAACATGACACGTACACCAGCACCGCCCAACTCAACCATATTGTAGGGAATCGAGCGATCCACTGCACGCGCCACCGCCAATGAGACCTTTGAGTGAGCATGACAACTCCAAGCTGACACAAATGACTTCTATTAATCTAATTTAATATTAAGTTAATTACAGGGCTCTCACATTTACATTGGTTATATAATTTAAAAAAAATATACAATTTAGCAATATAGCTGTATTATTTACGATTCCATTAAAACAACAGTGTTTTTAGTTATCCTGTGGAGCCGGACTAGCCTGCATCCGAGCATTTTTATCCTCTATATATTCATTAAGTTTGTAATATGCTTGTCTACATGCATGTCTATATACATGCTTGTCTACAATAATAATAGTTACTGTCTCTGTACTGAATCAATCAAAACAGTTTTAAAATATACTGAGTACACAGTTACACATTGTACAAGGAGTATGACAAAATAGACTTTATTCTCCTATTTATAAAGTCTAGGTATACTAAGTAATAATAAGTACCTAGGGATGACGTCACTATCTGTGCATCTCAACACTGACATTGACATATGACATGTAGCTACTATATGTTCTTACTATAATAAAGTAAATATGTAATATGCATAGTCCTGTCATATGTTATACTACCTGTTGCCCGCGACTTCGTCCGCGTAGAATTTTAGAACATAATTTTATTTGTTTCAATTTTCCAAAATAAAAGTAGCCTATGTTATTCCTTAGTACATTAGCTACCTGCCAATAAAAGACTTGCAAAATCGGTCCAGCCATTATCTAGAGATTAACCAATACAAACAGACAGACAAAAATTGTAAAAAATGTTATTTAGGTATGTGTATCGTATGTAGAGGTATAATTCACTAGCTACTTCCGCGCGGTTTCACACGCTCTGCTCAGCTCCTATACGTCGTAGCGTGATGTTTCATTACCTATAGCCATCCTTAATAAATGCGCTATCCAACACAAAAATAATTATTTAAATCAGACTTGTAGTTACGGAGTTTAGCGCGTTCAAACAAACAAACAAAAAAACAAACTCTTCCGCTTTATATAATAGTATAAGATATGCATGTAGTAAAAAGCGGTTATTTTAATATTACAAACAGACACTCCGATTTTATTTATCTGTATAATTGTATAGATGCCTACTTATTATCACTTGGGTACATATAGGTAATGTGAGTTTTGTGTAGGTACTTAATATAACTGTCAATTTGCTTTTTAAAACGTCGCAAACTAAACGAAATATTTAATGCTTAAGAATTTTTTTATTTGGTTCATAAACGTATGTCGATTTAGCAAGGGGCTTACGTTGAATTCTCATCGGGTATAATATAATAATAATAGGGTAGATGTATAATTTTTATTTTAATGTCCGTCTGGTAGATTATTTTAAATCATTAGACACGTATTTTTTATTTTCTTACTGAAACGAATACTTTCAACGATATATTGATTTAAAATGTCGCGTGACGTCACTTCTATGTACATTTTATACGTAGAAATGATGACACTCCTAAACTTTGATTCGTTTTATCTAAGTATTGTTGTATTATGCGACAATATAAAAAAATACGTGTCTAATATTTTTTCATTGCCTAACTTACGGACTAATTATATTTTTAATTTTCATTGTCATTGTCAACAAATACAAAATAAATAATAGTCTGTCAGTCAGTCCGTCAGTGAAGCTAGGTGGTCATTCCAAAATGTAGATTCGAATGGAGAAGAACGAGTAAGAAATTCCAATCGTTACTCTTTTTAAAATAGTATTTTCTACAATGTCTCTGATACATATTCCAATATTATATCCAATATTGAATAAAAAAAATATTCTGAATTTTTACGAACCGCGCAATATAACCCAGTGTGTTTGCTCCTTAAGCGTAGCTTGGGATCTGTTTCACATAAAGTGGTCGAAACCTTTGCTCCGTGGACTGTTTTTGTATGAACGTGCATTTTTTGTGCTCGCATTCAATTCATTAAAAAACACTGTTACAGTCGACTTTTATTTCTAAATGTCTTTGTTATACATACCTCTATAATGAGATCAGTATACATAATTTAACATCGCGATTTTTAATTCTATTATTATCCTTAGACAGATGTACAGAGAACTGATCCGAAAGAGAACCAAAGTTATAGACATAGCCCAAAGGATCAGTAAGCTGAAGTGGCAGTGGGCCGGCCACATTAGTCGAAGAACCGATAACCGTTGGGGTAAACGTGTTCTAGAGTGGAGACCGCGTCTAGGCAAACGCAGTGTAGGGCGCCCTCCAGCTAGGTGGAGTGACGACATCTGCAAGGTGGCTGGCAGTGGTTCGATGAGAAGAGCTGAAGACCGAGCTCAGTGGCGTGCTATTGGAGAGGCCTATGTCCAGCAGTGGACGAATACAGGCTGATGATGATGAGATATACAGACTAAACAGACTACAGACTAAATACCACATCAGACTACACTTTAAAATTGTAAGTCTCATGTTATAAAGGGTTAGTTTTTGTTCACACACCGGGCATGACTTCAATTCTGTGTCATACAGTGCAGGGTATCATTTGACTTAACAGTTCAGTGTTTAATTTGCTCACGTTAATTGACTTGTCGTAATTATTGTTTATTGTTGCAGTTTACGATATGTGTGATGATGTAATGACATGTAATGACATGTAATACATACACACACCTGGACACCTGGAGACTTACTACAAATCTTAGAAACAACAACTGATCAGATAAAATATAAACTTATTTTAGTTTCTGGCCCTAGTTCTTGATTTTAGAGTGCACACAAAATTAAGTATCACAATCCGAAACTCCGTCCTACAACAAATACCTACATTTTGGAATATCTGAAAAACGTCCAATATTAGGTACTTTCACTCGACTTCGAAATCGAAAACCGAGACCCCATGTTCAACAGTTACACTCTTGACCAGCTGACTAGCGACGCAGATTTTGGGACAGTTACATAGCATAACATAACATCACGCCTTTTATCCCCGAAGGGGTAGGCAGAGATGGGCATTATGCCACTGTACAATGTAACGCCCACTTTTCACTATTTATGTTATGAGTCCCATGTAATAGGGGGTGAGCCTATTGCCATATACCGGGCACAATTCCAGACTCTGTGCCACTGCTGACATACATACATACATAACTTCACGCCTGTTTCCCATGGGGGGAGGCAGAGACTAAGGAACGCCAATTACTACGATTCTTACATACCAATCTAAAAACCCAGTAATACTTTGACCGACCGGCCGACCCGGGAATCGAACCCGAGACCCCTTGCCCGGCAGTCGCACTTGCGACCACTCGGCCAACGAGGCAGTCAAAGTGACAGTTTGGGACAGTTAAAGTGTACTAAATTGTTAAACCAATATACAAAAATTAGAAGACATTAAGTGAACAAAAACTATGTAGATGTTTTGTTGTTTTATTGAATAATCGTAAAGTCAAAGGTTCAGTGAGGTCGCGATAATATTTTCCACCGTTTCTGAGAATACCGAACATATTGTTAATAATATTGTTTGAAGTACGATGCGACGCTTTGTAAAACTATCCTTTAGTATTTCACTTTATTTCACAGATTTCAGAACTATTTCATGTTATTTCAGCTGTAGTTGTGATGCTTAGCTTTGTGTTGAATAGTTTTTATTAGAATCAGAATCATTTATTTGTTAAACATAGGTAGTTTACATAATAAGGTCTTACATATAAAGATAGTCCACTATGTTTTGCCGTGATAGACATACAAATATATTAGGTACATAAATAATAATATACATTAGATTTCGTCATAATAGGTACCAGTGTCACACGGCGCAAGACAATCCACAAACAGAGAGAGATGGCGGGAGATCGTGAGGTAAGCTGTGTCGGCCTCCAACACAAATACGGCCGCCTCAACGTGACCACTGCTCTGTTAAGAGCGAAACTACAGAGAAGAAGAAGAAGAAGAAGAAGAAGAAGAAGAAGATAGTAGTTCCAAGCGGACTTAATAATTATTTTTTAAATTTAAGCGTGGTTTGACTACACGATTGGCTAAGTGGCTGGGTAACGGCCTGCTGGGCGATATGTGTTGTGGTGCTGATTCAATTCTCGCACGGAGCTCACCTTGTTTGATTCGCATATCGATGCTGCGGATCCGAATGTAAGTTTGACTTGATTTTGACTTGTATGTGTGTGTAAATATGTGTTTGTAAATCCACCATCGGCACAGGAGATAATACTATAGGTGTACGACAATGTTTTAAGTTAAATCGATAGTCTTAACATACTAAGAGTACTCACACATAAACCATGTGTTTTAATACAATTTTATAACATAACATCATGCCTTTTATCTCCGAAGGGGTAGGCAGAGGTACACATTGCGGCACTTGATGCCACTACAATGTAACACCCACTTTTCAATATTTATGTTATGAGTACCATGTAATAGGGGGTAAGCCTGTTGCCACATACCGGGCACAATTTCAGACTGCGCACTACTACTGAGAATTAAAAAAAACCCTTCTAATACTTTTTTGCTCGACCCGGGAATCGAACCCGAGACCGGTAGTCGCACTCGCGACCACTTAGCCATCGAAGCAGTCTTATCTCCATCTAATATTCACACTACTAGCGCAATCTCTATAACTAATTAGTATACCTGAGTGATTCTCACCTAAGCTTAGACGTGATGATGTCTAACGACACAGCATCCGGTCTCTGCACTAACTGGTTCCTACTTCCTAGAAATATAGCTCGTATCTCATAATATTGTAGTTCATACACCTGTACTTAGGTATTTCTAGGAAGACTTAAAGTGCTTGTGTAAATGTTGTTTCATAGGGGATAGTTCTTGAGCATGAGAGATATAACTGGGTTTGATTCTCAGTTTCTGCTGGTGTGAAGAGTAATTTTATTTCAAGTAGGTAGATTTAAAAATGTAAAGGCACTTGTTTTTAAGGGGGGAAAATCGTCCAATGACTTCTCCCGCCCGGGTGAGGCGAGGGAGTGTCAGACTCTTACTGACTAAAAACCACCTCGTTCCTACCCCTGCTCGCTTTTTATGGGATAAGCGGTAGACGAGCTGAGGAATCACCTGATGGTAAGCAATCAGTACTGTTCATGGATATATTATACAACACTAGAGGAATTTCACGTATGGTGTCGTATTTTTTTTGTGGTACCAGCAGGTAAATGAGCAGAGGGATCACCCGATGGTAAGCAATCGGCACCGCCCATGGATACCTGAAACACCAGTAGCGTTGCAAGTGCGTCACCGGCCTTTTGGGGATTAGGAGTTTGAGGATTGTTGGGAATTCGGGGTTAGGAGAGATTAGGGAGGGGGTAATTGGGCCTATGGTGACTTCACTCAGACACTCACACGAAATTTAAAGTTAAATTGAATTTTAAAGCGGTTTAGCAATAGAAAATGTGCATTAATTTTCTTACAGATTATTCATAGAAATTGGATTAAAATCAAGATTGACTTTTGCAGATCATTAGGCGATTTATTATGCTGATGTATTTCTACAAAAAGTTAGTTTATACTTTCTCAAATTGTAAGCATTAACTTGAATACTACTTTGTATAGCTTAGCGCAATTGAAAATACTGAATACAACTCCAAGTTATTTCGTTTCAAAATTGAACTTTTAATAGATTTTCTAATCTTAACAGCTTTACATTGAACCGTAGTTTATCTGAAAACTGTTCTGTGAGGTTATCAGCAGTCGTAGTAGTGTAAAATGTACGTACAAAAACATATAATTTATTTATGCATCAATCATTGACAGGCTATTTGATTTTAAAACTTGGTGTACTGCAAAAGAATTGGTAATGCGATAGCAGGGGTCATTTAGAAAAAGTACCTACCCATGAAATCATAATAAAAATAATTTACAAATGAATATAAATAAAACAATTGGTTACTTGCCAACTAGTCAAATTCAATACTTTTTTTCAAACTGTCAAAATGACAGTTTTCTATGAATTTTGTACGCGATTGTGTATTGTGACGTCACGGTTTTTTAGGGTCAAACAGGATGCTTATTTTTTAAAAAAATGCTGGTTAAATACTAAAATTAAGTTAGTCATAAAATCAATTAATGAAACTGTGACTATTTTTTAATATTTTACTACAGTAAAATTCAATACATTGAACAGTTGAAATAATTTATTTTTGATAAAGGAAAGTAACCAATTTTTTACTATCAAATAACATTTGACTAAAACCATAGACCACTAAAGGTGAGCAACTGTAAAGTTTCATCTTCGAATTCTAAGGGTTAATAACAGATGGCAGCACTGTGTAAGGGGTGAAATGTCGAACAGGAGAAGCAAAGGAAATAGAAGTGGATTCCTTAATGAGGCTCTGACCAGCTCCTTTGTTACGGAAGGGACGATGTCAAAGGATTCCAGATGTCTTCAGTAAAAGCGAATCCAATACATTTTAAATGCAATCCAATTATCTTAGCCTTTAGGTTGTAAATACCTTAGATTACAGGAAGAGTTATTTATAGCGTCCTTCCTTAGATACTGCTTTGTTCCTGTTCAATTGTGTTTTTTCTCTTTCTTATCTTATCTTTTATGGTAATATTTCGTTTGAATATCGATGGAGGATTTTTATTTTTATCTATATCGCGCCTGTTGTACGTTTAGTATGTTTCGATGAGGAAAGTAGAAGTATGTTGTATTCATCATAGCAGGAAACTTCAAAAAAGTAATTACAATTTACAATATCACGTGCCTGATCGGACATTGAACCTTTGACATGTCATGTCGCAAGTTCAATTCCCGCACGGAACAACTCTTTGTGTGATCCACAGATTGTTGTTGCGGACCTGGGTATCATGTATGTTTACTTGTATGTTTGGAAACGCACCCACAACATAGGAAAAAATCCTACGTAAAAATATACCTAAAACTTCGTGATCAATAAGTAAACACACCTATGAAAATAACATAGCATAACCTCACGCCTTTTATTCCCGAAGGGGTAGGCAGAGGTGCACATTACGGCACTTAATGCCACTGTATAATGTAACACCCACTTTTCACTATTTATGTTAAGAGTCCCATGTAATAGGGGGTGAGCCTATTGCCATATACCGGGCACATTTCCAGACTCCGTGCTACTACTGAGATTTTTAAAAACCCAGTAATACTTTGCCCGACCCGGGAATCGAACCCGAGACTCCTTGCCCGGCAGTCACACTTGCGACCACTCGGCCAACGAGGCAGGCAAACCTATGATAATACACATCTACATATGTATATAGGTAAGTAAAACATTTTGAAAAAACGAAAAGCATTTTAAAACGGTATGTAACATAAATCACGGAACATCATAATAATAAAATGAAATGAAATGTACTACTCATAATATTTTCATTGTACGGCAGCATTCCTTTGTATGAGTACATTCTAGTGTTGTACTGATATAACTGGTAAGTTTTTATCTCGAAATATAATGGTAAGTACGGTTTGAAAATCTATTCTTTGTATGGTAAATATAATAATATGATAATTCTGACCCTACCGACCTTTCTAGTGTGCGTCAGGATTGCTCCGCCAAGTTATCAAATCAGAAAATGGTTTCAGCCAAAAATTTGTCGATATTTGTCAAAATCGAAAGAAACAAACCCCGTATTTGTCAAAGCAGAAATAAAGAAGTTATAAGCGTTTTAAGTTGGCCGCGCAATCCTGACGTCAAGGACTGCGCGGCCACGGAGATCTCAGCAACTACTTGGGATAGAGAAATAATTCCTTTTGTCAACTCAAGTCTGTATTTGTCAAGATTTGTCGAAAAATGAATCAAAGCTCTATATCAATATTATAATTAAATATTCACCTTGAAAGTCATGGCCGCGCAGTCCTTGATTTGCTATTTTGTTTTTAGTATTTTTTTAATTAAAATTGAAGACTTCATATAGTATAGGAGTTAAAAGGAGAAAGGTCTTAATTTGTCGAAACTGACAGCTTTAAAATACGACTAAAGTGTAATTAAACAGACGAAATCAATTTAAAACACAAAACTCGTGGCCGCGCAGTCCTGACGTTACTTTAAACCATGATATCTCAGTAACTATAGTAGCTAGGATTTGGCTGTAGACGTCCATATAATCCTCATATTAACCCCATTAAAATGACATATCCTTTTACCCTCAACACTGTTTGGGACGCGAGTAATCTCAAGAATTATGTTACCCCATACAATGTTCTAGTAGAGTGACCATAATTTCAAGACCATAAGTTCAAGACAATACAGTCTAAGCGCATTTCTGTTCTGGTTTCTATTGTTAACTGATAAAAAACTTTTTTAATATTTAGATATTCTTATACATTATAAACAAAATGTACAGAATTATATTAATAGAATCTTGCAAGTTACTGCTCGTGGAAATGTTAATTATATCTGCTAGCAAATCAAGGACTGCGCGGCCATGACTTTCAAGGCGAATATTTAATTATAATATTGATATAGAGCTTTGATTCATTTTTCGACAAATCTTGACAAATACAGACTTGAGTTGACAAAAGGAATTATTTCTCTATCCCAAGTAGTTGCTGAGATCTCCGTGGCCGCGCAGTCCTTGACGTCAGGATTGCGCGGCCAACTTAAAACGCTTATAACTTCTTTATTTCTGCTTTGACAAATACGGGGTTTGTTTCTTTCGATTTTGACAAATATCGACAAATTTTTGGCTGAAACCATTTTCTGATTTGATAACTTGGCGGAGCAATCCTGACGCACACCCTTTCTAATATGTCGATAAGATTAACTGGTTTTGGTATTTCTGAACTCGACAATTTTCCGACAAGTATCCTTACTTTAAGTTTGTAATGGTAGTTACTTATTAAATGTAATGTAACTAATAATTATGAGCTCCGGTCTTGGCTTGAAACTTATCGAGTGACTTTCTCGAATAATTGCGGTAGTAAGCTGCATTATACAATTATTTAATATAGTTGAAAAGTTGTTATATAGAAATAGTATGATAAAGTGACTTGTTGACTTATTAGCTAAATATTCTACTTAGTATTTTACGTTTATATTTTATAGAGGTATTTTACTTTCGTTACGATCTAATATCTCGCTAAAACTCGTGAACAGCTGAACCAATTTGTCTAATTTTGGTCTTAAAATGTTCATGGAAGTCAAAGGAAGTTATAAGAGATGACAAAAAAAAATGGCGATGTAGGAAATTTGCCGGATCAGCTACTGATTCGTATTTATGGCCATAACCTTTAAAGCTACCACAGACATAAATCATAATCTTTATACCACAATTGAACTTTACAAAGGTAACTGAATGACAAGAGACCAGATATACCAGGTATTAAGGGAACCTGTTCTGTTAAAACCTGTTGGTTTACGTCCCAGCACTATGGCGCATGTTTTACGACCATCATACTCCGCGAGCATGACCGATCGCGACCAGAGAGCTCTTGATAAGACTGTGTTTCAGACGCCTATCAAACTCTACCCACCTGTATTACCGCAATTGATTTTTAACTTTATTTTATTCATGTTATGGTTGATAATTTATTGAAGTGTTGGGGTACGTTGGTCTGCAGTTTGGCTGCTGTAGTTGTTGTGAGCTATATTGAGATTGAGACGTGATGCAGACTTTATAATATTGTTATTTCTACCGCCTTTATGCAGTCAGCTGACTTTTGTTATGGGTTATGAAGAGTTTCACATTCCATCTTTGATATTTATATATTCATTTCTTAGTAGATAGAGATGTTGCGTGATCTTCTACATAAGACACTTTACTCTTTTTAAAACGATGCCCCACACTACGATTTTCTCCTGTGTCGTGGGTGCTTTTACAAACATACAAGTTGACATACTTTTTATTTTTTTATTTATTTATTTCAAAAACAATTTACATTGTGTGTGAATTAAAGCTTAAATACCCATGACTTCAACAATTTGTGGTTCACGCACAGAGTTGTTCCGTTAGGGAATCGAACCCACTTTGCACGGCAACCCAGCCACCGCCCTAACCATAGGGTTGACAATCTTTTGCACAGACAGATTAGAATGAGGATATCTTAATGAGTAATATCATAACACAGAGGATTGTAGCAGCTAAATACATTGTCTTAACTACTAAACTAGCTTGGTTGGGTAACCTATTATATAAGCCTAAGTCTTGACACGACCCCTAATTACTTAACTTTAGATCTGATTAAAGTTTTAGACAGAAAAGTCTGGGATTTTTCCCCTTAACGTGGCTTGTCGGCTAAGCTACAAGTCTGTAGCCTAACAGTCGGATTATAGGCTTAATTACATCCACATAAGCAGACGGGACAAGCCCGAAATATTTTATTTCCGCGTGATTGGCACTGACCGTGACCTGGACCGTAATCCTTAGTCGGGCCACTCCCGCAGGGCTTCGGTACACCGGGTTCATTTGTCATGAACACGCAGATGATGGAGTTTCGAGATATGAGTCCGAATTTCAATTGTTTGTTGATGAATTTTGTTTTATTTTTGTGTTGTTATTTTCGTTTTTGTAGTCATATGTGGGGGAGGTGAAGTGCATCTTCGTTGCTTGGACTAGTGTGAGCGTTATGACATACAGTATTTGTCAAAGTGTTTATTATATTGACCCTAAACCAAGCACTTTAAAACATCAAAAATGAAAAGGCGCTCGTTCCAAAGTGTAATTTCGAATAGAGAAGATAGAAAAATAATGTTTTTTACAGTCTCATTGATACATTATCGAGCAAATAGCTTCACTGATGACATTTTTTCTTGAAATTACATGCATAACATTAACATAACATCACGCCTTTTATCCCCGAAAACCAGGCAGAGGTGCACATTACGGCACTTAATGCCACTGTAATGTAACACCCACTTCTTACTATTTATCTTATGAGTCCCATGTAATAGGGGGTGGAGCTTATTGCCATATACCGAGCACGATTCCACACTCTGTGCTACCACTTTCTTGAAATGTGTCTGTTATTATCTTTATCTGTTTTACCTGGAGCTATTACTATACTATTAACCGATCGAATACATCATGTTTTGATCCAGCAGGAGGGGGTGACCCTATTCTTTATCAACATCTATTTTGATTTTTTGGTCAACCGGAAGTCTATATTTTAATTTTATCAGGATTTGGAATAATCTCCCATAATATTTCTTGAAGACATGAACATTGTGGAAGATCATCTCCGGACAAACAGAAACAAAGACTCATAATATTAGTTTTCAATGCGACAGCGCATGGTCACACATTTATAACTTAATCTACCAATGAGTCTAGTGAGATTTTACATGGAGAAATATTCATACGTTGACGTCTTGAGAAGTTTGTAGTCATAATAGCAATATTTCTGCAAATCTAGAATTTCGTACGTTTTTTTGTTGACGGGGTAAACCTTCAAGAGACGCCTAAGTTTTTGGGGAAAAAGACTAGAGAATATGGGATTTGTACCTCATTATAGAACCTCCCCGGTGGCCTCGTACCTAACATAACAACAGAATTCACAAGTCTATTATCATAGGTACGTAAAATATATTTAAGCCAGCCTATCCGTAAAACTATTTATAGAATAACCCATGATGAAGGATAGACTAGTAGGTCATGACTGTGAAACTACAATAACAATGTATTAAGTATTATTAATTAATGTATTAGTAAGAATAAAAATAGTGTATTGAAATGAAGTATTTCAAAAGCATGGATTCGCTTGTCCAAACATTTAGTTAAACATCTTGAACAAACCGGTTGTTCATTGAGTTATATAAACCAGTTTATCACGGTCTCGCTTTGTATGAACTTTTCCCACATTCGAGGTTCAGGTTATACTGGTTATTATAGCTTGGTGTGTAACTTTGTCAACATTCCATTGTTTTATTTCACGCATGTATTAGTTATGGGGTAGGCAGACTTCCTAGTTAATGTGACATTTCAAAATATTTTTTCTAGAAGCTATTGTTAGGTAACATAAATGTAAAATATACTGTTACGGTTTATTTATGAAATTCAGTGTTTGTTTCCGTGTTCAACATATTTGCTTGTTATATTTTGTAGTTTGAAGTAAGTTAATGGTAATTTGTAATTATAAGTTTGTAACCAACCCGCATTGACCGAGCGTGGTGATTAATGATCAAACCTTCTCTGTATGAGAAGAGGCTTTGCTCAGCAGTGGCCACACACTATAGGCTGTTGTTATTCATTCTTATATTTTTACGACAGTGCACCAGTCGCCGCGTCGCGGGTCACGGATGCTTCTTATGAATATGAGCCCCTAGCATGGCTTGAAACTAATCGAGTTCCGAGTCAACGACAGAACCAATTCTTCTTACGTAGAGAAGGGTTTTGGTCCAGCGGTGAACTGTCACGGGCGGATTGCTTTATCACTCCAAAGCCACTCGACAGTTTTTGATTACTTATTTTATTTAGTAATTTATATTCGAGAATATTTTTCTTGTACTGTTTGTTTGAACGCACCAATCTCTGAACTTCTGGATCGAATTGAATAATTCTATTTGTGTTGGATTTTGGATAGTCCAACGCTAGAGAACATCATGCTACGTACGGCGAATAGGAATCGAGCAGAGCGGCCGAAACCGCGCAGGAATAGGCAGCTAGAAATAAAATATGAACGAAGATAAAGACAAAGACAAATTGATTGACAATACAAACGTTTGTTTGTATTGTCAATTACAGTTTTTATTATTTTATATTACATTAATTCACAGAAAACCGACGTGAAGCAACGCTTGCGTTGTGTTTCGTCGTGTGAGTGAGGTTACCGGAGGCCCAATTACCCTCCCCTTCCCCAATCTCACCAATCCCTGAATCCCCAACGATCCTCAAACTCCTAATCCCCAAAAGACCGGTAACGCGTTTTTAACACCTCTGGAGTTCCAGGTGTCCATGGGCGCCGATTGCTTACCATCAGGTGGTCCGTCTGCTCGTTTACCGGCTTATGCCATAAACAAATTAAATAATGATAATTTGCGTAGTAACAGAAACAGTGAACTAGTAGCCATGAGTATTTTATTTGCTTTAGTCACACAAGACCTGCAGGTCAGAATATTCACGCGAGCCACCGCCCTGTAGAATTAGTTAATGAATACTTACAAACCTAGTTTATTCGATATAAATCTGCGTATTGTTGCCTTATAGCTGTATTAAGATTATTTATCTTTTATTACTTGGCTGTAGAGGGTAGAGGCTTATCGTTTGGTCGCATACCGTTTTATTATGGCGATTATAGAAATTTTCAGTACGTTATGTAGTGTATAAATTTGCCACCAATACAACTACAATGAGCAACTAGCTTCATTTCTAAATTTTTTTGTTGTTGACGTTCAAAAGTGCCTTCCTGGTCTAATTGAAATAAATGATTTTGACTTCGACTTTGACTTTACATTATAGTTCAAACAAAGTTGACTTTGAACTTTCTGTGTGACGGATTTGCTAAAATCTTATCAACTATTAAGTAAAATATTAAATGATACGAATATTATTTCAGTTTGTATTAAATAATATGCTAGTAATAGCGTTAATTATTTCGTGTCTATAAGCATTCACATTCACAATGGCCGCCCTTGATATTTAATTTAATTTTAGCTCCTGTCTGCTACATTTATCGCCGTTCACATATTTTAACAATTAATGTTTCGACATGCACTAAAATAATCAAAAGTTCATATGGTAAACATAACATAATACTACATCACGCCTTTTATACCCGAAGGGGTAGGCAAAGGTGCACGTTACGGGATTTAATACCACTGTACAATGTAACACCCACTTTTCACTATTTATATTATATATCGGGCACAATTCCAGACTCTCCGTACTACTACTGAGATTTTTTAAAACCCAGTACTTTGTCCGACCCGGGAATCAAAGTCGAGACCCGATGCCCGGCAGTCGCACTTGCGACCTCTTGGTCAATGAGGCGGTCTTTATTACAATAGTGTAAAGACTACACAACCAAGTATACGCTGACAGTCAGTGATGTCTAAATATGACTAAGTATTAATATACAAAGTTCCAACACAACTGACTACCTCTTTGAGTAATAAGCGGCGTCCGAGCCATTGAAGCGATACCAATTAACCTGGCTTTGTGTCTCTAAAGCTTCACCCTATTTGTACATAACTATGTTTAGGTGGGTAAGCAGGGGTGCAATAATTTATTAGCTGTGTCTTCGTGGATGTGTGCTACTTAAATAGTTTAGAATGTTTATTTTTTGTTTTTTTTGATGACCTAACACTATATATCTAATGGGTTTTGATTTGGTAGTTTTATGCTGCATGAAATGCTGCACCCTAACAACATGTCTTAAATCTAAAATCTTAATTATTTCGTTCGTTATTGTAAAGAATACTAATAAGACTATAGGTTGTCTAGTAATTAGTAATTAATTTGGGTCAGCTCACGATGATTGGCAATATAAACATCAATACAAACAACATGATTCACTTAGACTTCAAATGGTAGGAAAAGACCTCAATGAACCATGAGACCACCACAGATAGGGTTCAGTAAGGCTGGAGCTCGTACGGAGCCGCGGAAGGCCTAACGGGTTGCCGGGGCTCCGGCTCGAAGAGGAGTAGGAACGGGGTGGTTTTTAGTCAGTAAGAGTCTGATACTCTCTGCCTAACCCAAGGTGGAAGAAGACATTGGATAATTTTCAAGCTGGAATGCTGCTTATGAATATGAACCTCTAGCATGGCTTGAAGCTAGTCGAGATCCTTGTCAAATAATTGCAATAGGTACATGTTGATCTGTTATATAGAATATATAAATAACAAAGAAAAAAAATACAAAGATATAAATAACTACATGCCATCTCCCACAATCGCATTGTTATTGCGCTATTTCAAAAATAACAAGTGAACGTCTTATCTCTATGTCACTAGTTCATCAATAGGTTATCTCCTATTACGCTGCTGATTTTAGTAACCCTCTAACTACAACTTAATAGTAACATGATCAAACGACTTCTTAATACGGTTGGGTTATATTTGTTTTTAAATAGATTGTAGGAAAGAGGATACACACTGTTTTCAACCGACTTCAAAAAAAAGAGGAGGTTCTCAATTCGACTGTATTTTTTTTATGTTTGTTATTCGATTACTCGAAGACCGATTTCAAAAATTCCTTTTTTGTTTGAAAGTGTGTTTGTCATTTGGTCCCATTGTCATGAAGTCAGGATCTGATGATGGAATCCCAGGGAAATTGATAGGATCTTTTAAAATTTAAAGGGGCGACAAACCCATAACACGATATATCTTAGGTAATGGTCACAGGTATAATCCACAATAAAATTGTAAACAGCTTAATAATGTTAGGTAGCTATTAAGGTTTGAATGAATAATTTTGTGTAAAACTTGTGGCACCGACTTCTCACCTATCAGTGGGTGTGTAAGCTATATGTACATACTTACGTATGTATGACCAATTATAGTAATGTTTTTGGATTTATTTTTTACTTTTCGTTTGTTTTTGTTTTTGAAGTCGGTTTTTTTAAACGCAATTTTTTATTTTTTTTCGATGTACGTTTCCTTCAAAGTACTGCTGTCTAAATAGTGAAAAGTGGGTGTTACATTGTATAGTAGCATTAAGTGCCGTAATGTGCACCTCTGCCTACCCCTTCGGGGATAAAAAGGCGTGATGTTATATGTTATTACTGCTGTCTATGGAGTATGATGTATTTAATTGAACAAAGTTGGTTAACAACAGTAGGTAACGATGATCACCCACAATGATTGCGATTACTATAATCATTCGTACAATTACTGCCTGACATAATTGTTACAATACTTTTAGGGAGTCTCTAATGGTCTTGGCGTAATCAACATAATTTTTGAACCATAATATTATAGTTGATTGTTTGACGTCAATTTGTAAGGAATATAATCGTGGTAATGTTTTTATTTGACTATTGATATTCTGTTTATTTAAAATTGTAACATTCAAAATAATTCTATGTGACATAATAATTAATAATTCTATTGACATCAAGTAATTATAATCAATCCAAATCATTGTTTCCAACTATTTTATAATTTTGTATGCTGACAAAAGCTAACAAAGCGTTTAAAAATGTTTTTTTTAAGACCCTCATGTTACCTATGTTTACAATGAATAAATGAATTTGAATTTAAATTTGAAACATAATCAATGTTGAGAATATATGTGGTAGTGTGTATGTATGTATTGTTAAATATTTCTTTAAACTAGGTACAAACGTAGTCCACGGTTTAATGGTTTCTAATTTTAAGAGACACGCTTCCAAACATCATGCTTCGATAAATAATTAGTGAACAGAGCGTAACGAAGGAAAACTAACAAACGACATATTCAGTATTATAGACATTATATTTCAGTAACGTAATGAGTGGTTGCTAGTGTGATTGCCAGGCAAGGGATCTCAGGTTCTACTCCCGAATAGAACAAAGAATTACTGGGCTTTTAGAAAAATCTCAGTAGTAGCACGGAATCTGAAATTGTGCCCGGTATATGTCAATAGGCTCACCTCCTATTACATGGGACTCATAACATAAATAGTGAAAAGTGGGTGTTACATTGTACAGTGGCATTAAGTGCCGTAATGTGCACCTCTGCCTACCTCTTCGGGGGTAAAAGTATAAAAGGCGTGATGTTATATAAAATAATAAAAATTAATAACCATCTAATTCTAAGCCATACTTTGGTGGTATGTGTGCGTTGATTTCCATTTATTGCTCGGAATACAAACATAAGCTAGCTATGTAATTCTATAAGTTCTGATTATACAGGTGAACTCATCGTTGACACAGTTATATGTAACTTTAATAAATGCACCTATTTCAATAACTTGTGTTGTCATTATAGAAAACTATTTCATTGGTAAATTTAAACCGTTTTGTTATTCTATAAATTTCAAAATAAGAAACAAAGAAAGACAAATACCTATTAATTATTCAGCACCAGACAAGATACAGCGTAAATAACATATAAATAAAAATAAATAAAAACATATTTTTCCTAATATTGAAATTGAAAATTACAACATTTAGTAAATAATGGTTTAATTTGACGATTAATTTTATCTTAAGAATAAGTTTCTGTCACATAAAATTTACTGAAGATACGCAACAATTATAATTACGTGTTTTCTGTTAAACTTCATAACTTTGGAAAGAAATTTCTGAATAATTCTGATGTTCACGTGTATTTTCCGTACTTAATGTTAGTTAATTTAATTAAAATGCGATTTGATTGGCTATTATATGATATACATTCGTTTGTTAATCATGTTTATAATTAACATGTCTATGTTTTGGTGTCAGTGCAACTACGGAACTAAGAAACCGGACATTACCTCTAGATATCAATTAATGCAATGGATAAAGATTGTGAGGGTTACGTGACTTCGTTTTGATAAAAAAGAAAAAAATTGTATGAATTGTATGAGGAATGATGTGAAAAATAAGGTAGTGTGCAAAGTGATAGCGACTTAGGGCTATATTCCCTATAAAAAGCCCTAATAGGAGAGAGTGGAAAAAAGAGATTTAGGAGATAGAGAAAGGAGATATGTATGTACAGCCTAACGAGGCTGAACTGGTCCAATGGGTCCAGTGATTGCAAGCGTCAGTCGGCCAAAAGGTTTCGGACTCAATTCGCACAACAAACACTTATGACTACTCCAACAAAGTTAATCAGCGCAGAACCAACAATACAAACAGACATTAATTAAAAATGTCAACAAAAATAATTCACGACCGATCAGAGCAGATTGGAAAGACACTGACAAGAAGTGTCTTATATTTATATTTCCTTAAGATTCAAGGTCGAGGGGTCATTAACCGCCGGCCATTTTACTTTTAGCTATATAGTTATAAATTGTCTTACACTGATTCAAAGTCACGGTTTTTGAGATGAAATATAATAATATGTATGTATAGTTGCAAGTTAAATAATATTTGATTGTTGTTTCTTAAATAAATTCACTAATATATGTAGAACAGAAAGTTAACTGGGATTTTAATTGTGGGCGAGCCATTCATCGGTAGGAATGGGCCGGCTCGACCGGAGTGATACCACGGCCGAGCAGAAAACCGCCGTGAAGCAACTGGCGTTCTGTTTCGTGGTGTGAGTGACGTTACTGGTTGCCCAACCTCCCCAATCCCCGAATGCCCAGCAATCTTCAAATTTCTAATCCCCAAAAGGCCGGTAACGCACTTGTAACGCCTCTAGTGTTTCATGTGTCCATGAGTGGCGCCGGTGGCGGCGATTGCTTACCATCAGGTGATCCGTCTGCTCTTTAACCGGCTTATCCCATAAAAGAAATGAATGAATGTATTTATAATGGAACGCACACATAGATTAACTTAATAATTCATTGAAATGGAGTCAAATATTACTTACCGATTCTAATCTAGAATGCTGATTAACTCAGTAATAAATTAAATGCAATGGTGAGCTCTATAGCTAATCTCTTGATCAGGCAATGGTATGCATTGATAATATATTACCTCTAAATTATATTTGATTGTAGCTACTGTTGATTTTAATCCGTTTTATGGATACTATAAAATATTATACCTACATACATACATAACATCACGCCTTTTATCCCCGAAGGGGTAGGCAGAGGTGCACATTATGCTACTGTACAATGTAACACCTACTTTTCACTATTTACCTATGTTATGAGTCCCATGTAATAGGGCGTAAGCCTATTGACATATAACGGGCACGGGCGTATTGCGACCACTCGGCCAACGAGGTAGGCCCCAATACAACCTATAAATCCTATTTTTTTAATAAACACTCGTTCTAAATTGTGTAACATTACAGTTTTTATCATACTACACTACCTAATGTAATAAAGTTTTTAAGTAAGTTAGGATCTTTGAACTCTCGATAAAAACTGAGATAAGTAGCAGTTGTGTGGTCTGTCTTATTGTGCAATTTTTTGTAGTAATCTTCTGATTTATATTATATCACTCCGAGTTTAATGTTGCGAAGTAAAAAAATACCACAAGTATGTAACTTTTTTGTAACATGTAATGTATATTAAATTGCTTTTGTATGTAGCTTTTGTATTTGGTTTATTAGCTGTCAGTTCTGATGTTTTAAGTGCGAAAAGTAATTGTTTATTTGGTGTGCTTTATCTACTAAACAGCTGGAGTCATAATCATGAAATTTTACGTGGATATACCTATTTCGATGATAGAGATATAACTGAGTGAAGTAATTAATGTTTGTTTTAGTTCCTAGAAATAGTATAATGGAACGCTTATCATAACTGTATGGATACTTTATATTTAATATAATTATAATTCGTAGCTATAAGTAAATTAGTTCTAGTAATAAAATAAAAAAATAAAATAAAAAAGTTTATTTCAATTACAACAGGCATTACATAAAATTATTGGAGATCTCCTTTTAAGCAATGGATTGCTTGTGCTAGGAGACTCCGCACTTCCACATGACATTCTAAAGTAATTGAAGTTACAATGTAGATAATTTAAACATGCAAGATTAACAATAAAACAAGAAGTAAATAAAACAAGTTAAACTTACAATTCTAATCGCCGAGGCAATGAATGGCGGTGAAGTGGTGAACCTCTGTCAAATATTTCGGGGAGTTTTTATGCATCCGCCATCAACATAACCTGCGTCACTCGTCCACAACATGTTACAAGCTTGTTCCAATAAGGTAAAGTGGAAGGATTATTTTAAAACAAGTTCTTTAGCCAATTAACAAGTTAGAATATGCAGACACTATTTAGCTGAATGACCTTGGGAAGTTAAAAACTTTGGTTATAATTACTCAAAGTCATATTTATTTATTTCGCGTTTACTATTTTATCGAAAAAGCTTTAACAAAACGAAAAACGAAGATATTGAAAATATAAATCTATATAATAAAAGTGAAACGTTTCCAGTTGTCACGCCATAACTTGAGAACGGCTTGACCAATTTGGCTGATTTTTTTTTGTTGTTGTATTTGTTATTGTCAGGAGAAGGTTCTTATGAAGTACGCCGCGTACGAAGTCGCGGGCAGAAGCTAGTTGTTCATAATTTGATTACTTTTTACCTTTGTCATATTCTAACAGTGTTTGTAATATCTGTTCTCCTAAACTATTGAGCTAATTCCGATAACCTCCGCTAGAAAGATAGTGCTACTTTTTCCATAAGTAACGATGAATTACACCAGTATTTATCTCAGTAAGTGATGTTATTACGAGGGCAAAATAACGAGCCATATTAACCTAATTCCGTGAGCAACATTCACTAATTTTATATATTCGTTTTTAAGTTGTTTAGTCCAAAACTTGTTATAAAGCGGCGGCGAGCTAGTTCGGGGGAAGTTGGCCAACTAATTTGTAATTACTTTACGTTTTCGGCATAATAATTTGTGGTTGATTTTTAGGGTTAAATTAGTTCTTGAATAAGTGGTCGTTACTGTGATTGGTAAGGCCTCAATTTTGATAAAATGTTGTAAAGTTTTAGGGTCATTCAGCTAGGATGTAGGAATAGTAAATTACTATGTGGATTTCATGATTTGACTGTAGCATTATGATGCTAGAATTAACCTCGATGTTTGGTACATTAAACGGATTAACGTACAAAAAGATGTATGTACCTACGGGAGGATTAAACATTAATGTTCATACTTCTTGATTGCTATCCTTGGCTTCTATCACTTTCCAGCCTTCTAACTATCTCCAAACAAAATGAAAGACCAATGAATAAACATATTTTCGCATGTACAATATTAGTCGACATTTTATTGTATTTGAACTTTGTTTTTTGGTTGGCCGAGTGGTTGCAACTGCGACTGCCTATCAAGGGGTTTCGGGTCTGATTCTCAGGCCATGCAAAGTATTACTGGGTTTTAAAAAAATTCTCAGTGGTAAAAAAAAAAAAAAACAAAAAAATCTCAGTGGTAGCACGGAGTCTGAAATTGTGTTCGGTATACGGCAATAGGTTCACCCCTATTATATGGGACTCGTAACGCAAATAGTGAAAAGTGGGTATTACATTGTTACAGTGGCATTAAGTGCCGTAACATACACCTCTGCCGACTACTTCGGGGATAAAAGGCGTGATGTTAATTTATATTCAGATTTTTTTTCTAATATTGAAGTAGGTATATATACCTATAGTTTATGGGTAGTTTTATAGAGGTATATATGTATGTTTTTTGTTTAAGTCATATTTATTTATAGTTTGAACCTTCTATCCTGGAACTTATCAGGTGCGTCAGTAACTATGGTAAGGCTTATATATTTCTGTGAATGACTAATTTATATACAACTCTATTATTCTATTCATAGATATTATTTCTTGTAATTATGTCTAAGTCTGGGTTTTATATTTCAATTCAGGAGCAAGACTTTTTGTTGGGTTATAATTATAAAATGCAGCTTTCAAACTTCGGTCTTTGTCTATCAATTTTCATGTAGTTTTAAATCAATATGTTTGTCTCATTATTGACTAGCTGTTGCCCGCGATTTCGTCCGCGTAGAATATGAATTAAAGAATATATGTTGTTTCTTTTTGTTTCAATTTTTCAAACTAAAAGTAGCCTTATGCTACTCCTTAGTTAGTATATCAGCTACCTGCCAATCAAAGTCTTGTAAAATCGGTCCAGCCATTCCAGTGATTAGCCAGTACAAACAGACAGACAAATAAAAATTGAAAATATAATGACCGCACGGTTGGTGCGGTGGTTGGGCAACTGACTGCCGCGGCAATGTGCCGTGGATTCGATTCCCGCACGGAACAACTCTTTGTGTGATCCACAGATTGTTGTTCCGGGTCTGGGTGTCATGTGTAAACGCACACATGATACAGGAGAAAATCCTAGTGTAGGGCAAAGTTTTTAAATAAATGAAATGAAATGAAAAATGAATTTTATTTTTTTATATTTACCTCTATAGGCATGTAGTAAAAAGCGGTTATTTTAATATTATAAACAGACACTCCGATTTCATTTTTCTGTATAGATAGAGACAGGTACGAAAATGAATAGGCAATAGGAAGAAACACCGACTATATTTAATAAGAAAACATGTTTGTATTATAATTTATGTAATCACGCGTACGTGAACAGAAATCTATAAAAAATGTGTTTTAGTAATTATTTTTTTATCGGTTATTGAGTTATCAGCGTAACATAACTATATAATATTGTTTCTTTAAGTTTCTATTATAATGTACCAGTTTAGTATTCAGAAAACCTATTTTACTGATAACAGTAGTTTTTTTTATCCCATAAGCCGGTAAACGAGCAGGCGGGTAACCTGATGGTAAGCAATCGGCGTCACCCATGGACACCTGGAACACCAGAGGCGTTACAAGTGCGTTACCGGCCTTTTAGGGATTTAGGAGTTTGAGGAGTGTTGGGGATTCGGGGCTTGGGGAGATTGGGGAAGGCGGGGGGGGGGGTGATTGGGGGGTAAAGAATTGTTAATTACTATGTTTTCGGCTTACTCACGTAATTGTTTGTTATAATAATAATTTATTTAGTATGTCTCACGAATGTTATAATATGAAGCAGAATTATTGTTTTTGTTTGGTACACTTTTAATAAGAAAATGAACCGCGGTGATGAGAGACAATGCACATGTCACCAGCTCCAACCTTCCTGTTGGTATCAGAACACAATCACACATTTTACAGAGACCGGGGGTGACAGCAATCTATGATAAAGTTGCAAATTTTAAACTGCAATCTCCAACCTCAATTCCAAGTGTGGAGATTATGGGAAACTCTCTAATGTATAGGAGACTTCATCAACAGCCTATAAATGCCGACTGCTGAGCAAAGCCTTTTCTCAAACGGAGAAGGTTTAAGCATTAATCACCACGCTTGCGCAATGCGGGTTGGCGATTTCAAACTTATAATTATAGATTATAAGCTCAGACTTCCTCACGATGTTTTCTTTCACCGTTTGTCAGTGGTGTCTAAATAAAAGATTATTTAGTCTATCTAAGAAGATAGTACAATATAACTCGGAAAAAGTTACATTGGTGCTAGCCGTTGGTGCAATATGACTTTTGTGAGAAGAGACCTAACTATAGTCCAGCAATAGGTGATGAAGATGATTAATATTAATTGTAAATATAAAAAAAATATGAATAAAGTTAAAACAGAGATCATTTATAAGTATATTGTTTACATATATCAATATTGTTTCCGTGTGTATGTTATGTTAATTGATGATTAATTGGTTTCGTCATTATCTTAGCTGGTGTGGTCACTTCGAATAATAATATAAATAGAATTATTTTGAGATTAGCCTTATTATTGTGGGTTGTATTTATTTTCATTTAGGTATATGTAAAGTAGGTTTAGTCCCTTTATTTTTCTCGTTCACAGATATGTTACATACGAAAGGTGATGTTACTCGGTAATTCTATAATGTTGAGTTTATTTTCTTTAAGAGGAGGTTCCGAAGAAAGTACATTTTGGCAAATTCTCTGGAAAAATATAGAAATTACTTCCAAGTAACTCCAGTTAGAGTTTGGTTTTTTTTTATCTTTCTTCAACGATTTTTATTGATGTCAATAACTAGAGGTATTTATAGTTTTAAATCGGCTTGTGTGATAAGACCGTATTTATGTTGTCCCATGTGCATATGTATTTATTATTTTTCTGTGGTTCCTTTTTTTTTATTTTTAATAATTACTGACCTGTTAATAATCCCAGCATCATTAGTAACCTCAGTTTTGACTACAACACCGTTCATCATCACATCACTTTTAAACTAAATCTCACTTTGAAGGCACTTTATCACTTGAATTTTCAAACAAAAATAGACTTTATTTTGTTTACCATAAAACAATGTTAAGTTACAAAGTTTGTAAAGTTCGCGTGAGTAGTATGGCCGTGTGTTCGACGTCCGTGCTGGACCAAAGTTTGATGCGAACTGTGTCTCCGAATGGTGAAGGTGAACGCGTGGAACTCAAACATAGAGTAAAATATACAGAGGAGAAGCGACTAACGTTTGTTTATCTTAGTATTGTACCTATGTAGACTAAAGTGTGTGATGTTCTTAGCACGTACCTATGTGACATAAGTAGGTTAAAATAAATAAGTAGGTTTATAAGACATTTTCCTTCAAATCCAAATATTTAGGTAAGGAGTTTTCCTGGTCCTCAATAAAGTTCGTAGTGGTTAGGTTAATTATAAATGGATGTGGAATTTGTTTTCAATAGTTATGTATTTATGGTAGGTACATGTTGGCCCATGCAATTTGAGGAAAACAATATATAAACATAATATGTACTTACCTATTAAATTTAAACAAATAAGTAGTTGTTATTTACATGTGACAATATAAGGTTTATCATTTATTTACCTCCTTGAATGGGATATAATAATAAAACAATAATTGTATTATTTTAATTGGTATACATAATGTCAAGTCCATACCAATATGTAGTTTATTTATTTATTATTGTCACATTATTGTTTCCATTCTCATAAATCAGTAAAGAAAAAATGTTTATGTGCAATATTACATACCAACATAACTTGCTTTCGATGATGCATAAATTCTTAATTACTTATACTAATAGTAATTTTGTATTAGATTATCTATTAAATGAACTTTATTCAAAGAGAAATTCAATGCAAAAACTAAAGTTTTGCACTAACACTAATACAACTCAAACTTCCTATCTCCTGACACTATTTCTGCCTACCAGTCGCATCTACTCTAAGATCAAGTCACTCTATGGCGGCGGCTACCAGTTGCTCGAGCCGAGTGAGTTGCGCGCGCAATCCGCGCATGTTACACTACTACCATTCATACCGCCATTGAGAAGTGTACACACTTTCACATCAGGTGGGAACCGCCGGTGTCAGTAGTCGGTGGGTTAGTTAAGACTTATTCTTGTGTTATACGTTTTTAACAGTCTAGTGAGTCTAGCCTCTACAAAGTACACACTTTTTATTAACGTCTTACGGTACTTAATAAATTATAAAAAGTCGTGACATCGTGTTTTGTGAAGATGAGGAAGTCGTATGTTACATTTACTTCCACCTAAATCTTTATAAAAAGTTCTGCAACAAGTGTTACGTACTGGGTACTTACTGTGCCCAGCTTAGACTGAGTGTGCGAGCCCTTTCGTCGTGGACATGCTGCCACCCTGTTTCTTTTATTTTGTTTTTTTTATAATGTTTTTTTTTGCCTTCATTGTTGTTTTTTTTTTTGTTATTCTATGTTTTTTATTTTTGTTTTCTATTTATTTTTGTGTTTGTTACGTATCGGTGCCGACACACGTACCTACACCGTGATCAACGCCGTGTCACCAGGCCCAGATCTGCTGAATCAGAACATTACACCTACTTTGATGCAACGAAGGTTCTACGGAGTATTGCAACATTCGAACTGCTGAGTCGTCTCCTCTTGTCGTCGCCTTGTGCCCAGCTACGAATCGCTGCATCATCGTTCACCCCACTAGATTTAACCTCAATAAAACCTTCATACTAATTTTATAATAAAGAATTTTAAGATAAGAAAGCAGTGTTGTTCTAACATCGAACGCATTCGCTCTTAGGTTAGTTAGACTTTAGGAATTATCATGTAATTTTAATTATAATAAATTTAGTAAAATGATCATAGTTTCCATTTGCACCCTCTGTCGCTGGCAGAAACATAACTTGTTTTAATGTTTATTTTGTATGTTAATTTTCGGTGGTCCATGGCGAATAAATTATTTTTCTTTCTTTCTTTCTGTTATGCTTATAGGAGATTATATGATTTTATATGTAGTAAACTAACTTACTACTAGATTAACAATATCGAGTAGTTACCTTAATTAACAATAAGAGTACCTAACCTAGGGAGTTTCTTGCTCATTCTTCTACATAGGAATCTACACTGTGGGACGAGCAAATATATAGACTAGAGGACTGCCCGACAGACCGACATTATTTTAATGTTTCAATATTTGGTTTTGAAGTTCTAAAGTTGAAATAAATGATTTTGAATTTGACTTTAAGGCAGTCATTAATTTAAACTTTAACAAAATAATAAAACAAATGATGCCAAGGTTTACAATGAAGTATTATTATTATTATTATTAATGAACAATGATTGCTATTTATTTAAACAAAGTTTTGTTCAATTATTCACAAACAACACCTCACGTGTGTACGAGTCCCGAGTAGTGATTGTTTACTAACATCTATTGAAGTTATTTCCTGCCCGGAGCTCGAACCCGCAAATATTTCGTCGTAAACACAACATTTCAACTATTTTGAAATATTTGTAAACATTTTTTGACGGATCGGAGAGATGAAACGAAACTGTGATACGATAAAACGTAAACATTATAGTTTTTCTTCGAATTATAATAATTTAGGTAGACTAAGGTATACCATTCGTCATGGTCTGAAACTAAAGATGTATTATTAAAAAAAATATCAAATTTACCTACTTACAAATGACGGATTGCTCACGTCAATATACTGAGTAAAGCGGTATTAAAGTTGAAGAACACAGTCACACTTGTCGACTTACTTATGTCTGATACGGGAATCAATTTTGTGACACCTCTTGCTCAGCAGTCGTGTTGATGACCGTTTGACCAATAACGCAGTTATTTGTAATGATGCTAAATAAAATGTATTGCCAATATATTAAAACTACATCTTTCCAAACAGTTGGTGGTCAAACGTCAGCACATCAAATATACATATATACATATGTAAAATAAAAAGCTAAAACAAAAATATTGAAAAAAGGGCGGACACAGTGTCTTGAAACAACGACTGTGGCACCTGGCTGCTATAGACTTACACGCGGAACATACACACATTGACACGTAGGACATCTGTCATTTCCATAAGTCTGGTAACGTAATAACCCATTACACACGCACACATAAGGAAACCACGGATATAATGGCGCTTCAATCATTTGTAAGTGACAATATGTTCGCCTTATTTTCAAAGTCCTTGGCTAAACGTTTCAAAGAATACCAAAAAGTATTTTTTATACTTAATAGGTCGACATTTGACCACCATCTCGCCTGGTAGCAAGCGATGATGTAGCATTACCTATGAGCAACCTGTTCACTCTGAATTTGAAGACACCCAAGTCATATTTTTCGGGAAACAGATACCGGTAAGGAATTCCATTCCTTAGCGATTCGCATGAGAAAGCTTGACGCAAAACGCTTCGTGCGAATGGGTGGAGTGTCTACCAATAAAGGTGGCGGCCTGTCGTTCGTCTGGTAGTACGATGGTGAAACGGACTTGAGGGAATAAGGTTGTGCATTTCCCACGCACACTCACCGAAATGTATCCAAATACAGTTTGATAAAGGAAAATGGCAATAAGTTCCAGTGAACATAAAATAAGCGTCACAATAATTTCTATACTTAACCAAAGATGTAATAATCAATACATTTAATTGTTACATAAATTACAAAACAGTTTAAGCTGCGTCCACCTACACTACTCTCTCCCACGGACCTTGGTTACACATGAAACTGTACAAAACAAGTTTATCGTGGTCTCCCTTTGCATAATCACTCCGCACAGTCGAAGGTCAGTTTATACTGGTTCTTTATAGCTTGATATGCACCTGACCTTACAGGATTTACAATTTCAGGACTGTAAAGGTATTTTACGTATGACGTCATGCCTTTTAATCCCCGAAGTAGGCGGAGTATAAATATGTAACGTCTACCTTTAACCAGTTATGTTAGTTGAGTCCCATTTTATGAGTGAGCTTATTGCTACACAATTTCGTATGTCGCATTGTCGTCTGTTTTTCTTCAGTAGAATCTATCTACACCTTGGAACGGTTGCATTCAGCGCGCGCCTCAAAGATCTTCATCATCATCAGACCACCACAGATGGGGCCTAACAGGGCTGATGTCAATACGAAGCCGCGGAGGACTTAACAGTTGCCGGGGCTCCGGCTCGAAGTGCAGGAGTAGGAACGGGATGGTTTTTAGTAAGAGTCTGCCACTCCCTCCCACCTCACCCAGGCGTTTATTCATCATATCATTAGATGATTTTCCTTCCTTAAAAAAATAAATAAATAAAGACACCTTGGAACGAAAATAATAAATAGCTTTACTAGAGGACTGACCAACAGATTGTTTTAATTTGTTTTGAAGACGTTCAAAAGTGCCTCCAGTTCTAATTGAAATAAATGATTATGACTTTGATTTAGATTACCTACTGAATTTCGAAAAAAAAATGTTGACTGGTAAGGTTGAAAACTGACATGAGAAATACTGCAAAATATCATGGCACAGCCTTGATTTGGCACTATTCCCCATAAGGCAGTGTTAAGTTGTTAATTTGTATGTATGTGTGTATGAATCTAGTTTAAACTGGACAAATCTTGTATATTTTGTTTATTTTCCTTTTCAGTGTTCGTGGTGTGAGTAAGGAGTTGTGTCATGACATTTTTGTGGTTAGATTGACATATTTTGTAACTTAACGATGATGACATTTCAAAAGGATATATATAACTACTATTTCTTTTAAAGACAACTCATAAGTAACTCCTTTGGTGTTGTGGGTACTTATAGGCGATGCTCATCGCTTACAAAATTACATTTTTTTTAAATTGCTATGAAGTTAATCTCCGTATAAAAGTGGACCTAGTGTTCACGACCTAAAATTAGCTTTACACCCTGTTTCCAGGCACAAACATACAAACTTCACCTCTTTATATTAGCGAATATGAAATACTAACCAGCTTGTAATTTTATACAGAAACTAATTAGCAAGTTCATTAAAATTCTTCGCGGCCATATTTGGCGGACCTCAATTTCTGTGTACAGCATAAATAAATGAGAATGTTTGCCATACTTGGCGTTCATATTAAAACTAATGAACGGACACAACACGATTAGGTTTTTGTTAGATCAAGAGCTGGATAGGTGCAGTGGAACTTTGAGTACACAGTATACTATTAGTTGTCGCGGAGAACCTAACGGGTAACCGGGGCTCCGGCTCGAAGTGCAGGAGAAGGAACGGGGTGGTTTTTAGTCAGTAAGAGTCTGACACTCCCTCCCGCCTCACCCAGGCGGGAGCAGTCATTCGATGATTTTTCCCCCTTAAAAAAAATCTATTAGTTGGGGTTATAAGTGTAATTAAGTGTAAGTAATTGTGTATGTGTCGTGTTCGCCCGGAGGTTTAAGACGCCCGCTTCTCAAGCATAAGAGTGCGGTTTCAATACCTACCAACGCAAGTAACAATGTGACTTTTTTCGAGTTATATGTCGTACTTTCTTAGATTATCTAGACACCACTGACAAACGGTGAAGGAAAACATCATGAGAAAACCTCGGCTTATAATTTCTAATTTTAAGTTTGAAATCGCCAACCCACGTTTAGCAAGCAAGGTGATTAATGCCTAAACCTTTTCCGTTGATGATGATGATAGAGATAGAAAAAGACTCAAAGCAGGACTGGGGACGGGATTGTTTGGAGTCACTAAGAATCTGACACTAAATCTCGGTTCATGATATTCCCCCTCAAAAATATGAGTCATTTCTTTTCTCCGCGTACGATCCTCAGCTGTTCAGTAGTCGACCATTTTCAACCGACTTAAAAAAAAAGGAGGATGTTCTCAATTCGACTGTATTAAGTGCTCCCATGGGATAAACGAAGTCGCCCGCAACACCTAGTGGTAAATAAACTCACCATTGAATATTATATCCGAGTAATGAAAGTGTAATTCTTTTAGTGTCAGCTAATTTAAAAAGTAAATAAAAAGACTTCAGAATCAGAAATAACTGACATATTTTTAGCCACATGTCCTATATAAAAGAATGAAGTAAATATGATAATGTAAGCGTGGGAGGTTGTAAATTGAAGCTGTTTATGCAATGATGTGACCTTCGGCCCGTGTTGTGAGCTCCTTAGGGAATGTCTGACATTTGCACGGTAAACGTAATACACCATAACGGTTATAGTTTGCGTGACATGTTCCTAGGAGATATGGAAGATCATAAACTACGACAATAGTAATAATAATATGTGCGACCAGAATGATACCACGGCCGAGCAGAAAACCGACGTGAAACAACGCTTGCATTGTGTGTCGTCGCGTAGGGGAGGTTACCAGAGGGCCAGCGGGTTAATACCCGCTCCCCATCTCAATCCCCAAATCCCCTACAACCCTTAAACTCCAATCACCTCTAGTATTTTGGGTATCCATGAGTTCCGTAAATTGCTTACATCAGGTGATCCGTTTGCTCGTTTACTGGCTTATCCCGTAAAAAAGTTATTATGGGTAGTTAAGTAGGTTCGACTCTATTTACATAATGCTGTCTTTGAGACGAATCTTTAATAAAACTTTTAAGCTACATTTGCAGTTGCTTCCACATTGGAAGGATTTGGATGTTTTTCAATTGTATGGTTTTTTTAAAATACTACTTTTATGCCAAAATTTGATTTCATACACGTGCAGTTACAGCGCCAACAATGTAGCATTTAAGTAAGAGAAGTTCAGAAGATCAGAATTTCTAGTTTAAACACAAGTATCTGTATAGTATCTGTCTCATCCCTAGGAAATAGTGTACTGCGTGGGTGCACTTGCGACCACTCGGCCAACGAGGCAGTCATATATAAAACATAATATTAATAATTATATGGTGTTAAAGCCCAATTTAAGTAATACTGTCAATCAACATTTAATAAAGAACTTGAAATCTTAGTTCAAAATTAAACGAATTAAGAAGAGGACACAATTAGGAACCTTCAATAGACAAGTTTGCACAGATTAGTGTTTAATTCGAACAGCACTCGATAGCCACACGAGTTGTGTCCGAGTCTGCAAGCACAAGGACGTGTGGAGAGTAAATATTTGTCAGGATACAAGTCAGTAGCTAGCAGTGTCGGCTCAGCTGATGTTAGTCTTTTATTGGTTTTAGTAAATTGGTGTGAATACGTAAACATTGCAATTTTATAGAGTTTGTGGTTATGTTTTTATAATAACTATCGTGAGACATACTAAATTAAGTAAAATCGCGGGTTACTCACGTGAATATACTGAGAAAAGCTCTACTAGTTTCGAACCACAGAGGGGTTCTTCCTCATGAGCAGCGTGCGCGGTCGCGGCGACGTCGACGACGACGATTTTGTGGTTAATTGTTTACGTGTGGGAGAGCCATGCTTTGGCACGCACAACAACGCTTGCGTTATGTTTCGTCGTGTGAGTGAGGACTGGAGGTCCAATTACCCCCCCCCCCTATATCCCCAATCTCTGAATCTCCAATAATCCTACAATTCCTAATCCCCAAAAGGCCGATAACGCACTTGTACCTCTACTTTGCCGGTGTTCCGCAACACACCGCTGCTGGTGTTCCAGGTGTCCAAGGGCGACGCCGATTGCTTACCATCAGGTGGTTCGTCTACTCGTTTACCGGCTTATGCCATAAAAAATTGTGTGGACATTTTTTGTTGATATATATGGAGTTTTTTTAAAAAGGCTACGTCTTCGGTATCAATGTGATGGATGCACCTACTAGTTGGTGCTGTAATTTCTACCTATCTCTTAGTAAGAATAGTATGTTACGATAATAAATCACACAATGTATGAGATCACTGTGTATAATGTGTGTGTGTGAGAACAATTACAATAATGAAATAACAATTAATCTTCACAATGTATGTTTCACAACTTATACTGCTCATTAATGAATCTGTTTTGTGTCATCATGGTTCCGTTAAAGCTCCCAGGGAGAAGTATTATTAGCATAATATAGTATTTTATCTTTTTGAGGTTTTATAACGATAACGATAGATGATCGACTGCGTCATTGACCGATTGGTCGCAAGTGCGATTGTCGGGTCTCGGGTTCGATTTCCGTGTCGGGCAAAGTATTACTGGGTTTTTAAAAAATTTACAGTAGTAGCACGGAATCTGAATTGTGTCCGGTATATGTCAATAGGCTCACCCCCTATTACATGGGACTTATAATATACAATAGTGAAAAGTGGGTGTTACATTGTACAGTGGCATTAAGTGCCGTAATGTGTACCTCTACCTGTCTCTCTGTAAAAATATAAAATGTATTATTTACCAATGTTGATTTGCATGTAAACTTCACATGTGCGATGTAGGAACTTATTCAAATCTACAGAACATCTTACTACTGACATTCGAAAATTAGGTCTTCATAAAACTCAATTACACTATATCACACTCATCAATTAATTACTCCACTTAAAAACCAAATATACACTTCACAATTGCCTTTCAAAATTCTTCACACCAAAACACAAATTAAAATGAATCGTAAATACATGAGAATAATGATTATATTACCGCTATCAATTACCCACAGCTGCCCATCAAGAAGTACACAACCAGCTTATCATGGTCTCGCTTTGTTTGACCTTTTCGTATTTGTATCGGTCAGTATATACTGGTCTTGTGTAGCTTGATGTGATGGCAATTAGCTACCGATTCATCTCGACGCATTCGTAACAAACTATTAATTAAAGTTGTTCACTAGAGATGGGGTAACTCAGGAGTTTTGTGAGAAATGACCAAGTGTTATGTCCGTGTGTGTGTGTAGTTATTTATTGTAGAGGTATAATGTTGAAAAGTACCTATATTTGTATGTTGAAGTGTCGTTCACCTTGTTATTAAAGTGGAAAGTGATATCGAGTTTTTCAATTTCTAAATGCTTAGTTGTAATTAAAGTTGTCTTTAATAACGATCTTGTTTTTATAATAATTATCGTGAGACATACTAAATTAACTAAAAATCGCGGGTTACTCACGTGGATATACTGAGAAAAGCTCTACTAGTTTCGCGCACGCTGCTTTTGAGGCCTCTGCGTGGTTCGAAAATTTACAGTAGTAGCACGGAGTCTGGAATTGTGCCCGGTATATGGCAATAAGCTCATCCCCTATTACATGGGACTCATAACATAATTATAGTGAAAAGTGGGTGTTACATTGTACAGTGGTATAATGTGCACCTCTGCCTACCCCTTCGGGGATAAAAGGCGTGATCATAAAAAAATACAACACAAAAGAAACTTACACACACACTCACACACACACAGACAAGAATGAAAGAGAGGATAAAATCTCAAACACGATATCATACCTCTAGAGAAGGTGCTAGAAATTCCGTATTCAGTTAGTATCACATTACAGTCGCTGAAAAACTTTACAAAAGCTCTGAAACGAGGTACGATTCACTACAAAGGGTGTCCACACTTTCACACGTGATCCTTTGAAAGGGACTCCGATATCCAATAATTTGACGACACCTGAGCACTACAAGTACCTATGTTAGACGCTATCAACATTTTTTGTGATCGTGTGTTTTTTATTTTTATATTGTGCTTAGATTTTGTTTGCAGTATATATTGTTTGTAGTTATGTACTTCTGCATACTTCAATTTTCTAGTATCTACACAAGTTTTAATAACTAACTTAATAGAAACGAAGGAGGTTCTCCATTCGTCAGTATAATTTTTTTACATCAAAAGATAAAAAGAATCTTTTTACGGTTTGAATTCATTTACTTCTAAAAGATTACGTTTTTTTAAACATAGAGGTATTTACACGTAAAATTAAATGTTCTGCAAACATATAACTTATTTAACTTACTACTTATTTACTTGTTTTTGTTCTTTTGAAACTGTACTTAAAATTTCATTTATCCTGACAACGTCCAACAATTTATTTATTTATTTTATTCATTTATTTATTTATAAACTATGTACATACTACTATCATAACAGGAACTAATACCTAATGCAATAGTGTATGCCAATATTAATAGAATTAAATTACAAGTCTATTTTACAATCAGGTACTACAACATTTATAACTATGGTAACAAACATATTCCTTAAGCTAAGTCATAGATGGGTACAGGTACAGTAACAGGCTCTTCTGAATTCGTTCAGTGTACAATAAAATATGTCAATGTATTCCGACATCACATTGAGCGTCCGCAGCGCCCGCGTCAGGGGCGCGCGCTGTAGGAGGTTGGTGCGTGCGCGTGGTATCGCCAGCAGCGCTGGCTTGCGCCGGCGCGCCGCGTATGCATCCGGTACACATAACTGTATCAGCTCCAAAACCCTCGGGTTATATATTTTACCGCGAAGTACTTTAAATAAGTAAGTAGCGACAGCTACTTCCCTCCTCACCTCAATTTTAAAATATCCCACCATGCCCAATACAAAGAGAGTCGGATACAAAAGCGGGTAACCCGGATAAACACCATACATTTTTAAGTACAAAAGTCTAACAAATTTGTTTTGTATACGCTCTATCATCAGTTTGTACTTGACTTCATGCGGTGACCAGACAACGGCAATTCACGTAAAATTTCAAACGTTTAAAAACATCCTATCTGTAAAGCAATCCCTGTGTTCATCTCGTGCCTGTTGATACAAGTAGTTGAATGCTACTTAACAGTCATTGCACGTCGCACGTTCCACGTAAAAGTTGCGGTTTCACAGGGAGCCGGCCAAAGGATGGCCACCAGTCGCTTATCTTTCAAAACCAAGGTTCGCGAGCTTTTACAAAAAAAAAAACTGGCAGATTCGATTCAAACATAAGTTGTCTCTTATTATGTTATTTAGTTTTTACCTGGGTATGTATGTATGCATGTATGTATATATGTATGTATGTATGTATGTATGTATGTATGTGTGTATGTATGTATATAGTACTATTATATGATATAAGTATTGGATGTATGTGTACATATATATGTATGACTGTATATATAAGTATCTACCTCTAAGTACTTAAGTATTTATATATAGTTATTTATTTACAACATTTGCTTAGTCACCTGCCACTTTCATCTCTGCACCACCTTAAGGTCGACTGTGAGACAATGCCCAAGGCATTAAGTCCGCCTGTACATTTAAATAAAATAAATAATAAAAATCGTTTATTAAACACAAAAAATTCCAAAAGATGTAACAGTAGTCTAATTATTATACAATTATGGTAAATTATAAATACTAAAAAAATATAAAAAACAACTTACATTGAAATAATCAAAGATAAATTTAGGATGAGTACAATTAGGTATTTTTTTTTAACTGTAGCGTCCCGCCTGAGGTAGGTTTCAGAAAAAAACCTGTGTTTCAGGCCATCACTCCACTTAAGATGAGATTAAGATGTCAATGTGAGAACGTACAATCTACACAATTTATAAACGAAGTTATTTATATACCAAGCAGAAAAGAAAAATGTTTTTACGACTAAGTAACAATCAATGTATTCTTTTTTATATCTAGGTACATAAATAATATTAAAACAACGGCAATATCAAGTTTAATACATATACCTGTTAGATCTATTTCATAGTTTCTAGTAGTTTTTCGGTGTCTGTGTAATTGAGTTTATCTAAATATTCTGACACTATTACTTTACACTTATTATAACTTAAGCTATAAATATTTACCGTTCTATTGATTCTGTTATACAAGTAAGGCCCTAGAAATAAATAGAAACGTTTAGCAAAAGCATGTTTAGTCTGGGCGTTATCACAAACCAAATCTTTTCTTCTTCTAACTGCAAGGAGAGGATTATAATCAAGTTCAGTGTGTTGCAGTAATACAATATTTAAAATAAATAGTTGTCGGACTGTTAGTACCTTACATGCCAGATTTGTTATTGTACTAAGTCTTAAATAAATAAAATGTAAGTTATCACATAGCGTCATGCTGCAATTCAAATTCGTGATTATGAATGAAAGCTCTTCATGAGATCGTGGTGCGATCAAGACGTGAGATCTTTTATTTGGTCGTCCCGAGAGATGAACACGAGAAATCGCGCTCAACAGATAACAATATACCTTAATAAAGAAACTTATTTCTTCCACAGTAAACACGGGCCATCCCTAGCATCTAGGAACAGCGATGATATCACGCGTATAAACACTAATATTGTAATATTACGCCGCGGCGCCACCCGCGCGGTGACATACACAGATTCATATTACCGCCGTTTACTACATTAGCTGAGACAGTACGTTTTATTGAATATATTATGCACAAGCTGTGTCGTGGCCGCAGAGCCGAAAACATTAGTTCTATTGTTTTGTGGGATAAGCTGGTAAACGAGGAGACGGATCACTTGATGGTAAGCAATCGGCGTTGCCCATGGACACCTGGACCACCAGCGGCGTTACAAGTGCGGTACCGGCTTTTTGGGGATTAGGAATTTGAGGATTAAGGAGGATTCGGGGATTGGAGAGACTGGGGAGGGGAGGGTAATTGGGCCTCCGGTACGAAGCGCAACGCTAGCGTTGCTTCACGTCGGTTTTCTGCTCGGCCGTGATATCACACCGGTCGACCCGGCCCATTCGTGACGAAGCATGGCTCTCCCACCCTTTAGTCATCCCGTGGGTGTCAAAGTAACCAACTGAGGAACTAGACATTTACAGAGAATCTCTCTGATATAAAGCGGCTGGGTCTGAAGAACTGTAGAGTTTGACCATTTTCAATTGCGATTTCTGAACCGCCTTGGAAGCGTGGAGTAATCTCCGCGCTTCCAAGTCAGATATTTTTATGAAGAAAAGGCTATAGTTTTTTTTATGGCATAAGCCGGTAAACGAGCAGACGGATCAACTGATGGTAAGCAATCGACGTCGCCCATGGACACCTGGAACACCAGAGGCGTTACAAGTGCGTCACCGGCTTTTTAGGGATTAGGAATTTGAGGATTGAGGAGGATTCGGGGATTGGAGAGACTGAGGAAGGGGAAGGTAATTGGGTAAGTTCAGCAGCGGATTCTTACAAGTAATTTATGATAATGATGATTTCAGAATTGATTAACCAATAATATTCAGTGAATTTTTGCTTCCAAAACTTACTGCACTATCACAAAAGACCCGTTACAAAACAAGATGACGCGTCATATAAACAATCCATCATTTCACACGAGAGGAAAACATTGGTCACTTGTAACATATAGACACTATACAGCCACTAGTCGGCCTTAGGAACAAGTGTGTGTGTGTGTTTGTGTGTGTGTTTTTATATAAAGGGGTGAAATAATTTTACATATTTTACAAGCTTAGTTGTTTTGCTTGGATATGTCGGACTCAAACAAACGACTAACGGACCGGCTCGGTCAGAGCGTGGTGTGTAGAGTGCTGTGGTGTGCTAGACTGTGTGTGTGTGTGTGTGTGTGTTTTGATGAGTGTATGTGGTCACATTGTGGATCGAAAACATAAAACTTGTCATCATTTATCATCACACGAAGTTTTGTATCAGTTTTCCTGTTTGTATCGATTACTGCAACAAAAAACAATAAATGTGTCTTTAGTGCTAAAGATTTTTATTATACCTGTTTTTGCAGCTATTAAATTATGTTTTGCAGGTATTATTTAGTAAAGGGTACGGGTCTTGTATCACTAAAATATTTGATTTTTATATCTTCATCATTATTATTAAGAACTCACGATTGGCCAGGACAATGGGCCTCGACTCCACACCTGACTGGATAGATTGGAGATCGTAGTTTAAAAGGCTCTTTTAAGAGAAAGATATTGTTCGGTCTCAGTCAAATGTGAAGTCCACTAGTTGGCTCTTATGACTCCCGCAAAAAGAGTAGTGATAGTGATCAAATCTTCTGCAGTCATTACACCTTAATGGCACTCGGGGCCTGTGCCTAGGATTCCAATCCTCAAGGCGCACCGAAGGACCGACATTTTCTACGACGGACACTGTCCCGCAAAATGTGTCGATTCCCACACGGAGCAACTTCACAAATTTCTGTGTGATCCACAAATTGTTGTTTCGAGTCTGGGTGTGATGTGTATGTGAACTTGTATGTTTGCAAAAGCATCCACGATGCAGGTGAAAATTCTAGTGTGGTGCATCGTTAAAGAAAGAAACAATAACAAGGGCCCTTAAATATTGTGTTCAAGGGACCCATCGAAGTCTAAGACGGCCCTGACGACACCGCAAAACAGCACAATTTACTCTAATAATGTTCTCTATCCCGGATCTGCGAAACCAGACAAATAAATAAACTACAACAAATGAACGAATGCCACTTAATAGTCAGTCGTTGTTTAGTCGTATCTAATTGTATAAGATTAATGCTTGTCGTGAGCGCGTTCGACCGCGTCTATATCACTAATGCAATCAACAGGTTCATCATACATCACGATAAATATATTAAACGGTCTTTAGTTCCTCATTTTGTGTGCAGCTATATTTTTATTATTGACTTTGCTTTTATGCATTAATTGTTATACTACTTACGGTAGCAACAAGGCTGTCTGATTGTTTTTGGTTGACTGTCTCCACGTTACCGACGAGCGGTTGCTAGAACAATTGGCGAGTTCGGGTTGTCGAGTTAGTTCTTTGAATTAAGAAAAGTGTTATTGAGCTTTCTTTCGGTTATGGAAAACATGTGTGTATGTATAACAATAGGCTCAGTGAAACGGAAAAATCGATGGTATTTTTTTTAAACGCTGCTCCATATTAGGATTTTCTCCTGTGTCGTTGGTGCGTTTACAAACATACAAGTTTACATACACATGACTCCCAAACCCGGAACAACAATCTATGGATCACGCTAAGAGTTGTTCCGTGTGGGAATCGAACTCGCGACACGTTGCGCGGTAGCCAGTTGCCCGACCACTGCGCTAACCGTGCAGTCTCATATTGCATACCTCTTCTTCCAACTTCAGGTATTATAAGATTGAACATATATTTGTTTCAAGTACGACTAAGGATACTAAAACACATTATCCAATTAAGTACAGTCGTTCATATGATGTGCGCGAAAAACATTTCAGTTCTAATAATTTATTTTTAATATAAAGACTAGACTGTCGACCGTGTATTACCAGCGAATTCTTGGATATTTCGGTCACATTGCCCGCCGCCAGTCAGATAACCTCGACAAATTGGTTGTTGTTGGTAAGGTGGAAGGAAAAAAAACCACGTGGCCAATCACTTAGCCGGTGGTGTGACCTAGTTACCAACTACACTGGACTCTCTGTTACGAAAGCCCTGAGAGAAGCCGAAAACAGGACAAGATGGAGGGAAATAACATAGAGAGCAATGGAAGCCTTTCAGGGACACGACCTTCAGAAACGAAGCAAGCGATCCAGAAGATGAAGATATGTTTTGTACAGAAATATGCAAACAATGACTTTTTAATCCACATCCTTTTAAACACCTCTATAGTTTTAAAATCAAACAAAAAGTATATTATTTAAACAAACGTTGAACACCTGACGGTGATTGTTATCAATTATGAGGTCTTGTTATCAGTGGTATGTTAAGTGGACGGCCACGAGATGGCGTTGTTAGGCAATCAAACGATATAATCGTTTCTGTCAATATACATAGTAGTTGTGTGAATTGTTTTCTGAATTTATTCGCGTTGTTGTGGTATTTTTATTAAATCCAATTTGTGAAGATTTTGCACTGTTTAAAAAAATCTTAGGTATAACTCAAAGCAATGACGTGTGACATTTAAGTGAGGGAAGGCCATGCTTCGGTATGAATGGGCTGGGTCGAGGGGATACCACGGTCGAGCGGAGAACTGACATGAAACAACAAAAGCAATCCTCAAATTCCTAATCCCCAAAAAGACTGTTAAAGCACTTGTAACGCGTTTGGGGTTCCGGGTCTCCATGGGCGGCGCCGATCGCTTACCATCAACTCATCCGTCTACTCGTTAACTGACTTACCCCATCAAGGTGGAGTACTAAATAAAGTTCTATTGTAGTCCGAAATAGCTAGACAATATATTACATTGGTAGTTATTATTATAATAAGTTTCGTGTATCTTACTATAAACTGTTCAAGTTGATTATTTCACAAGAGAAACATATCTAAGCTACCTACTAGAAATTTCCCGATATGAAAACTTCTGAAAGTTACAAAATTTATTCAAAAGAAAACTTCTTTGCAAGAGTACGTTTTGAAATAAGTTTTAATAAGCAGAATGTTAAGAAATTTACAAAATTCAAGATATATAAGTTTTACTTATGTCGTAATATGTAGGTATGAACATTTCTGAATATCCGATCAATATAATCTGAGATAAGCTGCACTTTTAGGTTTCCGCCACTGAGTTAGAGCAAAAAGTTATTGTGTATTTCGATTCCTAAATTCTTAGTAACTTTTTGAGGTCACAAAAACTATTTTATTTATTAGTTTTTCTTATTATTTTGATGCCTTACATTAATAATTTTAAACAACTTCTAATTAAAACAATCCATTTTATTTCAATAATAATTACAAAATAAATAGTGCTTGCAATTTTCGACTTCAACTTTATTGTATAGAGTGCAAGTCCCACCCTTACATAGGGAAAATTACATTGGCTACGCCGTAGCTTGCGTGTAGTACACGGCTACGACATGCTACGCCGTAGCAGATATTTCACTACGCATAAGCAAGACACTGAAATATAACTCATTTTCATATAAAACTATGACATAATAATATGTAAATACGTTTAAGAATACTTGTAAGACATTCAATAGAAGATTTCTTTATTTTTAACTTATTGGATTTGATTCTGATAGTAAGTACTTTTCAATGTAATTGCATTACTCTTTGAAGGTAGACAATGACAAAGGTGCACTTACTTTTTATCAGCTTGATATCTTTCAGGTGTGACAAAAGACTGGAATATTCCTAGACAAGTGTGTCAAGTACAGACTGAAAATTGTGAAATGAAAAAAAGAATGATATTTTGAACGAATTTCTGATCAAACTTATAAATAAATAAATTATATAACAACAGACTATCTACGGTCATACAAACATACATATGAGAGATAGGCGTGCGGCATACACAGAAAACTGTGTATAGTATACAATAAAGTCTAAAATAAATAAATAATTTTAACTAAATGGAGTTAAAACAAATATAATCAAATGTTTTCAGTTGAAAGAAAATATGCAGTAACACAAGTGTTTTAGTGAACTGTACATTTCTACTGACATTAAAAGGTATTATTATATGATGTATCACAATCTCACACAATGGCCACAATCCTACCGAGAACGTATCTCATAACATCTTTGTAGTGTAAAGAAATAGCAACAATACTGGGATCCCATTTGTATGCCGAATATATAGTATATTATATTATGATAGTGTGTGTTATTGTATTTACTTTCAGTCAGTTTTGTGTGGTTTATCCAAATATATTGTGTTTTGTTTGTAGGTTCCAAGTAGTGATACAGTACCTGGTATTACCACTTATGATTACAGTCTGTCGCGTTGGTCAAGTGATTGCAAGGTCTTGGACCTAATTCTCTCATCATCATCATCATCATCAACAACAGCCCATAAGTTCCAATAACATATAACATAATATCACGCCTCTTATCTCCGAAGGAATAGGCAGAGGTACTCCTTCGGGTATAAAAGGCATAGAGTAGGAACAATACATGTATATTGCACCCATGCGAAGCCGGGCTGGTCGCTAGTAGACTATATATTTTACTTTGTAACATAACATCACACCTTTTGTCGCTGAAGGGGTACGCAGAGGTGCACATTACGGCACTTAATGCCACTGTACAATGTAACACCAACGTTTTACTATTTATGTTATGAGTGCCATGTAATAGGGGGTGAGCTTATTGCCATATATTAGGCACTATTCCAGACATCGTGCTACTAGTGAGAATTGTTAAAAAAACCCTAATGATTGCTCGACCCGGGAATTGAACCCGAGACCCCTTGCCGGCAGAGGCAGGCAGTGGCACTTGCGACTACTGAGCCAACGAGGCAGTCAAATTTACTTCGTGTCATAACATTATTTATTTTGTTAGTGAAATTCATGCCGTAACATCAAAAGTGTCAAATGGCCAGACTAATCAAACTTTTCTTATTATAATAAATTCACTATTACAGTAATATAACGCGGTGATATGATTACGACGTCTACTCAGATTACTGCTGACCCAATTTCAACAAACTTCCATTCTCTCGTTCATTCGTTTTCAATGGAAATTGTGAAACTTCTTAACTAAATATAAATTAGTTTAATGTGTAAAATTTTGGACTGAAGAAGAAGAAATTTTCGGAATTCTATTAAGACAACTTTGTCGAGGATTGTTTCAGTACTCTTGTTAATGGTGGGTGTGTAATAAGATACACGTACAAGTGTGTGAGAGCCATGCTTCGGCACGAATGGGCCAGCTCAACCGGAGAGATACCACGACCTAGCAGAAAACCGACGTGAAGCAACGCTTGCGTTGTGTTTCATCGTGTGAGTGAGGTTACCGGAGGCCCAATTACCCCACCCCTCTCAAATTATACTATCAACAATCCTTAAATTCCTAATCCCCAAAAGGCCAGTAACGCGCTTATAACGCCTATGGTGTTTCAGGTGTTCCTGGCCAGCACTGATTGCTTATCATCAGGTGCTCCGTCTGCTCGTTTACTCGTTTTATATGCCATAAAAACATAGATTTGGTTTCATTGTGTGTGATAATTGAAAGTCATCACCAGCATCAGATGTGACAGTCCACTACTGGATTATGTGGCTCCTCTACCTTAGAGGTTTATGTAACATCATGCCTTTCATCCCCGAAGTGGTAAGCAGAGGTACACATTATACCACTGTACAATGTAACACCCACTTTTCACTATTTATGTTACTAGTCCCATGTAATAGGGGGTGAGCCTATTGTAGCTTAGAGGTTTGCTGCAATATTCATGTTTAACTGTATAATCTTGATTATTTTTTCAAGGTCAAATTCTAAGTATTTGTTTCTATTAACATTACAGGCAGTCTTTACATCGAAATTGAATCGTAGGTCGTCGTTATCGTCGATTGTAGCTTCACTGAAAGATACACAGATCATTTTTCTACATTGAGAATCGAATAATATTACTTGACGATAATGTGTTCAAACTTGCTTTAAATAGTTTTCGAAAGCAGTTCAGTATTACTTGTTTGTTCAGTCCCATGAAAAGCGGCCGAATTTGGGCTACTAAGCTATTTCCGGGAAATGTAAACATAAGCGCTTTTAGTCGTTTTTCTCGTGACCTTAATACCGGACTAAATGAAAAGCTACAGTCGAAATATAAATGAATGCCAATTAGACTGTTCATAGAGCCTTTGAATGTTAAAGTTGGATCATAAAGAAAGGTTATAACATAAATTATTTTATAAAGTACGTTTAAAAACTGCCTCATTGGCCGAGTCGTCGCAAGTGCGACTGCCGGGCGGTCTCGGGTTCGTTTACAGAGTCGGGCAAGTTTAATCGGTTTTAAAAAAAATCTCAGTAGTAGCACGGAAACGGTGTTCCAGGTGTCCATGGGTGCTTACAACAGGTGATCCGTGTACCCGTTTACTGAATTCTTTCATAAAAAAAACAGAAACCTAGGCTCTCATCTTGTTCCTACAACGGTTCCAACAAAGTCCAATGTATAAAAATTACTTCATATATATTTATATATGTATAGTGTATACATCCCTGAACACATACCTACCCACTTTCAATTTCACATTTCATTTTACGGAGCCACTTTCCTCCCGTATTTCAACACAAATTATGGAGATAATATACAGGATGTTTGAGAAGTGGTCGGAAAGTACCTGTTACCTTAAACGTTGATGATAGGCTAATTTCATAAAAGAAATGTAGGCTTTTTGTATTGTGTAATGAAGTGGAATAATGATTTGTTTAGTTTTTGGTAATTTTTGTGGCAAATGTTTGTCATTAAATTAGGTTTTTTTTATTAAGTGATAAAGTGTATTTTCATTTGTATTTTAATATTAAATGAATTTTGTGACTGCCTCGTTGGCCGAGTGGTCGAAATTGCGACTACCGGGCAAGAGGTCCCGGGTTCGATTCCCGGGTCGGGCAAAGTATTACTGGGTTTTTAAAAATCTCAGTAGTAGCACGGAGTCTAGAAATGTGCCTGGTATATGGGTATAGGCTCACTCCCTATTACATGGGACTCATTACATAAATAGTGAAAAGTGGGTGTTATATTGTATAGTGGCATTAAGTGCTGTACCTAATGTGCACCTCTGCCTACCCTTTCGGGAATAAAAGGCGTAATGTTATGTTATGAATTTTGTGTGAAGCAGAAATATGTAATAAGCTTTTAATTTGATATTAATTTCTTTATCTTTTCAAGATCTAGACTAGACAAAACAATGTTCATCTAGTGTATTATTACTTTATAAGTTCCTAAAGTATAATGATTTATTTCTCTACCATAAATTATTTTATATAAATCACAAATACATCTAATACCGGCCACCATCCAAATTTTCTCCTCCTGTATACAGCCCAACTGCCGGTAGAAATAAGGAGAAAGGGCCTGTCTTCCACAGACACGTCGGTCTATCTCATCTCGTTCCGTCAGTCTCTCAGTCTCTCGCAGGCTTTACAAAGAATCTTAAACATTAATTATCTATTTTAGAGGTATATTTTGTTTTTGGAATTATTTTTTTATCTACCCTTTTTTTGGTTTGCTGGGGTAAGTAGATGCTATAGTTAGCCAAAGATAAGATTATATGTATAGGTTTATATTCCATGGGTAGGAACGATACGGTTGGTGCGGGCTTGGCAACCGGCTGCCGCACAACGTGTCGCGGGTTCCATTCCCGCACGAAGCAACTCTTTGTGGGATCCATAAATTGTGGCTTCCGGGTCTGGGTGTGATGTTTAGGAGAACTTGTATGTTTGTAAACGCACCCACGACACAGGAAGAAATCCTAGTGTGGGGCAACGTATAAAAAATAAAATAAAAAAAGTTATATGTCATCTTTTGGATTTACATACATGTCATTGTTGGTGCCGTCCTTTTTTAACATAACATCACGCCTTTTATCCCCAAAGAGGTAGGTAGAGGTGCACATTGTGGCACTCAATGCCACTGTCATCTACCTCTGCCTACCCCTTCGGGGATAAAAGGCGTGATGTCATCTATGACAATATAGCGGCAATTTTCTAAAACTATATCATCAAATTATAGTACGTCTAGTATAGTAGAGAAACACACACGAATTTCCTTTCCGATGTACATTTTCTTTCCCAACTAAAATTACAGGAGTGTAGGAAAGTTTCTCGGGAAAGAAAGTAACACTTATCTTTCCGTTATTTACCCTTACTTGTAAATTGTTAACGAAGTCTGCCTCCGAAGGAACAAGCAACTAGGTCCAACTTTTATATTATTTTGGTACAGTTTCCAAATAAAATGAGGTAGATATTCGTTTAGCGAACAGATGGGATATAATGTACAGAGATGGGTTTCATCTAACTTTATTTATAGAAAGAAAATTAGAACTGTTTTGAGATTGGATGTGTGAATATCTGTAAACTTGTTTTTGTTTTTTTTTTCTTTAAAACGCTTCCTCACACTAGGATTTCCTCCTGTGTCGTAGATGCATTTATATACTTACAAGTTCACATACACATGACACCCAGATCCGGAACAATAATATTATGTGGATTACACAAAGAGTTGTTCCGTGTAGGAATCGAATCCGCAACACGTTGTGCGGCAGCCAGTTACCAAGCCACCGCGTCTAGCGTGCCACCTTTAAATACTATTCGTTATTAAGGCCAATCTTGTATAACTTTGTTTACTTCACGCTTTTTTTTTAAGTGGGGAAAATCATCGAATGACTGCTTCCACCTGGGTGAGGCGGGAGGGAGTGTCAGACTCTTACTGATTAAAAACCACCCCGTTCCTTCTTCTGCACGTTGAGTCGGAGCCTCGGTAACCCGTTAGGTGCTCCGCAACTCCGAATCGGCATCGACCCTGTTGGGTCCCATCCGTGGTGGTCTGATGGCTCTTTGAGGCGCGCGCGGAACGCGAAGAGCCGTACGCTCGGGTAAATCTTCACGCTTGGCAGCTGGCTAGGATATAGCAGTTTAAAACGGTCAGGTTTATCAGAAAGCCCGGTCTTTGTAAACCTTCTACATAAGTCATTTTGTTACAAATTTCATATGCTTAATGGTAGCCATTGGAAACCTCATTGTCTAATACGAAGTCTACAGTTCATGAGAACTAAAGTAGTAGAATAACTAATCAGAAGTTCCCGATTTCTACACGTTGTAAAAAAACTTTTACTACGAAATCGTGGCAGGATTTTACTTCGGAACACAATTAGGCAACTAGTGACGTCACGTCACAGTGTAACTGCTTACGTATTCGTTCAGCTGCCTAATAGAAAATGTACCAGTAATGTTATTTGTTAGTTTAGAACCGGCCTCCGGTATATAAACGAAGTTCGTCACAACTTTCAGTTGCGACCACTTCAAAAGGATGATGTTCGGTGATGTGTGTGTTTGTGTTAGATTAGAGTTTAATCTCATAAATATTTTTGATAGAATTTAGAAATTGATTGAGCAGTTTATAGTTGTGTTAATTAACAAAATTTTATGTTACGATAAGTTTGTCATCTATATATATAAGACTAAATCGTATTATTTAGAATGAAATAAAACTAATGTGTTGCTTTGTAAAATTAAGAAACGACATTTAATGTTTTATTCTTCTATAAATTATTTAACACAAAAGTCACATATTGACGTTTTTAAAAAAACAAAGACTATAATACTACTATTTGACAAAGTAGTCAATTAAAAAATTAAGAAAACCTTTTTCTTTAAATATATATAAAAATGAAACTCGTTTTCCGTTGTCACGGCATCACGCGTGAATGGCTGGACCGATTTCACTAATTCTTTTTTGTTGTATTTGTCATTATTAGGAGAAGGTTCTTAAGATAGGAAAAAACCTAAAAATCTTACGAGAACGGGAGAAAACGGGATTACATGGATGAAGTCGCGGGCAGAAGCTAGTTCATAATAAATCCAATCATGGACGTCTGGATATTTCTAATAATTTAAGGAGTCGTTTCGTGTCTATTGAAATCCCAACAATCGTTGTTGTAACATATTTATTGTTACATTTGTTTTAAAGGCAAAACAAATGTAACAATAAATATACTCTCTTGATAACGATGAAGACAGTCATTCCAAGAAATATTTTCATTGGCTTGAGTTTATTTAAACAAACAGTGAACAGGATGCTCATAGGCCTGTGCTCCATTGTCAGCTACATCATCGTGCACCACCACGGGAGATGGTGGCCAAACCTATCGAGTATATAAAATAGATTTTTTACGTCAGATGTTATTATTATTAATTTAGTAATCATTTTCTTAAAGGGCTAGAATTAAAACAAAAACTCCTTTACCGTTGATAAAAAAGATTATAATATCTAACAATACTAAGAAGGAAAAGCAACAATAATTTACTTCAAAAAATGTCTCAAAAAGATTTCCACGTGTCGTTATTATTCTTGCGTTGTAACATTTTCTCATAAAAATCTACACTACATCGTAATATTTCTTTTGTACAAAGAAATTGTGAGATTCGAATGAAAGTCAGCAAAACTTCATACTAACCTCGAGTGAATTTTATTCACAATTTTTCCCTCTAACAGCTGCGTACGAAATACAAAATATAAATAGATGTAACTATATAGTTTGATGTACTTTGACAAAGCCACATAGAGGACTGGTAGAGACATTTTTTTAGAAAATACATTGAATTGCGTACAATAGGGTAGATGCCTAATTTTTATATTAATGTCCGTCTGGTAGATTATTTTAAATCATTAGACACGAATTTTTTATTTTCTTACAGAAATGAATACTTTCGACGATATGTTGATTTGAAATGTCGCGTGACGTTACTTCTATGTACATTTTATACGTAGAAATGACGTTTTAGCCCTCACTCCTAAACTTTGATTCGTTTTATCTAAGTATCGTTTTATTATACGACAAAATAAAAAAATACGTGTCTTATCTAACTTAGTTATATTTTTCATTTTCATACCCTGTCATCATCCCAATTACTTTAAAACCAGGCAATGAATAGTACGACAGTTATCTTGTATGGTAATGAGATCAAGAACTACTCTACACTATCTACTGATCACTTGTTTCACTTGTTTCACATACTTATTCAAAACCCGAAATCGCCTCCCACGGGCCAGATAATAAACGCCAGATCCTTGAAAAATAACAACCGTGATAATAATTATTATGTACATAGTATATATGTTTGTATTTTTTTGTATGCGAAATATGATCAGATACCGAACAAGTTCCCCTGTATGGAAGTTTCTCGGCAATTTATTAATAACAACAGTCTTTTGCGTTTCGCTACATTTTATTGGTTTCTTTGAAGATTACTTCTTATATTGGAAATTGACGGTAAATGAGCTACTTGTAAGGACTTATGGGGGATGGGAAGAACGTGCTTCGAGACACGTGAGGGTTCGCGAACAATTTTCACCACCTGATTTTAATTGTGTTTATCACCACCCATACACCAGAGGAATTAAAAGTGCGTTCCTTGTCCTTCAATTCAAGAAGTACTTTTGTTTATTGTACATTTTTTATGAGATAAGCCAGTAGATGAGCAGACTGTTCCCCTCGTGCAAGCAATTGGATCGTCCATGGACACCTGGAACACCAGAGGCGTTACAATTGCGTTACCGGTTTTTTGGGGATTACAAATTTGAGGATTGTTGGGGAGAGGGTAATTGGGCCTCCGGTAAACCCACTGACACGACGAAATACAACGCAAGCGTTGTTTCACGTCGGTTTTCTGCTCGGCCGTGGTATCACTCCGGTCAATACGGCCTGTTGGAGCTGATGCTCTTGTCTTGATTACTGATAATCTTGATAAATAAAACTTGTTGAAATATAGAAATTTATTAAAACAATACTTGATATTAAAATGACTTGTGTGCACACTTGTACGGTCAATCGCGAACTGGTCTAATAAGTAAAGCGTTGAATGCGCAAAGAGTAAAATTGCAATTATACAAATTCATGTACTTTGTACACGGCCCATTCGTCTTAAAGCATGGCTCTCCCACACTTAATACACGCTCGTTCCAATGTGTAGATTCCTATGGAGAAGAACGAGCAAGAAACTCCATGGGTTACTCTTTTCAATCAGGTTCACAATACAATTCTCTAGTTATACGCATTTCCTCCCATTTCTTTAAGACTAGTTTCTAAACCCCACCTAAAGCATATAACCAAGTTTCCAATGCGGTGTAGTTAGATCAGAGCTTGTTACTTCATGATAACACCTCGTTTGATCTCCGTTCAACTTTGATAGTTTCTCGATGATAGTACGTGCCGCGCTTGCAGAGGTGCAATATTATTTTATTATGCTATGCACTTCTCGTAGTCAGAAGGTTTTGTAAATATGGTATTTTTGAACGAAGTTGATTAACCTATATTTGGGTTGAAGATAAAAATAAGAAGATTATAACTGCTCCTGGTCCTAAATTTCACTACAATATCATGAATGATACAAATGTTAGAATATTAAAGCAAAACTGGAGTAGCTACAAGAAATATTTAAGAATAGAATAAGTAACATTTCTATACCAGAAAAAGTACCTCAGAAGACTTTTAATCTATTTTGCTGTAGCATTAAACTGTCAAACACCAAGCGGTCACCGGTGACCGCAACCTATTGTTCTATAATTGTGTCTACAAAGACGGTACTCGACGAGTTAAAGAACATCGTACTATATACCTATTTGTATAAAACAACAGTAACAGTTACTTTTAGAGGTACGGACTTATTAACATAACATAATATCACGCCTTTTTATCCCCAAAGGGGTTGGCAGAGGTGCACATTCCGGCAGTGAATGCCACTGTACAATGTAACACCCAGTTTTCACTATTTATGTTTTGAGTCCCATGTAATAGTGGGTGAGCCTATTACCATATACCAGACATATTTCCAGACTCCGTGCTACTACTGAGATTTTTAAAAACCCAGTAATACTTTGCCCGACCCGGGAATCGAACCCGAGACCCCTTGCTCGTCAGTCGCACTAGCGACCACTCGGTCAACGAAGCAGTCTACTACGAACTTATGTATGTAAGTGTATCTATTTTAAATTGCTCAATTAATTCGTTGCTTGCTTCTTGCTCACACCATTAACTCTTCTCTGCATCACCCAAAGGTCAGACTGGGAGAAAATGCCTGCGGCATTAAGTTATGTATGTATGTATGCCACCTTATGTACATTTTGTGCATGAAGCTTAAATAAATAAACTTATTATAACCTAAATTATCACTGAATAGAAAAAACTGAATAGCAACAAGAAAATCCCTCGCTATTCATATAATTTCTTTATTTTCCAAATCTCAAATAGCAGGTACTAGATATAGCAATTAATATCAACCATACACAACAAAGAAAGTATCAAAAATAGCCCTTATTACTTTAACACAAAGTCATATTTCAATAAACAGGTCGTTGGTACAGGAAAACAGAATGATCGGAATTTTTTAATATCGTTAGTATGATTATAAAATCGATATGCGAAATATTAAGCTCCCATGAGACATGAGTAATATATTATGAAGGTTACAATCCCATCAATTTGCTATGGAAAAATTACTTTTTTGATGCCTTGGCTCTCCTGGCATGTTAATCAATGGAAAAATTTTGTTGACCTTTTTTTTCAGGCCCTGTGATTGATTATTTGTCATTTTGTTTTTTTTAATATATCGCCAATCTGGTCACTATATGTCCGTCTAGGGCGCCCTCTACCGACGGCCCCATTCATATCCGCTCTGTATACTTCCTTCGTTACTCTACTTTCATCCATCCTTTCTACATGTCCAAACCAGCGTAATATTCACCAAATTAAAAGTACCCTTAACCGACGAGCATGCATGAAAAGATTGATGACTGTTAATGAAGCGAAAGAGGTATGTATGAATCGTAGTAATTGGCGTTCCTTAGTCTCTGCCTACCCCCATGGGAGACAGGCGTGAAGTTATGTATGTCAAAGTCAAAGTCAAAGTCAAAGTCAAAGTCAAAATCATTTATTTCAATTAGACCATAGAGGCACTTTTGAACGTCAATGAAGAAAATTAACAAGTGAAGCTATTTACTCATTCCAAGGTGTAGATTCCTATGGAGAAGAACGAGCAAGAAGCGTAGTAATTGGCGTTCCTTAGTCTCTGCCTACCCCCATGGAAGACGGGCGTGAAGTTATGTATGTATGTATGTTGTTTTTTTTTGGGTAGTCGTTTGTTGACGTTTTATTATTTAACTTCATGGCGATAATTTTAAAAGTATTTTATGAGACTATTCCGGTACAAGTGGTTACTATGTGGTAGACAATCGTCATCATCATCATCATTAACAGCCTATAAATGCCCACTGCTGAGCAAAGGCTCTTCTCACTCATGCATGAGAAGTGGTCGTCTTAAACCTCCTATACTCTATACTAGCTCCAATACTAGTCGTTGGATTTCAGTAAAACAACTTTTTGTGATTTTTTTTCAAGTGAATTGCTTAGTGCTACAGGAAAATGTGAGATTTTTTAGGCGATCTAGGCGATAGTTACGGTCAACGACATTTTTGTTTCTATTTGGTCTTTCCTTCCTTTTAATACTTTAAAATTATTTTACCGGTAATAAGAGTTCACCTAACTATAAACACCAAATCTGAAAATTCTAGGTCAAGGTCCCATGCAAATTTTATCTAAATCAGTTTAGTAGTTTTCCTGACAGAGTAACAAATAACTGTACATCTATCTTCATAATTATTGAGTTTGCTGTAGCATTAGAAAGTGGGACGTTCATTGTATATAAACAGTTTGATTTATGGGAACAGTGCATGAATTATTTCAGTTTAACCTGGACATGGTGTCTCTGAAATAGTTGTTTAGTAAAGATTGCCAAGTCAATAAAAAATACATTTCTTCATTTCATGTCAAATTCAGTATTTAAACGAAACTGAAAATAAGGATTTATGATTTTATAATTAGGTACACTAATATTTTTTCCTAATGTTGTGGGTGCGTTTACAACCATACAAGTTCACATACACATGACACCCAGACTCGGAACAATAATCTGTGGATCACACAAAGAGTTGTTCCGTGTGGGAATCGAACCCGCGACCCGTTGCACGGAAGCCAGTTGCCCAACCACCGCACCGTGCAGTCGACCTTTTGTAACAAACTTTTATTAAAAATGTACGTACGAAACTCAGAAAACTTATTTGCTTTTTTATTCTTCATCGATCTTTCTTGGATACCTAAAATAAGTCAGACATAATAATGTGAATTAACTCAAACTCAAAGTCTTTACTTGCATGTTAAGGTAATACATACAGGTCTTAAATGAAATAACAGGCATAGCTTAACGGCCTTTTCAGGCGTTGCAAATTTTAGGGTTTTTTTATGGAATAGGAGGCAAACGAGCAGACGGATCACCTGATGGTAAGCAATCAGCTCCGCCCATGGACACCCGCAACACCAGAGGAGACACAGATGCATTACCGGCCAATGGCTGAAATGGGCTGTCTTTAGCTTATCATAAATTACATTTGCTTAACATTTATTTTTTACATATTTATTGATTTGTTCGGAATATTGGTAAGTACATTTTACAATCTATTTACCTGGGTATGTCCGCAAGGCGTGGAGGACGCGAGCGACGCACGGGCGGCAGTACGCCCACCTGTGGACAAACAGACAGACTCTATTATTAAATCTATCCATACATATAATAGGTAAATAAATTTTGTGATTATGAAGAACAAGGTAAGGATTTTAGGAAGACGAGTAATGGAGCAAAACGCTGTTCTGTTGCTGCAAATATGCTGTTCCCTATACATTTATTATGTAACTAGCTACCTATATATTCTACGCCCACAACTTCGTCCGCGTAGAATTCGAATTTTAGGACCTACATTTTTTTGTTTCAATTTTCCAAAATAAAAGTAGCCTATGTTACTACTTAGTACATCAACTAACAGGCAATAATTAACATTAACTAGTACAAACAGACGGACAGACAGATAGACAAAAATTGTAAAAAATGTTATTTCGGTATGTGTATAGTATGTATATTCATATGCATGTAGTAAAAAGCGGTTATTTTAATATTACAAACAGAGTCCAATTCTATTTATCTGTATAGTATGCATGTATTGCAAGTAATATGAATCTAGTACTTATGTTATATGTCTAGCTTTGTGTAATACTAGATGTAGTTCCAGGGGACAAAGTGAATATGCCCGAGGATGTGAAAACTTTGTCGTTTCTACCTCTATACAAATGTTGAATATGTGAGTATTTCTCCTTTACATCTGAGCTTTTCATATTGTGAACAAATAACATAACATCATATATTCTGTTTAGAGGGTGAGCCTATTGCCATATACCGGGCACAATTCCAGATTTCGTGCTACTACTGGGATTTTTTTTTAAAACCCAGTTATATTTTGCCCCACCCAGGAATCGATCCCGAAACTCCTTGCCCAGCAGTGGCATTTGCAACCACTCGGCTCGGGTTCGATTCTCGGGTCGGGCAAAGTATTACTGGGTTTTTTTAAATCTCAGTAGTAGCACGGAGTCTGCATTTGTGCCCGGTGTATGACAATGGGCTCACCCCCTATTACATGGGACTCAAAAATATAAATAGTGGAAAGTGGGTGTTACATTGTATAATGGCATTAAGAGCCGTAATGTGCACCTCTGCCTACCTCTTCGGGGATAAAAGGCGTGGTATTATGTTGTTATGTTGTAGTAGTAGCATGTCGGTGACTTCTGATTATACTACAGAAGATGATTTTATCTAGCCTATTGTTTTTTTATAGCCTAGTAGATGCAAAGCTTTATACACACACACACACACACACACACACACACAAACATAAAATCTCGCGCCGTTTCCCATGGTAGACACTATGGAACGCCAATTGCTACAATTCCTATAGGTAAAGGAATTTTCTGAAAAATTAATTAAAGCTAGCAACTTAAAACTGTTGGTTATTGAGTTTAATATTGAAGTGATACATATGTAATAATTTGAACTATAAAATACAGGAGTAACAACAAAATTATAAGAACTCAGGCAAATAATACAAAATGTCTTGTTAAACACACATGTTCTGCATACAAGTGAATGTTCCCACGCTCTCCTATTACAATACATGACATTTATTACGTAGGTAGTAAGGGTGATTGTCATAACTCATGTTGAAGTGATGTTCTTTTGTTTTTAAGTCTTCGATGTCGTCGACGCATTTGACAGAGATAAGGCAGCACTGTGCTCTGATACCTAAGGCAAAGTCAAGTTAAAATAATTTATTTTAATTGGGCCAAGAAGGCACTTTTGAAAGTCAAAGCAAAATTTTGAAATATTTAAAAAGTGTTAGTCTGTCAGTCAGTTCTCTAGTTAAGCTATTTCTTTTTCAATCAGGTTCACGTTGCGTCCTTTGACGATATGTAGGTTATTATTGATACCACTTCGTAGACACTTTTCATTATTCCTAAGCAAGACGGAAGCATATGTTTATTGTAGACTGCCTATTGTTTTTGACGAATGCATGCATTTGTCAATTTACGCAATGTGTACGATAGTACGATTTCCATTCCTCTGTCAAGTGTGGGCAAACCATTGAATGTAGAGGAGGTCCTTATGGAGACACTCTAATAGTGGACTATCGTAGGCTGTTACTAATGATTAAAAGATACTAATTTTTTCATTAGTAACTTGGAAATAAGAAACAAATTATTTACTCCTTAAAATACACTATAAACTAAAAGAAAAGTATGTAACTTACGGCGTCGAAGAATTAATCGCAGTCGTGAGGAAGGGTGCCCAAAAGGGTGTACGGGCAGTGTTGCAATGCTTATGATGCTTAACCTTTGATTTTATGATTAAAATAATACTTAACTCTTTCATATACTATGTTCTAAAAACCGACTTTATTCCCTCTCTTTTTCAAGTTGGTTAATTAATATACTAAAACCTTTTCCTCTAACAAACAGTTTTCTGAAACCTGGATCAAAATCGGTTCAGCCAATCGTGAGATAATCTCACACACATATACATACACTAGCTACTTCCGCGCGGTTTCACACGCTCTGCTCAGCTGCTATTGGTCGTAGCGTGATTTTTATAGCCTATAGCTACCCTCGATAAATGCGCTATCCAACACAAAAAAAATTATTCAAATCAGACTTGTAGTTACGGAGATTAGCGCGATCAAACAAACAAACAAAAAACAAACTCTTCCGCTTTATATAATAGTGTAAGATATAAGTTAAACTGAGAACTTTTTATTTTCTTTTTGTAGTCGGTTATAAATTAAACCATCTATAATATTAGAGTACATAAATTAAAAGATTTTAAACCTTAAGTTACTTAAAAAGTAAAGAGCAAAGCCTTAACAGTAATTACTTTATATTACATTTTTACTGGAACTCCACTGCTTACCCACTAAAAAGCCCGTTGCATTAGAAGTAAGGGTCCCAGCTGTAATGAACAGACACTCAGACAATTTACAATTTATTATTGAATTAGATATTTTAAGGGCAGACGACTTGTTGTAATGCAATTTTCTACATTTTGGAATTACTTAGAAGTTAGGATAAATATGGACACTGCTGAGCTTAAGGTATGGGGTTCAAACAGAAAAATTATTATCAGCATTTTTACTGTGGGTGATTTCTGAATCATTTCTGGGGGCCTAAAAAAGTAACATTGGGTTAATCATTTCCAATATGACAGATTTGATTAATTGTAAGAGAATCACCTAAATCACCATAAAATGGTAACAATAAAAAGACTATGAAACATCTACAATTCACAATACAATATAACTAGCAGCTTAGTTTGGGTAAACCTGAACAGTTTTTCTGACTGCCTCGTTGGCCGAGCGGTCGCAAGTGCGACTACCGGGCAAGGGGTCTCGGGTTCGATTCCCGGGCCGGGCAAAGTATTACTGGGTTTTTAAAAATCTCAGTAGTAGCACGGAGTCTGGAAATGTGCCCGGTATATGGCAATAGGCTCACCCCCTATTACATGGGACTCATAAGATAAATAGTGAAAAGTGGGTGTTACTTCTGTGTGCACCTCTGCCTACCCCTTCGGGGATAAAAGGCGTGATGTTATGTTATGTTATTAGGCCATTATGTTACAAAATAATAGAATATTTTAAATACTATTTTTTTAAATGATAAGCCGGTAAACGAACGTACTGGTCGCCTGTTGGTAAGCAATTGGCGTTGCCCATGGACACCTGGAACATCAGAAGCGTTACAAGTGCGGTACCACCCTTGTGAGGATTAGAAATTTGAGGATTGTTGGGGATTCAGGGATTGGGAAAAAAACACAACGCAAACGTTGTTTCACGTCGGTTTTCAGTGAGGCCGTGGCATTATCCAGGTTGAGCATGGCTTTATAGTAAATTATTAGTTGACAAAATCTGCGGTTTAAAAAAGAAGAAATAAGAAATACTGAGGTAAGTCGTACACACATGGTTTAATACAAACAGACGAGTAACTCTTTGACGTAAGTACACGATCGCTTCCTTTTTTTCTTTACATTCCCTCCACTCCAGCAACATGTCAATATGCGACGCATACCACACATAACATGTGCTCTCTTTATTACAACCTGACATGTAATGGCGTGCTCATACGGCGACAGTTGCTGAGTTGGGAAAGTCAATAAGATATGTTTATAATTTTAACCGACTTCAAAAAACAAGAAGGTTCTCAGTTTGTTAGCGATTATATCACGATTGGCTGAACCGATTTTAATGCGGTTTTCAAAAAACTGCTTGTTGCGCCGACTTCCAAAAAAGAACGGGTTGAAGTCCTTTTTTTCTAACTTCTTCTTAATTGGAAAAGTGAATACGTTTCGCATAATATAGGTATAAATGGCTCTAAAGCCGTAGGTTTTAAATTGAATACATTTTAATGTAATTGAATGAATGGTGGTAATAAATGAGTTGAGTATGAGTTTTCACTTTGAATAAAGTCATGTACCTCTATATTATATTAACGGTTAACGATTGCTCTCTAAAACTTGACAGAACCTAACCTCCATTTTGTTACTAAACTAAAAATAAAAAGAGGAACACGATTTACAAGATAAACACCACCGAAATACATAAACAATTAGTTACCAGCCGCGTCTAAAGACAATCTCAGTAGCAACCGATCCAGATAATCTAACCAGAAACAAAGAGCACACTAATAAATCCGCCCTATCTATATTTGAACAAATCTCTATCTGGCTCAACACTAACGTAATACAGTAATAAAGTCCTGCTAGCTCCGTATGAACAAGACTTTATGTTGGAAATTATTTTGTACATATATAACAAATTGAATGCTATCGTCTAGTGAATGGGGTATATTATTGTGTAACTTACATGCCAGTTAGGGTTACTTGTGTCGTTTGAAAAGACATGTTTGTATTGTATGTTGTTTTGTATGTTGTTTTGTATGTTTGTAAACGCACCCACGACACAGGAGAAAATCCTAGTGTGGGGCAACGTTAAAAAAAAAATGTTATTGGTTTTTAAAATATAATTAACGTTAAGGACTCACGGTGCGCGGTGCGATCTAATTTTCAAAACAGTTTTTTTGCGATCCGTCCTGCCGTAGTTGCGATTATCGCAAGACGGGGGGGCGGTTAACCAATCAATTGAGTTCCAAACTGGCTGTCCCATTGCGTCGTGAATCCTTATGCTTAGCCTAATACATTATGTTGTTTATATTGCTTACGGCAAAGCTAAACAAAACATCACTATTCTAGCGAAGCGAAAGAGGTATGTAGGAATCGTAGCAATTGGCATTCCTAGTCTCTGTCTACCCCCATGGGAGACAGGCGTGAGGTTATGTATGTATGTATAAATGATTTGATTTAATTAAAACATACTTATATAAAGCTCTACTAATTTCAAGTCACACCGGGATTCTTATTCATTGGCGTCGTAGGTATATTTAATTAATTTATAGTCATTACACAAGAATCTATCTGCCTATCGATACCATTTAAAATATCAGACCACTTTAACATACCCTACAAATGAACCCTTTGCTTTTCAAAACTGATCCTTTGTAGCAACATAATAAAATATAATATTGATTGAGTATTTACAAAACGTTGTTCAGGGTCGGAGGCTGGCAACCCTTTCTTAAATATGTATCAGTTGAATAATTTGTTCGTGAAATGGTTTCAGGCTGGCAACAATTTGCTAGAAATTGATAGCTTGCGATATCTTTGAGGGGGATGGGGATGTGATCGCTCGATTCCCTACAATATGGTTGAGTTGGGCGGTGCTGGTGTACGTGTCATGTTCGTGAACGGGCGCCGTCAACTGGGACTGGCTATTTATTGTCCTTAAACTGTCAAACAGCAAGCGATCACCGGTGACCGCAACCTATTGTTCTATAATTGTGTCTATAATGACGGTATCAAACACCAAGCGGTCACCGGTGACCGCAAACTATTGTTCTATAATTGTGTCTATAATGACGGTATCAAACACCAAGCGGTCACCGGTGACCGCAAACTATTGTTCTATAATTGTGTCTATAATGACGGTACTCGACGAGTTAAGGTTATTTTCTTTTTCGATCACTTTGACTGGATTTTAGTGTTACATTGTTCTCGCACAATCTAAACAGCAAAACTATGTAACTAGAGAATTATAATGTGAACCTGATTGAAAAAGAGTGACCTATGGAGTTTCTTACTCGTTCTACTCCATAGGAATCTACACCTTGGAATGAGTAAATTTTTTTTTATTGACGTTCAAAAGTGCCTTTCTGGTCTAATCGAAATAAATGACTTTGACTTTGACTATAAACATTTGAGTTTATTTTATTGAATGTATAATAATAACTTTTTAATTATTTCAATGAGTGCACGTGGCACGGGTTCGATTACCGTACAGATCAACACTTTGTATGATCCACAAATTGTTGTTTCGGGTCTAGGTGTCATGTGAATGTGAACTTGTATGTTTGTAAACGTACCCACGGCACAGGAAAAAATCCTAGTGCGGGGCAACGTTTATTTATAAAAATAAAAGAAGTTGATCAAGATAAATATTAAAGTTTAATTCTTGGAGTATAATTCCTTAGGTTTGGCTTGTGATTATGGCATCCCAAAGTAACTCACTGAAAGTAGCGAATTGTCAGATAGAAAAACTCTTAGCTGGAGGAAATTGAACTCAAGACTCACTGGTTGGCGATCAAATGTAGCGAGTACAAAGTACATTATTACTTTAAAGCATTTTTTTGCTAGCTATGTATTTTCAAAACAATTCAGTGATACGTAAGTAGAATTTGTATCATTTGTCACGAAATAAGCAAGGTTTGAGCAAGCGTGGTGATTAATGCTGATTCCTTCACCGTGTGAGAAGATAGGTCTTTCTTTTTTTATGGAATATGGCAAACGAGCAGACGGATCACCTGATGGTCAGCGATCAGCGCCGCTGATGGCTACCCGCAACACCAGAGGAGCCACAGGTGCGTAGTCGGCCTTTTAAAAAGGAATACGCTCTTTTATTGAAGGTTTGAAGGTCGTATCGGTTCGGAAATAAAATAGAATCTGACGACAGATCATTCGAGAGTTTTGTTGTGTGATGGCAGAAAGCTAAATCAAGAAAACGCACAGTTGTGGCCTGCCAACCATAATTATGTATGATGGGGATGGATATCATCTCGTTCAGCAGTTGTATAAATATATGCTGATGACACAATCGCAAACCGAAGATAAGCCTATAATCACATTTACACCCTTCATTCTAATAAAATATTGATATCAATTAACACTCAACAAAACACTTAATAAGAATTTCAATTCGACTTCGATGAAACGCCTTCATTACTCACAATGGGATAGATTCAAACATTATTCTGAATTGGAACGGTTACCGGAAAACTTTCGATTGGAAATCGAATTATACTCGGGAGTTTCAATCGAGCCTTTATAGTAAGTGAGTTGTAAATTATTGAATTTTGGGACAATGTAATCATTGAGGAATTTGATTGGATCATGTTTTTGTTGTTCAATTTGCGAGTATTGTTTGTAGGTGAGTGGTACAAGTTCTATGGGGTTAATGCTCTATGGAATTGTGAATGGTCAATGGTCATTGATGAACGCCGTCCTAGAACGAAGGTCCATACATCACCATGTAATACCAAAGAGGTTGCATACTCGTTTTCAGCCTTTTTACGAGTCTTATAAGTCGTAACTCACATTGTGCAACAAAACAAACATTGTTTCATGCCAGTATTTTGTTACGGCTTCTAGTTAAGCTCGGCCGAATTTCTAATTTCGTACCGATGCTTCGATTCAAGTTTTTTGTGTGTTTTTGGGATTCTGGAACTACTGTTTGTTAAGTGAACAACCAGCTGTGAGCAAAGCTTTGTTGCTTGGATTTTTGGTCGAAACTATTTTTCAAAACATGACCGCATTTTATTCACCCTTATTTACCCCTTCAAAGGATAGGAATATCACAACATTATACTACTATACCTATGTACTAAAAATCCACAAGAAAAATTTCCTAGACAACACAGCATTTTCTATCGTAATTCAACTATATTTCTGTTTTTCGTCCCACTTACGCATACTTACATATCGGGGTTGAAATATCTTACCCTAAGATGACGACAACATTACTACAGTCTCGTGTCTGTCTGTCTGTCTGAGGGGGATGAGGGAGGGGGGAGGATATTCGCATAGTTTGTGGAGCATAAAAATTTCCTGAAGGAATGTTTTGCTGACAAATAATCCTGAGTCAGGAGAAAGAATTTAGGTTTAGGAGGGCTTTTCATATCGTAGGATGTTGTACAAATTTGGTTTGATATTTTGTATGAGTAGAATAATATAAGTAACCAAGATTCCAACCAGCAGTAAACATCTTCCATTTATGATGATGATGATGATGTATCAAGATTTTTACTATAAATACGTATTTCATTTCTAAAAGCAAGTGACAGCGGATAGAGATTGCTGAATGGAGACCAAGCGAAAGAGGTTCACCAGTATTGTATTGTTTGGCTTTCCATTAACTCTGACTAATCTAAAAGGATACAATGCAAGGTAATATTAACTGCACGGTTGGCACTGTGATGGCTGGACAACCGGCTACCTCGTAACGTGAAGCGGGTTCGATTCCCTCAAAGAGCCATCTGTGTGATGCACAAATTGTTGTTTCGGTATGTGATTTTGTATATTTGTAAACGCACCCACGACACATAAAATCCTACTAGCAAAGTTTACAAAAAAAATATATATATATAGAATGTGTATGTTTAAACTAATACCTTTACTAAAGGTAGAAATCCATGACTGTGGAAAGTGTCTGTACAACTCTCAAATCAAAAATAAGACCAAAATGATCTCCTTCTTTTATACAATTCAGTTCATTGAAGTTATTAGAACAACAAGTAATTAAACTGTTGAAATATTAAACATTAAATCAATAAGTATTGTTAGTTTGTTGTAGTTTCCGAACATAACCAAAGTTTCCGATTGTTGTCACTTGTGGCGCTAGTGCATTCTCTCTGTTCTCTGTAATCTTTACCGGCTAATAAACGTATTGTTAAACTTTCATCTCGTTTATTCTTATTCAACAGGTTATGGGCCCAGCACGCTTCCACTGCGCTTTATATGTTTCCGAGTTGAGCGTAAACTTGCTATCAGTTAGTCAATTAGCTAAAAATGGTTGCAAAGTAGAATTTACTGATATAGGCTGCAATATATATAATCCCAATAAGATGCTCATAGCCAATGCAAGACTGATCAATAACATGTATAAACTTAACAATGTTTCTGTGCATGCTTATGCTGTTGCTTGTGAAAGTAAGACAGATATTATTACATGGCATAAAAGAATGGGGCATTTAAACTTTGCTGATGTAAAGAGGTTAGAATCCTGTGCCGAGGGTATAACTATCACAGATAAAAATGTTGATAGCGTTTGTATACCATGTTGCGAAGCTAAACAAACACGCTTACCATTTCCACAATCCGGTTCAAGAGCAAATGCATTGCTAGAAATAATACATACAGATCTATGTGGTCCGATGGAGACACCATCTGCAGGTGGTGCGAAATACTTCATAACTTTCATAGATGACTATTCCCGTAAAGTATATGTTTATTTTCTTAAGAACAAGATGGATATTAAGTCTGTGTTTCAAAAATTCAAACAAGAAGTAGAAAATGAGTTAGAAAAGAAAATAAAAGTATTACGTAATGATAATGGAAAAGAATACTGTAATAAAGAATTCTCTGATTTCCTAGCAGCTTCCGGCATCAAACATCAGACCAGCACCCCGTACACCCCTGAGCACAATGGCTTAGCGGAGCGGATGAATCGTTCATTGGTGGAGCGTGCAAAATGCATGTTATTTGAAGCAAATCTGCATAAACAGTTGTGGGCAGAGGCGGTCACTGCTGCGGCCTACATCATAAATAGATCACCGTCACGAGCTTTGGCTGAGGTAACTCCCTTTGAAAAGTGGACTGGTAAGAAACCAAACCTTTCTAATCTAAAGATTTTTGGTTGTAAGGCCATGGTACATATTCCATAGCAAAACCGATTAAAATTAATTAATGAGGAATTAATTTTTGTGGGATATTGTGACAATACCAAAGGCTATAGACTGTATGATCCGGTAAATAAAAGGATTGTGATTAGCAGAGATGTCATATTTATTGAAACATTATTAAATAATACTGAGAATGATTCACAACAACCTGTCCTTACCAAAGAGTTTGTGGATGTTCCTCTGAGTGAAGGAAATAATCAAGTGACATCTGATGATACATCACAGAGTGAGACTCAAGATGATACATTACACTCAAGGACTGACTCATCGTTTGATAGCTGTGTAACAAATAATAACACAACTGATTTAACATATTATCCTAGTTCCAATGATGAAGATGATACTAGTAACGATAGTTTCACAGGAAATATCACTCTAAGATCTCATCAGAGACACAATAATTTCATGTGTGTTCAACAGGTTTCAGATCCAGAAACTGTTGAGGAAGCTTTGTCCGGCTCTGATGCTGAACATTGGAAAGCAGCTATGGATGAGGAATATCAGTCATTATTAGAGAATAATACCTGGGTTTTGACTACTCTTCCAGGTGACAAACGTGCCATACCATGCAAATGGGTTTTTAAGAGGAAGACTGATGAAAATGGAGAAGTGATTAAATATAAAGCACGATTAGTAATTAAAGGTTGTTCACAAAGACCTGGTGTGGACTACACTCAAGTATTTTCACCAGTAGTAAGGTATGCTTCTCTGAGGTACTTATTTGCCTTAGCAGCTAAATTTGATTTAGACATCTGCCAAATGGATGCTGTATCAGCTTTTCTACAAGGTGATATAGAAGAGGAGATATATATGATGCAACCACCACTGTATGGCAATGGCAATCAAGTATGTCTTCTGAAAAAGTCATTGTATGGATTAAAACAGGCAAACCGGCAATGGAACAAAAAGCTAAGTTCTGCATTGAAGAAAATTGGTCTATTACAGAACAGGTTAGATCCTTGTATTTATTATAAAATTGTAGACAACAATAACATGATTTTTACAAATAATATGGACTCTAAAAAACATGTTAAGGAGGAGTTAAGCAAACAATTTAAAATAAAGGATCTAGGAGATATTAACTATTGTATTGGCATACATGTTAAAAGAGAAAGGAAGAATCGAATCATATATTTAGATCAGAAAAAGTATTTAGGAGAGGTACTGAATAAATATGGCATGGCTGATTGTAAGAGTGTTAAGATTCCAATGGATGCTAATACTAAGTTAAAAGGGATATCTGAAGAATCAAGTACTTTGAATGGAGTCCCATATCAAGAAATAATTGGATGTTTATTGTATATTTCGCAAATTACTCGGCCAGATATAAGCTATGTAATAAATATGTTGAGTAAGTACAATCAGAAACCTGAAATGTCACATTGGGTGGCTTTGAAGCGTGTTATGAGGTATTTAAAAGGTACTGAAGATTACAGACTAAGTTACAAACAAAACTCAGACGAAAACATGACTCATGGCTACTGTGATGCAGACTGGGCAAGCTCGGAGGATGATCGGCGTTCCTGCACGGGGTACGCATTTCTGTTTCAGGGAGGAGCTATCAGCTGGAACTCTAAACGCCAGCCAACTGTTGCTCTGTCGACAACCGAGGCAGCGTATATGTCTTTATCATCCTGTGTTCAAGAGGCTATGTGGCTGAAACAATTTCAAGAAACGTTTTGGCCTCTACTGAAGGATGAAGCAATGATCATTTATAGCGATAACCAAAGCTCTATTAAACTTTCAGAATCCGACGGCTATCATTCCAGGACCAAACATATCGATGTCAGACACCATTATGTACGTGACAAAGTTATTGGAGGTGTCATTGATGTGCAGTATATTCAGACGGACTAGATGGTGGCAGATGCATTAACTAAAGCGACACCATATTCAAAACTGGTCTACTGTGCTTCAAAGATGGGATTGATTTAAGTTTAAGGGAGGATGTTGAAATATTAAACATTAAATCAATAAGTATTGTTAGTTTGTTGTAGTTTCCGAACATAACCAAAGTTTCCGATTGTTGTCACTTGTGGCGCTAGTGCATTCTCTCTGTTCTCTGTGATCTTTACCGGCTAATAAACGTATTGTTAAACTTTCATCTCGTTTATTATTATTCAACATAAACTGTAATTGTATTGTAATTGTAACTGGATAAAGTAAGGATGTTTTAAAGCAGTGAAAGGAATACTTCGAGAATTTATTTGAAAGGAGTGATTTGAAAGAAGAGGAAGTAAACGATGAAAATGAAAGTGCTAATGTGGGAGAAATAAATATGGATGAAATTGTGAGTGCCATTAAGAGTTTGAAAGTAGGTAAAGCAGCGGGATGTGATAGGATAACTACTGAAATGCTAACAGAGGGTGGAGGTGTAATTGCAAGCCTGCTGTATCTACTTTTTAATAAGTGTTGGCGATGCGGTCGTGTCCCTGGAGACTGGGCCAAGGCCGTAATTGTGCCACTGTATAAAGGACAAGGATCACAGCAGGAGTGCAAAAATTATCGCGGTATAAGCCTCCTAAGCGTAGTAGGAAAGTTGTATGCCAAGGTATTGATCGAAAGAGTGATGGATGTAACTGATCGTAAAATCTGGGATGTGCAAGCGGGATTTCGAAAGGGAATGGGGTGTACGGATCAAGTCTTTTCGTTACGGTGCATTTCAGAGAAAGTGTTATCAAAGCACCAAAAGGTATTTTGTGCCTTTCTAGACCTAGAAAAGGCTTATGACAGAGTGGTGAGGGATGAATTGTGGTCAACTCTGTCCGTGTATGGGGTGGATGGCCACCTGATTCGGGCACTTAAATCCTTATATAAGGACTCGAGTGCCTGTGTCAGAATAAATGGGGACTACACGGAGTGGTTTAACATTAATCGAGGTGTTAGGCAAGGCTGTGTAGCATCTCCTTGGCTGTTCAACCTATTTATGGACAGCTGTTTGAACGACCTGAAAGTAGGAGAGTCTGGATTAGGGATGAATGACACAGTGATTAAAACATTGTTGTATGCCGACGACCAGGTGCTTGTTGCCTCGTCGGCCCAAGAATTACAACAAATGATCACTGCTATGAATGATGCATTTGAAAGGAAAGGTATGAAAGTAAATGTGAACAAGACGAAAGTGTTGGTGATAGAAAGAAATGAGGTGATAACAGAATGTCAGGTAATGATAGGTGATGAAAAATTGGAACAAGTGAATGAATTTGTGTATCTGGGATCACTATTTACGAGAGATGGAAAGTGTGACGGGGATATTGAAAGGAGAGTGAAAGCGGGAAATGGTGTTAATGGTGCTTTACACTCTGTCATGTCGAGTAAAATAATATCCAGCAAAGCTCGACTTGCTGTAATGCAGTGTGTATTGACACCAACGCTTATGTATGGTAGTGAATCATGGGTGTGGCAGAAGAAGCATGAAAGCAGGATTAATGCGGTGGAAATGAGAGCCCTAAGAAGTATGTGTGGACTAAAATTGAGTGATCGAGTGAAAAATAGTGTTATTAGAGAAAGGTGTGGATTGAAAGATGATGTAGTGACAAGGATTGAAAAGGGAATGTTACGCTGGTTTGGACATGTAGAAAGGATGGATGAAAGTAGAGTAACGAAGGAAGTATACAGAGCGGATATGAATGGGGCCGTCGGTAGAGGGCGCCCTAGACGGACATATAGTGACCAGATTGGCGATATATTAAAGAAGGGCCAAATTAAAAGTACCCTTAACCGACGAGCATGCATGAAAAGATTGATGACTGTTAATGAAGCGAAAGAGGTATGTATGAATCGTAGTAATTGGCGTTCCTTAGTCTCTGCCTACCCCCATGGGAGACAGGCGTGAAGTTATGTATGTATGTATAAACTGTAATAACAAGTCATCAGCCAAAGGTCAGTCACCTTGTTTGTCTTGTGAAACAAAGAGTGTTGCCAGCTCAACAAATTAAGGTTACCAGACGTAATTATTCTGTTTTTATTGTTTTCTGGCTGTCTTTTATTTCGTTTCGTATTACACGGAATATCTTTAAATATTGTTTTATTAAATTATCGTCCGAACACCGTTAAGTGTGTCGTAATAGCCGATGATGGGTCTACATTTTTCAAAAAGGCCGGGCAGCAGCGCTCTGTGATAAACCTGAATCTCTTATACTGCAATTTGCAACCCGTTTGCCAAGCGTGGAGGTCAGGGAAAACTCCGTTATGTAGTCTTTTTAAAAAAAAAGAAAGTGTGGGAGAGCCATGCTTCGGTACGAATGGGCCGGCTCGACCGGAGTGACACCATGGCCTCACAAAAAAAACGACGTGAAGCAACGCTTGCGTTGAATTTCGTCGTGTGAGTGAGGATACCGGAGGCCCAATTATCCTCCCCTTCCTCAATCTCCCCAATCCCTGAATCCCCAACGCTTCTCAAACTCCTAATCCCCAAAAGACCGGTAACGCACTTGTAACGCCTCCGGTGTTCCCATGTGTCCATGGGCGACGCCGATTACTTACCATCAGGTGAACCGTTTGCTCATTTACTGGCTTATACCATAAAAAACTCCCATAGAAGCCATCCACCAGTAGACTGTCATGGGTTACGATATCGTATGAAGTATTATATGACCGGTTTTTAAAAGCAAATGGTTTTTCAATTAAACATATAGTAGGTACTGAAAATTTTCCACTTCGAAAAAGGCTTGAGAATGAATAAAGAAATATATTCAAGGTAAAATATGTCCGCGCTGAACTTCTACTGGAAGGTATTTCTTATTCTGCGTCCTAGATATGTACTCCTACACAGGTATTATTTTTAATAGTTTAGTGAAATAGATTAATACAGTTTGATATTTTCTTGGTAGGTATGATAATAATATTCATAATATCACAGCTTAATCTTTTCGCCAGATAGGGCCAGTAGAAGGTTTTAAGTATTCCATAGATCTAATTTATGGACCGGATACTTTGCGAATAGGCTCTTCGGTACAAATGTGAACTTCGAGAACTTTTATTCTCGAACAAGGCTTTCAATCTTTCAGCTATTCCTAAACAATACTTCTGTATTGAAACCCTGACAGTACCTACCATTTTGCATAAATACAGTTACACATACATAAATACGAGGGCAACAAACATATATATTGACCCCAAGGATCATGAAAAAGATTATTTGTTTTGTACACAAACACACACAAATTCAGATAAACCATCAATAATATCCACAAAGAATGTTACAAGAATCACAAATCTTAGTAGGTACGATAATAATATGTTGAATAGTTTGGCCCGGCCTACTTGGCTGAGTTTTGGAAGTCAGCCAAAGAAGTCAGTCAGATATATATATCTCTATTTATGAGCCTATATGTTGTAAAACGGAAGTAATTAAACTCATTTATATGCATCAGGGCCTCTAGCCAAAAACCACTTAGCCCTTGTCTACACCTAGAATAGAAAACCAAATTATATGGAATTGACGTAAATTTTGACAGTTGTCAGTGTCATCCCCATACATTTTGATTTCTACTCTCTCTGTAGACAAGCGTTAAAGTGGTTTTTGGCTAGAGGCCCAGAACAGCGACTACGATTTAGATATAACTAAAAGTAAATTTATTGTAATTTCTGACTTTCATTTGTTTTTGATAGTTTTTAAAATTGAAAATTGGAATGTGTCTAGAATTTTATATGAAGTGACAATAGGCCACTATCTATTAGTAAAAGTATATAAGTAAAAGGACTGTCTTTTAGTAGTGATTTCTTTTATTTTATGGGACTATGTGTACCTATTTAGATGACATTGATATATGAATGAGTGCCTGGTTAGACGAGTGGTCGCAAGTAAGACTTCGGGGCAAGGAGGCCATGGTTTGGATTTGAGATCCTCGAGGTGAGAAAGAGAACAGGGGAACAAACCGATGATATTGTATGCACACTCTGTGCTAATACTAAAATTTACAAATAGGTACTTAATACCCGAGACGCCTAAACTCATCAGTAGCGCTTGTACACTACTCAGCCAAAAAAACAGTCTACATTTCTATAGAATCCCCAACAAGATGCCATGTTCTAAATAGTAAATGTTTCATTTTATTTCACCGTTTACAGCCCATTAGCTGCGTGTTTTCAGCCATTTCCTTCCATCTCGGCTGTAAAAGGAAAAGGTTAAGTTATCCCGTTAAGTCAACCGGTCAAGGTTAAGTTGTTGTTCCCGGGAGTTACAAGCAGTTAAACTGGTTCATAGAGAGTTAGTTGGGAAGTTAGGAAGACAAATTAAATAACAGCAAGGGTAAGTTAGAAGGATTGACTCGTAGAACAATATCTTCTATTCTGTCTGTTACATAACGTAACATCTCACGCCTATTATCCCCGAAGGGGTAGAAAGTACAATGTAACACACACTTTTCACTATTTATGTTATGAGTCCCATGTAATAGGGGGTGAGCCTATTGCCATATACCGGGTACAATACCAGACTCCGTGCTACTATCCACTGAGAATTTTTTAAACCCAGTAATACTTTGCCCGACCCGGGAATCGAGCCCGAGACCCCTTGCCCGGCAATCGCACTTGGCCAACGAGGCAGTCTGTTACATATTATGCTTAATTAAAAATTCATTTCTGAGTTTTAGTTAATTTAGTATATCTCACGATAGTTTTATAAAAACGTGCAAATTATTATCTGATTTTCGCAGACAAGAAAAACATGTATTATTATATATTTTAATCTTTATTTTTTTGAAAAGCTTTGATCATAGTCCATACCATCGTGATTTGAACCTTTCCGAGTAGCAGGGTTTTAATCCTACATTTAGTCCACGACTGGAAAATATACTTGTAGGTACTAGACTTTACCATTAGAGTCAGGTAGGTCCGTCACTTAATCCAAGACACGAGACAAGATCTTAAATTTAAACTTCAAAAACATTACGTCATTAATGATATAATTTTGACCACCACCGAACATACCTCTATTATACTATCTATCCAGACAATCTAACATCTCAATGAACGATCGAGTAGTTGGGCGGTATATCGAAGCGGGCGGCGGCGGGAGGCGGACATTGTATTACCGCGTACCGGAACTAAGCACCGCAAGGTCAGGACACCGCCCTACTTCTGTAGTAAAAGTTGTAGGGTGTAAGGTATAAGTTATAGCGATTTGAATTATTCATCGACATAAAGAGTGTTCAATCGATCGTTGTCAAATATTTGTTAACGATGTTTGTTTTTATTATAGACTAGATGTTGCTCGCGACTTCGTCCGCGTAGAATGTGAATTTCAGAACATAACTTTTATTTTGTTTAAATTTTCCAAAATAAAAGTAGCCTATGTTACTCCTTAGTACATTAGTAAACTCTTGTAAAATCGATTCAGCCATTCCAGAGATTAACCAGTACAAACAGACAGACAGACAAAAATTGTAAAAAATGTTGTTTTGGTATGTATATTGTTTGTATATTCATATGCATGTAGTAAAAAGTTTGACTTTTGAAATATCCAAATATATACCTCTAGAATAATTATTCGTCATTCGGTCTGTCAGTGAACCTGGGTACTTATAGGTATACAGTCTGAACTTAGTCTAACCTTTCCATAGTGCTATAAAATATATTTTTTCCAGAAGATTAGACAGAGGAAAAATATCAATTGCCGACTTAAACATTTTCAGTGTCGTACAAATCCAAACCTACTAATTAAAGCTAATCGATTCCTATTCAATCGATGTGCAATTTCAATAACACGCTACTTGGCTCTATCAGCCCTCGATTTAGAAATACCTCTATAATCTAAGCTCGCTATTGCCTATACTTTGGCACCGACCTTATCGACAAGGGTTGTGTACAAGATTAGGGAAGCGTGGACATGTTACCGGCGTCCGACCACTAGATACCCGGTAATCACCAGATAACTGCTAATGGCACAAGTTCCACGTCCACGGCTCTTCGAGGGGATTAATAAGATCCCCAGCACTGATAGACTGGCTGTTAACCTTGGCTTTGTAGAAGGGTCTATGAAGGAATTACTGTATCTACTACATTTTATATTTATACTTTACTTTTTTATACTATACTAACTGTTGCCTGCGACTTCGTCCGCGCAGAATATGATTCCATGGGAGTATTTAATGGGGATAAAATCTAGTATCCTATCACCTAAATTTGTCAAAATCCGGTTAGTAGTTTAAACGTGATTGACGGACAAACATTCAAACAAATATTTTTTTCACAATTATAATATTAGTGTGATAAAGTTGAAGAATTTGTTTGTTTGTTTGAACGCGCAAATCTCAGGGACGACAGGTCCGATTTGAAAAATTCTCTTTATGTTGGATAGTCCATTTATCGAGAAAGGTTATAGGTTATAGCACATCACGCTATAATCAATAGGCGCCGAGCAAAGCGGGTGAAACCGCGTAGATGCAGCTAGTCTTATGAAATAAAAGCTTCTTTACATAAAAGTATCTTTAAGTAAATGTATTGAAATGTTTCATACTGTTGTTATACCATTTCGGTTAGACAAATGTTTTTTTTTTGCATAAGACGGGAAACAAGCAGACGGATCACCTGATGGTGAGCAATCATGGACACCTGGAACACCAGAGGCGTTACAGGTACGTTACCGGCCTTTTGGGGATTAGGAGTCTGAGGATCGTTGGGGATTCAGGGACTGGGGAGATTGGGGAAGGGGAGGGGGTAATTGGGCCTCCGGTAACCTCACTCACACGACGAAACACAACGCAAGCGTTGCTTCACGTCGGTTTTCTGTAAGGCCGTGGTATCACTCCGGTCGAGCCGGCCTATTCGTGCCGAAGCATGGCTCTCCCACACTTAAACTTATCACTTTGTTTGGTGATATCTTTTTAAATACAAATAGCTGATTCAGGAAATCATAGAGAGTTAAATCGCTATTATACGAATTGGCAGTTAGGTAGTATGGCATTGAGTGATACAATAAAAGTAGCCGTATTGTGTATGACTGTAAAAAGTAATAAATCACACATAAAATAATCACAATATATAGGAAGATATGTATATAACAGAACATGATATATATTGCAATCGATTTTAGCGCATAACCGCTCAGAGCGATAACCTAACCGACTCTCATAGTTTATTCAGAGAGAATGCTCCACAGACTGTATAGAGACATATAATATGTATATGTAGAGTCGCAGTGTAGCGCCACAGCCTAATTAGTGCCAGACGACTGGTCTGGCGCCCCCAGCACACTCACGTGAACTAAAATCAACGAAGTAGGTTAGAATTATTTTGACGACAGTTCTGTTTTGGTTTCTAAGACGAAAAATAACATCTTCACCTATTGCTTTAGAAAAAGTAAACCGTCCATTTACTTCTACTCAATTAGGACTTCAGTTTAATCGAATGATTTTATAATAACTATCGTGTGATATACAAAATTTACAAAAATCTGCTGCCACTCGCGTGTAAGCCGAGTTTGGAGTCTACGTCGATGAGGAAGAACCCCTCTGTGGTTCGAAACTAGTAGAGCTTTTTCAGTATATTGAGTAACCCGCGATTTTTAATTAATTCATAAAATAATACGAGTTGATCGAGTAAATTATAGAAAAATTAATATTTGCTACATTTTCTTCTTATTCCCTTATTTCAAACTAGACGTATGATAAACCAATTAATAATAATAATCAGATACTTAACCCGGGTCAAATAATACTCAATTACCGTCCACACACGCTAGTCCCACTTAGGTATATTAGTAATACTTACATACTTTCATTAAAGCCTGTTGGGTTTGATACATGAATATTTTGTTAATATTGTTAATGCTCCTTGAGATTTACTTACCTCTATATTATTATAGTTGACAAGTCACGGACAATACTTATGGTTTCAATCGCGTAGGTAGTTAAATGAAAAAAGTAGCCTATATCACTACTGAGCTTGAGCTGAAGAGTGATTTTTAGCCGCCTTTCACCAAACACAAAAGACGATACCAAAATATAGCTCCATGGCATCGTCATAAATAAAAACGATAAAATAAATTTTTTATTACCTTTTCAACTACAACACGAATTGAGCTTAAAATATTTAACAAATAGAACAATAATTAAAACATTACTCTACAACTCAATGCAATCAATCAAATAACTCAACATCATTAATAATATATAGACGTTACATCATTGCGTCCGCCATTTTAACATGGACGTCAAACTTTAAGTTATGGATGAAGTTCGGTGTTGCCAGGAATAGCTTTTTAATTTATGGTTTTAATATTGGGCGGGTAATTATACGGTTTCGAAGATATGAAAGGGTAGGTGAACTTTTGAAGTTCGAGGTATTTGCTACTTAGAATTAATTTATATTTCATTTTGATGGATCCCTTAGTCTGGAGAATTGAGGTTACTTTTTGCAAAGAGATTGGGTTGAGCGAAGTTGTGTCTTGGTTTTGTGAAATTAAAATTATTGATCAAGTGAAACAAGTGAATTCATATCTGCAAATAGGCTACAAGACAGTACTTTTACACGTAAATTTTTTATGCAAACGACGAGATCATCGTTAGTCGTCATAAGTCGCTCACTTGTCTGCCGCCTAAGCGCTCGGTGGGCCCTGATGGGATTCCACCCTTCATCTTGAGGGATTGCCGCATGGTATTAACGGGACCTTTACAACACATATTTAATATTTGCTTATCGGCCGCACATTTTCCGACTCGCTGGAAACTGACTCGGGTGGTACCTATACCAAAAGGGCGAGGTGGCACGGATGTCAGTGATTTCAGACCAATTGCGGTGCTGTGTGCACCAGCCAAAGTATTTGAGATGGCTGTTCACAATAGCCTTTATGCGCAGGTTGGGGCTCATTTGTCTGACGCTCAGCACGGCTTCCGTCCTGGATGCAGTACAACGGAAAACTTATTACACCTGATGACGCTGTTGGTGCCAGCTGTTGACGCCGGGCTTCAAGTTGACGTAGCTTACCTTGACTTCAAGAAGGCGTTCGACACAGTCGACCACGACATACTCTTGTCGAAGCTGGCTGGTATGGGTTGCACATACCATACTGTAAAGTTCTTCGCCAGTTATCTTCGGGATAGGCGTCAGTATGTGGACTGTGGCGGACACTATTCGGAGCCCTACTACACCAGATCAGGCGTCAGTCAGGGTAGTAATCTAGGACCCTTATTATTTATTATCATGGTAAATGATTTACCAACAGTGGTCAGATCAACATGTCTTCTATTTGCTGATGACCTTAAGTTGTCAGCAGTAGTTAAAGACACAGCTGATCGTGACATGCTGTAGCACGACTTGGACAAAGTCACTGAATGGAGTCACTGCAATAAACTATATTTCAATATTTCAAAGTGCTTGGTGCTTTCATTTGCCCGCACACTAAACCAACAACACCACCAGTATAGCATGAACGGGGAGCTGCTGCAGCGTGTCACGGAGGTAAAGGATTTAGGCATCCATTTCTCCAGCGACTTACGGTTTCGTAAACATGTGGTATATGTTTGTAAGAAGGCGTACAGAAATCTGGGATTCGTGCTGCGTCAGGCAAATGATTTCACGAATATCAGCGCATTAAGGGCTTTGTACGAGGCTCTTGTGAGGAGTCATCTGGAATACAATGCGGCCATCTGGAGTCCGAGCGAAATAAAATATAAAACAATGCTCGAGCGGATACAAAATAAATACATCAGATATATGTATTTAAAAATATATGGGATATATCCAGGATACCCGTTACTGTATCCCACCTTATTCTGTCTCGGTATGGTGGGGTACTACAAATTGGAAATCAGGCGTGAAGTGGCATCGGCAACTTATCTTCTGAAGGTTTTAAGAGGTAACATACAAAACTCTGGTATACTTTCAGAGATAGGTTTTTGTATGCCGGACGACTATGTGGCGCGGCGGCGCTGGTGCCGGCTGCTGGTGGTGCCGCGGGCGCGCACCAACCCGCTGGAGCGCGCGCCGCTCACTCGCGCTTTGCGCACTCTCAACACGGTGGCTGATGTCGTAGACATATTTAACTGTACCCTGAGCGAATTCACAAGGACCACTTACTCTATAGTGTGTAAGGAAATATAGTCTGCAGTTAACATTTTTATAAGTTTATAGTTAAATATATAGTTAATAGTTTAGGAAGCATATTTTAAGTTACTATGTCGAATTAGGTTAAGTTATCTGTAATGGCAAAGTAATTAAATAAATAAATAAATAAAAAAGTCATGGTGTCCCGGAGGTTTAAGAGGCCCGCTTCTCATGCATGAGTGTGCGGGTTCGAAACCTACCAACGGCAAGTACCAATGTGACTTTTTCCGAGTTATATGTATTTTCTAAGATTATCTAGACACCACTGACAAACGGTGAAGTAAAACATCGTGAGGAAACCTGGGCTTATAATCGCCAACCCGCATTGAGCAAGCGTGGTGATTAATGCTCAAACCTTCTCCGTGTGAGAAGAGGCTTTGCTCAGCTGTAAGCATTTATAGGCTGTTGATGATGACATCATCGTTTCCTAACTGACTACTTTGAGAAGAAATACCGAAACAAAAAAAAATTTTGAGTGCTAATTGTAATGGAAACAGTTCCGATTTCAGCTCAATATCTAATCGATCAATACTCACTATTGTGCATTATCAGGCAATTTAACTTAAAATTACCAGACTACTATACATAAATATCCAAAATGGCCGTCCAATTTCAAGCAAATATCCATTTGTGAACCGAATGTTAGAAAATAGGCCAAAAGAAACGTTTAGTTAACTACAAGAAAATTAAAAAGAAAGCCTCTAATGTCAGTAGTGAATAAAAATAAAATGAGCTAAGCAGAGCTGTAGGCCTAAATATAAAAACGTGACCTGTGTCTAAATATCTTACTAATTGATGGACGAGCACTGACACCAGCTCATCAAAATACCCTAAAATTTCTAATTACATTTTCAACCTTATAACAAAGAGTTTGCTGTCGAAAATAGATTAACGTTATTTATCATTTGACATAACTTGATGTGCTGTTGAAGATGTCTCCAAGAAATAATGGCAAAGAAATTAAAATGTCTAATTACGATTCAAAAGGACTAGTCTTTTTTTTTTTTTTTAAGGGGGGAAAATCATCGAATGACTGCTCCCGCCTGGGTGAGGCGGGAGGGAGTGTCAGACTCTTACTGACTAAAAACCACCCCGTTCCTTCTCCTGCACGTCGAGTCGGAGCCCCGGTTACCCGTTAGGTTCTCCGCGACAAAAGGACTAGTCTAGGATTCATTCATTTGTAGACTGATCTTTTGTTCAAGGTTTTTTGATTTAAATTGAATTTGAAGATCTAAATCTAAGGGAAAATAATGTCACACTTTTGAGTACCCAAAGAGGTGGGCAAAAGTGTGTGTACATAACGTAATATCTATTTTTAATCAGTTATGTTGTAAGTCTCGTCTAGTTGAGGGTATAACATGACGGGGCCACACACTTAGTAGTCTCTGCCGATCCCCATGGGAGACAGGCGTGAGGTTATGTATGTATGTATATTGTATGTATTGGGTCGTATACTTCTTACTTTTCCAGATTCCTTACATTGCCTGCTCCATGAAGAAATTTTTGAAACCAAAAATTCCCTGATACCTACCTGTTACTCGACTCAGGATTTAAAGCCTAGATTGCAATGCCGATCAAATTAAACGTTAATTATGAGTCCGACGAATTGGAAATAATGAATCATATTTACATAATCTAGCTAATGTTTGATTGTTTCTTCTTTCTCCTTTGATTAACAGTGGCCCTTGCAACTACCCGATCTACAAACTAGTAAAGTAATAACCTTGTTTAAAATAATTTTAGTTACCAAAGCCTAACATAATAAATATTCAAATTAATCCATTCCCCATATAGAGGTAATATTGATCGCTTTTCTTAAAATCCATTTCAAAGACGCTCCGTTCCCGCTAAGCTCAGCATTTAGCAGCTGCATCGCTGCGGAGCGTCTATAATAGGATTAATCTATCAAGTGCTGCAGCGGCTGACGGATTAAGTCTATTGTTCTAATTTTGAACGCTATTTTATCTTTTGTTCTACGTTGAACGGTTTTCGGTTTGCTCGTGTTGGTGTAGACAAGTTTAAAGGTTATTGGTTATTGTTTATGGTTCAGTTTTGTATAACATGATTTATGTATATATTTAAGTAGTTTTGAAGAAGATTGCCGTAATTGATGATAGAGAAAATTGCCAGAATAATAAAATTGAAAATGTCATTAGTCCGTGAGTTAGATAAAAATATCCGTCAAAACTATTAGACACGTTTTTTTTATTTTCTGTGGTAACTTGTAATTTTAGTTAGTTCACAGCATGTATCACGGTAGTATATTATTAAAACATCAAACATTTTTTAAACACTCCATGCGTACATATACACATCGTCTCCTCCTTTTGCGAAGCAGTCATGCTAGCTAAGGAGGAGGCGGGACGCGTGACGCAGCGAAGCGCTGCCTCCTCGCAACCCAGCCATTGCGAAGGACACACCGGGCGTCGGGGATCGCGGGACGATCTCCGGCCACCGTCAGCGCGGGCCTGCGGACGGCGAGCATGGGTGGCTCCCCGTCCGACCAGAAACAGACTCGAGCGTACGGCGCGTCGCGTTCCGCGCGCGCCTCAAAGAGCCATCAGACCACCACAGATGGGGCCCAATACGGCCGATGCCGATTCGGAGTCGCGGAGAACCTAACGGGTAACCGGGGTTCCGGCTCGACGTGCAGGAGAAGGAACGGGGTGGTTTTTAGTCAGTAAGAGTCTGACACTCCCTCCCGCCTCACCCAGGCGGGAGCAGTCATTTGATGATTTTCCCCCCTTAAAAAAAAAATGCGTACATACATACTTAACCTCACGCCTGTCTCCCATGAGGGTAAGCAGAGACTATGAAACGCCAATTACTACGATGCGTTTACCTACCTGAAACTTCCCTGAAATCACCAACTATATACCCTGGCTTAAGTTACAAGCACCTCACAATAGTTTGAGTTCGAGCATTACTCCTTGAAATAGCTCGAAATAGCTCGCAAGGAGTCTGACACCGGAGCTATAGCCTGGCTTAGCATAGCTCAAGTAAACTCGCTCCAACTATGTAAGTGCGTTAAGTTCTATCTAAGTTACGGTATCATAACTTCTATAGTTAGCATGTATATTGGAATTTATTTGCATACGTTTTCTTAGTACAACCTAATGACGGTTCTTGTTCATGAAGGTGGGCAGAAATGTGTTATACATTTTTTATGGAATTTCACATAATGTTTAACCGAATTCAAAAAAAGAAGATTCTCAGTCGACCTGTATGTATGTTTGTTTGTGCGCGATTTTTTTTTTAATAAAAACGTTGCCCCACATTGGGATTTTCTCCTGTGTCGTGGGTGCGTTTACAAACATACAAGTTCATATACACAATGACACCCAGACCCGGAATAACACACAAAGAGTGTTGTTCCGTGTGGGAATCGAACCCGCAACATGTTGCACGGCAGCTGGTTGCCCAACCACCGCACCAACCGTGCAGGCTTTTTTTTGTTTTTTTTGATTATCTCGCGATTGGCTACTATGATTTTGATGCAGTTTTCAGGAAAGTGTTTATTACACTTAGGAAAAGGTTTCAGTGTATTAATTTACCGACTTACAAAAAGAGGGGGTTGAAGTCGGTTTTTCAAACTTGGTCATAAAACAATCATTTATGATTTTCGTGGTCATGTACAAAACGTATTATTAAAAAAACTGTGTTTGCATTGAATATCTGTTACGTATATAGTACCAGGAAAAATAAAAAAAGAAAATCTGAAAGGCCTGTGAAATATTACTTAACCTGAGTATTGAACCTAGAATTTCTAGCTTAGTAATCACGATTACAACCTCTTAATCAAGAAGAAAACTCAAAACACCTTTAAACAAACACAACAATTATCTCCAAAGGAAAAAATTTACCTAACCGCTTCACAGTTCCGGTTTGTGAAGGGATATAATAAACTGTTCAACAGACAGCACTTAGCATTCAGTTCTCGTGACATTCTAGAGAATTACTCAGAATCCATTTAAGGAGGAGCTCTGACGATGAGGCTATACAGCCTAGCTCTATAGTCTGTACATCATAATGAAGACCGGGGTACAATGCTTCATCAAGAGGAAGTTTGGCTTTAAATTGATTTGTTATGGTAAAAGTATAAAATGGTAGGTACATGAGATTTAGCTTAAAATCTCATGTTTAGTAGTGATTCTAAAAATTTATTCAACATTTGAGTTTGAATAATTCCGACAACATTTTTATATTCCAGTGGGAAAAAATTCACATGTAAAAGTAATCCGTAATTTACTTTTTCTTTTTCTCTTTCATTTCTCTATCGTTTTCAATGCCTTTAATTCTCAAACCTTTAAATCTTTTTGTTTTCACGTATTACGCTGTTTTCGTAGTCCGTAGTCCGTAACCCCTAACCTGTAGCGCGTAGTACGTAACCCGTTGCTCTTAGTAGTCCGTTATTTGTAGTTCGTAGTTCATACCTCTAGATTGTAGCCCTTACGTAGTTCATTATCTGTGATGCATAGGCCGTAACCCGTAGCCTGCAGCTTGTAGTTTGTAATCTGTAGTAACCCGTCAAGATAATGATGAAACAGGTTAAATACTTAGACGACAAACAGTTCCCTATCTGCAAAGATCCTGAAGCTGAACTAAACACAAGTCCCTCTTGTATGGCAAGTATGGCAACATAATTACGATTGATCAATCTAATTGGGTCGGCCGCTGTCCGACTGACGGATTGATTGCAACTCCTAAATGATATTACCGCGGAACATTCGACTTATGTTGTCTTGGGAATCCGATTTGGTTGACTAGTGGTAGTTGATTAAGCTAACTTTATTATAGAGGTAATAGGCATATTGTGGCTATTTTCCAGAATTTTAAATGTTTCTTGTATTGTGTGTGTGTGTGTTAGCAATTAGTTGGTCGTAACTGGTGTTGCACCTGTTCGGTGCTGGTCTATTTTGAGGACTCGGTGCTCAGTGGCTTCTTATTAGAGCTGATGGTAACTTTATCCGAATGGCTTTAGAAAGACTCGGACGCAGATTTTATAATTTCAGCAAAAGTCTGTTGATATGTCGTTACCTTCTCTGTTCTAACTATAAAATCTTAGTTTAATTTATCATCATTGTGATTTCAACATATTAGCTCAAACACAATCCCGAGTGTTGTCTACCTTCGATCCATATTTGTATTAATTAAGCAATTTCCAATGTGTAATCTTGAAATAAGCGTTGATTGCTATGCAAATTCATGGAACATTGTTTGTGTAAACAGTACGTCAGTTACAACGTAAATAATTAAGTTCTGCTCGATTTAATAAGGTCAAGAATCATGGCGCCCGACGTCGAACCAATTTGTTGTGAGTTATAGAAGGGGTTGTGACCTTCGACTAGTAACTGTGGATATAAATAGTTATGGTTATACAAACGATAATGAAGCATCTGTACCAAAAAGTTTATAAAATATTTGTGTTAATATAACGCGGACGGACATATAGTGACCAGATTGGCGATATATTAAAGAAGGGCCAAATTAAAAGTACCCTTAACCGACGAGCATGCATGAAAAGATTGATGACTGTTGATGAAGCGAAAGAGGTATGTAGTAATTGGTGGTCCCTAGTCTCTGCCTACCCCCAGGGGAGACAGGCGAGAAATTATGTATGTATGTATGTGTTAAAATAAGGTAAGTAAATTAAATGTACTGTTATATATGCATATATATGTTCATCATCATATTTTTATCTAAATACTTGAGCATCATTTTGAAATTAGCATTAACTTAAAGCCAGTATAAATAACCGATCAGTCAGTAGTTTAGGCTATTAAAGAAAAAATTACGGAATGTTCAATCAGCACCACCAATTTTCTTCTCGTCAACAAAAATTCTAAAAAGCTAAAATACTTAACAATTACCTTAAGCGACTTTTTACAAAGATAATAGTAATATTGATGAAGCTAATTACCCTGGCCACGTCGCCATGACAGATTTATCGAGAATAGGGCTTTACTGAACGTGCTTCATCAATTTATTAGAATATCGGAAATTCGGAAAATGAATCTTATATTCGGCCTTCGGTTTTCGGCTTTGGAGTAAATGTTGAGTACCTTCCAACAATGAACTTAATGACACCTCTACAACATAACATAACGCCTTTTATCCCCGAAGGGGTAGGCAGAGGTGCACATTCTACCACAGTACAATGTAACACCCACTTTTCACTAGTTGTTATGAGTCCCATGTAATAGGGGGTGACACCTCTATTATGCGTTAAATCCTTTATAAGAGATGGCTTTAGAAGATTGTTTGAAGGCTGGTTTGAAGGTATTCTTGTCACGTATTTTTTTGAGGAAATGTAATCACTATTACATTTCCTATGTTACTTAAGACTTGCTTTTCATTTTTTAAATTTAATTTTAAGTTTTGCACATTTATTACCGTAAAAAATCCGGTTTCGAGCAGTTATCGATCTCCGTTGGAGATGGAGTATGTTACTTCTTACAGAAAATATGATAATAGAATCAGACGTTGCAGAAATTCATGCTTCAATAACAATTAGGAAAATATTTAGTCTTTATTCCGCTGAAGAAATGAATTTGCAGCATGCAGTATGCAGCACCGTCCGCAGATACCTAAAGGCTGATGCAGCAGAAATGCTTCACAAAACACACACAACACGCAATAAACCACTTGAACCTCTATTGACATATGTGTTTCCTACTGCGTAGCATCCTCAGGAGTTGTTGACTCGGTGACTCCCGCGGCTCGAATTAGAGTCTTTGTTCATATGATATCCGAGGAAGAGTACGGGTATGACAAGGGTATTCTACTCTACCATCGGCGTAGTCACTCTATGGCCTACCCTATTTATTGAGTTAGATCAAGCACCGGACAAAATATTAAAAATAAACCCCAATTGACTACTAAGTCATTATAATTAAAAACAATAACTAAATACCAACATCTCTCCTAACTTCACAGACACACAAGATAGTTACTTAGACAATCTAAGTTAGTCTCAAGTGAGATCTAAGTCATCACAACACTGCACACTTCCATTAGCCAGGAATTGAATTTTGGCCCTCACTCTCAACTTAAATTACGTGCGATGAACTCTGAATATTCTATCAATATACTTGAACTTAGTGCTAAGTTAGCTTTAAGTTATTATGGTTTAACAATAAGTATGCTAAGTATAATACACCATGTATTACATATTATAGAAGGCAAATTATGAAGTCTGCCTCGTTGGCCGAGTCATCACAAGTGCGACTGCCGGGCAAGGGGTCTCGGGTTCGATTAGTTAAAAGTATTAGGGCAAAGTATTACTGGGTTTAAAAAAAATATCAGTGGTAGCACGGAGTCTGGAATTGTGCCCGGTATATGGCAATACGCTCACCCCCATAACATAGGACTCATAACATAAATAAGTGGGTGTTACATTGTACAGTGGCATTAAGTGCCGAAATGTGCAGCTCTGCCTATCCCGTCGGGGGTTACAAGCGTGATGTTATGTTATTTTGAAGTCTATTATATATTTCTATGAATAGTTATGTTTTCACAAGAAGTTCGGATTTATGTAGGTGTAAATAGCTATTTTTGGATGTTATTTAGCGCTATGTCTAGACTGAGAGTAAAGTCAAAAGATGATGTTTAAACATAACTATCTTAATTAAAACTTTCATGAGACATACTAAAATAACATAACATACACAACATAACATCACGCCTTTTCTTAGAAGGGGTATGCAGAGGTGCACATTATACCAATGTACAATATAACACCCACTTTTCACTGTTTATGTTATGAGTCCCATGTAATAGGGGGTGAGCCTATTGTCATATACCGGGCACAGTTCCAGACCCCGTGCTACTACTCAGATTTTTTTAAAAACCCAATAATACTTTACCCGACCCGGGAATCGAACCCGAGACCCCTTGCCGCAAGTCGCAATGACGACCACCCGGCCAACGGGCCAGGACATACTATATGAAGTTTTATATTTTCAGCTTACTCACGTAACTGTTTGACGAGGACCTCGACTACTTTCATTTCAGGTAGTAGCGCGACAGTCGCCGCGTTGCAGGTCGCGGAATGCTGCTCATGAATATGAGCCTCTAGCATGGCTTGAAACTAGTCGAGTTCCTCGTTAAACAGTTACGTGTGTAAGCCGAGAACATAATAATTAATTAAAATTAGTGGTAACATTATAGTTTATTTTTTTTTTTAATTAAATACTTTTTGACATTTAAAATTATACAAAGTAAGACTTAGATTTCAAAATCTTTGCCAGTCTATTTTGTCATTAAAACACTGACTGATTGATTATACTTAGAAAGACTTACATCCACACGGGGAGACAAACCGAAACACCAATCAGCACGATTCCGGTATGATATATACCGGAATCGTGCTGATTGGTGTTTCGGTTTGTATTCATTCACTTTATATACATTCATCGATCTTTCAAGCATTGCCGTTGAAGGTACTCCTCAAACGTAACAGTATTATCCCAATCAATATTCCAAACGACTTTAAAAGCCACGATCGACTTCAAAAGTCTGGAAGTCTTAACTCAGTTTAATTTAATTGGCAGTCGGCGACGCGCGCGCTGCCTAGCGGCGAAAAGTGGCAAGTGGAAAAGTTGGCACAAAGCTCGCTCCGCTATTGTTGGCTGTGCAGTGAAAACTTTAGTATGACATATTAAAGTGTTATAATATGGCAGACATTAAAGTATGTACTGCTATTATTAGGGTTGACAGTTGACTTCTAAATAATTGGGTTTTGGAATAGATGATTTTTTTTTGTTTTCTTCGGGGTATAGTATGTAGTATATGTTTTTTTGAGGGGGGCAAATCATCCCATGACTTCTCCTGCCGAGGTGAGGCGAGAAGGAGTGTCAGACACTTACTGACTAAAAACCACCCCGTTCCTACTCCTGCACTTCGAACCGGAGCCCCGGCAACCTGTTAAGTCCTCCGCGGCTCCATGTCAGCATCAGCACTATTGGGACCCATCTGTGGTGGTTTGACAGCACCTTGAGGCGCGCGCGGTACACGACGCGCCGTACGCTCGAGATATTTAACAGGAAACATAATAATTGTTACAAAAAGTTGCAATTGAATTATCGAATTTATGCCACTAAAAATGACCGTGTAGACTCCCCATTGTATAACTTTTATTAAGTAACCAAATCCATATCACGAACGCACAATTTTAGAACACAGACCCTGACATCTAACCACGTCAGCACAAGACACAATCTAACCACAATTTTTTGATCACAAACCTTCCATCTTTTTCTAGCTTGCAACCCTAATTAGTGGATCCCTGAGTGAGACGTTGACAGGGGTTGTGGGACAAGCCTTAGATAACAGTGTGGACACGCCTTTGTAAGGCTTAGGCTACACTACACTCGTGAGAGCGGTTTAACACTCTTGTCGCGGAACCGCTCGAGATAGGAGCACCAGACTTATAAAGCTAGTAGTAATTACAAGTCAGTACCAAGATTTTAGAACTAAGAATTTACAGAAGTGTTTTTCACTTTCTCGTTTAAAAGTGCTTCTATGGAGAAGAAGTAGTAAGAAACTTCATGGTTATTCTCTCTCTCTCTCCCTCCCCCTCCCCCTCTTGAGTTCGGTTTTCTCGACTAGTTTCAAACCAAGCTAGGGGCTCATATTCATGGGCAGCATTCCGCGACACGCGACGTGGCGACTGTGACGATTGCTGTAGTATTTAGTAGCTTAGCTTAGCTTAAAGTTAAAAAAATGGAATGATTTTAAAATCAATCGCAGGCAAAGAGCTTGATATATTGTAAGCGTTTTCTATTTCATTTCACAGTTATAAACCACTGCCATTTCACTGTAGTGCGTCCCAGCCCTTACCAGGCTCACACGGGATAGTTTTAAAGGCCCCTAAGTGGATTGACACGTCCCTTTGAAATCATTTAAAAGGGCTTCAGTCCCTCGCTGGCACTTTGGGCTGATGTTATTTGATAACGATATGTTGGAGGACCGTGATGTGGTTTTTGGTTTCGGAATATTTGTGTTGGGTCACGTCCTAACTATGGACCTATGGACTTTAGGTTGTGTGTGTTATTTGATATAAGTAGTGTTTTATTTTGGTGATTGGGATGAGTTTTAGTGATTGACTATTATGTAATTAATACCAATAAGTAACACGTTTATTACCTACTAGACTAAATAAAAACTATGTAGATTAAAAAAACTTGAGCGAATATTAAAGAATATTCGACACTTATAATTATAGAAGATTCAGCTTTTACTCGCAGCATTTGCTCGCGTATTCCTGTTTTATTCCATGGGAGCATTTAATCGGAATACAAAGTCCTATCACCTAAGTCAGCCCATAACCTTCCTACCAAATTTCATCAAAATCTGTTCAGTAGTTTCAGCTTTATTAACTTTTACATTTACATGAAAATCAGCGTCGCACTCGAGCGCACTCGGGTCACGGTATTTAAACTGAGCTCTGGCCTTTTTGCGCCGTCTTCACTGTTTCATTTTTTTTGTGTTATTGCACTTTGTGACGGTGTGCAAGTGAACCATTTTTCTTTGTTTCTTCTTTCGTTTATGGTATTAGTATGACACGCGGGAAATCATTACCCTTCTTACAGTCGGGTATAAATAAAGTGAAACGAAGTGAATATGCTACAAAATAGAACTTTCACGCGATCTAATGGATTCGTTTTTTATCTCATACCTACCTAGATAACTAGAAACAGTTCCAACTTAACTGAAATAAATGCTGAAATTCAACACGGCACTTACGATACTTACAGAGCAAACACTTTACTTAGAAATAGAGTATCTACTAATGTACTGAAATTCCATGATTTCGGCATCATATCTTATAACCTAGATTTCTAGAAAGCCTAGACAAATAACGAAATAAACTCTATTTCCTATATTTAGTTATACGAATACAAATTGTTTTACAAATAAAAGTTTCCTGATCAAGTCTCGACCTCTTTTCTCTATAATCTTATCAATTTATAGAGTATGGCGAATCAACGTATACTATACCACTATACGTTGATCTCTTATTACAAAGACACGCTATATAATGAGAGTTTATTTTATACTGGATAAATCTATCAAGCTGTTGTCTGTGAGTACAGCAATCTCGGGCTTGTTTTTTCCATTCTCCTTTTAATTTTAATACCCTCGGGGGAGTAGCTTGCTATCAGCTCCGTCATATTTTTTTAAATTATTAAGTTAATACTTTGTTTCTTAGTATTTCAGCGTATTGGCACAGTTTGTTTGCAATTATCGTTTAATTGTTGTGATTTCTGAACATATATGAGGTCTCATGATTGTGTGTTTGTTCAAAATGTTCAGTAGCAATACATCAGACTGCACGGTTGGTGCGGTGGCCGGGCAACCGGCTGCTGTGCAACGTGTCGCGGGTTCGATTCCCGCACGGAACAACACTTTGTGTGATCCAAAATTTTGTTGTTCCGGGTCTGGGTGTCATGTGTATGTGAACTTGTATGCTTGTAAACGCACCCACGACACAGGAGATAATCCTAGTGTGGGGAAAAAATGAAATAAAAAAATCAGATCCACGATTACGTAAGACGAAAAACCAAATGTTATTCTGAGCGACTCGGCAGTTATAAGAAAAAACCACGTTTGAGTCGAAAGAGTTCATTTATATAGATAAAAAAAAATATAATTATACACACTTTAACGTCCTATAGAGTCCTAGTCCTCACTGTCGCGCGGTTGCCCTAGTGAAAGACTATGTCGACCCGGTCTAGATCAGGAATATGGGCTGAAAACCAACAAGTTGGACAATCCGAAGATCACGATTATATCAGCACCTGAGTGTAGACTAAATCAGAAAAACGTAATCACTAAATAATTTAATTTAAAACTTTCGTGTGTCATACTACATTAATTATAATGTTTTCTGCTTACTTCCGTAACTGTTTGACGAGATCACTCGACTAGTTTCACGCCTTAAAAAACCTACTTCAAATAACCAAAAACTATTTTTTTTTTGTTGTTCTTCTTCTATGGCAATCTGTTATTCAACAATAAGCCATACTTTTGTCTGATACACTGTATCTGGATTTCTAGGTATTTGAAGAGTCCAGCTATATCTGGTTACTCTGAGCAGGCAAATCTCTCAGGGAGATTAGCAACACCTTGTCTCTTAAGTCTATTATACTTAATGCTGCCGTCACCACCAAGGTAAGGCCATCTCATTTCTTTGACTTGTTAGTCTCTTCTGGTATTTGGTACTTAAAGCGGTAATTTCTTGTCTGACTGTGTTAATCTTTATATCATTGTATATATATCTATTTGCAATATATTGTGGAATATTCAGTATTGCCCTCAGAGTTTTAGTTTGAAATCTTTCGAGTATGTCAATATTGCTATTGCTTGCTGTTCCCCACAACTGAATGCCGTAAGTCCATACTGGTTTCAGGATAGATTTATAAACTGTCAGTTTGCTATTCTCGCTGATCCAACCAAAAACTAATAACACACAAAAAGTCAAAACTAAAAAGCAAAAAATAACTATTATTAGTACTGATAGGTTACAAGTCGGCACCATAAGTTCTATAAAAAAATATTCATTAAAACCCTAATACATAGATACCTAATTTACAATTTTGTGGCCCTTATATCATTATGATATGAGCTTATGGCACCGACTTCTAACATATCAGTGTGTAAACAACCTATCAGTACAGTACTAATCATTTTTTTGAAGTCGGTAAAAAACAAATTCACCAACAAAAGTCTTCACTAAAACTCACGATAAAACGGATAAAGCAACTCACAAACCTTGACAATATCTCAATAGATATTGTCAAGGTTTGTGAGTTGCTTTATCCGTAGTAAGTAACTTATGCATTGGCATAAGTTACTTACTATACTAATATTATAAATGAGAAAGTGAGTTTGTTTGTTTGTTTGTTCCGTTTTCACGCCGTAACTACTAAACCGATTGCTTTGAATTTTTGCAGACGTAAAGTTAGAAGTCTTTTTATCCCGGAAAAGTTTGATATTCCCGAGGGAAAACAAAAGTTTTGGTATAGATGGCGCTGTGTGTATTGGTATATCTCACATAGGCTACTTTCTATCCTTTTGTGACGCGAGCGAAGCCGCGGGTAAAAGCCAGTAAGTTATAAAGCAGTGGATAACCCTCCCGTCCCTACAAGTAACCCTTTCACTTCATCATCAAACTATACAAAACCACTTTATCTTGGTCTTCCTTTGTATGATCCTTCCGAACTTTCGACGGCCAGTTTATACTGGTTCGTATACCTTGATGTGATGCCGAGTGTATCCAGTTGACAATATCGCTCCTATAATTTCTCATAAAGAACCCTTTTGGGATAACTTCACTGTGAAATTGCTATGATCCATTTAATTGAAGATTATTGTCGTTGTTTGTCAAAATGGATTCGATCGGTAATTGATTAGGGCTTTATGTAATTGTGGTATTGATTAATTGAGGTTGTGAGAATTTTTTTGGTATTTGTTATATTTAGAACAAGGTTTTAGTATATAAATTGTTTTATAAAGTACGTTTACAAAAAAAACAACTTTAATCCCCTCTACCTTTGAAGTCGGTTAATACTAAACCCTTCACGTAAGTATAACACCACTTTTCTGAAAACCGCATCAGATGACAAACATTCATATGTTTGTCCTCGATTATCTCACAATTGTATATATTTACATATAGGTGACACTGAAAACCTTCGTTTTTTGAAGTCAATTAAAGAGTGTTGAGTAAATTTTAACTAAAAATTTATTTATTTATTTTTAAGGTGTAAATATTTTAGTTCATAGTTATTTATATTTTAAGTTGTATATATTTTCATTTAGTTATAGCTAATATTAATTGTATATATAAAACATTTTCAAATAAAATTGACACATACTAAAAAAAAAAAATATTTATTTATTTCCATGAAATAGTATTACAGCACAGTCATTAAATCAAGGCGTTATACATTTCAAATAATTATAAAAAAAAAATCAGAAATGTCCTTAAATGACAAATTACAAACTTGGTACAAAAATATAAAACAAACAATAAGAACAAGAAAATCTTACAAACTATGATAGGTTTTAATACCAATAAGCAAAATATACAATATTAAATAATAAGACATTTACTTAAAACACAATATAAAATAAAACACAGTAGGTGCTATTATACATTATACACTCTTTCTCTTCACTATTATGCTATTATACACTCATATAACTTCATGCATTCGTCAAAAATACTGAACCTTAAATTGATGGTAGTGAAATCGTGAGTAAATTTAGTAGGCTTCAATATAACAATGCAAGTACTTAAGTAATTCTCAAATTGAAAAAATATTTTATAAGTAATTATGATGTAAAACTGAAACTATTTCGCACTAAAACTGAAAAAAAGCTTTCATTAAAGACCACTTACTGTATAATTACGAAATTATAGAATTTTTCAATTTACTAAAGGCATTTAGAGATCGGCTGAAAAAGGTTTTTTAGGTGCATAATGGGGATGAATTTTATGATACTGAAAATATGAGTTGGGAGGTTTTTTACAGTTATTATTCTAAAATAAACAACTCACTGCGTGTAGATGGCGATAAATTCTAATTTATGCCTTTAACATAAAATAAATGCAAGTCATAACATCATTTGCCTTTTAGTACATTTCTAACAAAACACAGCAACACATACATATATGAGGTATAAACGTACAAACACACAGAATACATAAACAAAACGAATAATAAAACAAAAGCGAGTCAAACAAAAACAAAACACATTTTGAAATTCAAACCGAAACGAACAAAAGTTGACGAAGGGATTGTTTTAAAAAAATAATCGTGGGCATATTTGACCTTGTGTCGAGGTCACGTAGAGGTCGTATTGACCCTGACCCAATTAATGACCTTCGATCCGAGGGTCGCTTTCAGATGCGATGGTGTTGATTAGGCACGAAGGTGTGGAGTGGTGAAATATAATAGGTTTAGGAACCTCCCTCTTCTAATTCCGTGAGGGAAATGTTATAAGTTTTTGTGAGTGTGTTATTCAAAATTATAAAGCTGAGTAGTTCAGTAATTCTTAGGCTAGTAATGTTTGTTATTTGGACCTCTATAGTTTTACTTTTCGGATAAAACCTAGCCTGCAATTACTAAACCTATAAAACATAAAGTAAAAATTGATCGTATGCCTTCACTAAGAATAGTGGTTTTGGTTTAATTAAAGACACTAAAAACTTGACAATAGTGGAAAAGCTTATGAACAATCTACTTTTTAAAATGTTACAGGGGAACTAATGAATTTAATGTATAGTTATTAATCAGCATATGTCTAAACAAATGACATATTACTTTGTGTACACTAAATTACCAATTATGACCTTCATTACATAGGTCAAAAATAACTAAACTAGATACCACTTACGCGACGATCTAATAAAACGTTCTAATAGTCCTAAACCCGACAATAAACCTCAGTACAATAATCCCGCAGACTAACTAACACATTACTCAGTTTATGGCCCACACATCGATATGCCACACGTGGCTAGACACATTAGACACGCCGACATGTTTCAACATGTCTGCCGCATCAGTAACATGCAATAGTCTTGTAAACAAGCATTCGTTTGCTCAACAAATGGAGTTCAGTCACGCAGAGTCGGCAGAGTCCATTCTGTGAGCAAACGTGGGGTAAAGAGTCACTTAGTCTTGGGGTAATCTGAAGGTCATGGTCGTGGGGTAATGGGGTAAGTGAAGGGATAGATATATGCACCTTTTTAGTGCGTATCTGATATTGATTATGTTTGATAGTTATTGGTATATTTTCTGGATGATAGTAAAAAAGGTTTTGAGATGTGTGGCTTCTTACAAAACGGTTCATCGATAACTGTTTTTAAAAGATAAATACTTTACTTTAAAGCGTTATAAAATATTTAAAATATCATCTGACCTACATAACTTAACATTTTCGTCGTCTTACTAAGAAATTATTTGCCTACTAAAACATTTAAGATCAGGAAACCGCTGAAGACGTAACTCTCTCCAGGGAGGCACGAAGGAAAACTTTTTAAAAACTTTACTGGGAATTTCTAACCCTCCTCTGCAGCGTGAGTACACATGGTACCCTGTCGTAAATTGCTTGTCAGTAATATATATCTTGGGAATTACAGAAACTTCGCTGCAGATAATTTGCAAACAAAATATATTACTAGACTAGCTCATACTCACAATAAATAACCTTCATTGCTACATTTGGTCTACTGGCAAAGCAGATCAATATCTAAGTCAAACATATCTAAAATAGTTTAGTAAACACAGTTGAGAAACATTTTGATTAATATTTAAATAAGAAAACAAGGCATTCAATGTAAGAACCAACCAAAATAATTTATTCCATGTAATGTCTCTGCCGAGGGTAAATTCGGCAATCGAGAGGGTAATCATTGCCACAGTTTTGTGTAATTACACCAAAAAGTTAGGGAACAGGGTAATTACAACACAATTCTATTGGAACTCGTTTTTATTACAATTGCTCAATAAATAGGGATCGGAGTTCTTGTTCGGCTGAAATACGAAAGTTTCTACAAAAGCTTTATTATAAGAAAAATCAATGAATGTTGTCTCGTAAACATAAATTGGCCAAGATTTGTACGGAGTTTTCGATCCTATCAAGCAGAATTAATATTTATATCGTAGGTTCCTACATATTACTTTATCTAAAATACTCGATTCATTTTCTTTTGTATAGGAGCGACAGGGATATACTTAGTACATCGGAGTCGCGGAGAACCTAACGGCTTACCGGGGCTCCCGCTCGACGTGCAGGAGAAGGAACGGGGTGGTTTTTAGTCAGTAAGAGTCTGACACTCCCTCCCGCCTCACCCAAGCAGGAGCAGTCATTCGATGATTTTCCACCCTTAAAAAAATACTTAGTAAATAATATTCTCTACTTAATTATTTTGAGAACAACCTGGTCTAAACATACGTAGCCACAATCGTACTTAACCCCTAAGGCACATTTAACAAATCTAAATAAAATACGACTCAATCAGACGAGAAAAACCAGCACCAAATTGGAAACATCCAGAAATAAACAGCAGAAACTCAAGTAAAAACGTTTTAAAATATCTAAAAATATTTGAAATGGATGGAATTCTAGATTGGATTGGAGACCCGTGGAGGGGTATGTCCGAATTTATTGAAGTCGTTATAGTCTAAGAGCCACTGAACACTCGAAATAAATTTCGTCCTTTAAGGCTAGAAGTAGGACGATAATTTAAAACACGCCAAGGCCAATAGTCACAACCTGGTAGTCATCAGGCATCATCATCATCATTTAAGAAACCAGTATATTATGATCTCGCTTTGCGTGATCTTTCCGCGCATTCGACGGTCAGTGTATACTGGTTATGTGCACTCTGATGTGTAGACTACATCGTACATTTATTTGGAGTTCAGTAGCTCTTCGACTACAAACTCCAGTCAGGGTCAATCCTAACCCCTTACCCCCGTCGATAGGTAAGGCGGAGTTTGACTCCTCGTTTATTTGTCATTCAATTTTTTCCATTCGTATCTTTTTTCCTGTTTTGTAGGGTCCGGTAGTTACACTGAATGATAAAAACAGAAACGATTTAGTTACAACCCTTTTTGGTCTGTTGGGCTTTTTTGTCCCGTCCCGCGACTTAAAGTTGTTAAGTTCTTTTTGTCGAGTAAAATGGCGTGTGTCAAGATGGCGATTGCGGTAAAAAGTCTCTTTAATTATGATACGTTGAAGATTACTGATAGTTATAACAAATGAGAAGGCACGTTTGATTTTTTTATCACGTATCACCTGATAGTAAGCAATCGGCGTCGCCCATGGACACCTGGAACACCAGAGGCGTTACAAGTGCGTTACCGGCCTTTTGGGGATTAGGAGTTTGAGGATCGTTGGGGAGGGGGAGAGGGGTAATTGGGCCTTCGGTAACCTCACTCACACGATAAAACACAACGCAAGCGTTGCTTCACGTCGGTTTTCTGCTCGGCCGTGGTATCACTCCGGTCGAGACGGCCCAGCAGTATGGCTTTCCCATACTTGTTTGTCTTATTTGTATGTTACAATGGAGATATTTTATGGTATATTTTTATATAATATGACGATAATTTAATACACCGGAAAGTGGTATTGGCTACTTTATTTCCTTTAACTTGGTGGAAAGACCATGGATCGCAGAAATATTACATTTAAAAACATTTTTAAATTTCAATAGTGCTCAAAATCGTATATACACGCCAGATTACTTCTCAATGGATGGCTCACTTAATAACCATTCTGCAGTTAAGCAATTAAGATTATATTCTGTAAAACATTTAGCTCAGAACCCTTTGACAAATGACCTCACAACTCCACTTGAAATCTTTCCTAATACAGTTCGCCTTGCTAATACGTCATCAATCGGGACTTTGTAAGGGAATCACTGATATTCCCTTGTCAGGATCTTACTATTTATAGATATACTTTTTTATAATATTATGTACCTTATTATATTGTAGTTAGTTGTCAATTTAGATTACGTCATACTTTTAGAAATATGCTTCTGATCAGTTTTAACTTTTATTTAAGTTTAATACAATTTTTTTTAAAAACGTTGCCCTACACCAGGATTTCTTCCTATGTCGTGGGTGCATTTACAAACATATAAGTTCACATACACATGACACCCAGACCCGGAACAACAATCTGTGGATTACACAAAGAGTTGTTCCGTGCGGGAATCGAGCCCGCGACACTTTGCGCGGCAGCCAGTTGCCCAGCCACCGCGCCAACCATGCAGTCAAGTCATCTATCCTTTGTAGCAAATTATTTTCTTGGTCTAATTTTAAATAGAATATTTTTCTAAACAAACCATACCTTAATAAAATTGACAAATAGTGAAGGTACAAATAGTTTGTTTCCTTTTATTTAGACATCACGTACTAGGTTCATGGGACATCGGAAAGAGCTCTGAACTTACAATAAAAACATCAGATGTCAGAAATTGTTCATCAACCTTGAGAAAATCTCTATCAAAAAGGATTGATAAAAAGTAGTACCTAAGGTTGAAACCTGTGATCTTGTGCAAATATAAATTTTGTCTATCAGTAAAACTATGTGCAAAACATAACTAGCTGTCTAATATATACTAGCTGTGCCCGCGACTTTGTCCGCGTGTAATAGTGTTTCACAGCTCCTCCCCCGCAGGTGATAGCGTTAATTATAACGCTATCACATATAGACGACATATTAATGTAGTCTATATGTTGAACCAATTTGTTAGTGAGTTTCTTACAAAATTTGAAATAAATCATTGCAGTACTTTTTGAGTTTAGTCCGGACATACATACAGACAAACAGACAAAAATTGTAGATCACGCTCCAAACATTCTTGTAATAAAATATTCAATGTACAGTTTTCACTTTCCGAAGCTCCTATTGGTCGTAGCGTGATGTTTTATAGCCTATACCCATCCCCGATAAATGCGGTATTCAACACAAAAAGAATTATTCAAATCAGAATTGTAGTTACTGAGATTAGCACGTTCAAACAAACAAACAAAAAAACAAACTCTTCTGCTTTATATGATAGTATAAGATTTTAATATGAAATATACGAAAATAGACAATAATAACATTAATTAATTAATCTAAACTAATCATAATTGTTATGTCAGATCAGACCGATTCAGACACAATCTACGCCCACAACAGACTAATAATAACAAAATAATTACTACATACAGAACCACACAATAATTGCTTGAACAAAAATCGAGTCCAGTATTTTGTACACGCGATATTATAATAATACTAGCGACCCGGCCCGGCTTTGGCTTGCAATATGCTGTATTAGACCTCTACATATAAACCTTCCTTAAGAATCACTCTATCTAATAAAAAAACCGCCGGACAGGCAGATGATGGATAGCGACTTTGTTTTATACTATGTAGTGATAATTAGATCTAAGAAGCTATCAGTCAAAAACATGTCTTATAATATTTATACCAAAATATAACAAAAACTGAAACTTAGACGCTTCACTGAAAACTTTACTTGTGAATAAATTTTCATGAACAATTTACGTAAGATATATGTACTTAGATGAATTATTATGTTCTCGGCTTACACACGTAACTGTTTGACGAGAAACTCGACTAGTTTCAAGCCATACTAGAGGCTTATACAGAGTGTAAAAGGAATGCTCCCGAAAAACGCCGACAGTTGATGATAGAAAACCAGTTTTACACAACATCATAACATAACATCACGCCTTTTATCTCTGACAGGGTAGGCCTTTTATCTCTGACAGGGTGTAGGCAGAGGTAGCTCCGGCGTGATCTCATGGCGGAATGGCAGCAACGACTGTCGCAACCGAAGGCTGGGCTCGCTGTCATTGCAGCGGTAAGTCCCCTCTTTGAGGAGTGGCTTGAGAGACGCTACGGCGTACTCACCTACCGCCTGACGCAGGTGCTTACCGGACACGGAAGTTTCGGTAGGTTCCTGTTTCGGATTGGGCGGGAGGAAACGCCCGGGTGTCATCACTGCGAGGATCGCCCGGAGGACACGGTGGAGCATACGGTGGCGGTGTGTCCTGCGTGGACTGAGCACCGCCGTGTCCTCAGGAATGTGATCGGCGACGGCGACCTCTCGCGGCCGGCTCTGGTTCAGACCATGGTACGGAGCGAGGGGCACTGGGATGCCGTCTCCTCCTTCTGCGAAGCAGTCATGCTAGCTAAGGAGGAGGCGGAGCGCGTGAGGGAACGAACCTCCTCACGACCCGGCCGTCGCGAGAGACACTCCGGGCGTCGGGGATCGCGAGACGATCTCCGGCCACCGTAAGCACGGGCCTGCAGACGGCGAGCACGGGTGACTCGCCGCCCGACCAGAACCAGGCCCGAGCGTACGGCGCGTCGCGTTCCGCGCGCGCCTCAAGGAGCCATCAGACCACCACAGATGGGGCCTAACAGGGCTGACGCCGATACGGAGCCGCGGAAGACTTAACGGGTTGCCGGGGCTCCGGCTCGAAGTGCAGGAGTAGGAACGGGGTGGTTTTTAGTCAGTAAGAGTCTGACACTCCCTCCCGCCTCACCCGGGCGGGAGAAGTCATTGGATGATTTTCCCCCCTCAAAAAAAAAAAAAAAGGGTAGGCAGAGGTGGACATTATGCCAGTGTACAATGTAACACTCACTTTTCACATATATAGTGTAAGTATATTATGTTAGTATTTTAAAGATATTTAGTAATCTTTAGGCAAAGGTCACAGCTTCAGATGCCTGATGGGGTTTGATTCCATGGCCAGTAGAGGGTTAAACGGAAGAAGGGTAATCTTTAACGTGTTTATTTATTAGTTAGCGTGTTCCATTAGCTGCTATTAATATGCAAAATAGCTTTATTATGTAAAATTATGTAATATAACATCACGCCTTTTATCCCCAAAGGGGTGATGAGAGGTGCACAATACGGGACTTAATGCCACAGTACAGTGTAACACCAACTTTTCACTATTTATGTTATGAGTCCCATTTAATAGGGGGTGAGCCTATTGCCACATACCGGGCACAATTCCAGAGTCCGTGCTACTACTGAGAATATTTAAAAACCCAGTAATACTTTGCCCACCCGGAATCGAACCTGAGACCCCTTACCCGGCAGTCGCACTTACGACCACTCGGCCAACGAGGCAGTATCGTATGGAACCTGGTATATAATCTCAAATTATTAGTTTGAGGTCGCCAATCCGCCTTGTGCAAGAGTAGTGATACATTCTCATTCCTACTCCGTGTGAGAAGACGCCTTTGCCCAGCTAGGGGCCAGTCATCTTTATTTTTAGTCACTTAAACTAAGTTCTAGTTTGTGAATTAAAAAAACGTAGACATATTCTATAATCTGCAAAAAAATACTTTGAATCAAATGCGCTGTAACATAGAATAAATGTGCTGACACAAGTAGGTACACATACACTTACTTAAGTTTATTTGAAGCAGCTAAGTAAAGAGCTAAGTAAAGAGCTAAGTTGCTTACTTTAACATAACGAGCGCTTTATGTTGGGTTAAAAAGGTTATAAATTAACAAGCATGCATGAAAAGATTGATGACTGTTAATGAAGCGAAAGAGGTATGTAAGAATCGTAGTAATTGGCGTTCCTTAGAGAGACTAGGCAGAGGCCTACCCCCATGGGAGACAGGCGTGAAGTTATGTATGTATGTAAATTAACACGTTAAACGCCATGGCAGTCACCGGTGACCGACATTAGCGGAGGATTTGCCTTCAACAGTTTTTTATTGGCAGCCAATGCCTAAACAATGTTCAGCATACTTACTACAGGTTATTTACTTACTATGTAGAGGTAGTTATAGTAAAAATTGGATTTTAATAATGTAGTATACAATTTTTAACATAACATAACATCACGTCTTTTATCCCCGAAGGGGCAGGCCGAGGTGCACATTAAGCCACTGTACAATGTAACACCCCCTTTTCACTATTTATGTTATGAGTCCCATGTAATAGGGGTGAGCCTATTGCCATAAACCGGGCACAATTCCAGAGTCCGTGCTACTACTAAGAATTTTTTAAAACCCAGTAATACCTTGCCCGACTCGGGAATCGAACCCGAGACCCCATGCTCGGCAGTCGCACTTGCGACGACTCGGCTAACGAGGCCGTCAAGTATTGTATAGACACATTACATCGTGAAATCTATTTCGTTTTTGTCTCGCAGAGTTATTTCAATGTATAGACTAAAAACTACAATAAATGAGGATTTCATTATAATTGAATTTTAAAAAAATCATGGTTATACGCACATGAAATACTAGATGTAAATGTGTAGGCACTATTCTACTACTACTAGAACTAACTCTTCGAGAACTACATGGGGAGATAGATGTTTTTATAATGTACAATGAGTAAAAACAAAGTTTTAAAACAAATAAAATGTAATAAAATTATTACCAAGACATAACCATTTTAATTCGGGACAAAAACGATATACACCTATTGGATTTCACGGTGTATAGGCACATTATGTTTTAAAATTATACAGGTCTCTGATTTTTTAGGCTGAACATTTACGCAAAGGTATCTTACAAGAAAGTTACTTGGGGGTAAAAACGTGGGTGGATACACCTCTATAAACAGTTTTACAAAGAGCTCAACCTTGAAATATTTTGTGGTCGGTCGTATTTTTGCTTTGGGAAACCTTTTTACTTGCGAATGCTCAAGAAGTGTAGGTAGGTAATCTTCATAAGGTATGATTTTTGAATACTAAACCCGGGGTTCATGTTAAAATAGGACTGATCAGCCTTGTTGATTTAATGGGTATAGGCCCTGCATATTTTTAAGATGGCCCCACACTATGTTTGTTTCCTATGTCGTGGGTACATTTATACACGTAACTACAAATGCACACACATACACATTCAGGCCCAAAACAAGAGTTTGTGAACAACGAAAAACATTATAGATAAATAATGTGTGAAAATACTGGATTGTTTATGAAATACTCGTAGAAAATGGCAATCTTATTGGAGACTAGCAAACCCGGCGAACTCCGTTTCGCTACCAGATGGCTTCGTTTTATGTAACATTTCGTTTGGTGATTAAAAGATGAAGAATTTTTTTTAACAGAATTTTTCGTTTTATGAACCTCACGGAGCCCGTGACCTTTCCAAAGAATGCAACACCGTGGAAATCGGTTCGTGCGTTCTGGAGTTATAGCGTCAGGAAGGAAAACTCGATTCATTTTTATATAACAGACTAGCTGGCCCGGCAAACTTCGTACCGCCTATAAATGTTTTTTTTTCACCTTATAAACCTCCCCTGGACTTCCACGAACATTTCAATACCAAAATTACCCAAATCGGTTCAGCCGTTCTTGACTTTTAGCGAGACTAACGAACGGAAATTGATTTTTATTTATATAGATTATAATCCTTAGCCTTTTCTAATCTCCCAACCAACAAATAAATTTTTCAACTACATAGTGAACCGTTCTTTTATCATCCTCATTTAATTCCTCCAAAGAAAAGAAAAAGTTAAAACAAAAAGACTAAACTTAAAAGAAACAAAATGTACTACGTTTTATTCGTTTTATCGGGGGTTGATGTCGCGGAAAATTCACTTGTTTTTTAATTCCAAGTGAATAGTATTAATTGTACTAGCTGGCTTCCAACATACCTCTGGATAGGAAAAATTAAAAGCGTGAAAGTTCAATAGAATAGTAGACAATGCAATTGATTTATGACTGTATTACAATAAAACGATAAAGTTGATAATCGATTAAAATAGTTTGATGGACTGCATAAAGTTTGTAGCACTCAATTTTTACTCATCATCATCAGCAACAGCCGAAAGACGTCCACTGCTGGATAAAGGTCTCTCCCTTAGTCCTCCACGTTGAACGGCAACTCGCCACCTGCATCCACTGGCTCCCCTGCAACTCTGGCGATGTCATCGTATTAATTAAGGTGATTGCAGTTGGGTCAACGATGTATTTATTTAATGCTGCAGCCCATTCCTCTGTGGCTAGTCGCAGTTTTAAGACGCATACTGTTCCTATTATGTCATTCCAACAACACTTTTTCTCACCCGGGTATTTAAACCGAGACTCTTTCACAGAAAAAGATCCTGAACGCGTTGACAGGACTTATAATAATCTAATTCAGAAGATATTAAGTTCTAAAACGAAGCAACAGTAACACTTCTAATGTTTTACAGCACCCTGTAGGGAGATAAAAGGAGTTTCCGAAGTAACGCGCTATGCTCTCACACGAAGATGTTTTCATTTGTAGTTGTGCTCAGTTCGCATACTTAATTATGATAATTATGTTACAAAGTTATGCTGTTGTGTTGTGATTAACTTTGAGAATACAGGGTTGTGACCTACGTGGGGCTTTGTGTAGGTATAATATATTGTATTATTTTTTGTAAGAAGAGTCCTATTGTTTGTTACCACGGTTGCTCTTCCCTTACACACACAGTAGAAAGAGTAAGCAGCAATCTTTCTTGATATTTTGGATATTATTGCGTGGATTGCCTCGTTGACCGAGTGGTCGCAAGTGCGACTGCCGGGCAAGGGATCTCCATTCCCGAGTCGGGCAAAGTACATAACATCACGCCTTTTAACCCCGAAGGGGTAGGCAGAGGTGCACATTCTACCACAGTACAATGTAACACCCACTTTTCACTAGTTGTTATGAGTCCCATGTAATAGGGGGTGAGCCTATTGCCATATACCGGGCATATTTCCAGACTCCGTGCTACTACTGAGAATTTTAAAAAACCCAGTAATACTTTGCCCGACCCGGGAATCGAACCCGAGACCCCTTGCCCGGCAGTCGCACTTGCGACTACTCGGGCAAAGTATTACTGCGTATTTTAGAAAACTCAGTTGTAGCACGGAGTCTGGAATAGTGCGCCGTATATGGCAATAGGCTCACCCCCTATTACATGGGACTCATAACTTAAATGGTGAAAAGTAGGTGTTTCGTTGTACAGTGGCATTAAGTGTCGTAATGTGCACCTCTGCCTACCCCTTCGGGGATAAAAGGCGTGATGTTATATGTATGTTATGTGGTTATTATAGCGAACTCTCTTGAGCCTATCTCTGGACTAGAGGAGACTTAGTTACATACGGGCAAACAGATTAAGTCGACCGAAATCCTTTATGAAATTCAAAGGCCGATGTCTTGAAATCGGTTAGGTTTGGGATATGGGGTCCCTTAGTCCAATCGGTCAGGAATGATAGATACGGTAGTACCGATACCTCGTAAAGGATTTAGGCTGACTTATTTTATTTATTTATTTATTTATTAAACTTTATTGCACATACAGTGAAATTGGCGGACTTAACCTGTAACCCTGTATAGTCCAGCACTGGACTGTCATGGGCTTTGATGATAATGAATATGAAGATAAGAAATATGGTAACCTTATTCGTTAGTCAAACCTACTACTTAGTACTCTTGCTGGTAAGTATAATACCTACCAAATATGTAGATAGGTAGCTGGGTATATCTATTACTATTTTCAGTCTATTTATCACTGCATTTCCGACCCATTCCCCTCAATACTTCAAAATTCTGGTAAGTAATTGGAAATTCCGATTGAGTCATAAATTATAATTCTAAATGGTATGCGGTCACTATCCAATATGATTCAAAGGAAACCCGCTGAAATGAAACCAGCTGTTTGAACAGAGAAAATTAAAACTTAAGGTGAATGAAATGAGTTCAATTTTCTTTGTACATTATATGGTTGTAGTGGTTGGAATTTTAATTGGATAGTGGAAAGATTATTTTGTGTGAAGAAATGAATGATTTTGATAAATATTAGGTACCTATATGTTTTTTTTACTTCTTCTCCTCTTATAATATCTTCCGATTCATTTCGTTGCGGGAACCAAGACAGTTATTCACGCCCCTAGGACGCGCCGGACTTCAGTGTTCCGTTGTTTTCATTGTTGTATCTACTGTAGATTCTGGCTTACAGGAGTTGCAACGGTTTTGGGAGGGTGTGGCGGGCTTGTCCTATAAAAAAAATGCTTGTACCGTCTATTTGGTCATCATCATTAACAGCTCATTACTGGCTCTACTGCCGGACTATGGATCTCCTCTACATAAGAGAGCTTGTCATAATGTCCACATTGTTGACTGCTAACTCTATAGCAGTTTGTAAAGATTCGTATTTAACCGACTTCATATCAGATAATGTTGCATGATCTTTGTAAAAGGTGACCAAAAATGTATTTTTTTTTTTTTTTTTAAGGGGGGAGAATCATCGAATGACTGCCCCCGCCTGGGTGAGGCGGGAGGGAGTGTCAGACTCTTACTGACTAAAAACCACCCCGTTCCTTCTCCTGCACGTCGAGCCGGAGCCCCGGTTACCCGTTAGGTTCTCCGCGACTCCGAATCGGCATCGGCCCTATTGGGCCCCATCTGTGGTGGTCTGATGGCTCTTTGAGGCGCGCGCGGAACGCGACGCGCCGTACGCTCGGGTCTGTTTCTGGTCGGACGGGGAGCCACCCATGCTCGCCGTCCGCAGGCCCGCGCTTACGGTGGCCGGAGATCGTCTCGCGATCCCCGACGCCCGGTGTGTCCTTCGCGATGGCTGGGTTGCGAGGAGGCAGCGCTTCGCTGCCTCACGCGTCCCGCCTCCTCCTTAGCTAGCATGACTGCTTCGCAAAAGGAGGAGACGGCATCCCAGTCCCCCTCGCTCCGCATCATGGCCTGCACTAGGCCCGGACGCGAGAGGTCGCCATCGCCGATCACTTCCCTGAGGACACGGCGGTGCTCAGCCCACGAAGGGCATTCTCCCACCGTGTGTTCCACCGTGTCCTCAGGGCGGTCCTCGCAGTGATGACACCCGGGCGTTTCCTCCCGCCCCATCAGACACAGGTACCTCCCGAAACTTCCATGTCCGGTGAGGACCTGCGTCAGGCGGTAGGTGAGGACGCCGTAGCGTCTCTCAAGCCACTCCTCAAAGAGGGGACTTACCGCTGCGATGGCAGCGAGCCCAGCCCTCGGTTGCGACAGTCGTTGCTGCCATTCCGCCATGAGATCGCGCCGGAGCTCATCCCGCCACGCACCTATTTGGCGCGGCAGCGGGGTTTCACCCCGGCGACGTGCCTCCGCGCGCATGCCGTACACGCGCGCGAGCACCTTCGCCTCCAGATCCCACGGCGGTAATCCGGCAAGGAGGTTCGCCGACTCCCCAGAGATCGTGCGGTATCCGCGGATCATTCGGATCGCCATGACCCTCTGTGCCATGAGCAGCGTCCGAGCGGGACGCCGCAACAGGTTTGGCGCCCAAACAGGGGCGCCGTAGAGGGCCATGGACCGCACGACCCCGGCGTATAACCTCCGGCAGGAGGCGTTTGGCCCCCCGAGGTTGGGGAGGATGCGTTTAAACGCAGCCCCCGTCCTCTCCAACTTTGGAGCCAAACGTCGAAAGTGCTCTATGAAGTTCCACCGACTGTCGAGGACGAGTCCTAGGTACTTCATCGTCGTCTCGACGCCGATGGTAACTCCTCCCGCCGTTATTTGGGACCCACCCGGAGGTGGCGCGTTCCCGCGGCCATGAAAACACATGGCCTCGGACTTGACCAAAAATGTATACGTATACCGTTCCCGTTAGTCATCTTTTCAATTTCTTTTTATACTTGATAGGTCGACGTTTGGCCACCATCTCGGCTGGTGGTAAGCGATGATGTGGACACCCAAGTTGTATTTGTCGGGAGACACAAATTCCGACAAGGAATTCCATTCCTTGGCGATTCGCACAAGAAGACTCTTGACGACTCTCTCTGGCAGCTGAGTCAAGTCAGCGGAGAGTGGCTGGACGCCTGCCAACCGCAATATGGATCACTACTTACAAGTATGTAAGCCGGACCTGAATGGAAAGCATAGCGGGTTTCATAACTACTTAAGCTTTAAATAAAATTTATTTTCATATTTTGTTTTTAATTGTAGCCGTGAGAGATTCTGGCTTCGATCATTTGAAAGTTTCGGTACGATGTACGGCTTTTAATTTTCGAAGAATAGGCAGAGATGAACATAATACATTGACACACCTATTTTCACCAAGTAACAGGAGAAGCTTCTATTACACAAAACATATAAAGAAGGTTCTGTGTTCTATTACACCAGGTACATACAATTCCAGTCTCCATGCTATAAGATGTCAAATTTTGAAACCCGAAAAGCGTCACTTTCCCTATACGGGAACCCTTCTCGTCAGTTGCACTTATGAATGACCCTCCAGAGTCCAGCTAGATAGCCTATAACAGTATGCATATCAATAGCCACCTTCATCTAAATTGCTATGCACCATCAATTAGGCGTACTCTCGAGTCTCATCAGTAATGCCGTCTGAATCTCGAGACGGTACTAATTCAATTATAAATTGATTCATGAATGGGCAGAATTATATAAACGCATATCAAGCTAACCTCTTACTTAATCTTTCTTTTAGATTTGCAGCCTTTGTACTTTCGTCATAAAGTCGAATATCTATTGTGGAAAGTTACAGTTTAGTGTACTTTGATGTGCTGGTGTCTGTGTTTGTGGCGAACTATGCATACGTCAAACTATGTCTAAGATGCTGAGAGATGAGGTCGGACAGTGAATTGGAAAGCTTGTCCGATTGCATTAGGGTATTCTTGTAGGATGAATTTATTAGATAAAGTTTGGAATACGTTCGTAATTTTATTTGACAAGGAAATCAATTCAGATAACGTAAAGGAGTACTTTAAATCTTTGATTACAAAAAATCCTTTTTAAACTAAGTTTTAAAAAACTCACCGTTGAAGTCTGTTGTTGAATATTCTAAAACCTCCTAAGTTTAATAAACACTTTACTGAAAACTGCATCAAAATCAGTCAAGTCAATCGCGAGATAATTGTGCACCAACATACCTACATAGTATACATACAAACAAAACTGTAAACCCTCCTTTTTTTTCTTTTTGAAGTTGGTCAAATAGAAAGTTGTTTAAAGCATAATATCCGCTAAATATTTTAAATATGCTAAATACCGGTCACCGGTGACTGATGCGATCTTTAAAAGTATTAAAGTTCGGAAATAAGGTTACTTTGTCACGTATGCTAGTCTAATTGCATGCTGTGGAACTCTGTAATATGCTAATAGAACCTACCTAAATAAGCTGTCGAGTTACTAAAGCAGTATTCCACGTAACAGTTTCAAAACGAATGTGGCTACAAGTTCACTTATTAGCTTGAAATGAAGATCTTGACTGCACGGTTGGCGCGGAGGCTTCCCGCACGGTGCAAGTTTTTGATTCACAAATTGTTGTTCCTAGTCTGAGTGTCACGTGTGACACAGGAGAAAATCCTAGTGTGGGGCAACGTTATTTAGAATAAAAGCTCTTTATCTGAAATGTTCATTTACAAGAAAACAAAAGAGAAAATCTAAGATATCAAATAAATTGGTTACATGTCTTAGAAACAATATTAAACCACAACAGGAACAACAAACCAACAAAAAACAAACCCATCGTTTAGCCGTTTCTCCGTCCAACTAGTCTTTAACCAAATAAACTTCAAGATTGAAAGGAAAATATCGCCACGAGGAGCTCCCAGGAAAACTATTTAACTATTAAGTAGACCGTCAACTCCGTACGACTTCATTCTGAGCGCTGCCGTCCGCCATCTTTCTCTGCAATATTTTAGCGGGAAACCACAGAGTATAAAGATATTAGAGGGTGTTATTGTTAAAAAAGTTTGAACTGAAAATTGTTAACTTAGATGAGTGTTGTGAGAGTGTTGCTGTAAATCTAATCTGGTAAGCCAATGACTTCATAAATTAATAACGTCCACAATGTATACCTCGTGCAATTAACCGAAGAAGAAAAGTACTTATGCTTACTTCTTCGGCTGACCCAAGAATCGAACATGAGGCCTCAAACTCGGTAGTTGCATTTGGGAAATTTTCAAATATGTAACACTTATAAATTGATAAAATATACATAAGCAAGTTGCCCATCTCCCTCTTAAAATTATGGGTCCTTTTTGTTGCACTTTTACACCAGTTAGTACTCATAACATTTCGCCTTTTATCCCCGAAGAGGTAGGCAGAGGTGCAAATTACGGCACTGAATGCCACTGTACAATGTAACGCCAACTTTTCACTATTTATGTAATGAGTCCCATGTAATATGGGGTGAGCCTATTGCCATATGACGGGCACGATTCCAGACTCCGTGCTACTACTGAGAATTATTAAAAAACCTAGTAAACCCAGGAATACAAAACTCCAAAAAATCCGAACACTGGGCCAACGAGGTAGTCTCAGTTAGGACTCCTTTACTCAATACTCCGTGCAGCAACCCCACCGTTTGCCGACAAGACCTCTTTACCATAAGATTTGTTCTTTCATTCAGAACTCATTTCAATTAGTAGCTAGTTATTTTAACGTCCTATATTTGTGATAGTCCTCACTTTAACGTTGAAAGCTTAATTATCATTCATTTATTCTGACTATTTGAAATTATGTCTTACTCAAGTAAAGTTGTGTTCATTGGGTAGAATAAACGCGTCAGAAACAATTATTTATAGCAAATGATTATTGTTATTTTAGAAGTCAATTTGGCGTGGTGGCGAGGTGACTGGGCAACTGGCTGGCTGTGGGCAACCGCACAGAACCACTCATTTGGATATAATATATATGGATATATATAATGGATATTCAACGTTATGACCAAGGTACAAAGACATAGCAATAAAATTCTCATTTACAAAAATGGCGATGCTTAGCTATTCTCGTCTCCTATCAATATACTGACGTATATTGACTCTGACTGACAACACCAAGGATCACCAGTCCCCGCCCAGTTGTCAGTCGCACTCAGTCAGCCGTCAGTTGACTGACAATCGACGGGCGCTGGATTTATGAAGCCGCAACAAAGATTGATTTATGAGCCACCAACTACAATTTACGATGTGAGAGACTTTTTTATTTTCATTTTGGGTTTAGTATGGATTTTTGATCGCTGTTTAAGAAAAATTAGGAAAATGCACCTTTCACGTTGCTAAATGCTTCTCACCGGCCTATACGAAAGTCATTGGGGATGGTCTATGATAATTATAATCATTCAGATGACGATTTTTACATTAGCGGTACCTACCACATCATATCTTAGTGTTTTACAAAGATAAGGCACTTAACGAAACAGTTGAGAAATTACGAAGTTTAACCTTAATATATGCTACTAAAAGTCAGCACACATCCCACAAGCACGGCTCCAACCCAGCAATGTCATTGTCATTTAAATATGAACTTTAAATCGTATGTCGTACGACATATTATTTCATAACGTCCCGCGCCGCCCGCTCACAGCAAACCAAAAAATGCTGTGCCCGAGCTGTGCTGGAGTCAAAATTAGATCTAATATGTACAATTGTTGGTGAACCAATAAATAAATAAAATATAAAAAAAAGTGTGAAATAACCTTTATACTAGTCTCAAAATAGCAGCTGAACCAACTCAAGCTATTAAGCTAAATCTTATCGGCTTTAACAAAGACCTGTAGACAAGCCACAGACTATGAAGACCACTTTTATAATAACAAGCGATTTATTCTCCAAACAAAATGTTCCCGAGGAAGTTTCCACTAAGTATTAATTAAAAATCCAGTACCATGTACTGAGTACCTTGAAATGGAATATTTTCTTCCTCCAGCCTTGTGGAGGAACGTTGGAGCATTCTGAAGTCGAGTGTTGTTCTTCGAAGGTTTTTTGTTAGCAGCTCCATTGTTTTCATCTATATATATAAAAATGAAACCCTTTTCCCGTTGTTACGCCATTACTTGATAACGGCTAGACCGATTTGGCTGATATTTTTTTTGTTGTGTTTATTATTGTCAGGAGAAGGTTCTTATGACAGAAACAGTCCTAAAAATCTTACGGGAACGGGAGAAAACAGTGTTTCGCGTACGAAGTCGCGGGCAGAAGGTAGTATTTTATAAAATAATGTGATTTTGAAACTGAATAGAAAAATTGACGATAGCGCTTTCTTGTTTCTTTTAACAGACTTCAATAAGAAAAGAAAGGAAGCTTTCAGTCTGACTTGTATGTGTGTATTATGCGCAATTCCTCGCGATTTGCTAAACCGATGTTGATGCTGTCTTCAGTAAAGTATTTGTAAGACTTTGGAGAAGGTTTTAGTATATTAATTGACCGACTTCAATAAAAGAGGGAGTGGAAGTCGTTTTTAATGTAGGTAATTTGTAAAAGAATTATTATTAATGATATCTACGCTAGAATTTTCTTTTATGTAGGCGGTACATTTATAACTACACAATTTAAAACCTACCTATCGATAATTACGATACCCATTTACGAACAAACAATTTTTAAATCACAAAAACAATATCTATATTTTGTAGGGTTCATAAGTTTTCTGAAACACATTAAATTAACTATGATTCATGGCTTAATTACATAGTAAACTGTTATTTGATGAAGTAGCTCATCTATTTTCAAGCTTCGGTGGGGACCCATAGTCATGAACAGCATTACTCAACTCTACTAATATCATAGATTACGGTTTACCTCTACCAACGCGGGCAAAGCCACGTTCATAATGTTAGTTAAAATATAAAGTGTAAAGTACATAGAAAACATGAGGCAACCTCATTTTGCTGTCCATTGCACATTGTGTGCTGTTGTAGAAGTGTCAGTCAAGTGTGAAAGCAGCAATGGTGTGGGTAGATAGCGATGACATGTCCAATACATGTTTGTGTGGGTGGACATGAATAGTGACTAAGTGTCTTAGTGTATGTGTGTGTGTGAGAGAGATTTCAATTTATTGTTTACAGTTATATGGGTAAATTATTGGTAGTGTTACAGAGCTCATGTTCGATTCTTGGGTGAGGCATTTTTAGAAGTTTTGTACAACCTATGCAGTTTTAAAAATTGAATTAAACCTACGTATTTTATGCTTCTTCATCATCATCACCAACAACCTATAAATGCCTACTGCTGCGCAAAGCTTCTTCACACACGGAGAAGGTTTGAGCATTAATCACCACGCTTGCTCAATGCGGGTTGACCATTACAAACTTATTATTAGAAATTATAAGCCCAGGTTATCCTCACGATTTCCTTCATCGTTTGTCAGTGGTGTCTAGATATTCTTAGAAAGTACATATAACTCGGAAAAAGTCACATTGGTACTTGCCGTTGGTAATGTAAACCGTTGGTATGCTTCTGATCTAAAACATTTTCTTGCAAAGGTCACTGCGTATCTTTTAATAAAAATAGTCAACAGTTAAAAGTGTTCAGCGAAAAACGAAAAATGCTCGGAATAAAGAAAACAACTTTCATTTGTTTTTTATATTTAAATTGTTTCTCGTTGGTGCTTTAAATTTTAAAAACAAAACAGTTTCGCATAGAGTTTGAATTGAAATAAAAATAGGTCTGTCGTTTTCAGGGCGTAAGCAGGGGTGTTTGTCGCGGAGAACCTAACGGGTTAGCGGGGCTCCGGTTCGACGTGCAGGAGAAGGAACGAGGTGGTTAGTCAGTAAGAGTCTGACACTCCCTCCCGCCTCTCCCAGGCGGGAGCAGTCATTCAATGATTTTCCCCCCATAAAAAAGCAGGGGTATTTAGACTATCTTGTTCTGTTCTACATAGCTTGTATACTAATAAAAAATAATATACGACTGTGCTACATAAGGTTTCGTTCACTTCCTGGTTCGAGCAAAACAGCAATTACCTACGTGATTGTTCGAATCGCCATCATTATCACCAGCAAAAGTTTGTCAACTTATGTACCTCCTTTATATAAACAGCACCATAATCACAAAGCTTGACAGGCGAGTTGGAGATCACAAGACTCAGGTCAGGTTTACCATAGACCGCTGCCTTGTAATCGCTTTCAAATAAGTAGTTCCTATATCAAGTTTTACGACTCCCACGGGAAGTGTAGGGGGCGACAAATAGGTATATTGTATTTGTCTAACTGTTGGACTGGACAAGTCCGCCACAATCTCCTAAAACAGCTGCAACTCCTGTAAGCCAGGATTTTTAGTGAATACAATTATGCGTATTGCCATGTGCTCAGGGGCTCAGTGCTACTACTGAGATTTTTTTTAAAACCCAGTATTACTTTGCCCGACCCGGGAATCGAACCCAAGACCCCTTGCCCCGGCAGTCACACGACCACTCGGTCAACCAGGTAGTCCTCTATCAAAAGATATTAATAGAGGAGAAGAAAAAAACTACAGTTTCCACTTCCCTCGGTCCATAGACTTCCATTACATAGATTTTTTTAACTTTGCAGCAGATATTCTGCTGACCTCTACTGTCAGTCCTCATCTTAATATTCAGGACCTTTCTACCCATATCATGTTTAACACGTCAGGATCAATATCAAATCCAATTTGTTCTAAAATCATCAGCTGAAATATCTACTCTTTTTGTGGTGTGAGTTACTATGTGTCGTTAAAAATCTACTAATGTGAAATGAAGGTAAAAACTGTGATTGTCCAGTCATTTTGTATGTAAGTAACGTAACATTAACTGACGAGCATGCATGAAAAGATTGATGACTGTTGATGAAGCGAAAGAGGTATATAGTAATCGTAGCAATTGGCGTTCTACAGTATCTGTTTACCCCCGTAGGAGACAAGCGTGTATAACGTAACATAACTAATTTTCAGCAGAAAGCAAAATATATTATTTAATATCTCTTCTGAAGGAAAGAGAAATAAATGTAATTTCGCACGGTAAAAACTATTCGCCAGATATGAACAATATATTATTCATAATATCTTAACAAATTAAGCAAATACATCCACAATGAGTCTTAAAAATCTTCTAAAATTTTTATACTAACTACCGAAAAAAATATTGTGACACCACTTAAAAACGTTAGGAAAATCTAAAAGAAAGAACCTTTACAAATTACATCGCTTGACATAAATACTGGAGGGTGGCCGAACAACAAGGCCGTTATAAAAACGAAAGATTACGACTCCTTTTTTTTTAAGTCGACGACTTCCTTTCTTCTCGCCGACTTCTTCCGACTTCCAAGCGGAATGAATTTCTACTCAGTCGTGTTTGTTTGATACGAGAATTATTACAAGTATTTTATTTTTGGATCCGGTCGCCTGTGTATTTTAAAAGGTTTAAGATTTAAGGAAGGCAAGGTTTTGGAAAGTACCTACAAGTTTATTAATGTTTTGTAATTTTTGTTTATTGTTTTGCTTATAATATTGTGTTTATTGGTGCGAATGTTTTGTAGTAAAGTCTCTCTAGCTGCCGACAGAAATAAAGCATAATATATCAAGATTATGGTAAAAACATCAATTTTGTTACAAAACACTTACGGGATAAATAGTAACAGAATGAAATCATACTAATATTCTAATTGTGAATATTTCTTTGTTTGGGTGTTCGTCCTCCAATAACGCTAAAACTACTGAACAAATTTTGATAACATTTAGTATATAGGTAGGGTATGGGCTAACTTAGGCGGTAGGATTTAAGGGATAAAACAGGAACCATATTCTACGCGGACGAATTTGCAGGCAACAGATAGTCTGGAATAGTCTTTGTAATTTGACTTACAAACTTAACTTGCACAAAAAATATGTCTATTTTAAAGATCACTCAAACCCATACCTACATAGAGAAAATAATATTATTATCAAATAAAACCATTGAAATCACTCAATGACCTCCATACAATAATTGATCAAAGAAATTGATCATTTAATTCCAAAAATGGATACATGAATAGATAATTATGGAGATACAAGATATAACCCCGAACACATACACTCGGCTCCATTTTGTTAGCTTTGTCATTGAAATTGTTTGACTAAGGGAGGATGGATTAAATTAATTGTTTTCTACAGACAATATTGTCAATTAGTCACACATTTCCGCCTCCATTTTGAATCGGTTTCATTTGTCTGAATTGTGTTATACCTCTAGATTACTCGTTTGAAGGGTGTTGTAATGGAGGCTTGGTTTTATTGTAGCGGTTTTTAATTTGTTCTTTGTGTGTCAATGCCTTTATTTATGGAATAGATTAGTTTGATATTTTAATTATAGTATCTTGTCTTCTGTTTTCATAGGCCCAGGTTTCAGTTTTTGTAAGTCATAGTATGTTATTAATTCATAATGTGTAATGTGAAATCACGGACTTTTAACCCCCAAATGTAAAAATATTTTTAGAATTATGTTATTCATTGATTTTAACTGATTACCATAGTATATTTAGTTGTTTGAAATCGATAACGACTGAATGATGTCGTCTTGATAATATCCACGATTCGGCCATCGAACTCACTTCTTGTACTCAGCAACTGTATTGACGAGTAATAACTCGTCAGTACAGTTGAAAAATATCTAAACTAAGAAAGCCTTACAAAAAACATCACCAGTTACATTACACATAATATATTTACTAGATAGTCCACTGTAGTAAAATGTAGTTGGAATGCTAGAGAATATAAAAACGTCCGCGTGAGGTGAGCTCATATTTTGTTGATGTTTGAGTGGACTGAAGTGGGTTGGGCTCAATTTATGAGCCACCGGAGACGCGAGCACTAGGCCTACAGCTGTAAGAAATAAGACATATGTGTTTTTATATTATAACCTTGAAATATGCAGTGAAAGTGTTATTGAAACTAATGATGATGTGGCGGTTTTAGATTAGAATTTTTAACCGACTTCCCGAAAAAGGAGGAGATTCTTAATTCGTCTGTGTGTTGGTTTTGTATATGGTGAGCTGTGACTTATTAATGGTGTTTTAATGAAATACTAAGAAGACATTATACGCGCTTGTTGACTATTTAAATTTTACTAATCCTTAGACAAATATTTTGTAATAATCAGCAACCGTAGAAACAATATAATACTGTAGAAAAGCCATTTTCAGTGAAATGACACAAAATTTCTGTGAATTTCTGAATTAAATTCGAGGTTTTCAATTCTAAAATTCTTCGAGGAAGCATCGACATTCATTCAGCACACAAAATTATTTGTACAAAAAGCGAACACACAAATTCACGAAAAACCACTGGAGTTCCACAAGGTTCTATACTGGGTCCATATTATTAAAGTGCATAAAGGAATTCATTTTCATGCTGAGTGGTTTTATAACCGAAGTTGCCTGAAACGTGTAAAATAAATATAAAGACGCCAATATAACTTCTAACTGTTTTATTATAAGAACTAGTGAGGAAAAGCTTTGAAGAAGTTCTGCGAACAATTTTTGGTTATTTTACTTGCCTCACTATAAAAAGACTATTCATTACAGAATCTATGGTTGAACATTTTAAGTGTGGGAGAGCCATGCTTCGGCACGAATGGGCCGGCTCGACCGGAGTGATACCACGGCCTCACAGAAAACCGACGTGAAGCAACGCTTGCGTTGTGTTTTGTCGTGTGAGTGACGTTAGCGGAGGCCCAATTACCCTCCCCTACCTCAATCTCCCCAATTCCTGAATCCCCAACGATCCTCAAACTCCTAATCCCCAAAAGGCCGGTAACGCACTTGTAACGCCTCTGGTGTTCCAGGTGTCTATGGGCGACGCCGATTGCTTACCATCAGGTGATCCGTCTGCTCGGTTAAACTAAAAAATCAATCAAAATTGTTTCCATTCAGACATCCAACTATAGTTATTTTGCTTACAAGTCATACTTGTACCTTTTACATTAGTAGTAATGTTACTAACATTAATAATGGAGCCTTAACCATCGGTAGCTTGAACCATGCTGCATATTTTTTTTTTATTTTAAGCATTATTTTCTTTTTGTTTTTGTTAAGTAGTATAAATATGTTATTTAATAGAGAAATTTAAATAAGTATATAGAAATCTTTATAATATTATGTAAATGTGGATTTTTTTTGTGTTATGTGTTTATTACTTAATCTCGTCAAAATGGTTAAAGGGATCAAGATGAAATTTAGAACATAGACTGGATAAACACTTAATACTTACAATACTTTTATACCACGAGAAGGCGGGGAAAACCGCGGGCACAAACTAATAATATCCGGAAAAAGTCCTATACTAAATAAATATGGATTTATTTCTTCATTTCTGTTTAGTATCCTTTCATCTATTATGGTGTTTTCATTGATGCTTTGGTTAATCCGATTACGTTTCATATGTTTCTGCCTATATTTGTATTGATAAGAACATATTTATAGTATTTTTGGAATGTTAATATAATACTTAACTACATTTATTTCGACAGCAAAAGTGCTTATAATCGTATTTGGTAAAAAAAACTGTAATATCAAAAAGCTGGTTTGATTTTAATATGAAGCTAGTATGGTGAAAAAGTAAGTGTAAATAATTAGAACAAAAGTATTTAAACAGATAAATGCTCAGGTAATCTGCCAATTATCTCACCTACAAACTACGCAATATACAAAACTATATAAAACGTAGAAAAAAGATCTTTATTTTAAAGTACCAAAGTTGCTTTTCAATTTTAAACACGTGGGTTAAATGGAGCGGTTATATTTCACGAGAGTGTGGCTACCCACTGGCCAGTTCTGGATAAATAAAACCAATTCCGGATTAATTGTTTTAACCCAACTGACGCCGACTGAAAAATACGGATCGAAATAGCTACGTGTATCGATTGCCAGTGTAAACCAGATTCATATTGTAGTTCTGGCTAAGCTATGTAATGGTTGGCTCATGTTATTTCATTGAAAATCTTGTCTATTATGACTTGAGGTATGACAGTTGCAGAAGTTAACATCGAGACGCGCGGCCGCGCGTCAGCCAAGTTCAGCAAACAGCGCGCGCCACAGTATATCTTTACACGAACCACTTCGTGCCACTTTTGACCCCTCTATAACTCAAAAACTATTTAACGTAAACACATAAAACTTCGTACGTTTAATTTTATCCGTAAGGACATGTAGAATCCAAAATTTCATGAAGGTAGCTCAAACGGTTGTAAAGATATGAAGGTCCAAAGTTCGCAAATTTTAGTATTGACTGACTGACATATAGTAGCAAATTCTAACCTACTTCCAGATGTCCTAGAACTTTGAGAAATTTGCAATACAGCTCGGTTATTGTGTGTAACCAAAGGGAAAAATCCAAAAATAACAAAAAGTTAATAAATAAGGGTTGTCTCCATACAAACTACTTTTCCACTATAATTGTTCATAGTAAATTGAACCGTGTTTACATTACTATAAGACACATAGTCGCTTCTAACCTACTTCCAGATGTCCTAGAACTTTGAAATTTGGAATACAGCTCTGTTATTGTGTGTAACCAATGGGAAAAATTCAAAAGTAACAAAAAGTTCATAAATAAGTGGTGTTCCCATACAAACGTTATTTTCTACTGTTATTGTTCATAGGAAATTGAACTGTGTTTTCATAGATGTCAGACACATAGTCGCTTATACAAAAGAAAAATATTGTTTTTATTTTTTCAAGAAATACATATAATTATAGTAACCTTAATAACCATGGTAATCCAGTCCCAATCTCCAATCCCCAATCCCCAATCTCCAATCCGTTCGGCAATGTATTTGTAACATTTCTGTTCTGGTGTTTACAAATAATAAGTAGGTACCTTAGTTACGTTGCAATATTTTTATTTATAGGAAATTGAACCATGTTGACATAGTTATAAGAATCATAATCGCCTATAATAATACATAGGGTGACCAGAGGCCCAATATCCTTCTCGAATTCCTAAAAGTTCGACAACGCCCTTGTCTCTCTGGGGTTACGGGTTTGATAGGTAGAAAAATCTTATAATACCTAACGCGCTTTGTACGCTCTAAACAAGCGGCCAAGGCTTGCGGCGCGCGGCGTGCAGCGCGAGCGTGGCGAGGCGCGGCGCTGACCCTACCTAACCTACAACGCTCTGACGAATGGTACACAATTATAAGCGATAGCGATTTGATTATAAATTTCGTGGGTCTGTTGGTTTATTAATTAATACCTGCATGTTAGTTATTTTATTCTCAAGGTTCACTTTTGTGATTTCTTTCGAAAATAAGAAATAATAATAATATTTTAACAAATTAATTTTTAACTGTGCCAATGTGTATGTCAAGGCAATATTAATGGTGGATGATACACTTGTGTTACATCGTCTTATGCCAATGCCCCCTGATGGGAGCTGCTTATTCCATTCACTTGGATTTTCTTTGTATAATTCGACTAATACACAGCAAGCGAAAATGTTACGAGCGACCATAGTCGAACATGTATGTCTGAACTGGGAAAATTTACGTATCTATACCTGCTCGGAAAGTGGCGATCCTTTCGGATCGGAGGAAGAGTATAGAGCAAGCATGCTTCAATCGACCACTTATGGAGCGGTTTCTGAATTAATGGTCGCAGGAGTTTTATATCGTATTAAAATTGAGGTTTATCAGGAAAGAAAACTACGCAACGCAAACGCAAGAAAAGAGATTAAATCTCGATACCTGCTTAGCTTTCTGTTCAAAAAGTAATGATATCCCACCAAAAACATAAATGTAAAAAAGGGGAGCCAAGTTAGCCCAAATATTATGCTTTGATGTGGGCTTCGCCGAAAAAAGAATGAAGATCTAAATGAGTGCCAAGTTCTATGCAAAGTTTAAATATGTATCTATAGGAACAAAATAATGTTATGAACGAGAATCAAACTATATTTCTTTGCTTTATTGGATACCTATAATAATTGCTGTTATCTAAAAATGTGAGATCTTAAAGTAGGTTAGATTTGACTTGGCCAGTTTTCATCAGTCATTATTTTTATAAAGCCATTCAATATTTTTATACTTACTACTTATTCAATAATCTTTTAAATAACACATTTATCGATCAATACACTAAGCACAGCTCGTACTTTAACTTCTATCGAACTACGAAGGAGTGTGACAGTTAATGTTGTCCCAAATGTTTATCGATGGCTAACTGAATTATTTAGTTGTTCGCTCGAAGATACTTTCTTTTGTACCTCTGATTGGTTCACTATTGTATGTCGATTGGATAAATGAAATTCTTAGAGTATTCCCACCAATGTCTGTATAGTATTGATAGCGTTGTGTTTTGTATGGGTTCTGTAGTTTCATATTAATTCTTGATTTTTCTCCATTCGAATCTACATTTTGGAATAAGCACCTAGCTTAACCTAGCTTCACTGTCGGACTGACTGACAGATTATTATTTATTTTGTATTTGTTGAAGTTTCAAAAGTATCAAATTATGGTTTAATTGAAATAAATGCTTTGACTTTGACTTTGACTGATGGTTGATGTGATTTTTGGGTATTTGCTTATATAATATATTTAGAATTTTTAGGGGTATCGGTCTGTGACTGAAATTATGGTTTTCGAAGAGTGTAATATCTCTAAGTCGCTTTTTAAATAAGATTATACTACATTTAGTATTAAGCCTAATGTTATACGAAAAATACAGATATCGGCGCCTGTAACAGAGAAACTGAAAAAAAATCTGTCTTCTAAATTAATTTTAGAAATAAATGAGGAGTTGCGAAAATTGAGTGACAAAGATAAAGAATAATGTAGGCATTAAATATGTTTAAAAAAAGCATCGACAATACTCCTGTTTTCCTTTCTTTATCTCTGGTCTTAAATGGGACATTGACGTCTAAAATTATAAGTGCAATTTTGAACCCTATTTCTTAAACTATCATTTATCTTACTAAATACACGAACAACCAAAACAGCATTCTGTGAACTAACACCAAAATGATACATAGCACTTAAAGTGGTAACTTCCCAACTTTGTGAACATCAGCTGCCTAATGATCACAAATGTGATGTGTGTTAGCTCTCTGTACCCGTACCATGAGCTTAAAACCATAAAAATAGTATTTCTCGATACTCGATAACGACGACATTTCTCGATACTCGATAGCGACGACGTAAATTTTCTTGTATGGTTTTGAATACCGTAAATCACCACTAAGACGCTGTAAAACATATCGTAGAAAAGAAATTACGTCGAGCATTGACTAATGCTAAAACTCATGGTAGAGGTCCTGGCTCCCACTTGTTAAGCGATATCTCCTCCCTCCCCCCCCCCGCTCCCCCTTACACACCCTCAACTTCTGTGCTTCATATAAATTGCACTTCTCCGTTTGTCGGTTTTAGTTTTGAACGATCGTTTCCGAAATTGAGCGGTTGGTAAGAGATTTTTATATTTTTGTGTTGATAATATTTGATGTTTGGTCTTTATGACATATGTGCAGCAATTAATGAGCAGATAGTCGGTGTCGCTCATGGATACCTGCAAAACTAGAGGAGTTAAAAGTGCGTTGTTGGACTTTTAGGGATTGGTTTCTTGGGCAGAAGAGGGGAATATTGGGCCTCCGATATATGACTCAATCGCACAGCGAAACAAAACACAAGTCTGTTTCACAATAGAATTGTGATGTTCAATCATGCCATTAAGTCATCGGAAAAATCCTCGTGTTTGTTCAAAGAAAAGGAACTGAATTTGAAAACTTTTTCCGAATTTTTGGAAAGCCACGTATTTACCACACTGTGCTTAACTTTACTTTATAAACATAATATTTCAATGGCGAGCCGGAGCAATGAACTCGATTTTAAATAGCCTCTTTGCCGGTAATGTTAAGAAAAGGTAAGAATCGTGCAGATTTAGGTACCGAAGGTATTAAGGTCTCATCTCGTGTATAAATAGAAATTTAATTTAATTTTAAGATGCCTATAATTTCATGGGAAAGCCTGTTGCCAACCTTCAGATAGTTTCCAAATAAGAACTTAATAATAACTTGAAAACAGCCACCATTTTTTGTTTTTCTTTTAACAGTCTAGACAAGACAATAAGAGGACAGTCTGCTTCTATGTATAGTTGTAAAGGCGGACGCCAGCACATCAAGCTACACTGAACTCTCTAGTGTTAGTACATTAAAGCTATTCTGAAAGTCTTCGCTAGAGGTCTATGTTCAGCAGTTAGAAGGCTTGTATTCTTTTTTTATGTAATAGGTGTGCTCGTTCGCCGAGCACACCGATCACCTGATGGTAAGCGGTCAGCGCCGCCCATGGACACCGGCAACACCAGAGGAGTCACAGGTATGTGGTCGGCCTTTTAAAAATGAATACACTCTTTTCTTGAAAGTTTGAAGGTCATATCGGTTCGGAAATACTGACGACGACAGATCATTCCACAGTTTGCGAGGCAGATTGCTACGAAAAAAGCGCACAGTTGTGGCCTGCCAACCATCTATATTATGGAGATGGATATCGTGAGGGTCGATGGCGAAAAGACGCGGCAGGTATCAGACCAAACCATTCCTCAGAGCACTCCCCGTGGTATAAGCGATAGAAGATGCACAACAAAGCTACATCTCTACGCATTGCCAAATTCTCTCTTTACCTAATATATCTATCATATTTATAGCAGTCCACAATCAGTATCTACGACATTAATATGAATTCTACCCCAAAAACAAAATGAGATCTATCAAGCCATAAAAGTTCTCCAAAGTACAGTCTTGTTTAATGTATGTATAGGTGATAAATGAAAGTACTTCGATATAACTTAGATCTAGGTCAGGTGAAATTAGTACTCCTACCTTTATTCGGGAGTTTTATTAAAAGAACTCAACTTTTCTGATTACAATCAAGAAGATTTGTTGAAATAAAAATATTAATTTATGATATCGTCTTGCTAAATTAGCTTAGGACCTTATTTATTGAGTGGCTGTAAGCGTTACTATATTAAATCTCAGGTTCGATTCTAGGGTCGGACAAAGTATTATTGTTATATTTGAGTAATTTTAAAATTGCTGTGTAAAGAAGCAGGGAGCCTAAAAGCAATATTATTTTAACTTTTCGCGAGTTATCAGTCGCATGAAACGTGTTAATAAACATTGTACAAAATTATCTACATCCCATTCTATTCTACATCAATAAAATTGTACTAGATTGTCCTAAATTGTACCGAAAAATAAAGATGGATGTTCTACCTTGAAACGGGAACGTGTTTTCAAATTCAACGGACACGCGACGCACGTTGTTTGAATTCAGAATCAAACATAGCGCCCGTCAAATATTTGACGCGGGCACAGGATACATAGGGGACGCTGTAGCTTAGTTATAAAACTTTTATTTTAATTTGTATTTTATAAACTTTAAATAAAATTAATTGTCTACAGATAATAATCTATATCTATACCAATATTATAAAGAGGAAAGATTTGTATCTATTTTTGTATGTTTGTAATGATTAGGCCCAAAATGTACTGGGCCGATTTAAAAAAATTCTTTCACCAATAGAATGCTACATTCTTCCAATTTGACATAGGTTCAATTTCATTTTGAAAAAAAATAGGGATTTATAGTAAAATTTGAACAATGTAACCGAAGGTGTAGAAAAATGAGTCTTAAAATGTCTTTTGTTGAATGCGATGCCGAAACTATTAGCGATAGAACAAAATAATGTACAACAATATTGAAGAACATCATAATGTCTACAAAAAACTCCGCGGTAGCTTATGTCCAACTATTGTAGTTATGTCACTACAACAATCCAAATTTGTAAAAACAAATAATTGTGTACCCCGTGCGAAGCCGGGACGGGCTGCTAGTTAGTTATATAATTAATGATTTGTAGATCATTTTCATAGATAATGATATAAAACTGAACTGTCGCTTATCAACTTTTCTGATTTAAAACCTGCAAAACCCGAAACACGATTCGCAATCGCACTTACAACCATTTTATAATAATAATTTAATAATAATAATTTATTTCATCAACTATTATGTACATATCAACAAAATATTAGGAAAAAACCTGTTAAGCAAGAAAATGCTTGTGGTAGGCGATCCTACTATACCAAAGACATCAGCTAAACATAAGTTTAAAAAAATAAATAAAAAGAATTTTACTCAGTTGATCTTAAAACAAATTCATTCACCGAAATAAAAGCCAAACGTTGCAATGAAAACAACATTTTACTCCGAACACAATAGCAACAGACTCGTGCTGTTTACCGAATATTGTCCTGTCTTCAACAACGGTCCCGGGGGAAATTCAAACACATTGTATACTCGGCTGCAAATCCAGCTACTAACAATCAATTTATCATGATCTCGCCTTGTATGATCTTTCTGTGCATTGGACGGTCAGTGTATACTGGTTTTATATAGCTGTGTGCCGGGATATACATCCCGCGGTAACCCGGACTCACACTATAAAATGCACGGGACTAAGGGACGCCACGCTTTGTATTCAACAGGCGAAAACGACGCGAGAATCTGAATTTTAAATGCTTGCTATACGATGTCCGCCAGAGTTTCTTTTTTGAATTTTCTTCTCGCTATAAAATCTGCAGTCTGTGGCGGTATTTCTACTGGAATGTCTTGTTCCTTGGTTGGAGTTTTAACTTTTAAAATTAACGTGTACTAAAATATTACGAGTGAAGAATGTTTCTACTGTGTATCTGAAATATAGGTACGTAACAAAGCGGCTATGGTTGTGATCTACACAAGACGGGCTTGTCATAACCTCCAAACTTGGCAAGGAGGGTTGGAGGTCGCAGTTCAATAGGTTTTTTTTTTAAGGGGGAAAATCATCGAATGACTGCTCCCGCCTGGGTGAGGCGGGAGGGAGTGTCAGACTCTTACTGACTAAAAACCACCCCGTTCCTTCTCCTGCACGTCGAGTCAAATGGTGCTTTGACTAAATCTCTTTTTGTGCCTTTAGGGTTCTTGTTTTCTGTCTCCTGCCGACATATAATTCACCGAAGGAATTGGAAACTATCGTTTGTTTTTCTTCTCCTCTTGTAACATCTTTTGATTCACTTCGTTGCGGGAACCAAGACAGCTATTCATGTTCTTGGGACGCGCCAAACTTCAGTGTTCCGGTGTTTTCATGGTTGTATCTACTGTAGATCCTGGTTTACAGGAGTTGCTGCGGTTTTGGGAGCTTGCGGCGAGCTAGTACCAAAAGAAATTTCTGTTAAATGTAGGTATTAGTTGGCTCACACTCGCTAGAAGAGTTAATTGTAAAGTACATATTATCAATGTATTCATCCATTTAAATCAGCGGTGTGTCTAGCTACGTATGAAGTGGCATCTAAGTGTATCACCTAACATCTGTTACGTGATTACGTCATTGTGAACCGATACCTGCGCCCTTCGCGCGGACACAATCAATCACAGCAAATTGATAGCCGTCCAATATGTCTGCGCTAAAATCAAAAATGCCTGTGATGGTGAATATTCTAATACATTGTATGGGGTTTTTCTTGAAGATTTTTTAAGATGGCTGACTTTGGTTGACTTCTTCGTTAGTCAAGATGTCACAAACTCGATTGCTGGGAAACCTAATAAGAGGTGATTCCAATTGTTTGATTATTCTTATTAGTAGAACAATTAGTGTATGACAATAGCCTTTACCCTTAAATATGATACCATGTAACGAACACTTCTGTAATACGCGAATGTAACTTCAGTATCCGGAACACTGACTGTTTTCATGGTTGTATCGACTGTAGGCCCTGGCTCACAGGAGTTGCAGCGGTTTTGGGAGGATGTGGCGGGCTTGTCCCAATTTAAAAAAAAATGACACCATGCATGTTACTGGTGATTAAGGTGTTCATGAGCACCTTTGCTTACCTCATCGAAGTTTAAGGCATAACGTTATATTATGTTGTGTCATAATCCATTTATCTGTTCACGACAATAATATAGGCGACGGAAGTTATTTAACCTAAAAAATACAGCGTACAGATAATCTACAAGTTTCGTCTGAAACCGATCAAACTATTCATTACGGTCGAACACACCTGAAAGTGTTTCAACTGAAATGTTCTCGAATATTCGAACGGTGGTAGTTACTATGAAATTGACTTGTATTCTGTCAACCTGTAGTAGGCTTTAGTTGTCGTTGGATAGTACACAATTGTGTCAGGTATAAAGCTTTCCGATGGATTTCGATCATGATCGGAAGTCTGACTAGACTATTCACTACGAAGGGCACAGACTTGTGCTTTATAACATCTATAAAGCACAAGTCTGTGCTTGCGCACTCGCTATTCCCTAATGCCTAGTTCGCACTATGCTAGTATTTTAGTCAAGTAGCGAATATTTAGTAACTCCTCCCGCTTCGATTTTGGGACAGAAGCCAGAGGGATATATATATATAAAACACTCGATGCTCGACTAAAAAACTAGCATAGTGCGATCAAAATATAACTCTCTGTATCCGATGGTACCGACACAACCGGAGGGAGATTAGGCGCAGGACCTATGGCTTTACGTGTTTTCCAAGGCACGAGGGTGGCACAACGCCGAACTTCCTGACTCCAGGACAATAATGGTCATTTTATACAGAAAATGCCATAATCACTTTTTGCCTGACGTGGAAAACCTACTGCGTCAACCGTGCAGAGCTTTGCAATATGGCAATGTTGGTGAAAGTGGATGGTAAATTGTTTAAATGACAATCCTTCCGGAGATTTAATAGTAGATAACCACAACATTTTTGTCATATGTGTACATTGGAGACAGTATAAAATAATGCTTTGAATTCTCCCTTTTTGGGGGTGTATCCCTCATGAGAATGTGGTTTTATATCAGTTATTGTATTGATACTACTACAAATATTTTGGAAGAAAGAAAAATAATTTATTCGTCATTAGGCATGACTCACCAAATAAAATAAAAAAAATAAATACAAAATATAAAAAAATAACTACTTAAAATAACATTAAAAAAACAGCAGCGAATTTATATTAGAACGTTTCATCAAATTGTGTTCTTTCATCATATGGCTTTAAAAATCATGACCCAGAAGAGGTGACCAGTCCACAGATACGGTAGTGAGAGCCCAACTGTTCCCCAGTTATGTCATGTGTCCCGCGTACTAAGTATTGTAGTAATTCTCCGTAGTTTTTATTTAGCATGTCTTTAAAGGTATAAGTATTTATAATTAAGCAATTACAGTCACGATTAACCAATTAAGTATGTTAAGTTATCAAATTACAGAGCGTGCTTGGTCACAATTTCATTTTTACGAAATTCACGTCAAATATAGAAACTGAGCGTGATTGATCGTTGTGTTTTGTAATTAGTAACATGACGTCAATAATCCTATATTTCTCAAACGGGTAGGCAGCATACAAAATGTTGCACTTAATTTTCTAATCATGATGTCTTTTATTAGCAGACGGGCTCTAGTAAGTACCTATCTTCAGTTTAAGAAACCATAATATTATTGAGAATATTCAAAAACATGGAAAATCTAATTAATTGTTCCATCAATGAATCTAACCTGACACTCTTTGCTCGTGGTAGTCGAGTGTTGGTACTTACACCTATAGCCTATAAAATTGCATTTAGAAACACTCTTATTACCTAAGCAATCAGTTTCAACTCACCACAACACATATTAAATAAAACACTGCAAGTGCCAATACACCTGAAACTTTAAACCAATACAAATAAACTAATTACTAACGCAATTCTAGCCTTCGATCTCTGACAGAACGTTTTAATTAAAACTTGACCCCACACTACCCCAATTTGACCCCCTACTGCCCAAGGGGGTCTAGTCCCACCTCTTGACCGCACTATTGATAGATGCATGTAAAGTCTGACTTGTAGAGTATTGACTATTCGGGGAGTGTAAACAATAGTCGGTTTGTTTAGTCTGATTGCAAGCTGTGTGTACCTATAGAGAGGTTTAAATGAAGAGGTGAATGAAGTACGAAATACGATTAACTAAAAGTCGCGGGTTACTCACGTGAATATGCTACAAAAGCTCTACTAGTTTCGAGCCACAGAGGGGCTCTTCCTCGTGACTAGCGTGCGCGGTCGCGGCGATGTCGCGCGGCCTTCATAATTATAGTAGACTTTTCTTAGTATATTCAGTTGTTCACGTGAGTAGGCCGCGATTTTTAGTCAATTTAGTTTGTCTTACGATAGATATAATAAAAACAACAAATTATGTCTTGTTTATCCTGTACGTGTAGTTGACAGTTGAACAAGGGATCTTTTCAAGGGATTGCGCAATTTATTTCCTTATGCAATATTTTTATTAACAATTAATACAGAATTTGGAATAAAAAATTATCGTGGTGGCCCCGAGGCCAAGTTAGCCGCCTCTCGAAATCCATCAAGTACCAATGTGACTTTTCCGAGTTATATGTACTTTCTAAAAGAGTATTTAGGCACCACAGACCGACGGTAAAGGAAAACATCGTGAGGAAACCTGGGCTTATAATTTCATATTATAATTTTGAAGTCACCAATCCGGCTTGAGTAAGCGTGGCGATTGAAATTTGATATCTAACCTTCTCCGTGTCAGAAGAGGCTTTTGCTCAGCAGTGGACTCTTATAGGTTGATGATGATGATGATGATGAATTTGGAATTGAACCTGGTTTAAGGCAATAGCTTATTGCCCTATTACATGGAAAAATATCTTTATGTACCATGTGCACGAGTAAATGATATGGACTTTTGGAAATAGTTCTTCTGACTACATGAATCAATTACTGAGATATGAAAGAATTTAGGCCATTTGCCAATCTCGACACTTACGCGATCACTTCACACAGACAGTACTGAGATGTGAAGAACAAAACAAAATAGATAATAGTTTGATTTCTTCTAACAAACAATTATTATGAACAGTACCGTAAACATATCAAAAATAAAATCCGTTATCCAACTTCTTACGTCATAATTTAAGTTCTATTTACATACAATAAGGTTTTAAATAGCCAGGGCATTGTGGGGTCTAAATCAGGGGAGAGGTTATCTTTAGACTATGAATGAATATCGAGCGATACAATACCAGTTTATCTGGGTCTTGCTTCGTATAACGTTTCTGCACATTCAGTGGTCAATTTATACTGGTGATGTATACTTTGATGTGTACCAATATCTATCTACAATCAGATTGGTGAAAATTAAAACACAAGGAAGTCTTTTTGGTGAGTAATCCAATTTAGATTTTGAAAGCAGAAATTGTTTATGTAGGTACACGTCTGGGGGCTTACTCTTGAATCCAATTACGATCGATCGACTTTGGTATTGTGACATTTTGTACTCTTGAGTTGCAACACTAGCGCCTGTTACATCCGTATTGTGTGGATAATGATTGAACTAAATGGTTACCTAAAATTGCGAGTTACTCACATGAATATACCGAGAAAAGCTCTACTAGTTTCGAACTACACATGGGTTCTTCCTCATGAGCAGCGTGCGCGGTCGCGGCGACGTCGCGCAGCTCACAGTGAGCTGTTTTATTTAGTAATTTAGTATGTCTCACGATAGTTATTATAAGAACTAAATGGTACTGAATTTGGCTTTATATTCCGTACTCTGAATGCTATTTTAACAGCTAAGATTCGGGTTGTATAGTTTTGACATTGAATAATTATTGAGATGTTTTTGGATTGAAATTGTACTGACATTGAGATTGGTTTCAAGAGTAAACACCCTGTTCGCTGTAGTTTTCTTAAGTATCTTCATTTTTGTTAAGTAGCCACACATATTCAACCAAATTAATTAAAAAACAAATTGTTATTTTGTGCAATATTTCAGTAGGCTGTTTATTTAATCAACTTGTATTGTACGTAACAATAACCTTTCGTAAGTCCGTTCATTTACTTGAGAGGTTTAATAATGCATGAATGACGTTTGATTTTATATCCACTTACTAGTCATCCATTACACATAGACAAAGAAATTAACAAAATTACTTTACGAAAACAAGTGAATAACGTACGCAGTGCGTTCAAATTATTTCATGACTCGAGAATCGGAATGGAGATGCCTTTGATCGAAAGTAGCACTTATAACTTGATCAACATAGTTATTAAAAAATATATATATTTAAAAAAAAATAAAACGTTGCCCCACTATTTTTTTTTTTAAGGGGGGTTCATCATTGAGTGACTGCTCCCGCCTGGGTGAGGCTGAAGGGAGTGTCAGACTCTTACAGTCATTGCGCGTGCGCTGTCAATAGCGGTCGCCGATTTTGTCTTACGACAATGTCCGTAAATAAAGTAAAGTGTACAAGTTGAAATCTTGTTATATCGGAAGTCCTTGCTTTCATACGAGATCGGCACCATGTAGTCGATAATGAAAGTTTAATTAGGATATGTGGAACTGCATTTTCTGAAGAGGAAATAGATGAGGCAAAGAAGTTGTTGTTTATATCTACGAAAACAACAAAAAAACTGGTCTCGAGGCGCAAGATGAAGAAAGAAAAAGATTTAGAAGATATAATAACTGTGTTTAAAACAATAGACCCTGATCATTTACCAGTTTTTGTGGCATACGACCTACACAAACTGCCACCAGTTTGTTTTGATCACGTCGATGTCACAAAATTATTGAAGGATATTTTGATATTACGTAAAGAAATTGAAGACATAAAGTGCAATTATGTGACAAATACTCAATTAGAGGAAGTGAAGCAACCAATGAAGTCGTAAAACTGGAAAAAGTCAATATGAAGTCTGAAAGGCAATATAACGCGTTTAAGTTGTTTATACCTAAACACAAATTGGGTACTTTTTTGGATGACAAGTTCTGGCCGACAGGAATAATGTTCAGAAAGTTCATTAATTTCAAGAAAGGCAAAGTGTCAGATACTGTTAATGAAAATACTATAGTGAATAATGGACAGTACTATAAAAAAGAATGTAACCCTATCGACATTCAATTGCAAGAATGTTATTCGATCAGCTGATTGTGTTCGCAGGCTTTGTCGTGTTGCTGATGTGATTGCACTGCAGGAGACTTGGCTTTTACCACATGATGTGCCCTTTCTCGGTAGTATTGATGATGGATTCGCGTTTGCGGGTAAGTCCGCCGTCGACACGTCGGCCGGAGTTCTCATCGGGAGACCGTATGGAGGAGTTGCGCTTCTGTGGAGAAAGTCAGCGTTTGCGACGGTATCTGTGGTGCAGTGTAATAGTGATCGTCTGTTGGCTATTAGGATTGAGCACGCGGGTCGTTCCCTATTAATTTTCTCAGTGTACATGCCAACCGACTCGTCTGATAATCTAGTTGAGTTTACAGAGTGCTTAAGTGAAATTATCGCTGTTACCGAGAGCATGAATATTGAGTCAGTGTTTATATTGGGGGATCTTAACGCACATCCAGGTGAGCGCTTTTCAACTGAATTATTGACAGTATGTGGGGAGCAATCGTGGTCATGTGTTGATATGGAACTACTTCCGAAGGACACGTTTACGTTTGAGAGTACTGCTAACGGTGCATTGCGCTGGCTTGATCACTGTGTCGTAGGCGGTGCGGTACGACAATTAGTTGTAAATGTGTCAGTTTTATATGGAGTTTATCTGTCAGGTCATATACCTTTATTAGTTGAATGTAACATTCATTTAATTACACCTAAACTAGTGAATCCTATCTATACTTGCAATAGAGTGATATGGGGTGACAGAGATAGCGACCAGATCAATGAATACTCAAACTTTTGTAATTCCAAATTAAAATTAATAGATTTTCCAGATGAATTTCGGCATTGTGCGCATAAAATGTGTTCTAATGCTAATCATGTGAAAGTGTTAGATACAATGTATAATGGATTGATTAAAATTCTAAAGGACGGTGCCGAACGTACTTATGTAGATAAACAGATGCGTCATAATAGTAAAAGGTACATTCCTGGTAGGAACAAATATGTTCGTGACGCTCACAGGGAGGCTCGGATTTGTTACCGAACATGGTTGTTCTATGGTAAACCTGCTAGTGGTGGTGTTTACGATAAAATGTGCGAATCCAGAAAAATATTTAAGACTAATTTGAAATACTGTCAAGATAACCAACAACAAATAAAAATGGATATTCTAGCTAAACATCACACTAAAAAGAAATTTGGTTCATTTTGGAAATCAACAAATAGTTTGAATCCGAAGTCGAGTCCCCCGGTGAGCGTGGCGGGCGTACACGAGCCGGTTGATATAGCCAATGCATTTAGACGTCATTTCCAGATTGAGTCACCTCCTTTTACTGGATGTGTGCAGCCTTTGCAGGTGTTTGATGCTGTGCCCAATAGGGGAATTTCTGTTATTTTTACGGCACAAGAGATATCAGCCATCATAAATAAAATGGAGAGGGGTAAATCCCCGGGTCATGATGGACTCAGCATCGAGCACCTGAGGTATGCGGGGCGACACCTGCCGCGAGTACTTGCATTGTTTTTCAACCTGTGCGTTAGTCACGGTTACTTACCGGATGATGCGATGCACACAATGGTAGTACCTATTGTGAAAAATAAAACAGGGGATGTCTCTGACATTACCAATTATAGGCCCATTTCTCTGGCTACTGTCATAGCTAAGGTGTTGGATAGTCTGCTTGATAAACAATTGGCTAGTCACCTTGAATTACATGATGCCCAGTTCGGGTTTAAGCCTGGGCTATCAACTGAGAGTGCAATCTTTTGTCTCAAGCAGACTGTTCAATACTATACAGACAGGAAAACGCCTATTTTTGCTTGTTTTCTGGATCTCTCACGGGCATTTGATCTCGTTTGTTATGATGTTTTGTGGCGTAAACTAGAATCTGAAACTACATTGCCATCTGAATTAGTATTCATATTTAAATACTGGTACAGTAGTCAAAGCAATAGCGTGAAGTGGAATGGTTCGTATTCGGACGTGTATCGGTTGAAGTGTGGGGTGAGGCAAGGGGGGCTCGGTTCGCCCCGACTCTTCAACCTGTACATGAACCAGCTGATTGTTGGGCTTAGCAGCACCAATGTTGGATGTCATATTGACGGGGTGTGCATTAACAATATTAGCTACGCAGACGACATGGTGTTGATGAGCCCATCAATCGGTGCTCTGAGGCGACTGATTGCTGTTTGTGAAGACTATGCGGTGAATCATGGGCTCAAATATAATGTCACTAAGAGCGAACTAATGGTTTTTAAAGCTGGCAGTCTGACTTATCCATGTATCCCAGACGTAGCACTTTGTGGAGAACCACTGAGAAGGGTGGACAAATTTAAATATCTAGGCCACTGGGTCACTGAAGACCTTAAAGACAATTGTGACATTGAAAGGGAACGTAGGTCGCTGGCGGTCCGTTGCAACATGCTGGCCCGCAGGTTTGCGCGCTGTACGAAGCCGGTTAAAGTTACCCTTTTCAAAGCCTATTGTCAGTCTTTTTACACGTGCAGCCTGTGGGTCAGCTTCACTCGGCGGGCCTACAGCGACCTGCGCGTTCAGTATAATAATGCACTGAGGGTGCTGCTGCGGCTGCCATGGCGATGTAGTGCGTCAGGGATGTTTGCAGATAATAATATTGATAGTTTTTCCACCATCATTAGAAAAAGATGTGCGTCCCTGATGGCGGCACCAACAGCATTCTCAGTGTATTCGTAGATCGGTGGGATTCCCCGATGTGGGGAAGGTGGACACGGCTCCATGCCGAAATTTAATTCATGTAACCTACTAACACTAGAATTTAAGTTAAAATTGTTACTAACCCTAATTATGGACTCCGGTCTGAAATAAAAGTTTTCTATTCTATTCTATTCTATTCTTACTGACTAAAAACCACCCCGTTCCTTCTCCTGCACGTCGAGCCGGAGCCCCGGTTACCCGTTAGGTTTTCCGCGAAGGATTTTCTCCTGTGTCATAGGTGCGTTTACAAACATAAAAGTTCACATACACATGACACCTAGACCCGGAACAACGATCTGTGGATCACACAAAGAGTTGTTTCGTGCGGGAATCGAACCCGCGACACGTAGCGCGGCAGTCAGTTGCCCAATCTCCGCGCCAACCGTGCAGTCTATTTTATCTATATTTGTCAGTCAAACCACTTATTCTCTAGGCAAAAGACAAGCAAGAGGCCTTTCTCCGTGGTTACTGACTACCCCAAGCACCGGCTTACGTAATTGCAAATAGTAAAGCACTGTCACTAACATTTGCCGTCGACGGGAATGAATGTTGCCAATGTACCAACTTTAGGCTGCTCGTAACTCACTAACTACGATGTTATGGTGTTTCGGAGGCAGTTTTTAATGGCGACGGCTGATACTTACTTACTATTGAATAGTGATTCTTTGGTTTCAAGACCATTTTTACTATTCTAAAGGCCCTTCCCAATGGCTTCCAGATCGTCAGGAAAAGACATCTATCCAAAGGAATATTTCATATGCATATGAAAGGGGCACTGTCTAAATAAAAATGTTCGTGTCTGCATAACTGGTATAACATCACGCCTTTTGTCCCCGACAAGTAGGCAGAAGTGCACATTACAGCATACAATGCCACTGTACAATATAACACCCACTTTCCACTAGTTTATGTTATGTAACAGGGGGTGAGCCTAATGCCATACACGGGGTACATTTCCAGACTCCGGGCTACTACTGAGATTTTTTTAGAAAACCGATTAATACTTTGCCTGACCTGGGAATCGAACCCGAGACCCTTTGCCCAGCAGTCGTAATTGCGACCACTCGGCTAATGAGGCAGTCATAGCTTCTGAACGAATGTACTAAAATGGATAATGGTTTTTCTTACTCTTTTCTATCAATACAAAGATTAAATAAAAGAATAAATAACCAAAAAGTTTAAAGAATTACAGAACCAATACTATAATAAAGAAACTCCTTAGTTACTGCTGTATGGTAATGTTGCAAACTCATCATTGCCTTAATTTGGTTCCCAACGACCGCGTACTTGGCAACACCAATTGATTCTTCCATGCCATTATTCTGTCAATATATTCCAGTGTAACGTAGGCCACGTTACACTGACGTAACGTACGTATAGGCTGTAACCTTCCATTTTCTTTATCTCGCCGGCAATATATCCCGTTTATTATCCTTGGAATGGGTGCGTTCTTTCTGGATCGAATGAGCGCCGCTACAATGTTATGGGTTGCAATTACTTAGGGCACACTCCAGTGTTGTGTCGTTGTAATGGGGGTGAGCAGGACTCTGTAATTACTAGGTGTAGGAGAACAGGATAGTGGAGCATTTTCTCTTCGTGAATATTCACACTGTACCTGTTAGTGAACTTTTATTGTTATGCTAGCGGAGTGTACGAATGTCGAAACATCGACTGAAAAACATGTAGTCGAAGAGCTGGCAAGAATATTTGGGTAGGTATTTGAGGCAAGCTGAAAACTTGTCCTGTACCTCTCCTATTATATCCCAACACGAAACTGCAGACCTGGCTGGTGAGTAGCGGGGCTAAATCAGACCCCAAATTTTTAAAAATGTATTATTTTTTTGTCCAATAATATACTTGAGGCAATTTGCAATTTTTATATGCTGTAGTTTAATATTTACAGAATATAAAAAAAATAAGCCAGACGATTCAGCTGGGGTTTTAAAATTGCCAGACGCGTTCAAAAATATTTTACAAAAAAATATAAAAAATGTATTTGAGGCAACTTGAAATTTTAATAGAGTATTATTTATAACTAAAAAATAAGACTCTCAAAAAGACAGATCATTTCGGTGGGACTTTCTACCTGCCAGGTACTTCTCAAGTAATGGTTACAAAAATATAAAATTACAAAATCAGATTTTTGAAATAGAAAAATTATATACTAAAACGTCAATATAATTTATTCCCTGTCATCAGAAAGAAATTGTCATTCTTCTTCTGTAGAGCTATCAAAATCAACATCAGATTCATGTGTGTCTAATTCGGATACCTCTGCATTGTCTGCGAAAAGTAATATATTATATGGATTGATTAAATAAATCATAGAAATTAAAATGCAGCAGTTATAAAAAAACTATGTAGGTATACGCACCTGTAGTATGATTTCCAATATTATTTTGTTTATTGTTTTCATGAACAATAGCGTCGAATACTGATTGCGGCATACAAAAACACGAAAAAAAAACATTTTTCTGTCTACTTCTCCCGACTTAACTAGTCCCGATTAGTAACTAATCTAACTACAGTTAATACTCTAATCTACAGCTAGCATAAGATTCTGTTGGGCTCGCTGCCATTGCAGCGGTAAGACCCCTCTTTGAGGAGTGGCTTGAGAGACGCTACGGCGTCCTCACCTACTGCCTGACGCAGGTCCTCACCGGACATGGGAGTTTCGGGAGGTACCTGTGTCTAATAGGGCGGGAGGAAACGCCCGGGTGTCATCACTGCGAGGACCGCCCTGAGGACACGGTGGAACACACGGTGGGAGAATGCCCTGCGTGGGCTGAGCACCGCCGTGCCCTCAGGGAAGTGATCGGCGATGGCGACCTCTCGCGTCCGGGCCTAGTGCAGGCCATGATGCGGAGCAAGGGGGACTGGGATGCCGTCTCCTCCTTTTGCGAAGCAGTCATGATAGCTAAGGAGGAGGCGGGACGCGTGAGGCAGCGAAGCGCTGCCTCCTTGCAACCCAGCCATCGCGAAGGACACACCGGGCGTCGGGGATCTCGGGACAATCTACGGCCACCGTAAGCGCGGGACTGCGTACGGCGAGCATGGGTGGCTCCCCGTCCGACTAGAAACAGACCCGAGCGTACGGCGCGTCGCGTTCCGCGCGCGCCTCAAAGAGCCATCAGACCACCACAGATGGGGCCCAATACGGCCGATGCCGATTCGGAGTCGCGGAGAACCTAACGGGTTACCGGGGCTCCGGCTCGACGTGCAGGAGAAGGAACGGGGTGGTTTTTAGTCAGTAAGAGTCTGACACTCCCTCCCGCCTCACCCAGGCGGGAGAAGTCATTCGATGATTTTCCCCCCTTAAAAAAAAAGCATAAGATTCTGTAGCCAGGAACAAAATGTAATTAATTCGGTGGTGTTCTAACCAGTTACGCCTCGGCACTTCGGAAGGAACGATATTGTTGGCCGTCACAGTTCCTACAGATTTTCAACCTTTAAAAATATCAATGCCATTCAGTCAAATTTGGTCAAGACTCAGTGTTGACCCTAATCCATTTTACATGGGACTTAGAAAACAGTGTTAAGTTACATTAAACCTTATCCAAGTCGAGTTATGTTATAAAATGGAGTAATCACATAATAAAATATCTTAAGCACTTTCCCTCCTCTTCACTCTTGCAGTGACCTCTCACGTGTGATAAATTTTAAGTATCCATTATGAGAACAAGTTTATTGATGTAATAAACTAAAATGTATGGGCGAGCCTATTCCTTAGTATATTATGTATTGGATCACTATTTATATGATGGCTATTACTGAAATGTTTTATTGCTTTAGTTCCAGATATCAATAGGATTAAGTACCTAAGTTTATATTTTTGTTATTGTTGAAGTTTGAGTGGTTAAACAAAAAGTTATGCCTAGGTAATCCCTGTTATGCAGTAACAATACCAGCTTTTTGATAACAGCAGAATAAAATACATATTTGTTCACATATTTGTGCGCGAATATCTCGCGATTGGCTGAATCAATTTTGATTCGGTGTTCAAAAGTTAAGTGTGGGAGAGCCATGCTTCGGCACATCACTCTCGACCGGAGTGATACCACGGCCTCACAGAAAACCAACGTGAAGTAACGCTTGCGTTGTGTTTCGTCGTGTGAGTGAGGTTACCGGAGGCCCAATTACCCTCCCCTTCCCCAATCTCCCCAATTCCTAAATCCCCAACGATCTTCAAACTCCTAATCCCCAAAAGGCCGGTAACGCACTTGTAACACCTATGGTGTTCCAGGTGTCCATGGGCGACGCCGATTGCTTACCATCAGGTGATCCGTCTGCTCGTTTACTGGCTTATGCCATAAAAAAAATTGCTTGTAACATTTACTTTACACACACGAAGGTCATACTGAGGTCCTCCTATTTTTTAAGTCGGTTAAAAACCAATGAATACATAGCACAACCCAGTCCAAATACCTCTTATATAAGTCATAAATTATATCCGAAATGTCTACACAGAATTAGTGAACAATATGGCAGTCTGTCTAGCATAAGTTTGAATTGAAACTGTTAAGCTCATTATGTTGAGAGCCCCGGTCACTCGGTGTGGCGGTGTGTACTTAGTATCATTGTAATAGTTCAGCCAACAGACCGATGACCTGCATTCTGTGTGTGTTGTCCAATATTAGGTATTGTGTTAGAGAAATGTTGTATATAGGTTGTGTTTGATTTTGTAGTAACAGTGTATATAATACGTTTTTTTAATCTCTGAAAGGCTAAGCATATATAATATAATATTATGTATTCGAAATGTAACACCCAGTTTTAGTTAAGTTTTATGTATATGAGATGTGATAAATATAGCTTTATGCCTTGAATAGTTTCAAGCTCTGTAGCAAAATAAGCAAATATGCCCCTGTCCACTTTGTGCTATCTGGCAATTGATTTTGAGACGTTCATCCTGTGTAGTCATACTTGCGGCCACTTGAACAATATTATAGCAGTACTTTTTTATGGGATAAACTAGCAGACGGATCACCTGATGGTAAGCAATCGGCGTACGTTATCGGCCTTTTGGGTATTAGGAATTTGACGATTGTTGGGGATTCAGGAATTGGGGAGATTGGGGAAGGGGAGGGTAATTGAACCTCCGGTAACCTAACTCGCACGACGAAACACAACGCAAAGGTTGTTTCAAGTCGGTTTTCTGTGAGGCTTTTTTTATTTTTAAGGGGGGAAAATCATCGAATGACTGCTCCCGCCTGGGTGAGGCGGGAGGGAGTGTCAGACTCTTACTAACTAAAAACCACCCCGTTCCTTCTCCTGCATATCGACCCGGAGCCCCGGTTACCCGTTAGGTTCTCCGCGACTTTCTGTGAGGCTGTCGTATCACTTCGGTCGAGCCGGCCCATTCGTGCTGAACCATAGTTCTTACACACTTTATGTAGTTACATATTCATGTGGATACATAAAATATCCTTCCCTTAATCTCAATTCATAATCTATCAAATCTTACAACATATATATTATAACACAAACAATATTATTTTATTAAACATGTTCAATTTCCTTTCTCGCAATTTAAACGCAGTTTATGAAACATATAAGCAGTTTTATTTCTTGGATATTACCCAGCTGCTAGAAAATTTATATAGAACTGAAATCACGAACCGGATTCATCCGACACCAAACACAATCACGCTCTGAAAATAGACAAGTTTCAGCGGATCCCTGTATTTACTTGAAACGGTTTTACTGAACATTTTTTCAGTATGATTTTGAGCTAATCTTAGATAGAAGTAATTTTATTCAGGAAGGTTAATTATGAGATGGTTGTGGATTAATTCATGTTGGTTAAAACATAAATACAGATCGGTTATGAGGGTATTTCTTGTATGGGAGTTTGGTACCTATTTTTATTAGACACGTAACTGTTTAACATGAAGTGTCAGGCTTTTAAGTTCGGTTCTAAGTGAAATTTGTGCTCCAGGCATAGTATTAGGGTTGCCTTCCAAGCTTAGTCAAACGGTTTAGTGGGTAGATCTATCGCAAAAACAATAAAAGAGTTTGGTAAATTTCAAAAATTAACATAATGAACTTGCTTTATTACTTTAATATGTGAGGAACCTCAGCTATTATTTATTGGCGATTCGTTTAAAATGTTGTTTACTTGTTTACCTTTTTATATCTTGGAAACATCAAAGACTAAAAATGCGCAGCTAGATATTAATATCAATACTATTTATAGTTTTGACAAACAATCACGACGCGACATTATAATCAGATCATCTACCGATTACCCAATTGTCCTTTCCTACCTATAAGGGAAGAACCGGCTTGAAGTTATGCGTCATCATGTACCGCGTTACTATCAACAAGTTTCATGCAAGTGGTTATCAGTAAGGATTCGGTAACGTTATCAGTTACTGTATTTGTATCGAGACTATCGAGGGTTGATAAGCTTTTGATATCGAGCGAATTATTTAACTGTAGCCGTCTGCTTATTAGAGATAGACGGAGGTACTTATTAGACCTAGATATATTTTTAAATGCCTTTTTTGCATTTGAAATTAATATTTCTGAAAAAGAGACATCAGGCATACAAACAAGCCCAGCCAGTGGGTAGGCAGCGTGACGCCACCGCGACCGCGCATGCTGTTTCTCATGAGCAGCGTGTGAAAAGTTCTGTGACTCGAAACTGGTAGAGCTTTTCTCACTATATTTACGTGAGTAAACCATTCATTATCAAAACCAAGATCAGATTGGTACGAGCTCTGGTATTTCCTATCTTCCTGTATGGAGTGGAGACGTGGACTGTACTGGCGCGAGAGAGAGGATAGATGCGTTCGAAATATGGTGTTGGAGGCGAATGCTAAGAGTACCTTGGATAGCAAAGCGCACCAATGCATCGATCCTATCTCAACTTCGGATAAAGATTCGGTTGTCCACCATATCCAGCAACGTCATATTGGTACTTGCTGTTGGTAGTTTTTGAACAAGCACTCTCATGCATGAAAAGCGGGCGTCCTAAACCTTCGGGTCAACATAACATTATTTTTAGTTAATTAAACCTTTTACAGTTTACCTACAGCTGAAATATGGATCTCTTCTACCTCTACATACCAGGGGTTCGCCGAAAATCTTTACACCTGTAACTGAGTTAGAGACCGCATACTAAAAGGTATAGGTTTGGGTAACAGATGGTCCCTTAATCAGACTATAACAATACCCGAGGGAAGAACAAGGGTGGTAAAAATGGTAAGTAATGATAAAAATGTCACCAGTTCTAAGGGGGCGTTGCGTGCGTCTAATCACGCCCACGGCAAGGGTTTGGTGCTCAACTCATACAAGATTGGTATAAAAAATATTAATTTTAAATGCACGCGCTTAGCTCTGGAGCGGCTCGCGAGCTGCGCATTTGCGGAACATTCGTCCGATGTGGATGCACCTTAATATAGACTTCCAAAGCAAAATTCCTATTATTTTTCAAAACCACAGTTATTGTTCTGTCCTACTTTACCCAGTAAATACGGACATTGTCGGTGTTCTAAGAATCGAAGCCACGGTTTACTGTTCTGAGAAATTGAACGTTTTACAATTGTCGTATGCAGAACTATGACAGGATAGAATTAAAATTTATACTTTGTACTATTTTACCTCTATGGACTCCTCCTTTAAACGTATTGTTATATAAATAGAAAGACATAAATGGAAATTACTTTGTCATTTTGTTCTCAACATGTTTTTGCTTCAACTAGAAAGGACTTGTACGTGGGTTTGTCGCAAGATGTCTTTCCTTATTATATTTTGCTTAGCAAGTTAGCAACAAATTATAATTTGTTATACTTACTACAACTCTTTATTTCTTTCTTTATTCGTCACTGTTCCTAACTTAAGTGTGATCGAGCCGGCCCGTTCGTGCCAATGCTTCGGCACGAACGGGCCGGCTCGAACGCTTCACAGAAAACCGACGTGAAACAACGTTTCGTCGTGTGAGTAAGGTTACTGGAGGCCAAATTGTCCTCCCTCCCCCCTCCCCAATCTCCCCATTCCCTAAATCTACAACAATCCTCAAATTTATAATCCCCAAAAGGCCGGTAAAGCAATTGTAAAGCCTCTGGTATCCAGGTGTCCTTGGGCGACGCCGATTGCTTACCATCAGGAGATCCTCGTTTACCAGCTTACCCCTTAAAAAGCTAATAAAAATATTTGGAGTCTTAATACTTATACATACTTTCTTACAAAACACTTTAACTTTGATAGACCTCAATAAAATTATTCCCATGCACATAATTTTTTTAGAGAGAAGAGATACGAGAAATCTAAGTGGTTCGCACAAATTAGGTAAAATTCCTTGTAAAAAATTATCAATATTCAGATTCATTAATACTTGGACAGTAATAAAATATTCCCAGCCACCAAAATTCTGATTTCCATATATTCTGATCCATATATTCTGATTTCATAAAACTATAATAAGATGGTAGATAGCCCAGGCAAGTTGAGAATATCGCCTTCAACTTGGCGGGCCGCCAGTAGACATCAGCCCAATAAACGAAACTTATTCTATTCTATAATATGACAACCTCCTTGGGGTCACAGACCTTTTATTACTTACTAGCTGCTGCTACTAGCGCTGCTTCGCACGCAGTAATTAAACATACAAATCTTCCTCTTGAATCACTCTATCTATTAAAAAATCGCATTAAAATCCGTTGCGCAGTTTTAAAGATCGCAGCGTACATAACTATTCTCAGAGCTCTCACGGGGAGCCATTGGATGCGGCTAGATGTTATTAAACGTGGACGACCAAAGGGAAGGCCTTTGACCAACAGTGGACGTCTTCCAACTGATGATAAAGATGATGCACAGACAGAAAGAGCGACATTGTAGTTCCAAAGTCAAAGTCAAAGCAATTATTTCAATTAACTCGTTGAGTACCGTCATTATAGAGGTAGACACTATTAAAGAACAATAGGTTGCGGTCACCGGTGACCGCTCGGTATTTGACAGTTTAAACCATAATTTGGTACTTTTAAAACGTCACCAAATACAAAATAAATAATAGCTGAAAAAAGGTGCTGATTCCAAAATGTAGATTCGAATGGAGAAGAACGAGCAAGGAACTCCATTCGTTACTCTTTTTAAAAAGTATGTTATAAGACAACCTCCTTGGGATCAACCTTTTATTACTTAAGACTTAAGTAGAAGAACGACCAAAGACTATAGATCAATACTATATTGATGACCTGACACTAAGTTATAAGTTACGGTTTTGTAATATCTTGGTATTGTTTCGATAACCAAGTAGTTTTGAGTGGAATTTTATTGTTGTGAAGTTTTCAGGTTCAATGGCTTGATTATATTACAAATGGATTGGGTTTATACTTCTTGGATTTCAGTCTAAGAAGGTTCTTGAAATTCATAATATTCTCAAATTATTTTAAAACTAGCGACCCACCCCGCCTTCGCACGGGTGCAATATGCATGTATTATACATATAAACCTTCCTTAAGAATTACTATATCCATTTAAAAAAACTGCATCAAAATCAAAAGTTTTAAAGATCTAAGCATACATAGGGACTTTGTTTTATACTATGTAAGGACTTTCAAGTTAAACATTCATGTTAGGAACACAACTGGTTCAGTAATAAAACATAATATAAATATATAACACTAGCTATTTCCGCGCGGTTTCACGCGCTCTGCTCAGCTCCTATTGGTCGTAGCGTGATGTTTTATAACCTATAGCCATCCTCGATAAATGCGCTATCGAACACAAAAATAATTATTCAAATCAGAGTTCTAGTTACGGAGATTACAAACTCTTTCGCTTTATATATTAAGTACAAGTTAGAGGTATACCTTTTCAACCTTTGAAGATATTTTTCCGACGACATAATGATCAAATTAGTTGATCTGGACAATCATCAACAGCCTGACTGTCACTTCCTTGTACTGATGATGCAATGGACTGTTCCACTACTGAACTATGGCCTCCTTACAATAATCACTACAATTCACAGACTCTACCAAATGTGTAAGTAGTACCCTACATACATAACCCCATGGGGGTAGGCAGAGACTGTGAACAGCCATTTGCTACAATTACATACCTCTTCCGCTTCATCAACAACGTCATCAGTATTTTCATGCATGCTCGTCGGTTTAGGGTACTTTTAATTAAAGAAGTAAACAGAGCGGATATGAATGGAGACGTCGTCTGTAGAGGGCGCACTAGACGGACATGTACTCTGATTGGCGATATATATTACCTTTGTCAGCTTATATATTATCTTCTATATATATAAATAAAAATCAATTTCCGTTCGTTAGTCTCGCTAAAACTCGAAAACGGCTGAACCGATTTGGGTAATTGAAATGTTCGTGGAAGTCCAGGGAAGGTTTAAAAGGTGAGAATAAACATTAATAGGTGGTACGAAGTTTGCTGGGCCAGCTAGTTATATATATATGGAAAGACTTGTAGAATTCTACTATGTTGTCACCACGACCGGGAGAGCTGCAATGGGGGGCTACCGTATGTATAGTCACCAGAGTGCCAAGCACGAATAACTATTGCATTCGTAACGTAATAGTTTTGATCAACGAATGGAGTTTCTTGCTCGTTCTTCTTCATTCGAATCTACATTTTGGAATGACCACCTTTTTTTATGACTGGGGGAAACCTTCAAAATGGTTGATTTACTGCTATCACTGCTGTTGATTCACTTAGATGGCGCAAATGTAGGAAGATTTTTTTTCCAATCACAGCAGTTGTCAAATATTAAACGTCCAATGGGGTGCCACTAGCTAATTCCTTATTGGACGAAAAACGAGAGGTGCAAACTAGAACCATTTGGTGAGCTAAAATACAGTAGGCCCCATTAGCATCCCTCAATGATGGAAACAATCCAATTATATAAGAATTCAATCAGAATATTCTAGCAGGAGGAAATTATTCCCTTTTCTCTCGACACAGGCGGTATTATTTATTAATTAAGATAAATTACTTCACGAAGTTGTCTGTTCGCGGAGTGCTCTCAAATAAACAGTACTAGCACGTGTATAGTGACGTAACACAGCTTCTATTTCAAGAGAGAGCAAGCAGAGATAGGTGTCTGAACCATTAACAGCCGCGCAACGTATCGCGGCTTCGATTCCCGCATGGAACAAATCTCTGTGTGTTCCACTATTTTTCGTTCCGGGTCCAGACCCGACAACCAAGTGCCACGTGTACGTGAAATTGTATGTTTGTAAACGTACCCACGAAACAGATGAAATTGTAAAAGGTGAGAAGTGTAATTGTACATTGTAAAAATCATTCATATTTCATATTACCTATTACCTAATATATGTACACAACGTGTTAAACGTTCCCAAAGGTGAAAGGATCAATACCGGAGTTTATGAAGGAGAAAAACGCTGAGATCCCCGTAGGAAAGCATACGGGAAAATTATAATTTTTCTCTTAATATGTACTACATAGTATCTCTACATAGTATGTATGTATGTATACAACTATACATAAGATGTGTGGATTGTATGATTATTGTAGGTAAAAATTAATTGGAATTTATTAACCGACTTTAAAAACAGAACAGATGTTTTTAGTGCGACCTATATGTGCGCGATTATCTCGTGATAGCCTGAACCGCAGTTTTCGAAAAAGTATTTGTTACACCAAGGAGAAGGGTTTAGTAAACCGACCTCGGAAACGTACTTTATACAAAAAATATAATTTTAGGATTTTTGTGATAACCTCCTTGTTGCTCCTGTAAGTCGCGCCCATCATACATACAAAGGCATGTGGTTTCTTATGTTTGATGAGCTGACGTTTGACCACTATCTCGCCTGGTGGTAAGCGATGATGCGGTCTACGATGGAGCACGTCGTCCAATAAGCAACCTATTCACTCGGGCCTTAAAGACACCTCGGTTATGTACTTACTCTGGTTATTGCGATTTGTTTAATTACCCAAATATCTCTTAGTGTAAAACTCAGTCAAGCGTTGGATATTACTTTTAATAATCATTGTTTTATTTCGAAATGTATTCTTTCTTAACAATAATAATTACACAAAAATCATAGGTACCTAAGTACTACAATAAATTATTCTGTTAGACAACTGACATAAACAAGACCCACATTCACATCAAACTGAAGGGCGAACACAACAAACAAACAAAATTATTAATTTACGAACCTACTGAAGCCTTAACGTTATTAATGAAATATTCTGAAAGAACCCCTAATTTTCAGGAATACCTATGATAGCAAAGTATCATACAAAATCATAAAATTTGAATACCCCCTTTGTAACATCGCCCTGTAATTTTATAGGCTGAAATAATTTCTATAATTAGCTCTCATTTGAGACTCCACGTGTAGAAACATCCACAAACTTCTGCGTAATACAATGATAAAACTGATAATAAAAGCTTTACAGAACTATAAACAAAAACATAGCCTTTTGTTTACATCCTGAATTATTTATGTGAAGCCTTGTTTTGTACTGAAAAAATGCCCGGAAAAGTCCCTTAATTTTGTATTTTGTACGTAGCTTCTGAGTAAGATAGGCGAAGACCCGTAGCTTACATGTGTAATAAAAACTTTGCACAAACTCACCGTGCCTCCCCCGCATTTGACGTCCTCGGCCATACCCAATCACCTGTCACTATCATACCACTACACAACACCACAGATTCAATAAAACAACATCAACATATCCGCCATTACTCAATACACACCAAAAAAACTGGCCATGCAAATAATTTTATAATCGCGTTCGAAAAAGGAATGTTTATTTTCGAAAATGGTACCGACGCGTCCAGTCGGCATCGGGGTGTCGAGGGGACTGGGTGCGCGCGCTGCTGGCGTTACCATGGCAACGTAGGTTTGCGTACAGTACCTACATTGAGAAGATAATAAGTCTTGTCTGATGGAAAACTTTGCTTTGTAGGCGAGGAGGCATGTTTATTATGTATGTTAAGTTCTGCGGAATGCACTGATCTCTTACGTCTGTATGGGATTTTTGCTGGAATCTCATTCGGTTTCGGAAGTCGTTGTGTTTTGCAAGTGAAATGCAATTTCTAGAGATTCACTAAAGTTTTAGGAATATAAATATTTTGTGAATGTTACAGTTTCTGAGTATAAAGTCACTTCTGCATCTTGACTGAAATCACAAACTGGGTTTAACCGTTAATATCACCGCTGGTATAAAAGGCTTGTAGTATTTTTTTTTTGGCATAAGCCGGTAAACGAGCAGACGGATCACCTGATGGTAAGCAATCGGCGTCGCCCATGGACATCTGGAACACCAGAGGCGTTACAAGTGCGTTACCGGCCTTTTGGGGATTAGGAATTTGAGGATCGTAAGAATTCAGGAATTGGGGAGATTGGGGAAGGGGAGGGTAATTGGGCCTCCGGTAACCTCACTCACACGACGAAACACAACGCAAGCGTTGCTTCACGTCGGTTTTCTGCGAGGCCGTGGTATCACTCCGGTCGAGCCGGCCCATTTGTGCCGAAGCATGGCTCTCTCACACTTAAAAATAATTTATTTAAAAAAAAATTACATCAATTTAGACGCCTCATTGGCCCTTTTATAAAGAATTGGTAAATCCTTTTTACAGTCTTTAATGTATGTAAATAGATCATCATTTTTCAAAATCCTTTTAGTGATTTTCTTTGTTCAAGATTCATTTTTGACGCAATTTTCTTTTCATCTTTTGACTTTGACATTCTACATAATTATTTATAGGAAATTCAGAAAATATGTTCATTGTTTAATTCATGATTATCATCATTATCATCTTAGACATTTAGCGTAACGTCCTGAATTCGATTCTCAAATATTTCAACACTTTTGCAGTTGATACTATTTCTTAGATAAATAAAAAATAAAATGCAATTGATTTATATAATTTTGACATAACAGATTTGACATGTTTATTTTTATTAGTTTTTACTGATTGACATTATTGTATATTATGCCTTTACTGTTGTTGTTGTAACAGTAATAAGTAGACATCATTTTTTAATTATTATTATTCCATTGTTTTAAATGTAAAATGATGGTTCCTCTGACATATTATTATCAATATTCCATCAATGTCTAATATTGAATAAGGTTCCACATTCAAAAGATGTCGGTTAGTTCGCAATCATTATGAGTGACTACTATATTTGCACGCCATTGTATACGGCAAACATGTCTCGAACTTTTTTCACTGCTACCCGCTATCTTACATGCTATTGTTTATTGTATGTACACATGTGTTTGAGCAAATAAACATGATTTGATTTGATTTAGATTGGTTTCCTTACAGAGAAAACCAGTATGATGTCATATGTTCAGTTACCCTCATGGTCACAAGTCAACATTTACGATTTATGGCTTCAGCAAACCTATTCCTTTGTCTCTTGTCCCCCAAAAAGCTTTTACGAAACTCACAAACGTCTACACATTCTTATCCATTAGAATCAGTTACATTATCTTACTAAACACTACTAAACATAGACAAATAAATAAAATCCTTATAAAGAAAATATAAAAGAATATTCTAGAAAACTGCCTCGTTGGCCGAGTAGTCGCAAGTGCGACTGCCGGGCAAGGGGTCTCGGGTTCGATTCCCGGGTCGGGCAAAGTATTACTGGGTTTTTTAAAAAAATTCTCACCAATCGTTATGAGTCAAAAAATTCCCAGTAGTAGCACGGAGTCTGGAAATGTGCCCGGTATATGGCAATAGGCTCACCCCCTATTACATGGGACTCATAACAACTAGTGAAAAGTGGGTGTTACATTGTACTGTGGTAGAATGTGCACCTCTGCCTACCCCTCGGGGATAAAAGGCGTGATGTTATGTTATGTATGTAATATTCTAGAAAAATAACATTTTATTTAGATACTAGGCTTCCACCCATTTCCACCCGTAGTTTCATCTGCGCGAAAATTTAGAAGATTTTTCTCTAGTTGTGTAAATATATCTACGTTCCGGTTGTAAATGGTCGCTTATGGTGAGATGATATGATTTTCTTTGGTATGAGAGGACTAGTTTGAGAACGATGGGCGACGCCGATTGCTTACCATCAGGTGATCCGTCTGCTCATTTACCGGGTTATGCCATAAAAAAAAAGAATAACCTTGTCTTAGAAACGTCTATCAAATAAAGTTTTTTTAAAAAGAAACACACTGACAGTCCTAACCTCTCTTTAATTACAATCTTAACATAAACAAAATAACCTAAACAAGAACTAAAAGTAACAAAGCTACAAGTAACTAAAATTCAGACTAGCGGTCACCAATGTTGCAAAATAGCCCTTGACCACACAACCGTCTCGTCCGAGCGCCAACGCAAAAAGTGAACGGCTGCGCATAGCACTGCTCCGTTCTCGTGTCACTCATGTCAACCCTTCCAGCTGCCGTCATCGCACAAATGTACTAGGCTGAAAAGGATTTTCCTCTAAGAAGGATTTTCCTCTAAGACGGCCGTTCCTGACAGCTGAACGGCCTCGTCAGCTTGAATTTCTACAACAGCCTCATTTGATGGTTCTTCATCAACATCATTCTCTTCTGAAATGTTAAAACAACATTGTAGTGATGTATTATTTTGACTTTGGTTCACTTTGCAAACGGATAGCAAGCGTGCACTCAAGCAATCCGCTTACAAATGGTAACCAAAGCAAGAAGGCATCGTCAATGAGGAGCTCTACTCATGAACGATGTCAGCAAACATAATATGAGCAACAGTAAAACAAGAAGCACTCGTAAGTGGCCCTCTGGCAACCGCCAGGACAAAACATAAATAACAACAAATCAAGAAGCCACTTACGAGGCCCTCTGACAAACCTCCGCATCGAGGAGTATCAGGACATCTCCGTGGCGTTCTGGCTACCCCACATGGGTACCAGGTAAACGCACACATGGTCACCTACGTGACGTTCTGGCTACCCCACAAGGGTACCAGGTAAACAGAGCTCAGTCACCAGTCCCGAAAAATGTCTCACATGTATCCGGGGTCCACTCACCCCGCCACTGAACCATATGTTCTGCGGCACTCTGAGTCTTTTTTCCATATGAGCCTGCCAACAACTCAAGGTCGTAACGGTGATGAGGCAATGCCCGGACAACTTTGTACGGACCACACATCCCGGAATCTAGTTTGCCGGTAATTTGTGAACCCTTGCTGATGAACACGAAACTGCCAACAGAAAAAGTACGGGGTTGTCGACTCTCATTAACGTAGGCGTCCTGTCGTTGCTGATTGGCAGCAAGCAGTTCCGAGACCCTCTGTCTTCTCAAAGTCTGCAGGGCTTCTCGGTTCGGATGAGAGTCGCTCAACGCAACATCTCGTTCTGGTCCCGTTCAAAAGGCACGCCTTTTCTCAGTAGCTTGGCAATACAAGCAGTCTTCGAGGCATATCCAGCAATATATCTGCGGACATAACCTGCCATCCCCAAGAACTGAAGCACCTCTTTTACATTTGTGGGTTTCGGGGACTTAATTAGAGCATCAGTTTTACTCGGACTCGGCCGTACCTGACCATGTCCAATCAGCCGTCCTAAGTACACAACCTCAGGATCTAAAAACGTACATTTCTTCAGATTGACCGAGAAGCCTGCCGCTGAGAGAGTTTTTAAAACCTCGCGCAATATCTTTAGGCCTTCCTCGATTGAATTGGACATGATCAGTACATCATCAATATAGGTCAATACATGGCCAGTGTCTATAAGATGATTGAGTGTCTTTGTGATAATGCATTGATATACGACTGGGGCGTTAGCCAGCCCATAGGGCATTTTCAAATACTCATAATGCCCTTCAGGCGTCACAAAAGCAGTTTTACTAATGGAGGCATCGTCTTTCATTGGTACTTAATGAAAGCCAGTGGCCATATCTACACTGGTAAAATACTTGGCGTTGCCCAACTTATCGATGTGTTCATCGATTAGTGGTAATGGAAATCTTTCTTTAACAGTGACAGTGTTTAAAGCTCTGTAGTCTACGCACATCGTATTTTCCCCGTTCTTTTTCTTTACGAGGATGATAGGACTTGCATAGTCTAATTGGGACTCTCGTATGATGCCCTTACTCAAAAGATCACTAATTATGCCGCGAACGCGTAACTTCTCGTCTATAGAAAGCTTGTACGGTCGATAACTTATCAAACTGTCACTGCTAAGCCTAATCTCCATGCTCCCTGTGTTAACTGTGGAGGTCGCTGTGCCAGTGGTGAACGTTCCAGAAAACTCGTCAATCAAAGATAACAAACGTTTCTTGTCATCACCGACTAAAGGTGTCTTCACTTGGTCAGCCAGCTCCACCGACGATACATTGTACACTTGACCAACTCTCACCAATCGTTATGAGTCAAAAAATTCCCAGTAGTAGCACGGAGTCTGGAATTGTGCTCGGTATATGGGAATAGGCTCACCCCCTATTACATGAGACTCATAACATAAATAGTGAAAAGTGGGTGTTACATTGTACAGTGGCATAATGTACACCTCTGCCTACCCCTTCAGGGATAAAAGGCGTTATGTTATATTAGACATTTCTACCCCATTTAGAGATGATAATAGGCAAAGCTTCCAGAATGTTGGGATTTATTCTGCGAAATACAAAGGTATTTCGCAGTAGTCGTCAGTGAGCAGGAGTGAACCTTTTTTTAAGGGGGTAAATCATCGAATGACTGCTCCCACCTGGGTGAGGCGGGAGGGAGTGTCAGACTCTTACTGACTAAAAACCACCCCGTTCCTTCTCCTGCACGTCGAGCCGGAGCCCCAGTTACCCGTTAGGTTCTCCGCGACTCCGAATCGGCATCGGCCCTATTGGGCCGTCTGTGGTGGTCTGATGGCTCTTTGAGGCGCGCGCGGAACGCGACGCGCCGTACGCTCGGGAGGGAGTGAGCCTATTGCCATATACCGGGCACATCCCAGACTCTGTGCTACTACTGAGATTTTGTGTAAAACGCTGTAATATTTGCCCGAACCTGGAATCGAACTCGAGACCCCTAGCCCAGCAGTCGCACTTGCGGCCACTCGGCTAATGAGGCAGACAAGAATTTATCCATTAATGTCGAGCAAAACTATTAATCGAAATGTCTATAGGTATTATACAAACAATTTGACGGGATCAGTATTTAGAATCAAGTTCAAGAAGCAGGTATCTAGGTCAATGAGAGTAATGATCGACATCAAATGAAGATCTATCGGGGCCATTGTTAAATGGCCGATTAATTGGTCTCCTGAGTCGACTTGTACCTGAACACTAGCGTTTGCAGAATAGTTATACTTTCTGGAAAATACAAAATTGGGTATAGATGTAGTGAATTGTGTAATAGCTTAGCTTTGAACATGAGGCAATATAATTATTGAACCTCTGTTATATCGTTTAAACTGCGACCTTCAAATAATCTATTAATTGTGAACAAAATGGTAAACCTAAGTGTGGGAGAGCCATGCTTCGGCACGAATGGGCCGACTCGACCGGAGTGATACCACGGCCCCACAGAAAACCGACGTGAAGCAATGCTTGCGTTGTGTTTCGTCGTGTGAGTGAGGTTACCGGAGGCACAATTACCATCTCCTTTCCCAATCTCCCCAATTCCCGAATCTCCAACGATCCTCAAACTCCTAATTCCCAAAAGGCCGGTAACGCACTTGTAACGCCTCTGGTGTTCCAGGTGTCCATGGGCGAAATTGCTTACCATCAGGTGATCCGTCTGCTAGTTTACCGGTTTATGCCAAAAAAAAAGAAAACCTTCTTGAACTGGGCTTGTATGTTACACACACACAACTTGTGGACGGCCAGGAACTTTTTCTATCAATTCCTTTTTTTTAAGACTTTGCCCTATAGTAGGATTTGTTCCTGTACGTTTACAAACATACAAGTTCACATACACATCACACCCAGACCCGGAACAACAATTTGTGGATCACACAAAGAGTTGTTCCGTGCGGGAACCCGCGACACGTTGTACTGCAGCCAGTTGCCTAGCCACCGCACTAACCCTGCAGTCGTTGTTGTAAAGTATGTTGAGTTCGTTTTCAATCTGGAGCAATCAATTTTATGATTATTACGACGGAATTACAGCTCAGTTGGACTTATAACAGCTCGTCCAACTAAATCAGGCATAAAAAGGCTCAAAATAATTACTCAACATTTAACATATTTTTTACATAAATATTAACGTAAAAATTACACATAAATTCTTAATTTCAACTTAACCAAATAATGTCCGTCACCCCCGACATAATTATATGCAATAACCTAAAAATTGAGGTTAGCAATAATTGTGCGACGATCGCGTGACGATTGCTATGACGCGATACATGAATGTGATTAGTAGCTTTACTTTTGTGAGTACCTTTTTAATGTCTGTAGGGTATTATTTATTATTGAAAGTACTTAGGTACTTTAAAGTATGAGCGTTTCTTTAAATGAGTGTAAATCATCGAATGACTCCTCCTGCCCGGGTGAGCTCGAGCTCGAGGGAGTGTCAGACCTGAATAAAAACCATCCCGTTCCTTCTCCTGCACGTCGAGCCGGAGCCCCGGTTACCCGTTAAGTTCTCCGCGGCTCCGTGTCGCCATCAGCCCTATTGGGCCTCATCTGCGATGGTCTGATGGTCTGATGGCTGGGGTAAAGGCTTTGATTATTGTTGTGGAAAGTGTTCCTAGACTTTTTTCCCAAAAGATTAAAATTAATAAATAGTGAATTATTAAGTTGTACTGTTTTAATAACACCATGTTTCTGTAGATTATGTTCTACAGGATACATGTATACGCTGAATTTTAAATAGGTAGGTTTAGGTAAACAAAATCAATTTATATCATGCATTACTCACAAACAAGTGTCATTTTAACCTCTTGATGCTACAAAGAAAGCATTTATTATGCTTGTCCACGATCACTTCACAAACTAATAATTTTGAATCTTGACATATTAAGAACAGTCGGCCATCCACGGAGAAGCACTTAACCGCATGTGATTCCTTAAGATCTGCTCATTAAAAACAGTCGCCACACAGACCCGTTCTTAACATCTACTGTATCAGTAGCTATTACGAAAAGTGCCAGAAAAATCGGGATTTAGTTCTTCTAGAACTCTAAACAGACAAGCAACAGTTGGCAAAAAAATAAAACAGTCTCTGGCCGTTGCACGAGGATAGTTAGGACTACAAGTAAAATGAAGTTGACAGGTAACTTAGCAAAGATGTCAGCAAGTTAAACTACCATTTAGGTATAACCACACGAATTTATTTATTTATTTAATAATTTTGTAAATTAATTATTTATAATTTATTTAATAATAAAAATTATGTGCACACAAACAGCACAGAGGATAGGTAACACTCATATATACAATTAAGAAACTGCGTTTAAAAAAACCCGCCTTCAAAAACGAAGTCCAAAGGAAAAGTAAAAACTAAAAAAAAAATAACTATTATACGTACCTACGTATAGCTTACACACCCACTGATAGGTGAGAAGTCGGTGCCACAAGTTTTAAACAAAATTATTCATTAAAACCGTTATAGATACCTAACATTAAGCTTTTTACAATTTTATTAAGGATTATACCAGCTGTGACCATTAACTACTTTATATTATCTTGTTATGGGTTTAACCATCCAATAGACAATATTACAAAGGACAACACATTACAAGCATGAGGTATATATGAAGAATCAGATAAAAAAATACGCTTCTTTGCTCATCTAATTCTAGAAACAAAATTAATATAAATGATAGCTATTAGAAAAACAAGAGCACATAAACAACAACAAAAGACAATCATTTTAAAAAGCCCCTATCTTTATTACTCAAAAATAATAAAATTGTTCTAGTTTCACGAGAAATTGGTATTTCAACAAAATAAATGAGAATTCTATCTTTATCGTACAAACTACAGCTCACTCAGCTACTCGTGAATTCTCACGTAAAAAGAAAAGCTCAGCTATTTAGTTCAAAGCGCCTTCAAGAAAAATGATAGCAAAGACGCTGTTATGAGTTTTCTGTACATTGCTCAAATATAAGTTTAGGTACTTTCATTTATGTTCGAGTTAATACCACACTCAGTTTTGTTTATATTAATATTTTATTATTCCTTGTTGTTAAAATAGAAAGGAATAGCACGAATTCTCATTACCAGTTAAGACCCAAGCCCTTATTGTCCGGTTTTAGGAAAATTAATTATAAATTTCCCAGCTTAACTCGTGTCTACGAATTCGTTGTTTGAAATTCAAAAGTCATTATCTAATTTTAGTTTGGCTCTTTGTTCACATCGGCTGTAAAAATAGAATTAAGAAAAGCTTAACTTAATTATAGTTGAAGGTATCATACAGATCAGCGAAAAGCTCATATATTTTTACCAAAACTGGGGATCGTAAACAAGAAATAATTTTTTTTTTAAGGCGCGAAAATCATCGAATCACTGCTCCCGCCTGGGTGAGGCGGGAGGGAGTGTCAGACTCTTACTAACTAAAAACCACACCGTTCCTTCTCCTGCACGTCGAGTCGGAGCCCCGGCTACCCGTTAGGTTCTCCGCGACTCCGAATCGGCATCGGCCGTATTGGGCACCATCTGTGGTGGTCTGATGGCTCTTTGAGGCGCGCGCGGAACGCGACGCGCCTTACGCTCGGGTCTGTTTCTGGTCGGACGAGGAGCTACCCATGCTCACCGTCCGCAGGCCCGCGCTTACGGTGGCCGGAGATCATCCTGCGATCCCCGACGCCCGGTGTGTCCTTCGCGATGGCAAATAAAATAAATAATATTACATTATCTCCATAATATTACAAGTAGTCGTGGTGAATGTTTTAAAACGCCCGCTTCTTTTGCATAAGGGTGCAGATTCGAAACCTACCAACGGCGAGTACCAATACTCGCCGTGACTTTTTCCGAGTTATACGTACTTTCTATGATTATTTAGACACCACTGACAAACGGTGAAGGGAAACATCGTGACCTGAGCTTGATTTCTAATATTAAATTTGAAATCGCCAACCCGCATTGAGCAAACCGTGTGATTAATGCTCAAACATTCTCCGTGTGAGAAGAGGAGCTCAGCAGTGGGCATTTATAGGCTGTTGATGTATGTTTGTGTATAATATTACAACAACCCGTGACTACGCCTACTAAGCCTACATCGGGACTGTAGGCTTCCTCTATCTAAGATAGTTTGACATAATCTCTCCACTAAGGGCCGATTTTTCAATCGTCAGTTAATTTTTAACTCTAGTATAAGATTGAAGTTAGGAAGAATGATCAAATACTCAAAGTTATTCATCAGTTAAAATTTATCTTGGGTTGGAAAAATTGGCCCTTAACTCGTCGAGTACGGTCATTATAGACACAATTATAGAACAATAGGTTGCGGTCACCGGTGACCGCTTGCTGTTTGACAGTTTAATAGTGCTATTATAACCAGGGATTGATCCTGCTCGGTGTCTTTGAAATGTATTATTCTAAGATTGCTCTTAAGACACTGGCGGAACGATTGGAGATGGTGACACAATGTAATCTACTTTGCTATCAATATATATACCCTACACCTTAGGTGTTGTCACGGAGAACCTAACGGGTAACCGGGGCTCCGGGTCGACGTTCAGGAGAAGGAACGGGGTGGTTTTTATTCAGTAAGAGTCTTACACTCCCTCCCGCCTCACCCAGGCGTCATTCGATGATTTTACGCCATTAAAAAAAACACCTTAAGTGCTAAATCTTCTCTCCAAATAAAAGGCGACCCAGTCTCAGTTGGATTCATTGATGACGTCACGTCGCGTCAGTCATAAAATTCTCCATTACATCAGTGTAACTACTTTGTTTATAGAAACTAAATTACTACTAGGATGCGATAATAATCTTATTTTCGGAGGCAAAATGGGGGTGGAATGAAAAAGTAGGGGGTATCTTTAAGTGTTAAGCAGAAGATTACTTTTTATTATAGGTAGGTGAATATTTAACTTTTACGTCGATTTTTTATGCTTTTTATAGCTCTGAGGTTTGTTAAGGGATTTGGCAGTAGATGTGAGAAAGTAAGGAGTTTTATTTGTTACCTAAAAATCGTGGATTACTCAGAATAATAAACTTAGAAAAGTTTTACTAGTTTTGAGCCACAGAGAGGCTCTTCCTCGTGAGTAGGTGCGCGGTCGCGGCAATGTCGCGTAGCCTAATTTATTAGTTAGGTATATAAAAAAATATTTTCAAATGCACCCACAATACAGGACAAAGATGGATCTTTGTCACAATACAGGACGAAGGAGGGCCTTGTCTAATAAAATAATGACATATGATGATAAGAAAGTACAGGCATTTTTTTTTAAGGGGGGAAAATCATCGAATGACTGCTCCCGCCTGGGTGAGGCGGGAGGGAGTGTCAGACTCTTACTGACTAAAAACCACCCCGTTCCTTCTCCTGCACGTCGAGCCGAAGCCCCGGTAACCCGGGTACAGGTATAGTGTTAAAATTATAGATACATAAAAAAAAATGAATACTACCAACCTAAAGCGTCATTAACCCTCTGCAACTGACGTGTGTAAAATTGTTACAATTCAACTGAGGTGTATATTATACCAGACACCATTTCAACAGCAAATATTTTTGTAGAATTAAAGTATAGCGAGCACTATATAGTTAGATACTCGCAGCAGTGATGCTCGTATTTGAAAAATGACGGTAAACACGTGATCCTGTATTTCGCGGTGTCTGTGGGACTACACGTCAGCTGCAGACGGTTAAAACAATACCTAGGTAGGTATATAAAAAATGTAAAAGAAGAAAAAATTTCCTTGAACAATAAAATCTCTTTTATTTCTATTTTCCCAAGTCCCTTTACAAAGGAATCTCTTACAAATTGGACTTGCCCTGTAAGAAGTACCACATAAAGCTATATTAACCAGTATACGCTGACCGTTGATTGTACAGAAACATCATACAAAGAGAGACCTTGGTTAACTGGTTTGGTATAGTTCGATGTGTTGCTGGGGCACGGTGGAGCGTCCATTACCTACATACACTCCTGTTCTGTAATGACCTCTCGATATTGCATTGAGAAGCTCGTTTATTGATAAAGCTGTGATACAAGGACGGACAATATGAACATGGCTCGAATTTATTTTTAATTATAAAAGAGAATGAAATGAAAAGAAAGGTTTTATCTGAAAAGTTCCTTATAATCTTTACTTAAATACATGCAAACGTTGTTTCTATGAGGCTATTGTATTACTCAGGTCATGATAACCCATTTGTGCAAACGAATAGCTTTCTCAAATGAAAAGTCTTAAAAATAATACCAAAATTGTACATAACATGCATCTAAATAACGTGTTAAAGATATTTTGCAAAATGTTTGTGTAGAATTATGTGTTAAAATCTGCAATGACACGTGAATACAGCCTAGCATGCGACTGCGTGCCTGCTCGCGCGTCACTACCGGCTCTGCGCTCCGCGCCGAGCTATGAATAAGGGATGCATTGTACAGACCGCAAAACTGAAAATTGCAAATTGAAAAAAAAAATTATATTAATTTATTATTACTTAATAGACTGCCTCGTTGGCCGAGTGGTCTCAAGTGCGACTGCCGGGCAAGGGGTCTCGGGTTCGATTCCCGGGTCGGGCAAAGTATAACTGGGTTTTTTTAAAAATCTCATTAGTAGCACGGAGACTGGAAATGTGCCCGGTATATGGCAATAGGCTCACCCCCTATTACATGGGACTCATAACATAAATAGTGAAAAGTGGGTGTTACTTCTGTGTGCATCTCTGCCTACCCCTTCGGGGTTAAAAGGCGTGATGTTATGTATTATTACTTACTTGCGTGTTCACGATGTTTGTGGTAACAGTGTGAAATTGGAACAGTCTATGTTTGTTGTTTGATAAAACTATTAACTGCTGAATAATAGAGGTAGATTCATTTTTGTGGATCTTGACTATGGTCGGTCCCAACTGAAAAAGCCCGCAGTTAAAAAATATAGGACCCACTTCTCAGTTTTATGTTAGTTATAAGTCCACTGTAATATTGACTACACGGTTGGTGGGGTGGCTGGACAACCGGCTGCCGTGCAACGTGTCGCGGGTTCGGTTCCCGCACGGAACAGCACTTTGTGTGATCCACAAATTGTTGTTTGTGTGATCCACAAATTGTTGTTTCGGGTCTGGGTGTCATGGTGTATGTGAACTTGTATGTTTGTAAACGCACCCACGACACAGGAGAAAATCCTAGCGTGGGACAACGTTGTTTTTTTTTAATAGCAATGAATTGAATTATATTACATATTCAAATAATGCTTTATACACAATATTATAATTAAAGATTCTAACAAAAGTAAATTTCAAATACCTAATAAAAAAAATACTTCTAGTCTATTCGCCAGGTTGCTGACGGTCCTAGAGAACTAGAGAGGTACAATATCGTTACACCTCACTGAACTTGTACTGAACTGTACTCGTGTTACATTCATTCCGAGTAATGTATTACAACGTGTTATTGTGGAGTTAACACCTTGCACGAACATGTGGACTATTATGTATTACACTTATGATTTGTTATTTTCTTTAATTATAGTAAGTGTATACACGCTATACGGCTTAAGGATATCGCACACAATAATAGCATGGCTCTAGTACGACTCCGGTACGCCTGCCGTTTTTGCGACGTTTTTGTTTTGGAAACTATAAAAAAACGAGCTGTCGGCGCGCGAGTGACACGCGGACGACGAGCAGGCGGCGCGCTTACAGCTTTTTATATTGACATATACATATAAAATCACGCCTTTCATCCCTTTTATCCCCGAAGGGATAGTCAGATGTGCAAATTATTGCACTTAGTGCCACTGTACAATGTAACACCTACTTTTCACTATTTAGTAGTATTTAGGTATAAGGGTTCAAACTTCATATTTAAAGGACAAGATAATTGCTCGGAGCCGTGCTGGTTGAAAGTGTGCTAACCATGACGATCCTACATTGTCATTTTCTGGCATAGTTTGTGGTCTACCAAAGAATGACACATTGTGGATTTTTCAGTTTCTCCTACCTAATATTACCTATATAAGAGAAATAATTAGGATTATTAATTTGACCACAGACACACTTGATTAAAATAATTAAAGAAATATACCTATATTTTAGTGGCTTTGGGTAGTGATGAAACAATCTGGAGGCTTATGTTTTTTATGGGGTAAGCCGGTAAACGACCAGACGGATCACCTGATGGTAAGCAATCGGCGTCGCCCATGGACACTTGGAACAAAAGAGGCGTTACAAGTGCGTTACTGGCCTTTGGGGGATTAGGAATTTGAGGATTGTTGGGAATTCGGGAATTCGGGAGATTGGGGAGGGGGGAAACTGGGCCTCAGGTAACCTCACTCACACGACGAAACACAACGCAAGCTTTGTTTCACGTCGGTTTTCTGCGAGGCCGTGGTATCACTCCGGTCTTACCGGCCCATTCTCGAAGCAGGGCTCTCACACACTTGAAATCTTTTTTTCGTGGATTGAACTGAATCAATCACAATATAATTTCATAATTGATTCAAAAATGGTTTATCATCATCGGGAAAGATTGTATGATTCACAAGACAAACGTACCTATGTATAGGTACTATACGGATATAATAACCTGGTCAGCCATTATTGAAAGTATCAAAAGAATTCTGATACCTGTGTATTATGTGTCATACTTTGCTGGTTGCGTCCGGTTTATTGTTGAGAAGAACAAAAGATATTGAGACCTCTGTCTAGATTTATTTTATTACCTTCTAAGTTATAAGTACTAAATATGGTTGTGTGTACTGTGCAGGTCTGTAAATAGGAAGAAAGAAAGAAGAGAAAATTTCATTTACCATGTCCATTAGGCATAATGCACCAAATACACAGACAAAATCACAGAATTTTTTTATGTGGAAATTTATTTGTCTAAATATTTCGATGTTTGTTTGTCGATCACGCTGAAACTACTCAACAGATTTTGATGAAATTTGGTACGTGTGCGCTGACGTGACGCGGACGTTTGAGTCGATACAGACAGGGTAGACTGACTTAGGTGATAAGTCTTTATATCCCGATTAAATGGTCCCATGGGATGAAACAGCAATTATATTGTACGCGGATGAAGTCGCGGGCAAAAGCTAGTGAGTAATAGAATAGATAGAAAAATAGTGAAAAATATAACAATAAAAAAAAACAACAAGGGGCAACATGCCCAATGCCTACGCCGAAAGGGTTTGCCAATTGATCATGACCTGGGTACAATCTTATACTATTGTATAAAGCGGAAGAGTTTTTTTTTTGTTTGTTTGTTTGAACGCGCTAATCTCCTTAACTACAAGTCTGATGTGAATAATTCTTTTTGTGTTGTATAGCGCATTTATCGAGGATGGCTATAGGCTATAAAACATCACGCTACGACCAATAGAAGCTGAGCAGAGCGTGTGAAACCGCGCGGAAGTTGCTAGTATAAACATATAATACATTCTTTATTTAAACAAGAGTTTATTTTTTTTCTTGTATAGAAGCACTATTTTATATGGATTGTGATTATTGGATATACACTATTGGATACATATGTGAGGACCATGTAAAATATAAAATATCACCCTACGACGAATAGGAGATGAGCAGAGCGTGTGAAACCGCGTGGTAGCTAATCGAGTATATAACACTAGGTGATTCGTAAGTTTGGGGGAGGCCTTTGTTCAACAGTAAACGTCTTGTGGTTGACACCATGATGATGTGGTCTGTGTTGATAATTCTGATTTGTTTGATAATAGTTATTAGAGGACAGATTATATCACTGGAAACATCATCATCATCATCAACACTTTATAGAGGTAAATACCCTGAGTAAAGCCTCTTCTCACACAGTTAGAGCATTTAGAAGGTTAGAACATTAATCACCACGCTTGCTCAATGCTGGTTGGCGATTTCAAACCTACAATGAGAAATTATAAGGCCAGGTTTCCTCACGATGTTTTCCTTCACCGTTGGTCAGTGGTGTCTAAATAATCTTAGAAAGTACATATAACTCGGAAAAAGTCATATTGATACTTGCCGGCGTTGGTAGGTTTTAAACCCGCACCCTCGTGCATGAGAAGCAGGCGTCTTCAACCTCCGGGCCACCACGACAACATCACTGGAATGCAGTGTTTAAAACATTTGATGTTTTTTAAGCTTGATATTAGTTTTTGATACTTGAATATTTACTCTTTTCTAAATAGGTAGGTATTTAGGGGACCTTTTTACCCAACTACAGAAAGGACATTGTTTATCGAAACTCGTACATTTATAGCATTCGGAGTATTCACAAGTTGTCAGAATATAAGGAAAGAGGAAAGTGTGACATTTCGCATCGTTTTATAATTTAACGTTATTCCCAGAATGACTATCCGAGTTTAACAGAAGTTGTTAGTAATAAACACATTTTTTTTATTAACAAGTAATGTTGTTTGGAGATATATAAAAATTCTCAGTAATGATGAACAGAGAGTAAAATAATTAAAGTGTAAAAATGATAAAACATAGGCTCTAGACAGATGGACCGCGTGTCAACTGATATCCAACCGCAAACTGCAGTTCAATTGCAGTCATGCCAATACTGCAATTTAACATAACATGAAAAATAACACAACGTTACGCCTTTTTATCCCCGAAGGGGTAGGCAGAGGTGCACATTGCGGCACTTAGTTCCACTGTGCAATATAACACCCACTTTTCACTATTTATGTTATGAGTCCCATGTAATAGGGGGTGAGCCTATTGCCATATACCGGGCACAATTCCAGATTCCGTGCTACCACTAAGATTTCTTCTTAAAATCCAGTAATACTTTTGCCCAACCCGAGAATCGAACCCGAGACTCCCTTGCCGGCAGTCGAACTTGCGACCACTCGGGCAATGAGGCAGTCGCAATTGAATTGCAAACTAAACGTGCAGTCCGATTGCAGTATATTGCAGTACCAAACAAGCGAACCAACGAGTTCTATTGCAGCCGTGTCAACTGCGTTCATACTGCATTTTGCAGTTGAAATGCTGTTCGTCTGTTCAGAGTCTTAGTCTTAGTAGGTACAGGGGCAGTGTAGATCATGACATAGGTAATAAATTAATTATTTTTAATGAAAGCCAATCAATGGATACCGTTCCTGTATTGAATCTATCTTTATAGGTACCAAATACTTGTGCTATCTCTACGTATACCTCTTTTTTTTGAGCGGGGAAAATCATCCAATGGCTTCTGTCGCCCGGACGAGGCGAGAGGGAGTGTCCTCCGGGCGATTCTCGCAGTGATGACACCCGGGCGTTTCCTCCCGCCCAATCCGAAACAGGAACCTACAGAAACTTTCGTGTCCGGTAAGCACCTGCGTCAGGCGGTAGGTGAGTCACTCCTCAAAGAGGGGACAGCAATGACAGCGAGCCCAAATCTCTACCTATACCTAGGTATATAAGACACATAAAACCCAAATGTTAATACCATAAAATTCTAAGTATTTTTTTTTTTTTAATTTAGAATATCTTTATTTCTCATAAAGAATCACATACATAATTCACTTACTGAGAAACAATATTTCATACAAAAATAAACAATTTAGAGCGCGCAGTAGTACGTACATAAACAAAATAATATAAACAAAAACAATACAAAAGAACAAATACAAATGTTCACTATTTAAAAATGTGAGTAAAGTGATAAATATACACAAATAACAGAATTACCTTATAAAACCTATAAGGTATACCTTTAATAAATAAATAATAAAAACGGTATTGAAATGTCGCGCTGCAATTAGGTAATAGATAAGAACTATTCATGATTTTATTATTTACCCACGTTAGTTTCATTTATTACTAGTTGACTTATCTTCAATTATTTCCGTCGACTTTAATTTTATTTTATTTATGCCGTTTTCACAGACTACACTAAAACCATCTCTTAACTAAGAATTACTTAACTTGAGGGACCACCTACACAATCCCCTTACTTGTACTGTTAAGTGACACTTACCTGGTTGATGAAATCCAAAATTATGTTATATGTCACTTATTTAGTGATCAATTAGGCTAGGGATTTCTTACAATTTAGGACATGTTAATGGCATTTCAAAATCACTTAGATACTAAAGTCCCAAAGCATTTTCGTAAAAACATCTTCAAGGTTATCTAACAGAAGTTAGCTAGATCCAGGATATCATCCATTGCTTCCTAGATTCCTAGGACTAGCCTGCCAATGAGACATCACTCAGCAATGTATAAAACAATCCGAATGGAAAGGATTTCCCGGCAATAGTCACAGTATGACTGTTGCGTTTTTTATAGTAAATATTAAAGGTGTGGTCTTAATGAGAAGGATTTTTTTGGACTTATATATGTATTATTGTTCTTATAATCTTTGAAATGTGATTACGTTACATCTCAATTACAGCCTGATTTAAAAAAAGACAGCAAACGAAATAATTGCTTAGTTTTAGAAGGTAAAGTTAAAAATTTACTGAAGATAAAAAAACCTGTGCTTATCTACATCATTTCACTAAAGACTAAAATATAAATTGCCAATATTGAAAAAAGTGTAATTTTACGGACACATCAATACTATTTAATAAAACCACTACTTAAACAGACGCCACCATTGTCAAAATTATCGACACTGTTTTTCTTAACTCAAAAAAACTTTCAATGCAAGTAATTAAAAAAGTGCTCCTTTTTATATCCAATCCAATGAAGTGAACAGATAAAATAACATTTTCCTTCATTTTTTGCGATTAATCGTGACTTCTTGAACTTAACATTATTAGAACTGTCTTTATCTTGGTCGAACCTATTTTAGGCTTTAGAATGTTCTTGCGCCACGACACTGAAGACAATATATCACGATTTTTTGTCTGATGTATCAGGATCTCACCTTAAATTCATGAGTAATTCTATACATATCTACGGTTCATGTCCCTTATAAAAACTAAAAGAGACCTGGCGTTCCATTGGTACAGTGAAAAGTGAATTTGGTGCAATTCTGCCGATAAGACCCGTAGTTTTTGTGTATTTTATTGTGTCAGAATTTATTTTGTATCAGTTTAATTTTGTGGTCTGACTCGTTTGGTCTATTATTAGTGTTTATAATGTCTGTGCGATTATTTATATCGTTGGTGAGTTGTCTTACAATGGTCGTTTACTTAATAGTATCTAATGGTTTTCTTTTATTTTCATTTTATATCTTAGACTAGAATAATTTAATAACTTTTTTATAGATTGAGGTAAAGTTTAAACAACTTTGATATTTTAGCTTTGTTCAAAACACACATGGTATATGTTTAGTAAAGTATATTGAGACATAATGAGAGGACAAGAATCCATTATCTAATTTGAAATATGTTTGTACAATTTCTAGAATACAATACCTAATATTAAAATAAAATCAGATAATAAACCATCACAACAAACATTCTAGGAAATTAAACCCAATAAATAAGAAACGAAATAAGATTTACCCATAGATACCACACTAATTTAAAAAGATGAAACTGATACATCAACATAAAAAGTAAATTATAAGCTATGTATAATATTAGGTACAAACATAAAGGTCTTTGAACATACTCTTGAAGTTATTATACCTCTTGAGCGAACTTCAAATGTTATTCACCTTGGTAATCGTAATCAAAGGATGTGTCGTATTTACGTGTTTATAAATCTTCCCAATATTAAGAATAATGTTTTTAATAATTTAGCTATCTTTGTTTCGAGATGGAATTTAATTTTGTAGCAATTGGAAGATAGTGGGTGGGAACCACTCTATCTAATTGGTGATAGTAATTTTTTGTGTTTTACATAAAATATTTACATAAGTAATCTGCGATTTCTTTTAAAATAGTTGTTATTATTTTTTCTCCTTAAAATTATTTTTGTTCGATATTAGGCAGTTTTAAAACATAACTAGATACATCGAGTTTATTAATATTTTTAATACACGATTAATGTTGGTCTTTATTTTCCTCTTTCTTGGTATTTACCGAGTTTTGAAGTCGATTATGAGTCTTAAACAGATTGGCTCTCCTTAGAGGATTGACTTCTAAGGGCGGTCTGAATATTAGATTAATAAATAATTAAATTTCTTTCACAGGTTTTCATAACGAAAATTTTAGCAGCCGATACCTCATCTCAAATATTGTTACCGTCACCAGACCACATAGTTTACAATGTCCATATACCACGAAAACTAGTGAATGAACCGATAGACGAACCTCCAGGTGGTGCAGCAATACCTCCCAACTTGACGGGCATAAAGAAAAAAACACAAAATGATACAAATAAAATCAATAAAGAAAAAGAGGATATGGAAGCCCAAAATTCTGAAGCTGTCATATCTTACCCGCCTTATGGATCGTACCAAGTAACAGAAAACGTTATAGATATACCAGATAATAGAACTAAAGCAGGGCCTATAGACCCTTACTACACGATCAAACCTGAACTAAATCTAGCTAATGCAACAGACACAATTAGTGTCACAGAAGCGAATAATAATAAAGGTAAAAACAAAAAGAATTGTGTAAGCATACACATCGATGCTGAGTTCGAAAGAGAAGAAATAAAAGAAAACAAAGTTGTTGGGTTCCTAAAAGGTGTAAAGGCATGTTTCCAAAGCTTCCAAAAAAGAATTATTGATGGTTTTTATAGGTTCTTTCATAAAAATGAAGATGTTCTTGGGGATAAAGTAAAATATTAAACGATTGAGGAGAATAGTAAATAATGTAAATGTAATAAATTTGATTTAAGTTATATTTAAGAAAATACATATTAACTTGTTTGTTAAAAGTTTTCATTTCTTTATAAGTGACTAAACAGCATTTTCAATTCCTTGTAAACAAATTCGTAAAAAAATATTTATATAATAGCTTTCGTGAAATATCCTAAATTAATAATTATGTTTTTGAACTTACTCACGTATTGACGAGGAACTCGACTAGTTTCAAGCCATGCTAGAGACTCATATTTATGAGCAGCATTCCGCGACTCGTCTGTTGCCGCGTAGCAGAAGCAGCGTAATATAGTAGGTAATTAAAAAATATTGTTCAAATAATTGTATTTGGAGTTATCTAGAGTTTGTTTTGAATCACCTGTCATAAAGTTAGAACCATTTTCCTATAAGTTTAGAAATTGAATTCTTTGTTACAGAGAAATACTAGTTTTATCATGCACTTTAGTCTTATATGGGAATAGGCAGACATTATAAAGCGCGCAGTACGATCCCTTTATACTTCGTTAGCTACTATCATAGATCTTAAATTATTTTATTATTAATATTGTGTCTAATTGCTTCTTGGTTCTCATTAATTTTCGAGCAGTGTTTAGACTTATCCTTCTTTTTTTTTATGGCATAAGCCGGTAAACGAGCAGACGGATCACCTGATGGTAAGCAATCGGCGTCGCCCATGGACACCTGGAACACCAGAGGCGCTACAAGTGCGTTACCGGCTTTTTCGGGATTAGGAGTTTGAGGATCGTTGGGGATTCAGGGATTGGGGAGATTGGGGAAGGGGAAGGTAATTGGGCCTCCGGTAACCTCACTCACACGACGAAACACAACGCAAGCGTTGCTTCACGTCGGTTTTCTGTGAGGCCGTGGTATCACTACGGTCGAGCCGGCCCATTCGTGCCGTAGCATGGCTCTCCCACAATTAAATTACCCTTCGGGGAAATCCTATCGCATGAATATTATGTCGACACCTACCTACTTAAACTTCGTATGTTTATTGATGTTAATGGATTAGGTACACCGTGGAGTGACTAAGTGGTTGGAAGTGGTTCGATATTGAAGAGTTGCAGATCAATCTCAAGGGGCAGCTATTTGAGATGACTGCAGAAACGTTCTTATGATGACAATAATGATGATGATGAGGTCTTAATAAAATGCCATACTAGGCTGTGGTATGACTCATAAGATTTCGATTTTCTTTGTGGTATATACTAAACAAAACTTACAGAAGTATTTTTTTCGTCTCATGGGCTGACTTTTGATCACTATCTCGCCTGGTTAGTAAACAATGATGCGGCCTTCGATGGAACACGTCGACCCACAAGCAACCTATTCACTCGGGCCTTGAAGACACTCAGGTTATACCCTTCAGGAAACACAGACTCGGGCAAAGAGTTCTACTCCTTAGCAGTACGCACAAGGAAGTTTGCAGTGCGCTTTATGCGAATTAGTACCACATTTAATGGACACCTATGTCTACATCCTTCGAGGAGCAAAACACGATTACGTTTATTAATGGCCGATTTTTCCAACACCTTAACTGAGAAATAACTTTAAATATTTGACACTACTTCCATATTAAAAACTGTCAAATGACAATTTTATTGTACAGTTAAGAAGTAACTGATGATTGAAAAATTGGTCCTAAGTAATTTTCTTCTAGTATAAATAATACCGACTGATAGACCGGTATAAATAATACCGATTACTTGTCTAGGAAACTATCGTAATTTTAGGAAAACGATTTTCTTTATTCTATTCTAGAAATGTGAGTAGACACTATCGATTGGCTACAACTACTACTACTGCGTTTGTTTCGTACTATGTGCTTTATGAATAATGTAGGTACGAGTTTAAAAAAATTAACAATACAGTTACCGAAAAAAAAATTTTTTATGGCATATGCCGATAAACGAGCCGACGGATCACCTGATGGTAAGCAGGCGTCGCCCATGACTACCGGGAACACCAGGGGCGTTACAAGTGCGTTACCGGCCTTTTGGGGATTAGGAGTTTGAGGATCGTTGGGATTCAAGGATTGGGGAGATTGGGGAAGGGGAGGGGGGAATTGGGCCTCCGGTAACCTCACTCACACGACAAAACACAACGCAAGCTTTGCTTCACGTCGGTTTTCTATGAGGCCGTGGTATCACTCCGGTCGAACCGGCCCATTCGTACCGAAGCATGGCTCCCCCACACTTAAAAATATAGTATTCAGTATCTATATTGGATTTTGGAAGATAACGTTTCATCCTAATTAATTACCAACTAATTAGGCAATCAATAAGTAACTATTTCATAATAACCCTGTTACCGGTCTACATATATACGCATGTACCTACCTATATGTGATTGCCAACTTTCCAATTACACTGCCAAGTCTATGTGGGCTCGTGGTCACCGTGGCAGTGATCTTGAACTGGAAAGCTTTAGTAATTTGTGGATATAGGTTATGTGTCAAGCCTCTACGAGATAATCATAGGTTAATATTGTAATGGTATGTATTATGTAAGTATCTATCAATTTATCTATAGATAAGGTATGGATACTTATACGTATTTTAATGGAATGTAAGTATTAGAAGATTTTTCTAGATAAGATATGCAGACAAACGGCTAAGCGGACCAACACTTGACTGACCAATAAAATAGAGAAAAATTGGAAACACGAGGGGTGCCAAGGCGTTATAATGTAGGCTACTTATCACCAGTTATGATATATGAGTCCTATGTGATAGAGATTATTCGCTTTTGTGTTGCTTCCGTCCATACGTCACTGCAGGGGCGCCAACTGAAAATTAGTGGTGGCTGCTCAATGCGCCCAAATTTTGCTGAGTTGGTAACCTTTCCTGGCCAATTAGCCTGGAAATATTATTGTTTTTTTATCTTTTCACTTTTTTTGTTTAGTTTGCATCTTATTTTTTGTGTCTTGTTATAATTTACTGTGTTTATTTAAAAGACTTGGCTCTTGGCAATAATGCTGACATGGAATAAATGTATTTTCTTTATTTCTTTCTATGGTCCTACTTATACGTCAGAATCATTCCTATCTTTGTGCTATGACTATTTATTTTTGCTATGATATATAAACCGACTATAACGACCCGGACGATTCTCGACCCGGGAACCTAGAAAGGTAGGAGTAAACATGAAGTATGGGGTTCGATCCCCGATTGGAAATTGTACCCATTAGTGCCTGATTGTGGCTTACAATGAGGACACCATTATGGACTATAACCAAATGAAATGAAATCAATGTTTAGTTTATAGTTTTAAACTGTACCACGATTGAAATATTTTTAGAAGTAATCGAGTTAACCTTGAACCGCGAGTTATTAAGGCTAATGGCGTATAAATGATCCTTAGTTTTGATAAGGGTTCGGCTCATAACAGTGTTTGATCTTAATGTTTTACAGTGGTCAACCTACGTAAGAACTTGCTATAAAATATATTGATGATATATCAAAGTCAAAGTATTTAATACATAACAACATAATATCACGCCTTTTATCCCCGAAGGGGTAGGCAGAGGTGCACATTATGCCACTGTACCTACAGTGTAACACCCACTTTTCACTATTTATGTTATAAGTCCCATGTAATAGGGGGTGAGACACATTTGATACAATTAAACCATAATTTGGTACTTTTGAAACGTCATCAAATACAAAATAAATAATAGTCTGTCAGTCAGTCCGTCAGTGCAGCTAGGTGAAGCTAGGTGCTCATTCCAAAATGTAGATTCGAATGGAGAAGAACGAGCAAGAAACTCCATCATCAACTACCATGGCGGTCAACAATGAGCATAAGGTTTGCCACTGTCGCATTGGTAGCGGGAGATCAGTTGGAGACAGTTGGATAGAGATGGAGTCGAGCATTTGGACGGAGTATTACCTATTGAATAATTTGGATATAATGTATTACAATTTCGACCTTATAATATAAACAGTAGGTACAGAACAAAGCTGCAGGTTACATTACATATCAACTTTATAACATCAAAATTAATTTCCAAGATTTCAACCTAACCTCAAAACGACTATGATAAGTGCCCCCTAATAAATAAAGAGGTGGGACGCTATAGGACGGGTCTTAAGATATTTTGCGATAATGTTAAGTGTTGGCCTGTAAAGAGTAAGACGAGTAAATTTTACCTTTATGCTAATACTTGGTCGATGAACCAAACAACTGTTTTGTGATTTATTTCGTATAGAGCTGCTAATACCCCTTACAAATTCAGAGTTTTTTTTTGTAAAAACTTTATTAAACAATCAGTCAAGCGTCAAACAAGCAGCCGGATCACCTGCCGGTAAGTAAAGTAATCTCAGTCGTATATGGACACCCGCATCACCAGAGAAGTTACAAATGTGACAATTCGACCAATACATTATTCTCATCTAAGGGCAGTATCTCCGATTAACACTTTTATAGCCATTTAATTTTAATTCTGTTTCAAATTCCTTAGATGTTGTCAATTAGTTTCAAGCCGTTCAAAAGGCTTTCAATACAAATACCCCTTATTCATAATCAATAGTCACCTGCCAGTGAACTGTACTTACTTAATATAAAAAAAACATACAAACAAACGGACTCGTGAACTCTCGAACAGGTTTATTGACAGCAATGTGTCGGTATCATCAGCTCTAGCAACATATTGAGCTTGGGGCGGGGTCACTACCCGGGGATGCTGCGCAGTGCGAGCCTGTGCCGGCGCACGACGCACGCGCGCCAAACGAACACGTTCTAAATTCAAGTGACTATCGAAAAAGTGTGAAAAACAGGTCAGTATTTTTTAATAATTAATTATTTTGTCATTTTATTATTTGTGCATTTTTATGATAAATTATTATTTCATAATTCGTGTCTTTTTAAATAAATTATTTGTGCATTTTTTTTCAAATATGCAATTTATTACCGTTTATGATATATGTTAATTTTATGCAAATTCCATTAAGGCTGTTTAGGTGTGTAGTAAATTAATATTAATAGAATTCGTGAATCGATATTTTTGTATGATTCATCGATTTTTTGTTTACTTTTTCTTTTATATTATTCGTGTGAATGATACATAACGGTTCAGTGAGAAGTGATAAAGAATTCGCTAATCATATTTTTGTTCGCATATTTTTTCTTTGTTATGTTAAAAAATGGAGTTTGACCAAATAACGGGTAGTTTTAAAGATGGAATCTATAATTCAAGTTTATTATTTTTAGATCTCACTATGTAGAATGTTAAAGAAAATAACAAATTCATCTATTTTGTTAACATTTGTGGTACGATCGAGATCGAAGTGTCGCCAAAAATTTACAAAATTAGCATAGCATTAGCAATGCAGTGAGAAAGCGTAGCGAAGAAACTCTTCTTCTGATTTATTTATGTAGAATTAATCGGAAACCATTATTCAATTTTAAGTGTGTTAATCAAATCGTATTACTCACTCCTCGGCTGTAACACATACTTCTTATTTAATTTGGAAGATAAAGAACTTCTTAGAGCGCCCCGACGCGACGTGAAACAACGCTTGCGTTATGCGATTGAGGTTACTGGAGGCCCAATGACCGCCCTTCCCCAATCCCTGAATCCCCAACAATCCTCAAATTTCTAATCCCTAAAACGCAGGCAACGCACTTGTAGCGCCACTGGTGTTCGAAGTGTGGGCGACACCTGTGGGCATAAAGATCTCCAGATGGAAAGCTTGGCTTATCACATAAAAAAAATTAGGCTCTAAATTCAGTTTACTGATCACAAAACAATTCGTAATCTAATTTTCGGCATATTGTCTCACACGTATTATTTAAAAAAATCTGATTGAAAAATAATTTCGTGATTTTTATCAAACACTGAGGTCAATCCAGAGACCTTTTTTATATTTATTTTATAAGTAAGACTTTTTCCTAAGAGAAAAACGGCAGCCAATGCAGAGATCTTTTTCTCTATCTTTCTTTCTCTTTTTTAAAAAACGTTGCCCCACATTATGATTTTTTTTCTCCTGTGTCGTGGGTGCGTTTATAAACATACAAGTTCACATACACATGACACCCAGACCCGGAACAACAATTTCTGGATCACACAAAGAGTTGTTCCGTGCGGGAATCAAACCCGCGAAATCTTGTGTTAGGATCAGTATCAGTTGTTAATTTTGACCATTATATCAACCATTCTAGTTCTCTGTTGCATTACCTGGATATCTACTAATACTGAGATGTCTGCTGATGTCATAATGGATAGGAAAGTAGTTGTAAATGTAAATAAGTGTTGTTCAACTAAACGTCACATTCAGCGACAACCAACTTCTATTCTTTGCGCATTCTTTCCAAATTGCTGTACGAATTTTAATGAGACTTTCCCTTGTCTCATGTCAAAATGTGCATAATTATGTATTATGATTGTCAGAGCATGTTTATTGTTTACTAGGTGACCCGGCAAATTTCGTACTGCTTCAAAATTTTTTGTCACCCTTTAAACCTTCCCTGGACGAATATTCCAAGACGAAGAAGAGAATATTGGCGAAATCGGTTCAGTCATTCTCGAGATTTAGCGAGACTAACGAATGGAATTTTTATTCATAGATTTGTATAAAATACCTTATTTTATATGAGTATTGTTTAAAGGAATTAGACAGTAAAAGAGAGTTAAGGGAACCCTTAGAACTTCTCTCCATCTTCATTTTTATGATGCCCTCATAATATTTATACTGAACTTATTTTTGTCCAAGCAACAAGTCGAAGTAAAATAGTAGCCTAACGTAACTGATAGTTCATAATTTTTTTATTTGATGGGCTAGTGATTAAGTAATTAATAGTAATTATTGCATTGAAAACGTCGGTAGATATGCGTAGCTATAATACCTATTATGTAACAATGGCAATGCTGCCAGTCTCCTGGGAACGTTACCCTGTGATAGTGATGCGGACGAATACTTTGACGCCTAGATTGAGGGTATAATTTTTGTTGTTTCCCTTTTATACTTTCATTTTATGCAACTAACATAGGTACATATGTATAACATAGCATCACGATACAAGTATTATACCTTCTCGACCTAAGTAGAACTTATTTTTTGTTAGTAACATTTAACAATGTTTGAACACTGCTGGCAAAAATCTTTAACCAAAAGGTTGGTTCTAAACTCTTTTACCACTTAGGATTCTGGAACAAAAAAAAATACAAGCAGAGAAGTACCTAGTAAAGCAGTTTATTACTAAACAGTAAAAGCCATTACAATAAACAAATGGAAACTTTAACAAAATAATTAACTTGACATTATTCATGAACACGTTCATCACAGTACAAGCTATAAACCTTATTTATGTTTCTAAGTATATTTAAAACCTATGTCAATTGTTTTTTTTTTCGCGGAGAACCTAACTGGTAACAGGGGCTCCGACTCGACGTGCAGGAGTAGGAACGGGGTGGTTTTTAGTCATTAAGAGTCTGACACTCCCTCCCGCCTCACCCAGACGGGAGCAGTCATTCATGATTTTCCCCCCTTAAAAAAAATGACAATTGTTTTCTAGACGAAAGACAAGTTGTGTCATAATAATAGCTCTCCTTTCTTCTTCCATCACAATCAAGTGATCTATTTGCTTGTTTGCTCCCTGTCTTTTTTATGGAATACATGGCAAACGAGCAGACCTGATCACCTGATGGTAAGCGATCAGCGCCACCCATGGACACCCGCAACAACAGAAGAGTCATAGATGCGTAGCCGGACCTTTTAAAAAGTTATATGCTCTTTACTTCTCTTCTGTCTCCTAAAGAAACACAATTTGTCATCACTCTGTTTCTATCCACTAAATAAATACTGTTAGGACGATATAGTAATATTATGGACAAATAGTTTTTTGATAACACGCTATTATTAACTCGTCGAGTACCGTCATTATAGACACAATTATAGAACAATAGGTTGCGGACACCGGTGACCGCTTGGTGTTTGACAGTTTAAGTAGTCTTATACAATTTTGGATAACTAAATCAATTAAGTAAGTAGTTTTACGTCAAAGTTAAAAAAGAAGTTTTGCTTATCCTGACCTATGATAAATTTCCGACCGTAAAATATTATTAGAACATAATACACGTAATATACAGGTCAGGGCCACGTTGTTACTATGTAGTTAAATTATTTTAAAATCAAACGTGGTATAATTAATAACAGACTCCTAAAAGTAGACACGAATTTAATTTAAGTGTAATTCGTATATATTAACAGTAACTCTATGTACGAAATCAGAATCACTATGCCAAAAATACCTTCGCGAAATTATTCTCATAAAACATAAAAATAACTTCGCAATATAAAACGTAAACATCATAACATTTTACAACGTACGTTTTATTTAATCAAAGCTGCTTGTTAAATTAAAACAATTTCGCGTAACAAAACCCTTAAAAGCTTCATTAAAACCAAAATTAAATACATTTCATGCCGACAGTATTCTCACAAAACAAAATTATCAGTTGTGGCATAGGTAAAATTAATTAATAATTCGACGTGATTCAACCAATAGGCAGAATAATTCGTGCAAAACGAAACAAATTAAAAACAAATCTAAATTCTCTTTCTTCTTAATTTGAAATTGCGCACCAATTTATTTAGATACAGGGAAAAGGTATTTTCAAATTGGCCGCTTATAATTAGAGGGCAGCATTAATTGGCCTGCAACTGCTTGCGTCATTACGGTTTAAAAAATACCATGAGACTGTCAACGACCCGGCAATTAGTTTTGGAAATTAGCAAGGGACAGGGGAGTTTTATTTGGTTTTTACTTCAAAAAAGGAGAGAGGTTTTATTTATTTATTGGTGTTTATAAACTGCCTGCCTCGTTGGCCGAGTGGTCGCAAGTGCGACTGCCGGGCAACGGGTCTCGGGTTCGATTCCCGGGTCGGGCAAAGTATTACTGGGTTTTTAAAAAAAATCTCAGTAGTAGCACGGAGTCTGGAAATGTGCCCGGTATATGGCAATAGGCTCACCCCCTATTACATGGGACTCGTAACATAAATAGTGAAAAGTGGGTGTTACATTGTACAGTGGCATTAAGTGCCGTAATGTGCACCTCCGCCTACCCCTTCGGGGATAAAAAGGCGTGATGTTATGTTATGTTATGTGTTTATAAACTGGATTTGTGGTGGCAGAAAACTTTATGATGTTATCGTGTAGGTATGCATCGAGTTGCGATGTGGTTTATGACCCACACATTAAATATTTAATTTTAGGACATTAACATCAGCCCTGCGACAGAGGAACACAATTCATAAAGGTGTTAAAATAATCGGCAATATAAATAAATCTGGGCTCGGAAAATAATCAATTATAATATAGATAGACCACGCCATTCTTCTTCTCACTTATAGTTCGTTCTCAAGCACGAGGACCTAAGACAAAATCAGGATCTTTTTGATCTATAACAGACTTGCATTTATAGCTACAATACCATAATTTTCTATACTCTTAACTCGTCGAGTACCGGTTTTGTAGACACAATTATAGAGCAATAGGTTGCGGTCACCGGTGACCGCATGGTGTTTGACAGTTGAACTTAATAATCAGCTTGATGGAGATGGAATCTCCATACGAATATCGCTTGGGTGTAGGCGACCTTGCAAAAATCTCAGGCCTGGATCAAAATAATTTTCAATAAGTTTTCACTGAGCAACAGAATTTAAGAAGAGTGTAATTAGTTATTCTGATTACCACAGAAAAGAGAATACTGAATAACCATGTTACAAAAATAAAACAATGTGAACTCTACTCTAATTCGATGTTCAAAATGAAAATATTTTAATTGCCACAAATAAAACAATGTGAACTCTACTCTAATTCGATGTTTAAAATGAAAATATTTTAATTGCCACAAATAAAACAATGTGAACTCTACTCTAATTCGATGTTCAAAATGAAAATATTTTAATTGCCACAAATAAAACAATGTGAACTCTACTCTAATTCGATGTTCAAAATGAAAATATTTTAATTGCCACAAATAAAACAATGTGAACTCTACTCTAATTCGATGTTCAAAATGAAAATATTTTAATTGCCACAAATAAAACAATGTGAACTCTACTCTAATTCGATGTTCAAAATGAAAATATTTTAATTGCCACAAATAAAACAATGTGAACTCTACTCTAATTCGATGTTCAAAATGAAAATATTTTAATTGCCACAAATAAAACAATGTGAACTCTACTCTAATTCGATGTTCAAAATGAAAATATTTTAATTGCCACAAATAAAACAATGTGAACTCTACTCTAATTCGATGTTCAAAATGAAAATATTTTAATTGCCACAATAAAATGGTTTAACATTAATATTAATACGTCCATGCTACCAAAAACTTTAAAAAGGACCCATAAAATGGTGGTCAATTTGTTTATAATTACTTACATAAGTGTCGATTAAGCTTTTACGATTCATGTTAAAATTGTTTATTTATTGATTAGTGTAAACTTTGTAATCGCTTACACTGCTACCATTTTAATTTGCTATCAAACAAAATAATTCTATAATTTCTCAATGTTTTGAAACAGACGTCAGCATTAAATATTTAAATGCCACAGATAACATAACATCACACAAAACATTCCTATCAAACAATCTGCCTCAGGCACAAGGATTTATTCCCAAGAAAATCCTTGTTACCATAAACGTTATTGAAAACAAGCTGTATATCTATATTATCTGTACAATGGCATAGACAAGGACTGGCCCACTTCGTCAGAACCGGATCTTTCTAACGGTCGGCACAGGAATCGCTAGATACAGCCTTGTTGATATACAAACTCGTTTAAGAAATGACCCAGAATACGTTACTTGATACGGAATTGCATTTTGCTGATTTGAATCGATATCAGGACATTCCTGTGTTTGTTTATCTGTGGTTTAATTATGGTGTCCGATAATATTGAGGTAGAAATTTCTAGAAACTTGTTGTTTTAGAGGCTTGTTGGGAGAAGAGTTGTGGTTTGCTGGGCTGTTTGTTTATGCATATTGTTGTCGTTGAACCAACATTTCTCTTCAAAATCAAAGCTATTTAGAAATTACGTTAAATATCAAATTTTAAAACAGAAATGGGACTTACTGAGTTTTTAGGTTGATGACCTTATTAAGTCTGTATGTATGTGTAGGTATTTTACAAATAATATTTAAAAATAACAATTAATCCTTATCGTACCTAATAAAAAAAATATTGTCATAGATATCAAGTACGGTACTCAAAATTACAGCCTCCTTAAAACAAAACGGGCAAATGAAAAGACATAATTACATAACAAAGATAAAACAGAACATAGCCATAATAAACATCACAAAACTCCAAGATACGTACTGCTTAGATAAACATTTTAACAGACTTCGAATAAAGATTCAAATTCAAATTCAAATTTATTTATTGTTTGTTACATGTTGACAATAGATGTTATATATATTATAATAGTAGCATAGTAACATACCTATAAGGTGTACAATAGTTTATATTATTTGGATTATTCTACTAGTCTCAAAATATTACGAAATTTTTTGTTGCATCAGTTAAATCATTACAATAAAAATATGACAAGTCATTACCTTACATTATAGAATATAACTGAATTATTACATTAAAGTCAAAGTCAAAGTCAAAGTCAAAATCATTTATTTCAATTAGGCCAGAATGGCACTTTTGAACGTCAAAATAAAATTAATATTAAAAGTGAAGCTATTTGCTCATTCCAAGGTGTAGATTCCTATGGAGAAGAACGAGCAAGAAACTCCAGAGGTTACTCTTTTTCAATCAGGTTCACAATACAATTTACTAGTTACATAGTTTTGCTGTTTGGATTGTGCGAGAACAATGTAACACCAAAATCCAGTCAAAGTGATCAATAAAGAAAATAACCTTAAGAACAATAATACAGTCTGGAGCTGACCAGTCCCAGTTGACGGCGCCCGTTCACGAACATGACACGTACACCAGCACCGCCCAACTCAACCATATTGTAGGGAATCGAGCGATCCACTGCACGCGCCACCGCCAATGAAACCTTTGAGTGAGCATGACAACTCCAAGCTGACACAAATGACTTCTATTAATCTAATTTAATATTAAGTTAATTACAGGGCTCTCACATTTACATTGGTTATATAATTTAAAAAATATATACAATTTAGCAATATAGCTGTATTATTTACGATTTCATTAAAACAACAGTGTTTTTAGTTATCCTGTGGAGCCGGACTAGCCTGCATCCAAGCATTTTTATCCTCTATATATTCATTAAGTTTGTAATATGCTTGTCTACATAAAGTTTTCTTTATACATAAATTAAATTTGGATTCATTTAGTTGTTGTACATCGCCTGGTATCTTATTATAACATTTAACACAGAATCCCATGAACGATTTACTTACTTTCGCTAATCTCGAAATTGGCTGATTTAATCTATTCCCATGTCTAGTTTGATAGTGGTGTCTGTCAGACACTTTACCAAATAACTGTAGGTTTTTCCTAACATACATGATGTTTTCATAGATAAATTGACATGGAACGGTCATAATGTTGATCTCCTTAAACCTTTCTCTGAGAGATTCGCGACGACCTAGATTGTAGATAGCTCTGACGGCGCGCTTTTGTAAGATAAAAATAGATTCAATGTCAGCAGCGTGTCCCCACAGCAAAATGCCATACGACATAATGCTATGAAAGTAACTGAAATACACCAGTCTTGCCGTGTCAATGTCAGTTAACTGTCGTATCTTCCAGACAGCATAAGCTGCAGAGCTCAATCGTCCCGCTAATGATATAATGTGAGGACCCCATTGCAATTTGTCGTCTACAGTAATTCCCAGGAAAGTTGTCTCTTTTACAAACTCTAATTTCTCACCATTCAATAATATGTCACATTCGTTGCTTTTAACATTTGGCAAAACAAATCTAATACATTTTGTATTAATTTATTAAACCTTGGTCAAATTATTATATTAAAGTTATGAAACATTTCGTCAACTTTAATTTGATAGACAATATTAATCGGGTAATTAGTCAGTGGTCAGGTTGTACCACATTGGTCCAAATATTAACATTTGTCAAATGCCTAATGATGAAGTCCTTAAATAAAGAAATTAAAAATTAAAATTCGTGAATATAAGTCAAAATTATACATAAAATTGTTGTACGTTGAATATTGAATATACATTTACTGTCAGTTTGTCAGAATGCAGCTATCCCAGTGTCTTGTCATTTAAATAGTCCTTTATTGTGTAATATGCTTTATTTATCAAGAACTGCTTTAGTTTAAGTTTAAAGAGATTGATAGCTGAAATATTCTTAACACTATTTGGTATCTTATTATAAATTTTCACTCCAATTCCAAATATACTAGATTTAAATTTAATTGTCCTACATCTAATTTCTGATAATTCATTTTTATGTCGTGTACTTCTAAGCATTTCATATTTGTTGATATCACTTTTTACCATTATTGCGGCTTCATAGATAAATAATGAAGGCAGAGTTAAAATTTTTAATGTCCTGAACATGTCTTTGCATGACTCAGTCTGTTTAAGTCCCGTCATACTTCTCAGACACTTTTTTTGTGCTTTAAAAGCTTTTTCTTTATCAGTAGAATTTCCCCAGAATAGTATACCATATTTTAGTATGGAACCCACATATGCATGATAAGCGTTTAACAGTGCATTCTCGTTTACCACTTTCTTGAGCATGTAAAGGGCATAGGAATGTTGATTTATTTTTACACAAATTTGATCAACATGGAGTTTCCAGTTAAGTTCATTGTCTATATGCATACCTAAAAATTTTGTAGCGGTGACTTCGTTAATAGTTTCGCCATTATAGCTTATCTGCAACGTATTTGGTTTTGTATTTTTGTTTGTAAATGTCATGTAGTTTGTTTTATGAAGATTTATTTTTAGATTATTTCGGTTAAGCCAATTAATAATATTTCCTAATGATTTGTTTATATTTTCCTCATACGCATCTTTTCCATCGTCAGTAAAAATGGCAGTGCTATCATCCGCGAATAATATAATTTGCTGATTAATTACTTTTGGGAGATCATTTATATAAATAATAAACAAAAGAGGTCCTAGGATACTTCCCTGGGGCACTCCAAATTGGACTGTTTTTGGTTTTGACATATAAGTCTGCTCAAAGCTTGTATTAATTTTCATTCGAGTTATTTCTGTTATTTGGAATCTGTTACTTAGGTATGATCTGATGAGATTTAGTGCATTTCCTCTTACTCCATATCTCTCTAATTTAGTCATTAATATCTGATGATCCACATGATCAAAAGCTTTGGACATGTCCATAAAAATTGCGGTCAAATGTTGTTTACCGTCCAGTCCTGTCAGAATTGTCTTAAGAAAATTCATTAATGCGTCACCAGTCGATCTACCTTTCCTAAACCCAAATTGTTCGTTAGCAAAAATGTTATTGACCTCAAAGTATTTGTATAAGTTATTATAAATAACCCTTTCAAAAATTTTGGCAACAACTGGTATTAACGCGATCGGTCTGTAATATTTCATCTCATCTCTTTTTTCTTTTTTAAATATTGGATTTATAACTGTAATTTTGAGCTTGGAGGGGAACACTCCCTGTTCAAGACAAAGATTTATAATATGGCTAAGTACAGGAGCAATTAGATGTTGCTCTTTTAATTATTTTTGTGTTGATATCGTCATAGCCTGTACTGTTAGTGTTTTTTAGCATTTTTATTATTTGATTTACTTCGTGTGGGTTTGTCGGTTTTAAAAATATTGATTTGCAATTGTTATATGTCAGTGTGTTTAGAAGACTATTTCTATCCCTTTGAGTCGGCTTAATATCGTCAATGAAATAATTATTAAAAGCTTGTACTATTTCTTCCGGCGTTGTTACTATTCTATTATTTACTTTTATTTGGCTGATGTACTCTTTTGGGGTCACGGTCTTATAATTGTTTATAACTTTCCATATCGCTTTGCTCTTGTTAGTGGATGTGGTTATATAGTTATTGTTTTGTGCCGTTTGGGTTTGTTTAATAATTTTTCTTAGTCTCTTTGTATATTCTTTAAAGTACTTTTTATCTTTCGGATTTGAACTTAGTCGATACTTCCACAATAGTTGCCTCTTTCGCTTAGAGCATGTCCTGATACCTTTACTTATCCATTTTAGTTTCTTAGAGATGGGTATTCTAATTCTAATGCTAGGAAGACACAAATCGTAGATCAATTTGAATAAATCGTGGAACATGTTATAAGCACTTTCAGGGTCGCTTTGTTTGTAACATTCAGCAAAAGTCAGACTTTTAACACAATTTGTAAACTTTAAAATGTTCTCCTCACAATAATCTCTTTTTATTTTAAACCAATGTGTAATAAAGTAGCTTTTTTTAACTGGGCATCTCAACAATTGTGCTGTGTGATCAGAAAGTGAAAGTTCCAAAACTGTAGATTTCGATCCTCTTATATTATGGGCTATATTATCTATACAGGTCATACTCGCGAATCTTGTGGGTTTGTTTATTGATAATTTCAAATTGTAACTTGCAAGTATTTGTTCAAATTGTTGGGAAACGTTACTATTTTCCAGTTTATTAATATTAAAATCTCCACAAATAATTACTTTTTTGTTCGAGTAACACACTTGGTTAAACAGATTTGTAAGCCCCGTGAAAAATAATTCAATATCATACTTTTTGTTCCTAGGTGGTCGATAAACACATACTATTATAATTTTGTGGATGGTTAATTCAATGCCACTGCATTCAAAAATACCATTGATACTGAAATTTATGGCTTCAATTAATGTTTTAAATTTATGGTATGTTTTTAACAATATGCAGGATCCCCCATGTCTATTTTTTCGTGAAAACATGTCTCCTAATATAAAATTAGGTAGTTTGAGTAGTTTGCTATCTTCAATTGTCATATTATGTTCCGTTATACAAAGTATATCGACCGGGTTGCTGTTTTCACCAAACGAGTCTAATTGGACGGTAAGTTCATCTATTTTGCTTAATAAACCATGAATGTTTTGATGAAGAATGTTAATGTGCTTATATACGAAAAAAGTCAGTATTTGAGGGAGCAGTTTCATTATGTTGATAGTTATGTTCTGTCTGGGTACATTGGTCCATATTGGTATTAGTTTTAATTTCAGAGTAAAGTTTTTCCGTGATATATTCATCATATTTTCGCTGATATGTATATGTATATTATAAGAGCCACATTAAAACGGGTTCCATCACATTAGCACGAACAGACGGACAAAATACACGTGTCACATATACACATCTCATCAAAGGAGTAATTAGCAAGCGACCCTGGGTAATCATAACAGAGCCGTACTGTGCTAACTGGGGTAAATTGTGTATAAAATTTACTTGGGATGAATTGAAAACAAAGTTAAGTAGACACGAAAAGGGCATACAGGAAAATGTGGAGAATAGGGTAGATGCCTAATTATTATTTTAATGTCCGTCTGGTAGATTATTTCAAATCATTAGACACGTATTTTTTATTTTCTTACAGAAACGAATACTTTCGACGATATATTGATTTGAAATGTCGCGTGACGACACTTCAATGTACATTTGATACGTAGAAATGACGTTTCAGCCCTTACTCCTAAACTTTGATTCGTTTTATATAAGTATTGTTTTATTATACGACAAAATAAAAAAATACGTGTCATTACCTAACTTACGGACTAATTAGATTTTCATACCCTGTCATCATCTCAATTTTCTTTCACCTCAGAAGGATTTTTGCGTGTCATCATTAGACAGTTTAGTACGATTTTGTTTTACGTTGAACGATATCGAAACATTGCCGCGTTAGACGCTCTGATTGGCTTGCTCCAATAAACCAACCAATCAGAGGACTAAACGCGGTAACGTTTCAACTTCGCTCTTTTTTTTAAGGGGGGAATATCATTGAATGTCTTCTCCCGCCTGGGTTAGGCGGGATGGAGTGTCTCTTAATACCACCTCGTGCCTACTCGGATAAGTCCTTCGTGGCTCCATATCGGCATCAGCCCTATTGGTCCCCATCCGGGGTGTTCGGATGGCTCTTTAAGGCGCGCGCGGAACACGATGCGCCGTATGCTCGGGTCTGATTCGAGTTGGACGGCGAGCTACTCATGCTCACCGTCCACAGGCCCGTACTCACAATGGCCGGAGATCGTCCTGCGACCTCATTATCCTCAACCTCGCGAAATGTAAAACAATGTCGTACTCGGTCCCAAGTTCATTTCATACACATGGATAATGATGGATGAAACCAAAGCAAGTACTTGATTTCTTTTAAAGCTATTTCAGAAAAAGTTTTTTTATAAGGTACCTACATATTTTTTGAAGGTTACGTAACTGAATTTACTGTAATGGATTTTGTGGCCTAATGCATACCTATAGTACTTGCGTAGTCAAGAACAAACATTCGTTTTAAATAAAACTAGGTAATAATAATTGTAGGTATGTGGCAGCGGGACAACCTTTTTGCTATCTCCAGAGACTGAAATCATATCTCAAATAACTCCGACCCAATGTGAAATAAAAACCAAGCAACAAACTTAATAAGCATACTAACTAGATCTTAGTTTTATTTTTCAAAATTAGCAACCTAATAACAATTCTGTGAAATCGCCATCTACAAGGGATACAAGACTTCACATCTATAAACACACAGTTCAAACCACGGATATTCAAAATACTTGAAAAGTGTTTAACATGCATTTACATCTTCGACATCAATACCAGAAATCTTTAACAAACTGTTTCAAATAAATAAAACACTGCCCTCCCAACAGAAGTGAGCCAACGGGGCTCTCGCTTGTATCTTGTCAGATTTTAACATCTTTCTTTACGTGTGCTAAAGTTTACGAGCTCTGTTTACGAGTTCGTACAATGTACACGAACAGGTTAAGGCTGACAACGCGAAGATTAAGGGTTCAGGCATAAGGCTTTTTTTTTTTTTTTTTAAGGGGGGAAAATCATCGAATGACTGCCCCCGCCTGGGTGGGGCGGGAGGGAGTGTCAGACTCTTACTGACTAAAAACCACCCCGTTCCTTCTCCTGCACGTCGAGCCGGAGCCCCGGTTACCCGTTAGGTTCTCCGCGACTCCGAATCGGCATCGGCCCTATTGGGCCCCATCTGTGGTGGTCTGATGGCTCTTTGAGGCGCGCGCGGAACGCGACGCGCCGTACGCTCGGGTCTGTTTCTGGTCGGACGGGGAGCCACCCATGCTCGCCGTCCGCAGGCCCGCGCTTACGGTGGCCGGAGATCGTCCCGCGATCCCCGACGCCCGGTGTGTCCTTCGCGACGGCTGGGTTGCGAGGAGGCAGCGCTTCGCTGCCTCACGCGTCCCGCCTCCTCCAGGCCTAAGGCTTATTTACTTATTTATGTAGGTTTTTGTCGATAGCTGTTAGAGCGACTGCCGCTTAGGCACGTATATTTTTCGCCAAATGACTGAATTCGGGCATTTTGTAGTGGACAATGTCTCCAACCAGTTGATCTGGAAGTCATTGGGAGGCCTGTGGTTTTTTCTATAGCATAAGCCGGTAAACGAGCACACGGATCACCTGATGGTAAGCAATCGGCGTCGCCCATGGTCACCTGAAACACCAGAATCATTACAAGTACGTTACCGGCCTTTTGGGGATTAGGAGTTTGAGAATTGTAGGGGATTGGGGAGATTGAGAAAGGGGGGAGGGTATCTGGGCCTTCGGTAACCTCACTCACACGACGGAACACGACGCGAGCGTTGCTTCACGTCGGTTTTCTGTTCGGCCGTGGTATCACTCCGGTCGAGTCGGCCCATTCGTGCCGAAGCATGGCTCTCCTACACTTAAAATTTGATGATGTTGATAAATAGACGATGAATGGGACAAATCTCAAACTACAATATAATATGTATAGTTACAGGTCAACCCTAGAAATGGTTTATTATGAGTCACTAATTAATTCCAATTATTTATTTTTGTTTCAGACTTCACAATGATTACGTTGGCGATTTTTGTGACGCTGTCACTTTTTTCACTGGATCAGGTGAGTAAACGAATTATGTTTTTTTTAATTGTACCTACCTAGGTACTACAAGTTTTTATAAGTCACCATCTCATGATAATTGGGTAGTTTCCAGGTTATCAAAATTAAAAATCTAATTAGTCCGTCAGTTAGATAATGAAAAATATTAGACACGCATTTTTAATTTTCTCGTAATAAGTTAAAATACTTAGATAAAATGGCGCTAAGTTTAGAAGTGGGAGGTCGTTACGTCATAACGTGCTACAAAATATGACACGCTGTGACGTCACACGATATAAAGTAATACTATATATCGTCGAAATTATTTAATTTTGTGAGAAAAGAAAAAAATACGTGTCTAAAGTTTTAAATTAATGTACCAGACGGACGTTAAAATAAATTTAGAAAACTACCCTATTGTGAGCAGTCGGCCTGTACAACAGGTTTATAAATGACTACAAAGCCCTAAAAACTGAAATACGTAATAACGCCTCTTAAACAAAAAAAACAATATCCTTGTCTATCTTCATTTATTTAGCCGCCATCTTTGCCACCGATATAGGCACCAAATCAAGCGGCAGAACTGTTGAATAATTCACCGGGATGTCACTTTCATTATGTCTCACCCAGTACAAGTCACAACACACTGGTGACACACTAATTTTTTTAACATTTCACTTTTACTTGTTTATGTGTTTTTGTGAAATGGTTGATTTCGTTGTCATTGTCTGCCTCGTTGGCCGAATGGTTTGATTCCCGGGTCGGGAAAAGTATTACTGAGCTTATTATTTAAAAATATCTCAGTATTAACATAGTCTGGAATTGTGCCCAGTATATGGCAATAGGCTCACCCCCTATTACTTGGGACTCAATCATAACATAAATAGTGAAAAGTGGGTGTTACATTGTACAGTGGTATTATGTGCACCTCTGCCTACCCCTTCGGGACTAATAGGCGTGATGTTATGATCATTTGTAAGTTTATTAAAATTGTCACTTTGACGGTATGACATAATCAATTATTATTATTTTTGTTTATATTTAATAGGCCGACGTTTGGCGGTCTTAAGCTCTCCTGGTCGTAAGCGATGATCCGGTCTGCGATGGAGCACGTTTGCCCATAAGCAACCTATTCACTCAGGCCTTGCAGACGCCCTTCAGTAAACAAAGGAACTTTACAAGCATAGAATTATCTTATTTTTATCTGTTGCTCGTTGCTAAAGAGAAGAACGAGCAAGAAACTCAAACACTACTCTTTAAAAAAATGACATAGGTACAGATATAGTTTTTTAATACATGCATAACAAGGTACATGACATTACGTTATCATAATATATTAGTTTATGTAACATGCATTTGCCGGCTGCAATACTTCGGGCACAGCTGTACACTCAGTAACTACTAATTAGAATTTCGTAATCAAATATCGTGGGTGTCGTGTCCTGGTGGGCCGGAGACTTAAGACTTTTCCGAGTTATATGTACTTTCTAAGATTATTTAGACACCACGGACAAACGGTAAAGGAAAACATTGTATGGAAACCTGGGCTTATAATTTCTTATTCTAACTTGAAATCATCAACCCGCGTTGAGCAAACGTGATGACGAATGTTTAAACCTTCTCCGTGTGAGACTTTTGGTCAGCAGTGGCCACTCATAGGCTGTCAATGATGATGAAAATCAAATATTAAGCTCAAAGGTAGGCAACGGCACATATTTTAAAGGTTACACACACATTTCACCAACCATGTAATGAAACCTCCTTTATTAGGATAAGGACCTATTTCCATTCACCGAACTCTAATTCAAAGTGTATGCTACTTACTGATTTAATTATTGATTTATGAATTCCAATTAATTCATGACAGCTCTTTTAATTATTATTATAAACTTAAATTATAAACCTAATTGAATTGTGATACATTTAATTAGTAATATTTGTCTCTGATTCATTTTTGACTGATATTCTAATGCATTCCTATGTAGTGTGTGACACCTCGCCCTATAAATAAGTAGTGTAAGTTAGTTCTTGGGGACTCAATTAAAGATATTCATAAGAACAACACGTCTCCCTCATTGCTCCACATTGCATGGCGACCCTGCCAGTGCTGCCACGCGGGCAGCGCTGCGCACGAGTACAATGTTGGATATTTGCATTTGTTAAAAATAATTAAGTACCTAATTTAAGTGTGGACTAAAAAAGTGCATTGTGCCCTAAAAAAAAACAAAATGTGGATATTTTGCTGGCTGCCGGGTGTCGATGCAGCCTGATTTGGACCTGCCGGGAGCTGTTGGTGTCCTAGAGGATGGAGCCGGGAGATGTTGGCGACCAAGCGTTTGAGAGAATCTCCGCTACCCTGGGTACGCAATGTAACCGGACTCGAAAGTACTTTGTGTATAAATGTTAAGTGTATTAGTGTAGTTAAAAAGTGAAAATGGGCACCAATATATAGAACTGTAGTAGTAAGTTAAACATAATTGTAATAGGCCCCACGTATGTTATACGTTAATTTAAGTTATATCACATAATTTTAATCATTTTAGTTATAAAATATTATTTTACACTAGATATAATTCACGCCTGTTGACAATCTTCTCAATAACTAGTACTTTTTTATGTTGAATAATTGTTGTAAATTAGAGAATTTTAAATTTCATAGTTCGCTTGCATTAATCAGATTAAAGGAATGTTCCCATGCCCATATAGGTAAATGATGTCATACCGAGTGTCAGATTGTATTGAAAGAATCGTGTTACTTGACACCGATTAACAATTACAACTACACTTTGGTTTTGATCATACATACATAACATCACGCCTTTTATCCCCGAAGGGGTAGGCAGAGGTGCACACAGAAGTAACACCCACTTTTCACTATTTATGTTATGAGTCCCATGTAATAGGGGGTGAGTCTATTGCCATATACCGGGCACATTTCCAGACTCCGTGCTACTACTGAGAATTTTTAAAAACCCAGTAATACTTTACCCGACCCGGGAATCGAACCCGAGACCCCTTGCCCGGCAGTCGCACTCGCGACCACTCGGCCAACGAGGCAGTCTTTGGTTTTGTCTTATGAAATAAATAAATTAGATGAATGAAGTTTGATATTAGTTCGGCTTTGGAATGTGTTCATTGTTTGTATAAGTATGTAAGTTTGGTTTTTAGGTAGTTTGGAATAACTTGGTATACAAGTTTTGGCGTATGACTGAGGGCTGATCACCTAAAGACAACGTAATATTTTGTAGACCAAGCAATTCAATTAGATTGTGTTTATGTTAGGTTTGATAGTTGAAGGATAAGTTAATAATAAATATAATAGGTACACATGGTAAGGTACAGTTTAGTGTTCTTGTCCTTAATTTGATCATGGTGTAGACGAGCTCTCTCTGTGAAAATTATTGGAGATCATAAGAATCATTTATTGACACTAAATTTTAAAATAAATATAGAAATGATTAAAAGTAAGCACAAGTATAATAATGAAATGAAGAATGATAAATAAATATAATGAAATAAATATAATTAATGAACAGGTACCGGAGAGTCCTGTATAAATATAATGTGCTTACATGTGTATGTACCTTACGATTATAATAAAGAAATATTTAAGCAAAATAGAATGTATTATGTGTACCTAGATATAGAACAGTGAGTAAGAGATTATAATAAGTTGAAAAAGAGATAACAGTTGTAAGTATTATGATTACCTATTTCAGTTGTAAGAATAATTTACCAAATTATTTTCATAATATACCTATAACTTGAATCGTAAAATGTTAACAGTGCGAATATTTTAAGAAATAATTATGTATGTTTGATGTAATGATCAAAAAAAAAATTAAAATATATTTTTTTTCCAAAAATACGGGGGAGGTGTAGTGTGTGACACCTCGCCCTATAAGTAAGTAGTGTAAGTTAGTTCTTGGGGACTCAATTAAAGATATTCATAAGAACAACACGTCTCCCTAATTGCTCCACATTGCACCTATTAAGTATATAGAACAAAGCTATCTGTACATCTTAAATAATATAACATCCTTGTCACGTACTATACCTTTGTATAGCAAATAAATTCATTTTATTGGTTGATTAATTACTGAAAGTCTGACACTCCGTCTCGCCTAACCCGATGCGGGCGAAGCCAGTATATGACTTCCCCCCTCAAAAAAAGCGTTAGATAATAATTCTCGTAGCGGTTGCGACAATATTCCCTGCACTCAATCATAAAGACAGCTGTATTCTAGAACAACAAATCGTTGAACACCAAATTTATCTTGGCAATATTCTCATCACTTATACAAGAAAATAGCATTCTTCTACAACACAACTAATTTTATCTTTACAGGTGGAGTCAGCCAAACAACAAGTGCAGTTATCAGACTCCTACCTCCCAGTCGCGATGCAGATTATATCTCACATCACAGATCAGATGGCCTTCGAGGTCAAAGAGGATACTACTCCGAGGCCAACCACGAAACCTACTCCTAGGCCTACAACTAAGCCTACTCCGAGGCCCACCACTAGGCCGACGACCTCCAGACCGTATGTGACCAACAAACCCATTAACAGTTGGTGGAGTGGTTTTACAACAAAGAGGTTACCTTCAGCTTTTGTATATACCTATTGCATTTTTAACACATAATTTTCACTTTTCGGGTTCAATGGACAAAATGTTTTGGCAATAATATCTTACACGGTAAATAGATACCTTTATGGTATTCAACTAATAACGTGGATGAAGCGTAAAATACATAGATTTACTAATTGATTTACTAGAATACTCGGTTCTATTTCTGTTCGGACAAATTAATGGTGTTACTATGTCATTTTTTTATATTTTTCATACGTAATTTTATATTCTATGTTTTAGCTCTAGAGTAACTTTTAACATTTTTGATTGCACGGTTGGCGGGGTAGCTGGGCAAACGGCTGCCCCGCAACGTGTCGCGATTCGATTCTCGCACGGAGCAACTCTAAGTATGATCCACAAATTGTTGTTTTGGGTCTGGGTGTGATGTGCATGTGATACTGTATACGCACCCACGACACAGGAGAATTTTTTCCATATAATACATCGGCCATAAATCCAAACTCCATATTTAAAAATCACCAATCTGTTGCTCCATTACAGAAAACCCAAAAAAAAAACAAAAGAAAACTTGTCACGTTGCCAAATAAAAAAAACACAAAACAACAACTCAATATATTTCCGCAGCTCCTTATATTACGGTGTTTTACTTTTTAAATTCATATCGCGTATGGCACAGGTAACGGTTTGATCAGGTCTCTGCCAAGTGGCCGTGACGTCATCACTCTTCAAACAACTAAACCAACTCGTTCATTGAAAATTAACATAAAATTTAAGTTTTTACCTATTCTAGCAGTTTTTGTACTGAGAGAGAAAGTAAGTTTGTCTAAGTCTTGATTCTGTAGGTGGTAAAGTTTATTTTAATTATACCTCTATTATAACATAATTTTAAGATTTTTGTAAATATTTTATTTTTAGGCACTAATGTTTTAGCAGGTTTATGGTTTCTGTAAATATCAATTTGTACATAATATATTAAAGAACAAGATTATTTAAGTTACTACACACGCACACACACTGACCTACTCAGACACACACATTTACTTACTGCTTGACATACAAAAAACTAGAACCTTTTGATGAAAGACATCAATTGTAAAACAAACTCACTAACCAACAAAAAACATATTTCCAGGACAGAAATGACGACACCATTCCACAGACCAGGATTATATGCTCCACCTTCTCCTCCGAAGCCCTACAGCTACAGCAGATTCTCCTGGAACCCGCAGCAGCACCGCTTCGTACTCCTGCCAGTAGAACACCACGCCCAATACACCATCCTTCAACCCCAAGAAAAGAGGACAGAAGAACCTCTCCTATCCATCCATCAGGACCAAATAAAGCCTCTAATGGAGCCAAGTCCAGAATCGGCCCCATATCTTCCACCCCACTATGACGTCAAAGTCTCCAGCCGTTCTGATGGCTACGTCATTGATGACATCAGCGAAGAAAGCCTCCAATACTTGTCTGATGATGTAAGGGAAATGATAAAGATGGCCAAAGACCCTCATGATGATAAGGTGGTCGATGTGTGGGATGGAGTCAGGCAGGGCAACCAGCCTGTGACTACGAAGGCGAAGCTGTCGGCTTCAAACTTGAGGCTGTTGCTGCTGTATGACCTGCTGAGCAGGGACGCGAAGAGACAGAGGCTGTCAGATTATAGTGTGAGTAGATTTATTGTTTGTTTATTTAATGCCAGTTATATTATTGACTCGCGTTCCCGTGGTTTAAAAAGAAGCCTACTAGCCTTAATCAACCTGATTCGATCGACCCCTTCAGCCGTTTTGACGTGTTTCGATTCTAAACATATTCACATTCTAAACATTCGATTCTAACAAACATACATTCGCATTTATAATATTATTAACGTTAATGTGGAACGAAAGATTGAACGACACCTTAAATTGTGGTAGTCTCCTCAACTGCTGCTCAATATTTTCGACATGGATAACAAACCTTATTGTGTGTGAAATACGTATTAGAGGTACAATACATTATCATCATCTCTTTAAATTACTTTAAAACGTTTAAAAAGCCTAATGCTATTGGTTTTATGTGGCCAGGAAACCGAAACAGAGATTTTGTTCGGTAGCCACTCTAACCTTACGTTTATAAATATACATCTAACTAGGTACTGAATCGATTCTGTACCTAGTTATATGGCATTTCTTACAACTATAGAATATACCTTGCTAAAGACTAATTCATAAGCCCAATTTATGCCACCAAAGAGCCAGTAGACCACCACGGATGGGGCCCAATAGGGCTGATGCCGATACGGAGCCGCGGAGAACCTAACGGGTTACCGGGGCTCCGGATCGAAGTTCAGAAGTAGGAACGGGGTGGTTTTTAGTCAGTAAGAGTTTGACACTCCCTCCCGCCTCACTTAGGCGGGAGAAATCATTCGATGATTTTCCCACCTTAAAAAAAAGCCTAATTTATGCCAGAAGACATTATTTTATGCGGACGAAGTCGAAGGTAACAGCTAATGATACATCTTTATTTATATACTTACTTTCATTTGTTCTATATAGGTAGTCTATTTCCGTAATTTAGTACAATCCCACTCCGAACTTAAGTCACTCGTCAAAATATCCGCGTCTTGCATTTGACGGGCACATCTTATACAGGCGACGTCTGTGACAGTTGTGACACTCAAACGAGGGTTTATGTAATTAAGGGTAGTATTATATTTCGTTGCAATGTCAATGTCTTTATTACCAGGAAATATCATTATTATTTTATTTGTAACTCTAGCAGTGTGATGTTAAAGTTAATTTTAGAATGATGTGATATTCGGTATGTTGTAAAATATTTGACTTTTATTTAAATCTATACTTTCAAGGAAAAAATAATAGAATTCCTTTTCAAGTATTGATTCTTCTCAAATCTTCACCTTAATGAAACATTGAAACGGTTCATGTAATAAACTTGAAGTGCTGAAGTTTGTTTGTTTAGTTACCCACTAAAAATGTGTAATGTTAAACTTGGAACATTTTTATTTTTGATTGACTAAATAATGACGAAAGATTTTTATTTAGAATTAAATTATTAAGTCATAACATAACACGACCGTTTATCCCCGAACGGTTAGGCCTAGGTAGAGGTGCATTACGGCACTTAATGCCACTGTACAATGTAACACCCACTTTTCACTATTTATGTAATGAGTCTGAGTCCCATGGACTGCCTAGGAAGCCGAGTGGTCGCAAGTGCGACTACCGTGCAAGGGGACTCGGGTTCGATTCCCAGATCGGGCAAAAGACTACTTGGTTTTAAAAAAAATCTCAGTAGTAGCACGGAGGCTGGAAGTGTGCCCGGTATATGGCAATAGCCTCGCACCCTATTACATGGGACTCATAACATTAATAGTGAAAAATGGGTGTTACATTCTAAAGTGGCATTTAGTGCCGTAATGTACACATTATTTTCGGGATATTCGGGGATAAAAAGGCGTGATGTTATGTTATGTAGTCCCATGTAATAGGGGTGAGTCTATTGATCAGACAAGCTTATCGGGATGATATATAGTACTAGTCGTGCTAGTTTACTATGACTTTCATAAAATTATGATAAATTACGTATTTTTTAAAGTAAAGATAAAAAAAACATAATTACAACAAGGCTATAAAAGAAACAAAGGCGAGTGACTTTGCTAACTAGAGGTATAGCTATTTTTCAAAATTGTTAGTTATTCATTGTCTTAATTTTCTTCCTAATTCAAAACTTTAACAATATCTAAATTAAGCTGATTAAAATCAGCTAGTTTTTTTGGTTTTATAAATTATTATTCAAAACTTGAAATAGAAAATTCTAAATGATCATTTTGTTATATGTTCTTTTTTTTTAAACTTTGCCCCACACAAGGATCGTCTCCTGTGTCGTGGTTGCGTTTACAAACATACAAGTTCACATACACATGACACCCAGACCCGAAACAACAATTTGTGGATCACACAAAGTGTTGTCCCGTGCGGGAATCGAACCCGCGACACGTTGCACGGCAGCCGGTTGCCCAGCCACCGCACCAACCGTGCAGTCAAATTTGATTTGATTTCAGTTCGTTAATTGTGTATTTGTATTTTTTTGCAATATGAATAAATACTCAATTCTCTGATGAATTAATAAAAACCAAAGTTAGTAAGTTAGTTCAACTCGCAAGCCAGAAGATCTTCTAGCTAAAAGGATTTCAAATAAGAACGATCTTTTGCCTCTGACTGAAAATAAAGAAAAAAACCCAGAACTAAAACGTTAAAAAAATACCTCGTTAGCTGAGTGGTCGCAAGTGCGACGCCAAGCAAGAGGTCTCGAGTTCTATTTCCGATTCGGGCAAAGTATTACTGTTTTTTTTTAATCTCAGTAGTAGCACGGAGTCTGGAATTGTATCCGGTATATGATAACAGCCTCACCCCCTATTACATGGGACTCATAACATAAATAGTGAGAAGTGGGTGTTACATTGTACAGTGGCATTAAGTGCCGTAACGTGTACCTAACCAACCCCTTCGGCGATAAAAGACTTGATTTCATGTTGTATACCATTGTACCTACTTACTTATTTAAATATACATATTTACTTTGTTCTAAATACATATAGATATCTAAAAACCGCAATATTTTTAGACAAAACCTCCAATGAGTTTGTTATTCTAACATTTTGCAAATAACAATAAGTCAGGCAAACCGCCCACAGTTCATAAAGTATCGAATTAAGTAAACACATCGCGGTCAATGTTCCGACCATTTATTTCTGTTATTTATTAGTTCGATCGACGAGATATGCTAATTGTAATACCGACCTACTCCCAAATTGAATCAAGTAATACTAGCTATGTTTTGTGAATTTGCTCGTCGAGTCGTTGTTAACGATCCTAGTATTCTGATACTAATATTCAAAAAGCAAACGAAATCAGGACGTACGTACTAATGAAAGAGGTCATAATTAAATGATAAGAAATCACTGTAAGGGGTAGACCCTAAAGGGTTAGTGTTAAAATATGTACCAGTCAAATATTATATGCTAATTAATAGTCAACTTAGGCTCATTTTCACCAACCTCTTCCAAATTTTAACGAGCCCTAAGCCAAGATAAGTGACACTTAACGATATTTGCTTTTTTACTGACCTATTACTGACACCTAAAGGTAAATGGTTAAGTAGTTTAAGTGCACGCTACGTAAGCCTTCAAATTCAAATCTATCGTCTCAACGAATGAGTAACAGAATCCAGCTCACCACAATAAACAAATGAATAATGGCAGATATTTCAACGCAATCATTAGGCGATGACTTGACGATGTTATTGACATCAGACGTTATAGATGTGAATCTGGGTTAATGATTTCAATATTTTAATGGCAATTAACTATATCAGTGGATAAACCACTTAATAATTTAAAACATATCTACATTTCAACTCTTGTTATTTTTGATTAGTGATTACCTATTGCAATTGGGTAGTTGCCAGGGTAAGAAAATTATTTGGAGTCGCGGAGATACTAACGGGTTACCGGGGCTCCGGCTCGACATGCAGGAGAAGGAACGGGGTGGTTTTTTGTCAGTAATTTTTTTTTTTAAGGGGGGAAAATCATCGAATGACTGCTCCCGCCTGGGTTAGGCGGGAGGGAGTGTCAGACTCTTCTTGACTAAAAACCACCCCGTTCCTTCTCCTGCACGTCGAGCCGGAGTCCCGGTTACCCGTTAGGTTCTCCGCGACTCCGAATCGGCATCGGCCGTATTGGGCCCCATCTGTGGTGGTCTGATGGCTCTTTGAGGCGCGCGCGGAACGCGACGCGCCGTACGCTCGGGTCTGTTTCTGGTCGGACGGGGAGCCACCCATGCTCGCCGTCCGCAGGCCCGCGCTTACGGTGGCCGGAGATCGTCCCGCGATCCCCGACGCCCGGTGTATCCATCGCGATAGCTGGGTTGCGAGGAGTTTTGTCAGTAATAGTCTGACACTCCCTTCCGCCTCACACAGGCGGGAGCAGTCATTCGATGATTTTGTACCCTTAAAAAAAAATCCTATGAGCCCGTGGTATCATGTGTCAGGACATGGCTTTCCCACACTTAAATCTTTCCTTTACGAAACAAATAAAGTTACTTATTTATAGTTGATTTAAATATGGTAAATGTCAGTAAATAGAATATTCTAGAAAGATCCAATATTTGTACGCAGCTGATTGTATAGCGCTGTGCTGGAAAATATCTTATTTGTTCAAGTCCTTCATTTTCTCACAATATATCGAATTTCCTGATAAGTGTGGGACGTGTTTCCATTGATTACAGTTTTATTCCGTGCTTTAACAATGTTTGTCAGTTGTCTACCTCGTTTGTTAAGTGGCTAATAGTGTCGAAAAGCTAACATAAATTTTGTTCTAAAATGAGAAAAATGTAATAAAATCTCGTCTTATATTAAAATATTTAAGATTTATACCATTCTTCAACGAAAACACTATGAAAACGAGCCTGACTTTATCTTGAAATTTGAACAAAACAAGGAGGTTAGCAATAACCTGTCTCCGGTCAGCGAACACGAGCTTGATACGATTCGGTGAAGTTTTTACAGCAGGTTCTATCTGTAGCAAAACTAATAATAGTAAAGGTCCTTTACTAAACAATCTTTACTATAACTTGCAAATACCGACCCTACAGATATACAAATAGAGCATAAAAGAATAATAACAATATTATTGATGCCCTAAATTTCTTACATAAACAAGGTAATCTTTTACTTGGTCATAGTCGGGACGCTTTATGCCTTTACGAGGTCTTAAATTGTGTTCCCATACATTGACCTCATGGATCTTTATATCATCGTAAATAACAGCGTTTAAGACTTGTTTGGAGACCCTCAATGTTTTATTAGAAGGTTCACCGGCTTAATTCGGTCTCATCATCTGTAACAGACTGAAGATTCAGTCTCTGTTAAAAAACTTCCATCTTATTCTTAAGCATCTGCTTTCCCATGCTCTACATATTTGTCAAGCGATTTGAGACTTCCAATTCCACAGTTGTGTATAGTCATCAAGCGTGGGAGAGCCATGCTTCAACAAGAATAGACCGGCTCGAATCCTCAAATTTCCTAATCTCCAAAAGGCCGGTAACGCTCTTGTAATACCTCTGGTGCTACAGGTGTCCATGGGCGACGCCGATTGCTTACCACTAGGTGATCCGTCTGCTCGTTTACCGGGCTATTCCATAAAAAGGATCCATTCCATGCAGTCTTCTATATATATAGAATTTAGTTTGAATGATCAGTAACCACGTTTTTGGCATTTGGTCGTGGTCGTGATCATCAGTTTTGATTTGAGCGGTAATATAAGTACTTTATGGCAACTTGAAGTGCGCTTTTATTAATATATCATCGCTTTTTTTATTTATTACAGACGTATTTCTTTATTAAAGTAAAATGTACATAATAATATGTAGGTAAATCTCTGGTTCCTGCACAGTAGAACAAGAAACAAGACCTCTAACATAAAATCGTCCCAAAACTAAATAACATGACTTTGACAGTACTTTAAAATGTATTAATGGTCCTTCTGTCTCTTGTTCTACCTAATACTAAGGTCTCGTCATACAAATAAGTTCTTAAACATATTTACGAAGATTCCACCCTGTTATGGTACTAATAAAGTCGTTTATACTTTGAATATTATTCTGAAATATGTATCATTTTATGACGATTTTATAGCGTAATCTCTACCCTTGTTCAGACTAGTTATTCAATTTTATTTAGCCGAAGAGAGGCATAAATTTTGAATCGTATGGCGAATAAAATATTATTTTGTAACAATGTAGGTACCTCAGTAAGTAACTAAGGATCATTAAAAGTGCCTTTAGCTAATTTATTAATGTAAGATTTCTGCAGAAAGTCGACAATGTTACGTCATTTATATCACATCATTAATTTATTCCATGACAGACCGCTGCAACTGCTGGACTATATGAGCTTCCCCTACCCTCTTATGTACATAGGTTTGCCACAATCTCTACACTCAGTGGACAGATTACACTTACATTTACATAACATAACATCACGCCTTTTATCTCCGAAGGGGTAGGCACATTACGGCACTTAATGCCTCTATACAATGTAACACCCACTTTTCACTACTTATGTTATGAGTCCCATGTCATAGGGGGTGAACCTATTGCCATATACCGGGCACAATTGCTACCACAGACTCCGTGCTACCACAAAATTTTGTAAAAACCCAGTAGGTAATGCTTTGCCCTACCCGGGAATCGAACCCGAGACCCTTTGCCTAGTCGCACTTGCGACCACTCGGCCGATGAGGTAGTCAGGTGACACTTAGTAGGATAGTATTTCATTTTAAACCGTTCAGGTTTTTATCAGATACTGTTGCTGCTTAATCTCTATCAAATGATTGTGTGATCGCTTAGTCAAACTATTAGTATAATAGTATTGTAACAGTACCTACATACAATCACTCTTCTCGTCCTAAGTTCTTCGTTAAAGAACGACATTCTTGATGTAGGTAACAATATATCTATTTCCTAACAATTCTCATTCTCCTTTCCAGGGTTTCTCTCCAGACGTGATGAAGGCTCTAGTGGCGTCATCTAGCGGCGGTGTACGGGAACAGCTCAAGATGGCGCTGGCCAAGATGGTAGAACGACATGACTGTGGACATGAGTACGCCAACAACAGGGCCAGGGAGATGGTAGAGGAACTGGGCAAGGACGAGTCTGGAATATCCACTGATCTTCGGTATCTGCAACCTTTAATTTATAACTATTAAGGTTTGAAATGGTATGGAGTTGTCTGTCTTTGTTGAATTTGAAAATATAGATATCACATGGTTTTTATGGAAAGCATTAAAATATTGTATAGAGGTAAATTCGCAACATCCTACTTTGGTTGCTATTTTTAAGCATAGTAGGTATCTCCTCTTTATTTCGGTCAAAAATAAGACATCCTTTTCTTTTAACATCAAAGAAAATTGGACCGAGTTATTGAGTATTTAATGTTCTTATAATAACTATCGTGAGACATACTAAATTAACTAAATATCGCGGGTTACTCACGAGAATATACTGAGAAAAGCTCTGCTAGTTTCTAACCTACTAATTCAGTAGGCTGCGTGACTTCGCCGCGACCGCGCACACTGCTCATGAGGTCTTCCTCACCACACCTTCCTCAACCACAGTAGTAACTCTAGTTACTTATTAACTTATTTCTATGCTAGACTAATTGTCCCACTAATTAAACAAGGGCAGACAGTCCCATGACAGAAATATGACATCACTAGGTTTGGACATTTTTGTAAATGAAACGAAGTCATAAACGAGTTGAATGGAAAATAACCTCAGAACAGAATGATGCATTTATATGTATAAAAAAGTATTTATCATAGATATAGGTAACTATTTTATATTGAGACAGTACTATTCATAACACATTTGTTTTAGATACGAAACGAAAAAAATAATTTTACTCGCGTCACTCCTTATTTCATAGGACTATAAAACTAAATTATTATGTTTTCGGCTTTCTCACGTAATAATTTGACGAGGAACTCGACTAGTTTCAAGCCATGCTAGAGGCTCATATTCATGAGCAGCATTTCGCGACCCGCGACGCGGCGACTGTCGCGCTGATACTGGCTACTCGAGTCTGCGGGCCCAGCGCGCCCTTTGCCGTGATTCACGCGTACTTTCCTTTATTCGTGGTATCGGCGACGGCGGCGCGCGTGACACAGACTCGCCCGCCGGCAGCTGCGTTGGGGTTGGGTTCGAATCCCGGGTCTACGCTAAAACAGTGTTACATAAAACTGAATGACAGGACTATAAAACTGTTGAAATATGCTTGCTTGAAAACTCCTTGGCATTGTTTTGTTTCTCCATAAAAATAACATTTTCTTAACGGTTTAATGGCACTTAAGTATAAGTTCCATTGATCAGCGAGTAAGCTTATTGCCATACACAAGGCATTGTCTCTAAGCCCCGTGGGGTAATTAAAACTGAAAAATTTTTGGGAAAGTAAAATTTTCGCGCCCGGGATGGGCCTCGTAAGTATAGTGAACTGTTTGTTACATAGATGCAACGACAATGATAATGTTCTACATCTAAAATATCATTATTTGTGATTTATGAATAGTACTATAATTTAATTGTACGTGATAAAAATAATTAAGATCAACGAATTTATATGTAGTGTATACTTACTAATTATAGTTTTAAAAGAGCATTTAATAAAAAAATATTCGTATTATTTAGAACCTATCTACAGATTACGAGAAATAATTTTATGAATTCTAAGAAATACTCAACAACGATTAATTATGATATTATTTAGTAAGTACAATACAATATGACAATAATAAAAATGACAATATCTTAAGTACATACTGTGTATTACCAAATAAAAATTTGATAAATTAAATGTAGTTTCATTAAAGTGTGTTAAAGGAGTTTTATAATGAAGTAACAAATGAAGACTGACCTTCATCTTACAGGGGTAGCACAATTATTCTGTAAGATGTCAATACCAGCTCTCGAAGTTAGCTAGATCGCATTCTCGTCCGTCATTGGTCGAGATTATTGTCACAATAAATGATATAGCGAACCATTGAGTTCATTTCGAGAGTTCCAATTGACATATTCAGAATAGCCTAGCCTGAGATTTTTACTTAGGTGCCTAAGTAAAAATCTCACATCTTTCTTCCCAAAAAAAGGAGGCCTTCAAAGTCAAAGTCAAAATCTTTTATTTCAATTAGACCAGAAAGACACGTTTGAACGTCAACAAAAAAAAAATAAAAGTGAAGCTATTTGCTTCCAAACATACGCCTGTCATCAATTCAGAAAAATATGGTGACCATTAATTGTATGAAGATTTACCTCTACCTATCACCTCTTCGGCTCTTACATGCAATCAAACCATCTCCCATAACCATCACTTCTAAACCACATCCAATATAAAAGTACGAATTAAAAAATCAATTCTCAATACCGACCCAATCAAAACAAATCAAATGTCCCACTGACAATAATGGAAATGTCAACAATAAAGTAAAAACAAAGCAACGAATATCTGACCCGAAAAATACCAATCAACAAATACGGATCGGATTAGAAAAAAATGATTTAAATGAATCTGGTTCCCATCAAGCCTGGGGGCCTGGGGGCCTGGGGGCCTTGATTCGTAAATCCAATTACTGTAAACCAGTCAATCGAGAGGTTATGCGATTAAAATAAATAGGTTTCTCTCTGTGATCAAGTTATTTGAGAATGGTGGGCTGTATGTCCTATATTTTAGGAAACCTGATAGACTGAGTACCTATTATATTAATGTGTAGGCTAAGAAGTCTACACATTTAACAGGGACTGGGCAGCAGAGTTATAACTTGAATCCTTTAAAATTACGGTCCCCAACTCGCCTGTCAAATGCGGAAATTTTGGAATACGTTCTTATGGAGCCTGAAATCAGCAATGGACTATCACGGATGATGATTGTGAGACGTAATTTTAGAACCTACCCGGCTATGGCGGTGCAAACTAAAACAATAAAAACTGATGTTGATGTCATCGTTAATTCAAGGACTCAATTAAGACAGCAGCGACATCTAGTTATAGCTAAATAAATGTTAAACATCTTCAGTGTGTAGTAAATTTAGTAGCTGTAGGTGCGGGTCTTAAAATTATTGTTAAGACTTTTTTATGTCATCCAAATACTTTCATGTCAAATAACTTTTATTATTGAATTACATAGTATAATAAGTATTCTACAACATATAGATAATATTAACATTTAATGTAAATAAAACCAAAGTGTAACAACTAAAATAGTGCTTAAAATTAATAGTCGACTTTAAACCGGTGTCACCTTTAGACTCAAGGTCGTCAAATAAATCATCAGATTTAAATTATTTAAACGTAATTATAAGATCTTATTTCTTGGCAAACAATAACTGAGATCTTAACATCTGATGCTTCGTATTTAATTATAACAATTAATCCTGTCTAAGATAGGAGGGATCAAGGACTTTTAAATTGTTGGCTATGTCTCATTTCATATTCGAATTTTCAGTCGAATTTTAATGGTTTTAATTGAAAAATATTGCAACGCCTTCTGTTTTAAGTTATCACTGAAACATTTGGTATACCTGCTATGAATACAAGTTATATATTATTTAATTAACTTTTACCCGCCGCTTAGCCGCGTATTCCTATTTTATTCCATGGAAGCATTTAATCGGGATAAACAGTATCTTATTATATCCGCTTTCCGTGCTAGGGATCTCGAGTTCGGAACCCACTAAATTCATCATTCTCTTTTTGTGAATGTTTGTAAAGTATGATAAAATTAAATTGATCGACAGTAATAAATAAATTAAGCAAAAGTTTCTACTGCTACCAAGTACATAGTAGTCAATAAAAGAAACTACGAATAATTCTCACAAATACAACAGTTACATACAAGTGCTAACAGAGGGCGCTGTGAGATTCACAATAAGCATGGATCCATATAACAACATAACACATCGGAAATTACAAAAGACTGGATCTCTAAGTAACTTGACTGATATAACAAATGACGACGAAGAAACATTATTTGACACTATAATGTTAAGTATACCCGACAGCCTACATAATCAAGGTGACAATGACAGAATCAATGAACTGAATGAACAAATAAAAACACTAAATATGCAGCTAATGAGTGCTCACCAAGAAATTGACAACTTAAATAACGAAACCTTCCGATTAAAGACGGATCTACAAAAATCCTTAAAAAATATTGAGACTTGTAAAAAAATATGCCTCACGCCCAATAGGAAGAATACGCCACCAATATCAACTCGCAAAAAAAAACTCCTTGCATCAAAGCAAAACATTATCACCGATTGCGCCAAAAATTAAAGATACTCCTCAGAAAAAAACAAAAGTACTCAACAATGAAAGCCAAACAGTAGATCTGACTACAACCGCTATGCACAATAAGAGTACACAAACAACTCCCAGCAAAATTGAAGAACACACTATTCGGCCCCAAACTAAAAACACTGTACATAATAATATTAATAAAGAAACAATAACAGGAATCACGCAGTCTAGGCGAAAAAATAAAATATGTATCCTAAGCAGCAATACAAAAAGAAGATTCCTATCCACAATTCAAGAGGTATACTCAAATAACTCACACTACTGCCATTACTTAAAGACCAATAGTCATGCGATTGAACTGATACGCGATATGAAACTCAAAATTAAAGATTTCAACTTAAGGGACTACTGTATTCTTCATATCGGAGAAAATGACATAAAAGGGGAAAATCCTATACCTCTATACAAATGATTAATGAATAAGAGCAATCTTACAAAAAGTAAACCACACAAATATAATTATCTGTGCAGCTACCTATATTACTGGTGCTCCAATTTATAACTTCAAAGTAGAGATGTTTAATAATCTACTGCACCTGGATATTTTGAACAATAAATCTGCGTACTTCTTCGATAGTAATCGTGACCTATCACTTGACATGTTCTCTTACAGAACAGGTAAAGTTACTAACTACGGGATGAAATGCATACACGATCGAATTTTGGACAACATAATTATTGATCTAGATCAATTTGACCAGGAGGAAACAATAATAATTAATAGATCTGAAGACAACAATTTTAACAATACTAACAAAACTGACTTTTTTCGTGTATAACCACATATTTATAATGCATCAAAATGTTAACGGCCTAATAAGTAAGTCGGATCTACTGGGTGTACATCTAAATGAACTGTCGGAAGAAGGTAAGTCAATTGATGTCATATGTATTACAGAGCACAACATGAAGACAGGTGACCCGATGGTCACCGATGGTCACAGTGTCGATGACACTTACACATCCCCAATTACACACTGGCAACTTCCTACGACAGAAACGATAGAAACGGAGGCTCGTGCATTTTAGTCAAAAACTCACAAAATTTTGAGGTAGTCAACTTAAAAAAATGGACTATACTCCATGTAATAGAATGTTGTGCGATAAAACTTATTTCCCACTTGATCACAGTTATATGCATTTATAGACCTCCAAGCAAAAACAAAAATAAGTTTGATACGTTTTTAATTAATCTTGATACAATGTTAAACGAAATTTTGCATAAGCGTAATAATAGGATAGTACTCTGCGGAGACTTTAATATTGATATTTCTAGAACAAGTAGAATCTCTAGCACCTTCCAAAATGTATTGCAAAGCTTTATAGCTTCCCAATACATTTTGAGAATGAGGTTATCCTCATTCTGGGCACTCGATCACCGACACGCCTATGTAGCGGAACCTGCATCGACAACATTATCCATAATGTGAGGGGGAGCAGATGTGAGATCAAGGAATTAGCTATATCTGACCACACAGCTCAACTCTTAACGTGTAGGGTCAAAAAAACATGCGTATTATCACACTGGTTTATATATAAACGCGACTTTAGTGACGAAAATATGAAAAAAATCTACGAATGCATTCAAAATATAACTTTTTACGAAGCATTTATGAGCCACGAACCTAATGATGCAATTAATGAGTTCTACGACATATATAAACTATTTTATAACTTGTGCTTTCCGATCAATAAAATAAGGATCTCAGTAACAAAAAAAACAAAGTGGGTAACAGCGGGAATCAAAAAATGCTCTAAGCGAAAAAGAGACATACTGTGGGAATACCGAAAATCACCTAGCTTCAACAACAAAATTAAACTAAAACTATATACAAAGAGATTGAAGCTGATAATTAAGCAAACACAAAAAGTACAAAATAATCACTTTATAAATCTTTCCGAAAACAAGAGTAAGGCTACGTGGAACATTATTAATAAACAGAAGGAAAATAATCCAAATGTAGGAATTAACCAGATAAAAATTGACAATAAAGTTATTACTAATCCAGGACAAATATCAGAATCGTTTAACCAACATTTTCAGAATCAAAATGATTCTCACAATGACATTAACTATAAAAATATATTGACATTTAACACGAATTCTAATTCTATATTCATGATACCCACAATACCTGATGACATTATAAAAACAATAAATTCATTAAAAAATACCAATAGTGTTGGATATGATGATATATCCACCAAGGTAATTAAAGCTACCTCTGCTATTATTGCACCGGTACTCAGTCACATCATCAATAATTGCATCGAGAAAGGCATATTCCCAGAAAAACTGAAAACCTCAGTAATTATACCAATATTTAAGAAAGGTGACAAACTCGACCCTGATAATTATAGACCAATAGCACTTATCCCAGTATTCTCTAAAATATTTGAAAAAATAATTCAAAAAAACATATATTACTTTCTAGAAGCTAACAAACTTATAATAAGAGAACAATATGGTTTCAGAAAAAATAAAAGCATAAATTCAACTATCTATGAGCTAGTGGAATGCGCCCTTACGAACATGGACAAGAAAATTCCCATGGTTGCATTGCTTATGGATATGACTAAGGCCTTCGATCATGTTAGTCATGAAATCCTACTGATGAAGTTAGAAAAATATGGCATTAGAGGCAACACTCGTGAGCTTATTAAGTCCTATCTTACAAACAGGCAACAATACACATGTATTAAAAAAATCTGTCCCTACACAAAAACCGAAATAACGCACACTTCTAAATATCGGAAATGTTTATGCGGGGTGCCACAGGGTAGTGTCCTCGCACTACTACTATTTATAATTTACATAAATGACATGCCTAGAATAATCACCAATCTTACCTAAAGACATAATAGAAATTGACAATATTAATATATTTAAAAAACGACTACATGAATTTTTGGTAACTAAGTGCTATTATAAAATTAATGAGTATTTAGATGAAAGATGCTAGACCTGCTATATCCGATTTGCAATACCTCTATATGTAAACTTTTTGGTTTTTTTCAAAAATGTAACCAACTCTGACTATCTTAGGTGATTCTAATCAGATTAACCATAGATTTGCCTATGTCGAACGTACATATGACATTCTATACTCTTAATTTTCCTTTTAATTTGACCACTTAAATTTTTATACTAATTTTGTGCTTATCATGACATCCCATATTATTATATTCCTTAATTAAATTATGACATTTCGCATTAGGGATTAAAGCTCATGATATGACTGATGACGATGGTTCAGTGGTTTAACCCCCATAATAAATGTCTTATTCCTGTGTAGATACTTAAATGACTATTAATGTAATTTTGTTTTCTAATTTAAATTAATCTACTTATTTACTACTGTATTGCATTGTATGTCAATCATTCAAACTTTATATAACCTATGTTTACAAATAAACGATTTCATTTCATTTCATTTCATATAACCTAAGTCAGCCCATACACATATGACTATTTACTATGATGTAATATATATGTATAGCTCTATTATTTAATATTTACCTCTTTCTCTCTGTTTGCGGTTAGTTTATTCTCCGTACCTTATTATTCGCTGATTTTCTACTTAAACCCTAAGGTTGACTGGTAGAGAATGCCATATGGCATTTAGTTCGCCTTATGTGCCATAATAATATTTTGTACATAAAAGAATAAATAAAATAAAATAAAATGAATACACTGCTTGTATGCCAAATTATAACAAAATCCGTTCAGCAGTTTCAGCGTAATTGACGGAGAAACATTCAAACAAAGAAACTCACATTTATAATGTAAGTGTGATAATTTTTTTTTTTTTATTTTAGTAAGTTATTAATTAGTATAATGCGTCAAGCGTGTCTTTGCATTGTTCTTACATATGCGTACAGTATTGAAATATGTATCAGAGACATTGTAGAACATACTTTTTTAAAAGAGTAACGAATGGAGTTTCTTGCTCGTTCTTCTCCATTCGAATCTACATTTTGGAATGAGCACCTAGCTTCACCTAGCTTCACTGACGGACTGACTGACAGACTATTATTTATTTTGTATTTGTTGACGTTTCAAAAGTACCAAACTATGGTTTAATTGAAATAAATGCTTAGACTTTGACTTTGACTTTCAAAGTATCCTAATCCTTCTATATAGAAGACATCCAAACGTATCCAGCTAAAGTTATCTCCAACCACATAAAAATTAAAATTCAATCCTTAAATATGTAGATATACAACATAAAATTCTCTGAACCTTTCCAAGCATCGTTATCAAAGTAATATTTACTACACGCAATGTCAATTTATAATATTGTGTCCTGTGAAAAAGGCCACTGCAACAAGCCGCTCTCCGTGGTGTTTGCTAAGTGACATTTGTGGTCTCTGCATATTCATGAGGTGTATTCCTGGCTTGATTCGAACACGTGTAACCAGGAGCTGTGTTGTGTAATGACGGGATTGCTTACTGCATTGGTAATGGACTTCAGTGACTAGATGCGGACAGAGCAAATTACATTTATCACTACCCTTGATTCTGCATGTGGCTATTTAAGGCTTGTGAGACTCGATTAGGGAATAATTTTTACAGAGATCAGCCTGCAGTGTAATCTGGTAAGCATAAATCTTTGAATCTTCGATGTCCAAACTGCCAAGCGTGGACATTATAAATGTAGAGGTGTCTAGGAAGTCTAACAATGGACTGTCACTGTTGATTTTGATATAGGTAATAGGTTCGATTAGGTACCTATCTATAAATATTTAATGACACTGTCGTTTTAAGATATCGAATAGTAACTCCAATATCATTATTGCTTACTCAAATTAAGTTTTATTGCTCTAGATCAGCTTCAGCTAGAAAACTATATAGGGATCACAGAGTTTTTGTTAAAACTCGTACAAAATGGTAATTTTTGGAATAAAATATACCTGCACTTATTTTGTCAACTTTGCTTTATTTCACATAACTCTAGTTATAATACAAAACACTCTTACATTTACGGATATGTTTCAATCAATAAAATAAATACTTAAATTCTGACTACACGTCACTTCATGGCACCCATCGTATTCCAGTGGTTAGGCACCTCGAATTATTTACAAAAAAAGAAAAACAAAACACATAAAAAAGAAAAACAAAAGAAAACAATATTTTCAAGCAGGCACTCTTCCTATTGCTAGTTTTAAATTCTAAATAAAGATGGCAGCAGTGGTTATGGTTTTCGAATTCATTAATAACAATGGTTAAACATATAGCCTGCAGTAGATATAAAGTTGTATGAATATAAAAAACCTACAACAATTTCTAATCGGAAAACGATAAACATAGCACCATCAGGACGAGAGAGCAGATTAAAAAGCTTCACTTTAAACCATTAATTAACAATTATGAAAATAATAGTAGTAATCAACTTTGGAATGTATCAAGGTTTTAGGCACCAAATTATAACATATATATTGTCGCAAATGCAAATCGAAATAAAATTCAGTATCCATCAGTAATTCTTCACAGAAAATCTCTGACATGATGTAAATTAACTTCAACGGTCACTAGGTAATTTGGTAAAAAAAATCACTAGCCATTCCGTATTCAATGCAATTTTAATATATAAAAAGAACTATCATAAAATTTAAAGCCCTTTACTCGCCGATCCAGCAGATGCTGGCCTAAACAAAGCCATCAGGCCTCCCCACAATAACTGAATTATACTTCCTAAAACTTCTAGAATGTACACAAATGGTCCTTCTTTGGGTTTCGCTACTGCGTCTGTGCTATCCCAGCCGAAGCTGTCATCATCATCATTCCACGTGTCATTCTTAGCTTCTATTTGAGCTCCGCTTCGAGAGAATCCACTGGCTTTGGCTAGAACTGGCAGATAGTTTGAATAAAGAGTGATTTTCTCTGGCTTTTTATCAGCCTTCGGAAGTATAGCATCAACAGAGACTTCTTCAACATCTCTGTCTTTTGATATGTCATTGTCGATCGGTTTGACATCTTGTTTGTTCAGATCCTGGTCCTCTTGTAGTTCAATCTTGCCCCACGCTTTGTCTGATGGTGTTGTTGGATTCGATTTTGCGCCACCCTCCGTCTTTGAAACGTTTAGACCAAGGAATCTGAAATAAGAAAGGTGATTTGTTTTTAAAGTAAGCTTATAATGACTTTAGCAATAAATAGAGAATCAATAAAATATATTTGGAGTTGTCTAGATGAAAGAATTTAATAAAATGTTATCCAATATAAAAACTATCCGAAAGATTTATTATGTTGCGAGAGTTTGGTCCTTCGAGACAGAACCATTTATTGTAGAGATCTCTTGAGACAGACATTTATGTTTTTATTTAGTATTTGTTATAAGATTTTGTATTATTATTTATTTACGTCTATCGACTATTATGGTCCCTGGAGCGAGTCAAGAAAGGGGTCTTCGGTCAATTTGATTTTGGATCTACGTGATTCTTAGTAGTAGTATGGATTCTGGAATTATGCCAGACGAGGTATGGCCATAACGTCGTCCTCTAATACACGGAACTTAATATCTGGTGAAAAATGAGTAACAGTCAACTTTTTCGACATCTTAGTTCTTTTACAGGCTTGGTGACAAACAACTGAATGAATCACTTGATATTAAGCAATCATTGCCGGTCATGGAGACTCACAACGCCAGAGGAGATACAAGAGCTTTGGCAGCCTACTGGGGAATGGGTGCTTAGAGGGCTGACTGGGAAGATTAATCTTAGTTTAAAATACTCACTTGTAAATAGGCGAAGTGATCCTCTCAGCGATATTGCTGGCGATCTGATGATAGACATCTATCGGTGGGTTGGTGCCCATGGTAGTGGGGTGTGTGGTATACACAGACACCACGTTCTCGTTTACTGGCAGGCTGATGCATTGTTGGGTCAACTGTAATAATGGTAGAACAATGGGTTAACATATATAGATACTATATGTGCGACTATAGTACGTGAGTCACTGTCATAAAATAACTTAAAATTATAAACGGTTTTCAATGGAACAGAAATATTTAAGTAATAATGCGTTAAGTGGAATGAGCTCTATTTCAGGAGTTTGAATAGTTCCCGTAATTTTTCAGTTTGTAGCCTTTAAGTATGCCAAAATCTCTAGAACACTACTCATTGAGATCCGATTAGATCCGATACTAGAGGTACGATTGGTAAAAACAAAACTTCTATTACTACCCAAATTAAAATAGTCAGGTTCTAGTTTTCTTATTTCACCATTCCGAGTTACGATTAAAAGTGATTTTATGCAACCATTTGGTTTCCTAGCCCGTCTTTAACTTTCGTTCTTCAAATCCATTTACTTTTATTCTGACGCTATAATCAGGATCATAGCAATCACAAACCATTTAGTACTGGGTCAGTACATACGTCAGTGTGACCATGTCAGTACTTGGGTCATTGCAATCGTTATCCTCCTATCCCTGAGCCTCCATTGTGTTTCACAGCACGTCACATTGCGTAAGTCATCATTATTCATTATATATTTATTTGTTTGTTTGTATCATAGGTTTTTGTTGTGGTATCACTTTTGGAACATAATTTAGTAATATATTTCTTATTACTGATGCTTGAAATTTGTGATAGTAAAAAAGGAATAATCAAGGCCCAATCGCCCCAACTCCAATTCTTAAAAACAATAACACCCAAAAGTACGCGACGCAGATAATCATGCCCCACATTACAATGGTAAATATTTATAAAGTCATCATTTATAATATGATTCATCGATACTTACATACACCTAAACTTACTTCTATAACAATCTACTTAGATAATGTATTGTTTAACTTACATGTTGCATAGTGAAAACAGAATTTTCTATAACATTTTCCAACAATATTATACAAGTTATTTCATAATATTTACATAGAAGCAGCTGCATCTACCCACATGACAATACTCTTTTTATGGTTAAAAGAAAAAGTGTTTTCTTATCAAACAGCTAAGGTCCACAACACTTTCTCTCGGCTTGTAGAATACATATAAAGAGTTTTTAACCCTAAAATATTGACTTAATGCAAGTACTCGTGTACCTTCGTGTAGGTGTTAACACATCACTATTCAAAAAAGGTAAAACGTATCGAAAGATGGTTATTTGGAAATGACATAGAGAAATTTGTGAGCAGAAGGACCACAAATGGTATGAATAATTATATAGTATTTTTTAGTTTATTAAGTTATGGTTTACTAACTATACGCCACAATTGGAACACCTCCACTGAAAAATAAAGGCTATTTATTTAACATTTGCTAATTAATGCCTACGCTTGGCAGCTGACTTGGAGATCGCAGCAGGGTCACCAAAAGTTCAAAGGGCTATTTCGTTCTTCGCTGGCTTGTCACAGTTTTAAGACATGACTCAGGACCTAAGTCCATACCACCTGAGTCCACCATATATTCATCAATCAGATGATGTATACTCCCAATTAAAAAATAAACGACTTCTATCCACCATAACATATCTGTTTTTTCCTTATTTATATTAAATGGTCCTTCTGTCACATCTCCAAAGACTCGTAAGTCGATACCGTCGCCATCTCACGTGCGAACTATAAAACAACAAAATAGTTGGTGCCAAAGGTGAATATTAAACACCTTTATAGTTTCTTAGTTTCCTCTTGAACTTACATTTTGGTTCCGATCTCTGAATACGTTATGTGACTTGGTGTTCTCAAGTTATTTTACCTTTTAAGTTATAAACTGGGTTTAAGTTCTGACTTTAGTATTGTTAGTTTAAGTTTTCCCATTTGGAGGTTTGTGTCTTTTCAGAATCTTGGGTTTAAAAAAATCAGTAGTAGCACGGAGTCTGGAATTGTGTCCGGTATATGGCAATAGGCTCACCTCCTATTACATGGGACTCTTAACATAATTAGTGAAAATTGGATGTTGAATTTGACATTGTACAGTGGCATCAAATGCTGTAATGTGCACCTCTGGCTACCCCTTCGGGGATAAAAAGTTACGTGATGTTATGTAATGCGTCTTTTCAGTTTACCTTATTTGCATTGTTTTTTTTAGCTTTGCCCCACACTAGGATTTTCTCCAATAACATGGATTCGTTTGCAAACATACAATTTCACATACTCATGACACTGAGACCCGAAACAACAATTGGTGAATGAAAGAAAGGTGGCTCCATGAGGCAAACCGCTGCACGTTGCACGACTGCCGGTTATCTAGCCACCGCACCAACCATGCAGTGTACTTAGAAGTCGTGTGGTGTCAGAAGAGTAGAACATATTTACAAGTCCTACTCTGTTTATGGATGTAGTTAGAGCAGGGAACCTGCTAAGCGCGGAGGTTATGGCAAGCCCATAGTAAACTCGCAGAACGTCACAGACTAGTCATGTGTGATGTAGAAGATTTTACAACCGCTTAAATTTTCATTTTACTCATGTACCTATACTTTTTTCTCATTCGAGTAATACTTATATTATTACACTTAGCCTTAGAAACATCGTTATTAGAAATAAATGAGGATATATTGCAATTTTAGTTTTCCTTTTTATAATTATATCCCAATGCCACAGTTTAACGACTAGACTTAATACAATACTAATTATTAGCTAATCAATAATTAGTTAAATATAAATTAATTTAAAAACTGATTGCCTCGTTGGCCACGTAGTCGTAAGTGCGACTGCGAATTCCCGGGTCGGGAAAAGTACTACTGGGTTTTAAAAAATGTGGTAAAGGTCTCGGGTTCGATTCCCGAGTCGGACAAAGTATTACTGGATTTTTTTAAATTGTCAGTAATAGCACAGCGTATTGAACTGTATCCGGTATATGGCAATAAGCTCACCCTCACTTTATATGGGACTCATAGTGAAAAGTGGGTGTTACACTGTACAGTGGCATTAAGTGCCGTAATGTACACCTTGTCGCGGAGAACCTAACGGGTAACCGGGGCTCCGGCTCGACGTGCAGGAGAAGGAACGGGGTGGTTTTTAGTCAGTAAGAGTCTGACACTCCCTCCCGCCTCACCCAGGCGGGAGCAGTCATTCGATGACTTTCCCCCCTTAAAAAAAAAAAATGCTTCCCCCTTCGGGAATAAAAGGTAATGTTATGTTATGAATATAAAAACCAAATACGTTTCCAAAACACTCCGATCACTAGACTTGACCCCTCCCATCAATTTTCCGGCCGCATCGCGTTACTTAACATGATCTAACCGATGCGATGCATCCTTGTGACCAATGCCAGCCCATCGCATTCGCGTCACGTCCACACAATGCCACATTTTGTGTTGGGACCACTTGGTCCTTTTATATACAAGTTGGTCCTTCGGGATTTTCTTGTATATTTCCTCGTTATAGTAATGATTTTAGTTGTAATTATTGTAGATTTGTCACTGATAAAATTGTGGAAATTGTAATAGGTTTCTCTAATATTAATATACCTCTAATATTAATATTATATAAATAGATAACTTGTCAAGTATTTTTTTATGTTTTCTTTATGTATTATTTATTTTTGACAGAAGTTCAATAATTAAAACATGTTACATTTTAAAATTATAATACTATTGTAATATAATATTTCATTAAAATAACAACTTATATTAAATACCGAACGCGCTTTAAATGTTTTCCTACCATTTTCCCTAATAACAATATTCATTAAATTGAAAACACGAACCGCACTCAGTGACGATGACGTACAAGCCCTTTTTAGCAACAAAATGGCCACCCATTAGGTCAACATTCATTGTTTTATTGGACCTAAGTACACTATAAACTAAAACAAAATATGTTTAATTAATTTCAATGACGCATGACGTTTGATATGTATAATAACATGACGTTTGTATGTTGGTACATATTAGGTCGATGGTCGTTAGAATAAGCGTAAAGTCACCATCATGGATTTATCAGGCTGTTTATGTCTTCAGTTGAAGTTAAGGATCAATGTCTTTGTTAAAGAGAATGTGTGTTAGAACTGTTGCTATGGTTACCAAGGCACATAAAATTTTTTTGAAGGAATCATCTTCTCCCCAGTTGGGTGAAGTGACAGGGAGTGCCAGATTCATATTGATTATAAACCATCCTGTTCCTATTCCTGCTTCCAGCCCGAGCCCCGGTAAAATATCTAAAGTGTACAATGAACTATCTTTATTTAAAGTTTAATTTAGGACTTAAAGTTATGTTACACATTCTTCTATTCCATAGCCTGGATCGTTCAGCCTTGTAAAAATATTTTCTAAGTATTAAAATATTATCTGCACCTATATTATTTGTTTTTTTTTATGGAATAGGAGGCAAACGAGCAGACGGATCACCTGATGATAAGTGATGAGCGTCGCCATGGACACCCGCAACACCAGAGGAGACACAGAGGTGTTGCCGGCCTTCTAAAAAGGAATGCGCTCTTTTCTTGAAGGTTTGAAGGTCGTATCGGTTCGAAAATACCGCCGACGACAGATCATTTCACAGCTTTGTTGTGATAGACCGAAAACTACGAGAGAAGCGCACAGTTGTGGCCTGCCAACCATCTACATGATGGGGTGGATGTGCTGTCGTGAGGTTCAATAGCGAAATGACGCGGCAGGTATCAGGTCAAACAATTCCTCAGAGCATTCCCCATGGTATAAGCGATAGAAAATGCACAATGAAGCTACATCTCTTTTTTTTTTTAAGGGGGCAAATCATCGAATGACTGCTCCCGCTGGGTGAGGCGGGAGGGAGTGTCAGACTCTTACTAACTAAAAACCACCCCGTTCCTTCTCCTGCACGTCGAGTCGGAGCCCCGGTTACCCGTTAGGTTATCCGAGACTCCGAATCGGCATCGGCCGTATTGGGCCCCATCTGTGGTGGTCTGATGGCTCTTTGAGGCGCGCGCGGAACGCTCGGCGCCGTACGCTCGGGTCTGTTTCTGGTCGGACCGGGAGCCACCCATGCTCGCCGTCCGCAGGCCCAATCTACATCTCTACGCATTGTCAAAGTGCCTAGCCGGTTTGAAACATCCTGACATCTAATAATCCGAGTACTGTAGTATAGTACTGGGGTGCCCCTACCCAAAGATGAGAAACGGGTCAGAGTGACATACTGCCTCAAAGAAACTTGGAATGTTGAAATTTTGTTCTCGAAATGTTGTTAAACATGTTGTTCTCGTTCTGTTTTTAAAATTAGTATTGAAAGTTCCTTCTGATGACATTAATTCTATTTTTAAATCATACCACCAAATTATAACTATTGTTTAAGTAACCATTTCCGAAAGACATAATTTAATTTAAAGACTGCCAATCGGATTTTTACTATAATCAAAATGGCACACTAAATTTAGCTTTTCCTACATCTATAGTAGTTAATTTAATACATTCATTATATGATAATGATCAACATCGAACCAATAAATTAGGAGAAACCTTTTGAGTATCAATAGGTACTATAATTAAGTTCACATTAGTGTATTTTTGAGTATAAAAGTTATAAAAGTTTCTTCGTTCCCGCTAAAATTTGAAACCCAAAGTACCGTTCCGCGAACGAGTTTTGAGGCAAGATTGAATTGGTCTTTTGGTAATTGAGGCTTATATTTTGGGATAAGTAATTTATATTTACTGTAAGTAGGTCCCTTTATGATAATGATCTAATATATATTAGTATGAGGTGTGTAAGTCGAGAGCAAAATCACACTAATATTATACAAGGGAAAGTTTCCTTGTTTGGATGTTTGTCTGTCAATCACGCTGAAACTATTGAATGAAGTTTGTATACAGGTAGGTTATGGTATGGTTATGACTTAGGTGATTAGGTTTTACTTTTACTTTTTGTCCCGATTAAATACTCCCATGTGAAAAAACAGGGATACGCGGGCCGCGAGTATAAGGTAATGGACAAAAATGTAATTCAGACAAAAATCCGTGATTCTAGCAAAAATGTTTATAAATTCGGCTGTAAATCGGTACACCGATTTCGTTTTTAAAGGGGGAAAATCATAGAATGACTTTTCCCTGCTGGGTGAGGCGGGAGGGAGTGTCAGACTCTTACTGACTAGAAACCAACCCGTTCCTTCTCCTGCACTTCGAGCCGGAGCCCCTACAATCCGTTAAGTCCTCATACACCAAATATATCGTGTTCAAATATTTCATAATTATTATATTCATTATTTATTCGACTTGTTTAACATTTACTATTATTCCGTGCAATGATAGAATCACCCACAACTTGCGCATCAGACACAAACCGTATAGTCGATATTTATGTAATCATGTATATAGGATAACTATATACATTCTAGACCGAAGTTTACTGCCAAGAATTTAGAATTTTAAAATGCCATAAAAAATTGTCTCGTCTTCAAAAATAGTATAAAATCTTTAAATTAAAATTAATTTACGAATTCATTGAAAATATGTATTAATTGGAAAGCACACAATATTCCTAACAGGTTTTTATACTACTTAATAGTATAATATTCACAATTCAAAAATCTACAACTAATAAAAATGACATTTTTATCGACAAAATAATGTGATTGCATTTAAATATACTACAACATAGCCAATTTTTACTATGCAGAATTATCTAATAATAAACTAGAATTGTTGTATGTTTGTTTATTAGATTAACAACTCATAAAGTGAATGCCCCGGTCTATTTTACTGCATTATACATTTAAAAATTTCGTTAATTCATAATTTTAAAATAACAATCAGGTTCATAGAAAGTGAGTTCACCTTCATGCTTCCATAATGCCTGGTCATGAATGAAAGCTCACCAGAACTCATTAGCATATCACCACCTGTCTCTCACTGTGATCACATCACATCGCATTAACAGCCTATAAGTGCCCACTCCTAAGCAAAGGCGAAGAAATGAGCATCAGTTAAACTGTTCTTCTGCTTCCCACTGAGGTAGGAAAAGATAAGCGAATGCTTATCTTCTGAATAATTAAACGATTCGGAAGTCTGTCTTTTTGGTGCAAAATGCATGTTTAACTTAAAATACAAACAAAGCCGAAGGTAAAACAAATATCGAAAAGAGTTCAATAGGTCAATGAACCACATATGAAACAAGTTTAAGTTAACAACAAAATTCTGAATTTCAATTATAACAGCTTTCGCGAATGAATCCGCAGTATTATGCATATAGCAAGATAAAATATTTCTAGTGTAAAAATTACAACATTATAAAATACGTATTAGTATGATCTTATCCAAAATGAAGTCAAAATATGACAACTTGCATCCATCACCTGCACCATCTACTGGTTCTAAAATATTTCTAAAAGAAAATAGCTCTTATGTTTTCATTGTGTCACAAATGAAAAGGATTATTTTCTAAACGAATGACCTGGCACCTAAAAGACCGTCAGTTTTACAGCCCACTTGTTGCAATATTGGCAGGAGCCCAGTAGCAGTACCTAATATACTATAATGGTAGCGATCTGATTTTAGCTTTTAGGTCCAGGAACATTAGTAACCAATTAAAAAAAAAACAATATAAGTCTTTTGTTTTTTTATAGCATAAGCCGGTAAACGAGTAGACGAACCACCTGATGGTAAGCAATCGGCGCCGCCCAAGGAATCATCACCAAGAAATCATCATTATCATGAATCAAGGATCACCTGGAACACCAAGGCGTTACAAATTTGTTGTCAGCCTTTTGAGGATTAGAAATTTGAGAATTGTGGGGGATTTGGGGATTGGGAGTTTGGAGTATTACTGGGCCTCCGGTAACCTAACAGACACGACGCTTGTTTCATATATAATATAATCTCTTATCTCTTCACACTGGATTAGAAAAACCTTTTTTCTCTAAATTCGTCGCACTCATTGATTCCTTTAACGATAAGTAGATTACTTTAGTTCACCCCATTACATCAGCCCATAACACTTTATCAATTATTTTTCATCTGCCACAGAAAGTCGGTTAAGTACGAGGTCATCTTTGGGCATCGGTACTTGTCCTGCACTTTGGGTTTCACCGACGGCGTGTGTTGTATAGTATAGTAGTTTCGAAAAAGGGTAATAAGGTCAGTAAGATTTTTATTTTTCACTGTCAATTTAACATGAAGAAAGCAGATGGAAATCTCCAGTCTCCAAGTCCCCATGGTATGCAACGCAATTGTAATTTCTCTGGTGTGTGGTGTATAGAGTATCCATGAGTGGCACCCGCACCGATTCATTTACGTTTACCCAATCACCTAATCCATTTGCTCGTTTGGGCATAAAAAACTCTATGTTATTTGAGAGACTTGCATGAGTTGAAAACCTATTTAGTAACTCAAATCAAGTGTCCAAAGTTAAGATTACGTATGTAAGTATAATTATATATTTTATTTGAGAGACTTGCATGAGTTGAAAACCTATTTAGTAACTCAAATCAAGTGTCCAAAGTTAAGATTACGTATGTAAGTATAATTATATATTTTTGTGTCCACTGGGCTACGAAAATCATCATCAACAGACCATAACAGTCCACTGTTAGACTATAATTCTCCTGTAAGCAAACGAAAACGGGTTGGAATCACAGTTTTAAAAGGATCCGAGGCCTTAGTACGAGTTTGATTTATGTTTAAAGTATTCGAAACGAGTATGCGTTCGGCACTCTGATTGGCCGGCGCCAATGAAGCAACCAATCACAGCGCCGAACGCGTACTCGTTTCGAATACTTTAAACGTAAATGAAACTCGTACTAAGGCCTCTGGTATATCAGAGACGTAGTTGCCCTATCACAAGTGATTGTAGTCCTTTAAGGTCATGGTACACAGTAACGTCACATACTTTTATTTATTTTCTTTTATTTAATTCGACTTTTCTGACTCCCGCGTGGTGAGCAAAGGTGGTTCAATTTTACACTAACGAACTGAACAACATAAGACGCCTGTTAGTCTCGAAGGGGTAGGTAGAAATGCACATTACGGCTCTTAATGCCACTGTACAATTTAACACCTACTTTTCACTATTTATGTTTATGAGTCCTATATAATAGGGGGTGAGCCTTTTGCCATATGCCAGGCAAATTTCCAGACTCCGTGCTACTACTGAGATTTTTTTAAAACCCGCAGTACTACCTACGAATCGAAACCGAGACCCCTTGCCCGGCTGTCGCACTTGCGACATCTTGGCCAACGTGGCAAAACTGAACTGAACAAATACCAGAATATAATATTAGATTAGTCTATTAAACAAATACAGTACCTAGACATACAAATCTCAGTATGATCAAATCTAAATCCAGTTCAATCCTAGGTCGTCTTTGTTTGAGGAGTCTGTATCATTAGCAAACACCTTGCTCGCTGTCTGTCCATAATATTAGTCTGTTTGCCATAACTATATCACAAAGGTGCCGAACGACCTTGATGTATTATAATATACAGGAAATCAAAGAGAAGTACTAAGTCTAAAAAGGTACTAGTTGCAAGTCTCTCTTGCAAGACTCCAGGTATGATACAAGTAGATGTCCATGTACGATACCTATTTTAGAGGTATATGGGATAAACGATTGGTCGGACGGATCAGATTATGGTATGTGATCAGTGCCACCCACCCATGGGATACCGAAGGAAACACGGAGGCACAACTGCGTAGCCAGCAACTTACGTATCGCGGATTCGATTCCCGCATAGGACTGATCTTTGTTGTCTGGAGATGACATGATGTGATAGGACCAGTATATTGAATCATTATTTGCCCCTAGTCCTGGCTATACTTCTCAAAAATTGACATTTATAGATAATAATAAATCACAAACCAATTTTCAGATATATACCATTAGGATATTATTAAATAACATTATCAATAACAAATCTAGTATCTCTGGTCTCTATTTGTTATAAATGTTTTTTTTTTCAGTCACGTCTATCGACTTTGTCGGTCAATGGCGTGACGAGCCGATTTTCTCACTCCGACTGTTGAACTATGAAATAATATCATTACATAAGTCTTTATTTTCTCTGATCTGTTATCTAAGAGAAGTAGATTTATTTCTAAGTACTATTGGGTTGTGATTTAGAGGGCTCCTTACCGTATGAATAGAACGTGTGTCTTATTAGGTCACATTAGCTACTTAGGCTGAAATGTTTGTAAAACCCACTAATATTATAAGAAAAGTCCTATTTGGTGCGACCAGATGTAATCTAAACAAAGTGATTGGTCCGTTCATAAATATATTACAACGATCTTGGTGTACCTGGGTACAAAACATTTCACAATATTGTTCATTTTGTTTTAATTATCTCTATGTAGTAATTGGGGTCGTTGTGGCCCGAAGGCTTAAAACGCCCGCTTCTCATGCATGCGTGCGGGTTCGAAACCTACCAACGGCAAGTACCAATGTGACTTTTTCCGAGTTATATGTACGATCTAAGATTACCTAGACACTACTGACAAACGGTGAAGGAAAACATCGTAAGGAAACCTGGGCTTATAATTTCTAATTATACGTTGGTAATCGCCAACCCGCATTGAGCAAGCGTGGTGATTAATGCTCAGCATAAATTAATGCTCAGCATAAACATCAATAGCATAAAACTGTTGATAATGAGTACCTAATTCGTTTCTTAGACACCAACAAACTAACAAAATTATAATAAATACCTAACTATTATAGCTAAGATATTCTAGAATTTTCAGCGTCATATTTAAACATAATTCACCTATTTATATAAACAAATATTTTATTTTTAGTTGTGCCTCGTAAATTATGGAATTAATGTCGATCGCATAGTTGGCGACCAAATTAACTGAGAAAACGAAAACTATGCAAGTGGTACATTGACACGAAAAGTAAACAATATGAGGAACGTGATATCTCAATCTCATTATCTCTGAGAAGTGCTACAAATCGATTACAACTGGAAAATTATTTCCTTTAATCGAAAACTGAAATATTACTGTCGAAGATTAAGTACCTAATCTAACTGTCTTTGGTAATATTTAAGTGTGGGAGAGCCATGCTTCGGCACGAATGGGCCGGCTCGACTGGAGTACCACGATACCACGGCCGAGCAGAAAACCGACGTGAAGCAACGCTTGCGTTGTTTCATCGTGTAAGTGAGATTACCGGAGGCCCAATTAGGCCTCCCCTTGCCCAATCTCCCCAATCCCTGAATCCCCAACGATCCTCAAACTCTTAATCCCCCAAAGGCCGGTAACATACTTGTAACACCTCTGGTGTTCCAGGTGTCCATGGGCGACGCCGATTGCTTACCATCAGGGGATCCGTCAGCTCGTTTACCGGCTTATACCACAAAAAAAACAAAATATATTTTAGATGTGAAAGTATGTTTGTGTATCCTTCTTTCGCGTTACATATGTTCCCTGCCTGGATGGTAATACAACCTACTTTTTTAACCGACTTAAAAAAGGAGGTTTGCTGTTTGACCTACATGTGCACACAGGTCATTGACAACCTCCTTTATATAACGTATGCACTGATTTTGATGCTGTTTTCATAAAAGTGTTTGGTACCCTTTTTTTTGAGGGGGAAAGTCATCCAATTACTTCTTTCGCTTTGGGTGAGGCGAGAGCGAGTGTCAGACTCTTACTGACTAAAAATTACTCCGTTCCTACTTCTGCACTTCGAGCCGGAGCCCCGGCAACCCGTTAGGCCTTCCGCGGCTCCGTATCGGACATCACCCCTATTGGTGTTTGTATATTAATTAGCCAACTTCAAAAAAAAGGGGGTCGATGTCGGTTTTTTAAACGCAGTTCCGTTGACAAGTTAGGCGAAGTCACTGTTGAAAAACTACCTACTTAAGTACATATAGAAGAGCCATGCTCCGGCACAAATAGATCGGATCGACCGGAGTTTACCACGGCCTCACAGAAAACCGACGTGAAACAACGCTTGCGTAGTGCTTCGTGGTGTGAGTTAGGTTACTGGAGGCCCAATTATCTCACCCCACTCACCAATCCCTGAATCCCCAAAAATCCTCAAATTCCTAATCTCTAAAAGGCCGGTAACGCACTTGTAACGCCTTGGGTGTTCCGAGTGTCCATGGGCGGCGCCGATTGCTTACCATCAGGTGATCAGTCTGCTCGTTTACAGGCTTATGCCATAAATAAAATAAAATAAAATAAAAATCATTCATTTCGGACATCTAAGAGATCCATAAAATTAATTAATACCATACCATCGCAGTTATACAAAACTTAGTCAAATATCATAATTACATTAAAATCAGTCATCCTTAAACTTAAAAAGAAGATGTCAACATAGATTCAAAAGTTTCAACCAGCCAGAAATACATAATTATTATTAAATTAAATTATTAAATAACTAATTTAATAATAATTAAATAACAAAAGTGCCGTAATGTGCACCTCTGCCTACCCCTTCGGGGATAAAAAGGCGTGATGTTATGTTATGTTATGTTATTAAATAACTCTTCTCACAAATGACCTCCAGAGATAAAAACCTTCAGGTAAAAATAAACAATGCAAACTAGGTTACAAAAATAATTCTGCTTCCATATGCCCTGGGAAAATGTTCGAAGCAGAGGCCTTAGTACGAGTTTGATTTACGTTTAAAGTATTCGAAACGAGTACGCATTCGGCACTCTGATTGGCCAGCGCCAATGAACCAACCAATCACAGCGCCGAACGCGTACTCGTTACGATTACTTTAAACGTAAAATAAACTCATACTAAGGCCTCAGTTCAATATTGCGGATAAGCGGTGCTAAGTAATCTGTGCAGATGGAACAATGATGTTTAAGAAATTTGTTAACGTGCTTAGTTTTTTCTGCCGTGTGAAAAACCGTAAATGATAACAACAACATAAGACATGATGGTGACTGGTATTTGGGTCACCCCTTTTAAAAATAGGTTAAAAATGATGTGGAATTAATCCTCTTTGGAATACAGGTTTAAGTTTTGTTTCATTTTATAGAGACTAAAGATATGGTTTAAAAAAATATGTTGTGCTATCGATGATGTTGTACCTATTTGAAAATTATACGTCCGGCAATAGGTAATTAAAATAATAATAAATATCTATTAATAATAAAATTAGAAGTTATCACAAAGCTATAGGATAAGTGTAGATAATTAAAAATACTAAGACTTTCCAAGAGAAACAAATGCAGGGATTATCACACGCGATATCAAAACAAAACAATTACTAAAAACTAAAAAAGGTTTCAAAAAATCTTAAAACTGCACTTACCAATATCACAGCGAAATACAGCACAAACGTCCTCATGATTTTGAAAATTTAAATATTTTTCTTACAAATGTCCACTTTTTACTTCGTCTGAACCGAAACAGGCGGTACAGGCGGGTGACGGGCGCGCACATTGAACTACAAGTGGTTGGATGTGCATGCGCAGATCTACATGCGCCGCGAGTAGGGGAACCATGCGTTACTTGGAATTTCAGGACTTTACTAGGACGTGCGCACAATCTTCGTTAAACAGGATAAAATGTAAATCTGTTACGTACTTTTAATGTTTTTTTCGGCAATGGTGCCTGGTCACCTTACGTGGGATGCGTTAATTTGATGATATTTCTATAGTTTGACCTAGTATAGGTTTCTATAGGTTTTAAACATAATTTTACAATTTGTTAGGACATTAAATGTTATTTGTACTACGTCAATTAAATATCTATTACAAAATAGGAGCACTTATACCCTATCCTCTGCTCTATTTTAATTTTGTTATTATTTAAAAACTGATATTATCTGGTATAGGAACTAATGTGGTAATGCTTCGGCGAGGGGATAAGTAAATTTTTATTAATATGGCACATGATTATTGCCGCATTATTTACAAAACTTTTATTTATAAATAATATAAACTTCAATAAAATAAATAACTAACCAGTAATAGTTAGTATTTATTTTATTTAAGTTTGGTTTTAGTGTCTCTTAATTACATAATAGAATTATATAAAAAAAAATAAATAATAGATCGATTAAATCAATCAGATGCTTAAATCAAACTGTACTACATTTTAATTATGGCGTCGGCAAACCCTGGAAGACAAAGTTAGTAATAGTACCAAAAAATAACATGTTAAAAGTCAGTAAACATACATTTTTGCATAGTTTATGTAAATATTACAGACAGAACTAATTTTATTCCATATAGACATGTTCTATTCACCTATTCATAAATAGAAATATTAGTAAAATATTTTCTTTACACGATGACCTAATTTTCTTGTGAATATTACTTTGTTATCGTTTTCATTGATCTGTACAAATATCCGGTGTCACATGGAATCATGATCGCCCTACTAGGCCGCGGCCCTGCGCGCGCGCAGTCCTCCGTGCGCAGCCAACCAATTAGGTTTCATGTTCATTGACGAATTTCGTACTATTGATATTATTTTTGTGATCGCTATAATAATTAATATTAATGTTGTTTTTTTATTAATTTTTTATATTACATGACTTTTTTGAAATTTCATTTTAATTCATTCAGTTGTTCTATATTTTGTATTTGCATGATGTGGTTTCCTTCAATTGAAGGATCACAAGGTTATTATAATGTCTGGTGGGTTATATTTTAGCATGTAAAATGTATCATTTGTTGGGTGTCTAAATAAATAAATAACTTTAGTATAGAGGTAATTTGGGTTGAGCTATGGTATTAGGGATAAAAATAAAAACTGTTATTTTCTTTTGTTTTATAAGGCTGTAGAATTATTGAATTTATATTAGGGACTGTTTCCTAATATTTGATTGAGTAAGTACGAATAGCTTCAAAGACAAATTATTTGAAGTATTCATCATCATATAACATCACGCCTTTTACCCCTAAAGGGGTAGGCAGAGATGCACATTACGGCACTTTAAATGCCATTGTAATAAGTAACACCCACTTTTCACTATTTATGTTGAGTCCCATGTAATAGGGGGTGAGCCTTTTGTCATATACCGGGCACATTTCCATTCCGGATTCCGGAATGCTACTACTGACTGTTAAGTACTACTGAGGTTTTTTTAAAACCCAGTCATTATTGCTCGCCACGGGAATCGAGCCCCCGAGACCCTTTGCCTGGCAGTCGCACTTGCGACCACTCGGCCAATGTGGCTACTTTGAACTTGAAGAAATTTGAAATTAAATTACAGTTTCATGTAGTTCCTACCTTTTATTCATTGTATTTGATAAAATTATTGAAATAGTTATAATTTTTAATATATAAATTTTCATAATACCGGTCACAATAGTATTTGTCCATGCTTTACAAAATTCCCATTATACCTAAGTACCCAGTTATTAATATGGGAAGAAGTCAATTGTTTTCAACAAAATGTATTGGAATCCTATCGATTGTTCCGTATACATTATTGAAATTATTTTCATATTTCTATAGATACACTTGAATACTAAGTTAATCTTGCGCCCCAGCTGTTGCAAACGTACATAGGCCACGGTAACCGCTTACCATCAGGTGGGTCGTGTGCTTTTTTGCCACCGTCGTGATATAGAAAAACCTTGGAACGAAAAAAAGCAAATAGCTTCCCTAGAGGACTTACCGACAGACTGACACTTTTATTTTGTTTGATGTTCAAAAGTGCCTTTTCCTAAGTTATTGGAATAAATGAACTTGACTCTGGCTCTACTCGAACGAAATAATATGTTGTTTCGAGTTTCAGTTCGTTTTAGGGTATTTCCAGAAGTGTAAAATCAGGGCATCTTGAAGTCCAGTTAAAGGTGAAACACTAGGAAAGTTTTTTATAAATATGTGGAATGTTTTTAAATAATAATTCATACATAACACGCCTTTTATCGCCGAAGGGGTAGGCAGAGGTGTACATTACGGCACTTAATGCCACTATACAATGTAACACCCACTTTTCACTATTTATTTTATGAGTCCCATGTAATAGGGGGTCAGCCACAATTCCAGACTCCGTGCTACTTCTGAGATTTTTTGAACAAGTCCATTAACTTTGCCCGACCCTGGAATCGAACCCGAGACCCCTTGCCCGGCAGTCGCAATTGCGACCACTCGGCCAACGAGGCAGAGAGCAGTATAAATAATAATTAATAATAAAAATAACAGTTACTCGGAATCTTGCGATATTAGCCTAATATTGTCCAATATTTACGTATTCGTACTTTAGCTTTGTTACATAAAGGTCACGGACGGACCGACATCTTGTACTCTAAAACTTTCAGGAACATTAAGAAAATAACATTGAATTTGTAGGGCCACCATCAGTTTTGACTACGTGAGCATTTTATTCTTTTTTTAAGACTGATATGGCGATCAAAGTGAAAGTCAAAGTACCTATTTATTTCAATTAATTCTTAATTAGACATTTTTGATTAGTCTGTCAGTGATACCCCAAATCTCCCAATCTTCTCACCCCCAAAGGGCTGGCAACGCACTTCTAACTCCTCTAATGTTGTGGAGGTGTCCAGGAGCTACACCAATTGCTTACAATAAGGTGACCCGTAGCCTCGATTGCTGCTTAAATCCCATAAAATATCCAAACAAGAGTTTAATTTTTTTGTCAGACAAAAATATCAAATCTTTTCATCAATCAAGCCTTTTCACACGTTCTGGTAGCTGGGTGACCGGTACCGGGTATCCGGTAATGTACGTTTGAACGTGGCCAGTACGGTGTGAGTCAATTTTTATTTTTATGGAATAGGAGGCAAACGAGGATACGTATCACCGGATGGTAAGCGATCAGCGCTGCCCATTGACACCCGCAACACCAGAGGAATCACAGGTGCGTTCAGTCGTTTAAAAAGAAATACGCTCTTTTCTTGAAGGATTGAAGGTCGTATCGATTCGGATATACCGCCGACGACAGATCATTCCACAGTTTTGCTGTGCGAGGCAGAAAGCATCGTGAGAAGCGCACAGTTGTGGCCTGCCAACCATCTATATGGTGGGGATGCATATTCTGTCGTGAGGGTCGATGGCGAAAAGAATTATAAGTAATTGATAATGTACTTGTGTTTACGGATACCCGGCACTCATTATACAGAAGAGATATAAATCGGAGTGTGTGAAAAGCCCTTTATATAACTGCCTTGTTGATCATTTGGTTGATTACCGAGCCGGCCAAAGCGTTATGAAGTTTTTAAGATTTGCAAAACTTACTCAATAATAGTAAAGATTTTTTATGACAATAGCGAAAGGTATGTAAGAATCGTAGTAATTGATTCATAATTTCTATCTATCCCTTACCTTACGGTTATATCGAATTGTGTATGGTATTACAAAAGGATCTCCTCCTCACCTCCTTCTTGCATACTCCATAGGTTATCGGAAAATGTGCATTATATTTTTATTTGGAAAGCCTATTTTAATATTCTGTAATTTTAAGACCTACCCCTAGTACATTGTTCTCAGTTTGAAAATACATAGTCACCCTACAAAATAAGCGATATTATCGGAATAACTCAGAGTAGTTCAGACAACAGACATAATTTTGTGAGTTTCGTCCGAAACACTCAAAGTTACCTACTCACTACTCACTCACGACCGTTGTCTCGTCTCGTCCCACTGATATTGTAAGTTTACAATTTTACTAAGTAGGTATATGCTAACTTTTTTCATTTGGTAGACTTTGCAATGGTCTCAGGTATTAGGTACATCTATTATATTATTTTTGTTTATCAATAAGAAACATAATAGTAACGACAATAAGTGAGGCTAGATTTAATACTAAACCTTATTAATTTTTTGTTTTTTAAAAACTTTGGGATTTTCTGTTGTGGGAGCATTTTACAAACATCTAGACCAGGTATAACATTTTGTAGAAAGAATTGCTTCGTGCGGGAATCGAACGTTGCACGGCACGGTTGCACAGCCGCCTCACCAACCGTGCCGTCGATAATATTACACCAATAAAATAAAGTCATGTTATTTATAAAACTCCACAAGATATTAGATTCGTTATATAGTTTCTCAAAAATATTGTTTACTTATTACATAGATACATTGTAATTATATTATTCATGTATTCAAGTGTGGGAGAGCCATGCTTCGGCACGAATGAGCCGGCTCGACTGGACTGGTACCACGGCCACACAGAAAACTGACGTGAAGCATCGCTTGCGTTGTTTCGTCATGTGAGTGAGGTTACCAGAGGCTAATTACCCCCCCCCTCCTCAATATCTCCAATCCCTGAATCCCCAATAATCCTCAAACTCCTAATCCCCAAAAGGCCGGTGATGCACTTGCAATGCCTATGGCGTTCCAGGTGTCTATGGGCGATTATTTATCATTAGATGATCCGTTTGCTCGTTTACTTATCCCTTTATAAAAATCTACATAAAACACGAAACCCGCTTCAATAATGTTCTAGTTGTGCCATCTATCCTAACACTTAACAAACTGATCGTTGGCTTAGTTTCATTATTCACCGCTAGGTGGCAGAAGCTCAATCAGTGTCATGAGTTAAAAAATTAAATAATTATGTATTATGATCACCTAAATTTAAATATCTATTAGCAAATTAATAATATTTCACAAGTAAACATAATTAATTTCTGATTATTTTTTGTGTACTTACTATAAACACTCTTTGGTTATACAAAAAATACTGTTTTGTTGTGGACGCGTAACCATAGCAACGAGATTGATACAATTTTATGACAACAATTCAGTGAAACATTGTCAACGGTAGATTTAATCCAGATATGTGTATATTTTCGACAAAATGTCCACAAAAGTAACCAGTTTCGCACTAAAACACACAATTGACACACCAACGAGGACTTGTAAAGGATCAAACCATAAAAGTGAGAGAACCCACAGGCATGTACCAAAGAAAATTATCACGTCAAAGAAACCTATTATTTGCGCGGAAAGCAAAAGCTGTTCGAGCTGCGTCAGTAGTAAATGCGCTGCGAAGCCAAAGAAGACGACCAAATCTGACCCAACAGTCACCAAGAAGTTCCAACACAATGTTGTGGACTATTGCAAGAAGTGTGGAGATGGGAAGAGTAACAACGGGTCTAAAGAGAAGATCATGTCCATTCTGAGTGCTGCTAACGTCAAATGTGTGAGGAACGACAACAGTGTCAGGAAAACCACCAGAAAACCATCGAAACCAGTTCAACAATATTACAAGAACGAGAACTTCCACAGGTACGAGGAATCAGTACACGACACAAGTAATAATACAAAGAAGAATGCTTCACTAGAAACTATAAGAGAAGTTTCCGAGATGCACGCTACAATATCTGAAGATTCAATACTAAGAGTGTTTTCAGACTCTGATGAAGATGTAACATATATAGACACGAATAACGAAGACACAATTAAAAAACTAAAAGAATTTCGGCAGAAAAACTATTTCGAGTGCCATTCAGCGCAATCCAGGATAAAGTCTAAAGTAAGTGCCACGAGTTTGAAAGAACACAAATGCGTCTACAGGTTTTATTTGAACGAGCGATTATTTCCCGTTCCATTGAACACTGATTACAACAATAAGGTTCGTTGCGTGGAGTGTCAGTTACCAATGGATGTTAAACAGGAACTGACTGGAGATAAAATTAATGGGACTATTCAAGCAAAGGTTAAACTCGGTTCAGGAGACGCCCAGGATATGCTACTTCTCCTTCCAGTGAAGGACTCTCTTATCATTGAAGAGAGAAGAAAGGAGATCAAACAGAACAATGAGTACGTTTACTTTGGAGTAGTGAAGCTGTCTGCTAATGGGAATTCCATTTTCAGAAGAAATTTACCAGTCAATTCTTTAGCACTGAAATATCAGAAAGGCTATCAGGAATACCAGGAGAGTCGCAACTTCACGTACCAAGAGATCAAAAGTGATGACATCATTATAATTTAGGAAAATTTCCAAGTTCTGTTGTTTATTGGCTGCTACAAATTGATATTGTTCCATGGTATTATGAACTTTGGGATGTGATGCAAAGATATTTTTGTTTTCTTCTATAATACAGAATTCGCTGTATATTTATTTTATTCTCAATAAACTTTGTTCTTCCCAATTACTGTTTAATTAAAAGTTAAATTGTAGAAATAATATTTAAATTAGGACCAATTTAGGTCTTTTAATAATGAGCATGTATAATACTATCCGACATGGTTCACTATCGGAAATTACTGATACAGATCATTGCATGAATTGACAATTCGTCATGTGTATTTTATTTATTCACAACAGTTATTACAATAAATTATTGCCAAAAATTGCAGCATCTTTTGACAAACCGCCTGTTGACATATGAATAATTCATGGCCGGTCAATATTTCGAGTAAATCCGCGATTGTGCTAGAATGTTTAACATAAATCTACATTCGAGAAAAATATTACCACAAAACTCTGAGCCGTGTTCCTTGCCAATACTGCAATCATTAAGACTTGTATGTCAAGAGGCAAATCCTTAAGATTTTGTGTTTATATTCATCCACCATGGAAAATTACAACAATTATTGAGAAGCAATCATATTTCGACATGTTTCCCGCGCTCGCAAATAAATATGGCGGGTGGTTCGCGCGCGCCTCAGTTGCTCCACCGCGCATGCGCGTGAACTGTCACTTTCGTTTGGAAACCGCGAATGTGTTGCAGAAAGTGAAAAATAATTATAAAACAATCAATAAGAAAAAAATTAAAATAAAAATGTTTCATTCATTATTGCTTGTGGTATTTTTGACGAGTTTCGTGGGAGCCGATAGTGGTCACAGTTTACGTAAGTTCTTTTTTGTTTTTTTTTACTATTACCGCACACTTTTACTGCGTTTATTCCGTTTGTCACAGTCAGTTAAGTTCAAAAAAATATTTATAATGCAATGGTGTTATCTACCAAATTTTTCATATTTGTTATAACTACCATTTCTAGTAATGTATCATAACAAGTGTACAATAATTATCTCCTATTACAGTACAATATCAACAGAAAATTGTATTTGAAACATTTTACAAGATTAATTTAAATACAGATAGATACGGGTAGATACATTACTTTCCGTTATTTATCTCTATTCGGAACGAAATCTCTTCAGTTTACGTAAACCTTCATTTTATTTATTTCTTTTTTGATTCGACAATCTCTTTTTGTACTTAGTTACCGGTACTCCGCGTCTCGCCATGACATTCATAATCATGTAACCAGTATTAAATTTCCGGTAAAAATGTATTTAAAATTTACTGTCGTGGTGGCACGGAGGCTTACTTCTCATACATGAGGGCGCAGCTTCGAAACCTACCAACGGCAAGTACCAATGTGACATTTTCCAAGTTATATGAACTTTCTAAGATTATCTAGACACCACTGACAAACGGTGAAAGAATACATCATGAGGAAACCTGGGCTTATAAGTTCTAATAATAAGTTTGAAGTCGTCAATCTGTATAGAGCAAGCGTGGTGATTAATGCTCAAACCTTCGTGAGGGAAGAGGCTTTGCTTAGCAGTGGGCATTTATAGGCTGTTGACGATGAAAATTTTACTTTTTAAATATCGTAAGTTACGTTTTTATTAACATTATATCATGACTTTCAATAAACAAATAAATAATAATCAGAATAACACCACAACATTTCTCGCCAGCTCTTTGAATTGAACTCAAACTCAAAAGCATTTATTTCATTTAAACCATAATTTGGTACTTTTGAAACGATAACAAATATAACATAAATAACAGTCTGTCAGTCTGTCCGTCAGTGAAGCACCTAGCTTAGCTTTCCAAAACGTAGATTCATACATACATAATACATAACTTCACGCCTGTCTCCCATGGGGGTAGGCAGAGACTAAGGAACGCCAATTACTACGATTCTTACATACCTCTTTCGCTTCATTAATAGTCATCAATCTTTTCATGCATGCTCGTCGGTTAAAGGTACTTTTAATTTGGCCCTTCTTTAATATATTTAAACGTAGATTCGAGTGGAGAATATCGGCAAGAAAGTCCATTCGTTACTCTTTTAAAATATATACGACTCCTCTTGTAATCTCCACACCTGGTAGGCTGGTTGGAGACGACAGTGGAATAGATCCATACGCTGCACCTAGTGTCTGTCAAATGAGTAGCTGTTTGGTCACATTCATCACACCCGCTGGAAGAGGAAGGATGGTGTCATGTTAAATATATTCTATTTATGTACTTAACCCTTTCTGCAGCTCCCCCACATAACATAACATCACGCCATTTATCCCCGAAAGGGTAGGGAGAGGTGCACGTTACGGAACTTATTGCCACTGTACAATGTAACACCCACTTTCAACTATTTATGTTATGAGTCCCGTGTAAAAGGGGGTGAACCTATTTTCAAATACCGGGCACATTTCCAGATTCCGAGGTACTACTGATTTTTTTTAAACCTAGTATTATTTTGCCCGAGCCGGGAATCGAACCCGAGATCCCTTACCGCCCAGTCGCACTGGCGACCACTCGGTTAACGAGGCAGTCAGTAAATTATTATTTAATAATTTATTATTTACACTAAACAAAAAGTAAATATTTGTTTTAGACCAAAGACAACCAACTCAAAATATACCAAAAAACGTGAACTAATTGATAAAAATATTCCAAAAAGCATTCTTTAAAAACGAAAATCAGTTATGAAGTAAGAACGTAACTTGCCTCTTGTGAGGATTGAACTCACGACCCCTGGTTTACAAGACCAGTGCTCTACCACTGAGCTAAAGAGGCTTCGAGAAACTGAAATTAATTACAGTACCCTATTAATGTATAGAGAAATATTTCAGCAGATTCCAGTAAAGTTCGACCTACACAAATTTTTCAGTAATACTATTTGCATTTTAATAATTTATTTATTTGTATTGTCATCTAATCGAATTACTCGTATATAGAATACATGTTAAATATTACTTTTACGAATAAGAAAAAATATAAATATGTACATCTTAAAATACACCAAAAATAATAGAGAAAATTAAATAAAAAATAACAAGAAAAAGAAAAAAAATATCTAATTTACGGCTTCGAACAAATTATCCTCATCGCAGTCGTGAGGAAGGGCGCCCAAAAGACAGCGTTGCCACGTTGGATGGCAATTCTTAACCTTTGATAAAGGTAGTAGCCAGCCTATCGATCACCTGGAGTGTCAACCAATAATATTTCGTTGCACTATTGTCAATGCAATAAGCGTTGACACATAGAATGTACTAAAAATTTTTGAAATAAATTACATCACTGAACCAAAATTGCAATGCATGGCGAGATTTGCATTAACCATTGTATTTAAAGAAAATATTTCTTATTTAGAAGCACATTAAAATTAGATCTAGACTACCTCGTTGGCCAAGTGGTCGCAAGTGCGTCTGCTGGGCAAGGGGTCTCGGGTCGGGCCAAGTATTACTGTTTTTTTTTTTAAATTGTCAGTAGTAGCACAGAATATTGAACTGTGTCCGGTATATGGCAATAGGCTCACCCCGTATTACATGGGATTCATAACATAAATAGTGAAATATGAATGTTACATTGTACAGTGGCATTAAGTGCCGTAATGTGCACCTCTGCCGACCCCTTCGGGGACAAAAGGCGTGATGTTATGATGTTATGTAGAATTAGATCTAACTATATAATTGCGTTTCGGAAACTCATACTTACTACGGAATTTGGAATTGTGTTTAAGGAGCAAAAGGCTGTATGAACAATAATTAATAATAATGTATGGCAAGATTCGATTTTATTCTGGTTTAAAGTGATAAGGTCTTAAAAGAATATATTCGATAGTATTGTTAGTATCCGATGATTGAATTTCAATTCGGATAACATAACAGTATTATGTAATTTTTTCAGACTAAATAAAAATACAGTTGTCCTAGATTTACTGAATTACGTTCCTGGAATATAAATTCTAAACTTAAATCCCCAACAATGCTCAAATCCTTAATCCCAAAAGGCCAGTAACGCACATATAACGCCTTTGGTGTTCCAAGTGACGCCGATTGCTTACCATCAGGTGATCCGTCTGCTCGTTCACCGGCTTACCCCATAAAAAATACTTACATAAAGAAAATAATTATCTATATTGTTCTCTATATTTGTATCAATATTAATATATATTCATATCGCTAGCCTTTTAGTTATGAAATTAAAAACATGTTTTTCAATTATTATAACACGAATTAACGAATCCTTGGCTTAGTTTTAGCTCATTTCCTAAATATTTATTAGAAAAATAAAAAAATGAAAGCAAGTAAAGGAGATAGTAAGGTAATAAAATGGTATCAAGGGTAAGTCTATCCTCATTTATTTTATGTAATTAGTTCAATTGTATACCTAATTAATATAATTACAGATCAAAGTATTTAAAACAAAACCTTTATTGTGTTGTTTTAGATCATCTTTAAATGAAAAAAAATAACTCTAAATTCAATTATTAGCGACTTAAAATAACAATGAAACATACTAAAAAATAGTAATACTTAAACAAATCACAAAAAATGATCAAAATGAAAGTACTATTCTACGTAGTTATGCCTCCTGTGAGGATTGAACTCACGACCCCTGGTTTACGAGACCAGTGCTCTACCACTGAGCTAAAGAGGCTATGCGAGGGAGACGTCGTAATCTCGACCCTATTCGAATTATGAAGTATGTATTATATACAGATATAGACTTTCGATATGATATTTACAAACATCTAATTATAATCTTCAGATCAATCTTCAGCCTCGTTGGCTGAGTGGTCGCAAGTGCGACTGCCGGGCAAGAGGTCTCGGGTTCGATTCCCAGGCCGGGCAAAGTACTACTGTTTTTTTTTTTAATCTCAGTGGCAGCACAGATTTTGGAATTGTGCCTGGTATATTATGGCAATAGGCTCATCCCCTATTATATGGGACTCATAACATGTGCACCTCTGCCTACTCCTTCGGGGATAAAAGGCGTGATGTTAGTTATGTTATGATATGTGCTAATCATAATCTAAAGATATTGATAAGGGGACCCTGGAAGTGTCGAAGATGCCATCAAATAATAATAGTAGCTTGAAAATAGAGATCAAGTAATATTTATAGTACAACTATTTTTCAGTGAGCATGTTATGAAGACACATTTAAGATTTCTGAAATCAAAATTCTCATATTATTTTCAATCAAGTCAAGTGTGGGAGAGCCATGCTTCGGCACGAATGGGCCGGCTCGACTGGAGTGATGCCTCACAGAAAACCGACTTGAAGCAACGCTTGCGTTGTGTTTCATCGTGTGAGTGAGGTTACCGGAGGCCCAATTACCTTTCCTTTTCCAAATCTCCCCAATCCCTGAATCCCCAACGATCCTCAAACTCCTAATCTCCAAAAAGCCGGTAACGCACTTGTAATGCCTCTGGTGTTTCAGGTGTACATGGGCGACGACGATTGTCCGTATGCTCGTTTACCGACTTATGTCATAAAAAAAGTATAAAGTCCTGCAAATCACGTGGTCTTGCATAACACAGGATAATATTGTAACTTGACTTAAAAATCGCGGGTCTCGTAGCAGGACGGGTGAAAAGTAGATATAATATATACACATATATAATATACTAGCAGACCCGGCTAACTTCGTACCGCCTAAAATGTTTTCTCACCTTCGTCTCTGGACTTCCACAACCATTTCAAGTTCAAGACCAAAATTAATCAAATCGGTTCAGCAGTTCTCGAGATTTAGCGAGACTACAGAACGGAAATTCAATTTTATTTATATAGAAAGAAACTACCTACCCAGCATCTACCTCTTTGGGGATTAAAACATAACATTATGTTACTCGCAAGTCCTGGACGAAGGAAAACTCTTGGCTGCGCAATATCTGGGTGTGGACCGGTATCAACTCTGGGAAATAACTGTTCCGCCTGTCCAATAACAAGGACTGATTCAAAAAGCTGACACCCAACCTTCAAGAATGAAGTGGCACCATAAAAAGAAGAAGAATTGTATTAAAAAACTAGTCGTTGACCGAGTGGTCACAAGTGCGATTCCCGGGCAAGAGGTCTCGGGTTCGATTCCCGGGCCGGACACTGTATTAATTACTGGGTTTTTAAAAAAAATCTCAGTAGTAGCACGGAGTCTGGAATTGTGCCCGGTTATGGCAATAGGCTCACCCCATATTACATGGGACTCAAAACATAAATAGTGAAAAGTGGGTGTTACATTGTACAGAGGTATTAAGTGAAAGAAAGAAAGAAAGAAAACCATTTATTTTGCTACGACACACAACAAGAATTTAGAAACACCGAAAAAAAGCCCATAGTGCGTCGCAGCGCAAAAGGCTGGAGCTCAGCTTAATACCGTGGACCGGGCACAGGGGCTCGAGCCCACGGCGCTGATTTTCAACACCAGCCCGTTATAGTACGTACTAGTTAAACACCTACGGTAACGCTGTTCGGAGCACAGCATGATTTTGCTGTAATGTGCACCTCTGCCTACGCCTTCAGGGACAAAAGGCGTGATGTTATGTTATGTTAATTATATTAAATAACTCACAATTAATAACATAATCAAATAAAGTTACAAGTAATGTAACCACGTTACAACTAGTATTATTAAATACCTCTAGTATACTTACGTTAGCGATCATGTAATAGTTGTTTCCGTGTTTATGCGTACGCGCAGGTCTGCGGTCTCTCGGTCGACTTACTGCGGATCAGTGAATCGGATTTGCTTTCACTGTGTAAATACTTTGGTGATTCAGTAGTTGGTAGTGTAACTGACGACTGTTAACCGTAAGGTTTTGAATATATTTTTATGTTTTCGGCTTACTCACGTAATTATTTGACGAGGAACTCGACTAGTTTCAAGCCATACTAGAGGCTCATATTTCATGAGCAGCATTTCGCGAGCCGCGATGCGGCGACTGTCGCGCTGCAACTGCGTGTTTAGTATGTCTCACGAATGTTATAATAGGTACAAATAAGGTTTTGATTGTTCAATTGGTGTTTCTAGGAAAGATGAATGAAAGGTTTCGATATTAAAGTAAAGAAAATTGCAATTGAGATGATAACAAGTAATTAATATACCTTATTCGGGAAATACCACAATTGGTTAAGAATCTCGTTGAGAATTAAAAAAAAATGTTATAGGATGACGTTTATTAAGCAAAAATGGAAGAAACGAAGAAAAGATGATGATGAGATATTACTTAATTTTTTGGGGGTCAATTGGGGGCTTCTGAACTTGGAATCTAATTTAAATAATATTAGTGGGATACTGACATCATTTCAAAAGTTTCCTTAATAGATTAATTTGAATATAGAGGTAATTAAATGTTTGACATAAAATGTTTCTTTGTTAGTAGGTAGTCTTACTCTTGTCTAGAATAATAAGCGTAAAATGAAGTTATATAAAGAGTAAGCCCTGCCTATAAGTAATACCCACCTAGGTATCACTTATCTGAGGTTTATGTTCACTTACAAAATACTTTCACTTTTACTCAGGCGCAATGAAAGGGACGAGTTCAAACGGTGGACCAGGCTTTTGAGATGTTTCCTCATTAAACAATGTTGTTTTGACTAATGAAAGTGAATAAACTCATTAATTACTTTGTTTCATCTAATCAGAAGTGATTTATTTCAATTAATTGACTTATTACTAAACTTTTAAACGTTATCGTAGGATCTGTTCATTAGTTGAGCCAGCTCGATCTATGGAGTTTTGACAAGTCCTAAATCTAAGTTAGCAGTAAGATTAAGTAGATTATCCAAAACACCTAATTGATGATATTCTCTCAATAAATTAATTTAGTTATATTATTACGAAAGCTAGTGTAATTAAAACTATGAGGGTACGATGGGGTTGGCGTATTCATGTGGACAAAAACCCCAAAATACATAAATAGAATAACAAAAAAATCATCTGTGTAGAAGGAAAATTGAGAACTTCCATGCATAAGTAGTTTAACTCGTCAAGTACCGTCATTATAGACACAATTATAGAACAATAGGTTGCGGTCACCGGTGACCGCTTGGTGTTTGACAGTTTAATGACATTACCGAGTAATTGAAGTGGTAAGCCTTGCTTGCATGGGCTCGCTGCCATCGTAGCGGTAAGTCCCCTCTTTGAGGAGTGGCTTGAGAGATGCTACGGCGTCCTCACCTACCGCCTGACCCAGGTCCTCACCGGACATGGCAGTTTCGGGAGGTACTTGTGTCTGATGGGGCGGGAGGAAACGCCCGGGTGTCATCACTGCAAGGACCGCCCTGAGGACACGGTGGAACACACTGTAGCGGAATGCCCTGCGTGGGCTGAGCACCGCCGTGTCCTCAGGGAAGTGATCGGCGATGGCGACCTCTCGCGTCCGGGCCTAGTGCAGGCCATGATGCGGAGCGAGGGGGATTGGGATGCCGTCTCCTCCTTTTGCGAAGCAGTCATGCTAGCTAAGGAGGAGGTGGGACGCGTGAGGCAGCGAAGCGCTGCCTCCTCGCAACCCAGTCATCGCGAAGGACACACCGGGCGTCGGGGATCGCGGGACGATCTCCGGCCACCGTAAGCGCGGGCCTGCGGACGGCGAGCATACCCATGCTACCAGAAACAGACCCGAGCGTACGGCGTGTCGCGTTCCGCGCGCGCCTCAAAGAGCCATCAGACCACCACAGATGGGGCCCAATAAGGCCGATGCCGATTCGGAGTCGCGGAGAACCTAACGGGTAACCGGGGCTCCGGCTCGACGTGCAGGAGAAGGAACGGGGTGGTTTTTAGTCAGTAGGAGTCTGACACTCCCTCCCGCCTCACCCAGGCGGGAGCAGTCATTCGATGATTTTCCCCCCTTAAAAAAAAAAAAAAAATAGCCTTGCTTGCAAAAGTAGCTTTTCTGACAATACACAAATCAATAGTGATCAATGCTGAGCAAAGCCTCTTCTCTCACGGAGAAGGCTTTTAGGCTTTTCAGCATTAATCACCGCGCTTGTTCATTGCGTGTTGGCGATTTAAAACTTATAATTCATTAAAAGTCCAGGTTTCCTTACGATGTTTTCCTTCACCGTTTGTCAGTGGTGTCTAAATAATCTTAGAAAGTACATATAACTCGGAAACAGTCACGTTGGTGCCGTTGGTAGGTTCCGAACCCGCACACTCTCATGCATGAGAAGCGGGCGTCTCAACCTCTGGGCCACCATGATACTGACAATAGACTCATTGAAATGATTTAATATTCGTTAGTTTTTCAGTTTTTAAAGCGAGTGTCCTTTTTGGTCGAGTCTCGAATAAAAGAAGACTAAAGATCGGATATAGAGAATCTCATTTGCACCCATTTATAAACAAGACACCACCTACCACCTCACCAAAGCCTTGCGCAATCTCCAATTTTCCTAAACACAATTACTTCCTTATTTAACCGACGAGCCTGTGTGGTCCATAGTCACATAGAAGCAATAATCGCGCGGGGTCAGCGCAAACTGTCCTCAAGGTCACGTGTGTGCGTGTACGCATACCAATGATGTAGATCCAATGCAACTATTTACATGCAATACTCAGTCTGTATGTGTGTGTGCCTTGACCTGTACGAGTGGAAGGATTTTGGATCATTTGTAAGGAGTTTAGAGATTTAGCGAAAACTGTTGTGTCTGATAATTTTCGTTTCATTATCTGAGTGATTATATGTTACAAGATTTCGATTCTTAAACAATTATTTATTACTTATTAGGGTTCTGAACATTCTTAGCTATACCAAAATTTCTAGAACCTATGAATACTTTCATTTCTTTGTCTATAAAAATAGTATTTGCGAATAAAACATACGTTGTAAGTTTTTTTGCCAGTTCTTCAGGAAGTAATTTTGACTGAATGTATGTACACAAAACACCGCTAATTAGTTAGCAGCGCCACACATCGACACTACTATCTTTTACACAGTGAACATGTGTGGGTAATTTCATATTACTGTGTATAAACATTTTTGTCCACCACATTCACATTGGTATTTTCATTCTTGTGTCGGTAATAAGTATTTTTATAATTTAATTCACGGGTAAGGTTAAAACTATTTACAATCATTGATATGACCCGACATTTGACGTGTACTAACGTAGTGTTCGTGGTCGACTGGTTAATGAGCGCGCTTTTATCGTCTTTCAATGATCAATGATGATGTGAGTTCTATTCCAGCTGAAAGATACTTTTTTTATTTTACTATGTAGTTTTTCTTATTTTTTTTTTGTTTTTTGAAATATTAGATCAGACTACAAAAGAAGCAGATAAGTCGGTAAATAAAACAATACTATATTTTATTACAATTAATTTATTTATTATAAAATAAGTGGTTTTATATTCAATATTTATAATAATTAATTTTCATACCACAGTTAAGTTCTTAAAGTTCTTTAAATAATAATTAATCAAAATGCCAATAAACCTTATAGTCGAATTGGGAAAAATCATGCGATAAAGTATATACTTTTAAAATTAACATAAGAAGATTTAGAGGTAGAAAAATAGGATAGAAAAAAAAAGAAAAGATTAAAACATTGTTTCAAATTTTAAATATTTGATTAATGAATTCTTGAAATAACTTGTGAATGCTGGAATCGATCCGGAGGCACTTTACTGGAGGTGATAACCATTACGCCAAACGCGCTGTGAATGAGATTATCGAAATATTGTATACCATTCTGTAACATAAAAATACGATAAGAAAACACTATATTTATATGGGTATAGCTCGATTGCTCATTATTTGATTTCGATTTATTTAAAGTTTGTTATAAGTTATTTTTATCTTTACCCTCGTTTTTATTTAAACTTATTTACTAAATAATTACGTATACCGACACAAAAATGATATTTAAATACCAAGATGTGTGTGATAGACGAATGTTTCTATACATATCTATTAATATGAAATTACCCACACATGTATATTGTGTAGTCATACTAGTGTCGATGTGTAGCGCTGTGAACTAATTAACGGTGTTTTGTGTACAATATACTAAGCAAAATATTACATATGTAAAGTCGAAGTCACGGCCTACAATATGGCAAACATTTCTTTAAAAAAAAATGTCTTCATATTTGAAACACGTTGACATGTTTCAAAAGAAATGTCTACATGTATACATTGAATGTCTTAATCATACCAATCGATATAAAATGGAGATTCTCTCAACACCTCGTTAAGAAATTACGAAGAATGTGACAATGTCTTCAAATTTCTTTAAAAGATTCAAACTTAGCAAAATAACCAAGCAACCATTCAAATATGAACCTAGAGCCTATACAAAAAGATATGCAATAATGCCTATATTTGTCTGTTTGTCAACGGTTGCTCAAAGCTCATGAGTGGCTTCGAAGGTCGACCGGCAACTCTTTCACAACCAATACCTGCTTTTACCAATAACACTGCGAAATCACCAGTGATGGCCAAAGATATGGTATTATTTCATGATGGGTTTCTAAACGAGCGAGCCAGTTTGGTAATGCCTGCGATCATCATGAAATTGTGGTAATCTTGACTGTAATATGCTTGAAATAATGTGAGTGGACCCGGCGTGGTGCCTTGAGGAACGCCCGCTGGTTTTTAACGATTCAGTTGAGAAATAAGATGAAAGAGCTGGTATGAATTAATCGTACATTGTTTTTATTAGCAAACAATATTAGTTTAAAGTCTGAAGAATAAAAAGTGCGACAGGTTAGGACTACGGTAGTTCAGTTTACAAACATGGTCAAGAAGAAGGAAATGTTAAGATTACTTTTCGAATTCACAATCAACCACATATTAATTGATCATAATTCACCTATGATAAGTTTATTATAAAGAAAGACAATCTCACGTGTCTTCCACACGTGATAAAAGTGGTTAGCACATCTCCAACAGCGATGGCTCCATACAACAGCAACGTCCAATTCTTTCTCCACTAGGTAGCAACCTTGGCCTTTCATCAAGTTGTTGGTTTGATTTTTTATTAATGTGAACTATGTCGATTCCGGTAGTGTGTCAACAATTATGATTACTAAGGTAGATCACAAGTCTATAAACTGAAAGCTGTGACAATTTAACTGTCCCTTAACAGGGATAATTAAGGGTTAGCTTAACTTTAGGGCCATGAAGCCCAAGTGCACATCGTCTTTACAAAGACATTGTAAAGAGGATGGTTGACACTTCAGGTGATCGAAGGGCTGGCTACTACCTTGGGCTAACGAAAGCATTGGCATTCAACGTGGCGATGCTGCCAGTCTTTTGGGTACCCTACCTCACGATAACGAAAATTGGTTTCATACCTTAAGCTAACATTTTATTACTTTTTTAAGGGGTAAATATCTTAGTTTTTATTTATCTACATTTATAATGTTAATATTAGTTTAAATTACATAGATATATTTGTTATTCTAGTATTTTATTATCCTTGCAAATATTTTTATTATCGTAATTCCGTTTTTCTATTATCTAATCTTATTCATAGATTCAACAATTCAGGTATTTTCCTTTTAATTAAAACAGTTATTGATTTGACCTTTTGGAAATTATTTGGATGGTAGCGAGTAACCGTTTGCTTTTCGTTTTAAACTTTAACAAAATTAAAGAACAATATCATTAACTTCTGAAAGTACTTCATTTTAGATGTCAATGATGTGATAAAGTTCACTTATACTTGCACTTGTAAGCATTTAGATAATTGAACAACAAAATACAATAACTAAAATCGCGGGTTACTCACGTGAATATACCGAGAAAAGCTCTTCTAGTTTCGAAGCACAGAGACCTTCTTCTTCGTGAGTAGCGTGCGCGGTCGCGGCGATGTGCGCATTTACGTTAGTAACCCGCGATCTTTACCTCTAGTTAATGTATGTTGTTGTTCAATAAGTTATATAAATGAAGCTAATTTAGTATGTCTCACGATAGTTATTATAAAAACAACATACATACAACATAACATCACGCCTTTTATCCCCGAAGGGGTAGTCAGAGGTGCACATTACGGCATTTAATACCAATGAAACACCCACGTTTCACTATTTATGTTACGAGTCCCATGTAGTAGAAGGTGAGCTTATTGCCATATACCGAACACAACTCCAGACTCCGTGCTACTACTGTCATTTTTTTAAAAGCCTACTAATACTTTGCTCGACCCGGGAATCGAACCCGAGACCCGTTGCCCAGCAGTCGCGCTCGCGACCACTAGGCCAACGAGGCAATCAACTTATTGAACAGTGGATGTAAAAATATTGATTTTAACTTCACAAACACGTTTAGTCTCCATATGAGCGCTCGCCCTTGACCGTATCTGCGGTTGTTGTGCTCCGAGTCACAATGTAACGCGACGTAACTGCACGTGCAATTACTGTTACGGTAGCATTCCGAGCTGGCTATTGTTGCAATTGAATGACAACGATTGGAGACGCCTAGGTTTAATAAATTGTGAACGGAAACGGATTGACGATTAACGATTGTAAAATTTACCTACTGATTATGTTCTTGTAGGTACATATACTGCTGTTTTATCTTTTTAAACGAATAACATAATATAACATCATGCCTTTTATCCCCGAAGGGGTAGGCAGAGGTGCACATTATACACTGTCCAATGTAACATCCACATTTTACTATTTTGTTATGAGTCCCATGTAATAGGGGTGAGCCTATTTATTTATTTACTTATTTACACTTTAATGCACACAAAATAAGGTACATAAGGCGGACTAAATGCCATATGGCATTTTCTCCCAGTCAACCTTTGGGTTAAATGTAAGCTCAGCGAAAATGGGCCTGTGTAATAGCAAAAAAAAAAAAACAAAATAAATAACTAATAGTAATAATAAATACTGTGTATAAAAATATATAATAAACACAAAATATCTACATACATAAATAACTTCATATATATAATTATAATATAATATAAATTGACGAAGATATAAATTAAAGAAGACACGAACTCAGCGTTGTAGCGCCTTTAAATAGGCCTCACGAACACTACGTTTAAAAGCCATTTTGTTTGGAGCCATTTTTATACTATGGGGTAGTGCATTTCATAATTTAATTACACTAACTCTGAAGGAGTTAGAAACGAAGGAAGTGTGGTGAGACGGGATCTCTAGAAGCAAACTTTCAGCTGAACGGAGATTTCGGCTGTGAGAGCTGCCCAAAATCTGAAAGCCAGATTTTAGGTATTCGGGAGCACAAGGATCATTTAGAATAGAGAAGAGCATGCAGAGGGATCTAAGGGATCGCCTCTCATGGATAGGAAGCCATTTAAGCTGAGCGCGAAAGGAAGAGACATGGTCGTATTTACGTAGTCCGAAGATAAAGCGGATACAATTGTTCAGCATTCGATCCAATTTGTTAAGAAGGTCTTGGGATAGGTCAGAGTAACAAACATCAGCATAATCAATCACAGGAAGCACAAGAGACCGAACAAGCAGCGCTTTTGTATTTGGTGGAAGAAAGTTTTTAAATCTGTAGAGAGATCGCAGCGTGGTAGTGACTCTTTTACTTACCTGAGTGACATGGTGGTTCCAACTGAGCCCTCTATCCAGGTACAGTCCCAAGTCCTTTACATGAGGAGACAACGGTATGGTCACTTTACCGAATATGATTGGCTCAAGGTGTCAACAGTATTTAAACAACTCAGATAGTAGGAACTACCTAACACTATGGCCTGACACTTACCAACATTTACTGTGACACCATACTTTTTAGACCAATCTTCCACAATGAGTAAGTTGGCGTTGAGTTGTTGTATACAACTCCCCATATCCGCAATCCTAGCTTGAGCATATAGTTGCAGGTCATCGGCATACAGATGATAAGAGCATGTGAGAAGACTAGTAATAGAATTTATAAATAAAGAAAACAATAGAGGAGAGAGTATACCGCCCTGCGGTACACCAGCCGTCAGTCCGCCCCAGTCAGAGAGTTCCTGACCAACGCGAACAGACTGCTGGCGACCACGAAGATATGCTGAGAACCACTCCCGCGACGACGACGAGACCCCAGATTGAGTTAATATGGCCAAGAGAATATCGTGGTCAACTGCATTGAAAGCGTTGGAGAAGTCGATTAAGATCAACACAGCTAACCTCGAATCCTCCATACCACACCTCACATCCTCAGTGACTTTGAGCAAGGCAGTAGAAGTGCTATGGCCGGGTCGGAAACCAGATTGGAAGGAAGACAGTAGTTTGTGTTTTAAGATATATGAGGAGATTTGTCTATGGACAACTGCTTCAAGGATCTTAGATTGATAAGGAAGGATAGAAATGGGTCTATAATCGTTGGCCCGGCAGGGATTAGGAATTTTTGGAAGCGGGATGATGTGCGCTTTTTGCCAAGTTGTGGGAAATACACCGTGAAATAACGAGAAGTTTATTATGTGGGTGAAAATAGGAAGGAAGTGCTCATGAATTAAGGAAATCATGGTACGACCCACCCCATCACAGCCCACCGCCCTGGATTTGATCGATGCGAAAATTCGCTGGATCTCGTTTTCAGTCACTGGACTAAAAGTGAAAGTGTCGGGGAGTGATATAGGCTTGGAAGTAATGTCGGCGATAGTGCTGACTTTAATGGCATCCGCCAAACCAGAAGATGAAGCAAAATGCAGGTTAAGAGTATTTAGAGAAATATTTGTGGGTAAAACACTGGATGAAGTACCACAGACACCCAGCGTTTATAGGAACTTCCATACATCAGCCTGAGAAGAGTTTTGAACGTTATCGAAAATGTATCGGCGTTTAGCAGCTCTCACCATCTGGTTACACCGATTTCTCGCCAACCTATACAGTCCCCAGTTCTCATCGCTACGATCCCTCTTATATCTACAGAACGCCCTATTGCGACGTCTCATAGCCATTTTGACTCCCGGAGTGATCCAGGGAGCCGGTGGACGCCTAACACGGACTGCCTTTAGAGGCGCGTGCGCGTCCAAAAGCTTATGGACAGACTCGTTTAGGTAATGGACCTTCTCGTCAATAGAAGTCGATTGATATACATTGGTCCAGTCAATGGATTGTGCTTCGCTGTTTAGTTTGATTTTATCTATCCTCGCAAAGTTTCGAAGGTATACAAGTGCAGGACGTCGCCTAGGTGGCCTAATTTTGTATGATAAATAAATTAAGTCATGTCTTGACAACCCCGGAGCCGCAACCTGACCATGATTGACCACAAGTTCCAAGGAGGATACGAGCATGAGGTCGAGCCAAGAATCCTATTGCCTATTGCCATATACCGGGCACAATTCCAGACTCCGTGCTACTACTGAGATTTTTTTTTAAACCCTGAAGTATTTTGCCCAGTCCGGGAATCGAACCCGAGACCCCTTGCCCGGGAGTCGCAGTTGTGACCACTCGGCCAACGAGGCAGTCAGTTTTGTTTTGTATAAAATTAGTATTGTAATTTTTTCGGCACGATCTAATGTAGCAGACCACAGGAACGTGTGAAAAGTCACTTACATTCCCTTAGGATACTGTACCAGGCACCTACTATTACATCATCATCAGCCAATAACTGGCCACTGCTGATAAAAGGCCTCGTCTGACACGGAGACAGTTTGAGCATTAATCACCATGCTTACTCAATGCGGGTTGACGATTTTAAACTTATAATTAGAAATTATAAGCCCAGCAGCTGAAGCCAAATGCCATTTAGCGCTTGTCTACATGTACTATAAAACCAACATAAATGGAATTGACGAAAATTTTGACACTGCAGTGTCATCCCCATACATTTAGTTTTATACTCTCTCTGTAGACAAGCGCTAAAGTGGCGATTGGTTAAAGGCACAGAAATGATTTATTTCAATTAATTAACTTAAAAGTAATCAAGTAGAAATCAAAATTTCCATACATTTTGATTTCATTTTGAATCAAAATGTCCATACATTTTGATTTCTACACTCTCTGTAGACAAGCGCTAAAGTGGTGTTTGGCTAAAGGCTCAGGTTTCCTCACGATGTTTTCGCTTACCGTTTGTCAGTGATGTCTAAATAATCATAGAAAGTACATATAACTAACTCGGAAAAGTCTCATTGGTACTTGCCGTTGATAGGTTTTGAAACCGCACCTTCATGTATGTAAAGCCCGTCTTAGACCTGCGGGTCACCACGACATTTCTGTGTTTTGTCCCACTGTTCCATTAGCGTTTTATAATCCTTAGTTTAGTTGTGCATTTTCGGTTATTTAATCCCTTTGATACCAGAAAATAACCTTTTCCAGTAAACACTGCTGAGATTTTTTAAGAGATATTTCTGTTCGGATTTTTTAACAACTACAATTAAAGAACTAAGCAACGTGATGTTTCTCTACAAAGGAGAAGGAAATTACAAATTAATTTAATTCAAAATTACTTAAGTAACTTATACTAAATGTTCTCCTAGTTACAAAGAAGTCTCAAGAACTTCCGAATGGTCATCCACTCACTGACCTACCACAGACAGATGTAGCTTAACCTTCAGTGTGGTCTGCCCAGCTACTTTGCCACGAGCACCTCATACCAATGTAGTTAATTGCTAATATATGTATTCTCAACACATTGCATTAAAGCACAATAAAGCTTGGCTAGACTGTGTTACTGTTCTAAAACTATATTTACATTATTCTAGAATTATTATAATCTGCTATTAATAGCAAAGTCACAATAAAGACAACATCATGCAGGCCTGATTGGTATACAGAAAGCTTGGCAGAGCTTTTCGCTTTTTCTTAAGGTTCCACAGTAGGATTTTCTCCTGTGTCGTGGGTGCGTCATGACACTCAGACCTGGAATAACAATCTGTAGATCACACAAAGAGTTTCTCCGTGCGGGAATCGAAACCGCGACGCGTTGCACGGCAGCCCAGCAGTTACCCAACCACCGCGCCAACCATTAAGCAGTCAAAAGTTATTAATAATTATAATTAGAGGTAGTACCAAAAATGGAGATGTTTCGTCGATTGTAATGGCAGTCCGCACTAATAATATAGATTTTTAATTAAAATCCTGATTTATAATCAGACCAATCGCGAGCATAGCTTATGAAAGCTCCGTTAGGATGTGAAAGAAGGAAAGACAGGCAAACATCCTTTCACAATCATAATATTAATATTATTAAGCAATACAAATATTCATAGACATGGTACACATTATGTGGGTCCACTTAGTTTTTAGTCAAATTTCCATGGTGCTTGGCGACTGGGCTTCATCCAGTTGTACAGTGTCTTCTTTGTGCCTTTAGGCTTAATTCATTCTGTCTCCTGCAATAATTTACCGATGGAAGTGAAATCCTCTCCTCTTATATCTTCTCATTCACTTCGTTGCGGTAACCATGACAGTTACTCATGTCCCTGGGACGCGACGGACCTCAGTGTTCCGGTGTTTTCATGGTTGTATCTACTATAAGCCAGGATCTACATCCTTTTTTTTTTTTTAACCCCAAGGTGGGAAATCCTCATGGAGCCCCCTCGCCTGGAGATGACGAAAGGGGAAGAGAGCGATTTCTGCTCTCCTTCGACGCCCGGTGCGCCTACTGCGGGAAGGTAGAGAAATTGTAATTTCCCTTTCCCTCTCCGCAGCCTCCTTTCGCGACATTACATCTTCGCAGAAGGACACCACTGCATCCCACGACTCTGCACTGCCGACCATTTTCTGGACAACAGTCGACAGTGACAGATCGTCACCGATCTCTAATATGAGGGCACGACGCGGCTCGTCCCAAGCCACGCACTCCATAAGGGTGTGCTGCGCCGTATCCTCTTCACAATGGACGCAGTGATGGCACCGAGCGTTTGGCTCCCTGCCTATGCGACACAGGAACTTTCCGAAACACCCATGCCCCGAAAGCACCTGTGTCACTCGGAACGACAGGGTGCCATGATTTTTCCCGAGCCAGTCGTTGAGTACTGGCCGGACCGCCTCGATGAACTTGAGTCCAGCGGTAGGGCGTTGAAGCCTCTCCCGCCATTCCGCCACTAAGACCTGACGAAGCTCCGAAGGATCTACATCCTGGCTTGTAGGAGTTGCAGCGGTTTTGGGAGGCTGTGGAGGGATTTTCCCATTAAAAAAAAATATGTGGGTCCACAGGGAAGAAGGCAATAAAATTATAAATGTGAAAGTTTGTTATGTTCGAATTGTTTATACGTCAATCACGCTGAAACTACTGAACGGATTAATATGAAATAATATGGTGTGCTGGCAGGATATGGGCTAACTTAGGTAATAAGATACTTTTTAACTCGATTAACTACTCCCATGGGATAAAACAGGAATCATTTATTTTTATTTTATTTTTTATTTATTTATTTACTAGCTTTTACCCGCGGCTTCGCTCGCGTCACAAAAGGATAAAAAGTAGCCTATGTGACATATACTAATACACACAGTGCCATCTATACCAATAATTTCGTTTTCCCTCGAGAATATCAATTTTCTCTGGGATAAAAAGTACCCCATTATTTAATCCAGACTTCTAACTTTACGACTGCAAAAATTCAAAGCAATCGGTTTAGTAGTTACGGCGTGAAAGCGGAACAAACAAACTCACTTTCCCATTTATAATATTAGTAATTATTCACAACACAGAGACAGTACACAGGAGAACACATATATAAATAAATTGGAGGTACATAGGGAGGAATATACATATTCCCGTAGGAATCTCTTCCTGCAGTCCTTCGACAGGAAAAACGGTAAAAACTAAGACACTGTGCGTAACATGACATGAACAAAGAAAAAGAACAAAAATATTCCACGCGACCGCAATCGTGGGCAACAATTAGCATCTAACAAATATGAACTTAAATCTAAGTACACTCAACTTATATCTGTGTGAGGTACCTACTTTTAATTTAGTATACAATTATATCGCTGTCAGTTGTAGTTGCACGTAACTAGCAGTTGCAGCCGTTACGACTAGTTGCACAACCGTCGGAGGCTGCATTTCGTAGGTATGTCAGATGACACGAATTGCTGCGCCAATGTTGAGGTAAAGACAGAAGGTCCACTTTAATAATAACTTTTGTGGTTTGGTTCGTCAATTTTGTGGACACAAGAATATCAGTTTATATAGACTATTGTTAGTACCTCTAGAAGTGCACTTAAACACACATAGACATAATAATTTTAACATTAATTTTTTTTTAAGTCACTGTCAAAATCAATTAAGAGACTCTGTCAAAATCAATTAAGAGACAGGCCCATTCGTGCCGAAGCATGGCGCTTCGGCACGAATGGGCCGGCTCGACCGGAGTGATACCACTACCTCACACAAAACCGACGTGAAGCAACGCTTGCGTTGTGTTTTGTCGTGTGAGTGAGGTTACCGTAGGCCCAATTATCCTCTTCCCTTCCCTTATCTCCCTAATCCCTGAATCCTCAACGATCCTTAAACTCCTAATCCCTAAAAGGCCGGTAACGTACTTGTAACGCTTCTGGTGTTCCAGGTGTCCATGGGCGGCGCCGATTGCTTACTATCAGGTGGTTTGTCCGCTCGTTTACCGGTTTTTGCCATAAAAATATTTCAATTAAGTAGACAAGTCAGGGAGGCATTTATGAACGTCAACAAAAAATAAAAGTAAAGCTGTTTACCCATTCGTAGATTTCTTTGAAGAAGATCGAGCTAGAAACTGCATGTCAACATTAGGAATACAATTAGCTTCTCAAAATAGATCGGCATTGTCCAATGTTAGCTCCTTAAAAGATAACCAATGCAATGAACATGGAACACAATGCCTTTTGAATTAACATACATGAGTACCCTTATGCATGCATGCAATTATAAATTGGTAACTTCATATGATTGATATTGAGTGCATACAGGTTTTAAGATGCAATTCCTCGGCTGGGTGATTTCCCAAAATTTGCAATATTGTAATGCTCTATTTCTAGTAAAACACATACCCCATGTTATATTAAATAACTGGTAAAAAATATATGTTACATTTAAAATGACAAATTGAGAATATAACAAATCTTCGAACATCTTCCTAAACACATTTTTAACGTACAAAATTAATCTTAGATTCTGTCTCCATCAACATTCTGTTGCACATTTTTATAAATCAAACTGATGACACAATCATACGAGAAAATTCCAAAATTTCTTTCACATTCACGACCGTATGAAATTTCCCTTGACCGACAACTTTTTAACGGTTTACAGCTTTAGTTTAAAAGACTGGTCAAACTGGTATTTCTGTCGATTGCCTGTTTATTGTCACATCTGCAAGCCATACATTCAGTACAAGGTCAGCAGTGGTTGGTAGTTGGCAAACAATACGCCACCCGCCGGAATTATTCCATAATTGTTGGCTAATATTTACGAATAAATAAATATTTGTTTGGTTTTTGTTATAATTATGATTAACTTAATATTTATCAGTGTAAAGCTGAAGTGTTAGATAGTAAACTTCTTGAGCTCGATAGCTTTTAAGTCACAGTTGGAATTCATATTTTTCTCTTTCTAATTCCTTATTCAGTTTTAACCTTTCATGTGTCTAAGACGTGGGTCCACACGAGACACAATGTAGGTATTTTCTATTGTGTCTCAAATGCACCGATGCATTTAAAAAGTTAATTAAAAGAATGTAGGTTATTATCTAACATGGAATGAATTTAATGACTGAAACATGTAAATGCTTAGTTGATAAATATTATGAATATTTTTTTATGGCATAAGCCGGTGAACGGATCACCTGATGGTAAGCAATCAGCGACACCTGGAACACTAGAGGCGTTACGTCTCCGATCTCCGGCCACCGTAAGCGCGGGCCTGCGGACGGCGAGCATGGGTGGCTCCCCGTCCGACCAGAAACAGACCCGAGCGTACGGCGCGTCGCGTTCCGCGTGCGCCTCAAAGAGCCATCAGACCACCACAGATGGGGCCCAATACGGCCGATGCCGATTCGGAGTCGCGGAGAACCTAACGGGTAACCGGGGCTCCGGCTCGACGTGCAGGAGAAGGAACGGGGTGGTTTTTAGTCAGTAAGAGTCTGACACTCCCTCCCGCCTCACCCAGGCGGGGGCAGTCATTCGATGATTTTCCCCCCTTAAAAAAAAAAAAAAAAAAAGAGGCGTTACAAGTGCGTTACCGGCCTTTTGGGGATTAGGAGTTTGAGGATCGTTGGGGATTCAGGAATTGGAGAGATTGGGGAAGGGGAGGGTAATTGGGTACATCTTGATATTATTATGAGTTTAACCAAATATTTGTATTGTTACAGCGGAAGATTTCACAAGATGTCGGCAGAAGGACTCCAAACTAAACGAGTGTCTCAAAATGGCCGTCCCTGAGGCGCTCCGGAGAATGAAGAAAGGTAAGACAAATGAAAATAGTAATACTGAAAGTCATAGATGTAGTTCATAGTGTTTCTTGTTGCGCCTATCTTCAAATATAATACTTTTTTTGTCTTCAAAATACATTACTACGGCGAGATAGCGGTCAAACATAGGCCCATCAACTAAAAAAAAGCTATCAAACTTTTCACCAATAGTTTCATATTCATATATTCATATTCATTTATTTGCATACCATAATGTGAATAAGGTGTGACAATATACGCTTAAAGCTAAGATACATTTATGGACCCCGTAAGGGCACAAGCAACATTTGATAAATGAAGTTAACATTTTTTTAAAATAACATTTTTGTTTTTAAATAAAGTTGACATTTATCATCAAATATCTAATATTAAAATGTAACATAGATTTCCTCTTAGATGATAAACAATTCGGTACTATTGGACCTAAAACATAACACAATTGGTTACAAAAATTCTGAATCCTACTAATATTATAAATGCGAAAGTTTATTTGTTTATTGTTTGTTATTTCTTCACCTTATAATGGCTGAAGGGATATAACAGTGGTAGATTATGCTCTGATATAAGTGATACAAGTGAATTTATTTCTGCAGATAGGCTACAAGGCAGCTTTTACACGTCAATTTTATCAAGCGAACGATGAGGCCCACATTTCCTAACTGACTACTCTACACAAACTCAGAGCTCTGTGTCTATTAAAGTCCAGACAATATATGTATGTAAGATTATCTGTGAGAACCGTGTTAGTTTATTCTGTAGTGGTCTTTTGAGGAAAGAACCACAACAGCTTAAGCGGACCCGTTTTGACGGCAGTACGTACATATGTATATGTTTACAATCAGCTCAATCAATGGCTGATCCGACGAATAATACCAACCTAAAGAACGTTTGGGTAGGCGGCAAAACAACCTGGTAGGTATAACACATAGGCTTCTTTTATCCTACAGGAATGCTGGCAGAAGCTGGTACGTTTATATTTATAATATTCAATTTGCACAATAACATCCCCAATAAACTTCCTACTTCCACGGAACTAGATAAAAACATAATACTATTTAATAATCTGCGTAAGTATTACAGGCAATGTTACCGAAACAATTGACGAGCGATGTTACGTATCGATGATTTAACAGCAAATAATTAAACCATTCGTGAGCGACGCACGTGCATCTACAATTACAAGAACCTTTAGTTTCCGCATTTTTGTATTTGGTCATGTTGTGCCAATTTGCAAATTTCTTTGTTAGATAAGTATTGATAACCTACTAGCGTTTACCCGCGTCGCGGGGAACCTAACGGGTAACCGGGGCTCCGGCTCGACGTGCAGGAGAAGGGACGGGGTGGTTTTTAGTCAGTAAGAGTCTGACACTCCCTTCCGCCTCACCCAGGCGGGAGCAGTCATTCGATGATTTTCCCCCCTTAAAAAAAAAAGCGTTTACCCGCAGCTTCGCTCGCGTCACAAAAGGACAAAAAGTAGCCTATGTGACTTATACAATACACACAGCGCCATCTATACCAATTATTTCGTTTTCCCTCGAGAATATCAATTTTTTCCGGGATAAAAAGTACCCTATTATTTAACCCAGACTTCTAACTTTACGTCTGCAAAAATTCAAAGCAATCGGTTCAGTAGTTACGGCGTGAAAGCGGAACAAACAAACAAACAAACTCACTTTCCGATTTATAATATTAGTAAGGATGTTTTATTGATGCAACTGAGAATCTCTGATGTCCAACCCACAGCTTTATTTTACAGTCATACAAAGTTTTTTTTTTCTGGAAACTGTATGGCTCAATTTGAATACAATTTTCGACATGGTCCGCAACACAAATGCTACCACAGCTCTAGTATTGCAGCAACGCGCTTGGAGATCACAGTTTAAAAGGTCTTTGTCCCTTAATCTTCTATCACATCATCCGCGAGAATAGTAGGAATGATGACGAATATAATTTCAATATTTCTGTCACCACAAACAAACAAGTATAACAGCTCACACTTAGGACCCACTTAAGGTAGTTTTTAGACCAACTGGGGGAGCCCCACACTTAGCGACTAGGATTCTCACTTTTTGTGCCTTTAGGCTTAAGTCATTCTATCTCTTGTATTAATTCACTGGTGGAAGTGGAAACTATCATTTTCTTATTTCGTTACGGGAACTAAGACAGTTATTCAAATCCCTGGAACGCTGTTTGACTGTTTTTAGTGTTCTGGTATTTTGATAATCGTATCTACTGTAGATACTGGCTTGCAGGAGTTGCAGCGGTTTTGAGAGGTTGTGGCGGGCTTGTCACCACAATTTTTTTTTAACTATCTACTCTACTTATATTTCTAGGTATCCCATCTCTATCAGTGCCACAGATGGAGCCGCTGCACGTGAACAGCATCAACGTGGACTCCGGTTCGGGGCCCGTCGTCATAACACAGATGTACAGGAACATCAAACTACATGGTCTTACTGATACTGTGCTGACGTTGTACAAGTAAGTCATTTAATTGTAATAAAATAATAATAATCATCTACATCATTTATAGTTTTTTACGCCATTATGAATGTATTATGTATTTGTTATTAAGTTAGTTCCGAAACAGCGACTTGTTGCTTTAAGTCTAAAGTCTAAAAAGCCCAGTGCAATCGTGAGGTCTCATTGGGTCTCATCATCTAATTGACTGCACTATTGGCGCAATAGTTAGTCGCGTGGTTGCTATACAAAGTGCCGCAGGTTTAACTTCCGCAAAAAAATCCATTATGAAAATGAACGAGAAGAAAATATAAAAAATTGACAAACTAAAAGTTCATTCCTACTAGCATAATTAATTAGTAGATACAACTGAATATTACGTATGCTATTTTCCATTTTTCAGGGCTGATCTCAAAAACTACAGACTGAGGACTGACTCCATCACTCCTAAGATGGAGTTCATAGCTGACTACATCATGAGAGGCAGGATCCTGCTACTCCCTATCCAAGGAAAAGGTGTCGCGAACATTACAATGGGTAAGCAACGCCATCTAGTAGCGAGTAGTGGAACTACATGATACTGTCCACTGCTGACTAGTGTTGACACTAATTTTAAAGTTTGAGAGATTTATTAGATTATGTTTAACGGTTATATAGAAATAAATTAATTTTATTTAGCTTCTCAGAACTATTCCTTCAAACTTAATTAAGACTTAAAAATTACGCTAACAAGTTCAAGTACTTAGATAATTTTTACATGTCATTGCTTTTAATTTACCTGCCTCTTTGGCTATGTTATTATTAAAATAGATACTATACGTTCTTTATAGAAAAAAAAACATAATTTTTAATATTTATTATATTTCAATTTTAAATATATTTAAATATATTTCAAAAAATTTTAAATATATCTACTAAAGATAATACTGATTTCTTGTCAAAGGGTCGCGTCTGATCCACGCTACGTGCAAGTTAGCAACCAACCTCAGCTTCTATCTACCAACAAATTTTACTTCTTCCAAAACCCATGTTCACAGTGAACCTGGTGGTGAAACACGATCTGATTGGCGAGCCAGTTGTCAAGGATGGACAGACATACATGCACATCAAGGAATACAGAGTCAAGTTCATCCCGCAGAAGGTCGTGCTGTACTTCTCCAACCTCTTCAACGGAGACAAGGTGCTCGGTGATAATATGAACGAGTGAGTATCAGCATAAGATTATTTAGATTCTACTGACAAACGGCGAAGGAACGTGGGCTTTATAACTTATTATATATATATATATATATATATAATATATATATATATATATATATATATATAATATATATATATAATATATTATAAAAAAAAACATACATAAGTATTCAAGTACCTATTATACTTTACTAGATGTGCCTACGACTTAGTCCGCGTGGAAAAAAGTTCACAGCTCCTCCGCCGTTGATAACATGATAGTATGTAGCCTATATGTTCACCCGACCTGTTAATAATATTCATGCAAAATTTAAAGTAAATCTAAGCAGTACTTTGCAGGAGAAAGAACGGGGTGGTATTTAGTCAGTAAGAGTCGGACACTCCCTCCCGCCTCACCCAGGCGGGAGCAGTCATTCGATGATTTTACCCCCTTAAAAAAAAGCAGTACTTTTTAGTTTTAGCCTAGACTATATTATATATATATAATATATATATATATAATATATATAATATATATATATATATATATATATATATATATATATATATATATATATATATATATATATATATATATATATAATAAGTTATAAAGCCCACGTTCCTTCGCCGTTTGTAACGTAGCAATTGTAGTGATTATTGTTCAAACCTTTGACTTGTTTTTGTTGTTCAAATTTATTGTTTAAACCGGTGACTTTATATCTGTCTACTCATTTTTCGACTTCATTCATAAAAAAAACTTAACATATCATAACTGGTGAAAATTGAATATCCCATTGTAAATGTATACCATCACTTGGTCCTTCAGGGAAGGGGTGTAACCTAGGTTATTTTCGAAGAGGTAGACAGATGTGCGCAATACGGCACATAATGCCACTGTACAATGTAACACTCACTTTTCACTATTTATGTTATATGTCCCATGTAATAGGGGGTGCGCCTATTGCTATATACCGGGCACAATTCCAGACTCCGTGCTACTACTGAATTAAAAAAAAACCCAGTTGTACTTTGACCGACCCGGGAATCAAACCCGAGACTCTTTACCCAGCAGTTGCAACCACTCGTCCGACGAGGCAGTTAAATCTTGTTTAATGTCCCATATTAGTGCTAATGCAAAATACTAAAATATCTCTATTTCTACATTTCAGATTCCTGAACTCAAACTCGGACCTAGTCTTCAATGAACTGAAAGAATCCTATGAAAAATCACTCAGTTCTGTATTCCAGAATGTCACCAATGAGATATTCGACAGGGTGCCAATGAACAAAATATTCCTTGAAGATTAGTCTGTAAGAGTGGCAAGACTTAGGGCCGAGATTGATAACTGATCGCTTTTCAAAACCTTCTAACTAAAACACACCTAATACCTAATAAGCACGACTCCGGCATAGTTCCAGCACGTCGTTTTTTACGTTAGAAACAATACAAAGAGGTTACAACTTTTTAATATTAACGTTTTGAAATATGTCCTACGACATAGATTTAAAATTTATATTTAAATAACAAGTTTATTGAGCCGTGCCGGAGCCGTGCCTATTACCCGATGATCACTAACTTTTGACATAATTTATGTTTTATAGAACTTCTGACAAGAATAATAAATCCAGATTGATCTAGAGAGTTTTGGTTAAGACCGACGATTGATTGAACCCATTCATAATTGCTATCTGCAATACTTAGTTTAAAAATCATTTTATAAGCGAGGGACACAAATAACACTTCACATTGGTATTTGTTGTATTTATTGAAGCTGCTTTAATTAGACTTCGTTAGTATAAGTGTAAAATAGTTATAAATTAGTTATAAGAGTAAGTAGGTAAATTTTATTATAAAAAACTATGTATAAGTAAAAATAATTTTATAAAAATATGCCATGTTTTACTTGACGTCAGTCCCAGTATTTATCATTAAATTTATTCGAGCTTGTTGGAACATTAGTATTATCAAATCTTCTTGGGGCCAGAAATACATCGGTCTTTGAGATAAGCGCCATCTACGACGTTTTAGTGGAAACGTTGATGATGCGAGGTTTTTATTGGTTGGTGTATGATGGGTTCCCTGCCTATTCTGGAAGGTTGGTGCTCGTTCAGTTCCACATCTTGCATCTCTCTCTCCATCTGAACAATTTGCGCGTTCTTCATACAACGCGCCTTGCAGAAGGCTTCGTTTATAATAATCACTGAAAAAATGTTTAGTTTAGTTACTTGACGATAGATGGCAGGCTCCTCAATAATTAATTACTTAGCGTCTTAGCTTGTTTGCTAGTCCAAAATATTACTATACTTTCAAAAATATGCATACTTTCTTTATGTAACTGCAAATTAGTTATTAGATAATATTATAATCCTACTAACATATCCCGACCAAGAGCAGATATATTATAAGTCCAAGAATAAGAGCATCGTACTCCATTTTTATAAAATCTGGAAAGAAATAGATTTCACTGTATTCAATTGGAAACAAGCGACAATTTACTGTGATAGAAATATGTTAATATTGATTAGGTCAGGCAAACTATTTAGTATGCACGTAAGAAAAAAATCGGTTAATAAAGATTAATTCAGACCAGAGACATTAAAAGCAACACAACTTGTAAGTAAGTACAACAAAAACTGATCTCTATTATATATCGCTCTCTCTTTTCCCCTTTCGTCTCTCTCTTTCTCTGATCTGTATATTCTTACCTGCATACTAAATAATCTAACTGATTGAAGTACATACTCTTAATAGAGCTCATAATATCCAATCGTATGAAAAACAACATAAGATCACGCCTGTTATCCCCGAAGGGGGTAGGTTAGAGGTGGACCTTACGGCTCATAATGCCACTGTACAATGTATCACCCACTTTTCACTATTTATGTTGTGAGTCCCATGTAATAGGGGGTGAGGCTATTACCATATACCGGGCGCAATTCCAGACTCCGTGGTACTACTGAGACTAAGATTTTTTTTAAAAAACCTTGCGTCCAATCGATCGGCGAGGCAATCGTTTGAATTACTAGTACATATTATTATATAAAAGTGATACTATTTTTAAAATCTTACCAGCAACCTCGGTTGAGAGTGGGTCTAGGTCTTGTAACGTGGAGCAGCTCCCAAAGAGAGATAAAGAACGCAAATATTATTATCAAAAAACAAATTGTTTCCCAGAAATGCGCTAGTATGTATAATGAGAGGGAACTGCCTTCCTGGCTCATTCTTAATCTGCACTATTGGAGCTGAAAGACAAAATGAAGCTTAAAATTAAGGGCATAAAGTTGATTTGTAATTGAATTGAAGAAGTAACTTTTGAAAGACAAGATAAGATAAATCTGTAGGTAATATCCAATATATACTGGAGCTATGGGTTCCTTCCTATATAACGATTTCTTTACGGAGATCTAGCTATCTATCTGCATGGTCACAATTTTTTATGAGTTGCCCTTCTCAGTGGGATGACTTTATTATATTTCCCTTCATCTCTTCGGTGTAAAGGCTATGATATATTTCTTGCAAGCGTGAACTAAGATACCAGGCCATCCTAGCAAAAGCTAAATAACACATAGATGTGTAACACATAGATGTGTTATTTAGCTTTAGCGATAGATCGCTCAAACTAAGAAGTACCTAATTCAGCCAAGAAGACTAATGAGAACAGCCTTAAATAAAGAATACTTTCCAAATCAATAATTCATATCCTCACGTGTCTCCTATGGAGATCGGCAAAGACTATGGAACACCAATTGCTACGATTGTCAATGTATCCTCTAATTTCTATGATCGCCTCATTGTTAATAAAACAACTCCCTCCTTGCTCTTTCTAAACATCCTACAGACTCCAACGTCAACTGGTTCTCAAACATGGGATGTAGGACTTACATGCACCCTCTGCCCCGTCTGGTGACCCTGAGCAGTTCCCGCAGTGACAGGAATGCGGCAAACAATACGATGAGGAAGAACACGGTTTGCCAACAATGGACGACAAGAATGGCAGATGTGAACATGGGAAGCATCTGGACTATTTATGGAATCATCTGGTCACGATGGATTTCGACTGACGCCTTTGGCCCTGAGCTGACGGCTGAACTGACGGGATGAGGTGACAGACGTTCGTCAGTTGGCAGATTATTTTTTCTTCTCTGAATGTGGTGAAAAGTTATACGTGCTTAAGGTCTAAACGTAGGTTTTACTTCTTTACCTCTTTCCAGTTTATGTAAATAGAATGAGCGCACCGTCTTTTTTCTCATCAGATGGCGCTGAAGTACGTAAAAGTCTGTTTGCTTAATCACTGTACCTGCATTATAACAGCACGCCTATTATTCTCGAAGGAGTTGACAGAGGAGGACATTACGGCTCTTACTGCCACTGTACTGCACTTTTCATTATTTATGTTATGAGTCCCTGTAATAGGGAGTGAGATATTTTTTTTTCTATTGCCAATTCCAGACTCCGTGTGCTACTACTGACATTTTTTTTTAAACTCGGGCAAATTATTACTTTGCCCGACCCGGGAATAGCACCCGAGATCGGTAGTCGCACTGGCGATGACTCGGCCAACGAGTCAAGGCAGAGCACTGTCGCTGCAGCAGTTGTAAAAATTGAACATTCAATGATTTATAGTAAGCAAACTTCTAATGGCGGTGTCATACTTATTTTATTTATTTATTTATTTTATTAACACTTCTGTATAACGAACATACAATGGCGGACTTAATGCCGGGTGGCATTCTCTAACAGTCAACCATGGGGTGATGCAGAGATGTACAACAGTAGGTGTAATAGATATAATGGTTTATGTGATGCAGAACTGTAAATACATACATATATCCGTATATATAGGTATAATGTAAATTACATAAGATACATTATCAATATTACTAAATAACAATACTATAAAAGTTAATAAATAAATTGGGAATAAAATACTTATGCATCATAGTATACTCATTGTTAGAGCGGGTACAGGCAATGTAACATTTTCTCATGTAGAAAGCAAGTTGGAGTTTAAAAAGGGAGTTTGTTAAATAAATAAAAAAAAATGTAAGACAAACTTATTGTTTATTCTGTGAATAATAACAGATTTCTGTGGCATAGTCACTGGTAACGTTACGTCGAAGAAATTATGTATACTAACGAAAATCTTAGCCTCTACCCTCTAACAAATTTTTACTTTCATAAAAAAATAAACATCAAAAAAAATTTGAAGCCCATGTTTGCTAATTTTTGACGTATTTTTTATGATAGTATAAAAATGTCTGCAAATAATTTGTATATTTTAATGGATTTTCTTCCTTGATATAATTGTAATAAGATAATATTTATTAAGTTTCTATAAACTATTAATTTAAAACGTCCATTTTGAGTCATCTGTTTACTAAATCATTTTTAATTCAAATAAATTTTCATAATTAAAAAGATTGACGTATAAAATAAAACCAAAAAAAAAATTATTAGAAACATATTTATTTTTCGAAGTAAACAGATGACATTTTTATTGAAGGTTTGAGCGTTATAATCAGCTTGTAGGTTTTATAATTATAATTATAAACTTATATTACAGCATATATATAATTTGCGACAAAAGTGATCTGTTGCGTGTAACCTTGACATTTAACTTAAGCATAGCTTTATAACATAGAACTGACATTTAATTTTGTGACATCTTAATAAGGGTCTGACACAAGACCTTATGATAGAAATCTTATAATCTTACTTATAATTACTTCAATCATTAATTTAATTAATATTAAATTATCTATGACAACGATGGAAGTAATATTTTTTTTTTATTTTAGCCACAATTTTTAGTTCTTAATAGATGGTAAATATATAAAAATTGTGGTCTAAATATCGATGCCAATTTACAGCTATGCCTTTACTACACTGAAACGGACGGTTGTATGGCAACTAGTGACATCTAGTAGTGCTATCCGTAAAGATTGGTGCAAAAATATCTCTTTTTTTTTCAAGTATACTATAATGAGGTATGAAGATGGATGTTCTTGTCGTATTTTTTATTGTTTTACCTTTATTTTTTTTATAAAACTCTACATGTTTAGCTATTTTTTTTTGTTAACAAAACGCTACTGATTGTATAAGCTCTACCCCTCACAACCTATAAAAAATGAGATTACTATTAAACAAAAATTGCTGTATATCCCGGCTTACGAAATATTGGAATGATATTTTCGTTAAATGCATAATTTTTAATTTCGAATTATATTTATTAATTATAAGTTTTCATTTGTTTCATTATTATGTATGGGTAAGTTACCGGGTTTACAAAAAAAAAAGTAAATTCTAAATCTTAAAAATTACTTACTTAAGAACTAAAACTTGTCATTTTGTAAAATAAAACGTACTTGAGTACTGTTCTAATTATTTCTATTAATAATTTTCTTTTTTTATTATTATTAATAGCAATTTTTAGAAGGGGGTTGTTAGAAGAATTCTTTGATAAACGATTGTGCCAATGTTTACCATTATTACACCCAATTATTAATATTATATATAATTATTATTATCAATCTAATGTTTTCTATATATTGATTATAGGGAAACTTTGATCCAAACTGTGAAAAAAATATATATGTAGACCAAGTTTTGCTACTACTTAACTAACTTAAGGCTAAACATTGTAAATCGCTTGTGATCGCAATTAGCCAAAATAATTAAATTAACAATAACTAAACAACAAAAGCTAACATTTTATTGCTTAGCACCATATTTAACCGACTTTCAATAAGAATAGAGTGCTGTATTTCACATTTTCGAAGACAGTACAGGCCATTGTAATAAATCCACGAAATTTTTTATCGCCGATCTTTGCATATACTATAAATATCTCGCAACACTATTCCTTAAAAGTCGGTTCATAAGCAAATTGATGGAAAATCTGATAAATTCAAAATGGCTGATGTTAGGGACCATTTAAATTGTTAAAACTTGTTAGTACGAATTTTCTAATCGACAATTAGTACTAAACTACAGTTACAATTCTAGAATCGTCATTATAAGGATTACACCGAGTTAACTAAGGATCTAGCTAACGCGTGGTGTAATCCACGTTTTGGACAAATTGACTGCTAGTCAGTAAATCGAAGCCGTGTGGAAGCCAGCTCGTACGATGCCAGTCTAGCCTAGTCTAACACAATCTTCTACAACCTAAAGTTGTAAGCAACTCTGTCAGACTATCTAGGTAGCTCGAGACCGGCTGCAATGTCTAATCCATTTTATAATCTTACCCCTTATCGCTACATACACAAAGATATGCGATACTAAAGTCCATACATTTCCCCCGTCACAAAATATCACACACGATGCCATTCCGGCGCCTTTCTTCACGAACCAACAATTTGTTTTGACCTATCTGCATAAACTAAACACTAGCATAAATAGTTCAATTGTCACTGGTTAGTGTGTCCACACTATCTCCTGATTCCTGTCATTGGAATTGTGACGTGGATGTAGACCTTCTGCAGCCAATGGAGACTGGCGCCGGTATCCTGGACGCTCCATTCCTTTGGTCTTTCCTAGGAGCAGCCAACTGCCTAGTGCTAGTCGACCTTTCTAATTTGCCATCAGACATTACCCAGGCTGACGTAAAGTCCGCATAGTCTGAGTCCTTGGAACTAGTTCTAGAAAGAGAGTCGTCTCCCTTTGAATATGTCCTAATAATTTCCTTCATTTTTTCTAGAACTGTTGCGTCATCCTTCGCGCTCTCTGTTGACCTTAAGATCTGTTCTAATAAAGGACTCAATGGTTTTTGATTCGGTGGGGACCTAAGAGTAGCACTGCTGGCTCTGAGGGGAGAGTTCCTCTTGAAAGCCTCAGTTTGAGGAACTTTGGCCCTCATTTTTGGAGATTTATTCGGATTATCAAAAGTGTCGGCCCCTATTGTTGGCCTGGACTTTACTTTAGCCTGTACGGGTGCTGTGCGTCCGCTCCAAGTATTTCTGGCAGTTGGCGGCAATTTCGGTGTCAGCTTAGGAGATGTCTGAACTGGGTTTGCGGTATGTTTTGGGCTGGGTGTATTTCCTCGGCTGGGAGTTCGGTTCCTAACTGGAGAGTGTGGTATCCGACTGGCCTGTCGGCTTCTAATCGTCTTTGTGGGTGATTGAGAAGCTTCCCGAGTGACCCGGAGGCTCTTGCTGGGAGAATCGTTGTTTTCAGTGACGACTGCGCGGTCGGGACTGCTTCTATTGGACTTTTCTTCTATGGAGCTGGGCTTCCTGCCTCCGTAGAAGGTGTCTGAGAAGTCAGTCTTACGAAGACCAGTGTTGAGGCTCACGTGGTCGTCCACTCGTTCGTTCTTGTCCATGTGACAGCCATCGTCTTGGTCGAGACGCTCTGGAAATAGAGAGAATAATATTTGAGAAATTGGAACAATATTATTTTAATAGGAGGCAGCGACTTGAGTAAATTCTTTTTATCAAATTGAACATGTTTGTGCAATACTGGTAAAAATTTACAATGCAAAATTAACCCATAATTGTCAACAGCCATTTAGCGATCGTAACTGGATCTAGACCAGATTATAGCCGTCATACCTTTTAGAAAAATATTATGACACCTAGTTAATGGGTGGTATTTATTCAACTGTGTAATTAAAGGTAACGAGACGGACATTCTCATTCATAGCCCTTTGGGCGATAAAAACAGCGTCTAATTTACAATGACCATGTTTAGAAGATAATAACAGTTAGATTAAGTTAATAATTCTGCCCATACTCGGCTGTATCCGTTACCGTTTATGGTCAAGCGCGGTCGTGCCGAGGACTTCCCTCTTCCGCGAAACTTTGTCGACTTACGTTTTATTTTATTACAATTTTCTGGAAAACAGAGACTACAATCGCACCGTAGCAAATATTATCTAGATCCATACAGTAGTTTCAGCATGATGTCTGTTTAAGCATACAGTGATAGGCATAGACGTGGTACTTTACAATCTTCTTATAATTATAAATTTGTAATTACATTAGAAAACATAGCGCCAACGAAAAATAAACGTTATCTCCGAAAGATTACAATTCCTGAACTACAAAAACAAAATCAACAATAAAGAAAGAAAATATACGACATCAGATAAACTTTAGAGGTATATAAAACAATAGGCAATCGACATACTTGCTTTGAAAACTTCAATATCGTTTATCTTTTCGCTCATTTTCACTTGGTCACGTGTAACCAATGCGTCTGATAGGAAACCAAACAGGTGTTTACGTACGTGACTCGGACGGAAAGAAAGAAATGCCTGTGATATCTACAAGAATATTCTTAAAAGAAAATAATAATAGTAATATTTATTGTTGTGACTGCCACGTTGGCCGAGTGGTCACAATTCCGACTGCTGGGAAAGGGGTTTCAGGTTCCCAGGTCGGGCAATATAATATTACTGGGTTTATAAAAACAAAAAATGTCAGTAGTGGCACGGAGTCTGGAACTGTGCCCTGTATATGGCAATAGGCTCACCCCCTATTACATGGGACTCATAATATAAATAGTGAAAGTGGGTGTTACATTTTACAGTGGTATAATGTGCACCTCTGTCTACCCCTTCGAGGATAAAAGGCACGATGTTATGTTATGTGTCTTTTAAAGATAGTTTTAGAAGTTAAAACTCTTAGCATATTTTTATCCAAAAATAACTTATTGAGTCGCAAAAACTCCGTACTTTTATTCACATACTCAATAATAATATAATGTGAATAAATATAACTCATAATTCACATCTATTTCAAGTCATGTGTCACAAGCACGCAATACAGGTAATCGTCAGCTGCACATATAGCTACTGTCGAATTTCACCAATACATTTTGAACTTTATCACTGAATGCTAAGGTTGATAGTCTATGAGAGATGCTTGGTAATTTAGGGTAGCTTGATAAGCTGTTGTACGTGTCAGAGTATGAAGTTGTCGTCACAGATCATAATTATGGTGTAACTGCGTTGACAGTTACAACATTGTTAGATGGAACTATTTAGATTGGACATGTTTTGAATTGATCGGTAGCTTGAGGCAGCCTCTTGTCTCTTGTCTGGGTATAATGTATTTTATACCGGGAGCCAGTGTTTCAACAGACAAAAGGAATGTTAAATATTAAGCCTAGCCTAGCTTCACTGACGGGCAGACTGACAGACTATTATTTATTTCATATTTATTGACGTTTCAAAAGTACCAAAATATGCTTTAATTGAAATAAATGCTTTTGAGTTTGAGTTTGAGTTTGAGTTTAACGCACTCATGGCGAAATTTGATACTGGATACAAGTAACCACTAAAGAAAAATACATAACATAAAATCATGCCTTATATCTCCGAAGGGGTAGGCAGAGGTGCATTTTGCTTACGACAATTGATGCCACTGTACAATTTAACTCCCATTTTTCACTATTTATGTCACGAGTCCTATGTTATAGGGGGGTGAACCTATTGCCATATGCCAGGCACAATTCCAGACTCCGTGCTACTATTGATTTTTTGAGACAGACGAGTCTCTAATGACTTTAAAGTCTTGAAACTACATCACATAGTTTTAACGCGAGTTTATGACTATAGGACCAACCCAGTTAATATTCGCAAACATTAATTGGTCCTTCTGTCCGCGCCCACATGCGTAACATTTTGTTATAACTATGTTGCCACCGCCATCTTGGGTGGAATGTCGTTCGCAATGCCTTGTGGGGTAGGCAGAGGTCCAGGTGACTAACGTGTGGGCTTACATGTCGACTGACTTGTATTTTGACCTTTAATAGGTCTTTTAAATTGTTGAAATTTGTGACTATGAGGATTATTGTTATCAAGTTTAAGTGAGTTTGTGTCGGTCCATCGCATAAACTACTGAGCTGATTGCGATGAGTTTTGGCAGTGAGATCTGTAATGAGTGAAAAGATGAAACAGCTGTTTAACAGTTTATTTTTTCATGGAAATGGTCCTAATTGTTTTAGTGTGTCTATTTACTTTTCTATGTCAAAAGATAATGTTTATTATTTTATCTCTAACTAGAAACAATGACACAACATAATAAATATTTGAACTATCGTATTCTAATCGTATAAAGATTACAACTATTTGTTTTTCAATACATTAAAATATTCACGTTTTCCTTATAACTTTGAAAGCTAATATTTCCGAAGAAAAATATCGGTACATCGAGTACAAGCTGACGAAAATATAAAATGTTATTCATTTGTTTGAATGCGCTAATACTCGAAACAGCTGGTCCGATTCGGAAAAATTTTTTGACCGGATAGCCCTGGTATGTTTGAAGCCAATTATAGACTAATTATCATCACACTATAACTGTTAGGCACAGTACAGAAAGTAAAGTTCACAGGGAAGTGATGAGTTTGTAACTCTTTTTTATGAGGGGAATATACTCGAATCCCAAAGCTTGGCACAAGGATTAGAGATAGCAACTGGATCACCGAGGATGCTGTTACATGGGTGCCACCAACATCATGCGACCAATGCGACCAGGAATGGTCCTGGTCGCAGTTTTAAGACAAACCTGTGCCTTTAGCCAAACGCCACTTTAGTGCTTGTCTACAGAGAGAGTAGAAATCAAAATGTATGGGGATGACACTGACAAGTGTCAAAATTTACGTCAATTACATACAATATGGTTTTCTATTCTACATGTAGACAAGCGCTAAATGGCATTTGGCTACAGCTGCTGGATCGTAACAGTAATATCTATATACTACATAGTATAAAACAAAGTCGCTATCCGCCGTCTGTCTGTCCCTATGTATGCTTAGATCTTTAAAACTACGCAACAGATTTTAATGCGGTTTTTTTAATAGATAGAGTGATTCTTAAGAAAGGTTTATAAAATATGTATAATACATGCATATTGCACCCGTGCGAAGCCGGGGCGGGTCGCTAGTTTATAATAAAATAAATGTTATGTTAATAGAATAACATCGTCCTTGTAATTACAGATTGTTGTTAATTACAACTAATTGATAACGCTAATTGCGAATGTATGTAACATGAAATTGACTTTGTATTATCATCACTTCATCGAAATTTGAATATTAATTAATTGAAAGCTGATTTGATAGGAATTATTGACGAAATGCCATTTAGGTATTACTTACAGGACGGCACATCAAAATATGATTTTTCTTACATTTTGTTAATAGATTTTCAACTGTATGGTTTTGGATTAAAATTTCTAATAAATTGGACAATAAAGAATAGCTTGATGTGCTTGCATTGTAACGAATGTTTTAATAAATAATGTTGATCTATTTATGTATGTATGTATGTGTAGGAAGTATGTATATAGATATGTAATTCTTGGATATAGGAATGACGTAGGTATACTTTTTTCTTAGAAAGAAATTATTTAAAACATTTTTGTTATGTAGGCTAGAAATGGTTTAGGAAATACTGAAACCTTATCACTAGGGCCGATATCGATTCGGAGTCGCGGAGAACCTAACGGGTAACCGGGGCTTCGGCTCGACGTGCAGGAGAAGGAACGGAGTGGTTTTTAGTCAGTAAGAGTCTGACACTCCCACTCCTCACTCAGTCTCACACTAAAAAAAAACTCTTATCACTACATAGTATAAAACAAAGTCGCTATCCGCCGTCTGTCTGTCCCTATGTATGCTTTTAGATCTTTAAAACTATGCAACGGATTTCGATGCGGTTTTTTTAATAGACAAGAGTGATTCTTAAGGAAGGTTTATATGCATATATAATACATGCATATTGCACCCGTGCGACGCTGGGACGGGTCGCTAGTACTAGATAAAGAATACATAGTGTAAGCTACATGATAACCACAATAGAAACTATGGAAACTCCAGAAGAATGTTCCAGAATAAGTGACACACTGTCATCAACATTAGGACAACCAAACTAGGTAACAATAAACTAGTAACTACGATCGCTTGCACACAGATCGTTTAAGGTAAAGTTAAATTAATTAAAACGATATGATGAACGCTAACAATTGATAATAATAATATGACATGAATTAACATAATACTGAATCATCAACAGTCCACTACTGGATATGAACCTTCTCTCTATAAGAGGAGATCGCCATAATCTCCACGCATGGCAGATGAGTTGGAGATTATAGTTTAAGATCTATGTCTATCAAAGAGCGCTGCTACTCAATTTCTGCCAGATGTGTAGTCTCTCGGGTATACGACAACCACGGAAAGAGCAGCGGTGGTGAATATTAAACTCTACCGTCTTCACATAGCCAAATTAATACAATTGACGTACAATTAATTATTATTATTAAATAATAATGAATGGTTGCTTATCATTCATATAACAGTGTAGGACACCTGTTTTGGTTGTTCAAGGACTACCATTGTTTTGCATGCGCATGCGCAAATTTGACGTAAACGTATGGTGTGGTTGACCGCTTCAACATTTGATTCACTTGGACATGACTGTGAACATTTTCTTGTCATACATTTTAGTACAGTTGTGAGCAAATATTGAAGGTTTGGGAACCAATCGATTGCTTAACTTTACTTTTTTTAAAAAGAAGGGGGAAAAATCAACAAATGATTTCTCCCATCTGGGTGAGGAGACTAAACTTTGCTTAAAATACGTATTATGTGTCATTACATAATCTGGTCTCCTAAACTGAAACTTGAACTGTACTAATATATTATTTTTGATACGATAATTCCCGCAATAATTTTAATGGTGACTGTTTACCAAATCAGACCACGTTATCAATTCTTGAGGTCTAAAGTTTGTCGGTGTTCTTATAAGCTCTTCGATTTTAATGATTAATAAAAATCTAAGGAAAAGCTACATAGCTCGTTTCAGTTACACATAAATCTATACAGTTCCGTCTATCTCTATAAATAAAATTGCATAATAATGAAACATCTATACAAAGATCTACAAACACACAATAAGTATATTACTGGAATCTACAAGTAGATATCGATCACAAATAGCGAACCCATTTATTAAATAAATGTAAAGAATGCCTTTATCTCAAGATATCTCTACTAATAATACACGGACGACTAATGGAATGTGCTCATATAGAATATTATCAAGCCTGTTGTATAAATGTCACTAAGATTGTGTAATACTATACATACATGTCGAACTATACAAGTCCAATATAAACTGACCGGTGATTCTACTAAAAGATGATACAAAGCTAGACCATGATAAATTGGTTCTGTATAGCTGCATGCGTTAAGCCATGGTAACCAGTATAAAATGACCTTTGAATGTGTTGAAAGATCATATGAAAAGAGACTATTATATACTGGTTTTGTACTGTTATAGTTGCAGTGTGTAGTAGATGTCCACGATCGCCTTATATAAGAGATGACTGAGATCTAAAGAATGTGTAAACACAGGACACATCTGGTTGGAGTCGTGCTGATTTGTTTTTTTTTAAGTCATGTTGTTACCGCAGTATGTAATATATTTGTTACCCTTAACCCTTCCCGTTGGTGGCATAATACCCGACTCATCATCAACAGCCTATAACTGCCTACTGCTGAGCCAAGCCTTTTCTCTCACGGAGAAGGTTTGAGCATTAACTACCACTTGCTCAATGCGGGTTGCCTGTTTCAAACGTTCAATAAGAGATTATAAGCCCAAGTTTCCTCGCGATGTTCTTCCTTCACCGTTTGTCAGTAATGTCTAATAATCAGATAGTATATAGAGGTATAACTCGGAAACATTCACATTGGTACTTGCCGTTGGTAGTTTTCGAAACAGCACCATTACGAATGAGAAGCGGGGGTCTTAAACCTCCGGGCTACCATGACATATAATAAATACCAACATTAGACACGACCAATGGACTACATTTAACCCTTAGAACCCCACGTCAGTCACCGATGGCTGACGACAATGGAGGTTTGACGTTCACCATTTCAAATTTGGCAGTTAAAGTGTTAACAGAGAGTTAATATGTACCTGAAAATTTTACTTACAACGCTATCTCTAATCGACCTGCGTGATGTGTGAACATTATGGCCAAACTCTAGACATTTTTCTTCAGAGTACAGACAGTTAACCCTAGCCATATTTAATGGGGCTACTAGTAGCTATGCTGGCTATGCATACTTAAACTTAGCTTTAACATTATCTCATAAACAACATGTTTAAGCTACCTACACCTACTGAATACAGGTAGTCTAGACTAAGTACTTGTACTATCGAAGTATACACTAAAATAAATCCATTGACTACTAGTACTGCCATTCATTGAGTGAGGACACTGCAATTCAACGGTACACTGCTACCAGTTGCGACAATAATTGCAGCATGGTCGCAAATTGTTGGCGGCAGCGATTGCAGCATAAGATACAGCGATTTGTTGTGTGTTATTGTTATTGGTAGGGAGATATATCGCAGGTTATCTTGTGATTTGATGGTCTTAAATGCGAATATGCGAAGACTCTGTTTCTTTCTTATACAAATCTGTAATTAGGAGGAAGCTGTGTTTACATAAAATGACGCAGAGGTACACTTTAACCCCAAATACTTCGAAAAGTTAACGGTGCGAGTTTGTATTTGTTTTGTCTACCTATAGTAAGTATAACAACACTCGTAATTAGCTTTAGTAGGGTATTCAAATCTACTAATCTACTAGTCTACTAGGTTATCTACAGAATTTAAGATTAAAAAGAGTAGAGAGTAAAAGTTAAAAAGCAGCGATTGCAGCATAAGATACAGCGATTTGTTGTGTGTTATTGTTATTGGTAGGGAGATATATCGCAGGTTATCTTGTGATTTGATGGTCTTAAATGCGAATATGCGAAGACTCTGTTTCTTTCTTATACAAATCTGTAATTAGGAGGAAGCTGTGTTTACATAAAATGACGCAGAGGTACACTTTAACCCCAAATACTTCGAAAAGTTAACGGTGCGAGTTTGTATTTGTTTTGTCTACCTATAGTAAGTATAACAACACTCGTAATTAGCTTTAGTAGGGTATTCAAATCTACTAATCTACTAGTCTACTAGGTTATCTACAGAATTTAAGATTAAAAAGAGTAGAGAGTAAAAGTTAAAAACGATTCGCTAAAATCGCTATCGCTTGTACTTTACACCATACTACAACTGTACATATTCGTTCAGGTTGCACGTCTGTTGGCAGAAATGTTTCAATAACAAACAATGACTGCTGCTGAATCTTGCACAACGCTATGTAAATACTACAACATATAACATATAGTCACCAAGAGGGTTTCACAATCATGTCTGCTCTGAAGTGCTGATGCAGTTTCCTGAAGAAATACCTGGCGGACTTTACTTTCAGATATCTAGAGGTACTTAATATTTTACTTAAAATTGATATTTGATCACTATTATAAGATGTTGTGTTTGATTTACAGCAGGTTTTAATTTTCGGAAGTTTTAACCAGAATGTAGTAACAGAGACGATTTATTTAGATATTCATCTATCATACAAAGTTAGGTCATATAAATTAATGTTTCCAAGTAATTTATTATGAACCTCTACTTTAGTCACGTAGATTATATTTGTAATCCATCTGCAGTACTATCATATTCATGTAATTCCGTCTCTCTGTTCGTTTGTACACAGTGTGTGTATATTTGCACAAATGTCGAATGACTACAGTAATAAAGAGGAAATTATACGCGGACTATTCATCAAGAGTAAACAGAAGTAGATCATCAGTACCTAACTAGTGTTTATTTTGTTAATTGTGCAGTCGCTTTTATTAATGTATTTATTTATTATCTTCTTTTTACTTTTTTTTTATTCATACGTGACGACACATGTCAAATGACAGCATGACAGCTGACGGATGACGGATGACGTCACAAAATCCTACATCGCACTCGTGAAGTGTTAAACTTTTTTGTTTAACACTTTGTTGGGCAGAAAGCCCGCCAGACACGATCACCTCGCCTGCTCTGAGGATCCTCCTTTTCCGATCTTAGAGAACTTTACTCTCTGTTCCCTAAACATATTTTACTTCGCAATAATTGATCTAGTTGACTTGAATACACGGTACATACTTATCCTTATTCGACACGCGTATTTCCACTAGGTTTCAACCAGTGGCTGTATGGTTCAACAAATCTTTCCCAGCATGTGATCTTTACGATCCAAAACAATGATCCATTACATCAAGTACACGGGTCAAATATAAAGACAATCAATATTTACATCAATGTCGCATCCACTTGGTGACTAATTAGACCTAACTCTGTAAAATTAGTGCTCGTCCCAGATTCTAGACTACAGTGCAAAGCTCCCATTTAAATTAAGACTCGAAATTGATACTAATACGGCCTGGAATTTGAGACATACGTATTTTCGGAGCACCGTAATGTTGCTGCATGGAACATTGAGAGGACTACAAGCAATTTTGGACTTTATTGTCATTGTCGATATTTGTAATAAATGTATTTATTGCTTGATTGTATGCTTAAATAACCATCACGTAAAAATTACTGTATAGATCTGGATGAAATTCATTCTAATCTACCTCTAGTTAACAAATCAAGAACACTTACCATTAAATTCTGCGTCTTCAATCGAGTTCTGGCTGTGCAACGAATATCTGTTCGTGGTCTTCGTGGAAGGGGATCCTTGTGTAGACCCAGCCACCACACCCAGACTCCTGTACCCTTCATCAGACACCTCAGACCCATTGTCAGAAGCACTCTCAGCTGCAGGAGCTGGAGATACTGGCCTGGGACTCTTATTCCTGATGCCATGAGGTGTAGGGACTAGGTGGTTTGATGTCACAATCTTGGTCCTTCGATCCGGAGATGAAGACTTCCTAGTAGGGCTGATTGCCCTTGGAGCCAAATGCCTCCTACTTGGAGAAGCAGCTCTGTCCAATTCTCCCAAATACGGCAGACTGGTTGCAGCATCACTGTTCAGCCTGTGGTTGGATAAATAGTGTCCAGACTTCGGTTCCTCGTTGTAGATTTTGGGGTTGTATTGAAGAGACATTGGCTCGTAACTCTTTGGGTCAGTTTTGGTGTAAGGCAGGGAGGTTGGGCCAGGGTCTGGTCTCTCGTAGGTGACGGTGGCGCCGGCCAGGTCGTGCTTAGGGCGGGCGAGGCGAGCTGATAAGGAGGTGCGGTGCTGGGCACGGCACCTGCAAGGGTCGTGCTTGTCCAGGTAGTGGGCGAGGGTGTCCCAGCCACCACCGACGCGAACCATCACGTGGGAACGGAGGATCTGTGGAAAAAGAAATATTGTATGAGTTTGAAGTTAAAAATAATATCATTTTAACGAAGCTACTTATATGATCAGGGAATCCTTTGTGTTATAAAAATAGTTCCCACACGCGTTCTGTTCTATATGTGTGTCCGATGCAAACTTAAGAACGGATTCTTTTAAAAACATACGGTTTTCTCAAGTTGTTAGAGTGGTTTAAGCGAATCATTCTTAAGACTTTGACTGCCAATAAAAAATTGTTGAAGGTAAATCCACCGCTAACGTCGGTCACCGGTGACCCCCATGGCATTTAATGTGTTAAAGACTAGTAGATAGATAACTGTGATTCATAAGAGACTCCAAACCAATTGATCTTCTTATTCCACTGACGTGAAAACAAATCTTCAATGCAGTATCCTAGTTTCAATTGGCGGTTAATCTCAACAACCGCTTCATAAATAAAACGCGCTGTGTGGCAGCTCTGACTTTGAAGTAGCCACTACTAATAGATGGACAGTACTAGAAAGTGCATTCAATTTGGAACCCGATCCCATGCTTGAACTTGAAGATCATGAGGCCGTTGTAGACCACTTTACAACAGACCACATGGCTCAAACAAAGTGACCACGATAACCTGAACCTTCGAGTACCCGTTTATTAGAAATTCCAAATAAAGATTCGCTGATACCGTGGGAATGCTGCCTTGATAGTCCCAATCAATACAAGTCTGGTGACCTCGATCCGCCTTCATTTAGTTCTTAACCTTGCATCCCTTAATATGGATCGATAGATAAGATCCAACATAAACTGACCCCTCCCTTCTAAACACTTGTTCCTAATTCGAGGTCTCACTAAATTTGGATTTGAAAGATAATCCAGTATAAACTGACCTGCCTCCTAATATAAATTATTTGATACGCGGAGTCTGTTTTCAATGGCAGCTATAAGGTCGAAAGTCGTTTTCTACAATGAGACGTCAATTCGATTTGACCAAACAAGGAATGGAATAGAATGAATCATAGATACGTCGCCAAAGGAATTGGAACACTATTAGTGTGACCTTAAAAGTCAAGCTTGTTTGGCGCTAATGGTTGTGTGAATATAGTTTTTTTTTTTTTATTAAAAGGCGCTTGGGAGATCTATTTTTAGTGCAAATTAATGCACTGCTCGTTGTTTGGTACTAGAACGGACTTACTGGCAATGTTTTGATACTTGAATGTAAATATAATTTGTTTATTTGGAAGCCATCGTCAGATACAACTGCAAATATTTTTAATTACCTCTATTATGCATTTTATCATCATTGTCATAACAAGTGTGGGAGAGCCATGTTTCAGCACGCATGGGCCGGGTCGACCGGAGCGATACCAGGGCCGAGCAGAACACCGACATAAAACAACGCTTGCGTTGTATTTCGTCGTGTGAGTGCGGTTACCGGAGGCTTAATTACCCCCCCCCCTCTGTTCCTCAATCCGTGAATCCCCAACAATCCTCAAATTCCTAATCCCCAAAACGCTGGTAACGCACTTATAACGCTACTGGTGTTCCAGGGTGGAGACCGATTGCTTACCATCAGGTGATCCGTCTGCTCAATTCCCGGCGTATCTCATAAAAAATATAAACGCTAAAGTATGTGAAAACAAAGTTACGGATACTTTTCTTTGCTCTTCTATTCTATTCTTCTGAACTTTTCCATTCTTCTACGAAGTTGTGGGCAGAAGCTATGTTGTTATAAATAATATGTCCATGCAATTTAATAATTGATAATCCCGGCAGTCGCACTTACGACCACTCAGCCTCGTTGGCCGAGTGGTCGTAAGTGCGACTGCCGGGCAAGGGGTCTCGGGTTCGATTCCCGGGTCGGGCAAAGTATTACTGGGTATTTTTAAATATTCTCAGTAGTAGCACGGAGTCTGGAATTGTGCCCGGTATATGGCAATAGGCTCACCCCCTATTACATGGGACTCATAACATAAATAGTGAAAAGTGGATGTTATATTGTACAATGGCATGTATCACCAGATACTGCACTTCATATTTCAGGTTAAGCAAACGTTGGATCCTTTGAGTCGCATTGTAAACTGTGTCGTAATGCTGTTGCAACAGATCGGCGCACGCGCACGCGCAGGCGTCCTCTGTCCACTGAGTTATGGTATTTGCATTTAGAACGTCATTCTGTGACAGAATTATTATTCATAGTGCCTTTGCTATTATAAAAGAGTATTTTGAGCTTAGACATTATTTTAGTCTTAAGTATTGTATTATTATTTAATTAAATTATAAGTCACGATTAGGCTTATAAAAGGTACTTGAGTTTACATCGAAACTGATTTAGGCGTTCCAAGAATCGATTTCTTTAAGACTCTTCAGAACATCTCTGTATAATCAGATTATTCGTACGTCGTCAGGACCAGGGTATATTTGCGAAACACTTCACTTTGGCACAAAAACATCACGATAGCTCTTAAAAAACAAAACAATATAAACGTCAAGCAATTCCCCAAGTCATGTGCTTTAATGGTGTGCTGTCTAGACAGGAAGTCTCATTTAGTCCTACATCGGGAACAGCTTAATTGATTCAACCCTATCAGACACACTTGGGAGTTGCTGTTTTATTTTGCATTCTGTTATTTTGTTTGTTTTGTTCGTCTGCGATTTATTTTATCTTCTTTTAACCATTTTTGAATGATATTTAACCGAAAAGATGTTCTGCTTCATATTGCAACTGTTTGAAGAGTATTAAATAGTTGTATAGAGATATTATTTTGGAATAGTTACAGGCTAGTTAAGATTAAGAAAGGGAAACTTACCCTGACGAAGATCAACAGCCTTGTGTCACCAATCCTGTATTTTCCCTCTGACACCCTCACCATCGGGAACTGAGTGGGACAGGAGCACCTCTCCACGAGGTCTCTCACCCTCTCATCCAAACTCCTCAAATCATTAGTCACTAGTTGCGGCTGAGGCCCTGAAGGTACCAGTCCTAGGGCCGAGTCATCAGGCCGCAACTCTTCTCCTGCTAACTCCCTTTCAATCTGCCTTTCCATCTGCACTAACAAAGGAGCTGGCATGCCAAGCACTGCCCCTTTTCTTGCAACTTCTAGAAGGCATAACACAACGTGCTTTTCGTTCTTTCTGAGGCAAAGGTCATCAGTTTCGAAGAGAAGGCATTCGAGGATGCCGAGGGCTTTGCGACACCAGTCGATGAAGTTGGAGAGGTTGTCTCTGGCGAAGAATGTGCCGGCTTTGGCAGCGGGGAGCATGTTGACAGGAGGTCGGGTGCGGAGTGCCCTGGCTAGGGAGAGGGCATCCTCGGATTCTGGCTGTGGAGAGTCGAGGATCAAACGAGCTGAGTCACGTACTGCGTTGGCGTGCTGCAACAAAAAGAAAATTCAATTGTTATATTGTCAGAGATGAATTAATTTACAAATTATTTCTCATAAGCTAGGTATTTTTATGACTGGGTAAAACAATATCATTTCTACCTCTACGTTTGTATTCTGATAAGTCTGATAAAAAGCTAAAGGAGATACTACATGAATTGAGACCTTAAAGGTAGTATTTGAGCCTTCTTCCATACTTTACTTCTTCCTAATATTGGACTATTCTCTGCAATTATAAATATTTGTAACTAACCAGCAAGCATTACGGTCCAACTTAACCTTGTCTTCTCAAAAAGTTAAGTTTATTTAAACAAATGAAACAATATGTGAAATAATAAAAACCTGCAATGGCTTTGTAAATATTATTTGTCTGCAAATAAAAATTATCGATCTTTATGTCCGTCTGTCTTGTTTATTCACGACCATACTCGAAACTAGACCGACAGCAATGAAGGTCACATGTTTTGAATAGGTAGTATTTGGGTCCTCCCCCTTGTTCCCACAGGAAACGATGATCGTAAATAACTGTATTAAATTCAATTATATGCTATTGAAGATATGACTAGCCAATGATGGATAAGTTGTAAAATCCATGAAGCTACTTATGTATACTGTTAGGAATTACAATTTTGGGTCTAGTTGAATCAATTGTGAACTCTTTCAAAAACATTAATACGTTTAAAGTTCCATCCTTCTGATTAAAATGCAACAGTAGGTGCCTTAAGTATATTAATCGAACTATCTGAATGTAACTTTAAAAATAAATTAACTTTTCTGAATGTGGTCTAAAGCTACACTTCGTTTAGTCCAATTTTACTCAAAAATCAACTCAATAGACATCCAAGTACGTATGGTTGATATAAAATACCTATAATAATAAAGTCAATATTTTGTTCGTAAAAACACTCACTAATCTCAAGTAGTATAAATATGGTATTAATTAAGATTCTCAAACGACTAGCGTTTTGTGTAACCACAACAAACTTGATGATAGAAAAAATTGGAGCTGGTCTTAATCAACAAATATGTTTAATTTGTAGTTTAATAATTTGATCCTTATTTGAACATCTAGAGGTACAGTGTGCTAGCTAGACGGCACAGTACAATAAATTTTAGATCACCTCTACTCTTTTCGTGGGTATCGTTTAAGCCGACTGAGGAACTGCACATTTGACAAATTATAAAGGGTCACTTGGCAGTCTCTGAAAGACTGATTTTTTTAAACTGTGACGTCCAAATCGCCTGCCAAGGATGAAATGTGGCGAACCCTGTAAAAGAAGCTAATAGTTCAGCGGCGAACTGTCAATGGGCTATTGATATTGTTGATGCTGGTCCAGCCCTTAAACATCCCAATAGACCAAAGGCGCCTTTATTATCTAAAATATACACGAACATACCAATATAGTATGTGTGAACAGATCAAGACCCAGTATGGAATTATGCATTCTAAACTATTCTTTATCGCGCTATCCACTTAAGAACTCATTATTATTAAATCGATAAGCTATCGAGCAATTGTTCCAAGGCGATGCAAAGGTCATGCAGTCTCTAGCATAGACCTTATCTTATAAGGATCGCTGGCTATAGCCTAGCATAATGCTGTGGCTATAGTCTATAGTGCAGTGTGGCGCCAACTTGATCATAATATTGTTTTAAGTCATTTACTTAGACTGGAAGTTAATTATATTGTGTTAAAATTACTTTGATTAAGTGAGAATTTGTGTTAACAAGTTAAGCTACATAGTTGATGGTAATAATAGTTTATTTTTCAACACATTTGATGGAGATTGGAAAACCTGAGTCAGAACCGTTTAAACTGTGATCTCCGACACACCGGGCGTCGGAGATCGCGGGATGATCTCCGGCCACCGTAAATGCGGGCCTGCGGACGGCGAGCATGGGTGGCTCGCCGCCCGACCAGAGCCAGACCCGAGCGTACGACGCGGCGCGTCGCGTTCCGCGCGCGCCTCAAAGAGTAACACCAGTGATTGATGATTGGCATTGTTCCGTAATTATGTGGTAAAACTATTTGTAGGTATATTGTTCGATTTCCTCTAACGGGTTATCGGGGCTCTGGCTCGAAGTGTAGGAGTAGGATCGGGGTGGTTTTTAGTCAGTAAGAGTCTGACACTCCCTCCCGCCTCACCCAGGCGGGAGAACACATTCGATGATTTCCCCCCTTAAAAAAACCCACAATTTAAGCGTGAATATAATGGCAAACGCTCTATAAGTATCTTACTGGATCAAGGAGTACAAGAGTAAACGAGAAAACCTCTATCCTGGAATATGATCTACATCTAAGATTTAATTCTAATTCTAATCTTGAAATTGAACATTTACTGCATAACAACATTAAAACAAGTACTTAGGATTAAATCCTTAAGCAAAAATCTATTAAAAATTACTAGAAAATGGATCAGGCGAAACCACGACTCTCAACACAGTACATACACAATCAGGCTCCTGACATCTGCAGACAAATAAATCAAAGTTGCCTGTCAAAGAGTTTTTATGCAAATCAACCGATGGGCACTGTATGTACCTAATAGATGTAGATTATCAATAATTACATGTCTTAGAGCTAAGCGCCGTTTACTGAGTGCTTTATCACATTGTAACACGGCCATTATGTATAATAGGATCAGCAATAATGCTAGGTGTTGTACATTTTATTTTAATTTATAGATAAGTACTTGTTTATGCATGATTTTGGTCTTGGCGATTTAGTTTTGATATGTGGTTTTAGTTCATAGTTGTCTTTAGGGTTCTTTAGGGTACATTCGCTTGTACCTGTGTAGAAATGTATTTAGCTAATGCCCTAAAATGTTCTCCTATGATTTCTAAAGTGATCAAAATATATTACCTAATAGACAAAACTACGTACCTAACCCGTCCATTAATTCGTAAATATCAATAAAAATAAACATAATAACATAAAACAACCATCCTTTTATCCCCCAAGGGTTAGGGAGAGGAGCGCATTATGTCACTGTACAGTGTAACACCCACTTTTCACTGTTTATGTTATGAGTCCCATGTAATAGGGGGTGAGCCTATTGTCATATACCGGGCACAATTCCAAACTCCGTGTTACTACTGAGAATTCTAAAACATTAATCCTAAGTTCAAAATACTCTTCAAAACTCTTCAGTTAAACAAAACTGCTGTCAAACTTTATTACAATGATTACATCAATCGATCTTAGTCCAGTTGTTTTTGCGTAATGTACATACATATAAACCAAATCGTTTTAAATAAAATGTGTATAATTATCGTGTCGGCATATGATGGCTACCTGTCTGCGTGGTTGCCATTCCAATGACTTACATCTTAATGCTTTATTACTAGAGGTATTATAGCTTTGATCGGTAAAGGAAATTAGTCTATTATAATTGAGGAATTAGGTTTTGTGAATATTGCAAAAAGGCAAAAAGGTTTAAGTGAATTCGTGTAATTCGTGTGTGCGTTTCGGCTTGGAAAAGAAGTAGGTAATAGAACTACTTGGCTTTAATTTCTTTGTCAAAATCTCTTGATAGGTTCGTGGATATGCATCCACGGGCCTGAGGACGGCGAGCATGGGTAGCTCGCCGCCTGACCAGAACCAGACCCTAATAAGGCGCGTCGCGTTCCGCGGGCGCCTCAAAGAGCCATCAGACCACCACGGATTAGTCAGTAAGAGTCTGACACTACTTCCCGCCTCATCCAAGCGAGAGAAATCATTCGATGATTTTCCCTCCTTAAAAAAATACATTTACGCATTTATATGCAGTCTAAATATACGCAGTAGCCGTCGGTCCTGCAAACTATCATGATATTACACGTACAAATAAAACAAACGCTACTTTACTATGATATAGGAAACAAAACTCTCCAACACTTTATTTAGCTAAGTTAACTCAAATCAATAAACATTTAAACTAAATAATTTATTATGAATTTTGCAACTTACTTAGCTAATCTTTAGCCTCCAGTGCATAGTGAAACGAAAGTAAAATGCAAATATTTTAATATATTATCCGCAACCATTTTATATAGAGGACGAGGCCCACTCTGCCTGCCCACTCAAAACAAAATGTCATTACATTTCACTGAGAAATAATGTCGCAAAAACAACAATGATTTCGCGAAACTTAAGTACCTATCAAATTAATATGGACATTTCTCGAAATGACTTTGTTTTTTGCGAAAGAATATTACCAACAATAATATTCTGAGCATTAACGGACCCTATTGTATATGTCTGTATGTTGGGGTTAAACGCAAAAAGTACTGAATGCATTTGTATGTGGTTTCTCGTATTCTCCAGGAAGATCTAAAATTCTTAAGTATTGCAGGCAAAGCTGCGAGTGGAAAGCCACAATCTCCAATCACAATCATGATCAACAGCAGATGACAGTCCACTGCTGAACGGACCTCCTCTCCTCTAAAATCGCATATACAACAGTAATTACAGAGATTAACACGTCCAAACAAATAAACGAACAAATTATTCACTACTTAGAGGTAGTATAAAACAAAGTCGCTATCCGCCATCTGTCTGTCTTTATGTATGCTTAGATCTTTAAAACTACGAAACGGCTTTCGTTGCGGTTTTTCTGATAGATAGAGTGATTCTTAAGGAATTGCATGTACAATACATGCATATTGCACACGTGCGAAGCCGGGGCAGGTCGCTAGTTATCTATAAGATTAAAAAACAAATGAAATCGTACCATTTTTCGAAAAGGTTCAATTTCATTGGTTCGGTAATACTTATTCATAACATCGTTTCTTAAAATGAAGCAGTTAATACCAAGGCCTGTCTACCCACAGTCCGTTTATTAACTCCAATACTATGTGTTTACCTGTATATTACTTTTAATTTCAAGTAGGCGTAATTATTATGTAGAAATAGTTTTGCTCATAATTATCGATTTTGCTGAGGAAGTAATTTCATATTTAGTAGGTACTTAATAAGTTTAAAGTTTTGGCTACTGTTTACCGTAGGTTAAATGAAGGAGAATAATTTTCATTGTAAATAAAGCTACTGTATTACTGGTCGGGCCAGCATTCACAAGTCCAAACTTGGTGCTTCGGGTTCGATTCTTGGGTCAGCCACAGGCCACAGTATTACATATTTGGGGGTTATTGATTTTTCTTATGGATGATTTTCGATTTGTGCGCTTTGGTGTATGACAATCACCCTCTATTTGGACTAGAAAGAGACGTTTTTTCGACGGATAAATACTGCTCTACTTAGGATTCAAGATCAAGACAACTTTGCTTAGCCTGTATTACATTGTCATATGAACTCCATTATTCACGTCATAAGGTATAAGATTAATAATACCTACATGTGCTTAAAAGGCGCTAACGTCATATTTATAACTTTTATATATTTTTCAATGATCTCATGACCACGTCAGGACAGGTGTTAAAACTTTGATTAATTTTACTTCATTTATCTTCTTATTTTTCGCAGTATCTTAAAGTTAGGGTGGAAAAAATAACAAGAATTCGAATATACTGTAAAAATAATAAATATCTCGTTTACCATAACAAAAAGCCGTGTCTTTTTATTCTTATCTGTATGACAAAACGTTGTTCGTCTTATTTTCTAAGAGAGTAGACAGAGGTGCATATTCTTTCAGGGCTGCGAATGACCTTGCCGGAGCTCCAGCTCCAAGCAGGAGCTGGAACGGTGTTATTTTTAATCAATAAGAGTTTGGCACTCCCTCACATCTCACTCAAGGTAGGAAGAGTTTTTACCCTTAAAAAAGGGGCATACTCTTAAGATTAACACAGTCTTCTTCAGTTTTGATAAGAGTACCATGACATTAAATCATCATCCATGCTGTTACACCCCGAGAATAACTCCAAAATCCATGATACAGACACAACATCACACCTTTTATCCCCGAAGGGGTAGGCCTCTACCTACTACTACTAGGTGTTACATCTACTTTTCACTATTAATGTTACGAGTCCCATGTAATAGAGGGGGAGCCTATTGCCACTAGCCTATTACCAGGCTCATTTCCAGACTCCGTGCTACTACTCAGATTTTTAAAAACCCAGTAATAATTTGCCCGACCCGGGAATTGAACCCGAGACCCGGCAGTCGCACTTGCGACCACTCGGCCATCGAGGCAGATCCATGATACAAATGAGAGAAATTCTAATATTCAAATTGTAGTGCAACTAACAGAAAACGAAACGCTTAACCAACACATCCCACATGAAACCCACGAGGTTTATGATAGCAAGAAACAAAATGTGATGATTCATTTATTACACGATAAACACTTTATAACAACACGAATGTTATCATTTAAACAATAAGCCGAAACGACACAAACTATATTTTCTTTTGAAGATAACTTAGTCATCGGGAAAGTGGTGAAGAATTTGAATATTTTGATACCGGTTGTGATACATCAGAGTCATGTGACAATGATGCAGTTGACATGTGAAAATGATTTAAATACCTACCTCTATGTAATAATGAAACTAATTTAGTAGCAATGGATAGAGAATAATACATAATGAAGGCTATTTTGAATGATCCCGCTGATAGAGACGACAAAGTAGTTGATTTAGGTGGTAAAACAGTCACTACAAAATATTTAGTCAATTTAGTTACTCAAAGTCTAAACCAAAGACAAAAAGGTGAACTAAGAAATAATGTTTATTTCTCTGTAAACTTCACGAACCGATTTTCGTAGCAAATGTATCTATGATTTGAATGAAGTCTGAATGCAAATGCAAAAATAAACTTACATGTTACAACAATCAATAAAGATATGACGAAAGATCGAATAATCAAACTACAAACACAGAAACCCGAGAATGAGAAAATGAATGAAACAGCTGAGATGTTAACAAGAAAAGACCATAACTAAATGAACGATGCGCATCCTACGTAAGATAGTAACCGTATCTACTTAAGGTTTGGTAAGAGATTGCGTCAGGCGGCCATTTATCGACACATGTCGATTCTAATCATCCATTGTGAGACGAACTTAATCAATTAGTTCAAGGTTTCACACCTACGGCACCAGAGGCAGTGAAATGAAAACAAGATGTTTATGGATGTAGTGGATCTTTCTAATACTGTTCTGTTTTTTTGTATTTCTAGGTATTTTGTGGAAAGTCAATACTTCTATAATAGGTTAGAGTGCAATATTACAATAATTAAATTAAATTGTTTGCGCTTGTCACGGTTTGATTTTGATAAAGTTACACAAGTCATGACGCGGTACTAGTGTCATAGATTCGACTTTTGATTTCCATTACAATAAAATTGGGATCGTAATAACACTACCAATTCTTCAGATAGACAGACATTCTTCAGACACTACAATTAGCACTGATATTTTTAATACTGCACATATTGATTCTAGATTCTAGACTCTTAATCGCAATCTATTTTAAAACATCCAGGGTCGTATTCAGGACTCTTAAAAAACTCATAAAGAATAAAATTTTAAAATTCTCCATAATAAAAAAATATGAGAAAACATTTACAGATTTATTCATTACTTATCTTTCTGTATATCCGCTGTTTTATTATCATTAACCGTTTACGAATACCCATAATTATCATATTGACCTACGGTAATGACCTAATTAAATGCCATGCCGTGTCGGCGACTTCCGTGCAATGTGATACTCTGTGGTTGTCGCCATTTCCTTTTTTATAATTACACCCATTACACGGACGAGTTGCTTTTAATATTTACTAACCGCAGATTACGATTAACATATACTAATTAGTTAATTAAAGTAAACTCAATTTACATAAATTAACAAGTACCTACTTAAAGACAAGTTTAACAAGGCACCGCAAGTTCTCATTCAATTTATTTTTATGAAAAATAGTAATATTTCTAAAAATCATCATCATCATAACATCACGCCTTTTATCCCCGAAGGGGTAGGCAGAGGTGTACACAGAAGTAACACCCACTTTTCACTATTTATGTTATGAGTCCCATGTAATAGGGGGTGAGCCTGTTGCCATATACCGGGCACATTTCCAGACTCCGTCTACTACTGAGAATTTTTTAAAAATCCAGTAATACTTTGCCCGACCCAGGAATCGAACCCGAGACCCCTTGCCCGGCAGTCGCACTCGCGACCACTCGGCTAATGAGGCAGTCTAGTTCTAAAAATCTTCACTTATTTAAACAACTAACCTATTGTAATTCTACAACAAGCAGCGAAGTAACCCAGTCCAAGATGAAGATCTCAATTTTATCACACATTAAACAATCATACAGAATACTCCACTAACAAGCATATATACATGCATTGCATTTAATCAAAGTCTCATCTTGCATATTTTTAATTAACATTTCTGAGTCCGACCCTGCCTGCATCGTAAACCACTCTTGCACGTCTTACAAAGTTTATAGCGATTCGTAAATTGTCACATTAAAGAACATCAGAGGACCTAGTATTAATGTTTTACATTAAAACGATCGTAACGTTAACACGTTTAGCCCTCTGATTCGTTTATTAATTAGAGCTGGCCAATCAGAGCGCCAAACGTAATAAACATGTCGATCGTGCGTAAAACAAATTCGTACTAGGTCCTCTGGTGCATTAAAGTTTACATCAAGTGAATATACACTTGACTTAATAAAGGTTCGATACTCTGGCCGACAAACCGGAAAGGTACGAGGTTCAAGGCCAACGGACGCTTTTAAGTTTCACTCTCGTTTTGAGTGAAATTTTTATCGTACGGTCAATTTTCTTTGCAAAAATCTGGTTTTGATATTTTTAGGATTGCAGTTTTCAATTAAAGTTTTCATTTAAATGTTTTGTTTACGGAAAGATATTGAAGGTTGATAAATATTAATTTCGAAAGTAATTTCGTGTTTCCTGAATGTACTAGTTTTTTGTCTAGACATTAAGGAATGAACAGTTAATTTACCAAACGGAAATGTGAGAGGAAATGGGAATCTGTCAGAACTTTCGCGTTAAACAAACACGAACTAACATGCAACTATTAACGAACAAGTCCAAATATTATTCTCAGTAATGTTGCTCGAACTATTTCTCAATTTCCATTACCTTATTTGAAATCGTCAATAGTACTTCCTATTGATAAAAAATGTCAAGAAGGTCACGTCTCCATCAATCAAAGAGACAGGTTCTTGGTCAAAGCACAACATGCCACGAGCTAGCCAACAATACCAAATGATCTATTGAATTAAAAACAACAATATATCATTATAAAGATTATTGATAAACTTGACTTGCTATGAATCCTATTGTTTCTGATTCAGACATGAGTATTTGCGACGTAAATTGAGATGAAGTTTCTCATCAGCTAAACATTGATATGACTTCTGAGTTAAATTAGCAAATATGTTTCTTTAAATCTACAATTTACAATGGAATATTCTAGACAATTTTATAAAAGTCTTAAAATCTCCGTAACTAAGTTTAAATGACTAGCTTTATGATTTAGATGACCTTACAACAATACACAAAAACAAATAACAAAAGTGTAATGATGAGGTAACAACATTAAAGACAGATGATTTTCCTTTATCTTGAGAGGTTCTGTACTTGTTCAGTTAAACTTTAATTAAAACGATTTGCATCAAGGATGCACGGGTACACATCAAGCTACACAATTCCAGTATAAACTGACCGGCGAATGTGCGGACAGATCATACAATGGAAGACCATCGGAAGATAATTAATGTGTCAAATTTTAATAACTTCCTCGAAGGGAAGTCCTTATAGACATTGGACGCTATTGGAATAAAAGTGCTGGAGCAGTCATGAATTTGTCATGGTTATAGAAAAATGTTCCTGATCGTGAAGGATTAAAAGGTCTTTTTTGAAAAATCCTGTCCATTCGTAGTTTGATATTATGATGGTTTGTTATAATACCATTATGTCCGCTTCAATTTGTCTTGATGTGATATTGAAATTATTCTATATTCCAAACTAGGTAAGTCTGATTGATTTACACTTCACCTTTATTTGCAGACAGATAATAATTTTATTCTGCTTTATGACAGGCATTCAATAAATATTGCTCCATAATGTCAACATGGCAATAAAAGTAGTCAAAGATGGCGACATATTATAAAAAGTTAACAATAGGAAGCTTCAAGCTTTATAACTATTAAAAAAAGATATCTGTTCATCAATTCAGACAATATTATCAAATTAATCAACGTAATGTGAATTTAAACTACACATGTGTCAACTTTTTCTTTTCTTCTCTTCTATTCGATACATTAAAGCAATTATCTCATTCATCAATCATACCTATGATCTAGTCATTTTTTCTTGGCCCTTTACCTAGACGTCAACTCAATGATCCATCACCATTATTTGTCACGTTTTCATCTATTCTCACAATAATGACTCTAAAACTCTAAGCGGTCCTTTACTTAGATTCTCAGTCAGTAGCGCCACCATAAACCACGTAACACAATAAAAATGCCGTAAACAAAACAATAACAATAAAACTTAAAACAATATAAAATTATAAAACACACACGAGCGTAGATGAATCACCGAATACGGAAAATTATGATCACGATGCTGTTTCCAAGGCGAAGGCTTGATCCGCATTGATCATATATGGTGATAACCAGCTACCTGTCGCATTGCAAGGCTCCGATGCTTGATATAAAGCAATGTCACGGTCTTCTAATTTATTTTTATTATCTCCTAAGCTCCTATATACAAGTGCATTACAGTCTAGATCATAATTCGTGCCTTCATGGTTAAATAAATGATTTGAATCATTTCGTTGTTCATTATTTCCGCGTCCATTTGGTCATGTTTTTAGATCATCAGGTCGTAATGAGATTAAATTGTTACTCAACTGCAGTACAGGAAATGTATGAAGGACTTCTAAGATCATTAGAAACTCCAAAATCTTGATCGTTGAAATGGGAGGTTGGTAACATTTATATATTCAGTGTAAACTACTCATAATTGTTCTAAGCACACATCAAACTGTTGAAGAAATGATTCCGTGACCTGTGTAACAAGCATACACGCTCTCTTGAGCATAAACAACCATACTAAGTGTGAGATTACACGGAAAAGTTCACTCAACGGAGAAGACTAATTGATAGCGACGAAAACATTTCCCCTCGTCCGGAATTCTTTAAAACAAAAGTATCGATAAACTTGTAAACAAACAAGATTGATAGCAGTCAAAGACCGGACGCAAGGGTACGAGAGATGAAAATAAAACCATTTTATTTACGATTATTTCATTCTTTCCATCCATAAACATAATAATGATCCTCATCGCGTCACATTAAAACATTTTTTTCTTCCGTATTTACGCCTTTTAGGGTAATCAAAGTCGTAAATCTCACTCGATAGTGTGAATTTTTATATGAGTCAGTCACCCCTGGTTGCCAGGCGTGTGACCTTGAGCGTCGTACACTCGGCCTCGACTGGCGCAGGGCGGCGCGCTCCAGCCCTTATATGGTAGATCTCGCGCCTGCGCACTCAACACAACATGGCGCTTCCACGTCACGTGGTACATTGCATCTAAATTTTCGCATTAATTGACTCTGAGTAGGAAATTGTTTACGTTGTATAAGTCTCCTTGGGTTTCGAGTAAATTCTTTGCTTACTACGTGCGTACGTGCATGTCTTTATAATATTTACCAAATTAGGTGTTGTAATAAAATCGGATGTTTTCCTGTAGTTGTACGCAAATGGCGTTATCTAAGGACTTTATTTTATTGAAAGGGATATGGAAGAAATAATAAACATGTCTAAATACGGCCCTGTGCGTCCATAAACGACATTTTATTTGCTTGTCAATGCGACAACCATTTACTATATTTTTAACACTTATACAGGCTTCATAGGTAATTTAATTATCAGAACTTATTAAACCAAATTAAACTACACTCCATTTCACCAAAAAATACCCAAAACTATAAACCCAAAAAGCCTTAACCTTATCTCCAAATTTCGACAAAATCTCACGCTAACTAGACCAAAAGAAACGGTTTAACTAGCCATGGGAGAAAAATAACTTATGAATGCTCATTTTAAAGTTACAAATAGTATTATAATATAACATCTGGACCGTAAATGTTACAAAAAGAGGCATTACTGAGTAATACTGAGTATTACTCAGTGATTTGTACATTGTAAACTTTGTATGGCGTATAATTACGCTATTGTTTGTGGGTGCAGGGTAATGACCTCGATACTCAAAGTTTTAAACGTAATATATTATTTCGACCGCTTTTAAATTGGAAATGGTTTATGAATAGTGACGTTTAAAAATGGGGACTTTTTAATAATTCTTAATTAATAAAAGTTCAATAGTAAAATATATTTTTTTATTATTTTCATTTAATTTAAATAAATAATTAAATAAAGGTAAAATTACATCAGCCTGGTCTTACTTATGAACTTTAAATTATGAAATAGTGGACGCAAAATTGCTTTAAGCTGTGAATAATTCAAGCAAAATAATTATTAGATATATTTTACAATATGCCTACAATTATTCAAATTATTGATATAATTTATATTAGTAATGTTATAGATATAATTTATATTAGTTATAGTTATAGATATAATTTATATTAGTAATGAATACAAATTAGTACTTGAATAATCAAGTATTGATCTTTAGAATACCAACAGATGTTGTAACATTATAAACTTCTAATAAACTTATAAATAACCACAAATATCAATCAAAAATAACATAAAACAACTACAGAAAGTTTAAAAAAGAAACAAAAAGAATCTGCGATGGCCGGGAATCGAACCCGGATCAACTGCTTGGAAGGCAACTATGCTGACCATTACACCACCATCGCAGCTGAGAGACGAGTCGAAATACATCTATGATATCGGCGTAACACAACAGTAAAGTGACGTCATTCTGTTGATAATTTAAGTCCCGTTATTGTAAACTAGATTCTTTTAATTTTTTTTAATCATTTGAATGATATAATATCGGAGTTTATTATCATAAAGAATATTTTATCATCTTTGTATTACTTATCGGGCACAAAACTTCGCATTTTTTTTATATTCCAAAACTTGTATTTGGACTGTAACCTCATTGATTTGTTTTTAAATTAGACACTAGGTGGCACTACAAGTACAATGAGATGAATCACAAACTATATCTATGATCTATGAGTCACTCAAAAATGTCCTAAACACATTTCATACAAGTATAGATCCTAAGGTGTAGGTTCGATTACAACCATAATACATTTAAAAACCATGAAACCAGTATTCCAAAGATTAGCAGAGAGTATGTTAACATTAAGTACCTTACAAGGCGGGTACATAAACATGGGATGCGCGCGCAGACTATTGTCGCACAATCACTTTGTAAATCGCCGCCGGCCGGGTCGTGATCTCTGATTTGTGGGGTAACCATGTATTCTGGTGTAGGGAACACTGGATTATAGTGGTATACTGGTATAGTGGTTGACTGTTGTGCCGCCGTAAGTTTGCGAGGATCTAGTAGGGTCTCTTTAGTAGAATAGAGGAGTTAACAGATCGCCTGATCAGCGACGAACATGGATATCCACAATATTGAGGGAGTTACAAGTTTGTTGCTGGCTTTTTCGGGGAAATTTTGGTAGAAATTGTGCTTATATTCCTCTAAAAGTGTACATGACACGATCATTACTCCAAATATCTAAGTACATTTTAGAATGTTCAAGAAAGAGTAACTTGGAGTTTCCTGCTCGTTCTTCTCCATAGGAATCTACAACTTGGAATAGGCGGGACCAGTCATTCGATGATATTGCCCCCTTAAAAAAAACACCTTGGAATGAGCAAATAGCTTCACTTTTAATTTTTTTGTTGACGCTCTAAAGTGCCTTTCTGGTCTAATTGAAATAAATGATTTTGACTATGACTTCTTTCTATCTCATAGCCATAAAAAAATATTTGCTCGTATCAATAGAAGATGTGAGTCAATTCTCTCCATTTCTCCAATCCCATGGTCATGTTACGAAATCGCGCGGCACCGTTTGTCGCGATGAACTCGCGACCCGCGGTAATTGCAGCGGAGGACGCGAGTGCAGGGCGCGGCGCGGCAGCGGCACGACACCGCGCGCTCCCACGACATTGTTACATTACATGTTACAATAACGACGGAAATGTAACATCTTGTTACAAGTTTAAAAGGAAATAGATTAAGTATAGATACGTATACTTTTGTATAGGCGTGTTGGCAGAGTGGGATGAAGTTGTTACCACTAACACTCCTTCTGTGGATGTTATATAAACTGATTAAGGGACATCCAATTGACAAAGACCAGGTACCAGCACTCTCTGATACATCACCTTTAAATTACGATTTCTAACCCAGCTTCAAAGACTGAAGATTATAGCTTTATAACATCACTGGCCCAGCTGTAGACTAATAAAGGCTGTAGATGATGATTTTGCAAGCTTACATCCACTAGCAGCGCGCCATTCGCCGCGTCGCGGGTCGCGGAATGCTGCTCATGAATATGAGCCTCTAGCATGGCTTGAAACTAGTCGAGTTCCTCGTCCAACAGTTACAGGAGTAAGCCGAAAACATAATAATTGAAATAGTCTACATGAATAGGTCTGTTCACTTATTTATAAGTAAACTAATGAATTCAATCTATTACAAGTGGGTGTCAGTCAGGACTGTCTATTGGTCAAAATACACTTTCAGTAACATAATATCTCAGATCAACCTCCATAAACTTCACACCGGTAAATTAAGCAACTATCACTATTTCGCGACAAATATATCAACTAGTTCTTAAAATGCCTCAGCCGAGCACCGAATGCCGACACCCACACGTTGTTTAGTAAACAATTTTGCGTAATTTTCGCCTGTCCAAGTATCAGTACTAGTTTGTGAAGGGAGTCAGGGCTGGCAGAATTCAAGTACTTGATAAATGTAACAATAATTGTTTCCCAATTAGAATTACTGCACATGATTTTTTTACTTAGGGCGCTTATGAGAGATACACCCTATTTCACAAGTGCCTAGCTTCAATGACAGACAGACGGACGGACGATTCAATTTTTGACGTCTCAAAAATCACAAAATTTTTGTATTATATTTTATAATGTACATATATATTTCTATATATATATTCATTATTTTTTATTTATATATTTACTTTAATATTGTATACATAATTATTGTTATATGTAAGTATGTATAAGTTTTCAAATATACCTACATATATAACATAACATAACATAACATCACGCCTTTTTATCCCCGAAGGGGTAGGCAGAGGTACACACAGAAGTAACACCCACTTTTCACTATTTATGTTACGAGTCCCATGTAATAGGGGGTGAGCCTATTGCCATATACCGGGCACATTTCCAGACTCCGTGCTACTACTGAGATTTTTTTTAAAAACCCAGTAATACTTTGCCCGACCCGGGCATATACTAAACATATACCTATATGTTTAGTGTTTATTGAATATTCTGATTGTGAGATTTGTTATTTATTACACTGGTACATTGCCTATTTATAAAGGTTTAAATCACCTGTTACTTTTATCTCTGCACTGCTTAAAGGTTGACTGGGAGACAATGCCCAAGGCATTAAGTCCACCTGTACACACTTGTTGTATGAAGTTGAAATAAATAAATAAAATTAAATAAATAGTATAAAACAAAGTCGCCAACCGTCATATTATTATGTCTGTCCCTATGTATGCTTAGATCTTTAAAACTATGCAACGGATTTTGATGCGTTTTTTTTTAATAGATAGAGTGATTCTTAAGGAAGGTTTATAGGTACATATTGCACCCATGCGAAGCCGGAACCGGTCGCTAGTGTCTAATAAAGGATAATTGAAATAATTGATTTGACTTTGACTTTGTCCCGGTGAATTTTCTAGAGTCAATTTTTGACAGTACAGTGATTGTTGAACAGTACCTTAAGCTACGTAAGCGCCATCTGCTAGTGCAAAATGACAATTCCATAAAATTACATGAATCAAACAGGAACAAATCAAATAGATACAACCTCTTATTGGCGATCAAACTTTTAGTCAGCTATAGGCCATAATTTTCCCAAATATAGTCTATATTGTAAGGCCATAATATGTTAAAATTAAAGTTAACAAAATAATTAACAAATAACAAATACATTTAAATAAACAAATTATAATTAAAGTTTGGAAAAATTAAAATTAACTAAGTAAATTGATTTTGGCAACCCTAAGATACCGAATGTTACATTTCGTATCTAGCTCATTTACTTTGTGAAAAACTAGTGGTCAAATACTTGAATGAATATTGAGTAATTTTGAAATATTAGCGAAGCGAATTGACAATCGACGTAGGCTGGGGTCCCCTTGCAAGTGAGATACTATAGGAAGTCACTTCAAATTCAATTGTCTCACGGTTTATAGTCTTTATGTAATGTACTTATGATTGAAAATACCTACTTTAAAAGGGCAATGTGACAGAATAGCAATTAATCTATTATTGATGTATGAGAAGGTATCAGCAAACCAAGAAGCCTAGAACTAAAAAAAAAAAAAATAAAATTGTACATAGTACAAAATAACTAAAAATCTAAGTACCTACAAATAGAGCATTGAAAACTTGATTAGTACTACGTCAACTTAACCTTAAACAACGAAACTCCTACATCACAGCCACCGAATATATCTTCAAATATATCTTCAAAAACCGCTGACAAAATACCGCACCCTAACATTCCTTGACCTGCGACCCACTTGTATGACAAAAGAAGGAAGCGGGTAGTTGTCGTCAACTGTCAACCATTGTTCGGACACCCTGTGCGTAACAACGGATGGTGTCGTAACGTAACCATGGCAACCATTAGTTAGTTATGCTCTGCGGATTCGGATAAGATACTGCTATTATATTAGGTAATTTTTGCGAAGAAGGTCGGTAAGTAATTGTGGCTTTAAGGAAATATTAAGATGGATGTGTCATAGGATACTGTTAAGCGAAGGAAATGACCTATTTAAATGGTTTTCCAGTAAGGTTTATATTACTATAGTCCTATTGTATCAAGTGTACTCTTATTAAAACAATAGAATACAGATATTTGACAATATTATGTTTTTCTGTACTTTTATAAAATTAAAGTAAGTACGTAACAATTTCTAATCACCTGTCATGTCATTACATTTAGCAAGTCACAAAAAATTATGAACTGCATTAGAATTTTCCCAATAATTGCGAAATTCACTATGCAAGAGTTCATGCAAGAGTTCTGTACAGCATACAATAATATAAACCACGATAGAGGGCAATTGTACTTTAAAAATCTATGTCAGTAGTATCACAATTGTTTTTGGTTAAAATAACTATCTATTTAGCCTAAAAAAAGAACGTTTATGTCCGTTCAACGTATATATCCAAAGAAGGATACTTTGCCTTTAAATTGAAGAAACGGGAATTGAGTAGGGCGGTAAGGCGAGTAAGCGATTTTCCGTTATTTATCCATTTTCAACCTTATTGTGGTGGTATGCGTATCATAGTTGTAGTGACCTCAGAACTTTTACTTTAACTTTTTATGGGGATTGAAGTCCAATCTATAGATAAAAGTAAGCAGTTATTTGAGGGTAGAAAATCATCCAATGACTTGTCCCGCTTACGGACAAAAAACCACCTCGTTGCGACCCCTGCTTCGAGCCTGGATATAGGTACTAGGCTATCCTCAAACTGTCAATTTGAAATTTCGAAGTGAGCTCGATCGCATGCATTCTCGCCGTTCATTGGTAGAGATCATTCTCACAGCCAATGACATTGCGGACCGCGATCGAGTTTACTTCGATCATTGTAATTGAAAATTACAAAATAGCCTATGCAGTGACATAGAAATAATTTTTGAATATTGTAGGAATTGTTCCAAAATTGTTCACTTCCTTATAGATTTCAGTCGGATGTTTTTAAATCTAGAATTACTCACACAATAATCTGAAGTATTGACGTAATGATGACGTCACACGCCTTGAGCATCGATGCGGGCATCGTTATTAAGATAACGTATTATAAGTAAAGTGCTTCAATGTAAATTGTTTTATACAATAATAATGTTATTTTATTAAGTTATAATTAAGTTAAATCAATATTTTATTGCGCAGTGATCGTTTGTATCCTTATTGATGTTATGGAAGGTTCCTACTTAAACCAAATGTCTTGATAATAAATAAGTATATTTGAGTACAGTACTTGAGTAACTACAGTATGAGTAGGTACACCAGTATTAACTGCATAGTGTACGATTAGAGACTCCATTGGTTAACTCTAAATATTTTTTTTAATCTTTCACCGGGCTATTTCCTACGTTTAAGGTTCGTCACTAAGTAGATACCTATATTATCCTTTGACTGAAAGTTAGGATTTTATATTGAGCGTCTGTTTTTATTGTTCTGCCATCCATTATAACCCACTAAGGGCCCTTTCAATCATCAGTTAATTCTTAACCGTAGATTAAAATTGACAAAATAAATAAGGGCCGATTTTTCCAACTTATACCTTATTAACGAATAACTTTGTATATTCGACAATTCTTCAACAATTCTAACATAAACTTCATATAGATATACTTGATTATAGAACTCGGAGACAAATAGCCAAATTGATGACCATGATATCAAAGAATAGGACTTCTAAAAACTTTGTAACACAAAAGTACCTAAACATTGAAGGATTCTGTACCCATTGTCTTCTAAAACAAAATTAATCGATGTTACATCAGATCGATATCTCGATGATTGTACAAATCGATTCCTTAATCGATACTAGAGGTCGTATTAGTCACTACGAGTAAACAACGTTGTGTATTTGTATGTTAGTTTGTGTCTGAATAAGTCATTGTTTTCAAATTCCCTACTCTTATGTTATGTAGAAAATATGCAATATTGTTTTAAAACATAAACAATAGGAAATACCTACTTAACAATGTTTTTTATGACGTACAGTTTTTCATTTATTTAATCGTGATTGTTTCATTATTCACGTGTTTTCATTAAAATTAAATTGTCTGGAATTGTGCCCGGTAATAGGCTCACCTATTACATGGGACTCATAACATAAATAACGAAAAGTGGGTGTTACATTGTTCAGTGGCATGAAGTGCCGCATTCTCTCCAATCCCTGAATCCCCAACGATCCTCAAACTCTAAAAACCAATCCCCAAAAGTCCGGTAACGCACTTGTAACGCCTCTGGTGTTCCAGGTGTCCATGGGCGGGCGGCGATTGCTTACCATCAGGTGATCCGTATGCTCGTTTACCGGCTTATGTCAAAAAAAAAATGTCCACCAATGCCTACCCCTTCGGAGGTAAAAGGCGTGATGTTATGTTTAAAATAAATAGAGGTAGGTTGTGTTTCTCAAAATGCCTCAAAATGAAGGCGTTTTTACACCAAGCAATTGTACTCTTTATTTTAATACTATATTTCACAACATTTCCAATATTATTATGTCATCAAGATACACGGGTAATCATCTCTTAGCGTGTGTGATGAACATTATGACATGCGGTCAGCTCGCACTATACATATTACACTAATGATGCGCCCCGCCCTCGCCTGTCAACTTGAACAGGTTACTTGTGCCGGTAACTTTACAACTTAATACGTACTTTGGTACCTACTTAATTATTGATAGAAACTTGACTTGCTGGGCTAATAGGAAGATTTTTCGGTTTTGCAATTTTTGCAATGATCAAGCGTCGTGATTAATGCTCAAGCTTTTTACGTATGAGAAGAGGATTTGCTCAGCAGTGGGCATTTGTGGGCTGTTTATGAATCTAACTGTGGACTAAATGGGTTTGATTTGCAGTTCGGACGAATATTTACAGCGACTGAAAGATTCATAGTTCACCATGATCAATTACTTTTTCTGTCTACATGGCGAAGCAATATGAGTAAATTAATTTACTAATTAGGCTCTCGTCTTATAAGACACTACATGTCAAAAAAAAATAGTAGCATTTAGCATGGAGTGCCCGGTATATGGCAATAGGCTCGTCCCCTATTACATGAGATTCATAACATTAATAGTGAAATGTGGGCGTTAAATTGTACAGTGGCATTAAGTGCCGTAATGTGCACCTCTGCCTACCCCTTCGGGGATAAACTGCGTATATTATGTTAAAGTAAAAGTCTAAGTTAAAACAAACTTAACAAAAATCCAATCGCCTTAACAAAAACGAAACCTTCCAAAACTGCGCAGGAGTCACACAATCTTTCTCTTTTTATCACATATCCCCATCCCACTTGCACCCAAACTAATCGGCCCATAAGTACATTAAAACCCAAATTAGCTGCCTACCAAGTAATATGTACTAAAAGTAAAAAAAACGTAAATATGAACGGCGAGCGAAGGCTGCGCACGCGCGTGGGCGGCCATTGTGGGCGGGTACTTGATACAGTTTTACTTTGAACTAGGGTAACTGTGTATTGTGATTAGATTAGGACTAATTTGTTAGGACCTTGTTGTTGGTTTGCTGGTGAAAGTAGGACTGTTTTGCTATGTAAATATTATGGTACAATTAGACCTAAATAAGTTGAGAGAGTGAAATTGGAAATTGAGATTAAAACAACAACATTAACACGTTATAGGCAGCAAAAGTCTTCTTATGTGGAGAACCTAACGGGTTACCGGGGCTCCGGCTCGACGTGCAGGAGAAGGAACGGGGTGGTTTTTAGTCAGTAAGAGTCTGACACTCCCTCCCGCCTCACCCAGGCGGGAGCAGGCATTCGATGATTTTCTCCTCTTAAAAAAAGTGCACACATAGGTATCATAGCTGAAAACTGCGGAACATCTCTGCAAGTTTCGAACTTTCGCTGTTATTACTAGGTACGTTCTTATATAGACTTGAATTTGTCGAGTCTAAACTATTTTAATTTACCTCTTTATAATACAGATTATAATAGTGAATTAATAAAAAAATCTTTACTACATCGTCCCGATTCCAACACAAAACTGACAGTCACATTACATGGACCACGGCGCCTGTTTCAAAGCCTCATTATCACATATAAATTGATATCTAATAACAACGTTACGAGTAACTGTCGACCACTCGCTGTAACGTTATTTCAAACTACTATTTATAAGTAAATAGCTGTTTACGTTATAAAAAAGTTATTTTGGCTAATGATCGCATTGCATTTGAATTTATTTTTGCGGTATTTTGTGCAATTAATGTATTTTATTTTTGGGTAAACTCAATGGGGATGATGACAGGGTATGAAAATTAAAAATATAATTAGTCCGTAACTTAGGTAATAAAAAAATATTAGACACGTATCTTTTTTATTTTGTTGTATAATAAAACAATACTTAGATAAAACGAATCAAAGTTTAGGAGTGGGGGCTAAAACGTCATTTCTTAGTATAAAATGTACTGAGAAGTGACGTCACGCGACATTTCAAATCAATATATCTTCGAAACTATTCGTTTCCGTAAGAAAATAAAAAATACGTGTCTAATGTTTTTAAATAATCTACCAGACGGACATTAAAATAAAAATTAGTCGTCTACCCCATTTGTGTATATACCTACTTACATAACATATTTGCATAATACATAAAAACCTATACCGTAAAACGAACAAAGGTGTCTTTAAATCCTTGTTTATTATGGAGTTTCAAAAGTAAAAAGACTCAATAATACTGACGTTTAAAAGTGCTGCCTTATAGCCTATTTGCAAAAATAAATTCACTTGTTTCACTTGTCTTGTCCAAAAACTCGAACGAAAACCCTAATGCTTGGCAATCACAACTTCAAACTACTTTATCATTAAAATACAGTCAACTAGTTCAAAAATGGATACAAAAATAAACTTCTAATTGACAAATAAACAACTTCTACCGCACTAATCGCCATTAAAACAGTAATTAATCAATGGAAACATAATCATTAAACGAAACAAGTTAATTTTCATTTCCTAAATGCTCTAAGATCATAATATAAACGAAAGTCAACGCATCGAGTATAATCGTGCACAAAAGTCTTTAAACTTTCTACCCATGTGAACATAAAGGTGGTGACATACCTCTTTTAGTGAAGGGAGAAAATGTAAAAAAACTTCTCCCACCTTGGGTGAGGCGAGAGTGAGTGTCAGACTCTTACTGACTACATACTAACTAACTAAATACCACCGCGTTCCTACGCCTGCTTCAGGTCGGAGCCCCGGTACCAACTAACATGTTAAGTTGTCCGCAGATCAACAGCTAAGAATATTTAAACTAGAATAAAAAAATGTAACATAAATAATATAACATTACGCCTTTTATCCCCGAAGTGCACATTACGGCACTTGATGCCATTGTACAATGTAACACCCACTTTTTACTATTTATGTTATGAGTCCCATATAATAGGGGGTGGGCCTATTGCTATACCTCTATACTGGGCACATTTCCAGACTCCGTGATTTTTAAAAAATCCAGTAATACTTTAGTGGACCCGGGAATCGAACCCGAGGAGACCCCATGCCCGGCAGTTGCACTTGCGACCACTCAGCCAACAATGCAGTAAATAAAATAATAATAATAATCTTCTTGCTTTGCCTTCGTCCAACTTAGGTACTTTGTTGGACGACACCACATTCCGCGCTGCAATTTGTTTAAGGCTTGGGGCTTCATTTTGTTCACCTCATCGTTGTCGTTGTGGTGAAGATGTCAACAGCCTTGGACACCACGGCTTGTCGTGTAGCCGTAGTGCGGGTCGTTTTGCTCGACACGCGAGTATTAATGACATAATTCGTCGAGCTCTTGTCTCCGTTGGCGTGCCAGCTACTTTAGAACCTAATGGCTTGGTACGCAACGATGGCAAGAGACCCGACGGTATGTCAATATTCCCTTGGAAGATGGGTAGGCCTTTAGTATGGGACGCCACTTGCGTTGATACTCTGGCGCCATCCCATCTTCCAAACTCAGCGTGTCGAGCCGGTGCTACCGCTGCTGCTGCCGAGAACCTCAAACGGCGAAAGTATGATAGCCTGATTGGCAATTATTCGGAATAGTGCCCGGTCGAACCGTTTGGGGTTGAAACTTTAGGGCCGTGGGGCCCAAGTGCACATCTTCTTTACAAAGATATTGTAAAGAGGATGGTTGACACTTCAGGTGATCGAAGGGCTGGCTTCTACCTTGGACAAAGGTTAAGCATTGCCATTCAACGTGGTAATGCTGCCAGTCTTTTGGGCACCCTACCTCACGATAATGATGAGGAAAATTTTTTTTTTGATGCCTTATTATAGCTTATTTATTTATTATTACCTTTTTTTAAGGTGTAAATATTTTAGTTCATAGTTATTTATATTTTAAGTTGTATATATTTTCATTTAGTTATAGTTAATATTAATTGTATTTATAATAAGTATGATTTCAATAAATATAATATTTCTATCAAAAAAAAAAAAGTAAATAAAATGTATTTTGAAATAATTCGAAGCTTTACAGTTTATATTTCTGTAGGTACTAAAAACATTCGCAAAATACTCATCACAAGTGCTCTGGTTTATCAGCACCTTTATGTCGCGTGCGTACTGTCACGAACAGCGATGAATTCTATTAATCGATTTGTAAATATAATATGAGATTACTTAATTACTCGATCTTGCATTAATCGATTACATTCATAATCGATTTCGTTCATGTATAATAATTAATAGTGGCGCCTATGATTTGCTCATGTGGATATAAAATTACTCGATTCAATCTAAAGTGTGTTGCTAATTATTCATTGACAGTTAAGGTCGTGTGTGAAAGGAAAAAATGATATATTCTAATTGATAGAGTATTAAATTATGTCATATTGATTTTAGTTGTCGTCAGATGTCATATTGGCAAAGTCGTCGCAAGTGTTCTAAAGTTCGCGGTCCATTTTCGAAAGTTGAGCAAAGTACCTATTTTTTAAATTCTCAGTAACGGTACTTGCTTTCTATATTTTCTGGATCTTTATTAAATTAAAAGAAAAATCTTTATCTAAATATTAATTAAATTCAACAAGCAGTTTCCTTTTAATATTCAAATAAGTATCTACATATCACTGACTGTGAACTGCTTACCCCACGGCACAACACATAAGAGTAAATTTGACATTACACCTGACTTTCTAACTACAATTAAAACTAACAAGACACACAACATGTAAAAAGATTCACAATTACAAGCGAAAGTGTCTATGAATTATCCAATTGCATTGAATCGATACTAACATCGATTCGACTCGGCTCGTTATAATCGATAATCGCTAATCGAGATTTTTGTCCGTCGGCCATGAAAGTCGCTTCAGGCGTTCGATTTTTAATCGTTTAAAATATTTTCCTGCGCTTATGTCTTATATAAGGTGTTGAATTGATTAAAACTCGTGTGAATTTTGTCTGTGAGTGTACTTTGTATGTATGTATGTATATCTTGTTTGTTACATACATACAAACATGCATATATATAAACAATTAATTTCACTTTCTCGGAAAAAGCTTTTTCTCAATGTATGCTGAGAAAATAATCACTTGTTCATGAATTGTTGAAATGTACTATATGACTAACCTACTAAGAGTTTACAAAATTGGTTTAATTGGACAGTTCGGATTGAGATTACCTCTAGAATAAAAAAATTCACTGACTAATAAAAATACTTATAAATGCTTATTGACTAATAGCTTAACGTTATTAAATTTAAAATAGCCTAACTAATAAATTTATTTATTTATTGAAGGGCATTTATTTATTTATTTATTGAAAGGATAAATGGCTAAATAAAACCGTTTGTCACAGTATTTCTACGTAACTGCTGAACAGTTTCGAAGGAATCGAACAGGAAAGTATAGGTTATTTCGAAATATATTTAGCTTAAGGCTTTCCATGAATTTTGAGGTATTAATAAAATTGCAATATAAGTTTAAAAAGGATAGACGCAGTTGCCCTTGCCTCACCCGGGCGAGAGAAGTCATTGGATGATTTTCCCCCTTAAAAAAAACACAAGAAAGAGCTTTGCTCCAAAAACAGTACTTAAACGTACTTAGAAAAAACACCCCAAAAACAAACAACTATCTAAAATCCACCTTAACATTACACAATCAGAGTATAAATTCGCTAATCAGGGTAAAACCCCGCATTTCTAGCACCTTGGCATTTTAGTTCCAGTAAATATTTATTTATATCTATCGAGTAGACAGCGCGGTTAATCAATTAATCTGTAAGTCAAAGTTACGGCGAGATTGGTTGGACGCGGTGCGGCTGCGCAGGCGCACGGTCAAGGCCGGTCGCGTTCTAAGCTTGTGTTATTTATTTATTCATGTTGTTTTGTATAATCATTAATTTTGTTGACATTGTATTGTTGTAGAAAAGCTATGGATTGTACCTATTCATGATAATATTTTTTTGTCACATATATTTATTTTAAATATACATAACATAACATCACGCCTTTTATCGTCGAAGGGGTAGGCAGAGGTGTACATTACAGCACTTAATGCCACTGTACAATGTAACACCCACTTTTCACTATTTATGTTATGAGGCCCATGTAATAGGGGGTGAGCCTATTGCCATATACCGGGCACTATTCCAAATTATGTGCTACTACTGAGATAAAAAACCCAGTAATACTTTGCCCAACTTTGGAATCGAACCCGAGATCCCTTGGCGCCGCAGTCGCACTTGCGACCATAAAAAAATTGCATTGCATAAAATACGCTACTTATTATCTTTAAAACGTAATTTACAAAAAACGGATGCATAATTCCCATTGTGAGGTTATAAATACCATTTTTGGTAATATTTCTCAATAGCTTGCCTTCCTGTGGCCTTGTATCAAATATTCTGTCGCTACATACAATATCTTGAAAATGGCTGACAAGTGCCAACGGATTGGCTACGGTCAGGTCGCGGCCATTGAAAAACCGCGACTGTTCTTAATGGGCTCAAATTAAGTTGCAAATTATTTAAATGCAATTGGGATGATGACAGGGTATGAAAATTAAAAATCGAATAGTCCGTAAGTTAGGTAATGAAAAAATATTAGACACGTATTTTTTAATTTTGTCGTATAATAGGTATAAAAATACTTTGATAAATCGAATCAAAGTTTAGGAGTGGTGGCTAAAATGTACATACCTAGAAGTGACGTCACGCGACATTTCAAATCAATACATCGTCGAAAGTATTCGTTTCTGTAAGAAAATAAAAAATACGTGTCTAATGATTTAAAATAATCTACCAGACGGACATTAAAATAAAATTTAGGCAGCTACCCTATTGTAGTTATGAGAACTGTCCTAAAAGTGTTATGATGATGAATACATTATATTTATTATCATTAACCACTGTCCCCTACTGCCTACGATTGTCCATCACTGTACTAAAGGCTTCATACATACAAAGATTTGCCATAATCTCCGCGCTAGACAGGCGGGACGCAGAAAGCAGTTTAAAAAGTACTGGTTAAGTCAAAGAGCGCTGCTGTCAATCCTCTGTCCAATCGGCAGTCCCATGGTCGGGTGTTCCAACACCCGAGGAGACTTAGGGTTGGTCGGATGACAAAATATGAATGTTTTAAGCATCCATAATGGCAATATCTTATACTATTATATAAAGCGGAAGAGTTTGTTTTTTTGTTTGTTTGTTTGAACGCGCCAATCTCCGTAACTACAAGTCTGATTTGAATAATTTTTTTTTGTGTTGGATAGTGCATTTATCGAGAATGGCAATGGGCTATAAAACATCGTGCTGCTACCAATAGGACCTAAGCAGAGCGTGTGAAACCGCGCGGAAGTAACTAGTCTTAGATAAACACAAGTATTACATCTATTTGTCTTACCCATCATAACAAAGCGTAGAATGTCGAAGTAATCTCAATCAGATAAATATTCAAAACTTACCTGTAACAAAAATAAAACATATTATTAGTTAAACAATATTAGATACAAAGTTCTTATGTACATACTACATTAATAGCGAACAAAGAACACGGAAACTGGACATTGTCACATAAATCAATATATCAGTTCATATTATAGATAATATTGAAGTTGAGTTTTTGTATGTATGGATCAGAACTGCCATTTACTTTGAAAGATCAACGTAGGATGAAAAATAAGATGATAAAGCAAATACTGTATTACATTTAGATGGTCAAGAAGAGAATTTTCAAAGAAAAGATTGACCAGAAGAAATAATAGAAAATGTAGTTTGTGATGTATATTTTTATAGCATAAGCCGGTAAACGAGCAGACGCATCACCTGATGGTAAGCAATCGGCGCCGCCATGGACACCTGAAACACCAAGGCATCACAAGTGCGTTACCGGCCTATTGGGAATTGGGAATTCGGGGAATTGGGGAGACTGTGGGATAATCAAGGACAGGAAGAAACAGAATAAGTGTACATAAGGACGGAAGTAAAATCCACCGGACGAGTCTAATTAATCCTTATGTTATTAATGAGCATCAAATAATCCCAAGCTCCCCTTATCAAAGCGCAATCGATGGCGCGGAAAATCTTCAGATGTAAGAGATGCAAGCATTTCCTATGACAACCCTTTATAAATAACATTATCTATATTTAGTAACAGTTGGGTGAAAACAGAACCAAAATTCAAATTCAAATATAGAACGAAGGAAGCGTTTGTAATTCTGATCACATCGCATTCGTGTGTTTCCGTCGAGGATTCGCGCGCAGTCGGGCGGTGAAATGGCTTATGGCATGCTATTCGCTCGGGGAATGCGGCGCACGCGCAAGTCGACGACATTTTGATGTGTGACCGTTGTGATTTAATCGGTGAGCTATCGTTGCAGTGCTGTGAATGTTGTGATCGACACTTCATTTGGTATTTATGTTTAAAAGGAATTTGTATTGTTTTTTTCTGTTTACAGATCACGTTTCTTTATGTTTATGTTTAAAATAACGCATTGTTTTAAGGAATTAATGTAAAACTTGTTAGTTTTACGTGTTCCGAATAAAACAATCCATACCAATGCATTGCGATTGCCAAATGCAGTCATTTAGCTTTAGCTAAAATAAAAATTTATTTTGCCAAAATAGTTTTTAATCCTATTGTCTCTTATTCAAGTCAAGCATTACAATTTAAAATTAAATAAATGGTGTCTATTCATCGCCTTTACGATCTCAAAGATAATTTGCATCATTTCAAAAGGAGCGAAGGTTATCCAATGTCGTATTCACTCATATAAAGTTCAGACTTACTTATGATCTAAGTCTCGTAATGAATTCACATAACGCAACTACACGCCTTTTACCCCCGAAGGGGTAGACAGAAGTATATTACAGCTCTTAATGCCACGTTATGAGTCCTATGTAATAGTAGGTGACCCTATTGCCATAATTACACCGGGTACAATTCCAGATGGCGTTAGAATTTTTTTAAAACCTAATATTTCTTTGACCGACCCAGGAACCGAACCCTAGGAAAGGGTCTCCCTTTGCCGTACTTGCGACTACTTGGCCAACGAGGCAGTCATAATGAATTCAATCGCCATCTACTTTAATAACAATAAAAAATATATTAGAGCATCATTCTTAACGTGGGTGGGAATTTATGGTCCATCATGGACTGCCATAACAGACGTAATACCTGGTCTTATTTCAATAACAATTTAGTTATATGTTAATTGAGGAACAAAAAATCCATGAGTCACTTGATTAGAATGAATTGTAAGTCTGGTGTGGGATAAAAGTTTAAATTCAACTTTTAGATGATGGGTTGGTAACCTCTTACTATTTATGGTATCGGATCTTTGAACTCGGTTTTATTGTTTATAAATGTTAGCTTTAATTATGACAATACATATCTATCGAAATAAAAAAGATGTTCAATATATCCTGTACCGTGCAGATAATGAGGTATTCAGTGACCGTACTGATTATTGCAATTGCAAAACCCATTTATCATCCACTAACCATCCAATTGCTACATCTGAAGCAACATTTCCAAAATCGGAGCAGTAGTAACATCCAAATTACTGACATCCAAAGTTCCAACACATTTTTCACATCTTAAACAAAAGAACTTGGTATGAAACCATAAAAATCCATAATTATTTCGGTGAAATAATTACTAAAAATTGCCAAATGGTTTGTTCAGCAGCCTCATTATGTCACTAGAGATTAGACCAGTGGTTCCAAACCGGTGGTTCGCAAACAACAAAATGATGGGTCGCGAAACGAAAAACAATATACAAGACAACACCCATTAAATCCTAACCATGGTTAAAGTTAGAATTAAACTGAATTCAAAGGAGATAACTGAGAGGAATATCATATTTCAACAATCCAAGATACTGTTACTTAAGAGAAAGAACTTCATGACTTTGGAGAAAATCTTAGTATGAAAATAAAAGTGATCGCTAACCTAACATGGATGATAAAAAGTGGTCCTTAGCAACCTAACGTCACGTCATGGAGAACCTAACAGGTTACCGGGGCTCCGGCTCGAAGCGCAGGAGAAGGAACGGGGTGGTTTTTAGCCAGCAAGTGCCTGACGCTAAAGGTGGAAGAAGTCATTCGATGATTTTCCGCCCTTAAAAAAACCCAAGGAAAACTTGAGAACCACTGCACTAGATGATGGACAGGTTGATAGCATCAGACATGCAACAGTTACATCGTGGAATCAAATTAAAGTGCCCATTCGTTACAATTAATTTCGTAATAAATGTGAGAAGTTTAAACAATGGCGGAATTTACTGACTCATTTCATAGCTGTGGCTGTGGTGTGCAAAAATTACTGGTGATGTTATACTTTTTAGGGCAAATTTTGATAAATTACTGTTGATACGTAATTCTAATATGTAACTAGGAGATTCTGGGTGAAATTTTATACTAGACAATGTTGTTCACATCGAAACCTTGGCTTCTGATTGAAGTTGCAATCAGATTCGTCCTAAATTATTTTTATGTTTTTCGGTTTACTCACGTACCTAATTATTTGACGAGGATCTCGACTAGTTTCAAGCCACCAGCGACTGTCTCATCATGACAGGCGCCGCGTAGCTGGTTGCGGAATGCTGCTCATGAAAATGAGCCTCTAGCATGGCTATCTGTATTTACAGATATGTCCTAGTCCTAAAATTACGACAAACATTATCAAATTTTACCTAACGTAACTGCGATACCCCCTACTAAACGTGAAAATTAAGATAATACGCTTCTTAAGAATTCTGAGGCCGTTCTATAGTAGACGTATTCCGATCATAATAAATTTTGATTCTATCACAAAATTCTGGTTCTTAAGGATATCATACAAAATCTTCAACCAAATCCGATTAAGCACATATCAGTGTCCTTTTGGCTTAACCAAAGAGGTATTTAATAATATGTCAAGTGACCCTCACGTGAAGTATCATTGGGCGCCTGCCACTCCACGTAACCTCATTGTTTGTGGCTAACACGGCTCGTATGACGTCAATCATTGATCACTTCGTACTTTTAGTACACCGAGGGAACAGAACAGGAAAGTAACAAGGGAACTTTATTAAATGTTATAATAGTCGCTGAAGGGGAAAATGTGAAAAAAATTAATCAAACGAAATTAGAGCGTGTGTTTGTAATTGAAGTTTAGTTTGAATTTTAATTAATGGAATGTGCGGTCATAAGTTACTTGTGTAATACATATCGTCAACAAGAAGTGAAAAAAAATCCAGCTGTGGGCACAGCTGGATTTTTTTTGTATATTTGATGGGCCAAAATTTGACCACTATCTCGCCTGGTAAGCAATGATGCTGATTATGAGTCTACATAAGAGGGTTTTCCATTATTGACACCGTCGAGAGAGGTTCTATAAAAAAGGTTGGAGACTGCAGATTAAAGGTTAAAAAAATATGCAAAAATAATGACTTACTGGCTAATAAAGTATGCAAAAAATTGTAGCATTTACTCTAACCACAAAGATGCAAATCACTGTAAAAATTTAAATTACACTCGAAACGTGTATAACAAAGTAATTCTTTCTAATAACTGCTACAACCTCGCGTAATGGATTTGAAGCAATTTTGTTCATTTAATTGACATTCCAATTATATAATATGGTAATCTTTTCAAAGTGATATTATGTCATTGTGATTGTTTTATGTAACCGTCATCATAGTAGAAGGGTTTGCCAGAATTTTGGAGTCATACTTCTAAAAACACTTATTTCGTGTTTGATTTATGTAACAAAAAATCAAACTTCGCTTGCTATCATCGATAAGCATAATAAAAAGTTTAGATAATTAGGTATGTCCTTTAAACTTAAGAGTTATGAAGCAGAAAAGCGAATGGATAAAGCGAAAATTCAACACGTGGATCGAGAGACTTGCATTCGGCATTTACTTGCTTGCAATCACCAAATCAAAGACGCTAAGCAGTCATAAACTTGTAGTTAATCAAGTATTTCTTGCATTCACATCTTTATAGTTAATTACTAAACTATAAGTTTAAGTTGTTTTTAAAAGAAAATCCATCATTTCCATTAAGACATATGTCATTAAAAAGTAAAAGTTTAGCGTCCGCGAGGCATCTCAAGCACCGACCTTCTGACGGATTGCAATGCAAAATGTCAAGTAAGTAATAACAAGGATTTGCTAATAAATTGTTTAAATACATTACAAAATATATCGGAATACCATTGACATTCTGATAGTGTAATATCGCGATATTTTTATTTATATTTAGGTTTATTATACTTGATTTGAATAAAGAGGCTCGTCTTTGCAAAGATGCTGGGAACTGGGTCCACATTCCTTATAACGAAACATAAGGTTAACAAGTTCACATTAGATATTGTAAATGTAGATTTTAATGTAATATATTAGAAAATGAAATAGAAGATAGAGTTTATGATGGAATTAGAATAAAAGAAGAAGATGTTTTGTCCAAACTCCAGTTGCTAGGGATAGATAAAAAGAACTGATAGAAGATGAACTTACTTCTCTGATGATAGATATTTTTAACAATAGAGATAACATCAATAACAATATGAGATAAGAGAAAAAAGAAGAAACAGTAGCGCTAGTAAGTAAACATTATAATTCTTTAATTAAAGTTTATTTTCATGTTTCTCAGTCTGAACTTAAAATACATTGACGACAATGTTTGATAAGATTTTCCCGAATACAGACTGCACTAAATGTGTCTACAACAACAGGAAAAAACAGGTCTATCTTAATTATTACGTGTGGACAATGGATGGCATCATCGTCATCATACGTGACCATTGACTGGTATTATTCCCTATTATATTAAGAATCACCTTTATGACGGTTATCCTGGACCACCACATACGTAACTAGTTAGAATTTACAAACATTTTATACATCACCAAACACAAACTTCCATTTTAGGTGCCCATTTCTAAGTTCATAAAAACAATGAAATCTTGCTTAATTTTAGACTGAGGGATGAGGGCAAAGGCAAGCCTATTAGTCAACAACCAATTAACCAACAAGAAATCATCATCAACAAGAAAGCCTAATTCTATATGCAGAAACGTGCAAAAAAGTGACATTATAACAGCGCTCCCTAAATCTGCAACAGCTGACCACAAATGACTAGTAAACGTCACGTTGTAAAAGTGCTATTTGGATATAAACGGTCGCAATTAGGAGCGGATGTACCAAATCTGGTTGAACTTTCAAAATTGAAGAAAGTGATCATATGCGTCGCCTTAGGCGGTAACCATTTTAGCGCACCATCTTAAGATTACTGCGTATTGTTTGTAGTAACAATGAGTTTGCACAAACGTGCGTTGCGACACTTACTTTCTTAGTTACATTAACTTTGAACGGCTGTGGAATGTATAAATCTTTGTGACACCGCAGGCCATGCCTGTGCAATATGCATAGTGCATTCCGATTGAGTATGGTCATGTATTTTTTTTTAAAGAAAGAAAACGATTTCAATTTGACTGCACGGTTGGTGCGGTGGCTGGGCAACCGGCTGCCGTGCAACGTGTCGCGGGTTCGATTCCCGCACGGAACAACACTTTGTGTGATCCACAAATTGTTGTTTCGGGTCTGGATGTCATGTATATGTGAACTTGTATGTTTGTAAACGCACCCACGACACAGGAGATAATCCTAGTGTGGGGCAACGTTTAAAAAAAAAAAATTCTCATCATCAGCAGCCCAAACCTATGGGCTGCCTCTATAAGATCGCACTTTATGAGATTCAAGGACGTTGATATTTTAACGTCATTTGGTACATGTGTATCACAGTACTCTGTTGACTGGTCTTTTTTCTACATATCAATTTTTATTTCGATTTGAATCTACTTTCTCGTTTTTTCTGATCTTATGAATATCACATGGCTCCCATGCATGCCCCCTGCTGTCGTAAAGATTAGAGAGTTAATACAAGCTACCAAAATACACTAAAAACTCATATTAATCGATTTTCTAAACAGTTTCTTAAGAGGCGATAATTAATTAATATGGAAAAATAACTTTTATATGTTTCTAATCGAATAAAAAACTATTAATAGTTAATGATACATCGCTTGATATATTGAGCGGCAAGATTCGATTCATTGCACTTCCTTAATAACTATTACTTATGATTATCACTAATTGGCTTAAGAAGTTGAGTAAAAACGTAAACATTCGTTTACATTCAATTATAAATCAATATAGTATTAAATTGCTTGGACAATCATCTCCTTTATGGTAATAGTGGTAATGAGGCGGCGTGTTCAAGTGTCAAGTGGCTGTCACGAGCGCTTCCTGCATGGACGACAACTGGTGCCTTTATCCTAAGTTATTTTTAATAATGTTTAATTCGAGTGATGGACGAGTACAGTGGTTTTTACCTTATATAATGTGATTGATGATTGATGTATGATGCTGTTTTAATAATGTGGAAGAATGTTCGATATTTATATTTCTTCAGATTTAATACTCATGTGTTGACGACAGAGTAAATTAACGCTTCCACTCTTACTTTTTTTATGATTGCCATAAAATAATTATCGTTTAGGGAGCTACATAATAGTTAACAAATACCAAGGTGCAACGCTCTCTGAGAAACCGAAATGTGCGACCTCTAACGCGACTGCCAAGCGAGGATGTCCTGTCAAACTCCTATTATGAAGAGGAACTCCATAATGATTAGATTTTAATATATTCTTTCCTTTTAATTTATTTATACAAAACCTAATCTCACATGCACATCACATCCTGACCCGGAACTACAACCGACTTGTATAACATCCACATATTTATTCTGAACAGATCTAACCCAGAAAATCTGATCACACAGTCTCATCACCGGGCGTCTATCGATTTTGCAGTCACTATCTGCATTTCACTATATATCACGAATGATTTAGAACGAGCACCGAACTTCGCTGATAAACAGACTGACGGAAGTGACAGATTCTATTTTGACATTTGACACGTGTGTGTTAAACGTAATGCTAAATGATTTTTGACTTTGACGTTTCTTGTCATTATCATCGTCATAAGACATTCAGTTCGGTCGGTTGAGCAATATTACAATTTTCCCATAAACGATATGGCACAATTAAACACCTCCCAAAACAAAACTACAGCACACCATGAATTTCTTTTTATGTGTTCTTGCATTGTTGTTTGCATGTGTGCTGTGGCATAATAAACAGTTTTTCTTTCATTCATTCTTTCTTTTTTCATTAGTGATACCTCTCGTCTTGCCGGTGTACTTATGCTACGGTGTTCGCCAACCATTAGATAAGTGGTAAACTTCCTTGCTACGCATAAAAATTAAAAATAAATACTCATATCTCACTATAATACAGTTCTACATAACATTCACAGAAAAACTAACAGTTTACAGTCAACAATACCACGTATGGTAATAGTTATAAGTAGTTATAACAAGGTGCATGTACCTGTCAACTGCACGCCACTTCCTGATCATACGATATGATATGACAGGCTGGTAACAGGTGTTTTTACCTTACACTTTTTGTGTGATGTTATGAAATATTACGGTGATTGTAATCTTCAGCGATTTTATCACTTATTATTAAAGCATCATGGTTTTATTATAAATATGAAGAAGAAAAAGTAGAAATATAATCAGGCTAAAACCATTTTTTGAATGCCTATGTCCATATACTCTAATACCGTTCATTATAAATCGCGCTCAAGTATAGTTTTGTCTCAATTAATTCTATGTAAAATGACAGAGATGGCAAAATTTTTGTACAACTAAAAATCGGCGAACAAACAAAAAAAACAATCAGCCAAACATAGTACCTCCTCCTTTTTTTGAAGTCGGTAAATGGAGTAGCCGTTCAGTATTCGAGCGTTACTGTTCACGTTATTGATTGACGTAACTCAACTAGTTTCAAGTCACGCTAGGGGCTCATACTTATGATCAGTATCGTGGGACAGACGACAAATTGATTAAGCATATGTCGTGAGTGTTCTACCTATGAGTACTAAAATAGATTTCCGACTTAATTACTAAATAATAAGATTTAAATTATTTTAAAGTAATTTGACTATTTCGGGTAGCTTGAGGTACTAGCTATGTAAGAACTACTTAGCATTAATTATTTAATGCTAGGGACACAAACATAAACACAATTTTCCCATTATTTACTTAACCCATTAATAAATTACATAGTCAACTTCCTGACTAAAACAAAGTGTTGTAACGATAGTCACGCGTTCGATTCCCGTGTGAAAACAATTCGTTTCCTAGACATGATGTAGTTATGTCATTAGTTAAGTGCCACCATACGACTGATAAACAAGCATAGGAAAACTGTTATACAGGAAAAACGAATAGAAAATAGTTTTTTAAGCCTGTGAAGGGTTTTAACATAACCCTTGTTATTTTTGAGAACGGTCATAAGCAGATGCTTATTCATAATTATTATTTTTTCTCCAATTAAGAAGATTTTAATCACAAATAGTGATTAATCACCAATACATTAAGCAACATTTCAGGTTCTGTGTTATTGCTGATTTTACTATCCCATTTTTCCAGGAAAATTCCCATTTTTATTTGAAAAAAAATCTTGTCTTCTTTTGATTCCTTTCCATACCTTTGCTTTAAATCATACCCGATACCCTTTACTATATTATATTTTCAAGTATATAAAGAATACTTCTACTCTACTACTTCCTCTTAAGGGTATTCAAAATTGTAATTTTGTAGATAATCGTTACTCTCGTAAGTAGGTAAGCCAAAAACATAATTATTAATTCAGTACGTCTCATGTTATGTTCATATGTTTCAAAATGTTTTACTGATGACAGCCCAGTACTAAACAAACTTTATGACAAACTGTAAGGTATATAACGACTGCCATAATTATTATTACACTGATATGCGTGTGCGCATTATGTCATAGACACACGTCATAGGTCATAGACCAATCGTGATAGATAAATATTGAACCTAGAACTTAATAGACGGATGTTATTTATTGCTTTATTTTATTACATTTGTGACATTGTTAATGATATTATTTTAATTCAAAATGTCCATTGGATTTGTAACTCTACGTCTAGTTAAGTTGTTGGTAACTTAACTGACACAATAGTTAGACACAATATGTATGGAAAATACATCGCATTATCTGAACCTGACTGAATGTATAGAATAAAATATAGACTGACAGACACTTTATACAGAAATTTTGAAGCAAATTAGACCCTTAATTTAATAGGATTAGGATTGGAAATCTTCCTGAGAAAAACGAAGAAAAACATGGTATTATGCTCGTAGTTAACCTATTTATGCCTGCGTGTTTTCTCTTATTATATAAAGCGGAAGAGTTTGTTTTTTTGTTTGTTTGTTTGAATGCGCTAATCTCCGTAACTACAATTCTGATTTGAATAATTCTTTTTGTGTTGGATAGCGCATTTATCGAGGATGGCTATAGGCTATAAAATATCACGCTACAACCAATAAGAGCTGAGCAGAGCATGTGAAACCGCGCGGAAGTAGCTAGTAAATTATATTCGTACCAAATTGCACCTGGCACTATTCAATCAAAGACCCCATTAAATTTATATCTTATAACACTTAGAATATTAATTTCACCGAGTGAAATCACAAAGTATACCTAAGCAAATGAATGAGTCACTAGACACAGTGTAGCGGAATCATCACATTTTATTTATAAACTGTCTAATCCTTTTTACTACTCTTTGACCCTCAAAATTCCGACCATATCCACAACATCCTGACAACACCAACCTAACACGACCTCCCTCCATCTAACTTTTCCTACAAAACCCACAACATACAGGTCAAGATATACTGGTGTCAACACGGAAGGAGGCAGCCATAATTGGCAAAAATATAACCAGCATTTTAATCAACTTTAATCTCTGTGCCCTTTGAATTAAAGTTAGTTTTTACGTGTTGCGGATTGCATAATAATAAGGGGTTCTATTTTGGTGTGTCGCATAAAAATTTCGACGACATTTTTGGCTTAGATTTTAGATAGTCTGTGGTTTTGTTGGCCATTGTATGCAAAACGGTTTAAACTGTTTAGAGGATACATTTGGATAGCGCCATTTTGTTTTTAAGGGATTTCTGGAGCAGCCATTAATTAAATGTGGAGGAGGAAGAACCCCTCTGTGATTCGAAACTAGTAGAGCTTTTCTCAGTATATTCACGTGAGTAGCCCGCAAACTCGTGTTATATATACCTATGTTGAGATGAGATACTATATAAATTGGAAGAACCTCAAAAAGGACTCAATATAATTGGTCTAAATCTTATATTCAACAGTCACAGATAAATTAAAACGAACAATAAACCAATATAGCTAAAGTTCATTTTTCTATAAAGTTTCTTAATTTATAGTTACAAAGCATTATGTCTTATTAATACTTAGTTATTGTATGTATGTATGACAGTCATTGTCACATAATGAATAATGTAAAACGAGTTAGTCTAGTCTGTTTATGACAATAACCAAGCTGTCTTGGTATAGATAAATATGACTAGACTAAGATATTTGTTATTTAACCGTCTTTTAAAACATAATACCATGTTAACAATATTTTAAAGAATAAACATTTAAATAGAAACGTAAAAAACATATTTTATAAACACAATTGGTAAATATGTTATGCCCCTATACATACTCCAACTCAAAAACTATGCCCCGAACACAATCATGTCCATATATGACCATTGACCACAAAAAACCTTTACAATTGAGATCCATTCATCACTTCTCGGACCTTCAAACTACATAATTACAATTATGACCCCTAATGACTGCAGTATAAGGTATTAATTACGTTTTTAAAAAACATTTTATTGTACCTCTAATTGTCGATGGTACACCAATATGGCGATCTGTCACATCTCTCAGCCGACGGTGTTGCCAGCCATGATATTTTAATTCCGTCCAAGAATTCGATAATTGAGTGAGGATATTTATAAATAGGAGCTGTTGTTATTATCTGTGGTGAGCGAAAGTTTTTGATGTGTCAATTTTTAATGCATTGGATGTTTTTTGAAAGATGGCTGCAGTATTTTGAATGTGAACTTTCACGTCAAGAACCTATAATTGTTTTTTTATCATCATCATCGTCAAGTCATGACATCCGTTATCGTTATTGGCAACATGGTATCATATTAAGATACAAGAAAGTTTTATCAACATAATTGTAAAGACTTCATATAAAAGACTATCTTGATATAATTATCAGATGTCGCAAATGTAGCATAAGGTCGAACCATTAGACACCCAAGTATTGACAGCTATACAGATTAAATATACCTACAGATACTTTTTGAACCTGTGCTATAAGCCAAATACCATTTAACGCTTGTCTACCGAGAACGTAGAAAACTGAATTATATGGGAGTGCATACATTATAACACTAATTGCCAGTGACTAGAGGACTGACCTACAGACTGACATTTTTTCTTATTATTTAATATTTAAATATAATAATAATTGAAATAAATGATTTTGACTTTCACTTTGACTTAGTGTCATCCCCATTCATTGAGTTTTCTATTATATCGGTAGATAGCGCTTCAGTAGGCTGCGCGACATCGCCGTTTCCGCACACGCTACTCATGAGGAAGAGTCCCTCTGTGACAGTATATTTACGTGCGTAAACTGTTTTAAATAAATGGTGTTTGCTCATAGCACTGGCCAGAATGCCAAAACCAAAATATATGGCAACACCATACAAAAAAACAAAAAAATTGTCAATGTAATACTGTATACACAGATGTGTGTGTACGACACATTATTAAAATTGTTATTACAACCAACTTCATATTAATTGCATTAAAATTATTTTTAATTTCATACATAATTGCATCGAAAACAGTAGCGGAGTGAATTTCATATCATTACACACATTCATCATATTTGTCAAGGCAACATTTAAATTGACGATTAAATACATAAATGGCGATCAATGTTTATTATTTGTAGTCTTGAACTGTGAAGGAGATAAAAAATACCTACTTATGTAAATGCAAACTTCAGTATTAATTAATCTTACACCTACTAATATTGTTTTTAATCGCGTTAATCTCTCGAAGAAAAAACATACGAAATTAAAAAACATGTCTACTGAAACAGTACGGATTAAGCACGGAATTAGAATAACTCAATCAGTATTCAAGACAAATTCATTCTGTAGTCCACGAGAATGAAGAAATCTAATGATACATCTTATATATTTTGCCTATATTATTTCGTATTGATTATAAGCCCTTACTCGGCTTGAAACTAGTCGAGTTTACCCATCGAACAGTTACGTGAGTGAGCCAGAGATTCATAAAATTTTTGCTATCGTTATTTTTAATACATACAATAAAAGATTATGTTTAATTTCAATTGCTTTGGCTGACATAACATCCGAGTCCACTGGAGCAAACTTGCAATTCTATTGAAATACTAACTACTTCCGTGCGGTTTCACCCGCTCTGCTCGGCTCCTATTCGTCGTAGCGTGATGTTTTAGCCTATAGCCTTCCTCGATAAATGCACTATCCAACACAAAAAGATTTATTAAAATTGGGCCAGTGGTTCCGAAGATTAGCGCGTTCAAACAAACAAACAAAAACAATCTCTTCAGCTTTATAGAGGTATAATAGTAAGTATAAGAAGTATAAGATTTGAACCGGATCTATCTCAAATTCTCAAACATATCTAGCAAAAACATTTCCTGAACAACTGTAACTACCTCTAGTATAATTTAACTCAGCATTGTTCCCCCAAACTTTATACAAGCGTAACTCAATGAAGATAAAATAATATTAGACATTTATCTTTGCGATCTTAAATCAACCGTACTCGATAATAACCATGCCAAATGCTGACACGTTAAGGTCAAATTTGAACCTTATGCAAAACAGTTAAGTACCGTTACAATTGCTGTACAAAAAAGTAAAGTTCAAAGACAGTGACAGGTGAATGAGATTAAATGTCATTCCTTGTTGTAGTGTGATGGGTAGGTCGGTTTATATTATGGTCTTGTAATTTGGAGATAGAGTATACAAACAAAGGATTATTAATTGACCTACATTTTTGAGTTATGTTTGATAGTTACTACGAATTGTATATTTCTTTTTATTGGGACAAGCCGGTAAACGAGCTTACGGATCACCTGGTGGTAAACTATCGGCGCCGCCCATGGACACCTGGAACACCAGAGGCGTTGCAAGTGCGTTACCGGCCTTTTAGAGATTAGGAATTTGACGATTGTTGGGGGTTCAGGGATTGGGGAGATCGGCGAGGAGGGTAATTGGGCCTCCGGTAACCTCATTTACACGACGAAACATAGAGGTAACACAAGCGTTATTTCACGTCGGTTTTCTATGAAGGTGTGATCTCACTCCGGTCGAGCCGGTCCATTCGTGCAGAAGCATGGCTCTCCCACACTTAAGAATAGAAAAAATGAGAAACAACTATTTTGTTGTAACTAATTATATTCAATTGAAATGTTCGTTATTCCTGTAGACCCCTAGAACCAATAAACTATGCATTGCTATTTAATGAACTAAAGGTAGTACTTTCTATTCGTGAAAAAAATATGAAAGAAACTGAACCTAATGGGGCATAATTTATGGCAACAAATTATACTAATTAAGTCAATATTCAGTATAAATTCTTATATAGAAAGGTAAATTACATTTCCATTTCAAATAACTTTTCTTTATTAAAACCACCGGCCTCACATTCCACGTACGTTTCCCGACAAAATATCAGAAATGCCACAAACGAATACTTTTATAATACCTACTGTTCCGTTTCTTGATGTAATTGTTCTGATAACGAATATTTCACATGCTATCACGAATGTTATATTCAAGTTATTATGTGGTGGCTATCGAACTGTTGGTAATAAAAAAGAGCCAATAATATTCGAAAACTGAAAGCTAAAGCTTTATATGAATGAACCGTCAACAAATACAAAATAGAATGTCAGTGACACTAGATGCTCGTTCCAAAATGTAGATTGGAATGGAGAAAAACAAGCAAAAAACTCCATTCGTTACAAAATGAGAAATGGCATACAGATAATTTGCCAATATTCATCAAATTCATCAAAGTCACAAGCAAAATACATGCGCCTCTGCCTACCCCTTCCAAATCTTGTAATGGGATATTATACCAAACAGTAAAAAACAACTGTTTACTTTGTTACTATAAAACAAAAAACGAACTCAAGTAAATGTGGAAATGAACTCAAGAAGTTTTTCAAGAATTCGCAAAAAATATCGATATAATTATATCAGTCCATAATTATCTCGATCGATATAATACGTACATACATACGCATTGATTAATTAAATTATTTGTATCGAGATGTAATTAAATATTCGTGTTTTAAAGGTTCTCGACCTTTAGGGAAAAAAATGGTTTCATTATAGTTAAGCTTGTTTTGAGATGATTATTCGGTAAAAGTACAATGTATACATATACATTGGATCAATTTAATAATATCATTTATGAACGAATTTTTGTTTTAATGGATTTGATCTTTAGATAAAATGGAACTAAAACTCACAAAACTGTTTGATGCACGTCGCTTCTAAAGTCAAGTCAGCAGACTTCAAAGTCATTGGGGATCATCCTATATTCAGCAGTGCAACTCTTGTGGCTATTATGATGATGATAATGCATAACAGGATCAATAGAAATATCAAAAAGAAATTCGATAAACCTAAAAATTGTATAAATCACAGTTAAGCCAACTTGCCTTAATCTATAATAAATTATTTCGACTGTTCAATACAACAAAATATTAAAAAATAATCACACTTTCATTAATCGATTTTATGACCAACTTAATCTTAGTATTTTTTTTAGCAAATTTTTAAGAAATAAGTTAGCTATTTGAGGTTAAAAAACGTGACGTCACTATACACAATCTCGTACAAAATTCATAGATAAATATCGTATTTGACAGTTCGAAAAAAGTATTGAATTTGATTAGTTAGCAAGTACTTAATTAGGATCAGTTTTTGACAACACAGTTAACCTACAAATAATCTCAGTCCCTAATTGATTAAGCAAGCAAAAAGGTCTTATTCTACTGACCTATAGCGAAACCACTCCTCTAATGTACACATACCTTTACTTAAACCAGGTATTTGATCGTAAACACTATCGATAGGTCCACCTGTGTAACCCATATATATTTAATACCTATTTAACGACCGGTGTGGGCGATAACTCATATTGTTGCCATTTCCAATCCGTTTTGTATATTTGATGTCCAAATCAGAAGTCTGGAGACCAAATGTAAAAGATAATGATGGGTGAACAAATAGTTTTTTGACATTATTAGGAGAAAATTTTTACTTTGTTAGATTGTTTGTTTTTGGTTTGATTGTTTTTTACTGCTGTTTTTTAGTTATTTTATTTTTTTATTGCTTTTTAATTTTCTTTTTAATTATTATTTTATGTTTGTATATTTGGTGTGTCATGCCTAATGACAAATAAATTATTATTCTTTCTTTCTTTCAAAATTGGTAAAAACAGACCACGGAACGGGTACAAGACCGTATCTATCGTATGTATGGCACTAATGTATGAATGACGTGAGTATTGTAGCTATTGTCTATAGTGCGTTTTGTTTTGTTTTTGTATAAAAGGACTTTTTTAATGCTTAAAAAAAAGGTATCAATAATCCAGAAAAATAAGAAGCAGTAAAGAATGCTATGAAATATAAAAGATAGAAACTATAACTCAATTAGAAAGAACATTGATAACCAAAAAAACACATAAACGTAAGTAAAAAACCCCACACCATACTGGAAAACTACCACCAGACATTCTCACACAAAACCAAAACGATTTCAATTTTACTCACCTACAGTTTCGAATTTAACGACAATATTCTCACAATAATAATTTAGTTCAGTCATTCATACCACGTACACACAGCACATCGAGATATAAATAACCAGTTTCTTATGATCTGGAATTGTATGAACTTTCCGTACATTCAACGATCAGTTTATACTGGTGTGCATAGCTTGATGTGAGCGTAAGAGCTTGGTAGAATTTGATCCAATACATCGAATGTTACCATCGAGACACTGACGGAATCGCAATCATGTTCCACCGTGTCCAACACATTCCTCAGACTGGACTGTCCATTGTTTTGTCTTGGACATATTTTTGTGTTTCTACTCGTTTTTAAGCACTTTTTGGTATTGTTGTATTTGGTATGTTTTCCACGTAATATAAAATGAAAATAATAGGGAAAAAACATGTCGTGACTGGTAGAACCCAACCTCAATTTTACCAGTAATTGTGTTAGCAAACCTATTTATTTTTATTTCATCTGTAGTACCAATGAGTTTTAGCTATGAAGGAGGTCTCAATGAATTAAATAAATAGTTAGACTATGGAAACTATCCCTTATTCTGCAAGTTTAAGAACGATTCCATTATTTTCGAGCCGCCACCAGTACCTACAATACCATCGACAAATGATATAATACTAAACCATAACTACTATCCGGCAATAAAAACAGATATTTCCTTATAAATCAAAACATAAAACAACAACAATTTTGAACGCAATCAAACAATAAAGCTGCTATGTAAATAACTTAATAATAAGGTCAATAAGTAGACTAATACAGAAGCTTAACTCCATACAAATAAAGATTATTATTGTACAAAAGGGCATCAAGATATAACTGATGGTTTCAACCACGAACTTCATGAACTTCTTTATAAAAGTTTACATTTACATAAGCTGTGTTCAACCAAATTCCGTTTAACATTATAATGGTGTGTTATTTGCATAGCGTTTAAATTATTACCTACTTTTACTTTTAAAAGATTACCATAGTTAAGCAGTACTGTTTGGTATTATAATACCAAATGTGAATTTATATTGAGTTTTCTACAAGATCTCTGATCTCCAAATCGCCTGAAGAGCCATGTGGAGATTATGACAGACCTCTCTTATGTAGATCATTCATCAGTCATCAATTTGTGATAGTCTCATAGACTATCACAAATTGATGATGATAATTAAAATACTTTTTGGTTCAGTAACATCATTTCCAAACACGATTGCTTGTGTTGTGGACTACCTCTAGTTTCATTCAGAGTCAAACAAAGAAAATTCTTATCCACCACATGTGGTCTAAATAAACACACAAAAATATTCCCAGGAAATCTTTACGAAATTGAGTTTTTATAAATCTTCGTACTTCAAAGACAACACTAAATGGACCTTCTAACATAAACCAGATTTACATGAAAAGCGTTAAGACACCTGCGCCGGCGCCTCCGCCCGCGATCGCGGTAATTACTGCCGATGACTATCGAATCGACAAGGACGTCTGAATCGATACTCGATTGACTCGATACTCGTGTTTATCGATTGATAGTTGAGGAGTAATGGTTTGTGGTGTAATGATAGGGTTTGTTATGGTGGGTCTACTTGGAGGCTGCTGTTTGGATATTAAGTATGGATTTGAAGGTTAAGGTAGAGTGGTGGGAGATTGAAGAGTGGGGTTTGATTTGTCGTAAGTATAGGACTATGTTCACATGAAATGAAAATGAAATGACTGAGCAGTTTGGTATAAAATCCTCTACATTATTAGACACAGATGTTACTACTGCTGAGAATTTTAAAACTAATTGTACTGACGCAGCAGTAACAGATAAATAACATATTACTCAAAAAATAGACGGCAGAATATCTACAAGCACTTTAACCTAAGTTTCACATCCAAGATCCTTGAATTGAATACGATCAACTTTAGAATTCCATTCAAAAACAATTCAAGACAGACACTCCTACAAATACCTATTAACATACGTAAAGACACTAGCACAACAAGCTACCCTAATCTATCAATTATTATAATTGAATACGAACCTTATAATTTTGAAAATAAAGTTATATTTCTCTTGTGTCAGTATAACAAGGACCGTTTAAGATTCCTTGTAAATCAATATGAATCATACAAGGTAAATGTTTCGTTAGCTGACATTTTACGATCGATACTCTTTGATTATTATCTGCATACACGTGAGTTACTTGTGAAAATCGCTATTTGTAAGATGTTAGTATTTTTTGGGGTTCCGTAGTAAAATCGAGACCGTATTACTAAGACTGCTGTCTATTTGCTTGTTTGTCTATCTGCCAGCGGGCTTCATTTCATGACGATGGATTTCTGTACGTAAAAACCAACTGAGGTGACACACTTAATAGACACCGCACATCAACGTTCTCTAATAGATATGAAACTATTTACTATGATTTCTTACCCGTCTGTAAAGCGTGAACATTATAGCAAATCCTTCTGAAGTAGAGTACCCAAATATAGGTTGGGCCATATGCTTCCCGTATACGATCCAACCTGTATTTGTTTCGTGGGTTCAACAGTGCATTGTCATGGCCTGTTGATAATCATGTTGAAATCCCTGATTCTCCTCTTTTTTTAGAAATATAACAGTCGTGATTTTTTAGCAACGGTAAATAAATATTGTTCCAAAACCCTTACAGTTCCTTTCACCTGATATCCTCGATTAAACATACAGTTATCTATAGATTTGGCTATCAGTTCGACAGAGATCTTCAGATAAATGTTTCATGTACTATGTATTGTAAATCATTGTGTTTTTATTTCTCCGGCCTCGTTTGTAATGCCAATAGATCGTGTGATCGGGTTTTAGTGTTTATTTTCAAGTATGCGGCAGTTGGTTTTGTCTAAAAAAGTTTTTTTTCATTTTCTCTTTGACTATCATCTTTAGTTTGATTAAAATCTTCTGGATTTGTATGAATATCATTTAATTCATTATCATTTAACGTTTTAAATATAAATCTATCTTTAGATTTATCCTTAAAAACCCAAATTTTTCAGTTTCTTTCTTGTGTTTGGCAACATGCAGTTTTCGTTCATATATTTTTATCATTGCAACGCACTGCTATCAACATGTTAAAACAAGTATAGATCCTGTTCTGACATTAAATGCTAATATTACTTTTACAACACAGCCACGCCCTCGTAACGCAACAAGCTTGTATTTTTCAATTATTTCTTACTTAGGAATACATTAAAGGTAATTTCTAACAAATTATACAGTTTAGGAAGGATGCAGAATTTGGTTCAAAAATAAGCCTAAATTTTGATGCTATCATTGAAGATGATTTCTGAGAAACCATTAGGCCTCCATTTAAAGCTATGGCTATTTGTATTCTTCTGACAGAAGATAATATTAATGGCGATGCCAAGGTCATGGTGACTTTGAATGTCGTAATAAACCAGTAATACCTGACCTATGATGTGTTATGAACTCATATCGAAGGTGATGATCATTGTTATTTTAAAACATGTTACGGAAGGTCTAATGTCAAAGATGTTGTGATGACTCAAAATATTGATCATCATGGGAATCAAAGGGCGTGCTTTTGTTCCAAAGTTTCTTAATGATATTAAATAAACAAATAGCGGATTGAGCACGCATGCAAATGCATAATTTAACTCATCAAAAGATATAATTAAATAGTAAACTAAGTTTAAATTCAAACATGTCAAAATCACAGCTGAAAATAAGAATCCTAATTCTAAACCCAATTAAACCTAATTCTAAACCATGGTCTTAAGGGACGACGTGCTCCATCATAGGCCGCATCATGGCTTACCACCAGGCGAGATAGTGGTCAAACGTCGGCCTGTCAAATATAAAAAAAAACTTTTATTTTCAGGGGAAAATCATCGAATGTCTGCTCCCCCCTGGGTGAGGCGGGAGGGAGTGTCAGACTCTTACTGACTAAAAACGTTTCTTCTACTGCACGGCGACCCCGAGCCCCGGTAAAAAACCCTAGGATTGATCTGAGACTTTTGAAAAAATGCAATAGAATTAATATCTAAAATGAGTTTGTATACAAATCGGTTAACAATTTCGATCATACATACATAACATCACGCCTTTTATCCCCGAAGGGGTAGGCACAGGTGCACATTCTACCACAGTACAATGTAACACCCACTTTTCACTAGTTGTTATGAGTCCCATGTAATAGGGGGTGAGTCTATTGCCATACACCGGGCACATTTCCAGACTCCGTGCTACTACTGAGAATTTTAAAAAACCCAGTAATACTTTGCCCGACCCGGGAATCGAACCCGAGACCCCTTGCCCGGCAGTCGCACTTGCGAATACTCGGCCAACGAGGCAGTCGACAATTTCGATCATTATACATATAAACGAAGACAATCAAGCAAAAGCCAAAATAATGCATCAAAGAACATTTTTAACGGTCATTCTTCTACAGTTAGTTTCACACAATTTATTTGCAGCTCTGAAAAACAATAATGAAACAGATGTTGCTACATTACTAGGCCGGAAGTTTTCTTGACTAACTCCCACATGACTAACACTTAGTCTGAAAACTAAAGTGGAGTAATGTGAATCATGATATTAAAATAAAAGGGTTATGTGAAGCATTTCATTCATAATATTGCTCTTTAAAGTGGTGCGAATCAAATGTTTTTTGCTAGCTTAAGAAGTTGTGTTAAAATAAACATTATGTTCTAGCCCTGAGCAGTTTCTAAGTGCCTGACACGTCGTACCAAACTTTACTTATACAGCGATATATCGAACTATAAGAACTATAATATTATTTGTAGGGTTTGAAACTTAACTGTGCTGACGATGGTAAAGTCAAAGTGAAAGTCAAAGCATTTATTTCAATTAATCCTTAATTAGGCACTTTTGAAACGTCAAAAATTGAATTGTCCGTTCGTCTGCCTGTCAGTGAATCTAGGCGCTTGCTAGGAATTGGTTTAATAATGGCAATATCATAAACTCCCTGTGTATTATATTTCGTAGAAGATACCTTATCATTTAAGAATTACTATACTAGTAAATTCGACCTTCAACTATCACTAAACAAACAAATACAACGAACCTTCAAAACTACGTAATAAAGTCTATATTCGCATAGCAACCACCAAGACAAGACAGTTGACCAAAAACACACAGTCTCTAAATACTCCCAATTTATCAAAGAGTTCAAGTAACGGCAGAATAATGACAATTTCCATTCATATTTGCGAAATTCCTCTTTGCTGAGAGGAATGAGGGTCATATTGCAACAAACTGGTGAGTCTTGTTAATGAGGTGTCACAACACTTTGGCGATCCAAGGTCACATCAAAGACGCGTATGAATTTGAAAAATTAGAGGCAATAGAAGTTTAAAACTGTCAATTTATGTTCGATTCTCGACTTTATAATTTTACAACTTTAAAGTTGAAATTCTAATAAAGTAATTTGACAGAAAGTATAGGTTGACTCGCTGGTCACTGAACAAAAAGTACCTAGAAGTAAAAATTTTAGTTCTTTTTGTTGCGGACAGTTTCTTAGTTGTTTTAAATACATATGTAAATTAGTTCATTTTATTGCTAAGATTTACTGTTGTACAGTTGATAATGTGATGGATGTCTGTTACTATTTACGCAAAAAACTATTAAACTGGTTTGTGTCAAATGTCTACGCATGACCCATTTAATATGTACCTATAGTATCTTCTCTTCAAGGTCACTTGGTGATGACAGACTACATTAAATGTTTTTGTCACCTATTTCTTCCGTAGTTATTTTACTTAAGTACTGAATAAGAATTATAGAGGCAGATCACCTATGTGCTGGACTGATCAAGTCGAATCGGCTACAGGAAACCTAGCGTCAGACTGCGTCAGAGAATCCACAAACAGGGATAAATGGCGGGAGATCGTGAGGAAAGCAGTATCGGCCTCCAACACAAACGCATATACTCAACGTGACCACGACCGCTCTACCAACAACAAAACGACGGAGAGGAAGAAGAAAATATCTCTTCTTCTTCCTCTCCTCTCACATATCTGTGACAGAGACCAGGCAACAGCAGCGCTTTCTGATAAGGCCCGGTACTGTTTATACAAGTTTCCGACAGTGTGCGCTTGCATAAAATATGCCAAAGGATCCTTTTCCTTGCCGATACCGATAGTGGGCGCCGTGCCTAAACCTGTACATTTTAAATTGCAATCTTTATCCCGCCTAGTATGAGTGTAGAAATTACGACAAACCAGCTCATACAGAGGGAGTTTAGAGTCCAGCATTGCCCTGTTAGGCTGTTGAGAAAGACAATATCCTGATGTTTTCGTTTCAGTTTTCTATTTAAGTAACTGACTTCAGTCATGAAAATATTCCCAAATTGTAGAAACAATGGGAATATACAAGAAAATGAGTAATAACTGAAATAAACAGGATAATAAATAGTTGTATTGTTTAGTCATTGTCTGACTGTAGGTTCATAGTATTATGGCTCATTTGATAAATAATTAAATATGTCTGTGACTGGAAACAAATATTTATTCTATATTCTTTTGCTTGTATTATAAAGTAACCTAATATCATAATTTTATTAACATAGTGAATCAAATTACTTTTTTGATTATGAGTATTGTGAGACATATTCGTTTGTACATCTTAGGGCAGGTTTTTCAATGCTCAGTTAAACTGTCAAATCGCCAGCGGTCACCGGTGACCGCAACCTATTGTTCTATAATGACGGTACTCGACGAGTTAAATTTTATCATACGTATAACTGTCAATATTTCACAATACTTCCATACTAAAAACTATTAAATATCAATTTCATTCTACAGTTAAGAATAATTCTACTGTTGATTGAAAAATCGTCTCTTACTCACGTTACTGTTCGGTAATCATGATTATAGACCCCGGCGTAACTTGAAACCAATTGAGCCTCCTGGTCGAGCAATTTCATGATTAAAATATGTAACTTAATAAATCAAATGTAGTATCTGTAGTATTTCGTTAATCAAACTATAGTCATGTATAGTTTACTAGGTATTTAAAAATATCATACTAACTATAAATAATTACTTATATGTATGTTATTGTTTAAAAAATATGTTTATTTTAATACAACACATTGCCAATGCAATGTCCAATGTTTATTTATAAAATGTTATTGTATTATTGTATTCTACTATCTGTGAGATAAGATATTTATAACAAACCTGTGGAGGGGATACAATGTGCCAATGTATGCAGAATGAAACGCACAAGTATTGAATATTCTGTCAATTTTTCCTTTCAAGATAAAATTGAACAATAATTGAGTAACATATCCCGATTAATTGGGTAGATAACTGTTTTCTTGGAATAGGTGCGCTTGTTATTGATGGAAACTCTAATTTTCTTATTATCGTTAAACGATCTAGTTTTAGTCTCCCACACTGGGACAAAACCGTGAACCTATATGTATAGTATTTTTTCCTATTTGTTGTACAGAGCTGTAGTTGCTGCCTCTAGTCATGGGAACAGAACCGAAAATGTATTGTACTATTTTATAATTTTGTTAAAAATCAAAACATATGTTCTCTGTAATCTGTCATACTTGTATCAATTACTTATACCTTGAAATATAATTTTAATATTATTAAGAAAAGGTTCTATTTAGAACCACCTTCAATCGACAAGCATGCATGAAGAGGTTGATGAATTGTACTATGTACATAGATGAAGCGAAAGATGAATGCCAGTATAATATCATTTGGCGTTCTATTGTCTCTGCCTACTCCAATATGAGAGAGACGTGACAATAAATGTAATTTTAACATAGGTATCTCTAAGAAGGAATAATACCTATAAATATTATTTAATGAAGTGCAAACTGATCATGCAGTTTCAAAACAGGTTAATCTTAAACCGTGACTAACTTGTTATTCAATTTACTAACCTAGCCTTGAATAACTGCAGGTTAAAATATAAGTTAATTATTTCAAAGTAGATACTTATTCAAATTAAATTTAACTGTATAGTCTTGTATTGTCAGTGTGTAGATTAAATCGGTTAATTATTTTATACAATGCATGTTATGACAATTGGTAATTATTAATTATTTTCGTTCATTAAATCAATCACGATTTTTTTTGTTGCAATAAGTTTTTAAATATTCACACCGACGTAATACATGCAGATAGGACTAAGGAGATTTAATGTAATTCCAACTTTCGTTTTTCTTTAGTTACATTTTGTTTCTTTTTTCTGTAGAATAGAGTGTGAGTCTATTGTTATCAATAGACAAGAATAATTGGGCTGAGTAGAAACCACTATAATTGTTTCAGGCCTATTACTTCTTTATAATTTTTCGCATACTTTGCAGTACCAAACTCCCCCTTGTCCAACAGCCTCACTTTCAATCAATGTGCCAATAAAGTCATCATTAAGTAATAATTGCGATTATAATGGCGGCATTAATTATTGATTTAAACGTCAATCAGGATTATCATTACAACATGTCGGTTAAACTATCTGTCAGATTAACTTACAGTTGAGTAATTACTGCTAAACGTTTTCCATTTCTCACTTTAATTATTGTGAAAGAGTATTTAAGTATTAATTAGATACAAAAAGTGACTGCCTCGTTGGCCGAGTGATCGTAAGTGCGACTGCCGGGCAAGGGGTCTCGGGTTCAATTCCCGGGTAGGACAAATTATTACTGGGTTTTAAAAAAATTCTTAGTAGTTGCACGGAGTCTGGAATTGTGCCCGGTATATGGCAATAGACTCACTATATCTAACTATTGGTAAATATATTGGAAATAACTTGTTTACGTTTTTCAGTGTACTGAAATATTAAGTGGGTAAGTAAGTCCTGCTTTCTAGTTCTTGAGAATGTGAGTCTTAGTCCAAGTTTTGGTTCTCAAATGAAGTATAGATTTGAGGATTCTTATACAAAGATATAAGGTTCTATTTCGCTTAACCCTATTTCCTATTACTTGGCCAAAATTGGTTGCAATATACAACCAGTTCACTATTTAAATAGCCCTTTGAAGAATTTAAAGCAAAAAGGTTTTTCTGCATTTTATTGTAGGTAGGTACACCAAAATCCATTATTTTTCTTCGTCAAATTATTAATGGCCACAATAAAAAATACACGCGAAAAAATCACCTTTAATAAACATTGACAAATTGTGCACCCATATTTAAAAACAGAATGTTATCAAAAACAAACAATTTGTCAGTTCTTATCAGTCACATCAATGGCGACCATGAGAACTAAATACAAATATGGTGGAATATAAAATATTTAAAAAAAGAACTTGTCAAAAAGCCCGCGAGCCAATATGTCAAACTAGTTCGAAATGGTGTTATGTAGTTATCCTTTCTGTTTAAAGTTTAAATAAAGAAAGAACGGTCGTTGAACCTGCGCTTGCGTTCAAATTTTGAACTTTAATGAAAACTGAAGGATTTTGCCGCAGTGTAGATAATAAATTACCTACTATAGATATCGAATCGTTTTTATAAGATAATAATTTTTGAGATATTCATTTTGTTTTATTTCAGTATGCAAATGTATCTTAAAGAAATATATGTAGATCCGGGCGCATTCTGTTTTATTTAAGAATCTTAACTACGTGCCTGAAACTTCACCCATGTTACTTAAACTTTCACAATTTCAAACATAAAAATCACTCTATCCACTATAGAAAACTGCATCAAAATCCATACAATAGTCTAAGAGTTAATCGCGAACAGATAGCGCAGGACATTGTTTTATAACATTGTAAGCAGACATTTTAAAATACATGAAATGAAACAATAAATTGCTGCTTGTACCGACGCTCACAGCAAAATAATCTCTAAAGTATTCAATTATATCGTAGATAATAAATTATTGGCCTCTTTTGTTCGATAAAACTTGAGGAAGTTGTGAACGCAAATACAATATATACAATTTGCTTAGCCTTATTATATTTCACTATATTTTATATGTCACTATGAACAATTTCGAACAGACCATGACAATCCAACTCCAGTACTCCACTGGACTACTAGCCTCTACGCAAAAGAGTATGCCATCTACGCTGGAAATTGGAGATCGCAGTCAAAGTCAAAGTCAAAGTAACATAACATCATCATCATGTTATGTTATGTCAAAGTCAAAGCATTTATTTTAATTAAACCATAATTTTGTACTTTGATATGTCAACAAATACAAAATAAATAATAGTCTGTCAGTCAGTCCGTCAGTGAAGCTAGGTGCTCATTCTAAAATGTAGATTCGAATGGAGAAGAACGAGCAAGAAACTCCATTCGTTACTCTTTTTAAAAAAGTATGTTCTACAATGTCTCTGATATTTATTTCAATACTGTACGCATATGTAAGAACAATGCAGTTCATAAGGTTCACATTTATAAATACCTCTGAAATTCCTTACTGTGTCTGTAGTTATTTATATTATATTATCACAATATTTCAAAACTACTACACATGACATATTCCTTGTACAAGCCTGGACGTTTCTGTACGTGACATGTATATTAAGTAGCGCAATGCTAGTAATGATACAGGATATCCTACACGGGCTGTGAGTATGAAGAGAGGAATTATTTCTATTATCTTCCTGTTTAAATGTGCTATATAAACCATAACATTTGATTTTATCGATTAATATCCAAAATAAGTTAAGGAAAAATAAACATTAAGTACCCTTATGCAGCCTTTCCCGTATCATGCAGGTTGAAAACCAATATTTTGACAGTTACTTTAAAAGTCCCACGTAACGAACACAAGGCTTTGTTTGGCCAATAAAGAAAAGTGTGACAATAAGAGCCCCGTTATCGCTTGAAATTAAACGAGCAATCCCCCAAACAACAGAATACACGACTAAGCCACACAAAATCATTTGATTTAAAATCAAAATTGTTAACCGATACGACAGACATGCAATGGTCACTCCACTATCAAAGAGGGAAATACAAATAACTTCATTACTACTAATTAATCTATTTTTAATCTGTTAATCTCACAAAAATAGCTGACTACTAAATTCCTTCACAATAAGCCTGCGATAAAAGAAACAATTTGGGCAAAATATATCTTAAATTTTGTGATAAAAGTAATTTATTTCAAATATGTTGTCGCCATTTTATCTGAATATTTGACACTGAGACGACGTGTGTCTTCCTGTCAACGCAATTTGCGATAGATGACCGTAGCCACGTGTAAGTATAAACGGGATAAATGTTAGAATCAAAACTTTAGGAAATAATTTCACATGCCCCATTTCACCATTACAATCACAATTGCACCCTTTCAATAGGATAATTTTCCAAATTTTATTTTACTGTCCGTCTCGTACATTAATTTAAAACATTAAACACGTATTTTTTCTTTTCTTACAAAATTAAATATTTTCGACGATATATTTATTTGAAATATCGTGTGACGTCACATCGTGTCATTTTGACTCTTAGGAGTGGGAGATCGTTACGTCATAATAAAATGGAGCGCCATTTTATCTAAGTATTGCTACTTAATACGAGAAAATAAAAAAAATACGTATCTAATATTTTTTCATTATCTAACTGACGGACTGATTCGATTTTTAATTTTGATACCCTGGAAACTACCGAATTATCATATTAGATCTCAAAAGTAGTGTTTAGAAAGGACAACAGTGTCCATGCATGTGTTACAAGGATTTTACTCTTTATGTATTTAATGTATTATCTGTGCTGTATAAGAACACAATAACAAGTAAAAAATAATTCTCGTTCTCCATCTTTAAGTCACAAATACCCTTAAAATCTTATATCAACATTTAAAAAAAAAACAGAAAATCAAAAGCAAAACTCACCCTGCACAATGCAACGCCAGTATCCAGTCTATCAAGAAAGTTATCAGCGTTGATCCTCAGTTCAGGGTAGAGGACTGTCAGCCACTCAGCCAAGTCCTCTTTCATAGCATACAGGTACTCCTCTGAGGATTTGAAAGGCCTAAAAGGCCTGGCCTCCAGGAGGACTGCGCCTGCACTCGCCATTGTGGAAGGATTCAGGTCTAGTTGGACATTACTGGTCTGTAACAAAAAAAAAACAGGATTATTTTAATTGAACCGTAATCGAAGAAACACGTCTGTCAGAAAAAAAAAGATAATTTGGATTTGAGTTCTCAACTTGGTGGCAAATAAAGAAGAACTTGATCCCGACAGTTTTTGAAATATTCATTTTTAATGGAAATGAGTGCCTATACGAGGCACTGATGCCATTAGGTGATCATTAATTATTAAGTTGCGGAATGCTGCTCATGGACATGAGCCTCTAGTATGGCTTGAAACTAGTCGAGTTCCTCGTCAAACAGTTAGGTCAGTAAGCCAAAAAAATTATAATTAATTGAATTTGTCTCACGAAAGTTTTAATGTGAACTAGATGATAATTTTACTTTTGGCAAAATATTATTAATCATTATTTTATTTTTTTAAATCTAACGCCTCTAATAAGCTGCATAGATAACATAGCTACATAGATAATAATGCTTATTCTTTTCAATGATACCAATTAAAAATATTTCCTAAATTAAGTCTAAATAACAAACGACACATCTCCGAAAGACTATGAACTCTTAAATACATATCATGTCTAACAACCATTCCACTAACCACTAGAACTCGTAAAACGATAACCTAACAACCCCGTACATACAAACATACATTTTTTATCACCATTACAGATTTCGTAACATCCACATAACTATGACAAATGTTCTAAACGTCAACCCATTCATGCGATGTCCAATTTAGCTAGACCTCCCGTGGTGGCGCCACTTGTTACACAGAAACGTCAAAGAACTGTCAAAGTCTATAGTGTTTGGTTTTAGTTCCGCGTTTTGTTGAGGTCAAGGTTTTCTGGTGTCTGTGTCGTGTTTAAACACTTAAAATATCCTTGGCTGTCGGTTAGTGATTTGACAAGCGACAGGCAATTGTTTGTAATTAGCCAGGCGACTTCATTTGATCCTGTCAGCAATCTGAGTTATAACGAGCTTTAGATAGACAAGTCTAGACGAATGTTTTAAAGACCACAAAGGTTGATGCCTAATTTTGATGCGACCATTAAACTTCATAGAGTTAATTGTTATTGCTTGACCTTTAATAAAAGTTGTGATGTAGAAGAATGGAGAACAAATCGTTGTAAATAAATGAAAGGTTACTTCTAGAAAAACGTTGCCCTCACCAGGTTTTCTCTTTGGTCACAAATTTCAACATGACATATCATCACGCCTTTTATCCTCGAAGGGGTAGGTAGAGGTGAACATTACGGCACTTAATGCTACAATGTAACACCACACCACTTGTCACTATTTATCCCATGTAATAGGGAGTGAGCCTATTGCCATATAATGGGCCAATTCCGGACTCCGTGCTATTACTGTATTCTTTTTTCAAAAACCCAGTAATACTTTGCCCGACCCAGGAATCGAACCCGAGACCTCTTGCCCGGGAGTCACACTTGCGACCAATCGGCTAACGAGACAGTCACAAATTCCATAGCACCAAAACCACAGAACACTTTATCATGTATTGTTCACAAATAACCCGGTGTTCCACACGGTAGCCAAACATTGCACATTGCAATAAACAAACAATAACAAAGCAGGTTTAGGTTTATAACATCCTTTTTTCAGTACACGATGCAACAAATACACCCATAGATCACAATCAATCACCATCACTCAAGCACACGCACTACAACCTACCCTACACTGTTAAATTTCTTCTAACGACTTCCAACCTTAATATCTAAAGTTTAAAGAGTAAAATCCTTTCAATAAAATTGACAAGGGAGTGTATTTTGATGTGCTGCTGTTACAGTTCATTTACCCCCACGGTCGGTCGCCCACCGCGGCTCACTGCTCGCTTTCGCGGGTTCCAGTCCCGAACGATGTAAACACTAGTTCTTACTATGATTGACTATGTTTATCTTGATAATGACTTTGTGTCGCGAAATGAGGTGTTATGGAGTGAAAAACGCCCGACAAAGACTACAGATGCATTGGTACGTCGACTATTATATAAAAATAATTACGGGAACTAAGTAGTTTGAAATCGCATAAGATTGGAAGAAGATACTATAAACTGAACGGTTACTTCCTAGAAGTTGTAGATGGCTAAAGAAGATGAAGAAGAAGATATGTATCATAAATATTAATATAGTAAATCTGTATCTGCATAGAACTAGGAATAGAATTTTATAAAAGGAGACCGACTGCAATGGTATCTGCATCATCATCATAACATCACGCCTTTTATCTCCGAAGGGGTAGGCAGAGGTGCACATTATGCCACTATACAATGTAACACACACTTTTCACTACTTATGTTATGAGTCCCATGTAATAGGGCATCAGCTTATTGCCATATACCGAGCACAATTTGAGACTCCGTGCTACTACTGTGATTGTTTTTTTACAACCCTAGTAAGTAACTACTTTGCCGAACCCGGGAATCGAACCCGAGACCCCTTGCCCGGCAGTCGCACTTGCGACCACTCGTTCAACGAGGCAGTCTGCGGTATCTGCGAGGTATCTGCAATACTAAAGAAATTAGAGACCAGATACACAAAAAGCTATTACTAAACACTCATACAATAACCAGCGTAAACACGACACATTACATAAACATTGTATGTCTACCATTCCTTTCAGCGAACAAACTGATTGATGTATTACCCTTTTTGTACACATAACTAAGTAAATATGTGCATTATGAATGATGATACATAATAGAATAACATGCAGTGTATTCGGCTCATTAGCTCCGTGAAAACTGATTGTAATTATGGTAATAATCAGATCGATGCTCTTATTAATGTATCGATTCTACCTCTATAATCGATTACGTTGACTTGTGTGGTATAATTGGTAACATATATGATGTTTCTGATTTTTCTAACATTATTGATATTGACTGTCTCGTTGGCCGAGTGGTCGCAAGTGCGACTGGCCGGGCAAGGGGTATCGGGTTCGATTTTTAAAAATCTCAGTAGTAGCACGGAGTCTGGAAATGTGCCCGGTATATGGCAATAGGCTCACCCCCTATTACATGGGACTCATAACATAAATAGTGAAAAGTGGGTGTTACATTGTATAGTGGCATAATGTGCACCTCTGCCTATCCCTTCGGGGATAAAAGGCGCGATGTTATGTTCATGCACATTACAGATGCACAGTAGGTACTATATAATATTAATGCATATTTTTCGAGAGATGGAGCTTTTAGTTGCCTCGTTGGCCGAGTGGTCACAACGAGGCAGTCTGTAATGTAATGTTACCTATAACTATATTAACACCAAAATCCTCCATTGTGACCTAAAAACCACACAAATTAGTTTAACCAGACTAACATTCCAAAAACTAAACACAATTCCTACCATTTATCTAGAACAACAGATTCTAAACATATCTAAAACTTCGACCTAAAAACCTAGACATATCTAAATCCCTTCAGTCTAGACTAGATCATCGCATTCCTGAGTCTATCTGCTAGGCATGCTAACAATGATTCTATTAAACCTAAATAGGTAACCTAGATAATAATGTGACCTAGGCATTATATATTGAGTAGAGTTATGTTAGAACTATTCGATATGATATCTAGAATTCATATTATTATGAATGGTGACAATATTATTACAACATTGACTGCACGGTCGGTGCGGTGGCTGGGCAACTGGCTGCTGTGCAACGTGTCGTGGGTTCGATTCCCGCACGGAACAACTCTTTGTGTCATCCACAAATTGTTGTTTCGGGTCTGGGTGTCTTGTGTATGTGAAAATCCTAGTATGGGGCAAATTTTAAAAAAAAAAGAAAAAAAAAGAATATAAAGTGGTACTACTGAACCATGAAGGCCTAGACACAGTTCTAAACTCCGTTGTATTCATAAAATTTTCGAAAATTTATAACCTACTAGCTTCTGCCCGCGACTTCGTACGCGCAATCCCGTTTCCGCCGTTCCCATAATTTTTTAGTATTTTTTCCTGTCATAAGAACCTTCTACTGACAACAACAAAAAAATCAGCCAAATCGGTCTAGCCGTTCTCAAGTTATGGCGTGACAACGGGAAACGGATTTCATTTTTACATATATACTAGCGGACCTAACAGACGTTGTCCTGCATATCCACTTGAATATACCTCTATAAACAAAAATACATTCAAATTAGTTCAGCTGTTTAGGATAAATAACCTCAACATCGATTGCAGCGCCATCTGCCGGGCTGATTTGTGAATCTAAACCATTCCTAGATCCCCTTGAACACACACAAAAAATTTCATTAAAATCGGTCCAGTCGTGTGAGAGAAGTTCAGTGACATACACACTCACAGAAGAATTATATATATAAAGATAGATGTACTCACATTAACGACCATAAAGTAAGAAATTGAATTTAAAATAATATTTTTTGTATTACACTTTCGATATTAGTTCAAAGTAGGTTATTGAAGACGAACTTATTACCAAAGCTTTACTCTACTTATACAGTATTACATCTTTTTCTAAGTAAGAACGTAATACAGAATACAAATTACATAACAATTTTGCAAGCAAGGAAGGACAAAGCTAGTTGACCCACCAAACATGATTTTTGCAAACATTGTTTTAATTTATCTAGACTCCCACTATCATAAAAATTTAAACAAAAAATTACATCTGTAGACAGAAGCACATGAAGCTACACAAAACGGTTTAATTAACTTTCAACTTAATTACAAAAGGCTAAGGTAGAAAATGTATTAAAGAAATTATACAGATTGGGGTAGCTTGATGAGCAATGGAAGTTTGTTCCAATTCTCTTTCACATCTTGAAGACAGTCATAAAACGAAATGAGGTCAAAAAAAAAACAATTTGTAATCAAAACAATGGCTGGTACTACACGTGTGTTTAAGCACGGTACGGTCAGCAAGACAATAGATCCGCCGCGGTTGCGCAAGCGCACGCTCCGTTGACTTCCGTTGTCGCCGTGGAGGGTCGGCAAAAAAGAGTTAAGTTTTTTGTAAGCTATTATTATTTTTGGATGCTATTGTTGTCACAAAGTTTTGATGAGTATGAAGTTCGATTATCAAGTCGGGTATAATTTGCCGAGAAAAAGATACATGCAATATTTCTGTTAGTTCCTTTTAGCTGCATAATGGAGTAATATTATACATTTTTATAGTCTTTTCTTTCTTCATTGTTAAAGCTATCTACTCATATTTTGTAAGCACGTAATAGGTAAGCAAAATAAAGATAAACACTTGATTACAGTAATCAACCAATTTGTTATTATTACAGTGCGTAATATAGTGAGAATGTTCTTTAAATCGGTCAGCAAGTCAACAGTAATTATTTTATAACTCTACTGAACCTTGTGATAGAAATATATTCTTTTCATTATATTATTACACCAACAACATACATAACATCACGCCTTTTATCCCCGAAGGGGTAGGCAGAGGTGCGCTTTACGGCAGTTAATGCCACTGTATAATGTAACACCCACTTTTCACTATTCATGTTATATGTCCCATGTAATAGGGGGTGAGTCTATTGCCATATATCGGGCACAATTCCAGACTCCGTGCTACTATTGAAATATTTATTTCCAAATATCTTCTGCAAAAAATTCTGATAAATGAGCAAAATGAGCTTCGAAATGTAGTTATAGCGTTATAGCCCATCACGTAACCAAAACCTATTTAAAACATACGTATATTTTAGATAACTATTTTGGCTTCGTCAAATGTACTAGAACCAACCGTTACTCGACAGCATAAACTACAAAGCTTCAAAGCTAACAAGGTTTAACAGTTCAACACATGAACTTCCTTGTTGACCATTAACAGTTACACTTTAAACTGCTGGACACGTGACACAGCCTTGTCTCAGAACTGATGTAACCTCGGACACTTGACATATTGATAGCAACCATTATCTATATGTAATTGCCTGTACGACGCTTAATAGTTAGTTAGATGAAGATTAAAAAGTAACATCTGGGAAGAATGGTTAGATTTTTGCGAAAAGGAATAGAATGCAAGTTATGTGGTAACGGTGAATGGAAGAATGCTAAAAGTCTATAATAAAATAGTGGTTGATGATCATAACGATATTATATTAGCAGAACATGTTATACTTTAAGGACCATATGGCTGCTAGGAAAATACAGACAATTATTTAGTTTTAACTCTGAGGAAGTTCATGATTACAGGAACCGAACTAACTAAAGTCAAAGTAAAAATCATTTATTTAAATTAGACCAGAAAGGCACTTCTAAACGTCAACAAAAAATTAAAACTGAAGCTATTTGCTTTTTAAACGGCACCGCAATTTTTTTTAAACTACACACGAATGTTTTAATCCATCAGTAGGGTACTAGGCCAGAACACACTTATGAAGATATGACTGAGAGTGTAATAGGTAAAAGAAAAATCAAAGAGGGCAGAATTCATCCCACTCTTAGATACAGAAATGTTTATAAGTCATATTGTTGTGCACAGTCCCGATGGTCAAACTGATCCTTACAGCGCTTATTAGGGGTCCCATCAATTTGTTCCCCACTGTTGCAGCTAGACAATAAATTTATTAAAACGAAACTAGAGATTCATCTTCCAAACGACTTCACTAATTGACTTAATAGGAATTTTGTGTAATTACAAATGATTCACAGTTGGTTCATAAATAAAAGTGATTTATACTAGAATTTGGTTATCTACAGTGTTATTTTAGTTCAGTTCTTGGTATGAATTAGTCAGTTTAGAGAAATGGGTTAGGTTATCTTGTTTATCTTCTTCATCGTCATCATATTTTGTTGGTGTGTTTTGTTTTATCGTCTGTCGTTCATTTTCAGTATCTATCTATACAGATAAATAACATTGGTGTGTCTGTTTATGATATTGAATTAACCATTTTTTTACTACATGCACATGATGCATATATGTACATATGTAGGATACACATACCAAAACAACATTTTTATACATTTTTGTTTGTCTATATGTATACTGACTCATCTCTGAAATGGTTGGACTGATTTTGACGAAACTTTTACTGGCAGGTAGCTGACGTCCTAAGGATGACATAGGCTATTATTATTTTGAAAAATTGATACAAAAATAAAGTTATGTCCTAAAACTCACATTCTGCGCAGACGAAGTCGCAGGCGAAAGCTATTCGATGCTAAAATTAATAGGACTCATTTTAAGTTTTCCTGGTAAAGGATCATTGTAATATTCTTACATATCTACATCATTTTTAGTTGATAGTAGGTCAACTTTAATTGGTGATAAAGTAATATTCGATATAGACAAGTAACTCATACACAGATACTCATTAGAGTATTTTGAACTAAGGAATTATCAGTTCTAGCACAGACAGACAGCATGATGCTCATCATGCCCGAATATAGATTCCCAATGGTCTAAAAACCAAAAAAAGGGTCTAAAAGCCCTGAGAGAAGCCAATAACAGGACAAGATGGAGGGAAATAACACAGAGAGCAATGAATGCCTTTCTGGGGCACGACCTTCAGAAATGAAGCAAGCGATCGAGAAGAGAGGTCTAAAACTCACCTTAATCCCTTTGGAACACAAAAAGTATACCTATGTATTAAAACCCACAAGTAATCAATAATATATAATGCATAGGAAATATGAATGCACCAACAACAATAGTCGAAGATAAGTTATCGACTCGATATCGAGTTACATGCCGATAACAAGGGAAAATGATAAAAACCTTTCTCGATTATTTTTCATTACATCGATAACGCTTGCATGTTAAATATTAATGTCATCAACATGTTTATTTACTTCTAAAGAGATCTACAGTAGATGTAATATATGTTATTTCTGCAATTGATACATATGCAAATGGCGTTCCATAGTCTCTGCCTACCCCCTTGGGAGACAGGCGTGAGGTTATGTGGACACGTACAAATTGTTGTATCAAAACTATCATTGATTCTAAAACTTTTATTTGGTTAAAGGGATTTCTGTACGGATTGACCCAATAAGGATTTATTTAATCAAAATATTAAATCTGGAGTCAACTCCAGAACCCAATCTATATAATAATTTCGTCAAGGGGTACGGTACACTCGATCGAAATATTACCTGAATAACAATACATAAAAAAATATCGATTTCGAGTAAACAACTTACATCCGCAAAATTATAGAGGTTATTTCATTTTATTAATTCATTTTAATGACACTGACGGACAACCCGCAGTCGCCATATTGAGTAGACAATAAACGTTCCGTTTCATACTAGCTCTCAAATACGCCTCGCCAATCAACACGTTCAAAAAAGTATAAATTAACAAGAAATATGAATAATTTCACGCGAACTAAGTCGCGGGTAACAAGCTAGTGTTTCATATTACAGAACCCAGAACAATAAAAAGACAACAATAAAATGTGTATCACATCACAGTCCTCATCATCATCATCATCATCAACAGCCTATAAATGCCCACTGCTGAGCAAAGCCTCTTCTCACACGGAGAAGGTTAGAGCGTTAATCACCACGCTTGCTCAATGCGGGTTGGCGATTTCAAACTTATAATTAGAAATTATAAGTCCAGGTTTCCTCACGATGTTTTTCCTTCACCGTTTGTCAGTGGTGTCTAAATAATCTTAGAAAGTACATATAACTCGGAAAAAGTCACATTGGTACTTGCCGTTGGTAGGTTTCGAACCCGCACCCTCATGCATGAGAAGCGAGCGTCTAAACCTCCAGGCCACCACGACACTCAAGTCACACAGTCCTCAATCTTAGTCAAAATCAATAAAAATTCATATTCGCTATAAAAACGCGAACAAACCTAAATACACTATGACCATATCGCGAATTCTATAACGGTCCCATCACAAACACATACATAAATAAAAACGAATAAACGTTCTATCGCAAATAACCGGAAAGCATCGATTTTTCGGTTCAGTAATAACATAATTGTTTAATTCTACAGGTTATGCATAGATGAAGGATTTTTTACATTCGCAAAATTTTATATGCAGCACTTCAAAATATACTCGTCTGTCAGATCTCTTTAATCGATTTTCAACTTTAACATAATGTAATAGAGTTGGAAATTCAATAAAAATCATTGTCATAAAGGTATATCTTTATGTGCCACGTGAAGATGTGTTGTTAATTTTCTTAATTATTAATAATCTCAGTGCCAATTAATATTTTAAAAATAGTCAGTAGGTTGATTTTGTCAACTTTGAAGTAGTCAGGATTGTACATACATTTACATATAGACACATAACTGTTTCAGTCGGCCATCACTTAACATTTTTTGACCCCAAAACCACATGAATTTTGGTAATAGTTTAAACTTGTTAATGGGAGATTTACATTTAGATACCACATTTTTTCACGCTTTTTTATCTCCAAAGAGGTAGGCAGAGGTTCATGTTGCGGCATTTACCCACTGTATAATGTATCACCCACTTTTCACTATTTATGTTATTAGTCCCGTGTGATAGAGGGTAAGCCTATTACCACATATCGGGCACAATTCCAGTCTCCGCGCTACAACGGTGAAAAAAAAACCAGCAGTTGTTTTCCTGAGCTGGGAATCAAACTCGAGACCCCTTGCACATGCGATCACTCGGCCAACTAGGCAGTTCATTTAATTTCCATTTATGAATAGCGTCTGATATATAACATTGAATCGAGTGCCGTTAAGCAGAATAAAATACATTTTTAACCGGCCCTACTCTTCCAGCGACGGTCGTCAGAGCCGGCTAAGTAAAGTACACTTTGGACAAAAATCGAATGGCATCGCGCTTGATAAACTTGGAACCTTTAAAAACGGCAAACGCATGACCAACACTCTTAAGGTCAATACAATAGTAGATTACGACGAACTGTCGATGATGTCGATACAATCTATGTATCCATATAAACAAAAATGAATTTCCGTAGTCTCGATAAAACTCAAGAACTGAACCAATTTTGTTAACCAGGTCCGGGGAAGGTTTAGAATGAGAAATAACGCTAGTCTATATCTATATTAATATTATAAAGAGAAAAGATTTGTACCTATTTTTGTATGGTTGTAATGAATAGGTTCAAAAAGTACTGGGCCGATTTTAAAAAATCTTTCACCAATAGAATGCTACATTCTTCCAATTTGACATATAGGCTACATTACATTTTGAAAAAAAAATTAGGGAGCCTTGGTAAAATTTGAACAATGTAACCGAAGGTGTAGAAAAATTAGTCTTAAAATGTCTTTCGTCGAATGCGCTGCCGAAACTATTAGCGATAGAACAAAATAATGTACAAAAATATTCGAGAACATCATAATGTCTACAAAAACTCCACGGTAGCATATGTCCAACTATTGTAGTTATGTCACTACAACAAACCAAATATCCAAAAATAAATAATTGTCTACCCCGTGCGAAGCCGGGACGGGCTGCTAGTCATTTATAAATACGGTCGCTAAACATAGTCCAAAGCACCACCCTTTACCATCCATTAACCATAAACCAATAAGGTCCAAGACCATTCATAACAAACTATCCTAACTTAGAACCAACAAAAACGTCCTAAAAACGTTCCCAACCAATTAGAAAATGATATTTAATTACAGTAAAATATCTAAATTAGTATCAAAGGCCTTAAACATGTCAGCGCAGTTCGGTAAAATGTATGCGGGCCACGTAGACGGTACGCTTAAAATAACTCGTGTGTTACTTGGATCCAAATACCAAAGGAAGCAGCTTGAAGATATTCCTGATATGCTACTTGCTCCTGGAGTCTTTCTTTTGCTTTTCTTTCGAGTTATTGCACATCTGCCCCGGTTATTGTATTGCAGTTGAGGCGGGTAAAATTGAAGGCAAGGGTAAAAAATGGACTTTTTGCAAAGTTATTTCAAATTGATCTTGATTGGAAACAGAATTTTAACTATGGTGTATATAGTAAAGTTTATTTTTCGGTATAAAACTAAAATAGTTACCCTACTTTTTTATTAAATGCAGTAATCCTTCATTTATTTGTTTCAAATTTTTGTGTAAACTTTTTTTACGTATTTCTGTATCTTCTCATCGATCCTATGTCATTTATGTAGAGGTATATTATTTACTTCAACATTCTATTTAACAAAGAAAGTGTTAACCTTTACATTCCTTAACAACTTTACCTTTCCTCCTCAATTTTTACCCCATCTCTATAATTTTGTGAACATAGAGGTATAATGTTGCGAAGATGTCGATTCATTAAACTATTTGCGTTTTTATCTCAATACATTCCACCTTAGGATCGCGTGATGCAGCTTTACACATCACTTTTCGATTTTCTTATTTGTGACTGAGATCACTTTAGAACATATGATGATATAAAGTAATTGACCTTATTTTAAGGCCCTTTGAATAGAGGGAGTTTTGTAAAGGTATGTTTCTTATTTTATGTTATATAGATAGATTTTCTTGTAAAACAAAATACGTAGGTATTATATACATTTGATTATATAAGTTGGACTTATTTTTATAACTTTATTTGTATTATCGAAGTCGTGTAAAATTCATAACTCTTTGGATATATTTTTTTATGTTATTTAACTATTTTAGTAGACATTTTCGTAGTTTAATTGCAAATTTAAAATTGGTAGTGAACTATAATATATATTATCTCATATTTTCAGCTTATTTGAAAATTATCAATTTCCCTTCATTAAACGTCTGCGGTAAAGTTCTCAAGTCCCATATTGCGATATTTACAAATTCATAAAAATAAGTGTATGGGAAACCTGTCAAGTGATATATTTAATTATTCGTATGTTGCATCTGCTGAACCATTTACATACAAATAGTAAGCCAGGTGCGAAATACTTTTAACTCGTTTTTATGTCTAGATATAGTATATGTGGATGAAAAAATACTAAAATACCTATATATGTAAGTAGGTATCATAAATGAACTTTTGTTACTGTGTGTCTATTTTAAAAACCTATGGGTTCATTCATTAACGGGTAATAAACAAAGTAAAAAAATTTGATCCAATTAACTGTATGTACATGACGTCTTGTTGGCCGACAGGTCGCAAGTGGGACTCCTGGGCACGGAGTCTCGGGTTCGATTCCTGGGTCCGGCAAAGTATTAACAAAAAATCTCAGTAGTAGCATGGAGTCTAGAACTGTGTTCGGTGTATGACAATAGACTCACCCCCTATTACATGGGACTCATAACATAAATAGTGAAAAGTGGGTGTTACATTGCACAGTGGCATTAAGTGCCGTAATGTGCACCTCAGCCTACCTCATCAGGGATAAAAGGCGTGATGTTATGTTATGTTAGCTGTACATATAGGTGGTAGTTTACCAGTACTTGAGTACATTAAATGTTTAAATTTAAAATAGGTGATGTTATTAGCGTTTTCCTTAAACACATTCATTTTTATATAAGTTTGTTCAGTACTTATTTAAATTAATGAGGATATTTAGACATACATTTTAAAATTTTATCTAAGTTCTAATGCCCTTTATGTTTTACTAGTATTTAATACAACTAAAATACGAATTTAATACTTCATTAGATAATGTTTAGGAAAGGTATTTTCAAACAAAACTGTCTATAGATATTTGACCTGTGTCTAAGGACTTTAAGTGATAGTAAATCATGATATAATAACTAAAGCAAATAAAATTATGACATAAATTCCCAGCCAACATAGACTACATTACGATAGCCTAAAGGGAATATCGACATTCCAACAATTTATCGACACTTATAACGACACGCAAATACTATCGATAAGAACATTATCGATAAAATAATGTTACTATAAAACTGTCCAATTGTACTTAAGTAGATTATCGGTATATTGATAACGTGACGTCATTGTTTTATCGAATAAAATGTGAAACATCACTATGTGTAGGGCACTGCAGTGCAGGGACGGATCTGATAGTCATTAATTGTTATAATCATAATTATATCTGATAGCTGCTCAATTTGCTCAAGTTTTGTTCACTATCATCAGGATCTATTGATATTGCAAAGTAGGTACTTCATATTTTGAAACTTAATTTTCAGACTTATCAAAATTCTGTGAAATTTTAAATGTACTACTTGTTTACTTGTAGCTACTTTTAGTTAACTTTAAGGCAACACTAAAACATAATTGAATGTATAGAATCTATTATTTACTAAATTAACAAAAAAAACTCAAACAATAAAATCTAATCAAAATCCTTAAACGAACGTAGGTAACCGAACAGAACACAAAAGGTTTCCCATTTAAAACCTATACAATAAACGGAATAACCATAAACCACAATTAAAAACCGTTACAATAAAAAACACAAACCTTAACAGAAAAAAAACCTCGGCTCGTCCAAGTCGTCACACCACTATTTTATAACAAAATCCTTTATTTCGCAAAAAAAATAACACAAACACTGGTTTTTTATCGAATTGATCGCGAGCTGCGCTGTGCTATCGATGCGTCGATAGGCCGCGAGCGAGCGCGTCCGACTTCCACGGGGGTGGCAGATCGACTGGCGACAAACGCATCGTCGCGCGCGTTCTATGCGCGGGCGCACCGTACCGTCAGCAACGCAACCTTGAATGCATTTCAAGATTTATCTAAAATGGCAAATTTTCTCGTTTATGACAATTAATTTTGGTTCCTTCAAGTATTTAGACGAGGTTATGGTAATTAGTTACTGCTTTTATGGATATTAAATCTATAATTAGTTGGTTTTGCAATGAGATTTGTCTTTAAGTATCGAAAATGAAAATTAAACCACAACCTGTGTTACCATTTTAGGAATTTCATATTTTACCTCTATAGGAATTAAATTCTAACCTTGTTTTAAAAGCGCCCTTCAACTTGTTAGTGCTGTGACATTAGTGAATACGTATACATTTAATTTAAAAAAATATTATATTATGAACAAAAGTTTTATCTAAAATCAGACTACATCTTACTGCCAGTAACAGTCTGTCGTATTGTAAGATATTTTTTCTTTAACATTGTCAGTTAAGTGATCAAGTATTCTTTTTTCTTCTTTTTCTTGGATAATATGAGACTTGCACGCACTTATTATATTCTTTTCTTTTTATTTTCATGTTTATGCTATTGTCACGAGTTTTATTGATAGATGAGAATGATGTATGAATTTTGCCTGGAATAATATTTATAAACTACATAACATCACGCCTTTTACCCCAGAAGGGGTAGGCAGAGACGCACATTACGGCAATTAATGCTATTGTACAATGTAATACCCACTTTTCACTATTTATGTTATGGATTTTATGTTATATGCCGTATACCGGGCACTATTCCAGCCTTCGTGCTACTACTGAGAATAAAAAAACACAGCAATACTTTGCTCGAAACGGAAATCAAATCCGAGACCCGTTGCCCGGCAGTCGCACTAGCGACCACTCGGCAATCGAGGCAGTAATTCATAAACTACGTTTAACAAAACATTAACAGACTTTTTCCGAAGTCAGTAAAAAAAAAATTTAATTATATCTCGACTAATAATAATAATAAATCATATATTTCAGCCATAGAAACAAGTCACACAACAATCACAAATTTATAAATGACAAAAGAGTAAAATAAAAATTACAATAAAATAAAATGAAAAGAATTTAATTTCGAAATACGAAATTAAAATACGAATGAATTCAACACTATTAGGTTAATTGTGTAATAGTAATCAGTGACTAAATTCACTAAAATTAAAATTCATAGCAGGTGGACTAGTGGTGTATAAATTAAGAAATTAAAACCTCAATCACACTTTGCCAAACTTTGTCCTGAGGACTTCGTTCGAGTTCGTTTTACGTTTCTCGAGATCGAAACACGTTGCCGCATCCGGCGGTCTGATTGCTTAGTTCATTGGAACCAGCCAATCGCTTGGCGTACATGGTTCGATTACTTTCAACGTAAAACAAATTCTTACTAAGATCTCTGATCAAAAGAAAGACCCTTTTTTCTAAACAGTAGCACTTAATCGACTAGAATTCCTAATTTCAGATACAATATTACAAAATGAATGGAAACAAGTTACTTCCGATGTGTCAAGTCATGTCCCCCTGCCCTCATGCACGGAGATAAGAGGTTGATACACTCTCTGATACTGATAACAGAGCATTTATAGTGCTGAGATTACAAGAGCCATGAGTTTTGATGCGCTGGTGGCATATTGTTCTTCATTCTATAATATTATTCCATTATTCATTTTACTGCCTTTTACTGACTGCCTCGTTGGCCGAGTGGTCGCAAGTGCGACTGCCGGGCAAGGGGTCTCGGGTTCGATTCCCGGGTCGGGCAAAGTATTACTGGGTTTTTAAAACATTCTCAGTAGTAGCACGGAGTCTGGAAATGTGCCCGGTATATGGCAATAGGCTCACCCCCTATTACATGGGACTCGTAACATAAATAGTGAAAAGTGGGTGTTACATTGTACAGTGGCATTAAGTGCCGTAATGTGCACCTCTGCCTACCCCTTCGGGGATAAAAAGGCGTGGTGATGTTATGTTATGTATTCATTTTAGTAAGTTCTATTGTCAGACCTATTTTTGTCGATGGTGACCTCTCGCGTATGGGCCTAGTGCAGGCCATGATGCATTTGATGATTTTCCCCCCTTAAAAAAAGATCTATTTTTCTCTATCCAGCATCAATAATGAATTCAGTTGTATAGAATCAAATGAGCAATTCATTACTGAGTTTTATCTCATCGAAATTCTCGGTAAAAAATTATCTAGTGTTTTGCAAAAGGATCGTTCTTAACTCCCTACTGAACAGTCTTCACGGTACGTCTGGGCAACTGACTGCCGTGCAACTAGTCACGGAATCGATTTCCAAACGGAACTACTATTTGTGTGATCCACAAATTGTTGTTCTGAGTCTGGGTGTCACGTGTATGTGAACTTGTATGTTTGTAAACGCACCCAGGACACAGGAGAAAATCCTAGTTTGAGACAAAGTTTAAAAAGTAATAGTCTGACTATATCTCTACTCTCTTCTCTTCGACAATAGACTTTTCATTTTACATAACAGGAGTAAGAATAGATAACAAGAGTAAAAGTAAAGAATATACTACACATATTTATAATACATAATCAATGCTCCATACACCCTAAGGTTGCCTGGTAGATATCGCTTATAGCGATAAGGCCGCCCTTGTACCCTCTTCATTTTCTATAATTTCTTGATACTGTATAATTACTCGCTTGGTGTACAATAAAGCATATTATTATTATTACACCTCAGTACATATACATGTAAGTTACTATGTTATGTCCTAACACTGGCTAACTACAACGATAACCATTTTCTACCAGTTTCTAGATACACAACAAAATGTAAAATTTCGTTTTCCCAGCAAACAGTTTCCCCGCTGACACGGCGATATTGAAACAATGACATGACTTGTATGACTTTCCAGAAAGTAAAGTGGTGGTCCCACTGGCAGCGGATAGAATTCTTTGCAAATCGCTTGTGGCGATGGGTTTTATGTGAATTCTTTTTTTTAATATTTTATTTAATTATACTAATTAATGAATAATTGAATGCATCATTAATTGATATGATCGACGATATGTCAGTTATTTCTATCAAACAAGATTTTGAAAAGATATTTTTGTACATTTCCAAGTTGAAATTTATGGTATTCAGGCCGGTACTGTTTATTGGTACATATTTAAAAAATCTCAGTAGTAGCACGGAGTCTGGAAATGTGCCCGGTATATGTCAATAAGCTCACCCCCTATTACATGGGACTCATAACATAAATAGTGAAAAGTGGGTGTTACGTTGTACATTTAGTGCAGTAATAGGCACCTCTGCCTACCTCTTTGGGTATAAAAGGCGTGATGTTATGTATGTATGTAATGTTTATAGCGAAATTGAAAGTCAAAGTCAAAATCATCTATTTCAGTTAGACAAATAAGGCTCTTTTCAATGTCAACAAAAAAAAAATATGATGACAGACAACTAATAAATAAGTGCATGTGTCAGGTGCCGGAAGATCAGTATCAATGAGAACTGATCACTACTGTAAGAAGGCAGTGTTCATCAAACTACTTCGACTATAGCAGACAGAAATGGTGATGATGTAAACAATTAAATATTGTAATGTATAAGGAATGTTCCTGAACGTTTATCTGATTAGTAAACAAGTCCAGCCTCGGTCGTTACATGTATGAACTGTGACGTCAGATGATGCAAATCATTATAATAATTGATTAACGATTTACGTGTCTGATGTCCATGAACCTTATGGATACTTATGGTTGGACAGTTAAAAACATATACAATAAAACTGTGACTATATAATTCTGGATTCGTAATCGTCACCAACTACCCATGACAAATCACTCCTGGATTATACCTCCGGGCTTCTCTACTTAAGACAATGGGCTACTTCATTTTTATACCATGACGGTGGTAAAAAAATCTCACGGCACACTTGATGGTAAGTGGTTACCCGTGGTCTATGAACGCTTGCAACAAATCGGGCATTACATGCGCCTTGCCTGAAACAACGCAACAACGAACACCGACGTGAAACAACGCTTGCGTTGTGTTTCGTCGTGTGAGTGAGGTTACAGGAGGCCCAATTACCATGCTTCCCCAATTCCCGAATCCCCCATAATCCTCAAATTTCATAACGCACTTCTAACGCCTCTAGTGTTCCAGATATCCATGGGCGACGCCGATTGTTTACCATCAGTTGATCCGTCTGCTCGTTTAACAGCTCATTCCATAACCGAAACCGAACTGTAGAATTACAATATATATAAAATTCAGGTATTTATATATAAATATAAATACCTGAATTTTGTAAACTGTGACCCTTTTCTGATTTCCTTAGCTGTATGGATTAAATAGTTATAATTTTACGAACATTAAGATGATAAAAACCACGAACTGCCAGTTTTTTAGCACTCTCATGCATGATATTCTAACACCGACACGTTTTATCAAAGCTATTTATATTCATAGCAATCATTTAGCGATTTATACAGTCAACTGTCATAATCGCTTCCGCTGCCCGCCATCAATGGAACCCCACCCAATGGATCAGCGCATAACCAGTGATTATATTATGTCGGCAGCTTTTACCATTGTCAATGATTAGAAAACACCAATAATGTGAGAAATTCATTAGTTCTACGGTTCGGTTTTTATCGTAACACTGTATACACATGTTACAGGTCTTATGTGAACACAATGTACTTGTTATGTATTGTAACTATGTAGAGGTATTAGAACATTATTAAAATAATAAATAATAAAAAGCTCAGACCAACTTAGTAACTAAATTTACAAACTGTTATTTCCTAGTTTATTGTCTTTTCGTAGTTTTACTGGTTTCTACGTAAAACTTTTTCACTGGTTTCGCTTGATAAGGGGCGAAGTGAAATTGAGAGCGAATTTGTTACACAATGGTACCCTAGAGAAGAAAAAAGAGAAAGAGGTTGACCGTAGAAAAGGTAGGATGACGACATCAGGCGAGTAACCTGGAATATAGGGTGACCCAAAAAGATGGGAATGGAAAAGATTGGAGGAGACCTTTGCTGACTGGCAAATAAAGTTTAACAGTATCATGAAGAATATAAAATAGTCTAGTCAGCAGTAAATATATATTTTAAGGAACAATGTCCTGATTGGTAACATTCCACAAAACAAAATACACCTTCGAAATGAACGTTATAATACCAAATTTTCCTTAAATTATATCCTGTATTACTTTACCAAATAAGGCCTATAAGTTTGTTGACAATGGTAACCAAAATATGAGCATTACACATGATGTAGCCATCCAACTATTCCGTGGAAGCCACATTCTGACTCAGCACAGCCAGCCTTCAGGAAACCCACGCCAGCTGCTTACTCATAAAAACTTGAAAAGGGATATTTTTACCATTTTTGGTCTTAAATATGGTGGTAGAATTGAGATCATGTACAAGGTTATATACTGTTAAGGCTAGGGTACAGACTATAATAATATGACCTAATTTTAAGGAATAATAATAAAAGTTGGCGAATCTTTATTATGGTTCATCACCAGTCGAAAGACGAAGTAAATTGCTGAACAAAACTGTTTTCTTTAATCACAAGACTTGACAGAAAGTAAGGGTTGCTGTTAGATTACCGAAAAATTATCTCCGTCTCTTACATATGAAATGTGTATCACTCCGGTCGAGTCAGCGTTGAGCTCAGATTCAGTAAAAAAGTAAAAAATGCAACTTGTATTATTTTTATAATAACTATCGTGAGACATACTAAATTAAGTAAAAACTACTAGTTTCGGACCACAGAGACCCGCGACGTCGCCGCGACCGCGCACGCTGCTCATGAGGAAGAACCCCTCTGTGGTTCGACTCTAGTAGAGCTTTTCTCAGTATATTCACGTGAGTAACCCGCGTTTTAACTTAACTTGTATTACATTTTGTGTCCCTCTTTACGACGAATTCTATTACTATTCGTATGGGATATCCAGCCGACGGATCACCTGATGGTAAGCAATCGGCGTCGCCCCCATGGACAACGCCGATTGCCGATTACCATGCACAGCGCCGTCGTCCATACACCTGGAACACCAGAGGCGTTACAAATACATTACTGGCCTTTTGAGGATTAGGAATTTGAGGATTGTTGAGGATTCAGGGATTGGGGAGATTGGAGAGTGGAACAGGATAATTGAACCACCGGTAACCTCACTCTCACCACGAGACCCAACACAAGCGTTGTTTCACGTTGGTTCGCTGCTCGGCCGTGGTATCACTCCAGTCAAGCCGGTCCATTCGTGCCGAAGCATGGCTCTCTCATACTTAAAGCTTACCTTAGAACATCACTTGCTTATAGGAAACCGTAACCTTAGAACATCACTTGCTTATAGGAAGTGAACCTTAGAACATCACTTGCTTATAGGAAACCTTAACCTTAGAACATCACTTGCTTATAGGAAAGCATCTCATGATGCTATAATAGATAAAAATATCATCTACAGAGGTACTTTGTTAAGTGACCTATTTAATTTCTGAGAAGTAGACAATAAGTTATCGATTTATCACTTAATGTTAATGACGAAAACGAGAGGGAATAAGCAGAACTCGACTGCGCGGTTGGTGCGGTGGCTGGGCAACCGGCTGCCGTGCAACGTGTCGCGGGTTCGATTCCCGCACGGGACAACACTTTGTATGATCCACAAAGTGTTGTTTCGAGTCTGGGTGTCATTGTGTATGTGAACTTGTATGTTTGTAAACGCACCCACGACACAGGAGAAAATCCTAGTGTGGGGCAACGTTTAAAAAAAAAAAAAAAAAAAAAAAAAAAAAAAAAAAGAACTGATAAGACTAGGGTGTGTACTACATAGTATTAGTATATGCGTCGCTGCTACATTTCTCAGATAACAAAACAGAACAAGATAATACATACAAAATTATCATTAATGTTGTTTATAAAAGGTTAAATAAAATTAACATAATGCCTTTTATCATTGAAGGGGAGGCAGAGGTGCACACAAAAGCAACACCCTCTTTTTACTATTTATGTTATTAGTCCCTTGTAATGGGGGGTGAGCCTATTGCCTTATACCGGGCACAATTCCAGACTCCGTGTTAATACTGAGATTTTTTTTAAAACCCATTAATACTTTGCCCGACCCGGAAATCGAACCCGAGACCTCTTGTCGGCAGTCGCACTTGCGAACACTCGGCCAACGAGGCAGTCAGTTAAATAAAATTATGATGACTAAATAATTTTATCATGTCTTGACATTGTCAAAGGCGCAGGGAGCCAAAGGATGCAGGTGGCGAGTTGTCGATCGACGCGGAGGACTAAGGGGGAGGCCGTTGTTTAACACTGGAATGATGATTGAAAGTCTTGGGTTCAATTTACACTTATTATTTATTTTTTTCAGTATTGAAAAATTCGTGTCATTCCAAATTAAGTATCAAAAAGCATAGCTTACATTTAACGAAAGGAAAAATCGATTCAAGAAGAAAAACTACTTTCATAATAATGTTTTGTCATGAAAATGTGGTATGAAGTAGGCCACAGCGGGAGCTGAAACATTGTTTTCAGCGCGGTCGATATACTGACACGCCACAAAGCCGCGACTTGAAACCGCAGTACTGAAAACTTTGGCCACTGAATTTGTTTATTAAATGCCACATTCATTTGTTTTATTTCTAGTTATTCATATATTCTAAAGTGTGTGAGAGCCATGCTTCGGCACGAATGGACCGGCTCGACCGGTATGATACCACGGCCTCACAGAAAACCGACGTGAAGTAACGCTTGCGTTGTGTTTCGTCGTGTGAGTGAGGTTACCGGATGCCCAATTACCTTCCCCTTCCCCAATCTCCCCAATCCCTGAATCCCCAACGATCCTCAAACTCCTAAGGCCCAAAAAGCCGGTGATGCACTTGTAACGCCTCTGGTGTTCCAGGTGTGGGCGACGCCGATTGCTTACCATCAGGTGATCCGTCTGCTCGTTTACCGGCTTATGTATGCCATAAAAAATGCTTTTTAGGTGTCGTGGTGACCCGGAGGTTTAAGACGCCCACTTCTCATGCATGAGGGTGCGGGTTCGAAACCTACCAACGGCAAGTACCAATGTGACTTTTTCCGAGTTATATGTACTTTCTAAGATTATTTAGACACCACTGACAATCGGTGAAGGAAAACATCGTGAGGAAACCTGGGCTTATAATTTCTAATTATAAGTTTGAAATCACCAACCCGCATTGAGCAAGCGTGGTGATTAATGCTCAAATCTTCTCCGTGTGAGATAAGGCTGTGCTCAGCAGTGGGCATTTATAGGCTGTTGATGATATGCTTTTTACTAGGTTCATACCGGCAGGGCCGTCTTAGACTGCATTGGGCCCTTAGGTACATAAAAATTCAGGGCCCTTGTGGAACGTTTTTTTTAAGTTTATAAATTGTGACACTCCACACTTTATTTTCTCCTGTGTCGTTGGTGCTTTAACAAACATACAAGTTCAGACAAATATGACACCCAAATACAAAACACATAATTTGTAGATTACACAAAGCTCTGCTCCGTGCGGGAATCGAACCCGCTACACGTTACGCGGCAGTCAATTGCTGCGCAACGTGTAGCTGATTTGTGTCCGGTAATTCGGGACCCCCTGAGGATGGAACCCTTGGCACGGGCCCTGAGTGGCTTTATGGTAAAGGTATTAGGACCTCTATTCTGCGCATTTGACAAAAACTGAAGCAGCAGTGCTCCATAATAACATAACATCACGTCTTTTATCCCCGAAGGGGCAGGCAGAGGTGCACATTACGGCTCTTAATGCCAATGTACAATGTAACATACAATTATCACTATTTATGTTTGCGTCCGATGTAATAGGGGCAAAATTCCATGCTCCAACCCGTGTTACTACTGAGCTGTATTTTTTTAAAAACCACAATTCCAGACTCCTTGGTACGACTGAGAATTTTTTTTTAAAAAACCCATTAATATTTTGCTCGACCCGGGAATCGAACTCGAGACCAAGTGCGAGGCAAGTGCGACAGTCGCACTTGCGCACACGAAGTAGTCATAACCAACCTACACCTTTAATTATGACTAACAAACCATCTTCAGGCAAAACATACTATAAAAAAATAGTTCTTCATCATTATTTTCGTTATAGATATTAAAATTCATTTAAAAATAATGCAGCTCATTCGCATTCTCAAACATTTTCACCATTCCACAGTGTCCTTAAAGTCACTGAACCCAGATTAGCAACAAATTGCCTGCAACGACTGATATACTCCATTATGTGACACAACTTGCAATTCAATATGACTATATCATACAAATTGATCATTTCCTGCCTGTAGGTACCGGGACTAAGGAATGCACCTAATACTGTGTACCAAATCGCATTCTGCAAAATATTTGGCCGAGTGGTCGCAAGCGCGACTGCCGGGCAAGTCGAGGTCTCGGGTTAGAATCCCGGATCGGGCAAAGTAATACTGTGTTTTAAAAAAAATTCTCAGTAGTAGCATGGAGTCTAGAATTGTGCCCGGTACATGGCAATAGGCTCACCGCCTATTATAGTGGACTCATGATATAAATTGTGAAAAATGGGTGTTACATTGTACAGTTGCATAAAGTGCTCCTCTGCCTACCCCTTCGGGGATAAAAGGCGTGATGTTATGTATGTATGTTATGTAGTCTGTTTAGTTGAACGGACCAGTCTCCGAAACTACTGGTTCGAATGAAAAAAAATTGTATTAGAATAGTGCATTTGATCGGCAGACTGTGCTACCATCAGCAGGAGGTGGGTAGCGGTTGAAGCCTCACGATATTAGCTGGAAAATAAGAAATAAATTGTTGGATTGTTGGATGTCGGGATGTTTTAAACCGGCTGGACACTTTGGTAATGCGTTGAGGTGAAGCTTCGTTGTGCATCTTCTATCACTTATACCACGGGGAGTGCTCTGAGGAATTGTTTGGTCTGATACCTGCCGCACCTTTACGCCATCGACCCTCACGACAGAATATGCATCCCCACCATATAGATGGTTGGCAGGCCACAACTGTGCGCTTCTCACGATGCTTTCTGCCTCGCACAGCAAAACTGTGGAATGATCTGTCGTCGGCGGTATTTCGGAACCGATACGACCTTCAAACCTACAAGAAAAGAGCGTATTCCTTTTTAAAAGGCCGGCAACGCGCCTGTGACTCCTCCGGTGTTGCGGGTGTCTATGGGCGGCGCTGATCGCTTACCATCAGGTGATTCGTCTGCTCGTTGGCCTCCTATTCCATAAAAAAATAAATAAAGAAGGCAACTAAGGGGCGCACGCGATCAAACAGACTTCATATAACTACAAACAATTCCGTGAAAACTCATCCACTTATGTATGAGTCACTTCCCTATCCCCACGTATTTCCCCATTGTTATCGACACAGTTATCTAATATCGTTATGAGTACATTATGTAGTTATGTGTTCTTGCTAAATAAGTACAAGTACATGAAAACTGTGTTATCTTTATCGGATATTGATTTGTGTGAACGTGTAGTATTTAGCTGGTCGGATTCGTAGAAATTTTAATTTAAAGATTGACTTACTTTACTATAATTCGGAATAGTGCACTTTCACACTAGTTTTCGTATTACACTCTGTACGAGTTGTAGTAGTTAACTCCGTACATTGATTTGTAGTGAAGATGAAGTTGATGTAGTGTAGAGAAACAAGTTCACCCAGTTGCACTAAGTAGTTAGTTTATTGCAATCAAATTACAATATGAATGAAAGGCGATTATTTCTCTCAGTTGTTGATAGCTACCAAGTTATAAGTTGACTATATTTTAATTCGTTAATCACGTTGTTTTATTACGCTAAATTGTACGCGCGTCTTTAGCCTAAAGTAGGTTGCCGCGTAAACAAAAAAAATGTGCGGTTGTGAAACCGTACATATTGGCAACCCCCAAAAGAAGCTGCAATGAGTTAAAAGAGAGAGAAAGAAACGCCTGTACAAAGTCAAAGTAAAAGTAAAAGTAAACATGTAATAAATTAAAATAAATATGAAATAAAGAACATAAAAGTCCACGAGAATAAAAATAAGGCAAATAAAGAGATTAATGTAAACTAATAACAGTTAATCAAAAATAAAGGCAGGGTTGGCTCGGTGTCCTTGGGGCTGACCATGGTAGTCGTCCGAGGGCGCCTGCTGGATTACTTCTCTGGCAGTTTCCCGTCGAGATCCCATTGGTTGAAGTTCGATGTCCTCATGCGTTCGCGTTCCAGTTGTTTTCTTTGGAAATCGCTTCCTGAGCAGTGTGCAATATTTCCTTGAAATGATCCATAGGAAAGTGATGACAGCAATTGTTAGTAAAAAGTAACAAATTGCATATTGGTGAACATCATGATCCGAGATCGTTGATGGTAGTTTCGGCTCGTTCTCTTGTTGGAAGCGCAGCCTTTTGTCAATCTCCTCGAAGTCGTTTTTCTTAAGCTTGAAGAGTTCGTGTGGCGAGTTGTGGAGTGTAGTGTTAACTATTTTGTTAATCGGTGAATTTAGGTTCGGCACGTGCATGTCATAGTTAACGTCGAGGTTGCTGTTGTATCGATTGTGCGAAGTGATGGTAAGTCATTTTGACTGTAAAAGTTTCTTTGTTTGGGTGTGGTCCGTCAATCACGCTGACACTACTGAACGGATTTTGATGAAATCTGGTATAAACGCAGGGTATGGGCTGACTTAGGTGATAGGATACTTTTATCCCGAATAAAAGCTCCCATGTGATAAAACAGAAATCTTATTCTACGCGGACGCAGTCGTGGGCAACCGTTATATAATGAGTCCTATATAATAAGAGATGAAGCTAGCCATACATCCCTTCAGATAGTATGGCATTCAGGCCGAATACAAGTTGTTTTAAACAACAACAAAGTCTAGTATTGTCTCCGTTTTATCATTGAGAACTTGCTAAAATTGAAATTGTATTAATACATTTTCGAGCCCTGGAATGCATCACGAAAATCTCCATCTCCAATCGCACAAGCGTTCACTTGAACAACAAAACTTTAATCTCATGAATGTAAAATTACATCAACTGTCAACTATCAACTGTTATAGTAAATTACATAACAGGCGGTCATTGGCCGTTCCACTCTCTCACACCTCACTACACCTGGCGTTCTGCCAACCCCTACTGACTACCGCGGAGTGATAATAACTTGGTTTCCTAAGAAACGATGACTGTGAGGCGCCCAGAATACTTGCATACTTCCATCAGTATCAAATTCAGGATGATGTAGCTCATCTAATCTTTGTTCTTAAACTCATTGGACATTCATTCATTTTCAGGTTACTAAAGAATTCTGAAAAGGCTCTAACATTAATAATAGACTGCATCATCGCTTACCACCAGGCGAGAGAGTGGTCAAACGTCGGCCTATCAAATATAAAAAAATAAATAGTCAGCGTCTCTCTTCTAATTCTTCTGTTTTAATTTTTCAACTCAATGTTTTTATTACTTCCACAGTCACACCTTTATTGTCTTTTTTATTATTATATTCGTGCCTGGTGCCGAATAAATGGTTTTTCTTTCTTTCTTTCTTGGTGCTTTGTTCGATAATTGAACCTAAAGACTTCTTACTATTCTCAAGGCACTTGATCAACGACACTAGGATTAACCATTTCATCGATAAAGGTTGTTAGGAAACATTTTGTATAGATCGCTTCCAACCAAGTGATCTGGATGTATTTTTTTTGAGTGGGAATCATCTAGTAACTTATCATTAGGGGAAGTCTATGTTCACCATTGGACATCTAGTAGCTAATATGATGATGATCAATTTTTATCTAACTCTATGTCATCAAATGAGAAACTATTCACATCACGAACTATCCATCAGGAGACACGCCGTTGATCGCTTAGCATCCCATCTATGCGCCGGCGCATACCGCTCTTATTTAGCGCCTAGGACCTGGCTTTCTGCCAACCCTCTCTCTACCTGTCCAGACTTGTTCGTGAGAACATCCGATAGAATATATAGTAATTGGTCTCGACTTTGATTACGTGTTCGAGAAAATGGTTGCGATTTCAAGGGTGGGTGAATGTAACGGTTGTTATGGTAACTATGATTTAAGTACCATAATGCGGGGATGATACCAACCAAACCAACAAATCTACGTAACTAGACAATTGTATTGTGAACCTGATTTAAAAAGAGTAATATATGGAGTTTCTTGCTCGTTCTTCTACATAGGAATCTACACCTTGGAATGAGCAAATACCTAGACTTTTAATTTATTCATTGACGTTCAAAAGTGCCTTCCTGGTCAAAGTGAAAAAAATATTTTTGATTTTGACCATGACTTTGATACAGTACATATAATGCATTTATCACCACCCGGACTCTTCTAGTGAATGTCACAAGAGCTGAATAAGCATCACACACCGAGCGGTTAGTAATGCTGTCTGAAGAACCTGAACCACTTAACCTGATCTCCAATCTACTTACTAAGCTTGGCGATTACGGCAAACCTTTTCGGATGTAGAGGAGGTTCATAGACCAAGTTTAAAAACATATTTTTTTAAACGAGTATGGAGTTTTTTCCTCTTTCTTCTTTTCTCATTCGAATCTACATTTTGGAACGAGCACCTAGCTTCACTAACGGACAGACTGACAGACTATTATTGGTGTCTTTATTTGTTGACGTTTCTAAAGCACCAGTTTATGGCTTAATTAAAATAAATAATTTCCCTTTTAGTTTCAATCGGCAAGGAATAGATGTGACAATTGAATGCGCACCTCTACTTACTCTCTCGGTAAATAAGAAGCGTGATGTAACACCTACCTAACTAAAACGCTGACCTATCTCAACAACTGCAGTGTAAAAGTCATTGACCATTTAATGTACTTACCAGCATAGTGAACATTTCTGCGCCCTGACCTGGCTCCCTGCCAGCCCCATTAATACCTGTCGTAATGTTCACACGATCCCATTGATGTGTACTGCGAATGATTTGTGTGGTTAAGCTGCGTTTGTCGCGGTCAGTTTATGGATGGGAGTTTTAGTGCAGGTTTGGTGTTTGTTAAAACTGTTTGTTCTCGGAACAGGTGAAAATGTAAAACGTAGGAGGAGATATAATATAAGAAGTGTACGTCGACGTAGTTACTTTTACTATGAGTACTTAGGGATGTCTATTTTCTAAGTCTTTAGTTGTAGATGTACTAAAGTTAAAAGTCTAAGTCATTTATTTCTATTAGACCAAGGCAGTTTTGAACGTGAAGAAAACAATATAAATGAAGCTATTTGCTCATTCCTACGGAGAAGAACGAGCAAGAAAATCCATAGGTTACTCTTTTTCAATCAACTTCACAATACAATTTACTAGTTACATAGTACTGCTGTTTGGATTGTGCGAGAACAATGTAACACTAAAATACAGTCAAAGAGATCGAAAAAGAAAATAACCTTAAGGACTAATAAGGACTAATGAGGACTAATAAGGAATAATGTAGTCTGGAGCTGTCCAGTCCCAGTTGACAGCGCCCGTTCACGACTAATACTCCTAATCTACGTCACCTAATATAATAATGTGTGAGGCGACAAGCGCGACTGTGTAACCAGAGGTTACAGTATCGACTCCCGGATCTACCATACTATACACTACTGCCATCACCAGACGGCTTAATTTACACATGTATGTACGTGTGTACGAAGTAGGTACTATAAGCACATAGCGCCACTCTGGTACCTGAATGAGCTGGCTGTCTGCCAACCCCATCGGTAACTGTCGCACCATGCAGCATTGTGACTTCCTACTACACACATTAGTTCAGCCTAGTTTAGCAGATGATGTAAGGCTAAGAATATTTGTGGTTAAGACTTTGACTGCCAATAAAGTATTACCCATTACAGTATTTAAAAAGCAGCTGACAAAGTTATTATTAGACAAATGTTACTACTCGCTTAAAGATTTTTTTGATGATGAAAGTTTCTGTTAATCTAAATTTCTGATGTTCTATTATAAGTATTTTTGTATAACTTGTGTTGTGCCTAATTCTAAATGATTTGATTGTTGTTAATTAATTTTGTTTTGTTTAAATTTAAAAATTTTATTTATTAATTTTATTTAACTAATTCAATAATTTTGCATGCCGTAAGGCAAAATGTACTGGGATTCTCCATAAGCTATAAAACAACATATTTGCTACCTACATTTTTGGCAAATCAATTATTTCTGATTTCTGATTTCTAAAAAACTGTTGAAGGTAAATTCCTCCGCTAACGCACCGGCGTTAGCGGAGGAATTTACCTTACATTTTTACCTTACCTTACATTTAATTTACGTTACGAGGAATTTACCTGGGGGTCACCGGAGACCGCTCCGGTGACCCCCATGGCGTTTAACTTAGTACTAAACTACTCCTTATTAATATTATGAACTAGCGTTTAACCACAACTTTGCCCGCATTTAGAGTAGCCTATGACCTTTACCATATTCCCAACGATCTGTATGTCAAATTTCAAGAAGATTGGTGAAAGATGATTTTCTATTGGGATATGAAAGTGTATTTATTTGTCCATCTTTCACATCGCTGTGTAGTGATTTAATGGTATCATGTTTAAGTCTGGAAATAGCAGCCTAAAGACTAATATTAGCTACAATCTACCCATTGAATACCAGTGAAACCGCGGGCAAAGTTTGTTAGAAAACTCATTTTCCATTTCGGCCTATTAAGTTCATTCAATATATTAATGAGTTCACACAAACCAATAAACTTTCGCGTCTACAATATTAGTTATAATGACTTCTAATCATTTACTGATATATAAACTTTCTCATACTAGTAGGCATGCTAAGGCATAAAACTTTTATGATTAAGTGGTAATTTGAACCCTATTGACATAGGCATAGACTACATCGTACATAATATGCAAATGTCTAGTAAGTACTTACTTATTACCTAAATATCTTGTAAAACTCCACGTAGTGTTCAAAACTCCACAAAAATAATATTATCAAGGTCATCGTAATACGGTCAAGGTGACAATTTCTTGTAAAGAATCCACTTTCACTAAAACAAAGCCTAAGCAATACCTATTTATCGTGTAAAGTCAATATCAGTGAACCAGGGCTCTGACTCAACGTGTCCAGGAGAAGGTTCTGATAGGTGGTTTTTAGTCAGGTAAGCCAGTCACGACACTCCCTCAACCGCCTGCAACTCCAGGCGAGGGCAGTCATTTGCAGTGATGTTCCGCCCATGAAAACACCGAAACACTAAAGTCCAGTGCGTCTCATGGATATCGAATGTCTAAGTTCCAATATCGAGTGAAACCAGTTTGACAATATTATCCAATAACGTTTCTGATAACATCTTTTATTCCTGAAGTAGTAGGCAGAGCCTGCACATGACCTCACTTAATACCACTGCAACTCCTGTAACGCCCAGGATCTCACTAGTAGGTACAACCATGAAAACACCATATAACACGGGTGAAGTCCAGTGCCGTCTACCGGGACACGAATGTCCAGATTCCGTGCTATCGAATGACAATTTCTTAGAAGACCTCATAGTAGTTATTATACGACCCGGGACTCGACCGATATTATTACTCAGCAGTCGCTCTTGCGACCACTTGGCCAATGAGATAATATTATAAGAGGAAATTAATCTGGATATGTCCTAAAGCTGTAGTTATGACTGGCCATTTCTAATTTTCGAACACCTAACAGGGACCATTCCGAAGCCGCCTGCCAAACGTAGGATTTATTGCAACCGATTCCTCAAGGCATTTACGTCAGCCACGTATGATGATGATGAGTTTAGTTCCATTTACTTTATCTTATGGATAATAGCATCATTAATTATGGATTATTCCATTAAAGGCCGGCAATCCACCAATCCAATAGACTCACTCCTCTAGTGTTGCGGGTGTCCATGGGCGGTGCTGATCGCTTACCATCAGGTGATCCGCTCTACTCGTTTGCCTCCTATTCCATAAAAAAAAACCGAACCCAGCATTAACTGCAGACACTGCTAACAAATTTCGAAACCAAAACACCGGATAACATTTTGCACGACTCCAACACCGTCCACGAGACCTCTAAACTAACAAAGCAGTCATTAGAATACTACAAACATGTTTATAAACTGCAATAATACATTAAAATGATACATTGGTATCTTTAGATGATCGCAGTGATCAATCAGAGAGTCATTCCATATTATGACCGCCCGCGGCGTATGCGCAATACCACTTTTACCAACACATTATTGTTGATAGGGAATTTTGTCAAAATATCGTTATTATTTGCCAACTGGCTCTGCCAGCCGGGTGGAGTTGACAGTGGAACATTGTCAGCACTGTTCCCTCGGTAGTTCATTTAGCAGAGATGAGAGCAGCTCAGTCTGAAAAACCTTATAATCCACGGTGCGGTGTGAAGGCGTATTCATAGGTACTTGTACTGCTAAAATGTATTTGTACTGTTCTAAAAACTGCAACAGAAATAAATATATTTCAGAATTAAATGTATTTCAGAAATAAATGTATTTCAGATGTCATTATATTTCAGAAATAAATGTATATCTGTTGCAGCTATTATTTTTGCTATCTATCCTTTCAACTGCCTGGCTTTCAGTTCATGAAACAGAGCCTGGTGACAATATAGATAACACTATTAATTTTAGTGATGGTTTTTTACGACAGTCCACTAACCGATTGCGATAAGAAAAATATATCACAAATCGGTTTGTTCAGTGGTTTATAGCGACATAGCCACAGAAACAATGACTTTCACTATCTATATAATATTTAGTCATATTTTCGCAGCGTAATTTAGCTCGGGGCTTAGAAAGATGTGAAATTTTATATTTCGTTTAAGTATGAAAGTCTTATTATTTTTTTAATCTTGAGATCTAATCTTTAATCTTTGCTTTCATTCTGTTTTATATCCTGAATGACTAAGTTTTAGTATGAAAAGAATTAAACAAATCAGTTCTGTTTGCATCTGGTAAATAATTGAATTGGCTTTATCTACAAAAGAAGCATTTGCCATAATCACCGATCCTTGGCAAGCGGGTTGGAGATTTCAGTTTGAAAGAATAAGGGTTATCGGAAAACTCTGTTACCCAGTCTATGTTGTCCCTTCCTTATTCGTGTCTTTCGACAGCCACAAAAAGACCAGGGGTAGTGAAAAATTATTCTACTCTTCCGTCACGCGTCACCACTAAGGCGCTTGTTGATGTAGGGCGCTTTTTGATATAGGGCGCTTTTTGATCTAGGGCGCTTTTTGATCTACGTGGCTTTTTATCTAGGGCGCTTTTTCATCTAGGGCGTTTTTTGATCTACGGCGTTTTTTTATCTAGGGCGCTTTTTGATCAAGGGTGTGTTTTTATATAGTGCGCTTTTTGATCTAGTCCGAACAAATAATTTGACTTTAACTTAAACTAATATAGCTAATGAATACAGGTGTATCAGACTTTAAAACTTATTTGAATGTTTATTAAGATTGCAAACCTGCAAGACATTCCACACACCTGGACGGTCAGAGATAATAAACTTAACAACAGATTAACGATTCATTAAGTCAGGACAGTCACGACGCGACTGTCGACCGTTCGAACAACGAAATAATTGTTACTGTTCCCACGGGTCTGATACTGACACTTACAATTCTAAACATTATGTCTAACTAGCTGTTGCCCGCGACTTCGTCCGCGTATAATATGATTCCTGTTTCATCCCATGGGAGCAATTAATCGGGATAAAAAATATCCTATTTTTGTTTTATGTTTTATGGTATAAGCCGGTAAACGAGCAGACGGATCACCTGATGGTAAGCAATCAGCGTCGCCCATGGACACCTGGAACACCAGAGGCGTTACAAATGCGTTACCGGCCTTTTGGGGATTAAGAGTTTGAGGATCGTTGGGGATTCAGGAATTGGGGAGATTAGGGAAGGGGAGGGTAATTGGGCCTCCGGTAACCTCGACGAAACACAATGCAAGCGTTATGTTCACGTCGGTATTCTGCTCGGCCGTGGTATCACTCCGGTCGAGCTGGCTCTTTCGTGCCGAAGCATGGCTCTCCCACACCTATCACCTAAGTTTGTCCATACCCTGCCTGTATACCTAATTTCATCAAACTCGATCAGTACTTTATTGATTGACAAATATCCAAACATCTAAACATCTAAACATGCAATTTGTTTGGGTTGGAAACTTTTACATTTATAATACTAGTGTTGTCTTTAGAGGCAGGTGTCGAAAACGAAGTATTCCGACAGAGAACCAAAGTTATAGACATAGCCCAAAGGATCAGTAAGCTGAAGTGGCAGAGGGCCGGTCACATTTGTCAAAGAACCGATAACCGTTGGGGTAAACGTGTTCTAGAGTGGAGACCGCGTCTAGGCAAACGCAGTGTAGGGCGCCCTCTAGCTAGGTGGAGTGACGACATCCGCAAGGTGGCTGGCAGTAGTTGGATGAGAAGAGCTGAAGACCGAGCTCAGTGGCGTGCTATTGGAGAGGCCTATGTCCAGCAGTGGACGAATACAGGCTGATGATGATGAGAGGTAGGTGTAGGTGCATTGTACATATATAAGTGATTTTGGCTAGTTGTGGAACTTATGAAAACCCAAGGGCTCCAGCACACCTGGTATAAGCTAATTGTTTTATTAGTACCTGAGAAAACCTAGTTGTTGATAGTTAAAAGTCGTACTTGCGTTCATTGAGTTCCTTTGGTTTAAATCAGAAATTCCGTGGTTACGAACCTACGGCTTCAGAATACGAACACAGATATACGTATTGCAGACAATGTAAGATGCAAGATTTACCCTCAACCCACGGGACTGGGGAAAAGTGTCTGTAACATTGTGTGCTACGTCTCTGTCGCCCCCTTCGGGGATTAAAAGACTTGATTTTATGATATACTAGCAAACCGCCCCGGCTTCGCACAATGCAATATGCATTATACATAAAAACCTTCCTTAAGAATCACTCTATCTATTAAAAAAACCGCATCCAAATCCGTTGCGTAGTTTTAAAGATCTAAGCATACATAGGGACAGACAGATGGCGGATAGCGACTTTGTTTTATACTATATAGTGTTTATTAATATATTTAGTGTTCATACACTACTTCAGCAAGTGCCTCATTATCTTCCATCCAAAGTCCGAAACTCACTTCCCTTACAAACAAAACATTTTTACTTGCAAATGATTCACAACTTGAGTCACAGTCGTCATAATTTTCAAAATCACTCATAATAAATAACATTGGCGTGTTACCAAAATATTTTACTTTGCAAAATGCAGCTGGCAGACAGCAACGTGTCAAGATACCCTACAATATTTCATTTCTTTAATGGACTTTGAACCTTAAACATAAAATGAGATAGTTGAAAATCGCCTTGTCTTTACTGACAGACAGCTGCAACCATTTAGTTTCATATTTGAGTTGATTATTATGTTTAGAAGCATTAAATATATCCTAAGTAGTACTCGTATAATAATTAAATTCAATAATTAGATTTAGTTTTCTTTGATTGATTCTTAAATTACAATTGAATTTAGCTATACGTTTACTTATAACGTGCAAAAATGATATTGCACTAGTTTAACGAAGTTAATTTTATTTCAACACATAAGTATAGGTTAAAATAAGCATTTATTATAGGACAATCCCGCCACAGCCTCCCTAAACAGCTACAACTGCTATAGTAATAGATCTTGGCTGGCTAGACAGATACAACCATGAAAACACCGACACACTGAAGCCCGCCGCGTCTCAAGGACATGAATTGGACCCAGCAACGAAATAAATGATAAAGATGCAGAAGATATTATTATTAGAGGAAGGAAGAAAGAGACTACATTGATACATATCCTAAATGCTAAACGATGTCATCTTCTTAAAAGTAGTATCTAAATTTCTTTTTTATTCTCGCTTCATTCAGTGCAATGTCTGAAAGTCGGTCTGGATTCAATTTCTAAGTCGTACAATGATTGTCCATTCAGTAAAGGACCCGTGCAGGCAGTGGCAAACTCAATACTGTCAATGTATTAGAATAAATAATTTAAATACATATGAATAGCAACTATCATTACGACATGTAATCCAACCCAATTTCAGATCATCTATCTAAAAATATCTCAATTGGAAAGCAAGTTAACTAATATAAGTATTGTCCCTACAACCTGATCTATGACTTGTACAGACATTGCAATAACAACCCTATTACCAACATATTAAAGATTATGAAATAAATAGAGTGACTAGCAGAACAAGCTACTTCAAACTGTCAATATTTTCATTCGAATTTAGACTTAATATCGAATTAACAAAGATGAAAATCGAATAAAAAAGTAAGGAGCAACTTGACCTGCTGTTTTCTGCACAGTAATGAGATACCATTCAATCAGTTTGCAATCACACTTGATATATGATAATTTTATGTAGGCATTCGAGAAATGGATCCGTAAAGGTCAGAATTGCGTGTACTGCATAGCTGGTTCCCATGTTAAAGGAACGAGGTAGCTTTGTACATTAGCCATTAATATTTATAAAAAAAACTTCCTTATTTTATTGAAGTTAACATTGTCAACTATTATGGCATAACTACATTCTATAAGCCTATAAAAACATAACATAACATCACGCCTTTTATCCCCGAAGGATTAGGCAGAGGTGTACATAATGCCACCGTACAATGTAACACCCACTGTTCACTATTCATGTTATGAGTCCCATGTAATAGGGGGTACTGAGCCTATTGCCATATACCGGGCACAGGTCCAGGCTCCGTGCTACTACGGAGAATTTTTAAAAACCCAGTAATACTTTGCCCGACCCGGGAATCGAACACGAGACCCATTGCCCGGCAGTCGCACTTGCGACCACTCGGCCAACGAGGCAGCCTATAAAAACTATGGCTACATTTAAAGGGTTGTTTATAAAGTTATCTCAGCTTTGAATTAAATATCTACCTTATGACACAGTCAATATGCTCACGTTGATTTTCTCAAATACTGGTCTAAACCCTTTGGTTTACACTGATAAGGATTGCGTTGTGTTTTGTCGTGTGAGTGAGGTTACCGGAAGCCCAATTACCCCTTCCCCAATCTCCTCAATCCCTGAATCCACCTCAAATTTGTCATCTCCATAAGGCCGGTAACGCATTTGTAACTCCGTTTACCGGCTTATACCATAAAAAAAGTTGAGGAATAGAAAAGTCATACCAGAAAGTTAATTAGAAAAAAGATCCTTGTTCATACAATGATATCTTTATAATTTTCATTACTAGATCCTGCCAATCTACCGTATAACTCCTCCTCTACCTACAGAAGAGGCCAGTGGTATTCTCCACGCTTAGCAAACGAGTAGGCTCCCTACATGCATATTTACTATTTGCCTAGTACTAGTACTAATTTGCATGCATATTTACTATTTGCCTAGTACTAGTACTAGGCAAATAGAAAATATGTCCCTCTATCTACTATCGAGAAGTTTAATATCAAAAATCGCAAATTTAACTTAATTTGCCTTCATCTCAAAAACCAACATTTTACCGAAACCAGAAGTGCTAATTTCAAATGGTTTAAAAGTGTGCAAATATTTCTGTTTTAGAACAAACGAGCTGCAGTGGACACTTGACAATGTGTGACATGGATGTCGTTGTGAAGTGGACATTAGCAACACAAGTGGCACAACTGTACTCTGTGAGGGTGTGGTCACAGTGCGAGTAGGAGCGGGTGCTCCTAAAGGTAGTGCATATAACGCTGTATTTTAGTGGCAGTGGACATTGGGATTACAAGAGCCACAAACGTATAATCTGTAAGGAGGATATCTTATGACTGTACGAGAGCATTTTGTGTATAGTAAAGTAGCAGTTACATACATTACGACATGATTTTCACATCTTTCACCATCAGTTAAAGTATTCAACTTACTTTGGCGTTTGGAAATCAGTATTACAGAACTCATTTGACGTCACAGAACACACAACAGCAGTTTTAGAATAGAGGTATAGAACAATGATAAACTAATCATTCCTAGGTATTTTGTTTCTATCTAATACAGTGACCTCACCTCTCAGTCCTTGAACCGTTACCTACCGTGACCGGCAGTTAAGTCCTTTGGTTTGCAAACAAATAGCTCCGAGGTTAAGTACACAGTTAAATCTTTACTATTCGTTCTCACTGTACTTACATGTACGTCCAACTTTTCAACTATTTATCACCCTTTTTTTATGAAAAAAGCGAATTATGCAGCGTTCCTCTTAAAAAAACAACGTTGAAATTCGGAACTTGGTCTAACTTGAAAAACATAACACATGAGTCATATAATACGAGATTTCTATAATATTAGAAAATAATATTTCTACAACAAACAAGTATACCTTCAGTTCCTCTCATGGACGCTCGCTATATCTCACACGACGAAATATAACGCAAGCTTGGGTTCACGCCGATTGTCTGTGAGACAACTCCGAGTCTGAGAGCTGGTCAGGTAGCCCTTTCATGCAAAAGCATAGCTCATCGACGTGAAAATACTCACTACACTTATATTAAATATTTATTAACTATGATTCTCTTCTCTTCATCGTCAATAACTCTTTCCAAAACTTAGCTGCACAAGTCACAATAAAGTTAAAGTTATCTCAACAACATAATAAGCTGACAAATGTCCAAGTAAATAAGTCCACACTCCACACCGAGTCGCCCACGACCACTGGCCCACGCTGGCCAAGTGTTGCGATATCTACATAATCGGGTCTAGGTCGCACTGAATGAGATTTTTGTGCAAATATTTTTGTTGTTTGGGTGTACGATGTTATTTTGTTTTTTAAACACCAGAAATAGTATGCCGAAGCTGATCGAGTAGTTATATGAGTTGTTACTAGACATAGAGCAGCCAACACGAGATCATCGCGGACAAATAAACTTAGAGAATAAAGTGTAAGTCACTTTTTTTTGTAGTCGCTAAGGAAACCACTTATTACGATGTCTCCACGATGTTTATAATTCGTTATCATCTTCCTAATCTACGAGACCTATTCCATCCAGGCAAAGAATTTTTGACAGAGAATAAAAAATAAATTTACTTTAATATGCGACTTATACAGATGGGGCCTAACAGGGCCGATGCCGATTCGGAGTCGCGGAGAACCTAACGGGTAACCGGGGCTCCGGCTCGACGTGCAGGAGAAGGAACGGGGTGGTTTTAGTCAGTAAGAGTCTGACACTCCCTCCCGTCTCACCCAGGCGGGAGCTGTCATTGGATGATTTTCCCCCCTATAAAAAAATTAAAAAAATATGCTACTCATCGAAAAATTAACAAAATATAAGTCTGTCCTAACTTACTCGGCAAAACATCAATGTTTTAAACTAAGTAACCAACATCTTACCTTCTTCAATCATATTTTTTGCCCTTTAAACAAACATGTATTCAAAATCATGTAAAATCATATAGTACACTATTACAACCGATGATGTGATCTATCGATGACACTGCGCACAAAAACTCGCTTACTTCAAAAAGGTCATAAGGCCACTGTCAGTACAAAGATTTTTGTTCGTTTCTATATTAAAAATTAACGTTAGTACGTCTGTGTTCTTTAAAAACATTTCATATTTACTATTTGTCGGTTTTTATTGTCAGTATCAGCAATATTATTTTTTATAAGACAGGCCGGCAAACTACGGACGGATTACCTGATAGTAAGCAGTCAACGCCGCCTCCATAGGCAGCATGAGTTAGAAATGATTTGTTCAAACTTGGAACAACGTTTAAAAAGAAGAAAAAACACTAGGACTTTCTCCTGTGTCGAGGGTGCGTTTACAAACATACAAGTTTACATACACATGCCACCCAGACCTAAAACAACAATCTGTGGATAACTCAAAGAGTTGTTCCGTGTGGGAATCGAACCCACGAACCCAGCCAGTTGCCCAGCCACCCCACACACCGTGCAGACAAATTGTTGCCGATCTTATGGAGGTTAGGAATTACTTGAGGATGTTCTTTGATGAACCTGAACTTTTATTAATGTGATCTGCTATGCCACAAAGTCTCAATAGAGTTATTAAATCAAAACCTAAAAATAAATAAAAAAAACAGATGAAACCAGGTGCAAAAGCCGGTCTATCTGTGATAGACAGCCGTAACATCCGAGACATAGGAAGGTGGATGTTATGATGTCATCCATCGGTTACTGTACATACATACGGACACAAAAAACTAGATTGATTGTATTGAATCATATTATATAGGTACTATGCAAAAAATATGTGAATACTGTTCCTTGTATGGTATTATTACTTTAAATAGGCGTTTCCAAATGTCTAACTAAAATAAGTTATGAGAAAGACTAGGACACAAGAAACCAAGTGTAATAGAGCCATGCTTCAGCACGAATGGGCCGGCTCGACCGGAGTGATACCACGGCCGTGAGGCCGTGGTATGAAGCAAACCGACGTGAAATAACGCTTGCGTTGTTTCGTCAAGTGAGTGAGGTTACCGGAGGCCCAATACCCACCCCCCCCCCTTTCCAATCCCTAAACCAAAACAATCCTCAATTATCAAATTCCCAAGAGGCCGTTAACGCACTTGGAACATCTCTGGTGTTCTGGGTGTCCATGGGCGGATGGGCGGCTCCGATTGCTTACCATCAGGTGACCAGTGACCTCGTAAGGCTTATCCCATAAAAAAATCTCTCTTTATTCTACGTGTAGATTTAGTAATTCACTTAACTATCTTTTCCATAGAATCAATACAATACAATAACTAGTGGAAAATTGTGTGTACCGATTTATGATACTTGAAAAAGTATCTAAATCTCCGCAAGTCAGTTTCACTTATCTTACACAATTTTTTGACATTAAACAAATATGAATCAAGAATAAAAAACCAGGTCAAATATCAACGTCCTTTACTGAATGGACAATCATTGTACGAGTTAGAAATTGAATCCAGACCGACTGTCAGACATTTCACTGAATGAAGAGAGAATAAAGAGTTCAGTATGGATCTAGTTACAGGGGGTCAGCTCGTGGCTGAATGACAAACATCCGGATTTTATTTATACATGTTATATCTCAACTATAATAGTCATTTATGGTAAAATAAGTCTGTTAGATACCTCTTCATCCATATACCTATCTGTTCAACCAATCTTGAAATTTTTATTTTTTATTCAGAATATAAAGGACGTAGGCTAAATTCACTCGTGCAAAGTTATTGGTAACAGCTAATTAGTGCTAGAGTAGATCATAAATTTAATGTTATTTGGGCACGCTGCCATTGTAGCGGTAAGTCTCCTCTTTGAGGAGTGGCTTGAGAAACGCTACGGGCGTCCTCACCAACTGCTCAAAGCTGATATTGCATGAATAACAGGAAAACAAAAATGATTAAAATTATAAGAACAACTAGCTGTTGCCCGCGACTTCGTCCGCGTAGATTAATGACTTCTGACAGAATTTATCAGAATCAATTCAGTGCCCAATTAAGATTTACCTATTGTGAAATGATTTATCGTAATTTCAATAAATTGAAAATCCCGCAGGGTTCTTACCAGTCCCGGCCCGATCACGTAAGTTTTGAGTAATAAAAACTTCGACTATTGTTGTACAGAATCTCTATGAAATAAGTTCAGTGGTTAAAAGATAGAGAGTCCTGGAGCATTGACGAATAGTTTTCGTTCCCTAGGGACTTCTGTATTAAAAACTATCATACGTTACTCTGGTCCCAAATCATCGTTTTACCGAATGTAATTCAAAAAGATTCAATGATTCTAGATTCAATTTTCATTCCCAATTTCACACCAACTATCATTCCCTATTTTATCCCCTTAGGGGAGGAATTTATCAAAATCCTTTCTAAGGAGATACCTATGTCATAGTAACTTTATGCATGCAAAGTCTCAGCCCGATCGGTTTAAAACTGGCAAAGTATCACACAAACTTTCACCCTCTATATTACCCACTTTGGGGTGGAAATGTTCAAAAACCTTTCTAAAGGGACGTGTATGTCATAATATCTACCTGCACGCCGAATTTCAACCCGATCTGTGTAAAACTGACAAAGCCTCATACAAACTTTCATCCCCTACATTATCCCATTGGAGGTGGAAATGATCAATATCCTTACTTGGAGATGCCTACGTCATAACATCTACTTTTAAACCGATGGGGATTTCATCCCCATCCATGCCAAATTTCAACCCGATCGGTTTAAAACTGACAAAGTCCCATACGAACTTTCATCCCCTATTTTACCCCCTTAGGGGTGGAAATTATCAAATCCTTTCACAGCGGATGCCTACGTCATAACATCTATCTGCATGCCAAATTTCAACCCGATCGGTTTAAAGCTGACAAAGTCTCATACAAACTTTCATCCCCTATTTTACCCCCTTGGGGGTGGAAATTATCAAAATCCTTTCACAGCGGATGCTTACGTCATAACATCTATCTGCATGCCAAATTACAACCCGATCGGTTTAAAACTGACAAAGTCTCATACAAACTTTCATCCCCTATTTTACCCCCTTGGGGGTGGAAATTATCAAAATCCTTTCACAGCGGATGCTTACGTCATAACATCTACCCGCATGCCAAATTTCAACCCGATCAGTTAAAAACTGACAAAGTTTCATACAAACTTTCATCCCCTTTTTTACCCCCTTGGGGGTAGAAATTATCAAAATCCTTTCTTAGCGGATGCCTACGTCATAACATCTATCTGTATGCCAAATTTTAGCTCAATCTGTCCAGCGGTTTGGGCTGTGCGTTGATAGATCACTATGTCAATCACTCAGTCAGTCAATCACCTTTTAATTGTATATATATATAGATAGAAGAAGAAGATTTCTTTATGTCAGCGTTTCAGGAGCGTCCACCCTGTGCCTTTTATTGTACACCATTAATATGTATTAATGGTGTACAATAAAGACTGTTGTATCTATTTATCTATCTATAAGGTTGAGAGAGCACTGCTGCCGGGTATATTAATTCAGTGAGCCATCCTTAGTAGGCTCTTATAATACCCGCGGAAAGAGTAAACATAGTGAAAAATGAAAATACAGTAATATACTCTGCCACAGGCCGCCACAACACAGCACACTTCAACTCATCATTCACCACTTTAATATCATCAGAACAGAGATAATTCCATCATGAATCCTTCTTTCAATATTTATAATCTATCAACATCTGCTAGCTAATCTATGTAAAGAAATACAGATAAAATATAGGTCACCCACACATACACATTTATCTAATCGGATGTCAACGACCGCGCAAGTGGCTGACAATGTGTAAATGTGTACCACGATTTATGCTATACAAGCTTCAACCCGCTACTTTGTATGCGCATAAAAATACAATTTTCCCGTTCCCGCAACGTATAACAAGACCTAAAATCACGCATATGAACAAAGAAAATCTATTTATACTGTTGATACAAAGAAAATAAAATAATACTAAATAAGGACAAAATGGCGTCTTCCTCATTGGTTGGTCGATGATCGATGATCTCTGGTTGTGGTTTTTAGTCAGTACGAGCTCGACAGTGTTCTAAATGTTCCCCAGGCAAGGAGGCTTCATAACAATTTTCCACCATGGGGTAAAAAGATATATCTGGTCCAGTTCTAGAACCAGACAAAGTGTTTGTGATGTTTAGAAATTCTTTTCCGCAATAGTATCTAGTAGTAGTTGACGGAATCTATTTAAGATTATCGTCATCTGTGTATAACAATAAGAATAACTCCTTATTTCATGAGACACTTCCCATAACCAGTAAACAATTTGTGTTACTATATTTTCGTCTATACGTGTTTCGTTGCCTGTTTGTAACTCAATCACAGAAAAGTTTTGTATGTACATATTGATAGTAATTCCTTTGACCTGATTCTTGGACGGATTTGACAGTCACCGGCATAATGGAACAGTTCATGATTGGATTACACTATTTTTTTGTCGTTGCCTAAGAAATTGGGTCATGAAACTGCTGATATATGTATTGTTGATACTTGTATAATACAAATGGTCCTTGTATTTGTTGTTGCAGTGGATTATTGTGTTTATGAAGTTTAGATTTATCAATAATGTATCATTATCACATCAGCCACAAGACGTGTAATGCTTCTGTGCTAAACATAGGCATCCTTCAATGGCTCCTAAATCGGCTTGATGGGATCGACCTGTACCCAGCGGCATCCTGTAACCATTCGGTAACTAAACTAAATTACGTTAAAGTTGTATAAACTAATTAACTATATAATTAAAAATGAATTTTCGTTCGTTAGTCGTGCCAAAACTCGCGAACAGCTGCACCGATTTGGGTATTTTTGCTTTTGAAATGTTCGCGGAAGTCCAGGGAAGGCTTAAAAGGTGAGAATAAAATTTTTAGGCGCTATGAAGTTTTCCGGGTCACCAAGTATACTTACAATTCCCTTAAAATACACACTTTGCCTGACACACACGCATCAAAACTGAACCCATCGTGCTCGTTTATTATGCTTTTTTTAAGGGAGAAAATCATCCAATGACTTCTCCCGCCTGGGTGAGGCGGGAAGGAGTGTCAGACTCTTACTGACTAAAAACGACCTCTTTCCTACTCCTGCACTTTAAGCTGGAGCCCCGGTAACCTGTTAAGTTCTCTGCGGCTCGTTTATGATGCTTACGACTATGAAATCAGTACCTATATAATGTCAAAATAAATTCCATAACAAATATAAAAATCTAAATTGTAAAATGAAATCAATATTTTGTAATACATTTTCTATCCAATCAATACATTACCGACTCTTGCGCAAGCTTTATCACGCATATGCGCTTGAGTGGGTCGCGCCTGCGCGTTACACTTTGATGATAACTACAATAACCCTTTCCTAACCTATTATGACACCCTTCTTATGTCGCACGTGCGTGGCTAAACAATGCACACGTATATTCAACTTTATTACGTAAGAAATAAGTGTCAAAATACCGGGCTAGTGCTTCTTAAAGGAAATGTATGATTCTACGCAGTATAAAATGATAGTGTAATCTATTTTGAGTCTTACACAAGTCTGAATAAAGTCGTAATTTATAATTTTTATCTTAGAATTAATTCGATGCAAGTAATATTTGTTATGAATAGCATAAAAGACGAAAAACTTATTACTTGCGCAGCTTTAATGGCTTTAACGAATCATTTTTAACTTAATTTTCTATGCGTTACAGCTCATTATTCATTGACATCACAACCATTATGCAAACTGAATCATATTGCGCCCTATTGTGTAGCATGTAAGGTATATAATTGTGTGGCAGTATGGAGATGCGTACACGCATATGTTCCCCTCGCAACACATGTTTGTTTGTCACTAAGTTTGTAACGATGCGGGCGATGCCCGGCTGCTGTGCTAGTATCGTCAGTTACACAAATGTAATGACTGGTTTAAAATATGTATTCAACATTAATAACAATTTTTTTACTGCTCAATTTTTTATACCCGGTCCAAGACTCAAGTCTTTAGCGTACCGTCTGTGTTGATAAACAAACTGTAACAGTACTCTATGGACATCTACATCAACAGAGGTGTACATAGTGAAGTATCCTCTTAAACTTAAGATCCTCTAAAAAACTGGACTAGGTAAGGGGTCTTGGGTTCAAACTTGTCTTGGGGTCTTGTGTCCTGGGTCGGGCAAAGTATTACTAGGATTTTTAAACAAAAATATCTCAGTAGTAGCATGGAGTCTGATATTGTGTCAGGTATATAGCAATAGGCTCATCCCCAATTACATAGGACTCGTAACACAGAAATTTAAAAATGGGTGTTACATTGTACAGTGGCATTAAGTGCAGTACTTCAGGCAGAGGTACACATACCTCTGCCTACCCCTTCGGGGATGAAAAGGCCGTGATGTTATGTTATGTTACACAAAGATCACAGGCTCCATACTACTGTTACAAAAAATAATAAAAAATATTGATACCTCACTAAATATTGTAGTTGATGACTGTACAGATCTATTTTCTGCAGACTCGGGTGGTCTCCAGGGGCAACCGAGTTTGTTCTGCGTCTCTTTTATTAGGCAATAAAAGTTTAACCCCAAGTTTTTACAAAACAAGACCATACTATCAACATTGTGTACTGTTGATTTTATAGGCGTTTAGTTTTAAGAGCAGTATTTTATTTTTGGAGTTATGGACCTTATGCAGTTTTTTGGTTTTAAGTAATGCTTTTGTAGGTGACTTAGAGCCGATTTTTCAATCAGTACAATAAAATTGATATTTGACAGTTTTTAATATGGGAGAATTGTCAAATATACAAAGTAATTCCTCAGATAAAATTTAATTGGCGTTGCGTTGGAAAAATCGACGCTTCAACTTATATCTGGATTAACCAAAAATAATGAATTAAAATATGAATGAAAAAATTAAATGAATTGAAATACATGAATATACTGAGAAAACCTCTACTAGTTAGAGTTAATGTCTAAATGTAAAAGTAAATGTTAAGTTGTATGTTGTATATAGCTATTATAAAAAAATATATCTTGATTGATGATGAATATTTTCGGTTTATATTATATATATTCTATTTTTATATTAACCATCAAAAGTGGAATATTGGTAATAGCCTCTATTATGATTCTCTTATCAAGTTAGATAAATTTTTAATTTCACAAAGTTAGTGATTTTATTCAATAGCCTAAAGTAGTAAGTATTCTTAAATCGTTCTTATAACAAACTTCGATTTATAAAAGTAAGCATTTACTTTCAGGGACCAAAAAGATTTTCTAATTGTACCAAGGACCAGAAGAAAGTCTTTCTAACAAGCCTGATGTTACTTGACTAATTTAGTTCAAACAAATATACTGAACCATAAAAATACATAGGCTTCAAAGTCTCGAAATTCAGTATTTAGGTACTAAAATAGTACATCTTATGGCTATAATTATAGCAGACCAGGTTGGACTGTAATTTAGTTGGAACAGGTGAACTAATTGCCATGTGCTGCTATCATAGATTGGATATGGTCACACAGGCTGTATGCTCCAAAAGGATAATTACAATTTAATTATTAAGGTGCAAAATTAAGCAAATATTCTGGTATGTGGCTTTTTCGTTTTTAGTGAGGTATATTGATTTTGGTGATTTTGGTTCGGCTTTTTATTAGCTATCTACATTTTATCTAGTGAAATCATCTTCGTTTTAAACATTCTCAAGCAGATAAACAAGTACCTATAACACAGCCAGTTTACCAACTAGTGTTAGTCCTTGGTTAATACACATGACATGTGTATCCGTGGGTGGCGCTGATCGCTTACCATCAGGTGATCAGCCTGCTCGTTTGCCTCCTATTCCATAGAAAAATACATCACCTAACCTGATATATCACTAAACCTGATACATATACAGATTCGATGTTATTACTTAAAACCTAATAATACTCCGCTGAACGAACTCCAAGCAAGCAGGTGGATCACCTGATGCTAAATAATCGGCGCTGCCCATGGACACCTGGAACACCAGATGCGTTACAATTGCGTTATCAGCCTTTTGGGAATTGTTTGGGATTCAGGAATTGGGGAGATCAATGAAGGGGGTAACTGGGCCTCGGGTAAACTCACTCACACGACGATATCGATTTTCTGTGAAGCCGTGGTATCACTCCGGTCGAGCCGGCCCATTCGTGCCGAATCATGGCTTGCCCACACTTGATTCAACTAAATATATCAAGTTTAGAAATCAAATACTTAGATCAGTTGAACTAATGACTTACAAGACATTATCATACAGATGGCAAGTGGATCACAACAAAGGAAGCTGATCAGCATCAGATAATCATCGAGTAGGTAATACATTAGCAGTATGTGGCCAGTGCGCATACCTGACCTGATGACTGGCGCCGGCGGCTGGTGCAGAGTGCAGGGAAGTGGGAAAAGGTTCAGTTTGTATAATACTTAGATCCTGTGGCAACGTGTGTCAAAATCGAATTAGCGACATGTTTTGTAACAGTTGTCAGCCCAGCTTTAACATTAAACTGTCAAACACTAAGCGGTCACCGGTGACTTCAACCTATTGTTCTACCTCTATAATTGTGTCTATAATGACGGTACTCGACGAGTTAATCGTGCTATTTTATGAGCTAAGATGGTTTGAGCATGTCTGTTTTTCACCAGAAGGCGATGGACGTTGTAACTCGACAAGTATCAAATCACGTTAGGTTATAATAGAAAGATTACCATTATCAGAAGGGACAAAGTGTTTACCAAAGTGTTTTTTAGATTCAACCAAAAATCAACTACCAAAAATTCTCTGATGTTGCAAGAGCGGCGGTTATCGGTAACCATCAAGATGTTCAGTCAGCTCCTAAAAATACTCCTAAATTGTGGTACTTCTCCATAATTCCTGTATACTAACATCCGCTGTGACCCACAAGTTGACACGGCTGTCCATATAAAGAGTCATTGCTGGTTTATTAATAGCTTCACCTCAGGACCGATTACTGAATGATCTCTGTACTGGAGGAGTTACGCTAAAATTATTCGCTAATTACATTCTTGTACACAGAGACATGCATTCAGGTCTGACGGATGCAACGGATGTGGATGAAGATAAATTTAAAGATAGTATTGTGAGGACGTTTGAGTGTTGTTTTAAATTGAATGAAATACAGAGAGAGGGTAGAATGAGTATAGATAGATTAGATAAAAGTGAGGTAGGATAGGTAGATGTAAGTAGAATAGAGAAGATGACGATTCGTAAAGCTCTTGGACCAGAAACGCAGGACACAGGAAAAATTTAAGTGTGGAATAACGTTACTAAACAAAAGACATGAGAATTACATTACGTCGTGTGAGAGTCGTCTACTAATATAATGTGTCACACGTCAAAAAGACGATGGAGTAGGACATTTTTGAACACCAAAAAGACACCGCAATTAAATAACTAAATTACAATTTCAAAATAAACTCCACAACTCAACTAATTAAATATAACAACGCAGAACGTTACTTAGATAGCGTGTGACACACGGAAGGTCAGAGCGGCGAGCTGCCTTGACCCAGGACCGGCGCGCGCAGGCATCCTACCCGCCCGTGACTCACGCGCACGCAATGTCGAACTCGCAATGTCGCACAATATGAACGCACTTGACACTACAATCGCGAAGTGGCTCTTATCAGACCTGTATTTTATGAGGAGTTAAGAGTAAAAATATATTTTAAACTTGTTGTTTGCAAGTCTATGTGCACTGGATAATGTGAGTTTTGGGGTTTTTAATATAAAGGAAACAGAAGTAGCTTATCCAAATCAAGAATGATTTAGGACAGTTCTGGCGCTCATACGTAATCTGAACCATAAGCTGAGCACAAGGCAATTAACTTAAACAAAATTGGGTACTTTTCTTTCTAAAAAATAATTATTTCGACTGCTCAATACATTACAATATGAAAAATAATCACATCACACCTTTTATTATTTTTCCAGCAAATTTTAAGATGCCGTTTGACACTAAATAACTGTGACGTTAGTGACGTCACAGTTATACAGTACACAATATATTACCTACAAAATTCATAGAAGAATGTCGTTTGTCAAAAACGTATTGAAGTAACTAATTAGGTATCTACAGGAAATATAATAATCTTCAGGGATCTTTAGTGTGATTCACAAAAGAAATACTATGTCTAATCGATTCTAAGTTAGCTTCTTCCTCAGAAGCCGAAACAATAACATAACAACATAACATCACGCCGTTTATCCCGGAAGGGGTAGACATTTTTTTTTTTTTTAAGGGGGGAAAATCATCGAATGACTGCTCCCGCCTGGGTGAGGCGGAAGGGAGAGTCAGACTCTTACTGACTAAAAACCACCCCGTTCCTTCTCCTGCACGTCGAGCCGGGAGCCCCGGTTACCCGTTAGGTTCTCCGCGACTCCGAATCGGCATCGGCCCTATTGGGCCCCATCTGTGGTGGTCTGATGGCTCTTTGAGGCGCGCGCGGAACGCGACGCGCCGTACGCTCGGGTCTGTTTCTGGTCGGACGGGGAGCCACCCATGCTTGCCGTCCGCAGGCCCGCGCTTACGGTGGCCGGAGATCGTCTCGCGATCCCCGACGCCCGGTGTGTCCTTCGCGATGGCTGGGTTGCGAGGAGGCAGCGCTTAGCTGCCTCACGCGTCCCGCCTCCTCCTTAGCTAGCATGACTGCTTCGCAAAAGGAGGAGACGGCATCCCAATCCCCCTCGCTCCGCATCATGGCCCGCACTAGGCCCGGACGCGAGAGGTTGCCATCGCCGATCACTTCCCTGAGGGCACGGCGGTGCTCAGCCCACGCAGGGCATTCTCCCACTGTGTGTTCCACCGTGTCCTCAGGGCGGCCCTCGCAGTGATGACACCCGGGCGTTTCCTCCCGCCCCATCAGACACAGGTACCTCCCGAAACTTCCATGTCCGGTGAGGACCTGCGTCAGGCGGTAGGTGAGGACGCCGTAGCGTCTCTCAAGCCACTCCTCAAAGAGGGGACTTACCGCTGCAATGGCAGCGAGCCCAGCCCCCGGTTGCGACAGTCGTTACTGCCATTCCGCCATAAGATCGCGCCGGAGCTCATCCCGCCACGCACTTATCTGGCGCGGCAGCGGAGTTTCGCCCCGGCGACGTGCCTCCGCGCGCATGTTATACACGCGCGCGAGCACCTTCGCCTCCAGATCCCACGGCGGTAATCCGGCAAGGAGGTTCGCCGACTCCCCGGAGATCGTGCGGTATCCGCGGATCATTCGGATCGCCATGACCCTCTGTGACATGAGCAGCGTCCGAGCAGGACGCCGCAACAAGTTCGGCGCCCAAACAGGGGCGCCGTAGAGGGCCATGGACCGCACGACCCCGGCGTATAACCTCCGGCAGGAGGCGTTTGGCCCCCCGAAGGGGTGAAGGGGTAGGCATAGGTGCATATTATGCCACTATACAATGTAACTCCCACTTTTCACTATTTATGATATGAGTCTCATGTAATAGGGGGTGAGCCTATTGCCATATACCGGGCAACTTTTTAAAAACCCAGTAATACTTTGCCCGACTCGAGAATCGAACCCAAGACCCCTTGCCCGGTAGTCGCACTTGCGACCACTCGGCCAACGAGGCAGTCTAAAAAAAATTGCGTTTATAAAAACTCACACTCCTGTATCTATCTGTAAGTTTATTGATGGCTAACCTACCTACGTAATACTTCACCTCGACCCATTTCTTATAGGAAAACGAACACTGAAACGTATTTACCTAAGAAAACATTATTTATGACAAAGTATCCCAGGGAATCCTTCAAAACACAAATAGCAAGATTTCTAAAACTGGACATGAATGAATTTACGTAACTATGTATTTAAAGAAATTCTTTAGAAGAGGTGTGATAAGTCAAAATTATAATAAAAATTAACAAGAACTGACTGAACTGAATAAAATGACTTATAGTTATCCTGTATACATAATTACATAAGCGTCATAGCATAGACAGTTACATTTTGAGACAAATAGAAATATAACTAAAACGTCTAACGCTAAAAATGAAATTTCAATAACAACCAGTACGTGAATATACGAGAGGCATTGTTGAGTGCCAATCTGAATTGTAAGTTAAATGAATAATGCTATAGTTCAAAATCAAATGATGACAAGTTTTACTGTGGAGTTTGGTAATGTATATACTTAGATGGTCATCATTGTTTTACGTAGAAACTCGAAACTCAAAATTACTATGAATCAAAATATTTTCAACTAGCGACCCGCCCCGACTTCGCACGGGTGCAATATGCATGTATTACGCATATAAACCTTCCTTAACAATGACTGTATCTATTAAAAAAAACTGCATCAAAATCCGTTGCGTAGTCTTAAAGATCTAAGCATACATAGGGACAGACAGACGGCCGATAGCGACTTTGTAAATACTATGTAGTGATTACTCCGCGGCTTCGTCCGCGTATAATATGAATTTTAGGACATAACCATTTTTGTGTTTCACTGTTCCAAAATAAAAGTACCCTATGTTACTTCTTAGTACATCAACTAACTGCCAACAAGTTCTGTCAAAATCGGTCTAGCCATTCCAGAGATTAGTCACTTTTCACTATTTATGTTATGAGTCCCATATAATAGGGGGTGAGCATATTGCCATATGCCGGGCACAATTCCAACCTCCGTGCTACGACTGCGAATTTTTCAAAAACCCAGTAATACTTTGCCTGACTTAGGAACCGAACCCGAGACCCCTTGCCCGTATAAAAACTAATCCATATTTTTAACGTCTTTAACTCTTAAATCACCTACTCGAAAAAATTATCACCAACAATAACACAATAAAAAAAAATAACTCAAATCTTTACTAATCACCTGTTAACATATAACACCTCAAATCGTATTACCCACGTGGTGTCCCTTTCCCCCTTCCCCCTCCACTCTATCCACTTGACTCGACCTAGATTAGTGAATTGTTTACAGTAATCCAATAGATTAAGTCTAACTGTAAGCAGTAAGTACTGTCCACTGTGACTCACGGGCCCCGTGTGTTTCGAGTAATTAGAGTGGAGTGGGTAACAATAGACAATATGAACATGAAAAAGGTCAATTCATGTATTTTATACTTAGAATGTAAGTTTTCACTTTTCACCTTTTATTACTCTTAATACTTTAGGATTATCAATCTGCACAAGCTGCAGAGCTGGTTCCAAAAGGCGTTGTGGTTCCCAAAAGGCGCCCAAAAAAACCTGTTCTTTTTTGACGGGGAAAAATCATGCAATGACTTCTCCCGCCTTGGATTAGGCGAGAGGGATTGTCAGACTCTTACCGACTAAAGCCACCCCGTTCCTACTTAGGATTTCCACGGCTCCGTATCGGGCATCAGCCGTACTAGGCCCGTTCTATGGTAGTCTGATCTGTTTGAGGCGCGCGCGGAACGCGACGCGCTGTACGCACGGGTCTGGTTCTGGCCGGGCGGCAAGCTACCCTTGCTTCATATCGTCCAAAAGAGGCTAGAAGCGTTTCTAAGAGCAATTGAAGTACAGGCCAGCAATACCAATTATATAGATCCAAATTTAGTGAAAAACAGTGTGACAGTGATGCGTACGAATTCTTTGATGCTTTCTTCTTCTTCTTAGTCGATTCCCTCACTGCTGAGGATTGTGACTCCCTCTGATTCTGCTCACTAGATGTCGTCATTTATCTCGTTCCATTGCTTGGTGCATTGCAACATTCATAGGTATCTCCAGTTCCTTGGATATTTGGTCAGACCACCGTATGAGAGTCCGGGCTCTCGGTCTCTTTCCTTCTACCTTACCAGTCACTATGAGGCGTTCCACACTGCCAGCATCTCTGCGGAATGCTTAATGCGGAATTTGATGGTTAACCGACGGAATTTAGTTTTTTCTTTTATCTTTTTTTATTCGCTGTTTTAGTTAATTTTATTTTTTCATAAATTAAATGAATCCTTAGTATAAAAACAGAAACATGTCAATAAAATATGCTAACGGGATTAAAAAAAATTAAGACTTTTGTATATTCTATTTCCAAGCTTATAATCGGGGTATAATCCACATGACCCCACTTCACTAAACAGTGGCTACCAAAAGCGGCTCGCGGTTGACGCGCGACGTGTGCGTAGGAGTCACAGATACATGCCACTGATAACATACTTCTATGTACTTACTTCAATTAGACCCAGTACTGGTAGTGAATTTGGAAACTAAAATGTTTATGTAGTATTTTGTAACCGAAATATAGGTTAATAGTTTTGTAGTTTCGATGTCATAATTGGTAGAAGTAAAAGGACCATTTAATTGTGATGTTTTAACATAACATAACATTACGCCTTTTATCCCCGAAGGAGGAGACAGAGGTGCACATTACGGCACTTAATGCCACTGTACAATGTAAGACCCACTTTTCACTATTTATGTTATGAATCCCATATAATAGTTTTTACAAACCCAGTAATATTTTACCCGAGCTGGGAATCGAACCCGAGACCCCTTGCCCGGCAGTCGCACTTGCGACCACTCCGCCAACGAGGTAGTCACACTATTATTTATTTTATATTTGTTGACGTTTCAAAAGTACCAAATTATAGTTTAATTTTAAAAAAAAATGCTTTTGAGTTTGAGTTTGGTAATACTTGAAGGCTGTAACGATGTAATATATAGTCTAAAAAGTATTCACAATTCTTCGCTTTACTTTTATGAAACAAAGCTACAATCTCAGACTCAGCTCGTTAGGGGGTGAGTGGCCGAGGTGAATGCACGTTAGATATGATAAGATTCGACAGATTCCGCGAAACAGCGGCTTGTATGTGACGGATCACGGACCGGTAGTTACTTGTTACTTGAGGTCTCTTTACATAACAGAATTTTGTATGTTATACTTTGATGGGGATATGTAAAATTGTTAGTGGAAGAAAAAACTCATATATATGCACCAACCATTGTAAGACTAGCCTACTCGTACATCTGCGTTCTTAGCAAAAACTTATGACTTAAATTAATCCAGACTATTATATTTTAAGTTGTATATATTTTCTTTTAGTAATAGTAATTATACATTTTCTTATTAACAAAATTAAATAAATTTTATATTGTACGTATATGTGGGAACACTGCAAAGACACGCTTGACGCATTATACTAATTACACAAATTACTAAAATAAAAAAAACAAAAAAATCTTATAGTCTAAAATGGTGCTCACATATATATCCAGATTATACTTAATTATTTGTTTGTCAAACATCATTCAGTTCCATTTAATAACTCTTTCGTGACAAAGTGACAAAGAAACAATATTAATTAACAACATAAACGTTTTTTGATCCGTCTGATTGTTTGCCTTCTATTCCATAAAAAAATAAGGATAATGTATAGATAAATATAAACTTATTATACAAACAGAATCATATAACTATGTCCAAAACATACAAATGCAAAATTGTTGCAAGATATTAAAGTATAATCTGCACTAATGTCACACAGTCGGCGCCGACGCACCGCCTGTCATTGACCATATGTGCACGCGCCGCTCGTAAACACATTATTTAGTTGTCACTCTACTTACACTCACTTCACGTCGGATTTTGGCGACAGATTACCATGAAGTTGAATAAAACCTTAAGAGCATAATGCTACTTTTACATATTAAAAAAGATACCTACTCTATTTTTTGCAGTCGATTAAAAAAATCTGTTTTACTAATTATACAATATTAGTAAATTCACAACCAAGTCCTTTCCTTGAAGGAAGAGAATTATTTTTAACATCCACTTGTCGAATATCACACTTAGAATAGAATGGAACAGATCAACCAAAAGCGGAAACCTCTCAAAGAAGAAGAGGAAATTTTCGTAACAGGAATCGAATAGAAGACCCTTCCTCACTCACTCACGCTCTCACACACTTCCTTCCTAAAGAACCAAACAACAAAACATGGAAACAGACAAAATTTCACACAAAAAACCAAAACATGGATCGAAGTTCAGCATACCAACATACATGTCAGTTCAATGTCATACTACAGAGTACAGGGGTGTTGTGCATATATCGCGGAAGTGCGCAGGTCAGGGCCCTCCGTTATCTGTGTTTGGGCATCAGCCCTGCGTGACTCACTGCCAATTACTGCACTATGGGCAACAGCCAATGTGTAAACCTTTTTGGGAATAGGAAAAGTATTTTTTTAAATGTTTCTTTTGCAATTTGGAAAAGGTAATGTAGACAGTAGATAACTAGATACTTCTGTTAGATTTTAGATAGTTTTTCTATGGTATAAGTCGGTAATCTAGCCGACGGATCACCTGATGGTAAGCAATCGGGGTCGCTCGTAGACACCTGGAACACCAGAGGCGTTACAAGTGCGTTAGCGGCCTTTTAGAGATTAGGAGTTTGAGGATCGTTGGGAATTCAGGGATTCGGGAGATTGGAAAAAGGAATTGGGTAACATCACTCACACGACGAAACACACACCATAATATCCTCGCTTGGCAGACAAGTTGTAATAGCATTTATAAGTATTACGTCCATCAGATGTCGTGGTGGCCCGGGGGGTTAAGACGCCCGCTGCTCATTTATGAGAGTGGGGGTTTGAAACTTACTAACAGCAGGTACCAATGTGACTTTTTCTGAGTTATATGTACTTTCTAAGATTATCTAGACACCAGTGACAAACGGTGAAAAACATTGTGAGGCAACCTGGGCTGTAAAATTTCTAATTATAAGTTTGAAATTGCCAACCCGCATTGAGCAAGCGTGGTGATTAATGCTCAAACCTTCTTCGCAAGAAGAGGCTAACAACAAGAGAGAAGACTTTTGGTCAGAAGTGGGAATTTAAAGGCTGTCGATAATGATGATGATGAGGTCTATCAGAAACCTATCCTGGCTGCATGGTCCCTATCAAATATGTGGTCTCTTAGCTCTTATAGCAAGAACAGGAATAGTCTATTCGGGCTACCACATGACTATTTAGGGAATATAGTCTACTAACAATAACAATAATAATATTATGATTGAAGGCCGAAACCTTATCAGTGAAGTTCACCTTAATAAGGCTCCACAAATATTACGGAAGGACCTTACTCCGGCCGTTATTAGTTCTTCGCGAGTATGTGCCCATGTTCGGCCAGTGTATGATTCACATCATATAAACTATGTTATTCATTGCTTACATTGCAATGTTCACTAGGTCAAATTATTTTTAGTGTTCAAGCTTTTTATGGTATGGGGTTGATTACTTTTTTATTGTATGTATAAAGGTACTTCCCTCTTTCCGCTTTGCATATAACATAACATCACACCTTTTTATCCCAGGCGTAGGCAGAGGTGCACATTACGGCACTCAACACCACTGTACAGTGTAACACCCACTTTTTACTATTTATGTTATGAGTCCCATGTAATAGGGGGTGAGCCTATTGCCATACACCGCGCACAAATCCAGACTCCGTGCTACAACAGACCATTTTTTTAAACCCAACAAAGTAAAGTATTACCTTGGCCGGCACTGGAATTGGACCCGAGACCCCTTGCCCGGCAATCACACTTGCGACCTCTCGGCCAACGAGGCAGTTATTGAACAGTTCGGCCAAAGAGCTTTGTATAAATATCGTGTGTATTATTATTATTATCTAACTATGTTTGTTCTGTTAATAGATAAGCGATTTTTTTTTATTTGCAGACGTTAGCATGAGCAGACGAGGCTATACAACATTGTTATACAATTGTCAAAGAGAACTTTAACCTTCTTCTAGCAAGAGAGTGAAAAAAGATTTTCTTGCCGAAAATCGAACTAAAACCTCATCATATCATACACTAGCTGTTGCCTACGACTTCGTCCGCGTAGTATATGAATTTTAGAACATAACTTTAAAAAAAGTAGCCTATGTTACTCCTTAGTACATCAGCTAGTCGCGGAGAACCTAATGGGTAACCGGGGCTCCGGCTCGACGTGCAGGAGAAGGAACGGGGTGGTTTTTAGTCAGTAAGAGTCTGACACTCCCTTCCGCCTCACCCAGGCGGGAGCAGTCATTCGATGATTTTCCACCCTTAAAAAAAAAAAAAAAGTACATCAGCTACCAGCCAGTAAAAATCTTTGAAAAACTGGTTCAGCCATTCCAGAGATTAGCCAGTACAAACGGACAGACAATAATAGGTAAAAAAGAATATTTTGGTATGTATAATTATCATATCTAAATTCATATGTATGTAGTAAAAAGCTTTTATTTTAATATTACAAACAGACACTTCAATTTTATTTATCTGTATAGATCTGCAAACAGATCTCACCGACAATAACAAAACAGTCAAATGTCAACATCAGCTATATAACACATCTCTACCTACCCCCTTTTAGAGAGGCATACAAATAAGTGCATCAACGCTCTGTCCATAAAAGGAGAACAGAATGCGCATGATTCATTAACATCGAATGTCATATTCGTCACAAGTGACGTCACAATAAATTCTTTGTAAATCTATAACTTTATAGTAATGGATAAGTTTTCAGAATCGAATTGAGAATAGAAACAAACAATACTGGAATAAGAAGTGTTTCTTGGATTTATTTGGTAATAAGGTTATTTTTGCTAAACCATCTAAGTAACTGCCTCGTTGGCCGAGTGGTCGCAAGTGCGACTGGGCAAGGAGTCTCGGGTTCGATTCCCGGGTCGGGCAAAGTATTACTGGGTTTTTTAAAAATACTGAGTAGTGGCACGGAGTCTGGAATTGTGCCCGGTATATGGCAATAGGCTCACCCCCTATTACATGGGACTCATAACATAAAATAGTGAAAAGTGGTTGTTACATTGTATAGTGGTATAATGTGCACCTCTGCCTACCCCTTCGAGGGTAAAAGGCGTGATGTTATGTGTGTTATGTTATCTAAGTAGTTACCTATAAATTGTGAGGTAAACAAGAACATTTTCCGTGTGGTAGTTTTGCGTGTGGATCAAAGTGGAATACCTTTGTCTATGTATTTATTAACACACTAGCTACTTCTGCGCGGATTCACACGCTCTGCACAGCTCCTTTTGGTCGTAGCGTGATGTTTTATAGCCTATAGCCATCCTCGATAAATGCACTATCCAATACAAAAAGAATAATTCAAATCAGACTTGTAGTTACGGAGATTAGCGCGTTCAAAACAAACAAAAAAACTAACTACATACATAACTTCACGCCTGTCTCCCATGGGGGTAGGCAGAGACTAAGGAACGCCAATTACTACGATTCTTACATACCTCTTTCGCTTCATTAACAGTCATCAATCTTTTCATGCATGCTCGTCGGTTAAGGGTACTTTTAATTTGGCCCTTCTTTAATATATCGCCAATCTGGTCACTATGTCCGTCTAGGGCGCCCTCTACCGACGGCCCCATTCATATCCGCTCTGTGTACTTCTTTCGTTACTCTACTTTCATCCATCCTTTCTACATGTCCAAACCAGATTAACTCTTCTAAAAAAAACTAACTCTTCTGCTTTATATAATAAATATAAGATATAAATAAGATTTGGGAAACCAACAGCTATTTTTTTACTCACTTCACTATGAATTAAAGAAATCAAGGTTCAGCTGCCTGCGCGTCACAGCGAGCTTTGTATTCAATAGGTCAAAAGATACATCTTTACCACAGAATTCTTAAATATATCTGTGATCTTTACAGAGTTTATTGAAATCATTGCTCGCTTGCACGTTAGTTTACTCCTATAGTTGGTTGAGGAAGAAGGTGTCGATATCGGTAAATCTAAATCATTTACGGGGAACATTCAAATGAAGTCTTTGCAATATTTCAGGGCAATCACTGTTATTACATAGTATTTTTAACATAATTATCACTAGCCCTACTATTTTTAAGGATGTCCTGAGAGCTGAATAAGCGATAACGTATTTCTCTGACGAGATCCGTCTCACCGGTCAGCAGCGCTCTCTAATAAGCCATGCTTCGGCACGAATGGGCCGGCTCGACCGGAGTGATACCACGGCCTCACAGAAAACCGACCGTGAGAGTGAGGTTACCGGAGGCCCAATACCTTCCCCTTCCCCAATCTCCCCAATCCCTGAATCCCCAACGATCCTCAAACTCCTAATCCCTAAAAAGCCAGTGACGCACTTGTAACGCCTCTGGTGTTCCAGGTGTCAATGGGCGATGCCGATTGCTTACCATCAGGTGATCCGTCTGCTCGTTTATCGGCATATGCCATAAAAAAAAATGCTAGCTATTTCTCAACCACTGTTCCACACGGCTCTACCCAGTCCCATCTTGATTTTCCTCGTAATTATCAATTTGCATCACAATTGTACAATTCCGTACAAATTGCGATATTCTGCTGGAAATCAGAACGTTTTTGGAAAATATCAAAATGGTATGTTATGCACACGACACGCTGTTTGATGTTAGGGTGACGGTTACGAAAGTGTTTTCTAGGACATGTCCGTTTTCGCTTAAGTTTTAGTCAACTAACTATCACAAAACGTCTCAGAATGTATTTTTTCTTCAAAATTAAATGGAAACGTCACCAGTTCTGTCAGTACCACAAGGAAATCAAATAGCCTGGTAATAATGTTTATAACCTACTTCGTTTAAAACTAGACAATTCCGATTACTTCTACATTATAGTCTTATCAAAGATCTATTGTCCTTGTTATCATGTTGTTAATTTTACCTACACAAAACAACAGGAATTTTTTTTTAAATACTCTATAGTTACCTATAATCACTTAAAAACTTTGTGTCATCTTCATATTTTAATCCTACACTAGAACATGTACTATGGTCCTCCTAGCGAGCTCATCGTATCTCTGCGATCGACACGTGCGGACATGTAAACAAAGCATTATGGATGGAGCGAGGATATTAGGGCGCCCACTATTGCCTCCGATATGGACAAAATGGGCTCATAGTATAAAGAATCAGGCAGAAGGTTCAGTAACGTGGTCATGATGATGGAGTTAATGGAGTTAGATTTTCAATTACGAGTTGAACGGTCACAACGTGGTTTGTTCAAGCCAGGATCTACAGTAGATACAACCATGAAAACACCAGAACACTGAAGTCCGACGCCTTTCAGGAACATTAATAATTGTCTTGATTTCCGCAACGAAATAAATCAGAAGATGTTATAAGAGGAGAAATAAAAAATCTATAGTTTCCACTTCCCTCGGTGAATGCCTGCAGGAGACAAAATGGATTAATTCATTTGTAACGTCTCTGATGTTCCAGGTGACAATGGGCGACACCGATTGTCTACCATCAGGTAGATCACCTGATGGTGATCAAAAAAACTTCAAACACCAACAATTTAAGTGTATAGCACCACGCTTAAAGTAGCTGATATAGACTTCTGCGCCTTGCCTCTGTACTACAAATCGGTGGTGGGCGTCACGATGGCATTCCTGTGGTTTTGCGACATTAGCCCGGTAACTGGCTCCGTGGTACAGATCCTAGCGATACCTACTCTGAGCGAGGACATCTTCATTACTTTAACATTGCTTGGAGCAATCACTGTAACCATTGTTTGGGTGATGTACACACAAATGTGTGTGTTTGATGGTGATATTCTCCGGTACTTACTAACTGGACTTGAATGTAAGGAATGAATGAGGTATCTTTACTCTCTTTAGTCTTTGAAGAGAAAGTTCTATCAACACTATTTTGCAATGGCAATATAATGATAAATTTTAGAATATGGAACAATTACATTCACGGTATTAACAGTGATTTAATTAGAAACGTTTCAAAGAAGGTAGTGAAGAGTAATCACGAAAAACCAAAAAATAGTACAACTCTGTTCAGTGCCTTTGGCCAAACGCCACTTTAGCGCTTGTCTACAGAGAAAGTAGAAAACGAAATGTATGGGGATGACACTGACAAGTGTCAAAATTTACGTCAATTCCATATAATTTGGTTTTCTATTCTACAAGTAGACCAGCGCTAAATGGCATTTGGCTAAAGCTGCTGGACTCTTAACAAAATTGTGGTAGATTTTGAAATTTATTGACTCAGTTTAGTCTCCAGTCGCGTAATTACAGGGTGGCAAGTCGGCAAAACCAGCCCCCAGCTGGAAGGCACTCCGTTCAGAGGTTTTCATCTGAACTTCTCTGTTTTTTATTGGGAACTGAGGCCCATCCGATGAATTTGCCACGGGCCCCGACACCACTGCTACTCTCTCTACTAGATCTAGTTTAAAAATCTGTTTGTACAACAATTGGAAGCTTAATAACGCAAATAAAATTAACTTTATACAACGCACGTGCTATAAATAAACATAATAATTTATAAACAATTAGTTAAATATCCAATGAGGAAGTGTTTACACTAGACGCGACGCGTGTCTGTCTGTGCGACGCACTATTAATTATATTGTCAGTGTTATGCTGAATAGTAACGAAGATTATAAATATTGTTTTCGTTATTTTCGATAAAATTTTGATGTGCTTTTGAACTCACCCACAGGGTACTCACACACAGGACTATAGTTTCAAGATAAATTTCAAATGAAGCTCTTACCTGAAAAAAAAAAGATATATTAAATAAATAAAACGTAACGAAAAATATGAAAGGTTATCCCTATTACACGGTTTGGTGTCATTTCAAAAAATATACTTGTATTATTCACGTCGATCGATAGTCGACTATAGGCCTCCATTTCAGTAGTTTGTGTGCAGGAGTAGAAACGGGGTGGTTTTTAGTCAGTAAGAGTCTGACACTCCCTCTCTTACTTACTCGGGCGAAAGAAGTCATTGGATGAATTTCCCCCTCAAAAAAGGGTAGTTGGAGTTGTTTAAATAGTTCAGGATTATTATAATCCGGATTAGCATAAAGTAATGCTAAATACTTCAGTAAAACTATAATAGAATGGCTAATTAGGACATAACACCATCGTTCTCCACAAAGGGTGTATCACCCACTCTATATAGTTTTTGCGCGTCGCCGCCCGACACCCACGTCGCAATCCAAACTACCAACTCTATGTAAGTACTAATGGACTTGTACGCAATTATCTGCTTGCTTCGTTTTTGGATAACTTCGTTTTTTGTTGCTAAACATTGTTTTTTTTTGCTAGCTTTTCGACATGTTCAGTTTTTGTATTTGGTCTTTTTTTTGTTGTAAAGCCTATACTGCTTTTATACTTTGTTTGTGCATCGCTATTTATTCTGAAAATATCATAAAAACTGCCTTGTTGGCCGAGTGGTCGCAAGTGCGACTTCCAGCGGCAAGGGATCTTTCGTTTTCCGGGTCGGACAAAGTATTACTGTGTTCTGAAAAACTCTCAGTAGTAGCACGGCGGCGTCTAGAATTATGCCCGGTATATGGCAATAGGCTCACTCCCTGTTACATGGGACTTATAACATACCCAAATAGTGAAAAGTGGGTGTTACATTGTACAGTGGCATTAAGTGCCGTAATGTGCACCTCTGCCTACCCCTTCTGTGATAAATGGCGTGATGTTATGTTATCATAACCATAGACCAGTTGCCCCGTCTTGATCTTCTCTTGATTACGTAATATCGTAACGTCTTTATAACATGGTTTTTTAATTGACTGACTTGATTAAAAATTTATAAGACAAGCAGAATAATGATTGGTACATATTGTTATAAGATTTCATTGCATTAGAAAATCTATTTATTGGTCATTTTTCAAACAGTGCGCATCAACTCTTCTTATCTTAGGAATCGGTACATGAATCACGATAAAAACAAATCTGTCACTGAGTTAAATGCAATCTTCCTTTGTTAAATTCATTCTGGAAGCTCCAGAATGCAAGTTCTATTGTCTCATGATAAATCTAAAAGAAAAATCCCAGCGTCAGACATTGTGCAATCAAAAATTAGAATTGAATTTATATTTCTTTATTTAGAAGTCGACTTGTACCTGGATCTATTAAAAAAAACTAATATAATTTATATTTCAGTGTTGGTGATCTGAATCACTATTGCATGGAAAGTCCTAGAAAAATTTTGACTACATAGTCAAAATCTTCACACAGATATCTGTGTGGCGTCAATCGAATTTGAAAAGTGACAATCGTATTGCGAGTTATTTATTAAACATACGTATATCAAAACCACCAATAATATCTTACTGCTTGACAGAATCCGGAGACTTTCAGCTATGTCAAACTTACTACAATATCACCATTCCAATTGATTCCCTGCAATTGCAATTTAATTGAAAACAAAATATCATAATTTTTACTAAAATGTAGATTTTCAAAAATTATAACCACTTAATTCGAAATATCGCTAAACAACTACCAAATACCCAAACAATATAGCTACCCAGTCAACCAACAACTTTTAAAAATCGATAAACACCGCCACAACACAAGAGACAATACTTAAAAAACTGAATGCATTAAAAAGAAATAATGACCTCTCAACAATTCGAAAACCATAAACAAAATCACTGCAATCAGAGATTTAACAAAACAAGCAAACATACAGACAGACAAACGGAGATTTAATTGGAACAATACAAAGCGTACCAGTGTCCCATTCATTAGGATGCGACGCCGACGCGGCGGCCCATACATCCTCATACAACTGCATACTTTACCACTTAGCTTGTATCAGTACTAAATTGTATGAATTGTATGATAAAGCTGATGTAAACAAATGAGATCATGCAGTTTTCTTGGTGTTAATGGAAGGAATTCATTAAATACCTCTATATGACACGCCTTTTGTTTCTTGAATGGGTCAACCCTTTGAAGTACACATCATGTTAAATTAGCAGTCAATTTTTACCCCCTTGAAGTACAGAAGCAAGTCTATTACCACACATTAGGGATACATCCAAACTCCGTGCCATTGAGAAAAAAACGAAAATCGACAATCTGACTTTCTGATAATGAAAGAAAAGACACAGGAAAAAAAGAAATTGACACTTACTTGGTTCAAAATCTGACTGGACTGAAATTAGGAAATGCACCAAGATAGCAAGTCTATGATAAGTAAATAGTATCTTTTACAACCTCGAAGTATATGCAATAATAGTAACAAATGCAGGTACTACAAATCGCCACCTACCATACTTTAATGTCATGTTAACATACTCAGTACTTTCAGGAATTTCAGGGTCAATAATATCATCATCGGAATGTCAGTGTCATCGATAAGTCTACATGGGAACTGGATGCATCCTGACTGCATACAATTAGGGTAATTGATACCTCTCACTCATGTCCAGTAAACAGATGAGATCATGGTGTAAGTTTCTCCTTGTTAGCAGGAGATTAATGAACCTTATCAATGATGTTTTGGTTATTTTTTGAAGTAAATGGTTTGTATTTTTTGACGTTAGTTCAACACAACTGCTTTGCCTCTTACATGTAAGTAATCTTGTCTAGAAAAGACAGTCTTGAGCTGATGATGATGAGGTCGATAATGCACACGTTATTTTACTCCAGTAATCCTTTTTCAAAATTCGTCAAATACATTTGCATTTGACGAATTTGATTGCATACGAAGTAACGCTTTTAAAAAACTACAATTTGTGTCTGGCTTTTTACACGACTTTAGGATAAGTAGTACAAATATTTAAAATATAGAAAAAAACCGACTTCGAAAACCAAAACCTAAAAACAAGCATAAGGTAAAAACTAAATAACAAAAATAACTATTATTAGTCATATGTACTTATAGGTTACCCACCCACTGATAGGTGAGAAGTCGGTAAACAAAAAAATAATCATCAAAATCCGTCCACAAACGCCGGAGTAATCGAAGTAACATACACACAAAAAAAAACATACAGCCCAATTGAGAACCTCCTCCTTTTTTGGGAAGTCGGTTAAAAATCCTTAAACTCCTTGTTAATATCCTTATTTGGTATTTATATGTGGAAACTGACGACATTAGGCGTAGGCGTCCTCCTTTGACGACGCAGACCAAACAGCGGCTATCTACTAGTTTCTACATGAACTTCAGAAAATTAAAATGCCGTAACTTATATTCCCATTACAAATGCAGAAACCTAACTAATCGGAATGCATTCGTATAAATCTGTCTGTTAATTACAGTTGATTGTCAATTAGTCGTCTATGCGTGCGCGCAGCACGTGATCTATCAGCCAACTGCTTCATTACTTCATTAAAACGTTCCTTAGAGCAGTATTAATATATGTTCATTGTTATGTGTTTAATCTTATGTGTATTCTGGTCTTAATGTCAAGGTCAAAAGTCAAAATGTTTGTTTTAAAGGTGCTTTTGAAAGTCATGGTTGTGATGGTGGATGTCTGTCAAAGGGAAGGATGATCAAAGAACAGTTAGATAGATTGTCTGAGGAATAGTTTGAAAGAAATGAGAGTTTGTTATGTATTGACAACGATTGTGTGGAACAAGGGGAGGTTGAGAAAATCACAATTTTTTTATGGGTTAAGCCGATAAACAAGCAAACGGATCACCTGATTGTAAGCAATCGGCGTCGCCCATGGACACCTGGAACACCAGAGCCGTTACAAGTGCGTCACCGGCCTTTTGAGGATTAGGAATTTGAGGATTGTGGGGGATTCGGGGATTTGGGTAATAGGGCCTCCGGGAACCTCACTCACACGACGAGACACAACGCAAGCGTTGTTTTCTGCTCGTTGGTGGTATCACTCCGGTCGAGCCGGCCCATTCGTGCCGAAGCATGGCTATCCCCTATTTAAACCGCATGGCGCCACGTGTCTATAATCACCTACCCAAGTCTGTACTGGAGATTTCAGATATAAATATATTTTAAAAAAAAATCAAAGCCCTATTAGTGCCAAAAGCATATTAGAGGTACACTGTCAACGAGTATTTGCAGGACAAGTTAATGTAAAATATCACTATTTTTTTATTAAGTAAATTTCTATATCTTGTAAGTTTTGCATGCATTTGATAGGATATGTAAACCAATCGGTGTGGAATCCGACACATTTTTAGACATTGTCCTTTGTATGAAATTTTATTTAATATAATTCATGACATTTTATTTGACAAATACATTTATTGACATTAAATTTTAATTAAATTGGTGACATTATATTTTGAATTCACATAAATTACAATAATTGTGTTGAAAGTTTGAATTTTGAAGGTACTTGATTTTTTTCCAAATAACATTGTAAAACTGTAATTTTTGTAATTTGCATGCCTCAAGGCGTAATATGGTCGGAACTGTATCTACTTATCTGCTAACAACTTAATTTACCCATATTAGCAAATAAATGATTTGATTTGATTTGATTTGAAACATAAGTAGACGAAAAATGGATATCTGTTAGTTGGGCAAAACCCATAAGTTCTAAAGAACGAAATAAGGAGTATTTCTTATTGAACGAACAGAAATACTGACTATTTGAAGACCGATTCAAAAATATTTATTTAATAGAACTTCTTGTTTATGGCTTCTTAAGAGGTCGATGCTGTTTACACTTAGACACGAGTCTAGATACGTATAGATAACCTGTATAATTATTACCTATTTACGTAGGTACCTAGTTAGGTACACACCGGTGCAATACGAGCAGGGAATGGCATTACAGTAATATTTACATAAGTCACCGTGTTATCTGACTGATGACTGGCCAGGAATGTACTGCGGCGCACACAAACCGTACTGCATGGAGAGTAATGTTAATAAAATAAGAAGAATTTCTGAGAAGTGTCTTTTTTATTACGAATACATAATTACAATAGAACTAAAAACAAACTTTCATTTCAATATGCCCAGAAATGGTACGAGAAGATTAGTTCGTTAATGGTATATTTATTTCAACAAGAATAAGTAAATAGGTTGCTTACGGGACGACGTGCTCCATAGTAGACCGCTTCAACGCGTACCACCAGGCGAGATAGTGGTCAAACGTCCGCACATCAAATATAAAAAAGAAGCTGCTAATCTCAGCTTAGGAAAATCAAATAACAACAACCCGTTCACTGTTAGACTATGGCACCCTATTAAGTGAAGACAGGAATTGCCATATCCACCTTCAAGAGGATTATTAGAGATCGTAGTATAGCATCAGTTATCGCACACCTAACAACCATGGCTCCAGCACGGCTCCAACCCAGCAATTAACTTGTCATTGAAATATAAACTTTAAATCGTATGTCGTATGTCAAATTTCGTAACATTAATATAAAGCGGTTACAACCTTTTTGTATTGTTTCCAACCTTATAAACGCAGTACCGGAGCCGTGGTTGAGCCGTACCGGAGCCGTGCCTATTAGGTGTACAATGAACTTAAAAAATACAGGATTATCAAAAAGTTATACTGTCCAATCCTTGTCGAACATGTTATCAATAATTCCTTTTTCAAACATATTCTTCTCTGCCGTCTACCCGCTAATATAAAACGCAATTTTTTTTAAATAAAACATTCAATTATGTCCCCACCTGTACCAGTCCAACATACCCACAATATACACACATACAGGTACCACAGACTAAATATAATCACAGATAAGCCATCGATCCATCTACTGACCACGATTGTACCGCGCCAGATCGTCATATTAAAGTCAGTGAAGTTACTGGCCACTGGGTCTGGGTGAAATAATGTACAGACACATTGTACCAGTTTGTGACCAGTTTCATTACATTGTTTAAGTCAGGAATTTCTATAGATTACATAATGAAGGTATGTAATCTAGGCGTAATAATGTATCTAATAGTTTAAAGTGTGGACTAGACTGGAATTGTATATTAGATTTCAAATAATAATCTAATATATTTAGACGAAATATGGTCATTTTTGTGAGTTATTTTTCACAGTAAATGTACTTGCATTTAACTAAGACATTCTGGACATATAGAAATTTTATAGCCACAGGAAAATCCCGTAAAGTCGCCAAGGAAGCTCCATGAATCAGTTTTTGACAACCAGTAGTTTCGACTTTGTTGTCTTACCAGGCACTCAGTATTAGAACTATCGGAAGAAGCCCAATTATCCCCCCCTTCTCAATCTCCCCAACCCCCGAATCTCCAAAACCCTCAAATGCCTAATCCCCAAAAGTTCAGCCCCGCACTTGTAACGCCTCTGGAGTCTCGGGGGTCCATGGGCGACGCCGATGGCTCACCAATCTGTTTGCTCGTTTACGGGCTTATTCCATACAATTTTTTAGGTGTCTGACCGTGCTTCGTCACGAATGGGCCGGCTCGACAGGAATGACACCACTGCCTCACAAAACCGAAACCGACGTGAAACAATACTTGTGTTTCGTCGTGTGAATGAGGTTACTGGAGACCCCCCCCCCCATTTTTAAAGGTAGGTGCATAACTATATGTAGAATAACTATTCAACTATAACTAAAGAAGTAAAGACACCGCTTGGTACAATGAAACCAAGAAATTCCTAGTTTTCTTTGTCACCCACCCTATTATTATTACCTACCCAGTTGTTTTCCTTGAATTCAGTGTTCCACTATGAACTGTATAAGTTTTCAACTGAACAATGAGTCACAATGAAATTCTTAAAGATATATATTGTACTATGTATTGTATGCCACCTTTGTTATGCTAGGAATGTATGAACAATGTGTGTTTATTAACTTTTATCTTGCACAATCTACAATGATATTATAAAGAGGAAAGATGTTATTGTGTGTGCATGAATAGGCTCTAAAAGTACCTAATAGATCTATTGAAGATTTGTTTTACCGTCGGAAAGTTTATAGAAAGTAACTAGAGAGATTATAGGGTTCGTGGTGGTGGTGATGGTGGTGGAGGTTTAACTCGTCGAGTACCGTCATTATAGACAAAATTATAGAACAATAGTTTGCGGTCACCGGTGACCGCTCGGTGTTTGACAGTTTAAGCCTACCAACGGCAAGTACCAATGTGACCTTTTCCGAGTTATATGTACTTTCTAAGAATATCTAGACACCACTGACAAACGGTGAAGTAAAACATCGTGTGGAAACCTGGGCTTATAATTCCTAATTATAAGTTTGTAATCGCCAACCCGCATTAAGGCATTGGCTGCCAATAAAAAACTGTTGAAGGCAAATCCTCCGCTAATGTCGGTCACCGGTGACTGCCATGGCGTTTAACGTGTTAAGCAAGCGTGGTGATTAATGATCAAACCTTCTCCGTGTGAGAAGAGGCTTTGCTCAGCAGTGGGCACTTATCGGCTGTTGATGATGATGATGATGAACTAGAGATACTTTCTACTCCGATATTTCTGACGGATTGAGACCTACTCGCAAGAAGATCTATTTTCTAGAAAAGCAGTCAAATCAAATGAAATCAAATCATTTATTTGCATAAGTAGATGTTTACAAATAGGTTGTTACAGTCTACGTTTCTGATCCAAAAATCTTGATCTTGCACTTACGGTCCTTCAAGTAATGAGGCAACCAAATACCCACATAATTCCAACTACTGCGGAAAGTATTATACTCGTACAACTTAACAGTACGTTCAATATTCTTGGAAATACAAATTCTTAGAAGATTAAAACAATCCGCTACTACTGAATAAACTCAAAAGGAATACTGATCACCTATATGTAGGAAATCATTTGTTTTTGCTTTATATTCCGTTTGCAAAAGGTGGAAAATAACTTGGAAGAATCCTCATTAAGTTTAGTATTATAAAATATTAGTTTGTATAATCTTAATTGATGTAATCTCATTACTTGCTAAGACAGATGTGATGCAATGTAATATTGTAATCAATTCGTGATGTGGGTTTAAAAGCTCGGATGTAACGTCATTGTTATTTTATATGAGTTTGTTTTACGTTATTTTATTCGAGATATAGAGGTACATAGATTGATTCATTTGTTTTTTCATCCATTGGTTCTGTGAACGTTTCCATTGCCTCCTCGCACTGAGAAAAGTAAATCTTCAAACGTTTAACTAGACTAAACAAATCTAAAGCTCCAAACTTTCCCTGACACTTCGGATATTAGAAAGAGTGACGTCATAATGATTATGAGAAAAATCTATGGATCCAATCCTGAAAATATTATCAATATCACTTTAGCCATTATGAAGTTATTAAATACATTGTGATCGCAAGTGCGACTGCCGGGCAAGGGGTCTCGGGTTCGATTCCTGGGTCGGGCAAAGTATTACTGGGTTTTTAAAAATCTCAGTAGTAGCACGGAGTCTGGAAATGTACCCGGTATATGGCAGGCTCACCCCCTATTACATGGGACTCATAACATAAATAGTGAAAAGTGGGTGTTACATTGTACCTCTACAGTGGCATTAAGTGCCGTAATGTGCACCTCTGCCTACCCCTCCGGGGATAATATGGCATGATGTTATGTTATGTTATGTTATGTTATGTTATATACACTTGATTTGTGATACTTAAACATACACTTTGGTTTTACATTAATATGATATCCCTAGATATTTCCAACTTGCATCATTGCATACTATAAAGGTTATTAGAAAAACAGATCACTAATGGAAGAGATATCGTTATCTGTAAGTCTGTATATAGATAAATTTAACATGTATGTGTGTGTGTCACAAATTAATTTACCTAGTGCGTATTGCAGTATATATTTCCGCACTTTATGTCATGCGATTGATTCCAGACATTATTGAGTTACCGTTATTGGAGTTACATATTCATACTGTACTGTACTACATACTGTAGGTACACCATTTAATAACTCATTCTTTTATAATGTCATTTTATTCATCTAAGAATTTAAATATATTTATTATATATACAATTAATATTAACTATTACTAAATGAAAATATATACAACTTAAAATATAAATAACTTTGATGCCTTATTATAGCGTATTTTTTTTTTAATCTAATATTTAATAGATAAAACTCAACTCACTGTTTGTAGGAAATAATTTTCTAGTTATCATTAATTTACATAAAAAAAAATTAAACAACAAATCATATACTTAGCAACCCATCTCTCATCATCATCACGTCACCTTTACGAAGAAAACATCTCAGTACATTTCCGTAACACTTCAAGCTGATTGATAAACGTGGGGTAGACAGGAGGCCCGCCCTTTCATTGTCACTGCACGTGCACCTCCCACCGTCACTTCCAATTAGCTATGGTAAAAATATAAACCCACTGTTTCTGACAGATGAATTTACATTGTGATTTACTTTAATTTCTTAGACTGATTATTTGAATTTTTTTTTTTTGGTACGAACAGCCTCGTCACCTGGTCGTAAGTAATATTGCGCTACCAATTAACAACATCAAATGAGTTGCAAGTGCGTTGCTACCGGCCTTTTGGAGATATGGGTTTGAAGACAGGGGAAAAAATTGGACCTCTGATAAAAATGAAATTGTAGATAAAATTCCCCAGCCGACGTGCATTTAAATTTCAGCGTGGCAACATATTAAGGGTTAAGGAGCGATACTGTTCTACACAGGAGTCCTTAAGTCTTCTTAGATCCAGCAGTAGACTATGGTGATGGATATTGATATTGTTGAAAGCTTTAATGTTCATATGTACTAAAATGATGTATAAATGTCAGTTTACACCAACATCTGTCATCTGAAAACAAGATACATTATCAAATAACTTCATAAAACGTCCAACCACTAATACTCCTTTGATGACACAGATTAAAAAGGGATCCTTGTATTACCAAACTCCCATCACCAGAATATAATTATCTTTACAACCTCTGGCCCCATATGTGAGTAATCAGAGTCCAAAGTCCGTCACCCCCCCCCCTTCCCCCCGACTATGGGGACGTCCCTAAAACGAACAGAAATACATCGCCATCTGCACACCATAACACGTTGCGTAACACGATACTGCAACAGGGCTGCCACGTGGCGATAGTGATAGTATTCCATAAGAGGAGTAAATATAAGTGTTTTTAGGGTAATTCTAAGTGGAGTATCACAGATTTTCAGCAAATAATGGGGTCGCTATATACTAACTGTTCTGCGGTGCGGAATGCTGCTCATGTATAGGAGCCTCTAGCATGGCTTGAAACTAGTCGAGTTCCTCTTCAAACAGGAACGTGAGTAAGCTGAAAACATAATAATTAATTTTGTATGTCTCATAAAAGGTTTAATATAATGGGGTGTTCTTCGAAAATATAATATATGTTTAGTGGAGCGTTGGAGGTTTGGATACCTTGACTTAGACCAATTTGAATATTGGACAGAAGTGGGTTTGTCATTTTAATATTTGAACCGGTCAGAGCCTCCTTCCCCTCGGGATTGCTGACATGACATTCATAAAAGCTTTTAAGATAACAAGATATTCAATACTGTAAGCCCGTAAGATTGTTCTGTTTACTATTTACTTAAGTTTATTTTACCGTGCATTTTCATTTCACTTTTAAGTGGAACACCAAAATAACTATTAAAAAAATGTATAGTTAAATTATTCCCTAATCATAGCCCTACGTCATACATGTGCCTTTTAAGGCATTCCAAAACGAATGCATCTAACATCAGGCAGCGCATGATTCTTTTATATAGCTCATGTGGTACTTTTTATGTCTTAGTACATCCTGTATGTTGCGACATTATATCGGAGTTACCAAATACGACGGTCACGCTGTTACTCCTCAAAAGGGGATAGAGGATGTATGGTAATTGTAAACCTACTTTTTCTATGGGATATGGGAGCAAACGAGCTGACCTATTCCTATCACCTGATTTTAAGCAATCGGCGTCGCCCGTGTACATTTGCAACAGCTGAAGAGTTTTAACCGACAATTTTTGGATATTGGTAGATTAGGGGGTTTTGTTAATATAAGGAGCGTAAGACTTTAAAACCCGATTTTTAGGGGGGGAAATCATTTATAGACTTCTCCCGCCTGGGTGAGGCGCGAGGGAGTGTCAGACTCTTATTGACTAAAAACCACCCCGCCATCATTCGACTACTGCGCTTCAAACCGGAGCCCTGGCAACCCGTTAAGCCCTCCGCATCCACATACTGACAACGAGTTGAGATTCATATTCTTACATCATTCACAAAAGTCTAGACACTTAGCTAGACCGTTATGACACCTCGATACTTTTGATTAGTCTGAAAACCTGAACACCTTATAATCTTGAAGATATAAGTATTGTCGGAGTTAAGTGCGTGCTCCATCGTCAGCCACATCATCGAGACCACCAGGCGAGATAGTGGCCAAACGTCAACCTATCAAGTATAGAAAAGTATTGCTTAACTCGACAGTAAGATCTACCTATTGCATCACACAGGCATTGTAGAACATACTTTTTTAAAAAAGAGTAACGAATGGAGTTTCTTGCGCATTCTTCTCCATTCGAATCTACATTTTGGAATGAGCACCTAGCTTCACCTAGCTGCACTGACGGACTGACTGACGGACTATTATTTATTTTGTATTTGTTGACGTTTCAAAAGTACCAAATTATGGTTTAATTGAAATAAATGCTTTGACTTTGACTTTTACATGAAAGACCCATGTCTACACAGAACTTTAATAAAATACATATAAGGAACAAGTTCGTTTAATAAACATAAGAAACATGAGGAACATGAACAGGAACCCTGTTCACAATGTTCCACAAAATATATTCAAAGAAGGCAGTTTTTCAAATAAACAGTCAACCAACAATACAACCATCAAACACGGAAGTAAAAGGACGAACAAACACAGGAACGTTACTTTGTTACAAACCCAAACAAAATCACTGTTTCCCAAAATAGAAGTCAATAACAACTTAAACAATACCTTATTTCCAGCAGCATACAATTCAAAATCATTAATCACACTCCCTGAAAATGATCCTGGAAAGGGCATTGGATATTGCGCCTTTACATTTAAGAAATTGGGTGTAATTTTAATTGTATCGTTGTTGGGAAGTATATAATCTTTAACGGCTTAGTAGGAAGGATATAGGTTGGTACCCATTTGGTGTGAATCATGATTCTTCCTTAAAGGATATTGGGGTATAAATAACTATGTGATGTGTGGTCGGTACAAATTGGACGTGTAGAGACAAATGGGATACTGTAGGCAATGTATCTTTTATTAAACAGCTCAAGTTACATGAAACACCTGTTTTTACACATGGAGTTGAAGTTGGTAAATGAGACTTTATTTCAAGAAAATAATAGTATAACATTAAACATACATACATAACATCACGCCTTTTAACCCCGAAGGGGTAGGCAGAGGTGTACATTACGGCACGTAATGCCGCTTTACAATGTAACACCCACTTTTCACTATTTATTTTATGTTTCAACAGTTTTAACTTAATAATATTTTAACTGAGATTCGAACCGATTCAATACATCTTTCTTGCAAAGTTGAAAGAATGTGATATCAGATTACGCGAGCAATTATTCAATGCAAACTTACAGTCATCAATTAAAAACTGAAAATAAACCCTCCAGAGAAACCTCACACCTTTTAAAACAAACCTCTCAAGTCTTAATAGACAATAATAAAACCGTAAAAATATTTACCATAGCTTACTATTACCAAAAGCCCCTCTGTTTGCGATTCCGAGATGAAAGCTAATAAAGATTAGTGCACACTGCAAGCTGATTCATTGCAAGTCGTGCTAGACACGACGAGCGACGCCGCATCGACGCATCCCCAATGTAAACAGATCTAGTGACGGGACAATGTCGATAAATATTAATAAGTGAAAACATATTTTATTTTTTTGTGGTCTTACCATAGTTTTTGCTTCTGGTAAAAATATAATGAAAATCAATCTTATTTAAGTTTAATTACAGCGTATTTTTAACAGCACCGTAATTGTTAGAAAAAACAACAGTCTAATGTTTTTTCGCCGCTATTTATATTTACTTGTACTTTCTACGCTTTTATAAAATTATAATTAGTTTAAAACCTGAAAGATAAATAGATGGGCCGAGTACAGAGCCTTGAGGTACACTACAAAATAAAAAAGAAACAACTAGACCATTAAACTAAAACCACACCTAACTAAGAAATGTCGAAACATCGCAATGGTAGTTATTACAAACCATGATAAAGTTGCAAGTAAATTATTGATTGATCTTATCACAAGGCATCATGCAATCGAATCAATGTTGACAGCTACTGATGATGGATTTACATATCACTCGCCTTGCGATCACGATGACGAAATGTCAGCCACTCGAGCACACTTCAACGGAGGTCGGTGAAACAAGTATTGCTTTTTGTATTTGCTCGTAATTGTCAAATTGTTATTCTAAGTAGCGGTTAGATTGACAAGGAAATGAGTTTAGCCTTGAATTTACCATATTTTCTAATGAAGGTGCTTGTTAAAATAACAGATTACTTAATTACTTGAATTGCAGGGTACAGTCTATGTAAAGGAGACTTGATCTCCATTCCTCATTTACCTTCAAATTTGTAAGTACATATCAATATGAATCATATTTTAAGCAGACAAGTATATTCCCACACATAAAATCAGGAATCATCCAGAGACCACATTCCCAAACATTATTTCAATACTGAAATACATATTGAATCTACACCACAATATTACAAAGACCTACTAATCAACTACACAAGCTCATAATACGATTCAATAAACTTCTAACAAACATTAACAAAAAGTGAGCCATAAATAATAGCATGAAATCTATTAATCACCTATCAAAGTTGTAATTCTGAAGCTAAGCATTCGTTACGCTCGGCTAGTCGGCTACACTCGCTTAGACGTTAGACTTAAAATAATAATTTGCATAGCTGTCACCTTGCCAGGTGATAGGTATGTACTGGGTACTGTTGAGATATTGTCACACTTGTGTTCCATTTGAGATGGGATTGTCAACTCTGTGTGGTGTAGTTTCTATGAATGTGCTTTTTAGATGAGAATCTACATACACTGACTTTAGACTGCCTCGTTGGCCGAGTGGTCGCAAGTGCGACTGCCGGGCAAGGGGTCTCGGGTTCTGTTCCCGGGTCGGGCGAACTATTACTGGGTTTTTTAAAAATTCTCAGTGGTAGCACGGAGTCTGGAATCGTGCCCTGTATATACGTGCTCGTAACATAAATAGTGAAAAATGGGTGTTATATTGTACAGTGGCATAATGTGCACACCTGCCTACCCCTTCGGGGATAAAAGGCGTGATGTTATGATGATGATAATGATAAATCTACATACAACGAGTGATTAGTAGTGTTGTTAAAATTCCATATTTTAAAGTAAAATCTTTAGAGATACGGTCGAAGGTTCGATGGTCTTTACAAAATGGTGATTCGTTACTATTTAAGACAAAATCATCCGAAAATAAAAATCATAAACAGAAATCTCTAATAACAAAATTTAAATTTATTTCTCATTAGTACAACTCATCTATATTGTGATTTTTATCAGTATAGGAATAGACAAATTGACAATTCTTAACTATGCATCTCCAGTTCCACTCTAACTGACATTATAACACCACAGATAAAACCAAAAACAATGAACACGAGCTGTCAAACGCGGAACAATGCATCAATGCATGACAGAAGTGACAAAACTTCTAGCTACAAAGCCTGTCATACAACGAGATAGACCCTATCTAGTACCTTTTATCAATGTTGCGTCAACGCTACCTTTTATTGATAGAGCCTTTTATATCAGTGTATTAAACAATCTACTAAAAGCTTCGATTAAGCAATGATAGCCTATAGTTTAAATTATAAGCTACCGAATGCCTTAACAATATCTTATGCAATAAATATTTTAATAATTTACGATCTGTTACTTCAATTTATGGATTGGAGGTGGTGTTGATCGAAGATCGTAAAATATTGGTGGAATTATGTATTGGGAAATAAGAACGTTCAGAAACGAAAGATTTTATGAACATTAACAATTGAATTCAGCTCCCACTAATTAATCAGCACTGGAAAAATAAGGTAGTAAATTTCAATGATGATTTAACTAAAGATTAAGTTTAAAATGAAATCAAAGTCAAAATTATTCATTTCAATAAGACTATGAAGCCACTTTTAAAAGTCAAAAAAAAACATTAAAAAAGTGTCAGTCTGTCGGTACGTCCTTTAGTGAAGCTAGCTTGTTACAAAATCTAGTTTTCTATGACGAAAAACAAGCAAAATCTCGACACTTACTCGTAAATTCTCTTCAGCAATCTCTTTATAAATTAAGTTGCAATAAAAAACATACTCTTCGAACTTGACGGCACGGTTGGTGCGGTGGCTGGGCAACCGGCTGCCGCACAACGTGTTGCGGGTTCGATTCCCGCACGGAACATCTCTTTCCACATATCCAGACAGATCCACAGATTATTGTTCTGGGTCTGGGTGTCATGTGTATGTGAAATTGGATATTTGAAAACGCACATACAACAGAGAAGAAAATACTAGTGCGGGGCAATGTTTAAAAAAATAAGAAGTTAAACAGCCATTACCCATGTAAACACACCTTTACAAAATATCTTGTCACTTGCAAACCGATCTAGAAGCATTAGTAAGACAACAATAATGTCTCGCGTGGGTGGCGAACGAAACCCGTTGCCTAGCAACCGTTTAAATTACATTTAACTGCCAAATGAAATCGTTGTCATAAATTAATGGTACCAGTCAACTTGTCATAAACTGCGTTCCAATGAGAAACACAAAAGCCGCCTGTTATTTGTAAAAATAAATAACTTTCGTAATACATTCGAAATTAATTGCATCATGGCTTGGCTGACTCGCGTGTGGGATACATTTATGAGTACCGGTTTGGCTTGAAGATTTTCAAGCGAGGTAAATAAAATTCCTGCTATTCATCTTTCTACTTACCTCTTTCTAACTAAGTAGAATCATTTATTTTAATTAGACCAGGAAGGCACTTTTGAACATCAACAAAAAATTTGCTCATTCCGAGGTAGATTCATATGGAGAAGAACGAGCAACAAACTCCATAGGCTACTCTTTTTCAAATCAGGTTCGCAATACAATTCTCTCGTTACATAGTTTTGTTGTTTGGATTGTGTGAGAACAATGTAACACCAAAATACAGTCAAAGATCTCTTTGACGAAAAGAAAAAGAAAATAATCTTAAGGAAAAGTATCTTAGTATTTTACATTTTTTATGGGATAAGCCGGTAAACGCGCACCTGATGGTAAGCAATCGGCATCGCCCATGGAAACCTGGAACACCAGAGGCGTTACAATTGGAGTGGTTTTGGAATTAGGAATTTGAGGGTTGTTGGCGATTCAAGGATTGGGGAAAGGGGAAACCTCACTCACACGCCACACAACGCAAACCTTGTTTCACGTCGATCTTCTGCTCGGCCGTGGTATCACTCCAGTCGAGCCGGCCCATTCGTGCCGAAGCATGGCTCTCCCACACTTAACATGGAGTGACTATTATTTCAACAGTCAAAAACAAAGAACACATAATATGGAGTATCTATTAATAGTAAATGTACAAACAAATTCTAAATCACTTGAAATTAATCCTAAAATAGCCAATCAAAATTATGCAAATCTATGCAGATTTGTCATGACATACTAGCTCGCCCCGTGGTCTCGCCTGTCACGCAGCACAATTAACATGTATTAACATAAACCTGTTCCTGTCTGTTTCCGTGTCCGGTGTAATATTATAATTATTACTGAAGGACGGCCTTTCCTAGGCACGGAAAGTTCGTTGTTTTTTATTTTATTTATTTTTGCTTAAGACTGTAATGAGTTTATTTCATCACTAGCTTTACCCGCGGCTTCACTCGCGTCACAAAAAGATAAAAAGTAGCCTATGTGACATATACTAATACACACAGCACTTTAGTTTTCCCTCGAGAATATCAATTTTTCCGGGATAAAAAGTACCCTATTATTTAATCCGGACTTCTACCTTTACGTCTGCAAATAATCAAAGCAATCGGTTAAGTAGTTACGGCGTGAAAGCGAAACAAACAAACAAACTTACTTTCCGATTTATAATATTAGTAAGGATGCTCGCTCGTATCATAACAGTCTGGTACATCATGATAAATATATTCCGCTCTATCGTGACCACGCAGTTCAGAATGAAATAATACTAAGTAAAAACCTACCGCCTACCTACTTTTTTGAGGGAGGAAAATTATTCAATGTCTTCTCCCGCCTTGGCTCAGGCGAGAGGGAGTGTCAGACTCTTAGTGACTAAAAACCACCCCGTTCCTAGTCCTATTTTGAGCCGAAGCTCTGGTAACTCGCTAAGTTGTTTGCAGGTCCAAGAATGATACTAGGTAGGTACCGAATACAAAATTCTTAGCTACATAATTATACATATGACATAACATCCTTTTTATCCCTGAAGTGGTAGGCAGAGGCAATTACGGCATATAATGCCACTTACCACTGGTCGGGCAAAGTATTACTGGGTTTTTCTCAGTGGTAGCACGGAGTCTGGAACTGTGCCCGGTATATGGCAATAGGCTCACCCCCTATTACATGGGACTCATAACATAAATAGTGAAAAGTGGGTGTTACATTACAGTGGCATTAAGTGCCGTTATGTGCACCTCTGCCTACCCTTTCGGGGATAAAAAGGCGTGATGTTATGTTATGTTAATGCCACTGTACAATGTAACTCTCACTTTTCACTATTTATGTTATGAGTCCCATGTATTAGGGAGTGATCCTATTGCCATATACCGAGCACAATTCCAAACTCCGTGCTACTACTGAGTTTTTTTTTAATACCCTGTAATACTTTGCCCGACACTGGAGTCGAACCTGAGGCCCCTTGCCAGGCAGTCTAACTTGCGATAACTCCTACCACTCGGCCAATGAGGCTTAACCCGTGGTATGCCGGAACATAAATCTATGCGAGTCACAATGTATTTTCTATTGTGTCTAATATTCCGGCACTTGAGGGGTTAAGATTGACCACAAGTTTTTCTAAGACTCGTGGTGAATCTTTTAGTTTTTAAGTGGCCATTATAAAATTCCAATAAAATACCCAAAAGTGCTAAATTCCTTTCTCAGTACTCATCAAGGATTACGTTTACTTTTATCTTCCATCACAAACAACACTTCAAGCTCTGATTTGATTTGCTGACGAAGGATGAATGATTGTAAAAAGATATTGTTTGACTCACTGAATGAGTAATAATTTGATTAAACCTTTGGCCTAGAAAAAGGTGGAATTTCTTACATAGAGGTGGAATTTCTTAGATAGATATGTCCTTTATTGCGTTGACAATGAATGTGATTAATCTTATGTGGAATGGATGAATCTGTTGAGAGACCTGTAGCTCTTTCCTAACCATTTACCAGTTGTATTGTGAGTTTCACGCAATACTATTGGAGTCAGAGCACAATTACGGGATCCATGCTACTTTAAAAGATTTCAAAAAGATTTTACTCGGCCGGTCGAAAAAACTAAAAGCCTTACTCGGTAACGAGTTAACAATCTCAGGATAAGTCATTAACTTTATAATTTCTTTATACTATAATCATTACAACTAAATAATTAAGATAAATAATTAATCCATTTCATACTAAGGACTCGTCCTCGACAGTCGGTGGAACTTCATTGAACATTTCCGACGTTTGGCTCCAAAGTTGGAGACCGCCCTCTCGGTCGGCCCTCTCGGGCGGCGTTTAAGCGCATCCTCCCCAACCTCGGGGGGCCAAACGCCTCCTGACGGAGGTTATACGCCGGGGTCGTGCGGTCCATGGCCCTCTACGGCGCCCCTGTGTGGGCGCCGAACATGCTGCGGCGTCCCGCTCGGATGCTGCTCATGTCACAGAGGGTCATGGCGATCCGAATGATCCGCGGAGGAGCGGAGACACGTCGCGCGGAGGCACGTCGCCGGGGCGAAACCCCGCTGCCGCGCCAGATAGGTGCGTGGCGGGATGAGCTCCGGCGCGATCTCATGGCGGAATGGCAGCAGCGACTGTCGCAACCGAGGGCTGGGCTCGCTGCCATCGCAGCGGTAAGTCCCCTCTTTGAGGAGTGGCTTGAGAGACGCTACGGCGTCCTCACCTACCGCCTGACGCAGGTCCTCACCGGACATGGGAGTTTCGGGAGGTACCTGTGCCTGATGGGTCGGGAGGAAACGTCCGGGTGTCATCACTGCGAGCGCCGCCCTGAGGACACGGTGGAGCACACTGTCGCGGAATGCCCTGCGTGGGCTGAGCACCGCCGTGTCCTCAGGGAAGTGATCGGCGATGGCGACCTCTCGCGTCCGGGCCTAGTGCAGGCCATGATGGGGAGCGAGGGGGACTGGGAAGCCGTCTCCTCCTTTTGCGAAGCAGTCATGCTAGCTAAGGAGGAGGCGGGACGCGTGAGGCAGCGAAGCGCTGCCTCCTCGCAACCCACCCATCGCGAAGGACACACCGGGCGTCGGGGATCGCGGGACGATCTCCGGCCACCGTAAGCGCGGGTCTGCGGACGGCGAGCATGGGTGGCTCCCCATCCGACCAGAAACAGACCCGAGCGTACGGCGCGTCGCGTTCCGCGCGCGCCTCAAAGAGCCATCAGACCACCACAGATGGGGCCCAATAGGGCCGATGCCGATTCGGAGTCGCGGAGAACCTAACGGGTAACCGGGGCTCCGGCTCGACGTGCAGGAGAAGGAACGGGGTGGTTTTTAGTCAGTAAAAGTCTGACACTCCCTCCCGCCTCACCCAGGCGGGAGCAGTCATTCGATGATTTTCCCCCCTTAAAAAAAAAAAAAAAGTGGTATAACGTCATTATTCCAAAGTTCCAGTGGCTGATGTAAATTCTACAACAGTTGGTTAAGAATCATAATGTTTATAAGTACATTTGATAATACATTATCAATGTTTATTATTTCCATTGCCAACTGTACGTGTCTACTTTCAGACCGACTTTCAGAAAAATACAAAACATGGAAGTCATAGAAAGAACATACGAAGTATTCGGCTTATTAAAAAAAATTTTTTTCTTCGCTACAGTCATTTAAAAATAATCGAGATGTTAAGCTGGACAAAGATGTTTAAAATTTGTCTCAAAAAATTTAATCTATCGACACTCGATAGTCTCATATCCCATCTCTCACTAGTAAAACAGACGTTAATGAACTTGGTTTGTTTGAAAATAGAACGCCGCGGCGCGCGGGCGTAGACGCCGCCGCTCAATATGTAGCGCGCGTCGTAAAATGGCGTTAACTGCATTAGATGCATAGATTTTATTATTAGGTTTCAACACTAATGCTTTATGGTTGGTACAGTAGCCGAAAACCACGTTTTTATAGTTATACCAAAATACCTTTTTTAAGATCTTTACTTTAAATAGAATGGTTATTAAATGTAGTGAATGCGTTTCATAAATTTCCGATAACCTCTTCAAGTTTGTATAAAGAATTTTAGAAGTATAATTTAAAACTTATGTTGTTCCAGGATACCTGATGAATATAACTTAGTCCCCAAGAGCTTATTGGAAAAGTTTCATTTATACTTATTACAAAACCTCAACCTCAATATAGAGGTAGAAAAAACGAAAAAAAAAAAGAATTGTAATTCAAAAACATTTCACCTTCGGGCCTTCAGGTTCAATGACCAGGAAAAGAAATATCAATCATAACACATTGTAAAAGTACCTACCTAAACATGCGAATAATCATCTTAATACACCTCTTCCTTTGGCGACCCCTTCGATGACAAGACAATATTATATGGACAATACAATGAAAGAACTTTCTCAGAACTTGATTAAAAGGATAAAGAGAGCAAATTGAGTAATGAATATACCAATGTGGCAATCTTATCTTGCCCTGGGTGTAGACCGGATAACAGATAATACATGTGAGACTATGAATGTATTTATTATCCTGACTTATCTGTGGCAAATTGGAAATTCTGATCTTGACAAAATCTTAAAAAGAAAGGTATTCTTGTATTTGTATGAAGTCATAGTTGTCAGCTGAATATTAGCTAGCTAAAGAAAAAGTATATTGAAAAACTCTCATAAGTTTTCTCTACCTATATAGATATTATTCTGCCCTTTGAAACGGACGCCCACCTTCATTTCCTTTATGTCTAGTTAAGTAACAGACTAACTTCTACTAACGGTTTCGCCCGCGTTTCCATGGAATAAAAAGTAGCCTATGTAGTATTTCAGATAATAATCTACCTCCGATCGCAATTTCATCCCGTTTCCTTCAACCATTTTGACGAGATTAAGTAACAAATACACACAAACTCATTTACAGATTTCTTACTTTCTATTATCCCTCATATTAGGTAATAATAAAGATAAAGATAAAAAAAAGATATATTTATTTAGTAAAACATGAGTAATTACAATGAAGGTGTTTTTTTGGTTAGTACAGAGTCTACATGTTTTGCCATTTGCGACACAAGTGTCTACAAAAAGCGTATTACTTATTATTTATTGCACGGTTAACTTGCTTAGGTTCGCTGGTAGAGATGTTTGTTTCTTGAAATTAACTTAGTTGAGTTGATGAGTACAAAGAGGAAGAATCACTTATTAGTTATGTTATACAAGTTGAGGGTTGACGATTCCTTACTCTATCGTTGGTTTATTAGCACACTGCGTTAATTTATATAATCGATGACTATTTATACTTAAAATTACGAACACGCGACGCGACGTAGTTGTCGCATCAGCACTATCTACCTCTATATACAGCGTGTACAGTTTAAGACTGTATAAAAGGTGCGCCACATAGTTATATGCATTTACAAACAAACGAATCAAGTATATATTTACACATCACTCTCAAACACAAAACAGATTCACCCAGTTATGAGTATCATACAGCAATCACTACCCACCTTTAACAAAATCCCATAGAGCCACTTCATTACATGAAAACTCCAAGAGAAAAATTCTGCGCTTTCCCTCCAAATTACTTGTGTACGGCACCGCGTCTGACATCGTATGTGCCACGAGGCACGTACACACAATTAGTGAATAGATAAGGCTTTGCCATTTTATAATATACACCTATTTTCGGTAACATTTATCAAACTACTCACGATTACACTGATAATTCTATATCTCCTGCTGACTAATCTGTTAATTGACTCGAAGACAGGAATTAGGGACGATTTTATTGGAAATCTGATAGACATTTTGTCGCTGTCGTTTCAGTAGAAACCCAGCGAGATGGTGGGTAAACGCCATCCTATTCATGATATTAAAAAAAAAATGTTAAGCATCGTCGTCATCCTAATTAATCTGTTCATACAAAGAAGGTTAATGTTCAAACAAATAAATATGAATTTCCTATTTAATTTTGTTAGGATCCAAAAACAAATAGGTATCGTAGCACACACTCTATTCCATTATTTGCATGTGGTGGTGGCCCGGAGATTTATGACGCCCGCTTCTCATGCATGCGTTCGCGTTCTAAACCTACCAACGGCAAGTACCAATGTGACTTTTTCCGAGTTATATGTACTTTCTAAGATTAACTAGACACCACCGACAAGCGATAAAGGAAAACATCGTCAGGAAACCTGAGTTTATAAGTTCTAACTTTAAGTTTGTAATCGCCAACCCGCATTGAGCAAGCGTGGTGATTAATGCTCACACCTTCTCAGTGTGGCGTTTAGCAGTGGGCATTTATTGTTTGTTGATGATGATGACGATTACTCTATTCAAACCTAGATCTGTGACTGATTTAGAGGAAGTAAACTCACTTTATTAAGGTAATAAATAGTCTCTTCATAGAGGTATAGCATGATATAGTCGACCAAAATAAAACACTTTAAAGATGAGATGTTATTTTAAACGTACACCTAACGCCATCTATCTCAAGACAAAACAAACTTAGATAAGATTAGTTAGTTCTTCAAAAGTCATTCATGTACTTAAGCCTATATTTATCAATACACACATATACACTACTACACATTATTTAATACACACACCTACACACACAAGACAGATATTTCGCTAGTCTGTATTATCTGTGCCAAAACAAAAAAAGAATGTAACCGCACATTCATTTCTTGATAAAAATTGATAATTTTGTTTATAGTGTAATGCAGTATTGTGGACAGTCATTCATGCTAAAATTAGAGTTAGGTATATGATGTAATATTCGAACACACTCCTAAATTATCATCCTGTGACTGTCCACAACTAAAAAATAGGCGTCCTATGAGCGAAGATTAGTATCTTCTTCTATCTCCATCCACATTCCAAGGGTGGGATTATTTAGTAATCCTTATATTATAATAATCCTTAGATTGCAGTAAATTATCACTATCTCGCTTGGTGGTAAACGGTGATGCGATCTACTATGGAGCATCAATCAATGATCAATGATTGAGCATCATTCGCTTTATTAACACTCATCAGTCTTTTCATGCATGCTCGTCGGTTAAATAAAATGTATTTGTCAAAATAAGTAACAGCTTAAAATACCAATTTACTCATTTACAAAAGGACAGTAACAAAAATTAAATAAACAATTTGTTTCAGCGCTCCGTAATACTGTTTCAGCATATTATTCAGCGCACCTAACTTAATAGTAACATAGCAAGCTCACAAAGGGAAATGAAAATTAATATTCAGCCTTCAGATTTCCAGGCCGCGTGTAACCTAGAAATATGGGAGGCTTTATGTTGTTTTATTTGTGTAATGGAAGTAGGGTTTCAAAATCTGAGTCATATTTTTCTATTAACCCGACCGTGTGATGCAAAGGGGTTTCTGTAGATTACGAATAGCTATTTGTATTATTTCCCGCAAACGTTAGCTTTATGTTACCTACTTATTATAGTATAAGTAGTTTAGTAGTATGCCCGCAAATCCCTAACAATACTACTTTTGCCAGAGGACAGTTCAATAGTCTCAGTTGCAAGCTCTACAACAAAATTAATAAAAACCTGGACATCGTACGACTCAGCCGAAAAGAAGTCACAAGAAAAATCAGTGATTGGCTTCAGCAAATGGATTACAATGAAACTGAAGGTTTACTTACGTATATATCATATCCGACACACACATACACACACACACACACAATTCCGGAAAATTAACCTAAGTAGTCCTTTTAACATTCCCTTTATATTTTATAATTTTTGTTTTGGATTACAGCTCCTCCCATTTCATTCATTCACTTTCATAACATTCACTTCATTATAGAGTGACATATAATGCGACTTTGTGACATACTTCACGCCTGAATCACTGTTTTCCAAAATACAAGCTTATAGCTTAGTTTGGAGGGCAGTGTCAGTATCGATCGTAATTCACACTAGTTCATGTAATTGCCGCATTTCTGTGAATGTAATATTGTGAAATCTTTGTACAATAAACAATTTTTATTTTTTTTTTATTATGGAGTAAATATTAATCTTAGGGAGTAAAATTTGGTTTGGATTAGCTTGGTGTGATGACATGTATACTTTAAGCAACATTATTATATTTGTCCTATTGTAACGGACGGGAACCTTACGCTCAAAATGGAACACAGTTTCTCTCCCTTCATACTAAAGTAACTAAGAATTTCTGTAATGAAATAAAAAAAAAGAGAATGGATGAAAGTAACGAAAGAAGTATACAGAGCGGATATGAATGGGGCCGTCCTTAGAAGGCGCCCTAGACGGACATATAGTAAACAGATTGGCGATATATTAAAGAAGGGTCAAATTAAAAGTACCCTTAACCGACGATCATGCATGAAAAGATTGATGACTGTTGATGAAGCGAAAGAGGTATGTAGGAATCGTAGTAATTGGCGTTCCCTAGTCTCTGCCAACCCCCAAGGTATACAGGCGTGTAGCTATGTATGTATGAAATAAAAAAACTTGCCTATGGCGCCATATTAATGTAAAATTATGTGAATGAAGCATAAATAATAAACAATTCAGAATATTTAATTAATACGAATTCAAATCAATAACAAACAATTAAAACAAAAATACTATTAAACAATACTTCAATTACACACAGCAGCTGCAATACTCAATAACTTTGACCCCTCCGTCACTTGACAGAATTACACCATCAAGTACACTTCACTACCGACCAGTGGGGCAGGCAATCGAAATAACTTAATTTAATACCCGCAGCCCCCATGTCTAACCAATCATAATTAATTTCGTTTAATTAACTGTGGCATTAAGCTGAACTACTTCAAACATTTAACTAATATTGTGGGACATTAGATTTGAATGACTAAAGGGTTAAACAATTTTTTGTGTGGACGCTAGAAATTCAAAATAAATTACCGAAAGCTGTGAAAAATCTGTTTTATCTTGTTTAAAAACTGTAAAGTTTGCATACAATGTCTGATAATATTTGTATGTATAATTCTCAAATTCGTAATCCCCAAAAGGCCGGTAACGCACTTGTAACGCCTTCAGGTGTTGATGGGCGACGCCGATTGCTTACCATCAGGTGATTCGTCTGGTCGTTTACCGCCTTATCCCGTAACAGAATAAGTAAATGAATTATATGCTAACGTTCCTCAAAAAACCGACAACGCATTTGTATCTTCTCTGGTATTGCGAATATCCTGTTTGGTGCCGTCCACTGACATACCAACGGGTGATCCGTCTGTTCCCCTACAAGTTAGATGCAATACCGTGATTTCAGTTTAACCTTTCATGTAATAAAATGCACATTACCATAATATAATCTCCGTATATGCATCTATCAAAAAGTTGACTCCTATAAACTAATAATATCCCCTATGAATAAACAAATCAGCTTCGAACAACAACATTAAGTTAATAAGTAAATCGCCAGCATCCCTCGTGTGTTCAGTTGTTACATTTGAGCCCAGTTGACCCGCAGCCCATTGAGATGAATTTACTGCATCCGATAGTGAGAAGACACTATCGATAAAGAAAGTTGTCGACGATAGAAGAAGATAGATTGGAAAGCTCAGAAGTATGATAGTTGTTTTGGTGTTTTTAGTATAGCACCATGAAAAGCATCAATTGCAAAAATGTATTATTTATGCACCGGGGCATAACTCACACAGTTTATAGCGAACTCATCGAATAAGATTAATCAAACAATCAGAGAGGTCTATTATATGTAGATACAGCCGACGCCATAAATAGGATGATGTAAATAGGTACAAGGCAAAAAGTCAATAGGTACGCGGTCGAATACGGACGTGTCATTTTTATTTCTACGCAAACTGCGCGGCTCCTGCCGCTGCACGTTATTATTCGCTATGAGTTCGCATCAACTCATAGCCAACGAACTGTTGGCATTCATACAACATGCCATAGATACCATGGACGAAGTGAGCATTATGCAGATCTTCAAATCCAACTTCAAAGAAGATGAGATTAGCAAGGGCAAGCAGCTCATTTTCCAATCACTGGGGAAGCTCGACCAGATGCCGACTCGAAGAAGGGATGGAACTGAGAAAAGCATTCAGGACATCATCTCGATATTAAAGGTGACCGATCCAGACGACGTGCCAACATTCGTGGCGAAGGAGCTGCACAGGCTCCCTCCCGTGACATTCGATCATGTTGATGTTACCAGGCTACTGAAAGACATCTTGTTCCTGAAAACCAGCCTGGTGGAGATGCAGACTAAGTTAGAGGTTTCTGATAACACCATTAGTGAATTACGTGCCGACATAGTGCTGCTACGCAGTGCGGTTTCGGAATGTAGGCCACTTGACACCTCTAACGTGAACACTCGTCGCGGTGCGCAAGTTGCTGTAGCAGGCAGTTTTGAGGAGGCGAATACGTCACCGGGCGCTATCAATTCCGCTAGCGATGCATCACGTGCCGCCGCAGCTGACCGACTGTCGACTTCAGTTCAGGTTACGACACGCATGAGCACATCGCCCCTTAAGCGTGCTTACGCCGATATTACCGCTGCCAGCAAACCTGCTAAATGCCAGGATAAGCAAATAGGGGGAAAACAGAATCGTGAATGTGTTCACAAAGATTGGAAACAACGGGGTTCTGACGAAGATGGTTTCATCACGGTGGAGAAGCGAAAGAAGAGGAAACCCACTTGTCGGAACCAGTGCGGCACCGCACCGACTGGACCTAACTTTCTGCTGCGTCCTGCCACACCAACGACGCTGCTGTACGTGTCCCGGCTGCATTACACTACAAAGGTTGAGGAGATCGTAGAGTACATCCGAGTGAAATCCAAATTCGTCATGAGAGTCGAGCGGTTGGAGTCTCGTCATAATACAAACTTCAATTCCTTTGTGGTGAGGGTGCCCACTGAACACCTGTCGATTCTTATGAAGGAAGAATTTTGGCCGAAATGTGTAGTGTTCCGGCGATTTCGAGGCCGGATACCAGACACCGAGCAACACACGACTCCGATACTTCGTGTAAAATAAGCAGTAAAATTAAATATTATGTATATGTGTGTATAGTATTTGCAACCTGAATTATTTGTATTGCATTATTGTATATTTCACTATGGGCCAAGATGCCTGAGGCAAATAAATAAATAAAAAAATAAATAAATAAAATAAATAGCCTAAAGTGGAGCCTAATGAGTAAAGAGATAGTTTCACACTTTATAATATAGTAAATTGATTGAATTATCAACAATCCTTCTATAAAAACAAACCATTTTTTTATATTTCATTCGTCGATAAAATTCCATGGGACGGTTCATCACTAGTCAATCAATCGTGCAAGGAGCAACGGAAATGCGCGTATGAATGCATCAATGTACACACGGCTACACATCGAGCTTTACATAACCAGTATAAACTGAACGATAAATGCGCGGAAATATGATGCGACGCGACACCAGCATAAACTGGTTTTGTATAGATTGATGTGTGGCCGTGTGTACTTAACTTGTACTCGTGTACTTATGCCTCATAGTTGTGTTGGTAGCCAAATAATAAAGAGGATATACAAAGTCATTGGCATTGGGGGTGGCCTATGTTGAGCAGCGAACGTATTGCTAATACGAAGACTACCAAATGAAACACTGTTTTATTCTCAAAACCTTTTTTGGTATCCTGATACTTATACATATCAATAATATAAGGGAGAAAAACATTAGAAAAGAAATATAATCACCTCTACTTTTATTGAAAAACAACAGACATTATGTTACCAACACAAATTACATATGTATACAAACATAAATTACAATTAAACTTTATTTTCAAAACAAAAACACATATTTTTCCTTGACACGTTTACAAAAGCACGCCAACCCATCTAATAACATTCAGGCAACGTGACACAAAGTCTGTCTCTGCTAATTACACGAGCGGGGAAGATTCTAAATGAATTTCCATTAATTAGAGCCGTCGGAAACACTAACGAACACTTCGTTATGTTAACTGCATCTAGGTTTTTGGTAGACCTATATAGGCACTTTTCAAAAGCTAGAATAAAAGATAGACTTTTAATGACATAACATTTATTTATTTAATCAAATTATTATTACATTACAATTACATGAACCAAAGCTTTAGACGTTTCATGTTTAAGGGAGAGACAAACAGATAAAAATTATAACAAAACCTTAACAATAAGACACAAAAGTATGTACTTATATTTAAACTTATAAATAACTAGTTATAAACTTATAGGTTTTGCTTTGAAGCGATAATGAAATAGATAACTATTACAAATATCATTAGTTAACACACACTCTATTCCGAGTTCTCAGAACTCAGGATTTTTCAAATTAGATTCTAAATTTATTGTAAAATTTATTAACAGTGCGGTGCACCTAAAGGGTTTTTAACTACCCCACCGAACCAGCGATGTCTATCCCCATATTAATTGTTATGCTGTAGCCATTAGCTCAGATATTTTTATGTTGGTCTTTTCCCTTATCCCATAACCCTCTAAATTCACATAAACCAATCCCATCTTGTTATACTGTAAATGAAATCTGCGACAATGACGGTCAAATGACATCACGAACAAAACCAAGAATTTTTACAAACGCTTATTCCCGAATTCGACACATTACAAAACGGCTAAGTCTATCGATTTATTCGCTCGTGCGATAGTGATCATTGAAACTTGCCGCAGTCCATCAGAGCGCGGTTCTTTTGACGTGCGCGATAAATATTATCACAGAATCGGGATCATCCGACGTTAATGCAAAACAATTCACTAAAAGGCAAGACCTTAAAAGTTTTCTCATCCAAAAGTTCTCGCAGACTAAAACATCAGCTCATTTGAATCTAGAACTTCAATCCTTATTTCAAAAGCCTCAGGAGACCGTAACCGGCAAAATACTATAAAAATACGGCCGAAATAACAGACCAGACTCTAGAAGGTCGAAAGGTTACCACTGAGGAAACGGCCCTCGGCGTTTTTGTAAATAGTATTCATCCAGACATTGGTGTGATGCTACGCGTGCTGGGATTCCTAACGCAATCAGATGCGAAGCATTTTACTACCCAAAAGGAAAAATATTGTAACTTGAATATTGCTAGGCAGCAACTTTTCAGAAATACTCCGATAACAGGTACGTCTAGACAAACAAGACCTCAACAAACGAAGTTAGTTCAACTTAGAACCCATCCGCATTACGCACACAGGAATACTGTTCTAAGCCGGTCGTAATAGAAACGATCTCTTGAATTTTTTAATAAAATTAAATAGTTTTAATTGATAAACCTCAATAATTCATTGTTAAATAGTGTAACATTACACCTAAGTATTGTGTTCAGTATTTTTGATGTGATTCTACGGCTAAATTAAACAAATAAATGTTATTTGTAATAACCATCTGACAATCTGTCAAAAGAACGACGGTGGATTTGAAATCATAAAACCAGGGGAGTATTGTTTTTCTTGTATTTATGTTATTAGAATTAGTTAACAACGTATTGTGTGGCTATAATTTCTATACCAACACCATTTACAAGTTTATTCTACTCAATATTTTGAGTAACGTCCCGTACACACCGGCACAGTTTATGTCTCCTTTTGCTTGACAGTAAGTGGAAGCAGAATCGACGACGAAAACATTAGCCCAGACAATATAAACTACATAACTGACTGCACATAAAAAATTAGGCCATTACTTTACTACATTTTAATATAATTACTTATCTACTTTTGTATTCTGTCCCTTCCCATATTATTTTACTTACTTATTAATAGTTATTCTTGTGTGTATCTTTAGCTTACTGTGTAATCTATCTATAGTAATCTATCTACAACCAATTCAAGAATTCTTTTACTTAACTCGTCGAGTACGGTCATTATAGAAACAATTATAGAACAATAGGTTGCGGTCACCGGTGACCGCTTGGTGTTTGACAGTTTAATTTCCAGTTTAATCTTTAATATATTCTTATTTTAGGCCTACCTACATTGTTTACACAACTAGTGTTTTAATTATTGCTAGCGCTTAGCTCCCTTTTATTATTATTTCAGGATATAACAAACATACTAAACAGGGAAGATGATGACTCGCAGGGCTACCACCATCAAGGACCTTGAGGAGAAACTGCAGACTACACTTAAGGAACTGGTGCGGTCGAAGCAGCTGTGCAGCCAATTACTTCAGGAACGGGATGACAGTGAGGTTGAAGTCAAGCTCATCATTGACAAGAATACAGCACTCAAGAATGAGCTTGCTGAACTACATGTCAAGTACACAGACATACTTGACCAACATAACCAGCTGCGGTACACCATCTCCACATTCCAGGAGTGTAGAGATACACATGAGGCTGCTTTGACAAAAATATCTGAATTAGAGCTGGAATTGTGCGATGCCCATAAAATAATCTCTTCCTCTCAAAGTTGTAAATGTAAATTTGTTGAACATCACACAAACACTCATACATTATACGATGAGTTGGTAGGCAGTAGGATACATTGTGAGGAACCAGAGCCAGTGACTATTGACCTGACTGGTGATGACACCGTTCACATTTGTACCTTTAAAAGCCATAATAAATTAAAAAATATATTAAAATCAACAAATTAATAAAAAGAACCCATAATTTACTTAAAAAACAAAACTTAAGAAAAGTGAACCTGGGTCTGAGAAAGGATAGAATTAGTTTAGTCCAAGAACTTAAATCTTGCTCTAAAGAACTGAATATGTCTAGGATAATGTATGATTGTAATATAAGAAATCTTCAGGATGAATTACTGAAAAAAGAGGGTATGTTACGGGATATATTTGAAAAATATGAGGAGTCACAATATCAATTAAGCAAACGCTTGATTGAAGCGGGGGAGTTGATGGACTTGGTGAAGTACAATGCGGAGAGATGTGAATCCTTGACCAACCATATTTTCTGTAGTTGTGTGAACCAACCTCAACCTCCTGAGCTCTTACCTATACCTTCAATACCAACGTACCCTCAGAAAAATAAAGTAAATAAAGTAATTAATGATAGTTATAAATTAAACTACAAAACTTATATTTTTGGTGATGAATTGGCATCCGGATTTGGTAAAATGTTACATGGTCACCTTAACCATAATTATATTAACAACAGTTACCATAGTCTGAGTTTTAATAAAATAATTGAAAAAATAACTCAGACAGAATTAAATGTAAAGTCTATGATAGTTTTAACATTAGGTAATAGTTTAGGGATAAAAAGCAGGGATATAGTGAACGGTGTGGACACCTTATTAAAACTCAACGTGGGAAAAGTAATGCTTTGTGCATTCCCGTATTCTAATTCTTTGTCACACTCTAAAAATAAACACATTGGTGTACTGAATAGTACATTACACCAACTGACATGTTGTCATAGTGACAAACTTTTATTTTTTGATACTAATAAGTTTATTAGTGATTTTAAATTGACAGAAAAGGGTATGTACCTTTCAATAAGACAAAGACAAACTATTGCTATACTGATAGCATTTAATATTAACATTGTTATAAATAATATAACAATTACTAGTTGTAGGGACGAATCTGTGCTGTCTAGGCAACCTAACAGTACTATGATAAATTTTAACCGTAAGAACATAACTTTAACTAATAATACTAGTTTAAACTAGATTGTAAGACAACAGAACATACCATCATAGATAATGTTAATAGTAAGGTATATTCTGGCAGTATATTTAAGACTCAATATAAAAATATATCACATAAGTATAAACAAAACAACTTGTTAACACTATTAAGTCAAAATATACAGGGCTGCTCATCAAAATTACTTGAAATAGAATTGGTTTTAGAAAAATTTAAGTATGATATTATTTGTATAACTGAACATTGGCTGAAGGACTATCAAGTAGAATCTATTCATTTTGAAAACTATTGTGTTGGCGGCTGATATTGAAATTCTAATTGTACTAACTTGTTAAGCCTCTTTAGATCTTTTGATTTGTCTAATGTTTTCCTGGAACCCACCCGAGTAACTTCCACCTCGGCAACATGTATAGATAATGTTTTTTGTAACTGTGATTATTTACATAAAGACATTGTAAATATATTACCATCTGATCACAGTGGGCTAATAGTAAATTTTGACACTATCCCAACTATACAAAAAAGGGAAATTATGTTCAGACAAATCACGGTTAAAAAAATTGAGTCATTTAATAACAACTTAAGTAATGAATTATGCGGCCAAATATGTGATAGTGAATACCCAAGTGAGATTTATGCCAACTTATTGTCCATTATTAAAACACAGTTTGATAAAATGTTCCCTTTAAAACGTAAAAACATTAAATGTAAATTTGTATTCTGTGATTGGGCTACACCAGGTATTCGTAAAAGTAGGGGAAAGTTGTTTGAGCTTTATGGTATGAAACCATTTAATAATAGTGAGACTTTTCACAGCTATGTCTCCAGATACTCAAAAATATTCAAATTAGTTTGTAAACATGCAAAAGCCCTTCATATTAGCGGCAAAATTAGGACCGCGGAAAACAAAATAAAGACTACTTGGAATATAATTAATAACGAGACAGGTAGAAATAAATCACGTAAAGCTGGATTTAATTTAAATACCGAAAATGGACGCATTAGTACAAATTCGAAAGTTGCCCAGGAATTTGAAAATTTCTTTAAAAATATACCGCTTAAAACTACAGAAGCGTTGAAATCATCTCCAACTCTTTCAGTGGAGCTTCTTAAAAGTAATGTTAAAGAATGCCCTTCTGTTTTTCGGTTTCAGTACACAAACCCCCAAGCAGTCATTAAAGCGTTTAAAGATATCAAAGTTAAGTCGACTGAAGATCTCTGGGGAATGTCGGTTAGGGTGTGTAGGGCTTTTATAGAGACTATAGCGCCTCATTTAGCTTTCATTTTTAATAAAAGCATAGATCAAGGGGTTTTTCCGGATTTGATGAAGCACAGTAAAGTAGTTCCATTGTTTAAATCCGGTGATAGCGCGGAACCTAATAACTATAGGCCGGTTTCTATTTTACCAGTGCTTAGTAAAGTGTTTGAGAGACTGATGCTTGTTCAGATGCTGCGCCACTTTAACACGAATTCTATCTTTCATGATCAACAATACGGGTTCACCAGGGGACGCTGCACTACTGACGCAGGAGTAGCTTTGATAAAACGTGTTGTTGCCTCATGGGAAGAAGCACAGGATGCAATTGGAATATTCTGTGATCTTTCGAAGGCATTTGACTGTGTTGAGCACGAAACGCTTTTGCTGAAGCTGGAACACTACGGCATTAGAGGGGTATCGCTAAATCTATTAAAGTCATACCTTCGGGATAGGCAACTTAAGGTGCAAGTAAATAAGGTAAACTCACAGGGTGCTAGCATATCTATGGGTCTACCGCAGGGCTCAATACTAGGCCCTTTCCTATTTTTGGCTTATATAAATGACTTGCCGCATTTATTCCGGAATGAACCACAGATGGTATTATTTGCTGATGACACATCACTGGTTTTTAAAATAAATAGACGTACAAATAATTATGACGATGTAAATAGTGCTCTGATGAAGGTTCAAAACTGGTTTACAATAAATAATTTAGTGCTGAATGATAAAAAGACAAAATGCATTAGATAAGTTTTGCCAAACGTTAAAAATAACGAATGTGACATATTACTGAATAGTGAGAAATTGGAATTTGTAAAAGAGACTATTTTCCTGGGAATTACTGTAGACGACAAATTACAATGGGGTCCTCATATTACATCTCTAGCGGGACGATTAAGCTCTGCAGCTTATGCTGTCTGGAAAATCCGTCAGTTAACCGATATAGACACGGCAAGACTGGTGTACTTTAGTTACTTCCATAGCATCATGTCGTATGGCATTCTGCTGTGGGGACACGCTGCTGACATTGAGTCTATCTTTGTCTTGCAGAAGCGCGCCGTCAGAGCTATATACAACCTAGGTCGTCGCGAATCTCTCAGAGAAAGGTTTAGGGAGATCAATATTATGACCGTTCCATGTCAATTTATTTATGAAAATATTATGTATGTTAGGAAAAACCTACATTTATTTAGTAAAGTGTCTGACAGACACAATTATGAAACTAGACATAAGAATAGATTAAGTCCGCCGTTTTTTAGATTGTCAAAAGTACATACGTCGTTCATGGGAATCGGTGTTAAATGTTATAACAAAATCCCCCAAGAAATACTGCATCTAAATGAAAGAAAATTTAAACTATGTATTAAAAAAACGTTATGTACACAAGCATACTACAAACTAAATGATTATATAGAGGATAAAAGTGCTTGGAGGCAGGCTGGTCCGGCTCCGCAGGATAATACATGAAACACAGTGATGTTCAATGAATTCTATTTGTGTAATAATATAATCATGCTGCTTAAATATTTGTATAGTTTAAAACGTTGCACAATGTATTGTAAATGTGAGAGCCCTGTTATTAATTAAATCAAATTAGACTAGTAGATTGCATTTATGTCAGCTTGAAGTTGTCATGCTCACTCAAAGATCTCGTTGACGGTGGCACGTGCATTGGATCGCTCAATTCCCTACAAAATGGTTGAGTTGGGCGGTGCTAGGTTTCGCCAAATGTTCGTGAACGGGCACCGTCGATTGGAACTGGTCAGCTCCAGACTGTATCATTTTATTTTATTATCCTCAAGGTTATTTTCTTTTTCAGTCTTTCTGACTGGATTTAGGTATTGCATTGTTCTCACATAATTGAACCAATAAAACTATGTAACTAGAGAATTGTATTGTAAACCTGATTGAAAAAGAGTAACCTATGGAGTTTCTTGCTCGTTCTTCTCCATAGGAATCTACGCCTTGGAATGAGCAACTAGCTTCACTTATAAATTTTTGTTGTTTGACGTTCAAAAGTGACATCCTGGTCTAATTGAAATAAATGATTTTGACTTTGACTTTGAAACTCATCCAAAACACATTCGAAAGAGTCTCAATAGACTTCGTCTATTATTCAAGAATCAGCTAACCTAACTCGCTATGTCCAAGCGACAGCAAAAGCCAAAGAGTAAAATTGATATTACTATAGAATACAAAGTAGGTGATAAGGTTATGCTACGCGTAGCAAATCCTAACAATTTAAATGCAAAATAGGATAGTCCCTACGAAATAATACATAATATAGGTTCTAACGAAACTGATCTAATTAGGAAAGCTGAAAAACACCAACAACAGTCAGAATTTTAATTCGATTCCAGATTTAACATTAGCTACTGTCATTTTATGAAATAATGATAACACATATAATAGTGTAGTGATGAACACAAAAATCGATAAACAATCAGTGAGTGTGTTTTATAATAAATGTTACAGAAAGACAGGATCGCAACAGCAATGACGGCGACAATTTATAAAATAAATTATTACCGTAATACATCTATCTGTTTTATTTGTCATGTTCCTTCATGATTACATTTTTTTATTTATTTCACACACAGTTATAAAAGAAAAGTCTCAGATCGTTAATTAATCGTCAAAACTAAATTATCGGTTCAGAAATATTTAATTTCTTGATATACCTCTACTTACGAAAGTAAAATTATAAAGGAGAAGAATCGATCCAGAAATATTCCATTTCCATATCGAATAATTTCGCAACGTTGTAATGGACATCATGATTTGTTTGCCTTTCCCAAGGAAGTCATTACTATCCGTTTCTATGTCATTAGATTATAAATCATTAAGTAATTCAATGTTTATTGTTTTGATAACTTATGATGTTTGTAATAACACTAAAAGATCACAAATTAGTTAATGTTATAGATTAAGATAACTAATGAAGGAATAAGGGTCGTCGTACTTATCTACCCCTTCCAATAACGATTCTGCGTATAAATAGTTACCAAAGCTCTTTTCCAGACAGTCAGTAAAGACAGTATTGTCGGTATTTAAAGTTAACCTATATTATAATTACTTTAAGATATAACGCTCTTTGTTAAAGTAAAAAGTGTACAGAAGCTTAAATTGTCTCATTCAAAGTGTCTCCCACACACCTATCTACAACGCCACCGCTCGGGTCATTACAACGTCACTATTTAGTACTTGTCATAACGTTGCACTCTGAAATTGTCAAATCTGGAATCAAATTAAAATTCCGAGTATAGTGCATGCCAATAGAAAAAGACCAATTATAAACAAGTTAAGATAAAAATAAGGCTTATTTTCAGGATCTCTAACTATATACAATGGCCCAAAACAATACCACATCCTTGTTTCAAACCTTTTATCGCCCAAATTATATTTACAATTTCATTATTTGCTCATTAGCAAAATTCATTTTAATCTTCATCATTTATAAACTTTATGTTCTCTTTAGAAATATGGAGAATAAAAGATTAACTTAATAAGCATCGTATAGAAATCTCAATTCTAATCCCATTTCGCCTATTACAGGGCAACCCCAGGGGTCGTTATCACTGACATAAATATTTTCCAACCCCTTACCTCATTCGCAGGAATATTTTATAACGAGGACGGCAAAATCTATATTTCCGAAGATTCGTGGTTAGAAATTAGTTTATAAGATTAGTTTATAAGATTATGATTATATTAGAAATTAGTAATATATCGAGATGTTAAGCCTCTTTTCCTATACCACCAATCCTTGCTACGATTAGCCAATAACTATGACCAAATCTCACGAAAATACAAACATTTTCCGAATGTTCAACCCATATTATCATGTATTAACATTAACCTCAATACAAAACGACAATAGACTTTTCGAACTTTAAATGAATTTAGAGGAAAATTTGCGGTCCACGAGAGTCCACGTCAAGGATGCTCAGCGTTACGATGAATGCATAAATCAACTCGAAAAACGGGAACTAGACTTGACCGAACGAATGCAAAACCAAATACAAATTACTTCCTCGGCAATCTTCAATTACTTTAACGAAACTATATTCAAGACATCGTTTAACGAACAGATTATTAATGAAAACATCGATCGCCTAAACGATTATCTAAATAAAATTAAAAATCTTATTAAGGTCAGTGAAGACATTACAAATCTCTTTGCAAATCTTAGAACTAGTAACGAGCCTAGAAGGCGAAACTCTAATATTGTCCATCCGTCAATTATAACTTTAAAGAGACTATATAAGGAAGTCTTATTGTCGAGCAAAGTTAGGAGAAATAAAAATTTTGCCACGGCTATACCAATTGATAATATTCATACCCTATTGGATTCAGCCTATTTGTCGGCATACGTCTATTCCAATCGCCTAGTATATATCTTGGAATGTCCTCTCGTTCAAAATGAACTCTTCACTTTACACCATATATATTCCATCTCCATGAAACATCTCAACTCTTTTATCCACTCTTCTAATCGTTCCTGAGCACGTATATCTAGACACGAACTCTAGTGGACAACTTTATGAATTTACGAGCTCAATGGATACCTGTAAAACTTTCGCAACCAGAAGAAGCGTCTGTAAGAATCTCGTCAACTCTGAAGCTCGTCCAACTTGCGAGACTTGACCTACATCAACATTTCCTGCTGAAGTCCAAACGTTCCAGATACTTGACTCCAACAAGTGACTTAGACATCTTAGATCGTCAGATTTGCATACTTCAAAGCAACAACGAACTTAGGAACTTCAAAATGCAAGGAGCAGACTCCTGTCTTGCATTTAGAAGTAACGCCTCAGGGCTGCAAGCTTCATATAGGATACCCTATATGAAATGATAATAAATAACCCTGGCGGCTTACCAAGAAGCGGAAGAAAATGTAACAATTCCAATCATCATCCCACATATCAGAACAGATGACTGCTATGAGAAATACCAAAACGTGGAGACCCTACGATTGATCCCCATCACAATCAACGAGACACCGTTGCATTAGATTAACTTCGAAGTATCCAACACCATCTAGACAAATACTCTGAGGAATTGAAGAAAATGAGAAAAAATATGTGTTTCAAAGAAACCATTCCAACTTCACATGGTTGTAGTTTGGGATAGGTATCGTAATGATCACCTACCTCTTGATCAAATTATGTAATCAGTTTCCAAACGGATTCAGCAACACCAGATGAAAACGTACAACACATGAAGCAGAATGCATACGAATATTCAATAACTGTTTCGATTATTCATTGAAACGAAGATCAACGAAGGTGGCTATACCTATGAGAGAAATTTATAAACGAACTTCGTGCATATCCGAGGACGAAGACGACCTCGACATCAGTCCATTAAGCCTACATTCCCAAAGTTCGGTTGCTAACACCCAATCTTTATTCCGAGGGTGTAATAATGCTTATCAAGTGTAAATATCAAAAGTTAATATAGAGGTACACTCATAATTTAATGTATATCTTTAGAATCCTTAATTTGTATTAATATAATAGTTTACGAACACACTGTGTACCCATTAACTTGCAGTTAGATATTTGATCGTCCCGCATGGATCCAATTGCTTGTAATATCGTCATACACATTCTATTCCGAATTCTCATAATCATCGTATCTCTAAATCTCCTAGACTAGTTCCAAATCTATTGTAAATTTATTATTGATTGTAAATCGTGTATTAAATTAAATAAATATTTGTTTTAAAGTTATTGAGTTTGACTTGGATCCATAATACAGCGGAAAGATGGATATAAATATTTTCCAACCCCTTACCTCATTCGTGGGAATATTTTATACCTCAATATCTATTGATAGTATTTAAGAATGCAAACTACATACAGGATACAGTACCCTGGCAGCTTACCGAGTAGCAGAAAGAAAAAAACTACACGATTCCTATAATCATCCCAGACATAAGAAAAAATTAAAGAAAGCAAGAAATGGAGAAACAGCACAATCACATATCGTGCAACCATTAATTTCATATATGCATAATGAAAATTTTACAAACAAAACTTACGACGGATTGAACGTATAATAACTGATAAAACAGCTATCACTCCTTCCTAAAATGCAAAACGGCCAACGCTCAGAAAAAATGAACAGATGTCAATATGACTGTTATGAAAAAACTCACGGCATAGAAACTCCAAAATTGATTCGTATTACGATCAATGAAACATCGCTAGATTCGCTTCGAAGCATCCAACACTCGATATTTGTAAATTCATTTATTCCTACGTGATAATGTTTTTATTAGAGGTACATTAACACCTGAACTAGTTGATGGCATTTCTTCTAGCTCTTTAACATCTATGTTTTCATCACTATAATCTTTCACATAAGACGTATCTTTCACGTCATCATCTTTATAATCTTCAATTTTCAATTTCACCTTACATATTTCTAGAATCCTCTTTTTATAATTTATAATTGCATTAAATTCAGACATAAAATCACCGCCAATAATCCCATCACATTTTATGGGAAAATGGTCAGGTATTACGTGAAAAGTATAAATAATTCGATTGTGTCCTATTTTAAATGCCATATCAATGTTACCAATAGTGTCAGTTGGTTTGGCATCTTTATCTATCCCTCTTAATTTTATAATTTCACCATCGTCAATGAAAATATCCTTATACAAAGCACTCTTTTTAACTAAAGTAATCTCTGCTCCTGTATCGATTAGGAATTTCTTTTCGTTATTTAATTGTAATGCTTTTAATCTAACATATATAGAAGTTGTTGTATTAGTATATGTAATTTGGTCTGTACTATGTTGATCATGACAAGATTGGCCATCGTCACATCTTTTTAATTTCATTTTGTTCTCACTAGGTCTGTCATTATTTCTATTGTTATTATTACTTGCAAAATTTGTTCTGTTATTATAATAAAATGTTCTAGAGTGTTGTTGATTTTGTGATATGTTTTTGTACCAACAATCTCTTTCTATGTGGCCTTTCTTATTGCAATTGTAACAAATAACTGTCCTGTCATTAACGTGCGTTTGTCTATTATTCTTATTAGGTCCGGTTTGTTTAAATCTATTATTATTATTTAAACTTTGCCTATTTCTCATTTCTAGCCTTAATTTCATTTCGTGTTCCTCAGATATGGCTATTGACACAGCCTCATCAAAACTATTCGGATTTTGACATTTTAACAAAATACGTAGCTGAGGTGTAAGACCGCCTATGAAAATATTCAACGCTTGAATTTGTAACAACTGTGTATTAGCTTCCCGAGCAGTATTAGTGAATTTTGGATCTAAGGAATTTATTAGATTTATTAGACAAGTTTCCACTCTGTTCGAATAATTCGATACCGGCTCATGGTTGCCTTGCCGACAAGAATTTAGTTCTGATTGCCAGTGAGCAAACATTCGTTTTCCTGAGTAGTTTTTTAACAAATGCTCTTTCAGTTCATTCCACGACTCAAATGATGTATTCAACAAAGAGGCCCTAATATTACCATCAATCTTAGATAGCACCACTGACACGAATGCAGTGCTATATACAGGATTTAAAAATCGAAATGCATTATTACAATTATCAACGAATACAAGTAAATTATCTTTATCCCCGTTGTATCTGTTGATAATTCTTTCTGCTAGAGATAAATCTATGAAACATTTGTCTGCCATTTTCTTCTATACTACTTATTCTACTTACTAGTGTTTTGAACAGTTCTTCTTTTTCTTCTTCAGTCCGGGCTTGCTGAACACTATCACGAAGATAGAGACTGCACGAAGTTACTGGTACCGTAGCACCGTTGATACAGCATCGATGATCTTCTTGAATGCCAGTTATCGAGTAAATTCACTCAACTATAAACTTCTTTGTTGCTGCTGTCGTTTCTTCCTGCCTTTCTTTGATGTTCTACTTCCTCTTTGAACACAAACGCTTCGGGTACCACGAAGAGGATTTGTAAGTTATTAAAACTCGCTACTTGCTTTTAAGTTTCTTCTTACACGTGCTTGCCAACACTCTAAACGGTTTTTCTTATTCCTTTCTTTCTTCACTTCTGACACCAAACTGTAATGTGCAGCGGGTCGAAAGGACGGTGACGTGTCAAGGACAAAACTTGCTAATGAAGTATTGGTGAATATTTTTAGTAAAATAGGACACACAAGCACGACCTTGTAATTTATAACTAAGGTTTTTGGACAGAGGATGCCCTTTATATATGTCTCGCATTATCTTGTGTCCACTCGTTACATTAATTACAATTTCCAAAGTTCAAAGTCATTTAGCAGTATCACAGTATCTAAACAAATCATTGACTAATTTCTCTTAATTTCATGGGAATGACAAACAGAACATTAGTTATCATATATTTTATTGTAAAAGACTGCCGGCAATTGCTAGCTCGCCCACTGGGACACTTATTTAATCTTTGTTTAAAAGAAAATGTTTACCCTGATGGATGGAAATTGACGAGGGTGACTCCGGTTCCCAAAGGGACTCCTAGTTCGGATGTGAGTGGATACCGGCCTGTTGCAGTATTGTCTACGTTTGCAAAGGTTTTTGAGTCCGCGTTATCTGCAAGTATAACTTCACAAGTGAGTGCACATTTCTGTGATGAGCAACATGGATTCCGTGCGGGTCGTGGTACTAGCTCTAACCTCATGTGTTTTATGAATTATGCTACACCGAACCGAACCGAAGGCAATACGTCGACTACTGTGGACATGTATCAGACCAATACCGCACGCTATCTGGTGTAAGCCAGGGTAGCAACCTTGGGCCATTAGAATTTATTCTAATGATTAATGATCTACCAGAGGTGGTCCAGAATGCGTGTTGTTTGCTTTTTGCTGATGACTTATAGCTTTTTCTACGTGTGGTCGATAAAGAGGATTGTAAGCGCCTACAAAATGACATTGATCTGGTAATTGATTGGAGTCGGAAAAACAAACTCTTCTTCAATGTCAACAAGTGCAATATAATGTCTTGCACGCGTGCCATGTGTCCGGTGCATCATCGATACCACATGAAGACAGTGTCATGCCTCGTGTTGAATCGGTCCGGGATTTGGGTGTGCTTATGATCAAGGATTTGTCATTCAGGGAGCATATCGCGAAGGTTTGCTCTAAAGCTTACAGAAGTTTGGGTTTTGTAATGAGAAAGACAAAGGATTTTAAAAGTATAGCAACAATAAAAATATTATACAATGCTTTGGTTAGGAGTCAATTAGAGACGAGTGCTATAATCTGGAACCCCCATGAGATGAAATACGGCTGTATTTCTCATGGTGGAGAAGATGCAAAACAAGTTTACTCGGTACCTGTACCTAAAACAATATGGAGTGTACCCGTATTACCCACTCATGTATCCTTCTCTGTTTGTTATTGGCATGGTGGGATACTATAAGCTGGAGGTCAGGCGAGAGGTTGCACTCGCAAAGTACGTGTTTGAGGTTTTCCGGGGTAAACAGAACAATCCATCCATACTGGCTTCGTTGAGGTTGCTCGTCCCAAATACAAAGCTAAGGCTGAGCCCGAGGCAGAGGCTATTTGAGGTCCCAACCAGTCGCAATAACATAGGTCGATATGCTCCTGTGGCTAGAGCTATTAAAATAATTAACAGAGTTGGACAAAAGGTTGATATTTTCTGTTGCTCATTGGCGGAGTTCATAAAGGTAACGACTGATGTTGTTAGTTGTACATATGTAGTTAATGGATAAGTACATAGTTGTTATAAGTTTTTATATTAAGTTTTTATTTAAGTTTTTTTTTATTAATGTTAATTATAAGTTTTTACATTAAGTGACAACATTATCGCATTGGGTGTAACCTGTTAGGATGTGTTGAATAAAATAAAATAAAATAAAATAAAAAAATATAGAACATTAGTTAACGATAAGAGAGTACAAATAATATTGTAAATTACCACATGACAATCATTACGAAACCACTGAACCCATTTGAATGGAATTTGGTGTAATGATAGTTTGAGACTCAGGAATGGGAAAGGCCGTTGTAAAGCTGGAAATCCCACAGGAAGAGGAACATGGGAATGACCTTGGAAAAGGATACCTTGATACCTAAGTCAAAAACCAAAATCCTGTCGGAAGTCATTGTTCCACGCAGGCGAAGTCGCGAGCGAAAGCTATAGGTTCATCACAATATTTTTAAAATCATTAGAGATATTATTTTCTATCCTACAGAAACACGATCATACGTAGTATGTTCAGCTAAAAAAAACGACAGGAAGATATGAATCCTAACTTACGTTAACCTATTTTTTATATTCCACAATGAAATCCTACTAATATTATAAATGCGACGATAAGTATCTCGTGGTGGCCCGAAGGTTAAGACGCCCGCTTCTCATGCATGAGAGAGCTGGTTCGAAACCTACCAACGGCAAGTACCAATGTAACTTTTTCCGAGTTACATGTATCTACTTTCTAAGATTATCTAGACACCACTGACAAAGGGTGAAGGAAAACATCGTACGGAAACGTGATGATTATTGCTTAAACCTTCTCCGTCTGAGAAGAGGCATTTGGTGAGCAGTGACCACTTATAGGCTGTTGATGATTACATGACGGATTTGGAAACAGAGATAGATTTTATCTGGAATAGGTCATGGGGTACATTTTACACCGGGAACGCGAGCGATACCACTGGGAGAAGCTAAGTAGGAAATAAACCCAAGTCTTTCAATATTCAGACATAGCTACATATTTAATTTGAAAGCTGAAAGCCTTGATCGAAGCGGCCTTCAGTTTCATGAATATTGGTACCTAATCAATACTGTGGGTGAACTCTTGTATTGTAGCTAAACCTGAACAGACTGTGTTGGGTTTTTACTTAAGTTATTTTTGAAAAGGTCTTTGAATTGGCGAAAATATTATCAGTGTCCGATAATGCGTAGGTGCATGAAAAACTTCACATTTTTCTTTTTGTTTCATGACTGCACAGTTAGTGCGGTGGCTGGGCAACTGGCTGCAACGCAACGTGTCGCGGTTTCGATTCCCGCACGGAACAAGTCTTTGTATGATACACAGATTGTTGTGCCGGGTCTGGGAGTGATGTGTATGTTAACTTGTATGTTTTTAAACGCACCCACGACTCAGGAAAAAATCCTAAAGAGGGACAATCTTTTAAAAAAAAACGGGTTATCGAGATTTTATGCCTACGAAATAATCTAGGCATCCACCTAACAACCATACATCAACTCGTGATAACAAAGAAAAATACAATAATATAAAATGAAATCATAATTTGTCCGACTCAAGTATTAAACCCAATACATCGACCCAGCAGTAACGCTATCTACTCAGGCAACGAAAAAATAAATAAGACAATTTACCATAATAACTCCATATGTTCATAAAAACATCCCATAACAATATTTTACGATATCTGTCCTCAAATGAAAGTAGATATAAAACAAAATAAACATAAATACTCTGCCGCACCCCTCTCTGAACAGTCGTAAACATAGCATATGTTCAAGCTGCACTTATAAGTTCAAGTGAGTCAGGGCAGACGTGTGTCGCCTGAAAAATGGTATGATTGATGAAAAAGTTGCACTGTAAAGTTCTGTTTTTTCATATTTTGCAGAGGGGTGACTAAACTTACTTAGGTATATAGGATAAGTTTTTACTTATAATTAACTCGTCGAGTACCGGTTTTGTAGACACAATTATAGAACAATAGGTTGCGGTCACCGGTGACCGCTTGGTGTTTGACAGTTTAAAACTATGTTAGTAAGTTCTTTTATGTAACTTAATTAGTAGGACTTAAAAGAAAAAATTAAATTAGATCATTGTAATTTCAAGATTTAACTGTCTGTCTATTTCCAAAAGCTTTCAAATGAAACCCGAATCGAGACCCAATCTCAATAGTGATATTCACCTATGTTGTACGCGACCTTATTGCCGCTGATAGCTTAAACTTACAAAACAAAGAAATTAAAAAACTTTTCCTAGCTGATAAAACCCATCTTAAGTTTCAGAAACCGTCTATTCAACTTGGAATTGTATCTAACTTTATATCTAGACAACCAAAATATTATGATATAGAACAAACAACATGCTTACACAAATAAACTGAGAGAAAACAGACACTACAGAGCGCAACCTACAGCGATCCTTCGCTAGCTTTCAAACCAAAGAGAATTGATTATTTTAAGTATTTAGTTATTAGAGGTAGTATTATTTTTTAAGAGATTGTTCTTCTTCTATCTCAGTCATAAGGCCAGCTTTAATGTGTCAACAAAGTGAAGGACAAAATAACTTTCGTTTTAACATGCTTATGTACATTTCGTTTGGTTATGATCTGATTGCCTTGATGATCTAATCCCCACCCTCAGAGTCTGCAATCACACAATCACCAGCGCGTATTTTGCCCTTTATTAAGTGAAGTGTCCTGCATTTGTCTAACCAAAACTGCATGTTCTTCTTTACTAAATTCAGTCGTTACTTTTATCCCGTCTCACCACACTTCCTTCGTTTCTAACTCCTTCAGAGTTAGTGTAATTAAATTATGGAATGCACTACCCCATAGTATAAAAATGGCTCCAAACAAAATGGCTTTTAAACGTAGTTTTTGTGAGGCCTATTTAAAGGCGCTACGACGCTGAGTTCATGTCTTCGTCGATTTATATTATACCTCTATTATAACTATATATGTCGCGGAGAACCTAACGGGTAACCGGGGCTCCGGCTCGACGTGCAGGAGAAGGAACGGGGTGGTTTTTACTCAGTAAGAGTCTGACACTCCCTCCCGCCTCACCCAGGCGAGGGCAGTCATTCGATGATTTTCCCCCCTTAAAAAAAAAAAAAAAATATAACTATATATATGAAGTTATTTATGTACATATTTTTTGTTTATTATATATTTTATACAGTATTTATTATTACTATTAGTTATTTATTTTGTTTTTTTTTGCATATTACACAGGCCCATTTTCGCTGAGCTTACATTTAACCCAAAGGTTGACTGGGAGAAAATGCCATATGGCATTAAGTCCGCCTTATGTACCTTATTTTGTGTGCATTAAAGTGTAAATAAATAAATTTATCCATTTATTAGTATTATTGTTTAGTTTTATTTATTTCATACTTCTTCTGCTTCCAATACATTCATAAATCATCTATTCACATTGGATGCCGTGTCGAACAATGATGTCCGACGCTAGCTGAGGAATACAGCCTTTAACAGTTTTTATCGACAGTTAAAGGCTTAACAATCCACACACAGCTCAAATATTGCAATCCAAACCCTGCACAATGAAAATTACAACTTCCCCAGTCAAACCCTGACCTTACCCCTCCTGGAAAGGAGAGTGCAAACACTCACAGAGCTCTCGATTCAAGTGTTACTGTCGCCCGCAGACATCGCGTGTCTGTCTACCCCACTGTCCATAGTCCACAGCCGACAATGGGAATCGCTATAACAATCGATGGTTGATATCGATTGAGTTTTGTCTGGCAATCGAGTGTTGCTGAAGGTTATAGTGTGATGTCAAATCTAGTCTCAAAGATATGTAGTGATGAAAGATTAGAATGAAATTGACTTCTCTTTCCGCAGCGTAAGAGCTGATTAAAGGTATTTTTTATGACGGGGAAGATACCTTCAAAAGGCGTGTAGTTTTTTGGGGGGCAAGACTAGAGAGTGTGAGATTTTTACTTCTTCAGAGACTGGGCATCAACCTTCTTTGAAACTGTGATCTCGAACCCACCAGCGTTATGAACGCTGCGAAGAGATTATAGCAAACCATGATTGTGTAGAGGAATCTAGCAGTGGACTGTGACAAACAGACTCTCTTCAACAACCGAGAAAAACTCCCTAAAACATCACTTATCTAAGAAAGCATAATGATATCAAAACAAGGAACATAATAGAGGTATAAAAGTAGTTGTCAATAATATTCTCAATATGCACGCAATAATAAAAAGCTTAATGCAAGAATATATGTGTATGTGCAGCTGACGGCGCCCGCCGGAGGTGACGGTGGCGTGTTCCGCCCGCCCTAGAGAACCGCCCGGCCTGCCGCGCCGCGACGCGATCGATGTCAAAAACGTCGCGACTGGGTAATTAGCTAGTATGTACCTACGTATTGTAGTGTATTGCTATTGTTTCAAGGTTTTTATATTAATTTTATTAGTAGATTTGTGCCTATAAGGCTTCATTTTGCGCAAAATGAAAAAAAATAAGTCGGTTGTATTTGACGGTTTCATCGAAGTAAATAATCTAAACTGGAAAATAATAAAAAGTATGTTGTAAACCTAACATAAGAACGTCTCACGTAATTTTAATATTTTTACGCGATCTGAATTAATTTTCATTAATATTACTCACACACACAAATACATTTTAATAAAAGTGTCTTATATTATCTGTGAAATTGAGATGACGTCATCAAAATCACTTAACAACTTGGTCTATTTATGACAAGGACGTGGTCGGTAATTTCGACTCGTCTTATAACTGGCCCTGTGGCGCAATGGATAACGCGTCTGACTACGGATCAGAAGATTCCAGGTTCGAATCCTGGCAGGGTCGCGGTATTCTTTTTGTACAATCATTTTGCTATTTGTTTAGAAATACTTTATTTGCATTTTTTGACTAAAATACATAAAATTGTTATACATACACATGTTCATTTATTTCTCTTGCGTCATTAAAAAATTTTTTATATACGAATATTTTAAACAGACATAGGCCATCAGAAAATAATTGTAACTATGTTTATCTATCTATTTGAAATCAAAATGACCCAAAAATGAACTTAGCATTTTACCAAAAAAACAATAGATCGAATTTCTACTCAAAAACCTATACAATAGTATTGAATTTTCGCCCCGAAATATATTTAGCTTACAAATAATTGTGGGACGATAAGTAAACTTGAATTATAGCTTCTATAAGGATTAAATGGCTTATTCCGATTCAAGATGGCGGATTTAAAGCTGTAATTATTATGTGGGTGCATTTGATTTCATATTGTTGCATAGAGGGGTGATTTTCTTTACAAAATTATGTAGAAAGAAATCGGTAGAAATAATTTGTGGTGGTCTTTGCGAAGCCGTATCTGATTAATAATTTGGGATAAAGGAATTGAGGTTTGGATCATGGAGAACTGCGTAATAGATTATTTTATTTGAGTGAGTCCACGGATTGTGATGATAGATTTCAGAAATCTGTAGTAGGTAGGTAATGTGTGTAGGGTATTTTAAAGGGGAAAGATCATCGAATGACTTCTCCCGCCCGGGTAAGGCGAGAGGGAGTGTCAGACTCTTACTAACTAAAAACCACCCCGTTCCTACTCCTGCACTTCGAGCTGGAGCCGAATCAGCCCTATACCTAAGCAGGATAGGTACTTAGGTAAGTTTTATCCGTCTCACATTTCTAATCAATTTCTAAACTGCGATGCGGATAAATAGGGTAAATGTTTTACTACTCCAGAATGCCGTAAAATCGAATAATAAAAATTAACCTTCCAAACAAAATCATATTTCGTTAAGTTATCAAATAAGTGAATAAAAGAATGTCGAAATAAAAGGACCAACAATAAACATCAACATCAAAACCAAAAATCTATGGAATTCATCATAATTTTGAGGCCATCAGATTTTTTTGCCATATTGAATTTTAAATACCCAAAACACTGTAATTCCACGAACTACCGACCAATTAGAAACCCATGAATGCTATGAATGGCTACATGGGTATATCGGGCAGAGTATGGGGTTATAATGGTGTCCATATATACCACCATAGTCCTCGAACAATGACAGTAAAGGTCAAAAGACGTAAGGGACTAAACTACCTGCTTTGTGACAGAACCGATCGCTGTTTTGGATCACTGGGCCCGTATAAAGGGATAAATTGTGACTGAAAGAGGGAAACGATAAAAATATTTGATGTGAATTTTATTTAACTGTAAAGTGCTTGTAGAACACCTTCGACATCTTTGACTTGAGGACTTATAATATTTCCTTTAAGATTATGTTGAATAAGATCAAGTTTAGCAGAAACTGATCAAAGTCTTTTTGATTTTGCTGAAGGTGAAATAGAATTAGTTTCAGGATAATAGTGACTTAATTTCGTTTACAATGTATGCTTAGCAGGCAGCATCATCACTATGTAATAAAAAATATATTGCAGAAGTGTTTGTTTGTTTTTCTCTCACAAAATAACGGAGTTTTTGTGGCTTTTTGTGTCTGAAGATTAATGAGTAAGATGGACAGTAAGATACATCTTCGTTTTCCTTTAACAACGCGGACGAAACCACGAGCCGAAAGCTAGTCTACTTATAAAATTCTTGTCACCGAATATGCCTGCCTCAAATAATGTGATCACTAAGATACAGCCTTATACAAGGCACACATACAAAGGCACAAAATAATGTCAACCAGAACCGTCTCAGAATAAATTAGGTGCCCTCGACGTCGAACTCGGGTTCAAACGAAAGAGAAATTGAATTTCGCGTACTTTCGTCCTACGAAACTGGATCAATCGATAGCTTACATCAGTACCTACCTACTCCTCTTAGTCAAACTCGTAGTCAAAGGAAATAGTCCAGAAGGAAATAGTGCAAAATAGAATACTTTCGTCATCATCCTCTAAATACTCTTCCCATTCGTCATAATATACAACGAAGAGACTCTCGCAGGTCAGAAGCACAGGAGCCCTTTCTGATAAATCTTTTAAACTGATCTCCAACCCGTCTGCTAGTCGTAGATATGGCAAATCCTTTTATGTATGCTGAGGATAAGGCCTGTAGTACAGACGATGAACGACGATTGTGACGACACCCTTATCTGGCCGTTTAAGACCACCGAATCTTGTAAATACTCATTGCCAACAGCCGAGTTGAGGAAAGATCAAGAGAAAGATTGTTGCATTCAAACGAATGATCCCCAAAAACCTTGGCAATGGGAACCTGAGAGGAGCGTGCCATCTTGGCCACAGATCGTCTTAAAATTTAAACAAAAAATGTAAATAACAGCCCGCGGGACGGACGCGAGAATAAATCAACCGCTTTTTGTGAATGTTTCGGGCCCAGTATTATTTGATTTTTGTTAGATGAGGTGCGAAGTATTGCGGATACGAACACTTTATTCGGTATTTATCTATGATTTAGGGTGATTGATTTTATGGCGCCATAGGTGTAGGAATGCCATAAATTTGTGGTTTTGTTACCTGTGTTTTTGTTGACAAGCAGCAATATCCGATTATCAAATGTTATAAACCAACTTTGAAACGTTAAAAATATAATTGTAGCTACGACATATCCTATTTCGATCTATACGCGATAAATACTAAATCATTTATTCAGTATTCTCTCATAGGTAGACAAACTAAGTCTTACCAATCAACATTTTAACTACCTACCTTTAGAAAAATTGTAGATAGATAGTGTGGATAAAAAGTGTAGATAGACCTAGAATAAACAAACTTACTTGCATATGTAGCTTCTCTGTCGGTATCTCACGAGACATTGGAGACATTTATGTGGATCATAGTTACTAGAAGTAATCACTTAACCTGTTCCTAAAACTAATCAGCCGTAATTTCATTTTTTTATGGAATAGGAGGCAAACGAGCTGACGGATCACCTGATGTTACTCCATCAGCGCCGCCCATGGACACCCGCAACACCAGAGGAGTCACAGGTGTGTTGCCGGCCTTTCAAAAAGGAATACGCTCTTTTGTTGAAGGTTTGAATTCACACGAATAACAGCGGCTATTTGCATAAAAAAACACATCAAGTTATTGCAAAAACAAAACAAAGCATCATTAATCAAAAACAGTATTGTTTTTCAACACTCCAACCTCAAAAGTGAAACATTTAATTTTCATCTATCTGATCATAACACAGCTCAAATTGTTACTATAAAAATAGAAGAAAAACACCCATTAGACTACTATTTTATTGTTATCAATGACTTGAATAAATGTAATATAAGTAAATTTATTGAATGTATAGGTAGCTTAAGTTTTAGTGAAGTCTATGATTTAGAGAATACTAATGAAGCCTTTGATGAGTTTCATGAACTATTAAATCTCTTCTTCAAACTATGCTTTCCAAGTATAAAAATAAAAAAGAAATATACTAATATTAAACACAAATGGATAACAAAAGGGATTAAAAATAGCTGTTGTACTAAAAGATTGTTAAGACATAGATATTATAAGAATAGAAATAGCGTAGATAAAATTAAGTATAAAACATATTCAAAATTGTTAAGAAATTGCATGAACAACTTACAGTCATTATGCAACCACAAGCATATCACTAACTCTCAAAATAAAGTTAAAAGCACATGGGATGTAGTAAGACGCAATATGGGGAACGAGACAGTTAGAGAATATATTAATAAAATCGTTGATAATTGCATAACATTGACTTCAGGATCTGACATCGCAAATAGGTTTAATAAATTTTTCATTGAGGTAGCAAAGAATCATTCCCCAACTTCTTTTGATAGCCAAAATTATATGCATAACATTGATATTCAAAATAATAGTATATTCCTTCAACCTACGAATGCATTAGAAGTCTGTCGTATCATAATGTCATTGAAAAATTCAAAGTCAGCAGGGTATGACAATATAACTACAGAACTTCTTAAATCTGTATCTAAATATATTTCTTCGCCTTTAGCTCATATTATTAATTTATCTCTACAACAAGGATGTTTTCCAGAAAGGCTAAAAAAAGCATTAATCAAACCATTGTTTAAAAAGGGATCAAAATTAAACTTGGATAACTACAGACCTATTGCACTGACTCCAGTAATCTCGAAAATATTCGAGAAAATTATGTATAGCCGTGTCCTAAAATTTTTAGATAGATATAATATACTAGTTAGTCAACAATACGGATTTAGGCAGAACAAGTCAACTACACTAGCAATCTACACATTAATTAAAACAATAATCAGCAATATTAATGAAAAAATACCTACATGTGCTTTATTTCTGGATCTAAGTAAGGCCTTTGATTTAGTTAACCATGATAGACTCATAGAAAAAATGGAAAAGTATGGTGTCAGGGGCCCAGCCAAGGATTGGTTTCAGTCATATCTATGTAACCGAAAACAGATTACTAGAATAACCAAATTCAATCAATTAACTAACAGCCTGGAATACTTTGATTCTAATCCGGATACCAACGACTGTGGTGTTCCGCAAGGCAGCATTTTAGGACCTTTACTATTTCTACTCTACATTAATGACCTACCAAGTTCAATAAAGCATCAATGTGTCCTATTTGCTGACGACACAACAATAATCATTAAATGTAATAATCCTCAAAACTTTGATATGGAAATTAATCAAACTTTGAATGACGTAATACAATGGCTAGATGTTAATAAACTAAAAATAAATATTTCTAAAACTAACTTACTACATTTTAAGACATGCCAAAGCAAACCTATACGCTTTAATGTAGTATATAATAATAGTATAATTAATCAGGTCAATTCATCAAAATTTCTTGGAGTTACGTTAGATGAGTGCTTCACTTGGAAGAACCACATTAATAACATTTGTAAAAAAATTAACCAATTCGTATTTGCATTACGTAAAGTAAAAGATGCTACATCCCAACATACTTCCTTGATGGTGTATCACGCCTACATCTGCTCTGTAATCCGATATGGTATTGTGGTGTGGGGAAACTCTTACGATATAGAAAGAATTTTCATTGCTCAAAAAAAATGCATTCGGACAATTTTTAACATGCGATGGTCCGAATCCTGTAAGCCTGTTTTCAAGTCACAGGGTCTTTTAACGGTGCCCTGCATATACATCTACGAAGTTGCTAAGTTCTTGAGATCTTATCCTATGCTCTTCCAACCGAAAGACAACAGAAATAAAAGAGAGGTTACACATTTACCATATGAAATACCTGTTCCTAAACTAGAAATGTTTCGAAAAAACTGTGTTTACATGGCTCCTCTGGTATATAATGCACTGCCAAAGTGTATAACAGAACTTCCCTTTAAAAAATTCTGTAATCAGTTACGTAAATGGTTGTTACATGAATGCTTTTATTCAATTAACGAATTTTTTTATAAATACCCATGCAAAAATTTTAGTATACATTTAGCTTCTAGATATAAGCCTAAATAAGCTAGTCCATTTAAAAGGTTCCTCATGTTCCTATTCTGTAGTAGCCTAAGATAAAAGATTTATTTATTGTTTGTTATTTAGTCTTATAGGCATCTGTTATTAAATGGTGTATTGTGTTTGGGTGATATGTCAAAAGTAAAGTTTATAACTGTATAACATATTAGCCGTTAAGAAAATTAGTTTTTAAGTAATTTGCATGCCGCTATGACGGCGAAACATGTTGACCTATTTTATGATTAAACAACTGTACCTACCGTGTTTCTGGCAAATAAAGATATTATTATTATTATTATTATTATTAAAAGACCAGAGAAAACAGCGCCAACAACTCGCAAAATATAAAACAAGAAAAACTTACCTCAAAACAAAGCTAAAATCTAAAACCGCAGGACAAAACCTAGATTGTTTTTTGTCTAACACTGCACTGTAACCCGAACACAGATTACCAAATCTTTTAGCACAACATCACAGAAAATACTTCACAAAATCACATTTTTCATCAAAAATGACATACACAGATAAAAAAAATTAAAATATAAGTTTTTTTGTGAATTATAACCTCTGTTACAAATTGTCGCAGTTTTTGGTTATAAAATATGTCGCCTTTAGACGTTTGACAGCTGACTGGCTGTAGAATTCGGGCGGCGGCGTTGCGCATGCGTGCTGGAAATAGGGGGACATGAGGGGAATATTTCGCGACACGCTATCAGCTGATAGTAAATTCACTACTTACCGTAGTAAAGTAGCATCACACATGAGGTATGAACTTCACAGTTTAATATGTTGCTTGGATACCTTAGCGTAACATGTCATGAACTCTGCGCTTTTCATTCGTCGATAATGAAGAATCCCCTAATGTGACACTATCTGTGTAACAAACAAACAACCACATTTTGCATTCATTTGCATCAACTAAACCTGGTACAGATTAATAACATATTTAAAATCAAAGACCTCAACCATATTTTAATCTATTAGGGAATTATACCGACACTCCGTGATACCGTTAGACCAACAAGGTGCCTGTAATCATAACAAAGATATCATATCACCTGCACCTGCAACCATTGATAGACATCGTCTAGACAGACGTAGAACATAGATAATCAGCTAGAAGACGTCCACTGCAGAACAAAGGCCTCGCCCATAAAGCCCACAAATTCTTTTTTTGGATAGGAACACTGTCCACAGTCAGCATCACCGTTTATAAACATTAGTCTTGATAGTGGTGTCGTTGAATCTGCATAACATTTCCGACACGCAAACTTCTTGAAAATAACTTGATCCCCACAAAACTTAAGTTTAAAGCATTTCAAGCCTAAACTGAAGGCCATTAAATATAATTATCGTGTGACACGACGTCGGAGCCTGTTAGTTTAACGCTTAATCTGTTTCCGAGCCGTCGAGTGCGAAATTTGTGAATTATGAGTCAATCAGCCCTCTCAGCAAGTTTCGACATTAAGTCTTTGTGAAAACCTGCGATATTTTTGGAACTAAAAACCTTTTATAGACATCGATTGGTATCTAGTATAAATAATGAGATTTGTTAGTGATTTTCAATATAATTGTGGATACATATATTTAAACAGGTACTCGAATAATCATCTCCAGCATTCTGCCATTGATTGTTAAAGACCTCTTTCATAAAAGCCACGGCTAAGTACTTACCAAATAATGCTTTAAAAGTATAGAACTAGTACCTACTTTTTTTAACAGGAGGAAATCATTGGTTGACTTCTCCCGTCTGGGTGAGGCGAGAGGGAGTGTCAGACACTTACTGACTAAAAATCACCCCGTTCTGTTCACTCCCACTCCTACACTTTGAGTCGCAGCCCCGTAACCTTTTACGTTCTCCGCGGCTCCGTATCAGCATTAGCCCTATTGGGCCCCATTCGTGGTGGTCTGGTGGCTTTTTGAGAGGAATAGGTAGTAATTAACTACCAAACACAAGCATCACCTTCTATAATGTCCAAAAATATCAATAAACGCTCCAAAAAAATTGGCCGTCCTATAAATCAAGCGCGTGCCGTAAAAACGCCATAACAAGTCCGCAGCGTCACAAATATCGTAATATATTGTTATGACAAGGATGCTTGACTCGATAGGTAGCTACGTGCTTGCCACGCAAAAATATAACAGCGTAATGTCACGCTTAAGTTCCAAAATGTGCTAGGTAGAGGCCTTTTTATCAAATCATATACTACTTTGTTAGAGGGGTCGTAAGTGTCGTTAAAAACTATAATGAATAATCGGTCTCTTGTTGAATTTTTGGAAACTTGAATAAAATTATCTTCAATAGTTCATTGTGCACAAGCCTGTACCTCTAGTTTCATATTCTTGGATTGCCTGCACTTGAAAAGAAATTTCCGAATTGGGTTCGGTATTTCAAATCAAAAGATTTTTAAAGAATTTTGGTTATTTTAATTGATCTTTTGACCAGAATTAAATTATTGGCGTTAAACTTTCCCAACACTGAAACGTGGGACACTGAAATGCATTATACGAGGGAGATCACTTTAATTAGTCTAACATTAAACCGGTGAGCCGAGGATCTCGTGAAAAAGTAATGAATCGTGTCGGATAACAGGACGACCTCTGACCGCCTTGTTGGTGAATATTTTAGTTGGCTCCGGACTTAATTAAATGCGGCTGTCCTTTTTTATTATAATGAAACAGACATGATAACAATTCAGCGGTTTTGTTACACAAAATTTGGAGGACATTCATACTTTTTTTAACATAACCGCATATATTATGAGTTTTTCAGGTGTAGTTTATTTGTGAATGTGCCTCATTAACAAACATAATTATCTACATTATTGTCACGTAAACATCACGCCCTTACCTAAATCAACAATTTGTGGACCGCATAACGAATTGTTCCGTCCGAATATCGCCCGGTAGGTATCGGTTGCCTAGCTAAATACGCCAGTCGCGGAGAACCTAACGGGTAACCGGGGCGGGGACAATTAATACAGCTAATTACCACATGACAATCATTACAAAACCACTGAACCTATTTGAGTGGAATTTAGTGTAATGATAGTTTGAGGCTTAGGAATGGGAAAGGCCGTTGTAAAGCGGGAAATCTCACAGGAAGAGGAACATGGGAATGACCTTGGAAAAGGATACCTTGATACCTAAGTCAAAAATCAAAATCCTGTCGCAAGTAATTGTTCCATGCGGGCGCAGTCGTGAGCGAAAGCTATAGGTTCATCACAATATTTTTAAAATCATTATATTATTTTCTATCCTACAGAAACACGATCATACGTAGTATGTTCAGTTAAAAAAAACGACAGGAAGATATGAATCCTAACTTACGTTAACCTATTTTTTATATTCCACAATGAAATCCTACTAATATTATAAATGCGACGATAAGTATCCTTCGGGCCACCACGTGGTCCGAAGGTTTAAGACGCCCGCTTCTCATGCATAAGGGAACTGGTTCGCAACCTACCAACGGCAAGTACCTATGTAACTTTTTTCGAGTTACATGTACTTTCTAAGATTATCTAGACACCACTGACACTGACACTGAGAACCTAACGGGTAACCGGGGCTCCGGCTCGACGTGCAGGAGAAGGAACTGAGGTTTTTACTCAGTAAGAGTCTGACACTCCCTCCTGCCTCACCCAGGCGGGAGCAGTCATTCGATGATTTTCCCCCATTAAAAAAAAAGTATCGGTCGCCTAACCATTACGCCAACCGTACAATGAACCCAATATGAAATTACCTATCGTGTTATAGGTCCTTTAACACATCACACGTAAAATACAGTACAAAATAGGGTCAATAACCAGTTTACAACTATATCAACACGACATGATTAGCATTCTATAGGAGTAGCTCATTAAAAGGAACGGGGTCACGTTACATTTGTACCTGCCCTGTCTACCCCACAACACGCGTGACAATGCGCAATAACCACGATTTACGAACAAACCTAGGTATTTTATTAATTGAGACGAGGTCAGACTATTCGCGGTTTTATAGTGCGAACTGATGGCGGCTGATGCTAAGGACTCCACGTCGCCAATAGACACCCGCAACTAGGGGAGCCTTAAGTGCATTGTCAGTGTTTTAAGGTTTTGGGGATAGGAAATAGGGGGACGGTGCCGTCGTCTGAGTGACATAGAACCAATGAGGCTAGTGAGGTTCTCAGAAGGCCCAAAAGCCCACAACGCACTGATAACACCTCGGCTATTACAGTTGTCCATGGATAGTACTGGTTGCTTCCAATAATGTGTAATCCGTCTACTTATTTACCACCTAATCCTAAAAAAGTCTTTTATACTGCGAACTCGAAATACCTGATAGTCACCTTCCATCTGCAGTTTCTGGATAAAATCACCACAAACATCGTACTTACAATAACAAAAAAAAACAGCGATGTGGGTGGTCCTACTATCTTTAGACCATTTTATCCATAAAAGTCGTGCCGCTCGCACTGCCACCTAGCGGCTTCAATAACAAAGTGTCACGGACCGGCGCCGTCCGTGATGTTTCCGGCACGATACATCACGACATGAGTGCGAGCCGGACACGCGACGCGCGACGTTCCATTTTATATTGAACATGTTACAATTGAATAGGAACGTGTTGAAGAATAATACATCTATAATTGATAGTATTACTTATAGTTATACTGCTTTGTTCTTCTTTTCTATGGAATAAGATGCAAACGACCATAATAAGCTGATGGTAAGCGATCATAGACCGCCATGGAGACCCGCAGCACCAGAGGAATCACAGATATGTGTTACTGATTTCTGAAAAATCGTCCGATTACTACTTTGTATCGATTTCAATGGCGTGCTCAGCGTTCATGGTGTTACCGTCGCGTTCTTCCTAACACCTAAACCGTCTTAACCCATAAATCACCAAGCGGTCACCGGTGACCGCTTTCCACTAATATTACATTACATTATAGACCTTATTTCTAATGTTTAGAGAATACTTTTGTATGACCAAATTTTGGGGATGGATATCAACGGGTAGTCCATTTCACGAAAGAAGTCCCGCGGACAATTGTGGAACTAAATTTGACAAATGGGGAGTTCGGCCATGTTGTCGTTTGTCAATGTTGTCAAGGTGCGTTTGTTGTGGAAGATATTTTGTGAGTTTATTATAAAATTAGTGCGTTATAAGGTTTATTTACGATGCCAAAAGTTGTAAAAAGTGCAGGTCGAGAAATGATATTAAAAGTGAAAGAGTTCTGTGAAGCGGAACAGAAGAATCGCGGCGTTTTAATACCATTAGGCAATGTTCGCAAAAGAATCGCCGCCATAACAGGTAAATTTTGGGGCTGCCATATTAAACATATTTTTTACCAGTTAGACTTAAGTTTTTTTAATGAGGAATTAACATAACACGACAAAAAATTGTAAAGTTATATTCAACAATAATGTAATTAAATGCGGAAATAGTCACTGTTACATTTTTTTTAATTGTTCATTTTATTGCAGGTGTGTCGGAGAGTTGTGTGTTATAAACAGACGTGGGCCAAGATCCAAAAGAAATTGTACGCCTAACAGAAGAGACTTTCGAGACTGTTACAGCGGAAGATTGAGCAGTTCAATGCAAACATGTACAGCATTTGGAGGAAGAATATTTAAAAAATGATGGTCTTTTGGATGAAGAAATGGATCGATTCATTATATCTACGGCTAGTGATAGTGAAACAGAATCTGATTCTGTTTCGATTCACTCTTCTGACCATAGTGATCATAGTATAACCGATCATAATTATTCAATAAAATTAAATATACAACTAAAGATTAAAATTAATTATAGAAAAAACAAAAACAACTATTTACATAAACTATTTATAAGGCATCGAAAAACTCGTCCGCATCGACGTCAGTGGGGAAAGTACCCACTTACGTTAATCTTTAGTTGTATATATTTAATTTAGTAATATTTAATTTTAATTTTATTTAAGTAATAGTTAGTTTTAATTTAAGTTTTTTAATGTAAATAATAAAATTATAATAAAACTTTTAAAATGTTATTTTATGTTTCTAATTATATATTGGTTGAACATCTTTATTTCCATTTTATATTTTAGAAATTACAGGAAGATTAATTTTTCACTAATCTGACCTTAGCAGTATAAACATAAATATCTATATAAAAAAGACATTACTTTTAAAATATTCCTCGAACTGTTCGAGTACGTAGTTAATCAAATTAAACTAATGAACTATAAACAATTTCTCCTGATTTCCCCATACTATATAAATTTAACCGTGGCAACATTATGTCGCGCGAATACAGCGCTGCGTCTGCGGGACTTCTTTCGTGAAATGGACTCTAGGTCGAGTTTGTTTTAAGTTTAACGGCTTTGAAACGAGAACGCGTTCGGTTCGATTGGTCGGTTCCAATAAATCAACCAATCAGAGCAGTCCTTATCTCATTAAACGTATACTGTGCGCTTCTCACGTAGCTTTCTGACTCGCACAGCAAAACTGAAATGATCTGTTGTCAGCGGTATTTCCGAACCGATACAACCTTTAAAGCTTCAAGAAAAGAGCGTATTCCATTTTACAGTTAGCAACGCACCTGTGACTACTCTGATGTTGGGGGGTCCATGGGCGCCGCTGATCGCTTACCATCAGGTGACCTGTCTGCTCGTTTGCCTCCTACTCCATAAAAAAAACATATTCGTAGGTACTAAGCCCCACAGAACATATAAAGAAGGTTTATCTATAGGTGCTAATCCAGTTCTTGTTCACGAAGTTCAAAGCAAAAACTGTTGGATTGCCAACGTAACTTCTTATACTTATAGGGTTAGGTAAACAAAATCTACTGCTAGTGCTAACAAACTGAATAATACTAATTGACTAAATCTTAAATAGTAACTCAAACTAATAATGAAACATACATTGAATTTATTTCATTGATTTTTATTTTAAACTAAACATAGATAGGTAGATATATATACAAAGAAACTTTCAGATTCTTCGCTAAGAGGTAGCAGTATCAAACCACTTCAATTTCCGCTGAGATGAAATGGCTCAGTCCTTCCACGAGTCGGAAGAATGTCCTGTGTTATTACAATTTATATGTTAAAGTTAAGTAGAAAGGGTAATAGTAGGGGTCGTGGTGGCCCGGAGGTTCAAGACCCCCGCTTCTCATGCATGAGTGCGGGTTCGAAACCTACCAACGGCAAGAACCAATGTGACATTTTCCGAGTTATACGTACCTTCTAAGATTATCTAGACACTACTGATAAACGGTGAAGGAAACATCGTGAGGAAACCTGGACTTATAATTTCCAATTATAAGTTTGAAATTGCCAACCCACATTGAGCAAGCGTGGTGATGAATGCTCAAACCTTTTCTGTGCGAAAAAAAGCCTTTGGTCAGCAGTAGCCACTTATAGGGTGTTGATAATGATGATGTTAAAAAAAATAAAAAGCCAAATTATCGTTCAGAGAAATAAGCTTAACATAAAATGACTCGGGTTGTTTATGTGATGGCTTGACGTTTGATCACTATCTCTGTGATAAGCGATGATGCGGTCTACGATGGAGCACGTCATCCCATAAGCAACATTGACTCGGGTCTTGAAGACACACCACAGACTCAGGCAAAGAATTCCAATCCTACCAATTAGGATTGGTTTTTGTTGGATTGGCAGTTCGCACAAAGAAGCTTGAAGCTAAGCGCTTAGTGCGAAGCGGTTAGTGCGAATTTTTATGGGATAAAACGGCAAACGTGCAAACGCAACACCTGATGGTAATAGTAAGCAATCAGCGCTATCCATGGAGAGGAAACTCAACAACACACGATACAAGCTCAATTGTAATTGGCCGTTGTCCGAAAAACTAAAAAAAAACACTAGAGGGGTTACAAGTCCTTTGGTGCATTTTGGGGTATGGAATTAGGGATTGAGGATAAGGTGAGGAGTATTGGGCCTCCGGTAACCTCATGCACACGAGGAAACACAAAGCAAGTGCTGTATTACTTTGTGGATAAATTAACAGACTTTAAATATGTTCGCAAATAGCACCTGGCTACTATAGACCTACACGCAGAACATACACACATTGACATGAAGGACATCTGTCCATATCTTAAGTCTGGTGACGTGGTAACCTATTACACACGCACACAGAAATAACCCACTGACATTTAAGTGCTTCAATCATTTCTAAGTGACATTATATCCGTCTATTTTTCAACAATTTTGGGTAAGTACCTGTAAGACATGATACCAACTTTGTCAAACCATCTGAAGGTACAAAAGAAGGTATATTTGATACAAAACCAAGTTGAAGCGCACAGATCTATTCATAAAATATCATGAACATAATTATGTATATACATAAATATAATATATACCTATTATTAGTTAAACTATGCGATAACACAACGGTTTTACTTATACTTAGAATAATAGTTACTCTATATAAATAACATATATTAAAATAACATAACATCACGCCTTTTATCCCCAAAGGGGTAGGCAGAGGTGCACATTATGCCACTGTACAATGAACACCCACTTTTCACTATTTATGTTATGAGTCCCATGTAATAGGGGGTGAGCCTATTGCCATATACCGGGCACAATTCCAGACTCCGTGTTGCTACTGAGATTTTTTTAAACCCCAGTAATACTTTATAGTAATATAAATTAAAATATTTGGGCTACAGATTTTTTTTTAATTTATTTATTTAAGGAACTTTTAACAAATTGTTATTTACTTTTAGTTATGTTTTTATTTTTAGTTATTTACTTTTAGTTATAACAAAGTTAACAAAAAATAACAAACAAAATAAAAAAACAAAATGGGCTATAGTTAAAACTACAGCAAGAAGTACGAACGCCTGATAACATTCGATGATCAAACTCTGTGGAGTTAAATTTCCTAACAATCTTTATCAGGCGCAAAATTAATGTAAAATAAACAAATGTAGACTATATAAATAAACATATTCTACATAATGCCCACTTCGGTTGCGTATTTTTTATCCCATTATAATTGATATTATTGCCAAAAAATATCACAAATTAAAACCAGGTACATTTCAAAGTATCTGTTTGCCAAAATTCATAAAAAACAGGACAATATTTGGGGCATGGCATGTAAGTTTTGCTTTTACAACACTAGAAAGTACATACTTACCAAACTAATTAAATATTAAGTGCTAATATTACCTTACTATAAGAATTTATACTTATTTCTAATCTAAAAAGCAGTCGAAATAACGATTAACTACTGTTATCACAAATAACAATCAGATAACAATAATTTTAGCGGTTTAAAATTCAACAAATATTTTAAACAACTAGGTACTTTATTTTCCAAAGTTTAAAAGTATTCCTAAATAAACTTACAACAACATAACTTGTCATTAAAAACTTTGGTCTAAAAATTATAATGGTGTATTGTAATTTCGATTCATTTGAGACTTACACTAATTAAAGAAATAATATGTTAAAAACATAGTAGTTAAAAATGCTTAATAATAACTATGTATATGCATACAATCCCTATAATAAACATTTTTCACCACATTCCACGCTTTTCCTTCCAGAATTCCCGATTCCAGACCACTACTACACAAATCACTACTTTCTAATTCTAATTTACCCAAAGAACCACTTTCCAATTCTACTTCGGAATTTTCAGATTCCAGAAGCACTTTCTCGGAAATTCCAGCTTCCAGAAGCACTTCGCTGGAAATTACAGATTCCAGATCCACTTCGGATGGAAGTGGGTCTGGAATGGGCCTGTTCTAGCTGTCTGCGACTTCGCTTCTGGCGACCCACCTTTCGAAGAGATGAAGCAATTCGAAACAGACCTCGGCGAGAATCAGAGCGATCACCATCCACTCCAATCGGACGTGGTGCCTGTCTGCAGCCCACGATGACAACAGTTCCAGGAGTTCCACGCAGTGGGAGAGACGCTCGTTTAGCACCTGAATGAGTAGATAGACCAGTAGGTAAGTATGGCAGCAATCATTATTTTAAGTATTTGTTTTAATACTTCACAAACACAATATTATCTCATATAGCTACAAGTGTCACCTCACCCTAGTTCTCCTGGATATAGTGAAGTATGCGACAGTGGAGGAGTAGAGTCGCTCGAGCTGCTCCTCCTCCCAGTAGAAGTCAGGAGTGTCCAGCAGGTCTGACTCCACGTTCAGCCGATGTCTGAGAGAAAACAGCTCGCCTAGCTTGCGAACCACCTGGGAAAACGAAGAATTTTACCAGTTATTAATTGAGTTACTAGCTAACAGCCTCCCTATTTCAATGAAGTGCGAGCGACGCCGTGTAAAGTAAGTAGCCAAGAACAAAGACATAAGCTTGTTTTGATCATTCCATACTCATTAAGCTGTCTGTAAGGTGTTATCAGGTCTAATAGGTAGATACCTCTTTCTTATCAAGATGCGCAGCTCCGTCATGCTGCATGGCGGCAGTGTGTGAGCTGACGGCGGTGGCCAGCGCCTCGAGCCGGGACTCCCAGGCGCCCAGCCGCGCCGACTGCACCATCGCATGACTGCAAACAATATTACGAATGTCTTACCACTCTATTCTATCCGACGATGTTTCAAGGGCTAATTACGGACCTCCATATTTAATGGATACAGGCCAGCAGCGCTGTGGTATAAATGTTAATCGTTTTTTTTAAGGGGAGAAAATCATCGAATGACATTATCCCGCCTGGGTGAGGCGGGAAGGAGTGTCATGCTCTTACTGACTAAAAACCACCCCGTTCCTACTCCTGCACTTCGAGCCCGAGCCCCGGTTACCCGTTAGCTTCTCCGCGACATGTTAATCGTTTAAGCTGCGATCTTCAACCGCTAAGTAATGAGCTAAAGAAAACCGTCTTTAGTTGTAAAGGAGTAGGAGGCTCATAGTCCACAAATAGACTGTCTATTTTTAACCGACATCCCAAAAAGGTTTCAATTAGTCGGTATGTTTCTTTTCTTTTATTTATGCAATCAGTAGCTTTCACTATCATAATTAAGATTTATAGACGACTGGTACTCACCTGAATGTGTACTTCTCCAACGAGTTATCTCTCTTTGGTACCAACACAAATGATGACTCTTGTAGATGACACTTTTTCCTACAAAGTTACGAAAAAAAACAATGAGTAACTTACCTATGTACAGATGAAACTAAATAGACATATAACCACATCACACAGTACCTACAGAGGACTATTTCAGTAATGTATAACATTCTTAGTAATATTTTTTTTAATCTTTGCGAACTTGCCATTTCCATATACACATTTAGCCACATTTAACTAACTATGAGACAGGAATATTTAATTGGTGCATATGGAGTATGAAGTACAGGTAAGGGAGCAAAGGTGCAGACACAACAATGTGTAACAAATAGATGAATAGGATACTAAAAACATAAATAATAGCTCTGTGTCAAACCTAAAGTTGCCACAAAAACCATGCTGTATCTAGTTATAATCAATTAAATCTTGTCAAGCTGAAAGTTTCCTACTTTGTATACAAGGTGTTGTTTTAAAGACTCGTCATTTTCTAGGAAGTAATTCGGCTATCGATTCTGAGTCCGAATCAATAAAAAAATTGTAGGTTCATTTTTCTGTAAATTACGGAAATCCGTAAGTGCGAACTACATGCCGCCGTCTTGTAACTAGCTTTATAACGCGACTTAACACACACAAACTCAAACACGTAATCGATATTATTCCTAATTCCATAAAACTCAAATAAAAAACATTGCTGTCGCTTATTCTGAAATACTGTCGAACTTAAACGATTTATTATAGCCGTATTTTTAACTATTGGCCCGAAATTTTCTCTTACATTGAACCTTTATGACTTCTGTGACATGCCCCCGAGCAATGCCACGGTTTCAAAACTACACCTTGTATAAAAATCCACTACAAACATAAAAACCAACAACACACCTGCTCCCTTTAGTAATCACAGCTGTTTGAGTTCCAGACTTCTTAGATCGGCTTGCGTGAGAAATATTGCTATTAAGAAATTTTTATGATATACCATGCCACTCATGTACTTATAACTATTAACTCATGTTACTATTAATGTATGTAATAATTATAAAAAGTACATGAAGAAATCAAATTATGTTGAACAAAAGAACAATGTCATTGGCATTTGAAAAAGTCAAAGCACCTATTTCAATTAAACCCTAATTCTATACTTTTGAAAGTTTTGTTGACACAAATAACATATAACATAAATAACATCACGCCTTTTTATTCCCGAAGGGGTAGGTGGGGGTGCACGTGCACATTACGGCACTTAATGCCACTGTAGAATGTAACACCCACTTTTCACTATTTATGTTATGAGTCGTATGTAATAGGGGTGCTCACCCCTATTGCATTATTTCGAACACATTTCCAGACTATGTGCAAAGACTGATTTTTAAAAAAAATACTCAGTAATACTTTGCCCGACCCGGGAACCGAACCCTAGACCCCTTGCCCGGCAATCGACACTTGGTCAATGAGGCAATTAACAAATATAAAATAAATAATAGTCTATAAGTCTGCGTCAGTGAAGTTGCTCTTCCCAAAAAGTACATTCGAATCGAGAAGCACGATCAAGATACTCCATTTGTTACTCTTTAAATTAAGCTCTTTGACCACCGTAATAGAAAATGCATTGTTTTGCTTAGATCCATGCTCCAGCAAAATACTGGTTCAAGTTCTTCCTAATAATCTAATATTATAATTATTACTAGCTACTTCTGCGCGGTTTCACACGCTCTGCTCAACTCCTATTGGTCTTAGCGTGATGTTTTATAGCCTATAGTCATCCTCGATAAATGCGCTATCTAACACAAAAAGAATTATTCAAATCAGACTTGTAGTTACGGTGATCAGCGCGTTCAAACAAACAAACAAACAATAAAACATACTTCCGCTTTATATAATACTAGCTTTTACCCGCGGCTTCACTCGCGTCACAAAAGGATAAAAAGTAGCCTATGACATATACCAATACACACAGCGCCATCTATACCAATACTTTTGTTTTCCCTCGGAAATATCATTTTTTTCCGGGATAAAAGTACCCTATTATTTAATCCAGACTTCTAACTTTACGTCTGCAAAAAATCAAAGCAATCGGTTTAATAGTAGTTAGTAGTTTACGGCGTGAAAGCGGAACAAACAAACAAACTCACTTTCCAATTTATAATATTATTATATTATTTAATATTTATATAATATGCATAAGATTTTAGTAATCACTCAAATTGTGATAGATATCTTCAAGAGACAAGATCGGAAATTAGAATTAGTGAAGCTATTTCAAATACCTTCCTTAAAACCATTGTACCTCTAATAAATGCAGAAATGTGTTGTTACTAAGTGACTAATATTACAACACATTAGTTATAACTAAAAGATATATACTCACACATTAGGATGATAAACGTAAGTCATGACCTCTCTTTCTTTCTCCACCACATCTCGCGGATAACTGTCTATTTCAAAACTGGAATAAAAGAAATACGTCAATATAACTATCTTATTAAAAATATCTTATTAGAATGTGATAGCTGTATTTCATAAACAGTAATTTTACTATCAAACTAACATGGATTTTTTTTTAAATTGTATGACAAGGGCACACACCTTAAGTCCGTGGAGAATTAATCTGTAATATTATAAAAAAAAAAAAAAACATGGAATTTTAATGAAATCAATCAGTAATGTAAGAAAACTGAATCATGAATACAAACACAGTACTTATTAAGAAGATAATAAGTGGGATAGTTAATTAAAGCTATTTTTTATGAATTTTTAAGGGTCCGACAAGAAAAGAAGAATTGTCCTTATTGAAAATATTAAGTCTACTGCGTAAAATACTAACTTGGACTACTTTTGTGCGAACTGCTCCGACAAGAAAAGAAGAATTGTCCTTACTGAATATGTATATTAAATCTACTGCCTAAAATACTAACTTTCTGACTACTTCACATGACAGTTTATTGCTACAATACTAACCTAACCTAAAACATCTGTTGTCGGTAACTTCGAACTTCTTGTTCAATATTCTATTCTTAAGTTTAGTTGTGTTATTCGAAGATCCATTTTTATAGTCGGCCACAGATTGCTGGAGATTAATTTGTAATTCGGAACCATTATTATTTTCCACTTGTTAATTTTCTTACTTCCAAGTATTAAATTCTTATCAAACTGTACCTACATCACATCATCATTAAACCCATGGCCTCTACTCCCACTGTATATTTGACAATTAACAACAAACTATGTGCATGTCTACTTACGGCCTCACAAATTCCAGTACATTGCGAGCTTCCAACTCTGTGCAGTTCCAGAACACAATACCACCTTCTCTGAAGAATATGATCTCTCTGGGCTCAGTGCCCACGCTGTACACTGCATTAGCCACCACAACGTCTCCCAACTCATCTGATTTCAGCCTGAAACATTTGTAATGATAAAAGTATAAGTTTTACTGTGAAACCGTTTAACTCGTCGAGTACCATCATTATAGACACAATTATAGAACAATAGGTTGCGGTCACCGGTGACCGCTTCATGTTTGACAGTTTAAAGAGTTTTATCAAGCATTTTGTGCATAATTATAGATTGCTGTAACAACATGTTTATTATTTTTACATATTGTAATAAGATCTTCATTATGTTTTCTCTTATCTCAACATTTAGCAGCTTTATCTCATGTTACATCATCTTTTTAATATTTTAAAATGTGGGTGAGTTATGAAACTACTTACGTTCCTGGTTCATACAGCTTCTGTTGGATCAGGGCTTCTTTTAAATTTTTCAAATCATACGCATTAGCTGTAGCGTAAGCCATAGTGAGGTAATGGCCCTCTTTGTGAGTCAACTCTTCAGGATTAGCCTTCTTATGAACAATCTTCTTTTTAATCGCTAATGTGCCATTTTCTATCGGTAGCGTCGGCTGTATCGCATCATTCGAATAGTTCCTCACAATCCCAACCCCAGCAACGCTAAATAAATCATATTTTGGCAAAAACAAACGAGTTTTCGGACTTATAAAACCGACTACCGTCTTCGTAAAAAAACATTTCGGTGTCGCGCACCGAATGGTGTTAAACGCAATTCTTGATAAATACACAGTCATAACTGAGTGATAGGGTAGAAAATTAAATAAATACGTAAATGAATGCTGTTATAAATGCCTTTTCGTAATTATTACATAAAGTTTTAGGTTATGCTTAGATTTACTGTTTTGACATTTTATAGTTTTAATTCGATTTTTCTATGACATTTCACACTATGGTTTAAATACGAGTATTTTTGCAAACGCTCCGTCAAATATATTATGATCCGTTTTTATTTGCGAAAATGATCTTGATGTATTGAAACGTGTTTTCTTGTGTTAATTCTACGAATTATTAGTACTTAACTAGAATCAATGGTTGAAACTGTTAAGTTTATTCAAGACGCAGTAGTAATAGCAGTGACAGCAGTAGTTCGTCATATTCTCTTTTTATTAGCACTATACCTACAGTAAAAATTATACAAATTTACATAAAAAAATAATTTATTTCAGTCATCAGCTTGTTCTCCTACAATAACGTCTCCCGACCGTGCAGTGAACAGAGTATGCAATTTGATCGCAAACTCTCGCCCGATCTTCCGTTGCTTAGCCCCGGCCACGCCTGAACGAGACACGCCTAAACTTGCTAAATGTTCTAAGGAATCTGGTTCTAGTAAGCTCTGAAAATAAAAATAAATTGTTTGGTTGAAAATAAATATGTTTCCGGTGTTTCGCTTTCGCTGTGTAAACTGTATACCTATTATTAATTATTAAGATTTCCACAGAAGTTTTTTTTTTGATAATGTTGCCCTACATTAGGATTTTCTCCTATGTCGTGGGTGCGTCTACAAACATACAAGTTCACATACACATGACACCCAGACCCGAAACAACAATTTGTGGATCACACAAAGTGTTGTTCCGTGCGGGAATCGATCCCGCGACACGTTGCACGGCAGTCGGTTGCCCAGCCACCGCACCAACCGTGCAGTCCACACAGCAGTACACGACCTGAGTATCAAACGAACCCGTGCGTGCGACCTGTCAACTTACAAAACAATGATTAAGAAATAAAAAATGATGTATTTACCTCATACATGGCGAGCGGTGACTTGTATTGAGCGCAGACTGCCCGAGAGATGTCGAGGCTAGATTGCGGTAATACGGCCAACATCTGCTGCCATAGCTGGGAGACACCGGCTCCTGAAAATGTTACCTAAAAAGTTTAAAATTTGTATCACGCCTTATATCCCCGACGGAGTGGACAGAGTTGCACATTACGGCGCTTAATGCAACCATACAATGTAACACCCACTTTTCAATATTTATGTTTATGAGTTCTATGGAATAGGGGGTGAGCCTATTGCCATTTAAAGAAAAACAGTAATACTGTGCCCATCCCGGGAATCGAACCTGAGACCCCTTGCCCGGCACAGTCGCACTTGCGACCACTCGGATAACGACACCGTCATTTAGATTTTAGTATGTTTTAAAACTGTGTCAAGTCACCAAAGTGTAAGTGTTACTAGTGTTGCTACAAAATCACTCACCATTATTTGTAATGGCAACACAATTCTTGTTAACGCCTCTCATGTAGAAACTGGACAATTCATCTATTTCTCGTTTCGCTTTTCTGAAACGTAAATAAATCAAACTAAATTAACTTGTATCCAAACACAAGGTGGAGATACTTCAGGTTCGAATTCTGCTTGTCGTTTTTTAAGATAAGTCAGTAGCAGATTAGCAGATAGATCCCCTGATGGTAAGCAATCGACACCGCCTATTGTCACCAGCAACACTAGCAGCTGTAGCCAAATGCCACTACTAGCGCTTGTCTACATGGAGAATAGAAAACCAAATTATATGGAATTGACGTAAATTTTGAAACTTGTCAGTGTCATCCCCATTTTGATTTCTACTCTCACTGTAAATAAGCGCTAAAGTGGCGTTTGGCTAAAGCGAGGCCATAAAAGAGCCATATGGCCCATACGAGTTAAATAAAAGAGCTATCGTTGGTGCCCTTTTGGACATTTTTTATTTCAAAGCATTTATTTCAATTAGACCATAATTTGGTACTTTTAAAACGTCAACAAATACAAAATAAATAATAGTCTGTCAGTCTGTCCGTCAGTGAAACTAGGTGCTCGTTCCAAAATGTAGATTCGAATGGAGAAGAACGAGCAAGAAACAACATAACATAACATAACATCACGCCTTTTATCCCCGAAGGGTTAGGCAGAGGTGCACACAGAAGTAACACCCACTTTTCACTATTTATGTTATGAGTCCCATGTAATAGGGGGTGACCCTATTGCCATATACCGGGCACATTTCCAGCGAGGCAGCTCTCGGCCAACGAGGCAGTCGAGCAAAAAACTACATTCATATTCTATAATTAATAACAACTGTTACTTTCGACTTAGCAGCCTAGCAGGGGCATCAGCGATGGCTTTAGAACCGCCTATGGTCATCCGAAACACTAGACGAGTTACAAGAGCGTTCGTTGGCGGCCTTTTGGTCCTTTTTGGAATTATGCCTTTTTCGATTTGGACCTTTTTTCATGTACATTAATGACAACTGTTGACTTACTTAGCGGGGGCATCAGCGATGGCTTTAGTGAACCGCACTATGGTCTCCGCCATCTCCTGCGCGGTCTCTACTGCCACCACATCGCAATCCGCCGTCACCATCACATCTGGAAATCACCAACAATAATTTATTAACGATTATAAAAGACATTAGACTTCAGAGGTTAATAAATCGACACTTACTGTCGCGATTTCGATTCTCGCATCTATCAAAAATGTAGTCAAGGATTTCTTAGATTAAAATTATTGTTTGTTTGCCAGAGCGAGATTTACATTATTTTTTAAAACTAACTTTAAAAAGGAGAAGATGTATAATCACTGCATAGTATAAAACAACGTCTATCCGCCGTCTGTCTGTCCCTATGTATGCTGCGATCTTTAAAACTACGCAACGGATTTTTAATAGATAGAAGGTTTATATGTACCTCTATAATACATGCATATTACACACGTGCGAAGCCGGGGCGGGTCGCTAGTAAATTAATATATTGGTCTACCTGTTAAGGCCAGTTCAAAATCAATATTATTCATCTCCTTGCGTCCATTTTTCGACCTGCAGACAAATGTATAAGTTTACAAGAACTATTTAATAAAATATATCAAAAGCATTTTGTTTTCTATTTAAAAAGGTTAAATACTAACTTGAAATATCCTTCTACTTGTACGACGACCAAAGTGAGGTTGCATTGCAGTTGTTCCTTGAACTCAGTCATGGTCCTCGCGAGAGCATTGTCCTGCACCAGCCGCGTCACACGATCGACTTCCATTATGCATAGAGCATGGTCACACTTCTCCTCATTCGGCTTTTTTAACTGAAATATTTGATTAACTTAATTAACTAAGAATTGCGGGTTACTCACGTGAAAATACTGAGAAAAGCTCTACTAGTTTCGAACCACAGAGGGGTTCTTCGTCATGAATTTTGTCACATTAATTTTGTCCTTATGATACCATTATTTAGCTATCATTTCTATTTTAAATGTAATTCGATTTAAGGATTGTAATTTTTAACTTTCTTCACTACTTGTCTTATTAATTTTAAGCTTTAAGTCACAATGTAAATTGAACTAAATTGTTTTTGAAATAAATAAATAAAATGAGCAGCGTGCGTGGTCGCATTCGTCTGTCGTGGTCGTGTCCGGTAGAGAGCGCGGTGGTCTCGCAGCGCAAGACATATATAACAATATTATTAAAAAAATACATGTTATATGCATCAAATAAAATTAAATGTTTAGTTGTTACTAAGTTACCTTCTCAAAGTATCTATCCAGTGTCAGAGGCAGTCTCCTACTCCAGGTAATGATGTCCTGATTAGACTGCCGTCTCTGAATGTGGGCTCCAGTCGCAGTAACTTCATGCTCGACACTTGTCATGTACCATTTATGTAATAAATTGTCATTGATTCCCACATTGATGTACTGTGGAAAAAATTATAAGAACAATTTCCTATCTGAACATCCCATGTAGACAAGTAGAACAGATCCAAGAGAAACCCAAACATTGAAAAGGAAACATATTTTAACTCGTCGAGTACCGGTTTCGCAGACACAATTATAGAACAATAGGCTGCGGTCACCGGTGACCGCTTGGTATTTGACAGTTTAAGGGACAGCAAGTTCATGTAAACTTTTGACATGGGGGCAATAAAGCTAATCAACCAAGTCTTTTATTGTGATACCTACCTTCTTTTATTCTCTCTAGTTCTCAATATGTGCATAAACACTGGAGTCCACTCCATGTATGGTAATAAGCTCACCCCATATTAGACAGGACTCATAACATAACTAATTAAAAGTGATTGTAACATTTTTTGTATACATTTAACGGGTTTGATTGCTGTGTCGCCTACGATGGAGCATGTTGTCCTATAAGCTACCTATTCACTCGAACCTTGAAGACACCCAGGTTATCTTTACTTCTTTTATTCTGTTTGCTTATTACCTGCATACATTCTCCAGGTTTGTAAATCTTATTCATCTCAATGCGTGCCTCCTTCTCACTCTTTTCTTCCTGCAGTTTTCTCTTCTTGGCTTCTTTTTCTAACGCTTTAATCTTCTTCTTCTCTTGTTGGGTTAAAGATTTACTGCTACTACCTACTGATAAATAATATTCTTATTCAAAATTTCTTTTAATGGCCAAAGAGGACTCCAAAAGAATTATGTTTAAATTATATAATATACATAACAATTATATATCAATTCTTTTAAAAAATATATATTCGATGGGCCGACGTTTGACTATCTCTCCTGGCGCTAAGCGATGATGCGGTCTACGATAGTATTGTTCATTCTATAATTATGTGGTCAGTAGATCATCTTAAGTGTGTCGAAAGATGTCTATTAAATTATACTTACTATCTAATAAATGGTCCCCAGATATCACACTTTCTTTCGCCTCTTCGGTTATAATGTCTAAATCACCGAACACATTAAGTTTTTGTTTCCTTGCAGAAGGCGTTACGTCTTCGTCCTCTGAAGAACTTAAAGTAACCACTAAACCAGACATTTTAGTTTCTAAGATATTTCTAAATATGATTTACATTCTTTAAAAATCTTTATTTACTTCATTTGTTGTTGATTTTGTGTACAAAACAAACAAAACTACCAGTTACCGGCTGATCTGAAAGTCAACTTCAAATCTGACATTTTGTTCATTTAACTGTCATTCTGACAGCTGACAATATGATTATTAAGACATTCCAAATTCGGATATGTGGTCCGACATTGTTTTGTGATTGCGGAGTATCTGAATTGTTCATTAATATTCGGTCATTTAACGATTGTTAAATTAACTAGATCTAGTTATTTATTTTTAATCACTTTCTTATCTACTCAGATTTTTTTCTATGTGCAGCGATAGTCTGAAGCAAGTATGACTAAAACAGTGACATCTACTTTACGCTTGCTAATAATTTGACATTTGGATATAGTGTAGCAGCTACATTTATTTAGCCTAGCCATCCTACCTATTACGTTAAAATAAACGTCTAGATGCACAACGCTTTACGGATTCAGTTCCCGTAGGAATGGAACGAAAAGCACGTTATCATACATTTTTATGTATGACTAGCATTTACCCGCGGCTTCGCTCGCGTCACAAAAGAATAAAATGTAGCCTATGTGACATATACCAATACATACAGCGCCATCTATACCAATACTTTTGTTTTCCCTCAGGAATAGCAAATTTTTACGGGATAAAAAGTACTCTATTATTTAATCCAGACTTCTAACTTTACGTCTGCAAAAATTCAAAGCAATCGGTTTAATAGTTACGGCGTGAAAGCGGAACAAACAAACAAACAAAACTCACTTTCAGATTTATAATATTAGTAAGGATAACGTGCTTTTCGAAACTTGGACCTACAGTGGTATGACATGACTTACCTTGTTTAATTTTATTCAACTAAATATTTACCTACTTTTTACATGAGGGACTTTTAGTAATATTTATTATGATAAATTACTTAAAGTGTGTGCTGTAGCTTAGGTTGATACTCAATAGATTAAGAAAACACCATAAAAGACGTTAAAAGCTCCATAACCCCAATAAATAGCCCATTTGTGCCTCGCCTATACTTTATCGATAGGGCTATAAAAACGAAAAGCGCGGGGAAAGTGCTTACTTGCACAGATAAAATGGCTGATTTGACAGGTCGACAAAAGCCAGACAGCTAGTATACGCCTATTGATTTCCCATAAAACAGTCGTATAAATCATGTTACAAACTTTTCAGCAACTTTTCCGCTACAGCGCTGTATTACGTTAAACGCACTGATTAATTTTATATGAATCGCTTAATACAATCTTAAAATATTTAGACATTTGAACATAAAAACGAATTGGTAATGTAAATCAAACACGTTTGTTTTAAAATAAAAATAAAAAAAGTTTAAAAAAGCTACCTAACTACCAGCTAGATGGCTATTTCTATTTTATTTTTGACTTTGTTTACCTCTGGTGGTCACCTAGGTGAGTTTTACATATTGTTGCCTAAGTACATAAAATTTGGTCACCTTCGTGCAGCCTAAAATGAAGCGCACCTATTGGCTCGGGCCTTAACTACACCCTGGCTAAGCTATACTCTTCGGGAAACACAGTCTCTCGCGAATAATGATACTGTTCTTATTAGAAACCTAGACAAATAGTTCCTAACCTATCTATGAAGAAATACTAATGCCTACTTTTATTTTTTGTAGCGCCGCAGCGCTTTTGTTACCACAAAACGACGATATTGCACATGCGTGCCAGCAAACTTTTTGTTTCTTTATTTGTCACATCAGATATAAGATCTTGATTAAAACAACAAGAGTTAAAATATTATACTAAAATAAAACATGGTTACAATTAAGTACGAAAGAAACTGTGACGTTGTACCTACTTATGTAGTTTGCATACAATTTTGTAAGTCGGTAGATATAATGTGCAAATATTTTTTTAACGCAAGGAACGTATAATATTTTAATACTATTTAAAGGTACCTATACTGAATCAACACAAATGCATCTCGCATCATCTCATAAGTAAATGGATCACCAAATATGTCGCTAAGAGCAAACTTCGCAAACAGCTACTTAATCAAATCCAACTTATTATTTTGAAGTCCAAGGAAGTTATTATACGAAATAATTAATAAGAAAAAGGAAATCAACAATCTGCTTGTTCGACCCCTATACCATATTTCACACCTTTAGAGGAGTACAAAGGCGCGAAGTTACCTTTTCCATAAGCTCCATAGGTACTTAGAAAATATAAACTCATGTTAACAAATACAATCATTAAAAGAAAAACGAAAATAAACACCAGACAGACGACAGGCGACGGGCAAAAGTTCGGACATTACAATCAAAGTTCGCGTCGTCCTGTCCGCGCCGTCGCAATAGAAACAAAACACTTAGCTATATTAGACGACTCTCTTGTTTTCTTTTCGTTTGTTTTCAACACTGGAAGTTTTTTTTTTTTTTTCTTCCCTCAGATCTACAATCATCCGATACGGCTTTAATCAGATGAGATGACGTGCTTTTGGGACTTTGGAGAGTTGCACATCCTGTGACATGCTAACTCTATTTCTTTTTTCCCTAAAAATGGGTTTATGTAGACGCTAGTTGCTTTCTTTTCAGTCGAGATAAGCAGTTGTCTGAGTTTATGAGCTGTGAAGCCAGATGGTTAATGTGTCGCCCAAGGCGTTGTTTGTAAGACACAGATGAACTCTTTATTTCTTCCTTGACTGTCGGAATCTGCACTTTAGCACTTTGTTCTGGTAGCGCTGGAGGATCTCAATATTTGAGTGGCTTGCCGATCCCCAGAGCTGTACACCGTATGTCCAAATCGGTTTTAGGATGCACTTGTAGATAAGGACTTTATTTTCCAAACTTAGTTTAGACTGCCTACCTATAAGCCAATATAGTTCCACAAACTTTTTATTTGCTTGGTCTCTTTTAGCCTTTATATGAGCCTGCTAAGTGAGTTTTTGTCAAGGTGCATGCCTAAGTATTTAACTGTCGTGCTTGTTGGCAAGACAGCACCATCCACTGTTACTGGTGTGCATTGCCCTCTTTTTAGTGTGAATGCACATTACGCACTGATTAAGATGGGCTGGCTCTGATTCTCCACTTACAGTACACACAGAGTAACTGATTGAAATTATTTGCAGTTACAACTTTTGAGTACGATCTCAGGAAAGCAAACTTCATTCAACACTCAAATTCTTTCCATGATCGCACAACCAGACAAACTGCTTTCCACGTCAAGGTGCAATCGGTTATTAGAGTATTTCCTGAGTGACTTCAGGGCCCGAGTATATGTTACTTGTGCGTTGTCCCTCATATCACTAGGTGATATAGTAGCCTTTTTTAAGGGGGGAAATCATCGAATTACTGCCTCCGCCTAGGTGAGGCGGGAGGGAGTGTCAGACTCTTACTGACTAAAAACCACCCCGTTCCTACTCCTGCACTTCGAGCCGGAGCCCCGGTAACCCGTTAGTTTCTCCGCGACGAGACAGTAGCCTTACGCCAGCACATTTCGAATACTAAAAAACTAGTATTAGGTAAGTCTAAGTAATCAGCTTATAGTAGGTAATTATTCTTCTTCTTAGATCATCCTCTTCCTTTCCATTCACATTTGAATTCAGCACTCGACATTAGATAATACTTATTAGGTAGGTACCTAAGTCTGTTTTTACAGTCAACTAGTTTCACGTTCATCCACCACGGTTTGCGCTACATTGCATAATTCATTAATTCCATTAGTGACTACCTAACTGATTTAATGAGATCCGGAATATTTGCACCAACAACGGACGATACATAGCTGTATTTGGAATTTGGCCTGAACTGCCCGGAGCTGGGAACGCGACCGGAATTTGGTCCGGTGAGGTCTGTCCATTTAGTCGTCGTCGTCCAGTAAGTCGTGCTTAAGTATAGTTCTGTCTCTACAAATTTTTTGTAAAATGACAGAGATAGCACGATATTTAAGCACGACTTAAAATTGAGTAACGTTTCAGTATTCCGGCATAAGGCATTGTATTACCCAATTCACGAACATAATGTGTACTACCTAAAACTTGTTTGTACTTGTCAAATGTCAAAATAAAACAGCTATATGAAGGATTACATCATCAATGACATAATGCATTCGTCATGATGTGTACTGACGTTTGTTGATAGTATCGACAAAAAAAACTTGACTAATACGAGCTAAGAATATATTGAGAAGATATTCAATTTAATGTTTCTTTGTATTTTTTACTATTACCATTTTACGAAAAAATAGACCTTTAATAATAAAACTCAGCTTTGATTCTCTATTTGGTAACCTAACAATTAGAATTGCTTCAATGTTGAAGTCCTAAAAGTGCTGTTTAATGGAAAGTGGATTAGCTAGCTAGCCACGAAATCCTACTTTTAAGTAACTAAATACCTTCCTTTATTGATTAACACTGACTAAAGACTAGATAATGCTGGGTCACAGAGAGTAGAATTAAGTAAATTGCCACATCCTTTTTCAAAAAGCAACAACATAGGTAAATAGGTACTTGCATAAAAATGTCTGACAAAATCTAACAACAAACACAATACAAACTTTCAACTTAACATTTGTTCAGCTTCCAGCGCTTTTGTTGCATTAATTAAAGTTTAATTCAATGAGGAATCTCAATTGGCCATTTCAACAAACAACAACAATGGGTAGGCAGGCAATGCGAAAGTCAGTGCACGTTTGAGTTGGTACTACAACAGCAGCGGTTAGAAACTGTAAAAGAATAAAGAAATAATAAACGCACGCACAGACAGGCTAACTAATCAGATCACAAACCAAAATATCCAGTTAATTCCAGTTCCCAAAATGTCGCCAACCCAAAGTTAAATAATTAGGCAAAATACCCACCGTATCACTAAAACCCATTTTAAAAGCAAACAAATCAGGCGACAACTGCGCGTAGGTATTTACCTTCAAACAAAACAAATATGAACGAAGCTTTTTTTGATCTCTCGTGTCTGTTTGTTCAAAAATGTTTGCTCTATGTCTGCACAGAGGGCTACGCGTTCCCTCCTCTCCAGTCTGGCTTTGTTTACGGGGGCGAGCGGGCGTTGCACCTCCCGACCCGCCAACGCGCACGCGTGACTAATTTAAAAATAAAACTTATATTCGCTGCTGTACATCCTGTGCTCCTTGACTAATTCGTCTCGAAACTTACTCCAAATAACTTACATCTATCACAGTTTAATTCTAAACTTACTTTTTGGCGAAACGAAAAAGTTTTGGTTCGCATTCCTTTCCAAGTGTGCTAACTTGTGCTGATTATTTTTTCATGTCTTCATAAAAAAAGAAAAAAAGTTTTTAACACGATGCAACAAACTCTGCCCACTGTGTAAATATTTGAAAACCGAACATACTTAGATAAATAAACAAACCATTTTAGTGCACACGTGTACCTACAAGTTATGGATGTGTATCCGATTAACTAAATCATAAAAAAGTAAAAATGGATTGGCGCGAAAAACTGTTTGGGAAGGTGCTAGTCAAGTGTGAATCGGGAACTCAGAATGGTAAATTCGAAAATGTATCAACATTAGAAGCTTTGTCTGACTGTGTGGAGGAGGGTGAGGGAGCCGTGTGCGGAATTTACTTTTCTTTCGCGAATATCAGTGATACAAGTGACGATTTCGGAGTGCGTTTGGAGGAGGTCTACAAACGTGTGCATCCTCGATTGAAGGTCGTGCAGGTGGTGTTGTGGGCTCATGTTGGCACCCCTGAGGGTCTTGTGGAACGGGAGGCGGGATTCCGTCGTAGTTTGACCGGCAAGTCGTGGTTTGCTGTGCCTTTCCATGATGTCGATACAAAGGTAAAATACTTGTCAATAAACAAGATATTAGATGCCAGTTTAACGCATTTTATTGTTAGTATTTTCAGCTACGAAGGTCATTATAAATTATTTTTCGAGCTAGTTACAAATGCTTACAACGTAGGTACTGGGTGTGATCCAAGCTGCAAGACTTAATTATACACAATATACACATTCCCCAAAACAACTTCCTAAACTGTTAAAAATATTTTATCCTAATATAAATGATAACAAAGATGCTTAAAAGTCAACAGACCAACTTTATCTATTTTACTGAAATTTAGGAACTATAAAGTCTAGAATATGACACAAACTAACTACTCGAGTGAAAAATATGGTTCCCTGAATGACCGTAAGTCTTAACCCGCACTCGTTTTGGCTCCGACCAATTTTGGCCACACTCCAAAATACCGAGAGATCTCATAAAGGAATAGTTCAACTTGCAACACTGCAGTTGACCACTGGCAGGATTTTTGTTTTTATTTGGCTAATACATACAGTAACCATAGAATTTCACAGCTTAAGAAAAGAAATAACCTTTTTTTACGGTCGGAAACGCATTTGTAACTCGTCTTTTAATTGCGAGTGTGCATGTCATGGACGGCGCGCAATGTGATTCCCATGAAATACCTATTATATTCAAAACCTAATATATTTATAGTCTGCATAACAAAGGATTCAAATTCATTAGGTGAATTACAAATAAAAGAAATTTAGAAGAAATTCATTGCCTAATTTACACTCAGACGTTCCATCAAAGATACAATCTATTGATACTATCATCGTATTAGTTTCAGTCGAATCTGTACAACTGTAACTAATACGATGTTGAAGTAATGATCGAGAATAATAATCACGTTATTCACATAGACATTGACCAGTTCACAAGTTGCCTCTAATAACCTCTTTAATAATAATAATAATAATAAAGTTTATTTATTCAGATAACTGAGATCCATCGAAATAATAGTAAAGAAAGAACACAATATATAACTATACTTAGATACAATATTAATATGCAATAGTAAACAGGGACTTAGTCCGCTGCACTAATTTACGCATCAATGGACAATCATGTCTATCGACTATAGCAGTCAGGATACTGTGACGACTTCCACGCAGGCGACTGATGAGCGATGCAGTCTTTTTGCGCCATAAAGCAGCGAATCCATCAGTGTGAGCATCAGCAAACATTGCTGACGCACTACAGAAACGTGGAAGCCGCAACAGTGCCCTGAACGCGTTATTATACTGGATGCGCAGAGCATTGTACGCTCTCTGGGTGTAGTTAACCCACAGACTTCCCGTGTACAGTGAGGTGCAATACGCCTTGAACAATGTTATTTTAACTGCGTCTGTACAACGAGAGAATCTGCGTGCCAACATATTCGCCCGAACCGACAATGCTCTGCGTTCCCTCTCCATATCAACATCATCTTTTAAATCATCGGTAACCCAATGCCCAAGATATTTGAATTGAGTTACTTTATTTAAGCAGACACCATCCAAAACGGCACTTTAATCTTCGACTGCTGAAAAAACAAACATGCATGCAAACGAATTAAACAAATCGTAATGAAGAGAAGAGAAAGCAAAATAACTGGAGCACTTATAACATCAAACGTTTATAACTCCTCGTTGATATACTTAATAAATGTTTGGATACTCTGTGTAAAGTTCGCGTCGCGTCGTCACAGGGATGATGGATCAGAAATTACTTACAATTAAGTAAGAATTACTTTGGGACTTAAATTGGTTTTCGGTGTTCAGAAACAGTTTGTGTAGGTACGGAAAATCGTTAGCTTTGTTTTGGTAATTACTTATGGGAGTTAAAGATGAACAAAATACGAAAATTACCTGCACATTATTTTCGAAAAAGCATTCCTAAGGCGGCATTTTTAGCATTATTCTAGGAATTAAAATTTCCAAAAAGCAAATAGTGATATTTTGTATATGCCATAACACTGTTTTTTTGGATTTCCACATGCTTATAGAGACAAACCCAATAATTAGAAGGTCAGTCTTTTATACTTTGTAGGTATATGATAAAAGGCTGACCGGACACATACACACACAAGCCACATAGCAACACTCGATAACAATGGACATAATCGCAATAACATTTGAGTGTATCAAACCGTGCACTTTGTCGGTAATATCAAACATGCTCATACATTCTGCTGCGGCTACTGGCACGCGACCTGCATCATTATCACTGGTTAATGTGGCATTTATAGACTTCGTTCCTTTTGACATTATAGTAATGTAGATGTGGAGAATAAATTATGTATTTGTTATTAGTGATAAAATGTAAGTTTTTACGCCGCACAACGAATGAACTTCTAAGGTATTTGTTTTGTAAATGAGTCTTTATGAAAGCATTTTAGCTCTTCAGTTCTTTGGTCCTAAAACAACTATAGAATTATCCCTATTCGCTGGTTAAAAACTATTTACTAAGGATTTTATGCTTTACTAGAGTACAGGGCAGACAGTAAACGCTGCGCAATAAAATCTACTTAACGATCCCAACATCGCTTCCAAAATGGCCGTGAAAAGAAAGATGACTCTAATAAATTCGCTGAAACGATAATTCATTCTGCGTTCATATTCAAAGGTTACCTTTTCGACTCTCAGTTCTCAGTAACATTAGTGGATTAGTTTAACCAATATCGTAGGTTTTAGGTAAAGAAATGTCATTAATCAATGTTCGGAGTAAATGGTCCGCCAGCTGGGCAGTCCCACGGAAATTGTCAGTCATCAGGAACGAGTGAGGTCGCCAGTCGAACCAGTAATGGATTGAACTGCTCATTATGTGGTACACAGCGGGATATTTCACTCTGATTACATTCTGATGTGAAATACTGTAATGATTATTGACTGCCTTCGAGTCCAGAAAACGTTTTTTGGAAGTCATTTAAGGTCATTTAGATTTTGGCAAGAAAAAATGCATTTAAATCAAGAAGTAGCGCATAAAGTTTAAAAACACACACACTAAGCTAAAGAAACAAATCAAGCTTAACACCGAAATTAAATAGGATATTCCAATGCGCCCCCGCACGTAAACAAGAATGCAAAATCCTGTCAACAGCTACCAGGCGTCCATAACATCCAAGGCATGAATATCAAACCCCCACATCTACATAACTACTGCCTTGTAGCCTTAGCAAGTTCCTAGGTTCATTGAAACGGGGGCCGCTAGTAATTACGGGTAAAAGCGGAGGGTTGCGTCAATGCCATGTATCACCCTAAATTACTCTCCACCCCACACTTTCGCTGAGAGGGGCTTTTTTACATGTACACAGGTGCGTTTTGATACATTAACGTCACTGTTTACATTAAACTAACCCCTACCTGTATCGAAATAAAGGCGCTTTTCAAAACAATATCCTTCTTACCTTAACAAGATTATGTTGAAAAACTCGTAAAAGTTTTACGCAAACCTTCACTTGAATATAATTTCGTTGTGAGACCCGTGACACGGAGCTCCTTTGTTATTTCTTGACAGTTTCCATTATGGAAATTAAAAGCCCTTTTTTAGCTAGAGCAAGCAATTTTACTAATGCTAATAATTGTATTACGTTGGATCGGATTTTCCGGGCCTTTAAGCAAACTATTTTCTTTATATACTAAGCTGACTACATTATTCGCAAGCACTTATATTTCCACCGACATTTCCGGTGCTACGAATTTGGTGCGGAAGAAAATCTTGAGCAGTTCTTTTAATAGTCTCTCGAATAGTTCCCCAGTCCTCAATTTGGATCCTTGCGTAATAAAAGCTCATGTATTTAGATCTAAAGATTTCGCTCGTGCAGCCCACGGCCCCCATTTGCTAGCAAGCTGCTATTAAGAAAGGAATTTCTCGAGATCCACTCATGAAAGAGGGTGCAAATGATCCTGACCCAGCAGTTGAGCCTTTCATCGGACGACACAAATGATAAGAGGATAAAAGATGGCACAGAATAAAAACTGATGAAAGCCGCGACTCGGGACGTAAAATGAGATATTACTACGGGTATTTGGAATGAGAAATTGCACGTAGTATTAAATGTTTTGTTACAAATAACTATTATGTAGGTACCAGATATTTTAAGACCGAAAATTTGGTAACCGCAAAATGTGCAATGTAAAGTGGCTAAAACTATTTCTCTCCGGTAAAAGTACGAGTTTATAAAAACCAGAACGAAAGGTTGAAATGCAAACCCTATTATAATTTGCAAACAGTTTTCAACACACACACTAAGGAGTAAATTACTGGAAACCAGTTTATGAACTCACACTTTCGCACAGACGATTAAAGTATGAAGGGATCGCAGATCGAACATGTGTTCTTGATAGCACTTACATGCAGTCTTTATTTGGTTCAGCGACGCTAATGTCTTTTTAAGGCTTCAACTGTCACTTCACTACAAAAGTCGATATTCGATTTTTAAATTTGTTGTTTTGTAATAAAGTTTAAAATCTATTAAAAACATATAATCAGATTCGGAAATTGTAGGTAATACAGTCTGAGATTTGTATACTGTTTGTGATCACAGTGCTTATTTCATCATTATGGTTTTAATTGATTTTTAGCTCAACAAAGCCAAAAGACTTGTAATTACGGTTTAAAAGGTCCATAGTCTATTATATTATTAAATAGGTTAGAAGGAAAATTCTTTATGGTAAATTAATTAGATACCGAAATGATATCCGAGCCGATCTTTCCTTTAACGATAACTCGAGTCAAAGGTACCTAATGTCGAAACTCATTTGTATTTAACAAATAATTCTAAAATAATTCAATAATAATTAATTTAATTTTCGGCTTACTCACGTAACGGTTTAACGAGGAACTCGACTAGTTTCAAGCCATGTTAGAGGCTCATATTCATGAGCAGCATTCCTATATTTCTACCTAACCATACTGAAGTTTTTTTACTAATTATAGCTTCGTCGATCTCTTACATCTTACTTAGGTAACTTAATATCCAACCTCTATACATAATAGATCAATTAATTAATCAATCATACATGCCTCGCATGCATATGCGTCCGAATATATCCAATAAACCACATTGTTCAATACATTGCATTGTTGAATTTTGTTCGAAAAATGTGATACTGCAAACGATATGAATCTCTCGAAATATCAACAAGCTCTATAGTGCCATTTAAATAAAAACTGCAAACCAATCCAATGTATCCAGTTACAAACTTATTGACTGCATAATAAAATAGCGACCACTACCAGAGTATTATACAAAAACGTGGAAAATATAAAAGGCTTTTAGTAAAATAATAAAGTGCTCTGCTTTTTACTTAATGCTTTATTAATTTATGTTCATTACTGTGTTTGCCTCAGTTCATTTAAAGTTTATTGATTGCCTTATCGCAAACGCAATTCACAATTTATAACTTCTCTGGTGATGTGGATGTCCATAAGTGGCATTGATTGCTCATCATCAGAAAATGTCTATCTTCTTCCTTTTTTTTCTAAAAGTCTCAGTTTTAATTCCAGGGTCAAGCAAAATATAAAAGTTCAAAGTCTTGTCTAGAATACCTAACGGCGTGCATGGCATTAATGATACAAAAATACACCAATTGAAATGGATCCAATTAGAATTGAACCTTAAAATAAATGGCTGAACAATGAACAGAACATGGGTAACCAAAAAGCTTTTAGCAGAAAATACACATTTTATGGAAAAACCTTCTTTCAATTCCCTTTTTTGTTTGATTTGGGAATAGGCCAACACTTTTAGCAACAATACGCAATACGCCCCGACATTGTGATTCAATGTCAGAATTTTCATTTGGAAATGTTTTGTTAAAGAAATGGAAGTTATGGAAGAGAAGTACTGACACTTAGGTACCTATTTACATTTCTTTGTCCTACATACACAGGTCACTTGGCTTTAGGGCTGCCCATTTGTATATCCCAAGGACAATACCCTGGACTGAGTTTAAAATTTATAACAGTTCTTCGGAGAACTATATAGTGTTTCTGAGCATTTATGAATTATGATGTAGATTTTTAGTTTATCAACTTAGTTATGAGGCCTTTTTTATAAAAGGGGAGAGTCCATAGGACCATATACTAAACAAATTAAAAAGCTTGTCAGATTAAAAACACAGAGTTCTGTAATTTTTACACTATAAACGTCTTACTCAACTAGACAAACGACGCAGTCTATGGCTGGTTTTAAGATAGGACCATAGGACCCTACAAGAACAATACATAGGTACTTGCACAAAAACTGCAAATAAGTCTTATATTTACAAGGTAATATAACTTAACCAAAGTATTTATTTCTTTTCACGTTAATAAAACACAACGGACATCCCTATAAACAATATTTATGATGCATTGTACAAGAGTGCAACACAAGCTCATTGTTTCGTTGCTGCAACATGAGTGCGCAACGTTTATTTATCGCTGTTGGTAACACCGGCACCGCTGACCTGTAGTCTTGGAGAACAATAGGCTGAAATGTGGAGAAACACTGCTCATGTTCACGCTAGAGAGATATTCTAAAGGTTTTATGAAACATTTAAGATAATAGAATTTACTGTTGTAGGTGTACCTATAGTGAGACGCCTGTGGCTGCTCCAAAAGAAGGATTGTGGTGAACCAATGCCAGTTCAACATTATTCTAATTATTTGCTTTAAAATTTTGGAACGTGGGAAAGTCAAACTTCGGCACGAATGAACCAGCTCGACCTGAAATAACGGTTGCCTTGTATTTTTCCGGAACTGGCATCCCTTAAGACTGGCAATTTTGCATCTCCCTTGATTATGAGTAGCAATGTCATTCCCATCAGATGATCCTTTTGCCCTACCGATCCCATTAAAACCCTTCAAAACAAGACGAGAAATAACAGCGCACGCAATTTTAAATCTTTTTAACCAGGCTCCATACAATTCTTTAACTTCACGTCCAAGGAGGATTTATGAGTAAAATATAGTTTGAAAACTGTACAACAAACTTATGTACCATTGTTTCCTACACCATCCATCTCTGCCAGCGAGTTATTCGTATAATCCCCTGTCCAATTTACGCCACAAACTTTCAAAGCAGAATGAAGGCCTACCTGAACTCATTCGTAAGTTCCAAGCGATTAGCAGGCGAATGACTAGACATTTCGCCTTTACACAAGTACAGATTACCTGTCAGAGAAGTTTGGTAGAAGTCTGATTACTTAGAGTCGAAAATATGTAAGAGCCAAAATTAATCTAAAGGTTACGGTTTTCAAAATAATTTATTGTAGGCACTGGTTGAGTGTCGTTGGGCAACCGGCACCAAATAACACCTGCAGTGAGAAGAATCACAATAATAATTTGACAAATATGATTTGTCCATGCAATCCCACTAACAGTTTAATCCTCATGATTTGAAGAAAATTGGCTAACATCACAACACTAAAGACAGATTACCAATGAAGAAACTAAAAAACCGTTACAAAAATAAAAGTATTTTTCTAATCTATGGCTCCCGTTGTTTACACGGGTCCACAACGGACAGGAGGGAGCCAATATCGTATTGTTCCCTAGGGCATTATGTCCGACCGGGATGGTATCCCGTCCCTGTACTGAACAAACAAACAAACAGTTATACATGCACTTCACAACAAAGGACGGGAATTTGCAAATATTTCCGATCCCAGGGATATTTTTAGTTTGTTTATGTATATTCAGAGAGTAGTGAGAGTACAATAGATGATGATAGAAACTTTCGGATACGTCTATGGATCACTGTGTTAATAAGTTGTGTATCAATTTCGGTTTCAACCTTTTGGTCGTGCAAAGTATTATTGAGGTTTATGTGGGTTGTGGTTGAGGGTACTGTGTTGCGATCAGTGTATCTAAAGGAAGTAAGTAGGTAGGTATATAAACTAGCAAATAATTGGCAGTGGATAACATTGGGTAGATAATAAGGACTAATATAATAATACTAGCTTCTGCCCGCGACTTCGTACGCGTAATCCCGTTTTCTCTCGTTCCCATAGGATTTTCAGGAGTTTTTCTGTCTTAAGAACCTTCTCCTAATATTATCAAATACAATAAAAAAAGAATTAGTGAAATCAGTCCAGCTATTCACGCGTGATGCTGTGAGGAAAGGGGATTCATTTTATATACCTATGTAGATAATCCATCTAGACTGAGCTAGGCAATAAATACATTTTTGTATTAGTCACACCTGAAACCTAAGAAAGAAAAATTATTATTTTATAAGAAGTAGCAACACTGATAGATTATACCGATAAATTAAATAAAATCCGCGTAAAATGAGGGTAGATGAATAAGGTCGCACCGTAATCCTAGCTTTACAAATTGAGGTCTCACCAAAATAGAAATATCTTTAGGAAGACTGGATTATTGTAATATTTCTTCAATAACTGAATATTTTGAATAAGAAATCGAAAAGTACTAAGCTAGCTTTTAGAATGCAAATTAGTACATAACAAAACATCACGCCTTTTATCCTCGATGGAGTAGGCAGAGGTGCACATTATGCCGCTGTACAATGTAACACACACTTTTCACTATTTATGTTATAAGTCCCATGTAATAGGGGGGAGCCTATTGCCATATACCGGGCACAATTCTAGATTCCGTGCTACTATTGAGAATTTATAAAAACCCTGTAATACTTTGCCCGACCCGAAGGGCATTTTTTTTCAAATTTATCCTTAGATTTTACATTTAACCCGTGGTTCAACGCAGATATACCTGACGAGACACAGTGTGTTTCCGATTGTACCTTATATACAACATACAAAAGGTTAAACATGAGATTCTGTCTTCAATCTAATGGCGGATAGTCTGTTGACGTTTGTAAACTCCAGTTTCTGATTCATCATAAAATACAGATCTTAAATCCGACTATTTTCCGTTTAAATGATATCCATAAAGCATAAAGGGAAAGGACATATTAATCTGTCTTACCAAAGAACCTAGTAATTCGCATTCCAAAACTATTCTGGGCGAAAGTTTTGACATTTCCCTTCCTGTCAAGCACATAGCACTAAAGCCATGTATTGTTCCTGACACCATTGCTATGTCTCGCATCATGTCACTTCCTACTGCGACGGAATTCAAAATGGTAAATAGAGGAAATCCACGAGAATAGCAAAATACTTACGATTTACGTCAAAATAAGAACTAAAGATGGCGCTTTAGTTGACAAAATCATGTTTTCCCGCGCTCGGATTATGAGAAGCCGATTTGACCTGTTAGCGCTATTTTTGGTATGTAATTCTATGGGACTAGGAGTGTTTTTAAAGGGTGCAAAGATCGAGAAATATTACAAAAGTAGGTTTAGTTTTAATTATTTCAGATTTTGGGAAGATCTCAATGACCAAAAGACTGATCCGTTTAGTATTAGCACAGATTAATTAATAGTTAGGTACTACGCAAGTATAGGTAGGTCGTTCTCAAAAGACTACATTACAATTACTATTGTTATTAATTGCCAGTCTTGTTACAAAAGAGGATATCCTTCTTGGATAACTTCTGGATCATATCAACAATTTCCTGTCATTTGCAATAACGACTGAGAACTAGACTCGTATCTCGAACTTTCATTAATTGACCCTAACTTAGGTCCAAACGTTGGTCTTAACGACTTTTTAGAACACAATTAGCAATAACTCGTGTACCTTCATATTTTATAATGTGCGAGGAACCAACGTCAAAGGTAAAAGGTATGAAGCAAGCAGCAAGCAGTATTTGATGCACAGTTAAAATAGTCACATTAGTTCTGAAAACAAAATTCGTTTCAAACCAAACGAATCCTACATCAACCCAATCTATGTATGTAAAGAAATAATATAAATTTCTTTATTTGAACGTGATCTAACAGATGACGTTTATATGTCATCTGTCATCGGTATTTAAATAAAACATACACCGCTCACGTATTTGTTGAAAAGAACAATAACTTTATTATTAATTTCATTAATTAAGTATTATACAGGTTTGTAATAGTAGTTTGTAACTTAATAAGTAATAACACAAATTTGTTAAATTTTCATATTTTATGAACAATAAATCTTTTCTTACAGAGAAACAATTGTGTTTAACTGACTGTGTCGTCCTAATCCGGAATTATCTTAGAAAACGACATTTAATGTTATTATTAACAATGCCAGTTCCTAATCACAATTACCCTGTGTCGTCCTAATCCGGAATTATCTTAGATGTATAATAACTAACAAAACTTACAAAAGATATCACCAAAACAAAAAATTCAATAAAACCAGCGATTCACACAGATTATAAAATCCTGAAATCGTCATTTAATTATTAAAAGCATCCCATTCATGCCTACAGCGGTCCATACATAAGGCTGTATGAGAACAAACCGGCGTACCTTGCATTTTTGAGCCAGCCCGCATCGGTCGAGTTCACTCCCCTTGCAAAAATCTCTCCATTGTTATAAAGCACTATTTGGTAATTTTTTCTGTCTGTCCGTTTGTCTGTCTGCGCGGATAATATTGATTGTTTGGGTTACAATAGCTATATTATAGACATGTTTTAAGAGCATGTTTTCGTCATGTTTTCTTTGTTATTGTATAAGTAATTGTGATTAGAGTTTTTTAGAGTCCTTAAGAATTAAGAAAATCTTAGTATATTTTACACTTACACATTTACACTTTATAGGTTTTGGTTATTTGGTATTATTAGTGCATAAGAAGAGTCTTAATTATCGTTCTAAGCAACTCTTTAATAGAATAAGTCTATAAATAAGTCTACCTTCTTTACAAACACAGAAGACATCCCAGAACAGAAATACCAACTTTGTCGTATCAACTAGTTAGTCATTCCATCCACTGCAAAGATCGCGATAAAATTCCTGCCGTATCTGGTCGGTACACCTGAATAAAAGAACATTGTTTTCAATTGTAAAACAAGAAATAATTAACATAACTTCATTATCGCCGATCACTATCCAGCCGTCGAACCCGCACTGGTTATGTGGACTTAACACGACACGGTTCACTGAACTACCGACGAATAATATTGAAGAAAATCAATAAGTTACCCTCTCTCGCCATTTAACGGAAAATCTGTGCCTGTTAATGCTATTGTTGAGTTCGAAGGTGACTCATATATTATTACTGCTGCTTTTGTTGAAAACGTACAATTTTGTGATCGACTTCTTTGATTTAGTTTCTTATAATATGGTTGAAGCGTGACTGAATGAATTATTTTATTATTTTGATTACCAACGTTTAAGAATCAACGTTCAGCTATCCATCTATAATCTTGAAATTCGTATTTTCACTTGTCTACGTTATTGAGTCCATTTTTCATCACCTACGTCATTACAAAAATAGAGGTATAAAAACTCATCTTTAGTGTACATATTTATCAATCCGATATACAGTCACGAATTTATTTCCACGCTACCTAGATTTTTCTGAAAAGAAACCGTGTAAAACTGTATAGAAATGTCATTTAAAAGAAGCAAGGCGCTCGCTACACTTGTAGCTAGACGTAGGAGGCTGTCGTCGTGCTGAGAGCCCTTAGAACCCCTTCAATGCTGCCCTGGAGCACTTTCTACAGACATTTACACTGCTTTCAACCGCTACACCCGGTTTAAACACGCTTTTTATACACTGTGGCTGAAGAAATGGCGCGACCGCAACCGCCATCTTGGATTTTATAAATGCGTGTGTAGCAGTTTACAATTTTATCAGATGCTTCCAAAAGCTCTGCTTTTCGTGAATCAATTGTCATAATAATTGTAAAGTTAAGAAGATTGTTTAAAAGGATCAGTAAACTTCAAACTTAATCTTGTATTCAGACTGCAAAAAAATGACCCATAAGCCCCCAACCAGAGTTATTATTGGGTTGTGGAATCATTATAAGTATTATTACACTGATTATGAAACTTCCATTCAATAATAAAGTCGAGCCTAAATATTTAAAATTCCGATCAACTTCTCAATCCGATTCGCTATGAAACTCATTATTCAAGCCTCTCGGCAAACAACGTTGTTGTTTCAAACTCGGATCAAGCCCGAACTGTTTCGAATCCCAACAACCTCCAATTACGGTTTGAAAGTGTAACAAAATTCATAAAATTCCACTCGAAAACAGTCTTGGGGTTCCTACGTACTGATAAAACTTTTTCTTCAGTAACAGAGTTCATCCAAAAATAACCCGAAAGATCGAATCTGCATTGTACCGTATCAAAAGATATAATGTAACTTGTCTAAGGGTTGTAATCGCTCGTAATGTTCGTGGGGTGGCCAGCGTTGCGTAACAGCCCCTCAGTTTGAACCACTCAGTCGAACAACTCCTTAATCTTGGTTATTTGGTTGCTGGACGACTTAATTAGGGTTTTGGGAAAGTGCTCCTTGTGTTTGGGAACAGTATTATGGAAAGATTAAAATTGTCGATAAGCAGATTACAATGGCCTACTAGTTTGGATAAGATAAAGTAGAACATAATTACGCTTAGGAATTTTTGGCTAATCTATTGACAGTAGAACATTTTGGAGGCAATACCCTAGTAAATATTTATACGGAATACGGTATTAAAATCTAGAAAATGCGACTGGTGCAAACAGCCCCATATTATGCTTTAGCTGTAAACTAATAAAGATGAGAAAAGTTTACCTTGTCGTCACGAGCCCATCAAAGCATCGCAGCTATTTCCCTCAGGGACTGGCAGAGGTGAATGGCATGCCCCGATTTCACGGTCCACCGGTTATTATGCACCAACAAATCCCAAAAGTTTCTTAGCTTATGGCAACAATGAAATCTCCCAAGAATGTTTCGGGTTGCCTACGTGATGGGAAAACTAAGAAAGACATTACTGTTGCCCTATTTTCTTCGTATCTAGGTGATCACACTGACGTGCTATGGGCCCTTTGTAAACATTTTCGTGTACAGTACATAGTTACATGTACATATAACTGAGGATCCTTTGTACATGTTCCTATACAATGACGAGTAGCAATGGTAAAATAGCAAACAATAAATGGATACGACTGCACAAGAAAACAAGTTCTGTCTATCAATAAGTTACAGATAAAAATAACAGTCATGGAGTACCTACCTATTTTAGTTCTAATCAAAGCAAAATTGAAATAGCTATTAAACTGAATGGACACTCTTGTCTTGTGAAATTCATGTAATCGCAAAAACGGTCGCACAGCTGACCATTCGACATTTAATCTTCTTACGTTCGTCGGGCGAGTCCACAATGTTCTAGTATTTTATTTATCTATGTCTGGACACTAATGCTTCTGAAGTATCTGCCGATGTCTGTCTGGACATAGTGTGAGCAATAATATTGCTTTTAAAGCGATAGTTGTAAGAATTGCTGAACAATAACAAACATATTAATACATAACATCATAACATCACGCCTTTTATGCCCGAAGAGGTAGGCAAAGGTGCACATTATGCCACTGTACAATGTAACACCCACTTTTCAGTATTTATGTTATGAGTCCCAGTAATGGGGGCGACCCCATTGCCATATACCGGGCACAATTCCAGACTCCGTGTTAATACTGAGAATTTTTTAAAACCCAGTAATACTTTGTCCGACCCGGGATTCGAACCCGAGACCCCTTGCCCGGCAGTCGTAATTGCGACGACTCGGCCAACGAGGCAGTCTATAGACATAGTAATATTATGTTAATCTACTTACAATCCTACGTAACTCGAAATAAAATAAATTAAACCAAAGTCGAAAACTCTATAATTATTATGGAATACAGTCTCTTTCTGTGCGCAAATATACACTTTCATAAAAACCATACATTTTGACAAAACCACAGCTAGATCTATAGCACCATGTAATAATGTTTAACTCAAAGACACCGTCGACACACACAGCACTTGACAAACTCAACCCCAAATCCCAAATTTGATCTCAAAATCCTTTACAACCGCATCACATTCAGACATATATCCCCTAAATCTCCAGCAACCTCCAAACTGACATACAAACCACAGACGTGGTTCATTAAGCCACGCGTCAGATGACGGAGACGGCTTTTAGCGTGATTGGCTAGTTCTATTGTCTATATCAATGGCCGAGAGACATGAAAACTGAAGCTCCCGTGCCACGATGAGGGATTGAAAGCGACTGCTGCTTTATAGGGGATCCTGGGAGAATTTGAAAAGGAAAGTTTGTTAATCAGAGGGGTGATGGCACAATGGGTGAGCTACGGTACTGGATGATTGAACCAGTACCTATTCATTCCTGCGGCTTCCTATTGAATTAGGTACAGAAAAACAAAAACAAACTTAATTCTACACCAAAAAGATATTCACAAGATCAGATTTTCAATTTTAAAGTTTAGTCGGTCTAGTCAACTTACTTTTTCTTATAATACAATTTACCAATCCGCATTAACAGAATTCCAATAGCTGTCCTACAATATTGAGCTTCCCAAACTACCATATCATGTTTTGTCACATAAAATATTCGTCTAGAAAACTTGGCAGACATTTTTACGCATAAAAATTCGAGATAACGACGCGTGCGGAACGTCCCGAAGGATATGACTGCAGACTTTAGTACAACAAAATTCTGTTTTTACTATAATCCACTCAAGGCTGTATACGTGTATTTCCGCGCCGACGAATTTGTTTATGCAACAGAGCGTGCTCTATGAACTGTCAAAATACGCGGTAATATTTATCCTTGTTTTTTTTAAAAAGAAACGAGGTCCTTACTCGGATGAAATGTTATAAAGATATAAAGATAAAGATAAAGATATATTTATTTAGTAAAACATGAGTAATAACAATGAAGGTGTTTTTTTGGTTAGTACAGAGTCTACCTACATGTTTTGCCATTGATGGCGTACTAAATCAATTACTTTAGGCAGATAATACCAATCTACAATCAATAATATCAACGTCTTGTTTATGAAATTATTCACAAAATACCTACTTACTTATATTAATTTAATATCGTGAAAAAGAGCACTAGACCATCGCTGTCGCGGAGAACCTAATGGGTTACCGGGGCTCCGGCTCGACGTGAAATCTAAAATTCCTAAATATGTATAAGGAGTTCAAAAATGCGATAACTTGTTACAAAGGTACTTTAGTTCGTAAAATAAGTACGAAAGCTTTTTAGATAAAGCGGACTCAAGGAGTTTCTAGACTCACCATAATCTTCTTGATGGCAATTCTCTTTGTGATTAAACAATAGAATGTTTAAGTTGTTGTTAAGTGCAAATTAATGAAAAATTCCTAAAAAAAGGAAAGTAACGTAAAATAATTTCAATGTTAATAGACGTTTTTGCTGACAGAGGGGTTATCGTAAACTTAATTCACAGTCGACTACTTAATTCTAATGAATATTTATGGAGACCGCCATTATTGGACGACTCCCCCAAAATTTGATGACACTTAACTTTATGAAGCGCTCTAAAAATGTTTTTGTTCTTATAAAGGAGCTAGGTGAATAATAACTACATGGCATCTTACAGCTTTTGCTTCCAACATGGTCACGTGTATTGTCATATACTTACATGCGGTAATTTCTAGCCTAGAAGAAATAAGAATGATAGAAATGGAAGCCATAGAAACAGTAACAAAAACATTATTCTCTTTTTAACGCAGGTCCTAAAGATTATGCTCGAGACGATTTCTAATCGAAATTCAACATATCTCACACAATTTTTGAGTGAACCAGCACTAAACAAATCCATATAATATTTATATAATCTCCGAGAAATCTCAGCCATAAATTATTCACACCTCTTTCTTCACACCTTGGAACTAAAAAAAAACAAATCGGGCATCATTATTGAGTCAGGTCAGTAACTTAAAAGGCCTGGTTACTGTCATTTGCCACTAGGAATAACGCGCGCTTTCCTGTGCCTGCTACCGGCCTATATTTAGACGACTAATTATTAACAAGGTGCGTTTAGTTTATGGTAAACTGTGGTGAGATGTGTGGCCCTGGCATTAAGCTGTGTATACAATGGACAATGTTTCAATGTAAATATGTGTTATAAAATCAGAGCTTTTTCTCCTTGGTGTTCTACTTGCATAATAAGTTTTATCTGTTACTTTGCGGAATGACTAGACAGAGGAGCACAAATAAAATGTTCCAAATGTAAATCTTTTGTCAATAATCACAATACCCCCAACAAGCAACAACTTTAATCAATTTTAAAACTTCGTCCAATTTGACAGAATTCCCCTCAATACAACTGTTTGTTCATGAATGTACTACCTACCTACATAATATAAATTATCTGTGTATAGAGGTAAAGTATTTAGTATGCAGCTGGCATCCCCCGAAGTTGCTCGCACGTGAGGAGAATGCCCAAATATTATATTAATTTCCTATCGAAGTATTAGATAAGTCAAATGGAATTTATCGGATTTGAGTTTTTTGGGCTCTAGCTGGCGCTAAACGGGAATTTCATTATGGCCTTATATATATTTTGTTCACCATTGTTAAACTATGATGGTGTTGCGTACCACTACTATATTTAATTGTGACTTATGATATGCGTTATACTATCTACCTACTTACGAGACACATGTTAATCATGTCATGTAAACGAGGACGAGCAAACGGTTGGGCATACATTTAAACTAAAATAGTAACCAAAAGATCTATTAGACTGTAATTAAGTAAACGAATTAGAATCGAGTTCGTAAATAACATTCATCGCTCCGCAATAATCTCATAATTTTTAAAACAAATGTTTTTCGTCCATCGTGGATTCAAAATTATAATTTTTCTGTTCGCAGCGCCGTCTCACTCAGAAGTACAGCATCGCAGTGGGAGTACCGACCCTGGTGATCCGTGGCCGCCACGTGAGGGATGCTCTGCTGGATGATACACTGGGGGAGAAGTTCCCCTGGCCCCCTCCACCACTCACGGAAGTCCTGAGAGGAGTGGAGCTCCAGGGAGACGGGGAGAGTCACCTATATGAACAGCTGCCTGCTGATGCTGTCAGGGTTTTCTATTTTGCAGCCCATTGGGTAAGTAGGAGTTTTATGAAAGATAACTTAGATGTTTTAACAAGTTTTTTTATGGAATAGTCGTCAATTCGTGAACATTACTTACATATACAGCATACAACATACTTATACGACAGTTTCTAGATTTTTCTTTTTTGATAGGTAACCACGGCATTGTTTTAAATCTAAGTAATACGTATGTTTTTTCACTGTGCGTTTCAAAATCGCCTTATCGTCCACTGTCCATTAAATCTCTCGCATTGTCCAACAGTGTCCACCATGCCGGTCGTTCTCCCCGAGCCTGTGCGCAGCGCTGGCAGCAGTACGCAAGCGACGTACCAAGTACGCCAACACGCAACTCATACTCGTCTCCAGTGACAGGTATGATACTTATAAAACTGTAATATTATATGAAGTATTTCATATGAAAGTTAATCTTCATGGTAACAATAGACACGGCGTAAAAAAATAACCAATTTGGTTCAGTCAGCCAAGTTGTGTGAGTGAAAGATACATATTTTGGAGATTCATTTTTATTAAAGTACTAGCGACCTGCCCCGGCTTCGCAATATGGGTGCAATATGCATGTATTATACATTTAAACCTTCCTTAAGAATCACTCTATCTATTAAAGAAAACTGCATCAAAATCCGTTGCGTAGTTTTAAAGTTCTAAGCATACATAGGGACTGACAGACGGCGGATAGCGACTTTGTTTTATAGAGGTACTATGTAGTGATCTATATTTTTTTTCAGATGAGACTTTTAAACAAGTAACTAACACAGGAACAACTACTTATAAGAACAGTTGAAATTAGAACTTAAACCTTTTATTTTATTTCCTGCACTCCTATTTCCTCCTTCTATTCCACCAAACGCGCCATAACACAATTTTTGCAATTCTTCTTGAACAAATTGTTCGAAAGATTATTCCGTGTCATTGAATTTTATTGTTCTACAAAATTACTTCGGAGTTCGGGCAGAGCGTGTTCATTTGGCTTTATTTATTATTCTCTGCTTCGTGTTCAAGTGCGATCACAAAACAAATATGGCGGTGTGTTCCTTCAATTTAGAGCTCCTAATGAGTCTATTTGAGTTAGTCCTCAATTGTTTGATGCCATTTATATCCCTTTGTTCATATCTTTGAGATTAATAGAGATAGTTATGTAGAATGAACTCGTGACCAAAATATATTTTGATGCTATTTACGTCCCCATGAAATTTATTTTGTAGTTAGTTTTGTTATTTTAAAAACAATGCGTTAATTCTTCGATTAAACTCACTGTAATTTATAGCGATTTTGCATATATACCTAACCAATCATGATTACTCGACTATTTTTCATTTTATTTCCAACACACCTTTACCACGGTAATAATATCATACGTGCCTTTACACTATGAATCCATTTCCAAGAAACATATGATGTCAAAAGTGAAAATTAATGCCAATTAAAATAATATAATAACCAGCTAATATCACTAATACGAATATAACTAATAACGGTAAAATGTTCATAAAAATATTTTCGTTATTGGAATTCGTGCGTCATTGTCGATGGAAAAAAGTAAGTACATAATACAGTTGGCGCGTTCTATGTTTTCCTTACTTTTTTATTTATTTTTTTCTTTTACTCGGTAAGCGACGACTTTCTTTGATGCCAATCGGATGATATTTTAATTAAATTATGGGAATCCTTCTCCCATTTGTGTCGTTATATTGAGTAGGAAATTAATTTTAATAATAAAATGTTCTCAGAATTATATTCCTCTTCAGGAAATTAATCTATTAACGTAATGAGCGGTGGGCAGGAATACCTTATAGAAATGGAAATATATGGAAAAGTCTATGACATACCGTTTTAAAAAAAGTGGTATTTGGTTAGTGGTAATATAAAATGGTGTCATTCACGAAAATCTGATAGACATCAAAAAATATAAAGGAAAGACACTACTATAAAAAGTCCCCTTATATAAATAGGCGACAAAGAAAATATGATCAACTAGAAAATTATTAAAATTATAAAAAGCCTTTACCCGTTCCCTTTATAAGTTCCCCGTTATCCTAGCAAGTTTAATCTTCATATTATATGCTTAATCCAGTTCTATTTGCGCTCCTTCCACCTCCCGAGAGAATATACAAACATGTTGGTGTTATTTACTGAAATAAGATAGTTTGCATGCTGAATAATAAACGGAGTCTCGTCCCGGCTGCTCTCGACTTAGGATCCAGGGCTGCTAGTGCCCACATTCTATCAGATTTATCTAGAAACTCCGTATAAGCTTACGGTGCATGATATTCGGAGACAATGAGATTTTTAGGGCTAGTAAATCCTGCAGAATTAGACGTAAAAGGTTCCATTTTCATCATCAATGTGTAACTTGTGACCGTCTACTGTTGGACATTGTAGACTTCCTCTAAATTAAAGGGTTTATCAAATTCTCCACAGCTTGTAGGTCGTTTTAAAATATCCGGAGAATGCTATAAAAGTCGTTAAAATTAAATCATCGAGTAGGTAAATAATAAAGTGATCGACATCCAATCATTAGTTATTTTATATATCTCTATGTCAAATCAATCTCTCTATATCTCAAGTTTCTTCGTTTTTTATTCCTATCCTTGTACCGATACATACCTTTATCATACCATATCTTTGATACCGACTATAGGTAACCATCAACAATCGTACAATAGACACATTTGTATTCTTTGATCCACCCCATATCGCCCCTCATCTTTGATTTACTGCCTACCTTCACGTTCATATCACCTTCCACGCATCCATCTTCCGAAACAAATTCTTCATTTGCTTTGTTATAAGAATTTCCTCAAAAATGTTTATTACACAATATACACAAATATTTTTGCAAAATGGCCGCGGGACAAGATGGCAGCCCTCGGTCGGTGCACCAATCATAGGTAGGGACAGTGTCGTTACTTCAAATTGAATCCGTTCGCTCCATCGATCGAGACTTTTTTAACACGAAACATCTCCAACACTTTTACAAATTGATAACTTAAACAATACCTGAGTAGGTTAGGCTAAGTTTTATGACTTTTTGTTCGTAAGAAAAAGTGGATGGAGAATTTATTACAGGTCGTTTTTAAAACTTCTTTCTTGTAATTAAGAGTACTTAATGTATGACTGGTTGGTCCAATTAATTTACTAATTACTAATGAACCTTTTACTGACTCCGGTTACCTAGATATCGGTACAATGAACGTTTGAATAACAGTTTCAAATCGCAATCTCGCATGCGCCATAAAAGATGATACCTGTTACCGTAATGATTATAAGAAAAAGCTAATGGTAAACCATTCTGGTCTGCCATCTAGACTATTGACTCAACGACAGTCTATAAGTGTCCATTGCTGAGCAACGGTCTCTTCTCGCACGGAGAAGATTTGAGCAATAGCCACCACGCTTGCTCATTGGCGATTATTGAAAAATGTGAATAGAACACGGAACACCTAAATTGTTGCATAACAATCGAAATTCGTGTAATGGACAATCCTTGGAAAGGCAGCCATTAACCGCTCCACATAAAACGAAATACTTAATACTTCAGTAGAAAGTTCAAGGCTTAAGTAATTAAAATTCAGGTCGTTTCGGACGACAGGCTATTCTCAATTGTTCACAGACCCTCACCTGAGTTTTAAATCATTTGGTTTTATGCTCTTTTGGACCCGAAAGTTGAATTAATTAGAAGGAATATTCATTATTTTAAATTGTTTCATCGCTTTTACATGGCGGATTTGTTGAATTCCAAGTTGTGGGTGGAAGCGCTTGACCCGTGTCCGATGCCCATAGATAGACCCATAATATTTCGGGGCACACCACAATACAGACTTACAGTTTTCTTCTCATCTAGAAAAGATGTGTAACTTAATTAATTCCAAATGAATTCCCAGTTATAGCCAAATGAGTAGCTGTAAGTCTGATTATACATTTCTATTCTATTTGCCTTCAAAAAAATTTTTACCATGCAAGAGACTGAACTTTAAAATCTGCACTATAGGCACAGTAACCTATATTATTTGGCAAACTTCCAAATAGGCGCGAGATCATAAACCAGAGACATTCATAAACAGAATTTAATAACCACTCATTTTCTTCTGAATCTGTTTAACATCATATTCTACTTCACGAATTTTAGTTTGCATTTTAAAATATCCTGCAAATAAAATTACTTAGATGTATTTTGAACAAATTTATTTCCCGCCCAAAATAAAAAGAAAAAAAAGACATCAAATTAAATCCTGACCTTTTTGCGCAAGCAGCATTTCGAAGATTTTAAGCTTCGAACGTCGGTGATTACTGGCGTCGAATATTTTAGTCGGATGTGCAGACATGTCAGTTTTACTTCTTCTTTAGTAAAATCTATTTGAAACTGGATCTCATTATGTCGTCAAAGGGGTGTGATCGTGTCGCGTTTGCGAACCACGTGCTCTTTGATCTTAGTGAAGCGTCATTATGCATGTGCAATTTTAGTTTATTTTTTGCTTACACTGCATTTATGCAAAACAAGATGTTATACTGAAGGATCAGAGTATATTTGAAAGAGAGAATAGTATACAATCAGCGTCGTTATAAATCAAGTCCTTTTTTATTTTACTAATAATTTCATGTATCGTGAAGCTCCTGCTCTTTGAAGCATCTCTACGTTTATACCAACCTAAAACCCTGTAAATGTCGCTATTAATTCTTCAAATATTTATATTAATTTCGAAATAACTAATTGTTAAGCAGCAACCAAAGGCCTTTATCATACTCTCTATATTTTTTCTAATTACTTATCTCTACAGCCTTGTCTCTGGTCTAAGCGGGTATTCATTAGCCCCATATTAGCCCCCTCAAAGGGATGCGATAGTCGTGTCATGATTGTGGCACGCTCTGCCGGACCACAGACAGCTTTGATCTTCTGTAAAGTCACTTCACTATGCATGTGACAGTTTGTTTTTTTTTTTATTCTAATCTTGACGAGTTGACAAGCTCCGGTAGGCGGTAACGGCACCGGTGCGGCGGCGGTTACAGTTATTTTTCATGGAAACTCTTTTGAGCAGAACTTTTAATAAATTTTGTAGAAAATAGGTACTTAGCTGCTTCTAGTTTACTATTTATAAAGAAAACTTGTTAAGTTATTACGATGTCATGATTTATTGAAGTACATAGTTCATTTAGACAGAGTTGTTTACTTTTTTCAACGACATATTTTATTTTCAAAGTATGTTACTTATGTATACGTTCTTGTAACCGTCTTAAATGTAGAGCAGGCTCATAATCTACTATCACGAGCTGTAGATATCACTTACAAGCAGTTAAGTTAGGTTTGTTATTAAAAAAAGTTTTCTGTTCATGTATAATTTATTAAGGTTCTATGTCCTATATGAATTAACATAAGGCGTTCCTTACGATACCATGGCCTTCAGTTACTTCACGTCCACATGTTTGTAATGTGGGTAAGTTTTCCAACAAGAGCTTTCAATACTAACCTATTTTCTCTTAAAGATAATAGCCATTCGTCTAATACCGTCCCGAGGGAAATAAAGGTGAAGTAAAGGACTCGGTTCAAATAAAACGCAAGTAAATACAACGTATTAACTCCTAAATAATATAGTTACTTTCCCAAATTCTAATATAGGTACCTAAGGGAAATAAATTAATTTCAAAGATCAATGGACCTTTTCTCTTAAATAATAGAGGAATAAATATGCCTTTTGTGTAAAGGTTAAGGTCATTTCAAGTACATATCTTATTCTGCCTCTTTGTCGTGTTAGCTTTTTAGAAATTAGAAAATATTATTGGAAGTATTTACACTATAGAATGAAATTCTTCACCCATTTGTTAACCGATTTATAAATTAAACTGAAGTATGTATGATATGTAGAATAATCTCAAGCAATAACAAAAGAAATATATTAAAAAAAAACTACTTTAAAAATAATGAAGTGAGAGAAACGAAAATAAGTTAAATTAAAAACAACAAACAAAACCATAAAACAAGAAATTTAAAAAAGGAACTTCAAATTAAGAAGCTCTACTTTGACAAAGTTCTAACTTCTAATTCAACTCATAGCCTTTTAGTCCAACAGATGAGCAGAATGAACACAGCTTCTTTTTGTTGGCATTATGCTCTTTGCACTGTTGATAGAATTGCAAAATAATTGCGAATATTCGGCTTCGGTAGGAACTCCGACCTCCCCTAGTGCAAGCAACGAGGGTGGATGACGTCACAGACGCCACAGTCGCGACAGGTAACCAGACTAATGGAAGGGGTGCGATAGGGCTGTCGATGTCGATCGATAACAAATGCTACAATTTTAGAAGTTTAGTAATATTTCTGGTCTTGTAAGTGCTAGCAAGAGTTTTGAAAGAAAAGGTATTTCTTTTGCCGATTGAAATATCAGGAATAAGTTCTTTTACCTTCTGGCACTTGACCAAGTTACTTACTCAGCTTTTCCACAATTTCAAAATAGAGTAATTTCATAATATAATGGTGCATAAAATCCTCCATTACTGCTACCTAGTGATCACAACAACTCCATTGCTGAACACAGATCTACTCAGAACTTACCGACAGATTGGCTGATTGACCGCAACCTGCATTTGGCGACTCCCGGCGACCTTTATTAGGTCACCTGTCCACCTTGTAAGTGGATATATGTAGATCACAAAGTACTGTGTGAGCAATCCAATACATAAATTGAAAAATTGACACACCATAACCATAGCACCACCTACAGGTCTGGAAAGCAATTCGCCAAAATTAATCGCTTTGTTTCGACCCCTGCGACAGCCCTAATTAATAGGGTTGTCCGTGCGTCGGTTATTAAGCAGATAGATAGTAGCTACGTACAGGCAGCCCTGTTATTTTGTGTGGTCGGCAGAATTTGGGAGAAATTTTGGAGATGAAATTTTTGAAAGTATTTGTTAATGCTCTATTAAGGGAGCGCTTAATTAGGGATTTCTCGGCGTTGGAACTTGAAAGCGGTAGGTAAAGATATGCGTTGGCAATGCTTGTTATTTTTTTCTGGAGTACCTAATAAACATTTAATACCTGAGTAAAAACTTATGAGTTCGAAATATGCAGCTTCGGCTAACCCTACACATGAATAAAAGACGTGCTGTTATTTTGTTACGTGAAAAATTCAAATATAATGTATAAACAATGGTAATATGAATAGGTAGTGCCTGTATAATGTTACAACAACAGAAGCTTCTTAAAAAAGAAACAATTCTTCACTGAGACCATGCTAAAAGAATAACCTCTTACGTAGGTAAGCACCTAACAACCCAAAGTAAATAAACCCAAAGCTGGCTACAGAATAATCACGAAAAAACTTGGAAACCATTTTCTTATTTTGTTACTAAAAAAATGATTACCTCGTAAAAACCATTTTTATCTCAACATGGCCGACACAAAGTTTACACAGCCTCTTGAAAAGATAATTTTCGCATAAAAGTGAATACTTGCAATAAACTTCGAGGGGTTTCGAAGTCTGGGGACCTTTTTTAAAAAGTTTTCGAGAGCTCAGATGTTTTAAGCTTCAATTTAATTAAAAACTCGAGCTATTTCTGCATCATTTTTACACAGTACATTTCCTTATGATATAGATACTAGTCAGAAGTTCGTTTAGTGATTGCCTTTTTAAGTAATGTATCCCAATATTTCTAGCTTTGAATTGTATTTTTCCAAATAATAAAAGCCTGCAACTAATAAGGTTTAAAATTTACTTAAATACATCAAAGAAGCACATAGGTACATAAACTCTATTCATAAAATATCTCGGAATGAAATACCCAACAACATCCTTTTATATTCGAAAGCGCATTCACGAAACATATTCTCACAGATCTTTATTACATTTTCCATCATGCGAACTCATTGCATTGGCATAATAAGCTTGCAGATGCTTGCATAAAAAAAACAACAAACGTCAACGTCGCGTTGTCGATGAAAAGGAGGGAATTTTGCGCGGGAAGTGCGTACAGACATCAACATGGCGACGAGGCCTCCCTCTACTGCGCTGTTATCGGCTTAATTTAATTGCGTAGCCCGTGCCATTTTGAATGGCTTTCCGCCACCGCTTCTCTTGTTTGTGTTATAAATGGAATTTGTTGTAAATACGTATACCTACATTAATGTAGCGGTAGCGGTGGGGCATTTTGTTGTGATGTCAATTAATAACTTTGTACCTACATTGATTCCTTTAGAAAATTTTGACATTAAATAAAGTAAAAGTATTTAAAGAAATGATAGCTAATTGAAAATACAATTATTTCTTACTGCATGTAAGTGTACCTACACCTATGTTATACGTTTTAATAATAGTGACCAAAGATCTGTTGAGAGTCCAAATAGCCGCTCCGTTTAGCAATTTTAATAATTATGCAATTTCAATTTTGACCGACGCATCATGACCCAACGCTAGGCGCAATGTTGGCACACAATGCTAATAATAGTCCCTACATATACCTATAGCTTTACGCTAGATTTAAAATCATAATGACGGTGCATGGTCCGACCAGGAACAGCACAACTCATTCCCATCGACGAAATTTCAATTCAGTCCACAGTTAAGAAGAAAGAAGGAAAAGAAAGAAATTACGCAACCTTTTCTGTATAATATACACAGCAAATGGACGAAACTTTAAGGTCCTACCTCTATCCGAAAAATTTATTCTGACCCATTGTAGATTGCAATTGCAGATTTGAGGTCTGTCGGTAATGAGTCCGGTGAGATTTGGACAAACCTACATTATACTTATTGCGACTGCCAATTACCCTCCACAATCCACAACGAACTATGATATTAAGGTAAAATCTTTCACTTTACTATTGAAAAAGAAAATAGACGGAAGATGCGCTAACATTCAGAACTCGCGTCGCAACAAAACTTAAATTCTAATATCACCGAGACACCGAGTAACACTTGCCTACTCGAGAGATGTCGATGACAATCGTTTCACAGCGGCTGCACTCAGTTTCCAAACACCACTCCAGATAAGAATTCTCATCGCACTTGTATTGTGCATTCTTTGCAGTTTTCTCTCTAGTAAATGCTCTACACGAAATGGGGGCAAAAAGTAAAGTAAAGTAACATCTACTTGTAGTATTAATGTTGCGGACGCACGCTGCTTATAAAGAACCCATGATATTTTATGCTGGCTTAGGTACTCCTCTACCTAATGAGAAAATGCCTTCAATTATTTGTAGTTCATTTTCTAATTTGTTGTGTTGCATTAGTTGAGTTAAAGATTTCATATTTTTTAAGTATGGGACAACTAAAGTAAATATAAAACTAGCCATCTTCTATTAGGTGCTTTAATAAATACCAGTATGCTGCGAAACCAATCAAAATTCTCAAATAACCTTTTGAAATATGTATCATGGGCAGCCATTTAATCCAACAGATAAAAAATATATAATCATAGCCACGCGATTTAATCTTTTCATTAATAACTGAACAAGGTAATACTGCATTCAGCCACTGAACAAACCCTCGCAATGATCCCGCTAAGTTCTTAATTAAAACTGGATTGTTGGAACAAACAAATCTAAATTAAACGTTAACAGTGAGTGTATCCTCCAGAGATTTATATCTATCCGACGATGTAATAAACTCAACGCGTTTATACCCCATTTCTTAGCTTGAAAATGTGTTGCTAGATTTGACGTAGTTTATAGAAATGTCAGAACAGTTTCTCAGAAGTAGAGATTAGTCAACGTAAGTGATATATTACGTCATACTTTTGGTTAAACCATCCATAAATTGCAACCGTCTTATGACTTCAAACCATACCAAAAAAAAGTAACAAACATAAAAGTTTTCCTCCCTAGAAACCTTCAAAGAAAAATGTTCCTCTATTTTTAAATTTCATAAAATTACGTACGCCTTTCGCGACACGAGCAACACTATTTTGTATTGTGTTGCCATTATTTGGGGTACAGCCCTCATTACAAAACGCCTGTGGGGCCGAACCTGAAGCTGCTTGATAAAAAGCTTCCGCACAATTTTGTAGTATCAAATAAATTTTGCGTGAAACGGAGGGGCTTTTTTATTTTATTTACATTGACTTTGGGGGTTTTAAACTAAAAAGAAAAACATTGGGGCACGGGGCTATTTCCATGAAATAGAGCTATAATGCTTTTATAAAAAGTTTGAATTTTAAACATTGCGGAATATAATATCATATTTAGGAACAAGTGCTACAACAGTCGAACTTAATTGCTACGAAATCAAACGTACCATTAAATAATCTCTGGCCTCTATTCTCCAGAAACAACATGGAGTGGCTTTTAACTACAATCTATTGGACACAATCTAAACCAAATTTCTTACGATTACCCTTAAACTCAGGCCCACACAGCAAATTACATTAAACCAAGGCCCTTTAGATTTATCGTGGCCCAGGCTCCAATAAAGCCAGGATGCTTATTATTCCCGGGTAACCCGTTACGGGGATACCCGATTCCGGTATAACGCCGATTACCCGCCTGTGGGGTCCTGATAAACCACCCCAACCAATAAAATGGAAGTTGAGAAGGGCCATGTTTGGGTACTGCACTAATTGGCTGTAGAATCAGATGGCGGGTGCTATCAGGAGCTTATGTAGATTAGAAACCAAGCGCTGTATGAATATACCTAGTAAAATTTGTTAAGAATGTGTCTACTAAGGATCGGTCAAAGTTGAACATTCGTTGTTTGATACCAACTGAAGTAAATAAAGAAATGATCTTACAAAACTCGTCAGGATTGGTAAACTGACAAATGACAAGCAATTTTGCTTCAAAGTTGGTACGTTGAACGTTCTATTAATATAAAGAAAATACTTATATTGAAGGTCACTTTTTGTCGCTAAGAGCTCTCCAGTAATTTTGTCTAGATAATAAAATCAATTCTGATTGATACCATTACTTAATACACGTTATAAGAAATCACGGATGATATAAGTACCTACGTAATACCCACTTGCTGCCTCGTTGGCCGAGTGGTCGCAAGTGCGGCTGCCGGGCAAGGGGTCTCGGGTTCGATTCCCGGGTCGGGCAAAGTATTACTGGGTTTTTAAATAATTCTCAGTAGTAGCACGGAGTTTGGAAATGTGCCCGGTATATGGCAATAGGCTCACCCCCTATTACATGGGACTCATAACATAAATAGTGAAAAGTAGGTGTTACTTCTGTGTGCACCTCTGCCTACCCCTTCAGGGATAAAAGGCGTGATGTTATGTTATGTTATGTAATACCCACTTAAGTGTGTATTGTGTGGCGCTCACTGAAACCGCATCGTTTTGGAATGAAATGATCATCCAACAGTTTCACTAGATCATCATATCGCACGTGTTGCACTTCTTTAGGCAAAGCCAAATCCGCTGCCAGTTTGAAGGTGTTGTCATTGAGTGCGCTGAGCAGGATCGCCCGTCTCTTGGTTCCCGTCACATCGTTTTTAATGTCTATGTCGTTTGCAATTAACCACTGCGTCAACCGACCTTTATAAGTTTTCCAGTCATTTATATTATGATCAAAAATCGATAATAACCCCGACAAATGACTGCGTCATTTTCTTAGCCGTCGATCGACGAACAAATATTTAACAATGTGGGTAAAATTCCTCGTCGCCAATTGTTGTATAAAATGTTTATATGCAGGAACAACTAAAACTGCAGACCGCCATTAGCACACTGTTTTATTCCCTTTAAAAAAGAGCATAGACAATATACAAGCATAGACTATTACAAGTGGCCAGTAATCTATTTGCACAGATAACAAATACACAACAAATACGCACACTTTCCTGACTGCTCAGTTTAATCATGTCATACTATTATACTGTTCGTAAATACAAAGACATTATTTAGTCACTTTTTAGAACTTATATACGAAACTGATACTCCTACATGCTACGCTACAAAAAGTCAAAGTCACTTTGGAAGTCAATAACTATCTAAATGAAAAACTTGTTGGTAGCGGTGAAGGTTACGCACGTGCTTTTGTCGTTCCTACGTTTTTTCTGTTATTTTTAGTGTTTTTATCCATAGTGAACTGAATTGAAAACCTTTTAGTTCTGTGTTGTTGTGTTTTTAACTGTGTGTGTAATCTTTAATAAGGTATTGGTTGTTGTAAGTGAAGGTAACCACTTGTTCCCTCGTTAAGCTCCGAAATGGACGAGGAGAAACCACCTGACCCTCCTGATAAATCCCCCCAATATGAAACCGAATCAATCCTCACGATCATCCTTCCTCCCAACACCCCGGAATCTGAAACAATGGAGTTAGAAACCGCGAACAGCAGGAAACGACATGCCGGCTCCCCTCCTATCTCCCAGAATAATCCCCCAAAATTGGCTAAAAGTACTCACGGTAGACAGTGCTACACGGCCAGGGATAACCCCCCATATATGGTTTATGTATCCCTTAGGGATTCCCAGACGTCTGGAACCACGCTACACCCTGTTAAGTTTGGGATGTTTTTAATGAAACACAACATTAACAATGTTAAAATTGGTGGTGTCAAACGGCTGGGTAGGAATAGAGTATCGGTCGAGTTTGTGTCTCACCAGGATGCAAACAGTTTCTTAGTGAACGGTATGGTGGCTCAAAACTACGTGACTTCGATCCCACAATTTAATATTACTCGAATGGGCATTGTAAGGGACGTCCCTGTCGAGTGGACAGAGGACGAAATAATTGGTAATATCAGGGTTCCCGCCGGGTGTGGGGCTGTGATAAAAGCTAGGAGGATGAATCGAAGAGTTACATCTACAAATGGTACAGAATGGAAGCCTACGCAAACTGTAGTGCTAACTTTCGATGGTCAAACCCTACCCAAAAAGGTGTTCTGTTTTTATTCAGCACTGCCGGTGGAATTGTACTCATACCCTACCATACAGTGTTATAACTGTTGTCGTTTTGGGCACACCCGCACCCTTTGCCGCTCCAAGCCGCGTTGTTTCAGATGTGGCCAGGATCATCCAGGCGATGGATGTCAGATTTCAGCCGAGATTGCCCATTGTATCAACTGCAATGGCAATCACTTTGCTAACGACAAAGCTTGTCCTGAGTTGGGTCGCCAGAAGAGCATTAAAGCATTAATGGCGGAAAAATCAATCTCATATACGGAAGCAAGCCAAGTTTTCCCAACCGTTAAAAGGTCTTATGCTGAGGTCTCAAGATCAGCCAACCTTATAGATTCATCTCCCAACAAAACTCCATCCCAACAAAGAGTGTCCTACAAAAAAACAGTCCAACTCAAACCTAAATCACATGCGCCCCTCTCTCCTAGCTATGATAAGAAGGCCCATCGGGCCCTTATCCAAGACCACTCTTTCTCCCCATCTAAAAATGGTTGCGCTTTCCCTGTGGAATCCGGAACCAATACTCGTAGCTCCAAGTACATCCTAAATATAGTCTCTGATATGCTTATGGCAGTACTAGCAAACCCTGCCCAAAATATACCTGACCACGTCGCACACAAACTTTCTACAATTCTAGATTATATCTGTAACATTCCATCCTCTAACACTGCTTCAGTGGAACGTGAGGAGTACTCTTCCCAGGAAGAGTGACTTACTCCACTTGATAAATAAATTTAAACCATCGATTTGTGGCATTGCTGAGACATGGCTTCAACCGAATATTAATTTCGGGATCCCGTGTTTCAGTGTTGTCAGACATGACAGATCTGATGGTTATGGAGGGTGTGCTTTGTTAATTAATAACAAAGTGCCCTTCACCCAGATCCCTCTACCCTTCGTTGGCGACGACATAAATGTTGTCGCTGTTAAGGCTGAGGACATAAATGTTTTTGTATTTTATATTGCTCACCCTCATGTTGATCACATTATGTTAATTAAAAGTTTACTAACCTTGGTAAGTGGCCCATTGCTTATAATGGGTGACTTCAACTGCCACCACTATAGATGGGGTTCAGATGTATGCGATAATGTAGGTATTGAATTAGTAGAGATGCTGGACGAACTCGAATTGTGTGTCATCAATGATGGCAGCCCTACTCGTAGGTCTGCATTTGGTCAAAGAAACAGCTGTGTGGACTTGACCTTCTGCTCGCCTGCTATGGCTGGCGTGCTTAATTGGAGTTGTTTGAATTTGACCTATGGTAGTGATCACTATCCTATCATAATTAAACACCTGTCAAAATCTATTCCAGATGAACCCCTTCCCCCCCTATTAAAATATCGTTTGAATGCAGCTGATTGGGATCTTTATTCAAAATTATTAGACCACCGTATCTCCTTCCTTTCACCAATTAATCCTGAGAATGCTTTGGAGTGTTTCTCAAAATTTTCGGACCTGATAGCCTCCACTGCTGAAGATTGCTTTCCGGTGAAAAACGCACCGAAAGGCAAAATCCCTTCTCCGCCATGGTGGGATAGTGAATGCACTGCCATGATAAGGGCTAGGAATGAGGCTGAAAAGACATATAACCAAGATATGAACCTGGAAAACCTCATAAATTTCAAGCGAATTTTGGCTAAGTCAAGGAAATTGTTCAAAAAAAAGAAGAGACAAGGGTGGCAAAGATTTTGTGGTTCTCTGAGCCCATCCACTCTAGTATCTACAGTTTGGCAGAGAGTGAAAAATTTCAGGAACTCCACCAAACCTCCCACTATCTCGATTTTACCCGAATCTCTAAGTAACAGATTTTTAAATAGTATTGCTCCAGTATATGTTCCCAGTGCAGACGAGTGCTGCCAGAGACCCTATGACGAAACACATGAACCGCTCGATTTGGAGTTCTCTTATGAAGAGCTCCAAACGGTACTCAACCATGTCAAGGACTCGGCACCAGGGATTGATGGGTTCCCTTACTCCTTCCTATCTAAGGCAGGAACTAAAACAAAACAATACTACCTTGACTTGGTCAATTTTTGCTTTACTTCAGGCTATATTCCTCCTACTTGGAAGGTTCAGGTTATCATGCCGCTGTTGAAAGCTGGCAAGGATCCTGGTGATCATAAATCCTACCGACCTATCGCTCTATCGTCCGTACTTATTAAAACCTTTGAACACCTCATTAAAAACCGCCTTGAATGGTTGGTTGAAAGCCGGGGGCAACTTCCGGCGACTCAGTTTGGCTTCAGGAAAGGTCTGGGTACGGCTGACAGTGTGGGTGTCCTCACGTCAGCCATCCGACTGGCCCTTAGCAGGCAGGAGTCGCTGGTCGCGGTCTTCCTGGACATCTCAGCGGCCTATGATTCTGTCCTCTTACCCCTTCTCAGGCAGAAACTGCAAGAGCTGAGAATCCCGAGTGGGATTTGCCGAATTATAGGCTGTATCCTCTCCAATCGTACCCTCCAATTGAGAACTCCTGAGGATAACCCAGTACAGAGGTCCTCCTGGACAGGTTTACCTCAGGGGTCAGTCCTTAGTCCTATCCTTTATAACATATATACCTATGACCTCCCCTCCTGTTTAAATTTTAACTGTAATGTCCTTCAGTACGCTGATGATATCGCATTAATGGTCACCAGCAACTCTATAACAGAGGCCGCTCACTCCATCAATGTCTCTTTGTCCTCATTAAACCAATGGCTTCTCAATCACGGGTTATCTTTAAGTGCCCCAAAAAGCTCGGCTGTCATTTTTACACGCAAACGACGCACCCCGGATCTTCGTATAGAGATGGACGGTCAGACTATCCCGATTAAAAGCAGCGCTAGATTTTTGGGAGTCCATCTCGACTCAAAGATGTCTGGGGTGGACCACATAAACACCGTAGTTGGTAGGTGTGAACGCTCAGTATCGATACTCAGAGCTCTGGCTGGGGTATGGTGGGGTCTCTTCATTGAAGCTCATATACAATGCATTGGTCAGAAGTGTAATGGACTATTGTTGCTTCCTTATTGTACCTTGCAATAAGGAAGCATTAAAAAAACTAGACTCCATTCAGGCCAAATGCCTTAGAATAATTATTGGAGCTATGAAATCATCCCCCATAAACGCTCTTCAGGTTGAATGTGCGGAGCCTCCTCTCAACCTTCGAAGACAATACCTTGCAGACCGCTTCATCTCAAAAGTCCTCTCCCTCTCATCACATCCCCTTCTCCCTATCCTAGATCAAATCCACTGTTCCTACAGCTCCTCTTCTTACTGGAAAAATAAACCTGTCCCTCCCGTGATTGCTAGGTACAGGGAGCTTAAAAACCTCTCTGCACCCATAAGTCAATATCCTGTGCTCCCAGTGTTTTCTTCCGTATATGAGGTTATCCACTTTAGACCAAAGCTGATTTTAGGACTTGGCATTTCGAAATCCACCGTGATTGCTGCAGACGAGTTCAAACGTGCCTTGGACAAATACTGGAGAGGCTGGAATACTTTCTACACAGACGCGTCTAAATTATCCCGAATCGGATGTACAGGAGTGGCAGCGTACTTCCAAAATTCGAGGATCGCTCTCCTCTCCAAGTGTCCCCCGGAGGCATCAGTCTTCACGGGTGAATGTGCGGCCATTCTGGAATCACTCAAATTCATTAGAGCTCACAACCTCAAAAATTCCATAATTTTTTCTGATTCCCTAAGTAGCCTACAGTCCCTCAACCAAGATCAGCTCCATTCCAGAACCCATAGCAGTTTGGTTGATGAGATAAAGGCGCTTCTTCTTTCCTGCTTCAATGATGGCCTAAACATCGAGATCGCCTGGATTCCTGGCCACTCTGGCATATGCGGTAACGAGTGTGCGGATTCCCTAGCCAAATTTGCGGCGTCGAACGATGTCGAACGTCAACACTACGTGGTGTACGGGTATGATGTACGTGCCGACACCAAACGCAAGCTTTTTGAGTCATGGGCTGCAGTGTGGGTAGACACTTCCAAAAGTAAAGGAGCCTACTATGCAAGTGTCCAGCCCGGCATCCGGCGGAGGCCTTGGTTTTCCAAGTACCCTAAGCTCCCCCGCCACACTGTTTCATCCTTGTGCAGACTCAGACTCGGCCATTGTAGTAGCCCAGTCTTCCTCAACAAGATCCGTGTCCGCGACAGCTCGCTGTGTGAATGCGGCCTTGACGAGGGAACTGTAGACCATATATTTTTTTCGTGTCCTTTAAATTCCCAATCTTTTGACCTTTATAAAAAACTCCCCAGTATTCAAATCCCACTTCCAATTAATTTCCACCTCCTTTTAACTCACTTTTCCCCTAAATTAATCCATTGTTTATGTAGATTCATTAATGATAATGAGATTAAACTATGACGGTGACATTTATGTAAATGGTGTATATATCTGTGTGTCTGTATTGTGTACGTCCCCCCAACTATTTTCTCCACCCCTGTACTCATACAGTAAAATAGTTGGTAATGTTTATATGTAATGTTTATATTACTAACCCAATTGTTTTGTCCTTTCAGCTACTAACTACTAAAAACTACCGCAAAGTTAACTTCGACGGCTCATTAATCTGCCGTCACCACCCGACACTGGCAGTATAGTCGACAACATCGTATTGGAGACTCGGTTGCCAAGGAAAAAGAAAAAAAAAAAACTATCTAAATTGTAAACATTTTACGCTTTGCACTGATTTAGTCTACTCCCCCTATCTGTATAGTTTCCCTTGCCTTGAACGTTATCACATTTTGATGATATTACCTCCTCCATCGCCCCCTTATGGCAGTTCATGGGTATAATCCCTACGCCATGGCAGAGGGAATCAAATTCTATGGTCGTGCTGACGTGCCTAGAACCGCGTTAACTGAGAGTGTTAGGAGGTTAATTTGTTGATGGAATTTAAGTAAATATTGTAAGAAAGATTGTACAAAAGTGTGCGAACACCATCCATGTTCTAAAAAAAAATTGTTTTGTCTATGGAAAAAAATTTTCAATACTAAAATATATAGCACGAAATCTGAAAATTCTTAGGAAAAATATCATGGAACTTACCCACAGATTCCATTTATATAAAGTTATTAAAAGCAGTCACGATTCCAATACCAAGCTCTTTGCAAGCAGAGAATTTAAAAGAAAAATGTAATTACACCTCATTCTTGGCGTTCACTGCGCCAATAAATTAAGATTTTCTTTGCTATAATTTTATATTGAACTTTCATATCAAAGGTAGACTTTACTCTGGAAGAAAGAAATAAGGCCTTCATAATAAGAAAAAAAATAACGATGTGAGCTCCAACGCTAGCCAGTAGGCTTCGCGGCGTCGCCGCGACCGCGCACGCTGCTCATGAGGAACAACCCCTCTGTGGTTCGAAACTAGTAGAGCTTTTCTCAATATATTCACGCGAGTAACCCGCGATTTTTAGTTAATTTAGTATGTCTCACGATAGTTATTATAAAAACAAAAATGTCTTAAAAAAGTATTTTTTGTTCGCATTTCGGAATACAAACCTACTTTATTGGCAAAGTCTTTAAAAAGCAAAAATGACTAATGGTGCATTTATGTTACAACTGGATGCATAAAAGTGCAAAACCAAGCCCAAAATCCAATGAATTATCCGGTTAAACAGCCACGGATAGTTATAACGTTTTAGAACTCTTGGCGGTATGCCAAAGTCCAATGGATTTTCTTGAAAATTGAATCAAATCCATCGTGTCTATGAACGTTAACACTCACCTCTTATAATAGTAGATAGAACCTATATGAAATTAGCTTACAACAATACTGAAGCTCATAAACAAAACTTATCCAGTTAGCACTTAGTGAGCCCATTCCGCTACAATTTAGAATCCTAACAATACCAATTTACAATACGGTTCGTATTACAGCAATTATGAACCATTAATAGCCAAGTACTAACGAACATTCGCGTTTCGCATCGAATATCTAACCGCGGACCTCGCAAACCGCTGCCAATTTACGCTGATATCATATTCATAGGGACACGCCATTTTATGGGCACGTACAAACTATATTGCCTTGTATTCTTTTTATGACTAACTAGCGGCCCGTCCCGGCTTCGCACGGGGGGACTTAAGATTTTTTACATAGTTTTACGTTTTATTTATATTTATTCTCAGTTTTTTTTATTAAGAAGTATTTACCTTTTGAAAATATTTTTCCGGACTTCAGCGCACGCCACTGAAGGCCTCAGAAACGATACTTTTCCCCCGTTTTTAAAACATTTTTGGTTACTGCTCCACAACTATAGGACCTAGCGTGATATTATATAGCCTATGTTACTTCTGAATAATGCAGCTTTCTAATGGTGAAAAAATTATTGCAATCGGTCCAGTAGTTTTTGAGTTTATTCATTACAAACATACAAAAATACAAATCTTTCCTCTTTATAATATTAGTATAGAGGTAGATACGTTTCAACGATTTTTAGCTTTGCGGCAAGAATGTCAGGAACTTTATTGAGGAACATGTCGATTTTTAGCTTTAGATTTCTTGTATGACGATAAACATGCCGTAAATCAAAAAATATAAAATTTCGTGTCCACAGGACAGTGTACTGACATTGAGTAGATACAAGAACACAGAAGGGTAGTCGTGTAAGGTTCTTTAACCACTCACCAGCTCCCCACAATATCTTCGAAATATGGTAAGCCGTTTCCTAAGTCATAAGTTTGTAACAGAACCCAACCCTCATAACTTACCCTTATACAATATTAATAAAATACATAAATACACGCACGTAAAATATTGAATTATGATTTACAAATGGTGTTGCCAGTAGTATTAAATCTAAAGTAGGCAGAAACGGTAGTTACGTTGCATTTTACGTTTTATTTATTCGTTGCTTGGCGCCCTTCTGACTTGATGTAATGTACTGCGAAATATAAAACATAGGGTTGTGTTTTACTGCTAATAAACGACGTAGTATGTTTTTTCTCGTTTTTATTTCCAACTAAATAAATACCTTGGTACTTAGATTAATTTATTTCTCCCATCTAACTTATGAAAGGCTTCTTTCCTATTATAAAAAGCCCCAAAATATTAATCTAAAACTTTCCATAGATATGTTAATCTTCTTTTATTATGGAAAGAACTTTCTACACAATGTCTTATTTTGTTGTGCTTATTTTTGTCGGGTGTCATGGCGCCGAAGCGTAATGGCGCGCAAGTGAGTTATGGCGGGAAAAAATCCTCCATACCCTGCAAAAGAATATGGCTTACTCATCTAACTGGATTGGATAGATACGGTTGCAAATAAACTCAATTATTTTGCGATATGTTATTTGATAGACGATACGGTTATACGGTTTACGATCAATACACCCCCGTATTGTGTTGAAAATGGATTACAAATACCTTTATAATTTTGCTCAGTAAGGTGGAGCAAAAATAACACGTTTCTAAGTTTACTGATAAATAGTACAATGATGACACACTTGAACAAGAGATTCGATGCTCAACCCGTTTAATGGACCCATCATTATCGAAAAGCCCACCTCCCCTTTTACGGTCTCCAATTTAACTGCCTTTCCATCTTCAAATCTCCAAGCAGTAACAAAACTATCTTTGAAATCCTTCGTAACTTGCAGATCACAACGATAAGCCTTGAGGGTCGTCAGGAAATCGTTTGTCTCTGTATGTCAACTAACTTTTTACATTAAACTCAAATGGTAACTGCAAAACTTGGTGACATCAGACGTTCAATTTCAACAGCCTGTTGTTAATGTGTTTTGTTTTAATAAATTGTCTTTAGAAACTACACGAATTGTTAAGGATAATTTGTAAGTACTTGGAATCGTGAGGAGGTACTTTAATGAAAAATATAAGATTCATTATGAGAGATAATATGAGATTATGATTAAAATCGTAAATTATGTTTGTTTCGGTAAGAAACATCTTTACAAAAACAATTCTTGAGGCAGGTTGAAGTTGTGGTTCACTATCTAGACCTACCCACCAAACACCTTATATTTCCTGGGTGGGTGATCTGAAAATAGACCTTGAAATATTTTAACTAAAGAAATCCCCAAGCGGTCACCGGTGACCGCTCTCCACTAACTACATTATAGACCTTATTTCCAATGTTTAGAGACTACTTTTGTATGAACAAATTTAGAGGACGATTTTCAACAATTTTCAACGGGAGCATAGTATATCCCTAACCATGATAACAGAGCCAAAAATTATGCAATCCAAAAAATAAACCAACTGCTTTTCTTCAATATTTAGTTCACTTTAAATAATTTTTTTCGCTTCATCAACTTACTGTGGCGGTAAAGCTTAGCCCTATTACCGTCTTTACGAGTCCTTGCCTCAATAAGCAGCTTAATTTTGCCACCCTTTTAAAAAAAAAATCAAAATGTCAGAAGTCACCCGCTGTCTCGCTGTCAACGTCATTATAATAACAAGTAATTTGGTCGTAAAAAGTTAATTTGGTCGTTAACTCGGACTTGCTGACGAGTAACAAACAACCAAGTAGGTTTATCGCGTTTACTTCTAACTAACTAGCTCAATTTATTAGTGAGACTGTTGAGAGAGTTTATTTAGCGACGCGACGGACGGTCTGTTCGGTCTCGTTCCGGTTAATTTACACTTTAAAGAGATATTCTATACTTAGGCTTAATAGTTTAGGAAGTTACTGATATACGCTTAGTTTTCCATCCGATCTATTAGTTTTTATTAATATTCCACAGTAATTTAACTGATTTTTGGAGGTATTCCTCGTAGCGCTCCCGTTTTGAAGCGCATCTAAGCGCTCCCGTTTTATTCCTCTAAGCGCTCCCAAAAGGAGCGCTTTGAGGAAAGATTAAAAATATTAAAATTTATTTCCTCGAAGCGCTCCCATGATTAAATTTCGGATAGAGATGGGACTTTACTAATTGAAATTATCGATAAGAACTAGGTATTAAGTAGAACACATTGTTATAATATACAACTAGCGGCCCGTCCCGCACGGTTTAGGTAATTATTATTTTTTTGTTTTATTGTAAATCCTTTGTTCCACCAAATAGATAAATATAATCTGCCGACATATGTAAGGATTATAAGAAAGATAATAAGGAAGTAAATCCTTTAGTCCTTATTATCTTTCTTATTTCGTCGAATTCTGCCGAATGCGAAGCCGGGACGGGCCGCTAGTTGTATATAACAATGTGTAACGGGAGTATGTAACGGGAGCGCTACGAGGAATACCTTGATTTTTGTACCTGTAATTAGTATTCAATTTACTCAGTGAGTTGAATTTATCTACCCATTAAAAATCGCACAAAATCTGATACCAAACCCCAATAAAAATATAATCCCAGTATTTTATAATCACATTCAATAAAAATCCCACTTACCCCGGGATTTGTGTACGATGCCCATCACTATGGGATATAAAGTTGTGTCGTAAAAAAGCAATTTGATCGTTCCCGCCTTCACCGACAGTAGAAGACTGTGTAATTTATTGTTGCTCCGGAAAAACTTGATATTCGCGAGAATACTATAATTTATATAATATATACTAGCGGTACTTATTTTCGCGCCCTCTTTCGCCCTAACCACAGACGTAAGAGCTCCCTTTTAGCAGTGTATTGTTAAGGGCTCTGTAACTTTTTCTGTGTTTAATAGGGTACTTTAGGGAGGTTAGGAAATATTATTAAGAGAATATTTTACTGTCTTAGTTATGTTGACTATCATAAAATTACGCTACGTTATAAATACATCGAAACTGGTAGACCTTATTTAGTCTCTTCCGGGTTACTTAGACGCAATAATTGGAAAGGAAAATATAAACTAGTATTAAAAAATGTTAATCTTCGTATCCACTAAAGTTCATTAGACAAACAACCGCAGGGTACAAAATGAATGCGCGGAGCGCGTGAGGGAACGAACGAGACTCCCCGGGCGTCGGAGATCGCGAGATGATCTCCGTCCACGGTAAGCACGGGCCTGTGGAGACGGCGAGTACGTGGTAACTCGCCGTCCTACCAGAACAAGACCCGAGCATACGTTGCGTCGCGTTCCGCGCGCTCGTGGAGCCATCAGACCACCATACATGGGGCCCAATAGGGCTGATGCCGATACTGAGCCGCGGAGTGCTTAACGAGTTGCTGGGACTCCAGTTCGAAGTGCAGTAACCGTCTTATTACAAAAGTTCGACTTAGTACTGGTTTAAACCCGGACTATAAGATCTAGGTTTGTTACGGTATTAAAGCTAGTACCAGGACTAAAATTTATTCCAATTATAAAACTAAGACTATTCGGGGATCAGCTAGTACCAAAGAAAGTCCATTGTCCCACAGATAAAAACATAAATAGCATTCTTTCATTCGTTCACTCAGGACGGACCCACTTGAAGTAACGTTCCGTTCGTCTAAATATTGTTATTACAATAACGCCTGAAATGCTTAAATAATTATGTATCAAGACAAAATTATATCATTTTTTTTTTGTTTGTGTTACAATATAGTGAACAAGCACAATTTGTATTTTGACGAGCTTTTTATAACCAAGTTGTCATATTTTTTAACACCTCTAGCGTGAAATGGAGCGACTTATAAGAAGGCGGCAGAGCACGAATCACGAAACAAATATTGAGTGTTTTTTATTATATAAATATTATTGTTTATTGTGACTGACTGGAAATGGAACAACAACTGTACTTATATCGAAAGTCTTCGTCACTCAAGTCAAAGGGATTTACACGATGGCGATGTCTGTACGATCGCCGAGACGTCTCTTACATGTCCAAATCTTCTAAATCTTTTAAATCCATAACATCAATCGGTTCAATATCCATTTTACAATTAATAATATAGAAGATACACGTAAATATTTTTGATAGCTAACCTCAAATAACTTTAGTACCGATATCGAAGTTAAACTAGGGGTCTCGGCGGTTTAACTTTAGTACCATAGATAGTTCCGGAACTAGTGATAAACTTTGTTTTTTAATAACGTTTTATTTAGTCATAGTTTAAACCTAGTATTAATCCTAGTACTAAAAATAGATCGGGTTTTGTAATAAGACGGTAAGAGTCTAACACTCCCTTTCGCCACACACGGGCGGGAGAAGTAGTTGAAAGATTTTCCCCTTCAAAAAAAGGGTACAAAATGAATAAATTCAATTGTATCTTAAAATTAGTAAGACAAGCACCAAGGAAACACGACTACAGAGTAAATAGTAATCTCGTCCTAATTCGTATTCATTGCAACTTAGTCCCGGGATTCGCAAACACAATCCCGGAGCTGGAACTAGAGAATAACAATTTATTTATGTCGCAATCAACTTCCTTACGGGAACGACGAAGGAGCACGCGCACCACTATTTTCCGAGTAATTTATGTGTTGGAATATTTTCAGGAGTATCTAATATCTTGAGTTCAAAGCTATAATATATAATACTTTAATCTATTCCATACTTTTTGGCTTTTAACTGGTTCAATAATCGAGTGGTTGCAAGGGTAACTCGACAGTCACCCTGATCGACATCAAAGATATGGATTTGAATTAATTCCTTAGTTGGAATTGGAACATTACTGGACTATTTTGGGATTTCAAAAAATTTTAGTCAGAATGGAGTCCAGCATTAGGTTTACTAAATGAGATTCATTACAAAAGTCATTAAAAAAATCTCTTATTTTAATAATGAGGTCCCTAATAAATCAATCCTTGCATATTTTCTTCTATCCTTTAAGCCGTGAACGGGTTCATGGCTTAAAAACACGTACTTAGCTCAAATTACCGGGCTAGGTTAAGAGGTCTCAACCTGTTAAGAGGGCTAGGTTATAGGTATAAGAACAAACATCGTATAAATAATAACTTTCACCGTCGAAAGTCATAAAGAGTAAATATAACTTTTACTATCGGAAATTGTAAAAGAGAATGTATCCATGTAAACCCAGGTGGTATTATCGTAAAATAAATGGCCTCCCTCTAATTTATTACAAAGGTGCTGAATGGAGACGTAAATCTTAATTTGGGTAATTAAAATAATTTAACGATGACTGCTGAATAAGTAAGGTACGATTCAGGAATTTTGAGAGAAAATTAAGGGATTCTAAGGACGTATATCCTTAATTTTGTGATTAGAGGTTCTGTAACTATCAAGTCGAAAGATCAGCCTGTCATTGGGTGTGGGAGTAATCTCGACCAATGACGGACAAGAATGCGATCGAGCTCACTTCGAGAGTTCTAATCGATAGTTACACTATTTAGGTATATTCAACTTTTCTATTTTCTCTGATTCATACATCTCTAGTTGATTTATATACATTACTAGCTTTTACCCGCGGCTTCGCTCGCGTCACAAAAGGATAAAAAGTAGTCTATGTGACATATACCAATACATACAGCGCCATCTATACCAATACTTTTGTTTTCCCTCGGGAATATCAATTTTTTTCGGGATAAAAAGTACCCTATTATTTAATCCAGACTACTAACTTTACGTCTGCAAAAATTCAATGCAATCGGTTTAGTAGTTACGGCGTGAAGTCGGAACAAACAAACAAACAAACTCACTTTCCCATTTAAAATAGTAAGGATAAGGATATACCAATACATACAGCGCCATCTATACCAATACTTTTGTTTTCCCTCGGGAATATAAATTTTATTCGGGATAAAAAGTACCCTATTATTTAATCCAGACTACTAACTTTACGTCTGCAAAAATTCAATGCAATCGGTTTAGTAGTTACGGCGTGAAGTCGGAACAAACAAACAAACAAACAAACTCACTTTCCCATTTATAAGGATAAGGATAAGGAATATAAGGATAAGGATAAGGATAAGGATTAGGCTACGATGGGACTGACATACGCTGTGCTGTGTAAAGGTCCCTAAAATTAAAAACAAACATATCTATTTTCTCTTGTTAGTTAGCCTCGGTACAAATGTCACAACTTCTTCACTTCAACAACTTCACACATAGAAATAAATATGGAATGACGGAAGTATGGATGAGAAAGGAGTTTGTGAAAGAACGACGACGTCGTCTGTAATGGAATAAATTTTGGCGACGTCAAGTAACTTGGGATACGAGCGGTAGAAGAAGGAAATTACCACTGAGTTACTTCTTTTCTAATCAACTGGATTTGATATCTAGTGGAGCTAAAGTCGCACCATTTGTAGACCCTGGTTACCTAAAATTAAAGCCATTAATATAATTATTTCCAGGAGCGAACAATCCTACAACCGCACCGTGCAATCAGTTTCCTCAGTGGGAGCCCTCTCAGTGCCCTGGTCAGCTACAGATGCCCGACTGACCATGCCAGCAGCTCTGGGCGTCGCTGGTATACCAGCCCTTGTCATCACGGACGCTTCTGGCAAGATCCTCACTGCAAATGGAAGACAACATCTATCTGCTGATCCACTTGGCTTTGTGAGTAATATCTATGAAAATATAAAAATCCGTTTGATAGTTTTTGACCTTAAAACACATAGACAAGCGTAGTGCAGTTTGTTTGAAGTTCTGCGTTTAATTTCATTTGCCTTCTTTCTATTCACAGAACTTTCCGTGGGCGCAGCGACCAGTCTCGGTGCTGACAGAGCAGGCGTTGTTAAAAATGGCACGACACCCCGCTGTAGTGCTGTTTATAGGTAAGATACCCATAATTTGATTACCTTTAAGAAATATCCCTAATCGTAGAGTAAAGGAACTACTTAGCCGAATATTCATCATTTTACGGGTAGTATGGTCCAAGGGGCCTTTGTTCAGCAGTGGACCTCTTTCAGCTGATGACAATGACGATGATACAGTCCTATTTTAGTAAAAAGTCAAAAGTCTCATTGGCAGTGGCACGGGCAGTGGATCGCTCGATTCCCTACAACATGGGCGAGATGAGCGGTGCTGGTGTAGGATATAGCTAAGGTACAAGATAATATACATAACAAATACTTACATAAAACATACATACACATACACTCACATTCATACCATAATACTTAATACTTTACAACATTTGTACACGGCCTTATGCTTCCGCACGCTTGTACACACCCTTAGCTATACCTACACACGGCCCGGCCGCTAGCGGAGCCCCGGACCGCGTTGATGCACTCGGACGCCTCGCGTGTTCGCGGAGCCGCCCGCCGGCCCGCTCGACACATCGAGCGCTGTCGTCGCCGTCGCCTCCTCGCGCTCAACCCGCACGCGCCCCCTCACTCGCCCACACACTCCGCCACGGCTAGCGATCGCGCGCGCATCGAAATTCGAAATCACGAAAATCTCTTGTCGCTTTGTATAATTATTGATATTCATTTCTTATTTTTAATATAGTTTATTTATAACGTTAGTGCGTTGGTTTTATTTATCTGAATAAACCTAATAGACACTACACTGGTGTACGTGTCATGTTCGTGAACGGGCGCTGTCAAATGGGAGTGGTCAGCTCCAGACTGTATTAAATTTGTTGTCCTCAAGGTTATTTTCTTTTTCCGTCTCCTTGACCTAATATTGGTATTACATTGTTCTCATATTATTAAACTCAACGAAAGAATGTCACCAAAAATTGTATTGTGAACATGATTGAAAAAGAGTAACCTATGGAGTTTCTTGCTCGTTCTTCTCCATAGGAATCTACACTTTGGAACGAGCAAATAGCTTCACTAGAGGACTGACCTACAGACTGACATTTCGTCGGTGCGCCTGACAAAACTGTTATGTGCATTTGGTCAAGTTTTCAGGAGGAGACAATAAACTATTTTTTACACTTGCACTGAAAGGTTGATGGACTTATCAATAAATTAAAAATGCAGTATGATGGCAAAAATTATGATAAAAATAACTGAGATAAAAGTGAAAATGATAAGATGTACTGTTCATCCCCAATAATTTTATTTTCGATTTTGGTGCACAATATCAGATTTATCTTAGAAAACGGTAAAAATTTTAAACAAAAACTGTTGATATTCAATCTGCCAAACTATCTATGTGATGCTGCAACTCCTGACATGTGCGTTTTATGTCACATAACCGTAACCAATCGAACACATAACCAATTTGTCATGGCCAGAAAGTGCACATATAAGATTGGTCTAATCGATTTCTATAGGGAAATAACACATATTTGTTTTTGTAATCGATGCGCTATCCGATTTGAAGGACATCTAGCTAAGAAAAAAAAAACTAAATATTTGCACCGATGATTTTTTCTTATTATTTAATATTTAAATATTTTGTTTTAACGTTCGAAAGTGCCTTCCTAGTCTAATTGAAATAAATGATTTTGACTTTGACTTTGAGTATGAAGTTTGGCCCTCCCCTGAAATGTTTTAATTAGTCAGCCCCAAGACCCAGCAGTTTCATGTTTTTTTTATACAGATTATACTTCTTATTAGAGAACATGGGATGTTAGCTTAAAAAAATGTGTCCAATAATAATTTATCCACATTTTTTCCTTTCAGATGACGAAGACTCAGAAATAGAATTCGCGGAATCCGTGATCACACCTTCAGCGGAATCATACTACGAAGAGTGCAGCATACAGTTTCCAGGGTTCTGTCCGTACCAGAACTCCTCTGATGATGAGACCATGGACTTTGACTATCCGACGTCCAGACACTCCCGGCTCAAGAAAAAGCCGTTCAAACATGTTATGTTCTACATTGGTATCGATGGGACCGATAGCGCAGACATGTTAAGAGAGCATATAGGTCTCGACGATGCAGTTCCACTTCTCACGTCCATAGACTTTCCTAAACAGCGCATGGTCACCATGAAGTATGGTGACGAAATTACCACAGACTCCGTACAGAATTTTGTCGATGCTTATTTGAGCGGGAACGCTGATTTCAAGCCTTTGAAGCCGTATAGTGAAAAGTGTTAGATTTTTGATGAGATGCAAAATACCTTTAAGTAGGTGCCTTTACTTTAATTTTTCACCATGTGGCTACTATCGAGCTAAAGTCCTCGGGTTCGATTCTCGGTTTAAGCCAAGTACTGTAAAGGATTTTCATTTTCCAAAATTCTTAGTTATAGTACTGAGAATTATTATTGTGCTCATTGTATGGCAATAGGCCCTATTGGTTTACAACATGGGACTTGTAACTAATGAGATCTGACTATCCCTTTGTTGAATAAAAGGCGTGAGGTTATATTAGTTTGAAATTAGAATATTTGTTATTTCAGTATTATTTTTATAGTTCTCATTTAGAAATTGCAATATTGTTTTCTATAGAACCAGTAGCGATTTGAAATTATTTACTACTAGACTGCTAGTAAGTAAACCTGGGTCAGCTTGTTAGTCTCGACATTAATAACGACAGAAAATGATCGCTAAATCGTTAACGTGTCGAGAGTCCCGTACCTGGATAAAAATAATGGGGTCTACCTACCATGTTTATGCTCAGCGCTAGTATGAACCTTTTCGCTAGAAACTATTCTAATAAATTCTGTACTTTGAATAGATTTGCCAGAAGTAAAAAACCTACAAAATCAACGATTTCTTATCGAAAATAAGGATTGTTTACATTGCACATTAAAATTTATAGTTTAGTTTTGGATGGTATTTGGTTGGTATTTATGCTGTAGGGGTGCTATATGAACGACCTGTGGCGTCCTTATTGATTATCATGATTAAATAGACAAACTGTAGACATAATTACATACATTATTGAATGATTGTATTATTGTTATAGAATATAGTTATAAGTAATACTGTTTCAAATAATTATTAAATAAATAAATAATGTCGACGTTTTATCAGGTCAGCATTCATGAAAATACTCAGTTTTTAAATATAGGAACATTTAATAAATCCGCTTTTGATACAAAATCATGTAGTTCTTCATTCAATTCGTAATATGTTCAGATTTTTACAGTATAAAATAAAAGAATTAGATATTATTGTGTTGTGTTTATTTGTGTTTACAATAAGTTTCCTAATTTTGTCACATGACAGAGCCAGAATAAGCCAGTTAGACCTGCGGAGGACTTGACGGGTTACCGGGGCTCCGGCTCGAAGGAGTAGGAACGGGGTGGTTTTTAGTCAGTAAGAGTCTGACACTCCCTCCCTCCTCACCAAGGCGGGAGCAGACATTCGATGATTTTCCGCCTTAACAAAAAGCAACTCCCCCTTCATTCTCAATCCCCAAACTTCTAACTTCTCCAGTGTTATGTGACTTTTTTCTTTGTAAAATCAAAATAACTATATTTGCTGAACAAAGGTGTAGTACATAGTGACTACGGTGGTATTTATTCAAGTTACATAATATATCTTTGTTGTACCCATTTAGCATGCAAATATTGGGTATTTATCAGCCCAAGTGTATACATTAATCAAATTCAATATCAAAATTAAATCAAATTCAGTCAATAGATCAGGCAAAAATGAATTACTTTCACTTAGACTCCATAATCACAGAAGACTCATCTGTTGCGTTGATATTATTTTAATGAAATTGTATCAAAACGACTATACGCTTCACAGAAAATCGGCGTTTTTATTCTCAAAAGAGCTGGAACAACAAGTTCCACCCTTTTTAGACAAACGTAATTAACGACCATTATTTGTCGTAATGATTGTCGATACCTCAACTTTCCAGGACCGGATAAAATAATTATTATTATAGAAGTTTGTGTGCTTACTTACTGTGCTTACTACTCTTTATGAAAGAACAGACGGTGTTATAGATTAATACAAAAAAAAAACAAAGTTTAGTGGGCACAAAAAGGCACGAAACCGTATTTTCTATTTTTATTTATAGCAACACTGTTAAGACCACCCTGAAAGCTTGTACAAAATTATGCAAAAAGCCTGGTATCCATTTCAGGTCCGTGCTGAACAACCGTTTCATAAAAAAAGTACACATTGACGCCAAAACCATAGCCGCCATTATTGTGAAATAATTTTTCAAAATAAATTTCACGTGCTCCTAATCGATTACGGCCTTAAATTAGTGAATAAATTTGTTGAAATCCACAAATCATGGCTGACAACGATGATCTTCTGGACTACGAAGACGAGGAGCAGGCAGATCAGCAGACCGCTGACGGGGCGACAGAAGCGGCGCCAAAGAAAGAGGTTAAGGGATCCTACGTATCTATTCACAGCTCTGGATTCAGAGATTTCTTGTTAAAACCCGAAATATTGCGCGCCATCGTCGACTGCGGTTTCGAGCATCCATCAGAGGTACAACATGAATGTATTCCACAAGCTGTCCTTGGTATGGATATCCTGTGTCAAGCTAAGTCCGGCATGGGAAAAACCGCCGTTTTTGTATTGGCGACACTACAGCAGCTGGAACCTTCAGAAAATCATGTATACGTACTCGTAATGTGCCACACAAGAGAATTAGCTTTCCAAATTAGTAAGGAATATGAGCGTTTCTCAAAATACATGGCCGGCGTCAGAGTGTCGGTGTTTTTCGGTGGTATGCCCGTACAAAAGGACGAGGAGGTTCTCAAAACTGCATGCCCTCATATCGTCGTTGGTACACCCGGCAGAATTCTGGCTTTAGTGAACAGTAAGAAACTGAATTTGAAACATTTGAAGCATTTCATACTTGATGAATGTGACAAAATGCTAGAATCCTTAGACATGAGACGTGACGTTCAGGAGATATTCAGAAACACTCCCCACGGTAAGCAAGTTATGATGTTCTCTGCCACATTGAGCAAAGAAATCAGGCCGGTTTGCAAGAAGTTCATGCAGGACCCTATGGAAGTGTATGTGGATGATGAAGCCAAGCTGACATTGCACGGTTTGCAGCAACATTACGTGAAACTCAAGGAGAATGAGAAGAACAAGAAGCTATTTGAGTTGCTGGATGTGTTGGAGTTCAACCAAGTAGTAATATTTGTCAAGTCTGTGCAGCGCTGCATAGCTCTAGCACAGCTGCTGACAGACCAGAACTTCCCTGCTATTGGTATACACAGGAACATGACTCAAGACGAGCGTCTGTCACGTTATCAACAGTTCAAGGAGTTCCAGAAGAGAATCCTAGTAGCCACTAACTTGTTTGGAAGAGGGATGGATATTGAGAGAGTGAATATTGTGTTCAACTACGACATGCCTGAAGATTCTGACACCTACCTTCATCGTGTGGCTCGTGCTGGCAGATTTGGTACCAAAGGGTTAGCTATTACAATGGTATCAGATGAGAACGATGCCAAGATCCTCAATGAAGTTCAAGATCGCTTCGATGTCAACATCACGGAGTTGCCAGAAGAGATTGAGCTATCAACTTACATAGAAGGCCGATAGATGAATCTTCCATTCCCTTTGTAACCAGTGTTAATACTTTCTGAATGCCCTGTAACCTGTTCCATATTGACATAATAGTGCAGAAAAGTTTGATTTACAAGATATAATATTATTATCATTTACAATTTTTTTTTTGACATGGTAAAGGACATTTGGAAAGTAATGTTTTCTCAACACAAGTGTGTTTCAGTTTATTTTAATAAGTAATGTTCACTTTTCTGGAGTGAAGTGTTTTGTGTGGTTTCTTGAAACACAGCTCATATCCAGACGATAAAGTAACTCTAGGTTAAAGATTAATTAAAATAACATTTGATATTGTGATAAATTGGCTTTTATTTTTTCTTACTCTCAAATTCATCATTGTATTCATAGTCCACGGTAACCACTTACCAACAGGTGAGCCATACGCTACTTTTGCCATATGTCATGGTATAAAAAAAATTACCATGTATCCAAATTATACATCCTTTCAATGGCAAGCCTCTTTGCACAATTAAGTGGATTCTGATGAATTAAAAATCAAAAACCCAGTAAATAAGTCATGAAATATTAGAATACACCAAACGCAACTTTGCCGACCCGGCAATCGGACTCGTGGTTTTTCTGGTTTTACCACTAGAATTCGTATAAAACGAAGTTCCTACCTATTTAAATGAAATTCGAATTAAACAGAGTTGTTATCGAGTTAGTTATTTTTTTTACCAGTGTATTTAATCATTACATTAAATGCTTCACTTATCAAAAAACATCAGTCTAAATATGCCAACGTTTAATTTTACGACGTGGGAATAGGTTAATAAATAGAATGAAATTCAAATGTTTATTGCACAGAAATATTAAGTAACTTTATTATACCTATGATTTATTGCATTTAGCAAGAATTTACTATACCTACCTGCCGGTGGCCAGGTGGCCTGTAGGTACTGACTGATACTGTAGGTGTAGGTGTAGTAGCACAGTCCAAGGATATATCCTTAATATTCAAATCTATTTCAAAAACTAAAGGTAATTTAAAAATAAGGTAAAAGGCCAAAAAGTAACCGAATTTTCGAACCTCTCCTAGGTGGCCACACGCCCAGTGAATATACTTATATTTTTGCTTATGATAGGATTAGTGACCTAAGCTAAAGTGGGCCTAAACTAAAGTCAACACTAGGCTCACCTATAAGTCGCGGAGAACCTAACTGGTTACCGGGGCTCCAACTCGACGTGCAGGAAAAGGAACGGGGTGGTTTTTAGGCAGTAACAGTCTGACACTCCCTCCCACCTCAACCAAGCGAGACCAGTCATTCGATGATTTTCCCCCCTTAAAAAAGACGCTCACCTATGAACCCGAACAAAAGGAAGTAATTCTGGTTGGCAGTGCCACCAACGAGAGTCTATTTCGGTCTTATGACCGTATTTATAGATTGGGTATTTAGAGGTAGATCTAATCCTTGACAGGATTGCCCAAAAAAGCTCAAGTCGAAAAACCTCCCTTTATATTAAACCTGGCTAAGTTTCTATAAGGAGTTCGCAGGACACGCAATAGCTAAGAAAAATATAAGTTTGACTGCACACCCGGCGCGGTGGCTGGGCAACCGGCTGCCGCGCAACGTGGAGCGGGTTCAATTCCCGCACGGAATAACACTGCGTAATCCACAAATTATTTTGGGTCTGGGTATCATGTGTATGTGAACTTGTATGTTTGTAAAAGCACCCACGAAACAGGAGAAAATCCTAGTGTGGGGCAAATCTAAAAGAAAAAAGCTACCTATTTTATTCTCTCAAAATATTATTGTTAGGTAAATACCTACCTAACGTCCAAAATGACCATGGTCAATCAAGGTCACGTCCTTACAGAGTCATCCTAACAAAATAAATTAAACAAACTGCTTCTTATTACAAAATATTTATTATTTTTAAAAAACATGGTAACAAACTTAATAGCACCTGAGTGATATATTAGTTTTAAAAACTGCAATAACATTCGAGTTCTTTCGGGAAACCTAGGTGCCCTACACAATCATATTATGTTAAAGATCACTGAAACAAAATACTCCATTCAACAAGTTACATAGTTTCATGAAGATATTGTCAAAGCTACAATAAAGTTACAATTTCTGACCGCTCCATTCTCTACATATCCTTTGTCCATTGCTCCATTCTCTACACATTGTCGTGATGTTATTTAAATTATACAAAAACATGTAACATTATTGTAGTTTTCCTAGTAAATCGTGTTCAGTAATAACAGTTGATAATAATAGCATGAATCATTGTTTACACATATGCAATTAAGTACCTGCGAAAACCTACTTTAAATATGTATACAGTTTCTATTTATGATAACAGGCCAATTTTAACATAATCAATGACAAAATAAAGTAATAAATTTACTAATGAAGTACAAAAAAGTAATACAATATGCTTAACTGGTACCTTAGTTCTACATAACTAACATATAAAAATCTCTCACCATAGTAACAAAAATGATAAAGTCTATACTAAAACATGATGCATGTAACTTGAGGAAGTACGGATTGAATTACTTGTGGGAACTAATTCAATCATGGTGGATATGTTTATTTTTTATTTTTACATTACTTTACACATTACATACTTTAGGTTCCCATGCATCATGGATACCCATAATATACCTTATTCATCAATTTATTCCGAAGTGCACAGCCTTTTTAGGATTATAAAACATTTTCTCGTGAGTAAAATGAGTGATCAGATCGAGTGCCCATTTGGGCTGGTCTCCGGGCACCATGTGTCCTGCATTCCTCACCAGGATCTCCACCAGTTTACCAGCTTGCTTCACATAGCCAGCAACTTCTCCATCCACCTTCCAAACATACCTTTTAGCAGTCTTATAATCTTCAGCTCCAGTGAAGTTTAAGTTTTTAAGGTAGTTCTCTGTCAAAGGGTAAGCCACAATGATGTCTAGCTGACCATTGTAAATGACCACATAGTAATGGTCCAACAGCTCTGATATCCATGGAGCTACTGACTTCATAACATCCTGCTTCAGATGTTTTTCAACTTCAGTGCCATTGTGGAAAGGCAAGTCTCCAACATGGATCATTTTTCTAACTGCAGACTTTTGCAACATGGGCCCAAAATCTTCAAACTGAGTGTAGTCCTTTGTATGTAAGAAGTTAAAATAGAAATTGAAGCCGGTCAGGTTTGTGAATATGCTCTTACCATCAATCATGTCACCATTCAACAGAGTATCAAATGTGGCGAACGCATCATCCCATTTTCCTTGTCTGATAAAGTTTTTAGTTTTATTTTCATATTCTTCAAATAGTTTTGCTCCATTTGAGTCTATGAGGCCTATTTGGTACAAATATTTTCCATACACCAGTTGATGTTCTGGATCACTCAGACCATTGCCAATAGCAATTCCCTTCATGTTTATCTTCACCTTGGCTGTTGGATTCTTTTTATGAATAGTGTATGCAAGGGCAGGAACATACTTCCCTCCATAAGACTCACCAGTCACAAAGAATTTGTTCTGCTGCAGTTCCGGGAACAGCTGGAAGAACTGTATGAGTGTGGAGTACAACTGCTCACCAACCTGTGTCTCATCCGTGCAGTACCCTCGGGTGTCATTTGTGAAGCTAAACCCAGTACCCACAGGGTTGTCGATGTAGATTATATGGTGACTCACAGCCCAGTTATACTTCCTTCTCTCGAATTTATTGCGACGTACTCTAATAGGCCCATTCTCCGTGAACAGACCGTACAAAGAAGTAGCACCAGGACCTCCCTGCAGCCACACTATAACGGGGGCGTTGGTATTATTGGGAACCATCGCAGGGAAGTACCAGAAAAATTGGTTGGAATTGTATTGCTTGTTCACGGTGAAATATCCGGAGTAACTCTTGATACGAAGACTCTCCGTGAAGGGCACGCGAGCCAGACGTCTCCCTTCTTCAATTTTCCCGCTCTCGACGTACGGGGTGAGGAACAGAGGCCGGCCTGCATCACCTCCATCGCGTTCGCCGAGGTTCAATTTTGGATACCGGTGGAAGAAGCCCTCGGCATGAATAACTATTTGAAAAATTAACAGAGCCCACAGTGCTCGCGCCATCTCGACCCGAATACTGACCTAATTAGTGAGCTTCACCTTTTTATCATATTAGTTGGTCGGTAATAATAATGTTGTTTTTAGCCGGCTTATCAAAAACCACACTTTTTTTCAATATACCGAGAAGCGACAACGCAACACGATTATTCTGTACTTGTACAGTTGTACATAGTGTGTTGACACACACATTCTCAAGATTCAAATACGAAACTCATTCAAAAGTTTGCACTTTGCAGTTTATTTAATCTGTGAACCGTGATTCTCTATACGCAGACATCCTGAAAGAATGAAATTAATGAAAATAGTTTCATATTCATATAACTACAATGACACAGTATAACGCATAATACTGAAACTTGCATATTTCTTAAATGCTACGTGGGATTACCTAAAATAGACTAAATATCATAATTATTTATTCATTTTATCATTTTGTTTTACAGTTACGTTTTTGAAAGAACTTTGTTTTGAACTTTCAAGTTCAACTTTGTCAAAAGGTCATTGACTGTCTCAGTGTCTCCCCGAACTTGCTCGGTTGCTCCGAACCGAACACCAATGAACACAAATAAATGAAAACAAACAAAAGTTTTAACATAAATCAAAGTGATCGGTGTTTTATTTTATTACTTCATTAGAACAATAACATGATTTAAAAAGTTAGTATCAGTATGAAGAAAATAATGTGCAATACAAATGGCTTTTGGAGACTGTGCACTATTTTTCTCGCAGCGTTATGTGCATTCTCAGTGGTCAACGCTAGATTCTTTCCAAATTTATATCCAAGATTAAAACTGGACGCTAGATCAACGAAAGACGCTGGTGAACCTCTGTTTATCACTCCTTATCTGAAGACAGGCTCCATATTACTCGCGCAAAACCTTTCCCGAGTGTCCATTACAGATACGATAGGGTTTCGAAGTCACGCCGGCTTCTTTACGATAGACGAGATATACAACGCCAATTTGTATTTCTGGTACTTCCCTCCGTTTTCTAAAAAAGAAGAAGCTCCTATTGTAATCTGGCTTCAAGGCGGACCTGGAGGAAGTTCTCTTTTCGGACTATTCCAGGAGTTAGGACCACTAATAGCGAAAAAGGAAGGTTTCGCTTTAAGAAAATATCACTGGGCTCTGAATTATCACTTAATATTCATTGACAACCCTGTGGGTACTGGGTTCAGTTTTACAGATAATGAGAATGCATATTGTACTAATGAGGATTGTGTAGCAAAAGGACTTTACTCCACTCTGAAGCAGTTCTACCAATTGTTTCCTAATTTAAAGCAAAATGAATTATACTTAGCAGGAGAATCTTATGCAGGGAAGTACCTGCCATCATTTGGATTAAAAATACATCGTGAAAATGCCAAGAGCAAAGAAAAAGTAAATCTAAAAGGTATTGCAATGGGTAATGCATATTGTGACCCAATTAATCAACTAGATTATGGCCACTACCTATATCAATTAGGATTAATAGACGAAAATGAATCAAAATTGTTTTTAAAATACCAAGGAGAGATTGCTAGTCAAATAAAACAAGAAAATTGGGAACAAGCCGATGTTATCATGGACAGACTTATGGATGGAGATATGACGAACTTCTCATATTTCAAGTACTACACTGGCTTTGATTACTATTACAACTATTTACAGGCTGCTACAGCTGATGACATGTCAGTATTTATCAGCTTATTGCAGAATGACAAGGTCCGCCGTGGTGTACATGTTGGAGGATTACCCTTCAATGATGGATTAAAAGTGCAATTAAATTTAGTACTTGATCTACTTAAATCTGTAGCTCCAGCGATATCAGAGCTTCTATCGCATTATAGAATAATGTTCTATAATGGCCAACTGGATATAGTTGTTGCTTACCCACTCACAGAAAACTTTTTGCAAAAACTACAGTTTTCTTCAGCTGCAGAATATAAAAATGCGAAGAAATCGATTTGGAAAGTGGGTGATGATATAGCTGGATATATAAAGACAGCTGGTAATCTGACTGAAGTCTTGGTCAGGAATGCTGGGCATATGGTACCACGGGACCAACCTAAATGGGCTCTGAACCTCATCACAAGATTCATTAAAAATGATTTTGCTTCCTAAAACTTTTTATTTTAACTGTAATTTGTTTTGAAGACAAATACTAAGCATTATGGTTGAAGGCAATAAAATTAAATTAAATGGGGGCAATAATTGTAGATAAGCAATAATCAGTTCTTATATTGCCTGAAGATTTTTATATAGCTTATAAAAGCTTAAACAACTTTTTAGCTAAGGGATATTATATTTATTTAATCACACCGACATGTTGAACAAAATATCGACAAGATTTAAAACCTTTTTGCTGATACAGTTTACTCTGTAAGCTCGTCTTTTTGGATTGTAGCCTTTAAATGACATACGTCATGCATTTGCGACAAGTTTGCTCGAAACCTTGCAGCATGTTACGCGATATATTTACAACATACGAAAGATTCCAGAGATCGATGATTTTGTACAGAATAAATAATTCACTTGACGAGTGTCTCAGCTGTACTACAGCATTGAATCCTATGTTATGTTACTTTTGATCACAGCACTGAGCTTGTTAACTTTGGTGAACAGTATATTCTTCCCAATTTATCCGAGGCTGAAACTGCCATCGAAGTCAAGCAAAGAAGCAGGAGATCCAGTATTTGTGACCCCGTATCTCAAAAAGGGCCTAATATGTGCAGCGCAGAATCTCACCCGCGTGCATTTACCAGATGTACCAGAAGTTGCGAGTCATGCCGGGTTCTTTACAGTTGACAAGAAGTACAACTCCAATCTATATTTTTGGTATTTTCATCCTGTTTCTAGGAATCAAACGGCACCAGTGCTCTTGTGGCTTCAAGGCGGACCGGGAAGTAGCTCTCTATACGGACTCTTCGTAGAAATAGGACCCCTAATGGCCTTTAGAGGCAAAATTGTTCTAAGAAAGTATCACTGGGCTCTGCAGTACCACTTAGTATTCATTGACAGCCCAGTCGGAACTGGATTCAGCTTCACACAAAATACTAAAGGTTACTGCACCAACCAGGATTGCATCGGCAAGGCCCTGTACTGGGGCTTGAGACAATTTTTTCAATTATTTCCACATTTAGCACACAACGATTTTTATATAACCGGGGAATCTTACGCAGGGAAGTACATACCGTCTTTAGGAATGATGATCCACAAAGAAAATGCTAAATCAAAAATTAAAATTAATTTAAAAGGTATGGCGCTGGGGAATGCTTACTCCGATCCCTTAAACCAGTTGGATTATGGTAATTTCCTGTATCAACATGGATTGTTGGATAATTACCAGTTGGGAGTATTTGAGAAAAGTCAAAAAGAAATTTACTCGGCAATAAAGAGTGAAGCGTGGACGCAAGCAAATATATTGATGGACCGGCTGATGGACGGGGAAGTGACGCATTTCGCTCTCTTTAAATTCTACACAGGGTATAATTACTATTATAATTTTCTGCAGTCGACATCGATAGACGAAAAGACGCCATTTATGAAGTTGTTAAATAAGAATGATGTGCGACGAAGTATACATGTGGGGGGGAGGTCGTTCCAGGACGGGGAGACAGTTCAGCTGATGCTGTCGTTGGATATGATGCAGTCGGTCGCGCCGGCGATCTCCGAGCTACTGTCACATTACCGCATGCTCTTCTACAATGGACAGCTGGACATTATCGTGGCATACCCGCTCACAGTCAACTTCATAAACAATTTAAACTTCTCCGCTTCCGACGAGTATAAAAGAGCCACGAGAATCATTTGGAAAGTCGGCAATAACATAGCCGGGTATATAAAGACCGGCGGGAACCTAACCGAGGCGTTAGTGAGGAATGCTGGTCACATGGTACCGAAGGATCAGCCAAAATGGTCACTGGATTTGATTCAAAAATTTATCGTAAATGATTACAGATAGACCTGTGACTGCCACCTGCGCTGAAAGTAGACATATTTAAAAACGACAAAAATACTCGGCCGGTCTTCAGTCCATATGGTCCAAAATGCCTGAGCAAAGTGATGCAAAAAATACTCCTATCACTTTTTGCTTGAATCTAGTGTAGATTGTTCATAGAACAGATTTAGAACGAATGTTACATAATATATTATAATATTTTATTATGCGCCAAACTTGGCTTTAAACGCTTATTTCTAGGCTTTAATTCTAGACTTTACATAGCAATAACTGATTTAAAATAATTGATACTAATGATTTACACATAACACGCTTGTATTTTTTATAGGAATGATGAAAATAAAAATATATTTTTCAATTTATCGATTATTTTTATTTCATAAATGCAACTATTACTAAATAAATACTAGAAACTAAAATCTTACCCATTACAAATACAGTCATTTGTTTACACATACTTTTGTGAGAGTAGTTTTATTTTTTCGGTAATATAAAACTTCATAGGCTAAGGACACACGGCGCGATATTCTCCCGCGCCAGTCTCGGTGGCGCAATGGAGGCTGAATATTCAAATACTCACGTCATCACAGTTTTCTGCGATCCGCAGCCGCCGCGGTTGCGATTATCACCCGCATACTTGGTGGTTGATTATCGCAAGACCGTCAGACGGTTAAACGATTAGTTGAGTTCCAGACCGGCCTCCCTTTGCGATCGCCCGCCAACCGGTCGGCCGCAGCGAGAGCCGCAAACAATCACAACCGCCGCGGGCATATAAAACACGCCGTGCAAATCGCTTTGATTTTTTACATACATATCATAAATATTCAACAAAGGCTGGCCCGCAACCGCGGAGGGCGCGGAAGAAAATCGCGCCGTGTGTCCTTAGCCATATACCTAGTCAATACCACTGCAACTAAAGTTACGGTAAAATGGGGTGAATAGGGGATCCCTATCCGGATGGATGTGAATAGGGACATAAGAGGAGTGAATTGATACTATGAAAAATTTCCCAATATCTATCCCTATCCACCTCATTTTACGGTAGTTGTTGTTTATAAAAAATTTAACTTCACTTGGAAATGTGTAAGCAAAAAAAATACAGAAAATGAACGAATTTCCTTTGGTATATGTTTTGATTTCTTTTATATATGAATACACTGTTAAGTATTTTTATATATTTTATAGAAAAAAAAAACAATTACAAACAAAAATACAGAATAAATAAAACTACCAATCTTTCACTCCTACAAAAGCAAAACCACACTCAAATAATTCTATGAATAATTATTTATAATAATTGAAAACTGATTCAATATTGTTAATAAAATCATAAAACAAAGATTTTGATAATAATTCAAATACCTTCAGCGATTTATTATTATTATTTCATTAATTATGGCATTTATGGCAGATTGTAATTATTGAATCAAATTAATCAAAAATGTAATTGAATTAGGGCTACAGATTTTGATCAGCAGATGGCGCTAAGCAACCTAAGCCCCTGTTTGTCGAATCACTAAAGCACCGTGAGGTCCCTTTTCTCCAATCGCTGTGGCTGTAAAAATTGCTGTAGCGCCATTTGGTGAGTAAAAAAGCTGTTGCCCTTATTAAAAGGCATTACATTATTATTATTAAATTGCATTATCGAAAGCTTACTCAAATCTGACTCCATTAGATTATATTCTATAACAAATATCCTGATATCAAGAAAGTCAAATATATAAATCAATGCTTAGTTATTAAACATGCTGGTATATATTAACTATATTTACAATGTTTAGACCAATCTGTTATTTCTTCAATGTACTTTCAACTTTATTACCAAATTAAATAAAGTTGAAAGTTTGAATTACAGGCGTAGGTTGATCTACAGCATGTACTCTTGTTTTAGTTCTTGTGTGCATAGTGGTTCTCGTTATTTATGAAAACGCAATTGGCACAGAACCTGCTATGCTTCAAAAAGAAAAAATAACATATATAAGTTGGTTACAATATAAAACATTATTCAATTGTTGTTTGGGGAGAAATGCGCATATTTAATTCAATTATTTGGCTGGCGATGAGTCCCATATAGTAGGGGTGAACCTATTGCCATACAAGGCACAATTCAAGGCACCGTACTTATATATTTGGTAGGTACTGGAACTACAGACATAGGTTCTAAACAGACGAACCATATTTCAACTGCAATCCAATGCAAACAGCAGTTCGTATGCAGTATAAACGCAATTGATACGACTGCCATCGGACTGCTTGTTTGGATTGCAACCGTTTGGTCATGGCTGCAATTGAACTGCAAAGGGACTGCACGTTTGGTTTGCAGTTTAATTGCAGGCGTGTTAACTGCGTTCAAATTGCATTCGGTGGACCGTCTGGCTAGAGCCATAAGTCGGAATACTGAAACGCTACTCAATTTTAAGTCGTGCTTAAGTATAGTTCTATCTCTACAAATTCTTTGTAAAATGACAGAGATGGCACGATATTTGAGCAAGACTTAAAATTGAGTAACGTTTCAGTATTCCGGCATTAGGCACAGAGAATTCCAAATATAAAGTCGAAAACTGTTATTAAATTGGGATATTAAACCTATCATAGAAGACAACATTATAAATGTTATTATTTCCTAATATAATTATCTTCATTATATTTCCTACCTTATGTCCAGTTCGTACAACTTTATATTATGTAACATTACGCCAGTAAAGCAGTGAGGGCGTCTAGGAACTGCGCTCTCTGCGCGAGTGGGAGTGTGATGATGGAAGTGTCGACGTGGTCCAACGACACGGACGCGCCGCACTTGGTCGCAGCTTGCTCGAACGCTGCGCCGAATAGACTGGAAGAGAAAGTGTTGATAACAAATAAGTTTTTTTTTTTATTCAGTAACAAGTGTTGAGAATTTGTGAATATTTCCATCAATACTAACATTTTAAATAAGAAGGTTAAAAGTCCTATTTGGTATCTTGTTAACGCGTATGTAATGCCCCAAGTGTTACAAGGGTACATAGGCCACGGTAACCGGTTACCATCAAGTGGGTCGTGTGCATTTTTGCCATTGTAGTGGAATACAAAAAAATTTTACACTATTGTATAAAGCTGAAGAGTTCGTTTGTTTGAATGCACTAATCTCCAGAACTATTCTTTTGTATTGTATAGTGTATCTATCGAGGAAGGGTCCTATGTATAAATATATTTTTCTAAACGCTCTTATAAATCCTTTATAGGTTATAAAACATCACCAATAGGAGTTGAGCGGAGTTTGTGAAATCACATAAAAGTAGATAGTAATCAAATAAAGTGTGTACTCAGCAAATCAAATGTGCTATCTCCGTTAATATCTTCTCGCATTTTCTAGCTATCACCTGAATTCATTAAAGTACAACAGTTTAGTTTACTACTACACATCTTTGCTGGCAGCGTAAATAGAAAAAGTTTTGTGTCCTATCAGTGTGGCATGGAGTAGTACGTACTTCCTGGGCTCGTGCTGGTGCCGGGGCGGCACCCCGAGCAGGATGCAGGCTTGCGGCCCGGCGGGCGCGGCGGGCGCGGAGGCCGGCCCGGCGGGCGCGGAGGCCAGCACGGCGCGCGCGCCCGCCGCGCTCGCAGACACCCAGCGCGCCGCCAGCGACAGCCACGCGGGCCCGCGCACCACGCGCGCCTCCGGACTGCCCTGCGGGGGGGGGGGGATGAGAGAGTGGACAACTGTCCTCTAAAATGTTCAGCAATGGACATACCACAGTAATCCTATGCCAAATTCCCAAAATTGAAGTTCCAATTCGATTCGCAAGAGGTTTTTTTTTGAAAAAACGTTGGTTCGCATTGGGTTTGCTCCTGTGCCACACAAAAAGTTGTTCTGCGCAGGAATCGTATCCGCGACACTTTGCACAGCAGTCAAATCACACGATAAATCCATCTTAAAAAAATGTGCGGATACACAAAGAATTACTTCGTGCGGGAATCGAAATCGAACTACAATTCTCAAGTAAGGTAAACACATTCTTAGATTTTCATAATAATTCCCCTGTAGTACGTAGTCAAATATGAACGCGCAGGATTTATATTAAAAAATATTTATTAATTAATTACACGTGTGCTCAGCATGAGCTTTAAAATGGTAATGAACAGTAGAACAACTGAACTTAGTTTATATGGGCTTATACAGGGTTACAGGTTAAGTCGACCTAAATCCTTTAAGAGGTGGTAGTTGCCATCATTCTCTGACTGATTTGACTATGGAACCCCCTACCCCAAACTTAACCGTTCTCAAGTTATGTGACTTTGAAGATTTTTTATAAAAAATCCAGATTTTTTGTCTATTGTCCTTTTTTTGTGTTTTGTACCTCTAATGTTTTAGTTTTTGTATTTTTTGTGTAGCAGATTAGTTGTTCCATTATTTTAAACACAAAAACTGCAATTAACTGTACCAACTGAGTCGTATTAGACGACTAATTGTTAAAAAAAGTAAATCTATGACAAGTGTTGTTGCTTTGCAGATATTGCTAAAAAAGTATCTGACAGCTGTGCTTCAGCTTTCAGATAAGGTAATGAATATTCACATATGTATTTGCATTGCGATTATTCGCCTGACTTTTTATATTCAAATACACATTCGATGAATATGCTACCAGAGTAAGTAGTAAATATGAAATAATAAAAATAACAGAATACTTAAGCGTCAATATGTAACTTTAGTCAGAAAACAAAATGAAACAATCCAAATAGGAAACGAATAAGGTTTATTAATAATTTTTACAATACATATTCCACATGTCCACCCCTATTTCGCACACATACACGCATTCTGTGTCTTAAGCCAGTTTTCACTACCCCAGTTGTTAGTCCTCTCCTTATTTCGTTAGCAGCATCAATAATTTTCTGCCTCAAAACATCAACAGATGTTATTGGGTTAGGTTCGTTGTAAACCAAACTTTTCATGCCCCCACACATAAAAATCCATGGGTTGATCTAGTCTGGACTTCTAGCTGGCCACGGTATAGGCCCACCTCTTCCGATCCACTTATTTGAGTAATTAGTATCTAGCCACTCTCTGACACTCTTTCTAAAGTGCGCGGGGCACCCGTAGTGCTGAAACCACATGTCTCGAATGAGGTTTAATGGTATGTCGTCGAGCAAATCGGGTAAATCTTGTCTTAAAAAATTTTCATAGGTCTCTCCATTTAAATTTGGAGGAAGAAAGTAAGACCCAATTAGACAGCTTGATATTATTCCCATCCAAACGTTAAGGCTGAAACGTCTCTGAACCCTTAACATCTTTTTCATTATTAGAATTTCTACCTATTTTCGTAGTTTAATAAATGCAGGACAGTATGCTTCTGACGATTAACAAAACGAAATACCATTACTGTTGTTCATTGTTTAGGCAGTCTTTCATTGATGTAGGTACATAAAGTAGTGCTATCATCCTAGCAGATCTTTGTCTTGCCTACAGCATGATAGAAGAGTACATACTTTGATAATTATTTAAACTTACAAAATAAAATAAACTTTCGAATCTATAGACAAACGGCGCCAAATTTGAAACCTGTATATTCGCATTCGCATCCGCATTCGCGAATGTCAACAATAGATATTCGCATTCGCATTCGTATTCGCGAATTCTTAAAAACTGACATTCGTTACATCTCTACTGCAGATATGCTTAAAAATATCTACGCTTCTTCAGCTTCTTCGAATCTTCAAAGTCCCATAACTTGAGAACGATTAAGTTTGGGGTAGGGGGTTCCATAGTGAAATCAGTCAGAAATGATGGCGACTACCACCTCTTAAAGGATTTAGGTCGACTTAACCTGTAACCCTGTATACTACTGAAAGGCTTTACATGTGTGTGTCTGTGGCTGGACCTCACAGTTGGCCAGCAACAGGGATCTGTCGATCTAATTTCATTAACTGTTTTGACAAACATTAATTTTATGAGAATTAACCATTAGACACTCGAGTCTAGAGGCTACGCATAACTCCTCCCTCCGTAAGTGCAAAATCATCATCTGAGGGTACATCACGAGGTTGATGATTTTGATTCGATTTACATACTAATACATGTCTATAACGATACATAGCTAGCATTAACATTATAACTAAAATGAGGTAGATTACAATAGTGCCTATGCTAACACTGTGCACATTCACAAAATGTCCTTCACTATTTTCCTTTAAGGCGTGCGATAGGAACTGTAAATTTTCCAAGTTGATCTCGTCCAAGCTAATGGTTTTGCGCGGCACGATATCCTTTGGTGTCACGATGCTAGGTAGGTGTATGGATGGCGAACTGTGAAAGACAACTTCTCCTGCTTGAAGACGGTGCTTTCTTAACGTAGTTGTACCAAGCTTCACTTCACAGGCATTGTTCAGTATTAAGATGTAGGTACCCATGACGTCGTGTTGGCTCATGTCGTTATCGCAAATTTCTGTTAAGAATGTAGGAAAACCTGCGAATATTATCCAAGAGTCTGGTTGTATAGATTTGACTCTAATAGTGGATGCGTTGACAGGCAGGGGCAGGCATGATGTTATCTTTGTAGAGAACGTCATCAAATCTATGATGCATTTATTTTCCTCCTCTGGAGACACGTTGCTGTCGTAACAAAGGAATATTCCTTCGTCTATTTCCCTGCAAGGCTGGGAATGTTTAATTTTCAACCCTTTCGCAAGGATATGGGAATGTTTAGGAGTTATCATAAATGATAGGTCAAGGTGGGAGTTGTACATAGGAAAGGGGTGTAAGGTATAATAGTTATAGACATCTGCTTGGACTATTGGTACTGACATAATAAAAGTTACTTGTTTGCCCTTTACATAAGCTTTGATATCGATACAATGTTCAATATTAACTAAGTTTTCGATAGTCACAGGAAATGCTAACCTATCTGTTTTCTCGATGTCTGTAAGAATGTAAAATAATTCGGTTGTATTTAATATGGATTGATGTAATACATTAAGTCTACTAAACGCTATTGCTGTCTCCACTTCATCTAAGCGGGTTAATGATATTTGGAAGTTATGAATTAACATGTTATATGTAGTTAATACAAGGTTCTTACTCCTTTGGAACTGAGTGTTGTTTAAAATTTCTTCTATTTCCTTAATAGTTTTTTCTAGTACTATAAAGTTATTTCTAGTTGAGTTGGTAATATTAACAAATGTATCAACTATTTCGGAAACTAAAGTAATTTTATTCATTATAACATTTTGTTGTGATTGTAAACTGTTTATCAATTTATCGTATCTAACTGCATCATCGTTATCTAAGTTTCCAGTAAGAGCTTTAATTATAGATCCAGCAGGGTTGATAAGTCCTCTTTTTATTCTTATGCTTGGGATTAACTGGTTATAGCGTTCTATAGTTATATTCATTATACAGTGTGTTAGGTTAAACGAGGGACTTATTGAGGGAGGGTATTCAGTATTCGATTCTCGTCCCGAATATGTAAAAAACCTATAACCAAAATTTTTGAGGTAATTGTCTAATAAAATACATCATCATGAACACTGAGCGCGCAACAAGTGATCTTGTAAACAGAAACAGTACTTACATAAAGTAACTCGCGTTGCAAATCATGCGCCGATCTTGCCAAAAAGAATAGAGCGCGCTTAAGCCCACTAAGCCGAAACCCGTAAGCGTAAGCGGAAGCGTTTTTATGGTTCTGTCTGTTATTTATTAGTGTTTTCGTTTCGTTTATATGTTTGTTAGGTTCATGTGAGTATACACTATTATGGGTTTGAATATGTCCCTCGTTTAACCTAACATACTGTATATTGGGTTTGCAACTCAGCATCAACGAGACTACCATTTAAAACGTATATGTCTAACTTATCTCTCATATAACTATAAATCTCATAATACTTGCCTATGTTGTAATCTAAATTCTTATGAACTAAATGTAAGTCTAGGATTTTAATTATATTCCAATTATAGAGGCTTAGCGAAGCTTGTCTTTCTTTAACAGGAAGAATTCCCGGATTATCTTCAATCCTTTGAAGTTGAAGGGCCAGGCTCAAACCGGTCGCTTGCACCGCTATCACGAGGGCGAACCTGTGAAGGGCGCTTAATGTCTTTAAGTGGTATTTTCTTTGTTTTACAGGCTTTAACTGTTACCGTATTCCTATTTACTTCATCTATGATTGTCGCCTTTTGGTATCTAGGCTTATCTTTGCTACGTCTTGTATTTACTCCTTACTCCTTTCATATAAATTTCGTCGCCTATCTTTATGTCGAACTGTTTTTCTCCTCCGCGTTTTTCTTTAATTTTTTCTTTAGACTGTAGCATTTTATTTGTTAGGTAATTGTATAGATACTTAGTACGCTTAACGTGGTCGGATACTAATTGTTGCGTGTAGTTTTTATTAAAGTCTACTGCAAAAGTACTTGAGGCGTCTGTATGTCCAAAGACTACCTCGAATGGAGTTAAACCAGTAGTTGAATGAATCGATTGGTTATAAGCCATGATAGCGTAAGTCATGACTGAGGCATAGGTTATCTTCCGCTCATACTTGGCCAATCTATCTATCTCTATGATAGTTGAGTGAAATCTTTCGACCAATCCCATAGAGTTTGGGTTATGTGGTGTTCCTATGTGTAAATCTACTTTGTAAAAAGTTAACATTTCTTTTAATAGGTTATTGTTAAATTCAGATCCTGGGTCAGCACTGATTTTCAGTGGGACACCATAAATAGAAAAGTATTTTAATAATGCTCTAATAACTTCTGGTGTAGATCTATTGGATACTTCAAATTCTTGTCCTAGTTTGCTAAACGCGTCTATAATAGTAAGGAAATAAGTTCCTTCTATTGAAAATATATCCATAAAAATTTCTTGGAATGGTTTGTTTTGAGTTTGAGTTAATTGTAATTCGGGTTTTAATAGTTTTCTGTCGTATTTCATTTGTTTGCAAAGGTCACAGGAGTTGATTATACTAGCTACGGTTTGTTCTAAGTTATTCCAATAGTAAGTTCTCTTTAAGTGAGCTACGGTTTCTTTAATACCACGATGGCATGTTTTTCCGATGTGATATTTTAAGACTATTTCTCGTTGCTCGTTTTCGTCTTCTACGTAAATGACTCTTTCAGTGCACTCGTAAATGTTTACTGCATCCTTTTTAAAGAGGGTTGCAATTATGTTTGAGAACTGTTGGCGATGACGTGGTTCCTCAAAATATATAAAATATTTAACCTTTGGGCGAATGTAACCTTTTAAGTAATCTTTAATTAAATCGGGTTTATCTATAGGTAAGTGGACTTCAAACACTTTTTGTTTGTTTCTGGATACGTCTTTAACGCTACATTCATTTTTGTGTCAAGTGTATACGAGTATTTGGTTTGGTTTCGTATCTATGGCTTCTTTTAGTATTGGAATGCCAGAAGAATCGGTATTCTCTTCTGAATGGACAGTTGCTAAAGAAGGAGAATCACCTATTTCCGATGCTGTGACTGTTTCGCTTCCTATCGAGGGTATTGAATAGGGCGATCTAGGTCTATCTTTAGAGTTACTGGTAATGTTGTCATCTTCATCTGATGAAATGACAATGGTTTTTGAGTCATCAGTATTAACTACCATTGAGACGTTATCTAAAGCGTTGACTTTTATTCTCGACAGTGCATCTGTGTTACTGTTTTGTTTACCTGGTTTGTATTTAATTTCGTAATCGAATTCAGAAAGTCTAAGTCTCCATCTATTGAGTCTACTACCTGGTTCTTTATAATAGAGTTTAACCATACTAACGGCCTATGATCGCTTAATATAATAAACTTTTTACCATACAAATAAGGTCGGAAATGTTTGCATGCCCAAACAACTGCTAATAGTTCCTTTTCTATAGCACTATAGCGCGTTTCGGCATCGTTAAGTGTTCTACTTGCAAAAGCTATTGGCTTATCACTACCAATGGGGCCTTGGGATAGGACTGCTCCTAGTGCGTAGTTAGACGCATCTGTTGTTACGAGAAAAGGTTTATCAAAGTCGGGAAATTGTAATAAAGGTGCATTAGTCAGCAATTCTTTGCACTTTTCAAAGGCATTGATGTATTCTTTAGTTATCGTGACTTTATTTTTCTTTTTAAGACAGTTAGTTAATGGCTGTGTTATTTTAGAGAAATCTTTAATGAATTTACGATAGTATCCTACCAATCCAAGGAAACTTTTTATTTCCGTTGGTGTTTTAGGCAAAGGGAAGTTTAAAACTGCTTTAATTTTATCGTTGTTAGGTTTAAGACCGTCTTTTGTTATAGTGTGCCCTAGATATAATACTTCTTTCTTAAGGAATTCGCATTTATCTAGTCTTACAAGAATCCCTCTCCCCGAAGCCTGGACCGAGCGGAATAATATAAAAAGGGTGACAATTGTAGCATTAAGTTCAGTCGGTCGTTGCAGTTGGATGGAGTCGGACGAATATCGGTGATATTGTTTATTACTTAAATATTGTGCCTGATTGTTATTGTGTACTTGTTGCTATATCAGCTACATATAATATTGTTGTATTGGGTTGGTAATACTCATTTCAATTGTACTGCGCATGTACCTTTCTATTTATTAATAAATAAGACATCAGTCTATTAGGTTATGGTTCCGTGTTTTTTTTTTAATCTTATTTTTTTTAGTGTTTATAAGATCAGAAGTGGGATTCGCTAAGATACACGATCTAACCGCTGGTGTTATCCGACTTAGTTTTGTGATTTAATTTTTGTGGTTTTACCCACATTTCAGTTTAGTTAATCAATCGCGTTTGTGACGATGTCGAATCCCTCAAGTAGATCTAGGGATCGCGACTGCATCGGGGAACGTGCTAGGTCTGGTACTAGGTCTAGGTCCCGTGATAGGCATAGTGTTTCTAGTGGTCACGACCACTAGAAACACTATACGCCTCCGTTACGCCGTCGACATCGAGAACGTTATTCGAGTCGACATCGCGATAGTTCTAAACAACGGTTCGTATCCCGTCACCGCCGGGACTGCTCTCGTGGAAATAATAGTGCCTTGGAACGAATACTTCCACGGCTAGACGTTATTGAAGGTCAAATTCAATCAAAGTCCAAAGTTTCGCGTAGTGATAACCCGTCCCATCTAACGAACGGCCGACCATTACCGCCGCCGTTGCTGCCTTTAGCGGTTTCAATACCTGAGCAAGATTCTGCTACCGTTGGGGACGTAACGACGGAGGGTACGACGCGTAGCACCTTGGATATGGGAGGTGATACGCAAAGTGCAACAACCAGCATTGTTGGGGCATTATCCGAATTGTTACGCTCAAATACCCGCAATTATTACATTTCGCTATTTGATCCGAACATTCATGACTTTGACATTTGGTGCGCGGAGGTAGATCGCGCACGTAACTTGAACAATTGGGGTGATCGCGAATGTTTATGACGTGTTGGTGCTTGCTTACGGGGCGAAGCGCGTTCGTGGTTAAGTGATTGGGTGACTCATGATAGGTCGTGGAGTAATTTTAAGACCGAATTTAAGTCCTTGTGTCCCCGTTACATTGATCTAGCCTCTATTTTGTTTGACGTTATGTGCACCAAATCTGATAAGTACCCAACTTATGCCGAATATGCTCGTAGATCTCTTTTACGTCTTCAGGTTGTGAAGGGTTTATCAGATGAATTGAAAATTGCCAAAATTCTGCGTGGTATAACCGATCCTCAGGTTAAGGCAGCGGCGGTCAATGCCAAACTAACGCCAAACAACTTAGTCGAATATCTTACCGTGTACGTTAAACCTAAGATCGAGTCACGTAATTCTAATAATTCCTGTCATTTTCATCATTCCTTGTCGTGAAAATACCCAAATAATGATAAGAATCCGAATAAATGCGGCAACTGTGGTCAGAAGGGTCATAAAAAGTGGCAGTGTCACAAGAGTGTTAACACTGACGCTCCAGGTCCCGCGCATGTCTCGGATAAATTAAAATTAGTGCCGTCTTCAGACACGAGTAAAAGATCTGTAATGTTTTGCACTTTTTGCCGACGTAACGGTCATTTGGTTGACACGTGTTATTCGAAACAACGTTCACTTAGTACGGTTCCAAATAATAGTGAAGTAAATTTTTGCAAAAATCTACCCCCAAACGAAACAACCTAATTTCAACCATAATTCAAGGTAAAAATATAGATGTGTTGATTGATAGTGGGTCCGAGATTTCTCTTATTTCGCAATCGGTTTTAAAACATTTCAATTTTAATAGACAACCTACTTATCGTTTATTACGTGGTATAGGAAGTCAGGAAATTGAATGGACATCATACATAACGACTACTATTGAATTTCCTGAATTAAAACTTGAAGTAGATTTGTATGTTGTTTGCCCAGAGTGTATAAATGCTCCAATTTTACTAGGTACAGATGTACTTAATCGTAAAGGGTTGCAATATACTCGGGTTGACGGTAAACAACTACTTAGTAGAACTAATAGCTCGTTATCGGTTTGTCACATTAATACGGTAGAATTCGAAAATATTAAAACTCCTTTGGTCAGTGAGGATAGAAAACGTCTTGTGAACCTTATTCAGGAGTATTCAGACATATTTATTTCGGGAACAGCGACGTCTACTGTTAATACGGGTTCTATGGTGATTACGTTAACTTCTCTTACACCGGTGAGTCATCGTCCTTATAAATTATCTGTTGATGAGAAGCGAAGGGTGCGTGATATAGTCAATGATTTGCTTAACAAGGGAATAATTCGCGAATCACAATCTCAATACGCTAGTCCTGTCATTCTGGTCAAAAAGAAAGACGAGAGTGACAGGATGTGTGTCGATTACCGCGCGTTAAACACCATCACCGTCAAGGAAAAATTCCCTTTGCCACTTATTGACGGCCATATTGATAAACTTGGCAACTTTAAGTACTTCGTCAGTTTAGATATGGCCACTGGTTTCCACCCGGTACCCATGGCGGATGACGATTCTATTAGTAAAACCGCGTTTATCACACCTGAAGGCCATTACGAGTACTTGAAGATTCCTTACGGCTTAGCTAATGCTCCAATAGTCTATCAGAGGATTATAACTAAGACACTTAAACCTTTGATAGACTCGGAGAGAGTACTCACGTATATCGATGATGTGCTGGTCCTATCTAACTCGGTTGATGAGGGTTTACAATATTTGCGGGAAGTCTTAACTATTTTAAAGAATGCTGGGTTTTCAGTTAACCTTAAAAAGTGTACCTTCTTAGATACTGAGGTAGAATATTTGGGTCGTTTAATTCGACAGAGTCAGGTAAGACCGAGCCCGAGTAAAATTGAGGCTTTGATTCGGTCACCAAAACCAACAAATGCAAGACAGGTTCGCCAATTCCTAGGCCTTGCATGTTATTTCCGCCGTTACATCGCGTCTTACTCGACTAAAACTGCTTCTATCGCCAAATTATTAAGAAAAGGTGAACCCTTTTCGTGGGGGCCTGAGCAAGATACAGCTCGCGATTATATTATTCATTGTCTAACTAATGAGCCAGTCTTAGCGATTTTTGACCCTAAGTTACCCACGGAGCTCCATACGGATGCCAGCGCTATAGGTCTGGGAGCAATACTGTTGCAGGAGCATGACGGCAAGAGAAAAAGGGTAGTTGGTTATTTTAGTAAATCCACCCAAGGCGCAGAACCGCGTTATCATAGTTATGAGCTTGAAACTCGAGCCATCGTGCGAGCTCTTCAGCACTTCCGGCACTATTTGATAGGTATTGACTTTAAAATAGTGACGGATTGCAATTCTTTAAAGTTAACCGAGCGAAAGAAGGATCTTCTTCCAAGAGTGGCGCGCTGGTGGGTGTATTTACCGGATTTTAGGTTTACTCTAGAATACCGGAAAGGCTGCTTAATGCAACACGCGGACTTCTTGAGCCGACATCCTCCTGCAAAGGTATCCCATATTCGCAATGTGAACCACTGGGCAAAAGTCGCTCAGACAGCTGATGAAGAGACACAGGAACTAATGGCTAAGGTAAGGGATGCACAATTAGATTCTAGTAGATATGTGATTAAATGTGATTTGTTGTTTTATAAATATACGCCCATTGGTCATGACTCACGTTTATTGTGTTTCATACCAAAGGGGCATAGACTTAGCCTATTGAGATTTTTTCACGATGATCATAATCATATTGGTATTGATCGTACGACTGACCTTGTATTGCGACATTTTTGGTTTCCCAATTTGCGTAGATTTGTTCAAAAGTATATTACACATTGTTTGATTTGTTTGGCACATAAGAAGGTTCCCAGGGCTCCTTTAATGCCAATTGAGTCGTGGACTGAACCCGATGTTCCCTTTAGTGTAGTACACACCGATATTTTAGGTCCGTTACCGGAATCAAACGGTTATAAACACATTTTAATCATAATCGATGCTTTTTCAAAATTCTGTTTATTATATCCGATTTATCGACAAGATACTAGTGAGGCCAAAAGAGTATTCTCAAACGCAATATCTCTCTTTGGGACCCCTGCCACTATTATTTGCGATCGTGGCAGAATGTTCGAAAATTCGGGTTTTCAAAACTTTGTGAGTGAAGTTGGTTCTTCCATACATTACATTACGCCTGGCATGCACCGTGAAAACGGTCAAGTTGAAAGGTACTGTCGCACTGTGTTAAACATGCTTCGTGTTGATGTTGAGACCAAGCGTATGGAATGGTCCGACGCGCTACGGAAGGTGCAGCTAACACTTAATATCACCAGACAGACCACAACACAGATGTCACCACTACAGCTGCTCGTCGGTGTGGACGCTGCTACTCCGGTTATCAGGTCCCTTGTACGAGACTTGGCGCTAGAAACATCGCAGCCATCCAACCGAGAAGCCCGGCTCAGCCTCGACAGACAGCGGGCATCTCAACTACTGTGCGCGAATCAGCGCAGTCAGGACGATTACGTCAACCAGGGTCGTCGGCAGCCGCATACGTTTGCTGTGGGGGACTTCGTCTTCGTGATCAAAGCCTCGCAAAGCACCGGGAAGATGGACTCTGGTATGCGCGGCCCGTACAAGGTGATACGCGTCCTCCAGCATGACCGTTACGAGCTCGAGTTATTAGCGGGCTCCTACGGGAAGAAAACACAGGCCGCCTCTGAACACATGGTTCGGTGGCGCGGCGAATGGACTCCGGACACATGTTCCGCATTTTTCGAGAATGGTCAGTACGCACCATCTTAATAGCGTATGGGCATGCAAACGTGGGGCCTCTGCCGTTACATACCTTATTGTACGAACTACGACATTACTGAGTGTTGTACATTCGTTATTTACTGGCATGCAAACGTGGGGCCTCTGCCGTTATATTTCCACTGTACGAACTATGACATTACTGAGTGTTGTACATTAGTTATTTACTGGCATGCAAACATCGGGTCTCTGCCTTTACATTCATCTGGCATGCAAACATTGAGCCTCTGCCGAAACAATTTTATTTTGTCACTTGGTAAGTGGTGTTGCACATTCATGAACCATATGCATTTATATGCATTTTTGTGTATAGCGAATGATAAGAGTCCGGAATCTTGTCAATCGTGTTACATTCCTTGAAATAATTAAATTTTATTTCACTAATAATTAAATGATTAAGTTCATTTGGACACAGCTTTATAAGTCATTGCCTAAGGACGGCATCATATTTAAATTGCAAAAGCGGTGCGTAAGAGCCATGTTCCGTAAACAGAGTTCGGAGAGTTGTAGGCCATTATTTATAACGCATAAAATGCTGACAGTACCATCACTCTACATCTTAGAAGTAGCACTGTTTGTTAGAAGCAACTCTCACTTATTTCCCACTCTGGCTGATAAAGTAAAACGAAATCGACGTGACAACAATCGACTATGTATTCACCCATCTAAAACAGCACTAATGCATAAAAGCGTGATATGTATGGCTCCCATAATTTATAACAAAATTCCTAAAGAAATTATTAAATTAAATTTAAACTTATTCAAACAAGCGTTGAAAAAACTACTAGTTAATAAATGCTATTATAGTGTTCATGACTTTGTAAATGACAAATGTTTGTAATTTTTTCTTTGTTGTCCCTGGTCAGGAGGTTTGAGTCTCTTATAGGAATGTTACAATTTAAAAGTTTAATAACTGTTATAATTAGATTTAATATTATATTCCACATTTGTACACCAGAAATGGTCAAACATGTTGATACTATGCTCACTGCTCATCTGTACAACTTATAATGTGCATTTATGATGTATTATTATTTAACACGTGTTTTTGCAAATAAATAATCTTTGTCTTTGTCTTTGTCTTTGACGCTTGAGTGCACGCTTGCGCCTGCAGCAATGATAAGTACTCTTCATGTCCATTTCATACACTTAAATGATTCACATCCCAAATAAATTTAAATATGTCATTTTCTTATGTGCGCCATGTGCATTTCAGAGAACTTAAACGATGATGATCAGGATGAACGAGACAGACAGGAAGAGTGTGGTGATGATGGTGGTGAAGCGGTCGAGCACGCCCTTGTATCAGGAACGGCCGTCTTACAAGAATCCCTCTCCCCGAAGCCTGGACCGAGCGGAATAATATAAAAAGGGTGACAATTGTAGCATTAAGTTCAGTCGGTCGTTGCAGTTGGATGGAGTCGGACGAATATCGGTGATATTGTTTATTACTTAAATATTGTGCCTGATTGTTATTGTGTACTTGTTGCTATATCAGCTACATATAATATTGTTGTATTGGGTTGGTAATACTCATTTCAATTGTACTGCGCATGTACCTTTCTATTTATTAATAAATAAGACATCAGTCTATTAGGTTATGGTTCCGTGTGTTTTTTTTTATAATCTTATTTTTTAGTGTTTATAAGATCAGAAGTGGGATTCGCTAAGATACGCGATCTAACCGCTGGTGTTATCCGACTTAGTTTTGTGATTTAATTTTTGTGGTTCTACCCACATTTCAGTTTAGTTAATCAATCGCGTTTGTGACGATGTCGAATCGCTCAAGTAGATCTAGGGATCGCGACTGCATCGGGGAACGTGGTAGGTCTGGTACTAGGTCTAGGTCTCGTGATAGGCATAGTGTTTCTAGTGGTCGTGATACGCCTCCGTTACGCCGTCGACATCAAGAACGTTATTCGAGTCGACATCGCGATAGTTCTAAACAACGGTTCGTATCCCGTCATCGCCGGGACTGCTCTCGTGAAAATAATAGTGCCTTGGAACGAATACTTTCACGGCTTGACGTTATTGAAGGTCAAATTCAATCAAAGTCCAAAGTTTCGCGTAGTGATAACCCGTCCCATCTAACGAACGGCCGACCATTACCGCCGGCGTTGCTGCCTTTAGCGGTTTCAATACCTGAGCAAGGTTCTGCTACCGTTGGGGACGTAACGACGGAGGGTACGACGCGTAGCACCTTGGATATGGGAGGTGATACGCAAAGTGCAACAACCAGCATTGTTGGGGCATTATCCGAATTGTTACGCTCAAATACCCGCAACTATTACATTTCGCTATTTGATCCGAACATTCATGACTTTGACATTTGGTGCGCGGAGGTAGATCGCGCACGTAACTTGGAACAATTGGGGCGATCGCGAATGTTTAGGACGTGTTGGTGCGTGCTTACGGGGCGAAGCACGTTCGTGGTTAAGTGATTGGGTGACTCATGATAGGTCGTGGAGTAATTTTAAGACCGAATTTAAGTCCTTGTGCCCGCGTTACATTGATCTAGCCTCTATTTTGTTTGACGTTATGTGCACCAAATCTGATAAGTACCCAACTTATGCCGAATACGCACGTAGATCTCTTTTACGTCTTCAGGTTGTGAAGGGTTTATCCGACGAATTGAAAATTGCCATAATTCTGCGTGGTATAACCGATCCTCAGGTTAAGGCAGCGGCGGTCAATGCCAAACTAACGCCAAACAACTTAGTCGAATATCTTACCGTGTACGTTAAACCTAAGATTGAGTCACGTAATTCTAATAATTCCCGTCATTTTCATCATTCCTTGTCGCGAAAATACCCAAATAATGATAAGAATCCGAATAAATGCGGCAACTGTGGTCAGAAGGGTCATAAAAAGTGGCAGTGTCACAAGAGGGTTAACACTGACGCTCCAGGTCCCGCGCATGTCTCGGATAAATTAAAATTAGTGCCGTCTTCAGACACGAGTAAAAGATCTGTAATGTTATGCACTTTTTGCCGACGTAACGGTCATTTGGTTGACACGTGTTATTCGAAACAACGTTCACTTAGTACGGTTCCAAATAATAGTGAAGTAAATTTTTGCAAAAATCTACCCCCAAACGAAACAACCTAATTTCAACCATAATTCAAGGTAAAAATATAGATGTGTTGATTGATAGTGGGTCCGAGATTTCTCTTATTTCGCAATCGGTTTTAAAACATTTCAATTTTAATAGACAACCTACTTATCGTTTATTACGTGGTATAGGAAGTCAGGAAATTGAATGGACATCATACATAACGACTACTATTGAATTTCCTGAATTAAAACTTGAAGTAGATTTGTATGTTGTTTGCCCAGAGTGTATAAATGCTCCAATTTTACTAGGTACAGATGTACTTAATCGTAAAGGGTTGCAATATACTCGGGTTGACGGTAAACAACTACTTAGTAGAACTAATAGCTCGTTATCGGTTTGTCACATTAATACGGTAGAATTTGAAAATATTAAAACTCCTTTGGTCAGTGAGGATAGAAAATGTCTTGTGAACCTTATTCAGGAGTATTCAGACATATTTATTTCGGGAACAGCGACGTCTACTGTTAATACGGGTTCTATGGTGATTAAGTTAACTTCTCTTACACCGGTGAGTCATCGTCCTTATAAATTATCTGTTGATGAGAAGCGAAGGGTGCGCGATATAGTCAATGATTTGCTTAACAAGGGAATAATTCGCGAATCACAATCTCAATACGCTAGTCCTGTCATTCTGGTCAAAAAGAAAGACGGGAGTGACAGGATGTGTGTCGATTACCGCGCGTTAAACACAATCACCGTCAAGGAAAAATTCCCTTTGCCACTTATTGACGACCATATTGATAAACTTGGCAACTTTAAGTACTTCGTCAGTTTAGATATGGCCACTGGTTTCCACCAGGTACCCATGGCGGATGACGATTCTATTAGTAAAACCGCGTTTATCACACCTGAAGGCCTTTACGAGTACTTAAAGATGCCTTACGGCTTAGCTAATGCTCCAATAGTCTATCAGAGGATTATAACTAAGACACTTAAACCTTTGATAGACTCGGGGAGAGTACTCACGTATATCGATGATGTGCTGGTCCTATCTAACTCGGTTGATGAGGGTTTACAATACTTGCGGGAAGTCTTAACTATTTTAAAGAATGCTGGGTTTTCAGTTAACCTTAAAAAGTGTACCTTCTTAGATACTGAGGTAGAATATTTGGGTCGCTTAATTCGACAGGGTCAGGTAAGACCGAGCCCGAGTAAAATTGAGGCTTTGATTCAGTCACCAAAACCAACAAATGCAAGACAGGTTCGCCAATTCCTAGGCCTTGCATGTTATTTCCGCCGTTACATCGCGTCTTACTCGACCAAAACTGCTTCTATCGCCAAATTATTAAGAAAAGGTGAACCCTTTTCGTGGGGGCCTGAGCAAGATACAGCTCGCGATTATATTGTTCATTGTCTAACTAATGAGCCAGTCTTAGCGATTTTTGACCCTAAGTTACCCACGGAGCTCCATACGGATGCCAGCGCTATAGGTCTGGGAGCAATACTGTTGCAGGAGCATGACGGCAAGAGAAAAAGGGTAGTTTCTTATTTTAGTAAATCCACCCAAGGCGCAGAACCGCGTTATCATAGTTATGAGCTTGAAACTCTAGCCATCGTGCGAGCTCTTCAGCACTTCCGGCACTATTTGATAGGTATTAACTTTAAAATAGTGACGTGCCACCAGCGTGACAAGAGTGGCGCGCTGGTGGGTGTATTTACAGGATTTTAGGTTTACTCTAGAATACCGGAAAGGCTGCTTAATGCAACACGCGGACTTCTTGAGCCGACATCCTCCTGCAAAGGTATCCCATATTCGCAATGTGAACCACTGGGCAAAAGTCGCTCAGACAGCTGATGAAGAGACACAGGAACTAATGGCTAAGGTAAGGGATGCACAATTAGATTCTAGTAGATATGTGATTAAAGGTGATTTGTTGTTTTATAAATATACGCCCATTGTGTTTCATACCAAAGGGGCATAGACTTAGCCTATTGAGAATTTTTCACGATGATCATAATCATATTGGTATTGATCGTACGACTGACCTTGTATTGCGACATTTTTGGTTTCCCAATTTGCGTAGATTTGTTCAAAAGTATATTACACATTGTTTGATTTGTTTGGCACATAAGAAAGTTCCCAGGGCTCCTTTAATGCCAATTGAGTCGTGGACTAAACCCGATGTTCCCTTCAGTGTAGTACACACCGATATTTTAGGTCCGTTACCGGAATCAAACGGTTATAAACACATTTTAATCATAATCGATGCTTTTTCAAAATTCTGTTTATTATATCCGATTTATCGACAAGATACTAGTGAGGCCAAAAGAGTATTCTCAAACGCAATATCTCTCTTTGGGACCCCTGCCACTATTATTTGCGATCGTGGCAGAATGTTCGAAAATTCGGGGTTTCAAAACTTTGTGAGTGAAGTTGGTTCTTCCATACATTACATTACGCCTGGCATGCACCGTGAAAACGGTCAAGTTGAAAGGTACTGTCGCACTGTGTTAAACATGCTTCGTGTTGATGTTGAGACCAAGCGTATGGAATGGTCCGACGCGCTATGGAAAGTGCAGCTAACACTTAATATCACCAGACAGACCACAACACAGATGTCACCACTACAGCTGCTCGTCGGTGTGGACGCTGCTACTCCGGTTATCAGGTCCCTTGTACGAGACTTGGCGCTAGAAACATCGCAGCCATCCAACCGAGAAGCCCGGCTCAGCCTCGACAGACAGCGGGCATCTCAACTACTGTGCGCGAATCAGCGCAGTCAGGACGATTACGTCAACCAGGGTCGTCGGCAGCCGCATACGTTTGCTGTGGGGGACTTCGTCTTCGTGATCAAAGCCTCGCAAAGCACCGGGAAGATGGACTCTGGTATGCGCGGCCCGTACAAGGTGATACGCGTCCTCCAGCATAACCGTTACGAGCTCGAGTTATTAGCGGGCTCCTACGGGAAGAAAACACAGGCCGCCTCTGAACACATGGTTCGGTGGCGCGGCGAATGGACTCCGGACACATGTTCCGCATTTTTCGAGAATGGTCAGTACGCACCATCTTAATAGCGTATGGGCATGCAAACGTGGGGCCTCTGCCGTTACATACCTATTGTACGAACTACGACATTACTGAGTATTGTACATTCGTTATTTACTGGCATGCAAACGTGGGGCCTCTGCCGTTATATTTCCACTGTACGAACTACGACATTACTGAGTGTTGTACATTCGTTATTTACTGGCATGCAAACGTGGGGCCTCTGCCGTTATATTTCCACTGTACGAACTACGACATTACTGAGTGTTGTACATTCGTTATTTACTGGCATGCAAACATCGGGCCTCTGCCTTTACATTCATCTGGCATGCAAACATTGAGCCTCTGCCGAACAATTTTATTTTGTCACTGTGTTACACTTGGTAAGTGGTGTTGCACATTCATGAACCATATGCATTTATATGCATTTTTGTGTAATAATGTATAGCGAATGATAAGAGTCCGGAATCTTGTCAATCGTGTTACATTCCTTGAAATAATTAAATTTTATTTCACTAATAATTAAATTATTAAGTTCATTTGGACATGGCTTTATAAGTCATTGCCTAAGGACGCTTGAGTGCACGCTTGCGCCTGCAGCAATGATAAATACTCTTCATGTCCATCTCATACACTTAAATGATTCACATCCCAAATAAATTTAAATATGTCATTTTCTTATGTGTGCCATGTGCATTTCAGAGAACTTAAACGATGATGATCAGGATGAACGAGACAGACAGGAAGAGTGTGGTGATGATGGTGGTGAAGCGGTCGAGCACGCCCTTGTATCAGGAACGGCCGTCTTACAAGAATCCCTCTCCCCGAAGCCTGGACCGAGCGGAATAATATAAAAAGGGTGACAATTGTAGCATTAAGTTCAGTCGGTCGTTGCAGTTGGATGGAGTCGGACGAATATCGGTGATATTGTTTATTACTTAAATATTGTGCCTGATTGTTATTGTGTACTTGTTGCTATATCAGCTACATATAATATTGTTGTATTGGGTTGGTAATACTCATTTCAATTGTACTGCGCATATACCTTTCTATTTATTAATAAATAAGACATCAGTATGATGTGATGGTCTGATCAGTATGATGTGATGGTCTGATCTCATGATGTGATGTAATAAATAGACATATCATGTCTATTTATTAATAAATAACACGTGTGCTCAGCATGAGCTTTAAAATGGTAATGAACAATAGAACAACTGAACTTAGTTTATATGGGCTTATATACTACTGAAAGGCTTTACATGTGTGTGTCTGTGGCTGGACCTCACAGTTGGCCAGCAACAGGGATCTGTCGATCTAATTTCATTAACTGTTTTGACAAACATTAATTTTATGAGAATTAACCATTAGACACTCCAGTCTAGAGGCTACCTGGAACTGCTGGGTGGCATGGTGTGATGTTAGTTGACTGTTACTAAGCGAGGTAAGGGTTGGCTACGCATAAGTACGTAAAGATCTTCGTAACATTATAATATAGAGCACAAAACAATAACAACAAACCTCCTGCACTATAAAGTAGCTGAATGGTCCGGCGAGATGCAGTTTCCGTCCGCTGAGCGTGGAGTGTACGAGCCTGGCGACGGCCTCGAGCGCGCGCTGCGCGGCCTGCCAGCCCAGTCTGCGACTGTCGTTGTCTCCCGTCTCTGTCGCTAGACATTCTAGAGCTAACTGGAAACCTTCCGCTTTTGGTATCGTCTCCTGAAAGAGAATTTTGTAATTTGGTGAGAATAAGTTATTGGAAAATGGTTACATGTAGTCATAGAAAGAAAAGTAAAGTTTCGAATAGGCAAATAATCTCTGATAAACTATTATAGAGCTTTTAGATTTTTGATAAACTTCAATAATAACAATTAGGTTTGTTTTTTTTACAATTACATTACAGCCACATTACAAATATTACTACAAGCGAAGAGTGGCTGTTATAATAACTGCTCATGAATATGAGACCCAGTCGTCGCTTGAAACTAATCGAACATACTCGAATTAGTTACGTGAGTAGTAAGTAAGTCACAATTATTAGGAGTAAGCACACATATTCGGACTGCCTCGTTGGCCGAGTGGTCGCAAGTGCGACTGCCGGGCAAGGGGTCTCGGGTTCGATTCCCGGGTCGGGCAAATTCTCAGTAGTAGCACGGAGTCTGGAAATGTGCCCGGTATATGGCAATAGGCTCACCCCCTATTACATGGGACTCATAACATAAATAGTGAAAAGTGGGTGTTACATTGTGCAGTGGCATTAAGTGCCGAAATCTGCACCTCTGCCTACCCCTTCGGTGATAAGAAGTGATGTTATGTTATGTTTGTCATACATATTCAGAAAATACATTAAGTCATACATCAGAAACGTTACACAAACTTAACCACACAATCATGAAACAACTACTGATATCTGCTTTCTGAAAGCCTAGTTAGCACAAGAACAAAATAATCTGCTAGTAAATTACTTATCAAGCTAATTTTGCCTTGATTGGCTCTCAGAAATCGGGTTTTAATAAATGAAACTTTATTAAGGAAAAACGCGGGTTACTCACGTGCATATACTGAGAAAAGCTCTACTAGTTTCGAACCAGAGAGGGGTTCTTCCTCATGAGCAGCGTGCACGGTCGCGGCGACGTCGCGTGTGAGCTGAGGAAGAACCCCTCTGAAAACTAGTAGAGCTTTTCTCAGTATATTCACGTGAGTAACCCGCGATAGTTATTATAAATGAAACTTTAATAAAAGTATATATTACATGTTCAATAAGTCCCATAATAGCGTAGACGATGTCGATGGCGGCTATAGTAGGCGAGTGTACCCGCTGCAGTAGGAAGGTAGTGTGGCTGGGCACGGGCAGCTTGTGTTTGGGCGCCGCGGTCTCCAGCGACGTCAGCAGGGAGCGCCGGAGTTCCACGTCCATTGAACGATAGGCTTGACGAGCTTGCTGGAGGGGGATGCTGGAAATAAGTATTATAGATAAATTAGTTACAGGGAATGTTACGCTGGTTTGGATATATAGAAATAATGGATGAAAGTAGAGTAACGAAAGTATAGAGGTACAGAGCGGATATGAATGAAGCCCTCGGTACAGGGCGCCGCCCTAGACGCCCTAGACCTATACTGACCCGGTTAAAAATATATTTAAAAAGGGCCAAATTAAAAGTACCCTCAACCGACGACCATGTATGAAAAGATTGATGACTGTGGATGAAGCGAAAGAGATATATAGGAATCGTAGCAATTGGCGTTCCATAGTCTCTGCCTATCCCATGAGAGACAAGCGAGACGTTATGTAGTTACAGTCATTACCAAGGAAGTCAGAAGATATTTGCTGCTGAACATAGGTATCGCAATGACTACCAGATTGGTCAGTTAGATTGGAGACACCATAATATATCCCCAAGCGGACACTGGTTACCTTATTATATAGATATATTATTATAGACCTTATTTCCAATGTTTAGAGACTACTTTGGTAGGAACGAATTTAGGGGATGATTTTCAATGGGTTTAGTATGTTTATGGAACTCTAGGCCTATCCTCGGCCTTACCCTTATTTACAAATCCTCAAACACTAAAAGGCCGGCTACACACTTGAAGTGTTTTGGTGTTGCAAGTACTCACGGCTCGTTTGCAATACAAAAACTATAACAAAATAGCAGCCTGTGAAAGTCCCCTTTTGACTATGAGCTTGTCACTTAAAAGAATGTCAAAATCTCTATACTTTGCAGGTGGATTGAAGATCACAGCTTTAAAATGTTTATCAGTTAGCAGTTACGTTTAGCCTTATCAATCAGTTGTATTATAAAAAAAGTCGAGTCATCGTTTTATTTATATTTTTCATTAAATACGTGACAATATCGAAATAAACAAAAGAAGAGGTGAAAGATCTTCAATTATAATTTGTACGTGACATTATTACAGTTCGCTGTAATCGTTTAATTAAACAAAAGAGGAAGGGCAATGACCCCTACATTAGGTAGTTCTGGTTTGATAAAAATCGATTTTTCATACATTCTAATCAAGTCGAAGTTATCTAAATAATAATATTATGTTTTTCAAAAGCAAACACGGTTTAACAGATTTCATGCTTATAATGTTAGAAGCCGATCACTACCTCATCAATTATCGTAACTTTTTTATCGTTGCAATATTTGATCAGGCTTGCAAACGATGGTGTGATAATAATTGATAACTCGCCTTGCAGTTGCAATGAAATCAGTTGATATTGTAAAAATTGTAAATTTTTTATTCTAGAACATTCCAATAGAATTAATAATACGTTTTATTAAGTTTAACTCGTCGAGTACCGTCATTAATTTGACTTGACCGTTATTCGAAGCTTATTTAATTGAGATAGACCTTCCGCTTTCCTCCTTCCGCTTTTCCTATATGTCTATCTCTTTCTACTACGTCACTTCCATTTGGCAGTGGTGGGGAGGCTTGCTAAGAGAGACTCGCCATCTTTATTTCATTGGCGTCTTGTTTCCCGCCGTAAACGGTTGTGCCTTGTGAGTCACAAGACAACCATTCACAAGTTGTGAAACTACCTTCCGATTTTATTATTATTTCTTTTTATAAAAGTGATAAATGTCCTAAATGCTTTTATTACAATTGTAAAAATTTTAAATTAAATAAAGATTATTCTTTCGTTATCTATTATGGAAAAATCAGGTAATAATTGCGATTATTCATGTTGTTCCTGAACACTTCTTCGTATGGAAGTGTCGATCTAAACGTAAGTTTCGAAAACTATCTAAACAGGTACGTAACCTTTAGCAATAAATAGTTTGTACGTGAGTACCATTTTGGACCATGCATTTCTGTCTAATGTTATTGAAAATTTATAAGAATACTATTTTGATGTTGATGACCTGATACATTGTTTTGAAATTGTATGTCTATCAAAGTGTGTCTTCGGATAAAACTCAAGAGCTGTGCTCCCAACAGAACTGTTGGTTAATTCGGTACAGTCTTGGACTGTATATTGCATACGTGGAATTGCTGACGCGATACCCTATGCTATAGCTATTGCTCAGAAAATCGGGTGGATTTGTTCCACTATACGAACAAAGAACGAAGGTTCTGTTCGACTGTTAATAATATTGCACAGTTATTTGTCTGTTGTACCAAATTATCTTGCAAAAGTGAGATGACTATGCAAATATAGAACCGAAGTGCGTTTCTATTATATAATTTGTTGCTTTGATATTAAGTTTGAGTTTAAAGTTAATGGTATACTTGATTGAATATTGTGTGCACTTTAACAAGGAATTTTCGGAACCCTACAAACTGATACATGTGATATGCTACTTCAAAAGTACCCTTTTTCCACAGGGATTTTAGTAAGTACCTAGTCTTAAGCTTTATTACAGATTGTTTGCGGACATCGTTCTGAGATTCTCCAAATACTAAGAGCGCAGAGAGGTTTACTGCCGCTGTAGAATAAGCTGGTGGCGTGAGAAAATGTTTTTGGCCATTGCAAAAGGTAAATATTACATCTACCTCGCAGGTAGATCCAAAAGTTTCGAGGCCCATCGCAGGGACCACAGCCTTACAAAGCCCTCGCAGGGTTTTTACTCAAGGTTTCCAACACATTAATACACATTCGCAATGTGCTAGCAGTATCTCACCTTCGCAAGGTGGTGACAACAGCAATAAACCCGTCTCCGCAAGGTGGTGACAACAGCAATAAACCCGTCGCCGCAAGGTGGTGACAACAGCAATAAACCCGTCTCCGCAAGGTGGTGACAACGGCAATAAACCCGCCTCCGCAAGGTGGTGACAACGGCAATAAACCCGCCTCCGTAAGGTGGTGAAAACGGCAATAAACCCGCCTCCGCAAGGTGGTGACAACAGCAATAAACTCGCCTCCGCAAGGTGGTTGTATCATATTCATGCTGTTTTTATATATTTCGGTCGCACCGAAAAATTGGAATATCTGTCGGAGTTGGTCAAATCCTCGGCAGATTAAAATTAGCCAAGTCAGGAGCGAAGACGTGTATCCTCGCCCCGTCATTGATGCTGCAGCATTGACAACAAATGACGTAAGTATTAACAACAGAGCGGACAGTCTCCTGCAATTGGTAGACCGATGGGAACTTGTGAACGTCAGATTATGGTAATAAAAAGGTATCGTATACCTTTTTACAAAAACTGACCCTGGTTCACCCCAATGTTGTCGGAACGAACTTGTTGAACTGGAACATCTGTTCATCAAACATCTGTTCTAGAATCTCTGACACTCTGTTCAGAAATGACATCAGTCATGAACAAAATAACAGAACAGGCAGTTGCGGACCGAGCTACTGAGCAGCCAAGCTTCCTACCATTGATATTTCTGGTCCAAAGGCGACCGCATCGTCCATTTGGAAATTCAGAATTTATGTATCATCTGACCGATTCGTTAATGCACATACGTGTTAACACGCATAGTATTTCACATTGTCTACAACCTGATTCTCTATGCAAAATCGACATTTCTCAGGCGTAGAGTTATTTTTCTGTGGCCGGTAGCCACGGAAGGTTTATGTGCCTAAATTATCGCAACGAATTGCTACGAATGACTTGCTTATCATTAGGGATGAGCGCAGCGCCCAATACTTTTGCTACGATTTTCCCAGACATTTGGGCAATTAGGTGTCGGGATTTTTTATTGCCATCAGGACGAAGGCCAGCTTCGGACTTCGTATGAAAATTGGGCTCCATGTTCTAGAAAAGTTGGTTTGGCTATTTACACAAAAGTCATTAAGCCAGGGATCCATGGTCAAATCACAAACATTTTCCCGGTAGTAAAATTTCTGGGGTCATTTTGCCATTTAATGCGGAAGAAATGCAAGTCACGCACAGAACTCCAGAGCCTAGTTATATTTGCTGCTTCTGCAGTTTCAAGACTCTAGTCAAGAAAAAGACTCTACTTTCAAACGTTTCTGAACCTACAAGAATAAAATCTTAAAGGGCGATCGCAGATGGGTCTTCATTTTACCTCATGTGAACAATCTTGTGTGGGAGGAGCCAGAATTATCTTCTGTCGGTCCTACACATGCTACTTCTACCTTCTCATTCCCAGCAACTTGCACAATGTGTCAGATATTGCTAAGGGAGCTTACCAGGGCAATCTCTTTCTCCTGGGTCTTTGGTCAGAGCACGAGAAAGATCGTCATAGTAGCCAATCCTGAAATACACTGATTTGATATAGGACGACATCAAGTCTGTCGCATATATCCGTTACGAAAGGGGGGGGGGCACCAAGTGGCTCCACTCCTGGATTTAAACATCCGTTTCCCATTATACGTTCATATGCGTTAACATACACGTATTTCATGTACCAGGTATATATGTACAATGCCAAGGCAGATCATCTGTTGAGGTTTGGGAAACTTTAGAGAGCACCAGCTGTCAGCAGAATGCACAAACCAAATGGTCTCCATATGCGAAGTTCCACTGATCAACTTATTTGCGTCCAACCGAGTACATGTAGTAACATTTACGTGCCTTTATATCAAAACTACGGACAAGCCCTGTTTGGCGACGCGTTTTTTTCCACATATGGAAATGTTTTAAACCCAGCGGGGGAGTTCTCTCCAAGCTTTTTGATTTCTTAGGTCCTGGATTATTTCAATCAGGCACAAAGAACGTGCCTACTAGTAGTTCCTTAATGAGGGCGAGTTTTTTGGCGTGTCTCGCTTGCCATGGTACCCCGCTTCTTTACGCTTTATCACCTAGACAAAGTCCTAATTAAGAACAAGGCGGCCACCACCGAGCGTCTACGACATGACCTTGGAAGTGTGGGACGTCTGGAATACTATTAAAATGATATTCTACACAATTGAAATCTCTTAAGAAATCATGGCGTCCGTCAATACGTTAAATGTATAGTGCAGTCCTCAAAAGGTTCACCGCACTGGAGGGGGGGGGGGACCCTCAGCTCCTATAGCAAGACTTTTGACTACACTTTTTTATCTATATCGGTTCTCTACTGAATCAATAATTTGTCGTACAATTAAAATTTGTCACAAAAATCTGTGGTTGCTGTCCTTTGTTAACCAGAACCATATGTCCTTTAGCATGTATTGTTAAAAACTATACAATCAGTAACATTAATTTAACTTATGAACTAACACATCAGTTAGGTACTTATATTTGAGATTAACTGACTATGTAAAACATGTAAATGGTGATTGATCATGTCAATACCCCTGTTTGGGTCATAAACGATCTAGCTAGATTCTTAGACAGTAAACTTATTAATAGTCTTTCAAGTACAGAGACAAACAGCTGTTCTATTTCTCCTATATTCCAGGAAAAGATTCCATGACCTAACTTTCCTCGATATTGATACTAATAATTACCATAATCATAATGACGTAGACGTACTAGTTTTTCGGTCGGCTTTTAGATCAAAAACTGATTATGTTGATTAAATGGATAATAATAAATTAGCTTTCACGCACGACTTTGCCCGTGTATTTCTACCATGGGAGCATTTAATCGGGATATATCACCGAAGTCTGCCCATACCCAGCCTGTATACCAAATTTCTAAAGCTCAGATCCAGTCCAATGGACTAAGCATACCATAAGAGGCATAACTTAATGGCGTAAACTGTGATGTTATGTGTCAATTTTGAAAATAATGCAAATTTCTTAAACCGACATAGAAAAATCTAATTGCGGTCAGGATTAAGTTCCTTCTTGGTGGTAACCGATATTAAGATATCAGTAATCCCCCAAGATATCCTGTTTTGGGATATCAGATCAGCTGTGATCTGAAAAAAATTTAGTGGATAGTTATCCTTTTGAGGCGATCCTTTCTAAGGTGTGTGTGCCTTTGTATGTCACCTTTTTATTCAATACAGACGATTAGAAAATTAGAAACGAGGCAATAAAATACCTCAGAAATATATAACATCTGTTTTTGTTCAGATCAAATACAAGACCTTTCATCAAAACATGTATATGTTTTTAGATATTTGCTATTTTACTTAGTTTTTCTATTCTGTGATTTTACCACATCATACCAGGTAGTACGACTGCGGTCAACGCAGTCGTACTACCTCACATTGGCGTCTGTCACTTCCACCAGGCGATAACAAACACGTCTCAATTAAATAAGCTTCGAATAACGGTCAAGTCAAATTAATGGAAGCGTTTTACCTACCAATAAAAGGCATATTAATTTACTTACCTTATTCGAAGCTTATAATCAAGCTCTGCCTGGTAATGAGACTCAATGAAATAAAAATGGCGAGTCTCTCTTAGCAAGCCTCCCCACCACTGCCAAATGGAAGTGACGTAGTATAAAGAGATAGACGTATAGGAAAAGCGGAAGGAGGGAAGCGGAAGGCCTATCTCAATTAAATAAGCTTCGAATAAGGTAAGTAAATTAATATGCGTTTTATTGGTAGGTAAAACGCTTCCAAGACACAATTATAGAACAATAGGTTGCGGTCACCGGTGTCCGCTTAGTGATTGACAGTTTAAGAAAGGTACATAACATCACGCCTTTTACCCCTTAAGGGGTAGGTGCACATACGGCACTGTACAACTTACCATTATTTTTTTAACACCCACTTTTTATTATTTATATTATGAGTTCCATGTAATAGGTGAGCCTATTTCCGGATGCACAGAGTCTGGAATTGTGCCTGGATATATCAGGCACAATTCTTCAATCCTGGACATATTGTGGCTGATATATCCAGGAACAATTCCAGACTCCGTGCTACTACTGAGTATTTTATTTTAAAAAAACACCAGTAACACTTTGTCCGACCCGGGAATCTAATCTGAGAGCCCTTACCTTGAGGCAGTCGCACTTGCGACCACTCGGCCAACGAGCCAGTCGAGGCAGGGAAATAAAAGTGCCCCGAAGTTTTCGTTACTTTAAATCGTATATCTTTTATGAAGCAGAGGTTCTGTGTTATAGCTATGAAGCAAATACAAAGGCTTTTACACAGAACCTCAGGATTTGCACTTTGCCCCATGTGAGATTACAACTATGACTACTCAACCAATGAAGCTAGCGTACATATTCCAAGTAGTATAGATACCCGGTATCAGCCAGCAGTTGCCGCAGGCGGGCGCGCCCGGCGAGCGAGTGCAGCCGCAGCGCGGGGGCGACGGCCGGCGCGTGCTCCAGCGCCGCCTCCAGCGACCACACGCGGTACAGGGGCAGGTTCAAGTCCTTCTCCAGGGTCACGCGGGCACCCTGCAATTGAGTAATGACATTTCATTTCTAAACTTGCAGTGTTCTAAAAGATAAATACGCGATTTAATTAAATAAGAGTTTGTTCTAGTGCGAAATTATTCTTTTTGTGATTCAAAAATTGTTATACTATTTTTATACTGGGTTTATAAGTTCTCCTGTGACATGAAATGGTAAAAATTCTAGTGAGGGGACCTCATTTAAGAATAAATAACGGAGAACTGATTCATATTTTAATTTCCAAGATCTTATTATAGGCACAGAGGGTAGCTTGATGCATGTCACTTTCAACCGGCCTATCTGGACGACAGGTGCTACTAAACGAAAGCTTAAGCCTACACCTGCAAGGCCTTTAATTTATTTTGTTGCAGTAAGTAGTCTAGGTATGTGGCCCGTACATATTTGTCATGTTCCCGCGGCGCCTTGGTGTGCAGATGGTGGTGGTCGAGCAGCGCCTGCGCGGGCGCGCGCGCCCCCCCCGCGCCCGCGCCCGCGCCCGCGCCCGCGCCCGCCGCCGCCACGGCGCCCGCCCACAGCGCGCCCCACCACACGCGCGACACGCGCCACGACAGCTCCACCGCTACACACGCGCTCTGCGACACAACCACGCACCATACAATCACTACGGATTCAAAGTTATTTCACAACTAATTATGGGGGTTTTGTTCTTATGGAAACTCCAAGTGAATTCAATTCTTTGTGACCTCACATACAAAACAGACAACAACAACAATTCCTAATCATGCATTAGTTTATTAGGTACAATAATATGTCCTCTATCATGGGGGTTATTTCCAATAAATAATCAAAACTCACCGGTTTCCCATAGTAAGAGAACTGTGTGTAGTTGAACATGAGTGTATTCCTCCTCTCCTCCCAGGCGCGCCGCTCGCGTCTCTTCTCCACCATCGCCTCCAAACCCTCTCGACCACTCCCTGCCTCTTCATCCTGATACATAACATTCTTCAATAGTAACATAGTATAAGCTAATTCATGCATGGAACACCTCAAAGTGTGAGCCACAAATTATCATTTCAGATCTAGGTGGAATGAGTAAATTATTAAAAAAGCTTTGCCTAACATTTTGTAGAGGTAAGAATATTCGAATAGATAATGTCATATTCACTTATTGAAATTTTGAGAGATTGGGTTTCAACTGTTTAAACTGACACACACCAAGCAGTCACCGGTGACCGCAACCAATTGTTCTTTAATTGTGTCTATAATGACGGTATTCAACGAGTTAAGTAAAGTGCCAAGTGTGTGTGGGGTTTGTTCAGTCTATGCACAGTACACACAACTGGTAAACGGCCAGTTTAAAGGAAAGGATAAATCAGCATAGCAGAATGGACTCACCTCCTCCTCTTCATCATCTCTGAAGATGTCATCAAAGTTGGGAATGTTCTCCTCATCGTCCTTATAAACTAGTCTCACCTACAACAACAATAATATTACAATAAATTCTCAGTTCTTGGCCTGTTGAAATATGGTATGTTAAATTTGATCATACAAAGTTGTCTCTAAACATCGGAAATAGGTCTATAATGTAGTTAGTAGAGGTCACCAATGACCATTTGGGGACTGAGTGGTTAAATTTATGAGTGTCATACCACGGTGATATATGATTTCCAAAAGGATAGATGTCGGTCCACTTCTAAACTGTAGTTTTTCTCCAATTAAGTATCTCAGAATCCTCTTGACTATAACTCATTTAATAAAATGACCTACTTAGTCTTCAAGTGATTGAGTAAATCTAATTAGTCTACCAAAACTATCTTTGATCCCTATGTTAGGCCTTTTCAAATCTTTTAGCAGTGCTACAAACCAAAATTGTCCTTGATGTATTACAAAAGCTTGCTACTTATTGTAATGGGAGTTATAACAGGTAGAAAGTGGTGCTAATGTTTCAACTATGCACCTGCCTAAACCTTAAAGATTAAAGCACTATCAAAGGCTTTAATATAGGAATATAAAAGTACGAAAGCTCACCTGTCCATCACTATACACATTGCACACATCAGTAGGTTTATGGGCATCTAGCACAAAGAATACAACCTCTTCTTCAGGCTGCAGGATATCTACCAAGTCTATAGTTCCCCCACAGTTCACCAACACCACATACTTTATCTCCTCATTGTTTTCTTCGTAAGCTTGCTTCAACTCCGCAATACCCCCCACAGGGACCAATGTATACGAAATATTATCACTTTTAAACAAACCCTGCAGTATTTTACAGGTACATATCGCGTCTACGTCGTAATGAACTAATAATAACACCCTCTGAAACAAAAATAAACAAAGTTTTCTCGCTGGTTCAAAAACAAAGTTTGGTTGTAAACTCGTAAACAATGCAGCCGATACTCACGTTACCAAGGAGGACGTTGTAAAAGTCGTTTTTAATGTCTTCTATAAACATCTTGAAACGTCATAGACGTAAACAGATGATTTGATATCAAGAAATCATCATTTTCGATGGTAAAACACGTTGTAACTAACACAAAACCACAAAAGTTCACGAACCAAGAGAGATCAAAAGTAACACCTGTTCAAAGTTACTTTGAACTGTCAAAAGTGTCAAAAAGAATTTTCGCGCCAAAGGAAGGGATGCGTTCAAAAATAATGTCGTTATATCCTGTTGATAATAAAATTATTTTGTGAAAAACATGTTTTCAAATCCGGGAATTTTAGTATTATTCAATTATAATCTGATTACAATATTAATGAATTTAAACATATCTAAATGGACGCCATCACTAAATTTAGTAAATCTAGAAATTGTAAGAGTAAGCGATAAAGCAATACGAGATCTTGAATTTGATTCCTGAGAGATACACGGTATTTAATGATACGAAACGGAAAAAAGAGAACATCAAAGGAGAAGAAAAGCTAGTAGCCTAATAGATGTGGAAATAACAAAGACCTGTATTTGATATTTATAGGATCGACTAGAGGGACTTCGAGGGATTCGTTCTAATGAAATAAGTTCTTTGTGTACCGACAATAATTAAGTTCATCTGAGACAGACTAATGTATTGAAATGACTTTTCCAGTATAGGCAGAGTATAAACAAGTAAAGGGGAAAGATAAATTTTACTACGGGAACATACCTTTTAAAAATAAAACAATAACATCTAATTTACAAATATGGTAGTCCTTTATTCTTTAGATACAGAACGATTTTTGTAACATGTAGCGTGATGGAGTGCTATTTTATGCGCTATAGTGCCTTCCCTTACCAAGTTGTTTGAAAGCGCTTGGAAATAGGATTGTATCAGGGACTCGTCTGTTTCTTCAGGCTGTAAATACTCGTTAATATCGTAACAAAGATATTCTTCAGGGCAATCTAGAGCTCGTAAGCACCCAGCATATTCCGACCATAGGAGCTTGCGCCACTTTACGTCATGCCTCTGTGCTAATGGCACTAAAACGCAAGCAGCAAATGTTGGGTCTCCATAACTGACTGATTGGAACTGCTCCAGAAACTGTGTGAAGAAATCCTGGAAATTATGCAATCCAACCAGTTGTTTGTCGAAATTCAATTTTGATTTCTTTTTGAACAAAATCTCTGTACATTTCTTGAGCAATATTTTTATTTTGGGATCCAAAAACAGCGAGTTGTCGCTAAGGAACACGCACATGATGCGACAGAGTCTGTCAGTAACGTCGATGTCGTTCAATAGATCGGGGAAGCACAGTTCATTGAATAATATCCACTCCAAACTACATCGCGTAATAAATTCCTTCTCAGCAGCTATTCTCGCTGCGACTTTCCTGGAGTGTTCACCAAAAACTTTCGGACTGTTATCAGCTTCTTGACTTCTGCTGTACAGGGTTAAAATTGGCAAGTAAATCCAATCCCTCGGTAAAATTGGCTCTTGCCAACTCTTGAACTTTATATTAGGCCCTGTATCTCTGTAATTAATGTTCACCACTCTACTGTAACACAGTTTTATATCCTCGATTGACGTCAGAGCTTTAGAAAAGCCATCTGCATCAGTCAAGTTTACAAGATGCAACAATCTTTCAGCAGTGAACCAGTGTTTGTTGAATACTACATATCCAAACAGAAAATCTAATTCATATTTCTTGTCATTTCTCAGAATATAACATAGCTTATTAGCCACAGTATACAGCAAGTCTTTACTTCCTTCTGAAATATCATACTGTGTAGATAATTTTATGATACTGAAAACGAAATTGGATTCCATTCTTGTGAACCAGTTATCACATAAACTTGGCACTTTATTGCTGATCTTGCTTAAATACATGGTCAGATGTCTTAGGAACATCTCAGATATTTCTTTATCATTTACGTAAGTCAGAAGATTGAAAAGGGATGCCAGAAATGGCATGGGTGATGCTATATTCAAAATTGGTAGAACTTTCTGAGCTGAGTCTATGACTGACCCTCCAAGTGACATCAAGTTCTTGGTTAAATGTAGGTCCTTATTATCTAATTCTGACAATAGATTTGAACTGGGTATAAGATTTCTGATTATAACTGCGAATCCTTGGGATTGGGACAAAGTTCTTAGAGAATCATTGAGGAACTTCATTGGAAGATTCTCTATCAATGTGACTGTTTTGCAGCAGTCTATAGCTGAACAAAGAAGGCGCAGATGTCCACAAGTGTAACTACTAGATTGAGACAACTGGCCCATCCATTTCTGAACACCTTCTTTCAGCAGAGGATATATTTGGGACTTGTAACTGTCCATTCCACCTAATATGCATCTTAGAAGTCTATTAACTAATTGAAGAACTACAGCTGCATGGGTTGCAGACAAAATAGAAGACTCCACAAATATATCAGTTCCTTTTACATGTTTATGCAATGCAGTAACAATCACAGGAAATAGAGAGACTGCCACATCAGTTCCCAGTCCAAAACACAGTATGTTAGAGAGAGTACAAAACGCTTCTATCTGTATTTTCAATCCATACATCCTATCAATCGCAGAACTAATGTACTCTGATATAGGTTTCAATAAATCATATTTGATTAGCAGGATTCTGGTTATATCCAGGGATTGTAAAGACATTATTCTGATAAACTTCAGAGCAGCCAGTATTGGCTTCCCATTGTAAACAATGTTGGGATCAAAGACAAAATTAGTGCTGGATACTGGTACAAAGTTCTTAATTATTGTTTTCATCAAATGTTCCATTTCTACAATCTTCTGTGCAGTTTCTAGAGAGTCTCTTGCTAACCTAGACAATATTTGCAAAGAATATTGAACACAGTTGAAGTTTGGCTTGATTGTCTCCAGGATATAGTACAACCTCTGGAGGATCTCTGTTCTCTGTAGTGCTGTCATTATGTCTATTTCTGCTAAATGGTAGTCTGTGAACTCGGATTCTTTTGACTGCAGTTCTTCAATTTCTGACTTGTCATTTTCCAAACAAGGTTGTAGTGTGCCTTCTTCAAAGCCTATCAAAGCATCTAAACTGGCTTCGTCTATCCTATTGTACAAGAGATTCCTCATAGCTCTCAGTGCTGGTTCTAGAATAATTACTTTATTGTCATCCATTGCTATTCTGATAATGAAGAACAGTTTGCTAACAGGTATTTCAATGACATTCTTGTATGTCCCTGCACTGTAATATTCTATGATGCCAGCTATTGTGTTAAGTGCCATAACTCTTTGTTGAGTGACTGTTGACCGTGTCAGCTCAATTAATTCCGTAATGGAATACCCTGGTCTATGTGGCTCATCACCATGATGAAACAATGGTTTAGTTTTGTCATTATACTCAATTGTGTACGGTAAAAGGTATCCGTTAAAGTCAAACCTTGCTTCGTATGGCTCATCTGCTCTCACTTTCTTGCTTTCTTCTATCCCTTTCATCCATTCTAGTTTGTCTTTTTCTAATGAATCAAAGTGGAGCCATTTATTTATTTCTGGGTGTGTTAGAACATCATTCTCCCAAAGGTTATTGTTTTCTGGTATGGCAACAGTAGTATCCATGGCTTCCTCAGTAGATTCTTTGCTTTCAATTTTAGCAACAAGTTTTTCTATTGATTTGGAACTTTCAGGTTGTATAGTCTGTTGTCTTTTGTTTTTCAGAAACTCTACCAGCTTAGGATCAATGCTTGAGAGAAGCTTCTTCCTTTCTTCTAAGATATCTTGCTCTGACATCTCACTAAGAAGTTTAACATTTTCATTGTGAATATCATCTGCATCTTTCGATGATAATATAAAGCTCTTTTCTGGTAAATTCAAGTTTGATGGCTTTTTACTTGTATCAGCACTGGTACTGGGCGATGGTTCATCAACGTCCATATTTACATTTTCATTTTTATTAACGCTTTGTTCTTTCTTTTTCTTATAGAATAAACTGGTTTGCCTAGTAACTACTGGAAACCCTTGTGATGGCATCTCTGTCGCATCAAAATCAACAAAATCAGCTACATTTTTTTCGACAATGTTACCCAAGAGCGAAGGTATAACTTTAGGATAATATACTTGATCATCTTCAGCTTCAGGTTCAATATTCTCTGGCTCTTCCACGTTCTTTTCTAAGATATCTCCTACTACAGAAGTCGATCCATCAAATCGTGCCTTTTTCTCAGTCTGGCCCTTTAAACCTTTAGCCAGGGCAAACTTGGAAGGTTTCCTACCTGTCTCGCTAGTATTTGATCGCTTTGTACGTTCATTTGGACGTAAATTAGTAACAGAAGCCGCTGGTTGCAAGTTTTGATTTTGTTTTTCTCGAAGAAATTCCTCTTGCATACGAAGAATATCTTCCTCATCTTCACCAGGCTTAGGGCGTTTCAACATGATTTGTTTTATTAAAACTAATTATTTACACAGTCTAGTAGGTTTATTGTTACAAAAACACTATTTTAAACTATTTTACAGGATAAAAAGTAACAAACAAAACTATAAGGTTATTTTTTGTTTTGACAACTCAACTTTTGACAATCATTCAGTGGTGTTTCTGAAGTTCGTTTTCGATGAAAAAATGAACTATTTGTGTTCGAAGAAGTTAATAAGATAGAATAAAGTAATAAGTCAAACAAAGTACATTTTATGTACAGGTTTTAGCATTTTTGGCAAAGTGTAAAAAACTATAATTTATTAATTCTCTTTTTTTTTCTTTTTGGCAACGGAGTCTCCAATACAGTGTTGTCGACTATACTGCCAGTGTCGAGTGATGACGGCAGAATTGGGCCGTCGAACTGAACTTTGTGTTAACTGTTCTCGCCATATAAAATTACTGTTTCAATTCAATTGTCACTGTCAAGTGTCAACTATGACATCAACGACAAAACAAAACGAAACACGTGAGAATTTGTGAATATAACCAAAATAAACCTCAAAAATCTTAAAATGCCTAAAATTAAGAAGGATATCGATAAACTGAAGCATCCAAACAGTAGAAAAACGTTAAAGATCATCAGCAAAATCAAGAAACACGAGAAAAAGGATCAGAACAAAGTAGGAACACACATAAAACAAAACTTAATCGGTGAAAAGATTCTTTGGTTCAAAGAGAGGTTACCGGAAGACTGTGTGGTTTTATCGAAAGAACAGGCTTTGGAACTGATAGAGGAGTATTTGGCGCGGTTTGACGAGGAGTTGGAGCAGATTGCATTAAAGAACTCTGTAGGACAGAGGAGAAATCGTCAGCATGCTAGTAGGGAGGATATTATAAATATTACAAAAAAACAAGAACATGAAGAGTTTGAAACTTGTGGTATAGAGATGCCTGACCTCCTAGACCGGCAGCAAATGGAAGTATTGAGGAATTGGAATGGGGAATTACGGTTTTTACAGCATTTCAAGCTTAGAAGAATAGCAAGGAAACATTTAATATAGTATTAAGATTAGCTACTGTGTTTTATTATTTAACTCGTTGAGTACCGTCATTATAGACACAATTAAAAGACAATAGGTTGCGGTCACCGGTGACCGCTCAGTGTTTGATAGTTTAAAGCCTTTAGAGACTGTTTGGTATCAATTCACCTGCATATTTTAATATAATGTTTACTGTGTATTCTCTGTCTTACATATGCTAATTATGTATATATATGCTAACACTGAATTTCATAACATTTCGCAAGATACTGTAACCTTATTACAGGTTATCAAAGAGTAGAAATGTTTTAAATTTGACTTCTATTCCTAGACATATTACACAATCATTAATATTCTTGTGAATTAAAAACATGCAGGGTGTCCCTAAAGTCGACAATCAAATGGCACCAGGTGATTGGCTATTCTTTTCTAACTAAAGCAGTTGGTTCAGAATTTATGATTCCATAATACTGAAGCACTATTCAGGATAATGTAAGCAAAAATACATCCGAAAAAATAAAGAATTGTGGCAACAAGAGTCGAAGGACTGGCACAGGGTGTACTTTTTCATGGATAACACATAAGTCATTATAATTTAAAAACTATAAGACTTGGTATTTTTTTAATAGTTTTCTCATAACTCTTAGAACCTTGCCTATCACTGGGTACTATTTGATCGTCGACTTCAGTGTCACCTGTATATCACCAACACCATTGCTTCGCTTACCACCGCGAAACTGAGTGACCAAACATTAAGAAAAAATACTGTGCACATAATTACACCTATGTGTAACACACTTTTCATCAAAATTAACATAGGTACCTAGTTCAATTCAAATAGTAATGAATGAATGAATGAATTACAAAAACGCAAATATATAACAAAAGTACTTTATCGCTTTTGCCTTTATTTAAAGGAGCAATACTTGCCAAATCGGTTCAGAGTTTCAGCGAAAATAACAAACTGAAATTCATTTATATTTATACTAGCTTTTACCCGCAGCTTCACTCGCGTCACAAAAGGATAAAAAGTAGCCTATATGACATAATATACCAATACTCACAGCGCCATCTATACCAATAATTTCGTTTTCCCTCGAGGGTATCAAATTTTTCCGGTATAAAAAGTACTCTATTATTTAATCCAGACTTCTAACTGTACATCTGCAAACATTCAAAACAATCGGTTTAGTAGTAACTCACTTTCCGATTTATAATATTAGTAAGGATAGATAGATAGATTAATTATTTTAGTAGTCTCACGAAAGTTATAATACCCACTTTGTTTCACCATAACGGGAGGTTACCGAAAACAGGAAAAAACAAAAAAGCCCGCACGCAACCCACTTGTACCTAATTCCAGTGTTGCAAGTGTAGTGTCTATTAGGTTTATCGAGATAAATAAAACTAATGCACTAACGTTATAAAGTCTATATATTAAAATATTATATTATATGGTACGGTTATACAAAACGAGAAGAGAATAATAATTTCGATGCGCGCGCGATCGCTAGCCGTGGCGGACTGTGTGGGCGAGCGAGGGGGCGCGTGCGGGTTGAGCGCGGGGAGGCGACGGCGACGACAGCGCTCGATGTGTCGAGCGGGCGGCTCCGCGAACACGCGAGGCGTCCGAGTCCATCAACGCGGTCCGGGGCTCCGCTAGCGGCCGGGCCGTGTGTAGGTATAGCTAAGGGTGTGTACAAGCGTGCGGAAGCATAAGGCCGTGTACAAATGTTGTAAAGTATTAAGTGTTATGGTATTAATGTGAGTGTATGTGTATGTATGTTTTATGTAAGTATTTGTTATGTATATTATCTTGTACCTTAGCTATATCCTACATCACTCCCCCGCTGAGACCGGTTCACGGTCGATAGTAAGAAAGATGCTGTGGAAATCTCACAGTTCTCCCGCTTCTTGTGGTGATCTTGGGTTGCAACTGTGGTTGTGGTGGAACTGGCGATGGGGCAGATGATGGTTGTGGTGACGTCGATGGAGCAGATAACGGTTGTGGCGTCGACGATGAGTTGTGTGCCAAGCCATCATCATTGTTTGCCATATATGCTGGTTTAAGCCTGTCAATGGTTACTGTCATGTGTTTCCCTTGGACGTCTATTATGAAAGTTTTTGGTCCTCTTTCAATAACTAGATGTGGACCAGAGTACGGTGATTCAAGTGACTTCTTCAAAGGTCCCTTCCGCAGGAAGACATGAGTGGCTGTATTGAGATCTTTGGGGACATAAAATACTTTCTCGCCATGACACGTAGTTGATGCAGGTGACAGTTTAGAAATATGCTGTCTCAGTCGTGCTGCGAAGTCTGCTTCATCAATGTTGTGGTGAGTTATGGGTTTTAAAAACTCACCAGGTAACCGGAGTGGCTCGCCGTATACCAGTTCAGCTGCAGAGGTTTGTAGATCCTCCTTCCAGGCACTCCTCATACCAAGGAGAACAAGAGGAAGTGTCTCCGACCATTGTGCGTTGTTGTGGCACATGATGGCGGCCTTCAGCTGTCTGTGCATCCTCTCCACCAACCCATTGCACTGCGGGTGGTAGGATGTCGTGGGGCGATGGTAAGCGCCTATGATGGACGAGATGCTCTGGAACAGCTGCGAGTCAAATTGCTTGCCTCGATCCGTGGTGATGGTTTCGGGGCATCCGAAACGAGCAACCCAGCCAGCAATGAAGGTACTGGCGCAGGTCTCCGCTGAGATGTCAGCGAGAGGATACGCCTCTGGCCATCGAGTGAATCTATCGACGGCTGTAAGGCAGTATCTGAAACCAGAAGATAGTGGCATAGGGCCTATTATGTCAAGGTGGACGTGGGAGAAACGATTGGAAGGAACAGGAAATGAGGAAAGAGGAGAGTGAGTATGACGGGTGACTTTGTTTCGTTGGCAATCTGTGCATTGTTGAGCCCATGTTCTGCAGTCACGACGAATCTTAGGCCACACAAATCTTTCTGAGATCAGTTTTGCTGTTGCGTTGGGGCCTGGATGACTGAGATTGTGCAGGTTGTTGAAGATTTGCTTACGGAAAGTCGGTGTGATGAATGGCCTAGGGCGAGAAGTAGACTGGTCGCAGTAAATGTAGGCATCCATAGTTTTTACTCTCTCTAACTTTAATGCAGTATTGTTACTAAACAAGTTCTGTAATTCTTGATCCGTTTCCTGTTCTTTCTGTAGTTGTTTGTAGTTGATGGAAGTGTCGACGCTTTCTAGTCGTGAAAATGCGTCGGCAACTACGTTGTCATTTCCAGTAACATGATTGATATCTGTAGTAAATTGCGATATGTAGTCGAGGTAGCGGTGTTGACGGGGTGAGCAGTTATCTCGGCTTGTTGTGAAGGCGAATGTGATGGGTTTATGGTCGGTGAAAACTTTAAATGTTCTCGCTTCGAGCATATACCGAAAGTACTTGATTCCTTCGTGTATCGCGAGCAACTCACGATCATAAGTGCTGTACTTGGTTTGAGCAGGAGATAACTTGCGAGAGAAGAATCCTAGTGGCTGCCAGCTATCCTGTCTTCGTTGTTGTAAGACAGCTCCGATGGCAATATCTGATGCGTCTGTAAATAGCGCTAACTCGGCCTCTGGATCAGGATGCGAGATGAGCGTAGCTTCCAACAGGTTATTCTTGCAGGCGTCGAATGCTTTTTGTATATCAGCTGTTACTACAATGGGCGTTGACCCTTTAATGTTAGGACCACTTAAAGCTTGGTTCAGGGGGGCTTGAATTTGCGCGGCAGCAGGTAGGAACTTCCGGTAAAAATTTATCATCCCTAAGAATCTCCGTAACTCCTTAGCTGTTTTAGGGAGGGGGTAGTCTTGAATAGCTTGTACTTTTTCTGGGAGAGGTCGTATACCGGCTGCAGACACGTGGTATCCTAAGAAGGTAACCTCACTGACACCTAGGACACACTTGCTGGTATTGATAACTACGCCATATTTTTTCAGTTGTTCGAATATGTTTGTCAGGTGTGCTATGTGTTCTGTTTCTCCTTTTGAAAATACGAGAATATCGTCGAGATATCCAAACGTAAAATCTAAGCCTTGAAGAATTTCGTCTAAAAATCTTTGAAAAGTCTGTGCAGCATTTCTTAGACCGAAAGTCATAGCGGTAAACTCAAACAGACCGAAAGGTGTCGTGATTGCGGTTTTATTGATGTCGTCTTCGTTAACTGGTATCTGATTAAAGGCTTTAACAAGATCTATTTTAGAAAATATGGTTGAGCCTGACAATTGGTACGCGAAGTCGTGGATGTGTCTCACTGGGTATCTGTCTGGTATTGTTCGCGCATTTAGTCGTCTGTAGTCGCCACACGGCCTCCAGCCATCGTCTTTTTTAGGTACGAGATGTAGTGGAGACGACCATGGACTTTCAGAGCGACGAGCTATTCCGTTTCGCAACATTTGTTCGAATTCTTGTTTTGCTATCTTTAAACGGTCAGGTGCCAAACGACGCGGTCGTGATGTTACCGGCGGGCCAGGAGTAACACGAATATGGTGCTTGGTATTATGAATGGGTTTTTCTTGTGAACCAGCTGGTCTTGTTATCTCTGGGTACCTGCGTAGTAGGTCTAGGTAAGGCGAATTACCTGTAAAGGTTTTTAACGACAATAATTCGTGCGTTATTTCATTAGTTGAAGGCGCGCCAACTGTCAGGTTTGTAATCGAGTCTATCAATTTTTGTTGTCGGCAGTCGACTAATAGATTATAATAACTTAAAAAATCGACGCCAATGATAGGTCTCGACACGTCTGCTATTATGAACTTCCAAATAAAATCACGGCGTAATCCTAGGTTGAGTGACAGCTGGTATGTACCGTAAGTACGTATCGGCGTACCATTCGCTGCGACGAGCTCGTAACTGCTCTGTTTACCATACGACAGCTGATTTTTCAAATACGATCTAGGGTAGGCACACACGTCGGAACCCGTGTCTATTAAAAATTGTACGCCGGTACGTTTATCAGAAATAAATAGGCGGCCTTTACATGTAGAGCAGTCATCCGCCGCCATTACTGACTGCTTTGGAAGTTTTCCGATTTAAAATCACATGGCTGGTTACATTTTGTGGCCTTATCACCGAATTTATAATGATACCAACACGTAGGGTGCACGTTGGTCCTTGATTGAGATCGGCGGTGTCGAGAAGATGAACGATCCGACTTCTAGATCGCTCCGGTCGAGAAAGTTCATTGACCTTCTCAGTTAGCACTTCTACGTGTTTCATGAGCTCAGCCATTTGTTTACGTAAGGTAGGTATATCACTTACTTGTGTATTGGACGATGTCGCCGCAATTTGACCTTTAGGTACGACATCGTGGATCCTGTCGGCAAGATCTGCTAGTACCTGAAGAGGCGATGACGATTGCGACGCTATTATTGACTGGATGTTAGTAGGTAAACGACTCGACCATATCGTGCGTAGAAACTCGTCGGGAACTTTCGGGCCGGCGAGGTGCTGCAGGTGCCTGAGAAACTGCGACGGTTTTCTATCCCCTAACTCCTCGTGGGTCAGGAGTTGGTGCACCTTCTTCTCCCTCGACTCGGAAAGCCGCTTGATCAGCTCCGTTTTTAGTCGATCGTATTTTTCGGTCGCTGGTGGGTTCACGATTATATCTTCCACCTCCGTCGCATATCGTGGATCGAGGTGGCTGACTACGTAATAGAATTTAGTAGTGTCCGCAGTAATATTTGAACTCGCGAACTGTCCTTCTATTTGCGCGAACCAAATCGCGGGCTTCTCTGGCCAAAATGGCGGAACGCGCACGCCGACACGGAAAATGTCTTTTGAATCCGTTGAAACGGTTTTCGTATTATTCTCGGACTCGCACATTTTGGAAATCACGTATATAGCACTGTTATATTGTCACTGAGTCACTTGTTACTAAGTTTATTAAATTCACATTCATTGCACAGTAGGTAGCACTAGCACTTGTTACGTGTTTAGTTCGGGGTCACCAATGTAGTGTCTATTAGGTTTATCGAGATAAATAAAACTAATGCACTAACGTTATAAAGTCTATATATTAAAATATTATATTATATGGTACGGTTATACAAAACGAGAAGAGAATAATAATTTCGATGCGCGCGCGATCGCTAGCCGTGGCGGACTGTGTGGGCGAGCGAGGGGGCGCGTGCGGGTTGAGCGCGGGGAGGCGACGGCGACGACAGCGCTCGATGTGTCGAGCGGGCGGCTCCGCGAACACGCCAGGCGTCCGAGTCCATCAACGCGGTCCGGGGCTCCGCTAGCGGCCGGGCCGTGTGTAGGTATAGCTAAGGGTGTGTACAAGCGTGCGGAAGCATAAGGCCGTGTACAAATGTTGTAAAGTATTAAGTGTTATGGTATGAATGTGAGTGTATGTGTATGTATGTTTTATGTAAGTATTTGTTATGTATATTATCTTGTACCTTAGCTATATCCTACACAAGTATCCGTGGTGAGCTATGATGACTAACGAAAAATCCCCAATAATTGGCTACTTTCCTTAATCAAAAATAAATTATTTCGACTGTTCAATATCTACTTCTACAATATTAAAAAATAATCACACTTTCAATAATTGATTTTATAACCAACTTAATTTTAGTAGGTATTGTTCTAGCAAATTTTTAAGAAATAAGTTTTATAACCAACTTAATTTTAGTAGGTATTGTTCTACAACATCATCTAAGTAGGGGGTACTTAGCCAACCTCACCTGCTTGTGGTACATCCTGCCGATTAACGGACGAGGCTCTGGCGACCGGCACATGGCGGTATAACCATGCTATATAGGCGTAGACAAATTAAATAGACTAGTGGCGGGGAGCAGCGTCCCTAGTGCAAGAAACTACGCCCTGCGATCACCAACCCGCCTGCCCAGCGTGGTGATTATGGGCATTACCTTTAATGGCGCACCCAATAAAAAAACGGCCCCTAGTTCCCGGTCGCCCCGCTATTCCCGGCCAAGTCGGCGGTCGTGGTAACGGCGGGACAAGGGGTGCTAAGAATCCCCGGGCTACGAAAGGCCGACAACACCAACTGACCCTGGCTGATGAGGTAGAGGAAATGTATGAAGACATTTCCAGAGCCTTGCAGTGGGCCTTTTGGGTGGTGTACCCAAAAGGCCCACTTCAACGTTGTCATGGGAGGACTTCAATGCCAAAGTGGGAGTACATAATAGCGGCGAATCGGTAGTAGGACCACACGGATTTGGAAGTAGGAACCATAGGGGGCAAATGCTAGTCAACTTCCTAGAGAAGGAGGGACTGTTCTTGATGAACTCCTTCTTTAAGAAGCAGCCTCAAAGGAAGTGGACGTGGCGAAGCCACGATGCTATGACGAAAAATGAGATAGACTTCATTATGACGGACAAGAGACGAATATTCAGAGATGTCTCAGTAATCACAAGGTTTAATACCGGAAGTGATCACCGACTGGTACGAGGCACTCTAAATATCAAATACAAACTCGACCGTGTCCGTCTCATGAGGTCTACGCTGCGACCGAACTTGCTCCAAACCGTAGCTGGATCTGAAGCATTCCAATTAAAGCTGGAGAACCGGTTTGCTGCTTTGGAAACCACAAATGACGTTGATATTGACCAGAAACTTGAGGAAATGGTCGGGATCCTCCGGGATGAGGGAACAAAATTGTGCCGGACGCAGAATACCGGACGGAGGGCCAAGCTTTCGGGAGAGTCTCTGCAGCTAATGGAGAGACGACGGGAAAACCAAACAGTCGCTTCGTCAGATCTTAACAAAAAGATTTCAAAACTGGTGAAACGCGACCTCCGATGCGCCAATACACGCGCAATAAAAGAAGCAATCGAGCAAAATCGGGGGTCTAAAGTCTTCATCCAGCAATTGGGTCCAAGTCATCTGACGAAGCTGACCACATCAAGTGGGAAAGTCGTATCTTCTGGGCCGGAGATTCTCGCGGAGGTTCGGCACTTTTACGGTGAGTTGTACGCGTCAAAAGCACCTCGTCCTCATTCAGATTCGGGGGATCCCAGAGCCACACTTGTCCGCCACTTCACCGAAGACTTGCCAGAAATCAACCTAGGTGAGATCGCGGTGGCTTTGGGGCAACTTAAAAATGGAAAAGCCCCCGGAGAAGATGGAATCACGATCCTTAAGGCAAGTGGAAAACCGGTGCTCGAGCGACTCCGACGTATGTTTGATTCCGTTCTCTTCTCGGGGAGAACTCCAAGGGCATGGAGCAGGAGTATTGTCGTTATGTTCTTTAAGAAAGGAGACAAAACCCTCTTGAAGAACTATCGACCTATTTCCCTTCTGAGCCATGTCTACAAGCTGTTTTCCAGAGTCATCACTAACCGTCTCGCCCGAAGACTCGATGAGTTTCAGCCCCCTGAGCAGGCTGGGTTCCGAGGAGGATACGGCACCATAGACCACATACATACAATGAGGCAGATTATACAGAAGACTGAAGAGTATAATCTGCCCCTATGCCTAGCTTTTATGGATTACGAGAAAGCCTTTGACTCTATTGAAACCTGGTCTGTTCTGGAGTCCTTGCAACGGTGCCAAGTCGATTGGCGATATGTCCAAGTGCTGAGAGATCTATACGACTGGTCCACCAATTTAAGGTAGCGCAGCAAGCTATGGAGAGGGCTATGCTCGGAGTATCTCTGAAGGATAGGATCCGTAACGAGGTGATCCGACAGAGAACTAAAGTTACCGATGTAGCCCAAAGGATTAGCAAGCTGAAATGGCAGTGGGCCGGTCACATTTGTCGAAGAACCGATGACCGGCTGGGGTAGACGTGTTCTGGAGTGGAGACCGCGTCTAGGCAAACGTAGCGTAGGGCGCCCTCCAGCTAGGTGGAGTGACGATATACGTAAAGTGGCTGGTAGTGGTTGGATGCGTAGAGCTGAAGACCGAGCTCAGTGGCGTGCCATTGGAGAGGCTTATGTCCAGCAGTGGACGAAAACAGGCTGATGATGATGATTGTTCTAGCAAATTTTTAAGAAATAAGTTTGCTGTTTGACGCTTAAAAAACGTGACGTCACAATGCACAACAAGTACAAAATTCATAGAAAACTGTCGATTTGACAGTTCGAAAAAAGTATTGAATTTGACTACTTGGGTGCTCCCAATTGACGACTCTGGAATCGATCTTGAAAGCTCTTGTTCAAGTCGCACTTGCAACCACGCGATCACAGAAACTCTGAATTTGATGACGACATTCATAGAACTACTAGACCGATATTGACAATTTGATAGCACACAAGGAATACCGCCATAAACTATTCAAATCAAATAAAACACAAGTTTGAAGAAAGATGACTAATTTATTAGAAACTATTTACAACTTCACATTACAGGGAACAGGATTGTAAATGGGAAACATTACATGGTGAACACAACCTAAGATACAGTACAATAATAATTATACAACATCAGCGCGAATACAGACCTGGTACAGTGAGGATGCGTTAGGAAGCCCTACAGAAAAACATCGCTATATATAAACACGATGACGCCATTTAGTCACCGTCATCGACAATACACAAAACAGTTGTTTCATTGATGACGACCTCTTTTGTCATTATAACTGTTCATAAACTAATGAATATACCTACGTAAAACATAGACAATATTGAATGTTTTAGCGTCATCTATTGTTATGTAACTCAGTGCATAGGTTTGGTGCTATAGAAACTGAACCACTACCGTTTCTTCTTTTCCATTTCTTGATAATGGGTTACCATTGTCAGTAAATATTACATAACATAACGCCTTCTATCCCCGAAGGGGTAGGCAGAGGTGCACATTATGCCACTGTACAATACCCACTTTTCACTAAGTATTTACGTTATGAGTCCCATGTAATAGGGGTGAACCTATTGCCATATATCGGGCACAATTCCAGAGTCCGTACTCCTACTGAGAATTTTTTTTAAACCCAGTAATACTTTGCCCGACCCAGGAATCGAATCCGAGACCCCTTGCCTGACAGTTGCACCTGCGACCACTCGGCCCACGACGCAGTCGTATAAAAGGCAATTTAGTTACCTTTAAATGAGAGCATTTTGTTGTAAAAAGGAAGGGTTCGATAAAAAAAACGCTAGTGGCTAAGTGGTAAAAAAGGAACGTTTAAGTAGGTAGCAATCATGTAGATAGGTCATGGTAACTGTAGCATTTCATCATTGACTTTGGTAAAAACTGAGAGGTATTTCACTATAGGAAGAAGGTACTCCTTTTATGCACTTTTGTCTCTAAAAAAAGGTGTTTCTTTTTTTTTCAATTTTAAATGTTATTGCATCAATACCATTACCTAGCCAATAGTTCCGCCGCATCCTCAAAAAAAAACATACTGATATGTAATACAAAATCAGTCACTATATCACATACGAACAACATCTTAAATTAACATTAAAAAAATGAGCATAATTCATATTATTTTATGTTAAAATTATACATTGCAAATTTCGAGTTTCGTTGTAAAAAAAAATAAATAAAGAAACATTGCGAGATTATTAATTTGTATATCTTTGGAAAATGCAAGGAACACGAATGGGCGCGTGAAACGAAACTCGATATTTATGTTTAGAACTAATTAAATAAAAAATAACGTTCAAATTCGGGACTATTAATTCAAAAAGTACTCTATTAGCAGGCAGCTTAGGACGACTTTTGTCTACAGAGGTGAAGCAGAGTCGTGTAGTTCCACTCGACTTTGTTCCAACTCTGTGGATAGTCAAATAATAGACGCACGACTACACACAAGCAGTTTCTTAAAAAAATGTAAAAGTATTTTAAAATCTAAATAGCCAAGGTCAACCATCGATACAAAGACCATAGGAGAAAGTCGATGCCCATATCGATGAGGAAACTCTATAAGTAGGACGCGTTTCTAGATATTAAAATAAAATCCATTTAAAATTATTTTCAAACAATATGGAACCGCAACACCGCAGCTGAGGGTGCATTCTCATAAAAAATATAAGTATGAAAATATTTTCTCACGCCGACATTCTTAAATCATTTTATTTCATATTTTTTCCTGTAAATTCTTAATTATATTATTTCGCAATACAATTTAAATATAAGTCGAGACGGAACTGATTAGAAACAGTTAATATGGACCACACCTGGTAATGTCGCAATTAATTAAAAGATTTCGCAATTATAAAATCAATGGACTTGCCAATTAATCCACATTATGAATTCTATCGTCAACGCATAACGTGCTAAAGCATAAATAATGCAAACAGAAAGTTTATCGTGGTTGATTAGAATCATAGAGTATGATCGCGGCTTTATCACTTATAAAAAAAGTATGAGGAAAATAATATGTAGGATTTCACTACACGTCGATAGGTCAAGGGCACACGCTATTGGCGCGTCTGTTCTAGAATCACCTCACGCACAAACGACTTTGAAATAAATCAAATTAGTTTTCTAGCAACACAGAGACTAGAGACCGCGATTCTAATTCTTATTTCGACAATAAACATAAATAACTTTCTCCTGTCAAGTGAACTCTTCAAAAGTATAAAAATATAAATCCTGTTTCTACGAAAGTAAAAGTTGTTCAAACTTTTAAAAAAGAAATATTTTGAATCATCGTCTTTTTCATTGGCAATGCAGAGAAAATTGTATTTTGCGTCGAAATTTATTTTAAATGGATAATATTTAAATGCCTAATTAATAGTAAAATAATATTTCTATCTTTAAGTCCAAATTAGTATTTAAGTCTTCGTACAAGTTCGTAAACATTAAAATTAGAACAATATTTTGGCGGGAAATTAAAAGCATACATATATCTGGTAAAATTATCTATGGATCATTCTGTTTTTATGGGATAATTTTACCGCCAAAATATTATGGACACTGACAGAATTCTCGGATTAAAACCTTACAAAGTTGCTATTGTAACCCAATTCTCTTCTCTACTACGTATCTATGCAACTAGGCACTTCAAGTCTATTATAATTATGTTTAAAATTATTATATCACTATATCATTTAGTTAAGTAGTTTGCAGAAAATACATTTCTTTCTTTTTCAACTGTTCAATACAATCTTTCAAATTGTAACATTTTTTAATATTCAACGTGGTTATTATTTACACATAAGTTGTAAAACCGTAAGATCTCTGTATCATTTGGAAATGCAATCCTACAGATACAAAGAAAGTACTGTTTTTAAATTAAGTATTTAATTTCAATATAATTTATTTAGGAGGACGATCTACGTAACGTACTAACACAATTTAAATTTAGTTTTTAATAAATAGTTCTTCAATTTCATTCAACATTGTTATCATAAAGTTTATAGGAGAAGCATCTTTCGAAATAGATATTTTTTTCTTATTTTTTCGTCAACAAGAGAAGCTATAAAAGTTATAAAACTTACCCTTATTACTGTTTTTTTGTTCATTTATCTACAATACCTACATCGGATCGATTTAACTTCTTTAGAGAGCAAAACAAAACAAACCGCAAAACAAACATCTCCAGACATGATATTCCGACTCCTCGTATAATTTACACTCATTTTACAAGCTTACACAAACTTAAAAGGTAAAATAAATCAGGTAAACAACGGGAGGTGGTAGAAGTCGTAGCCTCTCTGTCCCCGGGCGGCGAGCCAGATGTACACGACGTGGTAGGCGCCGGGCACGAAGCAGATCATGCCGGCTACAAAGAATACTGCACCTTGGAGGCCGTTCTCCGGCTCGGCGACTGCGAAGGCTCCCATGCCGAGCAGCCCCACTCCGACCAGCAGCAGCACAACGGCTGCACACACCGTCTTCCAGTTCTCCCGGACCTTCGGATGGTTCCAGCAGTACATGGACTGCGTTGCCTCCACATATTCGTGAATCAGGGAGTCCGAATCTCTCGACGTCGTGTCCTCTGTGCATTTGTAGGTTTTGGTGCTGCAAGAGGAAGATACGCATCTATTATCGACATGAAATGCTGTGTGCCAACTGATGACCTTGGCTAGTTGGTCTGATAAGCGTAGATGTTGTAAATAATATTGATAGTGGCAGTACATTAAGATAACATTACGAGTTTAAGACGGCGATTTGCAATTTTTATCTCATTCAAGTGCACGGTTTGATTTTATGTTGTAGATAGACTGATAGACATTATAGCACTATTTTCTGAAGATCAATTTGAACACTGACAATGAATACAGCAACATGATGAAATAAGTGCAACAGCTTTCTGCTTTATTCACAATATTATGTACATTTAGTAACCCAAAACATCTCGTAAATAAAACGAGTAAATTGTATAAGAGGTGCTCTTGCACCGTTCTTATGCCAGTTCGATTAACAAACTAGGAATAGGAAGTACGTCCTCCCACATGAAATTCCTTGCAGGGTCAATTGTGCACGATTTATATAAACTAGCTAACTGCCTCAGGAATGTATTAAGGTACATTTATGAGACGGTGAGCCGACACCACTGAGATTACTGATTAAGGTTAGCATTGAATAAAACCTTGGTAAAATATCGTTTGAGGTATCGATTACTTTCATTTTCTGCATGATTTAGTGACATCAAAAATTCGGCTACTCCATATTATACCGTCATTTTTTTTTTTTTTAAGGGGGGAAAATCATCGAATGACTGCTCCCGCCTGGGTGAGGCGGAAGGGAGTGTCAGACTCTTACTGACTAAAAACCACCCCGTTCCTTCTCCTGCACGTCGAGCCGGAGCCCCGGTTACCCGTTAGGTTCTCCGCGACTCCGAATCGGCATCGGCCCTATTGGGCCCCATCTGTGGTGGTCTGATGGCTCTTTTTGTGGTGGTCTGTTTCTGGTCGGACGGGGAGCCACCCATGCTCGCCGTCCGCAGGCCCGCGCTTACGGTGGCCGGAGATCGTCTCGCGATCCCCGACGCCCAGTGTGTCCTTCGCGATGGCTGGGCCGTGAGGAGGCAGCGCTTCGCTGCCTCACGCGTCCCGCCTCCTCCTTAGCTAGCATGACTGCTTCGCAAAAGGAGGAGCCGGCATCCCAATCCCTCTCGCTCCGCATCATGGCCTGCACTAGGCCCGGACGCGAGAGGTCGCCATCGCCGATTATACCGTCATAGGTTTATTTATAATATTATAATTTTGATTAAAATAGAACCTTGAATTGGATTTTTTGTGTTTTTATGAATATTTTTCAAAGCCACAAAATATTATTTTAGAATTTCGTTACACCTTGCCATAGATATAATAAAGTTTAATATTACTTTGTACCCTCTATTGGTAAATGAATGAGTATTCGGTCTTTGATCAGGTCTTACACAATACTTCTTCGCCCGCGCATTTTTCGCGTGTAATTTAGAAGGTTTCTCTGGAGAAGATATAGATGTATGATGACGTGTATATCGGAATAAAAATAGTCTGTCGCTTTTTGAGCTTCTAAAACATAGTAGGTAACCCACCTAACATACGTTCTAATGGAAACATAAAAAAACAACAAAGAATTGTCTGTTTTTTGCGAGTTCGATTTGCACTTGGCCGCGCCGGTATTACTTACCTATTTTTAAATTTCTAAACACAAGACAAAGTTGCAAACTCCGTACCATTAATGAGAACTTACCTAACAATTACCTATAGACAAAACACTGTTTTCAACGAAATTTCATATCCTCTGCAGTCGTGGCTTAGACTCAGGCACTCAACCAAGGAGGGCATGGCAAATGTAATATAGTAACAAATTCCATTTAAATTAGAAGGCAAACCGTTTAAGTACTTAACATTGTTAGGGATCAGTTATTATTAACGCTTTAATAGTTAATACCGATAACGGCGATATCTTCAGTAGGTACGTTCGAGAACTGTTTAGAAAATACCTATCGGATATAAATAATAAATGTTTATCTGTTATTGTTTTGATAAAATAAAATACAATACAAAACAATGCACAAATCTATTATCCTTGATACAATTCATTTTCAGTTGTTATCAACTAATTGTTTTCATGTTTTTATAATGAACATTAAATATAAAACTAGTTAGTTGTAGGCTTTAACCAATGTTATTAATTACTTTTATTTTCGATTGGTTCAGTAATTGTCACACAACTGCCTGAAAACAGTGATTTAGATAAAATGACTGCCTAAAACTTTTCTGGGTTCATGAATGTGCCATCCTGTACCTATTTTTCACCTTAGTGCGGCAATAGCTCGGGATGAAATTATAATTTAAAATGTTAAGCACCACTGTATCACTCTCAGTGACTTTGTTTTTTACCCAGGACTTAAGAATACGTACTGACGTCGTTAAGTTCTCTTTTTTATCACATTGACGTGTTGAGAGATATTCAGAGAAACATGCCATTTTAATATGTATTTACTTTGACTAAGAACTCTCAATATGCGTAAGCGCTTATTTGCTCGACTAACCGCGAGAGTTACTAACTCCTAAGCAAACATAAATGTCTGATAAACGTTAGTTAATTCAACAGCATTCTTTATTCTGTACACGAACTTGTACTCGCTAATTGGTTCAAAACTGGACACAAGCAATCCTCTTTTATTATTATGAAATGAATAATAAAGTTTATAAGGACAAATAAAGGAAAATAAACATCAAACACAATACAACCAAACCTGATTCAAAGGTGCAAAACCATAATTAAGTCAACCACATTATCAAATGCATTAAAAAAGGATTTACACAAAGATAACAAACAACAAGTAAAGTAGCACTTAGATAAAAGAAACGGAACCTGTTATTTTTTTCCAGACTGACATTTACAAAGATAGTATCGAAACTTTTTTCTTGAATGCACTCCATTTTCACAACCACGGATAATAAAAAATAAATTTGTAACTGAATAAACAAGTCACTTCTCAAAGAGGATATCCTCAACTGAATGATATAAGTTAAAATGATAAAAAAGAAGACCATGCCGTGTTATTAGTCATCACTTTAATTGATGAGTACTCCATACATTCATTAGAACAAGAGGTTACAGAATATAAGAGCAAAAAATTGGCTCAACAATAATGTAGAGTGAATCATTTGGTGTCATTAGAATTCCGAAGAGTTTGGTCACATGGTGCAAAAAACTTATAAAAGACTATAATCTGAAGTTTATATACTTCTTTAAAAAAGGTATATCAGAATGCCTTTCGGTCCTGTTATACCAGTTTTAGGAAAATAAGGCTCAGATGTGGAGACAGTGACACCTGCTCATTTTCAACATTATCTCTTAAAATCTGTAAGTGATGTGAATGATTACAGGTGTTATTTGGGGTATTGGAGGAAGTAAAAAACTTCTTAATCCACGATTATGAAAAATCTACAACATTTGTTCATATAAAAGTAGTCTCTAAAGGTTGGAAATAGGTCTATAATGGAGGAGGAGAGATGGAGAAGAGCAAATAGCTTCAGTTTTAATTTTTTTGTTGACATTCACAAGTGCCATTCTGGTCTAATTGAATAAATGATTTTGATTCTGAGTAAGTGGAGAGTGGTCACCGGTGACCACTTGGGGACTGAACAGTTAAGATTTTTAGTGGATAGAGCTCTGTGATTTTTAGTTCTTAGTAGATGGAGTTTTATGGTTTTTACTTTTTTAGCAACCACTATATCAAGTATTAAAAAAAATTATGTAGTGTTGTTTGTTAAATTTTAGAACCATTGGAAGCAATAAATAATAATTTGGCTCTTCAAAATTCTTTAACCAAACAAATTAAAGAAAATTGCATTTTGGCTTCCCAATTCGACCCAAAATTACCGGCATGCAGCTATGCCTCAACCAAAACTTTAGCGGATTTAGTTGAGGCCAAAATAGGTGAAGGTGATATTAGCGGTGCAGCTAGGATTATTTTCAGCAACGACGTACTGGCCCCATGTTCTCCAGATACGCTTAAAGTTCTGGAGAGCAAACACCCGGCCCCAGTAGATGGTCTCTCTTTTCCGGATCCTCCAGAATAGATATTCATACCCTATCTGTTACAGGTCGACAAGTGGTCATTGCCATAGGCTCCTTCCGGAGCGGTTCTGCCGGAGGCCTCGACGGTTTGACGCCGCAGCATCTCAAAGATCTGACGAGCTCAAGCGCCGGGGAGTCTGGCGTGACGCTGCTGAAGGAGCTTACGGTTTTGATCAATCTTATGCTCTCCGGCAATGTGCACGAATCTGTCATCGACGTTTTGTATGGGGCCAATTTATGTGCCCTTCGCAAAAAGGATGGCGGTATTCGTCCCATTGCTGTGGGAACAACTTATCGTCGCATGGCAGCCAAGATTTGTTGCAAATTTTATAATAATTACCTTTCGGAAAAATTCCAGCCCCTCCAACTCGGGTATGGATCGAGAGGGGGCTGCGAGGCTGCCGTGCATGCGTTGTCGACCTACCTGAATTCCAGGAAAGGTGATATCATCCTGAAGGTTGACATAAAGAATGCCTTTAATTCGGTCAATAGGGATACTATGTTGACAGAAGTTAAAAAAGAAGTACCCCAAATTTTCAGTTTTCTCTGGCAATGTTATAGACATCCTACCAAATTATTATATCAGGACAACCTTTTGGAATCAGCCGTTGGCTGTCAACAAGGCGATCCCCTTGGACCAGTGATTTTTAGTCTGGCTATTAATCCTATTATTCGACAGCTAAATTCCAAATTTAATGTTTGGTACCTCGATGACGGTACTCTGGGAGGCGATGCGGATACAGTATTAAATGATTTCATATTTTTAAAAAATGAATTTCATGCTATTGGCCTTGACCTAAATTTTTCCAAGTGTGAGATATTTTTAGATGACTCTACCGACAGACAGATCTTATCAAAATTTAATACTTTTGCACCTAATATCTCGGTGGTTGATAAATGTTCACTTCGCCTCCTAGGTGCGCCCGTCTTCGAGGACTCTTTTCCAAGTTTTATTGAAGAAAAAATTCAAAATTTTTGTCGTTTCAGAAAAACTATATCACATTAGAATGCATTCGGCTTATACTATTATTCGGTTTTGCTGCTTCGGTCCCAAATTTATGTATTTTTTGCGCTCGACCCAACTCTGGTCTGCACCCCTTCTTTTAGAAAAAATTGACCAAATCATTAGGCGAACCCTGTCCTTAATTTTGAATGTGGCTCTTGATGACCGAGCTTGGACACAAGCTTGGAAAATTCTTTCTCAATCACTGGTTAATTTTGATGTACCATGTTTAGTGGAAGCTGTGAATGCTTGGAAAATCGCTTGCCCAAATATTGACCCCCCCGTCAAATCACATTCCCAGAGACAATGGGACGAGCCGCTCTGCAGAAAAGTGAGCGAAAATCTCTTGAACTCCTCTTGTTCAACTGCAGAGAGAGCTCGCCTTTTGGCTGTGGGTGAGTGGGAGTCGGGGTTATGGCTTCTTGCTTTACCTTCGTCTAACCTAGGTACTTTGTTGGACGACACCACGTTCCGCGCTGCAATTTGTTTAAGGCTTGGAGCTTCATTTTGTTCACCTCATCGTTGTCGTTGTGGTGAAGTTGTCAACAGCCTTGGACACCACGGCTTGTCATGTAGCCGTAGTGCGGGCCGTTTTGCTCGACACGCAAGTATTAATGACATAATTCGTCGAGCTCTTGCCTCCGTTGGCGTGCCAGCTACTTTAGAACCTAATGGCTTGGTACGCGACGATGCCAAGAGACCCGACGGTATGTCATTATTCCCTTGGAAGATGGGTAGGGCTTTAGTATGGGACGACACTTGCGTTGATACTCTGGCGCCATCACATCTTCCAAGCTCAGCGTGTCGAGCCGGTGCTGCCGCTGCTGCTGCCGAGAACCTCAAACGGCTAAAGTATAATAGCCTGATTGGCAATTATGCTTTCGAACCGTTTGGGGTTGAAACTTTAGGGCCGTGGGGCCCAAGTGCACATCTTCTTTACAACGATATTGTAAGGAAGATGGTTGACACTTCAGGTGATCGAAGGGCTGGCTACTACCTTGGGCAAAGGTTAAGCATTGCCATTCAACATGGCAATGCTGCCAGTCTTTTGGGCACCCTACCTCAGGGTAGCGATGAGGAAAATGTTTTCTTTGATGCCTTATGATTTATTTTTATTATTATTATTTTGTTAAGGTGTAAATATTTTAGTTTTAAATTTTTTTTTATATATATTTTAAGTTGTATATATTAATTTTTATCTTGTATTGTATGTATTTAATTGTGTAATAGTTAATATTAAATTGAAAAATAAATAAAAAGAGGAATTAGAAAAAAAAAAAAATATTCTTTAGAACTCCCAGTTTTTTGTTCTTTAGTCCTTTTAAAATTATTGTAACATAGAATACTTAGTACCTAAATATATTTTAATGTTGTGGTATTAATTAGAGGACAAATCTGCAAAATTAATACTGACGTAGGTAACTAAAAGTATGTTGGTTTAGTTATCAATTTACTAACATACATAATTATGTATAAAGTTTATTTATATGAATTCAAAACAAGTTTCCTCGTAATTTAATAAGGAAACAAATCACTTCATAATAATTCATTTACCTTAATATGTTGTAAAATTTTGAATGAAAATTGGATAGAGTATATTAATTAACTAAATAGATTTTATTGCTAAACCCACGGTTAATTTTTTTATACACATGGTAGGATGTTATTTAGTGTCTCATCTCAACAGTCATTTTAAACATAAGTTCCAGTAAATAATGTTGTGGTTTCAATTAACCATTAGTGTTTAACTCGTCGAGTACCGGTTTTGTAGACACAATTACAGAACAATAGGTTGCGGTCACCGGTGACCGCTTGGTATTTGACAGTTTAATAGACAATTAAAAACAGAAATAAATCACTGGTTGACCTATGAATAAGCAACTAATGATGAATAATACTCAAAAGATATAACAGTGTTAGCTGTAGATTAGGTTTTAGTCCACTCTTGCATTGTCTGTTTTCTGTATATGTGGTAGTTTCAATCACAAAATACAGGAACATTCTTAATCTTAAAATGTCTTATTTTGATAATGAATACAAAATGAAGCTCCATTAAATTGACACTGTTGCAAGTGCACCATAAAAAGTATAAGTTATTGGCTTGTGACATTTCTCAGATGCAAAAAAACATATTCAAGGTAGGCTGGTTGAGGCTGAATATGTTGATGCCTTTGCCAATTAAGCAAGAAGTATCAAGAATTAAGCTGATCTTGTAAACTATGGTTAGTGATATATATACTATTTACTGGTATTTGCATATGTACAGATTATCTGTTAAGTTATTCTCTATGCATTGTTGGTGCCCTATACAGTGTTCTATGGTAATATAATGAGTTTTTATTTATAAGAATACTAAGAATAAAATAAGACAAAGTTTCCTATCAGCTTTAACAAATAAAAAAACAAATGTGTAAACTACTTCCTAGTAAATTATATGTAACATTTTATCTATGGATATCAGGTCAACAAAATAAACACTAACATCATAAAATGGGTTAGTGAACACGATTAATTAGTGCTTGTTTGCAAGTAATTAGCGGCGTAGCATTCAGAACTATGTCTATAAACCAAGTAACGGCTGCCAGGTTCAACTGCCTTTAACCCACTAAGGAAACATGACTCACGAAAAGGTCACGAACATACTGACATTTTAGCACAAAGAAAAGTATTTCATAATGAAGCTTTATGATCAACAACAACCCTAAAAGTATTAATTATTAAGTAAATTTTACATACCTGGCCAAATATTCATTTCCATTCTTGTATTTGTTCTGTAAAGGCGATCTGTCTCCTGTAGCACCGTAAACTTTAATGGCTTCATCGGTTTCCTCTTCAAATGCATCGTCGATTGAAAAACGCTTGTCGTTATTACCGAACGGCCTCGTCATGGTTATATATTGTTGTTATCTGCCTGGAGATGTAAAATAAACATCACAGCTAACGTACGGGACAAAACACAGCTGTCAATTTGTCATATCAACATGCGCCATATTGATTTTGATTCCAATACCATAATAAAAAATAAATGATTGGAAACCTGCATACAGTTTTGAAATTAATTTATGAAAATTTTAAAAGCTGCTTATAAGTGCTATTTATTTTTATTTTATATTACGCCATCATTAAACATGCACAAAATACACGACTATTAATTATGTAACGACATCTAAAACATTTTATTTCATTGCAAGAAGTATTGTTGTTTTTGAACGAACAAAAAGTTGTAAGATCAAAGAAAACACACTTTTAACTTATTCTTTTTTGAAAAGTAGTTTAAAAGTTACTTTAAAATTACTGTATATTTAGGCTCTTATCACAAAAAAGTAATTATTACAGATTCAATTTAAATTTTTTGTTGCTTGTAACACTGTAGTAGCGTCTGTCAATGTCAAAATAAACAAACTAATGTCAAAACCACATGGTGTAATCAATGTACAATATTTTGTCATTTTTGCGGCAATAAAATAAGAAATAATAATGGTTATAAAAGATTGGGCTAAAATATCACCCGGGCTATCAAAGCCAGTTTTGTCATGTATCGAAAAACAGGGTTTCAAGACCATGACTCCTATTCAGGCTGCGGTGATACCTTTAATCATGTCCTGTAAAGATGTGGTCGCGGAGGCTGTCACAGGATCTGGTAAAACATTGGCTTTTGTTGTGCCTATGCTGGAAATGTTAATAAAGAAACAAAAGGAATCTCCGCTCAGGAAAGATTTTGTTTATGCTGTTATCATATCTCCAACTAGAGAACTAGCTTCACAGATTTACAAGGTATTAATAAGTATCATTCGTTTAATCGAATTTTGTTTCTTTTTAATTAATCACCTCTAGAAACATGTAATATACTAAAGAAACTGAGCATTGTTTAACACAACATGGATTGTTTACAGTTCATCTGAAATTTCTGTATTTTTTAATTTTTATTTATATTTAGTGCTAATTTTTATTTATACACCATCAACTTAAAGTTTATCTTATTGGGATTACTATTAAAAACATGTGCTAAATCTTAATTTCCTTTCAGGTGATAGAACTATTTCTTCAAGAGCTTGAGTTATCCCACATAACAATGACTCTGCTCCTTGGAGGTCGGCCGGTAGAGGCCGACATAGAGGCCATTCAGAAAGGAGCTCAGATAGCCGTATGCACTCCTGGCAGGCTGGGAGACTTGCTTGCTGAGAGAAAGCAGCTAAATCTTGCTGGTAGGCTGAAAGAGATGGTTAGTTGGAAATTTTAAGTATGTAATTATTTTTGGGTCTCAATGGGTCATTTTTCAGTATTTTTCTTCTTGATGTATACTCCTGGCAGGGATTAAAGGATATTGTAGCTATCTTAACTCTTGAGGCCTGTTTAATTTGCTTATAATATCAAATAGCTTTGTTCTTCTCACTGTAATCTAGGACACTTGTATCAACTTCTTGTTGTTACCACATTCAGTAATTTAAAAACTTGAAAAATCATGTAAGATTTCTGAGTCTAAGGGAAAAAAGTTTCTATTTGTTAGAAGTGTCCAAAAAGTAAAAACAAAACTTAACCTCTGTTTTATTTACAGGACATCCTAGTCCTTGATGAAGCAGATCGGCTTCTTGACCTAGGTTTCAGCCAAACACTCACGATCTATTCTCCAATACTTACCAAGGCAAAGACGAACAGGTTTATTTTCAGCCACACAGACTAAAGAACTTCAAGATCTAGTCAGAGCAGGACTTAGGAACCCAGTAGTTGTGAGTGTGAAGGAAAAATCCACCATCAGCACACCAATTCTTCTAGAAAATTACTATGTCATAGTTGAACCTGAAGACAAATTCCTCTTCCTCCTCAATTTCATAAGAAACAGGAAAATCGCTAAAGGATTATTCTTCTTACCGACTTGCGCTTGCGTCGATTACTGGGCCGATGTGTTGCCAGTGTTCTTGCCAGATATAAAAATCTTTGCAATCCATGGTAAAATGAAAATGAAGAGAAGTAAGATTTTGGAGAAGTTCCGACAGGCTGAAAACACTATTTTGTTGTGTACAGATCTTTTGGCGAGGTAAGTTGTTCCAATCAAGTCAATAGTTTTCATTGAATTTTCGACTTTTAATTTAAAGCAATGAAGTTGAAATTTGAATAAAAGAATTCGGCCCATTGCATTGGCGTCTGTACTTTTTTATCTACTTGAGTCAAATCGCTAGTAAGGATAAGAATGTAAGTCAAATGAAACTAGTAAAATGACAATACCTGGTTGTGTTAGCAAAAAATGCAGGGACTAACTACTAGTTTTCATTGCCACTAATTTTCATCTGAAATTTATTTTATGTACCATTTACACAAGTCTATTCTTTACAGAGGTCTGGACATCCCAGAAGTAGAGTGGGTTCTCCAATGGGAGCCTCCAACGAACCCTGCGTCCCTAGTACATAGGGTGGGTCGCACGGCGCGGGGCGGTGCCGCTGGGTGCTCCCTGTTACCTCTACTACCCACTGAGGATACATATGTACCCTTCATCAAAACCAATCAGAAGGTGGAACTCAAGGATTGGAGGAAATCTAAAGATGAAATCAAAATTAATCCTAAGCTTAAAGAGAAGGTAAGAAAATGAAAATTACTTATTTTTATACGACACTATGCAGCAAAACTAACATTATTTTTATTATATGATCTCAATGCTTCAGTAGACAGTCTACCTATTTCTGTAATAGCATTTTAGCTATTGAACCCAAATTACTGAATCGTTGGATGGAAACATTGGCAACGCACTTGTAAATTCCTCTGGTGTTGCCGGGATTCATGGGCAGCTTACTAGCAGGTGATCCATCAGTTCGTTCGCCGGCATACAAAAATGGTTTTGACTACTTGGCACTAAAAGCTCCATATAAAATGTTCCAGGTCCTAGCAATGCTTCACGAACAACAAAAGCAAGATAGAGCAGTTTTAGACAAAGGACAGCGCGCCTTCGTATCACATATGCGAGCCTACACTAAACACGATTGTAACCTCCTACTGCAGTTCAAAGAACTTCCTCTAGGCCACATAGCCACCAGCTACGGCCTTCTAAAATTACCCATAATGCCAGAAATTAAACAAGAACATAAAGACCAATTTGTTGGACCTAAAGAAGATATAGATTTTAATAGTATACCTTATAAAGATAAACAGAAGGAAGCTAGTCGATTGCAGAAGTTGGGAGAGTTTAAGAAGACTGGTGTTTGGCCATCGAAGAAGAAAAAGAAAATGGTGAGGGTTTTTGAGTTTGTGAACTGTCAATTGTTAGATTTTTGAGTCCTTGTTATTAGAAATGTTAAAAAATACCTTTATAAAAAAGTTTATCGCATTTACATTTAGTACGTACTTGTGCCAGGACGTAGACCTATGCGAGGCACGAAGTATTTTCTATTATGTGTTTATGCATAGAAAATACAGTGGTTAAGTTGATTGGAAATGTATTTTGTTTTTCGCATTTTAAAAACATTCACATCTTTACTTTTTTATTGACTTCTAATTGAACGAAATTCTATTACGATATTCATAAGTTTCTTATTCTTTCCAGACACAATCAGAACCATGGGAACAAGCGAAATTAAATAAAGAAGAGCGTAAACAGAAGAGGAAAAAGCGAAAAGAGTTGAAAAAGAATGACCCAGAAGGCGGGAAAAAGCGTAAACGTAAAGCGGTAACACAAGAGGAACTGAATGAACTCGCAGCAGATATAGCGCTTATGAAGAAGCTGAAAAAGCGGAAAATTACTGAAGAACAGTTTGACCAACAATTTGAAGTGTAAATACATATTTTAAGTTACAGTTATTATGACTTTTATTTTGCCATACATACTGGGAAGCTTAGTGACCAAAGACATTGTCAGCTTGTGATCAGTCTCATAGTACTTTAATACTTACCGCCGTACTCAGTGATTTAATGGTTACTTAATCCAGTCCTTAAGGAGGCCATACACGCTAGGTTTCGCATGCACAGTTATAACCATGCATAACGTAGCGTGTATAGCCTCCTTTAGCAATTGTTTTCGGAACAAAATCGTTACTAATAATAATTTAAATAGGAATAGTTTAAGTAATCATTAAATGTCTCTAAGTATCGTTAGTCACGATTTGAGTGAAGTGGTGTTTTCTAGTGAGTGTCGAGAGTCAAAAATCAGGATTTCCAAATAATACGACCAATGAAAATAGTAAAATAAATATATATTTCTGTTCAACTTTCGTAGCAACATTTATGATCTGAGTATTACTTATCAAAACACAACAAGGCACTTAACACCTATATTTATTTATTTTATAAAATATTGACAATTTCATGTAAAATGTTATACAATTTTTATATTAGCTCAAGGCATTTGGCACTTTAACAATAGCACCGTAAGGCATACATAGTAAAATCTTAGATTGTATAAAAATGGATAAGAATGACATTATTTATATTTTAAAAATTGAGCTTACATTTTACATTAAGAAATGATGTATATAGATAAGTTTTTATATGAAAAATGTATATTTGCTATGCAATTATTGTCAAATATTTAATACAAGATCGATGAACAGCGAGAGATGTTATGCAGTCACTTGGTAGTGTTATATGCTAAAAAGGCTTTAAAAATATTGCAGAGCCTCACCTCAAACTGTTATCGAATTAACAATACATTGTAACCGTTCATAATACTTATTTACTTACATTCATATAAAAATCTTGTCTGTGATTGGCTGTAACTAGACATAATTATACGTATTTTTATTGAAAAATTACTTGAAAATATCTAGTTTCCAGCTTCAAAATCACACAATACAAGATAATACAGTAATTAGCACCGAATAAATTTAAAAATTCTACATACGTTTTCTTAGATGCATTAAATAAAAATTGTTACTAAATTTCAGTATGCCTATCCAGTCTTTATACATTCTAAGACAAACGTATTAGACAAACATTGTGCGTTTATATTTTACTATTTTCAGTTTTCAGCTGTCACGTTTTCTAATCAAAAAAGGAGTAGATAATATTTACATTTAAAGGTGAATATTGCGATCGGATTTCGGGCTCATTTGCTCCAGATATTAGAGAAAACAACCAATAATATATCTAGTTTCCAGACCTATAAACATTTTAATATCGTTCTGCTTTTTCTACCCTTTTCTTCTTCAGGGATACTTTCGAGACATTGTCGTATTATGAACCTTCTTTCTCCCACTTCTAAGCAAATGAGTCCAAACCAAAATTACACATGAAAATACATTATTAATAAAGGAAGCGTCTAAAGCGGTGGTAAGAGAAAAACACAATTACAAATTATTTAACGTCAAAATATAAACAGTCGACATCCTACATTAGGGAACGTCCAGTGAATCGAGACTGTCAAGGCCTCAGAATTTCAAACCTTGGAGCGTATAATATAAGGACTAAAATGGTAAGAGCTAAAATAATTTCGTAATGAATGCTCTACCAGTGAGAACTCGAAAGTTGTAACAATTATTCTAGTAATAAAACTCTTTAGTTTGTCTCTTCACGAAATAAATTCAATGAACAGTTCGCCTCCTTGTTGATTACAAAATTTACACTAAGTACATTAAAATAGCGCGTATTTTTACATAAAAGGTTAAAAAAATGCTAAGAAAAAAACTCGATTATGAAAAAACAAAAATACAAAAGCGTCACGTACAAATTGGAGAAGTGTCGGCGAAGGAACAGATTTCGTACCATAACTTCGACGATAGCTCTAAAATATTTACACATTTCGAAACATTTCTAAAAATACGAATAGACTACGACACAAATTGTGACATAAACGTCAGACATGTCAGACATCGTGTCACAATAAATTTTCCAATTAGACACTGGTGTTCATACAGAGACATTCGATTAATACACTGAGGGCCAAGCACGAATAACTATCGCATTCGTATCGTAACAGTATCGAGCGAGTTAAGCGTTCTGATTGGTTGGTTCACTTGTGCCGGCCAATCAGAGCGCCGAACTATGATTGCAAAGTATAGTGTCGTAGTTTACTTGTACCTTAAAGGTACGGTACAAAACCATCTCCATCGTGTTACACAAATATTCATTTAGGTCAAATACAAGCATATTTCATACAAATTCATACATTGCTTTGTCATGATACTAAAACGAACATCTAAGTTACGCCATCATAAATTACATAAGAAAAATAATCGTCGTAATAATACTATTTAAAATTTAAACTATAATACTAACTGTCAAGGTGACAGCGCGACTTACTGTCAATTGTCAAATTTCATAACTGACATGACTAGCTGCCAAGGACCATATAAAATGTTCCAATGATATGAAATTAATACTTTATATTGTGTTAATTGAAAAAATCGCGTCGCTTAATTGACGATCGTATTAAATACAAGTTTATTTTGTGAGGAAAGAAATACTAATTCGAATCACGCGCTGGTGTGTTAAAATCCAAGATGGCGTCCCGTTTTGGCGCCGAAATTATGAAAAATCTTACAAATCAAATGATAGGTGTATTAAAACAGCAAACTTATTAACTAGAATAGAATAATAGTAGAAAATAATTATTAATAATGCGTTGAGCCAGCAATTTGTTTAGAAGCGTTGCGCCTTAAGTTAGGTATTTGAAAATATTAAAGATATACAAAAGCACCAAGTTACTGGACTCTTAAGCCTACCTTATAAAATCGAAATTAGACTTTTGAAATCATGTACAAACCGGACTTCTGACCTAACTTCTTGCTAATACGGTCGATTTTTCGTTGTATAACATAAATTCAATTAAAATTTCAACATTTTCTTCTTAACATTGGTTGTAAGTGATTTCAAAAACCCAATATTAATTTAAAGCCTTATCCACACGGGTTTTCATATTATTGACAGTTCATAAAATAGTTAAATATACGATAGCTTTATGAGAAACGTGTGAACTAGGGTTAGTTTCATGTTTAGTGAATATGTAAACAAATTCTTGGATGCAATGAACTTTGAAAGATAAATCCAGAAAATATTTAAAGATAATACAGAGATACCCTTAGTTTTTGATGTTAACACTGATTTACTTTTCCAAAACTTTAAAAGTCGGTCAACATTGATGTCAAAATGGCGACTCCCAAATATAATGTATCTACGGAGCCGCGGAAGGCCTAACGAGTTGCTGGGGCTCCGGCGAGAAAAGCAGGAGTGGGAACGGGGTGATTTTTTAGTCAGTAAGAGTCTGAGTCTCCCTTTCGCCTAACACAAGGCGGGAGGTGTCATTGAATGAATTACTCCCTCAAAAAAAATAATGTATTTGTTTACATATTCAAAAAACATGTAAAAAATAAATAGAATTAGCTTATTACTACCAGCGACGCTCGTGCCTATTAAAAACTATAAAATTGATTTGTTCCTACTATAATATTTTAAAACAGTTATATACCATTTATTTATAAAGATACTTTAAATATTTAAGTGATGAAATCCATTCTAAAACATGCTTTAAGATAGCCAGACAAAAGTTAATTTTAGAACAAGGATGTGAAAGGAAGTTACTAGTAGACATACTTGGTCCTAAAATACGAACTAAGTGAAATATGAGTTAATCAATTATTGCTTCAGCTAATAGACTAAGTCTATATAAACTCATTACCCTCCTTTGCATTACAGTCGGGTAAAAGAAAAGGCTATCATACTACAAGTCGAGAGCTCGCAAAAATATACACCACCGGTTCAATAGCATATAAAAATGACTTGTGACGTTATTACATATAAATGAGTTAAGGCACATAATTTTAATCCGCGTTTTATCACTTCACTATACTTACTATTTACAAAATTATTTATTTATTTATGAATAAATAGTTTTGAAGCGCACTGGCGAATTGAAACACTAGTCTTCTCAGGTCTTATAAAGAATAACAACCTTTCCATCGTGATCTCTTTTAAGACGCCTCAAATATCAGACAAAATTCAACCTTAAATACTGGTATACCATTTCAGCACGCCAGTGTACTTCTAATATTAAATAATGAAACCTCAAAACATTTTTCGTATACTCTTAGCTAAGCTCCTAATAATAATATAGTTATTGTCAATTTAAAAAATGTAGTGACTTTTCATTATTTCATTTCAAACGTCGATATAAATTCTAAACTGTCTAACTACTCAGAAAACAGACAATAATCTGTGGTAACAGATTAAAAATTCATATCGACTGTTCTAAACATTGTGTTTTTAATCTAGCAGTTTTTGTGAAACAAGAAAAAAGATAGAAAAGGTATAAAAAGATCACATTACAGTTGTCATAATCGATCATAAAATTGATTACTACTGCATTCTAAAATAGACTGTAACATATTGTTAGAATGTCATATAAAATTCCCTTTATTTATTAACAGCATTTAGGGTCAAGGTCGCTTGCAACTGGCCAATCTGAAAGTCGGCCTATGTTCAGTAGTAGACGTGTTGTGGCTGATAAGATGACGACGATGTTCACATTTTCTTCTAAATTTCCCTTTGATATGATGATAGTCACTTTTTGGCTTAAAATTTCCCTTGCTTTATGGTAAAATACGTAGTTCTTCGGTCTACCAGATTAAAGAACACAAGTTAAGTAAGGATGGGTGTGCGTTCAGACCTCGTCAGGTGCCATGGCGTCGTCCTCGTGGTTGTGTGTCTCCGTGGCGGCGGCCGGGGGCTGCGGCGAGGGCGCGGCGGCCGGGGGCGGCGCCGCCTTCACTGTCGCCTCTAGGGCTCGGATCCTGTTCTCTTGCTTTACAATCACGGATTTCAGCTTACGAATCTCGTCGACGAGATCTGATAGTTGTTTCTCCTGTTGTGTAATCAAGAATGTGTTAGACTCACAGATTTATTACTAAAACTATGATACGAGTTACATATTTTTGTAGATCTTTGATAGTTAAGGTGCTAATAAAAAAAGGGCATGATGTTTTTGTAGTTTTTAGAATGACAATATTGACATTCAATCAGTTAATACATACATTCTGAATGTATAATTTTAAAGTTTTTGTTACAGACTTGTAATAACGCCCGACAATAAGCGTATAACTTGCCTCGTTGGCCGAGTAGTCGCAAGTGCGACTGCCGGGCAAGGGGTCTCGGGTTCGATTCCCGGGTCGGGCAAAGTATTACTGGGTTTTTTAAAATTCTCAGTAGTAGCACGGAGTCTGGAAATGTGCCCGGTATATGGCAATAGGCTCACCCCCTATTACATGGGACTCATAACAACTAGTGAAAAGTGGGTGTTACATTGTACTGTGGTAGAATGTGCACCTCTGCCTACCCCTTCGGGGATAAAAGGCGTGATGTTATGTATGTAATAAGCGTATAAAACTTCAAATTCAAATAAATTATAATAGCATGTTTACAAAGTACTTAAAATGACCTAAATAACGTAAACAAAGAACATACCACAGCAGCGTTAATAGCAGGCGGTGGCGTAGCAGACGCGGGAGTACCAGCGTGAGAGTCGTCCCTCTTAGTAGCGGGAGTGGGGGAGCGGTCCTTGTCCTTGTCCCTCTCCTTGGCGCCGGCGAGGGCGTTGGCCTTCTTGGTGACGGTGAGCTGGGGGGCGGAGCGCCCGGCCACGTAGCCTCCCTGTACAACCAACGCACGCTCCTGGAGTGGGGTCGGGGAGCCCTACCTCGTAACATCTGTCCTCGACTGTACTATTGGCTGGCTCGGTACCGGTGGTGGTCCGTTGTGTGTCGTTCTTATATTTAAGGGGAGCTTTATGTGTTGTAAAACTTAAGGTTTAAGGGACTTCAAGGTAAAAAATGTCATAAAATATTTGTGTTTCATCAAGTCACTTGAAATTAATGTCTAATTACTGGTTTTATAATAAAATATGTCTTTTATACTACAATCTGTAGCAACAAATATTATAGGGCCCCTGATGAAGTCCACATGCAACACCAGTTACCAAACTGCGTTGCTACTATGAACCTTCAAAATACTTTATATGTGTAAGATGCCATAAAATAGATGGAAACATTTGAATGACATCAATATTTTGCATATTTTAGATAAATAATTTTTTGAAACGTAAATTATTTTTAGCAGCTAATTAGATTTTTAGTTAAAGAAAATTATTGTCGATAAGCTCAATATAACAAGCCCCATTTAGTTTTATCGGTAACATAACATTAAACTGTAATATTGTATTATGACCCTCATTGGTCTTGTTAGGATAAGCTTTATGGTTTTTCATGGTCTTTAATAAATGGCAAAGCAAATAATTACCCCATGATTGCTAATTAGTATTTTGAAGGAATTTTAAAAGACAAATGTGCCAGCTCTTACTGATTTTGTAGATAGCTTAATGTAACACAAATAAATTGTTATTTCAGTGTTGTGTGTGTCCGTGGGATTTTGGGATTTTGGATTAAATCTTTACATCTTTATATTACTAATACCTTGGCAATTTGTCAGTCAGTCAGTACACTAGATTATTTCTTAGCGGCAAATCTATAACTGTAGATTTCTTTACTTAAGACAGAATTTTGATACATTTTACATGGGACTAATGTCCAGTGAATAAAATCTAACAACTAAATATGATTGAAACTGCGTAAGACAATTCATACTAAACTACTGCCTATAAAGCCAAGGATACATTAAGTGACAAATATCGCAAGACATGTCTTGGCGACATGTCGAGCGAAGTTGGCCGATGTCGCCCGACTTAAACGGTGACAACGCGTAACTTATGTCCACAGTGACGTTGATGTTCCCAGACATGTCGACCAAAGTTCGTACTTTTCTGTGTATTGATTTTCTTTTATTATTACAAGGCGTTGTTTTAAAACCGCCTCATTTTCTAGGAGGCAACTCGGCTATAGATTCTGAGTCCGAATCAATAAAAAAAATTGTAGGTAAATATTTTATATCTTTCTGTAAATTACGGAAATCTGTAAGTGCGAATTACACGCCTCCGGCTTGTAACTAGCTTTATAACACGGCTTAACACAGATAACCTCAAACACGTAATTGATATTATTCCTAATTCCATAAAACTCCAATAAGAAACATTGCTGTCGCTTATTCTGTAATAATGTCGAACTTAAACGATTTATTATAGCCGTATTTTTAACTATTGGCCCGAGTTTTTCTCTTACATTGAACATTTATGACTTCTGTGACATGCCCCCGAGAAATGTCACGGTTTCAAAACTACACCTTGTATAAAATGTGTAGTTATAATTAGCATAAAGATACATTTGTATAGCTAGGAAGAGCGAGGTTTATCCCAACACAAGTAACCTCGGATTACTTTTTGGGAAGCCCCAGCAACTTTTTTGGTTCAATAAACACATTTTATTTATTTATTTAAGTCCGGCAACGTCGCGCTACTTCTCCCGACGTCGCTGGCGGCACGTGTCGTAATACTTCTGTCCCCTAGTGTATTCTTCGCTTTAATACCAAGAAAACATAGGTGCTTACTTCAAAAACAGAAACGAAAAACAAAAATATAAAAATCGAAAGTCAACTAACAAACAACACGTAATAAGGTTAGTAAGAACAACAAAAAGTCACTCGAATTATATAGTCGTAGTTAAGAAGACACAACACACAACAGACAGTAGAACGCATTGTAATATAGTTAGAGCAAGCCAACAGTACATTCAGGACGACAGTGGTGTCGGTAGGGACCGTGCTTTTAGTAATACTTACACATATAGTTCAACACACAGACAATGGTTGATAACAGAATAAATGTAGTCTTAAAGGTGTTAATACTTTGCTCAGTCTCGTGTATCAAACCCAAGACCGATTAGTTTAAGTCGTATTCAAGATCCATTTGTTTAAAAAGATGAGTAAATTATTATGTTTTCGGCTTACTCACGTAACTATTTGACGAGAAACTCGACTGGTTTCAAGCCATGCTAGATCCATTAGCTGAGCTGCTACACTGTAGTAGCGCGACAGTTGCCCCGTCGCGCGTCACGGAATGCTGCTCATGAATATGAGCCTCTGTCATGGCTCGAAACTAGTCGAGTTCCTCGTCAAACAGTTACGTCAGTAAGCCGAAAACATAATAATTAATTTAGTACGTCTCACAAACTTAATTTAAAAGATGAATATCCTAGAATAATGCTTCGAAGAAGTAACAAGGTTTTATTTCACAAAGCTTGATTAGACGTTACCCAAATTAATTGAAATGACGAATGACCCAAAGGAGATTTGAACCGCGAAATTAAAATATAATAAGGCCACGGATTCGAGTCCCATTTATGTTATATTTTCTTTCGAAATGTATTAATAATTTTACAGTAGACATGTAACCCAGTTAATATCAGAATCTGCAAAGATTATATGTATGAAAGTCTTATAGTATTGTAAATTGCAAAGTTATTATGAAAAGCTTACTTACCTGCGAAGACCACTATTGATAAACACCACAAATCTCATATTCCACACAATCTCACACAAGGCATGCCTATTTATATGGTGACGACAAGAGAACATGTGCTCAATTGAGAGCAGGTTTTCGCCTGTTCTTGTAATCCCTTTTCATGACTTCGTTCTTCTAGTTTGAGTTCGAAGTTCGAAAATAATCTAGCTTCGAAAGTCTTTATATCACATTTGGTGATACGACAGACATTCTTCTTGTTTGGAATATAAGACACGAAGTTTGGAATATAATATAGGTACTATTGAAACCTTCGTTACCGATAAATTTAACTCTATGCTCAAATTAACCCTCTGCAACTGACGTGGTTAAATTGTTACAATTCAACTGAGGTGTATATTATACCAGACACCATTTCAACAGCAAATATTTTTGTAGAATTAAAGTATAGCGAGCACTATACAGTATACAGTAAGGTACTCGCAGCAGTGATGCTCGTATTTGAAAAATGACTGTATAACACGTGATTTTGTATTTCGCGGTGTCTGTGGGACTACAAGTCAGCTGCAGACGGATAATTCTGTACTTTATTATTGTATCTATACATGTCTGATTTCAAGCTTTTACTTGAACGAATTAACTCGTCGAGTACCGGTTTTGTAGACACAATTATAGAACAATAGGTTGCGGTCACCGGTGACCGCTTGGTGTTTGACAGTTTAAACCGGCTATTTAACGAACTTTTTGTTGAAAAATGAACTCTACCCCCCTAACTACACAGTCGTATTTCGTCATACAGTGCCACCTATATGGTACCTTCAGCGACATGGTGCATGGCTCCGCATCCTCCCCGGCGAGCCACTCGTCGGCGGTGAGACTGGCCTCGTCACTCAGGGTGTCCGGGTACAGGTCCTCTTGGAACAACTCCGACTTACGGGGCACGGTCATTGATACCACCTGCAGAAAGATATGAAATTAATGATGTTAATGTTTGTAAACAGGTAACAAAACAGCACTTCTACACGTTCATCAATGCTAATATCTATGATTGGCAAGACTGTACGTCTGTTCAAGAAGAACTGCTGGACTGTTGTGGCTATATAAAGTACTAGCGACCCGGCCCGGCTTCGCACGGGTGCACAATATGTATATATTAGACATATAAACCTTCCTTAAAAATCACTCTATCTATTAAAAAAATCCGCATCAAAATCCGTTGCGTAGTTTTAAAAATTTAAGCATACATAGGGACAGACAGACGGCGGATAGCGACTTTGTTTCATACTATGTAGTGATTATTGGAGGTCCATAGTCCATAAGATGTTTAAAAGAAAAATCATAGTTCATCTCACAGAACATATAAAGGAGGATAGAACGGCCTTGTGGGCGGTACACGCGTGCCGCAGTTATGAGCAAATACTCCAAATCTACCAAAATGTCAAAAACCGGCCATCAAACGCAATGTTGTTGTGACAGCGTACGAAACTCCGCAAATAATATTAAATTATGCCGTCTTGGACTATTGTAATGTGTCGGAAAAGAAGACAGGTGTGCAATGTAGCACGAGAAGGGATTTCTTTCCACCAGTGACTCCAAAAACATTAATATACTTGTGATATTTGTAATTATAACATTAATATTATGACGTTTCTAGACAAAAACGACATTATCGCAAGCAGTATACATTGCTTACAATATATGCGTACCGTTTTGCACTACATAAACGATCGCGCAATGTATTACGTTCACAACGAGAGTCCCGAGTATCAAATCAAAACGTCATTTCCTCGAATCGATATAGAGAAGTGTCAATTTGTAAACAATGTCGCTATTTACTATGATACAAAGGATTATTAACAAATTATACACATTATAACTAAAATAATTTTATTTATTACGACTAATTATGAAATAGGTTTTAAGTGAGGCATTTTATTCGTATTTCAGTTTTATATAATTTTTTATGTGTTCGTTATGTTTTGTTCAGTAAGTAGACTGATTTTATGATTTAGGAAATTTTGTTTTACATTTCTACCTTGATATCATCTAAGCGACATCTAAATCATTTTTCGTAAGATGGATACTCTTTCATACATGCTTAGGCCCAAATTGTAAATAGGGGTTTCGGGTTCGATTCCCGGGTCAGGCAAAGTATTACTGGGTTTTTAAAAATCTCAGTAGTAGCACGGAGTCTGGAAATGTGCCCGGTATATGGCAATAGGCTCACCCCCTATTACATGGGACTCATAACATAAATAGTGAAAAGTGGGTGTTACTTCTGTGTGCACCTCTGCCTACCCCTTAGGGGATAAAAGGCGTGATGTTATGTTATGTTGAAACTATGAGATATTCTTAAAAGCCAGCCGAAATTTTAGTCAATAATTTAAAATAGTTGCTGAGGTTTTCTATTCGAGAACAAAGCTATGACAACAAATAAGATGACATTATATCCTGGGAGCGATTGTATTGTACCTTTTATAAGAATAACTATTTACACCTGATGACTTTTCTAGTTTTCAGAGCTTTTAGAGCTGACTTAATTTACGTGAGCTAAAATATTGTGTTGGCCTGGAGGTTGCGGCGCTGTTTCATACAACTTATATGTACTTTCTAAGTTAATTTGCACACCACTCACATTCAGTAAAGGAAATTATGTAACCGAAACTATATAATAATTCCTATTTATATTAACTATTATAGAAATACGAACGACGATTATCGGTTGTCATCATACGAATGTCATGATGATGTCTAACAGAGGCAATAACAGAGTTTTGAGCACAGATTACATATATCATGATATGGTTACGTTATGATAATTCTCAATATTTCATTATTTTATGATTTTTCATTCCTTAGGGAGAAATTACGCTATTTTTTATATATTTTGAATTAAGTAAAAATCTATTATTTTGGACCCCATGACTTCCCAGACTCCTTTTATTTTTATAAAACTTATAGTTGAAAACAAAACAAAATCGAAATAATACCTTTTCGGTTTTTTATACTTTTTTGATTACTACCAATCAACAATTTACTTATAATTATATTCCATGTCAAATTATTTTAATGTTAATAATGTAATTGATTTTAAAAATCAGTTATGTATTTTTCTATGTATAGTTATTTACATTAACGTAAATACATGTACACAATATGCCTTATACAAATCCGCATAGTCCGCAATACATGTAAATTAAGAAGCTAGATGCCATTAATTTTATCGATATCAATAATCGATCTTTCGCTCCCCCTACCATATATGAGTTTTTTACGCCTGTATTAGTGTATGTCAAACGAAGTGATTGCGTCAGTGTGACGACCAATAACAAATCTTTTAACCTAGTGCGTGTTGTTTATTTGTGTGCATTTTCCGCGTAGGTATTGGTCTCTTGCTTGTAGTAAAGTTAAAGAGTGGAGGACAAACGGCGACGCGTGTTCTAATACAAATCAGGAACTATTTCCTTTCTAGCCTTCTTTATATGTTCTGTGGTTCATCTGTTTGTTAATCGTGTTAATACACTGATATGTACTGGACTCGTCTGTATCTAAATGGTGGTGTGTTTCATAAATAAATAATATAATATCACTCCAATATACGCCGGAAAATGAAAAATAATGGTCTTTCCAATGTACCTGACAGAGTCCCGAGTTGTTAAGCCTGTAGAACTTGGCGATCTCACACGTCGCCACGTCGCATCCTCGCTTCGGCATCATGCCGATACCTGGGGAACAATACAGACACATGTGTCATATTTAACTCGTCGAGTACCGGTTTAGCAGACACAATTATAGAACAATAGGTTGCGGTCACCGGTGACCGCTTGGTATTTGACAGTTTAATTAAATGTAATCACCTTTTATCGTTGATAACGCTGTATATATACAGGCTAAAGAAAAAACAGATACTAACAATGATATGGAAACATTAAATTTTTTTTATTTCCGTAATCAAATGTACAAGTCTCACCTCTTTGCGGGTCTGGAGTCTGGAAGGTGTTGATGTAGTGGACGAATGGCGGCTCTGGCGTCACCTGAAAGAGAAATATCATTATGTTACTCGGTTACTCCTTAAGTTTCTTAAGCGCAACACACTTTATCTTTTTTATACATTCACAAATAGATATGCTATAGTAAAAAAGTTTGTCAGTAGATTTTTGATGCGACTGATGAGGGGCAAACCTGTTGAATTCATTGAAATTCCTATATGGAGGCAATTGGATATGGTCCCATAGGTTATGTCAAAGTGATTTTAGCATATTATATTGGTTGTTTTCCAGTTTGTGTAAGTTACTATCACAGTTTAAATAATCAGTATACTACTAATACTACAGATAGAAAAGAAAAAATAAATATTTCGTACTGACCTCGAAGTACCGTATAACCGAGTCCCCCTTCCCGCAGAGGTAGATGAGGTTGGTGTCGGGGTCGTAGAGCGGGAACATGACTCCGTTGGAGGTGTCGATCTCCACCGTGACGATGGGCTCGCCCAGCGCGTCCGGCGTGCGCAGCGAGTACTGGCGCTCGGACATTCGGCTGAACCTGGAACGTAACATATAGCGTGTTGTATTTGAAAACTTCTAAGTAAGTTTTCTTAGGTTTAAGGCATATATTGTTTAATATGGGGGACGCTAAAGTTCAGCAATGGACGTCCTGTGGCTGGTATGATGGTTATTTATAGAATAACGGTTGATGTCTTAGACATATTGAAGTCTAAGACATTTGGTGATATAATGTCAACGCATAACCCATGCTTTGTATTATGACGTGATAGTGATAAGATTAAACTGTCAAACACCAAGCGGTCACCGGTGACCGCAACCTATTGTTCTATAATTGTGTCTATTATGACGGTACTCGACGAGTTAAGTACTAAAATTGCGAATCGCCGCGAGAAAAGCAACAGCATTTCATAATAATAACCTAACTACGATCCCCAAGCCGTCAACGTGCGGATTATGGCAGACCCTCAAGAGAGAAACGTTTATCCAATGTTAGAATGTTGATTTATGACAATGTTATAATAAGGAGTGGAATTCTTTACCAAAGACTGTATTTCCTGAAGGGTATAACCTGGTTGTCTTCAAGGCCCGAGTGAATAGGTTGCTATAGGTCGACGTGCTCCATCGTAGACCACATCATCGATTACCACCAGACGAGATAGTGGTCAAACGTCAGTCCTATCTAATATAAAAAAACTGTCCAAAGAATACATACCCAGTAGTGAATACGAGTCCATGTTTGAGGAAGATGGCGCGCGATGCCTTGCTGCCCTCGTGAGCTATCGCCTCCGACTCCACCTCGCCTTTACGGGGGTCGATTATCCTGAAGCAGAAACACAATACGTTTTATAGTAGAATAGTTTAAGTGGGGAAAATCATCGAATGACTGCGCCCGCCTGGGTGAGGCGGAAGGGAGTGTCAGACTCTTACTGACTAAAACCCACCCCGTTCCTACTCCTGCACGTCGAGCCCTGGTAACCCGTTGGGTTCTCCGCGACAGAATAGTTTCGTATGTAACGTCAAGTTTCATGTCCTTAGACCATTTTTTGTTGAATATAACTTCTGCATTAATAATGAGGGTACCTGATCTTCTTGTCGCGGCAGGTGGTGAGCAGTTTGGATCCGGTCCAGTTCCAGCAGGCGGAGTAGATGAGGTCTGGGTGACAGTCCAGCGTCAGTAGCACCTCGCCCGTGCCCACGTTCCATATCGCTATCTGGAAACGGTACATGTCAGAAGTAAGAGTAAGAGAAAAAACAAATTGTTCTTTTTTCTAATATTTTCCTTTTCTTGGTCTTTTTCAAACTAGTAGAGTGTACTGATCGACACTGAATCTAAAGTTATGTATTCATTTTTGAGGAACACAAAAAAGGGCCAAACGGCCGTGCCCCTTTTTCGACTTAGCTTCACGACTGTGCTTCTAGTTTTCATTTTCTTCCCAAAATTTCACTTCTGTAATCAAATTTGATGTTCCATTTTGTGTTTGATTAGAAGCACGTTAGTCTCCTCACCTGGTTGTCGGAGCCCGCAGTGAGCAGTACGTTCTGCGCCGTGGGATGCCACAGCACGAGCCCGACGCGGCGCTGGTGGAACACGAGGTCCACGACGGGCTCCGTCAGCGTGCGCGACAGCCCGCCGTCCGGGATCTGCCACACCTACGCACGGAATTTTTATACGATAAAAGGACAAACGAGCAAATGTATGTAGTAACTGATGGTAAGAAAGATGGTAAGAGTGCGCCGCCTAAGGACATCCACGATACTAGGACTTACTAGATCTCTGGAAGGGGCAGATTGGGGTAACTAACATTAAAAATTTTCAGCAAACGAGTATATGCATACATAACATAACATCACGCCTTTTATCCCCGAAGGGGTAGGCAGAGGTGCACACAGAAGTAACACCCACTTTTCATTATTTATGTTATGAGTCCCATGTAATAGGGGGTGAGCCTATTGCCATATACCGGGCACATTTCCAGACTCCGTGCTACCACTGAGATTTTTTTTAAAACCTAGTAATACTTTGCCAGCCATTTAGGGATCAATGATTTGGGATTAGCGATTAGTGGGGAGGGGGATTGTGCCTCCGAAAACTTCATTCACATAACGGAACATAACACAAGCTTTGTTTCACACTTCTTTATTATCTCGTTACCTTAACAACGCAATCTTCAGACCCGCTGGCGATGACATTGTCGTTGTGCGGGCACCACGCAATGTCGAGCACGGGGCCCTTGTGCCCGCCCACTAGTGGGTGGTCCGCCGGTATACGCCCGACCTGGAATATACATATTTATGTTAGAAATTAATAACGTGTAGGTATAGTCCATATACCGTAGTAGGCCGGCTTAGAGTTACTACACCAAATAACCCAGACTGTCTTTAACTTAATATTATTTTGTTAGTTGTTAAATATTATAAATCAATAATTAGATATTAGGTATAGAATATATTTTTTTAAATAAGTTCCATATTTTAACCTCAAAGTATAAAGGACAAGTTCTAAATAGACATGTATGACGTACGTGACGTACGACTAACTAACTGAAACGGAATAGGTTCATGCGGATAGATATTACAATAAAAGACACTATAAAATTTAATTAAGAACCGAAATATCTTGTGCGAAATTCCCAATTTCACTTCAAAACCTAACACAATGTGAAAGTATCAACCATAAAAGAATACACAATTTAATTATCTGTAAAACTTGCGCGCCAATTATTTCTCGTTGTCTCTGAAAATTATGGGCGCGAAAACTTTCACATGCACCTAACGACCTAGTGAAAGTCGGCCATCTTGTTTACGAAAACAGATAATTAAACATTTTTGGCGCCACGACTAAAACATAAATCGCTAATGTGGGTCGCAACAGAGAACACACACGAAACTTAGTAATAGAAATAAATTGTATTAAATTAATATGTGGCTACTGCTTACATGTATTAAATTAATTTATTTTACTGTATTTACTATAATCATGTTATAAATCTATTTTCATTTACGACTACAAATCGTTATGTACATACTTAAGCATGTCGTTTAACTGTAAATCTTAAACGTAATCACACAAGCAAATAGTATTGTATAATAACGAGCATATAAATAATACTGCGCAGGTTGAGTAGTTAGTTTAGTTTGAACGCGCTAATCTTCGAAACTACTAGTTCTAATTTGATTAAGTAGTTTTTGGTATAGGATGGTCCATATATTAAACTATTAGTAATCTAATCACATTAGATTCTAATTCATCACTTCTGGACAAGTTCCTGTCAATGTAATTCGTAGCTTGATGTGTCTATGTTCAATTTAAAATGTGTCAAAAACAGAGGTTGTGAATAGGCCTTTCAGGGTTGTGGCAAATCCACACAGGTTTAAGGCTTAGGTTTATGTATGTGTGTAATCAGTGCTAAATTCATTTTGGCATTCACTCAGGATGAGACCGCAAGTTTCGTATACTGGTCACGGTCATCTGTCAAATATATCATGCCCATATTTTCCTGAATCCACGAGAAATTATGTCCCTACATAAATATTAGTATTAAGACGTCGCCAAATTGCTGGAAACCCAAGTTTTCTGACAACTTTGTATGAACAGGCATCCCTGACGAGGCTGACAACATTATTGGTGACCAAATTAAAGATATAGGTTACAAAAGTTGAAATAATTTAGGTTACCTACTTGTTTCCTAAAGCATGAGTGAAGTCTTCAGTGATAAATGTTACAGTAATGTATAATCATAATCGACACAATCGACTATTTGAATTTAAAAAAAGCTAACTCTATGTTTTAAATTTTCCCGCCAAATTACTTTCCGCAGTGTTGCTATGGCCGCATTTCCATTTCCTTAAATTAGGGATTCACCCATAAACAATATCGTCACAATATTTTTTTATCGCGGAGTGCGTTATCAGAAATATTGCAGATTATGCAGATTGATTGTATTAATTACTTATCGCGCGTAACACCGGGGCGTGAAAACGGATATTATCGTAATTTCCAGTTCCATATAGGTCTTAGTCTTAATTATGAATTCGTATATATTTGTGCATAGCCTAAACTTTTTGTGCTTAAGGATGTTTGTAGTTATTACACATTTTATGAACCGAAAATATTGGAGGTATGTATGAGAAATAATGAAATGTGAGAACCAAATGATAATAAAGTAGGAAAAATAGGTAAGCTCAGAAGAGATCTTCCTCATAACAAAGAGATAAATTAATGAGCTGCTAAAGGTTATGGGAGCCAATTGTGTTACGATACTTAAATGGCTATCCTACACAACTTTATCCGCCTTAGTTAGTCGATCCCCTTAGGACGACGGACTTTTATAGAATCTATTCCAAGTCTCAGTAGAACATAAATCGAACTATACTCGCTCGAATATACAGCCACTCATCCTCAAGTTTCATTTAGGATACCGGATTACATCATACACCGTAACATTTGGTCAAATGTTTGTCAGAATATTTATGCGTTTCGCCGTGTTCCGTGTAGATGGCAGGACGCCAAACGGCCATTATTATTACAGTGCGAATTCCCAAAGTGTTCCGGACTACCACTGTGTCACACATACTGCTCGCTAATGGTACTGAATGACCGTTTGGCACATAAAGCTGATAATTATTCAGAACCATGTCAATTTCTTGTCGTTTTGATGCTCGTTGTGAGGTGACAATTTGAGTGTCAACACTTTGTAAGAAGTTTGCAGTTTGCAATTATGGATTTGGTGTTAATCGAATACCAATTCTTTTACTTTTCCCTTTGCGCATGCAGAGTTGGACAGCATACCAAGAAAACTATTACAGTTCTTTCATATGTAAGGTATAGGCCAACTGAATATCGGTTCACGATTCTCGGATATCTAAAGCGTCCTCCTACTGCAATGGGACCATGAATATCCATTATTTCCTTTGTCCACACTAGAAAGTCGCCCGTTCTATTTTGGCAACCAACAAGGCAAAGATATCCGATCTTATTTCGTCTGGAGTTTAGGTCACAGTCTTTAGAATGTAGTTTCAGGTTACAGCAGTCGCTCCCATAAACGGACAACAATAACAGTTTCTTTCTCAAATGTCGCAGTATTTCGATCCGAAGAATGCGTCCTAATAATAAATCATGGTGCTAAACAATCAAAAAACGGTTGATTTATCTTCATTGGAAGCGTACACAGGTGTGATTGAGTCGTGTCATTGCATTTCTGTTTAAACATGTGGGTTTGTCATACTGACGGCTGACTTATGTTTATCTTTTATCTATGTCTGCTAAAGGGCAGAGGACATCGGGGATGAATCAGCTTATCCCAGTACCTAATTTTTTAATTTATGTAAACGATGTTTGATTGGGACTTAGGAATACAATATTATTCATTTTCTAAATAGAAATTTTGAGTTTTGTCTAAAGCGGAATGGCAGTTTCTGCACCGGTAAGAAGCTCTGCCCTTTCCACATCAGTGTCGTTTTTAGTGGACAAAAACTAGATAAACATAATTACATCATGCTGCGTAGCCAGATAAATAGGACACCTGGACACTATTAGCATCAGATGCGAAGGCAATAAAATATGAAACTAATGCCCACTAATACCTGTGCATCAAAATTTTGCTAGCCGTGTTACAGTCGGAGCATTGCACACGTCGCTACGCTTTTCTCGGCGTGCGTAGGCGGGCCCTCGATTTCCGTCTGCCGAATTATTACCCAATACAAACATTCATAAATAGATTCCCTAAATAATAACAGCTAATTATAGAACGTTTGAACATTGTTTTGTAGATGTATTGAGTACGTGCAACATGTGCTATTCTTTTGATTTATCAAGGGCGTTACAGTTCTGTTCTGTTGTTTTGTTACCATGCTGTTTTATAGCATTTTTTTGGTTACAACTGACATTAATGTTCAGTGTTACAAGTGCTTAATTCGTTTTAGGGATCATGGTTGATTTTAACGTTTCAAGGCATATCCGTCATAAAATCATATGCCTTAACTCGTCGAAGTAGGTATGGTAGGAGACCATTTGTAGACAATTAGTATTATCAGAATATAGAATCCTGGAACCCTTATTTACTTCGGGGCTCAGAAACTGGACTATTGGCTGAGCAATCACGCTAATTGGAGTTATCAAATCAATGGAGTAGGTAGACATTTTTAAAAGAGGTCTCTTTTATCGAGTGACACAATCAGCCCAGAAACTTCTACCGAAAATTCTCTTTTAACTTTTACATTCGGGAAAATCCACTACAAAATTCTTTCATTAATATACTTGTCGGTTTGTCACAATAATTCAGTCGAAACAATCGTCTCACGCTCGTGTATCAATTTCTACCGTAAAGTTGGAGTTGGTTAATCCAAGACCAACATTGGCCATAAACTGGTGTATCAGATAGTCTTACTAATAATAGAATATAGTACAATGTTTGTAATACCTAAATATAGGACCGGATAGTCATAAACAGTTGTTTGATAGCCAAAAATCATTCACATTAGTCATATAATCAATACTTCTTCTATGGGCTGGGGTACGCATTGATTTGTACGTGCGAATACATCTGAATCATCTTTGTCGGCGAATATATTTGTGTCCATTCTGTTGGCATGTATACTGATTAATGCAAGATTGAAAGTTTTGCACGCCAATGTATGTACGTATGCTCTTTTGTCTTGTGAGTGGAATAGAATATGAGCATGGAAACAGTACTATGTGAAACGAGGTATAAATAATACTTGAAATTGGATCACTTAATAACTACTGGAAGTTAGAAATAGATTTAAAACGAAATGATGAATGCTCTAGCAGATTCAAACAGTGTCATGGTTTCATGTAATCAAACTAAACCAAAATTTTGGCACACAACAAAAACATTGAATACGACCAAGTCAAACCCATTTATGAACTGTTTCCGTTACAATTTTACTGCATTCCTATTAGAAGATAATAGTTATCTCATCCGTTCGTACTATCGTTTATTTCCGTCAGCTATCTCTTACAACTACATCATGATTTGCAACGTTAGGTTGAACACCAGCCATTAAAAGACGGAACAGTTAATCAGAAAGCCGTCTGTCATGTCCAGACTTGACCTTGTGAGGAATGACCTAATGCACGGGAATAGCCTAGATTGGGAATGAAGATCATACACATAATATAACTAGGCTCATATCTGCCTAGAAAAGTTAGCAAGATTAGGATGGTAGAGGTCTTCATTATCCAAAGTTGGTATTAGCAAAAATGTCCTGAAGAAAAACGGCGATTTCAACGAAAATGAATGTAATGTTGTAAGTTTTGGTTTTGTTTGTACTTCTTAGAGGAAAGTTTTTAAATTGGTCGCTGAACTGCATTTGGAAGTAATGGTCTGTTACGGAGTCAAAACAATAGTAAATACCATGTTTCAAAAAAGGCTTAAATTTTTTTTGTATTGTGTATAATATCATGTCAAAATGTTATCGTTTTTGCAGTGGTCGGCAACGAGCTGGTGATGATAGGAATCTTGCATGCTTTAAGCAATGAGGTTATAATTACGATACTAGTTTTTGGATAAAACTATTAAAATGTCATAAAGTAAACAACTCCAGTTAGCGTCGTTGTCAATTAATATACAGCAATTAGCTAAAATTTACGACAGTTAACTGGTGGAACGTTTAGTCAGCTGCTTCTAGGAATATTATATTTAGGTCAACGTGTGATAATTAAATAATTCCCAGAATATCTCTATCGGGTTCCAGAATGTATTTTTAGACATTGAAATTTAATACAACGCTTATAATTCGGAATTGGAATATTACTACTAATACGTACCATCTATGTAAGTACAAAAGTGTCGTGATTTACTCAGACTGGCCGATTTCTTTATGAAACATATTCTACTAAATCATGCAGAGTACATTATCGTTCTCTAGCGAATAATCATAAACATGAGTAGCTGCCATAGAACTTAGTTTAAAGTATTTTTGGTCATTCCGGTTTTGTAAATACCCGTAGTAGAAGTAAAGACTTAAACGATCCTTCAATCAGACAGAAGCCTTCTTAAAAGGGCTAACATAAGTACAGTTTCATCATCAAGAACTCCTCAGAGATCAGATACCATGCAATGCAATCCTTGTTAACCAAAAAACGTGAGAACCAGAGAACAGTGTGAGAGACGGCGTCGGATCTATTTTCCGTGCGCGTACGCAATGTGGGGCGCGTTAAATTTACGTGTTTCGTTTATAGACATGTCCAGTGGTTTCTACACGAACTTGACACGTTGGCCTACGGATGTACAGTGTATTAAGGTATCTACATTTGTAGCTTGTCACTGGACCATGTTTGGCTGTACAACCTTCGTCATCATGGAAGATATGGGCCAAAAGTACATTGATAAGCATTGGTCTTCTATAAGCACCGCAAATAGTGTTATTTATTAGGCAAAACTACAACATATTTATGTATCACTTAGAGCGGAGGACCACACTTTTTGCGGCATTTCCTACTGTTTTTGATCCCACCGAAAACACATTGGTTAGAGATATTATTTGTATATCAGGTGTATGTGTAATGCGATCTGCTAAATTGTGTTCTACACCGATTATATAAAATCCACATTTTGAAGGCAAGTATTCTTGTTAAAAGATGATCGTATCGGATATAACGATCCACTTGAACCTGCACAGCCAATCAGTCTCAAAACAGCGTGTTATTGTTTGTAACAGTGGCATTGTTTAGTGTTGTCTAACGTTGCGAGTGGAGGCCGAAGATTGTGTTATCGTCGCGATAACAATGGCCGGTGAAGTTTGGAACCACTACGGCTTTATGTAACGCTATTTATATGCGATAAAGGCCATGGACGAGGAAAGTATAAAGAAATGTTAAGAATTTGGTGAAAAATGCAAAATTAAGCAACAAATCTCATTGTGGAAAGAATAATATAATAGATGGACGCCACAATCTATATCAGATCGGATTTTTTTACTTTATTACAGATAGGTTACCCTTATGTTATTTAATTAAGCCGGTAAACGATCAGGCGAATCATCTGAGTAATGGGCATCGCTCATGGACATCCGGAACACCAGAGGCGTCACAAGTGCGGTACCGTCCTTTTGGAGATTAGGAATTTGATTTCAAACACAACACCGAAACATAACGCAAGCGTTGTATCACATGCATGATGTACTGTGGGCGACATAAGGTTCATACAAATGATTATGATGTGACTTGTGGTGGAGGAAGTCTAGGTTCATCCTCAATAGACCATGATATTGTTTCTTAATAGTCCTTATAAGCTTCGGTGTAGCGAAATTAATGAAAAACTCACATAACACCAACTTTTGGTAGTTACTCTTTAATACGTAATTTGGTACCTATATCGACGAAACTTTTAAAAGGCTGGAACTGATATGAAACCTGTTATTGCAAAAAAGGGGTTCTTCGAAAATACATTTCGAAACCACGATATGGTAACAAGAATGCGGTGCTTCCGATACGAGGAGAAAAAACGACAAAAACGAAATGTCATTAGCCCTTAGCCATGCCATGAGTCATGGGTTATGAAGGACTACAGAAATAACGCGAAATGTGAGTACTGAGATACTGGGAATAACACAAGTTATTTTATTCGTTCATAGTCATTATTTTAATTAGGTACTTAGACCAAAAGAAATATACTTTTAAACGTCAAACAATAATGTCCGAAATTGTTGTTGGTTTATTCAGGGTTCTGAATCAGATATTCTAGTTGGAAAAAGAGCTTATTGGGACATTTTGCACTGGACTGTGCAATTGCAAATTTTCATCGATTGTGACCGTATTTGGGACTAAGGACATGAAGTAACGAAGTGATGAAAACTAGTTATGTTCGAGGGGCTTTCCTTATTTCTTTAAACTTAAACAAAATGCATTCTGGTCGTCGGATAGGTTTTGCATATTTCTTTGAAGTTTACACTTAAAACAACGGCTTCATACTGCCATACTAAACAGCTAAATGATCCATACTGCTTATAAATGGTGTGTGAAATAGAGACGATTATACCGTGTATGTTAATGAACGCATGTAATTATGATAAAGGAATAGTATGCTAATAACATTCATTGCGATAAGTTATCTTAATAATGCGGACGTAAGGATCATTTTCATATTTAAAAAGGAAATGTTTTCGATTTTGGAAAATAGGTTTAAGCTTTAGTTCGCGTGTAAAATCGCTTTCAGAATACTTCAGAAATAAGGCATATAACGTTCTACGTAATGGTGTTTGATCCTGTTTTGCACAAACTACAGATCCAATTTGAATGGAGTTTATTACATCACCATCGTTATAAATACAGATAAAAGCGCGGAACTTTAATAAAATGTCATGTCTACACTATTATACCGATGCAAACAATCTCTGCGATCACCAGTGGTATATAAAAGAAACCAATATTTTCTGTAATTTTTAAGGAAAATGACTAGAGTATGTGTGATAATGAGTGAATTTGATGAAGAGAGCTTCATAACACGTCGATTATAGATGACAAAGCAGCACGGTATGCGTCAGTTAGTAAACATTCACACCGCAAGTTTTTGTCGCTCCATTGTCAAACGTGGACCATTGTTTCTGTCTAAGTGGCTGCACTTACTTGTACATATTATTGTCATAATTATGTACCTACATTTTAATGTCCAATGAACTTTTATTCGTATTTTTATACAGATAAGTAACGGAACAAATCGTGAACACCTTTCGGAGGGTAATATATTGCCAATTTCTAAACGCGTCTTCGTATTTTGTGACCGCAAAAACGGTTAAAGGGGATACTAAAAAAATACTGATGGAGTAGATTTGACGGTCTTTTTGTCAACTAATTTGAACTTGAAACAATAGATCATTATGGTCCTAGGAAAACTGCTGAAAATCATTCAAATCTCCCTAGAAGCCCATCCATTACCCAATACACTTTAAACCTAATCATCACTACATAGTATAAAACAAAGCGCTATCCGACGTCTGTCTGTCCCTATGCTATCTTTAAAACTACGCAACGGATTTTGATGCGGTTTCTTTTAATAGATAAATTGATTCCTAAGGAAGGTTTATATGTATAATACATGCATACTGCACCTGTGCGAAGCCGGGGCGGGTCGCTAGTAACCTATAAAGTTAAGCTATACAAGAAATGTTTAACAAAAACTTATCATTCCCATGCTGTTTTTGCGACGATGTGTACGCGCATTGTTTGCAACCATTGTTTATCCGTATCTGTTGCACAATGAACTCTATCTGTCGCCTCGACTTGGCGCATTGTTCGATTGATAAAAACGTTGTACGAAGAAAGGGAATGTTGAGCTGATATTCAATATGATAAGTGGCTTTGGTAGTATTCCACAGGTAATTAAGACTTACGAAATTGGCCTAGAATTTAAAGACTTTATAAATTCTTTGTCGATTATCGTGGCAAGACTGTATAATTTGACTGGGCTAGTTTAATTAACAAATACAGCAGACTAAGCAGGAGATAGTTCACAAGTATGTGTTCAAGGATAGGTGTACTCTCCGTTTCTTCTTTGTTCATAATTTGGTACTTTTGAAACATCAACAAATACAAAATAAATAATAGTCTGTCAGTCAGTCAGTCAGTCCGTTAGTGAAGCTTGGTGAATCTAGATGCTCATTCCAAAATGTAGATTCGAATGCAGAAGAACGACCAAGAAACTCCATAAGTTTAGTGTGGACACTGCTTATGTGTGCTATTTTATGGGAATGGATGCCCTTTTAAATCTATACTGGTGCATTGTTGTTAACATTAAACGGTTTTCAAAAATAGTCACAAAGGATATTCTACCTCACATTGTTAGTAAAATCTATTTACGTATAAAATAAGAGAATTATGTCATGTTAATTGAGGAAAACACATTAAAACTTAAAAGGGCATAACAATACAAACAGAAACAAGAATATCCTAGTAACCAGGAAAATAAACATCTATATAATGTTATTAGTACATAATAATATTATGTACAGAACCACACAAATAAGTAAACAGTGATAACTATACTAACAACTTGCCACAGTACTCAGATAAATAGCAAAATATGTGACAATTAGAAAAATAGACTTTACTAAAATGTGATTAGGCAGGAATTTGTAGTACTCACTTTAGATTAGTTTCTTACTACATGGCATTGTTCTTTACCTCTGTGGTATTAGTTAAAACTTAAAGATAATATAATACAAGGGCCGTCATTTAATGAAGTTACTATCTATTTTGTTAAAACATATTTATTTTGGACTAATAGGACTAGTCTAGTCATTTTATTTTATATAAATAAATATGGACATGTTCTTTAAGCCATTAGTTATATTTTTAATAATAAAGACAAACCTAAAGAAGATTGCAAAAAAACTTCAAGCATTATTTATAATACATAATAATAATGAACATTAGCAGCTCATGCAAAATTTAATAAAAACTTTTGATAACTTAATTCTTTAGAAGAAATTTAGGTGAATGACCAATGAAGCACCTATAACACAAACCGTAAGAAAATAGTCCACCAAACCGAAAAACACTCATAATATTGTACTTATAAATGAAATGTCAGACACATACATTCACAACACTGACTCATACACTTTCAACGGACTATCTCCGCTAACAGTTAAAAAACGAAACAATCTTTATTACACTGATTATCATATTACCAGCGCAGATACAGTGAATGTATCACAGTAATTATACACTAATTTGTGATCAATTAACATTCATAATTATAATGAAACTGTACAAATTAAATACATATTACATTTTTAGATTTTGGGTTCTAGGGTGAAGGATAAATAAATATTGTGAATATCTTTGCTTAAGTGAAACTGGAGGACGGAGGATGGAATATAAAGGTTGCAGGAAACATGCAGGTTGCTTCAAATTCACTGATCTAGAAGTAATTTGAGGAAGCCAGTAATTTGAGGAAGCCTATGTTCAGCATTGAATGTCTTGTTGCAGTTATAGCAGATATGATGAGGATAAATTGAGATAAAATATGCACATTGAATAACTAGTCTTTGTAGAAACTACAAGATGTTAGAACTCAGAAATCTGTCAACAAGTTTAACTAATATCAATCGTAAATCAACTGTAGTGAGATATGTAGGGTACAACACAGTTGGTTCATATTAATTACTGTGTTGACATCTAACCAATTAGTATAAATTTGGATAAAATTTATTGCCTATTTTCCTTCAAATAAAGTAGGAAATTAAAGCTTTAATGGAAACATAAATTCCAAGTGTTCAGGATACACCCATTGAGTCAGAACTTGATTAGATAATGAATTACATTACTATTCACAAAATACATGCATCAGCCATTGATAACTCAATCTATTACTGATTTCCAGCTAGGATTACCAAAATCACCATAAAAATTTAAGATTTCTGGATAAAATTGTATTGAGTGCAAGGAAACTGAAGCATTTTTTAATAAAATATCAATAAAGTTTTACGTAAAAAAGGTATTTCAATTCGGTTGCCAATTAAATATTTGCGTGTAATTAACATTCCAGATGTAATTTAAATTCACATGACTTGATAGACTCAAGGACTAACGAAATAGATGCGAGGAAAAATTGTTTAACTAACCCAGTTTATATTCAGTGATAATTTTAGGGGTCCTGTTTTATGAGACCACAAACACATAATCCATAAGGATAAAATTCATAGTCAAAATTATATTATATAAAAGACATTTTCTTATCAACAAAATATGTCCAGCATCTATTTGAGACACAAGGAGTTTTTAATGAGAATTCTCATCTTGGACATCTTAATATGTGTGAAGAATAAGTAATTAAATGTGTATAGTAAATTAACTCGTTGAGTACCGTCATTATAGACACAATTATAGAACAATAGGTTGCGGTCACCGGTGACCGCTTGGTGTTTGACAGTTTAAATATAAGGCAGTAGAGTTAGGTACAGGTGGTATGTAGTAAGTTGTTGAATATGTAATCTTATCAGGAAGGAATTACTTCGGATAAAAATAAATAGATTAAGAGATTATCCTTGATCTCATCACACAAATTCCTCAGACTGACATATATAGAAGGACTTAACTGAACTTTAGTATTAAAGAAAATCTATTTGACTTTCCATTGAGTATTTTGGTATGGTAACTTGAGACCACATTATAGTAGATTGATAAATAATAATTAGATGATTTTTATGTTTTTTGCCTGAATAATAGTTTATCTACTAGAGTCTATCTACCAATATAAATAGTCTTAAGTTTATAAGTTCTAATTCATCAAGAAAATCTTTTAAAATAATACTTTCTCAGCATTAAATACACGAAATATGTCCAGAAGTAGTTATTTATAAATCAGCAAGGCATGACTAAGCGTCTCAATATAATATTTTCAGTGTTATATTAGGAGTAATCTAGCAAATATTTTTTACAATTCACTCTGTGAGAAAACAGTCTAGTGTTCAATGAAATAAACTCACCTTATTGTGTGGCAGTACTATGAAGGCGCCTCCGCCGGCAGACTCGACGATTATAGCCAGAAACTTAGGATTCACCGCACAGAAAGTAGAGTCCCAAGAACTTTTTGACACTCTTATATTATCATAACATTGCTCACGTTTCAGGGCCTGCCCGTAAACGTGGCGGAATTTAGAACTGCGCACCACCCTAAACGACATCTGTAACGCGAAAAGTAACCAGTTAACAACAATACAAACAACAACTATCCGATTATTTCACTTCTAACATAACCTATACACCACTATGACCTATATTTTGACACTACAATTTCAAAATAACTTAAACTCACGTTTAATTATATAGAAGAAAATATTATTATTTCACTAGAAAATGCAATGAAAACATTTGAATATAACACAATTGTTTAAAAGAAAATAAAACTGAGAGCTACTAAGGATCGAAGGGAGGACGGTTGGGAAAACGAGCAAACTCCATATTTGGTAATGCCTGCAGTCACTACTTTTAGTGATGATAATCTCGCTCTATATGTTCAAAATAATATTGTAATGGATGTGTGCGACGGTAGAAATAATTGATGATTCATTTAAGTGCTTTAAATAATTATTTTACATAGTTTATAGCTAATTTTTAATTTACTTTTATTCTGACGATTCGTTATTTTTGAACGCGACTCTCAAACGTCAAATTGCTGTCAAAATAAGCTTCTTACGGATGCGATCGTAATTATAATTTTTGCTTCAATTATCTTGAAAACTTGATCCTATGCAAGGAATTTATTTCATAAAATACTCACTTTGGGCACTTCGGTGCGAGATTTTTCAGAATTTTTGGTTGCTTTTGGTGTCTGAGCATGGTAACTGTGACAGCGTTCTCTTCCAACTCGTTTAGCCACGGGGGCTCTTTTAATATTCGGACTTGTGAAACTGTTATGTCTTTTAACATTTTCCTGAAAAGAGAAATAAGAATCATTGCTTTACGAACAACTTAAATCTTGACAAATGAAACTGAATTATAGATAGATTTCGGTTTGATATTTGATTGATTCAAAACTTATTCACCCTGCCCTCTGCTTCCACTTCCATTGTTGTGAAAAATTATTACAATTTGTTTAAATTTATTCAAGAAGATTCACTTATAAGCTTCTGATACTCAAGTTAAATGAATTGAACTAAAACAATGAAGGTAGTCGCTGAAAATGGAATAAAAGTGTAAGTTTTTGAAATACCTACTATTTTGTTTTCTTTTTCTAAACTTAATCACAATTTATGTAAAGTTAATAACAATAAAATGATTAAGTGAAGTGATTTATAAGATAGTAAATTGAAAAAGTTTGTTAATAACTTTTAGTGTCCGGACTGCACTTTTTCTCTTGACATTTAATTTGACACATGGTGACTGACGGAAAATGTCACTATTTTAATCTGTGGTAGTTCTAGTAAATAGAAAGAAGAATCGTGGAAATTGACGATTGCCGAAAAATTTTGAAAATTATTCGATAAATTTATTTTCGGATAGTAAACCGTACAAATTAAAATGTTTTAATTCCATTTTACCTCGTAAAGTGATATTTTAAAGCATTTACCATGGATGCTGCAGTTTCAAAGGTAAGATCCGAGTGACTTATTTAAATTTTGAATTGCTCTATTTTCTGCTATTTGAGCGCATTTCAATATTTGCGAAGTAAATAATAGATCAAAATTAAATTCAACAAACATTCCTAACGCTATTTGTGTGCAGTTTTAATATAAATAAACAAACTACGGTGCTTATTGAAATTTAGAATAATCTGATATTTATTTTTCTTCTATTTTCAAAATGTTGGAAGGTACTATAAAACTTTTCGCAATGCAGTTTATAGGAATAATGGAATTATATTCATGATGACCCTTTCATTGAAATAGTGAATAGTGGTATTAAAACACTTAACCCTGCCACAAAAAATGGATTTTGGCAAATTCTTTATTTTATGGGTCAATGTTTATTTTATTTACCATAAACATTTTTGTAGGCCAAGGTTGGGACCTCTTTAGTGGATGTACTAGTTTATTAAACCAAGGCATTTCATTAGACAGCCTTATAATGTTAGTGATGTCACTCAATATGGTGTTTTGTAATATTTACATCACCTCAAGTGGCTTATGTAAATGTCCTACATATTATGTATGTCTGTTTTTTAAATTTTGAATTTGTATGTTCAGTGCTCAGGTTGAATATGATATTTGAGATGCTATGATGTCACTATTTATGAGAATTTTGGATATATTTGCAACATGAGAAAAATGTTTATTTATAAAAAAAATCATGTGAATTTGTTCAGAAGCATTATATTTTTAAGTTATTATCTTCCACTGTTTTAATTTGAATCTTAACTCTCTCATACCAATTTATTCTGACTCTAAAAATAGTTTTATTACTTTTTTTTAGATATAATGTATTTTAATATGTTGATCAAGCAACATTAAAATATTTCTTTACTATTACTAGTAGTCTAATTCTTGTTTTAAATAAAATCTGTTTAGATAATATAAATTAAGTTCAAATTGAGTGCAAAACAATTGGTTCCAATGTCAAGTGCAAGATAATAGATAACATATTAACCCAATTCATAATATTTGTTATTTTGAAAAACATGACAAGGGCTTATATTTTTATATCAATGTAGATAATTATTCTATTTATAAAATTGCATGTCTTAATTTTGTTGCCGACTTCACATAAACATATCACTCAAACCTAGAATAACAAATTTTGGATCACATGTAGTGTTGTCCTGTGTAGGAATGGCACCTGCAACATGTTGCATAGTTTTAATATTATCATCATCATCAACAGTCTATAAATGCCCACTACTAAGCAAAGCCTCTTCACACATGGAGAAGGTTTGAGCATTAATCACCACACTTGCTCAATACATGCAATGGCAGTGCTAACATAAACAAATATAAATATTCATAATAATATTAATGATTATTTATGTACAGATGTGAACACTATGACCAGGTGTACACATTGATGTCTTATTTCGTATTATGTAAATATTTATATAAATAAATCTATTGTAATGTAATAAAGGTGAAGAGAAACAGGTATTGATACCGGAACACCTATTAAAAAAAACCATGTATTTAAATGGAATTCTTAGGATTTTTGAATAATATCATTTAGTCTAGCGTTGTGTCTCGTACAGGGCAATTGGCTATTTGTTCACCAACTAGTATGGGGGACTTATAACATAACTAGAAAAAAATAAGAGTTACATTGTATATGAGCCCCTTAGTCTTATCCTTCAGACGTTTGTGGATTAAAAGTAAATTGATAACATGTTATGAATAAGAGTTTCCGCAATAGGATCTAATTACAACATTATTGTTTGTATATCACCATCACTACATATATTATAAAACAAAGTCGCTTTCTACCATCTGTCTGTCCCTATGTATGCCTAGATCTTTAAAATTATGCAACAGATTTTGATGCGTTTTTTTTAATAGATAGAGTGATTCTTAAGTAAGGTTTATATGTATAATACATGCATATTGCACCAGTGCGAAGATGGGCCGGGTCACTAGTAGATACATAAAATTGCAATCTTAATGTAGAGTTTAGTGTGCATTACATAATATCCAAGGCTAGTATTGAAGCATATAATTACAATGTACATTTTCGTTGATCATTTAGCACAGCATTTTATGATTGAAAAATTTTTAGTGCCCACAGGTGATTTGTTCAATTTTGCCTTATCTCAGCTAATAATCATAATTGCTTCTATTTTTCTGTGTTTTCCTGTCATTAGAATTATAAATGGCTAGTATAGGCGGATATTTTTTAATTTCTATTATTCTACATATTTTATTGTAAAATAGTTTGAGTTGTTTACAATTCTTTGGATTTTTAATATCTTTTGAAATTTATGTTTAGTTTAACCTTTATTAAACAACAGGTTTATGTGGGATAATCAAAATACAATTAAATTACAAAGTAGCTATGGTAAGTATTTTTTATGTATTTTTTTTATATTTATCTACCAACCAAAGCATGCCAACATGTTTTCGTCTTGATTTTAAAAAAAAATAACTATGTATGTAGGCACAGCCATAATTAATTACATTACAGTACAAGTGTTACATAAAAATTAAACATATTTCTCAAATGTCAAGTTTCTAATTTCCTTTTTTCTTATCTAATCTTTACAATATAAATCTGAATTTCTATTAACAATAGAGAATTAGATATAACGAGAAATCCTTATCTCGCTGGCCATAAATTGTTATGTGTTATAAACATTTTATGGTGAAATGGGCCTTAGTTTCGTAAGTTATGGTTTACAATCAATTAACTTTATTTCTCGTTATGAAAACTTGTTCCATTTGCTGCCCTATTGGTACCTTTCCCCCTGTTTTTGGTAAGCTCGAAAGCCTTTCACGGTATGTTCATAGGCTTCGGTTCGGTAACTCCTTTCTTTCGGACAGTTGAGCCGCAAACGAGTTGGAAGTCGCGGAGAACCAAAACAATAACAGTGCCAAACTAACCTCGAAGTGCAGGATAAGCAACGGGGTGGTTTTTAGTCAGTAAGAGTCTGACTCCTTCCGCCTTACCCAGGCGGGAGAAGTTATTCGATGATTTTCGCCCCTTAAAAAAAACCAGTTGGAAACATCCTATAAAAATGATTTAACCGAGAAAAGAGCTTGCTCCTTTTCAAAAGGTCGACAACGCATCTGTAACTGACTTGATGTGATGTGGTGATGCGGGTGCCTGAGAGACGACGTAAATCGCTTACCATTAAACGTTTACCTTTCAGCTCATTTCTCTCCCATCTCATATTCTAAAAACACGTTTGACACACTTTAGAGCCGAACCTCTTAGCTTTATCAGTGTATGGATTGCTGTGCCTAATATCCTAAGACGCCTGTGTCTTGAAAATCATGTACGGTCTACGGTCACTTTGACTTTGACTTTGTAAATGTCGGGTGATGTCGCGGAGAACCTAACGGGTAACTGGGGCTCCGGCTCGACGTGCAGGAGAAGGAACGGGGTGGTTTTTAGTCAGTATGAGTCTGACACTCCCTCCCGCCTCACCCAGGCGGGAGCAGTCATTCGATGATTTACCCCCATTAAAAAAAATGTCGGATGATCCTCAGGGCCGTCTTACGACTACGCTGGGGCCCTTAGGCAGACAAAAATTCGCGGCCCTTTTGGAATGTAATTTTGTTTCTTTTAACCAAGACCCGAAACAATTTGTGGAGCACACAAAGATTTTCTCGAATCCGTTACAAGTTTCCCGGTTGTCGGTTGCCACGCAACGTGTGCCGGGTGTGTGTTCGTCGTAGAAATTGTCGGTCCTTCGGGGCCCCCTGAGGATAGGGGCCCTGGGCACGGGCCCTAATGCACTTATGATAAAGATGGTACTAGTGATCCAGTATGTATGTGCTGTTTATCAAAGCTACCACTCGGTTAATAAAAGCGACCTCCAACTGGCCAAAGGCCTTACTGCCTTAGTACGAGTTTGTTTTACGTTTAAAGTAATCGTAAAGAGTACCTACGCGTTCGGCGCTCTGATTGGTTGGTTCATTGGCGCCGGCCAATCAGAGTGCCGAACGCGAACTCGTTTCGAATACTTTATACGTAAAACAAACTTGTACTAAGGCCTCTGGTAAATGTGGACGGTTTGGAAAATCTATACAGTCCTACAATGACAATAAATAATTGTCACAAGCAATTGATGTTGATGAAATAATAACACAGATAATCTTCATAATGTAGGCATAGGCTCGGGCCATAATGTAATGCAGTTTTGATAAGTCCATAGATTACCAAACGAGTAAAATTACTGTTACTAAACACTTGACACGGATTTCATCATTGCGCCTCAATTAAGTTTACAATACAAGATAAGCCAGTATTAAACGCATGTATGTATGTATAACGTGTGTTTACCTTCGTTTCCACTTATCTAATTAATTTCTTAGTATAACTAGATCTTACTTTTGGTACAAATTGGACCCTTTCTCAGCCGTCATTGTATTGCGACGAGGATTAAAGAGTCGATCTAAGTCCTTTTCTAAATGGCATTATTTTCTGACTGATTTGATTATATGACCAGAAAATTGTGTTTTTTTTAACTGTAATAAATAGACAGGCAATGTTATGTTCTTAGATGTATTTTTTCTATATTGGATGTTTGAAGTAGGTAAGATAAGTGGGGGAGAGCCATGCCTCGGCACGAATGTGCCTGCTCCACCGGAGTGATACCACAGTCTTACAGAACCGACGTGATGCAACGCTTGCGTTGTGTTTTGTCGTGTGAGTGAGGTTAACGGAAGCCCAATTACTCCCCCCCCGCTCTCCCCAATCCCCGAATCTTCCACGATCCTCAAATTCCCAAAAGGCCGGTGACGCACTTGTAACGCCTCTGGTATTTCAGGTGTCCAAGGGTGGTGACGATTGCTTACCATCAAGTGATCCGTCTGGTCGTTTACCAGCTTATGCCATTAACTCGTTGAGTACCGTCGTTATAGACACAATTATAGAACAATAGGTTGCGGTCACCGGTGACCGCTTGGTGTTTGACAGTTTAAAAAAAGAAAAGTACTTTAGTATGAGACCAGGTGTAAAAAAAAGTTGCATTTAACCATTTAATTACAGTAAGGAGTCTAATTACATAGCAAGCGAAATATGGGCTATTATTATATATGGCCATATGGTTTACGAAGTAAAAAAGAGGCAGTAATATTTCAAATGTTATATGCACATTGCAACAAAAGTAATGAAATATTCCAATGCAAGTCACTCTATCACAAAATGATAAGAACGCCAAAAAAAAACTAAAACAACGAGGTTTGATAGTTTAAACAATGATATGCTTGAAAACAATCTTGTTCATCTTGTTCTAAAGTACGCAGTGTGTAAACAAGTTATTTGATAAATAATATTGGTGTTATCAAGGCCACCTGGTATACGTGTACTGAACAAGTTGTTTTTCAATTGTAATGTAATATCGTTAGGTAATATAAATAATGAATGAGTATTGCCAATTTAATGGCCTGTTTTTTTTTTACATCGCTGGCAGAAAGTTATTGAAGACAAATCCACCTGCACCTATCACCGGATTCACCGGTGTCTCTCAAGACGTTTTACAGATTAGATTTTTTTTATATCATCTAAGCTTCTAGTCTGTTACTGCTTTTTAAATGCTTACGTCGTTCTGTACCCTGTAAAAAATGCCTAGGTACGATGTACTCCTAGGTACTCTTCCCCCACAATGTTAACCTGATTAATTTCGCTGAGGGATTCAAGACAGTTATTCATGTCTCTGGGATGCATCGTACTTAGTTTTCCTTTTGACACCACTGGAAATTTTGGCTAATAGGACCTGGATAGAAGAACTAAAAATAACTTTCTGAAAAAAAAAAAAGAAAATTGTTGGCGGTATTAACTATCTGTATCCACACATTAAACCAACCAACCGACCATTGCTTGAACTCTACTATCAAACACAGAAATTTTAATTTTCATGGGCATTTACGACGTCAATCGCCATAGTTAGCATAAGTACCCAGTTCTACTAAGACTTAATAACGGGTCAAGGATATATTTGGTAATATATCTACACTGATAAATATTCATCTACAAGTTATGAATATAAAGAAACATTAATGGAACCTATTTATGCAAACACAATGCACGCATACAATACGCCTTTAATCAAATAAAGACAGGCGAAGTTGACTTCTAGGTTCGTACAGAAATCTGCGATGCGATGCGAATTCGCATCGCATCGCAGATTTCTGTTATATCGCATAATTTATAACAATATAAACATGCGTAATTTGTATATTGTTATAAATTATAATCCTGTAAGACTTTTTGTCTGTGTTTTAATCGAACTAACCATTCAATGCAAATGCGACAATGTTCTTTTAAGTTGTAACTCCTCTTGTGCTCCAAGCATCCATAGGCTAATTGCTTACCATCAGGAGATCCTTCTGCTCATTGGCACTCCATCCCATATAAAGTCTTGCCCGTGTCTTTAGCCTTAGGACTTGAAAGTATATTAAGTTAGTAGGTAGTCCCTGAAGAAATTCCCAACTAGAAACTGTTGACCCAATTTCAAGTTTAATTACAGTAAAATAAATCTTCTAGAATTAACTGCTGCGAGAGCGGAATTGCTTTTTAGATCCCCCGTGGACGACTGGACGTGGTTGCAGAAGAACGACTGATTGAAATGGAAGTTTCTTTGATTATCTATAAATTGAGTCGCCGTATTTAACCGATACGTAAGACGCAAAGTCCCAAAAAATAAGTATGTTAGTTGGCCCAAAAAATCCGACACTCATTTCCAACCTTAGCAATGAATATGTATCACTATCCAATCCTACTCATTCTTCTTTCTGTTTTGTCTTCTTGCTTTCGCACAGCATAACTGTAGAACGATCCGTCGTCGGCGGTATTCCCGAACCGATACAAACCTTCAAGAAAAGAGCGTATTCCTTTTTAAAAGGCCGGCAACGCACCTGTGCCTCCTCTGGTGTTGCGGGTGTCCATGGGTGGCGCTGATCGCATACCATCAGGTGATCCGTCTGCTCATTTGCCTCTTATTCCATAAAAAAATACTCTCAGTACTTATTTGTGACCCATTGTACTTTTCGTTAAGATTTTTTGGGCGCCAACCTTAAAAGCAAACACCTAAAACTGAAATGTAATGGAATTTGCAATTAATCTCATGAACTAGAACAATAAATTTTCATTCCTCATTAATCAAACAAGTCCACATCCACACCGTTCTACAATAGCCTTCCAATTCCAACATCAATACAAGTTCATTGAAGAAATTAATACAAGTTCGTAGCGATCGCACTTTAATATCACCTAGTTAAGTTCGTTGTTGGGACCACAACTCATTTCAACGATAAATTTCTATGAGTCAGTCCGTCAGAGTCACACCATCGCATCGACCTGTCTGATGACGTCATGCCGCTTGTCATGCCCAAACGATGTAAATGTTAAGCGATGAACATTATTACCAGTTTTGTGACGTTTAGTATTAAGATGTTTATGCTAACTGGACTGTGGACAGTTAAACACTGTCTGTTTCGTTGCTTTTGTAAACTTGTCGTAGTCTCTTTAGAAGCAATGCGATTTTTTTTGTATGTAAAGTATTTGGTATTGATTACCTGGGAAACGAATCTGTATTATGACTTGGGTATTTCTATATCATGTCAAAAAAAAAAAAAGTCAAAATCATTTATTTCAATTAGACCATAGAGGCACTTTTGAACGTCAATGAAGAAAATTAACAAGTGAAGCTATTTGCTCATTCCAAGGTGTAGATTCCTATGGAGAAGAACGAGCAAGAAACTCCATAGGTTACTCTTTTTCAATCAATTTCACAATTCTCCAGTTACAGTTTTGTTGTTTGGGTTGTGCGAGAACAATGTAACACTAAAATACAGTCAAAGAGATCGAAAAAAAATAACCCTAAAGGACATCTAAAAAAAAGAAATATACAGTCTGGAGCTGACCAATCCCAGTTGACGGCGCCCGTTCACGAACATGACACGTACACCAGCACCGCCCAACTCAACCATATTGTAGGGAATCGAGCGATCCACTGCACGTGCCACCGCCAATGAGACCTTAGAGTGAGCATGACAACTCCAAGCTGACACAAACATATTCAACTATTTTAATTTAATATTCAGGTAATTACAGGGCTCTCACATTTACAATGATTATGCAAGTTAAACAATATACAAATGAGCAACATAGCTGTATTAATTACATGTTTGGATTTCATTAAAACATCAATGCTTTTCGTTTTCGTTATCCTGTGGAGCCGGACTAGCTTGCATCCAAGCATTTTTATCCTCTATATAATCATTAACCTTGTAATATGCTTTTCTACATAAAGTTTTTTTTATACATGATTTAAATTTTTTTTCATTTAGGTGTTGTATGTCGCCTGGTATCTAGTTATAACATTTAACACAGAATCCCATGAACGACTTACCTACTTTCGCCAATCTCAAAGTTGGTTGACTTAATCTATCCTTATGTCTAGTTTGATAGTGGCGTCTGTCCGACACTTTACCAAATAACTGTAGGTTTTTCCTGACATACATGATGTTTTCATAGATAAATTGACAAGAAACGGTCATAATGTTGATCTCCTTAAACTTTTCTCTGAGAGATTCGCGACGACCTAGATTGTAGATAGCTCTGACGGCGCGCTTTTGCAAGATAAAGATAGACTCAGTGCCAGCAGCGTGTCCCCACAGCAAAATGCCATACGACATAATGCTATGAAAGTAGCTGAAGTACACCAGTCTTGCCGTGCCTATGTCAGTTAACTGTCGTATCTTCCAGACAGCATAAGCTGCAGAGCTCAATCGTCCCGCTAATGATGTAATGTGAGGACCCCATTGCAATTTGCTTGTTGAACACGAATAGGTTAATATACGAGAGGAGTTAATTTTTCATTGGAATGTTTTTTTTTTCATTCTTGGCGCAATTTTTAATCTTTTAATACTCTGATTCGGTTATTTGTATCCCTAACTTTACCTATTTACTTTTGCTTTTCTCTTTTTTATCTTTATTTATTAGAAAAAAAGGCTTTAATCGCAAAGCGATGAATCTACTTATGCCTGACGGCGCATCTCATAATACTTCAGTCCCTTTAAAGACAAAGATCTTTGCCTCGATAAAATATTCTTAAGGGGATCCTTAAGAGGATACGAGTGACACTTGATTGATAACAACGATACTGACCTTAGCAGTACTCTAAAGATAAATTGCGTAGTTTATAACTGACTAGACATTCTGTATGCAAATTACTGTTGATATTACAGATCTTCTTTGCCTAAGTTGTGGGTAGATGTTAGGAAACAACTTGCTTTTTGCTAGAAGATATTTTAAGTATTGAGTATTGAGACTGGCGATATAAACAGTTACCTAGGAACCTCCTTCTGTTCATAGTCTCCTAGTCGTAACATGCGATGGTTTTCACTGAAGTAACTAATTGTTTTTTGCCTAATAGTGTACATATACTTGTTGCAGACGAAACATCGCGCGGCGATGGGCATGCTGGCAATTTGCAACGCAGGCTCGCTGGTAGCCGCTACCAACCTAGTCATCTCATTACACCCTGAAGACAAGTAAGTACTTAGATTAGTTCTAGTTCAGATAAGAGTTAGGATTTCTAGGAAAAGGTGGATTTCTGATCCTTCGAGATTCCATTAAGGATATAGCACTCATCTGGAGGAACAAATAAATAAACAGCTTATGATCTGCAAAGATGTTCAAATATGGATGCGTTTAGGATGATAAAAGCATCAATCTTTTCGGTTGTTAAGAAAAGAGCCAAAAATATATTTGATACATAACATCATCACGCCTTTTATCCCCGAAGGGGTAGGCAGAGGTGCACATTCTACCACAGTACAACGTAACACCCACTTTTCACTAGTTGTTATGAGTCCCATGTAATAGGGGGTGAGCCTATTGCCATATACCGGGCCTATTTCCAGACTCCGTGCTACTACTGAGAATTTAAAAAAACCCAGTAATACTTTGCCCGACCCGGGAATCGAACCCGAGACCCCTTGCCCGGCAGTCGCACTTGCGACTACTCGGTCAACGAGGCAGTCTTATATATATTTGAATGCGTTCTATTTAAGAGTTTTAAAATAAATAATTATGAAACGAACAATCCCTTGTCCATTTGCATTGGCGCTACATCTTTGGCAGAGAACAAAGTGCAAACGTATCATGATACAGGTAATAATTAAGTAGATATGTATCGCATATCTATTATTGCGTAATGCAAAAGAAACTGGTTTATAACATCTTAATACTAATTCTCTATATTTATGTTTTCTCTCATGGTGTTAATTAATTCTAACCGTAGTAAATAACTATTAACCTTGCACAGTCACGTTCAAGTACTTCGTTACGTAATGCCTCAGTTAATACCCCAATAATTCATGTTTATTTATGTTTACTGATTTGCTCACGTAACTATTTTATTTCAGTTTATAAATCTAATGTAATTTCACTTCCTATAAAAATTCATTAAATATTTTTTGCGTGATAAAGTAATAAACAGTAAGTAATTTACATTCGTAATATTAAGTAGGATAGGAAGCATTTTTGAGAAGTAATGCTTATTATGATCATAACAACATCTTTAAGACGGTTTTCTCAAGTCCTGTATGTTAGTCTGACCGCATTGCAGAGAAATCTAGAGATCCTATGTTTGATCACTAGATTAGCTAACTAATGCTATTCAATATTTGCTAAAAGTATATCTCAACTGCTTTTACCAGACTAATATGTATGAATTATGTAACATGATCGTCTTAATTTCCCAAAATGGGAAGTTGAGGGCTTAACGGGTTACCGGGGCTCCGGCTCGAAGGGCAGGAGGAGGAACGGGGTGGTTTTTAGTCAGTAAGAGTCTGCTACTCCCTCCCGCCTCGCCAGGTGGTAAGGGTCATGTTTCACAGTTACTGTTAACATAACTGATACATACATTTCAGTTTCGTTAACAGGAACTTAAACAGAAATAGTGTAACAGCCCTAAATATAACACACACTTCTCTCGCGTAAAGGTGCTCCCACACAGCAGTTGTATAATCTACTACCATCTACCATCTAGGAACTTTATGGCTTTGCGAGATTCGCAACATAGCTAAGCAAAATTATGGATATGACACATCTTGTATTTTGTGGACCCTTCCAAGGAGTGTAGCGTGATTATATTAATGTAAATGGCCAGGAAGCTAACTGGCAGCGAGTGTTGAATGCGTAAACTCGGTATAAGGGTCACACGAGTGACGTCATAGCTAACGGACTGACTGACAGTTCCGTGAGAGAACACCAAGGACGAATGTTGTAATGTAGGTAGTTGCTATATGTTTGTAAATAATAATAATATATTTGTACGTAGTAACGTAATTAAGTAATACTGGATTATGTAGATTCATGTTGTAGTTCTATGTCAAGTCCCTTGAGTCAAAGAGTCAAAGTCAAGTTAATTTTAACTATATATCATTACAAGCAGTTTAAAACGTTAAGATGATGGATGACAGTAGTTGTTGCGCAGCCAACTGGTTGTAGGCGACCAAATCAACATTAGTGTTTGTTCTGGATTCTCTGTGTAGACTCCATCATCACCACGCATCGTGTGACCATGCATAGGGTCTTTGAGGGTTTACGACGCCCATGGATGAGGGTGCGGTTTCGAAACCTACCAACGGATTGCCGTTGGTAGGTTTCGAAACCTTGGTATTGACCAATGTGACGTTTTCCGAGTTATTATGTACTTTCTAAGATTATTTAGACACCACTGACAAACGATGAAGGAAAACATCGTGGGGAAACCTTGCGTTTATAATTTCTAACTATAAGTTTGAAATCGTTAGTCCTCAAACCTTCACCGTGTGAGAAGAGTATTTGATCAGCGCAGCGGTGAGCATTTATAGGCTGTTAATGAAGGGTCTGTGGGTGGACACCATGGTATGGTCGTATGACTAGTCTCGGAACCATGGCATCCCCATGCGTCAAGGCCCTTGATTTCATTTAATGACAGACCGACATACATACCTATTAGGTATTTATTCGTTTTCCAATGAACCTCGTCATTTTACACACTTGAATAGGTTTTCAGTTCAATGCGTTTATCGTAATGTTTATGAAATGTCGTGTAGGTACTGTGCTTGTAGAACTGAGGGCACGTAAAATTATACCGTAGAACTGTGGTTTAAGGTGTTATATAGAGGTACACTGTACATTTTTTGTACAAAAATGTAAGGGGATTTGATATGAAAATAGTGTAACAGTTCAAGTGATAACTTAATGCATTTGGAATTGATATAACGTAGGTACCTCTTCAAGCTTGAGGGACTAGTCACGCATAGACTGGATTAGTGAATAAGGGGGGAAGGTAAAGAGTTCAACCCAGGTGTATGGTATGCAAAGCCCCGGTGCTGCGGGAGACTTAGTGGGTTACGGTGATTTATTGTCAGTAAGAGGTTGACAATCCCTCTCGCCGCGATATGTATCGCATATCTATTATTGCGTAATGCAAAAGAAACTGGTTTATAACATCTTAATACTAATTCTCTATATTTATGTTTTCTCTCATGGTGTTAATTAATTCTAACCGTAGTAAATAACTATTAACCTTGCACAGTCACGTTCAAGTACTTCGTTACGTAATGCCTCAGTTAATACCCCAATAATTCATGTTTATTTATGTTTACTGATTTGCTCACGTAACTATTTTATTTCAGTTTATAAATCTAATGTAATTTCACTTCCTATAAAAATTCATTAAATATTTTTTGCGTGATAAAGTAATAAACAGTAAGTAATTTACATTCGTAATATTAAGTAGGATAGGAAGCATTTTTGAGAAGTAATGCTTATTATGATCATAACAACATCTTTAAGACGGTTTTCTCAAGTCCTGTATGTTAGTCTGACCGCATTGCAGAGAAATCTAGAGATCCTATGTTTGATCACTAGATTAGCTAACTAATGCTATTCAATATTTGCTAAAAGTATATCTCAACTGCTTTTACCAGACTAATATGTATGAATTATGTAACATGATCGTCTTAATTTCCCAAAATGGGAAGTTGAGGGCTTAACGGGTTACCGGGGCTCCGGCTCGAAGGGCAGGAGGAGGAACGGGGTGGTTTTTAGTCAGTAAGAGTCTGCTACTCCCTCCCGCCTCGCCAGGTGGTAAGGGTCATGTTTCACAGTTACTGTTAACATAACTGATACATACATTTCAGTTTCGTTAACAGGAACTTAAACAGAAATAGTGTAACAGCCCTAAATATAACACACACTTCTCTCGCGTAAAGGTGCTCCCACACAGCAGTTGTATAATCTACTACCATCTACCATCTAGGAACTTTATGGCTTTGCGAGATTCGCAACATAGCTAAGCAAAATTATGGATATGACACATCTTGTATTTTGTGGACCCTTCCAAGGAGTGTAGCGTGATTATATTAATGTAAATGGCCAGGAAGCTAACTGGCAGCGAGTGTTGAATGCGTAAACTCGGTATAAGGGTCACACGAGTGACGTCATAGCTAACGGACTGACTGACAGTTCCGTGAGAGAACACCAAGGACGAATGTTGTAATGTAGGTAGTTGCTATATGTTTGTAAATAATAATAATATATTTGTACGTAGTAACGTAATTAAGTAATACTGGATTATGTAGATTCATGTTGTAGTTCTATGTCAAGTCCCTTGAGTCAAAGAGTCAAAGTCAAGTTAATTTTAACTATATATCATTACAAGCAGTTTAAAACGTTAAGATGATGGATGACAGTAGTTGTTGCGCAGCCAACTGGTTGTAGGCGACCAAATCAACATTAGTGTTTGTTCTGGATTCTCTGTGTAGACTCCATCATCACCACGCATCGTGTGACCATGCATAGGGTCTTTGAGGGTTTACGACGCCCATGGATGAGGGTGCGGTTTCGAAACCTACCAACGGATTGCCGTTGGTAGGTTTCGAAACCTTGGTATTGACCAATGTGACGTTTTCCGAGTTATTATGTACTTTCTAAGATTATTTAGACACCACTGACAAACGATGAAGGAAAACATCGTGGGGAAACCTTGCGTTTATAATTTCTAACTATAAGTTTGAAATCGTTAGTCCTCAAACCTTCACCGTGTGAGAAGAGTATTTGATCAGCGCAGCGGTGAGCATTTATAGGCTGTTAATGAAGGGTCTGTGGGTGGACACCATGGTATGGTCGTATGACTAGTCTCGGAACCATGGCATCCCCATGCGTCAAGGCCCTTGATTTCATTTAATGACAGACCGACATACATACCTATTAGGTATTTATTCGTTTTCCAATGAACCTCGTCATTTTACACACTTGAATAGGTTTTCAGTTCAATGCGTTTATCGTAATGTTTATGAAATGTCGTGTAGGTACTGTGCTTGTAGAACTGAGGGCACGTAAAATTATACCGTAGAACTGTGGTTTAAGGTGTTATATAGAGGTACACTGTACATTTTTTGTACAAAAATGTAAGGGGATTTGATATGAAAATAGTGTAACAGTTCAAGTGATAACTTAATGCATTTGGAATTGATATAACGTAGGTACCTCTTCAAGCTTGAGGGACTAGTCACGCATAGACTGGATTAGTGAATAAGGGGGGAAGGTAAAGAGTTCAACCCAGGTGTATGGTATGCAAAGCCCCGGTGCTGCGGGAGACTTAGTGGGTTACGGTGATTTATTGTCAGTAAGAGGTTGACAATCCCTCTCGCCTCACCTAAGGCGCGAATGAAGTGATTTAATGATCCCCCCTCCCTCTAAAAAATGTTTGCAGATTTAAGTGTGTAAAATTGACTCGAGAAAGAAACTGCGCCGTTTGTACAATTTTCCTTCGATACGAGTTACGACTACGCTTCTTTAGTTAACACTAGTATTTCCATTGTTAATAGTTACTCAGATAAACAACCTGTATCATGACGTCATCGCCATTAAAGTGCAAGGACAAGAGATAGCGAGAAATTCTCCAACAACATTGTAAAGCAGAAAAATGTTGATAATATTGAAACTGTGAAATACTTCCTTTTACGACAACCTAATACTAGGATTGTTCTCTCATAGTTTTATGTTGTAAATTCTATGCCACATGTAACTAGATCTATTTTCCGAAGTCACATATTACTTAGTCTTGCATAAGACTTCGATTTGGGTATCAAACCATAAGAAGTGAGTCCCCATCCGTCAGTAGGCAAACCCGTCTTGCTAAAGGCAAGTAGGGCAGTCTAGAAACTACAGAATGTCATCTATACTATCCTTGTACACCACTTTAGCTTCCATCAAATGTGATTGAAGTATCAAATAGCGTCAAAAGTGCAGTTCTCAACCGGCGGATGCATGAATGGACGCATCCTGACCACTTGTACCCCTTGTCTGAACCCAGTATTTTTTGAACATATAAACTGCAATAGCACGCAATTTACTCCCCAATAGTGTCTTACACTCGTGTCGTAGATATGAAACATGGGGCGAGTCCATTGCCATAAACCGGGCTCCATTCATATGTATGTAAACCTATTCTCTCATTAATAAATCCCCCTTTAGTACAGGCTGCAATGTAGGTCGATTGTACGAAATAGCCTTGGCACAGAAATCTCCGTGGAGCGTTCATATTTGCACTGAAACACGTGCGATGTGTGATTAACGTCTCTCTGGACTTTGTTAACCTACTAGTTACTATTTAGGGCTTCATTTTGTGAGGTACGGTGATTGGTTGTTTTTAAGTGGTGGAGGAAAAGAAAGATAATTCTGTGTGTCGGGGTTCGCTGATAGAGCGATTGCAAGTGCAAATAATTAAAGCAGTTTTGTTTTTATATCCGGGTCAGATATAGTATTTGTATGGGGTTTATTTATTGTTTTGGAATGACTTGGTAACTGAAGAAAGTATTTCAATTTATTCCCTCAGATGAATATCACGTGATGTTCATAATATTATGATCCGTAAAACATAAAACATCTTATAGATATTTTAAACGCGACGTCATACCTATTAGAAAGAAAGAAAGAAAAATAATTTATTTGGTACAACACCAGGCACAAACACAATACAACAAATACAATGCAAACAAAAAATTAGAAGTGAATTAAAAAAAAATTTAAAAAAAACATAAATAGATGTAGGTAGGTATATACAAAATTTATTACTACTTTAACGATGTCATAGCATTAGTACTTTAACGATGTCATAGCAATTTATAGAGATTACTCGTACCCATGGTACTTGTAGTCGTGTATGGTGCACTGCATAGCATAGCCAGCAAAGCGAGGTTTTGACATGACGATTACTATAAGGATACCATGGGATGACGGTATCGCTATTCTTCCTGATTGTCGATCGTTACAACTGACATTTGATAGATCTCGGGTAACAGCCTGCACAGCCTTTTTGTTACAAACTGAAATCTTCAACCAGCCTGCCAAACGTGCATAGTATAGACTCGCTATAGTTTTTTTTTATGTAGGAGAGGGCTATTGTCCAGCACTGAACTGTCACTGGTAGTTGTTGATGATCTCCACTGAAGTGACTTAGGCAGTATGACCCGACTCTCGATCGCACTGAGTGGCTGTATCTGGTTCGTTAGTTGTAAACCCTTGGGGCCCACACATGTAATCGCTAGCTGTCAAAATTACTTTTGGCAGATTATTTGTGATGTCTGTTAAAAGATAAAACTTAAGATTTTACTATGCCATCATCGTCAGTGTTTGTTTGCATTGATATAATCTTGATAAGTTTGGATGATACTTAAAATATACTTTGTATTGTTTAAACTGGTTATTCGTGTGACTCTCGAATTTTCTTAGTTCAAATAAGTTTTAATGTTTCTTTGAAGTAAAAATTCTAGAAGTTTTGTTTTCAATATATTGGGAATCATTTTTCGTTGAATGAAGCGGTTTGTTTTAGTTTCCGACCCTTTAACTATCGCCAGAAAACATCTTAATTAGTTTATTTATGCAAAAGAAGGACGAATAATCATACCCGATATCCCAGAGGTTACTGTCTTATAGAAGATAGTTACCGGACGTCGGTCGCACGTTGCCTAAACGGTTGCCAAAGTCAGCACAGTTGACCCTGCGGTTGGGCATATAAATTACGCGTATTCGATTCCCGATCAGAGCATATTTTTTAAGAGGTCCATGGAGGATACTATTAAATAAAAAGCTTTCTAGTAAATAACTAACAATATAATCTTATTATGTCTTATTATTCTATCTTATCTTATTATTCTGTCCTTCTCGTTCCAGGATCACAGTAAAGCGCGGCGCTGCGCTGACGGCGCTCGGCTTCGTCTACTTCATGACGTTGTTCGAGCTGCTCAACTCATTGGCGCTCTCCACCGGCGCCGGCGCACGCTTCAGACACAAGTATCGCCTCAGCTGCGGTGACGTGCTCGATATTACTAACAAGTATGTATGGTATACGTGATGTTATGGTTGTTTAGTACTCTTTGGGAAAGGTAAAGAAAATAAAGGTATAATCTTATGAGTAGTTTGAAAAAAAAACACGAACATAATAGTGGAGGTACTTTCTTAAAGTCGAAAAAGGTCGGCCTTTGTTTAATAGCGGACTTATTCCGAATTATGAATTTAGCGAACGAGCAATCAGATCACCTAATTGTAGTCGATAATGGATACTCGCAGCACCAGAAGTTGTACTTAGAAGTGCGTTACCGGAACTTTAGAAAGGAGGTACGTTCTTTTCTTGAATCTTTGAAAGCTTTCCTCATTATCCGTGTATGTTTGCAGATTAGTATCTGCGGTGCAGGCAGCTCTTTCGTGCGTGACCGGGACAATTGTGTGCCTCTGGTCGTGCACCCGCGACTTCATGCGGAGCTCCCACTATATGTCCGAGGCCTACGCCTGGTTCGGCGCCGCCTACTTCTTCTACGATATATGGAGCATGTACATGGTGAGTGAACACTCAAACTATTGGTTTGTAAACCAAATTCATGACCAATTTCCTTTCATCTAAAAAAAAGAAAAAAATAAAATGCTTCAGAGAGTTGTATTGTGTTAAAGTCATCTAATTTATAGGCAGTATAATATTTTTAAGGAATCAAATCGTCAGCTGGTTATAAAGCGGTGGATGATACCAATATGTAACATGAATATAAGAAAACAGTGATCAATAAGATTTCAAAAAATTCAAAGAACCCGTTTCAATTTAAGGTGCACGTCCAAATGAACTCCAATCCAGAGGTTTCCTCGTCAAAACGTCGTCTTTCTAAGAACGGCTCGGCTCCACTTTCGTCTGGTGACAGCACAGTACAGAAGAAGCAAGGCACTACCTTCTTAGACTACTGCAAACATGAACCTGTCATACTAATGCATCATCTCTTCATCGGAGGCTTCGGGTTCCTCGTCATTGTGGTGAGTTGGAGATTTTACAATCTGCAAAAATGCTAATAATCGATTAATTGCTCCAAAAGTTGTGGTCTGGTCACAACTTGTGATCTGTTTAACCGAGTTGTCATTTTTAATGGATTATGCAAAATACTAAAATTCATCAGATTATTCAATGCTTTAATGCTAAGTTAAAAATTACTTAATTGGGAAAAAGCCAGATGAAAATCTGAATGACATTGGATTGAATTTACTCAAAATGTTTTTAACACGCCATCTCTTGATTTGTGACTGAAACTACATAAATAAGCAAAAGTTATTGGGAATAAAATATAGATGTCGCTACATCTCTAAAAATTACATTATGTATGTATAAGTTTCCCTTTTTTCAGTATCTACGCGGTAACCTAGGCGACTGTACATTTGGTTTCGTGTACCTGATGGAGCTGTCGACGCCATTCGTGTCGGTTCGCGGGATCCTATCCCGGATGAGGTTAAAATCGTCTCGGCTGTACATTGTCAACGGCATACTGATGTTGCTTACGTTTTTCGTGTGTCGAGTACTCAGCTTGCCTTACGTCTGTCTCATGTACAGCAGAGTTCTAGGACTGTCTTATGTTGATGTGAGTATTTTATGTTTTTATCCGATGTTTATAAAATAAATATTAGTTCTGTTAATTTTATTATATTTTCTACTATCTCATGAGTCTTCTAGTCGCAAGTGTGATTAATAAACATAAGATTGTAAATTAGTTCATTGGGTTGCACTTAGTACTGCATTTTCTAATTCTTAGTTACTTTTGTACAAGTTTTACATTACCTTTATAATGCCGTTTTACTTTTATTAGACTTCAAACGAATTTAACATTTATTTCCAGGCAATAAGATCCCTACCGACGGGCTGTAAGATATCAATTTGCATCCTCCTTCTCCCCCAACTATACTGGTTCTACCTGATGTCGGCGGGCGCGTTGAAGATGTTGTTCGGGACAGGTAAGAAGTCAGCTTCCTTCAGCGGCGGGGACGTGGCGGCCAGCAGCCTGCCGTGCGGCGGCTGCGGCCAGTGCGCGCGGTGCGCGGCGCTGTGTGACGCGGTGCAGTGCGGCACGGCGCAGTGCGGCACGGCGCAGTGCGGCGCGGCGCAGTGCAGCGCGGCGCCGCCCGGGAAGGCGCACAAACGGAGCTGATGCCAGGCGCGGCGCCGGCGCCGGCACCACTAGGACACCTCGCACTGCCCAGCCAAGGGGACTATATGTCATGCCATTCTTGTACAAATGTAGCCATGTATCAGTATATTTAACAGGCTGTTGATTCAATCAATTTTGAACTTTAATGCAAAATTTCAAGGTTGATTTTCATAAATTAGGGTCGTTTTATGTGCAGTTTGTAATATTTATATCACATGTATGCCATGGATACGTTTGTACAAAATTATTGTAATAAGTATGTAAAGAGATCAAGTTTTGCATCTTTATGCTCTCAAGTATTAATTGGTAATTCTAGATCTGAAACTGCTAGTTGAATCTCGAATATCTCAAATATTTTTCACATATTTTATGCCTCTTCAATACCCATAGTCTTCATGTTGTAAACAAGAGAGACGATTTTAACATTTCTAAAGCAGTATTATTTTTGCAAACCTTGGTCTTTTATACGTTCTTCTTAAATATGTGTAATTCAATGCGATAGTCTTGTTATGTCCCCTGTAAAGTTGGTCTGGCGCGGCCTGGCTCTGTTAGAGCTACTGTTATGTTGTAGCTTTGTTCTGGAGCTCATGTTGGTAGCACTGATGGCGTGATAGTTCTGGGAGCGATTCATAGATGGCGCTAATGAGCTATGTTAATATTTAACGCCAAATTATTTTTACTAAATTCAATTAAAGACTGTGGTACAAACATGTGTTGCAGTTCTATTGTCGCCTAGAATTGCTATGGCAATATTATTAAATAATAGTATCTACTAACATTGGCTCCAAGCAAAGCGAAAAGATGCTTGTTGGTGGCTCCATCTGTTGATGGGAAATGTAGTTGATGTTGTTCGTGTCCGACGTTAGATGGTGCTGTTACTAATTTTGGTCGAAACCGAAATAAATTGAAGCTCATCGAGTAAAGTCGTTTTAGGTAGAAATATAATAATAAAATTGATATGGCCACGTTAAATAAATATATATTTCTAAGTCATTATTGTATACAGAATTCGTAAACGAATATTTATCTCGAATATAAATATATTTTGACTTCGTACAGTTACCGGTAATCTCGATTATTGCCTCAATTTTTGTCTAGAATTGACATTTTGTATAGATTGACGTTTTACGGCCTAGCCAACGTAACTACGAGTTCTCGAGAAGAAAGAATTATCTTAATTTTCGAGTATACGCCTAAAAGTATCTTCCAATAAATTGTAAATAAAATTAGAAGTCTCATTTCTGCATATTGTTTTATATTTATGAAAAAAAATATATTAAAACTGCCTTTTACCAAAGCACAATAATGGTCCGCAAGTATTTATACATTTTCTATTTCTTATTTTTACATTATATTTTTAATGATATTTTTATTCTTACTTACTTAATACGTCGGAAGTTTTTAGGCTCCTAACTTCGATAATTTTAGCCGAAGTTGGACAATTGGCTGGCCCCATAACATAATGTTATAAAATTATGGTAAAATTGTTGTTTCTCTAATAAAAATTTTGCTATGTATGTGGTTTATATACAAAATGTATTTAACAGCACAATATTATATGTCATAGGTGTAGCTTACTGTTGATAAATGTTTGCTGTCTATTAATTCAATGTTTACACGTTACAAAGGCTTAATTTGATAGTAAAGTGGATCATCACAATCATTTTAGATAAAGAAAGGTTAAAAAGGTATCAGAGGCCTTAGTACGAATTGTTTTAAGTTTAAAGATATCGAAACAAAGCCACGTTCGGGCTCTGATTCGTTGGTTCATTGGAGTCGGCCAATTACAACGCCGAACGTGATCTCGTTTCAATTACCTTTGTTATTGGCCGGACGTCTGATACTTTTTTGCCTCTGAACAGTATTTTCAAACAATGATACTTAGGGAATTATTTGTAAAAAAAAAGTAATAAATAAGTCACTGAGTTTTTGCATGGCGCTAGTGTCGTTTTAAGTATGCTAGACTACTACACCATTTGCAAATGTCTAGTGAGTAAACGGCTGCTAATTATAGTGATAGATGACTTTACTTTGTTCAAAAAGTTTTAAAAGTTAGCTGATTGGTTTATTATCATTTTCTTATATTATGGCAGCTTTGAATTTTTGCTTTAATAATGATCACCTTCCTATCAAAATGTGCTATGAAATGAGTCACTAATTAATATGAACATACTAATAACACATGCACAAATCTATGAATCAGTCTGTCAGATAAACTGTAAGGGTATAACACCAATATATAATTTTATATACTGTCAAAAACTGAAGTTAAGTTACTTCAGTTTTAAATTTTCGGTCGAAGTTAATAACTCTTTCAATCCAAAATCTTTCCATTGACCTGTTTTTGACAGGATTTCAATAGAACTTCAGGAAACAGAGGGTAAAGTTTCATAAGCTCGGAAAAGGTGACCTCCAACCAAGCGGGGTAGTCATGACTGGCTTGCGACTGCCCAACAGTTATGCGTTGGGATTTTCTATGCATGTTTAATCGCGTGTAAACTTTATTAGGGTGATGTAGGATTATGACGTCATCTCTGTAGTTAAATCTTCAATATGCATCGCCACAGAACTAATATAAAATATCGATTGCAATCCAAAGATTTTTGAATCGGTAATTTATTTCGACTGTATATGCATCTTATATTATTATCTCGTATTGGTGTCATTGTTAAAATTAAGTGAAAAACGCGCAAAGTTTTAGCGCTTAATGTTATGAAATGCATGTCCATGATGATGAATCTCTGTGTAAAATGAATACTTTCACTATGGTTTTGGTTTGTTACTAAAAATTTTGTATTAATGCGTTGAGGCTAATTTTGTTGAATTTATTATCTGTTTACATATTTTTCGAGTACTTTGTGATTCAATGCAACCGATTTTGTATTCTATTCCTGTAGCCATAAGACTAATTGGGACTGGAGAAAGTAATTTCTTTAGTAGTTGTTTTTTGCGTCCTGCTTCCTTGCGTGCGAATGGAAGCTTTATTGCTAACGGGATAGAAGTTAAAATTGGTTATTCCTAGAAACATTTAAACAGAGGTAACCATACTCAATTTTCCTTTCTTAGATTTTGGTGATTTTGTTTGTTTGTAGAAATTATTTTGTTACTTAATGGCGCGTTGTGGCTTTATAATTATTGTTTCTAGCTATTTAGTCTATAAAGTAAATTATTTATTATGTACATTGTACGTGTGAATGCGAACCGATTTCTTCCAACCAATTTACTTCCGATATGCCAAAATAAATTCATTCCATACTAAAACTCTCCGAGATCTTTACTAATCGCATTTTATAATAGAATTAAGACTTTTATAAAGCTTTTTATTACTCACATTGTTTGCGAATACTTAAAACTTAGATATCCTGATATTTTTTCTAATAAAACTTATATTTACTTTTAACTCGTATCTTCCAGTTTACATATGCAGGAAATATTTAAACCATTTAGTTATTTTAATAGTCTAATTTAACCAGCATTTATTACTTGTATGTTAAAAATAACTGTTAAACTCCAAAATAGATCTATCGTAACTCCAATTGTAACGGAAATTAGAACGTCTTATTCATACAAGTTGCGCTAATACTCGCTTGTTGTGCTGAGTTTAGCGCAAACTTGCGCAACTAATAAATATTGCGCAAAGAAGGCTACAGTTAGTTTGCTCACCAGATTACGCTGATCTAGCAAAAAGTTTTTTTGTCAAAACACTGTAGCTGTCAAAAATTGAACATCAAGGGTCAAGTGCGGGAGAGCCATGCTTCGGCACGAATGGGCTGGCTCAACCGCATTGATACCACGGCCTCACAGAAAATCGACGTGAAAGAAGACTTGCGTTGTGTTTCGTCGTGTGAGTGAGGTTGTAGGAGGCCCAATTAGTAATTTTCTGTTAGATGAAAGGCACACAATATAAGAGCCACAGTAGAGCCATCTGGTGAGTTGAAATACATTGATTAATTATAATTGAATGATATTAAAGTAAAATAGTTGATATAAAATGCTTATATTCATAGCGCAATAAGTGAGTTTAGCGCAACACATAGATTACGGTTTTATATGTATTAAAATAAATGAGCTTAAATGTAATAGGGTTTTAATGCACTTAGTGAAATGTTTTGAAGTTTGTGTGACGGTTTAAGTCTGAGCGTTATGTTCCTATAGAGGCCTATGGAATAGGTTCTATGGCCTAGTTCTAGATGAAAATGTGTAAATTATTGTTTTTTAGATTTATCATTAGAGGTGGTAGTTTACATTGCGGCCTATTGCATCAAGATGTTTAATTCTTCAAGTGTTTTATGCACGGCATATGTGCATAGTTAGCGGAAGATTTACTTTTAGTTATTTACCGGCATTCAAAGGCTTAAAAAAACCACGATTCTTCTACTTATAAAAAATGCAAAGTAAAAAATAAAAAAAAATATAGCTGGGAACAGCAATTTGATACAACCTAAATCTCGGTTTTAAATAGAAGTGTACAAATTAATAATACAACCGTCAAAGATGTTATAGGCCGTCATCAACCATTGCTTTATTGATAAAATGGATTATAACATTGTAACAACAATTAATAGAGAAATTATTTGAACATCATTTGTGTTAGCAATGTGTGTGTACAATATGTACGATAGTGTTACCAGTGTTAAAAATCTAATTATGTAGTTTTTTAGGCTGGCAAGCTGGGCATGCGACAAAAACGTAATATTATTGTTATAGATATTTATAAATTGTAATAGAATTTTAACTGTTGTCTTGTATACGAATAATGCCAACAGCTACATACTCATATACATATACCATATATGTAGTAAGGCTCTCCCATCCTTTTTCAAGTTACAAATTTTATTCTTTCCTTTGCTCTTGTTAATGCTACCCTTTACAAATCATACAAAACTGTAACTGTATCGGGTCCGTTCTTAGCCACGTAACATTCTTGAATGCCCAAACTCTTTACCTCCATACTCATTCACCAAATTTCATATCTCATTTGAGAGTTTGTCTTATCATCCTAAAATTTTTCTGATTTGTACGAATATATGTAGAATGCAGTAGCTAAGCCCAGTGAGCCAGCCTGGTCATCGTGACGGTGTATGTGATAACTTGTTGCAGTGACTGTTTTATATTAAATGTATCTGATATTTCTATATTTGTTTTCTTTAAATACCCGCTCTTTATGTTACCAAGTATTGTTTTACCCCAGAAGTTATATTTTGTTATATAACTATCTTGAGATGAGACAATAAATATATTATTATAAATTAATTTTTAAAATACGGTGTACGTGAAAAGCTCTACTACTTTCGAGTCACACCCGGACTCTTTATATATTTTGCAAAGTGTGCGGGGCCTCTCCTTGAAACATGCCGTATTTGTCAATTAACTCATTGATACATGTCTAGTGTCACGTGGAGACCAATGCCACTTACGTAGTGAATCTACTACCAAATGACTCCGTCAATGACGTCGGTTATATCCCTATTGTACAGTCCATCCAGTTAATTAGTATGCACGTACAGAAATAAACATTGATGATTCAGTACAGACCCAGTAACCATTGGTTGGCTACTGAGCCCACAAATGGCTATAAAAGACATGGCTTTGTTAATTGTATAATTCAGTTTAGGTAACAATAGCTGTTGTTTTCAGTAATTATTGAATCTTGATTTTATTTCAATTAACTAATTACATTTCGGAGAATAAAAACAGTGACGTAGTATGACATGTGACACAGGTGACGGAACTATGACCATGTTTGTGACGTCAGAATAAATCACTGTGGTTTAAACTTGGGAGGAGGTATTGTTGCTTGTTCGCTTGTTTTGTTATAAGTAAGGTAAAGTTTGTACTGGCTAACATACCCACCTACTTGATACTTCAAAAATGCCTATTGTATGTACAAATTACAAGTTTAAACGATTAAAGAAAAGAAAAATTGTGAGTTAAACTAATGCCAACGGTCAAATAGTTTACCTTCCTCATTATCATTAAGTCCGCGTTTGTTCGCCTAACTAAACTGAGTTTGTATTCGGCCTGAAAATATCTTAATATTAGGCAGAGGCCTCTGCCTTTGCCTAATCTGCCTGTGAGCAGAGGCTCACAAGGAATAAGAACACAGTACAGGAAAAAATTTATTTATTTATTTCAACTCTTACAGCTAACATTACAGGTAAATTATATTATATTCTCAAATTGCGGATGTCCGATTTTGAGACAATCTTCAGCTGGAAATTCGTCGCAATAATAAATCATAGGTAACGTCAAGTCTTTAGTGTTCGCGTGGACCTTTCACACGAACACTAAAGGTCTGATCATATCACCATGATGATATAACTTCCGGTTATTAGGTGCATTATCCCTTAAATATACCCTATAATGTATTTTAACACGTTCGAGGACAGAACGAGATTATACGTCATCGTTCGAGATGTTAATTCGGCACAACGTACGATGACGTTCGAATAACATTTAAATTATACGACAGAACATTCATTTCCGATGAAAGTTCAAGTATAAATCCCTTTGAATGTATCTTGTGTCACAACTTATAAAATACCCAACACTGTACTGTCACGTAGGGTAAGTTTAGAACTATTTCAAATAAGTGCCGTTGATAGTGTGCGGTTACGGTATTCACATATGCACAACGTGTTTAAACGTCCCGAGCTCCTACGTTGAGCGCGGCTGTGTCACTGTATATTACTTTAATGCAAATTAATGATTTTACAGTGTGAATTTGATGTTTAATGAGTTATTGTGTGTTTTAGATGGATATAAGCGCAAAATAAGACATAAGATCAGCATGTTCGATGATTCCGACACCTCCAACGAGGCGGATCCTTACCAAGATGCATATACACGGTAACGTGTTTTTTTTTTTTTTAATTTTTATGCACTATCTCCGCCAACGTTATTGGCGCCTATTCGAATCTAACTTCACGTTGATAGGTACCAGTTCTCGCGTGTATGCCTCTCGCACTTTTATGCTTCATACTGTTTCTTTCTTTCATACATCCTCTTTCACTTTTTTTTTAGCGGGTGGGACTCCCACTTCCCTACTTTCCCTTTTCTCTTACTTTTATTTATTCTATTAGTTTGGGGTAATAAGGAAGGTTGCTTATTTTGTTTATTTCCATACTATACAATATTTTGACTTATATTATCTTACATTATGGTTTGGACTTATTCTATTACATTTTTTTTTTTAATTTTATTATTTTATTATTTATTTATCTTTACATTAAATATATACAATACAAGATAAAAATTAATTATATAATAGTAATTATTAATTCTATTACATAGTTCTTATTCTATTTATCTATTTATTTATTTCATACTGTACTTGGCTATCCTTATTCTAATGCTTGCTTGATACACTTTTCTTAACTATGTATCTATATAGTTAACATTACTTTCTATGTTTATTACCTATTTTCTATGTTTACATCTAAATATGCTCAATATTTAATGAAACATAGTGTCTATCTCCGTTGTTTCGTGCTATGACTGTTTTTGCTACTGTTTTACAAAATTCTAGGAACTTTGGCCTACTTTTCTTGTTTTGCATTATTTTCTGTAAGTTTTCTCTGTTTAAGTTTATTCCTAATTCTTGCTCTATGATAAATCTTTCCTTTGTGTGAACTGGGCATTCGAGGACTATATGGGGAATTGTTTCTTCCGCTTCTGGGTCACATATGCACGATGAGCTACCCTTACACCGGAAACGATTCAGGTACTCGGAGAAGCCACCGTGCCCGGTGAAGATTTGCGTTAGTACGCCTGTTGGCTGCACCTGTCTTATAATACGGAAAGCGGTGATGGCATCAGGGAAAAACATTCTCGTTACCGAGGCTGTACAGCCAGACACGTATCTCCGATTCCATTCATCAAGCGACTCCATACGGATTTGGCGCCTGATGAATGAAATCGGGAAGCAGTCGTAGTCTGGTTTCCTCCGCAACGCCAATGCTGCCCCTTTAGCCAGTTCATCTGCGCGCTCGTTTCCCGAAGGCCCGCGTGGGCCTTGATCCAGAACAAGGACACAGCTTTGACACAGGTTTTATAGACACAATCATAGAACAATAGGTTGCGGTCACCGGTGACCGCTTGGTGTTTGACAGTTTAATAGATATGACGCTATATTACTAGAATTCATTAGAAGTTCGCACTCACGTGCACACTACGCTACCTAATCAGGGACTGATTGCAATCAACTTTGGATTCATCTAACGCTAAAATCTAAGCACTTAAGTGTAAACTGAAGATAAATTGAGATAATCTTATAACTATTAAGGGTTTTCCCTTTAGGTAGGTCGTGAATATCTATCCGGGGTTTTTCTGACTGGACAAGAGACCATGCATTTGATAGAGATCGGGTAGCAATACTCTCAGATAAACCAGAACATAGGTTCTGCAATAGTGTAAGTGCAAAAGCGCACTACAATCTCCAACCCACTTACTGAGCTCCAGTGTGGAGATTATTGCTATCCTTCATGTGGCAATCCACCCACCTGCTAAGTGGAAATTATGACCAACCCTCTCCACTCAGGTAGGGGAAGACTATGGCCTCATAAATAAAACAGGAGATATTAAACACGAAGATTTGGCAATATTGACATAATTACAAAAACAAATCCAATTAGATACATGTTTCCTAAGATCGCAAATGGTCACTTAATTATGAAAATATCAAAAAACCTGCAGTCTTTATTTGATATATTTTTTGATAATTAATTAATATTGATCAATGGGTATACAGATAATACCTAGGACTGAATCAAATTATATTTTTATCTTGATAGGACAATGCATATTTTTATAAGTAGTACGTTTACATTAGATATTACAAACCTAGGTACGTAAGGTACCTACGTTTGTAATTTTAATTGAAATAATGGTACCTAGTGCAGACTGGGGTTGAATGTGTTCCGGGTACCACAGAGGTGTATCATTAGTCGGAGGCAAACAAAGAACTGGCGTCAAAAGAAAGGTAAGTTACTAATAGGTAGATAGGTACAGATCTAGAAAATCTATCTGATCCCCACAAATCACTGTCATATTCGTCAATTAAGTCCATTTTATAATTCCGTCAGATTACGAGCTTTTCACAAACTTAAATAAAACCACAAACCGAAGCTAATGTTAAATAGGGCAGGTAGTTGGTTTGGCTCGACACAGAAGGTTTTTAAATCATCTAAGTAATGAAAAGAAAATCGAAATCCAGAAAAGTTGGTAATTTCAAACCTATGAATCCGGGCCGGATAAATAGTATAAAATAAATTGATTACAAATGACGAATCAAAATGTATCGAATTGTCGGCAAATGTTAACAGAATAATTTATTTATTTATCTTATCGTATTAATTAATTGATTTTGATCTCTGTAATTATTGTGATTAGATTCTATTCCGCAAAACAAGTTAAAATAGTAGCTTTGCTTTCGGCAGCAAGCAGTGGTTGCCAAGATGTTAGTGAAAACAGGCTTGTTCTTGTTACTGGTGACGATACTTCAGGTAGGTACAAAGTTACAATACTAGGTATACACATCTCGCTGGACTCAGTTTAGGTCCTACTGGTCTGTTAGTACAAGGAGTTGTTTTATGGCAATAGGCTTACCCCTGTTACATTGGACTGGTGAAAAGTGATTGATACTTGCTACAAATCCACCTCTTTCTACTCTTTTCAGGACTTACAATACGCGACTTGTTAAAACCTGTTCATGCAGGGTTGTTAAATGGGTAATGAAATAGATATTCTTCACCAGCGAAATTCTTTTAATAGGTACGTATGTACCTATTTCATCGTATGCTCTTTATTTTTGCAGGTATCAGCACGCTACACCGAAGTGCAACCTGACTTCATCGAAAATGTAATCAAATACGGTTAGTAACTCTAAACATTTATAATTTTTAAGTTTATAAATATAACCAAAGAAAATACAGTAAAATATGTAAAAAGCTTACTACATTACCAACCAACCAACAGGCATATTATTTAAGAAGGTTATAAAACTGTAAGACGCTTAGGGTCTATTTCACCTTTTTTATTACCTAGATTTTCTGTTGGCTGTATTTGCTACATTTTCTGATTTTTGAGCTCCATCTACTTTATAGATCTCGAACTAACGTCTACTCTGATATGCCATTGTTCTCTTCCTAAGTTATCTCTCTTTTTACAGAGGAGGAAGCCGTAAAAAACTCGGGGTCTCGTATCGTGTCGGGATGGGAGGCAGTGCCTGGCCAGCACCCACACCATGCTGCTCTTCGAATGGTAGACCCTACTGGTAGTGTAGGTGGCTGCGGAGGATCATTCGCGTCCAAGGAATGGGTCATCACCGCTGCTCATTGTACTGCTGGGTTTGTAGAAAAATTCTAGTGATATTGATGCAAAAATGTGAAAGTGACGAGAAATTATTGACTATGTGACTAGGTTTCAAGTAAAAATAAAGGACACATAATATACTTGGCGATGAATAGCGATAAAAGTTTATTATTACGAGATATTCTTAAGAGATAGGTAATTGACTAATAAATAAATCTATTTATTGGTATTATGTTGATGACAGTTTAATTGTACACACTGTAGCCACACTAGCCATAGCACAAGCTACAAGGATTTAGACCATCGTTTAACAGAAACCAAGAAGCAGACAGCTCTGAAAAGAGCTATATTATTCAACGTTTTTGACTACCTCTGTTAACACAGACAGCTCTGAGAAGAGCTATTTTATTTCACGTTTTTGATATGCTCTGTTAACACAGAAAGCTCTGAAAAGAGCTATTTTGCTGAACGTTTTTGACCCTCTGTCTACAAGAGACGAAGTAACTCGCCGACGCCGCTGCCAGTATCACGCGCCGACCATCGCGCGTAGGTATCGCAGCGCGGCACGGCGCACGGCGTTTACATCTTCACGGCTCGACGGTCGCAGGAGGAAAGGACAGAGGCACGCGTTACGCAATATTTATAGCGGCGCGAAACTCAGCGCGCGGCGCTGCGGAGGCGCGTCCTCTTTGCACGGACCTCACACTCATCGACTATCTCGCTCTTTTATCGGCTATCCTTTTCTTTCCATTGTTCACGATGTAAACAAAGTTCTGTCCTAAATAGTGTAACGCTATTGGCTATAATTTAGGCGATGTTATTGGTGTACAAATATCTAAATTTTATTTATTTTTAATTTAATAGTTTTAATTGGTTAATGTACAGAATTAGTTGTAAGTAGCACTAGTACCAATTTTTGTATAAAAACAACCACCTCCGGCTAATAGATACATTCGTTCTACGACAACAAGTTGTTTCACTAAGAACAACCGATCTCCAAAGTGGTGACCCCGAGCAAGAACAGCAAGAAGAAGAACAAATCCCTGCTGGAAGAACGAATCCCTGCTGGAAGAAAATTAATTATTATCCAACATCAAGATGGCAAATCCCTGCCCGACGGAAGACCTAACCCACACCGTAGCGAAGACGGAAACAGCTGGCATATCCCTCACAATGCGCATTCCACCATTCTGGCGTGACCGACCACGTCTATGGTTCATTAGCTTCGAAGCAGCTACCAACGACATGAAGAAGGGACAGGCTCAGCTCGCCCAGATGGTCATCGCACAGCTCGAACGTCAAGACATCGAGCAAATCATGGACCTCCTATACAACCCGCCGGAGAGGAATCAATACGACGCAATCAAGGAACGTCTCATATCTGCCTATGAAGAGTCCGACAGCCGACAGTTCCAGAAACTACTGTCCGAGATGGAACTCGGCGATCAGAAGCCTACGCAGCTACTCCGCCGCATGCGTAACCTAGCCAGAGACAAGGTCCCTGACTCCACGTTACGACTCATGTGGACCAACCACTTACCATCACACATCAGATCCGTCCTGGCCGTCAGCGAATCATTTAGCACAAAAACTGAGCTGGAAGAGCTCGCTCTCCTCGCTGACAAAATGATGGAGCAGTCCGCGTCAACTACAGAAGTCTCAGCAATACAACCATCACCAGCACAGTCCACGTCATCATCACACACCGATACACAATACCTTATCAACGAGATAAGAAAATTATCATTGGAGATCGCCGAATTAAAGTCAAGACCAGAATACAACCCCGACTACCGCCGCCGCCATTACCCATCTCAGCAACGCACACGCAGCACGTCACGTTCACGGAATCGTGATTCATCATCACCTTCACCATTCTGCTACTACCATAGGCGCTTCAAAGAACAAGCTCGACGCTGCACACCTCCCTGCTCATTCAAAGCAACGACCTCGGAAAACTAAACCGAACGTTGGCGGAGGCGGCTACCGGCGTTCAAGAGAAATCACACCGCCTACACATCACCGATAGAAACACAAACTTATCTTTCTTAGTCGACACCGGAGCCGACATATCAGTGCTACCGAGAAGAAAAGGAGAAGTTGGAACACCGCTACCATTCAAACTGTACGCTGCGAACAACACAACTATAGCTACGTATGGCGAGAGAACACTAACTCTCGACTTCAACTTACGACGTCCGTACAAGTGGACATTTATAGTAGCTGATGTTTCAAGGCCAATCCTCGGAGCAGACTTCCTCAAACATCACCAACTCATCGTCGACTTAAAAAACGGAAGATTAATCGACGGCGTCACGAGCCTAAAAGTCAACGCCCCGGTGCGAGTGTCAGACGTACCTACCGTACGCAGCATCAATTTGTCACAATCATACCACGACATATTAGCACAATATCCCGGCATAACAAGACTAACATCAATGAAATTAAACTCTAACATCAACGTGCAACATTACATCGAAACCCGTGGACCACCAGTTCATTGCCGAGCTCGACCAATCCCACCTCATCGATTCGAAACAGTGAAGAAAGAATTCGAAAATATGATTGAGCAAGGACTATGCAGACCTAGCAAGAGTCCATGGTCATCACCTCTACACATCGTGCCTAAGAAAAATGGCGATATTAGAGTATGTGGTGACTATCGCCGACTCAACTCGATCACTATACCAGATCGATACCCAGTGCCACGCATCAAAGATTTCACTCACCACCTATCGGGGAAAACTATATTCTCCACGGTTGACCTCAACCGCGCTTATCAACAACTCAGTGTGCGAGAAGAAGACGTCGAGAAGACCGCTATCATCACGCCAATGGGACTATTTGAATTCCCACGTATGTGCCCCGGTTTGAAAAACGCGGGACAAACGTTTCAACGCTACATACATGAAGTACTACGAGGATTAGACTTTGTTTTCCCATTTATCGACGACTTACTACTTGCATCTGAAAATGAAACTCAACATCGAGATCATCTCCACACCGTATTAAAACGCTTAGAAGACAACGGCATTACCATCAACCCCGCTAAATGCAACCTAGGCAAACCTGAAGTACAGTTCCTAGGTTACACCGTATCAGCTGATGGAATCAAGCCGCCGCAACACAAAATCGAAGCAATCACTAATTACCCGAAACCAACGAACATCGAAGAACTAAGAAGATTCCTCGGCATGATCAACTTCTATCGTGATCACATACCGAACGCCGCATCGAAGCAAGCACAACTAAATGCCTACCTACACAACGTCAAGAAGCGCGATAAGACTCCGATCACGTGGACCGAAGAGGCGACGCAAGCATTCGAGCAATGTAAAGCTAGCATCATAAACGCAGCTCTACTCGCTCATCCATCTCATCACGCAACACTCGCCTTATTCTGCGACGCATCAGATAACTCTGCCGGTGCCGTACTACAACAATACCTACATAATACGTGGCAACCGCTCGGATACTTTTCCAAGAAATTCAACGACGCGCAGAAGAAATACTCCACTTTCGATCGAGAGCTACTTGCAATGTACATGGCAGTCAAACATTTCCGGAAGATATTCGAAGGTCGCCATCTCATCATATTCACCGACCACAAGCCGCTTACATATGTGATGTCCAAGACTCAATCAAATTCCGAAACTCAGAGGCGAACAAGACAGTTACTATTCATCAGTGAATTTACCACCGACATTCGACACGTGAGCGGCAAAGACAACATTGTTGCCGACACCCTAAGCCGCATAGAATCCATCACATTCCCATCTGCAATCAACTACAACGACATAGCGAGTGCGCAAGACAAGGACAGCAACATTAAACAACTGTTATCACAAGAAAACGTAACTTTGAAGAAAATACCTATACCTAACAGCGACATCGAACTATACTGCGAAACATCGACCTCTTATGTACGCCCGTACATACCTAAACCATATAGAAAACAAGTATTTGACAGTGTACACAACATCAGTCATCCCGGTACACGCACGACTCGCAAACTCGTTACTCAAAAATATTTCTGGCCATCAATGAACGCAGACATCGGTTGCTGGACTCGAACCTGTATACTTTGCCAGAAAAGCAAGATACAACGACATACGCACTCGAACGTCGGATCTTTCCCGCCAACCGAGCGATTCCAACACCTACACATTGATATCGTCGGACCGCTACCTACAACACCTCAAGGTCACAGGTACTTAGTAACGATGATCGACCGACTAACTAGGTGGCCCGAAGCAATACCTACCGACGAAATATCAGCTGTTAGAATCGCCGATATTGTGTACCAACACTGGATCGCCCGATTTGGATGCCCGACTACCATCACAAGTGATCAAGGTCGTCAGTTCGAGAGTCAACTATTTCAAAACCTAACTAAACTAATGGGAATCAAGAAAAATCGTACTACACCATATCATCCACAAAGCAACGGCATAATTGAACGTTGGCATCGAACACTCAAGACTGCATTACGCGCCAAACTCGCGAGCGCAAGTACATGGACCGACGTACTACCTACTGTACTACTAGGACTTCGAGCCGCGCTACACTCAGACACAGGTGTGAGTGCCGCCGAACTTACCTACGGCTACAATCTACGTCTACCTGGAGAATTTTTCACTACATGTACCACCTGCACACCTGCTACTTTGGATTATACCTACGTTGACAACCTACGTAATATAATTCAACAAAACAAACCGCAAGTACCTACGAAGCATCACAGCAGCAATAAAAGCGTATTCGTGTATCAAGACCTACTCACGTGCAGCCACGTATTCATAAGAACAGATGCAGTAAAAAAACCACTTCAATCACCATACGAAGGACCCTACAGAGTGTTACAACGTACTGAGAAGGTATACACAGTACAATTACCCGAGCGTCAAGCAAATATATCAATCGACCGATTGAAGCCTGCATTTATACTCACCGAAGACATTCAAGATACTTTACCTCCAACCTCCAGTACAGTTACCTTCACATTACCTCAACCCAGCGTTACCAAGCAATTACCATTACCTTCAACCACCATTACCGAGGAAACCAGCAAGATTACCAGGAAAACACATGTACCGCAACCAACAGCGACGTCACATCCCGACGATAAGAAAACTCGCTCGGGCCGTGTCGTCAAACTGCCGGTACGCTTCGCTTGAGGGGAGTACTGTAGCCACACTAGCCATAGCACAAGCTACAAGGATTTAGACCATCGTTTAACAGAAACCAAGAAGCAGACAGCTCTGAAAAGAGCTATATTATTCAACGTTTTTGACTACCTCTGTTAACACAGACAGCTCTGAGAAGAGCTATTTTATTTCACGTTTTTGATATGCTCTGTTAACACAGAAAGCTCTGAAAAGAGCTATTTTGCTGAACGTTTTTGACCCTCTGTCTACAAGAGACGAAGTAACTCGCCGACGCCGCTGCCAGTATCACGCGCCGACCATCGCGCGTAGGTATCGCAGCGCGGCACGGCGCACGGCGTTTACATCTTCACGGCTCGACGGTCGCAGGAGGAAAGGACAGAGGCACGCGTTACGCAATATTTATAGCGGCGCGAAACTCAGCGCGCGGCGCTGCGGAGGCGCGTCCTCTTTGCACGGACCTCACACTCATCGACTATCTCGCTCTTTTATCGGCTATCCTTTTCTTTCCATTGTTCACGATGTAAACAAAGTTCTGTCCTAAATAGTGTAACGCTATTGGCTATAATTTAGGCGATGTTATTGGTGTACAAATATCTAAATTTTATTTATTTTTAATTTAATAGTTTTAATTGGTTAATGTACAGAATTAGTTGTAAGTAGCACTAGTACCAATTTTTGTATAAAAACAACCACCTCCGGCTAATAGATGCATTCGTTCTACGACAACAAGTTGTTTCACTAAGAACAACCGATCTCCAAAACACTTTGATCTTAGCCAAAAGGCCGAGAAGTTTAATTGTAGTTGGCCAATGGGCACAAACATAAACTCTCTAATAATATATTTATATTATGTCCTGAGGATATACATAGCGTCATCTATTGCGATCTTTACAAAATTCTTCCTTGTTAGTGTTACCACGTAAAATTGGGTATTCACCGACTTGGTATAAAATCGAGGATCCTTAAGATTCAAAGTACCACAATCATAGGGCTACTTTGTAAACAGATTAAAGTACCCATGGCAATGTGTGCTACTGGTCTTTGGTGGTATTATAGAATATTAATGATATATGTTCTAACCAGTCTTTTACTTTTGCAGTCGTGTTACAATAGTAGTCCGCGGAGGTGTTGTCTCCCTTACCGAGCCGGAGTACATCCACGAGACGACTGAATACTACAACCACCCGCTGTACGACAACAACCGACCAACTGTTGTACAACCCCATGATATCGGTCTTGTCAAGCTCCAGAGCCCTGTCACATATTCCTGTAAGAAAACTATATTTGTTTTTGTTTTCATAGAGGTATAGAATTCGAAATTGGTGTCCAGCTTTATAACTAGTAGTTCACAAATCCATCAATCTAAAATCTAAATAACAATTCTGGCCAACCGTTCTTTATGAGGGGCCTAAAAACTAACGAACCTTATTTGTTGTTCTATTTTTATTTTCTATACTTAAAGACCATCAAAAATAATGTAACAATGCTGTTATAATTTTCTTGATTGTAATATTTACATTGACAGTCCGTCTGCAACGTATCCGCATTCAACCGAGAGCTGACGCGTATCGCAACTATGAAGGAGCAGTAGTCTACGCCAGTGGACACGGCAGGACATGGACTGGAGGTCAGTATCTTTTACACAATTTTAAAAATAAAAACGGAAAAGGAAATAAAGTTATTAACCCGTAAATTTTACTGTTACCAATAGGTATTTAAATAGAACAAATAATTTTCTAGTAAAAAATTTAACTAATATTAATTAGGTCGTAGTTTGACACTTATATGTATCGATGAAGCGGTCCTATCTAAATAGATAACATTAACACATCTTTATCTTTTACAGGAATTGATAGACGTGTAATAGGTATTTTCTATTACTCACTTCGCTGGGTAAAAACATTAATATAATCGAACAATTATCATTAGAACAAACTCAGCACAGATCTCTATCTAACGTTTCGCACAATTTAATAATTACTGTGGTAGGAAATGCTATCAAGATTGATCTGATATTATTGATAAGTAAAAAACAAAATAATCTACACTGAAAAACCAGAAGGTGGCTAATGTCTAATTTTGTATAGATAAATAAAACATGCACAGTATTTTTTAAAGATAAAAATTATGAAATGTCCCGTATGCGACTACAAATCACATGTTAGATTCCGTGATTACCCATCTAGTAGTATAGAGTAGTGTTTAAATAACTTACGATGTTTTAATATTTTGCAATTTACCATTCGTTATTCTTAAATAGGTATACATTTAAGTAGTTTTTCTAGACACGTAATATTTTCTCAATACTAGGCGCCGTCACCGAGGTTTTGCGATGGGTGTACCTGACCGCGATCTCGAACCAGGCCTGTGGCAGCACATTCACAAGTGGCATCATTATTGACACCTCTATCTGCGCACGATTCTTCAACGTCACCTCTCAGTCAACATGTCAGGTAATCATCCTATCAAGTGGCCATGGCGCATCTGTCGATTCAAATCCTTACGAGCCAGGGTGATATCAAACATTGAAGGAGTAAAGGAGAAAAATATCTGCCTAGACGAGGTCTCTAATCCAAAACACGTCTACCTCAATGATCATGGGGTCTACGATAAATATAAAATAATCCACTGCCACATTAGATTACTGGTGTCGGTTTTTACTTGTTATTTATTTGGTAAACCTAGGTTTTGTTTTATTTTTATTAATCATTAATTTGATGTTCACAGGGAGACAGCGGTGGTCCACTTGTGCATGTTGGTTCTGACAGTGTTCCGACTCTTATCGGTGTGACCTCCTTCGTAGCTGGTGGAAACTTCGGTTGTCACTCTGGTATTCCCGCTGGTAATATATTTTACATTTTCGGCTTCCGCTACCGAAATACTTGATATAACTGTGATTTTAATATTAATACAATGTTTCCTTTTAGGTTTCATTCGTCCGGGGCCTTATCTTGATTGGTTTGAACAAGTTACTGGCATTGATTTTGAAAATCTAGTTGAATTTGAGTCCACAACTCCTGCCCCTAGTCCTACAACTCCTCGCCCAACAGAGACGGTGCCTATAACTACACCTGAAAATGACTACAATACAACTCCCGATTACCGTCCTAGCCCTACAATTCCTGCCCCTAGTCCTACAACTCCTCGCCCAACAGAGACGGTGCCTATAACTACACCTGAAATTGACTACAATACAACTCCCGATTACCGTCCTAGCCCTACAATTCCTGCCTCTAGTCCTACAACTCCTCGCCCAACAGAGACGGTGCCTATAACTACACCTGAACCAGATCGCCCTACTTCTACTTTCCCTGATTCAAAACCTACAAGTTCTATCCCTGATGTTACCACCTTTGCACCTGTTCAGCCGACTACTGAAGACTATCATATAACAACTCCCGATGACGAAGAAGGCTCTGGCGGAGACGGCGGTGATGATTCTGACTGTTCCGATTCTAACGAAGATGATGAAATGTCAGAACTTCTTAAACGTCTCGAAGTTAAAGTTAAAGTCAAGGTCAGGTTCGACAAATACAAACATAAGGAAGAGAAAGAAAAAGTTACAGAAATTAAGAAACATCATTAATTAAATGAATAAAATTGTAAGCCTTAAAGTGTTGAAGCAATGCAATGTATCAAAGATAAAATAATTTTTACTGAAGTTATTTATATCCATTACGAAATGAAATAAATCCAATTTAATATAGAAAATCATTATTTTTTATTTTCCTTTACTTTTATAATATCATATTAAAATTTTCCTTAATTTTAAACTTTGTTTTATGAAGCTAGCAACATTTACATGAATGTGTCATCCTATTATATCACTGACTCAGTGAACTCAGTGACACTGAGTTGAGTTCTGTCTTTTACGTCATTCACAAAGTATTGGAATCTCAAGTATGTAATTCTAGTAAATTTATGAATAAACATTCCTTTTTGAAATGAAATGGAGGGGCCAAATGTTAAAGGTAAGTCTTGAAACTCGTTATATTGCAATTTACGTTGTGTAAAATTAAAATTTACGTATGTTTTGTGTTTAGAATCTGTCATGAGAACTGTGTGGGCGATTCTTATAAGTTATCATGGTTTATCTTTTGTTTGTCCTGCCTCGCCTTGTGTAACTTAACTTCAACTTACTGCACGTCAAGTTACAATAAAGTTATATTAGAAAAGATTGTAAACAGAACTTGAAAAAGTGTTTAAAATGTTTCCTTAGTTGACAATTGCAATGTTTACATCTGTATCTTGCATTTGAAGAATAACATAATATTTGTATTATACCTTGTTGTAATAAAGTTATTAGAAAGGTATTTGATGTTCAGGGCCATTTAAGAAAATTCATGGATTAAAAAACAGAGTTATGAACAAAATATATTTTGTTGGTTTAAGACATATTTAAATTAATTTATTCTATGAATAACAAACATTAGATTTGAGAGAAACTGGATTTTTGCGTAACTAAAGTTTGTTAAAGATCTGTCTAGTTAAATAATAATATTGTTATTTGTACCCATGTAGCCAAGTGTTTGCTGAAATTATGACTATGTCTATAGAGTTACTGAATTAGCAAAAGTTCATTCTTCTATAAGCATGATTTATAACATAACATCACGCCTTTTATCCCCGAAGGGGTAGGCAGAGGTGCACACAGAAGTAACACCCACTTTTCACTATTTATGTTATGAATCCCATGTAATAGGGGGTGAGCCTATTGCCATATACCGGGCACATTTCCAGACTCCGTGCTACTACTGAGAATTTTTTAAAAACCCAGTATTACTTTGCCCATCCGGGAATCGATTTGTATATCGATGATTTTTAGCTTTTTTGTAATTTAAGTTTTTGTGGGGAAACCATCCTGTGATGAGTTCCTCAACCATTAATCTCCAGAGGTTCATTTTCACAGTCCAAAACTTATTTAGTATTCATGCACTGATCTTGTAGCCAAATTAGTTTTTAGTCAAATTTCCGTTGTGCCTGGCAGACGCCAGCCCCGTTGGGCTTCTCCCAGTTGTGCAGTCTCTTTTGTGCCTTTAGGCTTAATTCATTCTGTCTCCTGCAGTAATTCACCAAGGGAAGTGGAAACTATTGTTGTTTTCTTCTCTTATAATATGTTCTGATTCACTGCATTGCGGGAACTAAGACAATTATTCATGTTTCGGGGACGCCCCGGACTTAACCCGTTGATATCCATCCCCAAAATTTGGTCATACAAAAGTATTCTCTAAACATTAGAAATAAGGTCTATAATGTAATGTAATATTAGTAGAAAGCGGTCACCGGTGACTGCTTGGTGATTTATGGGTTAAGTGTTCCGGTATTTTCATGGTTGTATCTACTATAGATCCTGGCTTACAGGAGTTGCAGCGGTTTTGGGAGGTTGTGACCTTGTAGCCAGTATGTGTTTCGGTGACTAAATTAAGGATTATAATCAATAACTTTTTCTAATAAGATACAAAATTGCACTATTGCATGTCAATACTTTAAATCTAAACTAGATGAATATGAAGCTGTTGTTTCTGAACCACCTACACTGAGAGGAAAAAAATAATCTTGAATGTCATAGTCTCCTTTAACAATACTCTTTTGTAAGTCTACATTGACCACCTCCTTTATTTTTTTTTATAGAGTCGTAACTAACCAATCTATCTGTCTATTATTTAAGTACTTATCCTTTAACAGAGGGTGTTAAAGGTATGTAACATCGATGAGTTATGAATCAGGGAATGACACATGATAAACTTTAAGGAAAAAGCGCATGGATGATTTTTTTTTTTTTTTTTTTTTTTTCCTCAGATCTACAATCAGCCGATACGGCTTTAATCAGATGAGATGACGTGCTTTTGGGACTTTGGAGAATTGCACATCCTGTGACATGCTAACTCTATTTCTTTTTTCCCTAAAAATGGGTTTATGTAGACGCTAGTTGCTTTCTTTTCAGTCGAGATAAGCAGTTGTCTGAGTTTATGAGCTGTGAAGCCAGATGGTTAATGTGTTGCCCAAGGCGTTGTTTGTAAGACACAGATGAACTCTTTATTTCTTCCTTGACTGTCGGAATCTGCAGATATTCGTGCACCTCCGTGTTTCGTGTGAACCATGGTGCATTAACCAGTACCTTTAGCACTTTGTTCTGGTAGCGCTGGAGGATCTCAATATTTGAGTGGCTTGCCGATCCCCAGAGCTGTACACCGTATGTCCAAATCGGTTTTAGGATGCACTTGTAGATAAGGACTTTATTTTCCAAACTTAGTTTAGACTGCCTACCTATAAGCCAATATAGTTCTACAAACTTTTTATTTGCTTGGTCTCTTTTAGCCTTTATATGAGCCTGCCAAGTGAGTTTTTTGTCAAGGTGCATGCCTAAGTATTTAACTGTCGTGCTTGTTGGCAAGACAGCACCATCCAGTGTTACTGGTGTGCATTGCCCTCTTTTTAGTGTGAATGTAATGTGCACTGATTTAGATGGGCTGGCTCTGATTCTCCACTTTTTTAACCATAATCCTATTGCATCCAGGCATTCCTGCAGTTTTGCGGAGGCTATGTTTGGGTCTTTACTACAGGAAAGTACTGCGGTATCATCTGCATAGGTTGCCGTCACAACATTGTCTGAAGTGGGCAGATCAGCAGTGTAGACTGTATATAGGATGGGACCCAGTACCGAACCTTGGGGCGCTCCTGCTTCTATTTCTGAGATACATGACAGAGAGTCTTCGCATTTGACTTGGAATAGTCTGTTTTGCAGATAAGATTTCAATAGCATGTACTCAGTATTTGGTAGATGAAGCTTCAGCTTATATAACAGGCCCTTATGCCAAACGCGGTCGAATGCCTGTTGAATATCGAGAAAAACAGCCGAGCAGTACTCTTTTCTCTCCAGCGCTTGCCTTATCGTGTGAGCTACCCGATGTATTTGTTCTGTCGTTCCATGGTGTGCGCGAAAGCCGAATTGGTGGTCTGGTATCACTTTTTGTTCTTTCAGTATTGGTAGAAGGCGCTTCAGGACCAGTTTCTCGAAAACTTTCGACAACAAGGGGAGAAGACTTATGGGTCTATATGATGTAGCCTCTGTTGACGGCTTCCCTGGTTTGGCTACCATGTTTATTATTGAGAATTTCCATAATTCTGGGAAATGTTGTAGTCTCAGTATGGCATTGAAGAGGATTGTCAGCAAGACGATGCCTTTTTTTGGTAGATATTTGATAACTTCTGCTGTTATCAGATCAAATCCAGGTGCCTTTTTCTGTGTTAGGTTTATTATTGTTCTTTTCACCTCTATCGTTGTCACTAGTCTCAATGGTAGAGACATCTGTTGATCACTATTCAAGGCTTCGTCAATTTCCCGCTCGGTGTGCACATTGTCAGTTTCATTAGGTTTGAATACATTCTTAAGGTAGTTAGCAAATAAATCTGCTTTTTCTTGAGGCTTTCGAGACCAGGTGCCGTTAGTTTGTCTTAGTGGAGGTATGTGTTCTTTTGGCCTTTTCATTGTATTAGTCATTTTCCAAAGTGTATAATCCTCTGTTTTGCATGGTGATAGGGTCTTAAGTTTTTCTTGTAGTGTGTTGTTCTCGGTTTCTGTAATAAGTTCCCTTAGTTCTTTTTGTATTTTATTGAGAGCTTTTTTGTCTTGACGGTTCCTACTGGTGTGCCATCGGTGTCGTAATCTTCTTTTAGCGCCTATCAACTCTCGTATTTCCAGAGTTGTGTCATAATTTTGTGGTTTAAATGTTATGTGCGGAGTTGATAGCCAAGCCGCCTTCTGTATTAAGTTAGTGGCATACCATGTAGCATCCTCTATGTCGTCTGCTTTTTTAAGAGGTATGTGCAAATTGACGTTATCATTGATATAATCTTGAAAGGCTTCCCAGTCGGTTTTATGATTATACAGAGTCTCCCGTGGGTCTTTCCAGATTGCTGTGGTACTCAGTACGCATATCACGGGTGTATGATCCGAGGACCCATCCAGACATGATATCACTTTTATGTAGAGCCCTGACATCTTTTTGGTGATAAAGAAGTCGATGAGATCTGGAGTTTTGTTAGGGTCTGTTGGCCAGTAAGTTGGTTCTCCTGTTGATATCACATTAAGGTTATTAATATCAATTGCTTTTTTTAGTTCTCGCCCCTTTGTCGTGGTCAAACGAGAGCCCCAAAACGTATTCTTGGAGTTCCAATCTCCTCCTACAATAAATCTTTCACCGAGAGTAAGGAAGAAATCGGTATACATTCGTTCATCTATACGATGTCGTGGGGGGCAGTATACTGCAGCTATATTTAGAGATCCCTGCCAGTCATCCACAGATATAATTGCGGCCTGTATATGTGCATGTCTAACACTTGGCGTGACGTGGTGTCTTATGTGTTCTTTGACTATCACTGCGGCCCCAGCATGTGACGTTCCATCTGGATGGTTGGCATAGTATACATTACATCCCCTAATGTTAACAGTTCTTTGGTCAGTCATATGTGTTTCAGAGACTAGTAATATATCAAGTTTGTTAATGTTCATGAATAGTTCTAATTCCTGTTTATTCGGGGATATACCATTTATGTTCCATGCTGCAATTCGAAGAAATTTTACTTTTTCTGCTGGGCTATTAATGTCGTCAGGAGGCCCATTAGGGTCCCTATTTGTTGTATGAGAATATCTATCTTCTCCGATTGTTTTAATATGATTTGCTCTAAAGAGCTTGTTGACTGAGATTCCACGTTCTCTATTTTTCTATTCCAGATATCAGTATTTACAGTGTTAGAGATGTTACCTGGTGGGTGCAAAGTGTTTATTTCCTGCTTATTTGTTGATTGTTGTTTGGTGTATCTGGAGAGTTTTAATGGGGGGAAGTCTTCTATTTTGTGATTAAATGTATCTGTGGCTTTTGTCTTGACTAGAGGAAAGTTTCTGTTACCAGCATGTATCATTTTTCGTGAGCGGATCTCCTTATATACTTGGCACCCCTTATAGTTAGCTGGATGATCTCCTAGGCAGAGGGCACAAGTGGCTGGCGAGTTTCTATCCTTTTTCAGGCAGTCAGTTGTTCTGTGTCCTTGTCCACATTTGACACACCTGTATGGACGCATACAGTTATTTTTGGTATGGCCATATTGTTGACATCTGGTACACTGTGGTATTTCATTTGATTTCCTTGGGTCTTCAATGGTAACCCTCGTGTGGAATATGGTTTGTATGCTTTTAACTACTGTGTTATTAGGGCCAGGCTCAATGTTCACGAAGAACATGTTTAGAGGTTTTTTATTTTTTCTGGATATTCCACAAACGATCTCGCCTCGAACCTTATTGCCTGTGTTTTCTATTGCTTCTGTTATAGCCGATTTAGGTGTAGTGTGATGTAAGTTTTTAATTACAATTCGGTAGCATTTTTTCTGTTTTTGTGTGAAAGTATGACCAATGAGGCCATTATTCCGGATGAGTTCTATAAGATCCTTATATATTTCAGTTGAGCGTGTCATCACTCTTAACTGATCTCTATTAATAATTTTATATGAGTAACTGTCGCTGGGTATAGTATTGTTTAATAGTTCTGTTAACTTTGTTAGGTCTTCTATGCCATATAGTATAATTGGTGGTGGTTTGCTACTTTTTTTGACATGAGTGGATGGGTTTTCAGTTGTTTCATCAGTTAGATCTATGGGAAGCTCACTGAAACTGTTTGAAGTAGTTATCTCTGTTGCAGTTTGAGGCGGGCTGTTGGAGAATCTCTTCCTTTTAGGGTTGCGATCTGTTGGTACTCTTTGCCAGGGGGGAGGGCAAGCTTTGTTGTCACTATCCTTTATAGTATTTATCATCACTGACGGTGTACTCGGCTGATTTACTGAGTCTATTGCCTTAATATTTTCTAACGATGATGACCGAGGTCTCGTTATGAATAGGCTTGGGTGGAATACCTGTTGGGTAAGCTTTTTAGTTGTGCTGCCAGTCGTATTTACCGTCGCGGGAGCCTGGTCGCCTACTCCCGTGCAGTCTTCGGTGACATATTTCACACTCGCTGGCCCGGATACCAGCGAGCGCCGGGGGTTAGCCGGATCGCATGACATATCAATATTCGTATCGCTCATATTTCCATGTTAAAATTTAGGACATACACATGTTGCTTTCCCAAGGCGACAGGGCCACACTTTTAGGAGGGATTTACATTTTATGAAAGTACTCCAAGGCTTGTGGTATGCCAGTAGTCAGGTTAATTGACCGCCGCCTGATGTTCGGCGTTGTTACTCATTTTGCACCACCCGGGGGGCACGTGTAGGGTGGGCCTAGGAAAAGGTGGTAAATCCTACGGACGCGAGCAACTATACCCCCCAAGATGATGGATGATTATTTGAATATTCTTTACTTATTTCGTTATGATGATTTTAAATTTTTTTATGGAATGAGCCAGTAATCGAACATACGGACTACTTGATGGTTAGCAATCAGTGCCACCCTTGAACACTCAAAATACCAGAGGTGTTACAAGTGCGTTACCGAGCTTTCGCGGATTACGAATTTGAGGATTTTTGGGGATTGGGATATTGGAGAAGGGAGTAATTAAGCCTCCAGTAACTTCACTCACATGACGAAACACAACGCAAGTGTCACGTAGGGTTTTTCTTTGAGACCGTGATATCAGTATGGACTATGAAGACATAAAGTTTAAAGTAATATGCTATAAAGCAAAAATAGTAAGTGGTACTCTGTAGTCTGTACCATATATTTAAAACCATTTATTTTTATTTTATACAGCGTGACTTGTAACTCGACGTATTCCTCTCGGGAGGTGATAATACAACTAATTTCCTACAAAAATAGCCCCGAGGTCTCTAGTCCGAAAGTGGCTAATTTCTAAGATATTCAACATTGTTGGTTTTGGTGAAAAAATCCCGAGTGAACTACAAAAACATCAACAAATAAAAAACTACTGGTTTGATTTAAGTGATTTTAGTTTTAATTTGTTGTCAATACATCAATAAACATTTCTTCTAACATTGGTTTAGTCCAACTAAACTAATGTTATAAAGTTTATAACTGAGTATAAGACCCTATAAGGTCCTTATAGGGCTGATGGTGACCACCGAGTTGGTTTTAGTGTTTTTTTTAATCTTTATTTAATAAGAAGGGCTTTTTCCTAAGCGGAAAACGTCAGCCCTATTATAGGATACAAAATTCAGTACAAATAATAAAGCATCTAAACCGATTATAGATTTAACTAGCCCTTAAGCTTAAACATAAAATAATTAAATGGTTTTAAGAATCCCTCACTACCTAGTCTTTCTCTGTAAGAAGTCAGGCATATTTTGAAGGTTTCCCCGCCCATAATAAAAAAAGGTCCCTATTACATTATCAGTAATGATGTGTTATCATTTCTTTTTATGGCATAAAGCCAGCTGAGCCACATAAGAACACAAGGAACATCTGATGGTAATGGCTACTTGTAAAGTACAAATGCGTTACAGGCCTCTGGGGGCTTGCTGAAGAGGATCAGATCTCTAGTAATTTCACTCACATAACGAAACTCAGTCTCGTCGAAACTCGCCGATTTCCTGCGAGGTCATGGTATCATTCTGGTCGAGCCGGATCATTCGTGCCGAAGCATGGTTATTGGCTACCCCAAATTTAAAATGTGTTAAATAGTAGATATAATTTGTGTTGCAGAGTCCCCAGGGTGTGCAGGCTGCTTGAATGATATCGGTGACGACGACTACGTGTCCGCACTCAACCAAGACTGGCATAAAGACTGCTTTCGGTAAGTTTACATATCTAATTATCTACTAATATTTTTTGTATGAACATACCATCAGCCTATTCAGTATGTCCATTTAAACGCACCGCAACTTGCAAGGAAACAATTTGTTACATTGTCTGCACACTGCCTGATTTTGATTGATTCGGCTATCTAAAGAATCTGCAACTTGAAAGATAAATTGAAAGAAACTAAATATGTATTTTTGCTTGAATGGGCAACCTCAAACCTGTTCTATGTCTATAAAAATAATGCTTGAAAAATATTACATATTTTTAATTTTAATTAATACCTAATATTAGGCTCGCGGTTTAGTAACTACGGGATAAAATAAATTAGCAACGAAACGAGAAACTAATGAATATATTACAATAACGATAGATGGCTAATTTTAGAATAATATAATTTAACAGGAAAATATTATCTTCTACTATAAGGAGAAGCTCTGACGAAGTTATGGTTGACCACAATTTCCAATAGGTTTCCATTTCGAATAGATCGTCACAATAACAACCACGTCAACATCCTGTGACAGTCCACTCTTGAACTTTATGGGCTACCTCTCATCTATAAAGGGTTTGCTTTAATCTCCACCGTTGGCCGTGAATTAGAGACCACATTTTAAAAGGTCCTGGTTTGTCAGAGAACGCAGCTGTCCATTGCTAGACATGGCCTCGCCAATGGCACGCCACTGACCTCAGTCTTCAACTCTTCACCTTACGGACGTCGTCACCCCACCTAGCTCGAGAGCGCCCTACACTACGTTTGCCTAGACTCGGTCTTCACTGTAGAACACGTTTACCCCAACGGTTATCGGTTCATCGACTAATGTGTCCGGCCCACTGCCAGTTCAGCTTACTATTCCTTTGGGCTATGCTATGTCAATAACTTTGGTTCTCTGTCGTTTCACTTCGTTTCGGATTCGATCCTTCTAAGAGACTCCGAGCATAGCCGTCTCCATTGTCGTTCCGCCGCTCTCCGGTCTCAATTAAATGTACAATCTTTTAAGACGCCTATGGAAGGAGGAGGGGTGGGTGACAAATTTTCGACGAAAATAAATACTCTACAGTCACCACACTGTTTGTACAAAATCATAATACTTAATGTATGATATAACGTAAGTGCTTAGTTATAGGTCGCCCTAATGTCTATAGGTCAAGGACCTCATAAAGCTACTCTAAGGACTTTTCTATCTATCCCCTTCTATAATTTATCTTTCCTAGCAAACTGATCTAATTTTGCACAACAAACAATATCGGATTCAATTCGATCCAGACTTAATATTGTTACAGAAAGTTCTGAACGTCCAATTTGCTTGATATTGGGCATGGCAACCACTTGAACAATGAAGCAATCAAAGAATTATTTTTAGAGTATGATGCGTAAACGTGTAGATAAAAGTGAAAATAACAAAACAGCAATTATTCACATTTTCTTAGTAATCATTCACATTCATCGTCCTTAATGCGATAGATAACATGTGATCCTCACTTAGGTAACTATTTTTATAATTTGAAACAAAGAACGGTCGTATCCTTCTGTGTGCGATAAACATAGAAACTACTGAATGAGTTTTTGTGCGACTTTGGTCATTGGACAGACGATTTTTGAAGATGTAAGTGCAGCGAGAGAAACTTCGAATAAGCAAAGAAGTTAGCAATAAAATAAAATCATTTCTTCAGAACTCCCCCTACATTAAGTAGGTATGTCAGAAAATAGGCCATTATCCCTTTTTATTAGCAATACGTGGTTTTATGACACGCAGTTTACGTCATAGGGGGGGGAGGAGTCCTGGAAGAAGGGGTCGTATTTTATAGCTTTCTATTTCTACTCTGTTAGTAATAGGTTTCAATTAAGTGAATAAGTGTAAGAAGATAGGTATTCTGCTCTTATTAAAAGCAGTTGAACTTGTATGGATTTCTAAACCCATTCTTAATCCATTTGCCAATTTTGTTTTGTTTGATAATTGATTTACCGAACGATGAAACATATTGACCCAATTTGTAGTTTTTGGTTTGTTATGTGAGTTTCCTTTAATTTCATGATGCCTAGAATAGGACAAACTATGCTTGTCAGGAATTATTGCTATTGAATAGTAAAATACCTACATGATGATGAGAAAATCCGCTTAGACAAATAGAAAAACAGTCCTATAAAACACATCTCATAAATCTATGTCAGAAAAATAAAGGAATAACAAATGTCTAGCCCAGCAGGACCTTAAAAGCGTACATTGACCCCAAAATCTCTCAGACGAAAGACATAATCAAAGAAAAACATGTAATATTTCGGCAGACTAGTTTTTCATGAACTTGAACATTTTACGAACGAATAAACTTCGGTAATATGGTCTAAGTTTTGTGATATTTTTGCGGCTAGCTGCCAAATGTTTTCGCTCGTGTCTACAAAGGTCGCTAAAGGTTCTTGGCCTTGATCGGTGTGTTGGTTGCCAAGTTTGTTAAGTTTAAGTTTGGATATAATTCGAAATAAATAGGAATAAAGGGAAACATGTGCTGTTTTGCATTGTAAAGAATAGTAAACTTTAAGCTACTTTTACATCTGACCAGTTGACGGAAAATGCGTTGAGCGTATCACCGGCGCATGCTCGACCCACTAACACATCATCTGTTAGATTTTAAACGTTGAATGTTTTGTCAATATTACATGTTTGTAGTTGATACGCGACGCATTTTCCGACAGATGTGAATCGAATCTTAGTGTACTATTTATTGATGACTTTTCTATACCATTCTCTATTTTGATACAGGTGTTCAGTTTGCGATGCCCTGCTGTCAACGTGGTACTTCGAGAAGGCGGGTCTGCTGTTCTGTCAGAACGACTACTGGGCACGATATGGAGAGAGCTGCCAGCAATGTGCACAGGTACTTGTTTCATTATAGAATAAGGTGACAAACGAGTTGACAGATCACCTGATGGTAAGCAATCGGAACAGATTATGGAGTAACAAGTATTACAAACAGCTCCACGACGTCACGAGAAAATTTTATTTTATACTAGCGACCCGCCCCGGCTTCGCACGGGTGCAATATCCATGTATTATAGGTACATATAAACCTTCGTTAAGAATTACTCTATCTATTAAAAGAAACCGCATCAAAATCCGTTACGTAGTTTTAAAGATCTAAGCATACATAGGGACAGACAGCGGATAGCGAATTTGTTTTATATTATGTAGTGATATAGGGCTAGCTTCTGCCAGTGCTCCTCTTCTCGTGGAATAAAAATTAACCTATGTGTAATCGCAAACCTATATAATAGGATAGCGGCCCGTCCCGGCTTCGCACGGGGGGACTTAAGATTTTTTACACAGTTTTACGTTTTATTTATATTTATTCTCAGTTTATTATTTTTGAAATAGTAGGTAAGTACTTACCTAATAGGTATCTTTTGGATGAATTAATAGTCTTAAGCCAACCGATTGAACAATTCAAAAGTTATCTAGAGCAAACTTTTATAAGGATTGAACCATTCATTAAAACGATTGTTATGGGTAAACTATAAAAGGTAGACATATGCTCTCGCGGACTTTTTTAAAAATAATGTTAAGATGAACAATTCATCTATAGAGCATTTTTGTATAACTTTAACTATATGCTCAGCGCACGCCACGGAAGGCCTCAGAAACGATACTTTTCCCCCGTTTTGAAAACATTTTTGGTTACTGCTCCACAACTATAGGTGATATTATATAGCCTATGTTACTTCTGAATAATGCAGCTTTCTAATGGTGAAAAAATTATTGCAATCGGTCCAGTAGTTTTTGAGTTTATTCATTACAAACATACAAAAATACAAATCTTTCCTCTTTATAATATTAGTATAGATAGGCAAACAAATTTACAAAAAGTGAAGAAGCACCAAATATGCGAAAAATAATATATAAATGTTAAGTTAGGTTCACGTAATGTAAGAAAGTATTTTGTTATCCGAATAAAATAATATATAAATGTTAAGTTAGGTTCACGTAATGTAAGAAAGTATTTTGTTATCCGAATAAAATAATATATAAATGTTAAGTTAGGTTCACGTAATGTAAGAAAGTATTTTGTTATCCGAATAAAATAATATATAAATGTTAAGTTAGGTTCACGTAATGTAAGAAAGTATTTTGTTATCCGAATAAAAGGGTTATTATTATATTATTATGTCTTTACCATTCACGGGACCACAGGGTCGCGGTCATTTGGGAGCCGTACGAGGGGCTGAAGCCAACTGCGCAGAAGTCCTTTAGACAACTTTAATCTAAATGTAATGGACACATAAACCGGCGACTATCCCTATATGCACTATGGAAATGCACCCAAGGGCAGTCCTATTATTAATCGCAGACCATAACCTACCTCTAAGTTTCATCCCTATCCCTTCAGCAGTCGTCATAACTGCTTGAGTAATGAAAATATACACAAATACATACATAACATCACGCCTTTTATCCCCGAAGGGGTAGGCAGAGGTGCACATTCTACCACAGTACAATGTAACACCCACTTTTCACTAGTTGTTATGAGTCCCATGTAATAGGGGGTGAGCCTATTGCCATATACCGGGCACATTTCCAGACTCCGTGCTACTACTGAGAATTTTAAAAAACCCAGTAATACTTTGCCCGACCCGGGAATCGAACCCGAGACCCCTTGCCCGGCAGTCGCACTTGCGACTACTCGGCCAACGAGGCAGTCGTATACACAAATACTTCGCATTAATATTGTTAGTAAGATGTGATAGTATGAATCAGTTGGTAACGTTGTGCGGTAGGTGATAACGGGTCCGGTGATGGCGGCGGGCGAGCACCGCTTCCACCCGGAGTGCTTCGCCTGCGTCGCGTGCGGCGCGCACATTGAGGACGGGGAGCCGTACGCACTGCTTGAGCGGTCCAACTTATACTGGTCAGTGAAACTGCATTCATTACAATCTTTGTTTGTTACAATTATGTCATAATTCTTGTGATGTTTTAATTTTTTTTTGTGGTTTTCATTCATTATGGAGGTCTAAGGGGAAGGCCTTTGTCCCTTTGTCCAGCAATGGATGTGTTCTGTTTAATGTTAATGTGGTTTGCCGTAGTTTGTTATTGTTATTGGGAAGTGACCGGCAGATAGACTTAACTTTTAACGTTATATGTAGAGGTATAATGCAATGATTTATATATTTGTTCAAAAGATTTGTCATTGAAACTGTTGCATGCAAAATGTTTCCGATGTGGAACAATACTTAAATAACTTTTCTTCATTAATCTTGTTCACAGTGGTGCTTGCTACGGCAGTACAGTGCGTTCGGTGTCGCACTCCATCCGTGTGGTGGAGGTGCCTCCCTCTTCCGTCCGGGTCGCACATACCCCGCCCGCCACTATCACTGTCAAAGAGTGAGTATTGTTGTCTATAAGTATGTAACATAAATCAGGGTTACTAAGAGCTAAAACGGTAGCTTCATAGCTTGTCATTCATTAAGTGACTGTGATGTTTAACAATATGTGTATTCATATAAATTTCGTAACATCTTACAGTAAAGTCAATGTTTAACTCGTTAATACACGTATTTCACTTGCGCAAACAGTAAATGTTACTAAAATTATGATGTACTGTACTTAAAATACACTTTTGTGCATTTAATTGCGTTAAAAAAATCATTTGCTCGAATGGTTGCGCTAAGTTAATCCATTTGCGCAAAAGTACTGCGCAAATTCTTTACATAATTATTCGATTTTTATTAGTTAGTGCCATACACATTAATGTTAATATTAACCGCCATTATACGGGTGCACTAACCGGGAACTAACCCGCTAGCGGGCGCTGCGGTGGCAAGCTGTCTGCGGCCGCGCGAGCTATACTCCGCGCCGTACTCTCCGTCTGCATACAACTTACATGTCATAGGTACTTGCTACTATAGGTGCTAAGCCTAATAGGCTTTGTGGTCCACATCATTTGACGAAAACATGCATCCTACAAATGCATAAGTCGGCCTACAAAAGACAAATGCTTGCATCTTGCTTAGACGTAATAAAAAACTGTCCACAGAGCGACAACGTTATATCCGCCAATCGTCATTTGTAGTTTGCATGCATTCGTCTAATGACGTGTCGTGGACAGTAGGCCTTAGTTACGTTGGTGAGCATGCCTGTGATAATTTACGTGTTTTTAAATTTAATCTTTGATGCTTTGTGATAAAGTTCGCTTTTCATTACATAGATAAGCAATTGAGCATGCTCGTGTAGAACCATAGCAATAATATTAACATGTTTTTGAATCTAATATTTGTGTAGCATGCTTTTGTAGAACTCGAGAAATAATTAACAAGCATTAGAATTGAAACTTTGATGCCTTGTGACAAAGTCCAGTTTTTATTGCGTAGTTGAGCATAACTTGTGAAGAACCAGTGAGATATTAATTAATTATTCGATTTGAAAGTCTTATACCTTGTGATAAAGTCCACTTCTCTTTACATACAATTGTGCATGGTTGAGTATTTATTTAGATTTTGGTTCAAGTAGAAACAAATATGACTGCCTCGTTGGCCGTGTGGTCGTAAGCGCGACTGCCGGGCAAGGGGTCTCGGGTTCGATTCCCGGGTCGGGCAAGGTATTACTGAGTTTTTAAAAAAATCTCAGTAGTAGCACGGAGTCTGGAATTGTGTCCGGTATATGGCAATAGGCTCACCCCTTATTACATGGGACTCAACATAAATAGTGAAAAGTGGGTGTTACATTGTACAGTGGTATAATGTGCACCTCTGCCTACCCCTTCGGGGATAAAAGGCGTGATGTTATGTTAGAAACAAATCTCGAGTTTTTATTTGAAACCTTTTTGTTTTGACTTTTCATTATCTCACTGAGTTATACTTATATCTCGTTTACAGTATATTTATTAATAGTATCGCCGCGGGGCCATAGATTATTATGTTATGTCTGTTCATCAGTGAGTCACAGTGATTGCATTTTATTAATAGCATATTGTCGTCATAATCATTTTACACACCGTCTGATTTTCTAGTTTGATTACTTCTACGTGTAAAAAGAACTTCTACATATGATAGTAGTGGTCAAATAAATGACAATGATATCCCTGTGATAACCCGCTACGGATGGGGCCCAATAGGGCTGATGCACATACAGAGCCGCGGAGAACTTAACGGGTAACCGGGGCTCCGGCTCGAAGTACAGGAGAAGGAACGGGGTGGTTTTTAGTCAGTAAGAGTCTGACACTCCCTCCCGCCTCACCCAGGCCGGAGAAGTCATTCGATGATTTTCCCCTCTTTAAAAAAAATGCATATATACATTTTCACGTGTACCTAACTACAATATGGCAACAATAATTATAATTATAATACAAAAATATGAACTAAATTAATTTTCTCATTATATTGAGTAATACCACTCAGAAAGTACCTGACGTAAGTACTGTGGCCAGCACATACTCTTTTCTGTAACATATCTTTATTACATTTTCAACATTATTGTTTTGCTATAGAGTTGAAAATACAATGACAGATTGGGAAAGGTTGGTTTGCTGGTCATTGTACTTTGTAGGTATACCTAAGCTAAGTGAGGTTAATGTTTTGGTCACGGTCGCGCCATAGACCTTAAACAGTACCTCGTGTGTTCATAAGTTTTGAGACAAATTAAAAGTTGCATATCTTTTTAAAATAATAAACTTATATTTATAAAAACAATAACAAACATTAAGTAGATAGTAAGTAAAAATTAAATATAATTATTATTCAAAATGACCACCCCTGTTTTTAATACATGCCCTTAGACGATTTGGCCAGTCATCAATGGCGGCACGAATCTTTTCCAGAGGAATTCGCTTCGCTTCTCGGACAAGAGCTTCGCTTGGAGTCACCAAGTTTGGGTGGGACTTTCGGCAGGCTCTGAGCTCTAATTCGGTCCATAGAGAATAATCCAGCCAAGCTTGGGTGGTTTTAGCCTTATGGGATGGCGCCGAGTCTTGCTGGAAAACCCAATACTTGTTATGGAATAGGGTATTAGACAGGGGTTTCACAACAGTCTCTAGAGGTAGAATGTCACTTTGATAATTTTTGGCTTTCACCTTGACGCCTTGTTGGCAGAAATGAAGCTGAGTGACACCTTCGTACGAAACTCCCCACCATACCATAACACTAGCCGGATGATGAGTACGCGAGACATTCCGTGCTGAAGGTGGGACATCCTTGCTACTTTTGGCATACACTTTATTGTTTTGTCGATTGAACTTTTCTTCGACGGTAAAGATTTTCTCGTCGGTGAAGAGTATCTTCCTCGCATCGTGTCTCCTAAGCAGTATTGGACAACGTTCGCGTCGCAATTGACGAAGGCGATCGTTTAAAAAGTGTACTTTTCTACGGCTATACGCCTTAACCTTGAGATCATATTTCAGTATTCTGTTGACTGAAACGCGCGAAATATTGGTCTGCAGAGCGAGTTTCTTCTGAGTGCGACATGGATTTCGGCGAAGTCGCTCTCGGATGATTTTAATGTTCGCAGGCGTCCTCACAGAGCGTGGACGACCACTTCTTTGCCGATCATGTAAAGAACTTGTCTCCTGGTATCGTTTAATAGTGTAATACACGAAGTTACGGCTCACACCAAAACTTTTCAGTTCTCGGAAAATGTCCATAGGTTTTCTTCCCACCTTAAATAATGAAATGACGGTCGCACGTAATTCTTTTGTTCCCTCCATTACGAGAAAATTTAAATAAAATAATCCGAAATCATAGATATTAAAAGTTAACATTCCAAATTCAAAATTAGAAAAAGAAATATACAGCAGCCAGTAATTTTTATAGCAAAGCACAGACATAAATTCGAATCAAAATCGACAAATTCAGCCAATCACAAGGTAATCGCGCACAAAGCACAGACATAAATTCGAATCAAAATCGACAAATTCAGCCAATCACAAGGTAATCGCGCACAAAGCACAGACATAAATTCGAATCAAAATCGACAAATTCAGGCAATCACAAGATAATCGCGCACAAAGCACAGACATAAATTCGAAACAAAATCGACAAATTCAGCCAATCACAAGATAATCACAAGATTTCTATCCTTCCTTACCTGTCCAAGATCCTCGAAGCAGTTGTTCATAAACAAACGTCCTCTTACATATTTAAACATAAACTGCTGTCTCCCTTCCAATCAGGTTTTCGGCCCGGCCACAGCACATCCACTGCCCTGCTGAAAGTCACAGAGGATGTAAGACATGGCATGGAGGGTTCGAGGTTAACTGTGTTGGTTTTAATCGATTTCTCCAACGCTTTTAACACGGTTGACTACGATATTCTCTTGGCCGTTCTAACTCAGATTGGGTTCTCGACGTCATCGCGGGATTGGTTCTCTACTTATCTTCGTGGTCGCCAGCAGGCGGTACGCGTTGGTCAGGAATTCTCCGACTGGGGCGGGCTAACAGCTGGTGTACCACAAGGCGGTATACTCTCTCCTTTGTTGTTCTCTCTATTCATAAATTCTATCACTAGTCTCCTCAAATGCTCTTATCATCTTTACGCCGATGACCTACAACTATACGCTCAGGCTGATATCACTAACTTGAACACTTGCATAGAACATCTCAACACTGACTTGCTTGCGATTGAAGACTGGTCAAGGAGGTATGGGATTGCAGTGAATGTAGGCAAATGTCAAGCCCTCATCTTAGGTAGCTCCTATTACTTGAATAGCCTAAATGTCAATCACCTTGATCCGATAACTTTTAATCAAACCACCATACCGTTGTCTCCTCACGTAAAGGATCTAGGTTTGTATCTGGACAGCGGGCTCAACTGGAACTATCAGGTTGATCAGATTGGCCGGAAGGTGACTGGCACTTTACGATCTCTCTACAGGTTCAAGAACTTTCTGCCACCAAATATCAAGATTCTGCTTGTCCGGTCCCTTGTGCTTCCTGTTGTTGATTATGCTGATGTTTGTTACTCCGATCTATCCCAAGACCTTCTTAACAAATTGGATCGAATGCTCAATAACTGCATCCGCTTTATCTTCGGTCTTCGTAAATACGACCACATCTCTTCCTTTCGCGCTCAGCTTAAATGGCTTCCTGTCCGTGAGAGGAGATCCCTCAGATCCCTCTGCATGCTCTTCTCTATTCTTAATGATCCTTGTGCTCCAGATTACTTAAAATCCTGCTTCCAGCTATTAGGCAGTTGCCACAACCGTAACCTCCGCTCGACGGACAACTTGCTTCTTGAGATACCTTCCCACCTGACCTCTTTTATTTCTAATTCTTTTACAATAAGTGTCATCAAACTTTGGAATGCGCTCCCCCTCAATATCAAAAAAGCTCCTAATAAAATCTCCTTCAAACACCAAGTTCATGAATTTTATTTAAAATCGCTGCAACGCTAGATCTAGGTCTTCGTCGATATATAGTTATGTATGTATTTATACCTATATATTTTATGCATATGACTATATATACTATTTACTATTCAAAAGTCAAAAAGTCAAAAGTCAAAATCATTTATTTCAATTAGGCCAGAATGGCACTTTTGAACGTCAAAATAAAATTAATATTAAAAGTGAAGCTATTTGCTCATTCCAAGGTGTAGATTCCTATGGAGAAGAACGAGCAAGAAACTCCAGAGGTTACTCTTTTTCAATCAGGTTCACAATACAATTTACTAGTTACATAGTTTTGCTGTTTGGATTGTGCGAGAACAATGTAACACCAAAATCCAGTCAAAGTGATCAAGAAAGAAAATAACCTTAAGAACAATAATACAGTCTGGAGCTGACCAGTCCCAGTTGACGGCGCCCGTTCACGAACATGACACGTACACCAGCACCGCCCAACTCAACCATATTGTAGGGAATCGAGCGATCCACTGCACGCGCCACCGCCAATGAGACCTTTGAGTGAGCATGACAACTCCAAGCTGACACAAATGACTTCTATTAATCTAATTTAATATTAAGTTAATTACAGGGCTCTCACATTTACATTGGTTATATAATTTAAAAAAAATATACAATTTAGCAATATAGCTGTATTATTTACGATTTCATTAAAACAACAGTGTTTTTAGTTATCCTGTGGAGCCGGACTAGCCTGCATCCAAGCATTTTTATCCTCTATATATTCATTAAGTTTGTAATATGCTTGTCTACATAAAGTTTTCTTTATACACAATTTAAATTTGGATTCATTTAGTTGTTGTACATCGCCTGGTATCTTATTATAACATTTAACACAGAATCCCATGAACGATTTACTTACTTTCGCTAATCTCGAAATTGGCTGACTTAATCTATTCCCATGTCTAGTTTGATAGTGGTGTCTGTCAGACACTTTACCAAATAACTGTAGGTTTTTCCTAACATACATGATGTTTTCATAGATAAATTGACATGGAACGGTCATAATGTTGATCTCCTTAAACCTTTCTCTGAGAGATTCGCGACGACCTAGATTGTAGATAGCTCTGACGGCGCGCTTTTGTAAGATAAAAATAGATTCAATGTCAGCAGCGTGTCCCCACAGCAAAATGCCATACGACATAATGCTATGAAAGTAACTGAAATACACCAGTCTTGCCGTGTCAATGTCAGTTAACTGTCGTATCTTCCAGACAGCATAAGCTGCAGAGCTCAATCGTCCCGCTAATGATATAATGTGAGGACCCCATTGCAATTTGTCGTCTACAGTAATTCCCAGGAAAGTTGTCTCTTTTACAAACTCTAATTTCTCACCATTCAATAATATGTCACATTCGTTGCTTTTAACATTTGGCAAAACAAATCTAATACATTTTGTCTTTTTATTGTTTAGTACTAAGTTATTTAATGTAAACCAATTTTGAACTTGCATTAGGGCATTATTTACGTCGTCATAACTATTTGTGCGTCTATTAATTTTAAAAACTAATGAAGTGTCATCAGCAAATAATACCATCTGCGGTTCATTTTTAAATAAATGGGGCAAGTCATTTATGTACGCTAAAAATAAGAATGGACCTAGTATCGAGCCCTGCGGTACACCCATAGATATGCTAGCACCCTGTGAATTTACTTTATTTACTTGTACTTTAAGTTGCCTATCCTGAAGGTATGATTTCAACAGATTTAGTGACGTCCCCCGAATGCCATAGTGTTTCAGCTTCAGCAATAGCGTCTCATGTTCAACACAGTCGAATGCCTTCGATAGATCACAAAATATGCCGATGGCATCCCGTGCTTCTTCCCAAGAGGCGAACACCCGCTTAATTAGAGCTACTCCCGCGTCAGTAGTGCAGCGACCTTTGGTGAATCCGTATTGTTGATCATGAAAGATAGAATTCATGTTAAAGTGACGCAACATCTGAGAAAGCATCAGCCTTTCAAACACTTTGCTGAGCGCTGGTAAAATAGAGACCGGCCTATAGTTATTGGGTTCTGCACTATCACCGGATTTGAACAATGGAACTACTTTACTATGTTTCATTAAATCCGGGAAAACTCCGTGATCTACACTTTTATTAAAAATGAAAGCTAAATGAGGCGCTATAGTCTCTATAAAAGACCTACACACCCTAACAGACATTCCCCAGAGATCTTCAGTAGACTTAACTTTGATCTCTTTGAACGCTTTAATTACTGCTTGGGGGTTTGTGTATTGAAATCGAAACTCAGAAAGGCACTCCTTGATATTACTTTTAAGAAGTTCGACGGAAAGAGTCGGAGATGATTTCAATGCTTCCGTAGTTTTTATCGGAATATTTTTAAAGAAACTTTCAAATTCCTGGGCAACTTTCAAATTTGAATTGATGTGTCCATTCGCAGTATTTAGATTAAATTCAGCATTACGGGATTTATTTCTACCTGTCTCGTTATTAATTATATTCCAGGTAGTTTTTATTTTATTTTCTGCAGTCTTAATTTTATTAGTAATGTAAAGTGCTTTAGCCTGCTTGCAAACTAATTTAAACGTTTTCGAATATTTGGAGACATAAATGTGAAAAGCCTCACTATGATTAAATGGTTTCATACCGTAAAGCTCAAATAACCTTTCCCTACTTATGCGTATACCTGGTGTAGCCCAGTCACAGAATACCAACTTACATTTAATGTTTTTGCGTTTTACAGGGAATAATTTATCAAATTGAGTTTTAATAATTGACAATAGGTTGGCGTAAATCTCACTCGGGTGTTCACTATCACGCATTTGACCGCATAAATCATTTTTTAAATTATGATTTAATGTATCAATTTTTTTATTTGAGATCTGTCTAAACATAATTTCACTTTTTTTAACAGTTGTGATGGTGTTAAAGGTGACTGTCAGCCCACTGTGATCAGATGATAATTTATTGACAACATCTTTATGTAAATAATCACAGTTACAAAAAATATTATCTATACATGTTGCCGTGGTGGATGTTACACGGGTGGGCTCAAGGAAAACATTAGATAAATCAAAAGATTTGAAGAGACTTAGTAAGTTAGTACAAATAGAGTTATTTTCCAAGAAATCAACATTAAAATCGCCACATATTATGGTACATTTACTACTAGAACACGTTTTGTGCAGTACATCTTCCATCAGTTTTCATCAGTTTATTATGTAATATATATGTATAACTATATTATTTAATAATTACCATTATTTTTTCTCTCTCTCTCTCTCTCTCTCTCTCTCTCTCTCTCTCTCTCTCTTTGTTGTTAGTTTATTCTCCGTACCTCAGTTTTCGCAAATTTTCTACTTAAACCCTAAGGTTGACTGGTAGAGAATGCCATATGGCATTAAGTTCGCCTTATGTACCATAAACAAATTATGTACATTAAAGAATAAATAAATAAATAAATAAATAAATAAATAATCGCGCACAAAGCACAGACATAAATTCGAATCAAAATCGGCAAATTCAGCCAATCACAAGGTAATCGCGCACAAAGCACAGACATACGTAAAACTGAGAATCTCCTTTTTTTAAGTCGGTTACTAAAATCAACTTTGTTGGATGCGGGGTCTTAGCACTGTATACAATTTTCCTTTTCCATGTATCGGTCTGAAACGTGACATTAACCTGCTCTGACCATGACATGTTACGACAACATTATGCTAGCATTTTCCTTTCAAATCAATTTCCATAATTACTTACATAATTTATTAAATATAGGGATAATTTAACACAACACATTCGCTTGTGGTGACCGGATAATGTGCCTACATATAATATTTTCATTTTAATTTATATTTCGCTCCGTTTGGTGCCGCATGTAATTTATTATTTAATCTTATCATTTTAATGTGTCACTCTCATTTTTTGTGAAGCTCTATTTAAAGTATTTCTAGAGAATTTTTAAAATACTGCTTTCATACAAATATGGGAATGTTCTATCAAATAATCTGCTGCCGTTTAGGAGTCACGTGCTATTATACATTATGACGATATGTTTTTATTAGTGTAACTAGATAATATTGTTCCAATATGGTGACAGTGAATATAAGGTAAATTAGTGCTGTTATGTTAGATTTTAGTATTTAATATTAGTGTTTGTGGAATATGGGCATTTTGTTTGTTATATATGTAAGTTTGCATGGTGTTTCTGTGTGTCTGTGTGCAGTCGTTATACGCAATCTTACTATTATATCGTAAATGCAAAAGTGTGTGAGTTTGTGTGTATATTTGTTACCCAGTCACGGCAAAACGAGGTATTCCACGAAGCACACCCAGACGAAGCAGTGATATGATAATCGTAGGTGTGCTTCGTGGAATATGAAATTAATTATTTTAAATTTTTATTTGAAGCCCACCTACGGGTGTACTAAGTGGAATACCTTAGGTGTGCTTCGTCTGGGTGTGCTTCGTCTGGGTGTGCTTCGTTTGGGTGTGTTTCGTGGAATACCACGTCAAAACGGCTGAAGAGATCGGGTTGAAATTTAGAACAGGGATAGATTATGGTCTGAAATAACGCATAGGTTTTTATCTCCGGGCGACACCGCAGGCAGAAGCTATATATATATATAGTGCTTATATAATAATTTATGGTTTTCTTTCATCTTGTTAGGATACACGGTAGCTTTCGGTGTTATTAAGATGTATCATACTGAGTTGTCTTTACTGTAGGTATATAAACGTTTTGTAAGTGTTGCATAGTAGAGACTATGAGTCCAACTTCTAGAAATTGAAAAGTAAATTCACACTATGTATATGCATAAAAATGGTTGGAAATTGCAAAGCATAGATTTTATATATTTGCATATTTTTTAATTATATTACAATTTACACAATATGAATGAAAACTATTACTGATCCACAAGGAAAATATTATAACTGTCTTGAGACATACTAAATCTATTATTATGTTTTTCGGCTTACTCATGACTCGCGACCCGCGACACGGCGACGGCTAGCGCGGCAGTCGTCGCGCCACGTGTCGCGGAATGCTGCTCATGAATATGAGCCTCTCGCATGGCTTGAAACTAGTCGAGTTCCTGTAAATGCGCTATCCAAAACAAAAAAAAAATATTCAAATAAGACTTGTAGTCACGGAGATTAGCGCGTTCAAACAAACTAACTAAAAAACAAACTCTTCCGCTTTATAGAGGTATAATAGTATAAGATTATCGAATATTTTTTTCGACTTAGAAACACACACTTTACTAAATGTTCTTTAGTTCTTAGAAAATGTTTGTATTTCATTCCTGTAATGAAATGTATTGGTATTTCAGAATCGATTCGTCATGTGGTGTGTTGACCTTACACATCGGAGACAGGATCCTCGAGATCAATGGCACTCCGGTCAAGAACCGGCCTCTGGATGAAATCGAGAGAGCCTTAGGACGGCCGGACACAGTTATACAGGTACATCGTCTGTTAATTCACTCTTGAAGCGATAACTTTAAATATCTTCTATGGTATGAAATATTAAGTAATGTTAATGAGTGAATAAAATATACGCTAGCAAAACGGGTACAATTGTAGATTTAAAACATAGGTATACTGAGGATTTCCTATAATATTTAACTTAATAGATACTCGAATAACACAAAATAATAAACGACTGCTTCGTTGGCCGAGTGGTCGCAAGACTGCCGGGCAAGTGACCTCGGGTTCGAGTCCCGGGTCGGGCAAACTATTACTGTTTTTTTTTTTAAATCTCAGTAGTGCCAAAATGTGCACATCTGCCTACCCCTTCGGGGAGAAAAAGGCGTGATGTTATGTGACACTCAAATAATCAGTTTTACACGAAAATATTGATACTTAAAAATTATACTGTTACTAACAATCATTCGTTTATTAAGATTTATTTATTTAATTCCTTAATCAAATCTTTAATTGCAGCTAACAATAGAACACACAGCAGACACAAACACGAAACGCACACAGACAAACACACAAACACACGCACACACAGTTGAACACAAGACACAAGACAAACAAACACACACCAAAGAAGACTGCAAGCAAAGACAATCCATAGAGGTAGAGAAGAAAGAAGAGGGAAAGAAGGAGAGGTTGTTCAAGAGGAAGGGGGGAGAGGATGCGGGGAGGTGGGTACACAAGAGGAGACAGACTCCTTCCTCTCCACTGCTCGGGGACAAGGAGAAGAGTAGCAGCATGTCCAAGCTGTTGGATGCGTGAGTATAAATTTTTTGGGATAATAATAAATCTACGCACTTTTTACTTTGTATTATTTTAATATATTATGTATATGGAGAAGATTTCGTCTTGTTTATAAAAGTTTAGACTGTTTACTGAAAATACATAAGTCCGATGTCCCGCATCCGAGACCCCTTGCTTAAGTTTGCTAGCTCGCTCACGAAAACGAAGTATTCTTCAATTATATTTAACATATTGTTTTTTCAAATCAAATTATTTATTATCTAAAGAAAAAAATGTCTGTCTTACATTGAGACTGTTCCAGTAAGTCATTATACAATACTTGTGTTGGCCCGACTCGCTCCTTCCTTCCAGATCTGTACTTCCTTACACTCAACAAACCACTTAGCATATAGGTCTTCAGTCTTTAAAGTTTGAAATACATCACCTTTATAATTGGGATGATGACAGGGTATGAAATATAAAATATAATTAAATTAGTCTATAAGTTAGGTAATGAAGAAATATTAGATACGTATTTTTTTAGTTATATAATAAAACAATACTAAGATAAAACGAATCAAAGTTTAGGAGTGGGAGCTAAAATGTCATTTCTACGTATAAAATGTACATAGAAGTGACGTCACGTGACATTTCAAATTAATATATCGTCGAAAGTATTCGTTTCTGTAAGAAAATAAAAAATACGTGTCTTACGATTTCATATAATCTACCAGACGGACATTAAAATAAAAATTAGGCATCTACCCTATTGATCTCACGCTCTGAAAAAAAAGTTTGAAATATAGTACATTCGGTCATTTCGATCTAAAGGAACAGGGCCTTAATTCTTGACACTAAAGAAACTCAAAACTTTGTGATATACTATTCTAGTAAATAGTCAGTAATGAATATATTAATATTATTCACCAGTGTGGACGGTGACGAGCCGAGTGGTGTACTGAATGACCTGGCCAGGGCGCGGTCATTCCGCACGGAGCCCGAACCCGGACAAAAAGTGTTCCGAGCCAGCGATTTATTGCAGGTGAGTCATATGACAAACAACAATAATTATACGTAGGTACATACATACATAAGTTAATCTGTATACATAACATAACATCACGCCTTTTATCCTCGAAGGAGTAGGCAGAAGTGCACATTATGCCACTGTACAATTATGTAACACCCACTTTTCACTATTTATGTTATGAGTCCCATGTGGGTGAGTCTATTGCCATATACCGGGCACAATTCCAGACTCCATGCTACTACTGAGAATTTTTAAAAAACCCATAATGATTTGTCCGACCCGGGAACCGAACCTGATACGGTTGCCGCCGCAGTCGCACTTGCGACCAGTCGGCCAACGAGGCAGTCAGCAGTTAACCTGTATAGTACGTAGAAATAAGAAAATATCATTTTCTGCGATCTTACGTATGTATGTACATTTTTTCTGCGATCTTACGTATGTATGTACATTTTTTCGCACACTTTTCTCCCTACATTCATCAATCGTATAAAACATAGGCCACTTATTGGAAACAGCCATATTATCATTTTAGGAGTAGGGGAGATCGGGATTGGTTGTCATAGAAGTTATAATAGATAACGAACGAAAAAGTCAATGATATAGATAACGACAATGATCAGTGTCTAAGAATCGAAGTCGAAAGAGAGACCTAGCTTCACTGACGGACTGACTGATAGACTATTATTTATTTTGTATTTGTTGACGTTTCAAAAGTACCAAATTATGGTTTAATTGAAATAAATGCTTTGACTTTTGACTTTGACTTTGAGACTACCGCTGAGACAACCAAGCACGGTTTTTCCTGTATAGTAACTGCAAATGTTGAAATGTCCATCGTGTCTCTCGCAGGGCGAGCTGCTCGGTTCAGGTTTCTTCGGCGAGGTGTACAAGGTGACCCACCGCGACACCAACGAGGTCATGGTACTTAAACAACTGTACAGGGTCGACGAGGACGCGCAGAGGAACTTCCTCAAGGAGGTAAACACTACTTTCTTAATATTATGTTATTCTAGACTTTATTGAAGACCATGCAAGGAAGGAAATGTTTAGATGAGATTCACAATATGAATGCTCATCCTAATTCTCAGCATTTTTTTCATAGAGTGTACACGGAACGCCCCCATCACGCCGACGAAAAGAAATTGTTTTTTTTATTTTAATAGTTTTTGTTTTCGTGTTATTTATGCTACATCAGCTTGATTACAACTGTTTATTTAGATAATAATAATTTCGTCAAGGGGTACGGTAGACTCGATCGAAACATTACCTGAATAACAAAACATAAAAAATATCGATTTCCAGTCGACAACATATATCCGCAAAATTCGGATTACGGAGATTATTTCGTTTTATTAATTCATTTTAATGACACTGACAGACAAACCGCAGTCGCCATCTTGAGTACAAAATAAACGTTCCTTTTCATACTAGCTCTCAAATACGTCGCGGAGAACCTAACAGGTAACCGGGCTCCGGCTCGACGTGCAGGAGAAGGAACGGGGTGGGTTTTAGTCAGTAAGAGTCTGACACTCCCTTCCGCCTCACCCAGGCGGGCGCAGTCATTCGATAAAAAAAAATCTCTCAAATACGCCTCGGCAATCAACACGTTGTCGCGTCAAAAAAGTATAAATTAACAAGAAATATGAATAATTTCACGCGAACCAAGTCGCAGGTAACAGCTAGTTATAACATAAAGGAAACATTTAGGTCCTTACTTTTATGAAAATAAAATTTGTTTTTTATGGTCACTTGTCGGCGTTTTTCGGGAGCGTACCGCTTACATACACCGTGTATAGAAAGGGATTAGGATTGCTGTAGCGTCTGTTTAAATATGCTATAACGGAACCTAATACTGCAATCTCCAAGTCATCTGCACAACCTGGGTATTAAACTCCCTTTGTTTATCAGTAGACGTCAACTACTGAACAAAAGATAAGTATTTGTGTCAGTGAAAGTGGTGGCGAAAATATACAACTTGATTCCCCCTAATCCTTCCCATCATCCACAAGACAATCGGCGAAGCGTCGCCGATTCATAGTATATGTCCCACCCACACGCGCTAAGCGCTTAGCATCCAGTTTCCTTGTGCATACTGCTAAGGAATGGTATTCTTTGCCAAAGTCTGTGTTTCCTGAACGGTATGGTATATATAACCTGGGTGTATATTTGGGTACACAATGGAGCAATAAAAAACCCTTTTTTACAATAAAAGAACATATAATTAAAATAGGGTGTTAACAGTGGAGCGGACGCTGAGAGAATGAATGGCTACCCTTCTAGCAATTTTAACATGCTCCGCGACGCCTGATTGTTAAACTGGCAATCATACATGTAGTTGTGGTTTGCTATTGGAAAGACGCTAGGCGCCGAAACACTGGGTGTTTTCAAGGCCCGAGTGAATAGGTTGCATATGGGACGACGAGCTCCATCGTAGACTGCACCATCAGGCGACATAGTGGTCAAACGTCGGCCCATCAAATATGTATATAAAAAAATATCCGTTTTCAATGAGACCTACCGTATTTTCGCTCAACAGATAGCGTGTAGCTAGTAGCGTGTAGCTAGTGTAAACCTCTCGTTCTTCGCCCAATAGGATATCAGCTAGTTCGTTCTATATTTGACAGCTGCTGTGATTGGCCGGAAGGACTTCTTCCTACATTTAATGTCTAACCAAGTGGTCCTGGTACTAGGTTACGGACTTACTATGATAGTACAAAGTTGACAATGTTCATAAAAAGCTAATCGTTCTTAAAATGTATGAATGTTTCAGGTGGCAGTCCTTCGTTCCCTGAAGCACCGCAACGTGTTACGTTTCGTGGGCGTCCTGTACAAGGACAAGCGTCTCCATCTTGTTACTGAGTACGTGCCCGGGGGGACTCTGTACCAACTACTGCAGGTAACATATATGCTTTAAAAATCTAGTAATAACTTGATTACAAAATCTGATCGTAATAACAATGATACAATGATTTAATTATCACGTGAGTAACCCGCGATTTTTAGTTAATTCTTAATTTTAGTTTAGAAAGAAAGAAAAACCATTTATATCTGCACCGTTACAAAATACAAAAACCACGGAAAATAGTTAAAAATAAATATAGCTACAGTCAAAATGGCTCAAAAAGGCCAGGGCTTCGTTAAAATGCCGTGAACCGAGTGCAATAGCTCGAGTCGCGGCGTTGTTTGTGTATCGTATAAAACTTTTTTCTTATTTATATTGTAGGACAGTTCGGTCCCCCTGAGCTGGGAGGTCCGCGCCCGCCTGGCGCGGGACGTGGCGGCCGGGCTCGGGTACCTTCACAGGAGGAACGTCATACACAGGGACCTCAACTCACACAACTGTCTCGTCAGGGAGGTGAGGCTATAAATCATGTTTTTAAATATCATCTATATCTATCTATATACATATAATAAAATCGTATAATAGTCAAAACTGTACAATTAATATATTTTTCAAAGTATACGTTTGGCATGATTTACTATCGATACCGAAGCCAAATATATGGTATTTGGAATTTTTGTCTGTTTGTCTGTATGTATGTCCGGGATGATCTCCAATAGTACTGCAAGGATTTACTTCAAATTTTGCATGAATATTACTAACAGGTCAGGTCAACATATAAGCTGTGTCTCCCTCCCCCTCCTTCCTTCTCCTTTCTCCCCTGTAATATGCATATTATCACGCTATCATCTACGAGGGAGGAGCTGTGAATCTCTATTCTAAGTGAACGAAGTCGCGGGCAACATCTAGTATATAATATATATACCTCTAGTTCACACATTTAACACAATTTTTACTCTTTGAAGCATTGTATGTACCGAGTTTGATTAAATCAATCCATGATCCCGGCTTGAAAGTTGGTATGAAACCGTTTTTAATTATGTTTTTTTTTAATTAGAATCTGTAGTGAAGGTTTAGAGACGAAAGGAAACTGTGCGGAAAGAGTATCACTTAATTTATGTCGCAGGACAAGACAGTGATAGTGGCGGACTTCGGTCTAGCGCGCATAGTACAGCGCACCGCCGACACCGGCAGCCCGGGCGCCCCGCCGCGGACTGGGACGCTGAGGCGGAAGCGGTATACGGTAACTACATACAATATTAGCTATCGGATGTGTAAAAAAAAACATTAAAATATTTTCGTCCATAAATTACGTGAGATGTTTAAGGGGGGAAGGGGTAGACTCAAATCTCTTCTAATCTTACGTTGTAGAGAGGGGGGTCTCGACAAATATCACGTAATTTTGTTTCTGATAGAAACAAAACAAAATATACTATTTCATAGTTCATTTATTTCAAATTGTACATGCTTAAGATTTAATTGTACATGCACATGGATTTTTCTTTTTGCAATAACAATCCAACGAGTTTACCTGAAAAACCAACATTTTGAACAATCTCACGTGAGATTGGGGGATGGGGGAGGGTGTTGAATAAAATCTCACGAATTCACACCAAGGGGGGGGGGGAAGGACAGACAATTAAAAAAAACACGCACAATCACGTAATTCATGGACGCCCCCTAAACTACGTTTAAAAAACCGATTTCAACTCCCCCTGCTTTTGAAGTCGGTTTATTAATATATGTATTTAAACCTTCCAAGTGTAACAAACACTTTTCTGAAAACCGCATCAAAATCCGTTCAGCCAATCGAAAGTTAATCGCGCACAAACATACATATCAAACTTAGACCTCCTGTTTTGAAAATACAGGCGCGTTGGAAACCTTTCATACAACTATCAAAATATATAAAAACCTTATCACGAACGCGATAGAGGTCAAAATAGATTTATATAAATTTTGTGACTTTCCGCAGGTGGTCGGCAACCCGTACTGGATGGCACCAGAGATGATGAACGGGAACGTGTATGATGAGAAGGTGGACGTCTTCTCCTTTGGGATCATACTCTGCGAGGTTAGTTACTGAATAAATTAATATGATTTCATTTGTTTTTACCCCCAAAATTGACCAATTAAAAGTAGTATATAAGTAGACCATATATAAATAGACTGCTTCGTTGGCCGAGTGGTCGCAAGTGCGACTACCGGGCAAGGGTTCTCAGGTTCAATTCCGGGTCGGGCAAAGTATTACTGGGTTTTTTAAATAATTCTCAGTAGTAGCACCGAGTCTGGAAATGTGCCCGGTATATGGCAATAGGCTCACCCCCTATTACATGGGACTCATAACTTAAATAGTGAAAAGTGGGTGTTACATTGTACAGTGGCATAATGTGCACATCTGCCTACCCCTTCAGGGATAAAAGGCTTATGTTATGTTATATTATAAAAGTAGTGTCTAAACATCGGGAATAAGGTCTATAACAGAGTTAGTAAAGAGTGGTCACTGGGACCGCTTGGGAATTAATCAGTTAAGAAGCATCGTCAATCAGAATGTTTACCTTAATTTCTAAAGCAACAAATAAAAATTGTTCAAATTTTGTCGTTCATTTTGTTTTTATCTTTATCAATGTACTTAAACTTAAATCGGCTACAAGAGATTATATTACTTTGGATTTTCAACTGTTTCGTTACAGAAAATAGACAATTTATTTGAACTACATCTGCCAAATGTTTCTTGAAAAGTATCTAATAAAATTGTTGTAATAATGTAAATTTTATAATCTTAAGCATCATCAAATGTTACAAGTAACGCCATCTGGTGTGTGCCTGGGAAGTTAATAGGGTGTCACTTTGTCTTTGCATTGAATGGCGTCGAAATGTGACTTGTTAAGTTTCTTAAATAAAATTATGTTATAAAAATGCTCATCATTTATAAGCCAGCAATCAACCACTTCAACAAATATATTTATTTTATATTTTCAGATAATAGGTCGCGTGTCAGCAGACCCGGACTTCCTCCCTCGTCGCTCGGACTTCGGTCTCAACGAGCCGCTGTTCATTGACAAGTTCTGTCGCAGCTCGAACTGTCCCGAGCCGTTCTATCGGATCGCGTTCCTTGCGTGCCATCTGGATCCGGACATCAGGTACATATTATTATATCTTAAAGTATCTTTACTACCCCAACTCTTCCCGCCGGTATTGCAATTGGGATAATGCCAGGGTATGAAAAATAAAAATCTAATTAGTCCGTAAGTTAGGTAATGAAAAATATTAGACACGATTTTTTTTTTATTTTGTCGTATAATAAGACAATATTTAGATCAAACGAATTAAAGTTTAGGAGTGGCGGTTCAAAAGTCATTTCTACGTATAAAATTTATATAGAAGTGACGTCACGTGACATTTTAAATCAATATATTGTTGAAAGTATTCGTTTCTGTAAGAAAATAAAAAATACGTGTCTAATGATTTAAAATAATATACATTAAAATAAAATTTAGGCATCTACCTTATTGAGTCCTATCTTCCCTGGTCGACGTCGAGCGCGCCCAGTAGTGCCGAATCATGGCTCTCCCACAGTTTATTATTAAACGTATATTATTATTTTTTACCTCTAAACATTTGTACCAGTGAATAAAATGTCTTTAATAATGCTTGCAGGCCTCCCTTCGACGTGCTGGAGGAGTGGCTGGAGAGCCTGGTGAGCGAGCTGGGCGGCACTGGTCCGGCGCAGTCGGTGCAGCGAGCACTCAGGTACCTACTACAACATACAGTTTGTATGAACATATCTGGGCGGCACTGGTCCGGCGCAGTCGGTGCAGCGAGCACTCAGGTACCTACTACAACATACAGTTTGTATGAACATATCTGGGCGGCACTGGTCCGGCGCAGTCGGTGCAGCGAGCACTCAGGTACCTACTACAACATACAGTTTGTATGAACATATCTGGGCGGCACTGGTCCGGCGCAGTCGGTGCAGCGAGCACTCAGGTACCTACTACAACATACAGTTTGTATGAACATATCTGGGCGGCACTGGTCCGGCGCAGTCGGTGCAGCGAGCACTCAGGTACCTACTACAACATACAGTTTGTATGAACATATCTGGGCGGCACTGGTCCGGCGCAGTCGGTGCAGCGAGCACTCAGGTACCTACTACAACATACAGTTTGTATGAACATATCTGGGCGGCACTGGTCCGGCGCAGTCGGTGCAGCGAGCACTCAGGTACCTACTACAACATACAGTTTGTATGAACATATCTGGGCGGCACTGGTCCGGCGCAGTCGGTGCAGCGAGCACTCAGGTACCTACTACAACATACAGTTTGTATGAACATATCTGGGCGGCACTGGTCCGGCGCAGTCGGTGCAGCGAGCACTCAGGTACCTACTACAACATACAGTTTGTATGAACATATCTGGGCGGCACTGGTCCGGCGCAGTCGGTGCAGCGAGCACTCAGGTACCTACTACAACATACAGTTTGTATGAACATATCTGGGCGGCACTGGTCCGGCGCAGTCGGTGCAGCGAGCACTCAGGTACCTACTACAACATACAGTTTGTATGAACATATCTGGGCGGCACTGGTCCGGCGCAGTCGGTGCAGCGAGCACTCAGGTACCTACTACAACATACAGTTTGTATGAACATATCACAATGGGAGTTACCGTTTTGGGTCTAGATGGCGCTAAAGTGGAGCTCTATTTTTTCACACACACAATTACACTTGTTTCACTAGTGACATAAATTAGTGTCATCTGGTGTTCGAAAAAAACTGTAGCCCCCCATGACTACCTGCTACCATGCGTGATCAAAGACACAAATATTAATTTAGGATTTTTATATTTTCAGTAAGGACAGCTGCAAGTCACAGAGTAAGGCGGACAGCGGAGATCTCAACGTACCTGATGTAGGAGTACTCAAGGTAACGATAAACATTATCTATTTCTTTTATTCGCTACAAATTATACATGTATCCCTTCTTCTTTTCTCTGTGAAAAGTGTTTTTTTATTTATTTATTTACTTACTTACATTACATTTACCATTACAGGATGACCCAATGCGATAAATGCGAACTATTTAATCCTGAGTTATTGCTTATAACTAATTACAAACAAAGCATTTCTTGTGAATTCACTCAGAGAACAGTAAAATAAGTCCGTCTCACTCGCTATGAGGTGAGCGTGCGGAGTGCCCGCGTCCTTCAGAAGGTTCGTCCGAGAACGCGGCGTCGTCGTCGCCACACGTACCTGTCCGGAACGTACCGACTCACCTGGCTTGAAATAATTGCATTATGCACTTTCCCTCTTAGCAATGTAAATATATATAAAGCTAATGCAAGATCCCTTCTAACCCTTAGCTCATTGTATCCAACCATACCTAAAATAAATAAGGTGGGATACATTAATGGGTAAAAGGGATAGACTCCGTAATAGCGCTTATACAAATATCTTATAAATTTATTTTGTACCTTCTCCAGCATGAGACTATATTTAGTTTCATGCGGAGCCCAGATGACTGCATTACATTCTAACTGGCTTCTCACCTGGCATTATATATATGCTATAATAGCTTTCACATTAGTAAGCCCTCGTACTGTACGCAGCATGAAACCTAAATTTCTATAAGCTTTTTTACAGTTCCGCATGATGTGTTCTCGAAAAAACAAGCCAGTGTTAAATGTTACTCCTAAGTCCTTTACTTCTGTGACCCGTTTCATAGGTAACCCGTCAATATAGTAGGTATGTAAAATGGGATTGTGTGCGCGAGAAAATGAGATGGTAACACACTTCGAGCTATTGAATTGTAATAGATTTTCCTTGCTCCATTTCACTACCCTATCTATATCCCTTTGTAGCCTAACACAGTCATCGACGCTCTTTATTTCAAGGGACAATTTCAGGTCGTCGGCAAACAACAGACAAGATGCATCTAAGACCACCCCCGGCAAGTCGTTAACCACAAAAAGAAAGCCCAACGGGCCAAGATTACTCCCTTGACTCACCCCGGACCTCGTGAAATATGGATCTGACACGTGTCCCGCATATTCCACATATTGCTGCCTATCCCTCAAATAACTAGCAAAAAACCGAAGTGAATGCGGGGTAAAACCGAAGCCTGCAAACTTTTCAAGTAATAAATCATTATCGACAAGATCGAATGCTTTACGAAAGTCAAAGTAAGCAGCATCAGTCTGTCCCCCACTATCCACCGTCGGCACCAGATGAGCCATGTGACAGAGCAGATTACTGGTGGTACTTCTTCCCGGTCGGAAACCATGTTGAGCTTCTGACAATTGTGCGCTAGCCTGAAGATATGTACTTTTGTATATGGCAGTCTCCAATACTTTCGCTGGCGTAGACAATACTGCAACTGGTCTGTACCCATCCACCGATTCTGCTGACCCTGCCTTCGGAACCGGAACAACGCGGGTAAGTTTCCATTCTTCTGGAAACACAGCCGCTTTGAGGCACTTGTTATATATATAAAGTAACGGCTTTGCCAGCGCTACTCGACAATCTCTGAATATATATGGCGGGATGCCGTCAGGCTCTGCGGAGCGTTTTGGTTTAAGATCTCGGAGCGCATGACTCACATCTCCTAACTGTAATTGGTCCCAGTGCACCCGCGCCGCTCCGTTTGCGCTACCCGCGCTGGCTACAGCCGCGTCTACATCCAACTCCGGTCGTTCAGCCCTATACACAGAATAGAAGTAAGCCGCAAACTCTTCCACAGACCGTTGCCCAGATAATGGCACACCGTCTTTCAAGATTGCTCGCCGGCTTCTCCTACCTTTTTTGGACTTGGCATAATTCCAAAAGGATTTAGGATCACTCAGTATCTGCTCTTGGACACGGCTGCGGTATTGTTCCTCTGCTATTATTAACATATTTTTGATGTTAGTTCTACATCGAGCAAATGCTTCATAATCGACCCTTGATCCGCTTACCTTGTATTGCTTATGCCGAGCAGCTTTCAACTTTATGTTGCGAATTATTTCAACGGTACACTGTTGAAATAACGCAACTCAGGATAAATGTATCTTGAGTTTACACGACTTCGCTTTTTTTGGGTACACAGTCATCTATAATAGAATTACATAACATAACATCACGCCTTTTATCCCCGAAGGGGTAGGCAGAGGTGCACATTCTACCACAGTACAATGTAACACCCACTTTTCACTAGTTGTTATGAGTCCCATGTAAGCGGCGGGTGGTACGCGTCTACCGGTACAAGCGGCGGGTGGTACGCGTCTACCGGTACAAGCGGCGGGTGGTACGCGTCTACCGGTACAAGCGGCGGGTGGTACGCGTCTACCGGTACAAGCGGCGGGTGGTACGCGTCTACCGGTACAAGCGGCGGGTGGTACGCGTCTACCGGTACAAGCGGCGGGTGGTACGCGTCTACCGGTACAAGCGGCGGGTGGTACGCGTCTACCGGTACAAGCGGCGGGTGGTACGCGTCTACCGGTACAAGCGGCGGGTGGTACGCGTCTACCGGTACAAGCGGCGGGTGGTACGCGTCTACCGGTACAAGCGGCGGGTGGTACGCGTCTACCGGTACAAGCGGCGGGTGGTACGCGTCTACCGGTACAAGCGGCGGGTGGTACGCGTCTACCGGTACAAGCGGCGGGTGGTACGCGTCTACCGGTACAAGCGGCGGGTGGTACGCGTCTACCGGTACAAGCGGCGGGTGGTACGCGTCTACCGGTACAAGCGGCGGGTGGTACGCGTCTACCGGTACAAGCGGCGGGTGGTACGCGTCTACCGGTACAAGCGGCGGGTGGTACGCGTCTACCGGTACAAGCGGCGGGTGGTACGCGTCTACCGGTACAAGCGGCGGGTGGTACGCGTCTACCGGTACAAGCGGCGGGTGGTACGCGTCTACCGGTACAAGCGGCGGGTGGTACGCGTCTACCGGTACAAGCGGCGGGTGGTACGCGTCTACCGGTACAAGCGGCGGGTGGTACGCGTCTACCGGTACAAGCGGCGGGTGGTACGCGTCTACCGGTACAAGCGGCGCCTCAGCCGCGCGCACGCTCACACTCCCTCCCTCCGTCAGTGTACTCGGCACCAAATCCAAATGACGACCATTACAGTTTTTCACTATGTTACACTGAGTCAATTCACAGAAAGTTTCGAAGTATTCATAATAATTCTTTATGGTTACAGAGCACGAGTACAAGTTAAAATCACCTAAAACTAGTATATTTCTGTACTTATTACATAATTGTTCTATGATGTTAAACATTATCATATATTCACTGTCACTACTACCAGGTGGAATATACAGGACACAAAGCAAGAACAAAAATCTGTTGCGTAGGTAAACAGTAGCACAAACCAGTTCGAACATATGATCGTCCACGTTGACGTCATCGGGTAATGACACTCGCCGCAACTCAAAACGCGGTGTGGCCACTAGACACGCGCCGCCTTGTTTCCGCCCATCTGCTCGGTCACACCGCAAAATAGTAAATCCAGGTGGACATAATTCTGCATCATGGATGGTGTCATTGCAACCGGTTTCCGTAATGGCGAACAAGTCTGCATTTGCCATTGAAATATTGTTGTAACATTTTTACAACTTTGTCCGAAGACCACGCACGTTCTGATAAAATATTTCGACAGAGTTACTCAGGGTTTCTGGGGCGGTTGATTGGTCTACGAAACCACACCCATTCCGCAAATTCTATATTAATGGCCCAGCTTTCAGGCTGGCATAACTTTCCATATTTGCTCTCCGGAACTCCAATGATAAATGCATAATCCCTCTCAGTTTTATGTTTTATTTTCTCCACTTTGATTGGTACTTCTTCGTCATAAATATTCCTTACATATTTTTCTAAACTTTCTTCTGTTGTTTGTTTTTGTAAACGCCATACGTGCAAGTATCTTTTCTTTTCCGTTCCCTGTATGTCAATTACACTCGTATTTCCGCCTTTTTTAACTTCACTGTTCGAGTGTCTGGTTTTTTTCCTTGCCACAGTAGTCCAATTTGCCTCTTTTTCTAGATCTTCATTTTCCTCGACCAAAACACTCCCAGACCTCTCATTGTTTACCACTGGCATCTGCTCTTCCTTCGACACTACTTTCGCTGCTTTCGTGGCCACAAATTCCTTTGCTGGCACTTTATTGCCCACTACCTGCTTTTGTTTATCTATGACGATTTTTGCAAAAGACGGTCTAAGCCTTGTACAGCCTTCCTCACTATTACTTGACACTTTTGCTTGACTTTTCTTTAGACTGTCTTCTAAGGTCTCATTTCTATCCATTAAAGTTTTAATTTGTGCTTCAAGTATATCAACTTTATTCGCTTTTTGCTGTAATACCCTCAGCATTTTTTTTAATTCTTTTAACTCTGTTTCCGTATTGATAAATCTATTTTGCATTATTATATATTCTTTCCGCTGCTCCTCCAAATAAAACTTCACCTCCCCTCGAAACTCCCGTATCTCGTCTAGAAGCAAGCTATCCGTATCAATTACTTCGCTTGTATTCCGTCGACTGCCTCTCTCGGCGGTGTTCACATTGCTCGGTGAAAACGCTTTGCTGGTGACTGTAGTTCCTCGGACAGGTGTATCTGTATTTCCCCTTTTCGGCATTGTGCATGTGCACTCGGGACATATCCATAGACTCCTGTATTCAGGCGTAAAAGCTTCCACATCTTCCATCGTTAAGGCCAGACAGATAAGATGGAATTTCTTCTTACACTGCACTCGCGAGCACTGCATGAACTGTGAGTCACTAACGACTGCATCGCAGCCGCTACACTTCGGTTCCATTTAAAACTTTCAAATGAAAAATAAATATTTTTTGATATATTATAGTAGCACACACGATACGTAACACGTCCATACGGTACATATATTTATGTGTCCTCTTGATTAAGAAATTGGTAAAAATAATATTTGCTGTATAAGTGTAAGTAATAAGTGTGATCAAAGCCAAGATCAACTCAATGAGTATTAAGAGCGTTGACTTCTCGCGCGTGTCGTCGAGTTTAGATTATTGAACTCAATTTTGTCGCACCAGGCCGCGCGGCGCGCCTTTTTTTTTTTTTAAGGGGGGAAAATCATCGAATGACTGCTCCCGCCTGGGTGAGGCGGGAGGGAGTGTCAGACTCTTACTGACTAAAAACCACCCCGTTCCTTCTCCTGCACGTCGAGTCGGAGCCCCGGTTACCCGTTAGGTTCTCCGCGACTCCGAATCGGCATCGGCCCTATTGGGCCCCATCTGTGGTGGTCTGATGGCTCTTTGAGGCGCGCGCGGAACGCTCGGCGCCGTACGCTCGGGTCTGTTTCTGGTCGGACGGGGAGCCACCCATGCTCGCCGTCCGCAGGCCCGCGCTGACGGTGGCCGGAGATCGTCCCGCGATCCCCGACGCCCGGTGTGTCCTTCGCGATGGCTGGGTTGCGAGGACGCGTCCCGCCTCCTCCTTAGCTAGCATGACTGCTTCGCAAAAGGAGGAGACGGCATCCCAGTCCCCCTCGCTCCGCATCATGATCTGCCTGCTGATACTGCCATCAGTAAGCCCGGACGCGAGAGGTCGCCATCGCCGATCCCTTCCCTGAGGGCACGGCGGGGCTCAGCCCACGCAGGGCATTCTCCCACTGTGTGTTCCACCGTGTCCTCAGGGCAGTCCTCGCAGTGATGCGCGGCGCGCCTAGCGGTAACCGGTTCTTATCGCGTGACAGTCGGACGAACAAGTTTTGAACTTTTGATCCATTGGAATGTTACTATAATAACTTTACATTAAATAAATACTTCATTACATAGTATGAAACAAAGTCGCTATCTACCGTCTGTCTGTCCCTATGTATGCTTAGATCTTCAAAACTATGCAACGGATTTTGATGCGGTCTTTTTTGATAGACAGAGTGATTCTTTAGGAAGGTTTGTATCTACACTAATATTAAAAAGCTGAAGAGTTAGTTTGTCTGTGTTTTAACGCGCTAGTTTCCGAAACTATTGGTCCGATTTGAAAAATTCCTTCTGTGTTGGATAGCCCATTTATCGAGGAAGGCTATCGGCTATAAAGTAACCCGCTACGATTAATAGGCGCCGAGCAGAGCGAGTGAAACCGCTCGGAAGTAGCTAGTGTAGCGAAGCCGGGGGGGGGGGTCGCTAGTTACTAATAAAGTTCAGTGAGTGTTTATTAAAAATTATATATTACAGTAAAATTTATCCATTTGTAAATAAGAAAATTCGGTTTTATAAAATTAAAATATTTATGTGTATTCATTTACTTTTATTATGAATTATTTATATAGGTACATGATTTTATATGGCCAGTGGTTTAAATAAATAAAAAAATTGTTCTAGTAAAAAAACAGTAACTCGTGTTTCTCAATAGCATGAATCTGGATTTTCGCTGAAGACAAGTTCCAAATTTCATGCAGCCGCCATCTTGAATTTACATTTAGGTAAACTGCACCATCGGTTCTACCAACCTCGAAAACCAAGAAAACGACACCCATCACGATAAGTTCCAAATTTCATGCAACCGCCATCTTGAATTTACATTTTGACAGTACCTACCATCGGTTGTACCATACTCGAAAACCACTTAAACGACACCCATAACGATAAGTTCCAAATTTCATGCAACCGCCATCTTGAATTTACATTTTGAGGGTACCGTCGGTTGTACCACCCTCGTAAACCACTAAAACGACACCCGTGATGATAAGTTTAATATATCGGTATTTCCGAACCGATACGACCTTCAAACCTTCAAGAAAAGAGCGTACTCCTTTCTAAAAGGCCGGCAACGCACCTGTGACTCTTCTGGTGTTGCGGGTGTCCATGGGCGGCGCTGATCACTTACCATCAGGTGATCCGTCTGCTCGTTTGCCTCCTATTCCATAAAAAAAAGTTGCAAAATTCAGGCAGCCGCCATCTTGAATTTATATTTTGACAGTACCATCGGTTTTACCACCCTCGTGAACCACTAAATCGACAGACACCCATTACGATAAGTTCCAAATATCATGATATTTGGAACAGCCGCTATCTTGAATTTATATTTTGACAGTAGGTACCATCGGTTTTACTACTTTCGAAACCCAAGAAAACGACACTCATGACAAAATTTAAGTTCCAAGTTTCATGCAGCCGCCATCTTGAATTTACATTTTGACAGTACCATAGGTTTTTACACATTCGAAAACCAAGAAAACGACACCCATGACAATACGTTCCGAGTTTCATGCAGCCGCCATCTTGAATTTACATTTTGACAGTACCATAGGTTTTTACACATTCGAAAACTAAGAAAACGACACCCATGACAATACGTTCCAAGTTTCATGCAGCCGCCATCTTGAATTTACATTTTGACAGCACCATCGGTTTTATCATCCTCGAACAACAAACTTCAATGATAAAAAGTTTAAATTGTCGTGCAGCCAACTTCTTAGATATAAGTCTTTTCTTATTTAAAGATATTTACTGTTGGTAACATTTTTGTTAATTAGTTTTATTTGTGTTTTTTATATTTAACTTGGAATATTAAAAAATGCTTTAAGGAAATCGGAAACCTCTGTTATTTTGATTTATTGCACGAATACTCTCTAAATCTAAAAAAGTACGTAAGCCTTGCCCTAGATTAGGGAAATCCCTAAACTTTGGTAATTTTATCGTCAAAACGCGCTTGAAATATGCAGTTTTTTGCTAATTCGCGCTCGGACGGCATTAATGCTCTTAATTAAACTTGAGCATACTGAACCATTTTATTCATTGAGCATACTGAACCATTTTATTACAGATAATTAAGTCTGAGATTGCAGTTCCTTTTATATTTCACAATGAACGTATTGTTGCAGTCGACGTCGAACGCGACCCTCGTAGTCCCGGAGCGCGGATGGCGGCTAGGTAAGTGCGTGTCGGCGTCCCACATCGTGGGCGGCGGGCTGGCGGCGGGCGCCGCGCCGAGGCCCGCGCTGTGTCGCAGCCAGGGCTCGCTGCACACCGCCGGGTACATACTGCACGCGCACGGGAACACTATCAACATCACCAAGGTACGTACATATCTAAGCAACTGTGGTTAACTGTGGCCTTCAATATTTTTGACATTCTAAGAATTCTACAATCAAAGCGAAGTTATCGATGAATATACATAAAAATTCGTATACGTAATTGGCTATTTGACTATTGTAACAATGAAATATAAAATATGTTGTTAACGGTAGCTTTTAAGAAAACAATACTTAGACATTATGTTTTTTTTTATTAATATCTTTTAATATTTCGGAAAATCATTTTAATTTTTTTTATCTGTGGATGATAATTAATAAAACAAACAAAACGTATGACGTCACATTTCAATAAACAAATAGTTCCCTATCTTTGTTCTTGTATCTGTCTCTGAAAATAATACGTATTACTTCTATTCAATTTGTCTCTATTTCAATTTGTGCGTTTTAGAAGTTTTTAAGAAAATAGAGTCAGGCATAGATAAAAGCGGATAGTTCAAATCTACCTAAAGTTGATTCATTTTTGGTCGCAAACTTTGCATGTAATCCTAACTTTTGTTCTGCAGAGTTTCTGAAAAACTTTCGTGTAATTATAACAATAAAAATCAATTCTATAAAATAAGACTTTTCTAATAAAAAAATAACTGTAAGGGTTTTTAAATGAAAATACGTTAACTTTACAACATTTCCCCGGAAAATGTCAAGTAGCCAATTCTTGCTACTTTTTACATGATGTCGTTTCGTAATACGCTTTTTTGAGGTATGAGGTAACAACGGGCAAGCAATCGGAGTCACCCATGAGCACAGAGGACTCATCATTTATTACTGATGAAAACTTGTAATATGGATGATTTATTGAACTAATCTTATGGAAACATTGAATAAAAGACGGAGCGTAATTTAACAATGACGAAGCGTATATTACCAGACCACAGATAATCTAAAACGAAAATCAGCCATAGACAATTTGACATTCACAGACAAGACAATAGATAAATGATATTTAAATGCGTTCATGCTTTATATTCAATCAATTACGATACATTTACAAAACAACAACACTTTAGATTCGAGTGTGAATTTTAGTTACTACGTAACATAACTTATCCCCGAAGGGGTAGGCAGAGGTGCACACTGAAGTAACACCCGCTTTTCACTATTTATGTTATGAGTCCCATGTAATAGGGGGTGACCCTATTGCCATATACCGGGCACATTTCCAGACTCCGTGCTACTACTGAGACTTTTACTGAACCTAACCTAACCCCTAATTCCTCTTCTCCAGGTTGATGACATTACTAAATGGTTGGACCCGCCACCCCTCAAGCGAACGTCCCCAGACTCCCACCTCAACAGACTACAGGAACACAAGGCTAGGAAGGTTGAACAACCAGACGACTACCACGAACATCTCCCTGCCTTCCTCCGCAACCAGTCTGTCGAGGAACTAGAATCACACTACAAACTAGAGGTAAATCCCCCATTACCCTTCTGCAGACACATCAGTATCCCCAACAGTTCCACCGTCCCCAACAACGAGGACTCCGACTCCTCAGACGATGATGACCAGATCAGTACTTGGGAACGAAACGTCAAGATCTTTGACCAGATGGAGGTAGACCCCAAAAACGTCATCGCCAACCTCGTGAAGAAAGGAGAGACCTTGCTCTCGAAGAAAGCGAGCTATGACGTAACTGATGTTGTATTGAGGAACCCTGAGTGCATGACTCACGAACGGAAAATACCTGAAGTGGATTACCGAAGGTATAACATTGACTATCTCACTAAAAGCCCCATAATGGCGCAGGGAGTCAAGAATATACCTAAAGCGGTCGAGAAAGACAAGCCGCAGGAAAAGTCGGGGTTCTTCCCTAAGAAGTTGCTGTCACCAAAGTTCAGTAGACTGTTCAAACCGAACGCTGCCGAGGTGGTGCGGCACAAGGACGTAGAGGACAAAGACAAATCCAGGAGCAAATTCTTCGTACAAAGACCAGCTTCTCCTAGCAACATCGGCAGGTCACATAGAATCAGACCGTCAGACACTGACAAACCAATGTTAAACAAAGATGTTCTAAAGTCTGACATTAAACTAGCCAGCATGGGCAAACCAATGACACCAATTTTCCGACGACATTTGGGCGAGAAACCAGACTTCGCAGACGGGAGGTTCAGCTACAGGGACAGGAGATCGAAACCTAACGACGACTCGAAGTTCATAGAGTTAGGACGCAATAGGATAAAAACCCCGCTCAGTACTTTAGAAAGCACGAAATTGACCCCATTGATACGTAGTTCCCATATAAATAATATCGCGGCGTTGACTACAGTGCCTGAAAAGAAAATTGTCGATAAAAAAAAATGTGACGACCTGCCTAAGCGTCGGGAGCCAGGGATTTCACGTAGTAATTACGTCAGTCTTGCCAACTTAAAGATCAATGGTAAAGGCAAAGACGTTGATGAGAAATGTAGACAAAGAGACAATGAAGACTCCCCGGTGGAGCGAGTCATGTAGAGTTCTGTCAACCGTTTGTTGTGATGGCGTGATAGTTACTTATGATGCTGTTGATTGATGCTGACGTAAAGTGGCTGAAGATGGTAATGACTTTTATTTAAGACCTATATTATATATGTAGAAGACAATTCACCCATTGGGGTACTTCGTTATCGGATTCTTCGTAAACGCGGTAATTTCGGTACGGGCTGGCAGAACAACCGCTCACCCTCGTGTCCAATTCAAAAGTGACGCCTTTCAAATGCCAACATGCCACGCCCCGTACCGACCATCACCCAAGCACACTGCTTGACGTTTCCGACAAATGATAACAGATGGCGTTGTTCTAAAATAACGATACTCGATAGTTGTGCATCTTTGTTGATTCTGCGACATATATAAGTCGCGGAGAACCTAACGGGCTGCCGGGGCTCCGCCTCGAAGCGCAGGAGAAGGAACGGGGTGGTTTTTAGTCAGTAAGAGTCTGACACTCCCTCCCGCCTCACTCAGGCGGGAGCAGTAATTCGATGATTTTCCCCCCTTAAAAAAAATACTATATATAAGATATATGTATATGACCTATAATATATAAGATAGATCTATGAGATCTTTTTCTGAAGAACCCTAAGTTCTTTCCCTAACGAATGCGTTGCCGCTATTAATTATTCAGTACAGAAATTGGTGGGCTACTGAACCAACCAATGGTTACAGAAGACGTGGCTTGGTTGAAAACTTATAATTTAGTCTAATAATAGCTACTGTATTTGTACTGCGTTCATGTTTATTTTATTATCTGTATCATACATAGCTGTGCTTCAATACTTCTTGTGTTACAAGCGTACTTATGCTACGTCGGCTTTGCTACTACTGAGAGCAATAAACAAAATTGTTCTCTGTCATAGAAGATTTTAAGTTCAAAAACTACAAGCTCATAATAAAAGTCATTACCACAACTATATCTACTTTGTGTCCAGCATCGAATACTTGACAAATCTTGCCCCAGTTACACTTGTTATACAGTTGTTATAATAGGCGTGTCGACAGGGTAAAAAAATCAAAAAAGTAATTAGTCCGTCATTAAGATCGCACGAAAATATCAGACACGTATTTTTTGTTTTATCAAATTAACAGAAGAATACGTAGTTATTCCGCATTAAAGTTAGGGAGTGGGGGTGTTGACGTCACACTAACGGAGAAATCGTACCTAATTGTGACGTCACGCGTCATTTTAACTCAAAATATCTACATGTTTTTTTGGATACGAGAAAAAAGAAAAAATACGTATCGAAGATTTTTAAAATATCTAAAAGACGGACAAAAAATTAAAAAATAGTCGCCATGCCTATTGTTGAATCGTTGTACTTGTTTTACGCTTTTCTATACGACTTTTGTGATCGCTTCAGAGTGCCGTGTATTGACGGACAAATCGCTTCAAATTTCCACTTTATTCTACTTGAATGATTCGTGTAAAGCTTGTGTTTAGAATAGGGATGGTGACAACAAATAGTACAATTCAATACTACTTTCGAAATGTCCAAAATGACTGGTGTCTATGAATTTTGTAGGTACGAAATTCCTAATTATGACGTCACACTTTTTTGCGTCAAATACCATACTTATCTCTAGTTAACATTAACCTTAATTTAAATCAATGAGAGTATCGTATATTTTAGACTAAGTCATCATCTCTATAGGTAAAATGGTTGGAAACTGTCTATTTGTGGCAATGCCTTCTAATAAGACTGTGTGTAGAACCTTATGTTCTGGTAATGTAAGCAAAGTAATACTAAAAATACCTTTTTTCATTCAGTATAATTGGGATCATGACATTAAAAATATAATTAGTCCGTAAGTTAGGTAATGAAAAAATATTTTTTATTTTGTCTTATAATAAAACAATACTTAGATAAAACGAATCAAAGTTTAGGAGTGGGGGCTAAAACGTCATTTCTACGTATAAAATGTAGGTACATAGAAGTGACGTCACGCGATTCATATTTCAAATCAATATATCGTCGAAAGTATTCGTTTCTGTAAGAAATTAAAAAATACGTGTCTTATGATATCAAATAATCTACCGGACGGACATTGAAATAAAAATTAGGCGTCTACCCTATTGTGTTTACAATAGGAACATGAAGTATATAGAAAAATAACAAATTTGATAGTTACAAAATCGAAAATATACAATTAAAACTACCTACCCATTCTGTCCATACAAAACGTTATGAATAATATTTTGGTTTTAATTAGATAAAACAATGTTGTGATTGTGAAATATTAAAGTTAAGTCTATATTTTTCATACTAATTTAATAAATAAATGCCACTTTGCTTACATTACCAGCAGCTCAAACAAAAAACATACAATTTTGTATTACAATATTAAAGCCATTCCATTTGATATCGAAAATATTTGTGTACTCATGCATTTATATTCCATGACCATTTTATATAAGAAAAACTATAACTAATAATATATTTTTTGTGTTAATTCAGCTTTTTGGTAGTATAAATAGGGTCGATTTTTCAATCAATGGATAACTTTTATTCGTAGAATAAAATTAACGTTTGAAAATTTTTACATTATTCCCGTGATAAAGTTACCTGACGTTGGAAGAATCAGCCCTTAAAGTACCTCGTTGTTCTAAAGCCAAATAAAAAATATTATATGTACTTCATGATATAATGTCAATTAGTGGGAATTATTGAAATTTCCTAATATATGCTGATTTATATAGTATATACTATTATTATGATATTGTAACTTTGACATTATTTTGCGAGGTTTCGTCCTTCAATTACGTCACTTATGATTGGACCCAAAAAACAAATATTCTGTTTAAATATTTATTATTGATATTGTTATAATCGTAGATCTTTGTTTATTTATGTATGATTAACATAACATCACGCCTTTTATCCCCGAAGGGGTAGGCAGAGGTGCACATTATGCCACTGTACAATGTAACACCCACTTTTCACTATTTATGTTATGAGTCCCATGTAATAGGTGGTGAGCCTATTGCCATATACCGGGCACAATTCCAAACTCCGTGCTACTATTGAGAATTTTGTAAAAACCCAGTAATACTTTCCCCGACCCGGGAATCGAACTCGAGACCCCTTGCCCGGCAGTCGCACTTGCGACCACTCGGCCAACGAGGCAGTTATGTATGATTAAATCTTTATATATGAATCCAGAACTAGAATGTTTTGGATTTCGATAATAGCGTTAAGACAACATTAAAAAAATATTGAGCGACGTAATTTATGGACAACACCATGAATATTGCTTTCAACTTTCCGAATTTACTACGTATATTGTATAGTATTTGATATATTGAACTCTATTTCCTATTCTATAAGGTGCTTTGTTAAATGTGTTGCGAATTTGAAATCTAGTTTCAAAATTTAAACTTTTGTACTATATAAATTATTAGAAAATTGAATCAGTATTTGCTTTAACGTTCAGAGTCGAAATGGACTCTAGCTTGGAGTCTTTAAGATTCAAATTGCAACGCAGTTAGCTTCACGCATTTGTTATAGTGTGTTAAACAGTTATATGGAAATATACACAAGTTGTTTTCTATACATATACGTATGTAGCAGTTATATTTGTAACGTTTTTATATTGTAGACAAAATATTACGATTACTTACTTTAAATTTTTAGGTAATTAATGGAGGTATTTCAGGTGTTGGAATTTGATTTTTGGGGCGACCCAAAAATCGTTAAATGTTTACTCGAGTATAAAAGTTGTGTGTATGTTACGGAGCTCCATGTTAAACAATAATATTCAGTGAAATCTGGTTAAGATTCAGTGCCAATATAAAACTCGTAAATATTTTGATATTCTCAATCATTTCTCCATCTCACTGTCTTTATAGAAAGTATATAATTATTTATCTATAGTAAAAATGTTTCAGTAAATTCTGTCCAAGAAGTCCAGTTTAAAAATAGTTTTGACAAATACTTTTTATTGTTATACGTTATCTGTGCCATTCATGTGTCAATATTAATGTTTTTGGTAAAACAGTACATTTAGTCGACAAAATAAAGTTGATTCGTTTTTATTTTCATAGATCTTCACTCCATCTAAATTAATAAAAATATCTTGCGTAAGTAAATAAAAAAACTCATCCAAACAAACAAAACCACGACATTAGCATTAAGTTATTTGACAATATAGTAACTGTATTAATTTATTAACATTTTAGACTTAATACGTATTGTAAGCTTAAGTTTATTTCTTAGATTTTGTTCGTGAAGTCTGATTTGTAGTGACACAGGGTGCCATTTTATTGTTTAACGTTAAATAATGCTGTGATTGGACGGGCGAGGATTTATTTTTCTTTTTTAAAAGCATAACTACACCTTTGCCCATCCCCTTAGGGAATGAAAGGTGCTAAGAGTATGTTTCTGTCTATCCAAAATGTTTGTTTCAGCTTTTCATTAAAAGTCCAGATTTCCATTGTGAATGGTATCTTCTTTGTGGACTAGTGTATTGCCAGTCTCGAAATGACTCTCGCGATTATTTTAGTCTGGCAATATAAACTTTAATGCGAGTTTCAATCACAGCATTGTCTATGAATTAACTTGAATCTGAAAAAAAATGTCTCATTTTTATTTTATTTTTATTATCTGTGAACGTCCGATATTAGATCGAGCTCATGGTTTCCTGATCTGTGATACATTATGTTTGTAAACGCCGCAATAACAAGTATTATAGGTGTCTTTTAGATTTTACTTCTGAATTTTTAATTTTAACTTAAAATATAAAAAAAATTGAACGCCATACTCGTCTTACGATTTTTTGTGAGAATTATTTTGAATAGTTTTTGTTGTCGTGAGAAGTGAATGGTGTTCGACTTATAAATGTTATTGTATTTTTATTTAACACTTATTAACCAATTATTGACGTAACATCGAGTATTCCGTCTCCTGCATTCCAAGCGGTTTTGTAAATTTTCTTTTGTATCTGTTTCTGAGTACAAATGAATAAAGGATTATATTCAGAGTTTGTGTTCATTGTTATTTATCCCCTAATGCTGTTATTTCAGTAGATAACAAACACATAACATCATATCACGCCTTTTATCCCCGAAGGGGTAGACAGAGGTGCATTTTACGGCAATTAATGCCACTGTGCAATGCAACACCCAATTTTCACTATTTATTATTATTATTAATCATTTATTTCAGACCTAGAGTCCATAAACTGTTAGTAACAATGAGCTTAACCTATTGTTAGTAATTTAATATAATATAAATAAACAAAACTAATTCTACTTTACAGCCGCGTGCAGTCTAATCCAATGGCCCAACATTGGACTATCCCATTTATCACACAATACGCTCAAGATGCTGTGTGAACTGCCACGCATTCTACTGAGGAGGGACGCGCTACGTTTGCGTATGATTGCATGGAACCCATCAACTCTGGCCTCTGCAAACATGGCTGATGCACTACAAAAACGTGGCAGTCCATTCAACATTCTGAACGCATTGTTGTATTGAACACGCAAGGCGCTGTATGCCCCCTTCGTATAGCCGACCCACAGAGCGCATGTGTAAAAGGACTGGCAAAAGGCTCTAAAGAGAGTAGTTTTGACGTCCCCTGTACACCGCGCAAATCTGCGGATCAGCATATTACATCGGACAGCCAACGCCCTGCGCTCACGTTCAATGTCCATGTTGTCATTGAGATCCTCGGTGACCCAGTGACCCAAGTACTTGAAATGAGATACTCTAGTCAATGGTGAATTAGAAATGGTAACTTGTGGCACATTCGAGTAACATTTGGTGCCCGCTTTAAAGACAAGTAGTTCACTCTTTTTAGCATTGTACCTGAGCCCATGAGCCGCCGCATAATCTTCACACTTTCTTAGGAGCCACCTGAGACCGCTGATTGACGGACACAGCAACACCATGTCATCTGCGTAGCTTATATTATTGACACAAGTACCGTCAATGTGACACCCTACATGAGTGCCGCTGAGCTCATCAATCAGTCGATTGATGTACAAATTAAATAGGCGTGATGAGGATATATAGACAGGGGGGGCCCTGTCTCACGCCACACTCGGGCCTATAGACATTTGATAGTGTTCCCGCCCATTTCACACTGTTTGTCTGATTGTTGTACCAATACATAAGCAACGAAATTACTGACCCGTCAACACTGCTCTCCTTTCTCAGCTTTTCCCAAAGTATGTCATATTGTACCAGGTCGAATGCCTTGGACAAATCAAGGAAGCACGCATTGACTGGTGTCTTCCTAGCTGTATAATATTGGACCGTCTGCTTGAGACAAAGAATCGCGGTTTCTGTTGACAGGCCGGGCCTAAAGCCGAATTGTGCATCATGAATTTTGATGTTATTCGCCATGTGTGTATCAAGCAGACAGTCCAACACCTTAGCTGTAATTGTAGCCAGCGAAATTGGCCTGTAATTAGAAGGGTCCGCAGTATCCCCAGTCCCGTTTTTCACGACCGGCACAACAATCGTTTTTATAAGATCACTCGGCAGGTACGAGTGACTCATACAGAGTGTAAAAAACAAGGATAATACCCTGGGTAGGTGTACTCCAGCATGTCGCAGGTGCTCAACACTTAGGTGATCATGTCCTGGAGATTTACCTCTAACCATGTTTTTTATTACATTAGCAACCTCCCTTGTTGAAAACCTTACATTATTCTCCGAGGAGATATCCCCATTGTCGGGCACCGTTGACAGGACTGACGCCCCTGGCTTTGAAAGTGGCTCAACTTTAAAATGATCAACAAACATGTCTGCAATATCCTTAGAGTTACACAGTCCAGCCACACTCACTGGGAGACTCTGCTTGGGACTCATCTTACGGGTATTTTTCCAAAATTTTCCGAAATCCTTTGATTCATGACTTTTCGCTATTATATCTAATTTAATTTGGGATTGATTGTCACGACACCATTTCAATTTTGATTTAAAACAACTACGAGTTTCGCACATTTTGCCATAGATATTTCCCGTAGTTGGCCTACCACATGAATTCCACATCAAAAACGCAAGCCGAGCCTCACAATGAGCGGTCTTTACATGTTTATTCCATCCTATCAATGGTTTATATTTTCGCTTCTGCATGGTAATAGCACTACGCTCAGCAGAGTCGGTAAGAATATAAATAACTTTTTTGTACATGTCGTCTAAAATGGCCCTGTGTTGAGGGAGCTTACACATTTTATCAGCGCACTTAGAAAATTCTAATGGAAAATGTATTTCACGCAAACCTGAGTGACATAGATTCTGATACAATCTTATCTGGTTAATATCCCTTTCCCCCCCTACAACAGTATTCGTGTATGCATCAAAATGTACAATGTTTGGTTCAACTAATTTGAGGTTACATTCCATTTGAATGGGTAAGTGATCAGATGAATAACAATCGTATAACACCTGCGCACTAATGATCGTACGCCGCGCGGTTTCTGTGATGACGCAGTGGTCGAGCCAGCGCTTGCACCCGTGAACTTCACTCACATACGTATACGCGTCATTTGGTAGCAGTTCGATATCCGCGCAAGCCCAACACTGTTCCTCACAGAATGTTACTAACTCCTTATAAAATAATTCATTTATATGAGCATTATAATCTCCTAACATATATGCGCACTGAATATTACTACTTTCTATAATGGAATACATTTCGCTCAAACAGTTAGTAAATTCAATTAAGTTGTCACTAGAATTGGTTGGCATGTATACCGAGAATATAAGAATATCACGATCTAATAGTTTCACTTTGATTGCCACAAGACGTACATTATTACACTGAACAACACTCACCGACGTAAATAAACTTTTCCGCCAAAGCAAGGCCACTCCTCCGTAAGGCCTACCCTGAAGTAGTCCAGCTGAAGTGTCGATGGCTGAAGTTCCGGTATAATATTTATGTAAATATTTATGTTATGAGTCCCATGTAATAGGGGGTGAGCCTATTTCCATGTACCGGGCACAATTCCAGGCTCCGTGCTACTACTGAGAATTATTTCAAAAACTCAGCAATTATTTGCAAACTCGAGAATCGAACCCGAGACCCTTATTGCTCGGCAGTCGCACTTGCGACCATTCGACCAACGAGGCATTCAGTAGAAAACTTAAAATAAATTGCCTTTGCAAAGATAATTTCAAAATTAAAGTAGATAAATAATACAGTAGGGAATCTATTAGAGCAGCTGCCGTCACACTTTACTGGCCGAGGGCCAAACATAACAATGTCAGCATCAGGACCCGGGCCGTAGTATATGCGAAGGCGTTTCAAGAGCTAAGGCTTCTCTATAGTAGTCCATACTATTCATATAAATGTCGCGGAGAACCTAACGGGTAACCGGGGCTCCGACTCGACGTGCAGGAAAAGGAACGGGGTGGTTTTTAGTCAGTAAGAGTCTGACACTTCCTTCTGCCTCACCCAGGCGGGGGAGCAGTCATTCGATGATTTTCCCCCCTTAAAAAAAAAACTTCATATAAATGCGAAAATGTACGTCTGTATGTGTGTTACTTCTCTACTCGAAAACCACTAAACCAACTTAGGTACACGAAATTTGATACGGATTTAGTTTGAATAACTGGGAATATAATAATTATGTATTCACAATCAGATCATTTAATTATTTATTTACTTCGCACCAGCTCGCGAGCTACCCGCGGCGCCTCGTCGCTCTTGTGAGAGTTGATTGATGTCAAAAAAGTAGGTACTCGTTTATATTACCTACTCCTTACAATATTTATTACAAAATACAGCTTAAAAAAAATAACCGTTTTATGATTAGGAATTATGGCGTTGAAGTTTTTTATTATTATTTCTTGAATATTGGCTGCCTATACCCGCAATCAATCGCCCGCGTATGTTTATGTACCTACGAGCGTGTGTGTGCAGCAGGCTATCGTAATGTTAGTAATCGTCTCCGGATTCGAAAGTCGGATTTTGATTTTGTTTATGATTATGGCATAAGTATCGGTAGTATAGGTATACCTAAAGAACCCATGTAGTTGACTATTAATTAAAGAAATCTACTTTAACGCGGGCCGCACATTATAACGCGTTGCGGGCCGCAGTTTGACGACCACGGTATGAGAGTATCTTAAAATGATTCGTTATTTTGAAACTAATCTATTATTGCGACCATGAGAAAATAAAGCAAAATGGCATGCCAGGGTCGTCACTATCTTTTTCTGACAACTTTACTATCTTTGATATAAAGTCGAAATTCCAATTAAATTAGTAGTTAGTACCTATATTTATAGTCCATATATTTAAAATTCTCTATAAAATACATTTTTAAATACTACTTACAAAATAAAAAATAATATTTAAAAATAAAAAAAATAGCAGCCGACCAGTTCCGGGAGCATGGTCCAAGCTACCGGTGGTGGTTAGGGCTCCAGAGACAGAAACGTCCTCACGATACGTGCCGTTTCTAGGAGAACTGCCTTCTGTATCAGGCCCTTGATCCATCCACCTAACGCCAGCCTCCTGAAATGGATGTCGAGGCTTTTAGGGATTAACCTATTGGCCGACACGACTCTCGGCACAATGATAGCCGAATCCACATTCCTATTAGTATTATTAGTATTAGTCACTTTAGTAGAGTGACAAAAAATGTAGATAGAGGTTAATAATTTTTTAGACAATTTACTTAAATGTCATTTCGGGAATATTTCTCATTTGCGTGAAGCTGCCATCAGGGGCAGGCATCACCCAAAAAATGATTTTTGTAACTTTCTGAAGGTTATAAAAAAAGAAAACACAAGTAAACCATAAAATATTCTTTATTTGTAAACAAATTCGAAATTGGGTTATAAATAACGGTTAGAACGTACCTAAGGAACATAGAAAATATATTGTGTTCTCAAACGATATCAGTACCTACTAATATCTACAGAATACAACAAAATATCGATAATACTTCATCGATTTCGATATAAGTCTATAATCATTCGCTTTAATATTAAAATTATGAAGAATACAGGAATCAAAAGTGCTAATACTATTATTTTAGTTAATTCAAAAATTAGTGATTTATCGACATTTTACTCAAGAATGTGGTTGATGTAGATATCGATACAATAAAAAAATATCGAAGTTGAAAGTTCCTGATTCTTTATCATTTTAATATATTTTGCGCGAAATATAAAAAATAAACTACATTAGATAGGAATAGTGTGCACAATAATATTGTCATACATTGGACATTAAGATACAGTACTCGATAAAGTTGGGAGGAAGATGACATAGGTGTTAACTAGAATGTTCGCTAAATATATAGAGAAGTTATCATAACATTAATGAGCGTTAGAACAAATTATTGTGCGTTAAAACTTTATAATTTTAGATTAGAAGCAATATAGAAATTTCGAAAAATAACTCCAATATTTAAAGCAGAAATGTAATTCACTTATATTTATTTTTTGATCAAAACTTAAGCAGTCTAATTATCATAAAGGTTGGCGGTATCCATACATTACACTTATCTCATTCATGCAATAAAAAATATATTGAAATTAAATATATATATATATATTCGCTGAAAATAGTTACATAGTATTATTTGCAAAACAAATACACGAGTAGGATATAAACGGAATCCATCAATACTTAAATGGAATTACCCACACGTAGCGGACAGCACTATCGATACTATTTTACTATTTCCACAAAGCAAATTACTGCTTCTGAGAGAGTCTTCTTTAAGTAAAAACGCGGGTTAGGTACTCACGTGAATATACTGAGAAAACCTCTACTAGTTTCGAACCACAGAGGGGTTCTTCCTCATGAGCAGCGTGCGCGGTCGCGGCGACGCGACGTCGCAGAGCTCAGTATTATATTCACGTGAGTAACCCGCGTTTTTACTTAATTTAGTATGTCTCACGATAGTTATTATAAAAACAGAGTCTTCTTTTTAACTTTATTTACTAGTAATGGGCACCGCCAATCCTCTATGAACAACAGACATGAAATACAACCAAAAACTATTATATTAACAATAATGCCATAATACATTAAAATCACAACGCGTTGGCTTAGGAATAACATTAGTGCGGCTATGTACGGACGTGCTTTAAAGTACGATATTTCGAAAAATAACCGAGATTCAGTTCTACTCGAGTTTAATGTTATATTTCTTTTTGCTAACTAAACTATGTGTAGGGACGTCGGTAGACTATTATCGATAGTGTCGATAAAATGATTGTGACTATTGTCGATGTTAGTTTTATACAGTTTTCTATACATGATACACATTATGTCGCCAATTATGTCATGAGATCATCAAACCGCTATACCTAATCTATGGCTGCTCATCTTCAATACAAAATTGGCAAAAGCTTGCACCAGATTTATAAACGGTCTAATCCAGTAGGTAATCTGCTTGCACACAAACCATATGCTATCAAGAAGAGACTCAAAAAAACTCAAAAAATAAAGACAAATATGAACTGAGAAGACCAGAGAAGGACAATAATTCACTTGTTTTCAGGTGCTCCCATCAACCTCACAAATAATGCCATTCGTTATACCCGTCCCCTCGACTCCCTTATCTTTAGGAGGAGAAAAGGCTCATCACTACATAACCAACTGGAGAGAATGCCACAAGGCGGGGGGCGAGGCCACTGACCGAGGCGTTAAGTACACCGAGGATTTGATCCTATCCCTCGTCTACGCGGGCCTGCAGACGGCGAGCATGGGTGGCTCCCCGTCCGACCAGAAACAGACCCGAGCGTACGGCGCGTCGCGTTCCGCGCGCGCCTCAAAGAGCCCATCAGACCACCACAGATGGGGCCCAATAGGGCCGATGCCGATTCGGAGTCGCGGAGAACCTAACGGGTAACCGGGGCTCCGGCTCGACGTGCAGAAGGAACGGGGTGGTTTTTAGTCAGTAAGAGTCTGACACTCCCTCCCGCCTCACCCAGGCGGGAGCAGTCATTCGATGATATTACCCCATAAAAAATAAAAAAATCCCTCGTCTTGTCGTACTTGGCTCCTTTTAAGACTAACGGTATAGACTCATCTCGCACAGCAAGTGTACCCCAGTACAATGATGAGAAATCCCAAGAGCAGACCGATCAAGAGATACTGGCGATCAGCGATTCTTCTTTCTTCTTCTTAGCACCACCTCTCCAAAAGGGAGAGTCGCTTGTCCAAGAACATAGATATAAGAGTAATGTTAATGACAACAAAATGCTTATTTTGATTTCATCTTATGCGAATATTACGATACTTCTTGTGAGAAAGTATCGTAATATTCGCAGTGGCATAATGTGCACCTCTGCCTACCCCTTCGGGGATAAAAGGCGTGATGTTATGTTATGTTCTTGTGAGAAAGGGCTTATTGTACCAATACATCACACTTCTCGTCCTTTAACTTCTATCGACAATAGTAACATAGTGTTCTAGTTCTAATGAGTTACCAACCGACGTCCCCTACTTATGTAATACAATTGTGCTAATTATAACAATTTAAGTAACTCCTCTATTGTAAGTATAATAGGACATTAAGTCCATTTTATTTTACTGACTGCAAGCAAACTGACATATAAGTCGAACAGAACTTAAAACATGCAACAATATCGACTAGTTCTGTTTGTGCTAAAATTATTGATACGACAAACGATATCAAATTCTTTGTTCTTGTCAAAAAGGTTGTTTCATTTTAGGATATCCTCATTTTCTGCTGGCGTCAAACATGTGTGCACTTGTTTATTTACATGTGTTCACATTGTGTGTCACGGAAAAATAACATCAAATGTTTGTACCACATAATTTGAACACTGAATAAGAACGCGCATTGCGCCAGCATTATATAATACACATCACACTGAAACCCGACATAACTCTTAGCTGTCGAACACACAAATAATAAATTATTCCGAAAAGGGGATCCTGGAACACGTGGCGTAGCGCTAACCACCATCATGTCAATAAATTTTAGATAAACAGAACATAATCGTCTCATTTCTATATATTCACGACACCGAAGCTATTCCTCTCTATACATTAATACAACAACTAAACGCTATGTTACTGACCCCCCCATAAATTACTGCGCACTGATTATCTTTGCTAGGTGGCGTTACTGTCGCTAGCTAGACTTTTATATTGTCGATGTCAGTAATTTTTTTTTTTTTTAATATAATACAACCTTTATGATTTGCAAGAAAAGAAAATAAACAATTTGTTAGTAACCTTGGCACATTACGTTAAAATTAAGATTTCTTTTAAAATATGTTTTAAACAAGTAAATAGAGATTTTAACAAAAAGTTCAAAAGTTTAATTTTCAACATAATATAATGTTTAGTTTAGTTCAGTTGTATCGTGACAACTGACTAAAATAAATACAAAAAAAAATAATAAAATTTTTAAGCAACACTACTTATATCAAACCCAAAATAATAAAAAATATAAGATTAATGTACAAACATCGACAACGTCCACATTCCATCACTTCCATTTCAAAATGTAAACCTATATCAAAAACCATAATATTTTGAATCTAAAACTAATTCTAGTCTAGATAAATCAGGTATACGTGTAATTTAGACATTAATTTTATACATTACTTAGACATAGTATCAGACATGTATTTTTTCTTAAACTACTACTAGAATTTTGACTAAAGGATGAGCAAATATGTGCTATTTTGAGATGAGAGCTGCAATTTGTAATTGAGCATTTATTAATGGTTAAATCATTTTCGAGAAAGGGAATCGGATATATTAGTTTATTTTGTTAGTCTAGTTATAAGGAAATTATACCATTTTTCGTTTCAATGTTATTTATATTAACAAAAACGTTAAACCTTATTCTTTAAGTGAGAAAGTTCAAAATCTACTAAAGAATTTTAACAGACTGGGTTCAAGGAGATATTAGTTATGGAAACTCATTAAGAAAGTAGTTTCAACGTAAAAAGAAATAATCCGATCCCTAATAAATAACACATCAGACAGGTAACCTCTTAGCTCGCCGGCTACGCCTCTCGCGGGGTTTGTCATATTTCTAAGCTTGACAACTCTCATCTGTCACAGACACACATGTAAATACAATTTCATATTCAAAGTATTCGATTATCAAAGAAATTCTTTGAATATAAAAAAATATACAGGCGTGAAAACGATAGTTCTTGTTCCAATATTTTTCGTACATGAAAGAGAATTGCAAATGTTCATGGTACCCAGAGACGTAATTAGGTTGGCATAATGGGCCCGACTTACATAGACCTCGAACTCATGTGGGCCCCCGACTCAAGTGGGTCGCAATAACAAAATTACATCATTCAATATTTAGTTTCATTATTTTTATCGTTTACTTTCTTAGAACCTTTTTATTAATAATTTTGTAAAGGACTTGGTTTGTGTTTGTTGAAATGTTGAATCAAACAGCTTGATTCGTACTATCATTTCCACTCCTGCATAAAGTACCGACCATCCTAAATATAATTTAATAAGTGATACGAGAAACATGCAAGTGCTTGATATGTGCGATTAATTTACTAAAATTGTGATTTATATTGCTGACTGTACCTTACGCTACAAACTGAGATTTCGAGCCCGAAGACGTCGACAGTCTTATTTCAAACGAAAATACAAACTCCCTTGTTTGACTAGGGAGTTTTAGAAAGAAAAACTATTAAAAATATATTTAAAACAAGATATAAAATTAACTATAGGCTCTGATAAAAGATATAAAATAAGATTACGTCATTTCTCATTAAAATAGGGCTTCAAAAGGTACCACCAATTAACTTTATTTAAGTGGCTTAACGAATTCTAACCCTCTTTAAGGAGCTTTATAGTATTAGAATTACACCGCGCATAACAAACAAGAATACAAGACAGCATAATAGAGCCTAAAGTAACTAAAAAATTAACAAAACGTTATATTATTTACCCCAAAAAGACATAAAAAGTCGTATTTCAATGACACTGTGCGCTCAACGACATCACAATTTTAAAATAAATATAAATTAGATTCCCATGAACGACGAAAAATAAAACTTTCATAACATGTAATACACATATAGACAAGGCTCATAATAATAAAAACGTCCACAATTTTGATTTTTACGTCTTCACAAACAAGGTTTGATTTTCCGTTTTATTATGTCGTGGGAATCTTAGATACGTATACAAGTTATCCAGCACAGGTCATGCAGTTTCCTTTATTAGAAAGATTAATTTCTTTCACATAATTTCTCTCGTCTAACGTAGGATGTTCTACTATCCACTTCTATTCTTTTGACTGTAAGACGTGTGCGGACAATTTTATAATTTAGGAGACGGCACAAAGTCTAATATTAACTTCTAAACTTATTTTAACAGTGAATAAAAGTTCTCTCGTGCTATAAAATATTTAAATTAATTTAAAACCGAGCTATAGTTAAATCCGCAATCATAATATTGTCTCTTTTATTATTCGGCTTATTTCCCAAAATGACTGCGTAAGTAATATTGATTAGGCAATAAAATGAATTATTCCATTACCTTAAGAGGAAATTCGAACAAAATGGACATATAACATTTTATAACCAAACCGTCTTATAATTTAAGTATTTGTGCTATCTCCTTAATCATAAAGATGAAAGCGAGATATGATCATTTCATTTTCATACATTCATGCAAAGCGTTTAATAAGAAACAAAAAATATAAACTAACAATTCGACTACATTTTATTATAATTATTATTCGTTTAGCACTCGACATTAAATTCGTTCCCGCTGCGCACTGAATTGACCTTTTCATTTGATTCTAAGGTCAAATATTGCTTTAGTACTTTTTGTATTGTTTGGCCTTTTTTTAAACATTCCAAGACCATACAAGACACGCGTGTTACAAAAATGCCTCGATTTTCTTATTTTTAACATAAAATAAATACTATAAAAATCCCCTGGAATTACTCCAAGTTATTTTAACCTATTTATTCGAAGGAATACATTTCATTAAAAAATAACTCATAAAAATTAACGTTTTGTATTTGACTAGTAGTCAATTACCGTACTCTTCCCGAGGCCTACCTTACTGCCTAACCGCTGAATCCAACCCCTCACACATCTTAGACCTTCTTCGTTTAGCACCAACTTACTACATACAAACACACATAACTATTGGGTTTAATATTAGATATCGACTAGTGGTGGTGAGGTTACACGATAAACTGGCTTTCATACAAGAAATTAAAAAAGGAATGATTGTCTAATCGATTAAAAACCGATGATACAATTACTAAGTTCGTGTATGAAAATCAGGAAGTTCGCTTGAACCTTTGATGTGAGATCAAGAGTATGTTAGTAAAGTGCCGCTATGCTAACTGTTACATTATCTAGATAGAACATTGGCACATAGTTACGTTAATACCATACCTTCTATAGGGCACTAATCCAACTAATCGTAGAGCAGATACTTGGAAGAGGCCAAACCTCTCATGTCCGTTTAACATTAACATTTAATTTATTAATTTTGATAATGTTCGTCCTTACTCTCATTACCTATCTAAACAATCAATTTAGAATTCATTTTTAATCGTAATAAATAACATTAAAAATATGGATTACGCATACAAATTCAATGAACATCAATTAGGCCTGCTTAACCAACGTAGAATAAAATTTAGACAGACAGTTACGAAACTGCTAAAATACAATTTAAACGTTAAACGTAACATTAAAAGCGAACTTTGTAACAGAAAGCGTCCCACACGACGAGACTTAAGTTTCATAATCATATTTTCCGTTGAAAGTAATGAAAAACTTCAACGATTTTATTACTCCTAAAGGTTCCACAAAAATTTTTAAGGTTCAACCCAAGATTGTAATGTCTCTTGAGATTTGTTAGACATGAGAGGTGGGGTATCAGTTCAGCGGGGCGGGGAGGCTGCGGCCAGTCGCTGGCGGAGTCTTGCGAACTTGCCGTGCACCAGCCGCAGCTGCGTGCGGAGCCTCGAGGATAGTTCCCTCTGCAAGGCCTGCACCTCCACCAGCTCGCGCCGCAGCTGCTGGTAGTCCGAGCGCACCTGTGTGTGGAGCCTAGTGTTACACCTGCCTGCCATGTGTAGGTCAGCTCCGGCTAACGCAAGCCAAGCGTCATTAAGGAGGATTGTCTTTAACTTGAAGACATCTTTTTTAATAGTGTCAGTTGTGTTAAAATATTTAATTTGTTTAATATTGTTAGTCGGAGTTGACTTACTATTTCAATATTATTGACACAGATAAAATATACTAATTAAACATCGATTTCATAATAGACAATAAATCAAAATAGTACTACATTTTATTAGATGTGTTATGAGAATAAACAATGGCAGTCCATAATACGTTATTTAATCTGTGTCAATACAACGTACAAGATGGAAAGAGAACAACTAATGACATGAATATGGTGGCCCATATCTTGAAGTATCCGATGACTGCGTGAACAAGAAGTAACGAACAGTAGGTAAGAGGAGAGAAAATAAACATAATATAGAGAACGGAAGCGGGACAGTTGACAGAACATATAGTACATGAATATCATCTACCTATATTGTAACAAAATGAGGCGGTGCGTTGCGGTGAAGAGGGTCCATCGCACAATACCGACTAACTTTACTTTTGAAGGGACTATTCAAGACAGTTTTTCTCAATAAAATCAGTTAGTTAATATTTATTGATAATAATATTACGGGGCCCCGCCTAGTAGGGGCCCAAAACTCAAAAGGGCTGCAAATTAAAACTTGAACAAGGCAAACATGGGAAACTGGCCTCTTTACAGTAGCGCACCGCCTAAACTAATCAGACGCATATCGAACTCGCGACACTCAAGTCCCGCAACGCATAGTTCAAGCCGTAAAGCGGCCCCGACTTCTGAGGCTTTGGGCCAGGCTTCGACTTCGTACCACAGCCAAGCCCGGACAGCTATATATCGATAAGCATGACCTTCTGGCTTGTCGGTTTTCGGAAATACATTTACTTTTTTAAATATTGTTGCACTGAGGGAAATGGGGATAAATGGATTGAAAATAATGTATACTTTGTTTTCTTCCCTCATGGATCTACCAACTCCAGATCTTGAGAACTGATATTCCGCATATAAGATTAAGAACCAACTCGCTCAAAGGTACTTTTGTTTCTATCAAATCGTCCGGTGACATTATTCACATGTCGTTTAAACTTTTTACAGTTTGGTTGTAACTAGTGCAACAAAGTATCTAAATATTTCAATTAATCTTTAATTAATTGACTATTAATCAATAACATAGATAATAGAAAAACAACAAGCCATAAGCAACATGACTGTATAATCCAGTAATCTGACCTGCCACGACACTAACGCATTGGCTGAAAAATAAATATTATATTTATACATACGATACATTATCTTCTACAATATGTGTTGGACCGGCCGCTGCAGTTTGTGGGCGTATACATAGATAATACATTTTAATATACGTACATACATTTTTGAAATGCAGGGAAGGAACATTTATTTATTTGAGTAAGACAAGAAAGACTAAAGCATATCTAAGGAGATACGACGGCGACGACTTAAAAAAAATTGTTCGTGGAAACCTGCATGAAATTTTCATCCACCTCAGCTAACTCCAGTGGGAAATAACAAATGTTATTTTACAACAAATTGTGCCTGTATACAACACACTTTGCAAGCAATAAGCAAGACGCTCAGCCCGGATTTAAGGCGGGCTTATTATCCTACAGAAGCTTAAGTCTCAGTGTGGCCTAATTCCTAATTCACTGAGGCTTATGTCTACAGGTGAAAATTCCAACGTAGCCACGTAATTTACCCCGTATCGAAACACAGCACAACCAACCCTATTCCGTAGCAAGTAAAGATCAAAATCCAGAAAAGGCTTGGGCCCTCAATTTTGGGCTCAAGTCATGCAATTCCACTGTTTATGTTATAAGCAATGTCGCGTAAATTCTCTTATGAAATGGGCGGGAACATTGTGAGGAACCATAAGTCCGTAACTTAGGATTAGGGTCACATGTCACAAAATTATATTGGGATATTCGTAAAATAACGCAGGTAACGTGTAAATGGCGTATCTAATCAAGATTTTAAAGATTTTATAAGTTATTTAGAAGAACTTATCAAAAGTTGTCAAGACAAAAGTACTTTTCTATCTTATCATATGATTATCATCAGTTCACTGCATATGTGCAATGATATATTAGTTAGTAAATAAACATTGTTCTTTTCCTGCATCCCTTAAATAATCTACTGCGTTAATAAATATTAATTGTAGTATCTTAATTAGTCAAAGCATCTTAGACTTAAGACATGCGTAAATATCGGTGTGGTCACACTATCAGTAGCAATGACTAACCTTCGTTAGTTATGAGACGACATAGGAATTTGGATGAGTCACTCCACACCAAAGGGAATATTTAAAGCATTGTAGATATCGTATTCACGACGTTCTAGTATTAGTTTTATAGGTATTTGTTACTTTTATTTTCCTAGTAATCAAGTTAAAGGTAAATTTCGTGACTGTATTTTATTAGAAAAACAATTAAGTAATGTTTTTCCTGTATAATAAATAATGTAATACATAAATATAGTCTTTATGAATTATAGATTTGTGTATTATTATTTCTCTTAAGAATTAAACCAACATGTAGACTCTTAGGTACTCATAAAAACACCGCAAAATTCAAAATAAAAAAAAAAACAAAGTTCTAAACGGAATCAACACTTTTTTATTCTATTTTTTGTGTTAAAATAATATTTACAAGAGACAAGACACTTAACGTAGAATATTCTTACAGAATAAATTATGTAAATGCTTAATTATTTACTGGCAACACGGCGTACTTGACTTGTTAGAGTAAACTTGCAAATTATGCTAATACTGCTTGCAAGAAGCGCGCAAATTAAATCAAGTGCTTCTGTTCTAGATTTTCCACTGAATTTACGAGTACAGCTACATTAATAATAAAATGTTTTCATTAAAAAATGTGCTATAGCAAGGGAGGGGATTAAGGTGTAAGAAAAATAGGCAGTATGAGTTAAATATGTATGTAGCTTTCTTATAAAGCCTATATTGTATGTCTGATAGACATTTATCAGAATAATTTTTATGGAAATTTTAGAATTTGTATATTTTTATACCCACTTTCCCCATATTGAACTAAAAAAATTTTTGCCCACAGATAACATAAGACCTCTACACTATTCCTAGTCTATTAATTTTTTTAAAATTGTAAAATATAGGCTTACGCTATTCATTCTATGGAGGTACTTAAAAAGTTCCGATCTCACCTCGGAGACAGACTTCAGCAGGTGCATAATACACATGTCCTGCGTATTGATGGGCTGCACCAGCTCCTTCTCGACATTGTCCATCTTCCACTCCATCAGGTCTAGCTGTTCATCTGTCCGCTTCACCTGTCATGCATGCATTTACTTGTGTTTTCAACCGGTAAAGGTAACTTAATATGTCGATATATCGTAGGTACCGAAAATTTGTTCATACAAAAATAGTCTCTAAATATTAGAAATAAGGTTTATAATGGAGTTAGTGAGTTAGAGAGCGGTCGCTAGTGACCGTTTGGGGACTGAACAGTTACAAGCTTGATATTTCTGTTAATTGTTTCTAGGTTTATTTAAAGTGGTATTACTTATTATTGTTAAGTTGTATTGTTATCTTTTTATAGTGGATTCTTATTGGAAACTATCTAATAAACAGAAAGTTTAAAACATTTGGTAATTAGGCAACATATAGGTATAGGTTTTTTAAAGGGACAAGCTTGCCACAACCTCCTAAACCTGCAGTAGTAGATACAATCATGAAAACACCGGAACACTGAAGTGTGCTGTATCCCAGGGACATGATTCTTGTCAAAAGTCCTGGATCCAGCAACAAATTAACTCGTTGAGTACCGTCATTATAGACACAATTGTAGAACAATAGGTTGCGGTCACCGGTGACCACTTGGTGTTTGACAGTTTAAATTATGTTGTTCAATTTGCTCATATTCTTTTTATAGTTATCTAATATTATACATCTGTGTATATAGAGATGTGCTAACATTGTACATATCTGGCTAGCTCTAATACCAACATGACATGCAAAACAGACCATAAAACCATTTAAAAAACGAACCGATTGCTAACCAGCTTCCAATTATAGAAGCAATACAAATTAATCAAATAGGAATGTAGGACAAACTAAACTGAAATACCTACATTGTATAAACCAATACCCAGGTAATTTTAGACTTAAACATGAATAATTATATGAAAGCTTAAATTGGAATAGTATTTTTTTAAATATAGATATTTACTGCTGTATGATATGACATCAATAGGTACAACACAAAGTTTCTAACACAATAACAAGGCTGAATGTCTGATTGCCTCACACCTGCGTGATGTGATAACAAAAGAAAATACAATAACTACTCAATACTCATCCAGTACACTATTGCACTAACACACCCATTCCAAGATATGAAATAATATAAATTTTCTGACTGAACTTAAATGGTGAAAGTAATTAGACGAACTATACAGTAATGTCCCACTTTAAAATACACGTCGGTTAAGACTTGTGCACACAGAATTGTGTAAATATTTGATTAATTCCAATGAGGATGTGTAAACAAAATGTTTACAGTGAAATTGACAGGAAATAATGAAACACGAATTATTGCGAGGGTTTTTAACTACATTAGAGAAGAAGGTACAAACTTTATTCAGCCTTCCCGTTGTGTATCCCAACAATTTAGTATTTATAGGGAAGATGCGGCTCTGTGACCTACATTTCCTTTACGATTAACAGTACTCTATTAGCTAATTAATTGCACTAAATAAAAGTGCTGACTCACCGTTTCCTCTAGTTCCTCCACCGAAATTTCCTTATCAGTCATGTTTGAGACACACCTATTAATTTTTTAGTCAATATCTAAAAGAAAACAACAGAGTTGAGCAAACCGACCATTTTTCTTCCGTAAAACTAAAATGACAGACTTGACATTTTATCGGATGAAAATGTCAAGTGTGAGGCAACAAAACGTTTGCAAAGTAATGACATTCTGATTCGCATATTACTGAACGTCATGCGAAGTAACAAAACGAAATTTTACGCGGGAATGTTGAACAATTTTGCCTAACCAACTGGCATTGTTTTTCATTCTCTTTTTCTATTACCACCCTAAAGTGAAACCATAGATATCAGTGAAACTCAGTAAGTTGTATTTATTGTTAATTATACCAGCAGTCTCAATGTAAGTACCCACTAAAATATCAAATAATAATAATTAATTAATATTATTTTTTACTTTTCAATACAAGAAGGCTATTGGTAGGTGGTTTCGCTAAAACTATGTCAAAGGCTTTACATTAATCCTCCTGTAGTAGATTACTATTTTTTTAAACGTATCTGAAAAGCTGTGGTAATATCATTGTACTAAGGGAGTCATTTATTTATTTATTAGAGATTCATTTATTTATACTCTTTGGTAATAAATTATTACCAAAGAGTATAATAGGATGTAGGGGAAGTCAATAGGATGAGTAATTCCCGAGACATTTGTATCTTTCATAAATATTATCATTTGAAAAACCTGATCAATATGGAGTAGCTATAGATATTTACCATTCGAAAGTAGGTACATGTGGATGTAGGCAAGGCAAGCTGTATGATAAGGGTAAATTTAGGTAAAAGGAGTAACAAAATAAAACAAACCAATTAATTTATATACACATTTTGTCTTTAATTTTTACACATTAAGAAATGTAGACGAGATTTAGTGACACTATAAACCATTTTGGTCATAAGACGTCCCGATATTACCCTTTATACAAACCTATGGTTGCATTAGCAACTACATTTTAAATTCATGTGTCGTAATAATATCGACTTAATTATACTAGACTAAGGAAGTATTGAAATCGAGAACCTTCCATCCTTTGCCTCATCAAGTCTTTATAGCCCTACCTAAGTGTCAATTTCAATACTAACTCAGCATTTCTAAGGTATATAAACACTTAGAACATTTAGTTTGACACTTCTAATTATTGGAACATTATCATTAAAAGCCATACAAATTAATTGAGAACAAAATAACAACTAGGTACAGATATCTTGAGTAATTTGATTTTTTTAAACATATATTTAATACTCAAAATTCAGTTCGAAACAATATAGAGGTTGCAGGAGACTATGAAACTTGTAAAGAATAAGCCGCAGGCCATTCTGGCAAGGCACGTCTTGCGTCTGCGATGAGCGGGAAAAAGTCCGCCGCTAGTCGCGCCAACATGGCGCCGGCCCCGCCAGGGTGGCCTGCGACTAAGACTAATCGTTTATTACAGTGAGAATCAAAACGGATCAGAATAAATTTATTTACCATAAGGAATGTAACTAAAATGTACGTGCCAACCTCTATAATCCACCGAAATGAACTATGTACATTACAGACTAGCAATTCGATTATAATTTAAAATCACCATAAGAAACATCTGCCTACAATGAAAACACATATTTTTTTCCGCGTCTACGTAAAGACGCATTATTTTTATATTTTGATAGACTGGTGGGAACATAGAATACATATTGCACGTGCATTCGGTACAAATATAGTATGCTAACATCCGATAAACATACAATAATTAGTATTTTATATTAAGATTATGAATATGATACATTCTCGAATTGTCTGCGACATTCACATAGAAGAAATAAGTAATAGAATCTAACATTGAATAATTAAATAAAACACTAGAAATATTTGTACAAAAAATTAAAATTCCATTTAATTCGTATACAGAATATACCGAGATATTGACTTGGTCATGTTATTGAAATTAAAAAAAATATGAAGCTCTCAATCGGCTTGAGGTTCATGGTCATAATAATTATGAGTAAAAATACGTAAAGTACTTAAAGTAAATCTTATGCACTCGTGCATGTAGATCATTCTCACTATACTTGTGTTGTGACGTCACCACGTACGCCGTGCGCGTGCGCATCACAATCTGTTTCTTATAGACATGTACCTACTCGGCATTAAGATCAATAGTTAGTAAGTAAATATTCGAATTTGCCACATGGACATTTATAGGGGGCAAGAACAAAAAAGCAATAAGTTAGCGTAGCCATAATGTTTACTAGGAACTCATTGCAAGCAGTGTGTCGCGCGTGACGTACGTGTGACGTCACCAGCACGCCTACACAATGGCGCCGTCTCTAGACCAGCGCGTCCCCGGCGTGCCTAGACAGGTCTCTAATATCTGACGGACTGTGTGCCATACTACCCTCGCTCCACTAACAATTGACTTACGATATGTAATACTTCAACGTAACAATATTCTGAGGAGCTTCGTGATATGGGACCTTATTGTCATTATTAAATCAGCTTAAATTAGGAGCATTAAATAAATAGTTTTGGTGTATCTTAGGCCTCTCATTACGAATGAAATCGTCTCGCGACAGCTCGTGTAAAATATGTTTAGGCCGTCCTTAGTCGCTAAGTAATACGTATGATGACACACAGTCCTCGGGCGAGGGTCGCGGCAGGCGGGGAGGGAATTAATCAGTCGGAGTCCGCGGCCGGGGCCGGACGGGAGTAAATAAAACAAAGAGAGTCACAGGGGGGAGTTCAGTTGAGGGGGTCGGGGTGGTCGAAGTTGTGTTCGCTGACGGAGACCGCGTCGGAGGCGAGCGCTTCCTTGAGCGGGTCGACGCAGTTCTTGGGTATGAGCGTGCCGACGAGCTTGAGTCCGTCGCTGGCCTTGAGGCGCACGACCTGCATCTTGTTGAGGTGCGCGCGCGCCGCGAGGACGGCCTCCACGCGCGCCCACACGGCCAGCACGGAGCCCGACAGCACGTGGTGCGTGCGCACGCGCAGCCCCACCTGCACCACACACAGACACACTCACGTAACTACTGACTTCAGACTACTGAGATTCGAACTCTACTATTACTGAAGGTACTCCACCCTCAGTTATGTAAATTTTCTATATATGTAAAATTAAAGAATCTTAGTTTCAAAACTACTAGTATTTAGCAAGCCCAGCGAGCGTGTATGAGTAGTCATGAGAAAACACAGTAAAATGTATAAGTAGGTACCTCGCAGTCAGCTCCGTTCCTACACAGCGACCTCCAGTAGGCGTGCGAGCAGACTCGCTGCGACGCGGTGTACTGCGCGCGCCACCACGACTCCGCCTCACTGCTCTCCACGCGACGGTACTTCTTCTCTATCTCCGCCAGGGACTCCAGCTTCAGTTGGAGACCCGTGTTAGGCCTGTAAGTACGAACCATTCAATTATTTATTGTCTTATTTAACTCGTTGAATACCGTCATTATAGACACAATTATAGAACAATAGGTTGCGGTCACCGGTGACCACTTGGTGTTTGACAGTTTAAAACAAAATATTTAGTATTCATTGCATAATATGCACAGAGACAAAACGAAATAAAAAGCTAATTTTTAACATCTATCGCTCCAAAACTGACCTATAGATTTGGAACATAATATCCTTCTTGGTAAGCTTCTCCTTCTTGACGGAGGTGACGGCGGCGACGCAAAGTATGGCGGTGTACTTGTTGTTCCGCGCTTGTTGAGACACGTAGAACCCTTCCTTGGCACCCGAGAGCTCGGACCATTTCTCTAGTGCCTCTGCCCAATCCATGCCGCGCTGTAAGAAATAAGAATTTTTATTTTTGTATTTTGTGAAATAAAAACCAACTAATAAATTAATAATTACAGTGTTAAGTTTCAGCAATAGAATTGGTAACTGGTGAATGTTACGTGAGAATGGTAGAGTGCAAAGTGAATGTTAGGTAAGTGACAGATTCGTAAACTGTCACTCAACTAAACGTTATTCAGCACGAGAAAGCGCGTACTGCTAGATGTCACATACAGTTGGTGTAAACGAAAAGGAATTTCCTTTACATTTACGAAAGGTTGGTGAAAATGGGCCTGAGTGAGGGTTGTAGAAACTAGTGTGGTGTGGTGTAGTCTGAGTGTTACAGTGTAGAGCGCGCGTTACCTCGGAGTGCAGCGTGTGCAGCTCGACGGGCGCGCGGCCGGTGGCGTGGCGCCGCAGGTAGCGCAGACAGCGCACGCGCCGGACTCGCTCGCCGCAACTGCCCAGGTCCAGGATGCCCAGGTCAAATCTGCCACTGCGCTTCGCTAAAAAGGAGATAAAAAAACAATGTCAATACTATTCTTTTTCTGTCTAATTATTACTCTAAAGCAAGCCTTTTCGTTAATTCGTTAAATGTCCATATTATACCGCGTACCATTATCAGTACGGCGCGAGCGCATTAATCGTATGCACGCATTTACGCTTGACCAACTCGGTATCAGTGTTTCTCAACCTTTAGTCACATTAACTTTGTGAGGTAGTCATACCAAGAATCGGTCTCAGTCATGATGATGAAGTGTGTCCGTTGCAATATGGACTTCAATGATGGCGTAAATTGCTCATCTTGCAAAGGGAGCTTGGACTTTGGCTGTGCCAATATCACTGAAGCTGGATGGAGGAAGTTGGGTGTTGAGAGATGAGCGGGTTGGAAATGCCCAACATGCCGCACATCCTCACCGTTGCCGTCACCGCAGACTTCTCCCTTACCTACACCGGAAACTGCGGCGTTCGACATAATCCTTAAGGAGATCCGTGAGGTAAAGGCACAAATGGCTGGTCTACTGATGCTACCGGATGATGTCAAGACTATGAGGGATGAACTTAGAGACATCAAAGCCAGCTGCGAATTTAATGGTAGTAGACTTGAAGAATTTTCTCAGAAGCTTGCTGAAATTGAGTCCAGAGTCGTGGCGGTGGAGCATCTTCAGGAGTCTGTTCGAGTCCTTCAGTTAGATGTAGACGTTGTTAAAGAGGAGATGTCAGCTACTGACCAAAGGTCAATACTCAACAACGTCGAAATCAAGGGTATTCCCTCTGAAGAGGAACGAGAATCTTTTTTCCATTCTGAATAAAGTCAGTCAGAAGATTGGCTTCCCGCTCCCAAATGTTCAGGTCAACTACATAACCGGGATAGTGGATACCCATGTTTAACTCCAAAGAAAAATCCATCATAGTCAGTTTTCTCAACAGATATATAAAAGAAGACTGTGGCAGCAGCACTTAAGACATTAACTGGCCAAGACGTAGGGTTTCAGAGTCATCTTAACCGAGTGTACGTGAATGATCATCTCAACCCTGTTACCAAAAAACTTTTGAATAGGACGAGATCTTTGGCGAAAGATTTTAAGCATGTCTGGGTTAAACATAGAAAGATTCATGTACGGAAGCACGATGGGTCACCAGTCTTCGTCATCTCAAAAGAAAGGGATTTAAACAAACTATCGTAGTGTGCTGTGATTGTGAAATCTCTTTTTATCATACTATCCGTAATGCATGGTGTTATAGTGTTTATACTTCTAATCCTGGGTATATTTTTTGCACACGCAATAATCGCATAATATTTGATTTCAATTATAATTTTATTTGTTCTGAAAGGTTTGAGCATCGCTGGCGCACCTGTGGTCATAATGTTTGTACCCTGTATTTGCGAATGTATGTGCGTGTCCATCTCGCTTGCACATATAGGAAAAAATAATAATTGCTGCTATACTCTTCAGTTACCTGTTCGCGATTTAATATCTAATTACCCTATCTTTCTCATTATTACACAATACCATAATAGTTCCAATTATAAGTTCCAATGGAAGATTCTTTTAATTTTATTCTGATCATTTATTTTGAGTTTCAACTATTATTGTACTACCTCATCTTTTTAGTTTTTATAATGACATTTTTTTTACCTACTTACCCTACTTGCTCAGAATTTATTGGTTTTTGTATTCACTGTTTATTTTATGTTTGGACTGCTCAATTTATACTTATTTTATTATTGTTATAGTGACGATAGACTATTTTTATGATTTTTAAGACTTACATATGGCTCTGATTGGCAATAAAAACCTGGTAATCTACTACGAAAACGTGCGTGCACTACGGACTAAAACGGATATGTTTTATCGTGAGTTATGTTTAGTTGATTACGATATTATAGTCTTGACTGAGACATGGTTGGTTGACGGTATCTGACTCGGAGTTGTTTGACGATCGGTACATAGTGTGGCGTCGGGACCGTGATTACTGTCGGAAGAGGTGGTGGAGTATTGATAGCGGTTCGTAAATGTATATCTGCAATACCGCAACCATTTTTTCACTTCTCCGCTGAAGATCTATGGATAACTTTGACCTTGCGGCAACCCATCACTAAAACGCTTTTAAATTGAACCTGTGTGTTATCTATCTGCGTAACCACAGAGACCAACAGAACCTGGGCCACTCATTCTCCGATCAGTTACGAAGTTTTCTCCGTACCTTGAATAGTACATGTTGAATAATCCTATGGATAGATTTTTGATTGTGGGCGACTTTAATTTGAGCGGTATTTCATGGCAGTCTCAAAACGGTATTTATTTACCTAGTGATGTTACCAGCAGTGATGAGTGTATATTGACGGATGAATTGCAAATGTTGGCCCTCCAGCAATAGAACTGGGTATTTAATGACTTTGGGGGTATTCTGGATTTGGTCATGTGTAATGAGAATATTACAGTTAGTAAATCCTTAACTCACTTGGTACCTATTGATAGATATCACCCTGCTTTATTAGTGACTATGCTGTTTGCCGAGTCTTCGCATCTAACTCTCCTGTTCCTTATACCCGCTACTATTATGAAAAAGGCGATTTTACTTCGATTAACCAAGAAATATTAGCTATTGATTGGGAGAGGGTGTTCCTTAATATGACACTTGATGAGGCGATAAAATATTATTATTCTGTTGTGGATGAATTGAAGGTCAATGAAATTTTAAACTATAGACGAATTTCTAAACTATGCATATTGGCTAAAGTATTTCAGAGAGTGGTCTATGATCAAGTGTATGCAACACTGAAATTGTCGTTCAGTACATCCCAGCACGGATTTCTTAGGGTGCGTCCACATCTGGCGAATGTGCAGCTCGCGAGCCGATTGCGAGCTGCCCGCAAGCTGCGCGCGTGCAGTCACTGCAATGGTTTGGTGCGCCTCTTTAGCGCAACTCATACAAGGCTCGTATAGAGCACGCGAGCGGCGCGCGATCTGCGCGCGCTCAGTTCTCGCCCCAGTTCCGTTTACTGGCTCAGTACTATCGAAGATGTCAGACGACTCTAGTGTTTTTAATATAATTGCTGCATCATTAGCTATTATATTACTGATAAAAAGGAAAAAAAAGAGACAACGGCGTTGGTGGCAAAATCCTATTTTTAAAAGAAAACAGAATATAGTAGCGGAGTTGAAAAGCCATCAATTAAGCGGACACTATGCAAATTTTTTAAAGTTGTCACCAGAATTATATGAAAATCTACGACAGATGGTTAGTTTTAAGATTGCTAAAAAGGAAACGCATTTTAGGCTACCAATTTCAGTTGAAAATAAATTAAGTTTGACATTACGATTCTTACACAAGCTTGCAGTACCTTTTTAGAATTTCTAAGCAAAGTATAAAGTATAAGTTTTCGTTTTTCGTCGAATCGGAGTAGACCTCCAGAAACGAACTGAGCGAAATAACTAGCGCGCCGCCCGCGCGCTGATCGCGTACGGCGCTTAGGTCGCGCGCGAACTGCACGCGGGCGGCGCAGAAGCGGCGCACGAACAAAAATGCACGCGCGCAGCTCGCGGGCAGGTCGCAAACGGCTCGCGAGCTGCACATTCGCGGCACATTCGCCAGATGTGGACGCACCCTTAGAGGTAGGTCTACGGTTTTGAATCTATTAGTTTTAAATGACTATCTCTCGGAGAGAATGGACAATGGAGAGCAGGTCGATGTGATTTACACGGATTATAGCAAGTGATTTAATAGAATCGATCATGACATCTTAAAAATGAAACTAATCTTGAATGGTATTAGAGGGGACCTTCATCGTTGGTTCAGCTCTTATTTGGAGAATAGTCAGTAATTATGTTTCAAGCTGGGTTTCAATTCCCAGTGGGGTGCCCCAGGAATCCTTAATGGGGCCATTACTATTTATAATATTCGTCAATGACATAGACTCTTGTTTCCATAATTCTAAACTTCTTTGTTTTGCCGATAATATGAAGATATTTACTTTGTTTTCGTCTGAAGATACCGTATCGATCGGAAAATTATATGGAACTATGCAAAAAATTTCATCTGCACCCACTTATAAATCGCCGTCGAATAGCGGATTGCACTTATTTTGCCAAGATACTGAATAGCGAAATCGATTGCTCAGACCTTTTGCATAAGCTGTTATTTAATGTTCCGAAAAAGTCGGTTCGATTTAACCCACCATTTGCTGTCCAACTTCTTCATCGAACTATATACGAAATTCCTATATTGTGCGAGTGAGTAGGGATTATAATAGATTGTGCAAGGATTTAGAACTCGATCCATTTACCACAAGCAGTTCCGGGGTGTGTAGGCGACAAAACCTTAAATTTTTTGAATGAATATAATGTTTTATACTTTTGAGTGCATTGCATTTGCAGAACCTCTGTAGTGATATACTGTGGCTAGCCGTGGAGACCTATAATTAGCTTTGTAATATAGTTGTTGGTTACCCGAATTAAAATAAATAAATAAATAATAGCATCAAAAATAACAAGACCGCCATCTTAGAAGATCTCCCATGTCGAGTTTTGAATAGCATCGAAGTATGCATTGTCATCGAAACTAAATGAGTATAATACAATTTAAGTCAAATCGGTTGAAGATATCTTCTTAGAAACCGATTTTCTAGATTCCATACCACACACACTAAAGCTTGTAAAATTATTTACCTTGCTCCATGACTGCAGCGAGAGTATCTGTGAAGTATTTGAACAGCCTGTTCTGTAGATCTACCGGCATGCCCAGTATCCTATTCAGGAACTTTGACATGTTGTTGTAATCCTGGAACAAATGAATATATATTATTGTCAGTGACATACAAATAGAGTTATTACTGTTGTTTTATTGATATTTCTTCATCGTGATAGTCGTCTCCATCAGCTGGAAGACGTCCATTGCGATTCATTCATAGTCCCAAGCTGCCTGTCGAGTATGGCTCTTATGGCACAAACGCCCCCTTCCTCCTTTATATTTAGTAACTAGGATTAATTTCACATATTTGTGAAAAGATAATGACTACATTGTACAAACAGAAAATTATAGAGAGTGGCAAACTATTTAATGATGTATAGTAGAAAGACGTACCTTATCAAGTTGCAGTACCCCGGGCGCGGCCTCGCTGTTGACAATGAGTCCGACGCCGACCAGCGCGGCGGCGGCGTCCTGGAAGAAGTCCGCCGCGTAGTCCGCCGGCGGCGCCACCAGGGGGCGCTCGTACTTCATTATGGCGCGCATTACTGCCTCCAGCGCCGCGCGACCTACGGACATACAAGTATGGTTAATATTACGTTATACATCTAAAATAGCGATAAGAAGATGAAATAATATTTTAGAAAAAAAAAAGAATGTATAAAGTTGCAATACTTCGTATGGAGCAATAAATTGGTTGATATTTCGATTCAATTCATTTTGGATTGAATTAGACTTTAACTCTGATGTTAACTATCGCAACTATCATCTTTTAGAGCAAATCTTGTCATTTTTTTTTAAATGATTTCGCCAATTTAATCTGAATGTAACTTAACTCACCATATTTATTATCAATATAACAAAGCGCAACTATCATCTTTTAGAGCAAATCTTGTCATTTTTTTTTAAATGATTTCGCCAATTTAATCTGAATGTAACTTAACTCACCATATTTATTATCAATATTGAACTGGCTGAGATCCCTAGTCTCAGTTGCTCTGCGGTCCCCGTGGGTGAGAGCCCCGAGAGACTCGAGTCTCTTGGCGACAGTGGACGCGAACCGGCGCTCTCCGGCCAGGTCTGAGATCAGGAATATGTACTCCGGCGCGTTCACCTGGTTCGATCGGTGGGTACGACCTGTGGGGGGAAAAGGTAAAGTTAGAGGTAGAATATTATGTTGGCTAATTTATATTACTTGTTTGTAATTCATAATGTTTAAGTAGCCGTGTAAGACATGTGTTTTCTTGACCAAATCGTAGTCTTTGTAATAACCTACGTGCTTTATCGTTATGGAAATATTATCTGAATTTTACTGAGAATATACACTAAATATTTTATTCTGAATAGTATAATGACTTTGCTGATTTTGTTTTAGAATGCCATGTAGGATGGTGATGGGATATAAAGAAAATATATGTAATAATTAAAAATAGTACTCACCAAACTGTTGTATAGCCCGGTCGGCTGACCACGGCAGCTCTAGCGTGATGTGTACCCTCCGCCTTTGATTTCGCGCTCTGATAACAAATATATATCAAATGTTAATTATTTATATGTACAGTAATTATAACTACAATAGAAGCTCATTCAATCTGTTATCAATTTCTGTTTTTTTTTAATATACTTATGATGTGATGAGGCAAACAAACTAATTTCTTTCTTTTACATTTCTAGAATACTACACAAAACTTTTTTAAACAATATTTTAGCTTATTAGTCATGGCACCTTTATGAAGAATTTGTATTTGTATACTGACCTCCGATCACTCTGCAGCGAAATACCACTGGAAGCAGCCTCAGAGATGATGGCGACATCTTTCTGTCCGTCCATGAAGCGTTGCTTCTCCGTGAGGTTGAGAGTCTCCAGGGGCACGTCTGCCTCCGAGCGACTCTCGTACTGGATCTGGCCCTCCTCCGTCTGTACTACGCGACCTTTGCGGCCTGTCATCTGTAGGTAAAATTGTAAAATTAGTCTATAGAAGTGGTTTATGGGTATTTTGGGTTAGATACATTATTTAGGTCAGTATTTGGATGAAAGAGTTTGGTACAAGTTATTGTGATAGTATGCATATAGTTTAAAGTAAAGTCCCGGCCGCATTAGGGCGAAACTGCGACTATTTACCCGCGCAATACTAAATTAGTTGCGGGACAAGTCCGCATATACGGGCGTTTGTTTTGCGATTTACAAAACTATGCAGTAAAAAACCGCCGCGGTTCTATTATTATATTTCGTAATAAGAGGCTTTCTTGCTCGTTCATTTATATAGCATATCTACAGTTCGAAACGATAGCTTCAACAAAAGACCAATCACCAAAAGGGACATATTTTGTTTAACTTTTGAAATCCAATAAGGAATCTATTACGAAGTAGGGTATTATGTTAGAGCATGCTACATACCTCAGCGACATTCTCAGTGCCTCCCAGTTCGTCCACGAGTTGGTCGAGCGTGTTGGGGGGCAGTCGTCGTCCAAGTCGTTCGATGGCGGCCAGGAGTTCCTCCTTCATACTGCACGCGCGCTCTATTGCGGACCTAGGGGGCGCTGCACTGCGGGATGGACCTAATAACAAATATTATAAGCATATTAAATAATATACAAACTGATGCCTTTGTCCCATATGAGAAATCGATTTATCATTCACAGACGGACAGACTGACTGACTATTTCATTTTATGACGTTTCAAAAGTAGCATCAAAGTATTATGGTTATCTTGAAACAAATATTTTGACTTTGACGTGATATGTGCCGTATGTATTGCGTTACAGAATCAACGTAAAACCTCGTAAGCGCTGGTCGAGGCTATGAAATAGCAACTCCATTCGGAATGCACAATTGTATTGACGTTGTAGAAGCAATCTATCTAATGCCACCCCCCGAGAAAGGACCTATATAACCTCTGATATTACAAATGTCTATGAACGATAAAAAAATTGCTAAATAATCATTCTATAATGTAGTAACTAACCTAGATAGAGTCCATTGGTCCCGACAGGGGTGCCGGTGAGGCTGTGTCCGGCCGGAGTGGTGACGGTGACGGTGGGAGTGGCCGCGCTGTTCTTGCGCTCGAACATTGTCTCTATCTTGTCCTGGGTGGACGACGCCTTCTTCTTTGGTGACGCTGCTTTCTTCTTCTTGACTGGTTTCTTCTTCTGACGGCCCAGCCATGGTTCTGTTGTGGTAAATGTGTGACGTGTTAATGAAATGTTGGTTAAGTAAAGTTTAATATTGTTTTAGTGAAATTAAGTATTTAAACTGCCTCGTTGGCCGAGTGTTCGCAAGTGCGACTGCCGGGCATGGGATCTCGGGTTCGATTCTCGGGCCGGGCAAAGTATTACTGGTTTTTAAAAAAATCTCAGTAATAGCACGGAGTCTGGAAATGTGCGTGGTATATGACAATAGGCTCACGCCCTATTACATGGAACTCATAACATAAATAGTGAAAAGTGGGTGTTACATTGTACTGTGGTATAATGTGCACCTCTGCCTACCCCTTCGGGGATAAAAGGCGTGATGATGTTATGTAAGTATTTAAACTGATACTAAAGTTAGTTCTCAATAAATACAAGAACAACAACATGTAGAGAACGAATTCTTAATCATGTTAAGAAGATACATAAGTATAAAATACAATGCCCTCTTTTCACCAGTATTAGTCCTATTTACACACACACACCAAAAAAAATAATATGGTCAACAACCAAACACAATAAGTAGGTTCTATGGAACTCACCATCATCACTATCACTGCCGCCGTGGAAAGGGTTGAAGTCTGACAGCTCGGAGTCGGAGCCGGGAGGGCGGCGCTCGTCATCCGACTCCATCTCCAGTTCGTCATCAGATCCTCGCACGAACTCGTCTGAGGAGGATCCTCCGCGCATGCGCTTGGCCGCTGCATTCGCTTGTTGACGCGCTGTGACTATAAAAAATATTGCATATAAAAATAAACAATGTCTATTTATTTAGTACCTACTATTGAGTTTAAGCGAGTCAGTTCTTTACATGTGTAAAAAAAACATACATAATAAGTAGTTGATGGCAATGAGAACTTCCACAGATTTTGGACACCTAAATGTTGTAACTTCTGATTAATTGCAAAATAAATGAATGTTGTTTTACATTCAACACATAAATAATTATAAGACTGTATTTGAAATAAAACTTGTAAAAATCATTTAAATAACCTAACAAGTAAATGACTTGTACTTACGTTTCCTCTTAGAAGTATTGGCCTCATCATCAAGTCCATTCTTCCCGTTCTGTTGTGTGTGCGTAGCCTGGTGTGATGGGGTGGCCTTGGTCCGCGGCGGCTCCAGTCCCAGCAGGCGATTGATGCGGTCGCGGTCCGGAGCTGGGAAGTGTTTTTCCACTAACGTCTGGAATACACCCCTATGGAGACGGTAATATCATTAGTAGGTCGTTTTAAAAAATATTTTCTTAAGATTCCAGCAGAACGTTTTATCTTCTGAGAATAAATGCCTATGATCCGAACCATTTATGTCTTTATTTAATAAAATAAAAAAAAAATGATACAACGACGTCTACAGCTAGTTGATATTAACATAATTTATTAAAGCAATACTTGCATTATTGTATATTTACATGCAAACTATTAAAAAACACAAGTTCAATAGACAAGAATAAATATAAAAAATGTAAACAAATAAACGTCAAATTTTGAATTTTCCCGCCGGCGCCAACAGGTAGCTGACGCGCAGTTCCGAATGACAGTTGCGGCCGACGCGGTACGGGTCGGCCTCAGTATCCGTTCATTCACCTCGCACCGCCATTAGGCGCTATTTATACGACGGAATATACACGGTCTCAGCGCCCGGCTACACATGCGCTTAACGAAGTCGACTCGGTGTCAGAGCATCGATTTCATAAAGCTTGTGCGTATTTCGACTATGTGCTATGTTGTGATATGTTTGTAAACGAATAAATCGTTCGAACAAAGTATATCAAACGTATTGAAGTGATAAAATATTATTTTTGCGATATAATCATACCTACAATATTGTTTTAATACTCTGAAGTGAAATTGAAAGAATGTGTTCTAAACAAAAATTAAAAGATTTCCTCAGTGAAATATCAGAAAACGCCGAATTTCCCGTTTTTAATTACGTTTCAAGGGAAAAATATAGTATTCTGGTAAAATGTCATGTGGATACCGACAAAGACGCTCAATTCTACAGCGAGTACGCTTCAGAATGGATAAAAAAGTTTACAAAGTTCACAAAAACTGGTTGGATAGTTCGAGCGTGCTTCCCGCGACTGAAAAGACTATTGTATCGAAAAGTGTTCATGTGCCACCACTCTAGTTTCAACAAGAGTAAAATATCAGAACAGGGAAGCTCCAAGGACAAACAATGTAAGGCAAAGATAGACTTCAAAGTAAAGTTTATAAATCGTAACACGATAAGGAACGATAAGATGTTGAAGGCAGGTTTAAATTTGGCAATTTATATCAATTTTGTTCACACGCATAGTATAAGGGCGAGGGAATCCTACAACTTTTTAAAATGTTCGGCTGACACAGACAAGTTGTTCTTGAAATATTTCGCGGAAGGCCACACAGTAGCTACTGCGAAAAGCTACCATGAACTGATGTTACTATCAAATTATGGAGCCGGCGACATTTCTAATTCTGAAATAAATCCATCATTACGTCACATATCATACGTGTACCACAAAAGGAAATCGCAGGGACTGGAATGCAATATTACCGATGTAATGGCAGAGAATATGAAGTCTTTGGAAGAATGTGGAGGAGTAATGAGGTACACAGACGATCATAGCATCACCGTTGTTATTACACCGTTTATGAAAAACGTCATATCAGGACATGAACTTGACAGTATAATTATAGACAGTACCCATACTAGAGAATGTGTAGCATCGTTTTTCTTTGTACCGACCCTTTTGGGCGCGTTACCCATCGCCTGTACATTACACTCGCAGATATCGGAACCTAGTTTCAGTCAAGCTTTCTTTTCTACTAAACTGCTATTAGAAAACCAAACGCTAAAAAGTTTTGAACCACGTAAGATCATGATTAATCAGATTGATGAACAAAATCATGCTCTAGACGCCATTTTTTCTAATACAACCATATTAGTATCGAGGACGTCTTTAGTCGAAGATATATGGAAGACTCTTTGTGCAGAAGAAGTAAAATATGACGTGAAACAACGACAAAAAGTTATGGAGTTATACTATTCATTGCTACATGCAGCGACTTCAGAAAACGCTGAATCGTTTTATCAAGAACTTGAGACTAATAAAATAGTACAATCCATAACAAAACTGAAACAATATTTATTCGACATATGGTTAAGAAGAGAAGAATACATAACACCAAACAGAATTATAGATATATCATTACGAACGTTGAAACAGTTCATAGTATACAGATGCAAGTCCTACACCAGCTTAGCCATGATAGATGTGTTGACGAACATTTTAGACAAACATTGGTGTCAAATATTACACGCACATTTGTCGAAAAAACTGGTCATGGAAATGTACACAAAATACTTGCCAAAGGATAAGAATTTGATGAAAAATTTGGAAGGAGATAGAAAATTAAAGCGAAAAATTGGTGATTTGGGTTTTGGAGAGCAAACGTTATGTTGTGATTGTATAAAAGGGAAGAAAGGAATGCTATGTGAACATCTATGTGCTATATTACACACGGTAACAATATCTACGTCAGTGCCAGATGAGAAAAGAGCATTTTATACTGCTCTAGCTGGAGACCAAGAAGTCAAAATAGAACTAGTAGCAGAACCCCAAGATTACGAAGAACAATACCATCATAACGACTATGAAGAAACTCAAGGCTCCACATCAGACAATGAAACAACTTTCCGAATAAAACAAGAAATAGAATACATAGACCCTTTGGCCATATTCATTGAAGACAATAATACGAGACATAATTCTGTAGAAATAGACACAAATATGATAAAAAAGAGTTATGTCAATGGCCTTAGGGCTCTAAATGATGAATTCAGAAGACTAAACCAGTTATTTAGGCATAATCCAAACGCATCTAATTTGGAGACTATGGGTCGTTTAGCTAGGGAATTGAGTAAGATAAGGCCGGTAGAGAAAGTAAATACAGTGAAACCTGGTTAAGTGAGACATCAAGGGACCTGCAATGTCGTTTCACTTAAAGAGGTATTCCACTTACCCAGTTTCTCAGATATACAGGTATAAATAAATATCTGTCTCATTTACAGAGGGTTCGATTAATAGAGGTGGACTTGGAATTATGTGTGGAATTTGTGGGTAGAATAAGAATGAGTAAACAAACGACTGCACGATTGGTGCGGTGGCTGGGCAACCGGCTGCCGTGCAATGTGCCGCGGGTTCGATTCCCGCACGGAGCAACACTTTGTGTGATCCACAAATTGTTGTTTCGGGTCTGGGTGTCATGTGTATGTGAACTTGAATGTTTGTAAACGCACCCACAACACAGGAGATAATCCTAGTGTGGGGCAACGTTTTTTAAAAGAAAAAAAAAAAAATGTTATCTCAGTTACAGAGGTTTATGCATATAAAATTTACTCGCTGTCTCAGTTATAGAGGTAACCATGATGATAAATCGAAAGAACAAATCCCAGATATAGAGGTTTACCTCGTCCCACTAACAGAGGTAATTCAGTGACAAAGTGTTGGGACCTCAGCATGAGTTCCAGTTATGGAGGTTTCTCACTTATCCAGGTCCCACTTAACCAAGTTTCACTGTATATCCAATATGTGTATAGAATTAACAGATGCAATGGAAATGGATTGTGATTAGGTACTAATTCTGTGATATTATACTAAATACATTGTTCCTAAATTATTGTTTTATTAACATTTTTCTGAGGTATAAACCAGTAGCCACCAAGCTGGTTTGAATTATTTGACTTGCAGTAAACCTCACATAAAATCAGAGTGAAATAACATGTATGTTGTGAGTGAGGTTACCAGAAACTCAATCCACAAATCTTCTACACATAAGAGGCTGTCAATGCACTTGCAACTCTTTTGACGTTGCGATTGCAATGAGTAGTACATTGTTTATCAGTAGGTGATCCATTTGCTCGTTTACCACCCTATCCCATGCATTTTTTTCCATTTCCCATGTAACATCGTCATCATCGTCATCGTCACGCTTCCTAATGCCACTGTACAATATTTCACCCACTTTTTACTATTTATTTTATAAGTCGCATATAAAAAAGCATATTGCCATATACCGGGCTCAATTCCAGACTCTGTGTTCATACTGATTTTTTTTAAAACCCCTGATTTTAAAATCTATTCTTGGGTTCAATTCCCGGGTCAGGCAAAGCCAATACTTTGACACGTTGCCCGGCAGTCACATCTGCGACCATTCGGCCAACGAGGTAGTCACGTAACCCTCTTAAATAGTATTGTGTACTAACTTGGCGGTGGAGACGAAGTCGGAGAGTTCCCCGTCGTCCCGCTCGAGCTGGTCGAGCGTCCGCGCCTCGCCGGTGGACTGCAGGCCGATGACCACGCACTTGCCACACTTCACCGCCTCGCGCGCCGTCACCACGGCGTGGTTCACCTGCACGAACAGAATACTATACAATTCATCCTGTTCTTAAACTTAGTTCGTAAAAAATACCACGACAACAAGTTATTTCGGTATTAAAAATCAAAAAGTGTTGCTAATACTAGGATGTTCTTCTGTATCGTTGGTCTTCGCATACACATTACACCCAGAACCGGAACAACAATATATAAATCACACAACGAATTGTTCCGCGCTAGAAACGAAACTATAACACGTCGCGCTGTAGTCGTTTACCTAACCTCTGAATAATTGTGCTGGTAAACCAAAGTTAGTGGAAATGTTCGATTATTTTAATATGCCACTGTTAAGGTAACAACCAAGTATTTACAAAAATAATGACAGTCACATCTAAAGTCTCTTGTAAACAAGAAAGTAACTAAATAAACTTCTTACCTTGGCTGCAATACACAAGTACTTGAAGAACCGTTGGTGCGCAGACCAGAACTGTCCCCACATGGTCTTCTTCATGCGAGACTCCGCGTTTATCAGCTCCGCAGCCTCCGTGAAACGCTGCATGGCTTCCACCCACTGATAAATAAATAAAATGTTAAATAGTTATTATCATTAATTACGATCGGAAGAAGTGACTTATCATTGAGAAGTCATTGAAAACTCTTGACAACTAAATAAAGTATTACAATTTTGCTGCTAATTGCTTGACTAGTTTATTAGGAGCTCAGTAATATCTCGAAACTAGTCGGGTGATACCCGAAACAATATATGCATTATTTTAACACTTTATTTAGATTATTTTAACACATTGGATGCCGTGTCCGGCGCTAGCGGAGGATTGGCCTTTTAACAGTTTTAGTTTTAGTCAGCAGTGAAAGGCTTAATATATCTCATTTATAAGTTATTATATGGAGTTCGCATTAAATACTTTAACTTATGGTTTTAAGTGGAATAAAGTTTAAATAAATAAATAAACCCTCCACTGACCAGTGCCACAGCTTTATCATAGGTCTCCTTGAATGCCTCAGAGAGTGGCACCTCCTCGATCTTGAAGGAGACGCCGTGGAAGGAAAGCTGGCGCGCTATGTACATGCCGCGGAGCTTCATGTCCATCGCTACGATCTCCATGGCTCCCACACCTCTGTGGAAAGGAAATTAGTAATATTTACAGAGACATCACAATTATATTTATCTGAACGTTAATTTTTCAGAACAGAATGAAATACTGCTACTATTACTGAGAATTTAAAAAACAAAAACATTTATGGTCGATATGGGAATCAAACCCGAAACTTCTTGCTCAGCAATCACATTGACGATCACATGACCAAAAAGAGATTCTAATTAACATCAAAAATAAACAAAACTGAACTCTAAAACCAAACCAATAAGAACTCAATCACGCACCTTTTTTCAACAGCATTGATGAAATCTGTGAAAGTCGGGAATGGTGTGCCGTCTCCCCAAATGCCAAGTCTGACCATGTAGGCCATATTCCTCGGCTCACTAGCGCCAGTGGCTGAAGCATACACTACTCTTGCCTTGGGTAATCTATTCTGAAGCTCCAATGCTGTTAATCCAGTCTTTGTTGCTTTGCCGGACCCCACCGGGCAAAGATTCTTCGCTTTGTGACACTCGTCGAAAACGATCTAAGAGTTATTCGCTCAGGATTTTATTGTATGGGTAGAAGAAGATATTACCTATTTGGATCTATAATAAGCCTAAACAATCCATCTCCAGTTGGAGAGGAGAAGGACAGTAAAACTTGCCTTCTTGCTTAAATAAAGATAATTAGCAGAAAAGGCTAACAACGCATTTAAAATCCGTCTAGTGTTTCGGATGTGTCGCGGAGAACCTAACAGGTAACCGGGGCTCCGGCTCGACGTGCAGGAGAAGGAACGGGGTGGTTTTTAGTCAGTAAGAGTCTGACACTCCCTCCCGCCTCACCCAGGCGGGGGAGCAGTCATTCGATGATTTTCCCCCCTTAAAAAAAAAAAGTGTTGCGGATGTCCATTAGCGGCGCTTATTGCTTACCATCAGATGGCCTGTCTGTTACCAAAATTATATTAAAAAAAGCTAGCTTGACCGTCTTTCAGTCTCTCTATACCGAACAAACCTCATTAATCTACAAAGAATACTCTAAAACACATTCCAAAGTTATTAAAATAAATAATAAATTCATCTTTTGTAAAAAGGATACAACTCCATCGTAATCGTCTCCGCACCACTGCAGTAATTGTTTGAGTCGCGTCCTGTACTTGGTGCTCGTGGATTGTGTTTCTCCAATCAACGCTGAGTATGTGCTGAAGATCACGCCCTTTTTCACGTTGCCGTTGACAGCCGATGAGATTTTTGCGTATTTAAACTGTGGGGTAAGGAAACATATCGTTAGAAAAAGTTGTGTTGTTAGTAATAAATTATATAAAGTTAGACAGTTAAATCTACGGAAAGATCACACAAACCGAGACCATGACAAATTGGTCAAAGATGGCGGCCGGAGGACAAGGGTGGCGACCCCACAAACTTGAGGTTAAGTATCTATCATAGTCCCAAACATAAAACTGCGTCCTCTAAAAATGCAGAACGAGGTCCTTAACCTTCCTATACTCGCGCCAATTTTTGTAACACCTATACTCGCGCACGGTGTCACAGACCGATAGTTTGTACCCCTACAACATATTTTTTTAACAAGAAACACATAAACTATTACTGTTATTTTAAAGTTTAGGATGTAATGAAACAAAACAGTATAACTAAAAGTTATTTTATTAATTATTTTACCGACTTATAGTTTTATCACAAATCAGTCTTAAAATTTGAGATTATTTTCTTGAGTACTAAAAAATTAAAATAAAATCTGAACTTCTTTTTAAAAACAAATTAAACTTCTTATTAATAACAACAAACATATCAATAAACATATTTATGTATGTTTGACTTAATTTTGAGTCTCACCATAGCAATCAGGGCATACGGTTACAGCATGCTCCAAACAAAAGTATTTTTTGCAGGTGGCACAGTTGTAACGTGTCTTGCGGTTTTTTTTGAAGAGCAGTATCCACAACGACCTACTTTATTATTGTTAGATGTTGCTGCAGACTCGGGTCCATCTAATTTGCATATATCGGTGAGCCTGAGTCTTATGCTTCTCGGCAAGGATGAAATGAGAGCCCGTCGTCTAAGTTGCGGATTGATCAAATCGTATGCTAAGGCTTCAAGGAAGACTCGACGGCTAATTTTCTTGTTAGGGTTATTCTGCAGGTATATTATAAACGTATTTATACCCGCTACATTCATTACGCTGTAAAATATCACCATTGGCCATCTATTTGTCCCACGTGCGACGTTGTAAGTCTCACACATTTTGTCTACGCTATCTACTCCACCTTTGGTTCTATTGTAGTCCATTATAATTTCCGGTTTACCTGTATCTTCATTGATCTGGGCATCATCGTGCATGCTGGATACGAGAAGGACATTTTTGCCTTTTTTTGGTACATAGGATACAAGACTGCAATTGCCTCGGTGCCCGAATAAACTAGATTTTTCGGCTCTTCCTCGTATTTCCGTGAAATTTTTAGGCAATTCTCGTTTGTTTTTACGAATTGTCCCAATAACTGTCAATTTGTATTGAGACTCAAGCTTATCTATCAATGGAATACTAGTGAAGAAGTTATCACATGTGATATTACGCCCAGTATTGTGAATATTTTCACTCAATCGCAAAACCAAAGCCAAAGCGGAGTTATCAACTTGGTATGGACCGTCTGGTTGCTTCCCAACATAAACTTCCATTGTATGGGTATAAAACATTTTGGCATCTGTCAACGCATAAATTTTGATTCCATATTTGTTGGGTTTTGATGGAATGTACTGGCGAAAGTTACAACGTCCTCTAAAAGCCTCTAACTTCTCGTCAATTGTAACATACTGAGACACGCTGTAATATTTTTTGAACGTTCCCACAACTATATCAAACAACTCTCTAATAGGTGCCAGTTTATCCAGTTGTATTCTCTCTTCTCGTGTATCTTTACTGTCAAATCTGAGACAACGCATCAATAGAAAGAACCTGGATAATCCCATAGTCAAACGAAATATCTCCGGTGATGATCCGTCAGTTCTGAAAAAATCTTTGGCATTTAGACGAGCGTTCCTTCTGACTCCAGCAAATAGTAAAAGGCCTAAAAAAGCTTCAATTTCAATATTGTCTGTATCGGCGCAGTCTCTCTCTCTTGTGAAATTATGCTTCATGCGATTAATTTGTTCATTAGTGTACTTTACTATCAGGCTTATAGTGCCCTCCGAAAAAAAAAGCCGCCACAGCTCACCTGGTTCCTTCAAATTTCTAGCTTCTCCTCTAGCGCCTGGAAGTTGAGTAACTATATTTCTAGCACGTCGCCTAGTTGGGTTTGAGGCAGGAGATTTATTCCACCTTGTCTGTCCATCTTTTCCTAAGTAAAAATCATGGGATCGTTCATTATGTTCTTCCTCAGATATCTCGTCATTGTCATCGTCTTGCTCGGTATCGTATGTCTCTTCTTGTACCTCCACGTTATCTTCCACCTCACTGTCATTTTCGTCTTCATAGCTTGAGCTAGAACTTAATTCTTCCAGCAACAATCTGATGTGATCATCGTCCATTTTGATATGAATTAAAACCTAAAAAAGAATGATAAAATTGTTCAAAATATAATATAGAGCAACATACATACATATATTTTACTATATATACTTTATAAAGTAATCAAAGTCCGTAAAAAATATACAAATGCACGAAATAAATTATATTAATACTTACACAAAAAGTTACACCTATACTCGCGTCGGTCTCGTGGACCGATTGGTGACGAGTGCTACAACACGTGTGTTTCGCCCGAACGCGCGGCGTGCACTAAAACGAAGTTAGCCAGAAATCCGGCAGCTAGCAAGGAACTCAACTTCTTAGGATTTACCTGCATAAAAATAATTACGAAAATGTGTTTCGTCGGTCTCACAGACCAACGCGCGAGTATAGGAAGGTTAAATTGTAACATTTCAATGAAATATATGCGAAAATGTTAAAAGACGTATATTATAAAGTGAATGCAGCGCCATCTTTCTTATGGCTCTCGAACTTGTAACAACAGACGTAACACAAGAATAAAATTTACACTAACACTATACATTGAGATACAAAATAGAATGAACAAACAGTACCTTATTAAGAGGATGGACCTCAATCTTCCCAGCGCCGATGTCCCTGAGATCTCGTTCAGCGTCGTACTTCAAGTCGTTGGAGACTGACACCCAGATAGCTCGCTTGCGACCCTTTATGTAGTTTTCGAATATTATACCCGCTATTGTACGGCCTTTACCCACACCAGCACCATCGCCTGAAATGGGAAATAAAGTTAGTAGAGAAATACAGGAGATAATGACAGACTAGCTTAAAAATGTATGAGAAATCATCACATACGATTATAAGGATTTTTTAATGGGAGGAAATCTTCACCTGCCTGAGTGAGACAGGAGGGAGTGTCAGACTCTTACTGAACAAAAATCACCCCCATTCCTACTCCTGCACTATGAGCCGAAGCCCCGGTAACCTTTAACGTTCTCTACGGCTCCGTATCAGCATCAGCCCAATATCACCCATCACAAACGAGGCCTATTGGGCCCCATTGATTATAAGAATGGTAAGCGAATTCAGTACGAAGTGTTAACGACATCACCTATTGTAGTTTTCAATAATTATTTTAGTAACTTTTGAGGTGCCATTTATTAAGAAAAAGAACAGACTTTGGGTTTTAACTAAAAATTACCACAAATCGTAACTAGCTTCGGAACAAACTTAGAAGGTAACCAAAAATAAAACTTACCAATGAGGAAACCAGCCCTAGTTCCATCAGGCAGTAGATGCTCATGGGCCTGTGACGCATATACCACAGCTTCCAACTGCAGAGCAGACAGTAGACCGTTGCGGATGGTCTCGTCAGGCAGACTCAGTTTGTACGTCACGTCAACCGGCTCTACTGAGGAGAGAGAAGCCGTCTCCACCACCGGATCAGGGTGCTTGCGACCTAGTTTTACTGTGGGTAAAAGAAAGGTGTTCAGTTCGCACTCTTTAACGAGATAATTAAAATGCTAGTGTGTTGTTTGTCACAAAAACAAAGAAAGCTTTTCACACATGACACCCGAGTCCGAAATAATAATATTATGTGGATTATACAAACGGTTGTCATATGGAGTTTTAAGCAAGAAGACAGTTATAGATACCAAGCTACTAATGAAATCTGTAATCTCCTTATAAATCCATAAAAAAGGTGCAAAAAGCCTGTCAAACAATATCCGATTACGTTTAATTACTAACAAGAATACACAATTGGAAAAACTAATGTATGCAATACTTTCCTCGACAGGAGTGTCAAGGGTCCTGACCACACACGCGACGACGGTGATTTATTTAAACAATGGTAATATAATTAGAGTAATCATGACTCACATTTAGTAGGCATGTAGTCTGCGTATGTCTCGGCGACGCCCATTTCTTCATCGTCTACCTCTTCTTCCTCGCCGCCCATCTAGAAGATAATTTACAAATGAATAATAAAAGATGTTAATGAAATTAAATAAATGTTGTATAATTTAAGGGAGTTCTCCCTCTCCAGTTGTAAATGAATTATTATTAAGAAAGTACTAACACTTTAATCAAGTTGGGAATCTACAAAAAACTCGTGTAAGACTAATATGGTATTCAAAACAAACATGCATTTAGGTACTATAAAGTATAATAAAATTTCATCCTATAAGTGTCAACATACCTTTTCTTGCTGCCACATATTGCCAGGTTTGTTCTGCGCCCACATGGGAACACCGCCTGCGACCTGACCCAGCTGGCCCAGCTGGCCAAGCATGCCAGTGAAGGGGGAACCCATCCCATTTTGTATAATATGGTTCAAGTTCTGTAGTAAATACGAGTTCATCCCCGTCATACCCACCATCTCCACTGTAGAAGAAAGAAATGTCAATTGCTATTGATAGATGGCGTGTTACTCTATTGTATAGTTTCGGATACGAAATGTAGTTGGCGCAGTTCTATGTTTGAATAAAATCAATAGTTCGTTGCTAATTTTAGATGTTTAGAGGGCGTTGAGGTGGCCACCTACATATGTTTTGATTTGTAACTTAATATTTTATAAAAGAGCTTTCAATATATGACATAAATAAGTTTAAGCCACGTCAACGCCCCTACTTATTTAGTCTATGTTACTATTACGTATGTACACAAAAATATTTCAAAATTGCCCCGTTTTTCTATAAAATATTTACAGTTAACCGCCAGTACAAACTATAATAAAATAGTAGTCAAAATGAATACTAATACTACAGTAAAATTATGAGAAAAATAATAATTGAAGTTGATTGCCACATAAAACTAAAATATTTATACTACATTAAAAAAAATTCAAGCTAATTTATACAAAAATATAATACATTAGTAGGATAACGTGCGGAAAAGCTTGTACTTAGCGATATCTTTTTAGTATAGAAAGAATTCTATTGCCAAATGAAAACCTAAATAATGTTATTGGCTGAATGAGATATGACCTAAAACCCCATACTTATCAACCTGAATAAAGAAAATATAAAATAAGTACTTTAGAACGATTGAGTAATTCACATTACGTGGAAGAAACCAACACAACACTTGAAAGAAGGAAGAAAAATACAAACAAAACAATTCTGAACAAAACAACAGTACCTATAGATATACAGTAAAAGTTAGTCAAGTTTCAAAAGAAAAAAAATATCGAGCTTCCTTGCTTTCTAAGTAACTCTGCCCTCTCTATTGCAAAACGTTTTTCTTCGAAGTTCTCATAAAACTTGCAAGTTAAGAGAGGGCAGGCTTCAATATGAATTACTTAACACTTAAAATTGGGTACATTCTTTAATCAAACATAAATTATTTCAACTGTTCAATACAATTAAATATGAAAAACCAATCACAGTTTCATTAATTGATTTTAAGACCAACTTAATTTTAGTATTTTTCCAGTAACTTTTGAAGAAATAAGCATGCTGTTTGACGCTGAAAAACATGACGTCACCATACACAATCTCGTATAAAATTCATAGAAAACTGTCATTTTTGACAGTTTGTAAAATGTATTGAATTTGTCTAGTTGAAACCTCCCCCTAGCGTCAGGCACCGGTGACTGACGTGGCGCTCTAAGGGTTGACGGTTATACTGATTCTTACCTCGGTATAACATATTTAAGTAGGTACTATTAATTTAGGTTAACTCCCATGATAGAATTCCACACATATTTGTGTAAATATATTGTATTTGGTTATGATAAATTAGTGTTCAATGGAGTTGAGTGAACATTAATTTACTTTGAATGAAATGTATATTTTAGACAGCATGTAATTTAGCATAACACGTCAAACATTATCAATCATCGCGACTCTTATTAAATTTGGATTTAAAGAAAAAAAAAATAGCAGAAAAACAGACGATAGAAGATAAAAAATCAAGTACTTCTATAAAAAAAAACAATAAAAAATATTGCCTTCGAAGAAACAAAACTAAACACTAAGAAATTTAACGCAAATATTATAGGGATAAGTAATTATTGCGAAAAGCACTCTTCTTATGAAATGAAAACAAAAACATAGACATATAAAAATAAACTAAGTAAAATATAGGGCAGGTAGTCTAGAAAACGAGGTCAATTCTAAAAATATAAGAAGGTTATATCGGCTTGGTAGGCCAATACATCATGAATAACTTAGCTATTAGCCAGAATGGCCTACAGCAATCTCATTATCGATTGCACTGGTCAACAATATTTCTATTTCTACTGAAACCTACGTATATCATGAGCAAAACGTCAATGGAAAAATTATGAAAATCAGTTCTAGATATTGTGTTAACTGTTGGTAAAGTTGGCTCGTTGACAGAGTGGTCGCAAGTGCGACTGCTGATTCCCGGATCGCGCAAAGTATTATTGGGTTTTTAAAAAAATCTCAGTAATAGCACGGAGTCTGGAATTGTGCCTGGTATATGGCAATTGGCTCGACCTATTATTGCTTGCATGGAACTAATAACTAATAATAGTGAAAAGTGGGTACTACATTGTACAGTGGCATTAATTAAATGCCGTAATATAGGACATGCACCTCTGTCTTTTAAAGGATAAAAAAGCCTTGACGTTATGTTATTTTGCCAAAGTTCTAGAATTTTATCACTTTAGACATAAAATTGACATTCATGAAACTATTTTCAATAATTATAATAACTGTCTATCACAAAATCCATGCTTTTGTCACTTTCATTTGAAATCTCTAAGATATCATCACCAACATTCATGACAGTCCATGACAATGCTGGACTTATCTTATTGCCTCGTCTACGTAGAAGAAATGTGTCATAATGTCTATGTGTGTGTCTCCCACCTGGAGCTGCGGACTACTTAGCGGGGCTAAGGAACGGGGTGGTTTTTAGTCAGTAAGAGTGACACTCCCTCCCGCGTCACCCGGAGCGGGAGAAGCAATTAGATGATTTTCCCATCTTAAAGCAAATCTCTGCTTAAAGAAATAAATGACATTCATTCATTCAAATGACATTCATTCATTCAAATGACATTCATTCATTCTTTCAAATGACATTCATTCATTCATTCAAATGACATTCATTCATTCATTCAAATGACATTCATTCATTCATTCATTCTGTTTGGCTAGGAAGATAATTATGGCAGATTGAAATTTTGGACAGATTAAAAGATTTAGGAAAATACTAATATAAATGATAGCTAATATAAATAAGATCAATTTTGTTAAATTTTGCTACAGCTACATAGTTAACTACTATACAGTATGATGCAAAATTATACATGCTGATTTATTTTTCTATACAAGTAAATTATTCTAATTTTTGGTGATGGCACTGGAGTGGAAATCAATTTATTCTGTAAAAATACTTTTAAAAATGGAATACAATTATTGTTATAATTATCATCATCATCATATAATCATCCATAAAGTTGGGAAAATAAGTAAAGAAGATATTCATTATTCCAAGCCAAGAATGCAATTTTTACAAAAAAAAAAATCAGCGTGCATGGCAAGTAACTATGGTAAGTAATAAAATAAGTAGGAATATATTACATACATTATGAGGCTAACAATACGAGATAGGAATGCCATTAAAAATAGTATCTTATTCTTATAAATATAGAGCAAAATTTTGTCTGTCAATCAAAACAGTTCCAAATTAACTGAACTTCAAAGAAATCACAACTTTATCACAAAGAGATTAAAGTCTAAATTCAAAAATCATCTCGTATCGTTAGCCCTAGGTGTATATTATCCCGATGTACGCGTTAGATTGCGGGCACACTACACCGTACTCACTCTGAGCGAGTAGCGAAGCGGCATTGTACGCCGCCGACGAGCCCGCCGCGAATGGCGACGGCGGGACCACGGCGGGCGCTATGCAAAATCACCGATTCAATCAAGCTGACCATTATATTTATATCATATAGGTGATGTAATATATTGATGATTTCTTAATTATACTGGCCGTTTATGACTTAAAACTCTTATTGATTTAGTGACCCCAAGCGTCCAATATTATACAATTTGGACAGCTATTTTATATTTCAAAACCAATACAAATAAGTCTGGATATATGGCTTCATTATAGCAATAGGTACAGGCACCTCCTTCCTTAAGCTTTTAAAATTAAGTTTAAAAAATATTCAAATCTGATAAAAAAACGCTATATTTTATAAAGGCAGGGACTAAAATATGTCTAATAACTGGAATCAGTCGGGTAAAAACGATACTAATCAAGTGTATTAATCGATACACAAGGTATATCGTCCCTCCAGGAAAAACTACCATATTTGGGCGAACGATAAATATTTTGGGTAATTGATACGATAAACGAAGGATATAAGGAAAATAACATATACACTTGTTCCTAAAAAAGACGTAATTTTCCCTTGAACAATAGAGAATCTTATAATTTGGATCATTATGAAGTTTTCGGTATATAAAACGAACGACGTAAGTAAATAAAATTCGCCAATGGTGTTTCATTACTTTACAATTTTGACAGACAAAAATATTATTAAAAACACCGCGTTAGCACATGATTATTTAAGATTTTGGAGGTTCCAATAAAAAGAGTAGTGCAATAATAGTTTAAAACGGTATGGCGCTCATAAAATAATAATAACCACGATAACACCGGTGAATTTGTTTTATAAATGAATTAATTTTTATTATGTAAATTGGTTACACCAGCCCGGTTTTATGAATCAATAGCTTTCAAATGAGCATTTCGAATTTTCCTCTAAGGTATTAGCAGAAGGGTGCATAGTCTTTCAAAGCCAGTACTTCCACAATATCCCCAAAGGGACATCGGTGTTCTCTCTCACCTACTCCATTATAGACTTTATTTCCTATGATTAGAGACTACTTTTGTAAGGACAACTGTGGTTGTTCAAAATTGATATTTATAGGAGGGCAAATCGATTTAACACTGGGCATAAATCCATAATCTATACTGCCGCTAGGAATTGAATCAAAAACAGTTTGCCCACCTCGGGAATAGAAGTTAAAAGTAACATTCTCACGCTTGGGGCCACTAGATGAACAGGACATTAACAAAATGTAAAATACTAAATGTAATGAACGACGTCACGGTATGAGTGTTGTTTCATGATATTGCACTTAAAAGACCTTTATCGTAAGTTTTCGTAGAGACATCTCAATATCGACTTCATAAAACAACCAGCTTTAAAAAGCCTCGTGTTAAACGACCAAACGCAACAATAACGGCTAACCTAAAAGTGGTTATTTCAATTGCAGTTTGTGTATAAAAAATATGGAAAGAGATCTTACCTCCAGCTCCTCTTAAGTTGGCTATGTTCAAGGGTTTGGTGAGAGAGCTAGCTGAGATCTTGATTGGCTTGACATTGCTGACTTGGCCAAACGCGTGGCCAGAGGGTGCTGGGGACATACATTTGTAAATCAGTAATCACTATACTAAAAATATACTTTAGGAGGGATAATATAAGTTAGTTTTACGTTTAGTAATCGAAACGAGATGGTATTCGGCGCTCTGATTGGCCGGCTCCAATGAACCGATCGCCGTCACTCATACTGAGTCCTCTGTTTTCTAAATAACACAAATGCAAAGCTTGTGTCAACAAAAAAAGAAGAAAAAAAATCATGGCCATTTTTTCGTCATACTAAACATACGTTTTCTTAAATTTTCCTTATATATTTAGTAACATAATTCGTAATCTCTATCTCTAATAACAACTGTATGTGTACAGGCTCTCCCATTCTATAAGTGTGGGAGAGCCATGCTTCGGCACGAATGGGCCGGCTCGACCGGAGTGATACCACGGCCTCACACAAAACCGACGTGAAGCAACGCTTGCGTTGTGTTTCGTCGTGTGAGTTGAGGTTACCGGAGGCCCAATTACCCTCCCCTTCCCCAATCTCCCCAATTCCTGAATCCCCAACGATCCTCAAACTCCTAATCCCCAAAAGGCCGGTAACGCACTTGTAACGCCTGTGTTCCAGGTGTCCATAGGCGGCATAAAAAAAATGAACCATAACAGCTATATTTTAGGGAGTATATTGCATTGATAAAATGATCAACTTAACAGGGAAAAGAAAAATACAGTGCGACACAGCGTCAATTTATTCTGATTGAAATTCTCAATACACGACTCGAGTGCATTATCTGTTCGGCTCACTCAATATCTCGTTGTCGTCTTCATGTGTGAAGGACAAATGTGATCGCGATAGACGTAATAAAAAGCTTACAATAGTTTGCATCTTCATAAAAAATTGAATTGAAAACACAATTCAAAACTTTATATGATTTTGAACCGTTGAAACAAGTTTTTCAAAGAACCACCATTTTATGGGCAGACGAATCACCTGATGGTTAGTGATTGGCGCTGCCCATAGATTGCCCCGAAAATTAAAATGGTTTGAAAACTCCTCTGACCTGCAAGTGGGTTTGTGGTGGGTTTGACGATGACCTGAGGTGTGACTGTGACTTTCTTGGCCGCCATGCTCGCTGCCGCCGCCAGGGTTTTGCCGCCACCTGATAAAACAAACAATAGAATATAACAATGGCTCCTGAATTAAAAATCAGACAATTTCGTACCTTAATTTTTTATCCCTAAGTTTGAAAACATAATTTAACATTTATATCAGACCGAGACACACAGAAATTGTTCCGTGCGGGAATCAAACACGCGACTAATGTATGAAGCATGTTCTATTATGTTAAACCTGAACTGTCGACCTACTATAGTTAATTGAATAGGGAATCTACAGTTCAATACAACGATTCGGGTGGATAAGCACGTGTCCCTTACATTACATTATGGACACCTGGGAGGTACCACAGTATAGTCAAAATAGGGTCAAACTACCGACTCTTCCGACGTTTTTTTATTACTTAACACGCTTTTATTGTATCCAATAATGGAGTCCGGTTTAGCAGACAAGAGTCTTTTATATAGACATTTTAGCTAACAACTTCGTCCACGTAGCATAGTTAATTTAGGCAAAATAAACAAGGAATAGAAATTTAGAAGTTCTAAAGGTCTATTCCTTCTTTCCCCCCTCGTTGACCCTTCCTTAGGCCTCTGTGTGTGTACCACATAAACACCACGTCACAGTCAATTGGAGTATAGGCCTCCTCTACATAACGAGGGTTTACCATAATCTCCACGTGCTCTCTGATTAATGTGATGTGTAGTCTCTTTATCGATGGGTCGACCAAAGTACCAGTAGGAAGACGTCTGCAAAGCAGATTTGAGGGTGATTCGGGTCAATAATATTGGTAATATCAGCAAGAAATGGGAGAAATCTCATATTTATGTTATAACTTTCGTAAGACATTCCGCGACCCGCGACGCGGTGACAGTAGAAGCTCGACAGTCGCCGCGTCCCGGGTTGCGGGATGCTGCTCATCAATATGATCCTCTAGGCCAGAAATTAGTCGTCGAGTTCCTCGTGAAATATTTACGTGAGTAAGCTGAAAAATATAATAATTAAATCTCATATTGGTGGTGGGATGCTCTTTGGGTCCGGGATACAGGGTTTGCTCTATTAGCTCAGGCAAACTGTATCAGCTCATTCACGGGAAGATTACGTGTCGTCATCTGTTATTATATTACATACACCGCTCTCTCGATATATTTATTAGTGTTGACATAGTGTTCATATAGCAACAAGCTAGAAACGTGTCAAGGCTACATCACGGAGTTATCACTCCTCCTGTACTGTCCCTCGAAAGTCGACGTGGACAAGTTAATAAGACAATGTTTTCCTGGAATAGTGTTCGCTTTCTTTAGTAATATTCTAAAGGCGAAAGCATGTTTGTTTCCCTTTCATGTCGTAACGAAGCGAAGTTATGGTATCATTTTTGATGGTTTTTTTTTTTTGAGGGAGGACAATCATCTAGTGACTCTCCCGTCTTGAGAGGGAGTGTCAGACTCTTACTGACTTAAAACCACCCCGTTCCTACTCCTGCTCTTCGAGCCGGAGACCCGGCAACCCGTTAGGCCTTCCGCGGTTCTGCATCATCAGCCCTATTGGGCAATATAATTTTTGATGACTGGATAAGAAGAACATTTTGCTCGACCCATAGATAGAACTCACGGCATTAGGAATATCAAAATCGAAAACTCCACGACTTGTCTAGATATTCAAATTCAAGTCTAGAAAATTCATACCACCTGGACCAATATCAACATAGGTAATATATAACTGTCTACTTATAAAACGAATCTCCCACATACATGAATATCCCAATGTCACCTTAATACATACATAATAATGCACCCTTGAGTGATATTCAATATAAGAATACATTTACATTTTTACATTAATTTCAATAAAAATGTTTCTGTTTCTTGTAACGGTGTGAGAAAAGTAAACAAGTTTACCTACTGTATATATACCTATATTTTATTGTATTGCACTTAACTATTAAACAGAGTTGTGCAAGGCTAAAGATCTACCGTGCCGACTAACGGCCGAAATTAATAATTTGTCTCAATTCAAGTGAAGAAAACCACAGTGAAACTTGCCTTGTCTTTCATCGTGTGATGTGACCGGAGTACGATCGATTTTTGAGATAAACTCCATACATCTATTGTCAAAAACCGATCAATACCCGCATTTTGGATTAAGACAAGTCATCAATTTCGGCCGTAAGGAACTACACATTTGATAGAAATCGGGCAGCAGTGCTCACGAATAAACATGCCAGCCAAGCATAGAGATTATGCCCAACCTTATTATGTAGAGGAGGTCCATGGTACAGTGGTGTACTTTCATAGTTTGTTGACAAAAGATCATCAAAGACGCAAGGTCTTTGTTAAGGCCCGACTTTGTTACACTTGATCTAGGCAATCAGACAGTGAAGTAAAAATGCATTCTTTTAAAAACACTTACCCGGCACTTCCAAGTTATCAGGATCCTCGTCATCATCAAAGTCTGAGTCATCCGACGGCGTCGGGGGATTGTCTTCATCATCATATGCTGATCGTTTAGACTAAAAGAAGAAATAAAATAAAATTATAGTACAAATTGAGAGCAAGGCAAACTCTTTTATGCAGAGGATAGTGCAACAGTGAACTATGACAGGCTGCTCTTGTTGAACCTGAAGCCTTATTCAATAGCACTATACATTTAGAAGCACTTGGAACAAGATTCTGTTAAATATTTCAAGATCTACAAATTTTATGCATTTATGACCTACATCCTTCAATCGTGTTTTATGACTCCAATACATTGTTTTTAAACACTAAAATCATTATCAGGTTGATAACCTTGACAAAATAGAATTCAAGAGCTAGGACTATTATTGACCTTGGCTTCTTTATTGCTAGAAATAGTTGAAGGTCATTTTCGTCCCAGCACTCTCAATAGTTTCACTACACACTCTATATTTTTGTTGCATGACTGGCATTTTTGTTCTTTGTAGATCTAGTATTTGTGATTGGAAAAGGGCATATTATAGTATCTATATTATAAATCAATTTTGCATTAACATTGCAGTTTTTTTAATCACCAAATAATTTAGACTGATTCTAAGTTAACTCGTCGAGTACCGGTTTTGTAGACACAATTATAGAACAATAGGTTGCGGTCACCGGTGACCGCTTGGTGTTTGACAGTTTAAACACACATATTATACCTGTAGTTAAAACCTAAACAATCATTTATTAAACTTTAGAGTTAAGTATCATCTGAATTTAAAGTATTTTAAACAACAGGATTTTGAATAATACTAAGTATGAAATAAATTACATAATATTAAACCACATCAATAGATATCTATTCCTTTTAACTGTATTGCAGACTGGTGACTCAGTATCAAATATATTCAGGGATTTCCAAGACCAAAATGAAGGCCAATAAAATATCTGCCATAATATTATCAGGGAATGCCACTATATACTATTAACTGGACACAAAAAGAAAATAAGAATCTGAAATTTTGAAATCATACTGTTTTGCATGATTATAATTATTGAGAGAGATTGTTTTGTAGTCAAAACAATGCATAAAAATATTTGGGAACAGCCCAATCATTAAGAAACATGTTTTTGATCATTTTAGCTATAAAATATGTGGAGGCAATGTTATGTGGTTTTCTTACTTATGAAATTACTACTACTATTTTATAAAACTACTAATAATTATTAAAAATATAATAATTAGTTAGGTAGTTTTTAATAAATAGTTGTTGCTTAATCAAATCTTTATTGTTGATTTATTTTCCGTAAGTAAAAGGTACAAAAGAATAAATACCATGCGAAGTACTGTTAACCTGCTTTTATGACATGGATTTCATAGAATTCAAAGAAGTATGTATAGATTTTAGATAACTATACCATATAGTTTCTGCCTCCATAGAACTTAAGAGTTTTATAAAAGTATGAAAGCCAGAAAAATAAATAATGAATCAAAAAAATGAAAAAAATAATTCCGGACCTTATGCATATTTAGTAATTAATTGTATATTACTGATGTATTTTATATAAAATGCGCTCTTTGTAACAATCATAACAGAGATGATCTTGACAAAATAAAATAATTGATTGGCCTCTATTTTCATGATAAATAGAAATAATTTATCTTTTTCATCATCATTCATTGAAAGATATGCAGTATTAACAAAGGTATGCTTTAAAAAACACCACCACTGGTAAGCAGTTTAGAGACGGAAGTGTAATAACTGTAAAGTCATACAGTCGAATTCAGAACCTCTTCCTTTGGGAAGTCGGTTGTAAATTAAATGATGATGCTCCTTATATTTAAGACGCAGTTTAACATATAATAATAACCTATATTCATATTTACATCTGCTTTTCACTTATTAAAAATAATAAATAGTTACCTTAGAATTAGAAAACATGTTAAGATGTGGAACTCCAGTCAACACTTTTGAATATTATGTTAAATTCAAAGAAAATATAATTAACACAGCGATTATTGCTACTATGTCAACAGATTTTTGTTATAACCTGAAAATTCCTCTATAGTGGTCTGGCTCACAGGGAGAAACACTAGTGAATGTGGTATATTTGTCACCCAAACTATTTTATTGGTGCCTTTGCTTACCGGTGCCACAGACATAACAAAGGACTTTTTCTCACCATAGCATTTATTTTGAATTGATTAAAATGTATTTCCAAAGAATAATAAATAACAACAATAGTGTTAGAATTCATTTTTAAGGCCTTGACTTTGTTTAGATAAGTTTTTATCTAAATGTCATCTTTCATTTTACTTAAATTGAATTCATATCATGTTGTTCATTTAAGATAATTATAATATATTAAAAGCCTGATCATGTTTCTGAAATTGAATAGATATGTTTGAATTACTTTATTTTAGAGTTTTAAAAGAAAATGTATTATTTAAATTAGAGCAAAGATAAAGGTAAAACAGTTTGTGTTATCTAAAATAATACAAAAAAAAAAATAACACATGGTACTTTATTTTGGGTTTCACTTTGGTTGACTCAGCAATATTCAAATACCATGCATAATGATTCCAATGATATGACTGTCTAATCATCTGCAGGTATATAGCAATCAATCAGCAAATTAATATTAAAAAGGGGATAAAAATATCATAGACAAGTTTTAGGAGTAACCAGAATAACAAAGTCTTGGCACAGTCTGAATTATTACATTACCTATAGTTGGCAAAAGCACCAAAATACAGTAAAAAACCTTACATAACTGATAACATGGTTTTATAATGCTCTTTTATGACTATTTTACTTTCCACCATGATAAAGTAAATGCATGTATTGAGCAATTCTAAAAATCCATCATATTGCATTCAAATCTTATAAATACGTATTTATCATATCAGTATTACGAAGAAAGCCTAGATACGAGTTAATAAAGGCGTTTTCATCATCCAAACATAAGAATTCATCGATCTCGATGCGTTAACACCGCATTGTAGCAGTGTGCTAGACATAGGCACAGTGCAGTACTTCAAGACGTATTCTAACACTATACCTAGAACCTTCCAAGAAAATCAATACAGCCACACCCAGCTTGAATAATTAACACCCCGGGAACATGATCAAATTAGGTATCTAACAAAGAAACATTGAAATAATAACACATGTGAGATCGACATCACCTTATGACAGTTTTTTTTGGTTAGAAAAATTGAAAACAAAGAAAAAAAAAAGGAAAAAGTCCTGTTTTTGTGACCTTCGTTTAGATCAGCGTTACAATCGTCAATTAATCCCAGTAAATTTGAAGGCATTTAAATGAAAAATAAGAAAAACACATTTTTCAGCAAAGTAAAGTTTGTAAAAAGTATCAAAACAAAAAACTATCATTACCATTTTTTTAGACGAATATGACGATTTTAAGCACTCCAATAACTCTGTTATAAACGTATATAATTCGCAGTAATAATAAAACACTTCTATTTCACACACTTAAGAAATTTTAGCGAGACACTTCTTATTTCACGATCTTCACGATACTAAAAAATGCAGACGTCCGAACGGCGGTCATTGCTTCCGCCATATTAAAAAAAGGGCAGAGAGTAAAGAATTGTGTGCTCGGATACAGACAAGAAACACGCTAGATTTGACAATGACAGTTAACAAGTACTTAAAATGGCACGAATCAGTTTTGTATTTCTAGATTTTATGATACTAATAATTTTGTAACTTCTGATTATATTAAAATAACTGTAATTTTTTATAGTTTTCTTCAACTAGTTCAAATAAATAATAATAAAGCAATATTGACACACTCTACTCTTGAATAATATCCAAACGTAGCAAAACTCAAATTCAGCGTGGCACAGACAATATAGAATTTAATTATTTATTAAAATTCCGCGCTTTGTTTTATTTTTCCATATGTAATGCTTGATGCATTTACTATTTTACTCTCTGCCCTTTTTTAAATATGTATTGATTTTTTCAGTATTTAATAATTAATAATCATAATCTTACTCATACGGCGAAACACAACGCAAGTAGGATATATTGGTATAAATAAGGCCTCCCGTTCTTCAGCGCCATCTGACTACATTATAGCTATGGTCGTCGAGGCAAAGTTTCATAAGCCCCTTATATGTGTATCTTATATTTCCAGAAACTACATGTAGTTCTCAACTCAACTCAACCTTACTTGATTGATATATTTTTTGTAGTAAAAAAATAGGATTGGAAAAATAAAATAAATCTGGGCTTACTCTGGACTATCAGTTCAAATGACTTTTAAATACTTACTTTTATATACTCTTCTTGTCTGGACGACATTTTATTTTTCCGAGGTCTATAGTGGGTGCAAAAATAAACACACATTTATGGCCGAACAAAATTGCATGTATTTATTTAACTATGTATCACTAATAGACGAATAATTCATATCATTGTTATAATCACATTTCCTTCTACTAAGCACCAACATCAAGCGGACAGTTTATCTTTAAAATAATCAATGAACAACTATCACACTTAACACTACTGAGAGCTTCCTTTCTTGTAACACATCCTTGAAAATTGAATTCCCCCAGTGTAATGTCAATCTATTATAATATTGATCAATCAATTGATTGACTAATTTTACATCAATAATAAAACTGGTATAATAAATTCAGAGCGTAATATAACAGCGGATATTTACACAAATAGAATTGACACTTCACTTAAATTTATACACGTTATACAACAAGATACACTGCTTCAAAACTAAAACAAATTAGGGAGTCATTAAACAAAAATTCTTAATTACTTGTTTGCCTAATTATATGATAAGCAACACATTTATCTAAATGAATGCATCCGAGATTCCGCTCAATCGATCTTTAGGCACATGCATTAGTCATAACCGTAAAATTTTGGTGAAAATTATTCTTGTAAACATTAATAATTACTTGTAATTTATTACTTTCCCTTAGCTAACTGGGTTGTTAACATAAAGTACAGTTATAACAGATTTAAACACATTTAACTATAACAACATTTATGATTCTGACTATTTATTAGGGTAAATTTAATGTCAATCAATCAACTTTTTGATTGATTAATCTATCAATCAAGAAGTAGATGATTATATGCATTGAATTTTATACATAAAGTAATCAATCTATTGGTGCAATTTATTAATCATTAATCTATTTTTTATGTAAGTGCAATATGATTTTTTAAATTCAGAAAACCTTAGTCGCTAATTGCATGTAATTTGTAACTAAACTATTATTCAATTTGTAAACATTGACAATTAAAAATAAACAAATCCTTAAATGTTAATTTATATTGAACATTTTATAACTTTTGTTATCCTATAATAATGATACAATACATTTTAACTCGTCGAGTACCGGTTTTGTAGACACAATTATAGAACAATAGGTTGCGGTCACCGGTGACCGCTTGGTGTTTGACAGTTTAAAATAGAAAATTGAAAAATGATAACATAAAATTTAATTAAAAGTATTTTTATTGTTCGCCTCTTTTGAATAGAATGGTCTGAACATTTAAATATTGTGATAAAAAGGAACTTTAGAATGTAATGAAATATGTATGTTGGAACAACAACATACATATTTCATTATAACATAAAATGTGTCAATAATATAATTAAGACCATCTTTGACATATTTAGGTTTAGGTTATCAATCAGTCAATCGAACAGTTGTGTCTGGCTATTTATCAATCAATGAATAGAATTTAAATTTTTACACGACAAATAGTCTCCATAAAACAATATTTGATTCATATTTATATTTTCAATTTAAAAATTGATAATCTATAGAAAATCATTTCAATGAACACATTCATTTTAAAAGTGGTTTCCATACATGCCTGGCATGGGCATATTGAGTGGTCCCATGGGGTATGGCACGCTTGGGGGTCCTTGTTGCCCATAGCTTGGGTAGGGTAAGTATGGCTTTGCAAACCCATTACCGAAGGAGCTCTGACTGCCAGATCGGAGTAGTTCAGCCATTTTCTCAGCTTTGAATTTCCGTAAATGCATGTTTTTGCGGGCTGGTTCAAAGTCTTCAAGGAACTTTTCCACTGGTATCTTTCCTGATAGAAAGTCTTGCGCAAGGTTCTCGGATTGTTCTTCAGATTCTGCTGCTGCTGTCTGTAGGAGTGCTTGAGTTGTATCCGGAGATATGCCAGCTGATTTCGTTTCTGATGAAATAAAAAAAGAGAATGGCAACTATGAAAAGTTTTTGTTTGAATGAAAATTACTATGTATGTAGAAGACTGCACTGTTGGAGGTGGCTAGGCAACTGGCTTCCACACAATGTGCAGCAGGTTTGATTAATGCACGGAGTAACTCATTGTGTGATTCACAAATTGTCATTTTGTATCTGGGTGTGATGTGTATGTGAATTTGTATATTAGTAAACACACACACGACACAGGAGAAAACCCAAGTGTGGGGCGACAATTTAAAAAAAGTTAATAATAAGTTGTACACAATGATATCATGTGCTAAATTAATAGCCTCTATTTACCCAGTGATTAAAAAGTGTCATTGTATGTAGAAATTAATGATAAGAGTGCTTAACAATACTCACTATATTCTTCCAATAACTCTTGGATCCTGGTGCACAACTGCTCCCCCATTTCAGATTTTTCTAAAACCGCTGCCTTCGTTTCCTCTAGTTCTGGCTCTTTGCTCAAATTAAACTCAGCTAAGGATCTATTGCTTGCTATAGTCATCTCTCTCTCTGTTTCCCAATCTTTCACCTGTAAGACAAACATAATTATTTATATTATAGAATGTTAATTACTTATTTTAATTTTTACAATTGTTAAAAGTACTATAGTTATAAATAAGTATTTTGGATTATAATATCACACGTAGAACTTATTTTTTTTTTATATAAATCTAAATTTGTGTGAACGCCGCCCTTTGTTATTAAAATAATGACTCATGCTCTGTAATTATTGTGAGAAGTCAATTTTATACATAGCCCAACATGAAAGCTTTATCAGAATAGCAAAACTACACAGGAAATGAATACATATTAACAATTTATTTTCCTATTATTACCTGTTTTACGTCTTTTAAAACACTGTCGAATTTGGTGTCGTCATTTAACATTTCTTTTAGTTCGTCCGAGTTTAAATGAGCCAGTAAGCCTAGGGCTGAAGGGTAGTCCGGCTGGATCATCTTGATATCACAAATGTACAATCACAGAACTAATCACTGTAAATAAAATTGCGAAATATTTATAAAGGAAATAATACCCATCAGGCAACAACAATGAATGACAAAATTGACACTTGACAGAAGTCTAATGTCAAAAGTAAAATTTCTTAGGTGCGTTCACTTTAGTAAGCTTCTAAATAATCGAGTGCACTTTTTACTGTCATTAGCAGATTTCTGCATTAGCAACATTGTGTAATTAGATGTCAAAATGACGATATCAGAGAGTACAATTTAGATTTTTCAAATTCTCATTGTAATTATGATTTATCTAATTATTAAATAGAACACATGACAAATATCTATATTTATTGTGACGACCAATAGTTCCATTAGTTCTAGTCAGAAATGTTACTTAATGACTCGCCATATGACATAGAATTTTTCTACAACTTTTACGTGAAATTCCTTGCGGAATTGTTGTTGTATTTTAGGAATTTCGCTCTTTATATAAGCTTATGGCTGTTGGGCTATGTGTTAGTGTGTTGTGTGGTGTATCGGCGGTATGCAAGGCGGCTACCGACGAGGACTCGTGGAGCTTTAGGCGCGAAGAGAGTGTTGGTAGTGGTGGCTCACCCGGATGACGAGTGCATGTTTTTCGGGCCCACGATCTTCAGATTGTGTGAGCAGGGTGCTGACGTGCATGTGCTGTGCTTATCTAATGGTATGTGACATTACTTGACCTTTAAACTGTATTATTCCTTTCATGTTTACGAGGTAAAGGTCAAATGTTAATCAGGTGGCCATTGATAAGAATAATTTCTATGCAAGAGCACGCATTAAACTGTCAAACACCAAGCGGTCACCGGTGACCGCCACCTATTGTTCTATAATTGTGTCTACAAAACCGGTACTCGACGAGTTAAACAACTTTATTTTATTAAAATAAACCATCTATGTAATCATATGTCCTTATCAGCACTTTTACAAGTTTACTTTAGAACTAATCTAATTAATTTTCAGGTAACTATGAGGGCAAAGGCCGTTTAAGACGAAAAGAGTTATGGGATGCGTGCAATGAGCTGGGTGTTCCAGATGAGAACATATGTTTAATTAATGATGATAGACTGCAGGACAATCCGAAGATCAACTGGCCAGTACCAGTGTTGGCTAAACTAATTCATCACCATTTAGAATCAATAGACATAGATACGCTTGTTACATTTGACCGAGGAGGTGTCTCTGCACACACCAACCACTCCGCTGTTTTCTACGCTGTTGCTTATATGTTCGTTGAGAAGTTAATACCACAAAGTAAGTAGTTAGAATATTTTCTATAATTCTAAACTATTTTAACTTTTTTGTGTCCTAGAATTTGTAAATAATTGGTACTTAAATAAAATTTTAAATTAACTGACATAAAATTTTGTTGTTGATACATTTTGAACACAATAAGTTTAGTAATGTCAATTTGAATTGGTCAAGTTGATACTTCAATAAATATAAAAAAAAAACAGAATTCACTGATGTGATTGTTATTCTTTTTTTTTATTCTGTATTCTATAATCATTACAATAACTTTTTTATATTATTCCAGGATGTACTGTGTACACATTAGATTCGGTGAATTTGTTCAGGAAATACATTGGATTTCTTGACTTACCACTTAGTTTCTTATTGTCTTCGAAAAGGTCAGTAAATTAATATATTATTCTACATAAGTATATAACTTTAAGAGCTATGTATTTAAGTTTACAGTGTGGTAATTTTCTCTTATGATGCAATGCCCCTTAATTTTTTTCCTTTAAATCGTGGTCTGTGGCAACATAGATCTACACAAGACACTTATTTTCTACTAGCTACTTCTGCGTGGTTTCACTCGCTTTGCTCGGCGCCTATTAATTGAAGCGTAATATTTAATAATAGCCTATTGCCTTCCTCGATAAATGGGCTATCCAACACAGAAAGAATTTTTCAAATCGGACCAGTAGTTTCGGAGATTAGCGCATTCAAACAAAAAAAAACAAACTTCACCTTTATAACATTAGTATAGATTGTGTCTTATATTCTGAAAGTCAAGAGGTTCTGAGGTTAATATGCTTAATGCCTATAGTACACTAAAGATGTGTTCTTTCTGCCTCATTAAACGTAATATTATTTACTCAATAAAAAGCAATACCACATAAACAACTTTCTATGCTGTAATATTATGAGACACCCTCTACATCAGCCAAAACTTTACCTTTTCTAAAATTCCAGATACTTCCTACGCTGGACGGAAAGTCGTCGCATAGTCCGAGCGATGAAGAAGCATCGTTCACAAATGGTATGGTTCCGGTATCTCTATGTGTTCTTCTCAAGATACATGATCATAAACACGTTACGGAGAATCAGTCTTGCTGACATAGAGCTTGAATTGGAAGTCGATGATTAAGTACAAAGACTAAGCGAAAATAAAACAATAAGGTATGTTCTGTTAGATAATTATATGCAGACATAGGAAGCTAGGTTTTATAACATTTTTATAATGTTCCAATGTCTAGAGTCTAGATGATGAGTGTGGGCAATTAATTGTGTTCTCTAATTGTTTTTATGGGGCCCTGGAATATGGATAACGGCCGAAATTAACCAATCTCAATCCAAAATCTGTAGATTAAAATGACTTTTTATATATTTTATTTTATTTATTTGGGAAAAATAAGAATTATCTTAAATAAAAATGAATTTCCGGTCGTTAGTCTCGCTAAAACTCAAAAACGGTTTCACAAACGGAGGCCCAATTACCCTTCCCTTCCCCAATCTCCCCAATCCCTGAATCCCCAACGAACCTCAAACTCCTAATCCCCAAAAAGCCGGTAACGCACTTGTAACGCCTCTGGTGTTCCAGGTGTCCATGGGCGACGCCGATTGCTTACCATCAGGTGATCCGTATGCTCGTTTACCGGCTTATGCCATAAAAAAACATAATTGGCAAATTTTGGCCTCGTTGTTTGTGTGTGGAAGTATTTGTTAGTAGTTTATGTTTGTTGAAGTCCAAGGAATGGTTAATAGGTGAGAAAGAAAGAGTGAAAGAGTTAGGAGGTACGAAGTTTGCCGGAGTTAGCTAGTACATTATAATAATACATTTTAGATATCAATTGTCTGTCCGTTGAAATTAAAAATCGATCCAGAGATTTTGGATTGTCTAAGGTCGGTTTTTCATTTCGGCCGTTGATTGAGAAGAATGTAAAATAGTAGTTTCTATCAGACAGGAGACAGACAGGCGTCACTTTATTTATGTATGTATGTAGTTTTTATTGACTAGAGTAATACAATAAAGTTTTGGACACAACTTTGGGAGCAAAAAATTAAGGCAATTAGCGGGAAAACAAATTTGATCAAAACTGATTGTTCTAGAATTAGATACTAAAGTTATTTTCAAAGAGATTATTGACTAGTGAGCTTACAAATTCACTTTTATCCCAGTAGACTTAGAGTATGCTTTTGCATGCACATCAATTTATTAAAAATTGCAACCTGAGTCTTTCTAAAGACGCTACCTTCATAGCTTATAGCCATCACAGTTTCAAAATGAAGTGGTGTGTAGAGTTAAATGACAAGTTTAGAGTAAATAATTTTGGTAGAGACTGGACATGTAATGGAAGAGGAGGGAAAGAATGCTTTAGTAGGCATAGAAATCTCCAAATCTTCTCATAAAAATAAATGTCAAGCCACGTGTGCTACTGGGCTGGCCGCGCCAGGCCCGACATTTAAAACTACAAAATACGGTCGTTTTCTATCATACATTTTCAACTTTATTCTCTAGTAACAAGGTTGATAATATAACAGAATTTCTGACTTAGCAACCATGTACAGAAAGAAATATTTTGAATCAGGAATCTGAACAATTCAGTTCATGTATGCATTGCAGAGCCATTCAATCACGTGACCTATTAAATATAATAAAGGTACCTACTTCAGAACAAAATGAGAAATGTGGACCGAGCACGCACAGTCGCGAGTAGCCGTTGAATTTTTATTATTTATTTATTATTAGCTGACCGGGCAAACTTCATAACGTCTATAAAAAAATCTCACCTTTAAACCTTCCCTGGAAACTCCCTCTTCTTCCACAAATATTTCAAGACCGAAATTAGCCAAATCGGTTCAGCCCTTCTCGAGTTTTAGCGAGACTAACGAACGGGAATTCATTTTTATTTATATACATTTTTAAAAGTAATGTTTGACTTGGCGAAGACTCATTGTATTCATGGGATCATAATATTGGTCTCGATAAAAGCTCCTAAAATGAGATTGAGTCAAATTATTATGTAAAGTATAACGCGAGTCTCAATAATGATTACGACAGATATTGGTCGCTAAGACAGATTCTTTTTATATGAATTTTCAACAGCCGCCGCGTCACGAATGCTGCTCATGAATGTGAGCCTCTAGCATGGTTTGAAACTGAGTTCATCAACATAATAATGAGTTTTTAACTTTATTAAAAAAGCATAAAGTTGTTATTGTATGAAAAAAATGTTGAAATATTGTGTGCAAGGAACCAAAGTCTCGTTATTTTGTGATTTTTTGCTTTTTGTCGTCATTATTATCGAGAATGTCAGCACAGAGATCGGAATGAGGACTGCTGTTTATTTACTTACGAGACGGCAATAATACAGTGCAAGTTCCATTTGTCGATTGACTGCTAAAGTCAAGAATTAAAACTGTGCGCTGCGTTAGGCGGGCGCCCGCGTTTCGTGCTGTTTCATGCAATTCCATAGATTAGCGCTGCATACAGCGGGTCGCCCGTCGCATGCTGATCTGCGATGACCTGAGATGACCGCGCCGTGCGCACGCCTTACGTGTATGTGCTGTCGTGTGTAGTGCAGTTTTCTAAAGTATGGGTCGTTTAGCAAATTTTCAGTGGGTCTGGTCTATAGAAGACACACTAATCAATCATTCTGTATTTTACTTCTCTTAAAATGGTCACTGTTTAATTTCCTCAAAGCGGATTCTGAGTTTGGTAACTTGATTTAGATAGACCCAAACAACTTCGAGAACCACTGGTATACTGGTTTGACACCTCTATTGCACGAACTGGACCTCCCACTTCACTAGTGACATCTAGTGAGCAATAGAATAAATAGTCTATAATGTCCGCTAGTCTGTTATTTAGTATAGGTATTATTATATAAGGTGAACTTTGCTGTTGACACTTCTGAGATGAATTTATTTAAACAAATTATCTATGTATATGTATTACTTATGTAAATAATGTAATGGTGGTTGTTAACTTAGTATGTTTTCATGATTTCTTGTATATATACAAATAGTATAAATATGACAAGAAAGAAAAGATATATGAAATATATAGAAACAAGTAAGAAAGCTGACTGCCTCGTTGGCCGAGTGGTCGCAAATGCTACTGCTGGGCAAAAGATATCGGGTTTGGTTCCCGGTCGGGCAAAATATAACTGGGTTTTTATAAAAAATCTCAGTAGTAGCATGGAGTCTGGAATTGTGCCCGGTATATGGCAATAGGCTCACCCCCTATTACATGGGACTCATAACAGAAGTGGGTGTTACGTTGTAAAGTAGCATAATTGCCGTAATTTCATTTCGTTCAGGGATAAAAGGCGTGATGTTATGTTATATTAAGAAAGAAAGCAATGAGTGCAGTAAGAGGTTTCAGAATCAAGTCTCGGCTAAATAAAAGACCTCTAAACACATGTTAAGTTAGCAATCATACTACAGTTCTTACATTATATACACAACTGTCATAAGTAGAGGTGTAATGTTTTTAAATATTTTAATATTTTGTAAGTTTTATATAAATTTCAACTGCGCGGCTATGTGTTAGCGTGGATATTATGTATGTATGTATATCAAAAGTATTTCAACCCTGTGATATTAAGTTCTTTTGTTCAAAAATTGGCTTTTTTATAAATTTCATATTAATTTTTGAGTTGAAATAAATGATAAACTTGATCAATTGAAGTTTTTTTCTCAGTATTGGTTTTGGGTTTATTGTGCCAGTGTATGGTGATGAGTGTTGACGTATGGTACCGGTTTGACCTCTGGCCTTCTGGAGAATCTCAAAGTCGCTCAGCGTGCGATGGGGAGAGCTATGCTCCGAGTTTCTTTGCGCGACAAAATCCGATATATCAGGTGGCGAGTTGTCGTTCGACGTGAAGGACTAAGGGGGAGGCCTTTGTCCAGCAGTGGACGTCTTCCGGCCGTTGATGATGATGATGATTATGATGTGTATGGTATTAGGCTAGCCCTTATTGCATGGGAATCATAACATAACTGATAAAGATAATTTTTACGTAGTTTATGTAGACTTCTGCTTATCACTTCGGGGATTAGAAGGCTCGACAATGTTTTCTTGATGTTGAGAAATTAGAAATTGTTTGTTCACACCAAAATAATTACATAAACTCTAGAGTAAATAGAAGCAGTGTAATCGAACTACTTCAATCCTGTTTGTATTTCTAATAGTGAGCTGGACAATTATGGTATTTGTGTAATACAGATAATGTTGTTTGCTAGATGCAGCTATCGACCATTATCCAGTATTGTATTGTTCTACACACTACAAGTAAAACAGAAACAAGTCACAACCGATTAAATTATTTTATTTGTGTTGGCCTCAAAATATTCATAGTACATTTTACAACAAATGTTATTTCATTACATAATACTTATCAATGCAAGAACTTTCAAACTTTAAATAGCTAAACATTTAAAAATTGACAATTTTAGCGACTATAGATAACTATGCATCGATGAAATTTCATAAACTACGAGTGTGGAGAGAGTTACAAGCTTAAACAATTTACAGTACATGCACCGGGACCTGCGAGGTAAAATAAAATAAAATCATTTGTGTACTTAACTTTATTTGGTAACTGCAACAAATAAGCTTTAACAACATCCAAGCGAAGCTTCTATATTACAGGAGCTGGTCACTGGCGACGACTGCCCGCCCGGAGTCAGGACTGGAAGCACTAGGCGAGGCTACAAGCGGGTGGCCACATTACTAACTCTACAAATAAAAACGACTACTCGCAAATATATTATCACGCTGTATTTGATGTAAAACTTATTACAACATAAGTAAAAAAAAAACTTAATTAAAAAAGGAAGTGCAGTAAGAAAGAAACGTCTGTCGGCCGTCCACAGCGGCCGGGCGGGCTCAGTGGCCGCCAGACAGCACTGACTGGCTACAGGAACATCATCCAAGATCCACGAAATAATTTCAAATTGTACTGATTCAATAGTTACATGTCCACTGTTCATACGTTGCGTGAACACAAGAGAGCGAACAAAGATTAAGTAGCAAACGATAGCAACGTCACCGTCGGTACAAACTGGAATGTCACACAATTCATAAAAATACTGATTTGTTAAACAACAAAAACTTATCCATACAAAATATAATGAAAATTCACTAGCCGAGGATGTTGCAACCTGAACCCACCCCAATAAATAAGTTAACAAGGTTACCATAATATAAAATAATCCCAGACCGCACCTTAGCTTACATTCACCTTGCAACACCCTCCCTCACCACTACCGGAGGCCTGCGTTATATATATATATGTATATATATATATGTAATTATACAACAATTTATAGTGTGCCGGTACTATAGCGCAGAATGAACCACTTTATAACATAAATACACAACAGACGAGCGACGAGCGCGTAACAGAACAATAAATATCTCTGGCCGCTGTTACACCGGTCTCGTTGCAATCTAGATGACGAATTCAATTACAATATTTATATATTTCTTTTTATTAATTATTTAATTAGGTAACGACAACACTACCTGTTAACCATTGACTACATCGACTTATTAGTTATTAAATATTATCTATACCATATTATATCATTTTTTCTAATGGTAATCTATGCCCTCGCTTGAACTGAGATCGCTGGTCAATGCGTGGCGGGTAAATCTCTACTGTCATACAATTCATTGATTTATTTAATTAAGCGTTAGATAGAGTGATTCATACAATAATACGCCGCATTGTTACAACTGCCTGCAGTTGTGGAAGTGTTACCGCGAACAAATGTACTGGGACTGTACTCATGCATGTACTGTGTTCTAACACGTTCAACTTAATATATTCCAAAATATAAAAATACAAATGCAAACTATGTTACTTCATAGAAAACAATAAAATCTCAAAAATGCTACAACTCTACGTTCTGCGGTATTGTTGACGGTAACACTGCAATCTCGCGAGCTCGGGCAGACTGGGAGCTCTGCAGCTACGACCACGCGCAATCAATACATTCTCGACTGAGCTACATTATACTATAATGGACAAAACATTATTGTTTTTGCGTGAAATAACCCCTTTAGTCAAACGCCTAACATTGATAATAAGTCTAATACCGAAATGAATTTATAATTCAAGTTATGTGTGTGGGTAATGTTTCCCTACTCGTTGTCGGCCCTCATGCCGCGGACCTCGCCTTGCCGACGAAGTTTCTCGAGCTCCTCCTTGGTGCGGTCCTCGATGGCGCGGATGTCCGCCATGGTCATACCGAACCAGTCATCGATTGAGCAGAACACTTGTCTGTAAATTAAAGATATAATTGATTTAGTTACTATCAAATTTAAAAGTTCCAAATCAAATTTAAGCTAGGGGATACTTAACAACATTTTGGTCGAAAAGCAACCCATAATCGACAACTAAAGATAGATAAGAGGGTTATTTAGATGTTCCCTAACGCTAAATAACTCTTAGTCAAGAGATGATTTAGGAGTAGTTGGTGAAAGCGGCCATATAAGTAGGTACTAGAATTATGAACAAAAAATAAGTTTTTGTTCCTAATTCTCTTCCTAAATCTCCAGAATGAATCCATTTTCATAAAACATAGTAGAATAACAAACAATTGTTCCCTGATTATATTCTGTAAAAGTAAAAGGTAGCAGAATATTAATCATTGCTAGCGATAATAGTCGTCTATGTAGCTCTAGCCTATCTTCATTATCATATACATATAAACAAAAATGTGTTGCTATGCACAAACATCTGTTTAAATAAAATTAAATAAAAAATGACTGCACGGTTGGTGCGGTGGCTGGGCAACCGGCTGCCGTGCAACGTGTCGCGGGTTCGATTCCCGCACGGGACAACTCTTTGTATGATCCACAAAGTGTTGTTTCGGGTCTGGGTGTCATTGTGTATGTGAACTTGTATGTTTGTAAACGCACCCACGACACAGGAGAAAATCCTAGTGTGGGGCCGATCCGATCCGAAAAAATGAACCGATCCTACCAATACGGTATTTTACAAATAATCAAATTTAATACTTTTATCGAAACGTCAAAAACGATATTGTTCTATGAATTTTATACCAAACTAACTTATGACGTCATCATATTCTCAAGTCAAATAGCACACTTATTTCTGAAAAAATTGCTAGTATAAATCGAAAATTAAGTATATCGTTAAATATATGAATGACATTGTAATTATTTTTGAATATTTAATTGGATTGAAAAATCAAAATAATTTATTTTTGAACCAGGAAAATACCAAATTGTAATTTGCAATTACCGAAGTCTATGCTGCTTACTTATGCAAGAGGAGAACTAGAAAGTTAGACAAGTAACCTATAACATACATATCATATCGTCACACCTGTCTCCTATTGGTATATGCAGAGACTGAGAGACACCTCTTTCACTTCATCTAGAGTCATCAATCTCATCATGCTTGCTCGTAGGAGTACTAAATAGAAATTAATGAAACACAAATTCTCTTCTAATGTAAATAGCTTCTAATATAGTAACGGTACATAATACCACTGTAGTTGATAAGGACACGTGGCCCGTAGCATTATCTCGAACATTAACACGTTATCTATTATTGAGAGATAACGGACACGCCAAACAATTAATTATTATAACACTCTGATACATATCGACTAATATTCTATTGTAGAAATATGTACAAAAAAAAATTGATATAGAAAAAGATAACGTTTAGAAATCTGTTATATATACATATGTAGTTATTTTGTATGTTATTTTTATCCTCGAAGTTGTTGGCAGAGGTGCAGATTACGGCACTTAATGCCACTGTAACACCCACTTTTCACTATTTATGTTATGAGTCTCATGTAACTCATAAACCCAGCTCACCCTCTAGGTGAGTCTATTGCCATATACCGTCTCCTCCTTTTGCGAAGCAGTCATGCTAGCTAAGGAGGAGGCGGGACGCGTCCTCGCAACCCAGCCATCGCGAAGGACACACCGGGCGTCGGGGATCGCGGGACGATCTCCGGCCACCGTCAGCGCGGGCCTGCGGACGGCGAGCATGGGTGGCTCCCCGTCCGACCAGAAACAGACCCGAGCGTACGGCGCCGAGCGTTCCGCGCGCGCCTCAAAGAGCCATCAGACCACCACAGATGGGGCTCAATAGGGCCGATGCCGATTCGGAGACGCGGATACCTCTTCTCATACGGCGAAGGAGAGAGCATCAATCGAGGAATATAGCACCCGGTGAGATTGAGTCTAGTCGAAATAAAATATAGCAAAATGTAACATACCTATGGAATATGGTGAACAACCGTCGCTCCGACTTCTGGATCACGTTTTCTACTTTACTCTGAAAACAGATAACAAACAATACATATTAGTATGAAACAATATGTAGATAAAGATAAACTGAGCAGATTGCGATTAAAGAAGGGGCCAAATTAAAAGTACCCTTAACCAACGAACATGCATGAAAAGACTGACGACTGTTGATGAGGCGAAAGAGGTATGTAAGAATCGTAGCAATTGGCGTTCCATAGCCTCTGCCTACCCCCATGAGAGACAGGCATATGTACGTATGTAGAATTGTAGAGAAATTATTTGTTACCTACTACAAATTTTTAAGTGCCACTGTGATTTTTGATTCTTTGAGCGGTTTTCTGACCAAAAACTACACAAATGCAAAAATATTACTGAGGTTTTTCGAAATTGTCTATAACACTATTCTATATTACACATAGTATGAACTGATAACTTGGTCTGAAAGCATAAGAATCACGTTTTGTCCGTATCTTCTAATAATGTTATTTCTGCCTAACCTGCAGGTCAACTAACAAAAATGTAATCACCAATAATATAATTCTTTTTTAAACGTAGTTTAAATATATATTAATAAAAATACTTTCCCTTTTTTTAAGTGTATCAAACTCTTTTCTAACTGCATCAAAATCGGTTCAGCCAATCGCGACATAATTGTGTACAAACAGATACATACAGGTCAAATTGAGAACCTTCTTTTTTCTTTTTCGGATAAAAATAGGCTCAAAATCATAGACCGCTGACCAAAGACGCTGGTGTAAACATATAAACCTGAAATCTAGACTGGCCAAAAAGTAGGCCAAACTGTTCCGTCTAATATTTATCTCTATTTTATTATTTAATATTTTTATATCTAATTCATGTGGTATAGACCTTTTATTTTAGACAGTAAATAAAACCAACCTGAAGTCCGAACCACTTGAACTCGGCAGTGACGAGCTTGTAGCATGTCATGACAGGTTTGACATCGTTCTTCCAGTTGGGACCCACGAGGGGGCCGCGGCCCGTCTTGGTGGACTTGAACTTAGTGGGGTCCGTCTCTATCTTGTAGTCGGCGGACGACAGAGGGTCATTCGCGATGTCTATGTGGACCACTTCACGGTTCTTTAGCTTTTCAGGCGCTAGCTCGTGTACCTGGAAAGAGGAAATAGGACATAATATTAACTTAGTAAAATATTTACTATATTATCTGTACAATTACTCTCTGCCGTGGTTTTCTAGTAGGCTACAACATGGGGTTCTTCAAGAAGGGAGTAAATAGGTTTTTCAAGAGTCGTCAAAGTAATGCCCCAAGCGTTGAAAGTGTACATAGGTCATGGTAACCGCTTACCATCACGTGGGCCGTGTGCATTTTGCGCAACCGTCGTGGTAAAAAAAAGTTAGGAACGAGTCATGATAAAGGATAGACACAAAGTTTTATTACTATTATTCGACGTCCAAAAAATGTAATGTCCTTTTGGTCTAATTGAAAGAAAAAGTAGGAGCACGGAGTCTGGAAATGTGCTCGATATAATATGGCAATAGGCTTATCTCCTATTACATGGGATTCATAACATAAATAGTGAAACGTGGGTGTTACATTGTACAGTGGCATTAAGCGCCGAAATTTGCACCTCTGCCTAGTGATGTTATACTATATAAAAACTTAGCTTAAATATTGGACAAGTTGAAGATGACTTATTCCTATTTTGACCTCACGCAAAACACCAATTACAAAGAAACAGTTTGACGGTGTAACCACTTTTCCACTCAAAAGCTTAAAAAAACAAAATACGACCTTACCATTAGATAAATAAAGTATAAATTTATAAAATTTTCATTACAAATGACCTTGTGCTGGCTACGTCAGTTAGTAATGACGGTAGTAATCTCATTACTTGTGATTATAGCTGGCGTGTACAAAGTGTAATTACAGGTCATTTTACGCGACATCCCACCCAGGTGACTGGGGCTTGTGTTTATGTAAATGTTACTGTTTATCTAAGGGATACTTTAAAGATAGAGGTAAATAAATAAAAGATCATTACAAACTAGATTTAGACGTTATTTGTTGGTCTAGGTCTAGTGGGCGCAATATGTGAAACACAACGTTGGCCAAGACGTCGCAAGTGCGACGGCAAGCAAGCGGTCTTGGGTTCGATTACCGGGTCAGGAAAAGTACTACTAATTCTCAGTAGTAGCACGGAGTCTCGAATCGTGCCCGGTATATGGCAATAGGCTCACCCCCTATTAAATTTTTTCTTAGGTACTCCTTCAGGGAAAATCTTGCAAAATTATGATAGGTAATGAATTTCTAAGTATTATTCAGCGCGGAAGTAAAATACGGTTTTTGTTAATGGAGTTGTGTTATAGTTGATAAATAATCGATCAATGCAAACATTAATTTATAAGTAAACTATAAAACACTTGGAAAATCTCTCGGGGACATCCCTTCTTATCAAACAATATCAATTTTCCATCTATCATTACAGCAATCTGTTTACTTGCGACTACAATCAGGATCGCCTCATTAGTACAGAGGTGCACATTTCGGAACTTAATACCACTGTACAACGTAAAGTCAAAGTCAAAGTCAAAATCATTTATTTCAATTAGACTAGGATGGCACTTTTGAACGTCAAACAACAAAAATTTATAAGTGAAGCTAGTTGCTCATTCCAAGGCGTAGATTCCTATGGAGAAGAACGAGCAAGAAACTCCATAGGTTACTCTTTTTCAATCAGGTTTACAATACAATTCTCTAGTTACATAGTTTTATTGGTTCGATTATGTGAGAACAATACAACACCTAAATCCAGTCAGAAAGACTGAAAAAGAAAATAACCTTGAGGATAATAAAATAAAATGATACAGTCTGGAGCTGACCAGTTCCAATCGACGGTGCCCGTTCACGAACATTTGGCGAAACCTAGCACCGCCCAACTCAACCATTTTGTAGGGAATCGAGCTATCCAATGCACGTGCCACCGTCAACGAGATCTTTGAGTGAGCATGACAACTCCAAGCTGACATAAATGCAATCTACTAGTCTAATTTGATTTAATTAATTACAGGGCTCTCACATTTACAATAAATTGTGCAACGTTTTAAACTATACAAATATTTAAGCAACATGATTATATTATTACACAAATAGAATTCATTGAACATCACCGTGTTCCGGAATAAATGCGGCAAGTCATTTATATAAGCCAAAAATAGGAAAGGGCCTATTATTGAGCCCTGCGGTACACCCATAGATATGCTAGCACCCTGTGAGTTTACCTTATTTACTTGCACCTTAAGTTGCCTATCCCGAAGGTATGACTTTAATAGATTTAGCGATACCCCTCTAATGCCGTAGTGTTCCAGCTTCAGCAAAAGCGTTTCGTGCTCAACACAGTCAACGTAACACCCACTTTTCTGTTATGAGTCCCATGTAATAGGGGGTGAGCCTATTGCCATATACCGAGCACATTTCCAGACTCCGTGCTACCACTGAGATTTTTAAAAACCCAGTAATACTTTGCCCGACCCGGGAATCGAACCCCCTGCCCGGCAGTCGCACTTGCGACCACTCGGCCAACGAGTGCAGAGAGCAGTGTTTAGTATATCCCTTTCGCTTCTGTTCCAAAATGGAAGCGAGAGAGAGATACTAAATACTCGCTAATTGACTAACATACTAGCATAGTGCGAACAAGGCATAAACAAGACTAGTGATTAACTCGCTAAGTACCGTCATTATAGACACAATTAAAAAACAATAGGTTGCGGTCACCGGTGACCGCTCGATGTTTAACAGTTTAATCGTCTATCTGTCTGCATTTGAGACACAATAGAAAACAGATTGTGTCTCGCGTATACCACGGATTAATGCTCATTCCTTCTCCGTGTGAGAAGAGGCTCTTGTACAGCAGTAGGGACTTACAGGCTGAGGATGGTGATGATGTATTATTTAGTTACATTGAACACAATTTTAATGTCTCTACAATCTACATAATATAGGACCCTATCGTCAACTTCACCACTGGCCAAGGTTAGTCAAAATGTCACCCTTGAAATTGTTAACCTAGATTTTTTATAGTCTATGTACTGTGAGTAATGGGTTTAAAACCACCTTGACATTCTAGCATACCACCATAAAATGTAGTACTTTGTAACCTTGTCTCTTGTAGCAGTAATTTCTAGTGTTCGATCATAAAATTAATTATCAAACTAATAGAACAATTATTTTCTAATGTTTTATAGATAACTAATGCGACTGCCGGGCAAGGGGTCTCGGGTTCGATTCCCGGGTCGGGCAAAGTATTACTGGGTTTAAAAAAAAATCTCAGTAGTGGCACGGCGTCTGGAAATGTGACCGGTATATGGCAATAGACTCACCCCCTATTACATGGGACTCATAATATAAATAGTGAAAAGTGGGTGTTACATTCTACAGTAGCATAAATGTGCATCTCTGCCTACCCCTTCGAGGATAAAAGGCGTGATGTTAGATTTTCATACTAACCTTTCCTCTTAAATCAATCTATCTATAAAAAACTACATCAAAATCCGTTGAGTGGTTTTAAAGATCTACATTTGGAACCATATTGTAGTTCGATCACGCGCCGTGAACATCTGTGAAGCACTGAGATCGGGTAGTCTAAACTAAAGAATACCGATTTATTTCATCGGATGTTCAACGATGCTTTCTTGATTGTAAAGATGTTCTGCTTTATTGAATCGCACTCCTAAGCATACATATAGGGACAGACAACGGAAACCGGCTTTATATTATATTATGCAGTGTTACATGAATTATCACTACATAGTATAAAACGCTATCCACCGTCCGTCTGTCCCTATGTATGCTTAGATCCTTAAAACCACACAACGGATTTTGATGCGGTTTTTTTAAATAGATAGAGTGATTCTTAAGGAAGGGGTATGTAGAGGTATAATACATGCATATTGCACCTGTGTGAAGCGGACCGGGTTGCTAGTACGTGTTATGTTGGTGGATATCAAATTATAGTCGGATTTATTTTATTTGGATTTATTACAATAATGTGCAGGGCGCACGACGTGTACACACACTGAGTATGACGCGTAGACAGCAACGTTAATAACGAGTGTCCTACCTTATATAACATATTATAGTGAGGGGGCCACTACTTACTAATTAATGATGTTAATACAGACTAAATATACATTTAGCAGTATGAAATAAATAATAATTCTATAGGTCTGAGAATGTAAGATGTTTTACAATATCATCACAACTAATATCAGATAGAATACCTAGAACTGCCTACTCTCAGTCAAATAACAAGCCTTAACATTTACATCACACACAAAACACATAGAGACAACAAGATACTTTTTTATGTTGTCACATTTAAAAACGTATGTAACTCAATGTCAAGGAAACCAGTAATGGTCGACCTTTGCACAGCACCTACTTAAGTAAACGACTGCCGACACTTGAACTTACTCAAGTTATAACTTACTAGCTTTTGTGCAAACATAACATAACGTTACGGCGGTTTTATTAATAAGCAGCTTCTGCCAGCGGCATCGCCCGCGTTCTTGTGGGACAAGAAGTAAAGAAAGAAAAAATCTTTAATTCACGCTAAAAAACAAGTGACATGTACAGATAAGTCATTCTATTAGTATATACATAGCTTCACCTAGCTTCACTGACGGACTGACTGACAGACTATTATTTATTTTGTATTTGTTGACGTTTCAAATGTACCACTGACTGCTTCGTTGGTCGAGTGGTCGCAAGTGGGGGAGGGGACCGGGTCGGGCAAAATATTACTGGATTTTGAAAATCTCAGTAGTAGCACGGGAATAAAAGGCGTGATGTGATGTTTTGTTATGTGTCAAATGTACCAAAATAAATGCTTTGACTTTGGTACTGACGGATACATGATCATGCCCCAAGTCTGCCGTGAAATGGGACCAGTTCAGCATGTGCAGGACAGGGTCTTGCGATCGTATTCTGCTGGTCCCGTAAGTGACTCGCGGACGAATAAGTAGCCAGACCATAATCTACCCTTCCTCCATTAATTTCATTCCGATCTGTTCAGCAGTTTTGACGTCATTAAGTAACAAACATAAACATACACATAAATACACAAACTTTTGCATTTATAATATTAGTAGGATGGTAGGCAGAGGTGTACAAGTTATTGTATTACGAGGCCCATGTATAGGGGGTGAGCATAGTGCCAAACTCCAAAATTCATAATCTATTCCATTAGCTACAGAGAACTTTCCGAAATATCGAAGAACCGAATATTACTTTGCCCGATTCAGAATTCGAACCAGCGACCTTTTTTTTTATGAGGGGGGATAAATCATCCAATGAATTCTCCCTGCCTTGGGTTAGGCGAGAGGGAGTGTCGGACTCTTACTGACTACAAACCACCCCGTTCCTACTCCTGCTCTTCGAAGCCGCAGCAACCTTTTAGACCTTCCGCGGCTAACCAGCGACCTCTAGCAATTACACTAGCGACCAATCGATCGAAATGGCAGTCTTTTACTTTGTTTAATGGCCGATATTAATATCCTATCTAAATTCTAAATCTGTGTATATAGAATTGATTTTTGACATTCGTTGTACAAAATTTACAAGCCGAATTAAAGTTTTCTACGAACTCTAGTTTTGACTGAGTGTTGTCAGTCAGTCAGTCAGTGATCAGTAATGTATCTGTACATAAGTACATAATTATACATATGTACTTATATTGATTAGCAACTTGGATTCTGGTTAATATTACGTCGTCGAGTATTTGTTTCCTATTTATACACAACTTACATCAGACCACGCCATTAGTTAAAACAAATATTTGTTTATATCTGTATGACTGTAACTAACTTGTTTTTCAAAGATATATACGAATTTTGTTTTCAGTGAGGTGTTAATAGAGAAGTTATATTGAGATTTGTTCTGTTAAAGACAATACACTTTTTTGATGTCAGAAGAACAACTAGTGAGTGTTTGTTTTTTACACTTGATAGGTTGACGTTAGGCCACCATCTCGCCGGGTGGTAAGCGATGATGTGGCCGAAGATGAAGCTCGGCTACCTATGAGCAACCTGTTCAATCGGGACTTGAAGACACCCAAGTTATATTTGCCGGGAAGCACAGATTCCGGCAAGGAATTCCATTGCGAAATGATTCGCGTGAATAGGTGGACTGTCCACCATATAAGGGTGGCACCCTGTGTGAGATTATTACCTCATTTAAACAACCTCAGAGGCCGCCATTAGTACCTTTATCAGGGTACTGGATTTTGAAGTTTTTTTTAATAGGTAGAGTGATTAAAGAGGAAACTTTAAACGCATAATTTCGAATTAAACGCGTGCAATGCCGAGAGCAAAGGTCAGTTAAATTAAAACTGGTTGTTAACACTTACATTGTACTGGTCGCCGGCGTCTGGTAAATGCAATGATTCTATGCAAATAACGAAGTTCTCCTTCATGTAGCCGGGGTTCTGGAATTAAGTAAGACAATCATTAAAACTTTTAATAATAAGAATTCAAATATTATTGTGGAATCAAAAAGGAGAAAGATTTTTAATGCTAATTACCTCTAAATAAACAAGTCACTTATCGCCGATCTGGTAATATTTTTTTAAAGAAACGTTACCCCCATCCTATTATTTTCTCGTGTAGCGTGAGTGCGATTACAAACGTACAATTTCACATACACATGACACCCAGACACGGAACAACAATTTGATCACACAAACAGTTGTTCCGTGTGGGAATGAAACACCACCCGTACACATAGCCATTGGGAGAGGTGCAAGTGCATCAGTGGACCTTCAGAAGCTGAAGCTGATGTAGACGATGAAGTAACCAGGTGTATCACGAACCATCAGCATAATCCCATCAATCCACCAGATAAATAAATATAAATTATTATTATTAACCCTATCATATGTCATGTTCGAAGAGATTTCATCTTTATTCCAATGCACATACGGATAATTTTAGCATTGCCGTTTGTTTTTGATTACAACTATTAGTAGCAGATAAGATATTGCTATCATTTGTTAAATAAATACGAGGATTTATTGGCAGCGGAGTTTTCAAAGGTGTATTTATTGGTGGTTGAGAGTAGAGTAATAAATTGAATGCATTTGTCTACACTCACACACTGAAATACTGAAACGCTACTCAATTCGAAGTCCGGTAAGTTTTTTTTATGGCATAAACCGGTAAACGAGCAGACGGATCACCTGATAGTAAGCAATCGGCGTCGCACATGGACACCTGGAACACCAGAGGCGTTACAAGTGAGTTACCGGCTTTTTGGGGATTAGGAGTTTGAGGAAAGGGAGGGTATAGTTCTATCGCTACAAATGCTTTGTAAAATGACAGAGAAGGCACAATATTTATGTACAACTTAAAATATTACGTTACAGCATTTATAATACGGCATTAATATTACGGCAAACCCCTTTGCATAGTATAGGATTTGCAAATCCCACAATGTATTGCAGTTTTGTCTGACTCGGATGTTGATACTTCGACACGTTGGGTACGCCAGTTGCCAAACCACTGCGCTAACCATATCCAAATTCAATAAAATCCATCATCCTAAAAATCGCGGGTTACTTACGTGAACATACTGAGAAAAGCTCTACTAGTTTCGAACCACAGAGGGGTTCTTCCTCATGAGCAGCTTGCGCGGTCACGGTGACGTCGCGCAGCCTACTAACCCGCGATTTTAGTTAATTTAGTATGTCTCACGATAGTTATTATAAAAACCTTCATATTTCACAGCTTACTCACATAACTGTTTGATAAGGTAACTCGACATATTTCAAGCTCGCTGGGGGCTCATAGAACGTTAAGGTATAAATCTTACCGTAAGCACAGTTCGGCAGTATGGGTACGCGTTCCACGCTTCTTCGTGCACCTCCAATGAGCCTTTGGGCGCCAGCAGCCTGATGAAAGCGGGCACCTTCGAGGCCAAGTGGTAGATCTTGTATGTGTACTGCCCCGACGAGAACTTGCCACCTGCATCATCATCATTATAAGTTAGTTAACCCGTTGATATCCATCCCCTAAATTCAATTTGGTCATACAAAAGTATTCTCTAAACATTAGAAATAAGGTCTATAATGTAATGTAATATTAGTGGAAAGCGGTCACCGGTGACCGCTTGGGGATTTATGGGTTAAAGTATGTAATTTAGAAACGGAAAATTTGGTTTTTCATGTGTTTCAGGATTTTGTGCAAATAAATTACTTGACTTGTATTTTTAATATAAGAAAGGTATTTGAAATGAAAGCTTATTTAACAATTATGTGAAGCTATTAAATTCGAACGGGAAAACGAACAATAAATACCATAGTTATTCTCTTTCAGTTAAAGGACAGTTTTTCATAAACATTTGCCTGTAGTTACACGAGTAAATTAGTAATACATTAACGTCGTCACGTAGATAAAAGAACGCTCTAAAAACCACGTCTCTCATATACATCTTTCATTTAATCTATTCACAAATAATAAGTTTCTACGTCGGTCATTTTTATCACTAAACTGGTCGACTTAAATCGCTTAAAGCGCCCTCTAGAGTACTGAAACTTCCGAAATCCTCATATTCTTATTTCAACGTAATTCCGACTCGCACTTGACCGCCTTTTTGTAGTGGCAAGCACATACCTTAATTGAATTGTAGCATCGATGCCCGATGCCTAGTGCACCGGAACGTTCTATCGAATGGGTATCGAACTATCGACATCGCCACTAATTGGACGATCCCCATCAACACCGCAAGTGTTCCTGAATCTATATTATCTATTTTTGCTCCCCAAAGAGTTAGGCGTGTAGGTATTTAGCAAGTTTTAAGTCCCATGTAATAGAGAGAGGTCTTTTGGTGACAATATAATGTCAACACTACGCAATAGGGTAGTTACCTAAGTTTTATTTAAATGTCCGTCTGGTAGTTTAATTTAAAACAGACACGTATTTTTTCATTTCTCACAAAATTAAATACTTTAGACGTTATATTAATTTGAAATATCAAATTTAGCAAGTCGTGACGTAACTAACGATCTCCCACTCCTAAACTTAACACCATTTTATATAAAAATTTTAACTTTATACAAGAAAATAAAAATAATCGTCTAAAAAATAAAATTTTTTTTCATTACCATCCTACGTTCTAAATAGATTTTTAATTTTCTTACTCTGCCAACTACTCTATTGATATTTCACGACCGTGTTCTGTAAGGCCATTTTATCACAATAATCAAGACGGTCTATTTGTGCCAAAGCATAGCTCTCGTAGGTGTAAAATTGTTAATAATTTTGTATGTAAACCATCATATTACTTTACTCAAAACTTACAACCAACGAAACAGTAATGAATAAACAAAAAATATTGTATAAATATAAACTTCACTTTTTTATATATTTTCAATAGGTGTCAAAAGGAGTAGAATAATTTCTTCATCATTTATCTTATTTAAATACGACCCTTCTGTTAAAATCGTCTTTCCATAAGTAGGTTTTCACGTTTTTTTTTCTAACCACATCACAGTCGTCAACGTCATCATTGTGTCATTATTACTTATTACTTGTTATTCTAAAAATAATATCAACGTAATCTCTTTCCCTTAGTCATAAGAGTTCAACAACTATAACAAACTGTTATAGCTTTTCTTAACTACCTACTTTAGTTTTTAATCTCCTTTCTTTCTGCTCTACATTTGCCAAAACTCAATTTCGAGTGGGTGAGAAATAGCATGTCTGACCTAGCATTGAAGTTAGACATTACCAAACTTGCTAAAAACTAAATCCACTTAGTCTGCTACTTAAAATGTATAATACTCTAAGTCGTCGAACTAATTTGTTAAAATTAAATAACAGATCGATATCAGTACCTAAGTAGAGGTCAATAAGTATCCTCAGGGTCTCGTAAATCATAGTTTTTCGCCAAAATCACAAAAAGAAATCATCAGTAAAATGTTCGCACATTAACTACAATAAATAGCAATACCTACTTCGTCACTGACTTAAAAAAAAACATCGAAACAAACCACAGAGGTTTAAGTCTTTTAAAAACCGATAAAAAATTTCGTTATATTATCGTCAATCCCCTTCTGATCCGTTTATTCTCTTTCACCAAAAGACAAATGAAGTATTTTTAAAAACCAATGTAGTTGAGGTCACGAGTTTTTGACCCTGAAGTAAAATTGAAACGTCGAATGCTATGACGTCATTCTTATGTAATCGCCAGACCTCTCGTGTTTATTTAGACACGTTCAAATTTGCCAAAAGTGAGTTAAGATTTTTAGAATTTGATACAAAATCATTTAGAGCAATAAAAGGTATGATCTAAAAGGGGTGGAAATATTTCGGTGTTGCGGTGAACCGTGCGGATTGTTGGGGCTCCTGCTCGAAGCAGGATTAGGAACGGGTTAGTTTTTACCATTCTTGCATCATCAATAATCATCTGTCAGATAATGGATATTGCCACGCTTCATAGATAGGTTTACATAATAAGTAAGAACTTGATGCATACGAAACCTAACCACATTGATGCAGTAATTGATACAGTTGCCACATTGATACAGTTGCAAATTTGCCATCAAAATCAAGATTCTCTCCCACAATACATTATTTACACATTTATTGTCTTTCAATGTTTTTATAAACTGTGCACAACACCCATGCTTTACGTGGGACATCTGTGTAAACTGTCGTATGACGTCACAGCTCGCAACAATAAACAATATTTGTTCACTATACATGGAAACAAAGGATCGGTTTCTATGATCCGTCTGCAAGTTACTTTGTCGACCTATTGAAGTTCTAAAAGAAGTGTTACTATTCAGGCATTCAAAATATATAAACCTTCGGTTGGAAAATTCGCCTCACCATCGTCATCAACAGTGATTAGAGGTAACAGTTCGTGTGAGTCTATTACTGGACTATGGGTTATGGGTTATGGGCCTCTTCTACATAAAAGGGCTTTCTACAATCCCCATTTTGGCATCCAAGCTGGATATCGCAGTTTAATTGCCGAGTTTAACAACCGATGTTAATCCTAAAACTGTGGATCGATTTTAATTTTTGACAGAACATCTATCGAACTCATGGGATGGAGGCACAATTACCCCTCCCAAATCCCTGAATCCCCAACAATAATAAAATTCGTAATCCTAAGGGTCGGTAACGCACTTGTAACGCCTCTGGTGTTCCAGGTGTCTATGGGCGACGCCGATTGCTTACCATCAGGTGATCCGTCTGCTCAAAGTCAAAGTCAAAATCATTTATTTCAATTAGGCCAGAATGGCACTTTTGAACGTCAACAAAAAAAATTAAAAGTATAGCTATTTGCTCGTTCCAAGGTAATCTACCGGCTCACCCCATAAAAAGTCAAATGTTGAACTTAGTCTAAAGATTTCGTATTGAGATCGTGTATCAAAGAGCGCTGCCAGAAAGCAGTCTCTTTTTTTATCATTAATCACTTGGGTATTCATCAGACCATCTGTTACATACATATATACATACAAACAACGCAATGCGCTTACATTATCTCATAGATAAAATAATATTTTGGACTATATTCTAAGCTGAGTATACGCCTAGGCAAATATTTAAACGTGTCTAGATAAAATGGGAGCTCGAATCATGACTATATGGTTCTAAAATAATAGATACTGCCACGATAGCAAAAAAGTCAGGCTGCTTAGAGATTTTTCCGGTTCGATTACCGATTCAACATCGATATTGTCTGAGATTGATGACTGCCTGGCAATAAGTATCATCGAGTAAATAATGATCAAACACGTCTGTTTGTTTGTAGCAAATAATCTCTGAATTTTGGATCCTGATTTATCCGAATATTCTTCTAGGATCTGAATTCGGAACTATTTGGATTCTACCGGAAAAACACCTATCAAATACCTTATGAGAAACATAAATCTCTTTTAGACGCAGTCGGGTAAATATGGAAATTAAACAACATTACATAAATTCAGTTTTGAGTGTGTACAAGAAAAGCATTACTGTCTGAAGATTTCAAGTAAATAATGATTTATATTTATGATGCTGTAAATCTGAATAATTCATCATTAATAATATTTATTGGACATTTTATAAGCATTATAACAGTATATCATTAACTATTGATGACTTTCGTGTGTGTAGAGTTAGCAGAGAACTCCTTGGGAGAGTTCCAGGTAAGGGGTTAGTTTATTTAGATGCTTTCTCACAGTAAGCAACTCTTAGTTAAGAGTTAGTTGTTATAGGTTGGTGAAAACAGATCTCCTAAGTTTCAATAATCGGGCATAGCAACGTAATTATCACCTTTTAACCCAAGATACGATAGACAGAGGTTTCCACAATTACTTATTATGAAACCGATTTTTGACCAGTTTTGTTATGGCTCCCTATTAGGGAGCGATCCTATTGCCGATGCCAGACGACTTCGTGCTACTATAGAGAATTAAAAATTAACGACGATTTGAAGACATCCATTTGTGATTCACTTTTGAAAACACGAGTGCTCATTTGGGGGTCTTAATTTAATAATTATTAATTTACGTAAACAAATGTCCTTTCAGAAGGTCGACCGACTTTAATGTCAATGTCAAAATAATTATAAAAATTTAATTAAGACGAAGTGCGTCCATTTGAGTGAATCTTTCTTTCACGTTGAGATTTCATGGCGCCATTTTGTCTGAAGGTACATAGTTAAAGGGTACTTTTTTTCACCATATGCAGGCAAAACCGTTAACCGTGACGCTAGTAAATATAAAAATAATCAAAGATTAGCTATACTCATATCATATTTAGATTACATTACAACTAACTACATAAAGATCGTTTCAACTACAATTATGCAACATAGTACCGTTGTGACAATAACCGTAATTGGACCAAACTATGTTAATCCAGTGGGTGCATATTTATAAATTAGGTATCAAAAGATTGATGACTGTTGATGAAGCGAAAGAGGTATGTAGGAATCGTAGCAATTGGCGTTCCATAGTCTTTGCCTACCCCCACCGGGGGGCAGGCGAGAAGTTAAGGTCATAAGTAGGGACTTAAGCAGACTACATATCTTACGATAATCGATAAAAACTGTACAGTTAAATAGGTCCATACAGCCTACACACCTTACGAGGATAGTGACTTTTATCAGAGGAATATTTGGCAATTCTTTCATACTAAAAGCTATCTGTTTATTGAAAAAACGGCCCATAGTTTGTAAAATGGTAACATTGATTCATAATAGCAGATTTTGACAACTTTTGTTTGCTCGATTTTGACAAATCCTCAATTTTATTATGAAATCAATGTTATAGAATAACTTATTTTGCAACTATTGTAATAATAAGCAGGGCCCTAAACTATGGTCACTGTCCGATTGCACCGTAATATTCGGGGTGAATAATACTCCAGAAATGATGGCGCAATTAATCAGTTTTCTATATGGCCCACATCTGCCACACGCTTGTGATGCCAGCGATTTATCGGATTTGATTTTATCGGATCAGGCAAACAAGCAGGCCGATCATATCACCTGATGGTAAGCAATCGGTGCTGCCCGTGGGCACTCGCACAGCAACACCAGGGGGCTTACTCTTGAATTAAATACCCATCGATCGACATTGGTATTGTCAAATTTCGTACTCTCGTTGCAACACCAGCGCCATTGGATCCGTATTGCGTGGATATTGAATGAACTGAATTGTATTATTACTCCGATTGAGCTTCTCCATTCATATTGAAGCATCGCTCTCCCACGTGAACCACAGATATGTTGATAAAAATTTGGATGTGGGACCTATAGGTTTTTGTGGCTTGTGAACGGAACTACTACAACCACATTTATAAATCTGTCTGGGAGCGATAAACGCAAAAACAACGCTTTATGCGGTTTCCATCAGCACTTATATAGTTTTTGAACGATGATTTAAATGAATATCTTATTTCACGTCGCGTCGGTTTGTTAGTTTTAACCAAAACCACGATTGCTCCTCTACAATGTAATCAAATGCATTCGCGAATCACGCAATACCTCTGAAACGGTTTTTCTATCTATTTTTGTTCTAATGTTAATACAATATGCACCCACGCTGTATACGGAACTAGAGTATGAATAAAACAAGCTAAAGAACGTGTCTCTATAAAGACGGTACAAGAATTAAATTACTGTGTAATACAATAGCTGAACTGAACCTCAGCAGAAAGAATGAGCTTATACCTAGCTACACAAGTCTAAAAACACAAAAGAAAAGATGCTATTTGGCAAAAATGAAAAAATGCGTTCTTGCGTTGGCTTTTCTTTGAATTTCTCCATCCAATCACACGAAAACTCAAAACAACTACGTGCAAGACAATGAGTTGCTTTTTGAAAAACGAACTGCTGGTCAAGGTTCATTTTAATTTTAATGAAAAGCCAGCGCTCTACATCTTGTATTCATACTCTAGGCGGAACATTGAAAGCATACTGGCTGCTTTGCAAGCCGGGCAGGTACCACATTCAGACGTCGACTCCGTCGACTTCGTTGCCAAGGACAATTCCTGGGAGATTTTTCTATTTTTGTCTAAAAATAAAGGGCATTGCAAATTAAAATAAATAAAAATGTAAAAATAATACAAAAAAAGGTATGTTTTGCATTGCTAATGTCACAAGTGTGTAGGTAGAGACTAGATTGACGCAGTTATGTTTTACTGGCTAACTGAATAATACAAATTGATCTTTTAAATAGGATAGCAGAAGCCAGAAACTACTTAAGTAATAATCATGCTTATAATGCCAAAGCAACTTATCAGATAATACTAAAAATTCCTTAAAGAATCTAAAGAAGCTTGCAGAAAGTGACGCGTGTAAAAGTATTATCGATATCGATAAAACAAAAGACGTGTATCAACACAATAGAAGCGCATAAAACAATCGATAAACGCAATAATGTGTAACCATTAAGTTTTATTGCAATTCCAATGACGTCATCGTGTTCGATAGTTTAAAAACGTAGTGCGGCAGTGCCCTTTACATGGTTCGATGGTTGTACGCACATTCGGAACAATAATTATTTCGTATAAATCTAGCTTGTTATTGTTATAGTGATGTGATGCGTATATTTTGACGTGTCGCTTCTGACTCACGACAAACATGAGGAACGAGGATTCTATCAATAGTAAATGCGTTGATTTCAAACGTATCAAATGACGTAATTGCCACTATAGAGTAAATTATAGGTATTTGTGTTGACCAAGTCGTACATTTTACATACGATACGATTAATCAAGCAATCAGTTTGCTAGATTCATAATAATGGTTTATTGAAAATAAAAGGCTATATGTAATTTGTAGTGAGTTTTTTCTGGTGTTCATTTAATTTTAACATTTTATTTATTTAGTATCAGGGAAAAGTTTACAACTATAACATAATAAAACCACGGACAATTCAAACCAGCTTGTTTGGACTTTTGTTCTTTTTGCACGTAATGAAACAAGGTGTACCTGTACCTACTAGTAACAGTACTTCTACTAGTTCCAACAATTTGTACTATTTTACACAATTTGAGTAGGTGTTTTGGCCGCGAATTTCAGACTATTTCGGTATTAACAACTTACGAGATGTATGTTTTATCAATTCATTTAGAAACACTAGACTATTGTAAACAATTGGAACTTTGATTTATTATTTCCATAAGTGTTTAGAGACGAATATCTCTTATATCTCTTTAAATTACATAGATTTATAATTAAAATTATAATAGCAGGTAGTAGGAGAGGTTTTATGAAAAAAAAAACATGGATTTTTGTGATATTAATTAGGGAGTAAGAGAAAGTGAAGCTGTTACTCCAATTTCAAGTCAAGGGGCTTCAAACAGTAAAATATAGAAACCACTGATAATCAGTCACTGAAGAGAGGCACAATAAGGGCGTATGTCATGCTTGGTCTACACTGGCGTCAAACAGTATAACGAGTGGATCTAACCGAATAACCTTACAAAATTTTAATAATAAATTAATTAAGTATTATAATATTAAATAATCGTAACTCTCAGTTGCTACGCTACATACAAAACCGGTATTATCAAAAAACCTTGTAGTCAAAATCAAGTTTTGTTTACAAACTAGTTTTTAGTATTGCAGGTTTGTTCATTAGCATGGCGAGTGAAGATTATGCCTTCTAGATTTCATACGATTGTTAAACGTTCAATTAGCGATGTTTGAGGTTAGGAGGCGGTAGCTGATGTATGAAGCATACATATGTATTTCAGCCCGAGGCCCTAATTGCAGGAGGTACTCGCAATCAGCATGTACTCTCAGTTCCAACCTCGTATAAATGTTCACGGGAGAAATAAATACTGATGGATGCGGGTCGGTGAGAAATATCACGTCTAGTGTTAAATTTATCAATTCTGACGTAGTAATTTAGCCAAAGCCAAGCCAAAGTAATTTAGGAAGAAACGCGTCTAATTTCAAACTATTTTTTAAAGATTTTGACTGGTAAGCGTAACCTACAAAAAGCCCTTTAGCCTCACTCAACCTATCTGCTCTTCACTGTATTAAATTATCCCAAACGATAGCTGTTAAAGGTTAATCGATCTAAATTATAAAAATTGGCGTGGGAAGTCGGGGCAAACGCCTGGTAATGCAATCGACACTGAATTTCTAAAGAACAAAAGAATCGATTATTATAGTAACACTGACTATCGATTTAGTGTATGATTTTGATGGGACAGATGTCCATTCACAGGTGAGACCTTGATGCGTATATGGTACTCGTGCGAATATTTCAAATATTTTTCATTCATATCGTGATGTTTTTCGATAAGTTGAGTGTTCCTATTTTCTGTGCTGGTTTGTGTTCCTATTTTCTACGTTTGTATTTTCTATAGAAATGTACAACTTACCGAGTAGGGGATAATCTTTGAAGGGCTCATTTTTTATAACTTCAATTCCTTCACCGCCGCCAGTTTCGTTTTTGGAGACTTCTGCGACGCAGTAGAGCTGGCCCACTTGATACTGCAGACAAAGAATCATTTAGAACGAGTCCTTACATATGGTAGCAAAGATAAGAATGAATAGTTATGAACAATTGATTAGTATCCTTAATTATTAAAGAAAATTGCATTTCCAGATTGTTCTGTGGGAGAGAATGCGACTACCTAATACAACAAATGCAAAAGCTATAGTTTTTTTTTATAAACCTGACTTCAGAATCAATCTTTGATAAATAAAACTAAATCCATTTATAGTTGACGTTGAAAAAGACCTAACAACGTTGTAACTTGATAAATAACCTGAATAGGGCGGGCATACTTTAGCAATATCGCGTGTATTATAATTATAACAAGAGAGTAAACAATAACTCATTTAATACTATAATTAGACCTACATACTTTACTACAATCTATTAACAATACTCAATACTTCATCATTGTCAAGACTTCCTTATGAAAGAAAATGTTAAGTAACACTATTAATATTGCGGTACAGATGTATGTTCTTGGTACAAGAAATATAACATAATTGCGAGGATAAATAGATGTACGTTTGTTATCTAATACAAATCTAAAACATAGCTACGAGGCTGAAATGTTTAAACGAATCTGATTGCAATTTGGGGCAGAAATTAATTATTCACTATAGAGTTAATAGAATTTCTGCAAGCTTCTACTTTGCCGTAGAAAAATTAAGCGACCACTAAGTTACTGACGGAAGGTAGTGTCATCCAATTCAAAGTTTTTAGAAAATATTTTTGCAGCCCAGGGATTGTATAAACCTTATGTTCAATAGAAGAAACGCCTACACCATCAAATAAAAAAAAACACTAGTGAAATTAATTGATACATAAATTATACTTTAATGACTACCATATGTCATTTCAGACAAACGTTTGCGTCCAGATTCCACATCGAACCTCGTTAAAAACAATTCAAAATTACTTCAGAAAATACAGTTGAGATCTTAATGTCTTACCTAGAAATGGAAACCTGAATTCACAATATCTACATTTTAAAAATCAATTAATCTATTTGGCTACCTTTGGAACTGTAAATCTACGGCAAGCTAGGAAGCTACGAGAAACGTAAGATATCAGAAGATCTAAGTCGCTATACATTTAACTTTGTGACTGTTACTTGGAGTGTTGCCAGAGGGCTTCCTCAGAGGAACCAGTCTTCGCAGTATCAATGAATGATAAGGCAAGTTTCTTATCCTACTTTTGTAAGCACACGTTGTAGGTACCATGGACATTAATGACTTGGCATAGAAGAATATAGGTTACTTTTAAGACTAAGTTTTTGTTCTTTTACTTTATTACCCCTGAATAATGAATAGGTTAAATGTCTTTTCAGATGATTTGCGTTAGTTTCTCCATTTTTATTTATCGTGACGATCCTGTTGCTATACAAAGCAAAATCATACCCTCAAAGAAAATATCTACCACTACGGTGTATAGAAAGCTTATGAATGAAATAAATAGCAAATAATTTATTTTCATTGATTTTAAAATGCATTAAACAAGTCACATTATCGCCAAATACGACTTTCTGTACTAACTCTCTAGTCTAGAGTTTGTAGATGATTTATCGATAATATATTGTTTTCGCATCACTATTTGAAGTTAAACCGAGAAAATGAGGTTATGAGCTTACAAATAAATAAATTTGAATTAATATGGGATTGTAGTTTGGTGATTACTAATTTTATTTCTGTTTGTTTAAAAAGACATGAAATCTCTCGATTCTCAGTTGCTATTTCGGATGGCAAAAAATACCTAACAAAAGACATTGGACAATTACTCTTATAACAATCACACTAAGGTGACATTTCCCATAAAACTTAAGTTGCTGTTGATGCAATGTTTGTTACTTTATTACCCAGGTATATCTATTTTTTTCCGTGTATAATGTCAAAGAGACGTAAGTCTAAGTAGTTATTATAAATGCTACCATAAATTAATATTAGCAAGGACGTTTTTTAAGTGATGAATCGAGATTTTTTTCTAGTTTTTAAAACCTTGCGGCAAGGTTAATGATTACATACGATAAATACATACATACGGACATATTATTTAAATTATGTTTAGTATTTATGTAAAAGTGAGTATTTCGATACTAATTAATGAGTTTTATTAGTGGTAATACATTTTCTTCTCTTTGACTGTTAAAAATGTAAAAATATTGGTCTGCCTATCTCCAGAGGGCTAACAAGACGAAATTACCAACTGACGTTATCAAACTCTTACAAGTAATTCCCAGGGAGTACAAGGAAATGTTGATAACATATCATTTGGAATGTATTACTATCATTGATAAAGTTACCGAGTGCGGTAAACTATATCTACCTACCAGACTGAACCATGATAAAGTAAATGCTATCATACATACATATAAACTCACGTCTTCGTCCCATGGGGGTATGAGAAACTACTGATCTATAGAGGACATTTAACCTACAACAGTCTACGAATCCTACTTTCTTGCCATCAGTCATGTATCATCTGGTTTAAAAAAGTCTATCTAAGAGTATTGAAGAGTACTCCTAGTCCGCACCTGACCTTGTTTCGGTAAATCGCGCATCGCCCAGGTCGTTGTAATAGATCTAGGTATATCAAGTCTGTGGCTGAATTATGGGCCGCAGCAGAGATGACACAAAACATACGATACGCAACAAACCACTCGAACCATGTATGGTTACAGTGTGTGTATTCTTCTCTCCTCTCTCTATGAATCTCCGTGTTTAGTATGCTTGTTTGAGAACGCTCAAATGTTCTTTTAACATAACATAACATCACGCCTATTATCCCCGAAAGGGTAGGCAGAGGTGCACAGAGAAGTAACACCCACTATTCACTATTTATGTTATGAGTCCCATGTAATAGGGGGTGAGCCTATTGCCATATACCGGGTTTCCAGATTCCGTGCTACTACTGAGATTTTTTTTAAAAACCCAGTAATACTTCGCCCGGTCCGGGAATCGAACCCGAGACCCCTAGCACTTATGTTCTCTTAAATGGTCAGTAATACGACAAGAGTAGGGATACAAAGTGTTGCAAGACTCTACCCTCAAAACGTTATCAATAACGCCTCTTTTTACATGTTCCACATTTGTATCAAACGTAAATTTTATCACTACGTAAAACTAGCGTACCGCAACTTGGCCCGCGTCCCGAGGTCAAAACGACCCCTACGTATTAACTAGGTCAGGGTCTGTATGTACGCCAAATTTCATTTATCTCCCGAAAGGGGTGGGTAGAAGACAACCTAGTACTATTTTTTGCTAGTTATGTTATTAGTAAACCGGTATTTATTTTCAATTATACAATATTATAATTTAAGTCTTTTTGTAATGGATAGTCCATGTATCGAGGAAGATAGGCTATAAAATATCACGCTATGATCAAAAAGAGCCGAACTGGACGAATCCGCACGGGAGTAGCTATATTAAATATAGCAATAAATAATAGAATGTCGATCTGTGGGTCATTTGATAAATATCTTGAATATCTCAACAGTTCTTTGTGTAAATACAGTACAGATTACAACTTTTTTTAAAATGTTATAAATAACTATTATCAATTTATATTGAAACTTACGTGAGACAAAGTAAATAAATTATTATGTTTTTCGGCTTACCCACGTAAATACTCGACGAGGAACTCGACTAGTTTCAAGCCATGCTAGAGGCTCATATTAACGAGCAGCATTCTGGGACTTTCTCGGATTTTTCCCAATTATGTTACTTAAATATTGTGGCAGTACATATAATATTAATTATGAACATTCCCATTATATAAATTAGGCAGTAAGGAAGGAAAAAACGGCTGTATTTCCCCTAATAAAGCCCACCTGCTGATAATATAGCGCTTTGTATTTTACATACATACTTTATGCATATTTAGTAATGTACAATGGTGTTTGCTTGCCCCTTGTTACTTACTATAGACAAATGTCAATTTAAACTTAAAAAAATACTATGTTTTTCTTCTTGACTCCCAGGGAGATAAGCATTTGGACTCCGGTAACCTCACTCACGCAAGGAACGCAAGCTTCGTTTTACGTCGGTTTTCTGTGAGTCCATGGTATCAGTTTGGTCGAGCCAGCCCATTCGTGCCAAAGCATGGCTCTCCCACATGTAAATTTTGAATTTTCGAAAGAATTAAGAAGCAATAGTATATTGTCCAACCTGGGAATCCCAGACACCTTGCTTGGCAGACAAAATGACGAAATATGATGCACAAAACCGTTCGAAAAACCAATTTTTTTTTGTTTTCCTTACAAATTACTGTCATATTATTATCAAAAGTTAACTGTATCAGTATTTTTTACACCTGTACTAAATCATTTGTGTATACTGTTTTTTTTTAACAAATTTATTCATTGTAATTTTACATAGGTATTGCCTTAAATCTAAACTCGTGTGTGTGTGTGTGTGTGTATGAGTGTGTCAAGATAAGGTATGGGTGCACCAGTAACTATGACTTAGGGAGTCGGTTACACATAGATAAAGTTACATTCACTTGTCAAAACCTTAACTGCATGAGAGTTTTATTCGCTGGGTTGAATGTCTTGACAATGGGTTACCAATGACACAAAATTGAACATGTATGTAACATGAACATCTAATTTTGACTCTATTGCAACAGCATAAGGTTGAAATTCAATAAACTTATGTAGGACTATTAATTGAATTTTGTAAAAATTAGATCTCTGATGGGGCTTTGAGATCACAGATTTAAAACACAAAATTATTTATTTTTACTGTGGTCAACCTCTTTAACCGACTTCAAAGGAGAATATTCTCGGTTTCACCTGTATGTATGTTTGTACACGATTATCTTGTGATTGGCCGAACTGACTTTGATGCGGTTTGCAGAAAACTGTTTATTACACTTCGGAAAAGGTTTTAGTATATTAATTAACCAACTTCTAAAGTAGAGCGAGTTGAAGTCAGTTTTTTTTGACTTCATTTAAATGTAGTTTTTAAAAGAATTACTTGACCTAGTTTTACACTATTGTCCATGATATTCCTTTCCTAATAGTGTCTATTTACAGGACTTTTCCTGAATGCAACTATCATACTCAGGAAAATTTAAAATATTATGTTACACTGCAACATACATTTTTCATAGCAACAACATTTTTCTTCCTCATGTAAATAGATTATGGATAAAATGCTCATACAGGCAGAAACTACAACAAGAAATTACACTTTAAATTAATTTATAATGGATTTCTACTCATATCATGATTATTTTACCCACACATAGATAAGTAACTTTTAATCTTGATAAGAGAACAATGACTAATATATTAAGTATTAAGTGATTATATCATTGACGGGTTTAGCATACACAATATATATTTAAAAAAATAATTAAATATTTAAAGAAAATTCCAAGGACAATTTTTTAATTCAACCTTAAAATATCAGAAGTGAACTAGGCTGATTGGATTTATACCTTTGCCCGAAAAATATAAAAATGGGTACCTAATTTTATAACAAATAAAAACAGAGAATAAGCTTAACTCGTTGATATCCATCCCCTAAATTTGGTCATACAAAAGTATTCTCTAAACATTAGAAATAAGGTCTATAATGTAATGTAATATTAGTGGAAAGCGGTCACCGGTGACCGCTTGGTGATTTATGGGTTAATATAACTAAAATTATCTAATTGTTACATTTTCATGTGTTATTTCAGTAATTACTAGTGCCACCCACTTAATAGTTTTGCAAAATTGAAAGACTACAGTTTGACCTATTTTCTACCTCTGTTTTAATAAGATGTTACTGTCAAAAACTGAGTGAGACATGTAAAAAAATAACTTCTAGTCATTGAGGTATTAGAAACCTGTTTCAAATATACAATGAGAATTATTATATCAGTGATTAGTAAATTAAAATTTCATTCTGGAGTTCAGTTTCAAAAATGCATTTTTGTTAAAGTTCTGATCTTAATCTAGACTAAAATTTTGCAAGTTTGTTGCCACATATGACATTTGATACAGAGCAAGTTGCGAATTTTTCGATTACAAAAGCCAGGCTTATTGTCCTTGAGACTAACGTAACTTAAAATTACAGACTCACCTCCTCGACTGTTAGTGGGAGTGTCACACGGCTGCAAACAAAGAGAATTTCGATTAAATTTTACTTTTTAATCTCCAAATATGCCACTAACATCTGTTTAATAAATCCGCGGAAATTCACTGCCTCCGCGGACAAACCTTGACCTGAACATCTGTCACTGTCACTGCCTTTTTATTATGTCGACATTATAATTCAACCAATTCAATTAAATGTTACAATTAAAATATCACTTTACGTACAGCTTCTCCTGATAAGATGGAACAACTATGTGGACCGTGGCAAATTTTCAAGTAGATTGCCCAAAAATCGATTTGTATTTGCAAACTTGTATAACCTTAACATAATATACTCACTATTCCTTGATAATCATGTTGTATATTTATTTTATAACACTTTAAATGCACATCAGACAGTTCACTACCACCTTAAAAGAAGACTTATCACAGAACGAGACTTGAGCGATGGCCCGATTATTGGTAGATTATTATAATTTTAATCTATGACCAACCAATGAAAATGACAAGGCGCATGCTTCGTTATGACGCAACGGATATTACGTCAACAATTGCAAAATCATTCCTTTACACGTATGCAATTTTTGCAGCAGTTGACCTCGTTTTAAAAGAAATTCCATTGGTAAATGTTTTATATTATTAAAATTTTTAATCTTTAAATCCCTTGAATTTTTTATCAATGTTGTTCATCACAGAGAAATTATACACCAACGAAATTTCAATATAGGTTTTCACTTAACGTGAAAAGAATCGTAGTTTTCCTGAAAGTCGGCCGGAACTGGGTATGTTTAATTTCACGCAGTATTCTTACCACGCAAGCAGGAAAGAGATTTTTCGTCACTTTGACACAAATTTTTTAAGGTTTACAAAAAAACTAAAAGTTCACAAACTAAGAATATTCTTAAAATTATTTAAAAAAAAAAATATGTTCAGTTTTCCCATTATATACAACGCGGTAAATATGACGTTTCATACGTTCGGATTCAATGCACATTGAAAATGTTGAACCATATTTTGTAAATATTTTCACTTAACTTTTTCATATAGTACCTACAGTAAATAAATGTTGTATAAACACTTTAAAATAATAACTTGCATATATTTTGCATTATGCTTTACTTAGTTATTAATTGCAAAAGGTAAAATTTATCAAAAGCAAAACTATTATTGTTTTCATTTGTTGTGGTATCTGATCTGATCTCCGCCGTCATAGTTTCAGGTTGACGTGAAAGACAAACATTAGCGAATAGCGAATGAATTTTTCATTCAGTAATAAATAGCAAAATGCTATAAAAATGCTTTGATACACATTTCATTACGTATAATTTGTAACTTTCGTGCCTATATTTTTGAGATTACTTACTGATCTGCGAGCGAGTGTATTTTCCAGTTCAAAATGAGTTTAGTGGGGAAAAAGTGTGAATCAATATCGATGTTGGAAACCAATAAAGACGACGTAATAGTCAGTGAAATAACTCCTGAGGATGTTTTGAGACTAGACAGGATTACGGATACTTATATGTGTAGTCCAGAAGCTAATGTATACGATATAGATTTTACGAGATTCAAGATACGTGATTTGGAGAGCGGAACTGTGTTGTTTGAGATCGCCAAGCCTCCGACGGATTTCGGAGTGGATAGTGAGGGCACTGAAGATGCCCCCGAAGAGCCCCTGGACCCTAACGCTGGAAGATTCGTCCGCTACCAATTCACGCCTCAATTTTTGAAACTTAAGACTGTAGGAGCTACGTAAGTACTTACTATAGCTGAAAAATTAGAATAATTGATTAGATTTGTGTTGTGACTCATCAATTCTCAGCTCTACTGCTATTATAATAGGGTATCTTCTTGTATCTTTACTAAATATGCTCAGTGGATATCCTTAGGGATTATACAAAATCCTTATTAAATAAAAATTATGTATCTTCTTGCTGTAGAGGTTTCGAAAAGGACATAAACTTACTACCACTTTACTCTTTACTGGGCAAAGTTGTTGATAAAACCGAGTATTTCTATAAATTTCCAATTTGTGAATTATTTTAATATAAAATTCATAAATTACTATAATATTAACTTGTCGAGTACCGTCATTATAGATACAATATAGAACAATAGGTTGCGGTCACCGGTGACCGCTTGGTGTTTGACAGATTAATAAACAACAACATCAACATTAATCACCCTGTATGTGGCCACTGCTGATCGAAGGCCTCTTCTCACGTGGTTCAAACTTATAATTACAAATCATAAGTCCATATTTCCTCACAATGATTTCCTGCACCATTTTTCAGCGGTGTCTAATTCAGTTATAATGTTGTGTAAATATTAATAAATATAACTATATTTATTTACAGTGTGGAGTTTACAGTTGGAGCTCGTCCTGTGAACCATTTCAGGATGATAGAGAAACACTTCTTCAGAGACACCCTACTGAAGACATTTGATTTTGAATTTGGTTTCTGTATACCATTCTCTCGAAACACATGTGAACACATATATGAGTTCCCTACACTGCCTCCGGATCTAGGTAAGATGTTTATTCATATATTTTCTAAATAAAAACTCATTTAAAGTTTAGTTGGGTACAGATTATTTTTTATTACAGTGTTTCCAAAAATTGCAACTGTTAAAGACAATACATAGGTATTATGAATAGTTGTGTAAAATTATATCTGTAAATTACAATACCACAAAATTCCATAATTAGTTAAAATTATTTCTATATATATTATTATAATGTTTCAGTTGACGAAATGATTGCCGCACCTTTTGAGACCTGTTCCGACAGTTTTTACTTCGTAGACAACCGTCTAGTGATGCATAACAAAGCAGATTATGCTTACAACGGAGGCATCAACAACTAATCACATTTACACCCAAATTGGCACCATGCATTGTTTTCGTGTTTCAAATTTAAATTTTATAACACTGTTTGACACAAGAAAATGTTTTTTCAGAGATTTTAGTAGATATGTGTTTTTAAAAGTCTGTTGTTGATAGAATGTGTAACTAGAGGTGGGAAGGTGTGTTTTACACAACAACTATTGATCTCGTAGAATTATTTATCTGTGTGGAATGAAACTTAATGTTAGAATACACACTGTCAATGTGTTGGCAAGGTATGGAGTGTAAAGATTAAGTAGTAAACGGATGTTTCATCACATATTGTATGGCAACTGGAGGGCTGATTGCTGAAGACGGATTAAAGGAAATTGTACTATTTTTCTTTTCTGCAAGTGAAGAGTTGGCTGATACCAAAGAAACATTTGAAACCACAAAGTATAGTATGCATAGTCCAGAGCCATATTATCCTTAAGGCAAACTAGGCAAGTATCCAGGGTGCCTGGTTATAGAGGGTCGCCATGACACCGCAAGACGCGTGTACCCATAGAGGCGCCAAAAAAATTACAGGCACCTACGAGGTGCTTGCCTAGCACTCTCTAGGTTTAATCCAGCTCTAACATTGCCATACAATGAGGCTGTCTAAGCAAATATTTCTCTAGTCACCATCAGTCCTCCATGTGTTCACTAATCTGTGTGTTTAGAAAATGAATGTTGCCCATCACTTGTTAATTGAATAATATTTGTGATCTTATTGATTGTGATTTTTACACCTACTTTATAAATGTAATTGACATAAATTTAATGTGCACTGAATTTTAAAATAAGGGTGTGTTTTGTTTAATCGATTATTTCGAACGTGCAAACCCTTGTCGAAGGCAAGTTTGGACATTGTTTTGATCTCGTTATTTAAATATTTTTAGGTTTTAGTTTTAATATTGTTTTAGTACCTAGTAATGAACTTGTTTTCAGAAGTTTCAGACCGATATTTGTCTAAGCAGGTAGTTATGGGATTTATGACAAACGGTGAACAGGGAATGTACAGTGAAAGTAAATGTTTTCGGACCAACGAGAAGTTAAAGAGGTTTGCAATTCGATAGTGGTCATATGGGCATGGATTACGTATTACAGGGATCTCCGACTACTTTCGAACCCGACCGAAGCCCACAACTGTGACAATGACATGTCATATCATTATGCTGTCTTGTTTAATATGTTTTACAATAGTATTGTACAAAATTTACGAAGTCGGTTAAAAGTATACGTTTTAACGAATATTGAGTGATCTTGACATTGTCTTCAACATTCCAAATTGAAAATATTGACTTTATTATTTGTATGTGGTAATACTTAGATAATTTTATTTGCTAGTTATGTTAATTTTTAATTATTTGATTATTTAGATTTTTAAATATTTTTAGACATAGTTTGTTAAATATTTTAACTTTATTGACAAAGATTTTAAGCTGTTGAAAACTGTGTTTGAAGTAAAGGAAATTGAAATTTATGGTGAGGTCTTAAAGATTAGTATTGTGTGAAATTATATTCAAGGGGTTTAATGAATGATTTTAACGGTTTAAGAAGATAATTTGGCACTTTCAAATTTCAATGTAAGATTATAAGTTTAAAATTGATATAATTACGAATTTCAATAACTAATTTGAAAATGTATTTAACATAACCGCCGCATAGGTCACCTGTGACCTACGTTATCGGAGGATTGGCTATCAGCAGTTTTCTGTCGGCAGTCAAAGGCTTAAAAACAGTATTGGATATTACGAAAGTACTTATTTCCGTAAGTACCCACAAACCTATTTTTTTTTATTTGTGACTCTTATGTCGAGTACTCAAACGATACTCAATTTTAAGTCGCGCAGAAGTATAGTTCTGTCTCCACAAATTCTTTGTAAAATGACAGAGATGGCATGATATTAAAGCACAACTTAAAATTGAGTAATGTTTCAGTACTCCGGCATTAACTGTTTGATTATAAGGTGATTTGTAAAAAAGTTGTCTTTAGTCACTTTAAAACTTTGAGTACGTTTTAATTATTTTAATAAAAGTGTTTAAGTACTATAGACACTTCAGACTTATTCAATATGGGATGTCAAATTTTATTAATATTATTTTGTGACTAGTACCGTCGAGCCCTAACTGAGTAGTTTTCGTAATAGTGAGATACATTTCAGTGATTTTAAATACTTACATTTTCTTCATGTTGTATCAATAATAATTAATCTATTGTATGCATATTTATATGTGTAACGTAGAGACAAGGTAGATAATTATAGAACTACATCTTTTAGTGAACAAATTACTTTTAACGTTTCAATCAAATTTGAACTTTATTACAATGATGCATAGAGTTCGAATTCAGAGTAATACATTCCATACATTCTTTCTTTATAAATGTGTAAGAATATAACCATTATTTACTGTATTTAGTAATTTGATAGTTGAGCTAATACAGTCTTTATTTCCAAGTCATAAGGATGAATTTTCAACTTTAGTCGACTTTTATTGGACTTGTAGAGTCTACAAATCCAATACAATGTTGACGCAAAGCCTCACAAGCGCCACCTACTGAGCGCAAAATCTTCAAATGTCAAGTTAACTAAGTAAAGTATTAATAATTTATCTTTAGGAATCATAAAATGGCGGCAAATGAATTTACTATCCAACGTTCAGCTTTAAATTTACGAAAGAAATGAAGAAATCATAAATGTTTCCACTATTATGCCGTCCATGTTTTATTTCGACAAGTGACCTTTTTGTATATTTAATGGTAAATAATAATACGAATAAATGTGTTCAGTGTATCGATTTCTTTTATAATGCACTTGTTTTGTGTCTATGTATAGTCGTGAAGCCGTGTTGCACTGTCGCTTTTAACCTATTTACACAAAGGTAAAATTCCTTTAATCGATTGTCAACCTTAACACTTTGATGTAAAGATGAAAATGTATCAAATAATTTTTACTTTAAGTTTACATTGATCGAAAATATCGAGTATTTCACAATATAAACTGAACTTTATTCATTACTGTTTAAAGTCGATAACAGAAGACTATAATTTATTCCTTTCGGTTGTCTATTTTCGTGTGGGGCCTAATTTTTTTTTAATCTACTTTACATTATTTTTATTGAAGAACCTTATTGCTGAAAGGCAATTTTAAACGGAGCTCTCATTTGCATATAAGTTACCTACTGGAACATAGTTTTTGAAGAAACCCTCAGTATTTATCGACGTAGAGCGATACTAGCAAGAAACTAGAGACATAATTAAATACTTACCTAGACTAGACTACACTATACTTACCTACTACTTTAAATGTTATTATACGAATGCCATGTGATGAGATTTTTCACATGCGCATCTAACGTATGCATGTACAATGTGGCTAATATTTACTCAATAGATGGCGCAATTGTTGCACTTCTCGTTCTTTAACCAATAGGCAATAAGCAAGTGTTACGCAATTGGACGTTCAGTATTTGACAGCTGCTGTGATTGGACAAAAAACACCTTTCGACATTGACGCTATTTGGTCACCAAAGAAACGTTAGCCTCCATTGTATGTCCTAATAGCCTCTAATTCAAGAGGAAGGGGACAACCCTTATAATACTAAAATATATCATTATTTTAACGTTGTTTACTGTCGTATTGTTCTTTCATTTTGTGTTTTTTACAGTACCTATCCTATTTTTTTTATTTACAGTTCTTCTCCGGATATAGTGGTCGATAAAAAAAACATGGTAGTAGAAATGCTATATAGTATATGAGGCTTTAGTCGCTCTACGTCAATCTAACTTTAATTTACTAAGTTAACTACATATTTATTATTAGATGTGATGGTTAATAGCTGAATAATTGTATGTTAATAAAATTCAATGTCTTTGTGTAAAAGCGGGCACAGCCGGCAATTTTATTTTGTTTATTTTTATTCTATGGTCAGCGATATTGGCGCGAACACCATTTAAAAAAATCTTAATGACTGTGTACGGAATATTATAGTTTTAAAAATTAATAATTGGTAGGTACAATAATAATGTTAAGTATTTTATTTCGTTTTAAATGTTGCAATATTTCGGTGCCCACATTATACTGACTGTGCTCGCACTTACTCTTTTCACTGTCACTGATCACTAAACACTAGTTTTGTCGATGAAAATAAACTTGATAAAAAATATTCTCTTTTGTTTCAATTTTTACACCATTTTACTTCACCACATTTATTACCCCATAGGCAGAATATTTTGAAAATATTGCAGCGTCAATGAAACCAATCATTGTAGATAAGTCGTGCTTATTGAAAAAAAACTTTACATAGGTAGGTACATAAGTATAAGAATAATAACAATCGTAATAAAAGGAAAAAAAGCTTTAACTTAGTAACTATTACACGGCGTAATACCTTATCAAATGAAAGTAAAGATCTATCAAGTCTGACATCGGCTAGGCATCGCTAGAATTAGAATGCTACTGAAAATGTTAGTAGCAATGTTTGGTTCTATGCTCGGCTCGTTGTTCAGTTTAATGTTGTGTTACAACTTTACAAGTGAATACTCAGGTCTATTCACATCTCTAGGTATACATAAATTTAAGTGTAGTACCTACTTTATTACAATCATATTTTATAATATTAAATATAATAATAATCATTAAATACATAAGCTTTAATTATTTGTAAATACGTCTAAAAATAAAAAGCTTCGCCATGTTGCACATTTTAAAGTATTTAATGATGTTAAAAGATAAACCACTCAAGTACTTACAAAACAATGACACCATTCCATCGCAAGCTTTTTATTTAAATATTTATTTGTGATAATGCAAATAATTAAAACAAATAAACAGTCATGCATAGTGAATATGCCAAGACATGCCAGTGGTAAACCCTACCTGGCAACACTGTTCAGTATTTCTATAATTAAAAATAATCTTAGCAATTAAAATTAATACGCAACACCGTGGACCAATAACATAATTTGTCTATGGTAAATATAGATAAGCATTATATTTATCTTAACTTTACCTGATTCCTGGAACTTCAACGTGAATGCAAATGTTTGTATGGTACTAATGCGGGTATGCATGTGGAAAGATTAGGTACCTAATGTTTTATTCAAGCAAAAGTATTCTTATAACATTAGTCAATAATCATAAACACCAGTTAGGTATGTAACATATTTTATTTTTTAGCTTATAAACCTATTTAAAATCATAATAGTAGGTATAAAACATAAAATATTATAATACAAGCTGACTAATAATATTATTGTAATCAAATATTTGTTCTCAAAGTGTGAACCAAAATGTGAAAACAACTTTGTTACATACATATTATAAAAAGAAACTCAAAAGAGTCGGCCATCAGTGACGCCATTAGAAACACACTATTTTTTACTAAACCAAATTAGTAAAAATAGAAATATTAAAGGAAAAATATTTAAAAGCATCGTCTAATTCGTCTATATTCAGACGAGACGTCTTACGTTGATTGATTACGTAAGACATCTCGTCTAATTATTATTATGCTGATAATAATTATTATAATTATTCGCCCCCCTGCCCCTACCTCTACCTCTACCCCTGCCCCTACCGCGATAGTTATAATAGTTCTTATCAGTATTATTTCCATTCATGTTTTCTCGTAGTTCGTTAATGTTGTTGTCATTGTGCGCACTTGGATTTTCTTCAGGCTTATCATCCTGATTATCATCTTCGTTGTTTTTATTCATCATTTTTTGGATGGAGAATTTGAATGCCATGCCCTCTCTGTCGACGAAGGTTGCAGCATAAGATATCGGCAGCACTGCGCAGTTCCCGGATTTAAACACTTCTTCCTTTGAAGAGACACAAGTATCCGAGTACATATATTTCCTACGCGGTTCAGACTTTTTGTAAACCTGGATTTCATAAGACCATTTTTTTGCAGCAGTATTGCCCAAGAGTTGGACAGCCATGAAGATTTTGCCGTCCGATTCAGAAACTTGAAGGTGACATAAGAAATTATATCCGCCAATAACGACGAGATGAACCTGACGGCTCGAATTATGAATGTCTCTTAAGTAAATTTCCTTGTCGACGTCTACTCCGCGGCTCGATGAGTGCATCTCGTCAAAGTGAGTCGACAACTGGCTCAGTTTACCTGAAAATATAATTTAAGTTAGTTTGTGACATAGACATAGATCTTTTGATGGAGCTAATCAAAACTGTATTCTAATTCGATGTAAGGTTTGACAAGTATTTTAGCACGCCTACAACGGGGCCCGGTTTATAGAAATATAGGCTTGTACCTTTTTAAAATAGATCAAGCAGAAAAAAGAGTGAAAACGCTCTAGCATCTTCGGCAAAAAGATTTAGTAATGTAATTATGTAATTTAAAATATAAATAACTATGAACTAAAATATTTACACCTTAAAAAAGGTAATAATAAATAAATAAGCTATAATAAGGCATCAAAAAAAAATTTTCCTCATCATTGTCGTGAGGTAGGGTGCCCAAAAGACTGGCAGCATTACCACGTTGAATGGCAATGCTTAACCTTTGTCCAAGGTAGAAGCCAGCCCTTCGATCACCTGAAGTGTCAACCATCGTCTTTACAATATCTTTGTAAAGAAGATGAGCACTTGGGCCCCACGGCCCTAAAGTTTCAACCCCAAACGGTTCGAAAGCATAATTGCCAATCAGGCTATCATACTTTCGCCGTTTGAGGTTCTCGGCAGCAGCAGCGGCAGCACCGGCTCGACACGCTGAGTTTGGAAGATGGGATGGCGCCAGAGTATCAATGCAAGTGGCGTCCCATACTAAAGGCCTACCCGTCTTCCAAGGGAATAATGACATACCGTCGGGTCTCTTGCCATCGTTGCGTACCAAGCCATTAGGTTCTAAAGTAGCTGGCACGCCAACGGAGACAAGAGCTCGACGAATTATGTCATCAATACTCGCGTGTCGAGCAAAACGACCCGCACTACGGCTACACGACAAGCCGTGGTGTCCAAGGCTGTTGACATCTTCACCACAACGACAACGATGAGGTGAACAAAATGAAGCCCCAAGCCTTAAACAAATTGCAGCGCGGAATGTGGTGTCGTCCAACAAAGTACCTAAGTTGGACGAAGGCAAAGCAAGAAGCCATAACCCTGACTCCCACTCACCCACAGCCAAAAGGCGAGCTCGCTCTGCAGTTGAACAAGCGGAGTTCAAGAGATTTTCGCTCACTTTCTTGCAGAGCGGCTCGTCCCATTGTCTCTGGGAGAGTGATTTGACGGGGGGGTCAATATTTGGGCAAGCGATTTTCCAAGCTTTCACAGCTTCCACTAAAAATGGTACATCAAAATTAACCAGTGATTGAGAAAGAATTTTCCTGGTTAATTCTTCAGTACCATGGGCGGAAGATATGAAAGCTGGTAGAAACACTGGAAATTTTACGGAAATTTAAATTTTATTATGTAATTTAGTAACTATCTTACCCTTCCAGCGGCATGTTCCGAAGATGGCGGTGAGAGGGCAGTGCTGTTCTTTATAAGGACAACATTCCAGATGTCTGTCCATGTTAATCTGCTTGATCATCGAATTACATCCCTCATTTTTGTTAGGGCAGGTTGTTGGTGACTGAAAATCGTATTGTAGTTGTAGTAATTGCTCCATTCGAAATTATTTCTGGATAACTCTGTCACTCACTTATTACGACAATCTTCTTACAATAATTTACATTTACGTTTCATGACACTACCGTACCTATAATTATCTTACTTCTTTGCTGGTGATGTTTGCGACTTCACATGAACGAATTCCACGGGAATAGTAATTCTCCCGGGATAAAAGTAGTTTATGTGCTACTCCAAACTAAGTAATCTTATAATATATGTACATATTTTTACGTGAAAGAGTTACTAACGACATTTATTCATTCTCACAAACTTTCGTAATTTTTCTTGGTACTCACCTGAGCTACATAATTCTCAACCTCAAAGTTCCTGACTCCAGTAAGGGACAGTCCGCAGATGGCGCAGGCTCGTCCTCTGATCTTGCAGTCATTACAGGCGCTGTGTCCGTTCGGGCATTGGAATATTTTTAACCCATATCTTTGGTTACATGTGGGACAATCATAGATTCCTCGGTTCTTATTGACAGGACGAGCCCTAAAAGAGAATATAAATATTATTAGTTGAAGATGTATTATGTTTGACGGTGACGGTGCGTGGGAAATTGTATTGAACTCTGCCGTCAGAGTAAAAAACAATTTTCAACATTTTTTCTCGTCCACTCGAACTTAACTTCTAAATCCACGATTACGAAAAATCCACAACATTTGTTCATACAAAAGTAGTCTCTATACATCGGAAATCAGGGCCAAATGGAGTAAGTGGAGAGCGGTCACTTGGGACTGCTTGGAGACGCGGCATAAGAGTCGACGAAGAGGATTCGGTTGGACTAATTTTTGCGTCCGCAAATTATTGTTTCCTTGGCCATTGGTTGTTATTTATAATTACTAGGCGGCTCGGTAATGCTATATCTATTCAAAAGTGGATAGAGTGGGTGTTACATTAATGATATACTTTGTTAACTTAAAAGTAAAAAAAATACTGCCTCGTTGGCCTAGTGGTCGCAAGTGCGACTGCCGGGCAAGGGGTCTCGGGTTCGATTCCCGGGTCGGGCAAAGTATTACTGAGTTTTTTAAAAATCCTCAGTAGTAGCACGGAGTCTGGAAATGTGCCCGGTATATGGCAATAGGCTCACCCCCTATTACATGGGACTCATAACATAAATTTATAGTGAAATGTGGGTGTTACTTCTGTGTGCACCTCTGCCTACCCCTTCGGGGATAAAAGGCGTGATGTTATGTTATGTAAAAAAAATGTAATTTTATAAAAGTAAGTAAGTAAATTGAGTGTTAGCTACCTTTGTCCAGGCGCGTTCACAAAGACGAAATCTTGCGGTGGTAGCGTCGGTGTCGCTCGGTTTTGATCGGAATTAGGTTGGTTCCTGGGATGGTTTACGTGCTGGGGAGGATTCCAAGGTTGGGGTGGGTTGAATTGCGGGTAATGTTGGAACATAGGGTTGGGTTGTTGGAAAGGATTAGTCTGAATTAACGGATGGAGGTGGTTGACATAAACAGGGTAGTTCGACGTTTGGGTCAGGGTAGGGTAGAACTGCTGCGGTAGTACAATCACTGCGGCTTGCTGCTGAGGGCCACCTACGGAGTTGCTGTATGGCAAAGATAAAAAAATTATTGAAGATAATGATGATAGTAACAAAATGATCTTCTATTTTTTACATAGACAAAATATATTATAGTGCCGAAATTATGTGATTACTGAATAACGAAAGAAAATTCTTCTACTACCTATGATTAGAAAAAATATTCCATACGTTTTTAAAATGCCTACTCATTTAGTTTTGGTAATAAAAAGAATAAATACCTTGGGACTGTATTCGAGGAGTTGGAGCTCTGTTCGGCTCGTTGTTTGGCCTGTTCTTTAGCCAGTTTTTCTCTGGCCTCTTGTTCTTTAGCCAGTCTTACCCTGGCTTCTTGTTCTTTAGCCAGTTTTTCTCTGGCCTCTTGTTCTTTAGCCAGTCTTTCCCTGGCTTCTTGTTCCTTAGCCAGTTTTTCCCTGGCCTCTTGTTCTTTAGCCAGTCTTTCCCTGGCCTCTTGTTCTTTAGCCAGTCTTTCCCTGGCTTCTTGTTCTTTAGCCAGTTTTTCTCTGGCCTCTTGTTCTTTAGCCAGTCTTTCCCTGGCTTCTTGTTCCTTAGCCAGTTTTTCCCTGGCCTCTTGTTCTTTAGCCAGTTTTTCCCTGGCCTCTTGTTCTTTAGCCAGTTTTTCCCTGGCCTCTTGTTCTTTAGCACGTCTCTCCCTGGCTTCTTGTTCCTTAGCCCGTCTCTCCTTAGCCTCTTGCTCCCTAAGTTGTTGAGCTCTCTGCTTCGCCAGCTCTGCCCGGAGTTTTTGCTCGTACATCTGTCGCTGAGTGTTGAGCATGCGCTGCACGTCAGACAAATTTATTTGTGGCCTGTCAAAGAAATAAATTTGTTACATACACAAATAACTATATTAAGTTTATCCCCTTCATTGTTCTAAGGAATTAGAAGTGTCTGCCTCGTTGGCCGAGTAGTCGCTAGCGCGACTACTGGTTCGAGACCCGGGTTGGGCAAAGTGTAAGTGGATTTTTAAAAAAGTCTCACTAGTAGCACGAAGTCTTGAATTGTGCCCGGTATATTGGTAATAGGCTCACCCCCTATTACATGGTACTCATAAAATCGATGATTGTATGATCGATGATGATTAACGATCTAAGTATAAAATAACATTATGTACTTACTGTGTCGGTCTATTATTTTCGGACTGATTGTTACCCATGTTTGATGAAACTTCAATATTGTTTTGTCGCACCAGTCACACACACACTCACACGCTAAGAACTTATACTTCACTGCGTTACTTGTTTCACGAAATCTAAATCGATACTGAATAAAAATCACTTGGAGGACTGTATTTATTGTGAATCCTTCCTCAAACTAATGATTTTTCATTATTTAATCATGTGATTATTTATTAATGAAGTCCACTCATCGCCAGTTCGCCACTAAGTACCTACAACGCAAATTACCCGGCACATAGAGAATGTTGAAATTCACATAACTGCTCCCCACCATTCCGCCGATGCGACCGCAAAAATAAATCATATATCGATTAACTGATTTTTCTCAATTATTTTGTTAAGTAGCTACTTAGCTAATTAAGTAAGGATAATGAATGTCATTAGGTTGCTTAAATCATTTCTCCTGATTGTTAAGCCTCGCAATTTCGCAACTAACTGTGGTATTTCAATATTGGAAATATTTAATTGAATGCCGACATATTATAAACCATTTTTATTAAATCTTTACTTAATAAGAGGGGCTATTTGCTTTATAGAAAAATGTCAGCCCTATTATTTGTTTTAAGGGGGGATAATCTTTGATTGACTGCTCTCTTCTGGGTGAGGTGGAAGGGAGTGTCAGACTCTTACTAACTAAAAACCACCCCGTTCCTTCTCCTGCACGTCCAGGCGGAGCCCCGGTAACCCGTTAGGTTCTCCGCGACTCTGAATCGGCATCGGCCCTGTTGGGCCCAATCTGTGGTGGTCTGATGCCTCTTTGAGACGCGCGCGGAACGCGACGCGCCGTACGCTCGGGTCTATTTCTGGTCGGACGGGGAGCTACCCGGCGGCCGGAGATCGTCCCGCGATCCCCGACGCCCGGTGTGTCCTTCGCGATGGCTGGGTTGCGAGGAGGCAGCTATTCGCTGCCTAACGCGTCCCCCTCCTCCTTAGCTAGCATAACTACTTGGCAGAAGGAGGAGACGGCATCCCAGACCCCCTCGCTCCGCATCATGACCTGCACTAGGCCCGGACGCGAGGGTCGCCATCGCCGATCACTTCCCTGAGGGCACTGCTCAGCCCACGCAGGGCATTCCGCTACAGTGTGCTCCACCGTGTCCTCAGGGCGATTAGCCCTATTATAGGATACGAAATTCAGTACCAAAAATAAAGCAGCTAAACCGATTATAGGTTTAACTAGCCCTTAAGCTTAAACATAAAGTAATTAATGATGACATTTTCTAGCCTTAGATGACAATGGTGGCTAAAACACTGATAAAAACCAATATTAAAGCTCTTAAAACTAAAGACCTGATACCTCTGAGACTCAATGCGTCGACACACATACAAAATGTGTTGCACATCCTCTACAACATCACACACAGCACAATTGGGTGATTCGACTTTATGCATCATGAATCCTGATGAAATATTTAGAGGCATATGTCCAGATCGGAGTCTTAATAAGAGAAAGTAGCACTAAAGTATGGTCAGAATACTTCGACAAAAGGTCACTTACTACAGGCATTTGTTATAAAACAATACAACCGACGCTTCCTCGTGCTCTCTGGTTCGGTTAAGGTGGGATGAGTACCTAGACAAGAAATCGTCACAGCTTTAAAGGCAGAATTTCAGCATGCCACCCACGGAGCACAAGTATAAACCTCCCTGCCGGATCCCGCTTCATTGGCCAACATATTATGAACTAACTAACTCGACTGTAACTGGCGGAAAGAAAATATTTTACTTTAACATACATGCCCCTAACATAAAAGCGTATTATTAATAACTATGTATTATAGTGCTTCTGGCATGTTCGCAGAGGCAGGTGTTGATGGTTTTCATGCCATCATACGAAAACGTTGTGCCTCAATTATGCATAGGGTGCATGTCAGCCCCAATAGCATCCTGAAGACTATAGCAGACAAATGGGACAGCCCTACACTGGGGCATTGGATACGCCTGCATGCTATTGTGGCGTAAGTCATGTTTTAATTGTAACTGGTAATTTTAAGTACTAACACTAGTTTTATAAGTTGTTTTTTTACTAACCAAATGGATTTAAGTTGTCCGAAATAAAATAAAATTTATTTATTTATTTATTATTGGAAAACGTTGTCGTAGTAACAAGAGCTTTGAATCTTACATGTTATTCAAGTGTATTTATCTATCTGTCTACGGCAAAGGGCAAAGTATTACCTACTGGGTTTTTAAAAAAAATCTCAGTAGTAGCACGGAGTCTGGAATTGTGCCTGGTATATGGCAATAGAGTCACCCCCTATTACATGGGACTCGTAACATAATTAGTGAAAAGTGGGTGTTACACTGTATGTCATTGTACAATGACATTAAGTGCCGTAGGTAATGTGCACCTCTGCCTACCCCTTCGGGGATAAAAGGCGTGGTGTTATGTTATGTAATTGTGTTAATAAAATTCAATGTCTTTGTGTAAAAGCGGGCACAGCCGGCCATTTTATTTTGTTTATTTTTATTCTATGGTCAGCGATATTGGCGCGAACACCATTTAAAAAAATCTTAATGACTGTGTACGGAATATTATAGTTTTAAAAATTAATAATTGGTATGTACAATAATAATGTTAAGTATTTTATTTCGTCTTAAATGTTGTAATATTTCAGTGGTCACATTATACTGACTGTGCTCGCATTTTATTCGCTGTCACTGATCACTAAACACTAGTTTTGTCGATGAAAATAAACTTGATAAAAAATATTCTCTTTTGTATTCAATTTTTACACACTTTGTATTTTTTACTCCATAGGCATATTTTGAAAATTTTGCAGCGTCAATGAAACCAATCATTGTAGATAACAGTAGCCTTTATTGAAAAAAAACTTTACATAGGTAGATACATAATCATAAGAATGAAAACAATCGTAATAGAAGGAAAAAAAGCTTTAACTTAATAACTATTACACGGCGTAATTTTAAACCAACTGGCGAATGGAACTGGCTATAAAATTACTCCGTTACACTTTCGACTCTCCTCTCAACATAATAAAATTATTTTTTTTTGAAAGTCAACAATAATAATATAAACTATAACCCTTAAATTACAATATGATTATATCTAAGTATTACTTGCGCTAACTTAACACAAGAACATCAAAGAGAATCTGAATCTAGGTGGTCCTAGTAAGACCTTGGTTAGTCCTTTGGTTTGTATATCGCAAGACATATATTATATTATTTTGTTTACTCGTAGGTATATAGGTAAAGGTACATACATTTGGTCATTATACTCATTATGCCTAAGAACTTATCAGTTAAACAATTATTTAGTTATGTTTATTTGGCCTTTGAGTTGTGTTTCTCGCACTTTGTGCTCTCGAATCAGAAGATGCCCGCCAATTTTCGACCTCTACAGAGTTCCTTGTGTTGCCTGTGTTAACACAAACATAAGCTGTAAGAAGAAAATGCTAAAAATGGTATCTTTTAGTGCAATGTAATGCTCATTAGGGAGAGGCATGAGTATAATGAATCTATGCATGTTTTTACTTTTAGATAATTATATAAAATCTTGTTCGGTACATTAAAAGATTCGGTACACTCTACGGGTGCTTCCATCTCGCGGTGCCCCACTGTAACCTGGCGCCCTAGGTACTGCCATGAATATTATAATACGGCTCTGGGTTAGTACTTATAGTATAGTTGTATTTATAATCTGTACTTGCACTAAGTACCACCATTTTGTTTCGTGGAGAGCCAATGGAGCGTCTCCCGCGCTTTTATGTCAACAGAAAAGTAACAATGTTCAAGGAAAACCAAAAATCTAATTTGGAATCCTATAAAAAGAGCTTATGCCTATATAATTATGAAGATACATAAAATTAATATGATTATTGTAAGTTATATACCGAACAAGATTTTAATTAGATAAATTGTACCTACTTTGATTAGTAAGTAGGTAACTAAGTTACATTAATTAATTAACAACTAATGAAGCTATGATATTTAATACATAAACTTACTAAGTGCACGTCTCTGATTAACCCACGATCGAGGTCGTTGGTAGTGTTGGTTATCATTTACACGACTCTCCGTTGCGGTACACGATTCCCGCCAATTTTCAACTTGTGGTCCCTGGGACTCGTCTATGACAACAGAATATTTAAAAATATGTATTATAAAATATAGTTAGGTATATTTAAACTTATTAACCTAAGCATTCACTTGTGTCTCGAGAAATATAACGAGAGTGTTTTAGAGAACACTTGTCTAGTGAGCTTTCTCGCAAGCATTTTATCAAATGACAATAAAGATCTATCAAATCAAATCAAATCAAATCAAATCAAATCAAATCAAATCAAATCAAATCAAATCAAATCATTTATTTGCATAATACAGGTATAAAAGATGTTACTGTATGTCACACTACTTGTTGGCAAAATAAACTATCTATATCTTTATCCTGTAGGTACTCCTTGACACTATAATAACATTTATTTATTAGGAGTTTGTGTAGCTTCCGCTTGAATTGGTAAAGAGGCAAAGTTTTGACAGAATCGGGCAGTTTGTTATAAATTAAAGATGCCATGCAAAGAATACTTTTATTAATGAGTGCTGTTTTCCCATAAGGTATAACAACTTCTAGTCTTTTTTTATCTCGCAATTGTCTATAATAGCTTTTAAAAGCAGTCTCAAAGTAATTAGGATTTGATTTCACAAAAATATTAAGTTCATAAATGTATAACGAGGGAAATGTCAGGATTTTTAATGATTTAAAATAGGGTTGACAACTAGTAGTACTGTCTACATTACACATAGCTCTAATGCATTTCTTTTGGGATTTAAATACATATTCCTTATCTACTGAGTTCTAGTATCTATCAAGTCTGACATCGACTAGGCATCGCTAGAATTAGAATGCTACTGAAAATGTTCGTAGCAATGTTTGGTTCTATGCTCGGCTCGTTGTTCAGTTTAATGTTGTGTTACAACTTTACAAGTGAATACTCAGGTCTATTCACATCTCTAGGTATACATAAATTTAAGTGTAGTACCTACTTTATTACAATCATATTTTATAATATTAAATATAATAATAATCATTAAATACATAAGCTTTAATTATTTGTAAATACGTCTAAAAATAAAAAGCTTCGCCATGTTGCACATTTTAAAGTATTTAATGATGTTAAAAGATAAAACCACTCAAGTACTTACAAAACAATGACACCATTCCATCGCAAGCTTTTTATTTAAATATTTATTTGTGATAATGCAAATAATTAAAACAAATAAACAGTCATGCATAGTGAATATGCCAAAACATGCCAGTGGTAAACCCTACCTGGCAACACTGTTCAGTGTTTCTATAATTAAAAAATAATCTTAGCAATTAAAATTAATACGTAACACCGTGGACCAATAATGTAATTTGTCTATGGTAAATATAGATAAGCTTAATATTTATCTTAACTTTACGCGATTACTGGAACTTCAACATGAATGCAAATGTTTTTAAGGTACTAATGCAGGTATGCATGTGGAAAGATTAGGTAAGTACCTAATGTTTTTTTTCAAGCAAAAGTATTCTTATAACATTAGTCAAGTAATCATATAACACCAGTTACGGTATGTAACATATTTTATTTTTTAGCTTATAAACCTACTTAAAATCATAATAGTATAGGTGCATTAAACATAAAATCTTATAATACAAACTGATTAATAATAAATTTTAATCAAATATTTGTTCTCAAAGTGTGAACCAAAATGTGAGAACAACTATGTTACATACATATTATAAAAAGATGTTATAGAAACCCTTCAAAATTACTGTCTAAGGACAATTTAATAGAATCGGCTGTTGGTTGTCAACAAGGAGACCCCCGTGGGCCTGCCATTTTTAGTTTAGCTATAAATCCTATTATTCGTGAACTAAATTCCAAATTTAACGTATGGTATTTAGACGACGGAACTCTAGGAAGTGACGTTGACATTGTTTTAAAAGATTTGACTAAATTAAAAGAAAAACTGAGTTCTATTGGCCTTGACCTAAATTTATCAAAATGTGAACTATACATTCCTGACTCTACAGACAGACTAACGACTCTAGCAAAATTTAATCAAATAGCTCCAAATATCAAAATTATTGATAAGTACCTACTCACTTCACTTCCTAGGTTCACCAATATTCGATGAATGTTTTCCTAAATTCATCGAGGACAAGATACAAAATTTAAATCACATTTCGGATAGATTACACAAAATCAACACACATTCGGCTTTCACCCTAATTCGGTACTGTTGTTTTGGACCAAAATTTACTTATATTCTCCGCGCTTCACATCTATGGAAACATTCACACATTTTAGAAAACGTAGACAAAATTATCAGACACACATTGTCATCCATACTTAATGTGGCTTTGGATGACCGAGCTTGGCAACAAGCTTCTCTTCCTATTCGCATGGGAGGGCTCGGCATCCGCAAAATTTCAAGTATTAGTTTACCAGCTTTTCTGTCTTCAGTCCACAGTACCTCTGAATTGGTCAGGAAAATTCTTTCTTCGTCACTGACCAGTTTTGAGGTGCCGTGTTTGACTGATGCAGTGGAAGCGTGGAAAATGGCTTGCCCACTTACGGATTTACCTGTTCACCCGTCTTCTCAGAGACAGTGGGACGTGCCGCTGTGCAGTGTTATTCGTGAGTCTTTAATCAACTCGTCTCCTAATACTGCAGAGCGAGCTCGCTTATTGGCTGTGGGAGAATGGGAATCAGGATTGTGGCTTCAGGCACTCCCGTCACCCTTCATAGGTACTATGTTGGATGACATAACGTTCCGCCTAGCTGTATGCCTACATTTAGGTGCTCCTTGTGTTTCTCCGCATTATTGTCACTGTGGAGAAAGAGTCGATGGCTTGGGACACCATGGTCTTTCTTGTTGCAGAAGTGCAGGCCGCATAGCTCGCCATGCCAGCATCAACGACATCATTCGTCGTGCTCTTGCCTCAGCCGGTGTACCAGCCGTATTAGAACCTAATGGTTTGGTATGTGATGACGGCAAAAGACCAGATGGTATGTCGTTGCTGCCTTGGAAGATGGGTAGGCCTTTGGTATGGGACGCGACGTGTGTAGACACCCTTGCGCCATAACATATTTTAAGCACCGCTGCATGCGTTGGTGCAGCTGCTTCCGCGGCAGAGGCCCTCAAACGGCGTAAATATTCAAATCTAGTGGGTAACTACTGTTTTGAGCTGTTTGGGGTCGAAATACTTGGGCCATGGGGTCCCAGTGCACACTCTGTGTTTAAAGACATCGCCCGTAGGCTAATCGACTCTACACGTGACCAGAGGGCTGGCTTTTTCTTCGGACAGAAAATAAGCATTGCCATTCAACGTGGCAATGCTGCCAGTCTTCTGGGAACTTTCCCCTGTGATAGTGATGCGGACGAATACTTTGACGCCTAAATTAAGGGTATAATTTTTGTTGTTTTCTTTTACTTTCTTTTTATTTAATAGTTTAGTTGTAGTTAATTTTAAGTTGTAAATATTTATGTAGTTATATAAATTATGATAATTTCCTAAGCATATTCTCGATTACAAAATAAAGAAAATGTTATAAAAAGAAACTCAAAAGAGTCGGCCATCAGTGGCGCCATTAGAAACACACTATTTTTTACTAAACCAAATTTAGTAAAAATAGAAATATTAAAGGAACAATATTTAAAAGCATCGTTTATATTCAGACGAGACGTCTTACGTTGATTGATTACGTAAGACGTCTCGTCTAATTATTATTATGCTGATAATAATTATTATAATTATTCGCCCCACTGCCCCTACCTCTACCTCTGCCCCTGCCCCTACCCCTACCGCGATAGTTATAATAGTTCTTACCAGTATCATTTACATTCATGTTTTCTGGAATTTCGTTAATGTTGTTGTCATTGTGTGCACTTGGATTTTCTTCAGGCTGATCATCCTGATGATAATCTTCGTTGTTTTTATTCACCATTTTTTGGATGAAGAATTTGAATGCCATGCCCTCTCTGTCCACGAAGGTTGCAGCATAAAATATCGGCAGCACTGCGCAGTTCCCGGATTTAAACACTTCTTCCTTTGAAGAGATACAAGTATCCGAGTACATATATTTCCTACGAGGTTCAGACTTTTTGTAAACGTGGATTTCATAAGACCATTTTTTTGCAACAGTATTATTGCCCAAGAGTTGAATTGCCATGAAGATTTTGCCATCCGATTCAGAAACTTGAAGGTGACATAAGAAATTATATCCGCCAATAACGACGAGATGAACCTGACGGCTCGAATTATGAATGTCTCTTAAGTAAATTTCCTTGTCGACGTCTACTCCGCGGTTCGATGAGTGCATCTCGTCAAAGTGAGTCGACAACTGGCTCAGTTTACCTGAAAATATCATTTATGTAAGTTAGTTTGTGGCCAGACCGACATAGATCTTTTGATGGAGCTAATCAAAACTGTATTCTAACTCGATGTAAGGTTTGAATAGTATTTTAGCACGCCTACAACGGGGCCCGGTTTATAGAAATATAGGCTTGTACCTTTTTAAAATAAATCAAGCAGAGAAAAGAATGAAAACGCTCTAGCATCTTCGGCAAAAAGATTTAGTAATATGTAACTATCTTACCCTTCCAGCGGCATGTTCCAAAGATGGCGGCGAGAGGGCACTGCTGTTCTTTATAAGGACAACTTTCCAAATGTTTGTCCATGTTAATCTGCTTGATCATCGAATTACATCCCTCATTTTTGTTAGGGCAGGTTGTTGGTGACTGAAAATCGTATTGTAGTTGTAGTTATTGCTCTATTCGGTATCATTTCTAGATAATTTATTTATTATTACGACAATCTTCTTGCAACAATTCACATTTACCTATCATCACACTATTTCTTTACTGGTGATGTTTGCGACTTCACATGAACGAATTCCACGGGAATCGTAATTCTCCCGGGATAAAAGTAGCTTATGTGCTACTCCAAACTAAGTAATCTTATAAAATATGTACAGATTTTTTAACGTGAGAGTTACTAACGACATTTATTCATTCTCACAAACTCTCGTAGTTTTTCTTGGTACTCACCTGAGCTACATGATTCTCAACCTCAAAGTTTCTGACTCCAGTAAGGGACAGTCCGCAGATGGCGCAGGCTCGTCCTCTGATCTTGCAGTCATTGCAGGCGCTGTGTCCGTTCGGGCATTGGAATATTTTTAACCCATATCTTTGGTTACATGTGGGACAATCATAGATTCCTCGGTTCTTATTGACAGGACGAACCCTAAAAGAGAATATAAATATTATTAGTTAAAGATATGATATGTTTGACGGTGACGGTGCGTGGAAAATTGTATTGAACTCTGCCGTCAGACTAAAAAACAATTTTCAACATTTTTTCTCGTCCACTCGAACTTAACTTCTAAATTCACGATTACGAAAAATCCACAACATGTGTTCATACAAAAGTATTCTCTAAACATCGGAAATTCCCGAGCGTACGGCGCGTCGCGTTCCGCGCGCGCCTCAAAGAGCCATCAGACCACCACAGATGGGGCCCAATACGGCCGATGCCGATTCGGAGTCGCGGAGAACCTAACGGGTAACCGGGGCTCCGGCTCGACGTGCAGGAGAAGGAACGGGGTGGTTTTTAGTCAGTAAGAGTCTGACACTCCCTCCCGCCTCACCCAGGCGGGAGAAGTCATTCGATGATTTTTCCCCCCTTAAAAAAAAAAAATAAAATAAAAAAAAAAAAAACATCGGAAATTAGGGCCAAAATGGAGTAAGTGGAGAGCAGTCACTTGGGACTGCTTGGAGACGCGGCAGAAGAGTCGACGAAGGGACATGTTTTACAAAGAACGAGCAGCAGTGCTCTCTGATAAACCTGAACCCGCCTACCAACCATGAAGATAATGAGAAACCCCTTTGATAGAGGAGACCTTGTCCATCAGTGCACTTTCACGGTCTATTAAAGTAAAGTAGACAATCCATTGAAGATGTACCTACAGTTTGTGGAGTAACAAAAATATGCTTCATACCTGCTAGTTGAGCGTGAGCGGTTCCTGGGGCCATGAGATGGAACTACATCAGGAGTTCGAGGCCGAGTACTACCTCTAGGGTCTGAAGGTTCCACCGGGGCTGACGGGACCGGCTTGTATCTAAAATCAAAGGTCGTTTTAAAACCAAGCTGAATAAGTGTCCAGAGAAAGAGACCAAGACGTTTTTATGACATAAATCGGAAAACGAGCAAACGGATCACCTGATGGTCGGCGTCGCTCATGGACACCCGCAACACCAGAGGATTCGGTTGGACTAATTTTTGCGTCCGCAAATTATTGTTTCCTTGGCCATTGGTTGTTATTTATAATTACTAGGCGGCTCGGTAATGCTATATCTATTCAAAAGTGGATAGAGTGGGTGTTACATTAATGATATACTTTGTTAACTTAAAACTAAAAAAAATGTAATTTTGTAAAAGTAAGTAAGTAAATTGAGTGTTAGCTACCTTTGTCCAGGCGCGTTCACAAAGACGAAATCTTGCGGCGGTGGCCTCGGCGTCGTTCGGTTTTGATATGAATTAGGTTGGTTCCTGGAATGGTTTACGTGCTGGGGAGGGTTCCAAGGTTGAGGTGGGTTGAATTGCGGGTAATGTTGGAACATAGGGTTGGGCTGGTTGACATGAACAGGGTAGTTCGGCGTTTGGGTCAGGGTAGGGTATAACTGCTGCGGTGGTACAATCACTGCGGCTTGCTGCTGAGGGCCACCTACGGAGTTGCTGTATGGCAAAGATAAAAAATTGTTGAAGATAATGATGATAGTAACAAAATAACCTTCTATTTTTTACATAGACAAGAGATATTACACTGCCGAAATATGTGATTACTGAATAACGAAAGAAAATTATTCTACTACCTATAATTAGAAAAAAATATTCCATATGTTTTTAAAATGCCTACTCATTTAGTTTTGGTAATAAAAAGAATAAATACCTTGGGACTGTATTCGAGGAGTTGGAGCTCTGTTCGGCTCGTTGTTTGGCCTGTTCTTTAGCCAGTTTTTCCCTGGCCTCTTGTTCTTTAGCACGTCTCTCCCTGGCCTCTTGTTCTTTAGCCCGTCTCTCCTTAGCCTCTTGCTCCCTAAGTTGTTGAGCTCTCTGCTTCGCCAGCTCATCCTGGAGTTTTTGCTCGTACCTCTGTCGCTGAGTGTTGAGGATGTGCTCCACGTCAGACAAATTCATATGTGGCCTGTCAAAGAAATAACCTTGTTACATACACATATACAAAAAAAAATAACAAATTTGAAAAAAATAAGAAATAAAATTTATAAAGGCAAGAAAAGTGGCAAGTGTTGCACCATTTTAAAATCTTGATTAAATGCGCCATCTTTTGAAATAACTTGCCAAGGGTAGTGTAGTACATTATTTTTTCAATATGAAGTGTCAAAGTTAACTAACAATATTTTTGTAAACGATTACTCACTAAAACTTAACTTATTTTATTAAATTAACGATGTTTTTGCATTAATTTGTAGTTGCGATTAACAGCATATTTAATAAAGATTACAAAATTAAAAAAATCACTGCGAAATTGTGACATTGGTGATCACAGGACTTGAAAACGCGACCAAGGGTGTCGAATTTCAACTTTTTATTTAAATTGTCTATTATCGCTGAACTGAGTGATATGGATTTTTTTATTATTTTTCCCAGAACTGGTATAACTTGGCTTTTCATCCGGTCTCAGATTATCGTTGAGTTTTGGGACACCCTGTATATTGAGGTTTATCCCCTTCATTGCTCTAAGGATTTACCTCTAGAAGTGTCTGCCTCGTTGGCCGAGTAGTCGCAAGCGCGACTACTGGTTCGAGACCTGGGTCGGGCAAAGTATTAGTGGATTTTAAAAAAAATCTCACTATTAGCACGGAGTCTTGAATTGTGGCCGGTATATGGCAATCCGCAATAGGCTCACCCCCTATTACATGGGACTCATAAAATCGATAGTGAAAAGTGAGTGTTACATTGTACAGTGACATTAATTGTAGTAATGTGCACCTCTGCCTAGCCTTCCAGGAATAAAAGGCATGATGTTATGATTTAGAAGTGTCCTTTTCAGCACAGTTAAATGTAGGGAAAGTCGAGTCACTTTCAGTAATTATGAATAAACGTCTAAAAACTAAAAATCAACGGAAAACGAATAATTTTCTGTACGTGGGAAACCATAATACAAAGCTATTTCCATAAGATTTTCTTCAACAGCATGGGTTCACAAATTGATAACTAATTTAATTTACCTACTTTGTCAACTATGCGAACAGCGAACCCAAATCATTTTACTGGTGTTTGTGTGTAGGTACGTACAAAGGGTAAATACCGATAGTGCATGTGCAAGTCCTACACAAGTACCTAGTGAATTGTGATAACAATTATTATGACTCATACGGTTTTTTTTTACACTTTATAGGTACTATATACTATATTATACGGTTAAGTACATAGATACAAATAAACTATTATAATCATTAGTCCGACGCAAAATGACTACGAGTGCATTTCAGCGACGAGGATGCATAATATTGTGGTCTATGCATCGTATCACGCAATTACCGATAGACAAAGCATAATAAATATGATAGAGCTTGCTCACATAACACATATAACATCACGCCTTTTATCCACGAAGGGGTAGGCAGAGGTGCACACAGAAGTAACACCCACTTTTCACTATTTATGTTATTAGTACCATGTAATAGGGGGTGAGCATATTGCCACATACCGGGCACATTTCCAGACTCCGTGCTACTATTGAGATTTTTTTTTAAATCCAGTAATACGTTGCACGACCCGGAAATCGAACCCGTGACCCCTTGCACGGCAGTCACACTTCGACCACTCGGCCACCGAGGCAGTCCCTAAGCCCCTGCTCACTGGCAGAATATACATATAGTTTGTTTTAGCGGTCCGCAATAGAAACGAGTAATACATTTTCTCTACTTCCAGACGAATAGGTCTTTCCTTTCATCTATCATAAAAACCTTTTTCTGAACTTTCAACCATTAATTTTAATTTATTTCCTTTTTAATTTTAAGGACTTATACTGTACTGCGTATGTCAGTACCATCATAGCCTAATAAGTGTATAAATCAACTAGAAATCAATAAAGACCATTCGTTAATAATATAAACTTTGTCTAAACTTTATCTTTCTTTCACGTTTCATGGTATACACGCTTCTGCCTGCAGGTTTGCCCTCGTACCCGTGGGATAAAATTGGCCTTTTTTTTATTCCAGATCATAAGCTGCTCCAGTTGCACGTTATATTTGATCCCATCAGATGTTTTAATGCGGAGGAGTGACAAGCAAACAAACAAACAAACATACAAACATTAGCAATTATAATATTAGTAGGATTTTTTGTATTTCCAGAAACGTAGTTAGGATTTTAGAAAGCTAAAGAGAGTGGAGAGGGTCTTAAAAAGATCTTAAGTACTTAAGTACTTTCTGTTAGGCTAACTAATGGATAATTTTAACGTAGGTAGGAATCGTTATAGAGGTAAGAAACGTGTCTAATTACATGTAGAACTTTATCGGATGTTGTAAACTTGTGAAACAGGATGCAATAGTAATTATTTCACTCAAGTTACTAACACATCACGATACCGAGACCATTGAGGTGGTTTATTACGGAGTAATAAAGTTCAAATTCCATTCGTTTCCGACTAGTTGGCAAGCTGACTATAATAATATAGATTGACATTGTAAGGTATGAGTTGGCTTTACACGCGCAGAGTTTATTGCGCGCGCAGATTATAATAAGTAGCAACCTACATAAACAATAAATACCTACCCTTTGCCAACACGACAGATTCAAAATAACGGTTTGTTTCTGAAACTTAATTATTTTAAAGGACTATTTCGACTTATTACGTAAATTATTTTTGTGTTGGGAGTCAATTTGTCGAAATAGGAGTCGAGCAGAGGACGAAACCGGACGGAAATAGCTAAGTGTTAAAATAAATGGGGATTGCGAAACCTTCAGAGTCGTTCGTTACACCTAAGGGGAAGTAAACTAGGTAAAAATGTCGTGGTGGCCCGCAGGTTAAAGCTCTTCTCATGGATGAGGGCGCGGTTTCAAAACCTACCAACGGCAAGTACCAATGTGACATTTTCCGAGTTTTATGTACTTTCTAAGATTATCTAGACAATACTGACAAACGGTGAAGGCAATATAAGTTTGCAATCGCCAACCCGCATTAAGCAAGCGTGGTGATTAACCCTTAACCAGGCTATGGATTGAGCATTTCCCACATAGACTTTTAAGAGTTTTTATCAGGTTTTGGTTAAGAATCTACCACAATCTGTCAAAAACACATATAGAAATATTACCTATGGTAACACATAAATAAAATTTTGGAACGAAACGCAAATGTCACTTTCGCAGCCATTTCATCTGTGGTCAGCCGCTAAACGGAAATTTTTGTAACTAGTGCACCGTATTTTTATTGATTATGAAGAATCGGAGAAAGGTAAGTCGTACAATTTTTTGATATGTTGTAGAATTTGAGTTTTTCTAGTAATTTGTGTATAAATTATAAGTAAAAACTTCTAAAATATCATGATATAACGAAATAAAACATGTGGGGAACCATATGCCGTAAGCCTGTGAATGCCTAATTATTGTGTGAGTTATATGTCCATTGCCTGGTGAATTAAAATCTTTATTTTATACTAGGCTTTTGCCAAGGGTTTTCTTTAGAATTTACTTACGGCCATTTATCGATATAAAACGGGGTACTGTTAAATTTTTGTCGTCATTATTTGTCAGCCTACGTTAGTGTATTTTTTTTTATTCAGGTAATAAACGATCAACCGCTCGAAAATATACTAAATAATATGTTTTCATCAGAGGAAGAAAATGATGAAGATGAAGACCCATATTTAGATTATGTCCCAAAATCATTCGACGAAAAATTGAACGAAATTCAAGGTAACCGACAGTTATTACGAATATTAGACGATGATGTACATCAAGCTTATGAAAAGTCATCTGATGAAGACATTCCACCTACTTCTTTATTTCAATCCTTATTGTTTTTTTTTAATAAAGAATACTTATTCTTACACTACATTTTTCATTTGAACAACAAACAATAAAAAATTGAATCAAAACTACAATTGTTTTTTATTTTATATATACTTAGATAAAAAGTCGGCCTCTCGACAGCCAATGGGATTATGTTTTCCCACATGTTTTTTTTCAGGTTTTAAGCTAAATTTCTAAATATAATTGAAAAAATCTCATACTATATGTTATTACTCATCTTAATCTACTTAAAAAACATCATTACTGCTAGGATTTGTTCGAGGCCTGGTAAAGGGTTAATGCTCAAACCTTCCCGGGTGAGAACACCTTCCCTTTGGTCAGCAGTGGCCACATATAGGCTGTTGATGTGGTGTGAAACTAGGCGAGCGTTGAGGGCGCCAGTTAACAAAGGGGCGCCGCGACGCTGCGAGACTAGGGTTGCCACCCGTACTTTATAATAAAGTATTGTACGTTATTTAAGGTAATTGTACTCTATACTTTATAAGAATAATAAAGTACACGGAAATACTTTATTTTTGCAAACTTCATTTCTATTAAAGTCGTAAGTATTTTTCGGTAAACTTATCGATTCGATAGATATCGATATTTATCCATTTATGTTGAATCGATTTAGCCACTCGCCAGCGCCACTTAGACAATTTCTAGTAAAGATGCAATTGTTTAGTACCTAATTCAATGTAATTGTTTAGTAAAGATACTAATTTAATACAAACTGCAAAAAGCAATAAAAATATATTTTTAAATATAATACTAAATAAGAATAAATTGTACTTTATTTTTGTACTGTGTACTTTTTTTCTTATCTATAATCGTCAATGTACTTTATATACCAAAAAAAAGGTGGCAACCCTATGCGAGAAGCGCGTGCCGAAGTGCCGATAGCCGATAGTGATTAGTAGTGGCACCAAAAAATTTAGGGACGCCTTTGAAGTATGTTTTGGAACGAGCGCCTAGCTTCACTGACGGACAGACTGACAGACTATTATATATTTCATATTTGTTGACGTTTCAAAAGTACCAAATTATGGTTTAATTGAAATAAATGCTTTTGAGTTTGAGTTTAATCCGCCTCTTTGTCATAATTATATTTCTTTTCTCTATCTTTATCTTCGCAAATTGCAATATGGCGGCGGTTAGCACCTAAATACGTTGTATTAAGGATTAATATTGTTCGTCTGAATTTATAAACAGACTTGATCAATGCACCATGCACTTAACTTTCATAACTTGTAAGCATCACCTGCATAGAAAAGATATAGGAGAATATTCAGATATAAAAATCATAAAACACTCGTTGATGAAAGTTAAATGAACAAAGAAACACGTACAATAATATTGTAGTCAGAATAAAATTTGACGATACGATCTATAATAATAGGTATCTAAGTATATTGTATCAAAGCACAAATTCCAAAACATTATTTACGATCTAAGTATAAAATAATATTATGTACTTACTGTGTCGGTCTATTATTTTCGGACTGATTGTTACCCATGTTTGATGAAACTTCAATATTGTTTAGTCGCACCAGTCACACACACACTCACACGCTAAGAACTTATACTTCACTGCGTTACTTGTTTCACGAAATCTAAATCGATACTGAACAAAAATCACTTGGAGGACTGTATTTATTGTGAATCCTTCCTCAATCTAATGATTTTTCATTATTTAATCATGTGATTACTTATCAATGAAGTGCAGTCATCGCCAGTTCGCCACCATTATGTACAACGCAAATTACCCGGCGCATAGAGAATGCTGAAATCCACATATCTACTCCCCACCATTCCGCCTTCCTAATGATGCGACCGCAAAAATAAATCATATATCGATTAACTGATTTTTATCTATCTTGTTGAGTACCTTTTTTTTTGAGGGGGAAAAACATCCAATGACTTCTCCCGCCCGGGTGAGGCGAGAGGGAGTGTCAGACTCTTACTGACTAAAAAACACCCCGTTCCTACTCCTGCACTTCGAGCCGGAGCCCCGGCACCCCGTTAAGTCTTCTGCAGCTCCGTATCGGCATCAGCCCTGTTGGGCCCCATCTATGGTGGTCTGATGGCACCTTGAGGCGCGCGCGGAACGCGACGCGTCGTACGCGCATTAAGTGCCGTAGGTAATGTGCACCTGTAACATAATATGGCAATACAACAAGGCTTATGATAACAAGAATCACAGCATTCACAACAGGCTCTACGTTATTTACATATGTGATATGTTAGGCAGAATCCCAATTACAATTATATATGCAGTTATTGAAAGACTTGGTATCTACCAAGTCTTTCAAATATTTCAATGTCCGCAATAACAGATTACAAAGTTGAGTGAAGCAAATGCCATGTATTTTCTAAAAATATAATTTCATCATTATTTATTGCAATTTCGAAATTATATTTTATCGACCACAACTACATCACTATCACAACAGTACCCGGAATTCACCAAGAATAGACAATTGTAGAGTTTGATAAGAAAAAAGTTTAAGAGATCTTTTATCTATGCCTACTAGAAACCCCTATTATTGTTTTATAGCATATGAGTTTTATTGCATTTCCTGGTAAAATACCTTATAATTAATTTTGTTACGTTAAGTAGGTATTGAAGTAAAGTAGCAAAATATCTTTATTAGAATTCTTGACCAAATAAAATAAAATCTTTGATAAGTGGCATGTTATCTATAAAAGAAAATTTATGATATTTCATTATTTTATGATAAATCAAAGAAAGTTTGCTAACCGTCTTCCCAAAATGGAGGAGGATATTTTTGTTTTTTCATAAATTTTTTTGTCTACTAGCATCATCTTGTGAGCTGTTTTGGTAAACTTGTGTTTGACAGATTTGACATTTTACGACTGACATTGTCTGACATTGAATCGAATGGAGAATTGGTTTTCGTTTTTTTCGCCGGACGTTAGAAATAAAACCCGATATAAATTCTGTTAAAAATTCAGTCGTATCACGTCGCTATTTGAAATTAATAGTTTTTGACAAAACCGAGGACAAAATGCCGCACTTCAGAATTGAGACTAACGTACCAAGAAGTCAGATTCCGGCTAATTTTGTACAAAAAGCTGTGCCTGTGTTAGCTAAGGCACTTGGGAAACCAGAGCAGGTACTTATTTTCGATATACCAGTTTTAGAATGCATTCTATAATGAAAATAGACTAAGATATTTACTTGTCTTTGCATTACCCTAGAGGGCTCGATTAATAGGAAATGTCTAAGTTTCTACTATTGTTATATCACTGAGTAAAAATAAAATTGTAAATTATAAATAAATTACGAACCATAATAAACCTAGAAAATAACTTGTATGTATTTTTTAATGCCAACTATTATTAGTGTTAGAACCAATAATTTTATTTTATTTTTATCTTTTACAATTTTAGTTGTAAATATTATATTCTATATTATATAAAAAAATAAAAATTTATTATAGACGCAATTATAAATGTTCCCTTATAATAAGGTACCTCTATGACTATATAGACTGGACAATATTTCAGACCCTGTGCTATTTCATGAAAATTTTTTAACTCAAAATTTATTTTCAGTACTGTGTAGTTTCCATCATTCCGGATGTGCTAATGAGTTTCGGTGGGTCTACGGAGCCCTGTGCTATTGCCAATATCATGTCTATTGGAGCACTCGGCGTGGAGCAGAACAAGAAACATGCTAAAGTACTGTTTGAGCTGGTGGAACAGGAACTGGGAGTTAAGAGTGACAGGTGAGGTTTTAATACTGAAAGATTTATAACAAATAATGGCAAACAAGAGAAACTCCTGGGTGTCTTTAAGGCTCGAGAGAATATGTTGCTTATGAGCAGGCATGCTTCATGATAAGCCACATCATAGCTTACTTATCATCAGGCTAAATAGTGGCCAAACCACTACCCATTATAAATAGAAAAGAATAACTAAATATCTACTACTTCTTGCTAGAGTAACCAACCCTCTCCTTCCTTTGAGCATCGTAAGAAAAAACATAAGGGTCAAAAGTCAAAGTCAAAATCATCTATTTTAATTAGACCAGGAAGACAGTTTTGAAAGTCCACAAAAAAAATTAAAAGTCATGCTCATTCCAGTTTATAGTATTACCTACACGTATTGGTAACAGAGAAAGGGCAGCAGCACTCTGATAAACCTGAACCTCTCATAGTCCCATTGTAGACTCTTGCCGGATTTTGATGTCATATCTTATCAAATCCTATACTATTAAATGTGTAGCGAAGAATCTAACCGGTTACCGGGGCTCCGGCTCGACGTGCAGGAGAAGAAACGGGGTGTTTTTTAGTCAGTAAGAGTCTGACACTCCCTCCCGCCTCACCCAGGCGGGAGCAGTAATTCAATGATTATCCCCCCTTAAAAAAAATACTATTGAATGTAATATTTCTTAATGTACAAAGATCTACATTATACCTCTATTTTTTTTTTTTTTTTTTTTTTTAAGGGGGGAAAATCATCGAATGACTGCCCCCGCCTGGGTGAGGCGGGAGGGAGTGTCAGACTCTTACTGACTAAAAATCACCCCGTTCCTTCTCCTGCACGTCGAGCCGGAGCCCCGGTTACCCGTTAGGTTCTCCGCGACTCCGAATCGGCATCGGCCCTATTGGGCCCCATCTGTGGTGGTCTGATGGCTCTTTGAGGCGCGCGCGGAACGCGACGCGCCGTACGCTCGGGTCTGTTTCTGGTCGGACGGGGAGCCACCCATGCTCGCCGTCCGCAGGCCCGCGCTTACGGTGGCCGGAGATCGTCTCGCGATCCCCGACGCCCGGTGTGTCCTTCGCGATGGCTGGGTTGCGAGGAGGCAGCGCTTCGCTGCCTCACGCGTCCCGCCTCCTCCTTAGCTAGCATCACTGCTTCGCAAAAGGAGGAGACGGCATCCCAGTCCCCCTCGCTCCGCATCATGGCCTGCACTAGGCCCGGACGCGAGAGGTCGCCATCGCCGATCACTTCCCTGAGGACACGGCGGTGCTCAGCCCACGAAGGGCATTCTCCCACCGTGTGTTCCACCGTGTCCTCAGGGCGGTCCTCGCAGTGATGACACCACATTATACCTCTATAGGAATTCAAACTGATTATTGTGGGTTGAATGAATAACATACAACATTTGTTTACAGTAGTTTAGCCATTAGCCAATCAACTCGATTTAAAATTTTAAGTAAACAATATGTCCAATAAAGATGTTTTGCTAATTGATATCAATTTTGGAACAATGCCAAGATACTATATTTATATAATTCATTGGATTCTTATCACTATGTAGATTGGGTCAAGGATAAAATTCTCCGGGTCGAGAGGCGATAAAATCTCGACTTTATTTCAAACTATTTAAAGTAGAGAATGTATAATTAATATTTGATAAATTTGTGATTACTCAGCAATTACTGCATGTATTTTTTTTTATATGCTATGGGTGGGTGTTTGGTCACTATCTCGCCTGATGGTAAGCGATGATGCGGCCTACAATGGAGCACGTCTGCATAAGCCCCCGGGAAACAAAGACTGACAAAGATTATTTGCTAAAGAATTCCACTCCTTAGCAGTTCGTACAAGGAAGCTTGAAACAAAGCGCCTCGTGCGAGTGGGTGGGATTTCCACCATGAAGCAGTGGTGCTTCGCTAATTGCCTTGAAAAGGGCTAGGGGAATAGAGTTCAATTACCCCGCACACTCGCATAAATGTATCCGGTATCCGGTATCCGGTAAAAGAACGAAGGGCTTGCTACCTTGCGCCTGTGTTCGACGATTTGAAGCCGAGCCTCCACAAGCGCATGGTTGTTGGCACGCCTCTGGATATGTTCTAGATCCTCGCACCTAATCTATCTAGTCTAGTCTATCGTACATGCCATTACATGGCTCAACGCCTTTTTAATCCCCGGCGGAGTTTGTTATCACCACATTGTTATGCCTATTATGGGTTCCATTCCTATGTAATGCACCAATTTTAGACTCTTAATTCCTGTAAGTTGACAACTAAAAAAAAATTCGAAAATGAATACGTTTCCGACTGAGATATATTATCTAACCAGAGACCCTAATTTCGGGTTGCAAATGCGACTATCTAATATGATTTTTTATCATATAAAGATACCATAATGAAATCTATTAAAGTCGTTGAGTAGCTACGTTTTCGTTAACGTCTGTATAAAATATATCATCGAGTCATTATTTTTAAAAGGGTTTCCTTTGAAACCAGCTAGGTAGGTGCAGTGTTTATCAATATGCCGTGCTCTAATGGGCTCATTGTTGAAGTGCATGAGTAACTCCTACGTGTAGGTAATAACGTTATCGTGGAGATTAACTTGCCACCCTATACGAACTCTTTGTAAACACTAGAATAACTTAAGCCTAGTTCAATAACCCTTTTGTCGGTGGATTTGGGCATTAGAGATAGAATTTGATATAAGCAGCTCTAAGCTCTGTTCAAAACGTGCCGAATTTTTTATCGGTAGATTGGTTATTCAGACTCTTTAGACCTTTTTCATCTATCGAAAAGACAGTCGGGGATATTCCGAAGGTTTTTTTTTATTTTGAGGGGCAAAAATCATCAAGTTACTTCTCCCGCCCAGAGAGAGGCGAGGGAAGTGTCAGACGCTACTGACTAAAAACCATCTCGTTCTGACTCCTGCTTCTAGCCGAAGCACGGCCTTTTAAAAGAAAGTACTCCTTTTTAGTGTTGAGGTGCTACGTACACAAACAAGGTCTCTGTACCTCCAGTACTGAAATCTAATGAAAATTTACTCTTTCAGGATGTACATAACATTCCAGGACGAGCCCACCGGTAACGTCGGCTTCAAAGGCACCACTTTCCATGCTATCTTTGGATAAACTATGTTTTTTACATTTCGATTCTATGTTGGTTGTTGAGTTATTCGCTATGTTGCTTATTATGCGTCACAAAATCTTTAGTTGGCTAGTTAAGTAATTTAAAAAATGTTAGAAAAAGTAATTAATGTTAAAGAACATGTTTAATCAGGGAAGGTCGTCACCCTGACCAAGAAATTCTGTTGAGTATAGTGGAATTTAAATTCATTGTTTATTTCGCTATACTTTTAACCAGGGCCAGAAGTCTCAATAATGATCAACAATAACTACAGAATCTAGTCTCTAAATCGAAAATTGCAATTGATTTTCAATTTTAATTCAAAAGGTTAAGGCTTTTTTTTCCTTTCGCTGCCACAGGTTAAATTGTGTCTGGACACAGTTCATAGACGGATTCCTAATTAAATGTTATCTGGTCACTGGCAGCAGAGTTGAAATCCGATTTACAAAATTTTATGAACTTGAAGTCGCGCGACGCCCAGTGTACAATGCTTTGTAAAACACCACGCCTTATAATTACTATACGACTATATTCTTTACTCTATTACCCTTATCATAGCTATTAATATAGTACTACTACTTAATGATAATGACTTATACTAAGCAATGTTACGAATTAATATAGAAAACGTATGGCCCTATCTTTTGTACCTATTTAAGATTTATTGGATTTTAAGTTGATCTGCCTTGACTATTGTGTTTGTTTGGACTAGGAAATATTTTTTTCCATATTTGTTATGTTCCTAAATGGTAAGAGTAAGATGGCAAATTACGCTATTAGTAAAAAACGCAATAGGGATCATGTCGGAGTATGAAAATTTTAAACTCTAGTCCATCAGTTAGGTAATGAAAAAATATTGGACACATATTTTTTTTATTTTCTCGTAGATAGAAAACAATAGTAGTTCGCTACCTACGTCATTTCTATGTATAAAATCTACATAGAAGTGACGTCAAAGTATTTGTTTCCGTAAGAATATAAAAAATACGTGTCTTATGTTTTAAAATTTATCTACCAGACGGACATTAATAATTTTCCCTATTAGGTATCAGTATCATAAGATAATAATGTAATGTTTAAATCATCCCATTGCTTTTACTAATCAAGGGTTCCTATTTTTGAAAACAAAGGATCATTACCTAACAATAGACTATTACACGAACAGTGTTATTTTTTCAATTCCAATAGAACCTGCAATATTTTAAAATGCAAACTTAAACTTAACATTTTCTCATGAACCAATGGGCTACAAGCAGATTACAAATAATTTTCACGGTTGTTGATTTTGTAATGAAATGAAAATTAGTTAATTAAATAATAATAAATCTTTTAAATAAATCCCCAACTGATTAGAGAAATATTTTTGGTTTACAAATACCTATATAATTTAATTGTTTGTTCAGTCTAAAAATCTATTTTTTTTAATTTTATTGTTGTTAACTTTTTACATCTTTATTGTCTGGTGTTAAAAAATGTTTTTCTATATAATCTATGTGCTATTAGAATGTTAAGAGTAACTTGTATTTTTGAGATGAGACAAATAAATTGTATAACTATTTATCTTGAATGTTCGCTTTATTTGTTTTGTCCTTAATTGTATCAATTTACACGTTCTGTACATTTTCAAATTTCACATTTGCATGACATGACAGTGACACAAATAACTTAGTAAATAAATGGCGCGAAATCGTTTTCCACGTAAGGCACAGACAATTTGATTCAGCCTAATTGTTTTCATTAGTACTACCATCGGAATGGTACGAACTGCAATCGATATCGAGGTGGGAAAAACGCATGTATAGAAGTAGCTATTATTATTTAGCCTTTATAGTTATTATAACAGAGAAGAGTTGATAATCAGCCATTAGCTTGTAAAATCATATTCTTCAATGGAAACAAAGTTATGCACCTCATTACGACTCCAGTAAAATGGGTTTAACAATGACTGGGTATCGTGCATGTAATAGATCGGATACGCAGACGCATGTTCCCATTTTCAAAAGGTACATATTTATAGGTGATTTATTTTTAACCCTTTCACTCCTTTTCAAACGTGATGTCAAGGCAAACCATGCTATGACTTCATCAGTCAGTAGGTACAAATAGAGATATTTGATTTATTTGAAGTCTGTTTCTACGTATGTACTTATTGCACCTGTGAATTTGAATATAGTAGTTATTATCAATGAGTAATTAAGTTATTATAAATAGTGAAAAGTGGGTGTTACATTACAGTGGCATTAAGTGCCGTAATGTGCACCTCTGCCTACCATTTCGGGGATAAAAGGCGTGATGTTATGATGATGATGATAATTAAATTATTACGTCATGATAGGTAGCCGTTTTTATGGGATAGCCGACAAACGAGACGGATCACAGACCTGATGGTAAGCAAACGTCGCCTCCCAGTGACACACCAATATTACACGTGCGTTGCCGGCCTTTTGGGGATTAGGGATTTTGGAGATCGGTTGTTATTAGTGAAACAACTTGTTGTCGTAGAACGAATGTATTTATTAGCCGGAGGTGGTTGTTTTTATACAAAAATTGGTACTAGTGCTACTTACAACTAATTCTGTACATTAACCAATTAAAACTATTAAATTGAAAATAAATAAAATTTAGAAATTTGTACACCAATAACATCGCCTAAATTATAGCCAATAGCGTTACACTATTTAGGACAGAACTTTATTTACAATGTGAACAATGGAAAGAAAAGGATAGCCGATAAAAGAGCGAGATAGTCGATGAGTGTGAGGTCCGTGCAAAGAGGACGCGCCTCCGCAGCGCCGCGCGCTGAGTTTCGCGCCGCTATAAATATTGCGTAACGCGTGCCTCTGTCCTTTCCTCCTGCGACCGTCGAGCCGTGAAGATGCAAACGCCGTGCGCCGTGCCGCGCTGCGATACCTACGCGCGTTGGTCGGCGCGTGATACTGGCAGCGGCGTCGGCGAGTTACTTCGTCTCTTGTAGACAGAGGATCAAAAACGTGAAATAAAATAGCTCTTCTCAGAGCTGTCTGTGTTAACAGAGGTGGTCAAAAACGTTGAATAATATAGCTCTTTTCAGAGCTGTCTGCTTCTTGGTTTCTGTTAAACGATGGTCTAAATCCTTGTAGCTTGTGCTATGGCTAGTGTGGCTACAGTACTCCCCCTCAAGCGAAGCGTACCGGCAGTTTGACGACACGGCCCGAGCGAGTTTTCTTATCGCCGGGATGTGACGTCGCTGTTGGTTGAGGTACATGTGTTTTCCTGGTAATCTTGCTGGTTTCCTCGGTAATGGTGGTTGAAGGTAATGGTAATTGCTTGGTAACGCTGGGTTGAGGTAATGTGAAGGTAACTGTACTGGAGGTTGGAGGTAAAGTATCTTGAATGTCTTCGGTGAGTATAAATGCAGGCTTCAATCGGTCGATTGATATATTTGCTTGACGCTCGGGTAATTGTACTGTGTATACCTTCTCAGTACGTTGTAACACTCTGTAGGGTCCTTCGTATGGTGATTGAAGTGGTTTTTTTACTGCATCTGTTCTTATGAATACGTGGCTGCACGTGAGTAGGTCTTGATGCACGAATACGCTTTTATTGCTGCTGTGATGCTTCGTAGGTACTTGCGGTTTGTTTTGTTGAATTATATTACGTAGGTTGTCAACGTAGGTATAATCCAAAGTAGCAGGTGTGCAGGTGGTACTTGTAGTGAAAAATTCGCCAGGTAGACGTAGATTGTAGCCGTAGGTAAGTTCGGCGGCACTCACGCCTGTGTCTGAGTGCAGCGCGGCTCGAAGTCCTAGTAGTACAGTAGGTAGTACGTCGGTCCATGTACTTGCGCTCGCGAGTTTGGCGCGTAATGCAGTCTTGAGTGTTCGATGCCAACGTTCAATTATGCCGTTGCTTTGTGGATGATATGGTGTAGTACGATTTTTCTTGATTCCCATTAGTTTAGTTAGGTTTTGAAATAGTTGACTCTCGAACTGACGACCTTGATCACTTGTGATGGTAGTCGGGCATCCAAATCGGGCGATCCAGTGTTGGTACACAATATCGGCGATTCTAACAGCTGATATTTCGTCGGTAGGTATTGCTTCGGGCCACCTAGTTAGTCGGTCGATCATCGTTACTAAGTACCTGTGACCTTGAGGTGTTGTAGGTAGTGGTCCGACGATATCAATGTGTAGGTGTTGGAATCGCTCGGTTGGCGGGAAAGATCCGACGTTCGAGTGCGTATGTCGTTGTATCTTGCTTTTCTGGCAAAGTATACAAGTTCGAGTCCAGCAACCGATGTCTGCGTTCATTGATGGCCAGAAATATTTTTGAGTAATGAGTTTGCGAGTCGTGCGTGTACCGGGATGACTGATGTTGTGTACACTGTCAAATACTTGTTTTCTATATGGTTTAGGTATGTACGGGCGTACATAAGAGGTCGATGTTTCGCAGTATAGTTCGATGTCGCTGTTAGGTATAGGTATTTTCTTCAAAGTTACGTTTTCTTGTGATAACAGTTGTTTAATGTTGCTGTCCTTGTCTTGCGCACTCGCTATGTCGTTGTAGTTGATTGCAGATGGGAATGTGATGGATTCTATGCGGCTTAGGGTGTCGGCAACAATGTTGTCTTTGCCGCTCACGTGTCGAATGTCGGTGGTAAATTCACTGATGAATAGTAACTGTCTTGTTCGCCTCTGAGTTTCGGAATTTGATTGAGTCTTGGACATCACATATGTAAGCGGCTTGTGGTCGGTGAATATGATGAGATGGCGACCTTCGAATATCTTCCGGAAATGTTTGACTGCCATGTACATTGCAAGTAGCTCTCGATCGAAAGTGGAGTATTTCTTCTGCGCGTCGTTGAATTTCTTGGAAAAGTATCCGAGCGGTTGCCACGTATTATGTAGGTATTGTTGTAGTACGGCACCGGCAGAGTTATCTGATGCGTCGCAGAATAAGGCGAGTGTTGCGTGATGAGATGGATGAGCGAGTAGAGCTGCGTTTATGATGCTAGCTTTACATTGCTCGAATGCTTGCGTCGCCTCTTCGGTCCACGTGATCGGAGTCTTATCGCGCTTCTTGACGTTGTGTAGGTAGGCATTTAGTGGTGCTTGCTTCGATGCGGCGTTCGGTACGTGATCACGATAGAAGTTGATCATGCCGAGGAATCTTCTTAGTTCTTCGATGTTCGTTGGTTTCGGGTAATTAGTGATTGCTTCGATTTTGTGTTGCGGCGGCTTGATTCCATCAGCTGATACGGTGTAACCTAGGAACTGTACTTCAGGTTTGCCTAGGTTGCATTTAGCGGGGTTGATGGTAATGCCGTTGTCTTCTAAGCGTTTTAATACGGTGTGGAGATGTTCTCGATGTTGAGTTTCGTTTTCAGATGCAAGTAGTAAGTCGTCGATAAATGGGAAAACAAAGTCTAATCCTCGTAGTACTTCATGTATGTAGCGTTGAAACGTTTGTCCCGCGTTTTTCAAACCGGGGCACATACGTGGGAATTCAAATAGTCCCATTGGCGTGATGATAGCGGTCTTCTCGACGTCTTCTTCTCGCACACTGAGTTGTTGATAAGCGCGGTTGAGGTCAACCGTGGAGAATATAGTTTTCCCCGATAGGTGGTGAGTGAAATCTTTGATGCGTGGCACTGGGTATCGATCTGGTATAGTGATCGAGTTGAGTCGGCGATAGTCACCACATACTCTAATATCGCCATTTTTCTTAGGCACGATGTGTAGAGGTGATGACCAAGGACTCTTGCTAGGTCTGCATAGTCCTTGCTCAATCATATTTTCGAATTCTTTCTTCACTGTTTCGAATCGATGAGGTGGGATTGGTCGAGCTCGGCAATGAACTGGTGGTCCACGGGTTTCGATGAAATGTTGCACGTTGATGTTAGAGTTTAATTTCATTGATGTTAGTCTTGTTATGCCGGGATATTGTGCTAATATGTCGTGGTATGATTGTGACAAATTGATACTGCGTACGGTAGGTACGTCTGACACTCGCACCGGGGCGTTGACTTTTAGGCTCGTGACGCCGTCGATTAATCTTCCGTTTTTTAAGTCGACGATGAGTTGATGATGTTTGAGGAAGTCTGCTCCGAGGATTGGCCTTGAAACATCAGCTACTATAAATGTCCACTTGTACGGACGTCGTAAGTTGAAGTCGAGAGTTAGTGTTCTCTCGCCATACGTAGCTATAGTTGTGTTGTTCGCAGCGTACAGTTTGAATGGTAGCGGTGTTCCAACTTCTCCTTTTCTTCTCGGTAGCACTGATATGTCGGCTCCGGTATCGACTAAGAAAGATAAGTTTGTGTTTCTATCGGTGATGTGTAGGCGGTGTGATTTCTCTTGAACGCCGGTAGCCGCCTCCGCCAACGTTCGGTTTAGTTTTCCGAAGTCGTTGCTTTGAATGAGCAGGGAGGTGTGCAGCGTCGAGCTTGTTCTTTGAAGCGCCTATGGTAGTAGCAGAATGGTGAAGGTGATGATGAATCACGATTCCGTGAACGTGACGTGCTGCGTGTGCGTTGCTGAGATGGGTAACGGCGGCGGCGGTAGTCGGGGTTGTATGCTGGTCTTGACCTTAATTCGGCGATCTCCAATGATAATTTTCTTATCTCGTTGATAAGGTATTGTGTATCGGTGTGTGATGATGACGTGGACTGTGCTGGTGATGGTTGTATTGCTGAGACTTCTGTAGTTGACGCGGACTGCTCCATCATTTTGTCAGCGAGGAGAGCGAGTTCTTCCAGCTCAGTTTTTGTACTAAATGATTCGCTGACGGCCAGGACGGATCTGATGTGTGATGGTAAGTGGTTGGTCCACATGAGTCGTAACGTGGAGTCAGGGACCTTGTCTCTGGCTAGGTTACGCATGCGGCGGAGTAGCTGCGTAGGCTTCTGATCGCCGAGTTCCATCTCGGACAGTAGTTTCTGGAACTGTCGGCTGTCGGACTCTTCATAGGCAGATATGAGACGTTCCTTGATTGCGTCGTATTGATTCGTCTCCGGCGGGTTGTATAGGAGGTCCATGATTTGCTCGATATCTTGACGTTCGAGCTGTGCGATGACCATCTGGGCGAGCTGAGCCTGTCCCTTCTTCATGTCGTTGGTAGCTGCTTCGAAGCTAATGAACCATAGACGTGGTCGGTCACGCCAGAATGGTGGAATGCGCATTGTGAGGGATATGCCAGCTGTTTCCGTCTTCGCTACGGTGTGGGTTAGGTCTTCCGTAGGGCAGGGATTTGCCATCTTGATGTTGGATAATAACTAATTTTCTTCCAGCAGGGATTCGTTCTTCCAGCAGGGATTTGTTCTTCTTCTTGCTGTTCTTGCTCGGGGTCACCACTTTGGAGATCGGTTGTTATTAGTGAAACAACTTGTTGTCGTAGAACGAATGTATTTATTAGCCGGAGGTGGTTGTTTTTATACAAAAATTGGTACTAGTGCTACTTACAACTAATTCTGTACATTAACCAATTAAAACTATTAAATTGAAAATAAATAAAATTTAGAAATTTGTACACCAATAACATCGCCTAAATTATAGCCAATAGCGTTACACTATTTAGGACAGAACTTTATTTACAATGTGAACAATGGAAAGAAAAGGATAGCCGATAAAAGAGCGAGATAGTCGATGAGTGTGAGGTCCGTGCAAAGAGGACGCGCCTCCGCAGCGCCGCGCGCTGAGTTTCGCGCCGCTATAAATATTGCGTAACGCGTGCCTCTGTCCTTTCCTCCTGCGACCGTCGAGCCGTGAAGATGCAAACGCCGTGCGCCGTGCCGCGCTGCGATACCTACGCGCGTTGGTCGGCGCGTGATACTGGCAGCGGCGTCGGCGAGTTACTTCGTCTCTTGTAGACAGAGGATCAAAAACGTGAAATAAAATAGCTCTTCTCAGAGCTGTCTGTGTTAACAGAGGTGGTCAAAAACGTTGAATAATATAGCTCTTTTCAGAGCTGTCTGCTTCTTGGTTTCTGTTAAACGATGGTCTAAATCCTTGTAGCTTGTGCTATGGCTAGTGTGGCTACAGGATTATTGAATATTGGGAAGATTACGGGGCCTCCGGCTACCTCTCTCGACGCGGCGAAACAACATAGCGTTGTTCCACGCCGGTTTTCTGTAAGGCCGTAGTTAGGATCACACTGGTAGAGCCGAGGTGTCGGAGCAGGCTCACCTGCATCTAAAAGTTAAAAATATAGTCAGAAAATTCTGGCCTTCTGAATCTGGCTGTGTCATCCAATAGACTGATTGCTGTTCAGTCTAGTCTTAAGTCTTAAAATATAGGCTAAATGTCGGTCATTCCCAATTGTTCTCAACGCTCATGTCCCCAGTGGTGACTATTAGGTTGTTAGTTTGATTCGCAGTGGTCTCCAGTGATAACGGACGGGAAAAATAAATTAGTTCGTCCTCACTATAGCGACAAACCTAGTTTGCTCAGGTACAGCGATGGTATAGCGCAAAGATACCTACATTAGATATAGGTAACTCTAATCTAATACCTTTAAATGAGCAATCTATCTACTATATGAAGTCAGTAATAAATATAAATGAATTGCCGTTCATTAATCTCGCTAAAACTCGAGAACAGCTGAATGGACTTGGTTAATTTTGGACTTAAGATGTTCGTGGAAGTAAAAGAAAAATTTGTTTATTGGCATACACAAGTTAGATTACATTTAGACATGGAAGCGAACAGCATTCACATAAATACAAATACGGCAGAGGTGCCCGTGGGCCCCAAACTAGGCACAGCCTGTATCTTGGTGGCCCAGTGGTAAAGGTTTAGACTAGTTAGTACTCGCGTCAAAGTCACCGTGCAAAAGTCCAGGTAAGGTTTAAAAGGTGATAAGAAAACGGCTCCAATGATTTTCTCAAAATTTTGTACATACATAGGGGGTTTCTGGGGCGATAAATCGATCTGGCTAGGTTTCATTTTCAGAAAATATTGTTTACTAAAAAAACAACACTGAGCAAATCTCGGTCATCAAGGCTGTTACTATCTGTTAAGAGAGAAAACATGTTAAGTTAGGTTGGTAATCGAAGATATGGACTTTGAAGATAAGTTGGTAAAGGTAGTAAACGAACAGACAGAGGCCTTAGTACGAGTTTGATTTAAGTACGTTTAAAGTATTCGAAACGAGTACGCGTTCGACACTCTTATTGGTTGGTCTGAACTCAACTCGTACTAAGGCCTCAGATCAATTGATGGAATGCAATTGGCGCCGCTTATGGACATCTGCAACACCAGAGGAGGCGTTACAAGAGCATTGTTAGACTTTTTTGGGGAATCCATTCCGCATTTGAAGATAAAGGAAATTTTGTAACAAAGAGGGTTCACAAATCACATCCAAACTCGAACCGACAGATTGTAGATGAGACACAAAGAGTTGTTCGGTTCCAGAACCGGTTGTTTAGTCATTGCGCCAACCGTGCAGACCTTCCATACAGCAATGACCTCAAAATCGTAATGATTGGGTAACTATTGTCTACTGGCAAATCATCATCATATCAGTCACAGGACGTCCACTGCTGAACATAGGCCTCCCCCAATGACTTCCAGATAGGCCGGTTGAAAGCGACCTGCATCCAGCGGCTCCCTGCGACTTTAATCAGGGGGCTTACTCTTGAATTCAATTTCGATCGATCGACATTGGTATTGTGGAATTTCGTACACTAGAACCCGATTTTTGTAACAATTAATTTTGACTGTAAAATAAAAGAAAATGTAATTGAATGACAAGGGCACGGACAAGAGTCCGTGGAGAACAAGAAATGTAATATATAAAAAAAACACTAGAACCCATTGCATCCGTATTGTGTGGCTACTGAACGAACTAAATGGTAGGTATTGAGTTTGGTTTTATATTCCTTACTCTGAATGCTATTTCAACAGCTACGAAAGGGGTTGTACAGTTTTGACATTGAATAATTATTGAGATTTTATTGGATTGACATTTCTTTTTTTCTTTTAAAATTGCATTGACATTGAGATTGGTTTCAAGAGTAAGCACCCAGGTCGTCTGTCCACCTTCCGGATGGACGTCGTACGCTGCGCTTACCGGCAAATGAATGAAAGATAACTTTGTTTCAGGATGTACATTACGTTCCAAGACAACCCTTCAGGGAATGTTGGATTCAAAGGAACCACCTTCCACGCCATACTGGGACAATAAGTACCTATTTATTTAGAGGTAGATCTACATATAGTTATATGGGATATTATTCAAAGAATTTAAGTATGCATTTATATAATTTTATCTTTAATTTAAAGATCTGGAAATTAGCAAGGACTAGCAAAATGTAGTTCTATAATAAAGCCAAACAAAATTACGTTACCTGCATGGTTTTATTTCGATTAAACTTTTTTTTTTTAATTCTGTGAGAAATTTAGATCTAAACACATATTCTCCATTTAAATATAAATTGAAATAATTATGATTTATTGTTGACATTACGTAATATACGTATCTACTTACTTAATTAAAATAATAGAATTATACCTAGTTGATTAATACTGTTTTTATTTGGTATACCTAAACATCGACGGACCAAACATAATTAATCTATAGGTAGGTACATACATCTATCTATAGGTACAATAAATGAGTGTGTGTCTCGTGTTTATTTGTCCGTTTTCTGGGTGTTCCACATCAATCGATTGGTCGATTATGATCGATATGAGGAGTTGATAGTTGTATAGTTGAAGGGATTTTTTTTAAGGTGGGAAAATCATCGAATCATCGACTTCTCCCGCCAAGGTGAGGCGGGAGGGAGTGTCAGACTCCTGCATCATTGCTCAAAATGAATGTTAAAATTAGTCCACAGGAACTTAATGCTTAGATAGTGCTAATTCCATCCAAAATTGTTGAGACTTGAGATATTTTAGCAGTTATTTACCTTGCAAACACATAACTTGCTGTTCTGGTTCATCTTTATATTGTGAACTTACTTCAAAACTTAGACCAGGTTTAGGATCACTGAGAATTGTTGTTGCGTGGGAACCGGATTCAAAAAGAAATAAATAAACTTGATTTTTTTTACACTTACAGCTGTATTTATTCGATCATTTAAGTAGGTATTCAATAAGTACTTTGAAGGAATATTATTATGATCTAGACAAAATACAAAGGTTTATAAAAAATAAATGTATAATCTTAAAATGACTTTGTAGGTAGAAGTATTTTTTTTTTGTTTAAAAAACACTAGGATCTTCTCCTGTGTCGTGGGTGCGTTTACAAACATAAAAGTTCACATACACATGACACCCAGACCCGGAACAACAATCTGTGGATCACACAAAGAGTTGTTCCGTGCGGGAATCAAACCCGCGACACGTTGCGCGGCAGTCAGTTGCCCAGCCACCGCGTCAACCGTGCAATCATATCATATATATCACCGTGAGGTAGTGTGCATGTGTTATGCTAGTAGCCCAGTGTTTGAATTTGTGACAATTAAATTTAATTAAATGTTGTACCTACGAACCCTGTATGAATATTTATTTACCACTGCATCACTATCATATTCATTAACCTTTTCGCCGCCAACGCGCACAAAACGCAATGTCTCGCCGAGCGCCAAGCATTTTTATAAACATACAGTAAACAGTAGTGATGGGAATATCGTCATCGATGAATAAGCGTTTATGTTGAAATAAGATTTTTACGCGTAAAGCTAAGATTTAAAGTTGATTTTACGAAAATAAATAAACACTGATGAAATATTTCCAGATTTATTTTATTTCACAGTATCCTTAATAAGAAAAAACAGTATAAATTATGAGTATCAAAGAAACTAATACATAACTTAATTAGAACTATAAGGAATGGGGTACAATACTGTACATCTCTATTTCTTTCGTGATCTAAATCGTATCATCAAGCTAACTCAAAAGTCTCGTAATGACAATTACATAAAAAATGCTCGAAATAAATCACTAGCTACCTGGAAGATAATTAACGCTAATAAACCTCATGTGCCTAAAGACCAAATACAGCAAATCCTTGATCAAGATGGGAACGTGGTATCTGACCCCAAGCAGATCGCAAATCATTTGACTTTTTCATTGATCGGTCTCCAATTTCAGTGTCCAATAAATCAAGGATTAGTAATCCATATGAACTAAATTCAATGTTTGTACGTCCAAGTACACCAGAAGACATTTTTAAAATTATTAAAGACTTAAAAAACACAAACAGCACTGGCTATGATGGTGTGTCAACCAAAATTATAAAACAAGTGGCCATAAAACTTTCATATATACTTAGTCATATAATAAATCTAAGCACTGTGTGTAACATAGCATGTCAGTACATGCTATGTTACACACAGTGTCTGTATTACAGTTAATTACCTACATTGCATCTGGAGATACTGGGGCTCATCGAACATTTTACATACTTAGGTACCTACTTATTGAATTACTACTCTTTGGTGAGTAAACATTATTATTATCATCCAGTCAGACATACCTCAGAATTATATCTTCTGGTTCAATGTTATCCACAAAATACTCCGAGTCAGATTCCACACCTTGCAAAATTTTTAGGTGTGCGTTACCCAGGCCAGATGTTGTCGAAAATGGTCATTTGAATCTTACAGATAATTATTTGTGCGGCTTCTGTAATTGTTGGGCACATTTTTGAATTTGTTGCGCTTATAGTTTAATTATTTCAGAAAAACAGTTCCTGCTGGGGTAACGTTACCCCAGCCAGACCTTTTTCTTTCTAATGGGAATATTTAAATAATTACTAGCTATAAAATTAGTTGTCTAGACTCTAGATGAAGTAAATGTTGTGCCTTGTTTTGTATTTGTTCTTTCATCGGTTGCGAAGTTATTTGAGATTTTGCTAGGGTAACGTTTTTGATTTTGCTAGATCTTTGAAATGGTTAAGAGGATTCTTATCATATTTTGTACATGGCTTCTTATTAATTAGTCTTAGCGAAACCTCCTACTCCAGAGCCTGGTCCGAGCGGTAGGCTATAAAAGACAGCGCACGCTTGGAAGCGGGCTCACTCAGTCTTCGGTTGGCAGCGGTTGAACTTCATTACCCTCGGTCATATTATTTTATTGTCGGTATATTGTTATTTTTGTTATCCTTGCAGTAATTAGTTTGGTTTTATGATTTCTTGTTGATTGAATAATTTTGTATGTATTTAAGATTAATTGTTGATTAAATAATTCAGGAGGTAAATGTGCGTTATTTTTTAAAAAACTGTCCTCACATCTCGTTTCTAAGATCAGAAGTGGGATAGACCACGTGCTTAGTGCTCTTTGTGCCATCTGTTTTAAGTAAAATTAAATTTCCGTTAGTTTTAATTTGACCTAATTACTGCAAGTTTTGTTTTTGTGTTTGCGGGTATTGGTGAGTACATTATACTTTTATACCTGATCATTTATTTTCTGAAATATGCCTCGACGTTCGACAAATGCTGATAACCAAAACGATTCGCGTCGATCGCGTAATCGTTCTCGAACATTGAGAAGTAAATCGCGAAATTGTAGCCGTGGTTCTGAAGGAAGCAATCACACTCCTTCACCGCGTAGATACCGTGAGCGTTCTCATGGTCGCGAACGTTCGAGACATCATAATGTATCCCGTAGTCCACGAGATAGTCATAGACGTCGTGACACCTCATATAGCCGCAGTGATTCTCCGCGTGAAAAGGCACTGGGTCAAATATTAGCTCGGTTGAATTCTATTGAAAGCCGTTTGCCGACTTCAGCAACGTGTCGCGAGTCTACGCCTGTTGCGGAGCATAGCTCACAGGGGCAGGAAATGTTCACTAGACGGAAGTCGCGTACGCTCGACCGGGATAATGATGTTACAAATAAGCTCGTTGGCGCATTGTCTTGTTTAGTACGAGATATCATTAATGACCTACTCTCAAAGGGAATCATTCGCGAATCACAGTCTGACTACGCCAGTTGTATCATCCTCGTCAAGAAGAAGGACGGGAGTGATAGGATGTGCGTGGACTATCGAGCACTTAATGCTATAACGGTCAAAGAACGATTTCCTTTGCCCTTGATCGACGACCACGTCGATAGTCTCGGTTGTTTCAAGTTCTTCACCAGTTTGGACATGGCAACTGGATTTCATCAGGTGCCATTAAAAGATGATGCTTTGATTTCCAAAACCGCCTTCGTAACGCCTGAAGGGCATTTCGAATATCTGAAAATGCCCTATGGGTTAGCTAACGCGCCGATTGTTTATCAAAGAGTTATTTCCAAAACTTTAAAACCCTATATTGAATGCGGGCGAGTGCTGACGTACATTGACGATGTACTTCTTATGTCAAATGGGATTCCTGAAGGACTCGACTTGCTGCGTCAAGTTTTGAGTACTCTCACGAATGCCGGTTTTTCGATTAATTTAAAAAAAAAAATGTACCTTCTTAGATACAGAAATAGAGTACTTAGGACGGGTAGTTGGTAATGGTCAGGTGCGGCCGAGCCCAAGAAAAATAGAGGCGCTTGTAAAGTCCCCAAAACCTAATAACGTTAAGGGAGTTCGCCAATTTTTGGGTTTAGCCGGGTATTTTAGGCGTTATGTCGCGGGTTACGCTTCTAAAACAGCCTGCATTGCCAGACTATTAAGAAAGGGAGAACCCTTTAAATGGGGTTCAGAACAAGATGTGGCACGCGACTACATTATTCATTGTTTGACCCATGAACCGGTTTTAGCGATCTTTGACCCAAGTTTGCCTACGGAGCTTCATACCGATGCCAGCTCCATCAGTGTCGGTGCGGTGTTGTTGCAGGAGCATGTCGGTAAACGAAAGAGAGTAGTCAGTTACTATAGTAGGTCCACCCAGGGCGCCGAAAGTCGCTATCACAGTTACGAGCTGGAAACTCTGGCCATCGTACGCGCACTTCAGAATTTCCGTCATTATTTAATCGGTATCCACTTCAAAATAGTGACGGATTGTAATTCGTTGAAATTAACCGAAACGAAAAAGGATTTGTTGCCTCGTGTCGCGCGCTGGTGGGTGTACCTACAAGACTTTACCTTTACGTTAGAATATTGAAAGGGATCCCTGATGCAGCACGCTGATTTTCTAAGCCGGCACCCTCCTGAAACCGCAAACGTATCACACATTCGCAATCCTAATAATTGGGCAAAGGTTGCTCAGACTGCGGATGAGGAAACCCAAAATTTAATTGTTAAGTTAAGAGAGGGTCAATTAGACAGTTCAAGGTATTTAGTTAAAAATGAACTTTTGTTCTATAAATATACACCAACCGGTGAAGAACCACGATTGTTGTGTTTCATACCTAAAGGTTACCGGCTTAGTCTTTTAAGAGCTTTTCATGATGAGCATGATCATGTTGGAGCCGACCGAACGACGGATCTTATATTACGTCACTTTTGGTTTCCTAGTCTTAGACAATTTGTTAGGAAATATGTTAGCCATTGCCTTATATGTTTAGCTCATAAAAAAGTACCTAAAGCACCCCTACAACCGATTCAGTCTTGGTCGAAGCCTGATAACCCATTTTGTGTTATACATGCCGATATACTGGGCCCACTTCCAGAATCTAACGGTTTTAAGTACGTTTTGATAGTAATTGATAGCTTTTCTAAATTTTGTCTGCTGTACTCCATGTATCGTCAAGATTCGGACGAATTAAAGCGAGTGTTTACTAATGTGATATCTTTGTTCGGGTCTCCAGCTACAATCATATGTGACAGAGGGAGAATGTTTGAAAGCGTAGCTTTCCGAGACTGGGTTAGTAGCTTGGGTTGCTCCGTTCATTTCATCACACCTGGAATGCATCGAGAAAACGGACACGCAGAGAGGTATTGTAGAACTGTCCTAAATATGTTACGAGTAGAGGTAGGACATAAAGGCTCTCAGTGGGCTGACGCTTTATGGAAGGTGCAGCTCAATTTAAATGTTACCAGACAGGCCACTACACAAGCCTCGCCATTACAGCTCCTCATTGGGATTGATGCAGCTACCCCAGTTATAAGATCTCTAGTGCGGGACGTCGCACTGGAGAACCGTAACCCTAATCGAGAAGCATTTATGACGCTCAGGAGGCAGCGTGCCTCAGACTTGCTTACAGCTAATCAGCGGCGTCAAGACGACTACACCAACCAGAATCGGCGACAACCACGAGCCTACGCTGTTGGGGACTACGTCTTTGTCAACAAAGCATCGCAAAGTACCGGAAAGCTCGACTCTGGTATGCGGGGCCCCTATAAGGTCCTACGTGTACTGCCACATCATCGGTACGAGCTAGAACTGCTGGCTGGCTCGTATGGCAAGAAAGCTCAGGCAGCTGCTGAGCATATGGTGCTCTGGCGCGGCGAGTGGACTCCTGACACATGCTCTGCCTTTTTCGAGGCTGGTAAACAACCGGAAGACTTCTGCTTGGCCTGGACCCCTGGTTCATGGCTTCTTATTGGTCTGAGCCTCTGGCTTATGGCTTCTGTTTGGCCTGGACCCCTGGTTCATGGCTTCTGATTGGTCTGAGCCTCTGGCTTATGGCTTCTGTTTGGCCTGGACCTCTGGTTCATGGCTTCTGATTGGTCTGAGCCTCTGGCTTATGACTTCTGGCTGGCCTGGACCTATGGTTCGCGGCTTCTGTTCTGGTTAAGTATTTTAACTTCTTTACTATTTATTTATCTTGGCTAGTATTCTACCCAATGGAAGTCCGGAATTCCATTGCTTGGGATGCTATTTAGTTCTACTTATAATTTTAGTGCTTAAAATCGATGATATTGCTTTATAATTTCTTTTTAGTCTGAAGCATTTAAATTTATATTTTTACCTAAGAAACCTTTCTGTTTAGTTGGGTGCCTGATGGTGGGAGTGCACGCTCACTATCGCGTACTTAACGACATTCGTTCATATTATGTTTCTATTCTTTGGCTTCAGACACAAAAGTTAATGAAACAAATGTACAGTTGTTGCGTTGTTGTAACTTTGCAGATGATCATGGCCAGTCTGAGGATGACGGCCAGTCTGGTGATGGCGGACCTAGTGAAGATACAAGGCAAGATGCGGTCGAGGACGCCTCGCTGTCAGGAACGGCCGTCTTAGCGAAACCTCCTACTCCAGAGCCTGGTCCGAGCGGTAGGCTATAAAAGACAGCGCACGCTTGGAAGCGGGCTCACTCAGTCTTCGGTTGGCAGCGGTTGAACTTCATTACCCTCGGTCATATTATTTTATTGTCGGTATATTGTTATTTTTGTTATCCTTGCAGTAATTAGAGTTTGGTTTTATGATTTCTTGTTGATTGAATAATTTTGTATGTATTTAAGATTAATTGTTGATTAAATAATTCAGGAGGTAAATGTGCGTTATTTTTTAAAAAACTGTCCTCACATCTCGTTTCTAAGATTAGTTTAAATTTGCTGTGCAATAAAAAAACCAAAATAATACATAGCTTAAAAGTTATTTACTTAAATAGAAAAACACTTTAATGGCCCCAGCACTCTCAATAAGACCTCTAAAGACTTACTTTAAACATTATTTTATAGCTTGAAACTGCCTTCTAATGTATATGAAGTTTCATTAGTATCGTGTAAGTATTTAACAAGTTATGATGATATTAAGTTCTTCACGAGCACGGTCTTCATGCGCGCTGTGTTATTTGGCCACATCCAAACATCGTCGCGGAGAAGCTAACGGGTAACCGGGGCTCCGGCTCGACGTGCAGTAGAAGGAACGTGGTGGTTTTTAGTCAGTAAAAGTCTGACACTCCCTCCCGCCTCACCCAGGCGGGAGCAGTCATTCGATGATTTTCCCCCCTTAAAAAAACCCAAACATCGCAACAATGACCGGTTCTGTGTGTCTCGCATTCAGTAATTTCCACGACCCTCACTAAGTCGTCGTCGTCGCTCATTCAGTTATATGCTTACTAACAACTGCATCAACCACCAATCTTCCTTCCTTTCTCAGAGAAGCCTTTGAATGATTTGGAATAAAATGTAGGTACTTCTTTTTAGGGAATTTATTTATGTTATCCTTACTTAATATTATAAATCGGAAAGTGAGTTGGTTTGTTTGTTCCGCTTTCACGCCATAACTACTAAACCGATTGCTTTGATTTTTTGCAGATGTATAGTTAGAAGTCCGGATTAAATAATAGGATACTTTTTATCCCGGAAAAATTTGATATTCCCGAGGGAAAACAAAAGTATTGTAATAGATGGCGCTGTGTGTATTGGTATACGTCACATTGGCTTTTTATCCTTTTGTGACGCGAGCGAAGCCGCGGGTAAAAGCTAGTGAAAAAATAAAAATATAAGTGTAAAAACATATATTTTGTCATAAGGTTCACTTTACACATTGAGATTTTGTCCTGTATTATGGGTTTTACTTTCAAAAAATACAATTTCACAATGCGCAATCTCAGATTAAAGCAAAAATAACAAATGTATTCGTACATTCACATACATATATTGAAGGTGGTACACTTTATTGTAACAGCTAGGATATACATTAGGGTTTTGTCCTGTATTATGGGTTTTACTTTCAAAAATATACAATTTCACAATGCACAATCTCAGACTAAAGCAAGAATAACAAATGTATTCGTACATTACATATAATAAGTATTCGTACATTATTTACAACGCACAAACTGAGACTGATATCTGTCGCGTAAGCTACCAGTCCCCGATGGATATGCCAACGCAGAAGGCGCTACTAGGCTATCGTCTCGTCCTCGATAGTAGTAACGTTTCCGATAGCAGCAACTGAAGCAGTAATAAACGAGATATGTTCAACGGTTAGACGTCCCGTCGAAACGCAACCCGCACGAGAGGCCCCAGATCACCACACCACATTTATAAAACAACCACGCTTCACGACCACGCCCTAAAATGATTAGTCTCAGCGCTTCGGTCTCGGCCTCTCTATAACATCTTCGCCCGGAAGCTCTGCTGCAGAATGCCAAATTCTCCAGCAGTCTTCAAAGCAAAGATATATATCGCACTGAACGCACCGAGAATGAATAAATTTAGTTTTCCTCTGTCGATAACATATCGTGCATCGCTTTCTATTCGATCTGCCCGATGTGTACATTGGCTCGTGTACGATATCTCGCCTCAGCCGCATGAGATCCCCTGGAACTTGGCTAATCTCTGTCAAACAGGGCCGATGCCGTTTGATCAGAGAACTTGCAAGTTCGAAGCGAAACTCACGATGCGATTCAGCCAATTTATCTCTGCGAGCCATTGAACTTCGGTACAGCACAAACGCATTCTGCACACTCACATTCATTAACCTTTTGAAAATCTCCATATACCATTTCAGGCATCTTTTTCGCTCTAACGGATACATGGAGAGCTTTTGATCCTTTAGATTAATACCCCCCATGGCTGTGTTATAATCTTTCACACAAACCGGTTTCAGAAGTGGTTTTCCGGCCGTAGTTCCCATGTACGTTTCGGGAGTGTGATAGGTGGATATTATATTCACCATTTTGGAGTCCATCCATGCAATTATGGATACATCTCCACAATGGCGAGCTATAATAGTCCCCTTGCTCACTTTCCTCGGAACCTTTGCAATGGCACTAGGCACGTTTCGACGGTTCACACGAAGAGGTCCAAAGCAATCAAAGCCTAAACTCTTGAGGTACCGTGCTAATGCTGGACAATTGTAAAAATTGTCCATCACCACACAATGCCCCCGATGTTCGAGACCTTGCAAAAGCTCTAGAACTACTTTAATGCTCTTTCCTCCTAAATCGACGCCAAGTAATGGTAATCCATCAGTACTGTCATCTTTACCGGTGTAGATTTGGAATCTCGACATATAACCAGTGCGGGACTCACATAGTTCATATGACTTGATTCCAAATCGTGCAGCCTTTGACCTTATTGTTTGGATCCAGGACAAACGACCCTTGAATAAGGTCAAAGACTCATCGATGCTGAATTCAGTACCTAGGTTGTACAACGAATTGAACTTATTATTGAGATGTTCAATAATAGGAGCCACCTTCCTCAGCTTGGCCGATTGTTTTGCTAAATAAGCAGCCTCATTTCGCGACATTGGCTGACTTGCGTCAGCTGAATTGTCCACGAAATGAAGAAACTTATTTAGCAAAATGTACCGATTATAGGTTATCAGACGTTTGAACCCCGGCAAATGGAGCACATCGTCTGATGACCAATATTCTGTTATAGACGACCGCAAGTCGATAGCCATATACATTAACATCCCGAATAAAGTCATTATTTCGTCTGCATTTGTGTCCGTCCACGAATGAAGGCGAGATGATGCTTTCAATGTCCCTGCTTCACGCTCAGCATCGATAACCTGATGGGCATATCGGTTAGTTTCCGTGACTATCAACCCTATGATTTTCTCGTCCCAAATATCAGTAAAGGCATCATAGGGTGAATCGTAGTCTTTGACTGACCCAGGGGTAGGACCTGAGAAATCCTCACGAACAGCCCTGAATAATCCAAAATCTTCTTCCCACTTGAAACTACTTGAATCACCCAAAAGAGTATCGATAGCGTTATCCATCCTCGTATCGACCTCGTTTATCAAAGCCTCTACCGGTTCCTCAAGGTCCTCGGAGTCAGGAATTCCATTCCTGACAACTAGTATGGCCGAGACATCGTATACGTCCTCGATATCGCTGTCGGGGTCACTACCATAATCTCTAGCTACCGTCCGTGAAGGCAATTTTTCCCTCGAAGTTGATGGACGAACATCAATTTCGGAGGAAACGCTTGCCTCAGACATGGCACTAGAGACAAGAGAAGCCAGAGCAACCGTGTTGCTGGCGCTGGCTTTAGTTGGCACCTTCAATAGCCCCGGTGCGTCGTCACCTCGCAGCCTTCTCAACCTCTGCTGGATGAACCCTGGATGTTTGGACTGGAGCTCCATGATCTCGTCGTCGTCCAAATCCAAATCCTCCAGGAGCTCTGCCTCATCAGCCCTAGATAAAGATAACACAAATAAATGCAATGTCGTACACCCGGATTGTGAAGGAAAATTAACTTACCCAATAGGCAAGCCCAGGCTAGGCCTGGACTGCCTCTTCTCGATCGGCACCGTCGAATCGGTCAACGGTAGAGAACCCCCAGATGTTTGGTCGACGGCCACAGCTCGAGACCTAGAAAGAAACAATTACAAATTACACCACTGAAATTAAAGAAACACTGTAGGTAACGCTATGAAAAAGACATTCACCGTGGTGGTGAGGGACCGTCGATTTCCCGTTCCGGGGCCTTCCATACGAGGTCCAATAACAGGGCCAAACAAGCCGAGGGTAGCCGGTTAGGCTCGGGGCTGCCACGGCTGTCCCGGTCATCCCCAACTGGGGTGACGCTTCGAGAACGTAATCTTAAAATAAAATGAAAAACATTAGTTCTTGTACAATGTTTTGATCACCCAACAACAACAACAACAACAACCCTGCCTAAGTAAATGCGAAATAACGTAAAATAGAAGAAAAAAATTTTTGATCATGAAAAATATAAAATCGAAAATTAAAACAATCTTTACATTTGGCTTTCATAGATATGAACACTAAGACAATATTCACGTTATACTGAATATTTCACAACAAAAAATAATAGAAAAAAATTTTTGCTGTCTGTACTTTATGCAATGTTTACTTACGACTTTGGCGCCATTTTTACCGGTTTATTTTCTTTCAACAACGATTATGTTAACAATATGCAATTATATCACTTTGTAGTAACTTCATTATGCTTATAGGTTAATAAACTAACAACTTATATAGATTTCAAAGCATTTCGAGATAAATTGTGCACTAAAACAAGTCGAAACACGACGGCCATGACTGAAAAAATACGCATCTTCACAAGTTTCGTCACTTTTTCACTGGTATATTTATTACTTTTCCAAAAACAAACACTTGCAACATAATCTACACTTATTTCTCAGTAATTCTATATAAACTTTATGAGATTACTCACCGTTTTCTATTAGGAAACATGATTTTCGTCTGCACGCAACCACACGCAACAATGCTCGTTATATATACCCTATACTTATTATACTCTTTGATATAGGTACTCTTTCTTACTTTATTCTTTGTTTTATGTTCTGTCTGTTCAACAATGGCTCCAAAAAGTGACAGATAGCTGAAAGACGGATCAAAAATTTCAACCTTCTTCATTCCATGTATCGATATTGCCAATGGAAAATATTTTAATAGAAAGCGAATGAACTAGATAATCTGTTCAATCCACGTTCAATCAAATAAAGTACGGGTTGCAACTTGAAAATATACGTCACAGAAAAAATATCCAATCGGTGCAAGTTAATCTCGTACACCCGTGTGTACGATGGAAACTCAACTCTCTCGGACACTCGTGTGTACGAGAAACGCGCGAGAGGATTCATCATTCAGCAATGTATATATATATGGCGGTCAATCAAGATAACGTTGAGTGGTTCTAGAGTTAGAGTTAAATATTTATTTATTTAATTCAACGCATCTTAACAGGTTACATCCAATGCGATAATGTTGTCACTTAACATAAAAACTTATAATTAACATTGTTATATAACACAGCCATACATGTTAATTGCACTTATCCATCAACTACATAATATGTACAACTAACAACATCAGTGGCTACCTTTACGAACTCCGCCAATGAGCAACAGAAAATATCAACCTTTTGTCCAACGCTGTTAATTATTTTAATAGCTCTAGCCACAGGAGTATATTGACGTATGTTAGTGCGACTGGTGAGGACTTCAAATAGTCTCTGCCTCGGGCTCAGCCTTAGCTTTCTATTTGGGACGAGCAACCTCAACGAAGCCAGTATGGACGGATTGTTCTGTTTACCCCGGAAAACCTCTAACACGTACTTTGCGAGTGTAACTTCTCGCCTGATCTCTAGCTTATAGTATCCCACCATGCCAATAACAAACAGAAGGATACATCAGTGGGTAATACGGGTACACTCCATATTGTCTTAAGTACAGGTACCGAATAAACTTGTTTTGCATCTTCTCCACCATGAGGCTGTATTTCACCTCATGGGGGTTCCATATTATAGCACTCGTCTCTAATTGACTCCTAACCAAAGCATTGTATAGTATTTTTATTGTTGCTATACTTTTAAAATCCTTTGTCTCTCTCATTACGAAACCTAAACTTCTGTAGGCTTTAGAGCAAACCTTCTCGATATGTTCCCTGAATGACAAATCCTTGGTCACAAGCACATCCAAATCTGGTACCGATTCAACACGAGGCATGACATTGTCTTCCATGTGGTATCGATGATGCACCGGAGACATGGCACGCGTACAGGACATTATATTGCACTTGTGGACATTGAAGAAGAGTTTGTATTTCCGACTCCAATCAATTACCAGATCAATGTCATTTTGTAGGCGCTTAAAATCCTCTTTGTCTACCACACGTAGAAAAAGCTTTAAGTCATCAGCAAAGAGCAAACAACAACAGCATAAAACAGAGCTAGTACCACGACCCGCACGGAATCCATTCTACTCATCACAGAAATGTGCACTCACCTGTGAAGTTAACATGCAGATAACGCGGACTCAAAAACCTCTGCAAACGTAGACAATACTGCAACAAGCCGGTATCCACTCACATCCGAACTAGGAGCCCCTTTGTGGATCGGAGTCACCCTCGTCAATTTCCATCCATCAGGATAAACATATACTTGAGTTATGACTAGTGTCCTGGTGGCCATGCTAGTGTGACCTGTGTGATTTGTCAATCGACTGTGCGAACTATACTATGTATTATCATCTAGTTATATACTGAGTACTTAAGTGCGACTGCCGGGCAAGGGGTCTAGGGTTCGATTCACGGGTCGGGCAAAGTATTATTGGGTTTTTTAAAATCTCAGTAGTAGCACGGAGTCTGGAAATGTGTCCGGTATATGGCAATAGGCTCACCCCCATTACATAAATAGTGAAAAGTGGGTGTTACATTGTACAGTGGCATTTAGTGCCGAAATGTGCATCTCTGCCTACCCCTTCGGGGATAAAATGGCATGATGTTATGTTATATTATATACTGAGTGACAATGTACTGTGCTATTCAGGGCATTACCATTGTAATATATATCTACTGTTTTTTTCTAAATATTTGAAACTAGAATAAATCAATAAAACAAAGATACTTAAAAGACTAATACTCGAATTGAAACTTCTTCAAAAAGCTACACTTGTCAATGGTAGCTGTCAAAGTACATCATAATCACAAAATCAAAGCAATGTTGTTTCTTGAGATAGAATATTCGCATCGTGTGTAATTATAAACGAAAAGAGTGGGTTTTATTACATCATAATTGCTCAAACGGCATAGCTACAGTGTAGCGTGCGTTTTTAGACACATAGTCTTCAAAAAGACATAAAAATGGATGACAATAACGTGGAACAAACGCCTGCCTCTCAAAGGCTTACAAATGAAGACTTTAGGAAGCTGCTGATGACTCCCAGGGCTACACCTGGAAGCTCTGGGAGCTCCCATCCTGCCGGCTCCGTGCGCGAAGCCATGGCTAATTCTGGGTAAGATAATCTTGTATCAATGAATAAACTCTGTAGGGGATGTAAACACGGTTAAAGAACCTTGATTTTTTCGCTATGTAATTGATCTTCTTTTTACCAAGGTACTTGAGCTCGGTACATCATGTCCATGAACGTTTAATTCTACCCTAAAACAGTATATTACTCTTACAAACTGTATATTGTTGCTTCACACAATCTATACTAGTATTAACTGGACCATACTTACCTTTTCTGTGCTCATATACATATAAATTAATTGTTATGTAAATTTAATACATTATGAGTAACTTTTTCTACAATGTTATCCAATTAAATCCTAGGAATTGTGTTATGAAGATGATATGTTGTCAATTTTAATGTATTCTAATGTAATATTTCCAAATATTTCAGTTCAATGCCAGCACCTATGGAAAACAAAGGAGAGTTACGTAGGAAAAAGAAGTCTTATTACGCAGCTTTAAAGAAACAAGAAGATAATAAGTTAGCGGAGTTGGCAGAGAAGTATAGGGACAGAGCTCGGGAGCGGAGAGATGGAGTCAATGAGTTAGGGCCTATGGATCCTACTAGTAACACTAGCAGTGCATACAGGTGAATTTGTTTAGCTATTTATTTGATTAAACCACAAATGACCACATATAAAGTCACAGCATTCTTTCTAGTCAACTTTTAGGTGTTGCAGCAGAGACAATGCTGTTTTACGTTATACTCACATAACTATTTTATGGGGTTATGGCTCCTCGCATTGTATTTTGCATTAGTGAGGGTGCCGTGAATTCTTTATTTGTCGAATGCATCCATCAGTACAGTGTCTTCTTTTTACCATCCGCTTTCCCATTAACCATAGTCGTTCTTATTTGTGCCCTGCTTTGAGGTGATTAGGTTAATAGTAATTAAACTACTAAAGACTACTAGCAACAGTTACAAATTATAATTGTCTGTGAATATCATGATCATCATATAATGTTATTCTCTTCTTCATCTTATCGTTTTTTAAAAATGTCGCCCCACACTAAGTCTTTCTCTTGTGTTGTGGGTTTATAAACATCCAAGTTCACATAAACTGGATACCTAGACCCGGAACAATAATTTGTAGATCACATTCCGTGCGGGAATTGTACCTGCGACACGTTGCGCGGCAGCCAGTTGTCCAGTCACTGCACCAACTGTACAGTCAGATGCGCGCGCCATGTTATGATGGTGTTATAATATCATTCGAGTCAAATATCATTATTATTATTCTTAGATTGGAATAAGATTAGATTTTTAACTCGTCGAGTACCGGTTTTGCAGACACAATTATAGAACAATAGGTTGCGGTCACCGGTGACCGCTTGGTATTTGACAGTTTAATTATGTTACAGAGCGGTGGCCCCAGATTTGAAATCAGGAATGGATGCCAAAGAGAGAAGGAGACAGCTAATCCAGGTTTGTAGTTTTTTCTTCTTGAATGGCGTCCCAAGTCTCCAGGTTAATTTTGTTATATTGCCAGTGTCGAGTGGTGACGGTCTATTAACATCTTTTCTGTCGGAACGCAGATATACGCGAGACACTGTGTTTTCTATTGTATATTCATATGTCAACATTCCTCCTTATCCTTATATGAGGGTAGGCTGTAGTGCAAAATACAATGTAGCAATTTATGTTCAACCTACTTCAAAAAGAAGGATGATGATGATCAGTTTGATTTCGGAAAAATGTTCGTTACATTTAGAACCTTCTTCTAAATGTTGGTATATTAATTAAACGAATTAAAAAAGAGTGGTTTCTTTTAAATATAGTTTATACAATAATTATTTACTATTCATGTTATGAGTCTCTTGTGATAAAGGGTGAATTTACTGCCATACACTGGATATCAGACATAGCCATGATACTAACTAAGTATATTAGTATTAATAGATTAATAATACTTTGCCTGATTTGAGAATCGAACCCGATACTTCTTGCTCGGTAGCCAACTTGTAATCACTTCACTTCATTCACATTAACGACAAGGCAGTCTACCTCGCCTCACTTATCTGATAACAAGGATTCTGTGGAAGGTTCTTGCACAATTTATGATTGCTCATAAAGTGAAATATTTGTTTCAGGAATCCAAATATCTCGGTGGTGACATGGAACACACGCATTTGGTGAAAGGTCTCGACTACGCCCTTTTACAAAAGGTATGTATACAGAATCATACTTATTTATTTAAAAGCATTGATGTGTGTACATAGAATTTACCATCCCAGGCCGCATCGTCGCTTACCATCAGGTGAGATAGCGGCCGAGCACCTATCAGATACAAATTTAAAAAAAAATTCGCCTGCGTAATCACACCGTGTGGGTGTGACTACGCAGGCGAATTTTTGTAGAAGAACTACATAATAATTTATTTAGTATGTCTCACGAAAGTTATAATACAGATAACTACTATGTTGTATTTAATTTAAAATAGATAATTACACGTGACGCGATATGTCAAATCAATATATCTTCATAGATTAAACAAATGTGTGAGAATCAAATCTAAAAAACGCTGTCGAAGTTCGCTGTTCAAAAGTGTTTAATTACATTACAATTGACAATATTATCAGTTTTATTAAAGAATAGACTATATAATCCCCTTTGTCGTGAGGAAACCTGGACCGATAATTTCTAATTATAAGTTCGAAATCGCTAACTTGCATTAAGCAAGCATGTTGATTAATGCTTAAATCTTCTCTGTGTGAGAAGAGGCTTTTGAACTTATAGTCTTTTGATGATAATGATTTTGATGAGTCTTTTGATGATAATGATTTTGATGGGCCTGGTGATCTGTAACACAGGTTATACCTTTAACAGACACCAGTCTCTTAATTGTTACATATTATATCATTTGTATCCGTAGAGTATTTTTGAGAAAATAAAGATTTTTATTATTATTATATTATGTATGTCTTTACCATTCACGGGACCACAGGGTCCCGGTCATTTGGGAGGCGTACGAGGGGCCAAAGCTAACTGCGCAGAGGCCCTTTAGACAACTTTAATCTAAATGTAATGGAGACACAAACCGGCGACTATCCCTATATGCACTATGGAAATGCACCCACGGACAGTCCCCGGTTAGTGTAGGACTATTGTGAATAATGGAAAAAAAAGGTAGGGCTATAGATGGGTTGCTGTGGACTGGTAAATTGGGAACTATGGATGACTATGGCACCTGCCGAAACAATGTAATTTTTACACGTAAAAATGGCAGGCGGAGATTCGCCAACTGACCGACCGGGCCCCGGGAATGGTTGCTAGATATAGCAACAGAGGGGCATCGAGAATGTGAGTGACTGAAGGGTTAAGAAACTACCACCGCTTTCTACTCAGATCATCTGTTCCAGCCGAAGCCTCCTGCATCCTTGGCCCACTCGCGACTTACGAATAGTTTCTTACCCTCCGAGCAGGATCACTGCTCTCGCGACTCCACTCTGGACGGCCAATGAAGGCAAGCCAGAGGTGGGAGACCTATTCCTTGTCATCGTTCACTCCAGCCAGCCAATAAAGGCAAGCCGGAGAAGAAGGAACGGTGACTTCTCCCTGGAGCACTCGGGATGATGGTAGCCCGCGGGATCGCTAATGCCCGTCACCTCGTGGTGTGCATTTAGTTGAATACAGCAGCTGTAGCCAAATGCCATTTAGCGCTTGTCTACTTGTAGAGTAGAAAACTAAATTAGGTATATGGAATTGACGTAAATTTTGACACTTGTCAGTGTCATCCCCATACATTTTGATTTCTACTCTCTCTGTAGATAAGCGCTAAAGTGGCGTTTGGTATTTTTAAATTATGTGTGGATTAAAAATGGAAATAATAATCGTATATCTTTAGTTAACCAACGGACAAAACCAGTTCTTTAAGTATAGGTAATGTAACATGTTTGTATGCCCACAGGTGAGGTCCGAGATTCAGACCCGGGAGCAGGAGCAGGAAGCTGAGATGGAAAGACTGGTGACCACACCTGTAGAACCAGTCAAGGAGAAGAAAGAGGTTCCTGTGGTGAGTATATTTTTTTTTTAACGGTCATTATTTATACTAGCAGGTTTAAATTACTTAGTTGACCTGCTGGCCGCTGTATAATCTTGTAATATGAACTCATTGGTGAATTTTCACTTCAAAACGTAACTATTGAATTGTGTGGTTGTTTCTTTACTCAACATTAAATTATTTCCACTTTTTAGTGCTTACAAATAATTATTATTCAAATTGTACCTATGCACATTTACTTGACGATATACTTGATGTACAAATTTTTGCGCCAAATGATTTTTGAAAAAAATCATAAAAAAGTAATATTTATGACATATCAATGAAAGTACTGAATTTTATTACATAGTTGTCAACTACTGTAATATTTCGCAGGAAGAAGAAATGCAGTTTGAGACGGCGATGGGCAAGAACATCTTCAACATGATACAGGAACAAAAGTGAGTCTAGGTTTAACTTTAATACTATCGTGTAGCTTCTATTCATAAACTTGTGGAAGCCTGGTCTGCCATTTACAGTTTTATGTTGTTACTCGCTTGTGTATGGCGCTGTGTTTCTGTTTTGTGTACCTATTGAATAAATAAAATAAATAAAGCGTTCAGTGTGGGAGAGCCATGCTTCATAAGGCCGGTAAGACATTTGTGACGCCTCTGATATTTCGTGTGTCCATGGGCGGCGCCGAATGCTTACCATCAGATGAACGGTCCGCTCGTTTGCGCCATAAAAAAACCTCACATGAGAGTTTTACTATAATCCCCATTCTTGGTAGGCATAAAAATCCCTCCTCATAATATACATACATCCTTAACCTCACGCCTGTCTCCTATTAAGGTAGGCAGAGACTATGGAACACCAATTGCTACGATTCCTACATACCTCTTTCATTTCATCTACAGTCATCGGACTTTAACTACGAAACAATAATCACCACAGTTCGCAGACTGACCTAACATCACGAATGTTGCAGGAACAAGAAAGTGTCCCGCAACGAGATGTTCGCGGCGGGGCGCATGGCGTACGTGGTGGAGCTGGAGGAGGAGGGCGGCGCCGACAGCGACATCCCCACGACGCTGACGCGCAGCAAGGCCGACGTCCCCGCGCCCCGCGCGCGCCGCCCCGCCGCCGCCGACGACGTCGTGCTCGACAAACTGGCGCAGATCTTCTCCTACCTCAGACATGGCAGGCATAGAAAACTAAAGAAGACTAAAGGGGTAAGTGAATCTGAACTGAACTAGTTTTTTTTTAATATTTTTAACTACATTACATTAATTTGATACAAGTCATAGTGTCGTAGTACAAAATTAAAACCCTGACCTCTGTACTAGGGAACCTGTATCACAGAGATGCCTTCAATATAATTCATAATAATTAAATAATAAATTATTATGTTTTCGGCTTACTCACGTAATAATTTGACTCAGAACTCGACTAGTTTCAAGCCATGCTAGAGGCTCATATTCATGAGCAGCATTTCTTGACCCACGACACGGCACGTGCCACAGTGAGCGTGGTATGTAATACTATTTTTGCGTCGACCCGGGAATCGAACCCGGCACCAACGCAGTTACCGGCGGGCGAGTGTCTCTCGCCCGTGTGTGAGTGCCACACGGACGAGAGACACTCGCAGAGGTGCACATTACGGCACTTAATGCCACTGTACAATGTAACACCCACTTTTCACTATTTATATTATGAGTCCCATGTAATAGGAGGTGAGCCTATTGCCATATACCGGGCACAATTCCAGACTCCGTGCTACTACTGAGATTTTTTTTTTTAAAACCCAGTAATACTTTGCCCAACCCGGGAATCGAACCCGAGACCCCTTGCCCGGCAGACGCAATTGCGACCACTCGGGCAACGAGGCAGTTATACTTAGACTAACTTAATGTTATTAAGTAATTGCTTAATTACATTAAGTTAGTCTAAGTATAACTGTATTTTTAAACCGACTTCAAAAAAACGAGGTAATGATGTTCTCTGATAATGAGGTTCTCTGTATGTATATTTGTTCGCGATTATCTGTCGATTTGTGTTCTTTAGAAAAGTATTTGTTACATTTAGGAGCAAGTCTTGGTATCTATATTTAAGGACTTTAGAGAAAATACTAAAAAAGGAGTTTGAAATCGATTTTTTTAAAACTTAGTTTATTGAAAATGATTATAGACTCCAAAAATGACTCGAAATTAGTCGAGGGTCATCACATAATGAATTTACCGTTAATTACAGGACAAACCATCAGAGAAGGGTCGTGCAGACGACTCAATATACGGAGAGATCGGAGACTACAACCCCGGCGAGCGACACGAGCGCCGCGACGACAGGGCGCGCGCCGCCGGCGGGTACTTCGACAAACCCGCTGATGCGGACGACAAGATGATGGACGGTGGGAACATTTCATACTAAATTAAGTAAAAACGCGGGTTACACACGTGAATATACTGAGAAAAGCTCTACTAGTTTCGAACTACAGAGGGGTTCTTCTTAACCCGCGTTTTTACTTAATTTAGTATGTCTCACGATAGTTATTATAAAAACAAAACATTTAATACCCTTTTGTCAGACTTTTAAATGTGAGAGAGCCATTGGGCCGGCTCGACCGGAGTGATACCACGGCTGGGCAGAAAATAAACGGGAAACCACGCTTGCGTTGTGTTTCGACGTGTGAGTGAGGTTACCGGAGGCCCAACTACCCCCCCTCCCAAGTTTCCCCAATCCCCGAATCCTCCACAACCCTCAAATTCCCAATTCCCAAAAGGCCGGTAACTTGTAACGCATTGTTGTTCCGTGTGGCCATGAGCGACGCCGATTGCTTACCATCAGGTGATCCGTCAGCTCGTTTACCGGTTTATGCCATAAAAAAATCAGAATGCCAAGCACGAATAACTATCGCACTCGTAACGTATTAGTATCGAGTGCGTTCAGCACTCTGATTGTTTGGTTCACTGGAGCCGACCAATCTATTTAATCATTGTCTGTTATAACTGTAATAACTGCAATTGGGATGATGACAGGGTATGAAAATTAAAAATGTAATAAGTCCGTCAGTTAGGTAATGCAAAAATATTAGACACGTATTTTTTTTTATTTTGTTGTATAATAAAACAATACTTAGATACTATAACGAATCAAAGTTTAGGAGTGGGGGCTAAAACGTCATTTCTATGTATAAAATGTACATAGAAGTGACGTCACGCGACATTTTAAATCAATATATCTTCGATACTATTCGTTTCCATAAAAATATTAAAATACGTGTCTAATGTTTTAAAATAATCTACCAGACGGACATTAAAATAAAAATTTATTAATTTCCAACCCGTGTATTAATTAGATTTTTTTATTTCCTAGTATCGGACCCGGTCCGCGGCCGTGTCCCCGAAGTATCCCGTCGGTCTGCGGCGCTGCTTTCCCGACTGGCGGCGGAGCCCCAGGGCTACGCGGAGTGCTACCCTGGACTTAGAGAGATGGACGACGCCATCGATGACTCTGATGATGAAGTAGATTACACTAAGATGGATGCCGGCAATAAGAAGGGACCTATTGGTATGTATAATTATATTTTTATGCAGTTTGGTTTAGTTCAAAATGTTCAATGATCATATTCCATAATTATAACACTACTAGCTTCTTCGCTCGCGTCACAAAAGGATAAAAAGCCAATGTGACATATACCAATACACACAGCGCCATCTATACCAATACTTTTATTTTCTCTCGGGAATATTAAATTTTTCTGGGATAAAAAGTACCCTATTATTTAATCCGGACTTCTGACTATACATCTTCAAAAATTCAAAGCAATCGGTTTAGTAGTTATGGTGTGAAAGCGGAACAAACAAACAAAAAAACAAACTCACTTTCCGATTTATAATATTAGTAAGGACTAGTAAGGATTAGCGGGCCCAACTTTGCCCCAGTGACATTTCCTGATGAATGTGTCCGTTTTTCTTTCACACAAACTTTGTCTTAATAACAAAGGCGACAAAAAAAGAATAATCCATTTTGGTCAAGTAGTTCGGGAGTTATGTGCGTACAAACACTCCGGTGATTCAACTTTACTTATCATGTTAACTTGTTGTTCGTGTGGTTAAATCCATAATTACCTAATCATTATTACACATCTGAACCTTCTTCGGGAATCACGTTATTTAGACAGACGGACAGAATAGGGTTCCATAACATAAAATCACGCCTTTAATTCCCGAAGGGGTAAGCAGAGGTGCACAATTGCATCACTTAATGTCACTGTACAATGTAACACCCACTTTTCACTATTTATGTTATAAGTCCAATGTATTAGGGGGTGAGCCTATTGCCATATACCGCCATATACCGCCAGACTCCTCGCTACTACTGAGCTTTTTCAAAACCCAGTAATCGAACCCGAGACCCCTTGCCTGGCAGTTGCACTTGCGACCACTCGGCCAACGAGGCAGTCGGTCAGAAAAGGATTCTTTTTAATAATTTGTAAGTTGTATATTAAAATCAATCGTTATGTCCAGGTCGTTGGGACTTCGACACCCAGGAGGAGTACTCAGCGTACATGAGTAGCAAGGAGGCGCTGCCGAAGGCTGCCTTCCAGTATGGAGTCAAGACTCAGGACGGACGGAAGACCAGGAAGACCAAGGATAAGAGCGAGAAGGCTGAACTTGACAGGGAGTGGCAACAGGTAACATATATTATAATTTTACTAGCTTCTGCCCGCGACTTCGTACGCGCAATCCCATTTTGTCCCTGTTCCCGTTCGTGATTTTCGGTAAAAAGTAAAAAAAAATCTATAAAAAGTATCCTATGTCCGTCTCCTGGTTCTAAGCTACCTCCCTGCCAATTTTCATCTAAATCGATTGAGGCATTCTTGAGTTATAAATAGTGTAACTAACACGACTTTCTTTTATATACATAGATTAGCTTTCTGTTCATGGCTTCACCTGTATACAAACTGTCAAAAACCAAGCGGTCACCGGTGACCGCAACCTAATGTTCTATAATTGTGTCTATAATGACGGTACTCGACGAGTTAATTCTATGAAATGAATTCCATACACATTGCCTATGAGTTAATTTTCGCCGTAAGCTTATATCGATAATTCGTTTCGAAGAAGCGTGAAGTACAAGTAACTGATGTTACGTCTAAAATAATAATATTATGGACAATTGTTACAAATATGACTGAGACTGCCTCTTTGGCCGAGTGGTCGTAAGTGCGACTGCCGGGCAAGGGGATTCGGGTTCGATTCCCGGGTCGGGCAAAATATTACTGGGTTTTTAAATATTCTCAGTAGTAGCACGGAGTCTGGAATTGTGCCCGGTATATGGCAATAGGCTCACCCCCTATTACATGCGACTCGTAACATAAATAGTGAAAAGTGGGTGTTACATTGCAGTGGTATAATGTGCACCTCTGTCTACCCTTTCGGGGATAAAATGTGGGGGATGTGTTACAAATATCAAATGATTGTTACAGATTCAGAATATAATTCAGAAACGTAAAGCGCCGCAAGCTTCAGAAGAACCTTCATACAAGTCAGCTAAATACTAACCTTCCTGAAACCACATGTAAATTAACTAGAAGTAAAAAACCAACTGAAAAGTATGGCTGAACAACACCCTACTATGGGCGAACGTGCGGCTGTAGCCAAATGCCATTTAGCGCTTGTCTACATGTAGAATAGAAAACCAAATTATATGGAACTAGCTTTTACCCGCGCTTCACAAAAGGATAAAAAGTAGCCCTTGTGACATACCAATACATACAGCGACATCTATACCAATACTTTAGTTTTCCCTCGGGAATATCAAATTTTTCCGTGATAAAAAGTACCCTATTATTTACTCCGGACTTCTAACTTTACGTCTGCAAAAATTCAAAGCAATCGGTTTAGTAGTTACGGCGTGAAAGCGGAACAAACAAACAAACAAACAAACTCACTTTCCGATTTATAATATTAGTAAGGATGGACGTCAATTTTGACACTTGTCAGTGTCATCCCAAGGCCCAGGGCCTTTAGCCAAATGCCACTTTAGCGCTTGTCTACAGAGAGAGAAAACTAAATGTATGGGGATGGCATTAAATGGCATTTGGCTACAGCTGCAGGGTTGGAAATGGTAAAGATGATTACAGTCAGCTAAACATGTGTTTACGTACACATCTGCCTACCTCATTGAGGAACTAATATTATAAATGGAAAACGCCGTAACTACTAAACCGATTGCTTTGAATTTTTGCAGACGTAAAGTTAGAAGTCTGGATTAAATAATGGGGTACTTTTTATCCCAGAAAACATTGATATTCTCGAGGGAAAACGAAATTATTGGTGTAGATGGCGCTGTGTGTATTGGTATATGTCACATAGGCTACTTTTTATCCTTTTGTGACTCGAGCGAAGCCGCGGGTAAAAGCTATTGAGGAATAAAGTCAAGTGATGTTTTGTCCAGGAGTGGTGAAGGTAGTACATTATGTTTAGCAGTTCAGCTTGTAACTAACCGACCAATGAGGATGTCAATATTTTAAACTTTTTGATCGCCACATCGCTAAGCTTAAATAAGTAGAATACGTCGGGGTCTCGGGGATAGTGCAAATCCGCGGAACTAGCATTGCATAATTCCCCGTAGATACAGGGGCTACATGTATCATAAAGTATTACTAGGTTTAAAAAAATCTCAGTAGTAGCACGGAGTCTGGAATTGGCAATAGGCTCACCCCCTGATACATGGGACCCATAACATAAATAGTGAAAAGTGAGTGTTACATTGTACAGTGGGATAATGTGTACCCCTTCGGGATAAAAGGCGTGATGTTATGTTATGTAAGTTTAAATTAAACCTTCCCCTGTAATACTGAATCTATTGCAGATACGCGGCCATTACGTATGGTACATTCGCGCATTTGTACTGACCCCGACTAATAATTGCTCTTACGGCGCCTTGCCGTTTATTTACTGGTCTGATGGTGAAATAGAAGATGAATTAAATGGTACTATACCCTTGCGCACTCACCGAAATGTATCCGATAAAATAGTCCAGTAATTTCGGAGTCTATTCAATGCAAACAAATAATAAATTCCTCTTAAAATTGGTATGATGACAGGGAATGAAAATTAAAAATCTAATTAGTCCGTAAGTTAGGTATTGAAAACATATTACACACATATTTTTTTATTTTGTCGTATAATAAAACAATACTTAGATAAAACGAATCAAAGTTTAGGAGTGGGGGCTAAAACGTCATTTCTATGTATAAAATGTACATAGAAGTGACGTCACGCGATATTTCAAATCAATATATCGTCGAAAATGTACAAGAAAATAAAAAATACGTGTGTAATGATTTAAAATAGACTGCCTCGTTGGCCGAGTAGTCGCAAGTGCGACTGCCGTGCAAGGGGTCTCGGGTTCGATTCCCGCGTCGGGCAAAGTATTACTGGGTTTTTTAAAATTCTCAGTAGTAGCACGGAGTCTGGAAATGTGCCCGGTATATGGCAATAGGCTCACCCCCTATTACATGGGACTCATAACAACTAGTGAAAAGTGGGTGTTACATTGTACTGTGGTAGAATGTGCACCTCTACCCCTTCGGGGATAAAAGGCGTGATGTTATGTATGTATGATTTAAAATAATCTACCAGACGGACATTAAAATAAAAATTAGGCGTCTACCTTATTAACATATAGATATAGATGTGACTGTGGCGGTTAAAAGGTTTAACCTTGAGTTAATTAAGTATTGATAGGTTATTGTTAAGTCAAATATTGTAAATATACAATAAATATATGAAGTGTGATGTCACCTAAACCGGTTTTTTTTTATTTTATACCACAACTCACAGAAAACCGACGTGAAGCAACGCTTGCGTTGTGTTTCGTCGTGTGAGTGAGGTTACCGGAGGCCCAATTACCCTCCCCTTCCCCAATCTCCCCAATCCCTGAATCCCCAACGATCCTCAAACTCCTAATCCCCAAAAAGCCGGTGACGCACTTGTAACGCCTCTGGTGTTCCAGGTGTCTATGGGCGACGACGATTGCTCACCATCAGGTGATCCGTCTGCTCGTTTACCGGCTTATGCCATAGAAAAAAACAACTAGTTACTCGTTCCTAGCGTGTATGCGTGATGATGAACACAAACATATTTTTAAAACCGACTTGGAAATCGGTAATTGAATCCAACACCTTTTGCTCGGTCGTCCGTCACTTTCTCGAAAACGGATCTAACGATTGCGATAAATAAAATCTATAGTAAAGGTTTCATTAACTACGATTTTCCGCAGTTCTTCGTGTGTTTAAAAACTTTGGCACGTACATAGTTTCCGGAATATTTGGGCCACAAATATTTTATTCTTATCGGAATTCGAACCCGCATCTCACGCAGTCGATAGTGAAGATACTGTGGTAACGGTATCACCACAAAAAAATAATAATTTGTGTTTGCACAATGGAGACCAATCGCCCGGCAACTGTAGTAACTATAGTAGTTAGATTCCATCTATAGTCTTATACTATTGGTTGTTAGATGTTCAAGAGGCCTGTCCTTTGTATTGTATTATTTTGTTTATTATATCAGTGGTCACCGCGGCTTCAACTGAGTACTATGTGAATATATCAAATTTTTCTCTCTTGGCTTAACAACAATGAAGAATGATCCATTTGAATCAGGTAGGAGGTATACCTAAGTGTGGGGCCGAGAGTCATGCTTCGGCACGAATGGGTCGGCTCGACCGGAGTGGTACTACGGCCGAGCAGAAAACCGACGTGAAACAACGCTTGCGTTGTGTTTCGTCGTGTAAGTGATGTTACCGGACGCCCAATTACCCTCCCCCCCAATCTCCCCAATCCTCAGAGGTCCCCAACGATTCTCAAATTCCTAATCCCCAAAACGCCGGTAACGCACTTGTAACGCCTCTGGTGTTCCAGGTGTCCATGGGCGTCGCTGATTGCTTCCCATCAGGTGATCCGTCTGCTCGTTTACCGGATTATGCCATAAGAAAAAGGTAGTTCGGGAGATATCCATATACATTCAATGGATGCTATTTCCCGGAACTTCGGCGGGTGCTATTTCCCGATGTTCCCGGGAATATGTAGAATTCTCCTTTTATAAAACCTTGTCGTTATGTTAAAGAACAAGACAAAAAGGTATGATTCAAATCCATATAGTCATTTTATTGTTTTTTTATTGTTTTTTTATTGCTTTTGTTTTTTCTTACAATAAAAACCTTGCCCCGCACTAGGATTATCTCCTGTGTCGTGGGTGTGTTTACAAACATACAAGTTCACATACACATGACACCCAGACCAGAAACAACAATCTGTGAATCGCACAAAGAGTTGTTCCGTGCGGGAATCGAACCCGCGACACGTTGCGCGGCAGCCAGTTGCCCAGCCACCGCAACAGTCGTCATGTAGGCACTCGGTTCACAGAGAGTTAAATCATTTATTCCAATTAGGGCCGATTTGCTACCGCCAAATAAATTTTATCTGACAATTATGAGTATTTGACAATTACACTTCCATAGTAAAAAGTCTAAAAAACTGTCAAATGTCAATTTTATTCTTCAGTCAGCAATTACTTGTTGATTGAACAATCAGCTCTTACTGGCGTGGGTACTCAGAGAGATTGTAGTAGAATCTAGATTATACGTATTCGCGATTATCCGGACTGCCAACAGCGTGATTACCAAATGCAAATTACATCATGTACAATTTCTTAATAAATGTTGTTTTTATTTGATACTAGCTGACCCGGCAAAGTTCGTACCGCCTAAAAGATTTTTCTCACCTTCTAAACCTTCCCTAGACTTCCACGAACCTATCAAGACCAAAATTACCCAAATCAGTTCAGCCGTCCTCGAGTTTTAGCGAGACTAACAAACAGAAATTCATTTTTATTTATATAGATGTATTTGTTGCTTTTCATAAACACGTAGTACATACCTACATATATATGTGCATATGCAAAAAAACTCGCTTTCCTTCATATATTCGATTTTCGATTATCCGGACGACTAATGACAACAATAAGTCCGGTTAATCGAGCTTCTACTGCACTTTTTTTTATTTTATAATATTATAGATTAATTCTCCACTGACTTAGGTCCGTGCCCTTGCCATACATTTTTTTTTATTATAATACATCTAGTCAATTTTTATAAAGTAAAGAGGGAACCTAGTTACACACTACAATTAACTACATCTATAATTAATTATTACCAAAAGTATAAATTACATAACAATTAGGCTACTTCTACTGTACTTAAACTATTCTTTAGTAACGATTTTGTTCCGAATACAATGGACTGGGTTAACATAACATCACGCCTTTTATCCCCGAAGGGGTAGGCAGAGGTGCACAATACGGCACTTAATGCCACTGTACAATGTAACGCCCACTTTTCACTATTTATGTTAAGAGTCCCATGTAATAGGGGGTGCAGCCTATTGCCATATACCGGGCACATTTCCAGACTCCGTGCTACTACTGACATTTTTAAAAACCCAGTAATACTTTGCCCGACCCGGGAATCGAACCCGAGACCCCTTGCCCGGCAGTCACACTTGCGACCACTCGGCCAAAAAGGCAGAGAACTGGGTTAAGTAGCCATTAAATGACTCTGAGTACGGGGGTTAGACCAGTAAAAGGTATTTTTTAACGTCAAACAAAATAAAGTGTCTATCTGTCGGTCAGTCCAGCAATGCAAGTTGTAACGTTGTTTGTATTCACGGGTGGCGTCGATTGCCTATCATCAGGGATCCGCCTTATCAAATTCTCCTTTAATCTATTATATTTAAAAAAAATGGTGTGCTTCATAAAGAGACAAACAAGAACTTGTAGCGAGGTCAAAAAATGTATTTGTAGCATATTAAAGGTGCATAACTGGAGGGTAGTTGTCGACTTTTGTTTGTCCTACCTGCCTAAATCTATCCTATGCTCCTATTTACGTAAAATGTTAGAATAGGTAGGTAATCTATCTATCTATATAAATAAAAATGAATTTCTGTTCGTTAGTCTCGCTAAAACTCGAGAATGGCTGAACTGATTTGGCCAATTTTGGTCTTGATAGGTTCGTAGAAGTCTAAGGAAGGTTTAAAAGGTGAGAAAAAACTTTTAGGCGGTACGAAGTTTGCCGGGTCAGCTAGTACCAAATATTTTAAAGACTTACTTATTTGTGAATCAGACAACAAATCCGTTTTAGTAAAGAAATTAAAGAATTTTAAATAATAATGTGTATTCTTCATTCATTGTTAAGTTACGACGATGATGGGAGCATTCTTCTAACAGCTTGCAATCTATGTACCTACATACATATTGCCTACATGTGTAGGTACCAGTATACGAACCTATTCACACGTCAAATACCTTTTTCTATTATAAGAGCGAAGACAAACAAACGAAACAATGACCCAATTACTGCGCAGGCGCAGTGGAAACTGCAACTTGTTTGTTATTCACAACAAACGGACGGGCGCTGTATCCGCTGGGAAATATCTAAATATCACTCGACCTTCAGATTTCACTGCAACAGGAGCACAGCCTGGCATTCCGTCACGTCGCCGAGCGATGACGTGGAGAGAAACGCGGCCAAATTCGCGACGATTCGTTTGACACAATGCCGGTTCATCGGCACTCATGTATACTTACAGTACCCGTCCGCGGAGCCGTCTTCGCAGGTGCGTGCGCGCAGGTATACCCCCCACACACCGCGAGACTGGCCGCGCCCCCGCCCGCGCCCCCGCGCCCGCCATCTTGAATTCCGTTCACTCAGACCCGCGCGCGACTCGCGGCTAGCACGTACACCTCCGCGTCCGACCGCTCCGCGACATATTTGTGTTTCCAAGTGATTCAGTGTCATGTTGTGATAGTGCAGTGACGAAATGGAGTCGACGCCGATATGTCGGTGCCGTGTGCTCTACCTCGGCTCCGCGGTGCCCCAGCAGAGCAAGGATGGACTGCAAGGCATCCAGGAACCGCTGCGCGAGTTGTATCCGGAAAAGGGAGCGACGAGCGGCGGCATCGACTCGTGGCTGTCCGTGTGGTCGAATGGAATCCTACTCGAGAACATTGACGAGAGCGGCTCGAGAGTGGCGCGCTTCTTTCCGATATCGAGCCTGCACTACTGCGCCGCGGTGCGCAGGGTCACCGTAGAGGGTGCGCCTCGGTTCCTGCCCCTGGACTCCCCGTTCGCCCGGGCCCCAGCTCCGCGTCGCCCGCCCCTGTTCGCTGCCGTGCTGCGTCGCACACAGGGTATTAAGGTGCTGGAGTGCCACGCGTTCATCTGTCGACGCGAGGCAGCCGCTAACGCACTGGTGCGCTGTTGCTTCCATGCATACGCTGATAGCTCATACGCTAAGCGACTGGAGGCTGAGCGCGCTCCCTCACACCTACCAGCTGACCAGGATGAGGAACTGGAAGTGTATGACGGAGATGAGAATCACAAGGTGTGGGTCGGAGAGACAGAGCGCGACGACGCCAGTGACGATATCCCTCACCCTGCGCGCGCGCCTCGTCCGCGGCAAATAACACGACCAGCGTCGGTCCCGCCACCACCACCGCCTCCTGAAGAGCCCAAAAAGAAGACTGCTACTGCGAAAAAGACGAAAAAGAAATCTTCAGCGTCAGCAGACGAACTGTATGCGGGCCCCGCACCCATGATGAACGGTCGGTCATTGGGGCGCGCGCCGCCCGCCTGGGCCGCCGCGCACCCCATGGTGCTGGTGGCACACCCGGCCGCCACACTGCCACATGCACGGCCCGCCACATTGGGACACCGGGGGCGAGTGCCGGCAGCACTGGCTGCCGGGCCATTCCCTCCAGGTCCCCCGGGTCCGCCAGGTCCCGGTAGGGGGCGACTACAGTACGCCACGGTAGATCCAAGGCGTTCGAAGCCTCCTCCACCGACTGCCATGAAGGCCGCGCAGAGTATGACAGGGCTGGAGGCAGTGGAGGACGCTGGCGGCATTTACAGGAAAAAGGGGCACCTGAACGAGCGCGCCTTCTCATACAGCATCCGACAGGAGCACCGCAGCAGGTCGCACGGCTCTCTCGCCAACCTGAAGTTTGCAGCTCCACCCGAGGTATGTAGCTATTTACATATTATATGTATTTGTACCTTCTAAATAGTTTCTTACCCCAGAAATGTAAATCCACAGAACGGAAGACATATACCATAGCCTCTATTTAAAGGGTGTTAATCCGAGCGAGGCAAGGAAGGTACATAAAAGTCCGCATTCCGCGGCAACCGGTACGAGCTGTAGCCGGGATCCAAACCCAGCTGTTAAGTACAATTTCCGGCATCTTCTCTACCATTCTTATGGGTAAACCTGCTCTGAGATATTCATATAAGTGGTAGGGTCAAGATAATAAACGGAGTCTGCGGCTTTCTCCATATAATTAAGTGGGTTGGTAACAAAGGGTCGAATTACGTCACCACCATATATATATAGAGGTATATAGTATATATGTATGTGCTGTTACTGTGTGAGTATACAATTATCGTGTCAAGAGCGGTGCCTTGCAAAATGGTTTGGTTGCGAATTCTTATACACTTGAATATTTATGGCTGATTTAAAGAATGCATAGTGAATGATATTTTATTTATACATACCAAACACGTTATTAAAACTAATTAAACAGACCATCTTTTACGAAATCAAACAGTATTACTGGATAGTAAACATACATTTTTCGAAAATTGATCGGGGAGTGTTAGGAGCTTAGTGGTCGTATGTCGTATAAGAAACCTCTTGGTATTGAGTTCAGTTCTCTGATTATAGGGATTGGACATTCGAATTGCGAATGTTACTTCTGTACGAGTGGTCTTGGGTTCAATTCCTGTGTAGTTAGTTTTTGTTTTTATAATAACTATCGTTAGACATAATAAATGAACTAAAAATTGCCGGTTACACGCGTGAAAATACTGAGAAAAGTTCTACTAGTATCGAGCTACAGAAGGGCTCTTCTTCATGTACAGCGTGCGCGGTCACGGCGATGTCGCGCAGCCTACAGGCTCCACGGATTTTTAGTTAATTTAGTTAGTTTTTGTATAAAATATTTTACTTTTTTTACAATAGATATCTACTATTCTCAGCAATAGACATGTTGTTGGCACATGCTTTCAACACATACATACTAACAATTTTATAGTTCTACGTCACTAAAAAATATCTGAAATATATTTCAAATAATTTTGATAGCAAAAACATGTTAAAAAGATCATAAAATAAAGCACATTAAAACTGAATCACATTCACACAATAACGTAGTTTTAAACTTGACATAATCGAGTATTCACATATTAATATTAAGATACCGGTATTAATGAAATATTTTGTAACATTAGCTGCATCGCTCCATCGCTGCATCATCTGTTTTTCAATGATTTTACGTCATTCAGCGGTCAAGAGCAACAAACAGATAAATGTTACGTTGTTATTCAATACCAGTTGTTACCCCAGTCTTCGCTCGCGTTGTCAAAAGGAAATAAAGTGACCTTTATCACAGTCACTCCAACCTCCTTACTAACCTCTTTATAAAGGTGATAAAGGTTCTAAGTTAAATTAGTTCGTCGCGGAGAACCTAACGGGTTACCGGGGCTCCGGCTCGACGTGCAGGAGAAGGGACGGGGTGGGTTTTAGTCAGTAAGAGTCTGATACTCCCTCCCGCTTCACCCAGGCGGGAAAAGTCATTCGATGATTTCCCCCCCTTAAAAAAAAGTTAAATTAGTTCAAAGTGCAATGTGCAATAACATCACATCCATAATTCCCCGATGGGGTAAGTAGTAGTATATCTGAACCTCTTTATATAAGCTTATAATCACCAGTATGTGTTTAGTTCTAAGATAAAATTAGCAAAAATGATTCATGATTTGTGTGGTTGATATACACACAATCATACACCGACTTTGTATGGTTTGTTGCACAATTGATGTGTGAAATAATTGAAGTCAAAGGTCGGAACGTCACGCGATATTTGGAAACGGATACATAGGTTACATTGCAATATCATTTCTTGTGTAACTTTCCAAAACTAAATTACCTATACACAGAAGTTAACATCAGATACTTTAATCTGTTAAAATTTTCGTTTCAATTTAATTAAATCGACTTCAAACTTCATCTTTTTTGAAGTCGGTTAGTAATACAGTTGGTTAAAACATAGTAAAGTTTGCTCATAAGTGTAACGTAGGAAATACTTTTCTGAAAACTATCTAAATCGGTTCAGCCAATCACGAGAATAAGCCATAATCAAACGCATACATACAAACAGATCAAATTGTAAAACTCCTTCCTTTTTGAAGTCGGTCTAAAATTGAAATATTATACTTTGACTAATGGTTGACGCAACTTACAACTACAGCTGATATATCGAATAATTACTTTCATGAATGAATCTGCCGCACCCCATTGCATTCACCCGTGAAGATCGGTCGTGCAGTAGTCGCGACTCGGTCGTGTGTCGCAACGTCGCATGCCGTAACACCGATTAGTCGTCACTTGTCAAACCAGTTGCGACTTGTCGCTAACGCAACGCAACTGTAGTTTATTGAACTATGCGAGTTTGGTTTGAGAAGCTGGGTGGGTGATAAGGCAGACGGTGGATAATAATTTTTATATTGACTGAATGAAGGCTTAATTTCCATATCATCATGTTTGGTAGTTAGGGCTTGTATAGAATGTCTTGTATAGAACCATGTACTCTTTGCTCAATATAAAATTATCTATCTCTGTTCCACAATAGTATGGGCTTAACTAAACATTATTGAGTTACACACGTAAATATCGAGTATCGATTCGAGTCACGAGCAGTAGCGCAGTCTAGTAGGGCTTTTCTCAGTATATTTATGTGAGTAACTCGCAATTTTTTGTTAATTCAGTAAGTCTCACGATACGGGATTTAGGTTTCCAAGTACCTACCTACCTCTATATACTATTTGTTGGATTAGAGGTGAACCCTATTGAGTACAGAATCAATCTTAAAAGTAAATGAACAATGAGCAGTATGCGCATTCTGTAAAGGGCGATACGTATTACCTCCTTCCCTCAGCAGTTTCACTACAAACTTCTCGATCAACGAGACACATATACACAGTCATAAATACTATTACTTTTAGTTAAAAGATGGTCATTCAGTAAAACAGTTAAGCTTTAAAGATCTAACAGTATACCTCTAGTATAATTAATTTATTTGATGAGCAATTCAGTATTTTTGGTGGTACTTAATTTCGAATATATTGATTGAAAAAAGGGAATTTACAGTTAAAGTATTAAATACCACCCCTAAAATATCTGTTGCTGTGATGTAAACAAAGTTAAGAACACATAAGGAGATACGTTTAACAACACAACAATATGGGTAGCCATCTTATTTGCAAATATGTTACAAAAAACTTTACCTGCACACACAGGTAACATTCAGTGACGAATTTAGCTATTTGTAAGATTTATGCGTATCGATGCTTTTTAAGTTCGGTCCTTAGTCGGGTATAGAATTATGTATTTTGGAATTCTCAGTACTGGTTAAATAAAGACAATGAATAGAGTGACTAAGAAAGAAAGAAGGAAAAAAATATTTGTTAGAATGTAGTTACAATAGGCGTTTTATGTTAATTAAGTCTCATACATTCTACTGAATCGGTGTACAAATATCAGACTTATTATCTACTAATAAATATTATGCTCTATTCCACAACAATATTCTTGTAATCTTTGCCCTTAAGAAATTCTTTAGTTGAATAGTACTAATACAATACAGCTACGACCTTGGATCTCATGATTATTTGTAGACGTTTTATTTTAATAAATCACGTCATCAGATGATTATAGGCACCTAATTGTGTTAGATCATCAATGTAGGATATAGGTGTAATCTACTAGATATAATGATGTTAAGATAAACTAGTTTTTTGCATGAGGCTTTGCTCACATTGTTAATTAACGGCAAAAAGTAGCCTGTATCACTGACAACTGGGATTTTTTTTAAGTTGTAAATATTTTAGTTTTAAATTATTTTTTATATTTTAAGTTGTATATACCTATTAATAGTCGCAAAGTAGTTTTAATTTCCAATACTAAACGGTTATTATATGGAAAATATTTAGTTTTTAAGTTCAGTTGTTAGTGAAGCATGGATTACCGCAAAGTAACACCTGATTCTATTATATACTACCTCTATATAGCGTGTGTCAGTTTCCAAAAATCGTCATATACCATTGAATCTCTTCATTAAGAAAGACAGACAAACAAACACTTTTACGTTTATAATATTGTATTAACAGAAAGTGTACTTAAGTGTATGTTTCTAATGATCAATTATTTTTTTGAATAATATTGAATGAAATTAATCACGTTCACTCTTGAGTTTCTGTTGGTTTGTTGCAACTGGATGTTTTAATTCATCATTTATTGGTACTTGGTTTTAACATATTATTAGGTATTATATTAAAAGAATGCATTTACAATTCTTTTATTTAAAGTTCAAACATTGTTTTAGTTTTTTTTTTCTAAAGAGGTCATACTTCTGATATGTTCTGAAATATGATGTTAATTTAGCCTATAGACTTGTTCAAAAGCTATTACAAAAGAAAATATTTATAGAAATTGGATTACTAATACCAAAAATTATAATTATATTGGTTCTGTGCTTAATCAGTACATACGAGATTCACGCGTTGATGTCTTTTGTATGGATATTTTGGGTTAGACTCAAATGGGCCGAATTTTTTTTTATACAATAGTAATATGAACGTATTTGTTTAAAAATACTATTTTAACCGTTTGACTTAGTGAAGAAATGTACTGAAAGTATCAATTTCTTTTTGTCACCATATATAATTTTTTCATTCTTTCTAAATTTTTATCTCAAAGAGTTCAGTATAAAATAACTTAATCAACGAACTTATACAGCACAGTTACACTGCACTACTTTACTTAAAGGCCACGGTTCACCGTGAGACATCCATTGTCAAGTAAACCAGTATAACCACACACCAAAAGCAAAGCAAACTCACCTTTATTACCACCACTTAAGACATATATAAAGTGCATATGTAAGATTGCCGAGGGTATTGCAACCACAATAAAAATACAACAGAAACAAGGCAAATTCACCTTTATTACGACTACATAAGGGTTATGTCAAGTGTATGTGTAAGTTTGTAGGTTGTATCCCACGGTTGGGTCGGTCAATGGTCGTTGTCTAGTTTTTCTGAAGGAACTTGATTGAAGGGGTTTGTATAGAGGCTGTTATTGGCAGGAATTAATTATTATTAATTGCGAGTAAGGATGGGATACGTTGGGATTGGCATTCGTTGGCAAGCGGTAATATTGCTTTTGAGTAAAAGTTGAATTTTTGACTAATTATTGGAATTGTTTTACTTAGAACGCAAGGAACGTATGCATAGTGAAACATATTATTATTAATCAATTTCTAATAAGTAAGAAACTAATAAATAAAAATAAATAAATAAAATAGCCCTTTATTCAGATCCAACTAATAACTGTTACATAATTTAAAATTGCCTAAGATTTGCTTTACTTAGGTCTAGTCTCTAGTAATCTATAAAATACCTATTATTTATTTTCTGGAGATCTGTTTGTCGGTCGGTAAAGGCATCCTCCAACCTTTCCATTCATGTCGTATTTGAGCTACTCTGTGCCATGTAGGTAGGAAGAAACTACGATTTTGCTATTTACTGGTCTGGTGGTATCTTTACATATTCTTCATTATATTTAATTATTTGTTTTTTACATGCATACTATTTTGTATATTACATTGTTTATAACTACATAAATATTTACAACTTAAAATTAACTACAACTAAACTATAAAATATAATTCTTCAATTTAATTTCGCGGCAACAAAATATCACTTTTTTATACTCTTCGAATGCAGTTTTCAAATTCCAGTGAAAGTGGTATTATGTATTTTAGCAGTTACCATGAACTAAAACTTTTATTATTTTCTTTCTATTTATAAACACAATAATATTTTTCCACGTCCTGCAAATGTTTACTGGCTTAGTTTTTACTCGTCTGTCCATCACTAGTGGCGAGTTCTGATTCCTAGCTATAAACTGCTTCTAACTAGCCTGGCGTGGCCTGTACTATAAGTTATACACCATGAATTAATTGAATGCAAAACTGCTCGGCTAGGTATTTAATATACAGCATAGGGCTTGTTGGCCTATGCTGTATATTTAAAAAACAAAAAAAAAATCGCTTGTTGGCGAAGGGTTTTTATCATAATTATAATCACCATACTTGCTATATACATAATCATCAAACATGGTCCTGTAGTCTTTTCCATGGCGACTAACCATCCCAAGAGGGATAATGTCAGGGGAGTCAATGCTACTCTTAAAAACTTATTATCTCATACCTTCCGTGCGGTTTGGTGTTTATTGATTGTAAGCGTGATGTGACGAAATAAGAATAACACAACCAGAAAATTGCATCCGAAAACCGTTGCTCCGTAGACGCACTTGGGATCACTACTCCAACGAGGCAGCTAGATTTTATTATGGTATACATTATACAATAACGATTATTCTATCTATGTTAAAAGCAATCACATATATTTACAGTAAAGATTAACCAGTTACCTAATCTATTGATTTATATGTTGAAAGACAAGTATACACTATATACACATATTGTTAAGTTTTTTCAGTCACCGTCCATTGCCTGTTCACATTATAACGAACTCCATAATTATCACTTTCACTGTATTTCATAATAAGGCGCATATCTCAAGCGAGCTGTAATTACAGGCGATAATTGTAACCCGTTCCGAGCCAGCGAGCTGGTGTCTGAAGCAATGCTGAAATGTTAACTAGAAATAATATCTTAATGTGCATATGATTTTATATGCAAAAATAGTCGTGTTTATGATTATTTCTTTCTTTCTTTACTGTCACGTCGTGGGTGCGTTTACAAACGTACAAGTTCACATACATGACACCCAGACCCGAAACAACAATCTGTGGATCACACAAAGAGTTGTTCCGTGCGGGAATCGATCCCCGCGATGCCCAGTCACTGCGCCAACCGTGCAGTCCTGATTGTATTGATTATTGTTTTTTAGTTATTTTGTATATGGCAATGAGTCGTTGGATGTAGGTCAAGCGGCCTATCTGGAAGTCATTAGAGGAGGCCTATGTTCCGTAGTATGTAGATTTTTTTGTAACGATGATGATATGAGTTCGAAACTTAAATTTTCAGTTGACGAAAATGGGAGATTGTTATTAACTTTTTTTTGTTGAGTTTTGTACACATTAGCTTACTATTAGTAATACGGTTGAATTATTTTCATACTATTATCAGTGTGAGAAGAGGATTTGCTCAGCAGTGGGCATTTATAGGCTGTTGATGATTATGATGATTATCGGTAACAAACCTGATGGGTTTTCTGATGCTTAAGCTACCTAAATACATTCGCAATGCTAGAGGTACTTATAATTACAATGTACCTACTTGGCTTTAGCCACCATGCACGACACTGTTTAAGTGTTTAAGCAACTCATAATTTTCAAACCAATTAAACAAATATTTACTAGGTATAATTACAATATTAACCTACTACACCTCTACAATAAATACAGCAGAAACCTTCAACATATACCGAAGAAGAGTTCACTACCTATTGTTATTTATTCCTCGTCCAAACAATTACATGGAACCGACCGAGCGAGACCGCGGGATTACAATAGCTTGTCATATTCGCTAATAACTCTCCTTGCTTTATAAATTATGTGTTAACATTGACCTACTTAGGTAGGGGTTTAACGCCCGTTTTCACGCCATATTTTCAATTTTAAGGACCTCCTAAGCTAAGATAACTAGGTGTCATTTAACGATATTTTGCTTTTTTCAGACCTGAAAGTGATACCCAACGGTAGAATAAGGGGTTGTTTTTTTTTGATCATATAACATCACCACTTTTTTATCATCAAGGGGTCGGCAGAGGAGCACATTACGGCACTTAATGCTACTGTACAATGTAATACCCACTTTTCACGTCCTATGCAATAGGGGGTGAGCCTATTGCCATATATGTTTTTTTTAATCTTTTTTTATAAAGTAAGACGGTAGTCTACGTCACGCTAAATGACTTTTAGTTAAGTGACAGTTGTAGGTGTAAGTGGTAAAAATGGTCACGAGGATCGTTTATTTAGTAGTAAGTACGTTACAGTATTATAAAGTAACTGTTTTATTATCCAAGCTATAGTTTAGGTATGAGCTGGAAGTTATATCATAATAATATACATCTGATGAATATTCTCGCTTCCTGTTTATACATGGGAGTCATTCATTACAGGCCGCATTATGTTTTATTTGTGCTGCTTGCAGCTTTGTATAAACGTAAACGTTCATTAGTGCCGATTCGGAGTCGCGGAGAACCTAACGGCTTGCCGGGGCTCCGGCTCGACGTGCAGGAGAAGGAACGGGGTGGTTTTTAGTCAGTAAAAGTCTGACACTCCCTCCCGCCTCACCCAGGCGGGATTCATTCGATGATTTTCCCCCTTAAAAAAAAAAAGTTCAATAGTACTTAGGAGTAGGACTTAGGTGAATTATTGTTTTCGGTTGAATGACTGTTTGACGAGGGAAGTTGACTGTTTTTTTTAAGTGTGGTATAGCCATGCTTCGGCACGAATGGGCCGGCTTGACCGGAGTGACAACACGGCCTCACAGAAAACCGACGTGAAACAACGCTTGCGTTGTGTTTCGTCGTGTGAGTGAGGTTACCGGAGGCCCAATTACCCCCCTCCCTAGTATCTCGCATCCCCGAATCCTCCACGATCTTCAAATTCCCAATTCCCAAAAGGCCTTTGGTTACCATCAGGGTGGCGCCAATTGGTTACCATCAGGTGATCCGTCTGCTCGTTTACCGGGATATGCTATATAAAAAAAACTCGACTAGTTATAAGCTACTCTAGAGGCACATATCTATGAGCAGCATTCCGCGACTCGCGACGCGGCGACTGTCACGCTGCTACTGACAGACTTGAGTAAGCCTAAAACATAAAAAATAATTAAGTATGTCTCACGATAGTTATTATAATGAGAGGATGGAAGAAATCAAACCACAAACCTTAGAATTAATAGTGATTAGAAATAAAAGTAAAGGCACCGGTTGACTATAATACATATACCTAGTTACCGGAGAGTTATGGTAGGAATGTTGATTACTTAGTTTCGTTGAACATCGAGCGGAGTTTGTTTGTCCTCGATAATACAATTTTCTAAGTTTAGTCTTCGAATTTTATGTTGATATTGAGGGAAGTAACTTGCAGTTTTATGTAGTCATATTGACAACTAGCTTTCATCCTCGGTTTTGCCCGCGTATTCCTGTTTTATCCCATGGGAGCTTTTAACAGGATAAAAAGTATCCTGTCACTTAAGTCAGCCCATACTGAATGTCATCAAAATCCGTTTAGTAGTTTCATCGTGATTGACGGACAAACATCCAAACATGTCTATTATTAGTAGTTATAACTGTCGAGCAAAAGATCTCGGATTCTATTCCCTGGTAGGGACGGATTAGACTATATTTTTTTTGGTTTTATTAACACGGTGTTTGGAGTAGGTAACCTACCTACCAATCGAAATCACAGCATGTCAATTTGTTCAGCTATTAAAAACATCTCAGACTTTACGTTTATTAAAATAAAAGCGAAGACGAATGATGATAATGTTAATTGTCTCTTATAGAAACATATGAAAATAATGTTTATTTATTTCATTAACACAAAAACAAAAGAAAATAGAAAGTTCGTTTAGAAAAAAGTAAAAACTATTTTCATAAATGACTGTTAAGTTTTCTTCAAGTAATGTTTCTAAGAAAATGTTTCACAACTCGTAAAGTTCATAATTTATTACTCAAGTTGTCACATAGTCAAGTCTTCCATAATATTTAAGTGTGGGAGAGCAATGCTTCGGCACGAATGGGCCGGTTCGACCGGAGTGATACCACGGCCTCACAGAAAACCGACGTGAAACAACGCGTGCGTTGTGTTTCGTCGTGTGAGTGAGGTTACCGGAGGCCCAATTACCCTCCCCTTCCCCAATCTCCCCAATTCCTGAATCCCCAACGATCCTCAAACTCCTAATCCCCAAAAGGCCGGTAACGCACTTGTAACGCCTCTGGTGTTTCAGGAGTCCATGGGCGATGCCGATTGCTTACCATCAGGTGATCCGTATTCACGTTTACCGGCTTATGCCATAAAATGCAAATGGTTTACATTTCCTTCTAGCTTCGCCTTCAATTTTTTTCCTGTTCGTACAAGGCACAGTTAATGCCTGCGGCGTTTTTTAGCAGCCGACCTATGATTGTACGTAGTTGCAAATGTATTAACTAAGAATCCTTGACAATCATAACATCACGCCTGTTATCCCCGAAGGGGTAGGCAGAGGTGCATATTACGCCACTTAATGCCACTCTACAATATAACACCCACTTTTCACTATTTATGTTATAAGTCCCATGTAATAGAGGGTGAGCCTATTGCCATATACCGAGCACAGTTCTAGACTCCGTGCTACTACTGAGAATTATTTTAAAACCTAGTACTAATACTTTGCTCGACCCGGAAATCGAACTTGAGACCCATTACCCGGCAGTCGCACTTGTGACCATCGGCCAACGAGGAAGTCCTTGTCAATCATGACAGTTAATTACAAAAAAGAATAGAGAACCTCCTCTTTTTTGTAGTCGCTTAGACTTAAGTATATCGCACTTTACTTTACCTTTCCCTAAGAAAAAAACTTCACATTTTTTATGATATCAAGAGAAATTAATATCAATAGACCGAATCTTAATAAAGAAGACAATAAAAAACGAAATAACTGTACCTAATAAATACCTTTGACGTATAATACTGCGATTGCCAGAGCAAAAAACTGCTATTACTTTTAATGACACAAGCGAAAAAAAGATGGCGGCTGACTGTCACAGATAATTAATCAGGTAAATCAGATGTTATAGTGTAACTGTTATGGAGTGTAACAGTCAGTCAGTAGTCAGTCAGTGAGTAGTGGTAACTTTGTAAAAGTGTGTTATTAGCATATCTTGGTGAATTTGTTCCATAAAACAAATGTCCGTAGCATTCGTGCTTCAATTAGTGGTAACGGAGTGTCGTGTCAATCGGTTTTAGGGTTGCCATCATGTTTCTTTGTTTTATTCTTCAAAAATTACCATAACTGGTTATAACCAGTTATGGTAAATTTTAATAACATGTCATCAACGTATACGTTGATGACATGTTATGTTATATGTGAAATATCATTAAATATCCTTTGGAAAACGAAGCGACGCTTAACGTGTGGTCTTGAATTAATAATAATAAATCTATTTTTTTATTTGCTTTCTTTTCTCGATGTCTTGTCTTCTTGTAGACTGCACTGCAATAAAAACTACAATGCCTTATCATGCAGCTTTGAAGGTATATATTATAGTCTATTTTGACTTGTGACTGATTGACTGATAACTTTTGTCATAATCATTCAAAATATTATTGATAAAAAACATACAACTTGAATCCCTAAAACCGTCTCTCAACTATGCAGACTAGTAGCATAGCAGTGTTAATTCGTCAAAACAGTTTTTTCCGCCACAGTTTGACAGCCCTATCAGTGGGCAATCAATCTAGCGGTGCGCGCGCCACAATTTTGAACCGCATTGTTCAACAGCTGACTAGACAATGATTAGCTTTATATTTTCCTTATACTGTTTGCAATAATGAAGGCTGGGAAGTATTTTGTGTGCTAGCCTGGTTAGTGAGAAGATTAGTCAAAAGAAGTTATTAAAATACTAGTGTATATGAAAACTAAGGTTATTATGCGTGATTATTTCTGCCTCATTGGTTGAGTGGGTGCCAAGTAAGGGGTCTTAGAATATATCCCTGGATCGGAAAAATATGGAGCCGGTTATTTCGGTTTTTCAAAATCTGTCGGTGTCAGGCATTATATTGAAAAAATGCCACTGGCCAACCCCCTCTTCGTGGATACATAACGATATACGGGTATAATAAAGGCTCCAAATAAACAGTAAGCAACGTAAAAATAGTTACAAAATGAGTTTCTTTAGCCAAATATACTTCAATGATAATTGAAGAATATTTGGCCAACATTCTACATTTTAATATGTATCTCATTCGTAGATATTATACGAAAAATGTCGTCAGTTACGTCTGGTTGTTGTATAATAATGTTTTAATTATACAATTTGTGTCCTTGATAACATTTTTGACTTTGACCCCTACTAACGATGGTATGTCGACGGAATTTTATATTCTTGATGTTTTCACTGTCAGATGCCTGTTGGTCTATGGACTTCTATACATATACGAGAGTTTGCCATGATAGGTGATCTATGAACCACGTTTGGTGACTGGGTTCAACGTTAGAGTAGATTTATTAAATAATATATCCTGCATTGTACAAAGAATAGCAGTTATCCGCTGATATTCAAATATATTTATCAATACGCGCGGGGATTTTCTCATGTGTCGTAGTCTCATAGGTGTGTTTACAAACACATGCTTAAACACATGTCGTCACACCCAGATCTAGACCAACAATTAATGAATCCCACAATGTAATGCTCCCTGGAATGAAATCCGCAAAAATAGTAGCCTGGTTACCCAGTCATTTTGCTAAAAATGTAGTCTTTACTACCTTACAAACCTAATACAAGAATGTGAAAAAAAAAATGTAAAAGTGAACATAGGCAATCTATCTAGGAAAACTTGTTCCTCTTAATTAATTGAGCAGATGGTCGGTCAGTCATTCGAAAGTACGTGAGTACCGTGTCCGAGTGAGTTCCTCTATTATTGTGCGTTTGCGTAATAAAACCATCAACTTTTACTAAATAATACAAGCACATTGATTAGAAATTTTACTTTCCATTATTGTGGGTTTTTGGGCTTCCTTGATGCTAAGATACTATTAAGCCTTTAACGCCTGGTCTACGCATCCCGTGACCATAGGGCCGGTCTATTTCTCGGTCAGAGGTTAAGCATTGCCATATAACGTGGCAATGCTTCCAGCCTTCTGGGTACTTTCCCTATTATAAAGAATTAACTGATGATTGAAAAATCAGCCCCAAGTTTATAATGAATAGATTTTTAAATAGGTATCAAATGTATGTGATTTTAATATCATTAATGGAAGTCACTAGTTTATTGGTCCATGATGGCCAATTATTAAGGATCATTATAGTTATCTACTTAAAGGGGTTTAATTATTATCATACACACATTTCGTAGACATTATCAAAAATACTCTGTTTGCTATTAATTTTAGGTGTTTAGGAAAAACATCTAACCCTTTTTCTCTGTGTGCAAAATACAGATATAATATAATATCAAGTCAATTTTGTTGGTCGATTAGTAACAGAAACATCTGTCATCACCGGTAACAAGTTAGCGTGAAGATAAGGAAACACCTCGTTCACGTTCAGTCACTTTCTCACTAACGGGATTCGAACCAGGTCTCTTGCGAAAACTGCGTTAAAACTATGCCTCTAACATTGGTGTTATGTTACAAGAGAGTAACAAAGTTGTTTTATATATATATATATATATATTTACATATCTTGGCAGAGGTAGGTAGGTATCTTAGGCAATAACAATATGTATAATGTAACACTCATATTTTACTAGTTGCATTATGAGTCCCATGTTGTAAGTCTATGCTATTTACTAGATAATTTTCGAAAATTATAATAATATAATAATAAGGTGGTTAGGTAGATGGATCAAGGGGTTGATACAGAAGGCAGTTTTCATAGAAACGGCGCGCATCGTGAGGAGGTTTCTATCTCTGGAGCCCTAATCACCGGTAGCTTGGACAATGTTTACTGGTCGGCTCCTATTTTTTATTTTGTAAATTGTATTTAAATAGAGAATTTTAAATAAGTATATGGAAATAATAATAATTTTATTTCTTCAAAAGTGGATACAGTTTATACTTAGGAGTTGGACTAAAAATAGTTATTTTATAATTAAGAGTGGGAGCATTCGCCACCGAACTAGGCATGAGCCTGTATCTCAAAAATTGAATACATGTATTTGGAAAACATGTTAGGTACTTTTCTTTTTGCTAGTTATTAGTTCCAATATGAAAAAGATAACCTTTAAGAAGAATTGTAACATTATTTCTGCTATATCATGTGGAACAGATTATAAAAACACTGCCCAAATGGTATCAAATCCTGTATTTCGTTGCTTAAAAGTACCTACAAGACTATATACAATACAATCACATGAGTACATTGACATAGAAGTATTCTGACATAAAAATTTATACATTTAGAAAAATCACATAATACAGATAAAAAATGCCCCATAGACTTCACACATATTTCTTTATTAAAAAAAAACTCGATTGCTCCACTATAACAATAATTAACCACATACATCAGACTATTGCTTATTCATAACTTTGTATAAACATTTAAAAATAAACTCTATTCCTATAAAAATTAAGTTTTAAATCCTATCGATGTATCTCTAAGCGTCGCAGGCGCAGTTCGCGCATGCGTAGTTGCGCAATATCGCTGGTATGCACTAGATACGTGTTACATATATGTATAGAGTAATTTTAAGTGCTGGTTATATTTAACAGTGATTTTCTTAGTTTTTTATGGTATGAGCCGGTAAACGAGCAGACGGATTACCTGATGGTAAGCAATCAGCGTCGCCCATGGACACCTGGAGCACCAGAGGCGTTACAAGTGCGTTACTGGCCTTTTGGGATAAAAAATTTGGGATTACTGGGGATTGACGGATTGAGGGAGGTATTTGGACTCTGGTAACCGATTAGTTAGTTTAACATAGCAGTTAATCAGCTTGTGAAATGAACAGGCTTAAAATATCGTCGAGAGAAGAGTAGAAATCTCTTTAAAAGGTTGGCACTGCATTTGTAGTGCCTCTGGTGTTGTGGGTGATCGTGGATGGTGTTAATATTTTTAGATCAGGCGATATGTCTGTTCGTTTGCCGGATTATATCATAAAAAACCTTAGATTTTTTTAAAGATAGATCTTAAGCAATTTATAGATATTTTATTATGGAATAAACGATAAACGATTGGTCGACGGTATTCTCACAATCAATGACTTGTTTTTTATTATCTATGGTTTTAGGGACTTTTCGTTCAAGAACATGCCAGCCCCGTTAGGACATGTCTCGGGTTCGACTCCCAGGTCGGGCAAAGTATTACTGGGTTTTTAAAAAACCCGGAGTCCGGCAATGTGCCCGGTATATGGCAATAGGCTCACCCCCCCTACATTGGACTCATAATATGTGCAAAGGGGTACTTTGAGGATAAAAGCAGAAGCTAGAACAGTAGAAGCAGATATAAAATAACTTAATTTTTACAACAAGTTTCTATAACCTTAAAATTTACAAATGTGCAATTTTCCAGCAGATTAGGTTCGTAATTAATACAAAACCAACCAAACGATTAGCATGCATTACATTGATGGCTCGCTTCCTGCAACGCGTTGCTGGTTGCATCACGTCCCCGCAATCTAATAGATATTTAATGACTTTTGCGAAATATTCGGCGAATGCGTGAACCTACTGATTTGGTTGGAAGTTGGAAGGTCATTGGCGTTTTTGTGCTGAAAAATTCATAGATTCTTTGTTATTATTTCTATTAGATTATGCTGCTTTAAGACATAAGAGGGTTTTGCACTAATCTCCAAGCTTGGCAAACGGGTTGGAGATCGCGCCCTAAAGGGTTCTTGATTGTCGCGGAGAACCTAACGGGTAACCGGGCTCCGGCTCGACGTGCAGGACAAGGAACAGGGTGGTTTTTAGTCAGTAAGAGTCTGAGACTCCCTCCCGCCTCACCCAGGCGGGAGCAGACATTCGATGATTTTCCCCCCTTAAAAAAAGGGTTCTTGATTATCAGATTGTGCTACTACTACTTTAGTGGGTTTGCACTAATCTCCAAGCTTGGAAAACGGGTTGGAGATTGCAGCTTAAAAGGTTTATCAGAGAGCGGTGTTGTCCGGTACATTAGTCGGTTGTTATATATGGAAAGAACAGGGAGGCTAATAAAATGTATTTTATTATATCGTCAACACAGACTCAAGATATGTGATGAAAATACCTAAACACATAAGAGCCTATAAATAAATTTAAGATTATGTTAAATAAACTACTAATCAATAATTGCTGCGCTGGGGTTCGATTCCCGGGTGGGGCAAAGTATTATTGGGTTTTAAAAAAAATCTCAGTAGTAGCACGGAGTCTGGAATTGTTCCCGGTATATGGCAATAGGCTCACCCCCAATTACATGGGACTCATAACATAAATAGTGAAAAGTGGGTGTTACATTGTACAGTGGCATAATGTGCACCTCTGCCTACCCCATCGGGGATAAAAGACGTGATGTTATGTGTTTTTCTATTAATTGTAACATTTGAACTTTATTATATTGTAAAATTTAATTTTGCATGTCGAACAGTAGGCGATGTATGTGGGACGATTTTTTTATAATTATTTTTAAATATATTTATTTATTTATTTATGGATAGGAAAACCAACAGCTACACATGGCAAACAAACAGATATTATAATAACACCAGAAAGCCAATTACAGGTTTTCACGGATAGATTTCACATTATTCAATTAAAAAAAACACTCACAGTCTAAACAAATTACATTTAGGGAAAGAAAATAATAATAAAAAAAAAAACAAAATAACAAGAGCATATACCAACTAAATATAAACATAAAAAGTGAACACACACCAACCATAGTACCGACAATAACAAATTAATAATAAATTAACTTAATTTATTCATCAATTAAAAAACTGAAGAGTGAGTATCCTTCGCACCGCAGAAGTCTGCGTTACAAACGGATCTATTGGATACTCCTTACACAAGTTGTTTAAGTCTCTGCTTGCACGCATAATAAAGGAATTCTGCCTATACCTCGTTGAGGAATTTCGAATTAAAAGTGGGGGATTGTAGCGAATAGATCTGCATGGGACATTGAAAGAGAGTTTGAACAAGAGATCGGGACAGTCAATTTCATTTGAGATGATTTTTAGTAGTGTGGTACAATCCGCTATTCGACGGCGATTAGTAAGGGGTAGAATATGAAACTGCCTACACAATTCTAGATATTTGTCTGAGCTATATGGAACATGAAGTTTAAAGCAAAGAAATTTAATAAAGCGCTGTTGAATTGCCTCCAAGCGCTGGATGTGTGTACTGTAACAGGGATTCCATATTTGCGATCCATATTCCAAGTGGCTTCTTACATAAGTGCAGTACAAAATCTTGAGCGTTTTTGCCTGTTTGAAATCTTTAGAGAGCCTCATAATAAATCCAAGAGCTCTATATGCCTAACCAACTATCTCTTGAATATGGTCATCAAACAGAAGTTTACGGTCGTGGTAAACGCCCAAGTCCCTCACTACATCAACTCTGGGTACCACTTGCATTCTCAACCTATAAGTTGTTGGCAATGTACTACGTTTGCGACTATAAGTAATAACTGAACACTTTGTAGGATTCAGGTCCAGCTTGTTACGCTGACAATATTCATCTAGTCGATCCAAATCCGACTGAAGAGCCACCATGTCATTGAAGCATGAGACAGCTGAATAAATCTTCATGTCGTCAGCGAAACAGAGCAGATGAGAAGAATGGAAACAAGAATCGATGTCGTGCACGTATAATATGAAGAGTAAGGGGCCCAACAAGGAGCCCTGTGGGACCCCGCTAGGAACGGGTACCCAACTAGATATATAATTATTCTGTGAGTCCTGTATGCAAGATATGATGCGAACCAACGAAGCAAATCCCCGTGGATACCTGCAAGCCACAATTTAGATAGGAGAATTCTATGATCTATTCGATCGAAACATTTCGAATAATCTGTATTAACTACATCAACCTGAGCTCCACCGTCCATGCTTTGCGACACGAAATCGTTCAGTACAGCCAAATTCGTAACAGTCGAACGACCCCTCAAAAAACCGTGTTGGAAGGGACTAATTATAATTACCATACTTCGTGCAAATAAACGTTCTTATTCTTATTCGTACTTACTTATTTGATTATTTCTAAGTATTACTTATCTAGGAACTTCTCAATCCTCTATACATACACGGTCTAGGTATATGCAATAATGCTAATGTCACGCAACTGGCCTAGGAATGCGGTGCCCAACTGTGCTAAATACAGCCTTTTTCAATGCCAAGCCATAATCGATCTTATATCTTTAAAATTAAAGTTCACGAACGCAGCGAGAAGTGTGGGAGTTTGTATGCTGAGAGAAAAGTGACTTTATTTTTTTAATGTTAAAGTTTTAAATTGATAGTACTTATTTTTTAACTCAAAATTTATTTTCTATTTTTATTTCATTTAATTTAATATTCGTTTTAGTTTTATAACATTTTAGAAATAGCGTATGTAACTTAATGTATTTAAGCAACAATATTCTTTATTAAGAAGATATTATGTGCTATTATTGTTTATGCAAGTTTTGTGAACTATTGATTTGCCTTGCATGTTGATAGAAATTGATGTACATTGTACATGGAATGTGATGTCAAGGACTGTAGCATCATCATGCTTCGTCAGCAAGCGATGGACGCGTGACTTTGAATTAAATACATATTTATATGTTGAAGACATCTTTTTGCGATGATACTCTAGTTGGTAAAAATAATGATCGGTTTCTTTAAATGTAATATATCGCAAGATAAATGTTATATCTACTGTACTGAGGTCAGTCTGAACTATTTAAGAAGTTCAGACGGACAGAATAATATCTCCATACATTTTGCACAGTGTGGAGATATTATGGCTAAATTGACCCTATGGTTGTTTACGAGTAGGTATGTTATTGTTTGATGATCATAGATATTTATGTCTGACAATACAGTAGCTCAGGAATTGAACCGTATACATAATCGTACTTAAAGTAGCAAAGAGCCCGGTAGCAGCGAGACAGCGTCGGGTCGCGTAATGCTGCTAATAGTGCTAATGAATATGAGCCTCTAGCATGGCTCGAAACTAATCGAGTTCCTCGTCAAACAGTTACGTGAGTAAGCCGAAAACATAATAATTGATTCAGTACTTAAAGCTATACAACTTTTGTATTGTTTAAGTTAACAGATAATATTAAACCATAAACTCAAGCTAAAACAATAGACTATAAAAACATAGAGGATATAAGTCTATGACATCATCAGCCACAGACTAAAAATAATTAAAAGAAAAAAATCTTGCAATCGCAATAATTTATCAAGGATTTTTAATACACGATTTTAGGTATACAAAATGGATTAAGCATGAGTTAGATTTTATAGTTTGCGGTTCCGTACTATTAATATGTAACTTTATGCAGGTAATCGGGACTGCGACTTTTATTTTTAAGGGGGGAAAATCATCGAATGACTGCTCCCGCCCGGGTTAGGCGGAAGGGAGTGTCAGACTTTTACTGACTAAAAACCACCCTGTTCCTTCTTCTGCACGTCGAGCTGGAGCCCCGGTTACCCGTTAGGTTCTCCGCGACACCCGTTAGGTTCTCCGCGACATCGGGACTGTATTGGAAGCAAGACTTGGGGTAGTTTTTAGTCAATAAAAATCTGATATTCGCAAGAAGTCATAAGATGATTTTCGCTTCTCAAAAAAAAGTCTGCGGTTTTTAAAAGATTTGTGAACCTCTAAAAACTATCTTGAAGCAATATCAGTACCTAGATCTTCCCAAAGCATTACATTGCAGCTTGCAATATCTTCATTGCAACACTTAGGTCATTATTTCGCGAGTTTTCGGAAACCGCTTGTTTGCACAGCACAGCGTGGTGCAACTGCATGCCTGACTTTTTAATTGATAGTTACTACATTAAGATTGGAGATAATATAGGCTTTAATAAGTTTGTAATTAGTGTTTTATTTGATCAATGGGCACTTGTAGACCTAAGTGAGACGCAATCTTATGCTATCGTTATAAAAAACAGGTAAATTTGTTTTCGGTGTGTGGCAATAGGTTCATTCCTCATTACGTCAAGCAATCAAGCTTCCTTGTACGTACTGCTAAGGAGTGGAATTCTTTGCCAGAGCCTGTGTTTCCTGCATCACAACCTGGGTGTCTTCAAGGCCCGAGTGAATAGGTTGCTTATGGGCAGACGTGAACCATCGTAGGCCACATGATCGCTTACCACCAGGCGAGATAGTGGTCAATCGTTGGCCCATCAAATATCTTATCTTAAACTATTATATAAAGCGGAAGAGTTTGTTTTTTTGTTTGTTTGTTTGAACGCGCTAATCTCAGTAAATACAAGTCTGATTTGAATAATTCTTTTTGTGTTGGATAGCGCATTTATCGAGGATGGCTATAAGCTATAAAACATCACGCTACAACCAAAAGGAGTTGAGCAGAGCATGTGAAGCTGCGCGGAAGTAGCTAGTACTTATATAAAATCAATGTCTTACTTAGTTTTGTAAAGTGTAAATTTTATTATTTTGGCAGTTATGCTGAAAGAGGATAGATTTCTTATGTGTCCCTTGCGAAAGGTGATGCAGCATTTTATTACTTTCGCCTATAAGACTACTGAAAGTATTTCATCCAGCCTGAAAATCAAACGTGAAACCAAATTCTTATACCACAATAGGGTAGTTTCCTAATTTTTATTTTAATGTCCGTCTGGTACATTAATTTAAAACTTTAGACACGTATTTTTTCTTTTCTCACAAAATTAAATACTTTCGACGATATATTAATATTTGAAATATCGTGTGACGTCACAGCGTGTCACATTTTGTAGCACGTTATGACTTAACGACATCCCACTTCTAAACTTAGCGCCATTTTATCTAAGTATTGCAACATAATACGAGAAAATAAAAAAATACGTGTCTAATATTTTTTCATTATCTAAGTGACGGACTAATTAGATTTTGAATTTTGATACCCTGGAAACTACCCTATTGATTGGCTTCTTCTGGCATTGTTAAGTGATGTAACAAAGTTTTCAAGGCACCTACACTACCTTTATATAGTAAGTATACGAGTAGTAAGTAGGTTTAGAATTTGTATGCAACAATACGGATAAACAATACCGTGGTATTGTTTGTGTATCCCAGCGTGTTTATGTTTGGCGGTTGAGTTATCGATTAAATATTGCACAATACAATACTGTGAAGATATTTTATGTACTCTTATGTGAATGTGGTCTTTATGAACCTGTCAAATAGCTGATCATAGGTCATTTATTTACATAATAGGGGGCATGTTCGATTTCAAAAGCGCACAGTTTTTTAAGAAGGGGGGGGGGGGCGGGATTGTCTAATATCTTCTGCCGTGAGGTGGGTAAGGCGCGAGAGAGAGTTACTTTAACTGACTAAAGACCACTCCGTTCCTTCTTCAGCTTCGCGTCGCTCTAGTATTCTGTTAGGTCGCAGCAGACAGCTTTGTAGGCAGCGTACAGGCAACGGTTAGGTTACCGAATACGTTAAGCGATAATGCGATCCAGCTCTCGGTGTTTTATTGTAGTTATTCGAACGTACATACCCAAGTACTTTTCTTCTCCTTTAACTCATTGAGTACCATTATTATAGACACAATTAAAAAACAATAGTTTGCGGTCACTGGTGTCCTTGCGGTGTTTGAAAGTTTAATAATATATTCTGATTTATTTCGTTGCGGGATTAAGTCAGTTGATCATGTTTCTGAGACACGCTGGACTTCATTGTTCCAGTGTTAGCATGGTTGTATCTACTATAGATCCTAGTGCACAATATGAATGTGTAAGGCAGGGATTGCTCGACACAAGAAATATACCCAGATCCAGTCAGTTATGTCGTAAGGCCAATGTGTGGGAATATTTTTTTAATACGATGTACGTTACGTAGTGTATTAAAAGGTGATTCCTCATCTCGATTAAAAATCGTCACGGGTATTACAAACAAATTGAAACTATTTCACAATCGATGTAATAATGACTGTTACATCACAATTGATTGTTTGTCTAATTGATTAATGTTTAATTACATTATCTCGTGACGATGTAATTAAGGTTAAGAGCTTCGGTAATTATGTTTAGATACCTGCAGTTCAAGCTATTCCTTTCTGATTTTTATTAGATTGTCCACCTTATTGTGTTTGAATATAAAGTTGAAAATTCAATGAAAATTCAATGAAAAGTCGGCAGATTTATTGGTGTAGGTTATTTGTAGAATACTAGGTAAGATACTTACCATTTTGATTGGGCTAATAGGTTTTCTCATTCATTTGATATGATAGTACAATGTTTCCATAATTTTTTGGTGTTACTGGTCCAGTGGCAGCAAAAATGACTGCAGAGCACTAGATTTCGAGTTGGATTTCCACGTTCGCGTTGGGCAAAGATTTAACTCTTTCAGTCACACTTTTAACTGGTTACGAATATATTTTATTTAATTATACTGAATTGCGTAAAAACCAATGCTAACTAATTTGAAGCATACTTAAAAAAATAACTTCTAACAAAAGGTGGTTAGCTGCAGTGACCACCAAGACTGAAAGAGATAAGTATTGGTTTCCTTCAGTTTTGGAAATATCTTGCTACTGCCAAACACCGCGCGGACACCGGTGACCGCAACCTGTTGTTCTTTAATTGTGTCTATAATGACGGTACTCAACGAGTTAAGGGGGGAAATCATCGAATGTCTGCTCCCGCCAGAGTGAGGCGGGAGGGAGTGTCAGACTCTTAAAAACCACACCGTTCCTTCTCCTGCGCTTCGAGCCGGAGCCCCGGTAACCGAAACCTGCATTAATTGTACATAATTTTTAAAACATTGTACCTCTATTATGTAGTTCTTATGTAACAAACAGTAAGATTCACAATACAAGGCAAGATGCTTTGTCTACTAAATAAGTGTTACGAATTTTCAAAATCTACATTATCTTATTGTCTATTCTAGCAAAAACTGAAAGTGCAGTTCCTTACTTCCATGAAAATAAAGACTTAAACAGTTTGCCTAAGAATTATTAAAGTTATAATAATGCTAATTTTAATTTGAATATTTAAATATATAACGTAATGTTAGTTACGACATTTTAAGATTAAATAATTAAACGTAATTGTTTAATGTTGATTGATAGATGAAAAGTTCAATTTGAATAACATAACATAATATAACATCACGCCTTTTATCCCCGAAGGGGTAGGCAGAGGTGCATACAGAAGTAACACCCACATTTCACTATTTATGTTATGAGTCCCATGTAATAGGGGGTGAGCCTATTGCCATATATCGGGCACATTTCCAGACTCCGTGCTACTACTGAGGATTTTTTAAAAACCCAGTAATACTTTGCCCGACCCGGGAATCGAACCCGAGACCCCTTGCCCGGCAGGCCAACGAGGCAGCAGAGGCAATTTGAATAACTAGATGAATACCACGGAATATTTTCAACTGAACTGAATCACAGAATTAATTCATCGTTACAAGGGTTCATTAAAAACGAAACTTTTAGATCTATTTAGAACATAAGTCATCAAATCAAGTGTGGGAGAGCCATGCTTCGCCACGAATGGGCCGGCTCGACCGGAGTGATACCACGGCCGAGCAGAAAACCGACGTAAAGCAACGCTTGCATTGTGTTTCGTCGTGTGAGGAGAACTTAACGGGTTACTGGGGCTCCGGCTCGAAGTGCAGGAGCAGGAACGGGGTGATTTTTAGTCAGTAAGAGTCTAACACTCCCTCCCGCCTCACCCGGGCAGGAGAACTCATTCGATGATTTCCCCCTTTGAAAAAAATGGTCATCAAAAAAAGCTTTTTGTTATTATGTTTTCTGTTGTCGTTTTATTTGTTTGTTTCTTATTTGGTCTCTATATATTTGGTACATAATGCCTAATGGCGAATCAATGGTTTTTTTTGTCTCAATGTCATCAGGCATCATGAGCAGCTTTCCTTACATGTTAAATGCCACGGGGTGTCAAGCTGCCGTCAGTGACCGACGACCGACCTTTAAAGTTTTCTATTGGCAGTCAAAGACTTAAGTAGGATTTTGTCATATTATCCTCGCTTGCCATAGCTGGAAAATAGATTTTTTATTGAATCCCATTATGGAACATAATATAACATCACGCCTTTTATCCCCGAAAGGGGTAGGCAGAGGTACACCTCTGCACATGTACACATTATGCCACTGTACACTATAACACCCACTTTTCACTATTTATGTTATGAGTCCCATCATCCCATGTAATAGGGGGTGAGCCACAGAAATATTCTTTATTATATCTGTGGGGTGAGCCTATTGCCATATACCGGGCATATTTCCAGACTCCGTGGTACTACTTTACTTACTACTTTTTAAAACCCAGTAATACTTTCCCCGACCCGGAATCGAACCCGAGACCGACCTTGCCCGGCAGTCGCACTTGCGACCACTCGGCCAACGAGGCAGTTCCTAATATGGACTTTATTATTAATGGAATTCTAATTTACACTTTCGAATACCTCCTCTCAACTCAGTCAGCAATAAAACTCCATACAATCGTGAATGAAACAACAAAATACCTTTTTAAAACATAATTTTCTACTTAAACTTTCTAAAAAGCGATTCAATTAATATGATTTATGCTTGTGATGCTTGGATTAATTGTTTCATGCCGGTTATGTGGGCACAATCGCCGTGGGAATGCAGATTCGCTATCTGATTAGAGTAATGTGATATAGTATTTTTTTTTTAAAGGGGGAGAATCATTGAATGACTGCTCCCGCCTGGGTGAGGCGGGAGGGAGTGTCAGACTCTTACCGACTAAAAACCACCCCGTTCCTTCTCCTGCACGTCGAGCCGGAGCCCCGGTTACCCGTTAGGTTCTCCGCGACATGTGATATAGTATTAGGACTTGTACACAAAATTTTTGCGATGCGACACATCGCCAGATCTTGCGAATTGATTCGCATCGCGCATCAAAATCTTATCTTCCCAAAATTTTCTTTGTTTTCTTTTTCCTGTATCTCCTAAGCAAGAACAGAAGTGCACACTTCTTTTTACGATCCATGCCACGACCTAGTTTTTAATTTAAAATACGTTTAGTACGGTTGACTGTCGTCGAAGGAATGGTCACCCTGGGAGATGCCTTGTCGCATCGCAGCAATTCGCATTGTAATTTTTTGCATTGCGAATTCGCATCGCATCGCAGTTTTGTGTACGAGCCCTAAATGAACACACGGTTACAAATAGAGCTACTATAATTACCAGTATAAATTGACCGTCGAATGCATGGAAAGATCATATAAAGTGAGACCATGTAAAAGTGGTTTTGTATCGTTTGATGTATTATATGTACATGTATAAATATAGTACCTATGTGAACTTTACGTGTACGGACTGCCTCGTTGGCCGAGTGGTTGCAAGTGCGACTCGGCAAGGGGTCTCGGGTTCGATTCCCGGGTAGGGCAACGTATTACCGGGTTGTTTTATAAAAATCCAGTAGTAGCACGGAGTCTGGAATTGTGTCCGGTATATGGCAATAGGCTCACCCCCTATTACATGGAACCTATAACATAAATAGTGAAAAATGGGTGTTACATTGTACAGTGTCATTAAGTGCCGTAATGTGCTATCTGCCTATCCCTTCGGGGATAAAAAGGCGTGATGTTATGTTACACTATAACGAGGACTCAATCAAATCGTAGGCAGTTTGCCAAAAATACCAATCATACCATAATTGATACAAAAGGTCAGTTGTAAATACCAGTGCCACAAGGTACACATAACCAGTTTATCACGGTCTCTCTTTGTATGATCTGTCTGTAGAAAGGGCGGTCAACTTATACTGGATTTGCGTAACTTGATGTGTCCCTGTATACTATGACTAGGCAGGTCTTTTTTTTTTTTTTTTTAAGGGGGGAAAATCATCGAATGACTGCTCCCGCCTGGGTGAGGCGGAAGGGAGTGTCAGACTCTTACTGACTAAAAACCACCCCGTTCCTTCTCCTGAACGTCGAGCCGGAGCCCCGGTTACCCGTTAGGTTCTCCGCGACTCCGAATCGGCATCGGCCCTATTGGGCCCCATCTGTGGTGGTCTGATGGCTCTTTGTGGTGTGTCCTTCGCGATGGCTGGGTTGCGAGGAGGCAGCGAAGCGCTGCCTCACGCGTCCCGCCTCCTCCTTAGCTAGCATGACTGCTTCGCAAAAGGAGGAGACGGCATCCCAATCCCCCTCGCTCCGCATCATGGCCTGCACTAGGCCCGGACGCGAGAGGTCGCCATCGCCGATCACTTCCCTGAGGGCACGGCGGTGCTCAGCCCACGCAGGGCATTCTCCCACTGTGTGTTCCGCCGTGTCCTCAGGGCGGTCCTCGCAGTGATGACACCCGGGCGTTTCCTCCAGCCCCATCAGACACAGGTACCTCCCGAAACTTCCATGTCCGGTGAGGACCTGCGTCAGGCGGTAGGTGAGGACGCCGTAGCGTCTCTCAAGCCACTCCTCAAAGAGGGGACTTACCGCTGCGATGGCAGCGAGCCCAATGACTAGGCAGGTCTATATGAATCCTGCCTGCCTTGGACTCGTCCTAACATGCGGAAATTATGTACATATGTATGTTGGGTGTAACTTTAGTTATCATACTAAACTGACAGGTGAGGTTTTTAATGGATTGAGGGAGGGGGGAAGGAAATGGTTTGTTATTGGTCCATTTCGTTTAGTTCCCAAATATTTTAAAATGAGAATTATTCAACATCTGATTACCTCTTTAGAATTGGATACTTGCCTTAGTCAAAAATTAATTAGTTATGTCGACTGTTCAATACAATGAAATATTAAATAAATATAATCACACTTTCATTCATTGATTTTATGACCAAGTTATTTTTTAGTATTATTTCAATAAAGACTGCCTCGTTGGCCGAGTAGTCGCAAGTGCGACTGCCGGGCAAGCGGTCTCGGGTTCGATTCCCGGGCCGGGCAAAGTATTACTGGGTTTTTTAAAAAATTCTCAGTAGTAGCACGGAGTCTGGAAATGTGCCCGGTATATGGCAATAGGCTCACCCTCTATTACATGGGACTCATAACAGCTAGTGAAAAGTGGGTGTTACATTGTACTGTGGTAGAATGTGCACCTCTGCCTACCCCTTCGGGGATAAAAGGCGTGATGTTATGTATGTATGTTCAATAAAGTTTAAAATAATAAGTACCTATGCTGTTTGATGCTAAAAAAACGTGACGTCATAATACACAATCTCACAATCTAAAACTGTCGTTTTTGACAGTTCAAAAAAAGTATCGAATTTGACTAGTTGACAAGTACCCAATTGTGGTTGCAAGAGTAGCTGTGTAGTAAAAGCTAGGGGTTTCTACCTCTAGTGTCTAGATCGCGCACGCTGCTCATGAGGAAGAACCCCTCTGTGGTTCGGAACTAGTAGAGCTTTTCTCAGTATATTCACGTGAGTAACCTGCGATTTTTAGTTAATTTAGTATGTCTGGGTCCTGTTCCCTGGTCCTGGTATGAATAAAACAAAAATTGGCCCAAAAACATCACATTAAACAGCTAAAAGACTGGCAACGTGGTAACTGTGACTCCTCTGGTGTTGCGGGTGTGCATTGGTGGCGTTGATCACTTACCATTAGGCGATTCATCAACTCGTTTGCTTCCTATTTTATAAGAAAAGTTAATAGTTTCCAGTCGAAAAACACAGAAGCGAATCCTATATTTAAATTCAAATACATCTCCTATTACTTATGAAGTAATTTAGTCTTTATTTCGGGACGCCATTGTTTGACGTCACGCCAATTTAACACAAACTGCTCTTTTGTTTGCTTATTTAATAGAAAATAAGTACATTATTATATTTAGTATGTAATGTAGAGGTATGTTCTTCTTTTGAGGTTATATTTGCACAGCTGTCGAAGTATAGGCTAATGTAATTTGTTTGTAATATTATGCTTATATATGTGTTTAAAGTTTAAAATCCATTTTAGAACAATTATTTTGACCATTTCAGTATTATTTTTACCTTGTTGATAATTTTGGAATAAAAACGAATGAGAAGGTCTGTATCAGTTAAAGTCAGTAATAGTTCGTTACAGTGCACTGCTGATATTAGGAAAAATATTAGAGGTATTGTAAAATCTCCATAACATGACATCACGCCTTTTATCCCCGATGGGGTAGGCAGACGTGCACATTACGGGACTTAATGCCACTACTATGTAGCACCCACTTTTCACTATTTATGTTAGGAGTCCCATGTAGTAAGGGGTGAGCCTATTGCCATAAATCTACTCTTAGTAGTTTAGGTTTGTAGTTTAAATATTTATTTCTTTTATTAAAGCTATGTTTGAGGCTTTTGATCAAGCATTATCATGCTAGCCTCATCGTACCTAGGTTAAATGGTTAAGGAATAATAATTTTATCAAAATTCGTCAGTAACATCTAGTTTTTGTATTCAGTCTTTATTCTAATCTCTACTTATGATAATTATGTGTATGCAAATCGATAGACGTTTGACTATAGACACGACCTTTTTAGGTCTACCTACATATAAAACAGCATTTCTGTACGACTGTTCCGGTTTCAACGTAGGCTCGGCGACTGGTTGAGATGAATCACAATGTTTCCGAATTCTTACATTCTGTACCGTTAGGTTATCACAGAATATTAATATTTATGTTGAATCTGAGATCATAATCTCGGCTGGTTAGTTTGATAGCCTAAAATCGAGCTATAGACTTTTTTGTTGATTCATTTTTTATGGTATAAGCCGGTAAACGAACAGACTGATCACCTGATGGTAAGCAATTGGCGTCGCCCATGGATACACGAAACAGCAGAGGTGTTACAAGTGCGTACAAGTTGTTACAAGATAAGGGTTGTATAGTTTAGACATTGAATAATTATTGAGATTTTATTGGATTGAAATTGCATTGACATTGAGATTGGTTTTAAGAGTAAGCACCCAGGTGATCCATTTGCTCTTTTATTGACTTATCCAATCAAAACACAACGATAGATAATTTAAGTTCTTTCTGTAGATATACTACATCCGAGCACCAAACCTGATACCTTATGTTTGATAGTCTTTCGATCAAGAATTTCTTAGTAAAATAACAAACACACCTCATTGTACACCCATTCAAGAAGGTGTCAATCCCCTAATGAGTTTCCGCATTCAACTTTCTTACAAAAGAACGTTCATTTCTAAGTCATTAAGGTCATATTTCCCATGAAAATATTTGTTTACTAAATGGTTTACAGTTTGTGTACTGCGCCCAACAGTAGACTTTCACTATCGGTATGTTAGTTACCTGTAAATGTGGGGAAACTAGGTTTTGTTCGCGGGTTTGCTCAGTTTTGCTACTGCCTTAATAGACTAGTCTTAGGGAAGAGTCTCGTATGCTCTGATTTCAATTGATTATGAATATTTTCAACCGCCTTCAATAAAGGAGGTTCGAAGTTTGAACGGAAATTATGTAGATTATCTCGCGATTGACTGAACGGATTTTGATGCAAGCAGGCATGGAGAAGGGTTTTTAGTATATTAATTAACCGACTTCAAAAACAGAGTGAGTTGTAAAATTAATGACTGTTTTTTTGAGGGGGTGGGGGAATTTCATTTAATGTCTTTGGTGAGGCCAGAGAATGTCAGACTCTTACTGACTGAAGACTACCCCGTTCTAACTCCTATTTTGAGCCGGAACTCAATGTATTCGATTCTCGCACAATTCTTGGTGATTCATAAAATTATCAAGTTGCATTTTGGCTTTTGTAAAGTTAAAAAGTGGCTCTGCATGAGCTCTAATAACTATTTGACAGTGCAAGATTGCATCTTGGTAACATCTTAAGTCAGCACTTATAAAAATAATCGCACTTACAATATGTTGTCAAACTGCTATTTAATTAACAAACAACAAAACTATTTTAAATTAATTATTATGTTTTTCGACTTACTCACATAATTATTTGAAGAGGTACTTGATTAGTTTTCATGAATATGAGCCTCTAGCATGGCTTGGACTAGTCGAGTTCCTCATCAACCTAATTTAGTACCTATGTCTCACGAAAGTTCAAATATAATTAGATACTTGAAATATTACGATGCCAACATAAGTCAGCAACTAGCGTTATTCACTCAAACTGTAATCCCTAAAAATAGGTTAAATGTTACAATAATTATATGCTTGAATGACATTCTTGCAGATTGCGTAAACATAGCAAAAAAATGGTCACAAAAGGTCAAGTTATCGAGTGAAATAGTAAATAGATTTTTTTCGAATTTCCGCATTTTTTTAGACACAGAAGAGGCAATCGACTGCACTGTTGGCGCGATGGCTGGGCAAACGGCTGCCGAGCCGAGACGTGTCGCGTGGTTGATTCCCGCACGGAACAACTATTTGTGTGACCCACATATTATTGTTCTGGATCCAGACCCGGGTGTCACATGTGTATTGTATGTTGTATGTAAATTGTATGTTTGTAAACACAGCCACGACACAGGAAAAAATCCGAGTGTGGAGCGGAGTTTTAATAAAAGAAAAATCTTCTGTGACTCCTTTTCATTGAACAGTAAAGAGATATATCATTTCTACGCATCACGCAAAGAATTTATTGTTGTTGTTTATTACTTTCCGTGGTGGCGTTAGAATGACAAAGCAAGTTTCCAATAACTAAACATGTTGTTTTCATTTACTTAACATTATTTTATGAAAGACTGTATAACCCAAATATTAAAAGTATATTTTAAGCTAGTAAATATGTCTCGAAAGAGAATTCATAGTAACAGAAAAATTCATAATTAAATACTTCAGTAAACGAAATATTTGTGTCCACATATACGTTTACCACACATATTAAGTGTAAGAGAGCCATGCTTCGGCACGAGTGGGCCAGCTCGACCGGAGTGATACCACGGCCGAGCAGAAAACCGACGTGAAACAATGCTTGCGTTATGTTTCGTCATGTGAGTGAGGTTACCGGAGGCCCAATTACCCTAGTCCCCGTCTCTCGAATCCCCGAATCCTCCAAAATCCTCAAATTCCCAATTCCCAAAAGGCCGGTAACGCACTTGTAACGCCTTGGTGTTTCGAATGTCCATGGGTGTCGCCGATTGCTTACCATCAGGTGATCCGTCTGTTCGTTTACCGGCTTATGCTATAAAAAACTATCACACGTATAAACGTGATTTTTATATCTATTTATTTTTCTGCAAGAATGCATTTAGGGTCTTGATGCGAGTGGAACTTCTGCATCTATATATTTATTGTGTAATGTACCTATTATTCGCAGTAGTTGCAAAACTAAACGATTATGTTATTCAATCTTTACAATTTTATGCCGGTTTTGTTGCGAATTACCAACACTTTATTTTTATCTAGTTTTCGTTCGTCATTCTGTTTACTTTCTAGATGTTATTTGATAGGATTTTTCCTTTTGTCTTGTTTACGCAGATTTGTATAGTTTTCGTTCGAAAGTGTGACAAAACTTTAGATATTTTTTTTAAATAAATCGGCCAGATATTGCAAGTTTCAATGTAGGAGAGTAGACCGAGGTTTTGTAAATAAACATCCTAGTAGTACTCTGCCCAAATCTCTAAGCCCCTAGCAGACAAACTTGTAGCCACTCCTGGTTTCATAAGATATTATTTATTTATTATTATTACAATAAGTTTACATTTCATTAATCTACGTTCTTTAGACCACAGACAAGTAGATTAAATATAAAGTTTGATTTAAAATTATCCATTGAATTCTGTAAACCGGTCGGTTGTAGCACAGATAATAAATATCTTGCTAGCTGTATAATCAACACAGGTGGGCCTGGTCATTGCATAAATTTAAAAAAATATTCAGATCAGATGAGATTTTTTATTTATTCAATCAATTTGTATGTAGAATCCATTTTTGTCTTTATTTTGATGTATTATTTATGGCTGACTATGAAAATGAGAATACAGTATTATTTTATTACACGAACAAATTAAAGTTTCAGTTATCCAATACAGATAATAAGCTTAATATTTGTTTTAGTGTCGAATTATTTTTTTGGTACGTAAAAGAAACAAAGTTGTTGAGCCTCAAACGTCAGACTTATTTTTAGTCTATGCAAAGGGTTAGAGAAATGAATATTAAATCCAAATTCGGCTTATAACTTCTGGGCTGTCAGTAGCCCAGAAGCCCAAGAGGCCAAGAATGAATGAATAAAAACGGCCTCAATACTTATCTCAAGTTGGTCGTGACAATCGATTGAGGCAAGTGGGTTACTATGGTGGTCTATGCTAATCGCAACTGTTCTGTTACTCTATGCCACCGTTTAAATCGGGGCGGTTTACTTGACATATCGCTAGTTTATCAATACTATGTGTTCATTCATACTGGATTTGAAATAAGAATTATTCGCGTTCCAGCCATTTCCAATAAATATTCGCACAATCAAATATAAATTAAAAATAAAAACATGTTTAAAAAATTACAACATCCAATGACATATTTAAAAAAATATAATTTATTGTCGATGTTTGGGCGGGACCGTCGAATGTCAAACGGTCAGTGCCCTCAGTTTTGGCGGGAGAAACTCGACGGGTGAGATGTTTTTTCTTTGCATTTTACTTTCTCGTGGCACACAAGTTTTGGAGGCTTTGATGTCGCATTGAGAATGAAATAGTCAACGAATCGTGTAAATTTGATTTGAGCCGGTACACTTGTAGATTAAAAATTGCCATTTTTGAAGTTTTCACTAAAACCTGTTTGATTTCGAAGTATTGTTTCAACATGTTGCGTATTATTATGCTGTTTGACGTTTACAGTTGTGTCGTGAAAGCGTTTATTTGAAACTTCAACGGAAATGGCTTTAATTACCTGTGCTAAACGTGTTGCTGCAAACATAAAACAAAAATGGAAATGAGTTAATAGGTAACAGTTTCATTTAGTGTACATAATTAATAAGCGTGCTTAATGAATTGTGTTTCATTTATTTTATTTAGTAAGTTGATATAAATTCTGATCTGAGAAATGAATGATTTAGATCTTGTACGAATCTATTCGAATGATAATGATGTTAGGTTGACTGTTTTATTTATAGCCATCGATATTACAAAAACCTTTTTATAATATTGCGAATTTTTAGCATTGACTTCCAAAGACGATTACAGCGCCACTATGACAGTACAAATACTTGACACGCCTATTACAACTGCAGAAGTTCCATATAGAGGTACAAACTGTAATTACCCGTATCTGTAATTATCACGCTATAAGGTCTATTTTACTTCCTATTGACAACCAAACGTATACTTATTGACATCCTCTGTAACACCTGACTACCTACCTCAGGGCAATTACAAAGTAGATACACAACAGCACATCGAACGATCCTACAAATGAAAACTCTTTAACAGATTCTCAACTTTATCTGCAAATTGATAAGGTGGAAAGTGGCTTGAGGGAGGAGGTATATTGATGTGCTGTGCTACCTAATTACCTATATCTTGTCCGATAGTAGAATGATTGGTCCAAATGTAATGAGGGCCATTGAGTTGATTGTGTGAAAGCTACAACCTTGAACGGGCGTCGCGACGTGAACGTGAATGGACGATGTGACCTAGAACCGGCGCTGTCGAATTGTTGATAGGTTATAGCGGTGAATTTGTTGCGTAGAGGTCGCTGTACGTAGTTGCATAGTTCTCTGGAAAATTGTCTTCTTCTTGGTCTTCAAAGCGGATGAAGTATTTGATGTTCTAAATGAATGAAAGAAAGAAGGAATTTTGACGAGATTACTTCAAAAGTTGGTATATGATAACAGTTTCACCCCTATTTGTAATATTACAAAGCGTGATCCTATAATTTGAGTTTTCTAACCCTATTGCCCAATCACCAATCACTAGTCTCTAAAAGGAAAATTTTGCAATTATAAAATTGTTATCAGTACATCCAGCTACCTAACAGGAATGATGAAAATTAATAGTCTTATTAGTGTGTCAGTTAGGCAAAGAAAAAATATTTGACATATTTTTTTTTGTCGTATAAGAAAAAATAAAACAATACTTACCTCTAGATAAAACGAATCAAAGTTTAGGAGTGGGAGCTAACTACATCATTTTAGAGTATAAATCGTACTCAAAAGTGACGTCATGCGGTATTTAAAATCAATATATCATCGAAACTTCGTTTCCGTAAGAAAATAAAAAATACGTGTCTAATATTTTTAAATAATATGCTGCCTCGTTGGTCGAGTATTCGCAAGTGCGACTGCCGGGCAAGGGGTCTCGGGTTCGATTCCCGGGTCGGGCAAAGTATTACTGGGTTTTTTAAAATTCTCAGTAGTAGCACGGAGTCTGGAAATGTGCCCGGTATATGGCAATAGGCTCACCCCCTATTACATGGGACTCATAACAACTAGTGAAAAGTGGGTGTTACATTGTACTGTGGTAGAATGTGCACCTCTGCCTACCCCTTCGAGGATAAAAGGCGTGATGTTATGTTTATGTTTATGTATTTTTAAATAATCTACCAGACGGACATTGGAATAATAATTAGTTATCTACCCTATTCATCTCACTTATTTAGTAGCTGTATTTAACTACCAAAATGTATATGACAGTTTGACAGTATAGATTCTAGTGCATCTATGATCTACCAACTAGAAGTTGCATATCTAATAACAATGAGGTCACCCAGTCTACCAAAAGAAAAATCTTTATATAACGTTACGATGGTTTATCACGAAACGACTAGCAGAATTCTAGGCCAAGTTTATTTCTTTGTATCTAATCTAGGGTTACATACTTTATATTGTATAATTCAGTTCTTGGGAATTGCATGTTGACAATGGTTCTGGTTGCCACCTCTATACAGCTAATTAACAACTTATGTCAATTAATTCAGCACGATTGTCTATGTACGTTCGTTTGTCACGCTCTTGTCTTGGGAATATCTCGATGACGAAGACTTAGGAATTTGCTGTGGTTATTTTTGGAAAGGAATGAGGAATGGGTTAAGTTAAAGAATTTGTCTTTAAATGTATGTATGTATGCAGGTATTTTTGGCTGGTATTGCGCATTTTGAGCGCCTTGTTGGTCAGATGTTCTGATTGTGATGGTCGAACAGAATACAACTTTTTAAAATTTAGTAAATTCTGGGTTTGGTATAAATACATTGATCACTTCCAACACATTACATAATGAAGGAATCAATAAATGATTAAAGCAAGAATAGGGTGGATGCCTAATTTTTATTTTAATGTCCGTCTGGTAGATTATTTTAAACCATTAGACACGTACTTTTTATTTTCTTGCAGAAACGAATACTTTCGACGATATATTGATTTGAAATATCGCGTGACATCACTTTCATGTACATTTTATACGTAGAAATGACGTTTTAGCCCCCGCTCCTAAACTTTGATTCGTTTTATCTAAGTATTGTTTACTTACGGACTAATTCGATTTTTAATTTTCATACCCTGTCATCATCCCAATTATTCATTTCTCTACATTCTTGAAACAAAGTTCTATTTCAATATGTGTTTTTCTTTATTAGAATTGAATCCTTACTATCCTTACTAATCCTTACTTAACTTGTCGAGTACCGTCATTATAGACACAATTATAGAACAATAGGTTGCGGTCACCGGTGACCGCTTGGTGTTTGACAGTTTTAATATTATAAATCGGAAAATGAGTTTGTTTGTTCCGCTTTCACGCCGTAACTACTAAACCGATTGCATTGAATTTTTGCAGACGTAAAGTTAGAAGTCCGGATTAAATAATAGGGTACTTTTTATACAGGAAAAAATTTTATATTTCCGAGGGAAAACAAAAGTTTTGGTATAGATGGCGCTGTGTGTATTGATATATGTCACATAGGTTACCTACTTTTATCCATTTGTGACGCGAGCGAAGCCGCGGGTAAAAGCTAGTAATAAATAAAATTTACATATTTGTATGTAAAGTAAAGTAAAATTCAAGTTACTCTACTAACATTGTAAGACCAAGAATATTGAAGCTGATTGTTCCTTCGGGCGGTTATTATCGCTGATATTTCCATCGTGCTTGACTCCTGGGACGTGGTAAGGCTTCTCATAACGATCTAATAAGATAATTATATGTTCAATAGTAGGTTCTTTGGTAACTAGTATGAGTGTTAATGCCATATCTACGTTTTCCCGAATCTTTCTGCCGAGCAGTACAAAACTGTGGAATAAGCTGTCGCGTTGGGTATTGTATGATGTCTTGGTTGATCACACACTACTTTCAGATGATGTTGGAGTTGGCTCGGAGTCTGAAATTGTGGCCGGTATATGGCAATAGGCTCACTCTCTATTACATTTGACTATTAACATAAATAGTGATAAGTCAGTGTTACATTGCACAGTGGCGTTAAGCGCCGTTATGTGCACCTCTGCCTACCCCTTCGCAGATAATAGGCGTGATGTTATGATTAATATGTATGTATTATTAAACTCCTCAACAACTTTAATTCTCAACTCAAACCAGCATTATTCAATATCTAAATGAAGCCTCCTTCTCCACCAATGAGGTTCCAATACGCGATTTAAATGCGCGTACGCATACGATTAGCAAACAGCGCATGCGTCGTGCAAATAGACAGCGTTTGCATAGCTAGCCGTAGAAAGTAAGACGGGCGACTCGATTGCGTTATGTGTATCCATTACGATTACTATTTAAAGGGATGGGCAGTACTGTGTGGAAAATTATGTGGGTCACTGGTCTTTGCATAACTTCCTTGATTGTGTAGTAGGAGGTTATTTAGAATAGAATCGTTTAAACATTGATATGTAACTGCACTTATCTAACGGCAGATTTTCAAAAATGTCGTAGTTTTTCGTAAGTCGAACTGTAATATGTAACATAACATCACGCCGTTTATGCCCGAAGGGGTAGGCAGAGGTGCACACAGAGTAACACCCACTTTTCACTATTTATGTTATGAGTCCCATGTAATAGGGGGTGAGCCTATTGCCATATACCGGGCACAATTCCAGACTCCGTGAAATCTTAGTAGTTAACTAAGATTTTTTAAAAACCCAATAAGTCTGCCCGACCTGGAAATCGAACCCGAGACCCCTTGCGTGGCAGTCCCACTTGCGACCATTCGGCCAATGAGGCAGTCATATGTAATATGTACAGGCTCAATATACAGGTTTATCTGAAACGTGGAAGTTTCATCAAATATCTAGAATTTGGTCTAGTAACATTGAGTACTTGTAAGGATACGGTTATTGAGATTAATAAAGGATTTTTTTAAAAATGGGACAGTCCCTCCACAACCCCCCAAAACCGCTGCAACTCCTATAAGCCAGGATCTACAGTAGATACAACCACGAAAACACCGGAACACTGAAAGTCCAGCGCTTCTCAGGGACATGAATAACAGTCTTAGTTCCCGCAACGAAGTGAATAAGAGGAAAAGAAAAAATAATATTTATCTGTCAAACACCGTGAGGACACCGGTGACCGCAACCTATTGTTCTTTAATTGTGTCTATAATGACGATACTCAAAGAGTTAATAACGGTTAAATGTTCTTATAATAAATACGAGTGTAATATTTCATTACTTGGATTTAAAAACCCAAAGGTGAAACACCCAAAATTAACCTTGCAACGACTCCCATATCAAGCAAGCAATCGATATGATACTCAATATTATTACGAAATTCCGAACCTATTAAATACAAATCGTAGGAACTACACGTCATAGTACACGATGTCTGTTATAAAAAATGGAATGACTTTGAAATTGAGTGAGCAAGTCGATGGTTAACGTAATATATGTATGTATCTTTGCATTGACAGCTGTCATACGTCCGTCATGTCAGTGAGAGGTTGATGACCTTTGAAGGGATTGAAAAGGAACGTAGGGATATGTAAATTATTTGATGTAGGTATGAGGTGTTTTGTGACATACATACTCATACCATAGAGATTTTATTACATTTCAAAGGTTAAGGTAAAACTACAGTACGGTCTTACCAGCCTATAGAAAACTGCTGAAGGCAAATCCTCCGCTACGTCAGTCATTGGGTCATGGCGTTTAATGTTTTAAGGTCCTTACTAAGATACATAATTAGTTGTATCATTAACTAAAGTCACGGGTTACTCACGTGAATATACTGAGAAAAGCTCTAATAGTTAAAGAACCCCTCTGTGTTTCGAAACTAGTAGAGCTTTTCTCAGTATATTCACATGATTTTAGTCAATTTAGTATGTCTCACAATAGTTATTATAAAAACAGTTGTATTATTATTACTTCGTTACAGTTCACTGCAGAACTACAGTTCCTCCTAAATTAGACAGTTTCTCACTATCTCACTTGGTACCTAATGACGGTTGAAGATGACATTTTGAAGATTTATCTGGTCTTTTGTCCAATGTGTAGTCCCTTACACCCAAATACTGGAAGGTTACAAAATTTTAAGTTTTTTTTTTAAATATCGTGCCATCTTTGTCGTTTGATAAAGAATTTGTATCGACATAAAATCTTGTCTTGTCGTTTGTCTACCGAGAGAGTAGAAAACTAAATGTATGGGGATGACACTGACAAGTGTCAAAATCTACGTCAATCCCATATAAGTAATTTAGTTAGAAAACTATAGATAAGAATAGAAATTCTACTAGTAGACAAGCGCTAAATGACATTTGAAGTGTCGACAAATGTGTTCAACTGTGTTATCACTATGTGATTTTTTTTAAGGGGCGAAAATCAACTAATGGCTTCTCCCGCCTGGGTGAGGCAGGAGGGAGTGTCAGACTCTTACTGACTAAAACCACCCCGTTCCTACTCCTACACTTCGAGACGGAGCTCCGGTATCCGCCGCGATCGGTATCAGGCCTATTGGGCCCCACCTGTGGTGGTCATTACACGATTTAACTGAAGTATTCAATCGTATATATTTACCTCTATATACGAATTACGAAGTAGATAAGTACAAAATAAGTATTAACGGAATACCAGTACATACATCAATTCAAACAGAGTAGGTATTATCGTATTTTTCCTTGTAATTCTTGTAAATCGTAGGTTTCTATAGAAGTGATTTATTTCGTCATTGTGTCGAGGTGTAAATCACGCGTGTCGTTCCACTGTCAGCGTTCCAATTAATTTAGTACCTTGTTGTATCATGATTATAAATGTCCAGAGACTATACTTTCTTCATTATGTCGTTTTATTTACCTAAAACGTCATTTTTTAAGTAGTTATAAGACAGACTGCCTCCTCGAAGTCTCAGTTCCGATTTCTGTATCAAGCAAGGCATTGTCAGGTTAGGTTTGAAATTGTGGTTCCATATTGTATGACCATAGTGTTGATAACTTCGGCTTCAGATACTAAAAATATCATCATGGGACGTCCTGCACCAGTGAAATATTGTTCCGATAATTCCTATAAACCCATCGAAGCATAAACGTAATCAACATTAAATATACAAAATAAAAAAATACAGTCCAATTAAGAATCTCCTCCTTTTTTTTGAAGTCGGTTGAAAACTTATATAGGTACGTACTCAGCCTGATTTTTTTTTAACATAGTATTGACATCTAAAACTGATATTTTATAATATAATTTACAGCAATAAATAATAAATTTATATCAGTGTGTTGTCTCTGTTAACAAAAATACTCCGAGACGCAACTCCGATTTGTCACTTCGTCACAGCAAGAGTGAATTATCCATTGGTATTGTCAAACACTTTCATTTGTTTTCGACGTCAGCCATTTTTCGTGGCTGACAAGTTGACAGTAATTTAATAGGACGTTGTTTAATAACATACGTACGTACATTCTTGCTTGAATATGATTGTTTAAAACTACGGAAATCACGTCGTGTTCGTCTGTCATAGAATCACGACATTTTTGTATTCATAATGTATGAACGTGGTTTATTACTTGTCTAGGACGAGCTGATCGGACTGCCTCGTTGGCCGAGTGGTCGCAAGTACGACTGCCGGGCAAGGGGTCTCGGGTTCGATTCCCGGGTTGGGCAAAGTATTATTAGGTTTTTTTTAAAAAATCTCAGTAGTAGCGCGGAGTCTGGAAATGTGCCCCGTATATGGCAATAGGCTCACCCCCTATTACATGGGACTCATAACATAAATAGTGAAAAGAGGGTGTTACATTGCACAGTGGCAAAATGTGCATCTCTGCCTACCCCTTCGAGGATAAAAAGGCGTGATGTTATGTTATGTTTGTTTTGTTATGATGAGCTGTATGATGGTAGACCACATTTGTCACAACCTCTTCTCTTTCCAGTGGGTGGGTGTTGTAAGAGTAGACTAAAGTACCTCACGTTACTTTGACAGCTCGGTTCAACTAATTAGTTAGACATCGACCCTGTGCCTTTAGCCAAACGCCACTTTAGCTTTCTATTATTTAGTTTTCTACTCTACATATACACAAGCGCTAAATGGCATTTGGCTACAGCTGCTGATTATATCAAAAGTTATTTCGATCTCAGGGACAAGAATTTAGTATTCACATAACATCACACCTTTTTATCCCATAGTGGGATTATGGTGAGAGGTGCACATTTAGTGCCACTGTACAATGTAACACCCACTTTTCACTATTTGTACTTATATTATCAATTATGAGACCCTGTAATATGGGGTGAGCCATATACCGGGCACAATTCCAGGATCCATGCTACTCATGAGATTTTTTTATAGATCCAGTAATATGTGGCCCGACACGGGTATTGAATCCGAGACCCCTGGATCGGCAGTCACACTTGCGCCCACTCGGCAAACGTGGCAATTTTGTATTTGTTCGATAAGCGCTTAAATGCCATTTGTCTTTATCTACGTTAAAATTCTGAGTATTTATAAACAAGATAATTTTTAGGATTAAGCACTTAATTTTTACATAACAATAGATGTACACTTTAATTAATTTTATTTATGCATTTTTATGCAAAAATAATTAATTTGTCTTAGCATTTAGTAAAACATGTCTAACCTCCTTTAGTACGAATGCGTAGAATTAGGTAAAACGGTCAATTTTCGAAATTGTTCTTAATTCAAAATCGCTTTACTTGCGTGATTCGAAATATCCCACGTTTAGAGCTATAAGGAAATAATGGCCAGTGCGTTATTGCACTATAACTGTTGCGCAACGTTTAAACAACTAGAGGTAGTTACGTTGTGAGAACGATAAGCGTAGGAAACTGTGATCAAAAACAAAAATAACATAAAATAACATCACGCCTTTTATCCCCGAAGGGGTAGGAAGAGGCGCACATTACGGCACTTAATACCGCTGTACAATGTGACACCCACTTTTTACTATTTATGTTATGAGTCATATATAATAGGGGCTGAGCCTATTGCCATATACCGGGCACAATTCCTGACTCCGTGCTACTACTGAGAATTTTTTTAAAACCCAGTAGTACTTTGCTCGATTTGGGAATCGAACCCGAGTGCCCTTCCCCGGCAGTCGCACTTGCGACCACTCGGCCAACAATTAAGGTACCTAATAAAAAAATAAAATAAAATAGGAAAGTTAAAAGGACTAGGATAATTATAGTGGAGTGTGCCTTATGTGATAGTTTATCAATCCCTTTTTTACCCTACTACCAAGCGTTGATCTTTCAAATACTCACCAGGCAATATGTTATTTTCCAGGTGGAGTCAGGTCGCGAAGAACTGAAGAAGGAGCGGGAGATCATGCAGCTGGTGGCTGGCCTGCAGCTCGGCGAGGACGAGCGCCGGGAGATGCCGCATGTCATGCGTCAGAGACACGCGCCCAGGTTGGTATAACTCGACTTGTTTGCTAATTAATCAAGATAATCTGATGTCACTAGTATGCGTGCTGGCTGGGTAACCGGCTACGTTTTGATAATGTATAATGAATTAAGCCAAAAGTCACAAAAAGTGACTATACAACTGGGTGAAGCCCAGTCGCCAAGCACCACGGAAATTTGACTAAAACCTAAGTGGGTCCTATGTGTGGGCTGTTATATAAAGTCCGAGGATTATACTTTATCTAGATGATTATTATATTAATCTCTAATGCCGGAATACTGAAACGTTACTCAATTTTAAGTCGTGCTTAAATATCATGCCATCTCTGTCATTTTACAAAGAGTTTGTGGAGACAGAACTATACTTAACTCGTCGAGTACCGGTTTTGCAGACACAATTATAGAACAATAGGTTGCGGTCACCGGTGACCGCGCGGTGTTTGACAGTTTAAGCGCGACTTAAAATTGAGTAGCGTTTGAGTATTCCGACATAAATCTAACAATTAATTGAACATTATTCACCAATTCCAGGTTTTGAATGCCACATTCATTAGATGTTGTCATAAAGAACCGGTTCCTTTATATTTGTAAATTGGATCTACATATTTGAGAACCTCGTGATCACATAATTTGATAAATAATAAAGATTTTATTTTAGCTATGGAATGCTTTATCTTCTCCATTAAAATGATATTCAATTTTTTAAGAAATATAAATAAGAGAGTATGGTTTAGATGTTAAGTACATTGTTCTCGCACAATCAAAACAGTAATATTATGTAACTAGATAATTGCATTGTGAACCTGATTGAAAAAGAGTAACCTATGGAGTTTCTTGCTCGTTCTTCTCCTTAGAAATCTACACCTTGGCATGAACTAATAGCTTCACTTTTATTTTTTGTTGTTGACGTTCAAAAGTGCCTTTCTGGTCTAATTGAAATAAATGATTTTGACTTTCTTTTTTTTATTAATGAAGTTATGATAATCTGTGTGTACATCTGTCCATATAATTTGGAAATACACCGTGATATTATATTTCGTTTTCGTCCCAAGGCTAAAGGACTTGTCATTAGGAGTACTTACGATGTATAAAGTAAAAACAAAAAATCATGGCAATACGCAGATGAAACACCAGTAGGTACTAGTTACCTATTCACATCGCACGTGCCACCCGACGAGAAATTCCTCTTCGAGAATTACATGGCGTGATGTTTTGATAATGAAGTATGAGTTCGTATGCGCTTTCGAAGTATGCTTTATGCAATGGTTCACCAGTCATTTTGTTTTAATCATTTTATATCTATGTAAAACTATTGTATTACCAAGACAGAACCATTTTTTTACAACGAAATAGATCTCACGGTGTATAAAATGTCTAAAACCTGCTTTAAGATGCTGACATTATCTTATAAATCAGAATCTAAAATTCCTTTCTAATTGTTGTGGTGTTTTAGTTATGGGACCCCTTATTGTATCAGAGTAAACCTATATTCCTACGATCCGGTCGCAAGAATCAGGTGGACGATCTTTCAAAATACATACCTACTTAAAGTTTGAAGCTCATTCAAGCTCTAATTCATATTTTGATAACTTAAACTGCCACTCACGATACAATAATAATATAAAAATAAGGCAGAGGTGCACACAGAAGTAACACTCACTTTTCACTATTTATGCTACAAGTCCTATGTAATAGGGGGTGAGCCTATTGCCATATACCGGGCACAATTCCAGACTCCGTGCTACTACTGAGATTTTTTTTAAAAACCCAGTAATACTTTGCCCGATCCCGGAATCGAACCCGAGATCCCTTGCCCGGTAGTCGCACTTGCGACCACTCGGCCAACGAGGCAGTCCAATAATGTCCAAAGTACAATAATAATATTTATGAATTTTAATAAACCATCATGTAGATGGTTGGCAGGCCACCACTGTGCGCTTTTCTCGTAGCTTTCTGCCTCACACAGCAAAACTGTGGAATATCTGCCGTCGGTGGTATTTCCGAACCAATACGACCTTCAAAGCTTCAAGATAAGAGCGTATTCCTTTTTAAAGGCCGACAACGCACCTGAGACTGCTCTGGTGTTGCGAGTGTCCATGGGCGGCGCTGATCGCTTACCATTCGTATGCTTATTTGCCTCCTATTTCATTAAGGGCAAATTTTTCAATCGTCAGTTAATCCTTAACTGCAGAATAAAATTGACATTTGTCAGTTTTTAGTATGGAAGAATTGTCAAATATTTGTCAAAGTTATTCCTCAATACGCGGCGCTGCTGATCGCTTACCATCAGGTGATCTGTCCGCTTGTTTGCCTCCTATTCCATTTAAAATAGAAACGACTATTTAGGCTCAGACCTCGTTTTCGACACATAAATCTAAAATCCACAAAACAGTCAAAGAAATAGGTTTGCTTAGCTATCCTACCTATCCACCTGTTTGGCCTCATGAGAAAATATTTACATTATAATAAAGAATGTTTGAACTAGCCACTAGGCATTATTTCATTACATTGAAGGACATCACAACCAGTTTCGTTTCTTCGCATTAAAATTATTATATTTAATTACAAGCCTATTAAATGTTTTGGCAATAACTCTGTCAATTACGTAAAACAGTTTTTTGGCAAAGTGGTTTTTATAACTGTGGAAGCGACAGTCACTTTCATGTGCTTCGGAAAATGCAATTAATTCCTTATCCCCTAAATGGCAGAAAATCATGTTGAAACTTAATTAGTTCGAATTATGTAATTGTTTCCTGAACACAAAATCCGTTTATGAAATAGAAAATGTTTTTTATGGGATAGGGCCATAAACAATATAGTTAATAGATGGTAAGCAATCGATGGTGTCGTAATACTTACACATTAGAATCCCGTAACCCAAGAGTGCTTTGCTAGTCTTTTTGAATTAATCAAATAATTTTCAGCGTGCTTCTTCTTTCTTTAAGAATATTTTTTTCTAAATTTTTCTTTTTTAATTTCCAGATAACACAACGCCACAGCTGAAAGGGCGCCATCTAGCGGCTGATAACGGGAAGCGCACCATCGGAGCCAATGAGCCAACAAACTTTACCTCGACCACGAAACAAAACGAACACAACCAAATAATTTGTGCACAATAATGACTAGGGAACTACATTTTGTGAAAATAACGAACTATTTAACTATAATTGAACGTTTTAAAAACGGTTTGGTGATGTTTTATACGGAAAGAGATATGACTAAGAATGTCTATGGTTTTGTAAACTATTTATTGCTGGGTTGAACTACTATATTGGTGATTGAATAACATTCCAAATTACGAATAACAATATCTTAAAACAAAACAGCAACGGAATGAAACGTGTCATTTATAAAAAAATGTAGTAACCCTATAAAATATAACAATCACATTACAAAACGAGAACGCGGCATATCGATACAACAAATCGTAGTTTCACTTAATCGATTTGTCACGAACGTTCTCGAGTTGTTGCCGATTATCGATTAATTACTTTAGAAATCCGTACCTTTATTAAACAGGGTACCTAAGAAACTGTAATTTAATTTTTTCTAGTAATTAAATATCGATTTTTGATTCATGGATGTTGAGAAGTAATTTGTGAGGAATTAATGAATTTGATGTTGTTTTACGGCGTTTAAAGGTCCAATAAATATTGTAATAAGTATAAAATTAAAGGTTATGTTGTTAATATCATTTGTATATTTCATTTAATTAATTGTTTAGCTGTTTAGAGCACGTTTCGTTATATACTTATTGTCTGAATCTATTTTATGTAAGTAAGCATTTTTGTATATCAATTTTTCTATTTACATACTGTAATATTGAATACTTTAAATATAGATACTTAGATAAGTAGTCACTGCTTTCGAAAGGCCTCTTCTTACATGGAGAATATCTGAGCATTAATCACCACGCTTGCTCAAAGCAGGTTGGCGATTTCAAATTTATAATGATAAATTATAAGCAGAGGTTTCTTCACGATGTTTTTCTTCACCCTTTGTATAAAGAGATACTTAGTAAGCATAAAGTTAAACTATTTCATAATTTATAAAACGTCACGAAACCGTGATGCAGAAACTACAAAAGATAACATCGGGTGGATAAAGTACCGAACGATCATTGATACCTTTTTATTGTAAAACATTTGACACGTAGAAATGTTAATTTAAAAAAGTCATTTGTTTGTAAAATTACACATTGTATTTCTAGTTATTCATTTTAATTATTTAAACGATGTCAATGAAATAATGTATGTATATCGTGCGTTACAAAATGCATCAGTTCAATGAGTCTCTTGATTCTAGAACTTCAATAGTGCTAACAAATTGTACCGATCGTAGCCAGCCCATTCGTGCCGAAGCATAGCTTAGCATAGCTCTCCCACACTTTCAATATCTATAGTCAGCGATTAAGTATATAATGAAACGTGCTCTGAATATAACTAGAATGTAAGCACTATATAGTCATTTATATACCTATTTAATTGTGCCTTAATATCAGAAAAAATGGTTAAGTTAATGAGTATTCCAATCGAAGATTTAAGTCAGATGTCAAGTACGTATAAATAAAGATATTTCATAAATGTTTCGACAGTTTATTTTATAATTGTTTTGTTTTCAATACCAATGTCAATGTCATTAGTATGAAGGCCGTATAACTTAAAAGTTTGTAAGTTGGTTGTTTCGTCAAAATTACTAATCCATCTCAATCCGAAATCTCTGTATTTATCCTAATATCATATTTAGAGAAACTTTCAATCAATTAGGTAGACGACTAATTTTTATTTTAATGTCCGTCTGGTAGATTATTTTAAATCATTCTACACGTATTTTTTATTTTTTTACAGAAACGAATACTTTCGACGATATATTGATTTGAAATGCCGCGTGACGTCACTTCTATGTACATTTTATACGTAGAAATGACGTTTTAGCCTACACTCCTAAACTTTGATTCGTTATATCTTAGTATCATTTTATTATACAACATTTTATTATATTTCCATTATCTAATTGACAGTCTAATTATATTTTCATACCCTGTCATCATCCCAATTAATATGAAATATTAATTGCAATCTAAAGATGTTTTTATTGAGATTGGTTATTAATTTTGGCTGTTAGCTGTGCATACGTACGTAGCCGAGAAGCATAATGTATGTATGTACATAAATTGTACTTATATTACTTTAATTTTATCATAAACAGGTTAAAGTTTATCATTGAATTATGCACGCTAAGCTAAAATCAGCCTTTACTGCAAACCATAAAGTTCATGACCTCCTTGAAACAATGTAATATTTAGATATATCTGTATTTAAACACAAAATAACGTTACTTATGTTAAGTAAACTTGTTAAACTTCAGTTAAACCGGTGTCAAACTGGACATAACTGTTTTGTTTACAAAGTTGCTTGTATTAAGTTTCAAATAGATTTCAATTTACAGTTTGGTTTTAATGCGGTCTCGAGACTTTTTATTGTATGATTTATAAATATTGAATAAACACATTTAAGCTACCTATTGATGTAATGTTAGCTTTAATACAACTAATTCAGCAGCTGTAGCCAAATGCCATTTAGCGCTTGTGTACGTGTAGAATAGAAAACTAAATTATATGGAATTAACGTAAATTTTAACACTTGTCATCCCCATAAATTTTGATTTCTTCTCTCTCTGTAGACAGGCGCTAATGTGGCGTTTGGGTACAGGCACAGATTACATACTTGCATAATTGCAGATCTTTTTCAAAACAGCAACGTTTTTATTATAAAAAATAATTTGAAATAAATTGTCGAATCCAAAGTTATATCAAGGTCTTGAATTCTAGAATTGTTTTGTCATCATGTATAGGATACAGTCTTTTATCTATCGGGGACAGTGTGTTGCAAACCTGTTCATACTACATAATCGAAATAGGATTATGGATCAATAATTATAACAGCAAAGAAATGACCTGTAAAAATCTCCTTATTGTTGGTAATACCTGTGGTGACACCTACTGAATTAACTAAAAATGATGATTCATGCCCGAATACTGAAACGTTACTCAATTTTAAGTCACGCTTAAGTATAGTTCTGTCACCATTAATTATTTGTAAAATGACAGAGATGGCACGATATTTGAGCACGACTTAAAATTGAGTAACGTTTCAGTATTCCGGCATCACTCACGTATACGCAGCCTACATCGCGGTGATGTAAGCTGCGTAGTTCCTGCGTTGACTCGAAACTAGTAGAGCTTTTCTCAACATAATATTTACGTGACAAAACTCCTTTTTTATCTCCTTATTTATAACTAGCTACTTCCGCGCGGTTTCACACGCTCTGCTCATCTCCTATTGGTCGTAGCGTGATATTTTATAACCTATAGCCTTTCTCGATAAATGCACTATCCAACAAAAAAAGAATTATTCAAATCAGACTTGTAGTTACGGAGATTAGCGCGTTCAAACAAACAAACAAAAAAACAAACTTCCGCTTTATATAATAGTATAAGATAAGATGATTGCATGGCGTTTATTGATCTTAGAAATTGCCGTCCCTACTTTACTTCGTCACCTATTTTTACTGACTTCAAGAAAAGGAGGAGAGTGGAAGAAATTTGAATTTTATTGCTTTGTCTTTGCGATTGATTGTTGATCCTATTCTTATTTCGATAAGTCACACATTTGCTTGTTGATTTAAATGGACAGTGGTCGCATTTGTATGAAAAGGCACTGTAAGTACCTTAGCAAGAGTTAGATAACGTGTGTACAAAACTAAAGTGTTAGTCAAAGGAATATTGTAAGTGGGTATTGTATAGGATAGGTAGGACAGAGTTACTAGTTGTTTGCATAAGAATTGTCGTTTGACATCACCTAAAATTCACTATGTTTTTGGGCTAATTTCAAAAGTCAATTAACAATAATAAAGTTATTAGGTTTCTGGATAGAGACGATGGTGTTACACCATCGTCTGTAATGTTTATGATAGGTAATTTGGCTCTTATGAATATTCCAATTTCTAGCTAAAAAGTAGTCCAATTTCGGTTTTTGGGGTGATGTCGTTAAGGATAATAATTTTGTGCACGCAACTGTACATTTTCGCAATTTCACCTTATGTTACAAGCATTTTGTTATTTTTAAAATAACAATGAATCATAATTTAACAACTGGTTTTAAAATGAAATGTGTAATTTGTGAGATGTGTTGAATTATGGTAACAACGCCATCTTTAGAGCGGGATGTGAACTTTTTGACGCCGATTTCGAGCATTTACACCCCAAGAAAATAGTATTCATTTAATTAATAATGTAGTATGAAATATAAAAATATTTAATATTAATAATAATAAAAAAATCATGTAAATAGTACCTATTGTTTTTCGCAAAAAATAATAAAGTAATTATGTCATCATCGAATATTTTAGGCTATGAGTGCCATTAAAGTTTATATCATTCCTAGTTTATTTTTTTAATAATTAATTAATAGATAAGGTTGCCTATCATGTGGGATTATTGTAGGGATGTCACACACGGAAAGAGTACGCAAGCCAGTTGCTAGTCGAGTTACAGGCTTAACTACTTTCTTCGTGTGAATTAAATTTTACGTACTTTTGTGGTTATAATATTATATTAATTATTGTTTGCTTAATAATAAAAGAATATTTAATTAGAATTTCAATGCAAAACGATTTGAAAAATTGTACAATAAATGATGTAGATATGGTAAGATGTCAATAATTATGTGAATGGTGATTATATCAACGAACAGACAACGATGTATTCAATTTATTATTGTAGTTATTCAAATAAATATAGTCTGTAACATATAATATAGTGATTTTCTTTTCTTTTTTTTTATGGCATAAGCCGGTAAACGAGCAGACGGATCACCTGATGGTAAGCAGTCGGCGTCGCACATGGACACCTGGAACACCAGAGGCGTTACAAGTGCGTCACCGGCTTTTTGGGGATTAGGAGTTTGAAGATCGTTGGGGATTCAGGGATTGGGGAGATTGGGGAAGGGGAAGGTAATTGGGCCTCCACTAACCTCACTCACACGACGAAACACAACGAAAGCGTTGCTTCACGTCAGTTTTCTGTGAGGCCGTGGTACCACTCCGGTCGAGCCGGCCCATTCGTGCCGAAGCATGGCTCTCCCACACTTAATGTTCTGCTGTGAAATACCCGATATTATTACTTAATCATAACCATACACCTACATAACCAATCATTCTGGGATATGTAGTACCTTGTTAATAGGGAATAGAATAGGAAACAGGCAAACGCCTAAAGTGGGGATGGATTAACCACACATTTCGAAGAGGTCCCAACCACATTCCTAAATAAGCACTAGAATGGAATCTTCAGGGGAAGAGGAAGCGTGGCCGTCTTCGTCCAACCCTGGCGTTGCACAGTGATGGCAGAAGTGGCGAGCATCGGAATGACGTGGAGCGACACTTCGCTTGTCTCGCAGTCTGCCCCATCTGGGACGTAGGACCAAATCAAGTAGGGAATAGTAGTAATAATCTCGGTAGTGGTTTCAATTCTATTCCAAAATAGCAATAGTAGTAATAAAATGTAATGAAAATTTGCTGGCATCCATATTTGTAGTTTTTCTTTCCATAAAAGTCTCGATATAATAAAGTCAAAATCAAATTGTGATAGAGAGAATACTATAACAGGTCTATGTAAAGGACCAGTAAGACACCAAATCATTAGAATTTTCGCTGGACTTTGAGAGGTATCTCAGCCCAAAGGACATCATGGTTTTCACATAACATCACACCCTTCATCTCCGAAGCATATGCAGAGTTGCAAATTACGGCACTTAATACCACTGAACAATGTAACACCCACTTTTCACTATTTATGTTATGAGTCCCATGTAATTGGGGGTGAGCCTATAGCCATATGCCGGGCACAATTCCAGGATCCATGCTACTACTGGATTTTTTAAAACCCAGTAATACTTTGTCCTCAGAACTACTACAAGTACCACGAAAAACACAGAAACAAAGGAAGGAACTATCTACACTCTTTAAAACTACAAATAAACAATTGAAACAAGATTACCAAGATTATAGACTAAAAATAATAGAGAAAAATCTACTTAAAACAGGAAGTCAAAAGAAAGCACACAAACAATTAAACCGAGATAAAAAGTGGATATCAAGCCTACAGTCAAATAAAACTACAAAACCGTTACAAACGCATGAGGATCTAGTTAAAATAGCCTCCGACTTCTACAAAAACTTGTACAATAATGAAAACTACAACCACGAACAAGCATTGTTGCAAGAGGAGAATCACAGTTATAACTGGAAAATAAATAGTCCTGTCCAACTTTTCAACGCTACTGAAATAATAAAAACTATTGACAAATTAAAGAGCGAGAAGAGCCCAGGACTCGACAATATCCCTAACGAAGCCCTAAAAATTGGAAAACATATATTAACTCCACACATTATCATATTGTTCAATAAAATATTGGAAACACAAAAGATTCCCCAAAAATGGGCGGAATCAAGAATAACTTTATTGTACAAGAAAGGAGATCCAACAGATATCGGCAACTACCGCCCAATAAGTCTACTCCCAACAATGTATAAATTATTCGCAATGTGTCTAGAAAAAAGGATAGAAACAGAAATAGAGAAACACCAACCGAAAGAACAGGCGGGATTCAGACCAGGGTTCTCAACTATTGACCATATCCATACGCTAGAGCAAATAATAGAAAAATATCAAGAATTTAAGACCCCGCTCTATCTAGCGTATGTAGATTATGCGAAAGCATTTGACTCCATATCACACGAGAGCATTTGGCAGGCACTGAAACACCAAAACATTCCGAATATATACATAAATATAATTAAAAACATATATGCAAAAAGCACAAGTCGTGTGAAGCTTGATAGACTGGGACCAACAATTTATATACGCAGAGGTGTGAAACAGGGAGATCCACTCTCACCTAAACTGTTCATTGCTGTACTACAAAATATAATGAGGGGTTTACAGTGGGAAGGAAAAGGAATAAATGTAAACGGCAAGTTTCTCAGCAACTTAAGATTTGCCGACGATATAGTCCTTTTCTCGACGTCATCAAAACAACTTGAAGAAATGCTTACAGATTTGAGTGACTTTAGCAATACCATTGGTCTACAACTAAACACCTCTAAGACTAAAGTAGCTACAAACAGTATACAAACCCCCATTATAGTAAACCAAACACCAATAGAATATGTCGACAGCTACATTTATTTAGGTAAGCTCATTTCATTTAAAAACACACGGCATAAAGATGAACTAAGCAGAAGAATTAATATGTCTTGGAAAAAGTTCTGGAGCCTGAAAGAAACATTAAAATCAAAACTTCCATTACATCTTAAGAAAAAAGTCATGGACTCATGTATACTACCATGCCTGACATACGGAGCACAGACCTGGATCTACAATAAATACACGAAAACAAAGATACGTACATGCCAGCGCTCTATGGAGAGAAGCATCTTAGGCCTAAAGATCAAAGATAAACAGAGAAGCACTGTTATTAGACACAAAACCAAAATTATAAATGCCATATCGCATGCACTGCGGTTGAAGTGGAAATGGGCTGGCCACATGATACGAACGAAGGGTGAACGATGGACGAAACTCGTCACAATATGGAAAGGTCCAACAGGCAAGAGAGCTAGAGGCAGACCCACAGACCGTTGGACCGATGACCTTCGAAAGGTAGCAGGAGACAACTGGATGGATACAGCAAGAGATAGAGTACATTGGAAACGGTTGGAGGAGGCCTATACCCGAGAGGGACCATGACTTAATATTAAGATATTAAATTAAACATTATTACTTATTAAACTTTATATCTGGAATGAGTCAAACTTTTTTATATTTTGAAACACTAAATATGTAATATGATTAGGTCAAGGAAATAAATATAGGCTCATTAATATTATTATTATAATACTTTGTCCGACTCGGGAATCGAACCCGAGATCCGTTCCTCAGCAGTTGCACTTGCGACCACTCGGCCAACAAGGCATGAAGATTTTCCTTTATAAAGTAAATTTAAACCATTCCCAAGACTAGTACTAAGTAAATTTGCAGCACGTTACGACCCAATAGTGCCATCTAGCGTTATAACAAATGGTTTAGGATCATCGATAGTAGACCATAAACAACTTTTACTTAAAACCGTTGAGTAAAAAGAGAAAGTTCCTTGATCGATCCACGTTACAAGATTTGTGGTAGCTAGAACATAGATGTCAGCACTTCAAGATTGTTTGAAGATAATAATTTTCCGGATTATTGGTAGCAAGTGCGAATGTCGAGAAAAGGGTCTCTAGATCGATTCTGAAACATTGCCTAATTTATAGAATAACATAATATCACCACTTTTTATTGCATATGCACATTACTATTTTTATATTTATGCACTATTTATGTTATAAGTCCCATGTAATAGGGGGTGAGCCTATTGCCATATACCGGGCACATTTCCAGACTCCGTGCTACTACTGAGAAATAATGGCTGAGACATTTTCACTAGTCTCATTGTTATTTTGTTTGTAATAGGTGCATTCTCCTGAGTATTCTTTTTTAAAAATCTGGGGTTCATTCCCTTAAAGTGCTATATTATTTTAAAATCTGATTCAACTATGCTTTTATTCTTTAAGCTTGTATTAATTCTTAATTAAAAATATGTTGCTTATGGGACGACGTGCTTCATCCAAAAGTGTGGGAGAGCCATGCTTCGGCATGAACGGACCGGCTCGACCGGAGCGGTATCACGGCCTCACAGAAAACCGACGTGAGACAACGCTTACGTTGTATTTCGTCACGTGAGTGAGGTTACCGGAGGCACAATTACCCTCCCTCCCCTAGTCTCCCCAATCCCCGAATCCCCCACAATCCTCAAATTCTCAATTCCCAAAAGGCCGGTAACGCACTTGTAACGCCACTGGTTTTTCAGGTGTCCATGGGCGCCGCCGATTGCTTACCATCCGATGATCCGTGAGCTCGTTTACCGGGTTATCCCATAAAAAAAATGTTGACCGCATCATCGTTTACCACCAGGCGAGATAGTGGTCAAACGTCGGCCTATCAAATATAAGAAAAAACAATGTAAAATTACTTCATCAATCACTTTTTCTCCAGTAGCTTTACCAAACACGACGCAATCAACTAAAAACTGAACAGGCGACTATTCATGGACATCCACAGCCTTTGTCTTACATAAGTTCCGCAGCCGTAATAAGGCAAGAACTAAAGTATTTACGTCACTCCTATGTGTTACACGTTCACCCTACTTTCCTCTGTTTTTCACCTAAATACTTCACTTGTAACATTTGTAATTACAGTGTTAAATGGACAATTATATTTTAAAGTATGTCTTTACACTTTGTAGCTAGTGTGAGAAGATTTTTACCTGTTATGTTTTTGTGTTATTGGGCCCTATCTAGTGGTTTTTACGATTACATACATACATACATAACATCACGCCTTTTATCCCCGAAGAGGCAGGCAAAGGTACACATTACTGCATTTAATGCCACTGTACCATGTAACACACGCTATTCACTATTAATGTTATGAGTCCTATGTGTGAGTGGGGGTGAGACTATTGCCATATACCGGGCACAATTCCAGACGGAATTTTTTCGTAGAATCGAACCCGAGACGCCTTGCCCGGCAGTCGCACTAGCGACCGTTGCCAACGAGCCAGTCGATTTTTACAATTACTTAGCCTAAATTCTATTATTTATTAATTGGACGATATTTCATGAAGATGGACTATTCAATAACGGCGTTAATTTTTTTATCTTTTATGGCATAAGTCAGTAAACGAGCAGACGTATCACCTGATGGTAAGAAATCGGCGTCGCCCATGGACACCTGGAACACCGGAGGCGTTTCAAGTGCGTTACCGGCATTTTTGAGATTAGGAGTTTGAGTATCGTTGGGGATTCAGGGATTGGGAGAGATTGGGGAAGGGGAATTAAACAATTTTGAAGCTCCATAAAATTATGTCGAAAAGCGCAATGCACATTCTATGGTATGATTTCTCTCCAAGCTTATGTTTGGGCTATAACCAAGTTTCCTTATCTGCAATTAGCTTATCTCTTATCATAATCGCTACAAACAACATAAAATGTTAACAATTACAGTTATTAGGGAAACAATGGCGGTTATCACTTGAGAGTGATCTTCATCAATTATGTGAGTTGATACTTGTACTACTGACAATGCCCTCTTTCCAAGTTTCAAAACTTCTGAAATATTTTTTTTTATTTGTATAAACCGACGTACGCAACGCTTGCGTTGTGTTTCGTCGTGTGAGTGAGGTTACCGGAGGCCCAATTACCTTCCCCTTCCCCAATCTCCCCTATCCCTGAAACCCCAACGATCCTCAAATTTTCTCGCACGGAGAAGGTTTGAGCAGTAATCACCACGCTTGCTCAATGCTGGTTGGCGATTTCAAACTTATAATTCCAAATTATAAGCCCAGGTTTCCTCACGATGTTTCCTTCACCGTTTGTAAGTGGTGCCTAGATAATCTTAGTAGTACCTCTAGTAACAAATGCGATCTCTGTCATCACAAGGTGGCATCTTATACAGTGGGACTTAATGCTTATACAGTGGGAAATAAACCAGCTCGTGTGTGTGGAATCCTCACGAAAGTACCTACGCCCTACTCTTAGAGAAAGTTCAAAAAGCTTTTCTTAGGAATTTGTACAAGCGAATGCACGGTTACCATCCCTACCTCTATCCGACAAATGTTTTATTGGGTAGTCTTGGATATAACTCACTAGAGGTAAGGAGAGCAAGAAACCAACTTGAGCCTGTAAAACCCTCTGTGGCGCTATTGACGCTCCGGACATACTGGAGTCACTATCACGTTTTTACGTTCCAGACAATTACTGCCGGGGTAAAAAGCACAGATTGTTTGCCGTGCCCTCATGTCGTATCGTAGCACGTGCTAAAGCACCGATTCCTCGCACTCTGACCGCGCTCAATGGTCTCTTCTTGGATTCCATTCCAACTAGTGATCTGTTTGCGGACGGAAGGAAGGAAATTTTATCGGAATGCCTGAAGTACTGCGAGAGGAACTTATGAATGCTACCATTTCTTAAATAAGTTTTACTCTTCTGGTTCGTTGTGTATGTTTTGTTCTAATTTTATTATTTCATCGTTTATTTTATTAATGTGTCCAGTTACTTTAATTGGTTTTTGTTATCAACCGTTGTGACTGTAATAAATAAATAAAAAAAGAAATAGTTAACAAAGCATTTCTTTCTTTATTGAAACAAAGAGTTTCCTTTTTCTTGTATAGAAGCACTATTTTTATGGATTGTCAGTATGCATATGTGAGCACCATGTTACATTATAAGTTGTTTATTTTTTATTTTGTAAGTTTTGTAACTAGTATAATGCGTGAAGCGTGTCTTTGCATTGTTCTCACATATACATACAGTATTGGAATATGTATCAGAGACATTGTAGAACATACTTTTTTAAAAAGAGTAACGAATTGAGTTTCTTGCTCGTTCTTCTCCATTTGAATCTACATTTTGGAATGAGCACCTAGCTTCACCTAGCTTCACTGACGGACTGACTGACAGACTATTAGGTATTTTGTATTTGTTGACGTTTCAAAAGTACCAAATTATGATTTAATTGAAATAAATGCTTTGACTTTGACTTTGACAAAAGCCGACAACTTTGACAAAAGAGTTATTTTTAATATCGTCTCTATTTGCTCTCAAAAGGACATTAATGTAATATTATACTTTAATAAATAACATCAATCATTGGAAAACTATAGCAGTTTCAATTAAAGATCTAGTTTCAATCGCAGATATATATAAACGGCTCTTATTTACCGTCGGCGAGTAAATACAAGTTGTGTGTAATTAATAACTGTGCTGTATGAGTGAGTAGAGTGTAAGTGCAGATACGACACTCGCTTGCTCACTGTGTCTTGTTTTGTTTTCTGCCTTTTATATCAAGATCTTTCCTAAGGGGGGAAGATCATCAAATGACTGCTCCCGCCTGGGTGAGGCGGGAGGGAGTCTCAGACTCTTACTAACTAAAAACCACCCCGTTCCTTCTCCTGCATGTCGAGCCGGAACCCCAGTAACCCGGTAGGTTCTCCGGGACTCCGAATCGGCATCGGCCCTGTTGGGGCCAATCTGTGGTGGTCTGATGGCTCTTTGAGGCGCGCGTGGAACGCTCGGCGCCGTACGCTCGGGTCTGTTTCTGGTTGGACGGGGAGCCACCCATGCTCGCCGTCCGCAGGCCCGCGCTTACGGTGGCCGGAGATCGTCCCGCGATCCCCGACGCCCGGTGTGTCCTTCGTGATGGCTGGGTTGCGAGGAGGCAGCGCTTCGCTGCCTCACGCGTCCCGTCTCCTCCTTAGCTAGCATAACTGCTTCGCAGAAGGAGGAGTTAGTTGAGAGAACTTGTATGTTTGTAAACGCACCCACGATACAGGAGAAAATCCGAATGTAGGGCAATGTTTTTTTGAAAAAAAAGAAGAAAAAAAAACGGTATCCTCACATCTTTCAGGTAATCCCTAAAAAGTTAGGATTTTGCCATTTTGTACTACGTACTCTTACGTTAGCAGTTTTTTTTATATGTAGGTTAATGTAGTTAATGGTAAGTACCATTGGAAGTAAGCTTAAATCAGCCACAATTTCGATCTCATACTTCACACTTTCAAAGTCTAAAAAATCCCTAGATAATGCTCACGACAACACAACCAAAAAAAACAATTTATAAGGTTTATAAGGGTCGACAAGGTGCATGTAATGCCCTAAGTGTTGCAAGCGTTCATAGGCCACGGTAACGACTCACCATCAGGTGGGCCGCGGGCATTGCTTGCCACGATGGTCATGATATAAAAAAATAGAAACAATAAACTAGAACTAACTCCGTATCGTATCTGCACCTACATAATCTTGTTAATGTTCTTGACACGGTGCGCGGGTACTCGCAACGGATATTTGCGGAGATAGCGGCGCACTTTCTGACTGTCAACGGCACAGCTTCTGATGTCTGACGTCTGACGTCTGGGCGAGTCTGGCTGCCTGCGCCATGTGCCTAGAGCTGATAGTAGGCAGGATGTAGAGGTATAATAGGGTTCTTGCTGAGAGTAACTAAAAAATGGTTGGTTCCATAAGTATTTGAATTTACCTTTACTTGTTCATCTTTATCGTGAATAGCAAATGTCGTGGTGGCCCGGAGGTTTAAGATGCCCTCTTCTCATATATGAGGGTGCAGGTTCGAAACCTACCAACGGCAAGTACCAATGTGCCTTTTTCCGAGTTATATGTACTTTCTAAGATCTAGACACTACTGACAAACGGTGAAGGAAAACATCGTGAGGAAACCTGGGCTCATAATTTATTATTATAAGTTTGTAATTGCCAACCCGCATTGAACAAGCGTGGTGATTAATGCTCAAACCTTCTTCGTGTGAGAAGAGGCTTTGCTCAGCAGTGGGCACTTATAGGCTGTTGATGATGATGATGAATAGCAAATACTACGCTTAATAGGGGGTTGGATATCGTACTTTTAAAGGGTCAGGATTCCCAGAGAGCACTGCTGTCTCGTTTCTGTGTAATATTTAATTCCTATATCGGCTCCTACGACAACCGTATGAAGGGTAGAATTGGTGAAAATGAGTGTGTTCTTAGCATAAACTGGAGTGATACCTACAACACATTATTCGAAGTAACTTAATAACTCTTTGTGCTCAAACACTACATAATCAATCTATACTTATAATAAATCTGTAGAGAAGTCATCTGTAATATTATACGAAAGAAACTTCAGAACCCATCCTTATGCATCAGAATAAAATACTTACTATGTAAAGCGAATGGGACAACGAACTCGGAGAAGGTAAAATGCAACTAAGGCGTGCTTATGCCAGTACAAGATGAAGTGATAAGGCCACAGATAACGCAGACCGTCATACAGATTATGCACATGGCTTCATTTGACCGAGACGTATTCTTAATGTTTATTAAACTTGAAACTAGAAGTTTACTAGACTCAAGTTACTAGATGTAGTTTTCGAGATTAGAAACACATTTAGAATTTAAGTGTGGGAGAGCCATGCTTCGGCACGAATGGGCCGGCTCGACCGGAGTGATACCACGGACTCACAGAAAATAGACGTGAAGCAACGCTTGCGTTGTGTTTCGTCGTGTGAGTGAGGTTACCAGTGGCCCAATTACCCTCCCCTTCTCCAATCTCCCGAATGAATCCCCAACGATCCTCAAACTCCTAATCCCCAAAAAGCCGTTAACACATTTGTAACGCCTTTGGTGTTCCAGGTGTCCATGGGCGACGCCGATTGCTTACCATCAGGTGATCGGTCTGCTCGTTTACCGGCTTATACCATAAAAAAAAACATAGATACTCTTACAGCTAGCCTCAAAAATGTATCTCCCGATGAATTTGTTTATTAGAAACTGCATTTTGACATGATTTGTACACAAATTGGTACCGTCCGACAAAATAGACTTTGTTTTTTTGAGGGGGGAAACTCATCCAATGTATTCTCCCGTCTTGGGTTAGGCGATAGGGAGGGTCAGACTAACTGACTAAAAACTACCCCGTTCCTACTAATTAGGCCTTCCGCAGCTCCGTAGAACAAAATAGGCTAAGCGCTAAGAGAATGGTCAGTAGCGGGTCTACCTAGGGTGACGATTCGGCAAGTCGTAATAAGCTTTGTTGTTAGAATAGTATTAAACAAATATATTTTTTATTCCTTGCATAAGATAAGACAGTTTATTAGACACAGAACTGCTTGCTCAACAGCTGCACTTCTGGTTACTTGACCACTTAAGCAGAAGAGTTGCAATCTCTATCATCAGAACTGAATTAGATTCAATTTTTCATACATACATAACCTTACGGCTATCCCCATGGGGCTAGGCAGAGACTGTGGAACGATTCCTATGTATTTCTTTCGCATTTCGTACGACTTATTTGAATTACTTGTGTATTCTGAATCAGCAGAAGCTCTATATATTCTTAAACTCTATAATTCCTTGCAATCACACTTGCGATCTCTATTGCATCTAAGGTCTCACCTACACAAGGTAACACAAAACCTATATGTATAGATAGGTAAACTATAAATTATGTTTCGCTACATTCAATGTTAGGCGTCTCGGGCACTTTCGTGGTCTCTGGAGTGCAAACTGAACTCTCCAACCGGCTTTCTCATATCATAGACATTCAAAGCATATCGATAACTTTGTTATATCGATCATTATCGATTAATCGAGTTAGCAATTAGGACTGTAACTTAAATTTGTGGACGTTTCTTCACCTTTGCTTATTACGTGATGAGACATCATCGAAGAAAGTTTTTTTTTGTTAATGGCAATTATGACTGTGAGCAATATTGACAAAATAGACAGGTGAAAGTTATGAGGTTGGAACGTATTGGGTTTTGTTAGATGCTGCAAGCTCTGTATAGTAATAAAATCAAACAAATTCACATATTTATATGGAAAATACCAATAAACTGAAATAATTTTCTTTAAATTGCAACATTTTTTTTAGTTAAGGAGTTTGGTTATTACAAGTCGGCTAAAAATCCGTTAAAAGCTCATAATCCCAGTGAAATTCTTATCGTATATAACGTCATTTGTGTTAAAAAATGATAATTAAACCAAGATTTAATAAACAGTAAAATTTCACTTGTTTTGAGATGCGAATCGTGGATGTGCATATGTCGAAACGAAGTCGGAGGCAGTTGACCAGTGGCCGGCACGAACGCCGCACGCAGGCGCGATTCCACGCACCAATACAAAAAAAAAGAATATAAGTCTACGGTTCTTGCGCGCGTAAATTGAATATTTTTAATCTGTGTTGTGCAGTGTACTCTTATAAATAATTTGATAAAAGTTATTTTATTTGTTTATAATCAATTTGGATTATTGTGGTGCTTTATTTGGACTTTTATTATGGTGAGTTATTTCTTTATTTTATAGTATTTAAGCTTGGATAACATGTTTTAGCGTATGTCGAGTCAGTTTTCAGAATTTTACGTACGCTATATTAATGATTTATAATATTTACTATGGTATTTTTTAGTAAACCGTATGTTTGGTAATGTGTTTGCGATCATGCCATAAATAAAAGAATAGATAGCATCGATTTCGGAGATAGCTTTTATTAGAGATAGATTCAATAGCTTTTATGCCATTTTTGATTTGATCTCGTCCTAATGTATACAATAGATACCTATTTATCAAAGTATGTATAATTAAAAATTTGTAAAATCAACACACATAGAATGTTATAGTAGCTATATAATAAAAATCAATAATCATTATGAATACAACATACTCTTTTGTCCGACAACGTATGTATTTTCTAACGCATGGCACATTGACCATAGACCATAAGTCATAACTCAAAAGTAAAAGTTGCGAACTCTCAGTGAATTACCGGAGTACCTAAATAATCGTAACTGTATATGAAAGTCGACCTTAATACCTGAATTATAAGGTCGATTTTATTTATGAAGTTAAGTGTCAATTTGTAAGTAGTAATCTGCTGATGCCCAATTGTTTACTGAAGTAACGTTTGGTTAATTTCTTTGTGTGAGGAGATATGAAAGTATTTGTATTGTTCCTTGTGGTTGGTTGGGTGCTATATGAACTACTGGACTATAGCCCCTTCAACATAGAAGAAAGAAATGACGCAAGTCCCACCATGTCAGATTAAGGTTTAAAATCACATTTACACATAACATAACATCACGCCTTTTATCCCCGAAGGGGTAGGCAGAGGTGCACACAGAAGTAACACCCACTTTTCACTATTTATGTTATGAGTCCCATGTAATAGGGGGTGAGCCTATTGCCATATACCGGGCACATTTCCAGACTCCGTGCTACTACTGAGAATTTTTTAAAAACCCAGTAATACTTTGCCTGACCCGGGAATCGAACCCGAGACCCCTTGCCCGGCAGCCGCACTTGCGACCACTCGGCCAACGAGGCAGTCATCACATTTACATCCCGTAAAAGTCCACCGATGGACTATGGACCTCTTCTACATACAAGGAAATTGCTGTAATTTCCTCGCTTGGTATCACGGATGAGGCCCAATAGGGCTGATGCCGATACGAAGCCGTGGACGACTTAACGGGTTGTCGGGGCTCCACCTCGAAGTGCAGGAGTAGGAACGGGGTGGTTAGGTTAGGTTAGGACAGTAAGAGTGTGACACTCCTTCCCGCATCACCAACATGGGACAATGCATTCGATGAGTTTCCCTCCTTAAAAAAATCGCAGTTAAAAGGTTCAGGTTTATTAGGGAATGCTGCTACCCGGGCTCTGTTACCAGGTCGTTATTGTAGTTCATGCTCCTGCAATGATAAATGCAATGATAAATCTTATTCTTATTCTTATTCTTATTCTTAGATCTTATTAATATTATAAATACGAAAGTTTGTATGTTTGTGTGCTTGTTTCTTACTCATTCACATCAAAACGGCTGAAGCGGCCAGGATGAAATTTGAAACAGAGGTAGATTATGGTGTGGAATAACATATCGGCTTTTTATCCCACGGCATAAGCTAATAGCATTAGATTTTGGTCTGCTTACCAATGAGACAGTTTTCTACTCACGATTGTATGATCTACAATCTTGAGTACGAAACGACAAACGACGACTACAATGTAGGCCATTAAGTAAACGCCCCGGCTTCGCACGGGTGCAATATGCGCGTATTATACATATAAACCTTCCTTAAGAATCACTCTATCTATTAAAAAAACCACATCAAAATCCGTTGCGTATAGTTTTAAAGATCTGAGCATACATAGGGACATACAGACGGCGGATAGCGACTTTGTTTTATACTATTAAGTGATATCAAAAGTATTAATTGAATTTTGGTTGCGGTACTTTATAGTAATGTGGAATTTTAGTACTGCGAATGCGGATGAACAATCGGCGACGTAAAGTTACATAAATAACTAGTACATTTTTGATTTTTGCGGTAAATATAACTGTTAAAAATGTAATATCTACAATGACCATTATGATTGTATCCTATACAAGCGCAATGTTATTTCTTTAACGTGTGCTGATATGATCAGAAAGTACATAAATATTTGTTGAAATTAGACTGCAATTCTGACACAGATTGTGTTTCTAACAAAGAAAGTTTTGACTTATCACAAACGAGTAACCTATGGAGTTTCTTGCTCGTTCTTCTCCATAGGAATCTGTACCTTGGAGTGAGCAAATAGGCTTCACTTTTTTTTTGGTGACGTTCAAAAGTGCCTTCCTGGTCTAATTGAAATAAATGATTTTGTCTTTGACTTTGGCACACACATATAGTTCAACGTCTATAGATGTTACACCTTATATCGTCTTGCAGTAAAGCGGAAAATTTATTGAATGTAGAGGTATATTCTCTCCATAGATAGCTTGCATACTGGCGCATTAGCTATAAGAATCAGTTCAATGTTTATAGATTTTAATCCTTATCCTTATGCTATAAAGCGTAAAGTCTAATAACGATTTTTCAAAGTTTGGGAGCTTTATTTAACATGCTAGTCTTCGTTAGACATCATTTTTATTATTTAATACAAAGTCACAAAGGTCAATCATTGCCCCAATGACGTCATAACAATTTCTCCGTTAAATTAAAAAGTATGACTATTCTATCTTGTCTATGATATCTTCAATTTTATTGATTAGAACCTTATTGTAGTGGTTAGTGATTTACCAATTGAACACCATATTTGGTAGGAAAATTAACCATTGATAGGTTTCATAGAAAGGGCCATTGTGTATTTTTTTAAGTAATCATACAGTTATATCTGTTTTTTTTAGCTAGATGTATGTCTTGTAGTTTCTTTTATTTGAACCGTTTTTAAGATAGTGTCAGATTGTAAATTTATTTTATTTATTATAATAATCCAGAGATGTGGATAATCTAACGAGTTGCCGGGACTCCGGTTCAATGCAGGAGTAGGAACGACGTGGTTTTTAGTCAGTAAGAGTCTGATACTCACTGTCGCTTCAACAAAAGCGGGAGAAGTTATTAGATGATTTTCCTCCGTCAAATAAAAAGTTTGTTATTATACCTCTAATTGTGCGAAGGAATAAAGAATAAAACTGAAAAGTATTCGATACTTTTAAATAATAATGCCAAACCGCTTCTTAGATAACGTTAAAACAATTACGAAAATTTTTGTTTTAACCAAAAGCAAATTAAAATTCAAATTGATTTTTACAGTGGCCTGACATAATGGTTCGTTTACTTCAGTAGCGCTTAGAAAATGGAGACAGGTTTTTCTAGTATTGAAAGGAATCTTTTTTTAGACAAATAATTCAATGACTTTATCTACCGTGGGTGAGGCGAGAGGGAGTATCAGACTTTTACTGACTAATAACCACCTCGTTCTTACTCCTGCTCTGAGGTGAAGCACCGGTAACTCGTCAGGCCATACGCAACTCCGATTTGGAAGAAGACCTATCAATCATATTTTACACACTACTTATAAGCCTCATATACGGTACCAGGGTTGAGTCGTTATCATAATTATCGGCCTGATTTTAATATTATTTCTACGCAGTTTCAAACTCAAACTCAAACTCTTTATTAATTTGCATGTTAAGGTCACATACAGGTCATTACAGGTCTTATGAAATATATGTATAAAACATCGTATTGATCCAGAAAAGATTAAGATCAGTGAATAATGTGTAGGGCTGCTATGTTCAGTAGTAGACGGCATCTAGGTGATATGAAGATTATGATTACGATCGAGTTACTTGGGTTACCGGAGCACTGGCTTGAAACAGGATTTAGAACAGCGTGATTTATTCAGTAAGAGCCTGACACTCTCTCTCGCCTCACCTAAGGTGGGACTAGCCATTTTTTTTAAGGGGGGAAAATCATTGAATGGCTACTCCTGCCTGGGTGAGGCGGGAGGGAGTGTCAGACTCTTACTGACAAAAAACCACACCGTTCCTTCTCCTGCACGGCGAGCCGGAGCCCCGGTTACCCGTTAGGTTCTCCGCGACGGGACCAGCCATCGGATGATTACCGTCCCTCAAAAAAACTTGTGTTATACTATTTCTTTATAATTTATAGGAAAAAATGTAATACTGTGTGTTGAAGGTATGAAGCGTATCGTTATGTGGAGTTGTGGACCAACTTTCTCGTTAAAATAATTAAGTACCTACGTACGTACGTATCTTTTATTTGTGTTACAGATCTTTTTCTTATAAACACGAGTAGTTATATTTATTTTACTATTTTTCCTGTTATGTTTCTTAGTGGGGATGTCTTTGGTTTTATTTTATAATGTCACCAATTAATTCTCCACGGACTCTTGGTCGGTGCCCTTGTCATATAAGGATGTCTTTGGTTACTGAAGACTTCTTTGTTTCTTTGGACTTACCATACCTTAAGTCATATAGTTGTTTAGTTACATGTATTCGTGAGTAACAAAGGAGTCCTGTAGTTAGGCATTTGACGTTATAAATGATGTGTAGCTACCTCGATTGGCCAAAATGGAGTTTAACCCGTTGAAAATTGTTGAAAATCATCCCCTAAATTTGTTCATACAAAAGTAGTCTCTAAACATTGGAAATAAGGTCTATAATGTAGTTAGTGGAGAGCGGTCACCGGTGACCACTTGGAGATTTATAATTAATCATTACTGACTAAGAATGTCGTAGAAAAAACACGTGAAAAGTTATAGCACTATGATTCGATGCAAAAACATTCAAAATATACCGAATAAATATTCAAATCCAAACAGTACTTGTTAGATATCTTTTAGTATTTGCTACCCGATTAGTTTTAGTCTAATTGCTAGATAATTAAAGCCATTCGCGTTTCACGTGGGTGCACATTTTTAGAACTAGTTTTTATGTAATGGTGGAAGCAAGTTGTTACTTAGATTTATTTTATTTACTTTTAACGATAGTTTTTTAATTAATGTCAGTTTTTTATTGATTGGTTGATTTAACTTGTGGTTGCAATAGTGATTAGATTAGTTTTAAATGTGGGACTGATTGTATAATGTTGTTGACTTTTCAATATTTTTAATGTTTATTTAAAGCTTTTTTATATTTCGTTAGGGTGGTAGTGCATATTATTATTAAATATAAAAGCAACTTTTCGCAGTTAATTGATGATTTACAATGTTTGCCTCGTTGGCCTCGCTGGTCAAAAGTGCGACTGCTGGGCAAGGGGTCCAGGGTCGGGCAAAGTATTACTGGGCTTAAAAAAATCTCAGTAGTAGCACGGAGTCTGGAATTGTGCCCGGTATATGGCAATAGGCTCACCCCCTATTACATGGGATTCATAAAATAAATAGTGAAAAGTGGGAGTTACACTGTAAAGTGGCATAATATGCACCTCTGCCTACCCCTTCGGGGATAAAAGGCGTTAGGATGTTATGTTCCTAGTTATAATGGAATTAATTTTCATGTTAAAGTACTTCCACGTGTAATAATTGTTCACTAAAAAATAATATTTACCTTTGCATATAATTCTGTCGAAAAACAGCTTCAATTTCTAAACCTGTAAATCTAACATACCTACAATAACAAATGACCATAACAAAATAAATCATTATAAAACATCTTAATATCGATACTTTTACGATATGTTGACGTTGTGGTAGGTAGTTATTAATCGTACTTTAATATGATTTACAAGCACTGATACAGGTTTTCTGTTTTGAAAAGCAAGAGTCCATAAATCGTAAGTAGTTGCTTGTTACGAATAGAAATTATTACGATACAGAATGATGTTGTATTTATTGCACCTACGTACTAATATAAGTACATTGTTGTGTTATTGATCTTTAAATTCATTCCCACTGGCAAACATAGGAATAAGTATATTTATTTGCACAATGTAGGCATGGTAATTACAGATCATATATAGGCTTCTGACTAGTTGACTAGCGTTTGTAATTCTTCGGCACGTCCAACATGACTACGCTACCACAATTATAAATGTCTTCTTTTGTCACTCTTCATTGCCGATTGTCTCATCCATTTGCAATGGCTACGAAAACAAAAAAAGTCAATCTTTAATCATAAAAAAATATAAATGATACCTCCAAACAATTTTCGTCATCGCTATCGTGAGGTAGGGTGCCCAAAAGACTGGCAGTACCTATTGTCACGCTGAATGGCAATGCTTAACATTTGCCCAAGGTAGTAGCCAGCCTTTAGATCATCTGAAATGATTACCATCCTCCTTACAATATCTTTGTAAAGAAGATGTTCACTTGGGCCCCACAGCCCCAAAGTTTCAACCACAAACGGTTTGAAACCATAATTAGCAATCAGGCTATTATACTTTCGCCGTTTGAGGTTCTCGGCAGCAGCAGCGGCAGCACCGGCTCGACACGCTGAGCTTGGAAGTTGGGATGGCGCCAGAGTATCAACGCAAGTGGCGTCCCATACTAAAGGCTTAAATTATCTTTAATCTAAATTATTCTAAAATTCTTAAGCTAATACAAAATGAGCATATTCTAAGTAATCAGATCATGTTTTAAGAACATCATGAAGAGTTACAATCAGTTCAAGTTTAGTTATTAACAATTGAACAGTTGCAATCTCTAACACACGATTACGACATCAGGATTGCCATTACAACGGTATTTACATTACTTTTACGATAACTAGAAAGCAGATTTCTCTATCTAATCTCTAAATTGGGTATAAAAATTCAAATCGTATGCGTTTCCTAAGGTCATTTGTTGCCGAACGGTTTCATAATACGGATTGGCCAACTACTTAAAATGTTCGATGATATTTATCAATATTAATTAATCTTAATTCACTTATTTTTGTAAGTTTTTAGTTTATTTTAGATCAAAATGTCATTATCGATGAGTTTATTGGCTTATGGAATTTGTTTCTGTAATGGTTTTGCGTTTGTTGTAACACAGTTCGTGAATCTGTGTCCTGTCTTTATTCAGAGATCTTGATCTTTCTGAGAGTATGTTTAGACATTGAGTCCTGATGCACGCATAAACTTCTATGGTAGTCTTGTTCAATGCGGGTTGGCGATTTCAAACTTATTACAGTTAGAAATTATAAGCCCAGGTTTCCTCACGATGTTTTCCTTCACCGTTTGTCAGTGGTATCTGAGTAATCTTAGAAAGTACATATTACTCGGAAAAAATCACATTGGTATTACCGTTGGTAGGTTTCGACAGTAAGTGATGATGATAGATGATAATTGTTATTAAAGTGAGTGCACCTTCTTCGAGAAGTTTCATGATGTGTGTTGGGATTATACACAGATGCAACATTAACCAGTTTATCGGGAGGTACGTCAGAGTTCTTTGATCTTCCGATAATGTCACTGTGACGATTTTTTCGAAATGTGAAATCGTTTTTCGGCAAATGCATTTAATTTGCTCTTATTAATACTAATTAATGTATTCAAATCAAGTCGTGATTTCGATTTTTTTTACTTTCTTGCTCTAAATATACACAATCTGGTTTTTTGTGTGTGGTAATCAGTTTTTTAATGAGATTACTAAATGATCCGACGATAATATCATGTTTGTCTTTTTTCCAAAATCAAAATTATCTAAATAATTTCATAATAAGGAAACTTAAATAATTAGAATTTTATGTTTGTTATCTAACACTAAACGTTTGCAAAAATGTTAATACCGATATTAACATTTTTAAAAATATGGGTCTTTAAAAAAATTAGCATGCATTTCGAAGGTATTCGGTTGTTTCGTATGCAAAAAGAACTAGGGGTCTGTGTCATAAAAGGTTATTTGCTTATCTAAGCATATCATTATTTTTATATTTGTCTGTTAGGTAATATTTAGAACACATAACTAAAATAGACTAGAACTATCGTGAGATATACTAAATTAATTAAAAATCTCTGGTTACTCACGTGAATATCTTAAGAAAAGTGAGTAGCCCGCGATTTTTAGTTAATTTAGACTACAACTGTTGAAATTTCAATATCATTAGTCTGTTATCCACTGCTGAACTTAGATCTCTCTAATAGCACGTCCTAAGCTCGATTTATAATGCCTCCAAAAAAAGGTTCTCAGTTACACCTGTATGTATGTTCGTCCGGGATTAACTCCCGATTAGCTTCACCGATTTTGATACGGTTTTCAGGTAAGTGTTTTTTAAATTATATTAACCGACTTCAAACAAAAAAAGTCGGTTTTTTAAATGTAGTGTAATACTGAAAATTATCTGCTCTTCATATTCAACCTTTGCCAGTCTCCTTGCCGATATCGTCACTCCAACTATCTGGAACACATTTCATGGCGTCGAAGTTAATTCTGCTTGAAACAGGTTTTATGAAGAAAGGAGCATAATGTAGGCTGCACATAGGTATTCTAACTGTAAATATTGATTTTGATCTAGATCATTTCTGAACCAGTATCATAAGCCTAGAGCCTCAAGTAATAGGGAAGTGTCAATCACTAATCTAACGTAGCACAGCCTTTGCTCAATCAGGTTCAATAGGAGAGCAGATTTTTTTAAACTTCTAACTCGCTTACAATTCACTGAGTGGTAAGCAACGAATAATATGACCAAAGATGAAGTAAGTTTATCTATAAGCGCTAAATAACAAAATTATGTATTTGAATTTACAGAAACAACACTATTCCTAGGCTTATTGCCAGCCTTGCCAGCCGGCTTGACAGAAACAATTTAGGCCTAGTTGGTACTGACTCTAAACCAGATTCGACTAAATGTAAGGATCTATTTCAAGTACCTACAAGTACTGCCATTTGCCTTCTATAATCTGTAACCCACAAAAGTTGATACCTCATTCTTGGCTAGACCAGTAACATTGCCATAGGCATTCATATAACAAAACCATAAATTTTCTAGCAAACTTGACGTTCTGTAACTAGTTTGTTATACTATAATATAGTAACATTTGCTTGTGATTCGCGACCTACTTACAGACTAGTCCTACTTTCGTATTAAACTAAGTTTTAGACAGCGACAGTTGCGACATAAATGTCAGACACTCACTTTCTGTAGTGTCAACAATTTTACAATGTATTCAGAGTTACTGATGAGACGGCAATGGTTTGTGTTGTAATAAATTTCTCAGTGTCAGACACCTTGTGTTCATCTTGCGACGTTTAGTCGATACACTGATCATGTGTAGTGTTGTAGTCTTTTTCACCTTTATTATTATCAACTGATGAGAGAGATGAGATGCAGAAATAAAATAGGACAGTTGGATTTTTGACATTAATGCAAATTGCAGTTTGTTATAGTACCTATCTCTTGGTAATGGTCTGTAGATTCAAATTCAAAAATTCAAAAAAAACAAGTTTTAAAAAGCATAAACATAATCTGTTTAATCTTCTTCGTCCTTCTGAAATCTAAAGATGATCACTTAACTTTAATGTAAAACAACACTAGCGTTGTGTTTGTTCGTATGAGTGAGGTTACCGAGAGCCCAATTAGCCCCCTCCCTAAACTCCGAATCTCCAACAACCCTTAAATTCCCAACCCCTAAAAGGTAACGCACTTGTAACACCTCTGGTGATTTGGGCGTCCATGGGCGACGGCGATTGTTTACCATCAGGTGATCAGTCGGCTCGTTCACCGGCTTATTCCATAAAAAACTAAAAGATACACAGTCACAGTTCTAGAAAACCTGTGCTGGTAATAATAGTATGTTATTGACACAATTCTTATAATCATCAGTCATTTTTATGCACACACGTAGTTTTCGATAAAAGTTGATTAACATAATGCATTTTCTATTAATTGCTTTTTAAGTAAAAGAAGAGTAATTTACATATTAGAGGTATTTTGCAATATAATCGTATTAATGATGGAAGCGTCTAGAAGATAGTTTCATTATGCTTTCTCGGTTAATGTCAAAAGGTTAGTGAACTGTCGCAGGTCGTGTGGCTTTATAAATAAAAGGTTCAACATCTTACTTAAACAACCATTTTAGTTCAACAAAACTATGTAATGATTTTATTATAAACTAGCTACTTCCGCGCGGTTTCCCTCGCTCTGCTCGGTGCCTATTAATTGTAGTGTGATATTTTATAGCCTATAGCCTTCCTCGATAAAAGGACTATCCAACACAAAAAGAATTCTTCAAATCGGTCCAGTAGTTTCGGAGATTAGCGCGTTCAAACAAACAAACAAAAAAACAAACTCTTCAGTTTTATAATATTAAGAATAGATCATATATTATGAAGTCTGTGCCTCTGTCTCTAGCGCTGAAATACTCAAACGCTACACTTTTAGATTGCGTTTAAGTATAGTTCTGTCTCTATATATTCTTCGTCAAATGACAGAGATTTTAAAAAAAAAAAATGGCACGATATTTAAGTACAATTTAAAATTGAGTAGTCTTTCAGTGTTCGGGCATATAAACTATATATATATACCTCTATATATCTCCACTAACTACATTATAGACCTTATTTCCAATGTTTAGGGACTACTTTTGTATGAACAAATTTAGGGGATGATTTTCACCAGTTTATATAAAGATATTAACGTTAATTGAGAAGAAAAGAAAGGAAGTATTAGGTACTTAGCACACTCACATATAGACATAGACATGCAGTTCAATTTGGAATCAAAACCAAACAAGTATCTAGATGTTTGTTGATGTTACATTGTTTCGAGATAGTACTATAAACAAAGCAACATTATTAGATATTTGCTTTACTATAAGCCAAAGTCTAAACAATAATATACACACGTATGGTATTGTTGACAATACTCCTATTGGTTCTAATGCTAGGTTGGTACCTAAATGCATCTATGTTGTCTCCTAGTCTAGGTATCTCGGATTTATAATTTAATAAATTAGAATCTTGACACATCTTTGCGACACCCGTTCCTATAATAAGTATCTTCTTGGAAACGAAAATATAGCTTTTTTAAAACGCCTATTGATACATTCAAAATAACTTTTGATGATCCATTTGAAACTAGCTTCTACCCGCGATTTCGTATGCGCAATTCCGTTTTTTCCAGTTCCCGGTTCTGATTATCAGTAGAAAGTAAAAAAAATACGTATTATATATAGATAAAAAGTATCATATGTCCGTCTCCTGGTTTTCTATGGTCACGCCAATTTTTCGTTCGTTCTTGAGTTATAAATAGTGTAACTAATACGAGTTTCTTTTATACAGGATGTCCCTGAAGTCGACGATCAAATGGCACCAGGTGATCGGCAAGGTTCCAACAGTCAACACAAAAATATAATTATAATAAATTCCAAGTCAACAATTCACTCTTGCAACAAGAGTCAAAAGACTGGCGCAGGGTATACTTTTTCGTGGATAACACATAAGTAATTGTAATTTAAAAACTATATGACTTGGAAGTTTTTCTATATTTTTCTGATGGCTTTTGGAACCTTGCCAAGCACCCGGTGTCATTTGATCGTCGACTCCAGGGACACTCTGTATATACAAGGTGTTGTTTTAAAGCCGCGTCATTTTCTAGGAGGTAACCCGGCGATAGATTCTGAGGCCGAATCAATAAAAAAATTATAGGTAAATATTTTTAATTTTTCTGAAATTACGTTAATCCGTAAGTGCGAAGTACACGCCGCCGTCTTGTAACTAGCTTTATAACGCGGCTTAACACACACAAACTCAAACACGTAATTGATATTATTCCTAATTCCATAGAACTCCAATAAGAAACATTGCTGTCGCTTATTCTGAAATACTGTCGAACTTAAACGATTTATTATAGCCGTATTTTTAACTATTGGTCCGACATTTTCTCTTACATTGAACCTTTATGATTTCTGTGACATGCCTCCGAGAAATGACATGGTTACAAAACTACACCTTGTATATATAGATTTAAACATTTCAAAGAAACTCCAGTATTAGTATTTGCCTTGTAGAATTTTAATTCTATTTATCTTTTCAAGATTCTTCTTCTTGTCCTCAACCCAAATTAGTTAGCTTCAACATTATTATGTCTTTTATCTTAAGGTACTATTATCTATATTACCAGATACGAATCATCGTAAATAACAATACAAATTCGACATAGAATCCATCTCATTACGACAATACTTAGGAAAAGTAGTGACAGTATTCTAAAATTTGCTTCATACCCCACTTTCTGAGTGACTTGCGTTTTTGTAGAACTGTTGTAGGTCATATAATGGAACATCGAAGATATTGTAACGATATATGAGGAGCATTGTGAACTAGTTTTATTCATTTATTTATTTATACATTTGGAAAACCAACAGCTATACGATTTGATTAAATAGAATGTGGTATGTAACAAGAAGCTAATTGGGATGACGACAGGGAATGAAAATTAAAAATCTAATTAGTTCGTCAGTTAGATAATGAAAAAATATTAGACACGTATTTTTTTATTTCGTCGTATAATAAAACAATACTTACATAAAACGAATCAAAGTTTAGGAGTGGGGGCTTAAACGTCATTTCTACGTATAAACTGTACATAGAAGTGACGTCACGCGACATTTCAAATCAATATATCGTCGAAAGTATTCGTTTCTGTAAGAAAATAAAAAATACGTGTCTACTGATTTAAAATAATCTACCAGACGGACATTAAAATAAAAATTAGGCACCTACCCTATTACTGGGTTCCACGATTAGTAACAGAGAATAGAAGCATGCCAACACAATACTAAAATTACTTATTAAACTATAGGCAATCATTAATGATGTACTAATTTATTTTTATAAATTTATTCTATAGGGAGAAAGATTTTGATGATTTTTTGAATAATTATGTCGGATCTCAGTAGGCAATTAATAATTCATAAGTACTTGCATGCTTATTAAAATGTATTATGAATGCTTTTTACCTAGATTTTGAATTAAAAGCTTCTTTTAAAGGGCGAAGGTTTAAAATTGAATACAAAAAATTAACCCACACGTAATATTTATCAGCCTTTACCCCCGTAAAGTGAACAACACATCAGTAATAGGATTCTCGTCTTAGATTTACTATTTGTCGCGGAGAACCTGACGGGTAACTGGGGCTCCGGCTCGACCTGCAGGAGAAGGAACGGGGTGGTTTTTAGTCAGTAACAGTCTGACACTCCCTCCCGCCTCACCCAGGCAGGAGCAGTCATTCGATGATTTTCCCCCTTAAAAAAAACTTACTATTTCCAGAAAAGAAAGTCTGGTTAGTTAGTGTACAATGAAAACACAATACTTTAAAATAGTTCATGCAATTAAATGTAAGAGTTTTTACGACTAACACACAAACAAACAATACAATAAGGTAGGTATACAATAACAGAATGAAATAAAACATTAAATCAATACATCGACAAAATGACATTACAACAATCGACATCTTTTATCGATATCTCGTCATGTAAAATTACCGATATATCGTTAAAGTGCGTGAGGTTTTAGTGTCTATGTATGCGTGTGCGCAGCTGAGAGTAGCCAATTAGAAACATTGTTTCGACGCAAGGTCAGTTATAGTAAGTAAGTGAGAAAGTTTACGAGGTACCATCAAGAAAGTCGTTTATTAGTTTGCTTTGGTTTTTAAATTTACAGTTTTACTATATGGTTATTTTGAGAAATAGCGCGGGTTTAATTTTGTGGCTTAAAAAAATTATTTATTTATTTATTTATTTATGTACACACATACAACATAAAGGACAACACATACATAAAATTAAAGTACAAAGGTACCACCTATTCCTATTGGAATTTCTTCCTGTGGACCTGGAGCAGGAAAAGTAATAATAATATAATGACACACTGTGTAGTAACAAATAGAAAATTGGGATAGGAAACAGACTTAAAACTAACAGATAAATAACCAAACAACTACATACAATATATAAATAAATACATACAAAATATAAACTATACATATAAATGAAGAAATTTACATATCAGGAGGAAAGGTAGTGTTCTCTCACTCGTTTTTTAAAGATAGCGATAGACTCAGCGTCCCGAATGTTAGGCGGGAGCGCATTCCACAGCCTCACTGCATGAACGGAAAAGGAGTAGGAATAGAAATCGGAATTATGGGGTTCGATTTTAAGATTAGATTTAAGGTGTGAACGAGATAGGACTTCAGGAGGACGAACCAAGGAGAAACGGTCCCGAAGGTAAGCAGGATAGGCAGGGTTGAAGAGGATGTTATATAGGAAGCATAAAATGCGAGTGTTCCTGCGAAGACGGATCGGAAGCCACTTGAGCCTATTGCGGAATACGGAAACATGGTCGTACTTTCTTAAACCAAAGACAAAGCGGATACAAACATTTTGCAATCGCTCAAGTTTATTTAAAAGCTCCTCTGTAGCATCCAAATAGCAAGCATCCGCGTAGTCAATCAGAGGCAGGATTAGCGCTTGGACGAGGTGAATCTTAGTCTTCACAGGCAACAGGGTCTGGAGGCGCCTCAGGGAATGAATGGAGAAATAAACCTTCCGACTAACCTCGTTCACCTGGATAGTCCAGGACAAATTTGAGTCGATATGCACTCCCAAGTTCTTTGCAGAATCGGTGAATGGAATCACAGTGCCATTCAAACGCAATGGAACAAGGCCAGAGACGTCGAGAGCGTTACGATAATATCTGCTTCCGATAACCATGGCCTGAGACTTGAGAGGATTGATTTGCAGGCCAAAACATCTGGCCCACTCCGCAACTCCACCCAAGTCACGATTCATGGCATCGAAAGCAGAATGAGCTTCAGATATGTTGAAGTGACGGTATAACTGCAAGTCGTCTGCATAGAGATGGAAATTAGAAGAGATCACCCTGGCAACGGTGTTAATGAAGATGGAGAAAAGGACAGGAGAAAGGACGCCACCCTGGGGAACGCCAGCCGCAAGGTCACACCAATCGGAAAAGGTTTCCTCTACGTGGACCCGCTGACGGCGACCCCGAAGATAGGATTCAAACCAGGCCAGAGAGGAAGGTGAGAAATTATTGGCCTTCAGGACCCCCAATAGAATGTCAAAGTCCACAGAGTTGAAGGCCGAGCTGAAGTCCAGCAACACAAGAATAGTGAGGAATTTATTATCCATAGCCAAGCGAATGTCATCAGTCACCTTGAGTAGAGCTGTGACAGTGCTGTGGCCAGGGCGAAATCCAGATTGAAAAGGCGAGATGAGGCTGTTAGATGATAAGAAAGAAGATAATTGTTTGTGAACAATATGTTCCATAACCTTGGAGAGGAAAGGCAGGATGGATATAGGTCGATAATGAGAAAGAGAAGAAGGGTTATTAATTTTGGGTAAAGGGATGACGTGGGCATTTTTCCAAGCCGAAGGAAAAGAGCAGGAAAATAAAGAGAAATTATAATATTTTTTCGTAGTAATAATTGAATACACATGACAGAAAGAACTAAACGGGAAACACGAAATCAATAATTTGATTCCCTATCGGAATCCCTATTTCTTTCGTCGAAATTTGCGCGCAATTTGTGGCTTGGCGTTGAGGGTAGGTTCATGTGTTTTTGCTCTGGCGTTCAAAAGGTTAAAGCTAATAACTATCCAAGAACACTTTTTTTTAACGGGGGAAAAACTCCCTCCCGCCTGGGTTAGGCGGGAGGGAGTGTCACACTCTTACTGACTAAAAACCACCCCGTTCCTTCTCCTGTACGTCGAGCCGGAGCCCTGGTTACCCGTTAGGTTCTCCGCGACTCCGAATCTGCATCGGCCCTGTTGGGCCCCATCTGTGGTGGTCTGATGGCTCTTTGAGGCGCGCGCGGAACGCGACGCGCCGTACGCTCGGGTCATCCAAGAACACTTGCAGTTAGACTCAACAACTTCGTTCTAAAACAGAGAAAAAAAATAACTTTCAAACCTAAATAAAACTTGGTTTTTCACGGAGTCACACTTCTGAGTTTTTGCTGATCACCGAAAAGAAATCATTGCAAATACAATGAAACCGCAAATAAACACAACACACATGAGCCACAAGCCATTCTTTAAGACATAGACGGAGGGCCAATTACCCTCCCCCCTTCCCCAATCTCCCCAATCCCGAATCCCCAACAATCCTCAAACTCCTAATCCCCAAAAGGCCGGTAACGCACTTGTAACGCCTCTAGTGTTCCAGGTGTCCATGGTTGATGCCGATTGCTTACCATCAGGTGATCCGTCTGCTCTTTTACCGGATTATGCCATAAAACATAGACTATGAATGATAAAGGCCTCCCCAATAACCTTCAGATACGTTTAAATTCCAGCCTACCACAAATATGATCAAAATACATAAATAAAAGGTACATAACGTCATATTATTATTCATAGCGGTGATCAATAACTGTGCTGTGCATCTCACGCGACGACCCACTTCATGCAAATCGTCTAAGACCATACGAACCACTAGTGCCGTTAAATTATTACCGAAATAATGTACCAAGAAATGGAAAGTACGTGCGATGCTATCGATGCGATTTTAATTTGGATGGGTCAGTGTAGTGTGGGTACCTACATGAATAGCTTGGCTTGAGGACTGATCGACAGACAGACAGATTTGTACATACATAAGTAACTTCACGCCAGTCTCTCATGGGGGTAGGCAGAGACTATGAAACGCCTGGCGACTACGATTCCTACATACCTCTTTCACTTCAATATTGTTTTATAGTTTTGTCTTTAAATATTTTGTATATTATCGGTCTCATTGAAAAAAAAAAATATTTTTGATATTATTGGATTAATTAATTATAATGTCTTACGACTTGACAATAAGTAGCTTCATATTTATAACCCCAGAAACCTACAAAAATGGAGAATAAATAAAAATTAATTATAAAATGTATCATAGAAAAATATGGCGTGAAAATTATAATTTGAAAGAAAAATAAGAATCTGGTCTGATGTTCTAAGTAATGGATTTTTTAAAATAAATCCCTCACAGAAACAACTGTCATATTCACTTTCATGAACTGATTAATTTCTTTATCTTAACACAAACAATTCAATTTGAAAGTCATCAAAACGAATTAAGCGAAATCTTGTTGCATTATCCTTAGAAATATTATAATTGAGAAATGTGTTTGTTTGTATAATTTTATATCTAGAAATAGAAATAAGGCTGGAGTGATATACATATATACATCTTCTTTTATCCTTCAACCACGCAGGTGAAGCCGTGTTCAAAAGCTAGTAATCTATCCCGAATCCCAATCTTAGTTATACTTATTTCAGTTACAAAGAAGATTCCAAGATTTCAAATTCCAAAAGACCTTAACCATTCCTTTACAAGAACTTTAATGAGTAGCTTGTAGCCGAGTAATCTTGGCTACTGAATGCGACCGCGTCGTAAGCGAAGCAAAACAATCTGTTTTTATTTCTTTAAGCAAATTACGAACATTAACGTTTTTTTACTATTTTGTTTCTGTGGTAATTGATTAAGCGTACTGTAATTAGAGTCAAAATGGTATTCCAAATAGCATTTATTGGATTAACGTCTGTCTAGAGAGATTTTACTTTAGTTACGACTGTTATGTTTAGTTAGAAACTCTTTAGATTTTTGTTATGTAATTTTGGGTTTAGCTTCTGTTTTCAGCTGCAAATTCTGTTTTGTTTACAAAGTTAAAAGTACAACTCATTATGAGGATGTCGCTTAAGCCCAATTTTTTTTGAAACAGTGGATCGTCATTTGTCTAGTATTGTTGCAGGGAAATATTTTACAGATTCAATCTGTTTTGTTTATAATTTTGTTCCGTTCAGTCAAAGTCAAAGTCAAAATCATTTATTTAAATTAGACCAGGATGACACTTTTGAACGTCAAACAACAAAAATTTAGAAGTGAAGCTAGTTGCTCATTCCTAGGTATAGATTCCTATGGAGAAGAACGAGCAAGAAACTCCATAGGTTACTCTTTTTCAATCAGGTTTACAATACAGTTCTCTAGTTACATAGTTTTATTGGTTCGATTGTGTGAGAACAATGCAACACCTAAATCCAGTCAAAGAGACTGAAAAAGGAAATAACCTTGAGGATAATAAAATGATACAGTCTGGAGCTGACCAGTTCAGTTTTTTTGTTTTGTTTGTTTTCAGTTCAGTTTATTATATAGCATATAAACAAGCCTATAATAACTTTATGCGTAAGCTATTCTTAAGGAAAAAACAAGAAGACCATGTAAATGTATTTACTACTATTACTTCTGGAGTGCGGAAATATGAATTGTATAAATAAATCAATTGCTCGACTTGGCGTGGAAGCTGCGAGACTCAGTTGAGAGGAACGGCGACCATTTGCAAATAAAATTATGCTCGATATGCATTACTATGCAAACAATACTCATGTCTTTCTTACATAGACATTAGAATGCCGATAGATTTCACAGTGCTCGACGTATGATTAATTTTATAACGGGATAGTTCAATCGACTGATCGATGGTATGATGCATTGATGTATCTTGCACGCATATTCTGTATGAAGGACTAGAAGAGGCGTGGTATCGAGAAACGAGAAGTGATACGATGTCATTCAACCAAATTCTATTTCGTAATTGTAATATGTCCATGTAATATTCAATTAGGGCCAATAATGTTTCTCAAAGACCAGTAAGTTCGCTTTTCTTTAAACATAATACAAGCATTTGACCCACTCTTACTCAGCTGTGTGTTCCAACAGTTGCTTAAGGCTGTTACAAGTGAAATGACACTTAAATTCTAGGTTATGAACATTAAGACAGTGGTCAAAACATGCTGATTCGTGTTATAAGTACCAACAAACCCATTGTTGTCGTATCGTCGTTGTCTTGTTAAAACAAGACTTTGCAATTTCTTCGCCAAACAAAGGCAATGAGACGCCATTTTTATTCTTATTACAAATGTCACTGTCAATTTTGGCGGGAGTGTGGTCAAGGATTCAACCCATTCAGCCTTTCTTTATTTTTGTTTCAAGTTCGCGATGACGACGCGGAAGTTTTATTGTTATTTTTTTTTTGTTTTGCAGCAGCGAAAGTTAAGGTCTAAGGTCGCGCTAACGAGATTTTATTTGAGCTTTACCAGTTTGGTGTACACAATGGATCATTATGGAACATTTTTTTTGGTGATCATTTCACTATCGTTTCGTTTCAACTTGTTTGAAGTCGATATCGATTGTAGAATCGTTCCTGTAGACTGGCGTTCGATGTTATCTTAGCTAATCTATACTCTAGTGTTCGATCGATGCAGCTTTCTACACCGTCGGAAATTAATACTTTCCGTTGGATCTCCCCCACGGTGTAACAGTTACAGATTACGTGAAATGCGAGCATTACGCTCGTGCTAGGAAATTGAGAGAAAAATCCATATAAACAACATCAGCGGTAGTTGAATTGCGTCTAATCGTAGGCGCGAAGTACAAACGACGTGTAATAACTATTTTGAATGGTGTATAATGACATGTTTCGTTACGTTATCTAGTTCAAACTGGCAATTTTAATGTTATGGGAAAAATAATGTATTATATGTTTATGAAATCAAAGTTTCTTCGAGTATTTTGGAAACTGTGTGACATAATTTTGGAGAATAATGTAAAAAATCTCTTTAGTATGGAATTTCTTTATCGATGTCTTGAAAACATTGATATAGGTACTTCTTTTCTTCTCTTATCAACCGAATTAAAAGAAAATGAGTAGGTTCTCAATTCGACTGTACTTTTATACAAAATCTATTTAACAAAATACTTTAAAGTATCCTTGCTTATCGTTTAAACTTTAAAAACAAATAGAACTTTATGTTCATGGAAACAGACTCGAGTTTTACTTACAACATCACAGGCGAAAAATGAATACGCATACTTTGTAAGAATCAACATCGACCCACCTATTGTTAATAACTATTGTTATTTTATGCAAAAACAAAATTGTATTAGAAACTATTACTGATCTCAAAAACATAATAAATATATTGTTAATCAATTAAATTCATATAGAGATGATGTGTGTATATTTCTTTTATAAATAGTTATTTATTGTTTTGTATGCGAAAGTTTGGGAAAGTCGAATGCACTATTGCATCAAAATTTTACGATTTTCGAAAACATTTATAATTTTGTAATCTTCTTTGAATCATCAGTGAATGGAATGGGATTGTGTCTAAAATTTCGTGTTAATTTTATTTAGCAAAGCAATGCCTTAGGCAATAATATATAAATTATTTAAATTAGTGATTGTACGTTGCTTCATGTAGGTATATTCTAGCCTTGCCTAGAATTTTGGTTTTGCGATTTCATTTTAAGGTAGACATAACAAATTCCTGCTGTGGGCATTCTAATTTGTATTTATATCTTAATTTGGTAATGTTTTAAATGTTATCATGATTGCGTAGCTTGGAGTCCAGTTTCGTTGTCATGAGATCTAAATTGATTCCTATTAATATTCATATTTTATTTCCCTGTGAAATACTCAGTGTTATTAAAACACACTACCATACCCTTAATTTTTCGAAGAGCTGAGCAGGAATGAATGTTTTAATGCTTCAGTTATATTGTGGGTCCCGTTTTTTTTTAAGGGGGAAAATCATCGAATTGCTGCTCCCGCCTCGGTGAGGCGGGTGGGAGTGTCAGACTCTTACTGACTAAAAACCACGCCGTCCCTTCTCCTGCACGTCGAGCCGGAGCCCCGGTTACCCTTTAGGTTCTCCGCGACTCCGAAGTGGGTCCCGTTTATGATTGAGTTTGTCATACACTAGGCATAACTCCAGACTTGGTACTACAATTATTTGTAAAATACAAAAAAACCCAACAAACACCAATAAATACTTTGCATAGGGAACTAAAGTCAGGCTTTGTAAGTTCGTCCCATAATATTTGATTCTTTGCCACTGTATATACGAAATGTAACAACGAAATACATGCACTTTTAGCAGAGATATTAACTTGTGACTAAGATGTTATGCCGAAAAGGTCAGAGCAATTGAAAGTAGGTTACCCTTTGTACAGTCATCTGCCTTGGGATTCGAACGGTCGATTGCTTGAACCATTTTAATTTAATAGATGTGCACAGTAGTCTTTTGTGTCTTATTTCATTCTAGTGAAAACTTAAATGATTTTATTATCAAGGTTTCCGTGTCTAATAGAAATTACTTCTATTAAAATCGCACAAATCGGGCAAAGTACTACTGGGTTTTAAAAAATTCTCAGTGGTAGCACGGAGTCTGAAATTGTGCCCGGTATATGGCAATAGGCTCATCCCCTATTACTTGGGACGCATGACATAAATAGTGAAAAGTGGGTGTTACATTGTACAGTGGCAGTAAGTGGCGTAATGTGCACCTCGACCTACCCCTTTTGGGATAGAAGGCGTGATGTTATGTTTTATGTTATTCATATGTATTCCTTACTAACTGATACCTAGGTTAATAATAGCAATAAAAAAACCTCATCCTTTTACGAAGTCGGTTAACGATTACAAATGTTTTTGACAAGCTAGATATGAACGTCAATCAAGCGCATATAACGGATTAGAGGGAGTTCCTTGTAGGAAGTGTGAGCGATGACTGCGTACGCGCGTGTACGCTCGAGTGCAAAACACTAAGGTATACTGTTGCGCGCACCTCAAAGAGCCATCAGACCACCACAGATGGGGCCCAATCCGGCCGATGCCGATTCGGAGTCGCGGAGAACCTAACGGGTAACCGGGGCTCCGACTCGACGTGCAGGAGAAGGAACGGGGTGGTTTTTAGTCAGTAAGAGTCTGACACTCCCTCCCGCCTCACCCAGACGGGAGCAGTCATTCGATGATTTTCCCCCCTTAAAAAAAAAAAAAAGATATACTGTTATTATTTTTTAATATCTTGCTTAAATTTAGTTATTGGTTGGGTGATGCTAATTATTATCATAAATGCTTGCAAACTCGTTGCCAATAGAACTAAATCCATTTATAGATGTCACGATAATCATCATCATCATCATCATCATCAACAGTCTATAAATGCCCACTGCTGAGCAAAGCCTCTTCTCACACGGAGAAGGTTTGAGCATTTATCACCACGCTTGCTAATTGCGGGTTGGCGATTTCAAACTTATAATTAGAAATTATAAGCCAAGCAAATTATTGGCTTATGGAATTTGTTTCTGTAATGGTTTTGCGTTTGTTGTAACACAGTTCGTGAATCTGTGTCCCGTCTTTATTCAGAGATCTTGATCTTTCTGAGAGTATGTTTAGACATTGAGTCCTGATGCACGCATAAACTTCTATGGTAGTCTTGTTCAATGCGGGTTGGCGATTTCAAACTTATTACAGTTAGAAATTATAAGCCCAGGTTTCCTCACGATGTTTTCCTTCACCGTTTGTCAGTGGTGTCTGAATAATCTTAGAAGTCACATTGGTACTTGCCGTTGGTAGATTTCGAACCCGCACCCTCATGCATGAGAAGTGGGCGTCTTAAACCTCTGGGTCACCACAACACGTCGCGATAATAATAAATTAAAATCTGACAGACTACAAGTACCTGTATAGTGTATATGATCTTTATTGTTCAAACTAGCTTATACCCGCGGCTTTGTCCAAGTAATCCTGTTTTATCCCATGAGAGCATATAATCGGGTTGAAAGTATATTATATACCAATTTGATCAAAATCCGTTCAGTATTCAAAATCATAATATCAGTATTCATAATTCAGTCATTCACTATTCATAATTCAGTATTCATAATATAATCGGGTTGAAAGTATATTATAGAGGTATACCAATTTGATCAAAATCCGTTCAGTATTCAAAATCAAAATCCGTTCAGTGATTGGCAGTCAAATATCCAAACAAAGAAACTATATTGTTAGGAGTTGAGGAATAACAGTTTTTAAGAACCTATAAAAGCAAACTTCACACCATTGTCAGGCTCATTTTGTCGGGTGTCGTTGCGGCGGCGGTTACATCGTTCAAGGATCGTGAGATTTAAAATTTTCTAATTTTTGTACTTTCTTGTTATTTCTTGATTATTTATGTGCTAATTTAATGTGTGGTGACTTGCGGTAGATAAGGTTATTTTTCGTGATTGTTATTTTGTTCCTTAATTAAAAATTAAAGAGTGGTATCTTTTTGGTTGTGTGTTGCGTTGTTTTTTTTTTAAATATCCAGACTTCTGATTCCCAAAAATATAATATCATCACAACATCATGCCTTTTATCCCCGAAGGGGTAGGCAGAGGTGCACATTATACCACTGTACAGTGTAACACCCACTTTTCACTATTTATGTTATGAGTCCCATGTAATAGGGGGCGATCCTATTGCCATATACCGGGCACAATTCCAGACTCCGTGCTATTACTGAGAATTTTTTAAAAAACGGGTAATAGTATGCCCGACCCGGCAATCCAACCCGAGACCCCTTTCCCGGCAGTCGCACTTGCGACCACTCGGCCAACGAGGCACTCTATATTATATAGACTAGTATTAGTGTGATATTTTTTTTACTTTGACAGATAATGTCGAAATACTGAAAAGTTACTAAATTTTCAGTCGCGCTTAAATTTAGTTCTGTCACTACCTACATTTTTTTTGTACAATGACAGCAATTTACTTTTTTATATCATTACTAAACGTGTTTAAATATCATCCCCTAGATTTGTTCATATAAAAGTAGGTAGTCTCTAAACATCGGAAATAAGGTCTTTTTTTTAAGTTGGGAAAATCATCGAATGACTGCTCCCGCCCGGGTGAGGCGGGAGGGAGTGTCAGACTCTTACTGACTAAAAACCACGCCGTCCCTTCTCCTGCACGTCGAGCCGGAGCCCTGGTAACCCGTTAGGTTCTCCGCGACTCTATAATGTAGTTAGTGGAGAGCGGTCACCGGCGACAATAATCTATCCGAAGAGTACCTATATTTCTTCAATATTTCTTCTCCATTCATCCACTATTGTGATTGACTGTACTGTGAGTAATTGCAGTTTGGTTGGTAATACTTAAAACTCATAAATTGCTTGTGTTTGAGTGAGTACCTACAAGTAAATGAGCTATAACATTTACGTAGTTTTACCAGAATATTCTTGAATGTGGCATCTAAACAGTATTGTTTCTGAACATTTTAACAGGATAATTTTAAGCTTCCTACTATGAAACTAAGCTCCTGGCATTATTTTAATATCATATTCATATTAGTATTTTTTGATTGACGGCACTGGGTACAATAAATAAAACTAATAGTCCCCCTAAAAATGTAGTAGAAACTGTGATTGCAAAATATAAATAAGCATACATTATGTACTGTACATAGGTATAATGACTTTCGTAGATTCGCTTTATAAGAAATAAGAAATAAGAAGAAATAAGAAATAATTTATTTGCCAAAAATGTAGGTAACAAATATGTTGTTTTATAACTTATGGAGAATCCCAGTACATTTTGCCTTACGGCATGCAAAATTATTGAATTAGTTAAATAAAATTATGAAATACAATTTTTAAATTTAAACAAAACAAAATTAATTAATAACAATCAAATCATTCATAATTAGGCACAACAAAAATTATACAATAATACTTATAATAGAACATCAGAAATTTAGATTAACAGAAACTTTCATCATCAAAAAATCTTTAAGCGAGAAGTAACACTTGTCTAAAAATCTTTGTATTATTTTTCCCTTTCAAATTAACATAGATGTTTTAGAAAAACAATGAAATAATTGCTTCAAGTATATACCTAAATAACAATTTGATGCTCAGTTGGTGCGGTGGCTGAGCAACCGGATGCCACGCAACGTGTAATGGGTTTGATTCCCGCACGAAGCAACGCTTTATGTGACTTTCAATTGTCGTTTAAGGTCTGAGTGTCATTTGTATTTCTATTTAGGTACAGGAGAAAATACTTGTGTGGGCAAAAGTTTAAAAAATAGCGATCCTTTCAGAATGTACAGAAATATTCTTAACAATAATAAAAGGCTTACGTTATTATTAAAACAGTTTTCAAGTTAGTTGATGCCTTATTATAGCTTATTTATTTATTATTACCTTTTTTAAGGTGTAAATATTTTAGTTCAAAGTTATTTATATTTTAAGTTGTATATATTTTCATTTAGTTATATTTAATATTAATTGTATATATTATTTCAAAAGATTTTGTATTACAATAATAAATATCAACCAAATGTCGGTTAAACAGTACAGTTCGTAGACTCTTTCTAGTGAATGTTTGATTAAAATGTTTTCAAGTTACTGAAACTACAGTTTACTAGTAATAGAGTTATTATTAAACGTAATAATTAATCTGTTCAATAATGTCGATAAATAAGTATAATTATTGTGTGTGCCGACTGCCGACATTGTATGCATAACGTTATACTCAGCAGCTTGCAACAAGCTAGTGTGCATAAAATTAACAAGTGAGAAAATTTTAATGGCTACGAATTAACTTGGAAATTTTAACAATCAACCATTTCATATTGATTTATTAGCATTACTATCGTGAGACATACTAAATCAATTATTATATTTTTCGGCTTACACACGTTACTGTTTCACGAGGTACTCGATTAGTTTTAAGCCATTCTAGAGGCTCAGATTCATGAGCTAAATTCCGCGACACACGACGCGGCTACTGTCGCGTTGCTACTCTTAATATGTCTTAATACTAGTCGAGTTCCTCGTGAAACAGTTACGTGAATCAAAGTCAAAGTCAAAATCATTTATTTCAGTTAGACCAGGAAGGCACTTTTGAACGTCAACAAAAAAATGAGAAGTGAAGCTATTTCCTCATTCCAAGGTATAGAGTCCTATGGAGAAGAACGGGCAAGAAACTCCATAGGTTACTCTTTCTCAATCAGGTTCACAATACAATTCTCTTGTTACATAGTGTAGGTGCGTACTAGTTATTGAGGATAGAAATGATACACGTCTTGATGTCAATAACGTATATTCACGACTGGGTAGAAACTTACGAGGCGGGCGCAGCCGCCACTAAAGTACGATCTCAGCATTCAGTGAATGCGTACATATGTGTAGTATATATTGATATGTGAAAACATGAAAAGTAATTTTGGCGGTTCATTAAGTCTTTATTTGGTAATTATTTGAGGTAGCTAAACAAGAGGGAAGTACATTACTATGTAGGTTTATTTGTTAAAAGAAATATGGAAGCGTTTGTGTACCTGGTTACTTGGTAATAAATGTCTTGTTAAAATTTAACAACCTATGTATTTACAGTTAGAGGAAGTTATGGGTTGATAGTCTATTTTGGTTAAAGAAAATGTAAATACAGAGAAAAGAGCTTCTTCTTAGCCGATACTGTGAAATATAATTAAATTATATTAGTATTATTTTAGAAAAAAAAATCAATATAATGCATGTATAGGAAGATATAAATTAATTACTAATACAATTATTAGATGATATTTACTATATTGAACTTTGGTATTGTTAAATTATAACCAATTGAAATGTATCATTGTTACTATGGGAATGAAATAAAGGCTTATTTATTTATTTATTATTTTAGATTTATGTACTATTAGATTTACTACTTTTTATACATATGAACATCATACCCAGTCCCGAAACAACAAATTGTGGATTACACAAAGTTTTGCTCCGTGCGGGAATCGAACCCGCTACACGTTGCGCGACAGCCGGTTGTCCAGCCAACGCGCTAAACGTGCAGTTAAGATTAGTGTCAGTTTATATTTTGGAAATTCAAAATAACTTTGTACGATATTATGAATAAAATTACTTATTAAGGATATTTCGGCTTATTCACGTAGTTACGAGTTCCTCGTCAAACAGTTCGATTAGTTTCAAAATACTCTAGGGGTCATATTCATAGGTGGGATAGCGCGATACACGATATTTGGCGCAGCAAATGTCGCATAGCTACGTATGCTGTTAGTGTGGATTGTAACAAGTCGAGTCCCTTGTAAAACAATTACTTTCTTTAAACTCATTTCTACCAGTAATAAAAACATGTGCCTTATTATTACCTCTAAATTAATGACAAATTGTATCCGTATTTGCCATACAGGAGAAAGTGCTCCATTAAGTATTGAAGGTCGCTATATCCAAGGTCATTAGATAAAGAAGATGTTCTTTCTTCGAGATCAGTAAACAAATTATCAATTTTCACTTTGCCCTTCATTCTGTTTTGTGACAAATCATTCTTAATAATGAACTTTTAAGTATTTTTACGATGTCCGTGTGATCAGTATTGTAATGTGATTACAATTGCTGAATATGAAGGTTTTGGTTCGAGTTATAGTGGCTACAAAAGTGTCTATAGAATATTTTTTACTTTCGTTTTATTTAATAGTTTAGTTGTAGTTAATTTTAAGTTGTAAATATTTATGTAGTTATTAATTTCATTTATATCTTTATTTAATGTGTCTATAGATAATTACAATTTGTTTAAATCGTGGTTGGTGTTTCGGAAGTGATATCTTTTGCTGGATATAATATTATATATAGGAGGAAATCCCGTAACACCGGACGGCACCTAACGCCGGATATCTACTTTTATTATCTCGATAACTGATAAAACGGCGCTGTTATCGAGATAATACAAGTGTCCGGTGCACTTCCCACTACACGTCTACTGATCTTTTGGATGACGCTGATGATTAACGGGAATATGATATATAATATTTTTTCTGCTCGTTCTAGACTGCCTCGTTGGCCGAGTGGTCGCAAGTGCGACTGCCGAGCAAGGGGTCTCGGGTTCGATTCCCGGGTCGGGCAAAGTATTACTGGGTTTTTAAAAAAAAATTCTCAGTAGTAGCACGGAGTCTGGAATTGTACCCGGTATATGGCAATAGGCTCACCCCCTATTACATGGGACTCGTAACATAAATAGTGAAAAGTGGGTGTTACATTGTACAGTGGCATAATGTGCACCTCTGCCTACCCCTTCGGGATAAAAGGCGTGATGTTATTTATTTATTTTATTTAATATTTTTTCTCTAAATACTGAACAAAATAATTAAAGATTATAGGCTATTTATGGTTCAACTTAAATATTTCTTTCGATTCTTCTCTTAAATTCAGAATTTTATCATAAAATCAACGCTAAAAGCAACAAGGCAAGACTTAAACTTAAGTACCCTTCGTGCCAAGCTCATTTATAAACCGTTGTAAATGTTATAAAGTGCAATAATTTACAGCTTCGAAAGCCTTTACTGTAATATTTCACCCATATTTTTTGGATTAACTTTCTACTGAAGAATTTTTAATGGTAGCTGTGGTAGTAACAATACAAAGATAACGATACTTCGTTGTCACCAAAAAGATACCTGGCAGCTTCATTACCTCTAGTTAAAGAACCAAAAGCGACTTTTCACATCCTGTCACTTATGACCAGACTATCTTTTATTCATTTACTAGCTTCTTCCGAGCCACCAGCTTCACCCACATTTACGTGGGCGTAGATGTCATTCCAGACCATTATTTACCCCTGATACAAGTTTCATCCCGATCCTTTCAGCCGTTTTGACGTGAAAGAGCAGTAAACACACCCACATTTACCTCTACCTCTATAATATTAGTTACATTTCTTGTTAAATACTTTTATTATTCCCGAGTTTTGAAATCCTCCTCTAGAGGTAGTGATGAGGTGGCCGTATTTGTGTTGGAGGCCGATACTGCTTTCCTCAGGATCTCCCGCCATCTCTCCCTGTTTGTGGATGATCTGGGACACCGGGTTTCCCGTTACCGATTTGATTTGGTTAGTCCAGTGCATAGGTGATCTACCTCGTGATTTGGTTCCCTCTACTTTCCCCTAAAGTTTTGCTATGTGGTCCCTAAAAATCTATTGTCAAATAGAGAGTAGATTTGGTTCCTTCCAAAGTTTTTATTTGAAAATGAGTTTATCTAACTCGTAAATCGGGACACCATCGTCTACCATATAAGAGTAGACGAGATGTTTTGAAATACACCTTTTTTATCTTGTGTGGATAAGAAGGCTTAAAATATTGTACATATTAATTGACGTTCAAAAGTGACTTTCTGGTCTAATTGAAATAAATTATTTTGACTGTGACTTTACTATTACAGCATCGACAGCTCACAAACCTCAATAGTTCCTTCACTCTCGCAATTACTATTTAAAACATTCATTGTACTTTTATTCATTCTCTTTTAAACAGTCGTTATAACACTACCCGTCCGTCATAAAGCATCGTAAAACTTTGAATTAATTAACAACCAAAAATATACCTAATCTTCTGAGCGTCTACTTTCACTAAAAAACGGTAAAATAAAATAAAAAAGTGAAATAACTTTAGATAATTTATAAATATGTAACTATTTTCTAATAACGTTGTGATCGACGAAATCGAAACGGTATTATGAATCGTTATATAACATTAATGTTATGCCTAAATTAACATATATGGTACCCGGTTCGATGTACCCATGGTTTTCAACTTAAGTCATGTGGTATACCGGTTTGATGGTGATCCAATGTGTTTCTGAACAGTGAATTGGAAAGGATATGCAGTACCTATTTTATGAGTATTCTTTGTTTGTTTATCTTTATACATATGAGCAGTTTGTATAATATACATCCTGCGTGTGTGTCCTGAGTGTGTGGCTCCCGTATCCAAGATGTGTATATTGTTTTTGCATACATACTTTTTTTAAAAAGAGTCTAGAATCTACGTTTTGGAATGAGCACCTAGCTTCACCTAATTTCACTGACGGACTGACTGACAGACTATTATTTATTTTGTATTTGTTAACGTTTCAAAAGTACCAAACTATGGTTTAATTGAAATAAATGCTTTGACTTTGACTTTGACTTTGCAATCTCTGCTCAGTTATTATTCTGTCTTCTCATTTACATCAGTGCTGGTCTTGCCTATTCAAATTATGTTAGATTAATTTTAACGACATAATTAACTATTTTTCTTACTAATAACATAACATCATGCCTTTTTTATCCCTGAAGGGGTACGTAGAGGTGCACGTTGTGGCACTTAATGCCACTTTACAATGTAACACCCACTTTTATGTTATGAGTCCCGTGTAACACGGTGTGTCTATTACCATATACCGGGCACAATTCCAGACATCGTGCTGCTACTGAGATTTTTAAAAAATCTAGTATACATTGCCTGACCCTGGAATCGAACAGAAATCGACCACTCGGCCAATAATAATTTTCTTACTAATAGTAATTGCTAATAAACAGTGCAATACAAAAGTAATTAATTAACTTACAATGTGTTTTTGCTAACAACTAGAGCAAAGAACTCACATTTACTTGAATCCTAACACGACCACACCATATACGCAAATCACTAACAACACAATAAAAAATCAACCTTAGGTCCAAAAGCTTACATTATGTTATTACTTAAAGCAAATACTTTGAGTATTCAACCTCATAAGTCTAGCAAAACCAACTAACCTACAATGTACCCTAGACCGTTATGAAATGTGGAACCACAGCTAACTGGACAGTGGGTTTATATGCTACTATCTGGTTACTATGGTACTGGTTCTATCTAGGTTCTATATTATTACCTGAACCATGTGGTAGCAGAGTACAATAAATTTTGTCACCAGGCCAGTCTTTTCGCCAGCGTATAAAGAACTGATTAAGGGATTTTTAATAGAGATCAGGCAGCGTTCTCTGACAAATCTGAACCTCTTGATCTGCCAAGTGAAGATGTTATGGCAAACTCTCTAATATAGAGGAGATATATTCTCCAGCAGTTGACAGTTGTAGAGTCTTGATGATGAACAATTATATCGTCTTTAATATGCAATCTGATAAACGTTATAGGAAACTCATTGATATTGATACGGGTCGCTTTAAAACGACCTGATAGTCTTTGAGGAAGGCTGAACATAGTCAACAGTTTAGGGATGGTTTTAGCTCATATCATGATTATTATGATGATGAATAATCTGCAGCAATAGATGCCATACTTATTATTGGAAGTAAGTATAACAGCTCACACATAGGACCCACTTAGTTTTTAGTCAAATATCCGCGGTGCTTGGCGACTGGGCTCCACCCAGTTGTACAGTCTCTTTTTTTGTGCGTTTAGGCTTAATTCATTCTGTCTCGTGCAGTAATTCACCGAGCAAAGTGGGAACTATCGGTTTTTTCTTCTCTTCTTATAATTTCATTCTGATTCATTTCGTTGCGGGAACCAACACAGTTATTCATGTCCCTGAGATACGCCGGGTTCAGTGTTCCGGTGTTTTCATGGTTGTACTACTGTAGATCCTGGCTTACAGGAGTTGCAGCGGCTTTGGGAGGTTGTGGCGGGCTTGTCCTAATAAAAAAGATGTCTCGTAGCGAATACGATAACTTACGCATCTATCTTCTAACTAAGAAATCGTAAAATTTCACTTTCTTTAAACTCTATACTATATATTGCTGAATCATTTGCGATGATGTCTCTCTCTCATTATAGCAATTTTATTGCCTTTTAATAAAAATTTCATACAAGTTCATGGTTAGAGTATTGTTATTGTAGTAGATATAAAATTGTTTATTAATAAGAAAAGAAATTTCTTGCGGTTATGTTCAGGGTATGGTAATAAAAATCGTTGGATTGCAATATGAACTTGAATTTTCTTTGGTTTTAATGCCTCGTTTGAAGCTGTGTGTGTCTATAATGAGTTGCTATAACTGGACAGAGTTCAACATCCTGTTCAAGATATTTTTGGGTTCAACAGAACTTTGTACAATATTTAACATTTACATTTAATAGAAATAAATAAAATTAATATTAACTAATACTAAATGAAAATATATACAACTTAAAATATAAATAACTATGAACTAAAATATTTACACCTTAAAAAAAATTAACAATAATAATAAAAAAGCTATCATAAGGGATCAAAAAAAAAACAAACAGAACTTTTGAACATGTCTATAGTATTTTGTAGGATACCCTTTTGTCTGTATTTAAGTATCAAATCGTCACTATTTATCCATAACTATACGTTACACACATACATAACTTCACGGCTCTCTCCTATGGGGATAGGCAGACTACGGAATGCCAATCGCCACGATTCCTACATACCTCTTTCGCTTCATCAGCAGTCATCAGTCTTTTCGTGCATGCTCGTCGGTTAAAGGTACTTTTAATTTGGCCTTTATTTTAATATATTACCGATCTGGTCAGTACAATAAGGTTAGTTGTTAATAATAAGTGCCTTCTGAAAGTGAAAATACCTGAACAAGAATGGATGTCATTTTTAAATACTAAACTCAGTAGTTGACAAAATACATGCACGGGCCATGTTAGACTAGAAAATATTTTATTTTTCTTTTTTGTTTTTTATTTTAGTAAGTTTTGTAATTTGTAGAGGTAGTATGCGTCAAGCGTGTCTTTGCATTGTTCTCAAATATATTACAATATTGGATAATGTATCAGAGAGATTGTAAAACATATTTTTTTTAAAAGAGTAACAAATTGAGTTTCTTGCTCGTTCTTCTCCATTCGAATCTACATTTTGGCATGAGCGCCTAGCTTTATTGATGGACAGACTATTATTTATTTTGTATTTATTAAAGTTTTCAGAGTACCGAATTATGGTTTTATTGAAATAAATGCTTTGATTATGACATTATAGATATTACCTTCTTCAAAAAACCCTGCAATAGGAACGCCTTTAGTAATTCTTTTTGGTAAATGCAACTCGTGACAATACTAGCAATAACTGTCACAATGAATTATGAATTTGGTACGGAATGCATTGGAAACAAAACCTTACAAGCATTGACATAGAAAGAAACATCGGTCATCTGTCACGTTTTGCAAATTTTGTACCGATATTCCAATCTAATGGTTAATTCATAAGGACAATTTACAAACAATCGACTTTTGAAACTTCAATGTCTTGTTTGATTTCTAATTTATTTTTTGAGGATTGAGAAACATTACTTTGTCGCGGTGAATCTAACGGGTAACCGGGTAGGAGAAGGAACGGGGTGGTTTTTAGTCAGTAAGAGTCTGACAGTCTCTCTCGCCTCACTCAGGCGGGAACAGTTATTCGATGATTTTCCCCCCTTAAAAAAAACCACTCAACATCTTTATATGTTTTGTGGCTTTAACGGATGTTACTATTACCTACTATCGTTTTTAGTTACTTTCATGATCTAAGTATGTAATAATCGTAAATAGGGGTTTTATTTTATGAGGTCGTGTGACAATTAAGTGATTCTACATTCTGGTATGTAGAATCACTCAGTTTAGCCGACCCAATTGTGCTAACGCAAATCCTATGTGAAAAATGTGGATCAAGTTACTTTAGCTTGTAAATATTTATATTTGTTAAACCATAGCGTTGGACGCTTCTATAATTGGGTACTTTTCTTAATAAAAAATATATTATTTTGATCGTTAGAAAACAATCACACTTTGATTAATTGATTTTATGACCAGCTTAATTAAAGTATTTTTACAACAAATTGTTAAGAAATTAGTACGCTGTTGGACGCTAAAAAGAAGGGCCGTCACAATACACAATCTCGTATAAAATTCATAGAATACTGTTGTTTCGGACAGTTCGAAAAAAGTATTGAATTCGATTAGTTGGCAAATACCCAATGATGTTTTAGTACCTATGTAAATTAATTAATTTTAAAAGCGATTGTTTATAATGCAAATACCTTCTATCCTATAATTAAAAATTATAAACCCAGGTTTCCTCACGATGTTTTACTTCTATACGAATTCAAAAACAAATAATTATAAACAACATCTAAACATAAAGTCACGCAAATTTTCTCAAAGGGGGTGAACAGAAATGCTCTGAAAAGTGGCTGCACTAGATAATATAAAGTAATAGCTGTGTATAATGACTGCACGTTAGTGTAAGTGCATGCAATATGTGCATGTCTGTGCAACTTGTATTTACTTGTGGGGAGTAATGTTATTATGGGTAATGGTTATTTATTTGTGTGTGAAGGTATGTAAGCGCAGGCTTATGGGTAATGATATGGTATGGAATTGTGTAATTTCTTTTAACTAATAATATATAATGAATTACCATTTTGTTTTATAAATTTAGGAAAAATTCATCCCGTCGTCCATAATAATTTACTAGAATGGCGACCTTTAACGCTTTCGGTTTAGATAGATCTACGAGGCAATGGGAGTCAAGTGTGTGAGAGCCATGTTTCGGCACGAATGAGCCAGCTCGACCTGTGTGATACCACGGCCGAACAGAAAACCGACGTGACACAAAGCCCTTGCGTTGTGTTTCGTTGTGTGAGTGAGGTTACAGGAGGCCAAACGCTTGTTGGAACTCAAACGCTTTAGTTTTTATGTAAAGATTATTAATGTCTTTGTTTTAATTGTTTTCTAAATTGTTTGATACATAATCGTAATCAATTGATATGCAATATGCAATACATTCGGGGAATTTACACACATTGTGTGGTGACATGTTTATATTATACTATTGTTACATAATTATATTATGCAGATCGGTTTGGTAAGATGTGCAACTATTTCTGTTTGTCCTGGTTACATTAACCATGCTTCAGACTACCTCGTTGGCAGAGTGTTTCGGATTCCCGGGTCGGGCAAAGTATTACTGGGTGTTTTTTAAAAATTCTCAGTAGGAACACGGAAGACTTAATGGGTTGCCGGGGCTCTGGCTCGAAGTGCAGGAGTAGGAACGGGGTGGTTTTTAGTCAGTAAGAGTTTGACACTCCATCTTGCCTCACCCGCGCGGGAGTATTCATTGGATGATTTTCCCTTAAAAAAAATTATCCATGCAATTTAGATACAATTGTCTACTTACCTTTTTCTATGGGACCCAAAACATATCTAGCAAAAAATAATTGTAGATTAAAGTACCCCACTATATAGCACATCAAAGATTGATAGCCGTGAAGTTATGTACATACATATATACGATTTATGTCATCTCTTCTTGTATGGAGAAGGATAAAAAGTTAATGTAACTGTCGTAAGTTGATTCACATATGGACATCAAAGTAAATTATGTTTGTGTGACACGCGACGCGAGAGGGCGAGTGGTATCTCGGTATTACAATTTCAATTAGCAAACGTATCATCGTTCATAAGAGTGTGTGTTAATTGCAATATTATGAACTAGCTCCTTCCACGCGGTTCCACCCGCTCTACTCGACGACCTAATGTTTTATAACCTATTACCTTCTTCATTAAATGCACACCTATCTGATACTTGACACTCTGATCTGACACTCCCTCCCGCCTCACCCAGGCGGAAGAAGTCATTCGATGATTTTCACCCTTTAAAAAAAGGGCGTTGAAACAAACAAACTGACAACTGACTCAAACAAACACACTGACTGCACGGTTGGCGCGTTTGGTTGGGCAACTGGTGGCCGTGCAACGTATCGCGGTTTCGATTCCCGCACGGAACAACTCTTTGTGATTGTTGTTTCGGGTCTGGGTGTCATGTGTATGTGACTGTTATGTTTGTAAACGCACCTACGACACAGGGGAAAATCCTATAGTGGGGCAACGTTTTAAAAAAACTTTCTTGTTAGTATAATAGTATTAGATTAGGTTATTAAATCTTTGTGACAGAATGAAGGTTGGAGTTCTTGGTGATTGATTTTTAATAAGTTTGCGATCTTAGGTTACTAGTTAATGGCCCAAATAGTACTTTATTTAACCTAGAGATCGTCCGATGTCGTGTAATTGCTTTTGAATATTAAGTACTTGAATATCAGGATGTAAGTGGTCGCGATTGACAGACAGTAATATTCGACAAATAAGTTAAGCCCGATACATCCGATTTGATTAACTTAAAACCTTAATAAGCTATTGAAGAAAAAGGAAACAGTAAAAGTTATAATGATAAGATAATAAACTAGATTCTCATTTACAAACTGAACAGTTTATATCAAACACTCAGTGATTATTATTGATCACAGAAATAATTACTCTATTTAACCAGTGAACGATTAAAGTGGTTAATATTATTGGAATAATACTTAGTAGGGTTGTCTCTCCTCACATACATACATTAAATCCGTTACTTGAGCTATGTAATTTGAAACTGACACAGGCGTCTGCTCAAACTGTTGTGGATTTTTCCTCAAAAGACCACAACAGAATCAGCATGCACGGTTCTCGCATATGATATAATCTGGACTTTAAAAGAGACAATGACGTTTGAGTTTGTTTCGGCGTTTCTTATCAGTCAGTTAGGGAATGTCGGCCCTCGTCTTGTAATTTAAAGGTTGACATGTGAAAGTGTTGCGTAGTAACCCATTGGTAAAAAAATATTTTTGTACCATTCGGTAATCAGATCTAACACAATGATATCGCTTTAAGAAGTAGTCTTACTTATACTTAGATACTGAGTTAATAAAGCAATTAGGTATATTTTGCATACGCACTTTATAATAATCATATCATAACATCAGCGCCTTTTACCCCCGAAGGGGTAGGCAGAGGTACACATTATGGCACTGTACAATGTAACACCCACTTTTCACTATTCACGTTACGAGTCCCATGTAATAGGGGGTGAGCCTATTGCCATATACCGGGTACAATTCTAGACTCCGTGCTACTACTGAGATTTTTTTTAAAACCTAGTAATACTTTGCCCTTTCCGGGAATCGAGACCCCTTGCCTGGCAGTCGCATTTGCGACTACTCGGCCAACGAGGCACCCTATAATAAGGCATACTAAAAACTGTCTAGTAAATATATAATATTTACACGTTGATTACTTTAACGCCTTCAAATCTGCAATAACTATATTATTACTATATCTTCTATTCCTTACTTACGACTTCATTTAACCACTACTTAGAAAACCAGTTAGACACTCATTTAAGTACACTATAATCTTTCTAATTTGTCCGTCAATACGTTAAAGTACTGTAGTTACAGTCAATATATTATTCCTTCTTGGTGTAAATACAGTCATATAGAGATATCAGTATGTTCAGCCACGCTAACTGAGGTGGGTAAGTAACTATATATATTTAACGATTTGAGACTATCACTGTACCTTGAAGAGCGGGTGATTCTAGTTGTCTATTATTTATTTATTTGTTTATTTGGACATCCAGTTGTTGCTACATTTTAAAATTAACTTAAAATTAGGAATTAGAAATCTTACTACTAATGCCCAACATTTGAAGGACATCACAGCATGCGTTGAGTTGAGAACACTATATCAATTAAATTAGAATTATATAATTAAATTTGAAACATTAACCAAATTTGCAATAAATAAGAATTATATAATTGGTCACAACTTTTGCACTCATTATACAATAATCAATCCGTAATACAAAAATACAAATACAAAACAAAAGAATAATCAAAGATCTAGATAAAGGCCACAGTCATTAAAAGCTCAATAATAAAAAAATAAAATATTTTGATAAATAAAACAAAATCGGTTGCGGAATAAATCAAGTCTACAACAATATAACATGTGTTATCGTCCCGTCAACAACACACCACAACACTAGTATCATCCCTCAACAAACTCAGAACAACTTTTTTTTTAATTTTGGCAATCTATCACTAAACAAATCAACCCTCTCACAAACAGAGTTATAGGCTCTGAATAGACGAGATATGATGGAGAAAACTATTTTTTACAATTTCCAATTTACCATTGTCGTATGTATTATGTTATATTCAATCGAGTACCAACCCTATAACGCACGCAAGTGTTTTAGTTTCACGCGCCCGCGCTGCTCGCAAGCCGAGCATATCCGAACGCGATCAAATGTATGTGAAACTTAAGAAGCAAGCTATCGCTAGGTGTTGAGTATTTTAATTGTCATTTTTTGTCACTTTTATAGCCTATCTGTTTCACAAAAGTACGAAGTAAGGAATTGTTGGTGTATATGGCAAATCTTCGATTACTCCTTGTATTATATGTTACTCGTAATATAATACAGAAGTGGTGAAGAGGGGATTATATGGTATGTGTCATGAGACAGACTAAAGGCTGATTTTTCAATAATCAGTTAATTCTTAACTGAGGTATAACTTTGAATATTTAAAAATTATTTTATTTTACATATTCCTTTTTAAAAGGCCGGCAACGCACCTGTGACTCCACTGGTGTTGCGGGTGTCCATGGGCGGCGCTGATCGCTTACCATCAGGTAATCTGTCTGCTCGTTTGCTTCTTATTCCATAAAAAAAAATCTTCCATACTGACCTCTTGTCTGTTGAAAGTTGCGGCCATAGTGTTTTATACCGGGAGACGGTGTTTCAACAGATAAGAGGCTAAAAACTGTCAATTTTATTCTACAGTTAAGAGTTAAGTTAGATGATGATTGACAAAACGGCCCTTAATTAATTATTATATTTTTCGGCTTACTCACGTAATTATTCGACGAAGAACTCGATTAGTTTCAAGGCATACTTTAATCTCGCGACGTGAATAATGAGGCTCTAGTATGGCTTGAGACTAGTCGAGTTCCTCGTCAAATAATTACGCGAGTAAGCCGAAAAACATAATCATTAAAATTGGAATCGGTAGCTGGTATTTGAGTCGTATTTGTATAGTACACGCTTACCTATCAGTTTAAATGAAAATAAGAGTAGTGGTAGCTTCACATTCATTCAGTGCCGGATTTATAATGTTTATGAGTGTATAGCAGCCAATTGTTTCCGCCACCCCATGTACCTACTTTTATTTTTGAGGGGGAAAATCATCTAATGACTTCTCCTGCCCTACCAGGCGAGTGGTAGTGACTGACTCTTACTGACTAAAAACCACGCCGTAACTAAAAACCATGATAAAACTAGTAAACTTGTTTGAGTTTTACCATCTTAAATCGAGTGAACGTCCTCTAAAATCTGCCGCCCCTAGGACACTGCCGCCCCTAGGCCGCGGCCTATACGGCCTATTTATAAATCCAGCACTGCATTCATTACATTTAAAAACACGCCACACAGAAATAAAACTCCATAGACTTTTAAATCACTGAACTAGAAACATCACCATAAATATAAATATAGGTACTATCCCATCCCATCACCACATCACCACGGTCATATTTTAATGGATTAATTTCCTCATACTCGCGATTGAGGCAAGTAGGGTAAACGTAACTGTTCGCGTCCGAGGCAAGCAGCAACAGTTAGCGGCGCAGGCGCACGCGCCGTTACACTACATGTTATTGAATCGCTATCATTCTTTCTAGCGGACATTATTTGTTGCGTTTTAATTTGTTTTGTTTTGATAAGGATAAGGTATCAGGTTTTATCTTTGAGTTAGGAAATGTGTTACTTTTGTGGTTTTCGGTGATCGATTTTTCATGTTTAGATACTCACTATAATCATGTGTATAGTTTTTTGAATGCCCATGTGTGTGAAACACCACAATGGTTTTTAGTCGGTAAGAATCTGACCCTGCTTGTCTCCAAAAGAAAGGGCTTCATGAGTAGATTTCACCTTGGGCTGAAAAACGTAGGTAAATCTACATTAGGTACATACACAACATTTTAAATGTCCCGTAATTATGGAACTGTAATGGAAACCATTTTTATGCCGATTATATAAATTTTTTGGTTGTTTTTATTTATTTGTGTAAATAAGTACATGTCGCGGAGAACCTAACGGGTAACCGGGGCTCCGGCTCGACGTGCAGGAGAAGGAACGGGGTGGTTTTTAGTCAGTAAGAGTCTGACACTCCCTCCCACCTCACCCAGGCGGGAGCAGTCATTCGATGATTTTCCCCCCTTAAAAAAATAAAAAATATAGCTACATATTATATGTATGTTCTTACTTCAACATTAAAAGAACAGCTAAACACAAAAATAACCTCAAGTAATCCTAATTCCATTTCCTCCATTCAAAAGTCAAACAAATATTAGCAGAACTTTAAGTTAGCGATCGTAATACCTAATAACGGTTACTTAGTTTACTTAGTGGTATGACTGGGCGTATTTTACACATATTCGAGAAAACCAGGTCAAGTGATGTGCAATTAAAATACCGGACGAGTTTTGAGTGAGAGTTTGACATGTGGTAGGTGAATCCGATGGTTGTATGTAGTTTAGGAGCCCTAAACTGTAATTCATCAACAACCATTAACCCACTGCTAATGGCTGTTGAGCAAAGCCTATTCTCACACGGAGAAGGTTTGAGCAATAATCACTACGCTTGCTCAATGCGGGTTCGCGATTTCAAACTTATGATTAGAAATTATAAGTCCAGGTTTCCTCACGATGTTTTCCTTCACCGTTTGTCAGTGGTGTCTAAATAATCTTAGAAAGTACATACATATAACTCGGAAAAAGTCACATTGGTACTTGCCGTTGATAGGTTTCGAACCGACATCCTCATTCATGAGAAACGTGCGTCTTAAACCTCCGGCCCACCACGACAAGTGTAATTGTATTTAGATAAAGTGAACGTCAAAGTCAAAGCATTTATTTCAATTAAACCATAATTTGGTACTTTTGAAACGTCAACAAATACCAAATAAATAATAGTCTGTCAGTCAGTCAGTTCCAAAATGTAGATTCGAATTGATAAGAACGAGCAAGAAACTCCATTAGTTACCATTTTTAAAAAAGTATGTTCTACAATGTCTCTGATACATATTCCAATACTGTACGAATATGTGAGAATAATACAAAGACACGCTTAACGCATTATACTAGCTACAAAACCAGTCTAATCCAGTTCGGTTGGGAACTTAGTAAACAATGAATTAATATTAATTATACTAACAGGGGACTGTCCTTCGGTGCATTTCTACCTCTATTATGCATACAGGGATTGTCGCCGGCTTGTGTCCTATTGCATTTTAATTAAAGTTGTCTAAAAGCCCTTTGTGCAGTTTGGCTTCAGTCTTTCGTACCTCCCAAATGACCCGTGATTGGTAAAGAAATTATACTAATACATATTTACTGATCTACAGGTGAAGTGGATCTTTAGTTCTTTATGGCTTACATAACAGCTTAGTAAGTGTATCTATTGCAGGAGAAAAACCATTTAACAAATGAGGTAACAAGTCTAATGTCGATGTAAATGAATATAATAGCAATCATGTCAGTTTATCACTTGAATAATTTAATACGAACAATCTGATTGACTTAAATAATTCACTATTGCAAAACGTGTGGGTTGAGTTCTAGTGACATAAACTTCCGTCTATTCCAAATATTTGGAACTAAATATTCTTTTCAAATAGGTTTATCTATCTTTGACAAATAGGCACCACTGAAAGATGGCGAAGGAAAACATTGTGAGAAAACTTGGGCTTGTATTGTATTGAAAGAAGATAATTTATCAAAAGTCATTGTCTATTTTGACAATGCTGCTGCTGAATAAACGAATGCTACAAGAATGCCATAACGTATAAAATCACGCCTTTTATCCCCGAAGGGGTAGGCAGAGGTGCACACAGAAGTAACACCCACTTTTCACTATTTATGTTATGAGTCCCATGTAATAGGGGTGAGCCTATTGCCATATACCGGGCACATTTCCAGACTCCGTGCTACTACTGAGAATTTTTTAAAAACCCAGTAGTACTTTGCCCGACCCGGGAATCGAACCCGAGACCCCGTGCCCAGCAGTCGCACTCGTGACCACTCGGCCAACGAGGCTACAAGAATGCTGCTTATGAATTTGAGCCTCAGATAGGACTATAGGGCTGATGCCCGATACGAAGCCGTGGAAGGCCTAACGTGTAGCCGGGGTTCCGGCTCGAAGAGCTGAAGTAGGAACGGGGTGGTTTTTACTCAGTAAGAGTCTGACACTACCTCTCGCCAATCCAAGGCGGGAGAAGTCATTGGGTGATTTTACCGTCCCAAAAAAAAGCATAGCTTGTAACTTACGTGAGTAAGCCTAAAAAGATAATTATTAATTTAGTTTGTCTCACAAAAAAGTTATAATATAAATACATTGACATTGAATTAGCGTCTAAACGCTTATTTTTTTAACGGAACTGCTGCAATTCCTAAATCTATTGATCACATCTTTGACCTAAATAATTCCAAGGTCATACAGTTATAATAATTCTAACACTCTATTTTATAGCCTTCAATCAATCATACAAAATTAAGCTATAAAAACATCCTTAAATAAAGTTCAAAATTGTCATTTCATTAAGAATCTCATTTAGTAAACATGCGGATGTCATCTTAATCAAAATTATTGCATTCTATGTCATAATAGATGTGTTTCATCTAGGGTTGACACACTGTATGTGATTTCAATAGGACAGTGAATTCCAAATAAACTTTAATTTTATTACAGTTATTACTTCATGAGTTAATAGATTTATATATGAGGGTTAACCATTATTAACAAGGCGGGTTGGATATACATAGCAGTTTAAAAGGTTTAGCTGACAAATCGATCTTGGTCTAATAATATGCCTATGTAGTCCCCTAAAGTAGTAAAGGGGGCTCTTACGATATCCATAGGAAGACAGATGTTAACAAATGTAGCCTTTTCAGTAGTCATTATACGGTTCATTAAAATTCTGACTGATTCTCGTACTTATTGTACTTTTGACAACCCTAACAAAAGACCTAGAGGCCATTCTAAAAATCAAGATTACATTAATAACCTTGATGTACTAAGTCATCAAAATGCATTGATATATTATTAAAAATAAATTAATATCGATACAGTTTCATCACGTTACGCTCGATAATTCATCACATGATGTCATAAATTAATAAATATGACATTTTATTGAAATATGTCCAAGGTCCGAATTATCAAAAAAATAAATTATCATTAATGATTATGACATTTAGTTTTGTATTTCGATTTTGATGCAATTGTGATCGAGTATCAAATTACAGACCAATCACGAATGTTTTGTTGTTATTTAAATAAATTAATATTCACCAAATAATAATTTATTACAAGTATAATACTTGTGCTAATGACTTTCTCCTTTATTTTGTAATATAAACGTTTTGTTTTGGTCTCAACTTGACAGGCTGGTTTTGGGCGAATGATAGCCAACGCGACTGCGAAGAACAGTGTTCGTAGATGCTTTCAAAACATATTTTAACTATTACAAAGTCTGAAATGGTGACTCGTGTATGCTTATGGTAAATAGTTACTTTTAAAAAAACCTCTATGCAATGAAGGTCTTATTTGGTTTTCTGTAGGAACAAAATTTTACAGAGCGCCTAATAATCTTTTGTGCCTCCTGAAATGTTACTCATTTCGCTGTTACAAGATATTCACTATTGCTCTGACGGTTAGTGCGGTGGCTGGGAACCGGCTGGCACGCCACTGTAGCGGGTTCGATTCCCGCACGGAGCAACTCTTTATGTGATCCAGAAATGACTGTTTCAGGTCTGGGTGTCATGTGTATGTTAGCTTGTATGTATGTCAACGCACCCATGACACAGGAGAAAATCCTAATTTGGGGCAAAGTTTTTCTCTCAAAAACAAAAACTATAAACCATCGATATGACAACTAAAACGAACCTTCAAGAAAAGAGTGTATTCTTTTTTTACGCGCCTGTGACTCCTCTGGTGTTGCGAGTGTCCATGGGCGGTGCTGATCGCTTACCATCAAGTGATCCGTCAGCTCATTTGTCTCCGATTTAAAAAAAAAACAACACTGTAACTCTATAGCAACTAGGGACTTCTTATGCTATCATATAAAGCGGAAGAGTTTGTTTGTTTGTTTGAACGCGCTAATCTCCGTAACTACAAGTCTGATTTGAATAATTATTTTTGTGTTGGATAGTGCATTTATCGACGATGGCTACAGGCTATAAAACATCACTCTACGAACAATATGAGCTGAGCAGATTGTGTGAAACCGCGCGGTAGTAGCTAGTACATTATAAAATGGCGAATAGTAGACACAGTATAATATTCAACAGATGCATCTCGAACTACTTCTTCTAAAAATAGCAAGCGTAATAGTAATACATTATTTTCATTATCGTTTCCCTATTACGTAAACATAAACTTAATACCAAAGCAATTTAATTACAAACATATTAATTAGATAATGAATATCATTCGATATTAGATCGTATCTCTCAGCATTATTGCATTTCCTGTGTTCTGCTTCTATTTATATTATGTATATTGCTTTATGTAGATTATTATGTTACATGTCCCAGTTTTGAATTAAACATGGTTTATTTGTTAACTGTTTGACATGGACAGTCTGTCGAGATTTGGCACGAATAAATGTAAACTTTTTTGTAAGATTTTTAGTGGTCAGTTTCTTCAACCCCTAAACTATTTCTTCACTAAAAATTACTTACTTAACGGGTCGGGAAAAGTACGACTGGGTTTTTTAAAAAAAATCAGTGGTAACACGGATGGAGTCTGGAATTGTGCCCGGTATATGGCAATTGGCTCACCCCCTATTACATGGGACTCATAGCATAAATAGTGAAAAGTGGGTGTTACATTGTACAGTGTCACTAAGTGCCGTAATGTTCATCTCTGCCTACACATTCGGGGATAAAAAGCATGATGTTATGGGTTAAAATGATAACAGAAATCGTTTCCTATCTAAAGGTCAATAAACCGCCGACCGTTGACAGCTGCAAATTATAATATAAATGTTCTGACATTATTTACCTAACTATGCAAATTAGGTAAATTGAAAGCGAAAGTTCTCCAGCAGACCGCCGCAGTTTGAATTTAAAATGTAGCAGCCGTGCTTACCCAGGTGTTGGTAGACACTTAAAACTATAATAGGGTGTTAATCTGGTATTTCAGCATAATATTTTTGATATATAGGGATGAAGTTGTTAAAATTTAAAGTCTTCGTAGACGAGGGATAAAAACCTATTCAAGATTTTAAAAATGTTCTGTCTAGAATCGAAACTTCAGGAACCTGAAACTCCTTCGTCGACAGCCATACCCTTATATTTGTTCAATCACTTAGCAGTTACTTAAGAAATAAATACCTATAAATATCAACCAGTATCCTAATCCTCAGCAAGTCTCTATCTCAGTTCTCAAATGAAGAAAACAAAAGAAAAGTATTGTAGATAATAGATACCATGGTAGATCTACCTACCAGATCCTTCTCATCAAATTCCTCGAGGATCAACCATTTCCATCAATTCACATGAATTTTTGCAATTTGTGGTCATCACAGGACATGCTGTGGTATAGTGCGTTACGACATTGCGACCACATCATTTAAAAAACCTAAGACTCCTTTTGAAATATGGTTCATTTTATTTTTACTTTTTCATCAACAGCCTATAAAATGCCCACTGCTGAGCAAAGCCTCTTCTCACATGGTGAAGGTTTGAGCATTAATCACCGCGCTTGCTCAATGCGGGTTGGCGATTTCAAACTTACAATTAGAAATTATAAGCCCAGGTTTCCTCACGATGTTTTCCTTCACCGTTTGTCAGTGGTGTCTAAATAATCTTAGAAAGTACATGTACCTCGGAAAAAGTCACATTGGTGCTTGCCGTTGGTAGGTTTCGAACCTACACCCTCGTGCATGAGAAGCAGGCGTCTTCACCCCCCGCCACCACGACACCCTTTTTTACTTTATTGACTCCTAACTGTAATACAATTCAAAGTATTGTAATAGTTACTTTATTTACCTAAGAAATGAAATTAATATGACTATTTTCATTGTTTCAGGTGTTCGCGATAGTTGGTGAGGGTGTGTCTGTAAAATGCTAATAAATCTTGGGCCCAAGGCCCACTGGATTATCAGAAAGTAAGTACCCAGTACTATAATTGTATTATTACATTCTCATCATTATTAAAATAAATATCTGTAAAGTTATTAAAATATTATAGATAATTAATTTTCATATCAACAATAATAAGTGTGGGGGTAGTGCCATGCTTCGGCACGAATATGCGCTAGCCCAACCGAACACGGCTTCACAAAAAACCGACGTGAAATTACGATTGTGTTGTGTTCGTTGTATGGTGAGATTACCGGAGGCCCAATTCCTTCTCTCCCCCTCCACCGCTCTTCCTCTATCACCCCAATCCCTGAATCTCCAACAATCCTCAAATTCCTAATCCCAAAAAGTCGATCGATAGCACACTTGTAACGCCTCCGATGTTCCAGGCGTCCATGGGCGACGCTGATTGCTTATCAACTGGTGATCCGTCTGCTTGCTACCCCGCTCATCCCATTTTAAAAAACATCTATCGTAAACTATAGTCCTCTCTGATAGGCCGGTTGGCAGTGACCTGCATCCAGTGGCTACGTTTTACTTCAATAGATTGTGTTTATAAGTATAGGTACGCCTCTCTATAGTTTTGGGAACCAGCACCCCCGGGATTTGTTTTACAGACAGGCTAACGTATAAAGATACGTAACTATCTAAATGTTATCAAACTTGGAACGAAATAGAAAACATATAGTAATTACATTTACCGGGAACATGTCCAGACTCCGTGCTACTACTGAGATTTTTTTTTAAACCCCAGTAGTTACTTTGTCCGACCCAGGAAACGAACAACTAACCCCTTGCCCGGCAGTCGCACTTGCGACCACTCGGCCAACGAAGCACTCAGCACTTTTATATTTATTACCTAAATATATTATTTATATAAGATCCTGTCTATGAAATAAATACAAGTCTAATTTCGATAAATAATTTGAAAGTTTCGGAAATGTACATAATATACCTAATATATCTAATTAAGCAATAATTATCTAGTTTGTCATTTCCTAAACTTTTGATTTCAGCGGATACATAATTATACATTAAGGATATTTGTGTCACGTGAAATTGGGAACGTAGAGCGAAGACGTAGAGTAATTAATTGGTTTTCACAATATTTGCTTCTGTAATTAATTAATTGATAGCAAACGAAATTCTTGCACACTTTTAAGTTTTGCATTATTAAAAAACCGGAGTGATACCACGGCCTCACAGAAAATTGACGTGAAGCAACGCTTGCGTTGTGTTTCGTCGTGTCAATGAGGTTACCGGAGGCCCAATTACACTTCCCGTTTCCCTAATTTTCTCAATTCCTGAATCCCCAACATAACCTAACGCACTTGTAAAACCTCTGGTGTCCCAGGTGGTCATGGACGACGCCGATTGCTTAACACTTAGGTAATGGATTTGCTCGTTTACCGGCTTATCCAAAAAAACAGTGTTAACAACCACTTTTCTCCAGTTATTTGACATTGTTAGTCTAATTTTATAGGGGTTAAACCAAACTTGCCATTTCCAAGCAAGACTGCCTCGTTGGCCGAGTGGTCGTAAGTGCGACTGCCGGGCAAGGGATCAATTCCCGGGTCGGGCAAAGTACTATTCGTTTTAAAAAAAACCTCAGTGGTAGCACGGAATCTGGAACTGTGCTGGTATATCACAATAAGCTCATTCCATATTATATGGGACTCATAACATAAATATATAGTGAAAAGGGGATTTTACATTTTAGAGGTACAGTGACATTAAGTGCCGTAATGTGCACCTCTGCCTACTTTACTCTTTCGGGGACAAAAGGCGTGATGTTATGCTGTTATTTTTTCCAAGCTTCTTGTCAAGCGAAAAGATGGCTAAATCTTATGCAGAGAAGGCTTACAGTAGCCATAGTCCAACAGTGGCCAATGATAGGATATTAATGATGATGAAGTCCTAACTATTCCGCCATTCGTGTGTTATTTGTAAGTAACGTCTATAGTTTCCGAAACTAATGAATATCGTATTACACTTCTTTATCTAATGTCAATCAGAACTGTCAAATGTCTGACTGATTGCAATTAATGAACGTAGAGGTATATTCGGTTAATTAGTCAAGCTTGCAGTAAAAAACAATGGACACGGTAATCGTTATGAATTTGATTGGAATATGTTAGCGTTGGACACCCGCAACACCAGAGGAGTCACAGGTGCGTTGCCGGCCTTTTAAAAAGGAATACGCTCTTTTCTTGAAGGTTTGAAGGTCGTATCGGTTCGGAAATACCGCTGACAACAGATAATTCCTGGTTTTGCTGTGCGAGGCAGGAAGCTACGTGAGAAGCGCACAGGTATGGCCTGCCAACCATCTATATGATGGGGATGCATATGCTGTCGTGAGGGTCGATGGCGAAAAGATGCGGCAGGTATCAGGTCAAACAATTCCTCAGTTATAGGTTCATCGGGTTTTTATAATGACACATGTTTCTGAATAGAAACCATAACAGATGCGCAGCGTTAGATATAGGCGTGGACCCTATTTCTTTAGAAAAGTAAAAGAAAAGTTCATGCTGCTAGCTAATGAAACTCTGCATGAAGCTTCTTGAGACCTCTTTAAAGGCCGTAACTCACCGAGACGCCATGGCTATGTGGCCAGCAACGCTGCCAACTAATTCGTATTGAAATGTACCTCGCCAGTTAGTCGCCAATCTTAATATGAACTAGTTGGCCACGTCGCTGGCCATATCGCCATGGCAACCTGTGATTTACGGCCCTGTCGCGGAGAACCTAACGGGCTGCCGGGGCTCCGGCTCGACGTGCAGGAGAAGGAACGGGGTGGTTTTAGTCAGTAAGAGTGTGACACTCCCTCCCGCCTCACCGAGGCTGGAGCAGTCATTCGATGATTTTCCGCCCTTAAAAAAAATGGCGACCTGTGATTTACGGCCCTAAAAGCTATGGGCAAACGCCAGCATTGCTTATGCTAAGCTATGATACGATCAATCTACCATCATATCAATCTACCATGATCAATCTACAATCACAATGTGAAGTATAGAAAATCATCGAATAACGGTGAGGCGGCAGGGAGTGTCAGACTCTTACCGACTAAAAACCACACCATTCCTAATTTTTTGTCTTTAATAAAATCGCATGCAACAGTCGTAGTCTAAATAAGTGTACAGGTTATCTATTACAAATACAAAAACATTTAAATCAAGTGTGAAATAAACGATATACCTAAACACAGGTTAAATAGTGCAAAACCAATAACTGGTTTCATACTAAAACAGCTATAATAGATACGCAAGAAGTTATACCGATACATCGATCAATCGATCAATCGGATCATCGATTAACATTGCTTATGTAGAGGTATGTATATGAATTAATGTGTGAGTACTTATGTATGGAAAATGACTATGGGAAGATTGATTTTAAATCTTGTTTGGCATGCGGTTGTGATTGTTTTTGATCAACAACGTGTGTAATTTGTTTTTAACAGCGGAATGTTATACGAAGGTTATCCCGGAATTGTTCACAACACATAATTTTTGGCAGTAATACCCTTTTTTTGATAATGGGGTGAAACCTTCAAAAGTCGCCAAGCTTTTTTGAGGATAAAAAGCTAGGCAGTGTGGGATTCTTACCTTACTTTTTATCCCGATTAAATGCTCCCATGGGATAAAACAGAAATCAGATTTTACACTGACGAAGCCGCGAGCAATAGTTAGTTACAGAATAATTTAAAATCTATCAAGTGTGGGAGAGCCATTCTTCGGCACGAATGGGTCGACTCAACCTGAGTGATACCACGGCCTCACAGACGACCGACGAGTGTTTGTTTGTGTGCGCGTGTGTTTCGTCGTGTGAGTGAGTTTACCCGAGGCCCAATTACCCCCTGCTCCCTTCCCTAACCTCTGAATCCCCAACAACCCTCAAATTCCTAATCCTAAAAGACCGGTAACGCATTTGTTACACCTTTGGTGTTCCAGGTGTCCATGGACGACGCCGATTGCTTACCATCAGGTGGTCCGTCTGCTCGTTTACCGGCTTATTACATAAAGAATAAAGAATATATTTTAGTTAGAAGTTACAACGCCACTGATAAACACATATCTAAGTTAAGTAACGAAAAGTTTACACAACACCTTTTACATAGTACCCATTAACATAGTATGTATTTTATGAGATTGTACATAATGTACTATAGTTTTTTGTATGGAAACGCATTCAACTGTACTCGGATTACATAGCAATCGATTATCGCTGTTTGTTGATGCAATGGAGCTAGGAACTTTGTGTTAAGTAATAGTTTGCAGTATAATATGTATAGGAGATCTATTGAAAAATTAGAATACAGTTATCATTACCTTTTCACTTCTCATGTGTGACGTAAGAGTCGGTTATGGTAGTCTAGGAAAACATAACATCACGCCTTTTATCTCCGAAGGTGTAGGCAGAGGTGCACATTACGGCACTTAATGCCACTGCACAATCTAACACCCACTATTCACTATTTATGTTAAGAGTTCCATGTAATAGGGGGTGAGCCTATTGCCATATATTGGGCAAGGGGTTACAATAATATTAGTCAATTATCATCTTAAAGTTATTTTTTTTATCATATCCACCACAAGATGTCCTCAGCCTAACATAGGCTTTCTCAAAAAATAAAATTACTAGACAAATACTAGAACCATTACAAAAGTTTCAATTCCCTTTTCCATTATTTCCAGATGGTGACCTACGACAACGGTAGCGCGCCTCTAGGCGGGTTCCGCCTGGGCGCGCGCGAGGACGAGCCGCGGCGTGCGCGTGCACCGTCCATCTCCTCCCTCTCCTACAAACACAAGATAGACGCGCTCTTTGATGACACCAGGTCCCTTACCAGCCATCATTACACGCCGGTGCACAATTCAGATAGAGACCCTAAGGTAAATAGAAACTTAATTTGTTAGTAGTATAGCGAAATCTTAAAAGAAATAATTCTTAAAGGTTTCCCTCTTCTTTTTCAATCTCTTTTACTAAATTTACGTGCTGCATTGTTCTCACACAATCGAACCAACAAAACTATGTACCTCTAGTATTGTAAACCTAATTGAAAAATAATAACCTATGGAATGAGCACCTAGCTTCACTTCTAAATTTTTGTTGTTGATTTTCAAAAGTGTCTCCCCTGGTCTAATTGAAATAGGTGATTTTGACTTTGACTTAAATACATTACGTTTAAAAAACCGACTTCAACCCTTTTTTGAAGTTGGTTAATGTACCTTCGCCGAAATGTAACAAACATTTTTCTGAAAAGCGCAAATTATTATTTGACTAACTTTACTTTGAAGGTTGATTTTAATCTTCATTGGCATTGACAATTCATTTGCTCATTCATTTTACCTATTATGAAGTTGTTATTTGGGAAACTAGAAACTTTTTAATAGCTTGAAATGCAGGTAGCTGTTATAATGGTCACTGATTTAATATTTATCATCATTAAAATAGTTCGTTTCCTATCATTTTGTACGGTACCAAAGACATACACCGATCGATCGCTAGCGCAAACATCTTGGTTATTAAAATCTGCTACACAGCTTCGCAAACTTAACTTACTTTTGCTTTCTACAACATAAATAGCAAACAAAATACGTAAGCATATGTATGTATACTTAAACCTCTGACCTATAGCAAAAAAAACAGGATCCTACATGAACATTTTGCGTGATACTATGTGACAAGTAACATTCCTAGATTCTATGTCATAACAACACGTGTTATAGAAATCCGATGGCACATGTAACAACGTATCATGTTGACATTAGAAATCCTATGGCACTTGTAACAACGTATCATGTTGACATTAACATGCATTAAATTAAGTTAGAAATGCCTGCACATGTCGATGTTAACTTTATGATATTATTATTAAAGTTTATGACATATTGTGTGTATTATTATCACTTCATAATTGTTAATTTATTATAATAAAACAATGATCTTCCGTGTGTTCAAGTGGACGTGTTAATCTTGGTAATAAATCGACATGACTACCTCTTTAGTCGAGTGCGAAGTGCGGGTGGCATACAGCATTATAGCACATCTGTCGAAACATTCAGAGATTAGAAAACATGATGTTATAGTATAAAATATTGTCCTCAAAGAGCCATCAGATTCTCAAAGAGCCATCAGACCACCACAGATGGGGCCTAATAGGGCCGATGCCGATTCGGAGTCGCGGAGAACCTAGCGGGTAACCGGAGCTCCGGCTCGACGTGCAGGAGAAGGAACGGGGTGGTTTTTAGTCAGCAGGAGTCTGACACTCCCTCCCGCCTCACCCAGGCGGGAGCAGTAATTCGATGATTTTCTCCCGTTAAAAAAAGGGGTGGGTTAAACCTCTATTGCGAAGTTTCATACATTTTCATAACCCAACGCCTTGAAAATGTATTTCTCATCATGACACAGGTTTTTTAAGGGATGAATGATAACGTCCTAATCTCTCCAATCCTCAAAAATAAAAAGGTTAGCAAAGTCTTTGGTGTTAAGGGTGTCCATAGCTTGCCATCAAGTGATCCGTTAGCTCATTTGCCGGCTTCACTACATAGTATAAAACAAAGTCGCTTTCTCTGTCCCTATGATCCTTTGTATGCTTAAATCTTTGAAACTACGCAACGGATTTTGATGCGTTTTTTTAAATAGATAGAGTGATTCAAGAGGAAGGTTTATATGTATAACACATGCATATTGCACCCGCGCGAAGCCTGGGCGGGTCGCTAGTATCCCATAAATAGTTTTGTAGACTAAATTATATACTTTTACGGTTTTCCGCGTAACCCAGTCCAATCATGGGATGTGTCACAGAACCTATCATTGTATATTATTATGTACCTATTGTTTAACGATTACTCTACCGATGAGTAAAATTGGAGTGTCCGTTTGTAATATTCAAATAAACGCTTTTTACCACGTGCATATGAATACATATACATACGATACATATACCAAAATAATATTTTTTACAATTTTGTCAGACTGTCTGGAATGGCTGTACAGATTTTGCTAGATTTTTATTGAAAGGTAGCTAATGTACTAAGGTCTAACATATGCTACATTTATTTGAAAAATTCTCAGTAGTAGCACGGAGTCTGGAAATGTGCCCGGTATATGGCAATAGGCTCACCCTCTATTACATGGGACTCATAACATAAATAGTGAAAAGTGGGTGTCACTTCTGTGTGCACCTCTGCCTACCCCTTCGGGGATAAAAGGCGTGATGTTATGTTATTTGAAAAAATTGAAACTAATATGGTTATGTTCTAAAAATCATATTCTACGCAACGAAGTTACGGGCAGTAGATAGTATTATATAACACACCATACTCATAAAACGATTAGCTAATGAAGAAACATCAAAAACTGGATCACATATTAGGAAACTCTCACAGTAATATACTTGCAACAACCTACAATGGTAAAACAAGGGTAACAGATAATGTACACTCGTTATAACTAATTACTTCAGATGTATGTATGTAGCCATTACGACATATCGGTAGTAAATTATGAAATTATAATTAAAATGTGATAACCCTGTTTATTGTATGTCTAATTACAAATGGCTTGTTGGTCAAGTGCAAGAGTGAAGGGATCTTGGTTCAAGCCTTGATTTATTATTAATCAAGCCTTATTTAGGTGACGTGTATATAGTGACGTAGTGGTCATCAAATATAGTGCTTCTGTTTGCAAGATGTTTGCAAAGTCGAAGATTTGAAACGATATTTCGACTTCTCGTCAATTTAATACTATTTCCAATTCAACACAAAGTATTAACGTAGCTGTCACAAGTAGTAACTAATCATTTGACTTTCGCAAATATTTGCTTAATCATATGACATAACATAACATCACGCCTTTTATCCCTGAAGGGGTAGGCAGAGGTACACATTATGCCACTGTACAATGTAACACCTACTTTTCACTATTTATGTTATGAGTCCCATGTAATAGGGTGTGAGCCTATTGCCATATACTGGGCACAATTCCAGACTCCGTGCTACCGAGACCCCTTACCCGGCAGTCGCACTTGCGACCATTAGGCCAACGAGGCAGTCAGTCGAGCAGTTTGATTAATCAATAGACCTTAAAGTACGTTTGCACTCAACGTGGTACAAAACTCTCATTCATCATCATCATATTAACTACAAAACGTCCATTACTGAAAAAGGTGATAATGAATTCCGCATTTTACAAGTACATTCCCTAATCTCATGAGATTCATATCACAACATTATCAAGGAGTGCCCATTGCGTACAGCACTATACACAATATTTTGGGAAACACAAACCCATGATGTTATGTGATTATTACGCCAGTTCATTGTAAATGACGAAATACTAATTAAGCCGCAATAATCCTGCTATTTGTACCACTCATTACTTATTACTCTTCAATTAGCGATAGGCCTGTAACCGTCTCTGTTACTTATGAAATAAATATTTGTTTTGCGTGTTTGTTAGTCGATGCTACTAGATATTTGTTTAAAGGTTTGTTCAAAATTATGTCTTAACTTATAAGCTGATTTGGTGATAAATCGATCAGCCCAGTAGGTTGTAGCTATCAATTCTTATACTTTCGGTATAATTATGGGTTCTGTTTCATTAATGAGGTCTCGTTTGAGGAGGTTTTGCATTGGGGGTTCTATTTTATAAATGAGGTCTCGTTTGAGGAGGTTTTTCAATTTAAGGTCTATTGATTAATTTATTACAATTGTAGTAAATTAGGAAGATAATGTTATTCTATTAATATAAACCATTTCTTAACGCAGATTTTTTTGTCCACAGGTGAATTCGACGCACGAAGGCAAAGTAACAATATACGAAGATGACGACGGCTACTGTCAAAGCAAAATTAGCAATGTCAACAATACAGTGCAGGATCGTATAGAACGAATGTTCGCAGACATGGCGGGCGAGTCTAAGCAGGCAGTCGAGAGCATCGGCGTGCACATCTTCAATGTGCACTACCTCGGCTCTACAGCCCTGCACAGTAAGGTCACCAGCCTCTCTGGACTCCAAACACCTCTAAGAGACCTGTACTTCACGTACAGAAGAAATTACCGCCATAAAAATGCCCTCAACGGGCGATTAGAAATCTCAAAAAGCGGACTAAAAGTACGATACAAAGGAGAAAAAGGCGACCTCGAACAACTGAACCCCTTCCCCACGATAGCAGTCTGGTCAGCAGTTAAATTCGTCGTACAGCCCTCCGAAGAAGACGACCGCGATCTATGCTACGCCTTCCTGCCCCTTATCACCGATCCTGATAACATCGACCGACAAGCCCTTTTCAAAACTTTAGAGTCACCAGACAAAAAGTATATCCTCTCCCACAACGAAAACTCGCATTCACCCCTTTTCGCTGTTGTGATGAGGAAGATCGGCGTCGCAAAGCAGTTGGAGTGTCATGGGTTTGTATGTCAGACGACAGAGGACGCTATAGTAATAGCGGCCACGTTATACAAATCTCTGATGGCGCACATGAGCCGGCAGGGTCACACTGACAAGAAGAAGCTCAAGAATCGAAACGGAGTCAGCTGCATGAGCGTTGGAAGCAGCATGTCGCCAAACGAAATACCACTCAGGCCGCCGCGCAAGAAGAGGAGCACCTCCTCGTTAAGCGGTGACAGTGATAGAGCAGACGGGTTCTCTGCCTGCGAATCGTTCACAGAAAAACCCAAATTGGAAAGGACGAAGAAGTTGTCTTCAGAGAGCCTGCCGCGCCCTCCCCCACCTCCGTCGATCCCTCCCGCCGATGTGAAAAGAATCACAGTTGAAGAAGTCAAAGCCAAACTGGATTCCATTAAGCATAACGACACAAGTGGCAGCGACACGCAGGGCTCGAAGAAGTCCATGAAGAAGGCTCAGAATCCCAGCCTCCGCCAACTTCAGAATCTCAAAAACACACACAGCAGCGAATCCTCCGTCCGAAGTAAAGTTTCCGAGAAAATTGAACTGTTTAGAGAGTTGGAACGACGGAAGAGTATACAGAGACCACCGACCCTACCTCCTCCGATACCATTAAAACCGCCTTCGGAAGCCCCACCGGAGCCACCCAAAGAGCCTCTACGGAGAAGTCAGAGTGGAAGAAAGTCTATAAACGAGTCCGGTGATATACTAACGAAAGTAGCCATTCCTCGCTCGGGTAGCTTCCTAAACGCGGGCGGTCTGACTAGGTACAAGTCGATTGGACACAGGTATGTATTTCTAAATTGTTCCAGTGTATAAATCAACTGTCGAAATTTCGTTGTTAGCAATTTTTTTACGCTTGAGCCGTTATTTCCTTTTAGCCAGTGCAAGCTGACATCTTGAGTTTTTCACATGATCAATACGTTCGTTTAAATTGCTGTAACGAGAGGCGAATAGAACGTGCTTAGTGGAGTGTTTCAAGCACTCGCATGCTCGTAATTGTGGCAACGCAACCGCGTCCGCTACATTCCTCTGATCCAATACGACGCCGAGTTATTTTTAACTATCATTACAGTTGCAACATCCTTATTGAGAAAGCCAATGTACTCTGCTTTTTTGTTAATAGGATTCCATTTTTTTATTCCTATTGCCGTTAATTTCATCAATGACTCGCCAGATTTGCGTGCTGTGCAAAATTCAAACTCAATTATAATTCGTAGCACACTGGCTCGAATTATGTATGTTAAAGCGAATTAAACAAATGATTAAGTACTTAGTTCTGAAAATAACCACAATGATATTTATTTGAGACGTTAAAAGTCGACTAATGATGCACCTACCTGCTTTCTCAAGTTAGCGGTACTGTTTTCTTAAGACTGCAGTGCAAATGTTTGCAACGATAAAACTTACTTACGTTTTAATTTTTTTATTCCAGAAACAACGGTAAGAAAGGAGGTGGGTCACCGTTAGGGTTCAATGAACTTTTTAATGAATTCAAAGTTCAGGAGAACTTGCATTCAATGGATGAAATCCTAAATGCCATAATAGATGCTGAAGGGATGTCCTTCAATGACTTAAAACCGATATACAAAGAATTCCTATTAAAACTAGCCGTAACTTTGACGAAAGACGAGATTTTCCAACATAGTAAAGCAATAATGAAGAAACAAAAGAAAAAAATACTCAGAAGGAACAGTATGTTTCAGAATAAGAGACGGAAGATATTGAAAGGCGCGAGTGGTCTCCGAATGGTGTTCAGAATGCCATTTGGCAAAGACATTAGGAGTAAAGAGAGTAAGCCTCTTGGCTGCGAAGATTTAGCGAAAGACCCTGTATCCGAAAGTTCAGTTTCGACATCTAGTTACGATTTGCGGCAATTTCGTCCGAAAGAGCCAATGTTACCTCCACCAAAGCGACAGGCATCGAGACAGAGACAGTCAAAGCGATCTGACAAGATGGTCCATGTTTCAAAGAGAACTGGAAAGTCTAGGCCTGGAGAAAGGACGTCGACGTCAGAAGACTCGGATTTTCTTACCCTGAGCAATAGGTTAGGATGTCAGAACAGAAACAGTTCCAGTGGTTATGTGTCATGTTCTGAATGTGAGTCGGAGAGCTGTGTTGATAGATGTTATTGCTCCTTGAAAGGTGGAAGCAAGTCCAAATGCTATTGCTCAGCGATGGAAACCAAGGACTCTGCGAAATCCAAGCTTTTGAGTAAAAGCAAGAGCTGCAAAGATTGTTCAAAGTGAGTAGAAATTATCCTTTACTTATTTTTAGGTTCCTAATATCACTTAACGGAGAGTAAGCGCATCTGCTTATCCAGCCAATCAGATTCTGAGCTGCTTAAATTATGTACTAAATTTTACTTATTAGACATAATGTGAGAATTTCACTAATAAAGTGTCTGCAGAGGAAGTCTTTAATGCAAAATTGATGGTACCGGATACCACGTTATAATGTATGGTCAGGTAAGATCAAAGACTGATGGACATATCCTGAAGAGCTATTGTGTAAATATTAAAGTAGAGGACGTTGTGATGGTGTGTGTTTGCTAGAATGTGAGAACTTGGCTGTGGCTTTTGATTGTGGCAACTTTACTTTGTACAATGTCATGAAAATAATGTAAGTGAATTGTATTAATAAATTTAACATAACATCATACCTGTCCCCGAAGGAGTAGGCAGAGAGCACATTACGCCACTTAATGCCACTGTACAAATGTAACACCCACATTTCACGATTTATGTTATGAGTCCCATGTAATAGGGGGTGAGCCTATTGCCATATACCCGGTACAATACCAGACTCCGTGCTAACACTGAGAATTTTTAAAAAATCCAGTAATATTTTGCCCGACCCGGGAATCGAACCTGAGCCCCCTTGCCCGGCAGTCCTTGACAATTGTATGTATCCTAAAAATGACGATAGGCGACCTTCAATTGTATGTATCCTAAAAATGACGATAGGCGACCTTCAATTGTATGTATCCTAAAAATGACGATAGGCGACCTTCAATTGTATGTATCCTAAAAATGACGATAGGCGACCTTCAATTGTATGTATCCTAAAAATGACGATAGGCGACCTTCAATTGTATGTATCCTAAAAATGACGATAGGCGACCTTCAATTGTATGTATCCTACAAATGACGATAGGCGACCTTCAATTGTATGTATCCTAAAAATGACGATAGGCGACCTTCAATTGCCGCTTTGTGGACAATTTTCATTGTTTCTAAGCAAGAAAGTTTCTAAGCATTTGTTATTTGTAAAATGTATGAATTCGTCAAATGACGAGTAGAGGACAGTAAGCCTCTTTTTTTTTATGGAATACATTACCCGGTAAACGAGCAGACGGATCACCTGATGGTAAGCAATCGGCGTCGCCCATGGACACCTAGAACACCAGAGGCGTTACAAGTGCGTCACCGGCTTTTTGGGGATTAGGAGTTTGAGGATCGGTGAGGATTCAGGGATTGGGGAGATTGGGGATGGGGAAGGTAATTGGGCCTCCGGTAACCTCACTCACACGACGAAACACAACGCAAGCGTTGCTTCACGTCGGTTTTTTGTGAGGCCGTGGTATCACTCCGGTCGAACCGGCCCATTCGTGCCGAAGCATGGCTCTCCCACACTTAATAAATTGGTGCCATAAGACAACTTTAATGTGACTAATATTTACGTTGAACAGTTTAGTGGTTCTCGCAAATTGAAGCCGGTGATTGGGATTAAGACATTGACTTAGTGCGTGAAAGTCTTCAGTAATAGCTCGAAGTCATTATGGTTTTATTACCTTGTTTTGAACGATTTTATGGACGATTTTATAATACAGTGGCTTTTAAGCAAAGGTTAGCTTATAGGGTTCTATCTAACTCCTTAATAATCGTTGGGGTTTATACAATTTTGAAATTACGCGTACTGCATTTCATCGTACGTATTTATTTCCTCTGGTGTTGTGGGTGTCCATGGGTGGTCCTGTTATCATCATGGGTGTCCTGGTGATCTGTCGGATCGTAGGTCTCCTATCGAAGTTAACGAAGTGTCAAGCATCATACTCAGTTTTTTTTGGAGATTTGTAAATGCAAAGACAAGTATTACAGAGAACATTTTAAACTCTCGTCAGCTAAAATGTAATAATGTGAATAATAACAGCCATTAAAAGACCCTTCCATTAAAAAGAAGAAAACTAAAACATTAAGAAACTTATAAATAAAAATTTATTCATTAAGACAATCAACAAACATTATTAAAGTAACTTGATTTTAATGAAAAATTTCTCTACTTTCGACGACTTGGACACATCAGCCAATAGGAGTAAAAGAGATAGTAGGTATATTAATTACATTAAATATCCTTTTACACGATTCAATCTCAACCTTATTGCTTTGTATTATGGTTCTATTTAATAATATCTAGTTTGTAGTAGAAATGAAATGTGTGGAAGACAATCAGAGCGTAAAAGACGGCTGGGATGTGAGTTACTGAACTGAATGAAGATTTATTTACTGTTTAATTTAGGAATTAATTTCACAAAATATTTGGCTTGATTAGTACATTGTTGGATGAATTAGATAAATTTTATTGTTATAGACTGGATCACGAAACAATTGAGTTTTTAGAATAACTTTAGTATTGCTTTTCGCTGTCTTCATAAATCCTATTGTATCGTTTGTTTCATCTTCATCGTCGTTTGCCTCTCCAAAATCACGCCACTAAACTTGATCTTCAATTTTTTTGTATCACATCTATTCTAGTTTAATGGGTCTCCGGCTCAACGTGCAGGAGAAGGAACGGGGTGGTTTTTAGTCAGTAAGAGTCTGACACTCCCTCCCGCCTCGCCCAGGCGGGAGCAGTCAAGCGATGATTTTCCCCCCTTAAAAAAAACCTATTCTCCCCTTAAAAAAACCCTAATGTTCAAATATTAAAACAAAATTCAATTTTAAGTCGCGCTCAAGTATAATAATAATAATAATAATAAGTTTATTTCAGACTCTAGATGATAAGTCCATAGGTTTGTTAGTAATGGTGTGTTAGTAACAAAGAGTGCTTAAATAATTAGGTTAGTATGGTTAGTTATTACAATCTAATATTTGTATTATTAATGACTGTGGCCACCCAGTGTCTCTGCAAGGGACAGTCCGGTCTGGCAGCAATCATCTTCAAAATGCTGTTGTCACTACCATGCAGGTGCCGCAGTAGGGAGGCCGCTTTCTTACGCATGATGGCGTGGAAATCATCTGTGCGAGCCTCTGCGAACATTCCCGACGCGCTACAGCGCCATGGCAGTCCCAACAGCATCCTGAAGGCATTATTGAATTGGACACGCAGGGCACCGTAAGCTCGCCGCGTGTATGACACCCACAGGCCGCTCGTGTAAAACGATTGACAGAACGCCTTGAAAAGGGTTACTTTGACGGTATTAGTACAACGAGCGAACCTGCGGACTAGCATATTGCTTCTCACAGACAATGCCCTGCGCTCCCTCTCAATATCTCCATCGTCCCTTAAGTCACTTGTAACAACGTGGCCAAGATACTTAAAACAGCTAACAATTTTTAATGCCACTCCGTTGAGACTTACGGGTGGAACACTGCGTGGTTGTTGCTTGGGTGCTTCAAATACGAGGAGCTCACTCTTCCTCGAGTTATATATCAAGCCGTGTTCCTCCGCATAGGCCTCGCAGATTGACAGCAGCTTTTTCAACCCACCTATCGATGGACTGAGCAGTACCATATCGTCCGCATAACTTATATTATTGACACATGTTCCATCAATATGGCAGCCAACATGTGTACCGCTCAGTCGCTCGATAAGCTGGTTAATGTACAAGTTAAATAGCAAAGGCGAGCTTAACCCCCCTTGTCTAACTCCGCATTCTAGTCTGTACTCGTCTGACAGAGTACCTACCCACCTCACCCGGTTCTTTTGATTGGAGTACCAGTACTTGAGAAGGGAGGTATACTGTGCCGACACACTCGCGCTCCCCAACTTGCCCCACAGTATATCATAAGATACTAGATCAAAAGCTTTTGACAAGTCGAGGAAACACGCATATACCGGCGTCCTCCTGGCAGTGTAGTACATGACCGTCCTCTTCAGACTCAGAATAGCGCTCTCTGTTGAGACTCCAGCTTTAAACCCAAACTGGGCGTCGTGCAACTCAATCTGTGCAGTGAGGCGACTGTTCAACAAACCGTCAAGCACCTTTGCTGTAGTGGTCGCGAGTGAGATGGGTCGATAGTTATTTATGTCGGACGTATCACCCGTCTTGTTTTTTACTATAGGGACAACTATTGTCCGCATTAGCGGTTCTGGCAAGTACGAGTGTCCGACACAAAGGCTAAAAAACATGGACAATACTCGCGGCAAATGAACCCCTGCATATTTAAAATGTTCGATACTGAGCCCATCGTGACCAGGAGACCTTCCACGTTTCATTCCGCTAATAACTTTAGTGACACTCTTAGCTGATATTTTTATATTCTGCCCCGTCACAATGGGCTCACCATCTCCCACCTCACCAGCTGTGGGACCCAAGGGTGACCGTACAGCAAAATGCTCCCTAAAGACTTCCGCTATGTCCTTGTGGTCAGCAGAACCACCGACACTCATCGGAAAGCTAGGCCTGATATTCATTTTGTTGGTATGTTTCCAAAAACTTTTAAAATCCTTGGAAGAGTGATCAGTTGCAAGGAGATCCATTTTAAATTGCTCTTGTCTATCCTGACACCTTTTTAATTTCGCTTTAAAATGTCTCCTTGCCTCCGACATCTCATCAAAGATTCGACCATTTGCTGGTCGCCCAGCCAGATTCCACAATCGAAATCCAAGCCGCGCCCTCCGATGTGAGTCCGCCACGTGCTTGTTCCACCCAATAACATAACCTCCCCTTCTGGGACACTTTTCCCTATGTGTTTGAATGGCCGCGCGAGACAGCGTACATATAACTTGCTCATACATTCTAGTAAGGATTGTATGATGATCTTTGTTTGCGCAAAAACCATCACAACATTCACTCAACTCCTGTGGAAAATCTATCAACCGTAATTGTGAATGACAAATTTCATGATATTTATTAATCTGCTGTATCTGTCTCTCGCCCCACACGACACGATTTATGGGTTTTTCCGTATACAGATCATTAACTTTAGGTTTAAGCTTATACATATTACATTTAACCACAAGAGGAAAGTGGTCAGACCAATACACGTCATGACGTACAGTCACACCAACGACTGACTCCCGAGCTGATTTTGTAACAATGCAGTGGTCCAACCACCTAGTACAACCGTGAGCTTCACTATAAAATGTATAGGTAGTTTCAGAGCACATGTTTAAATCTATACAAAGCCATTCAAAATCCTCACATAAAGCTAACATTTCATTATGAAACAACTCATTTGGATGAGCATTAAAGTCGCCCAATATATAAAAGGCCTCAACACCATTGTTCTCCTCCACTTCAACTACCGACCGAATCGCACTAAAACACGCGGTAAATTCGGGTAGATTGTCATAGGAGTTAGTAGGCATATATACACTAAAAAGTACCGCTGACCTACCGCCTACGGTTATCTTTATCGCACAGACCCGCACGTTACTACACTCAATCACGGACACAGATTCGAACGCACTTTTACGCCACAACAGCGCGACGCCGCCATAGGGCCTCCCGCTGAGTACACCCTCCGTAGTGTCGACCGCAGACGTGCCGGTGCACCCGAACCCTTCGTCGATTGTATTAAGCAGCGGCAAGTCATGCGGAAGCAGCCAGGTTTCCTGAAGGGCAAGCACGTCAGCTGTTACGCATAACGTTCTGATTCCTTCTAAAGATCTCTTCAAAGATTTACAGTTAAAACTTATTATTTCACTGTAGCAATCCATAATTATTATTAATTAATTAATTCAATTTTAACAAATATTTGTATTAATCTGTCTTTCTGAACTACGATTTTCAAGGCCCTGTCTCCTGTTTTTATTCTGAGATAGGTTCAGAAAACGCCTGAATGATATTCCTGATGGCCAAAACTTGTCGTCCAGGAAGTCAGTTATTTTATATTTAGTTACATACAGTTTATATGCGTTGTAGTTCCTTTCTTGCTTCATTTTGATTTTTACTAACGAAACTGTTTCTCGCGTTTTATCGTATATGTAATTAATTATATCCTGTTCAGTTACATCCCTATGCACGTTAGATATAAACAGTGGCACTTTCGATTCCGCCGCTTTAAACTTAGAGCTATTCTCGCTAGAATTAATAACCGCACTGCCTGTCCGACTAATGAAACGGTTCTTAAATCTATTTCTCTGTACCAAATGCCAGGCTTCATCCTTCGCTTGCACCTTCCATTCACCCTCTCTCTGAAGTAGGTCGGCAGAGGAAACTTGTTTTGGTGGCGATAACGTGCTCTTAGTTAAATTATTAAACTCCTTATCGTTAACAATAACAGTATGACTCACCGACCCGCCAGTGCGCTTCACAGCTGTTCCATTCACCGTCGACTCGGCGCTCGTGCTAGGACGCAACACACACTCACTTGAGGTCCCGCTCTCGCGCTCCACGCTGCCGCACTTCACCGGTAGCTGCAATATATATAGTATAGTTCTGTCAATACAAATTCTTTGTCAAATGACAGTTATGACAAGAAATTTAAGTACAATTTAAAAGTGAGTAGCTTTATAGTATTCGGGCGTAAGTGTAACAAACAGTTTTCTGTAAATCACATGAAAATCGGTTCAGCCAATTGCGAGATAATCGTGCACAAACATACTGTTTGAATATCAAGCTCCAGGTGTGTTGCTGGTGGTCTTGAATAATAAAAGACTTTGGTATGATGAGAAGACATAACATAACGTCATAACATCACGCCTTTAACCCCGGAGGGGTAGGCAGAGGTGCACATTATGCCACTGTACAATGTAACACCCACTTTTCACTATTTATGTCATGAGTCCCATGTAATAGGGGGTGACTTGGGGTGAGCCTATTGCCATATACCGGGCACAATTCCAGACTCCGTGCTACTACTGAGAATTTTTGTAAAAACCCAGTAATACTTTGCCCGACCCGGGGATCGAACCCGAGACCCCTTGCCCAGCAGTCGCACTTGCGACCACTCGGCCAACGACGCAGTATGATGAGAAGACTGTATTTAAATAGGTACTGATTGTAGTCAACCGATATGTGCGCACGGCGTCGTGTTTGGTGAGCGAGTGAATGAATGACCGCCGATCGCAGCAGTCGCGGGCCACGTATGGTGGAGAGCCCGATGTGACGTCAGGAACACATACGTACATACACACAGGTCAAACTCAGAACCTCCTTTTTTACCACGGATTTTGACTAGCGATTGGATAACAATTCCATTAGGTAGTTGACACCCACCTGAAGATCGATATATGTATTCAATTCTACCATCACCAATTCATATTTGCTTTTCCACAATTCCAGAGAATGCTACGATGGCGACTTCAGTTACTGTTCCTGTGACTCCGAAAGTTGTGCAGACAGTAACAAGTGTTACTGCACCGGTCCTCGAAGGGTGCAGGCCTCTCACAGCATGGAGTACCTTCGGAGCTCCTCCATGTCCTACTGCGACAGAATGAGGATAAGTGATGATAAGAGTGGAAGGACTAGGTGAGCCAGCTTTGTGTTTTAAACATAATTTTAGACGCTCACTTAGAAAGATCACTCGATAAAACCTATGGGCTGTTTTGTTATGTTTAGTCATAAACATATTATTTTCTTAAGTCTTGATGTTTTACTAAACCATAATTTTTTAAAGTATTCGCTTTGTCAGTCTAATTTTTTTATTACTTAATTTCATAGATCATTTTCAAGCATCATGTCTTCCGTCAAGTATTTGGTTTTTCAGCACAAATTATGCTATAAGGGCCGAAACACATGACCGCGTTGCGTCGCCGCAACGCTAAAATCGGCAGCGCTCGTTCCAGCACAGCAGAATAATGTCTTCTTAAATAACAAATATGCAATAAGTTTTTCACGATGGTCCATGGCAGAGACACGGCTATCCACAATAAAAATCACTACGAACTGGTTACCCTACCAAACTACAATAAAACGCTCTTTTACACGACGCCGCAACGCAAACTGCCGATTTTTGCGTCGACGTAACGCTGTTGCACAGTGCTACTGTTAATATAAGGGTTTACGTCCCTTATTACAACGTCTTCATTAAATTTATTCTATTTTCTCTTTTTCATAAATATAGTTTTATTTATCCATCTTGAAATTTATTTAAGCAGAAGAAATCTAATCACGTATTTTACCATATTCCAGTCGTTGGGGCGCCAGCGCAGGTGGTCGTCGTCGGTCGGAGCGTGGTCGTCGCGCGCGCAGCTCTGACAGTCTCGCACTAGACTATGAACTTCTTCTGCAAAATAAACCACGGACAAGAAACATGCAGAGACTTACCGGTAACACAGGTTCAAGTTGATATTTTTCTTGATTAATAAAGATTTCCTTTACTGTTTAGTGGTGGCAAGTGCGACTGGACCAATTTCAAAATTCAATATGATATCATAGCATAATGAGTAATGATGAGCGATCATTTAATGAACATGTTTTTATGGGATAAGCCTGTAAACGAATAGATGGATCACCCGATGATAAACAATCGGCGTCCACTCGGAACACCAGCAGCTGGAGCCAAATGCCATTTAGCGCTTGTCTACTTGTAGAATAGAAAAACAAAATTATGTGGAATTGACGTAAATTTTGACACTTGTCATTGTCATCTTCATACATTTAGTTTTCTACTCTCTCAGTACACAAAGTGGCATTTGGCTAAAGGCACTGAGATGTTACAAGTGCCTTACCGGCCTTTTGGGAATTAGGAATTTGAGGATTATAAGGGATTGAGTAGATTGGGGAGGGGGGGGGATAATTGGGTCTCCGATAACCTCACTCACACTATGAAATACAACGCAGCGTTGTTCCACGTCGGTTTTGTATGTGAGTCCTCGCCAGTCTATTTCTTCGGAGTTGGTGATTTTGTAGACCGACTTTACTAGGAATCTTACACAGTTTTCGTCAAGAGATTTGAAGAGGAGCTTTTAACCATATGGTTAAAAGCAAGTATATACTTGCTTTTATGGTTACCAAATTCGAGGTAGTCCATTTAGAGCACCTGTGCGAATAGCACCTGAACGAATAGCACCCAGCCTAGTCCATGAAGGGCACCTATCAAAATAGTTGGCAGGTGCTCTTCGTGGATTCAAATTTCTTTGTATGTATTTATCCACGAATGGCACCTACGACTCAGAACCGTAGTGCTGTGATATATACACCCGTATTTGGTAAGCAGGACGTTAAATAAAAAATATCGAAAATAATACATATGCATTAATAATTTATATTACACAAACAGTACCTACCCTACAGCGCTTACGCCAATTTCGAAATCCACCATGGGTCTCTCTTTTCTTATGCTCAGGACCATATACCAAGCAACCTACCTGGGATGCGTGTACTACGGGGCACCTGTCTGAAACTACTATTTTTATTGAGGCCTAGCTCTTTACCTCTCTTTAGTAGCGCCTTTTGAAAATGAAAGTAACACCCTTTTACTACGACTTTGGGAAATACAGATAGAATTCCTCTAACTGCAGCTTCTTCAAAGTCACTTGTAAAAAAATCTATAGACATGTCTGGTATCGTGAAAAATGTTTACGGCGTCGACAGTGGAGGGGTTATAAAAGTAGACATTATTCACCATATTCATTGCCTGTCTTATATTAATACTCTTAATTAAACCTTCTTTTCTTCAATATCTTCAGTATTTTTGTAAAACGAATCTGTCAAGGTTAGAAAATCAACAAATACTAGTTATGTGCGTAGTTAAATAAATCATATCAATAGTTATGTGACATTGTCACATAATGTATGGTAAGTTGTTTTTTATTTAATGTTTATTAAACTATAAAAATGGAGCCTGTTCCCGGTCTTAGTTATCAAAATACAGCTATTAGCTACATCTCCAGTAGAAAAGGAGCCCCTATACTAATTTATGAAAACAGACAATATAGAAAGTTTAAGAAATAAATCAAAATATATTATAAGAGCACCACAGAAAGACGAAAACTAAGTGGGTCCTATGTATGGGCTGTTATACTTGCTTCCAATAATAGGTGTGGCAAGAGCGCCTAGACGCACGGAAATTTGTTCTAGATTCCACAAGATCCGTATAATAAGCTACACCTGACGAAACAATTTAATTATTTAACATAGTGTTACCTTCATATTGCCAGAGATCACACTCCCAGAGTATGTGTTGGAAGGACTGCTCATTTTGCAACTCCACTGTCGAACATTGGCACCAAGGTGAATCACCAAATTAAAATAAGAACAACTTGCTTTTAAAGTTTCTGTGGCCAGTAAGAATTTGGCCAACACAGTGATGCACCTCCAACCGCTCATGTACGGATGGGAAGAACTGATATAGGTGGCGGCCCGTGATAGAAGATTCCCATCTACACTGCCATTCAGTTGTAAATCGAGGCTAAAAGCTGGCCTAGGAGTAGTTTTATCTATTACCTATCTATCACCTATTGTGGCTGTAAGAAAAGAGAGACCCCAGGTGACTTTCAAAATTGGCATCAGCGCTGTACGGTAGGTACTGTTTGTGTAATATAAACTATTATCTAATATTCATATGATTTTTTTTCGATATCTTTTATTTAACGTCCTGCTTACAAAATACGAGTGTTTATATCCCAGCACTACGGTTCGAATCGTAGGTGCCCTTCGTGGATAAATATATAAAACAAATTTGAATCCACGAAGAGCACCTGCCAAATATTTTGATAGGTGCCCTTCGTGGTCTAGGCTGGGTGCTATTCGTTCAGGTGCTATTCGCACAGGTGCTCTAAATGGACTACCTCCCAAATTCTGATTATGTTCTCACGGAAAATGTCGTAACTCTTCTATGTCATCACGTTGAAATTATCGCTGACATTTAGTTCGATCTAGATCAATTCAAGGCTAAATTAAAATTAATTCAGAAAAGTTAGAATTACCACGGTTATTTCTAAATAGTAAAAGAGATTGTGACTGCAATTTGACTTGTTATTTCTTCTTAGAGTAACCTAATCAGAAAGACTAAACTCATTTAGATTTTTCTTTAAACATTGACTCTTGTTGGGTTTTTCTCGTCGTTGACGACAACTCCGATTGTAGTTGTAGGTTGTAGATAATAATTCAGACTCCGATGTTCCTTTAGGTTTACTTGTTTATTTTCCGACTACCAATTAAAGGCTACGTTTAGTTATCTGAATCGCACTTTACGTATTATTACGTATTCTAAGTATGTTAGTTCCGATTGCTACACATTAGCATGTGATAGCGACCTTGTTACGACTTGTGTACGATTAATTAAAGTTATTAGTTCGATGCATTATATACTTTTGCATTCAATATAAAATTGCTGTATGAGCATTATGGCTCGTACATGCTCCCGAGGGAAAGGTTTAGACGTAAGTGCTCAGATTACCAAACGTGTTTAACCAGTTACATAAAAGGTATTAAAGTTAAAAAGAGTTAAAGTACAAAAGAATAAAGTAATCAATATTATACAAAAGAAAAGCAAAATTAATGTTTAACAAGTAATAAATTAAAGATGAAAGGTTCCCACTGCGGCTGGCGTCTGCCTACGATGTTGTTGCGCTCCACCTGCTATTTCCGCGTAGTCAGCAATCTCCTCCAGTTCTATATTTTCTTGCTCCTCTCGAGTTGCTTTCGTTAGGATTACTTTTCTTACACGCTGGGACGTATCTTCTTATTTGCCATGCTATGACGACAACGACGATTCCTCCCACGTGTGTGTTGTATTCGTTAATTTGATTCATTTCGAATTTCAGCTGATGTATAGTAGAGTGACATGACTCGTTGGGCATCGAGTCACATAATTCAGCTAAACGATTAACATATTTTTCAACCCTTATAGTACTTTGCCAAAATGTTGTCAGATTAAAGTACACCAGAAGTTTCCATTCATCATGTAGAGGTATAAGCTGGATATTTCCGACGGGGTCAAAGTAAACTGGTTGGTCTTTCGTTAGTTGCGTTATTTTAAAATGTTGCATTGGTGTTGCTAGCCCACATGTTATCGTTATCAATGCCATTAGCAAAACTAATAATACATAGTTTGCACCCTTTTTGAGCGATCGGCTTCCTTTTACGCGGCTTCCTTTGTTGCTACCGCATTTCTCTGGTTCTGAAGTCACCTTGTTTGATGCAGTATTTTCGTATGCTTCGGTTACAGGTAATGGGACTAGTTTAGTAATGGGTCTTTTCCATATTCCAGACTGTGTTTTAAGCGAGACAACTCGAACCAAGTTGTCGCTTCCAGGGTGCAATTCAATTACACGGCCCATAGCCCATTTGCCTGGCGGTAGGTTACTCTCCTTGAGGAGAACTAACTGCCCTTTGTTTATGTTTTCTCTAGTTAGTTGCCATTTGTTTCGGTTTTGTAAAGTATGAAGGTATTCCTTTGACCAGCGATCCCAGTAGTGTCGGCGCATGAGTTCAATAAGCTTCCAGTGGTTTCTAATGTCGACTTTCGTATCTTCCGGATCGTTGAGCGGTAGTGTGAGGGTTGGACTTCCCGTTAGAAAGTGACCTGGAGTAAGATAGTCCAGATCTTCCACATCCTCAGATAACGGACTCAACGGTCTACTATTCATGCACGCTTCTATTTGTGAAAGTAGAGTTGAAAATTCTTCGTAGGTTAGCTTCTGTTGCCCAATTACTCGTTTCAGGTGAGCCTTCATGGAACGTACAGCGGCTTCCTATAAGCCTCCTGCCGATGGCCAGGATGGAGCGTTAAAGTGCCACTCGATTTGGAGGTTGTTTATGTCCTTAAAGAATTCTGGGGACAGCATTGTTTTAAATAGCTAGAATTCCTCCTTTAGGATTTTTGCCTGCTCCTACGAAGTTGGTGCCATTACCGGAATAAATATGATTTGGTGTGCCTCTTCTGGCACACATCCTTTTCAATGCAGCAATAAAAGTTTGCGTAGAAAGATCCGAAACAAGTTCAATATGTACTTTTGTGCACATGCATATAAATATGGCAATATAACCTTTGCAGGTTTTTATCCCGCGACCTTTGTTTATCTTTACATCGACATGACCAGTAAAGACAATTCCGGTGTGTGAAAATGGTCTCGACGGGGTGATTCTCTCTTTAGGAAGGTTCCCCATCAGTTGTTCTGTTCTGGAAGTTGCATACCGACGACATCGAATGCATTGTCGCAGAGCCTTCTTAACAGTTCGATTGCCGCTGATAATCCAGTAATTATTTCTAGTGTAAGCTAGCGTTAGTCTTGCTCCCCCGTGTAATGTTTGTTGATGTGCCTTTTCAATAATTAGCTGTGTCAGTCTTCCTTCTCCAGGGATTAGGATGGGATGTTTTGATTCTTCCGGCAAGTTTGAGTGCTTAAGACGTCCTCCAACACGTAGAACGCCATTCGAATCCAGGAATGGGTTCAATTTAGGTATAATGTTGCTCTTAGTAGGAAGTTTTCCACCTTTGTCGAGCGATAATATTTCATTTTCAAAATAATATATTTGTACTGATTTAATAATTGTACACAGTGCCCTGTTTATTTCCTTCAATGTGAGTTCAGAGCACGCACTTGACCTTTGTTTTCTCGACGCCTCAGCAAAACGCTTTGACCAAGCGAGTATTCTTGAAATACGATCTATGTTGCTATGTCGTTCGAGTAATGAATCAATTAATTCTTTTTTTTTCGGTGCGGGTTCCGCCTTTTTAATTGTATAGCAATTTGTTAAAGATCCTTCATTTGTCGTGTAGGTTTCTTCTGAGATAATAGTTTGTTTTTCTTGTTCCGTGAGCCATTTAGGGCCTTCCCACCACAGCGAAAAGTCTATTAGCTTTGATGGCAAAAGACCTCTAGTTGCACAATCAGCAGGGTTTTCGTTTGTATTCATGTAACCCCAATTATTCGCTGGCACTATGTTTCTTATTATTGTTGTTCTGTTAGTGATATACTTTTCGTACTTCGTTTGGTTTCCTTGTAGCCATGCTAAGACCACTTTAGAGTCGGTCCAGCAAAATACTTTCACGTTGTATTCGGCAAGGATTTTTGTTATCCTATCTAATAGTTTTGCTAGTAAAACTGCGGCGCAAAATTCCAACCTCGGAATCGTAGTTTTCTTTTTTATTGGAGCTACTTTCGTCTTAGCTGCGAGTAGAGTAGCTTTACGTATTCCGTTGGATGACGTTGTTCGGCTGTATATTACACATGCGTAGGCTTTTTCGCTTGCATCACAGAAAGCATGCATTTCGATATTACCATTGTGTTCATTTTGTATCCATCTTGGTATACTGATATCATTTAAGTTCGGTAATTCGATTTTAATCCTTTTCCATTCTTTTTCTATGGTGTCCGGTACCTTTTCATCCCAACCAATGTTTTTACAGGAATCGCTCCATAGTTTTTGAAAAAGTAGTTTTGCTTGGATTGTCATTGGAGCTATCCAACCGAGCGGATCGTAAATTTTGCTGATCTCAGACAACAACCTTCGTTTCGTGTATGGTGCCTTTGCTGTTATATGTATTATATATATGTCTTTGCTGTTAAACTGCTGTGTTTCACTCGTAAAATGAAATGTGTCAGATGCGTCATTTCATGCGAGTCCTAATGTTTTGCTAAACTCTTGTTGTTTAAAATTAAAATCGTTATTGTTACTTTTTTCTTCCCGGTTTAGGTTTTTGAGAATAGATGGTTCATTCGTGGCCCATTTCCTTAAAACGAAACCCCCTTTTTTTAATAGTTCGCTAAGCTCTTTTTGTAGGAGCTTTGTTGTTTCTATGGTATGGTGACCTGTGATTGCATCATCCATATAAAAATCGTGTTGCAATGCCATTTTAGCCAATGGAAAATTGTCGCCTTCATCAATAGCTAGTTGTTGAAGATTCCGCATCGCAATGAATGGTGCTGCTTTAGTACCATAGGTTAATGTGCACAGCTGCATTTCTCTAAGAGGTTCATTTATAGAGTCTCTCCAGATAATTTTTTGCAGACTTTGTTGTTCTGGGTGCACTAGGATTTGGCGGTACATCTTTTCGATGTCTGCCGTTAATACATATTTATAGCTCCGCCATTTAATGATCAGAGATAGGATATCCTTTTGTTGATTAGGCCCCTTCTCCATCAAATCATTTAAGCTGAAGCCCGAGACTGTTTTCATTGAAGCGTTAAAAACAGCTCGTAGTTTCGTTGTTGTTGAACACTCTCTTATGACACCATGGTGTGGTAGGTAGGCTTGTATTTGATGATTGGACTCTAGTGCCGGTTTCATGTGATCTAATTCAATGTAGTCACTTATGAATTGTTTGTATAGTTTTGCAAAATGTTCTTGTCTGACCATCTTCTTTTCTAACTGGAGAAATTGTGCTATGGCTTGAGGTTTAGAGCTGCCAAGCTTTTCTCTATAGTTATCGTTCATTGGCATTTTTACGACATATCGCCCGTTGCTAAGCCGCTGCGTTGTTTCAGTGAAATATTTCTCACAGTGTTCGTCGTTAGATATCGAGTCGAGTTCCGAAGGAATATCTTCTGATTCCCAGAAACTCGTCATTTCGTCTAATTCCGTTGTAGTTACTAGACAGTTAAATTGCTTAGTAGCGCCGCATAGGATTCATCCTAATTTGGTTTGTTGCGCTACTGGCGAGTAGTTATTTTGTTTGAGTACTCCATCGATGATTATATTGGAGTAAATATCTGCTCCTAACAATAAATCAATGGGTCCTGAAACGTTGAAGTCTGGATCAGCCAACTTAATATTATGAAGGTGTGTCCAGTTCTTTATGTCGATATTTGAGTTAGGTAGATTGTTGATTAGTTTACTCATAACTAATGCGTCGGTTTGGAATGTGTACTGTGAGTGTATCGATTTACATTCTAGTTTAATCATTCCTTTACTCGTTCCTCGTGTTGTGCCAATACCAGAAACAGATGCGTTCATTTTGCTTCGGGGTAAGTTTAGACGTTGTGCTGCATTTTCGGTTATCAAGGAGACTTGGGAACCTTGATCGAGTAATGCCCGAAGGATGACGTAATCTCCTTCTTTATTCTTAACTTTCAATTGGAGAGTCGTTAGGAGTATCTCTTGATCACCGTTAATGTGATTAGTTGTTTGCTCACCTGCTATAGATGCTGGTGGGTTTGATTGTTTACCTCTCAGATTATCATCATGAAGAAGTGTGTTATGTTTCATATTACACGTGCGGCATGTTTTCGTTGAGTTGCATTTGTTTCCGCCGTGACTGAACAAGCAATTTTTGCATATGTTCAAATTTTTTGTTGTTTTATTTCGCGTTGCGACATCCATGTTCAGGAATGTAGGGCATTCAGTGCATGATTGTTTTTGCAAAGTGGACATTTCCACATCGTCGTGTGGTATGTCTTTGACCGTTTTTGCGAGTCTTTAAAGTTCATTGACTTATTATTGTTATAACTTTTATACTGGTTATTATTAGTTGAATAATTATTTTTTCCGCTGCTCTTTTTTGTCCGAGATGTTTCTAGCGTCATGAATTGCGATTCCAAAATTCCATAAATTCTTCTAAATCTGGAAGTTCCCTTGGATGCTTCATGGCTTTTAAGTAGTCACTATGTGTGACGTCATCCAGTTTTGAAGACAATAAATATACAAGAAGTGGACCCCATACAGGAATATCGACGTTAATGTTTTCTAAACCATTTAGACATTCTTTAGTGGTGTCATATAGGTTCTTTAACTCGTCGAGTACCGGTTTAGCAGACACAATTATAGAACAATAGGTTGCGGTCACCGGTGACCGCTTGGTATTTGACAGTTTAAGTTATTTGAGTTTGGTTGATCAATTGATGACTGGTTGAGAAAGGTGTCAATATATGAGATAAAAAGTAGCCGTTTATTATCATATCGATGCTTGATGATATCCAAGCACGAATCGTAATTCTCGGCGCTCACAGGGAGATGTTTGATCAACTTTTCTGCTTCACCTCTTAATTTAGATTTAAGGAACTTCATTTTCTGCGTTTTGTTTAGCGTTGGATTATTGTGAATCATCTCAATGAATAAGTCTCTAAAAGAGATCCAGTTATTGAAGTTTCCATTAAACTCCGGCAATTCCATACGGGGTGTTGTTTTTTCATAGTGAGATGTTTCAAATATTTTTTTGTTTAAGTCTTCCTTTAGGAGATCGTAGATTCCTTCCCAGTGGTCGTACTTATCTTCATAATCTTGGTCGTTCCCTTGCAGGAGATAAATTATTTCCCAGTGGATTTTATCTATCGCTTCCCACTTCGACTGGAGTATGTTAAGGTGATCTTGTAGTTGCCACTTCTCTTTTAAGTTATCCAAGTTGGTTTTGGAAACCGCTCGCTCTAAAGCATTGAAGTTACACATTTGGTTACGTAACAGTGTTGTTAGATGCTTGTCAGGCACATCGTTTTTGATATGTTCGTGTAATCCAGAAGTGTCAAAATGTGTTGTCACTTCTATTTCTGGAGTTTTCGGGTTTGACGTACTCGAAAATTCTGGTTCGGTGTTCAATGTTTTTCGCAGCTGATTCATAGATTGTATGGTTTCGTTAAACATGCTTTTCGTTATTTCAAAGATGTTTTGTTTGAAGTAATCATGGTCTCTTTTGATGGACTCGTACTTCTTTAGTATTTCGTGGTTGGAACGAAACTCGACCCAAAGGGCTTGCAGAGCTTCTATTCGCTTGTTGAGGTAATCTATGGACTTTCTACTCACAGAATCCTTTTTATAGTTAGTTTGCAGAGTTTTGATTTTTTCGTAGCTTGTTTGCTGCCTGGATATGAGGGCAACAAACTCTTGGAAGTCTTCTTTCGACATTGTTAGAGATGCTTATTATGCTTATTATAAGCACGCACTTCTTAGTTGTTTCAATGATTTGGATGGCGTAGCAGTACACGTTATGTCCGCTAGTGTTGTTGTAATTTCCGCAGACGTTATTCTGCGGATTATTTCTTGTTTTTCTGTAGCAGTAGACGTTATCCCTGCTGGTACGTTTCAGGCTGGTACTCAGTATAACTCTCCCTCCTTTACGTAATGTGCAACATCTCAATGCTTCTGGTGAGACCCGCTGGTGGGAGGCCAGAAGCACCGATTTGCTTACGTAACTGGGATAAGCTAAGCTAAGCACCAAACCTGAGGAGACACAACGATTTCTATTGATGATGTCGTTGATCTCGACGGCTCGAAGGACCAAAAAGATGTTGGGTTTTTCTCGTCGTTGACGACAACTCCGATTGTAGTTGTAGGTTGTAGGTAATAATTCAGACTCCGAAGTTCCTTTAGGTTTACTTGTTTATTTTCCGACTACCAATTAAAGGCTACGTTTAGTTATCTGAATCGCTCTTTACGTATTATTACGTATTCTATGTTAGTTCCGATTGCTAAACATTAGCATGTGATAGCGACCTTGTTACGACTTGTTTACGATTAATTAAAGTTATTAGTTCGATGCATTATATACGTTTGCATTCAATATAAAATTGCTGTATGAGCATTATGGCTCGTACAACTCTATTAAAGTTGCCATTTTACCATATATCATATAGATGGTTGGCAGACCACAACTGTGCGCTTCTCTCCTAGCTTTCTACCTCACACAACAAAACTGTGAAATGATCTATCGTCGGCGGTATTTCCGAACCGATACGACCTTCAAACCTTCAAGAAAAGAGCGTATTCCTTTTTAAAGGCCGGCAACGCACCTGTGAATCCTTTGGTTTTGCGAGTGTCTATGGGCCTCGCTAATGGCTTACCATCAAGTGGTCCGTCTGCTAGTTTGCCTCCTTATCTGTAAAAAACCAAACCAGTATCATTTTGTTAGCAAAAACATCTCAATTAATTAACCAAAAATCGAGAGATACTCACATGAAACTAAAATACGTTGCTATTTAATATGTAAAATAATAATATATATAAAATAATATAATATAATATAAAATAAAATACACACGCTTCTCATGAGGAAGAATCCCTCTATGGTTCGAAACTAGTAGAGCTTTTCTCAGCATTTTCGAGTGACGAAACCCGCGAGTTTTAGTTAATTTAGTATGTTTCACGATAGTTATTAGAGATACAAAAATATTTCATGTATGCCATCCCCATTCCAGTGCGCAGTACAGGCGCGGGGTCCCAGGAAGCTCTATCAGTGAAGAAGTCTGCGGAGATGGCCGCGCTGTTCGCGGACGTGCGCCTGTCGCAGCGCACCGACGTGCGCGCGCTGTGCGGCCGCGGCCCCCCCGTCGCGCGCCCCGCGCTGTGCGGCCGCGGCCCGGCCGTCGCGCGCCCCGCACTGCACGCGCCACTCACCAGGAACGCCAGCCTGGAGGACACGCTGGGGTACTTGCCCTGAGGTACTCCTTTAATAATCTATGCTGGAAACAGGGCAGGTGACTTTCTTCCCGCCATGGACCAAATGACATATAAACTATTTGACTATTCTACTTGAAAATATACTGCTTCGTTGGCCGAGTAGTCGCAAGTGCGACTGCCGGACGAGAAGCCTTCAGTTCGATCCTCAGGTAGGGCAAAGTATTAGTGGGTTTTTAAAAAAATTCTCAATAGTAGCACGGAGTCTGAAATAGTGCCCGGTATATGGCAATAGGCTTACCCCCTATTACATGGGACTCATAACATAAATAGTGAAAAGTGAGTGTTACATTGTGGTATTAAGTCCATAATATGCATCTTTGTCTACCCCTTCAAGGAATCATTGGGTTACCTGCCCTGTACTCATATCATACTCTGATTTAAAGACCTGTGACCACGCCTTATTGCTATGTTTTATAAGTCTCTGTTTAATTTGACTTTCGATTGTAAAAGTGTAAATCAAGAAAACCATGTTAATGTTTGTTTAATAAATATAGAGGTAAGTACCGATGACGCAATTGAGTCGGTAAAATTATTAAATATCGAGACAACATATCTTCAAATATTTTTTCAAGTAACGGAGAAAATATGGCGTGGTCTCAAAGAAAACTAAATTTATTTTTGTTAAATCATTGGTTTTTGTAAACTAATTTGATTTTGTAACATTCAAAGATGTACCTATTCATTATATTTTTATTAAAAAAAAATATTTAAAAAAACCATTGATGAGTCTTTGATGCCAGAATCTCAAAAAGTTTTAATTGAAGTTTCGAGCATATTTATTTCCTTCATTTTATTTCCAGTATTCAAATGTAACATTACTATGTTAAATATTCCAAATTATTAGTGCAATATTTTTAAAATTAGTACCTCTATATTTACTTATATATACATATTTCGTTTCGTATTAAAGAATAGTGCAATATGTGTTTTCACAAAGATATTATTTCATAGTTATAGAATGAATAGAATTATACAAATGAGTCAATATTACATTTTTACTGATGATTCGTGGAGTTTAGGAGAGACAGACATACACAGAGACAGGAAAACAAAATCACAATTTAATACTAACTCAACGTTTAAAATACATACAGCCATCTTCTACAGACAAAACTAAAAAGTACTCAAGAAGGAAAAGACTAAATTTAAACGATGTTTTTATTAGAAACTATTAAAATTAATATTATATTTGTAATACTTTCACACTTGATAATTTTGTGTAAAAATAGCACATAATGTTATAGCAATAGCATGCGATCGCATGCTATTTCCACGCTACATAGCACGCGATCGAATGCTATTACCACGCTACATAGCATGCTATTTGAAGGTAACCAAAAATAGATTTCCCAAAAAAACATCGTTTAAATAACCAACCACATCGTGTCAGACATATTTTCTTGATTTTTTTAAAATAAATTAAATAAAACTTGTATTATCACGTATTTCTAACTATTTGTATGTGACACACGTATACCACCTTATTTCGTAATAAGGTTATTAAGTATATCGAATGTTAATGTTAAAGCTATGTATGTAGTTATTTATTTTTTGAAAATAACCTTTATACATAGAATAAATAAGTATATGGGGTGTGTATTGAATATTCCCAAGCTCCTTCCTTCAATCTCCAAATCCCTAAAAGGCTGGCAACGAACTTCTGACGCCTTTGGTGTTGTGGGTGTTCGATGGAGCCGCCGATTGCTTACAACAGGGTTTTGACTATTTCTAATTTGACAATTATGCTAAATATTTCGGTAAAATCTATTAAAAGTTAGAATATATCAAGTAACTTGGCTGCTCCTACACTAATCAATGAAAAACCTGTTTCTTTTTGTTTTAAATAACATTTTGTCTTTATTTTAATACACACTCCGTATTTAGAAATAACTTAGTGCTAGTAGACGATGGTCTAGTCTATCAATGCTCCACTATTGTGATTTGAATACCACTTTATACCGACTTTGAACTACGATGACAAGATGTCTCATTTTTATACGAACTTGAGAACTGTATTTCTTTGACCAATTTATACATCTGTATCAAGAAGAAAGAGTTTTTGAAACCCTATTTTTGTAGCTCTTACATATTGACAATAGGGTGAATGCTTAATTTTTATTTTAATGTCCGTCTGGTAGGTTATTTTAAATTATTAGACACGTATTTTTTATTTTATTACAGAAACGAATACTTTCGACGATATATTGATTTGAAATGTCGCGTGACGTCATTTCTATGTACATTTTATATGTAGAAATGACGTTTTAGCCCCCACTCACAAACTTTGATACGTTTTATCTAAGTATTGTTTTATTACAAAATAACAAAGTACGTGTCTAGTATTTTTTTATTACCTAACTTACGGACTAATTATATTTTTAATTTTCATACCCTGTCATCATTCCAATTCTGGACAAAACCAATTTTACCTTGATATATTTCACCTTAATTTTGACATACATTCATACCATTGCTTGATCTTTGGAGAAGTATTTTCAGGTCTCCAAAATACGATGATATATTACGATATTTCTAAGAATTTTGACTCTTTATTTTATAAATCTAACCTAAGATGAGACTGGCATAAGTTTGTTTATATAAAAGTCGGTAATCTCAATTGTATTATACATCCCCTGTAGAATATAAATAGCAATTCTCTTTTAAACATATTTCCTTAAATAAAATTTATACATATATATATATATATTAGGCGCTTGTCTCATCAATTTTCATGTAAAAATGTTAAAGATATTTTTAATACTAAGATTTAAATATAAGAATTATTATTAAGTAACATTTGGGCGCATGGTAGGGTATAGCCAAGTCGAAATATTTACTTGTTTAGTTTTTATTATTTATCTGAAAATATTTTGTAACGAATGTTGAGACAAGTGCTTATAATTAAATATATTTTATATTCTCTATCTATAATCTATATACATACATATTTTAACATATTTCTTTGTATAATTATAAAATATTAATAAGGAACTATCCTTATTTGACAATATAATTATGTGAAATTGTATATTCTCATAATTATTTTATTATAATTACTCGCATGAATGTGTTTATATAAAGAAACTGTTGATCTTGTATACCGGTGCAATGTGTGTGCAATATATTTTTAGTAAATAAGTCAGTGCGTCGCGGCGCTCGCCAAGTGCAATATTTTGTAAATACAATGATGTTATCATAATTATTTGTTTGTGTTTTATTTTTGTACTACCCAGTGGCTTCGCTCGCATTTTCGTTGAATAAAAAATAGCCTATGTGTTTTTCTGACCAGAATCTACCCCTGTTCCAAATTTCATATCGATCCCTGCAGCCGTTTTGACGTGGAAGAGTAACAAACACACACACACACACACACACACACACACATAGACACACACACACACAGAGACACAGACTTGCGATCCATCGAAAGAAGAAGAGCGAATGCTAGTAATTAGAAGACAAGGAAAAATAATACCTAGCCATCAGAAGGAAGAGCAGTAGCTAAATTCTCCTCTCACGAAGTAATGCCTTGCGGCGGTTTCCGTGAGAGATCAGAGACTACAGAAAAAAAAGGGAAGGTTTTAGTCGGTATTACCATTGACATGTCACCAGTTACTGTTTGAGTCATATCCAAGCATAAGAACTAAGCTTGTAGAATACGTAAAAGTATTTCTCCCCTTTATATAGAAAAAAAAACACATACATGCACACACACACACACACATACACACACACACACACACACACACACACACACACTTTCGCATTAATATTTTTTTGTGTGTTACCGGCCTTTTGGGGATTAGGAGTTTGAGGATCGTTGGGGATTAGGAATTAGGGAGATTGGGAAAGGGGAGGGTAATTGGGCCTCCGGTAACCTTACTCACACGACAAAACACAACACAACGTTGTTTCACGTCGGTTTTCTGTGAGGCCGTGGTATCACTCCGGTCGAGCCGGCCCATTCGTGCCGAAGCATAGCTCTCCCACACTTAAGCTTCCCCACAACAAAGATATCGATTTGCACATTGTCAGCAAAAAGGGGTACTCCCTTTGAGCGTATATAGATACTGTCATAGAATCAGACGAATGTAGCCAGCTGAAAGCTTTTAAACTAGGTAATTATTTATTTAGTTAGGGCATCTCTTATAGTTCAATAGCATATTTACACGATCTCCAGCCTACCTGCGAAACATGAAGATTATGACAAACCTTGTGTAAAGGAGGCCTACGTTTCAGTAGTGCAATGGTATCTACAAGTTGTTGATGACGATTATAATGCAAATACGTTGAAAAAATGGCGGACGCAGTCTCTTGAAATAACGACTATAGCACCTGGATTCTATACAGTGTGAAATCTATTTTGTTTTCGTCCTGAAGTGAAATGGTTTTGTCTCGGTAATACAATAGTTTTAACTACAAAAAAGGTACTAAAAATACCTACTTTTTAGCTGTTATGTAAGCCAAAAAGAACTAAAGTCAACGTCAAAGTCAAAGTCAAAGCATTTATTTCAATTAAACCATAGTTTGGTACTTTTAGAACGTCAACAAATACAAAATAAATAATAGTCTGTCAGTCAGTCCGTCAGTGAAATTAGGTGAAGCTAGGTGCTCATTCCAAAACGTAGATTCGAATGGAGAAGAACGAGCAAGAAACTCCATTCGTTACTTACTCTTTTTAAAAAAACTAAGATCGACTTCACCTGTAGATGAGTATGTATCAGTATACATATTATTTATTATCTTCTAAGTTCCCACCTCTACTTGAATATTATCTGATTTCTAAAGTAGGTACCTATTCACTACTTATGACCAGTGTATACACCGTGAAATCTATTTCGTTTTCGTCCCGAAGTAAAATGGTTCTGTCTTGGAAATAAAATAGTTTTACAAACAAATAAAATGTTTAATACAAAAATGACCGGTGATCCATAGCAAAAAGCTAAACCTAAAGCAAAATATCACGCCATGTCATAGGGTCGGTGACTAATTTTATTTTAATGTCCGTCTGGTAGATTATTTTAAAACATTAGACTCGTATTTTTTATTTCCATACAGATACAAGCTGCATTAACCTTTATGACCATCATGCGCCTGTCAAAAGAATCCGATTAAAACGTGCTCCGGCACCATGGATGACCAGAGGGATCCAGGCGGCTATGCGTCGCAGGGACCGCGCGTTTCGGAAGCACAAGAGGGATCGGATAGAGGAGAACTGGACGGCATATAAAACTGCGAGGAATAGATGTAATCAGATGGTACGCAACGCCAAACGCCGCCACATTCTCAATAATATTTCCTCTTCATCTCCAGCTGATATCTGGAAGTTCTTGAGAACTCTAGGTATCGGCAAACCGCAACCCGCTAACCTTCCTTCTTCGATTGGCTTAGATGAACTTAATAATCATTTTTCCACTGTCTCATCTCTGGATCACCTAACTAAGCGAAACACATTGTCTTCTATTTCCAGTCTGCCTCGTCCTGGGGTCGAAAATTTCTGCTTCATACCAGTTCAGTCAGAGGAGATTCGTAAGACAATCCTCTCCATTAAATCCAAAGCTGTTGGCTGTGACTCCATCTCCCGTGACATGATCACGTCCATCCTGGTTTATCTCCTTCCAGCAATTACCCATATTGTCAACTATTCCTTGTATTCTGGAGTGTTCCCGTCCTTGTGGCGTAAAGCTTTTGTTCGTCCACTACCTAAGGTTAGTAACCCATCTCTTCCCACTCACTTCCGTCCAATCTCAATCCTTCCCTTCCTGTCTAAGGTGCTTGAAGCTTGTGTCCATAAGCAGCTGTCACGGTTTGTTTATGGAAACAGTTTAATAAGCCCTCTCCAATCAGGTTTTCGACCTAGACACAGCACTGTCTCCTCCCTCCTTAAAGTGACTGGCGATATTAGGGCAGGGATTGAGGATACCAAAGTAACTGTTTTGGTATTAGTTGACTTTTCAAACGCTTTTAATATGGTCAGTCACGATCTCCTTTTGGCCATCCTGTCCCATCTTGCAATCTCTGACAAAACACTGGATTGGTTCTCTTCCTATCTTCGGGGGCGTCAGCAGTCGATCCGGCTTGACGATAATTCTTCAGGTTGGTGTGATCTGCTGGCTGGTGTCCCTCAGGGCGGGATTCTCTCTCCTCTTTTATTTTCAATCTTTATTAATTTCATTACTTCTGAACTTCGGTGTGCGTATCATCTGTATGCGGACGACTTGCAGCTGTACTGTCAGGCTGCAGTGGATGACTTACCTAGTGCTATCACGGCAGAAAATGGTGATTTGGCTGCTATCTACAACTGGTCACAAAGGTTCGGCATAGAAGTAAATCCAAACAAATGTCAAGCCATAATCATTGGAAGCACACGTACCTGGAAAACAGTCAGTGTCGCATCGCTGCAGCCTGTCTCGTACAATAATGTGGCAATCCCGTTTAGTGAAGATGTGAAGGATCTTGGCTTACATATTGACAACACATTGAGCTGGCGTGCACAGGTCACTAGTGTATGCCAGAAGATAACTGGGTCGTTGCGAGGCTTGTACCGCCTTAGAAGCTTCCTTCCGTCTACTACCAAGGCACGGCTGGTGCAGGCCCTGATTTTTCCTATCATCGATTATGCTGATGTGTGTTACTACGACCTGAATGCAGATCTACTCAACAAAATTGACCGTCTTCTAAATAACTGCATTCGATTCGTTTTCAATTTACGTAAATATGATCATGTTTCTGCACATCGGTTTCAATTAAAATGGCTGCCCATACGCCTGCGCAGGCAACAAAGGGCGTTAACTACTTTATTTTTTTTTCTCGACTCTCCTTCTTCACCTGTTTATCTAGTTTCCTACTTCCAATATAGAGGTACATGCGCAAACCATTCTAAATACCTTCGCTCATCTAATAACCGTCAACTTCAATGTCCCACTCACCGCACTGACTATCTTCACTCCTCCTTTTTCGTTCAATCTCTCTGTGGAATGCGCTGCCCAAGGAAATCAGAATGGCAAATAATCGCTGTTCATTTAAATTTAAGGTTCGGGAACACATTTATAAAAAGTGGCAAACTCAAAACAGTGGTAATATGTAGTCTATGTATTGCATTTATTTATATATTTATGTATTATATAGTAATTATATCATATTATATGTATGCATATTTGGGATATATATTTATTATATAATTCATTTTAAGTCCCTATACCCTTAGTTATGTATTATCGACTATAACAATCATATCTTCCCTCTTTAATATTTTATTACCTTAACTTTGTTATCTACTACTTCAAACTTTCTTTTTACAATTTTGCACCTACCGCTTTAACATTCTGCACCACCCAATGGTCGACTGTCAGATAATGCCTACGGCATTAAGTCCGCCAATTTCACTGTATGTGCAATAAAGTTTAATAAATAAATACAAATACTTTCGACGATATATTGATTTGAAATGTCGCGTGACGTCACTTCTAGAAACGTTTGATACGTAGAAATGACGTTTTTAGCCCCTGCTCCTAAATTTTGATCCGTTTTATCAAAGTAATGTTTTTATACGAAAAAATAAAAAAAAATACGTGTCTAATATTTTTTCATTATCTAACTGACGGACTAATTAGATTTTTAGTTTTCATACCCAGTCATCATCTCAATTCTAGAAAAGGTAGTTCTCGTCAGGTGGCACCTCCGATGCGACTACTGCCTACAAATTTACGTCTAGTGGTTCATGTGCATATTTCCATGGGACAAAAACGAAATAGATTTCACGGTGTAGACTTACACGCAGAATATACACACATTGACACGGCAGGCATTTGTAATTTTCTTAACGTGGTAATCTACTTGTGTAGATCAGCACACATAAAATCTTACTAACATTTTGGTGATTCAATTATGATTGAATCATAAGTGACATTATCTATGTATCTAGGTATCCTATCATGCAGTTTTGGTCGCGGAGAACCTAACGGGTTACCAGGGCTCCGGCTTGAAGTGCAGGAGAAGGAACGGGGTGGTTTTTAGTCAGTAAGAGTTTGACACTTGTGCGGGAGGAGTCATTCGATGATTTTCCCTACTTAAAAAAAAATCATGCAGTTTTGTAGGTATACATGGCCAGATTTCATGTCAAAAACACACGTAAGTATGTAAATCAACGCTCACATTATGTCATACTATATAGGAATTAAGATTTCTAGACCACCTTTTACTACAGACTTGCAAACACGTTCTTAATTAGACTTCTTGCTAATCAATCATTAACTAACATCCTATACTTATTAGGCATACAAAAATGTGATTGGCTGAAGGAAGTCCATATAATTATTTTAATTGTCGCCACTTTAGGTATATAGGTAGGCCAGTATATAAGTGACTAGTTGGAGACTTTAAAGGTACGAACAAGGTAATGTATTTGTACCGAGATTTAACGTAACAGACTGCCTCGTCGGCTAAGTAGTCGCAAGTACTGCCGGGCAAGCGGTCTCGGGTTCGATTCCTAGGTCGAGTAAAGTATTTAATAAAAATCTCAGTAGTAGAATGGAATCTGGAATTCAGACCCCTGTTCCAAATTTTATCCCGATCCTTTCAGATATTTTGACCCGGTAACCTATTAAGTTCTCCGTGGCTTCGTATCGGTATTAGCCCTATTTATTATTATTAGCGCTCGGGTTTGGTTCTGGTCGGGCGGCGAGCTACCCATGCTCGTCGTCCGCAGGCCCGCGTTTACAGTGGCCGGAGATTGTACGCCCGTAGTGTTCTTCGCGACGGCTGGGTTGTGAGGAAGCAGCGCTTCGCTGCCTCATGCGCCCCGCCTCCTCCTTAGGCGGTCAAAACGTTTAGGTTTTCTTTAGTCAGTGACTTCTTTGTTTACAAAAAATAGTTGTCGCTTTCCCACCCACTTTTTAATACACCTCTTCTTACTCAATCTCAATTTATGAACTCCTAATATTTCGGAAAGAGAATGACGTATTCCTATGTCTACGCTTATAATAAAACGATGAAGAAATATTATTATTTATTTTGTTATCATGCAGTAAGCAAATGTCCTGTTTGAAGTGTCTCGTACAGGAGGTGCTGCAAATTTCGATTTTTAGCTTAGTTTTCAAGATATTGCAAGATTTTGTCCAGCTTAAATAGATCTATCAATGTATATTTACGACGAATCTCTAATTATAACTTGAAAAATTGTATATTTTACTTATTATTTTTTCTTTTATTATCCATCTGATATATTACCTCTATATTGCCTTTGGTCATTGTACCCATAAACAAACATACATTTATTTATGTACTTTCTCACAGTTTAGAACGTAGCTTGGTAACGCGACACTTGGCATGCAAGCAACCATTGCAAAATAAGTGTTTCAAACTCACTTCGTGGAATCACACGCGTGCTCGCGCAATAACTAAACTGTTAGATTCTCTATTGGCTAAGCTTCAAATTGTTTGTGTTGTGTAAAGTTAATCACTGGTTTTTCTTAAGAAATACAACTTAGCTTTTTATATCTCGAAAGTACACAAGGAGTTTGTATATATTGTTCTTTTATCCTCAGTCATGTTAGGAATCACTATGAAATAATAGACTACAAATACTCCTAAGAATTCTAGAAATGTATAGTTATACATAGCCCAAATAGAGATACGAATTCGAAATCTGCCCTTATCTTTTGTGAGCACTACAAATCGAAAATGAGAGTTGCTTATGGGACGACGTGACGCTCCATCGTAGACCGCATCATCGCTTACCATCAGGCGAGATAGTAGTCAAACGTCGACTCATCAAATATATATATAAAAACTATTTAAAAGATATAAAATAAAAACGTAACTTTAAGGTAATATTTATTCTTTTTATTGTTGAAAATCATTTCGTAAAACATGATATTATATTCATTTACAATCTATATTAACTTATGAATAAATTATAAACATAAATGGTTACTTTACTGGGAATTTTAATTTCTTATTATATCTTGTATAAATAACAAAATTGTAATTCTTTTTGACCTATTTATAAATGAAAATAGGTATAAAAGAATCGCTCCATTTCAAAAATTAATTTTCTTTCTGATATTGTTATTTACGCATTTGTCGAGATTTTAGATGATTGCAATTCGGTGTTTTGTAGAACATTAAAATCCTCAATAAAACAAACCATAATCTAAATTGAAATAATTAATTTCCAAAACTAAATACATAACATAAATTTAGACAATTTTTTAACAATAAAATGAGACTGAATGAACATTTTGGACGAGTATATAACCAATAACGTTTAACTCGTCGAGTACCGGTTTTGCAGACACAATTATAGAACAATAGGTTGCGGTCACCGGTGACCGCTTGGTATTTGACAGTTTAAATTGATATTCCTTCAATAAAAATAACATTTAACAATATTACAGAGTATAACAATATTGTGATTCTTACTATCATATTCTATAAAAATAACAAAAAGGTACTCTATGCATTTATTTACAATAGTTATATAATCATTATAATATATCTGTGACGCTACTACGCTTATGAGTATTTATAAATACAAAACTATATAATAGGCACTTATAATGGTCCCTTTAATCCTAAAAATCCTACAAACAGACATTTTACGCAGTCAGATAAATTCCACAAAGGTCTTTACCTACTACGCTAACTTGCTATTATGCAATAATATTACTTCATGTCAATTAATATTTGTAAACGAATAAATCAGGTGTGACAAAAAGGAGTCCCTTCGTCCTTCTATAAAAAATGGGGTTTTTGGTTCTACAGTTTTAATATATTTCAAAGGTCTATGTCTATGAATCTATTATGGCATTCAGTACGGCCGGACAGTGCCGAGCCGGCCCCGCGGTATCGGCTCCGCGTAGCTGTGCCGAAACTTCGACTGCTGTCTGTCAGCTAGCTCGCGGAAATCTCTGTAGTCCCTGTCATAGTACCTCTCCCTATCTCCCTCCACGTAAGACTGGCGCTGGTCGTCCAGCAGACGGGAGCGACTGAACGCCCTCTGTCGGTCGTTCCAGTCTCTCCTCCTATCTTCAATCACTGGTTCTATAATCTCGTCCTCGTCAATGCGCCTGTCTAGCTCCCTTCTTCCCCTTCGGTCGAAGCTGTCAAACTCGTCTCTGTGCGGTTTCGGCTCGATCCTGTTGAGATATTCCTCGGCGCCGTACTCGTACCGCTTCACGTCGTCACGTTTCCTGCCGATGCGCGGCAGTCGCTCCACCTCCCTCGCGTGTGTCGGCTCGAGGTCGCGCATCCTGTCCGTGTCCTTGCGTCTCTCAGGCTCCCTGTGGCGCTCCAACTCGCGATGAGAGCGCTCTGGCTCTCTCCGGGAGCTAATGTCTCTGTGTCGGTCCTGACGCTCGTCCCTTCTTTCTTCCTCGGGGGAAGAAGTTGAGCGACTGTTCCGTTCCAGCATGCTCCTCCTCATCGCCATGTGCGCTTCCAGCTCCCTGTTGAACCTCTCCCGTTCTAGATTCATGAACTTTTCCTTGGCCACGTTGAATCGGTCTTTTGGGGACGCTTCTGCGATTTTTAGGCTACCTTCGCTGGCACCCCTTTGGAGTTTACCGAACCTCCTATCTTCGACCCTGTCAATGCTCCTGTTGGATGGTTTAGTTTCAGCGACGTACCGTCTTCTGTAGTTGATCGTGTCGTCTTGGAATTTCTCTACTGGCTTTTCTGGTTTGACACGTTCAAGTGACTCGTGACGGAATCTTCGTTCGAAGGTCTGGTCGCGGAAGGGGGCGAGCTGGTCGCGGAACTGGTCGGAGAAGTCATCGGGGTAGCCTCGGTCGTAGTTGCGCGGGGAGAGGGCGCGGCGTGCGGGGGATGTATGGCGGGGGGAGGCAGCGCGGCGCGGGGGAGACGCGTCGAAGGCTTCGTGCATCATGTACGCTGTGCTTTCCGCCCAGTCCTCCTCTGGAAACAAAGAAAACATTTGATGAGAACTCGTGTGCATGAAAAGATAATATTAAGGTTTCCTACACTGCACTTTGCAGATAAGGACCTCGATACGTTATAACCCACTTCGTGACCGTTGTTGATTCTAGCCACGTGCAAAATTTAGCAAAACGGTAAACTTTGTAAAACATGTCGCGGTGTCAGGCATCTGAAGATAAGATTTGTTCCACATTATAAGACTGCAGTTATTCGTGCCCGACTCACTGCTTCTATAAACATAGGTTCCGGCAATTACTAAGCATGAATGAAGTTATTTATAACCGGTTATTCTAGATTGATGTGTTCATGTTTTTATGTAGCCTAGCTTGATAACGACACAATACAATCACACAAACATCGTGTACTCTATTATCTACATACAATGAATTCTTCTATCAAATAAGTTAATGTTTCATTGCGATAACAACCTTATAACTAAATGCTAGAGAACTGAACTCTAGAGTTGAACTTCCTTTTCTATACCTTATAACGTTTACTTTACTTAAAAACCTATAGAACTTCATGCATTTATGTGATGAAGCCGAAGGAATTACTCAGTGTCTTCGTCTACTACTAAGTGCTAATGCAAGAATTAAGCATTTTAGCACATCATTGAGAAACTGTTATTAGACTATTATTTAAAATAACTGCCTTGAGTGCCTCGTTAGACGAGTGACTGCCGGGCGGGGGTCTCAGGTCCGATTCCCGAGTCGGGCAAAGTACTACACGGTATTTTAAAAAAAAATCTCAGTAGTAGTAGCACGGAGTCTGGAATTGTGCCTGGTATATGGCAAAAGGCTCACCCCCTATTACATGCGACTCATAGAAGATAGAAAATACAAAGTGGGTGTTATATTGTATAGTGGCATCAAGTACCGAAATATACACCTCTGCCTACCCCTTCAGAGATAGAAGACGTGATGCTATATTATGTTTAAAATACACACGTAACGGCAAAACTCCTCAAATCAGTAAATAATGATCCTCGAATCGCTAATAAGTAATAATTATGTATTTAGCACCATCGACTTTGAGAAGTAATAAAAATATTACTGAAATACAACTCACTAGCCCACTTTTATAATTATATGCTCATGAACTTCTCGCAGTCTCACTTTTACGTACGTTTAACGGGACCCCATCTCCGAAACACTTGCCGACTTGTTTTTTAAAAGATTTGACATAGAAACGAACCAGTAATACGTAGGGTTGCCAACGATAAAATTAAATGAAAGATGAAAGTTCCACGTGCCAACAGTGATTACTTTTTTTGTTATCGTGCAGCAAGTGTCATGTTTGAAGGCTTGATTAGTGTGTTACATCGTATTTGTGTGCGTACGGTAGATGGAATGTTGTATTTGTTGTAGTTAGAGTAGTGACGTATTTTAAATTATACTTAAGTGAATTATGAAATGAGGTGTTCGTGTATTATTATATTTTTAAGCATCTAACCGAAAACTGTTGAGGGATGTTCTCCGTAAACGCGGGTCAAGGGTGTCATACGTAGAATTTATGTAACTAAAAACGCCAGACTAGACTCTAGAAGACCAGACACTGTGTCTCATTAAATATGCTTCATAACATGGAGAGGTCGCTCAAAATAATGCAGAAATGGTGATGAAACTCCATAGTAAGAAGTATCAGACCTCAAGTATTTCAGGGTCGTGGCAACCTATGGTTTTACGCTATTTACAAAGTAAATAGTTACTTTTAGTTCTTTTTTACAAGTAATTTTTAAGTATTTTAGTTTTAAATATTATATTCGTAATATAGATATCAATAAACTTGCGAACATATGGTTAGTAAGTTTAATATTTTGACGTGGTTTTACTCAGTTAAGGCTTCAAGATACCTTCTTTTTCAAATAGAACAAAATGTATAATAAACTAAAACATTTTCCTCTTGAACATCACTAAAAATGGAGACCCGCTATATAGTAAGTAGAAACAACGAAACGAAACTCGACATGCGTGGCGTCGTGGCTCGACACGCATCTGTCAAATGGATAGGTTTTTTTATAAAAAAATAGCGGTTCATTAAACAGTTACCTTTCTGATTGGCCGAAAACTATTTGTTATGGACTTATAGCCGGTTGTCTAACTGCCAAGTTATTTGTATGACTCTATCATTTTTTATGATGTGCTACTAAAATGAGTTGTTTTATAGTTCATGTTATTGCCAGTGTGAGGAGCAGGTGAATTTATGTTTGTTTATAAGATAGCATTGGGGTATTCGAATAAAAAAACATAACATACCATCACGCCTTTTATCCTTGAAGGGGTATGCATAGATGCATATAACGGCACTTAATGCCACTGTACACAGAATTCCAAACTTCGTGCTACTAGGTACCTACTGAGTCTTCTTAAAAAAACCCAGTAATACGTTGCCCGTTCTTAAGGTTTCAACGTATATATTTGTAAAACCACATTTTATAAAATTCGATTTTGAGATGGATTCATGATAGCACAAGTTTAAACCTTAGTGATTTTTGGTTGCTATTTTAAATGGATAATCCTGTACTTATTGTAAATACGATAAAAAAGACATGTCTTTAAAGAACACACAGATTTCATCAGAGATGTTACTAACTGCAATCAATAGGTATAAAGCGGTGAATTTAATGTAAGACTTTTGACTGAAGTTATTGATTATTTAATTTTTACTAGACACTAGGATTTAACCAGAACCAAACACGGACGGATCACCTGATGGTAAGCAATCGGCGTCGCCCATGGACACCTGGAACACCAGAGGTGTTACAAGTGTGTTACCGGCCTTTTGGGGATTAGGAGTTTGAGGATCGTTTGGGATTCAGGAATTGTAAGTAATACCTGACAATCATATTTGTGACCATTCGATTAAAGATTAGTTTTGGAAATATTTCTTAAAACATGAATTAGAACTTTTTATCAGAAATATCAACATGAAATTGTCATCAAATGAAGTTACGATTAAAATTCTATTTCTCACTACATAAATCCACAGATAACACACTAAAATAATACTATGAATGATATCATTTGACAGTGTCACGTTCACACGCCGCCATCTTGGTTTAAAAGCGCGCCAATTGCATGGGATTCGGGTAAGCGTTTAGTTTCGCCTCATTGTTTGAGTATAATGCCCTGGTTCCCTGTGCTTTATGGGAAAATATCGTATTTAATGATTTCAAAGCATTGTTTTGTTTATTAAACTTAATGTGTTCGTAGTTATTTATAAATGAAATCGTTTTTTTTATTATACCTACTGTTTTTATTATAATATTAAAATATGTTTTTATTTTTTTTTGACTACAGACGTTTATTCAAATAAAGGTTTATAATTTTCTTTTTAATTCATAAACCGATTATGAAGTAAGAATTGAAAATTGTATGTATTGTGAACCTGATTAAAAAAAGTAAACTATGAAGTATCTTGCTAGATCTTTTCCATAGGAATCTACACCTTGAAATGAGCAAATAGCTTCACTTCAAACTTTTAGTTGACATTTAAAAGTGGCCTCCAGGTCTAATAGAAATAAATTAAAAAATCTTTGACTCTGAACATTTTTCTGCCAGATGTAGACCATTTTACTGCCCAGTTTTGGATTGTTTTGACAATATCAACAGTAACAAAAATATAGTTAATAACTGCACGTTCGTCAATTAACTTTCATATGACCTCAAAACAGTTCATAATTGGCTCTCATTATTTGCTTTTCTGTGCCACATACTTAAATATTTCCATACACGACTAATTTAACGTAATTAGTTTCAAATTAACTTTGCAAGTTGCCCAAACAAACGATAATTCTGTTCCATTGACGTAAGATTTTACTGCAAGATCAAATGACTCGTTAAAATTCAATTTTTGCTAATGACATAACGAATTTAGTCGACGGCAGCGCCAAATGTCGGATTGTTTGTAAGCAGTTTTGTAAAGGAGAATTTAGTTCGAGAATGTGACCTAGTCAGCATGGATCGATTTTATACAGTTAATACGATTTAGATTTTGATTTCGATGTAGCTTCAAACGTGTTGTTGCCAAAAGAGAGACTGAGATGCAATTTTAGACATTTTTGATTTTTTTTTATGGGAAAAGCCGGTAATCGAGCTGACGGATCACCTGATGGTAAGCAATCGGCGTCGCCCATGGACACCCGAAAAACCAGAGGCGTTACAAGTGCGTTACCGGCCTTTTGGGAATTAGGAATTTGAGGATTGTTGGAGATTCGGGGATTGGGTAGACTGGGTAAGGGGGTAATTGGGCCTCCAGTAACCTCACTCACACGACGAAACACAACGCAAGCGTTGTTTCACGTCTGTTTTCTGTGAGGCCGTGGTATCATACAGGGCGAGCCGGCCCATTCGTGCCGAAGCATGGCTCTCCCACACTTAAAAATTTTCGTATGATGTCATACTCGGTATGATAAGTTTACATGATATGACTAACATTAAGTTGGAAACTCGGGATTTAACTCATAGCAAATTGATCCTTATGACTATACGTACAAGGTGCTTCTAGCTATTTGTTAAACATCACCCAATTCACAAACACGTCACTAAACAATCAACAAGCAACAACCACACCTCAATATTTATAAACAAAACGGACAAAAACAAAAGTATTTGAAATACTTGCATATACTACGTGCATACCAATTAAATGACTGTAAACAAAGGAATCACAGTTAAGAATAGGAAGGCTATGCATTGAAAATCTTTCGGCAAAACAATCGCTATTTTTTCCTCCCTGGGAAAACAGATATAATGGAAAACCATCTTCTGTCCCGCTCACACGTTATTGTTTTTTACTCGCGTGGGATACTATAATGGGGCTATTAAGAATTTGTCTAAAAAACTTGCGTATTCTTCACTTATGAATACTTATGGGGTGTTTAGCTTTGTGTTGTTTATACATGGGGTTCAAACAGAGACTAGTTAAGTAGGAACATAAAGCTATTGTTAATTGATTGATAAATATCTTTGATTAACAGTTACTGAGAGTGTACTGTTGGATTTTGAACCTCTTTTATATGAGATGGTTTGACATAGTCTCTAGACTTGGCAGACGGATTGGAGAGAGTACACTTAAAGAGTGGATTTAAAAAAAAATATCAGGGGGCGCTGCGAAATATGTAGTACCTTAGTTCTGTACAAAGGCCTCCCCCTTAGTCTTCGACATCGAACGACAACTCGCCACCTGCATCTACTGGCTCCCCGCAACTCTGGCGATGTCGTCAGTTCACCTAGCGGAAGGCCTGCCCACACTTCGTCTTCTGGTCCGCGGTCTCCACTCAAGGACTCATCCAAAGGCCCATCTGCCGTCAGTCCTTCCGTCCTTCCTTCAGCGACGTGGCCTGCCCATTGCCACTTCAGACTGCAGATTTTGCGAGCTATGTCGGTAACTCTAGTTCTTTGGCATAATTCCATATTTCGGACTTACCACGGCCTCACAGAAAACAGACGTGAAACAACGCTTGCGTTGTGTTTCGTCGTGTGAGTGAGGTTACTGGAGGCCCAATTACCCCCTTACCCAGTCTACCCAATCCCCGAATCTCCCACAATCCTCAAATTCCTAATTCCCAAAAGAAACCCCGAGCATGGCTCTCTATATCGCACATTCTGTAGGATCATTTCGAGAATAAATGACGTCATATTGAACCAATTACATTGAATTGAATCTATAGAACATGTAATTAAAAGAACATACAATAGTTGCTTATTATCTCAGACGTACAAGGAATGACGTCACTTCCTTTAGAAAATGTATCGAAGAACAATCGTATATTAATTATATGTTATTGTTTGCGTAACAACCGTTATTTTGTAATTATTTTACTATGAATCTTCTTCCTAGTAAGAAGCTCGTAGTAAAAGTCTTGAGTATAAAATTTGTTAACAGAAACATACATTGAAATTACCTCTATTTAATAAAAGGAAGATGGTCGTTTGTAATATAATTATTTTTTTCCTAACCTATACATAGAGGTATAATAAAATCTTAGGAAAGAGTAAACTGTACATTTTTTTTATAACATAAGCCGGTAAACGAGCAGACGGATCACCTGATGGTAAGCAATCGGCGTCGCCCATGGACACTCGAAACACCAGAGCGTTACAGCGTCCGTTACCGGCCTTTTGGGAATTGGGAATTTGAGGATTGTGGAGGATTCGGACGTTCGGGAGACGGTGACTAGGGAGGGTAATTGGGTACATTGAATATTTTTTTAAAATTAAAGAATGGTTGAGGCGTTATCTGCAATCGATATCGAAGCCAATGGTTTTTAGAATTTTTGTCTGTTTATCTGTATGTCTGTCCGGGTTAAACTCAAAAATACTGCATGGATTTACTTCAAATTTTGCAAGAATATTACTAACAGGTCGGTTAAGCGTATAGGCTACATATTATCACGCTATCATATACGGGGGAGGCGCTGTGAATCACTATTCCACGCGTACGAAGTCGTGGACACAGCTAGTAAGCACGAATTGTGAAGGTGACGAGCTAATCGTCATAAATACCAAACAAAATTCTAGATCCAAAAGCTAGCAAAAAATCCAGTACCCTTATACTAAGTAATGTGGCTGCCTCTACCACATAATATTATCTTCTGTGGAGAGTGCAGGGGAGTACTAAAAGAAGATTTCATAAAAAAATATGTAATTATTATAATGTACAAAGTTACGGGCATTAAACATAATATCACTTTGATCCCCGAAGAGATAGGCAGACGTGCACATTACGGCACTTGATGCCACTGAACCATGTAACACCCACTTTTCACTATTTACGTCATGAGTCCCGTGTGATAGGAGGTGAGCCTATTGCCATTTACCGGACACATTTACAGACTCCGTGCTACTATTAAAAAAAACAGGCATTAACTAATAAAATCATTATTATTTTGTACAAGAACCACAAGTTTACAAAAAAACCTTCTCAGATATCGAAGGTCGAATACCTAAAGGCGTAGAGACAAGAGCGTTAGTACTCGTAAGTAAGTCGTGATGTGCCAATACATTCTGTGTTAAGGGCACTATGTGTTTATACACACATAAAACACATGTGTGTAAAAACACGATGTGTTTATGTGTGTTGTTTATGTAACTAACATATTATGTACTTGTAGACTTGTTGAGATAAATTAGATAACGATGTCTTAAATAATTACATAACATTAAGTTTTATATCCTAAAATGGCAGATGAAACTACACGTACCTAATTTGTTTAATATTGTTTATAATTTAACGAAATGTTACCGTGGACCCACGCTTGAATTTTCTCCTGAGCCGTGAATGCGTTTGCAAACATAGGTATAACATGCTTTAAGATTTCTAAATATTTATTATAACCAATGTAATTAGAATATAACATCACGCCTTTTATCCTCGAAGGGATCGGCAGAGGTGCACATTATGCCACTGTACAATGTACCTCTAACACCCACTTTTCACTATTTATGTTACGAGTCCCATGTAATAGGGGGTGAGCCTATTGCCATATACTACTAATATCCAGTAATACTTTGCCCGACCCGGGCATGGAACTCGAGACCCCTTGCCCGGCAGTCGCACTTGCGACCACTCGGCCAACGAGGCAGTGTAATTAGAACAAGGTAGCGTTAAAATATATTTGTGTAGTTCTAAAGGGTTTAATTCATAACTATGCATTTTGTGAAGAATCCCCCAATCAAAACATTATAATTACTTATAATTCACAAAATAAACACACACACAGGAAACGTGAATACTAATAGAATAATAAAAAATATAATATGTTAAGAAACCAATACTGCAGTGAATGTTGACCAACACCAACGGTGTTGCAAGCTGCGCGCGCGCAACTTTTCTTAACATTTGAGCTAACGGATTGATTTCACGAAAGCAAACGTATTATTAATGTGGATTAGTGGTATTTTAATTAGTCCAATTTTAAGTACAAGTTATATTCTCGATGAGTACTTATAAGCGTTAACTGACTTGTTTGATCTCCGGTTGGGTAAAACGCATTTAATACATTGGATGCCGTGTCCGACGCTAGCGGAGGATTGGCCTTTAACAGTTTTTGTCGGCAGTTAAATGATTTATATTGTTGAAATCAAAAGTTGTAGTAGCAAAAGCTTTTACTTTAACTAAGATTTATGTGAATAGCTAGATAGTAAACAAATAAAGAAGGCAAGACTATACTTGAGCGCACCAAATAGTAGTATTCTGTGATTTTATGTTTTTGTTGTTACTCAGAACTATCAGTAAATAGAGAGGGAAACAAGGAGTCACTCCCGGCGTGACTCCATGTGATGAAATTGACAAGACGTAGGTACTCATGTTTTTTGTAAACATTTCATATCGATCTTAGCTTAAGTATGGTTTTCTTTTTTTAAGAGGGGAAAATCATTGAATGACTCTCCCGCCTTGGGTGAGGCGGGAGTGTTAGACTCTTACTGACTAAAAACCACCCCGTTCCAACTCCTGCCCTTCGAGCTGGAACCCTGGCATCCCGTTACAGTCTGTACTTGAGACGATGAATGATTCACTCATAACATTTCACTCATACCTTACTTTTTGTAAGTTTGTTGTAGGTCTCATATCTACTAAATAGCTTAATCAATTTCTATACGACTTTGAAAGACAATGTGTATAGCTGATTTTATTAACACTTGTAGTGGTTGCAAGTAATAATAGTGGGTAATAACAAAAGTCGAAATACTCGAACAAATATTTTTATAATAATGAAGTCATTGGCAAACCAGTTGTGGTTTAGGTTCGGATCCGTCGATGATGCAAACTGGGAGTCACGAGTAATGACCGAACTCGTACACTTTGTGACTACACAGATGCAATAAGTGTAAAAGAACCAAAATAATATGTGTAAAATGTTAGGAACAAATTCCAAATCCAGAGACTGTACGGCGGTTGGTGCGGTGGCTGGGTAACTGACTGACGTGCAATGTTTAGCGTTTTCGATTCCCGCACGGAACAACTCCTCAACTCCACACAGTGTTGTTTCGGGTTTGGGTGTCAAGTATTTATAAAATTTTATGCTTGTGCACTAAGATTTTCTCCTGTGTTTTTCTCCTAAGCTTTTAAAAAAAAAAAAAGATTCTAGGCCATAAACTAATCGTTCCTCCTTAAACAGTTACGTGAGTAAGCCGTTTAACACAGTAATCAATCTAGGCCATTAACCTACTACATCAATAGTATCAATATGTTTGCCCAACCAGACATAAAATGTGTGAGTCAAACTCACACTCATGAGTACTCATCAGCAGTATAAGGTATAAGGTCGAACCTTTTATCCCCTGAAGGCTAAAATTCACTTTTTACTATTCCAAGTACCGTTTTCGTTAAAGACTCGATAATGCTTGCAATCTTTGAATTGAATTTCAAACTCTTGCTTAGCATTCACCCTTGCAATCAATCGATCAACGATGCAGATTATTATTTATTTTCTCTTGGTTTTTTTTATTTTTTATTTTAATATGTTCTGTTATTCGTATGTTGCGTCAGGTATGTCTTTGCATTATTCTTACATGTGTGTACAATATTGGAATATGTATCAGAGCAGTGTAAAACAGACTTTTTTTTTAAAAGAGTAACGAATGGAGTTTCTTGCTCGTTCTTCTCCACTCGAATCGACATTTTGGAATGAGCGCCTAGCTTCACTGACGGACAGACTGACAGACTATTATATATCTCATATTTGTTGACGTTTCAAAAGTACCAAATTATAGTTTAATTGAAATAAATGCTTTTGAGTTTGATTTTGAGACTCTACATCATAATCAGGCAGTCAAAGTAGTCTATATCATATTACATAAATCTACACAACATACTAACCGAATTTCGTTGAACATACGATCGAACATGATCACCATAGAGACTAAAATTAAAATTTTTTTTTGACCACAAACTCTTTGGAACGCGGAAATATTTTTTTATCGACTAAACAATCATTATGTTGTAACAAAAAATATCTAGTAATCGTCCCAAAGATGATCCACGGTGTAATCATACGATTACGGCTTTTTTTGGTATTCGTAATCGGTTTATTATGAGAGTATCCATGAGACTGACTGGTTGCCAGTTGGTCTTGTCGCAAGCGTGATTAAGTAAGTTGTAAGGTTATAAAGGTTTCTCGAAGTTTAGTTATTTTATGGTGACTTTACTTTTATTTTTTACCTCTATAGTGGTATTCATCCACAGCCTATAAATGCCCACTGCTGAGCAAAGCCTCTTCTCACACGGAGAAGGTTAGAGCGTTAATCACCACGCTTGCTCAATGCGGGTTGGCGATTTCAAACTTATAATTAGAAGTCCAGGTTTCCTCACGATGTTTTTCCTTCACCGTTTGTCAGTGGTGTCTAAATAATCTTAGATAGTACATATTACTCGGAAAAAATCACATTGGTACTTGCCGTTGGTAGGTTTCGAACCCGCACCCTCATGCATGAGAAGTGGGCGTCTTAAACCTCCGGGCCACCACGACATTCATAGACATTTATAGTGGTATTGAGTCGTATGAAATCGGCAGAGTAGAATCACAAATCATATTCTTCCTGCAGGTGTCACAAGAGACTCGGGAAGTAAGCGCTCTCTGATAATTCTGAACCTTAAAATTTAACATTCTTCTATCTTATCTCATCTCTACGCCTGCTTACCAAGTTTTCTTGTGCGAAGGAGGCTCACAGTCTCTCACAGGAGGATTTCCGATTTGTAGTAGTTTTTAGTTACGTGCTCCAGTGAGAGATAAAACTATGTATTATTTATTTAACTGTATGAAGTTAGATTAATTAGATTAATTGCTTAGTGTTTTTTTATCTTGGCTAAGGGCCAAGATAAAAAAAGCAAAATCAACTCACCGCTAGTACTATGATTATCATGCTGCCTGTACTCATTCCTCTCTGGAGACGGCGCGAGGTCACTCCCAATGCCAGAGCTCCCTCCTGAAGACTCCAGCTTACGCCTGGCATTCACTCCCACAATGTTCTGGTTCAGGCAACGCCGCGTGTCAATGTTAGAGAGGTTCCCCTTCTGACGGTGCACCGTATCGTAGTCCCGAGGAGGAAGAAGTATAGGACTTTTGCCTGTAAAATGTGAGTTGGTAAGTGAGTTAGAGTTGATAAAAGTGAGTGAGAGTGAGGTGGGTTGAGTTAAAATGAGTATTTCTGTGTAATAAGTATCGTATGTAATGCTAAATTCTGAACCATATAAAACGTATATTTAAAATATTTAAGTAAAATTTTAATAGCTGTCGAAAAAAAGTTTGGTGGCCCATCATTTACGTACGTATACCTACCCTTGATTTAAAGGGCTGTTGTATATAATTTTTATTACCCATATAAGTTTTATTACCACTGAATGTTTTGTTTGTGTATATGGTGACTTGGTGACTATGAATACTGTGCTATTTGCCCGCAAAGCTCAAATTAAACATAAAGAATAATATAAATACATTAACTATAATAACAATCGGAAGCTTCATAAATATGCAGCATATCAAAATAAACGAAGCATAATTATTCCCTTCAATTCAATTGGAGGTATTTGAATTGAAACGATTGATTAATTAGTTACATTTGTTCAACGTAAAATTGTCATAAGACGCATTGTTGAATAATACCCGTTGTAAGTTTTACCGTGTTTGTCATGGGTGTTAAAATGTTATCAAAATAATTATACTGTAATTATATTGCACGTAGCGCCATCTATGAGCCTAAAAGTGAAACGTGTCTATAATGTCTATTGCCTGAATTGTCTGTGTATGAATGTTTGAACGAATTAAATTGAGTCTTTTCGAAACCGTCAACCGACATCTTTTATTAGGTTATGGGCGAATTAGATTTTGCAAAGTAGATAAAAGTTATTGCGTTATTCGAAGTGTTATTGTTAGATTATTAGTCTCATATACGCGTGTGACATCAACTACTCAAAAATTCAAGATGAACTCAAATTTTCTTTCGAATGTGCCAAAGCTCAAGGGTCGCGAAAACTATGATGACTGGGCGTTCGCTGTTCAGAACTTGCTGGTACTTGAGGACACTGACAAGTATCTCAAGCAAGAAGCAGCAGCGACAGATGCAGCACAGAAAGTAGCAGATGCCAGAGCACGCGCAAAATTGATCCTGACTATTGACGCATCATTGTTCGTGCACATAAAGGAGACGAAGACAACAAAGGAGTTATGGACAAAACTGAAAGCTCTATTTGATGATACTGGCTTTTCAAGACGAATAACCTTGTTACGTCATTTAATCTCCATCAGACTAGAAAAATGTGAAAATATGACCAGTTACGTTACACAAATCGTAGAAACTTCGCAACGACTAAGTGGTACTGGATTCATAATAAACGATGATTGGGTTGGGTCATTGTTACTAGCCGGTTTACCAGATAAGTTTATGCCAATGATCATGGCCATTGAGCATTCTGGGATTAGAATCACGGCAGATTCCATAAAAACAAAATTGTTAGATATGGAAAATGGCGACTCAGTTGAAGTAAGCAGCAGTGATAATAATTCCGCATTTATCGCGCGAAGTTGGCAGAAGAAAAAACTTGGTAAAGTTGGCAGCAATGGAAAACATGGCGGACCGACTCAAAATATCTATGCCCCTAATACGTCAAACTCAAATGACAGAACTAACAAAACAATAACATGCTACAAATGCAAGCAATCTGGACATTATTTGTCGCAATGTCCATTTAAAAACAATAATACGGAGAAAAAAAACAAACGAATGCATTTAGTGTAGTTTTTCTGAGCGGTAACTTTAATAAGTGTGACTGGTATGTTGATTCTGGAGCCAGCACACACATGACTGCAAACGAAAGTTGGTTGACAGATAGGAAAGATTCGTCAAATCTACCTGAAATCACAGTAGCAAACAATACAAGAGTGCCTGTATTATGTGCCGGTGACATAGAAGTCACGACGAGTTACGGTTACGAGATCACAGTGAAGAACGTATTGTGCGTACCGACACTTGCGACTAACCTGTTATCAGTTAGTGAATTGATAAAAAATGGAAATAGTGTTGTGTTTGAACCCGGCCGATGCCTTATAAAAAACAGATCTGGACATTTAGTTGCTGAGGCGGAACTTGTCAATAATGTATACAAGTTAATCTTACAAAATGAGACCTGTTTGCTATCATCATCAACAGCAGATGGACAAACATGGCACAGAAGGCTTGGGCACTTAAACAGCACAGACATGAACAAGATGAAGCAAGGTTTAGTCAGTGGAATGGATTATTCAGACAAGTTTGTGACCAGTAAGTTTAACTGTCAAGTTTGCTGTGAAGGAAAACAGTCGCGATTACCATTCTCGACGGGTACACGAGCTACAGAAATCTTACAGATTGTGCATTCAGACATCTGTGGACCGATGGAGTGCAAATCAATAGGTGGTGCAAGGTATTTTTTGTTGTTTATAGATGACTTCACCAGAATGACCTTTATATACTTTTTAAAGTGCAAAAGTGAAACACTGACTTGTTTCAAAGAGTTTAAGTCGATGGTGGAGAATTATCAAAACAAAAGAATAAAAATATTGCGCACAGACAACGGGTGTGAGTATTGTAGCAATGTTTTTCGAGATTTTCTGAAGTATGAAGGCATTATTCATCAGAAAACGAATCCTTACACACCAGAGCAAAACGGACTCAGCGAAAGAAGCAACCGGACCATTGTGGAGAGAGCAAGATGCTTACTTTTCGAAGCAGAATTGGACAAGAAGTTTTGGGCGGAAGCTGCAAATACTGCAGTCTACCTCAAGAACAGGTCTATCGCTTCAGGTAATGAAAAGACTCCATATGAGATATGGTTTGGTAAAAAACCAAATTTGCAACATTTGCGTATATTTGGGAGTCCAGTGATGGTACATATACCAAAAGAAAAAAGAGGAAAGTGGGATAGAAAATCCATGAAACACATACTTGTTGGTTACTGTGATAATGTCAAGGGTTACCGAATATACGACCCAGTAAAGAACCAAGTTTCTACAAGTAGGGATGTTATTATCCAAGAAAAACCCAAGCGTCCAGAGACTGTGACTGTTTCTTTAGAGAGCACAGATTCAGTGGGGGAGTTAGTAGAAGAATCTGTGGTGAAACTTGAACCCCTGAATAAATCCAGTTCCTCTGAGTCAGATTACTTGGATGTCGAAGAAGACAAAATAGAGCCAGAAGCTTGTGGAGAGAATGAAGAAGGAATCAGCTCAGTTCCACAGAGTACAGAAGAAGCTTCAGGTATATCTGCTTCACCTGTTCAAGAAGTAGCTGAGAAGCGAGAAAGAAGAAAGCCAGACAGATATGGTTTTGCTAATATGAGTACCATAGCAGGAGAAGATGGACTGACATATGCAGAGGCCATCAGTGGACCAGAGCGACAGATGTGGCTACAGGCCATGGCAGAAGAGCTGCAGTCATTCAAAGACAATCAAGCGTGGGAAGTTGTCGATACTCCCAGCAACGCGAGTGTAGTGCAGTGTAAGTGGGTGTTTAAAAAAAAACTCGAATGTGATGATAAAGTGAGGTATCGTGCACGACTTGTAGCTAAGGGTTTTACCCAGAAGGCTGGTATTGATTACCAAGACACTTTCAGTCCAGTGATAAGGCATTCAACTTTGCGTTTGTTGTTTGCTATTAGTGTTCAGTTAGGCATGGATATCACACATTTAGATGTAAAAACAGCTTTCCTTAATGGTCATCTAAAAGAAAGTATATTTATGCATTTACCTGAAGGTTTTCCCATAAATGATTCAAATAAAGTGTTAAAATTAAGAAAAGCTGTTTATGGATTAAAACAGTCCTCACGAGCATGGTATATTAAGGTTGAGGAAATATTATGTAAATCAGGATTTAAAAAATGTAAATTAGAACCCTGTGTATTTGTTAAAAACCATAACGATAATAAGAAAACCATAGTTGGACTGTATGTTGATGATTTTTTAGTATTTTCAAATTGTAAGTCTGAATCTAATGATTTGATAGAAATTTTAAGTAAAAAATTCAAAATTAAGAACTTAGGTCAAGTGAGAAATTACTTGGGCATGAGAGTAAAGATTAACAAAAGTAATGATGTAATAACTATAGATCAAGAACAGTATATTAACCAGTTACTTGATAAGTTTGATATGTCTGAATGTAATACAGTAGAAACTCCTATAGAATGCAGATTAAATGTTGATAAGTCTAATGTGTGTGAACAAAAGCTACCTTATCAAAAATTGATAGGAAGTTTAATGTATTTAGCTGTCTTAACTCGCCCAGATATTTCCTATTCAGTCAGTTATTTAAGCCAGTTTAACAATTGTTATTCCTATATACACTGGAATTATGCAAAAAGAATTCTGAAATATTTGTATAAGACTAAGACTTTTTGTTTAAAATATTCCAAAGAAAGTGCAGAGCTTGTGGGTTTTGTTGATGCTGATTGGGCTGGTAATGCGAATGACAGACGTTCTTATACTGGTTTTTGTTTTACTAAATCAGGCACTGCAGTTTCTTGGGAAAGCAAGAAACAAAGAACTGTTGCTCTTAGCAGTTGCGAATCAGAATATATGGCTTTGTCAGAAGCGTGTCGAGAGGCAATATATTTGCAGAAATTGGAACTTGAAATGATTGGTTCTTGTAACAAAATTATTATGTACAGTGACAGTCAGAGTGCATTGAAGTTGACAACTAATTACCAATCACACAAACGGTCCAAACATATTGATGTCAGGTACCATTTCATTAGAGAAGTTTTAAGAAATGAAATAATTGAAGCTAGATATTTGTCAACAGCTAACATGCCTGCTGACTTACTTACTAAAGGACTGCCAGGTGTTAAACATTATAAATTCATGGAAAAACTTGGAATTGTCAATTTAGAATAACCAGGCAGAAAAATGTAGTTTATTTGTTATTATAATATATAATTAAAAGGTATATCTTGAATTAAAAGGTAACTTGTTTTTGGGATGTTTAGTTTCTTATAGCTCTCCACTGTATGTAATACTAATACTTTGAGAATCCTGTTATTTTGATAAAGTGGGGGTGTTAAAATGTTATCAAAATAATTATACTGTAATTATATTGCACGTAGCGCCATCTATGAGCCTAAAAGTGAAACGTGTCTATAATGTCTATTGCCTGAATTGTCTGTGTATGAATGTTTGAACGAATTAAATTGAGTCTTTTCGAAACCGTCAACCGACATCTTTTATTAATGGGACTCACAATACCTCTATAACTGGCGATGAGCATGACACGTTAACTATGTTTACGCTACCATTAGTTATTTCATAATATCAGCACAACTATAAAAAATATGTCTATAAATATATTAGAACAACAACATAAAAAGCTTCAAACTACATACCCAAATACCGGTGCAAAACGCAACAAGCATGTCTACCTACGAAAATAAAGAAAAATGACTGACCTAATCCCCGTTTACCTGTAGATAACTTTTGTTTCAATTCGGCAGCTAAACTATCATATAGATTAGCCACACAACGCTCCTCGTTGCTCCCTGAATCCGATTCTCTGGAGACTTCACTGCCAAGAGAAGAATCTGGGGGTTTCTTGGACGACGGCAGCGCCCCCCTCATCTGTAGTTTGCGCTCGATGTCCGCGAACTTCTTCTGGTTTTCTGGTCTCTCTATTAGAGCTTGGAGGTGGGTGTACAACATCTCGGCTGTGTGATCTGAGTCGCATCTGTTGACAACGACAAAAGTTTTTTTAGCATTTTGGTAATGGAACATAGCCAAATATTTTTACTTCTAAATCGAAATTGCTTGACGTAATGTGTCTCCTAGTTGAAAGTTGAAATGAGGTTCGTATTGTACCTACGACATACGTAGGTAGATTAATAACAGCTTAATTCGTAGTTAGGGCCTGTTTGACACCATTTTAATGGAATCTACCTACGCAAAATTATCCACGAGTTTGACTGACCGAAACTTAACTAGAGGTGATGAAACAGTGCTTAATGAAGTAACTAGATAAACATATTTGTACAATTAAAAGCAATTCTTATATAATCTACTCTATAAACCAAAATCGTGTCAACTAAAACATCTATTGCACATTCGACTCATTGTTTTCCATAAGATGTCCAATTCACATGCAAAATATAAAGATAAATATTACAATAAGCCCTTACAACATCCATCATTTCTCGTGTCGTACAACCACGATCGTTCATGACAAAGTATGCGTTACCCAACACTAGTCACGCATGCGCATTCCAAGAGCACCCGAGTGACAGCGCGCCCAAATGTTCGCGGGCTAATGTCAAAGTTGATTACAAGATGGCGGCCTCATCTGTCAAATTTTGACAGATAATACAATGAGTGTTAAAATATTAGGTCGTATTGGGAAAGGGTTGATTAATTTTGTATTGTGGTTTTGATTGATGTTTTGGTTTAGTTATTTTATTTGATGATTAGAGCTCGGGGCTGTTTTCGGTGACTCTGATCGGTCAGTTAAAAATAACACTCTAAATTGAGGTTGGTTGAAGATAATAATGTGATGTAAGGAAGTGACTGAGTAAAGTCACTCTTTATTCTCTAATAATATCATTCGGGATGTGGTTGCGGAAACCAAGACAGTTATTAATGCCCCTGGGACAGTGGGACAGACAGACTTCAGTGTTCCAGTATTTTCATGGTTGTACATACATACATACATAACATCACGCCTTTTATCCCCGAAGGGGTAGGCAGAGGTGCACATTCTACCATAGGTACAATGTAACACCCACTTTTCACTAGTTGTTATGAGTCCCATGTAATTTCATGGTTGTATCTACTGAAAGTCCTGGCTTACAGAAGTTGCAGCAGTTTCGGGAGGGTGGGGCGAGCTTGTCCAAAAAATAACAAAATGACAGAGTGTATTCATCTGTCATTCCTTTCAGAATAAAACAAATTGTTAATTTCACTTAAAAAGATCAAAGTTCTCATAAAAAGGGTTTTTCTTTGTATAGGTACTTAATAACATGTTTAAGTTATTTTTACACACCAAACCTGACAAGGGTCAGTTTCATCTTTATGAGGTAACTTTTACTTTTTTTGGGACCAACGCAAAGGTCATCATTTTATAAACTGGTATAAAAATATTTAGGCAAGTAGGTAAGCACATCCGTTCGTTTAAATAGCTATTTAATTATAAATAACTGAATGTAGCTAGCATTAATCTCAATTAATAATGATATTGATTCATAGTGCTGCATCAACTGTTGCTGTCAACGTGATATATGACTGACAATTCTTGTCTGAAGTTGTTAAACAACTATTTATTACAAGGCAATTATGTAATATATGAATGCCTTGTTTAATACATAATTTTGCTGGTGAAAAGTGCCTTTGTATGTCTGTTAACATGTAACAGCGGGGCGAGCCTATTGGCATATATTTCATACTATTTACTGATTTCATTTGCGTAGCTAGCCTTAGTGCTAATCCTTACCTAATGTTATAAAAGCAAAAGTTTGTTTGTGTTTCTGAGCAATTTTAAAATGATTGTTGTATCTGGAACATAGGCTTTGAGATAGTTTACTCGAATAATAAACATACTGTTATCGTCATTGCATATATTGATAGTACCGCACCAGTCCTGCTATTATCTTGTCATTTAAATTTGAACATTAAATCTTATATCATATGATATATTTTATAACATCCACGACGTCATGTCTACCATCGGTACTTGCTATAAACCTTATGGACAAATTAGCATCAAAAGCTTGTGCCACACATATGTAAACAAATAAGTACGCACATGTGTGGCACCGGCATTATAACATGATATGCACGGTTGGTGCGGTGGCTGAGCAACCGGCTGCCGCGCAACGTGTCGCGGGTTCGATTCCCGCACAGAACAACACATTGTGTGATCCACAAATTGTTATTTCGGGTCTGGGTGTCATTGTGTATGTGAACTTGTATGTTTGTAAACGCACCCACGACACAGGAGAAAATCCTAATGTGGGGCAACGTTTTTAAACAAATAAAAAAAAATACATACATAACTTCACAACTGTCTCCCATGGGGGTAAGCAGAGACTATGGAACGCCAATTGCTACGATTCCTACATACCTTTTTGGCTTCATCAACAGTCATCAATCTTTTCGTGCATGCTCGTTGGTTAAAGATACTTTTAATTTGGCCCTTCTTTAATATATCGCCAATCTGGTCTCTATATGTCCGTCTAGGGCACGAAATACATTAGATATAAAATGCATGACAAGCTGTATTCTACCCTTAACGACCTTGTGTGTTCCCCTTTAGCCAAGGTTACTCTAATAGTTCTGCTGTGAGCTGTGAAGCAACCGCACCGTATACAAGACACACAGGTTGTGGGCCCGCCTACTATCTATAACAGGTTCAATCAGCTATTGGTACAGTTAGCGGCAAAAATTGCAAGCGATCAGGAAAAATGTTGAACATTTTTGTTGTATGTAAAAATATATTCAAAGATTTGTATTTTTTTTTTAATTTAAAGCAGATATTATAATTGTTTTAATGTGAAACTGTCTTGCACTGGAATATAGTCGGAAAACGAGCAGATGGACCTGATGGTAAACATTCGGTGTGGCTCATTGGCATTCGCAACATCATAGGAGTAATACCGAAAAATTAACCTTTTAATTATTATTTTTTTAAGTATTAAATCCTCAACGGATTTTGACTAAATTTGGTATACACTATACAGGCAGGGTTTGCAGGTATGGGCTGACTTAGAAGATAGGATACTTTTTATCGCGATTAAACGCTCTCATTGGATGAAATAAGAATTATATTCTACGCATACGTAATATTTTATAGTAATAGACAATAAACTATTTTTTTTACTAACTGTACTTCAATACTTGAACCACCAATAGTAGGGCGTACAATTAATCAGAAGCTTTAATATAATACAAATTATACATTCAAATTGATACCATGCTGTGTGGTACTTATGATGTAAATTTGAATTTCGCAATATTAGTATGGAATGTTAACTTTCGTTGGTTGTGTGGTTGTAAGCACAACTTCTGTACGTGAGGTGCAAAATAAAACCAATAAATATTCCAGTTATAAGTATACATTTCACAATAAACCATATCAATGTCAAAACAGAGTTTAAATTCAGTTACCACTGCAGTTTACGCAACTAACAAACAAAAAAAACTTATCAATCACGCAATAAATAAATAAACACCTAAACATTTAAAAAAGGAACCTTTGAACCGCCATCTGTCAAACTGGTCTCATTCTCACAGATTAAAAATAACGTTGTATAACCAGCCAGTTTAGATGACATAACTCTATGCTAATGCTCTATAGTTTATGGTAATCGTAGGGCCGCCTATACACTGTCCTTACTTACGACACATCCGTTGGGTATCGGTGACTTTATGGTAAAGGTGATCGACCTTAATCAGATTATTTGTGACATCAAAGAACCTTAGACCTTAGGCTTTAAAGCTTAATGTCGTCAATATTTCTTACTTGTCGATTACAGATATTTTGGAGATTTTTGCTCTCACATTTTGCATGAAATATGTGCTTCAGTTCAGTTCAGTGAATGTACGAAGTCTGGAATAATGCTTCTAATACAATTGGAATTATTATTTAAAATAATCGGTTTAAACAAGTTAAATAATGAGAAAAGCTCTACTAGACACAACCAGGTATTATTTATTTTTACAAATTCAGTTTGTGTTTTGTTAGATATGTGCACATCTGCCCCTCCCTTAGAGGTTAAAAAGGTTTTTTTCAAGGGGGGAAAATCAATGAATGATTTCCCCGCCTGGGTGAGGCTGGGGGAAGTGTCAGACTCTTATTGACTAAAAACCACCCCGTTCCTTTTCCTGCACGTCGAGCCGGAGCCCGGTTACCCATTAAGTCCTCCGCGGCTCCAGTTAAAAAGGTGTGGCGTTGAGAATACAATACGTAGGTGTATTAGTATTATCTTCGAATTTTTCATTGACGTATTCTAAATAATCTTAGCATTTTTTATCAAACAAACGATTCAACTCTTTTTATTGTACATACATCTACATAGATACTACATGTCATATTAAAAACGAGAATGATATTAATTAATAAAGAATAATTCTAGAATAACAATATCATCCGATGACAGGTCATTAGTTGCCTCATTTGGTATAACAACGTCATTAAAAATACTTGATAATAATTTTGAGTTCACTGTAAGGACATTTAAAGGTCAAATTCCTTTGACGCATCATCTGTCGTGTTATTTTAGAAAATGAGTGTTACCTACTAGTTGTAAGTTGTTGTAGTTTGTAATTAAAGTGAAAATTTATAACATGCCACTTCATTGGAGATTATACTGGACGTGTGTTACACCGGAGTGTACCTAATGAAGTTGATCTAGAAATGAGAAAGAATAATGTAGATGTCTTTCTTGTTTTTTTTTTTTGTACTTACAGACGTTTGTGTATCTTACAAATTAATATTATGATATTGGTATAGTAGGATCGCCTACCACAAGCAAACTCTTGCTTAACAGGTTTTTTCCTAATATTTTGTTGGTATGTACATAATAGTTAATGAAATATTTTTTTTTTAATATTAATTTAGTTTTTCATTCTTTGTCTTATCTTATTTTTATATATTTTTTATAATGATTTTAGTTGTAAGTATGTCACTTTAGTTTTTATTTATCTTAGCCCTAGTTATTTATTATTTAGTTTATATTTAATTAATATTTAAGTACATTAATTTATTTGTTTTATAAAAATAATTATAATTTTACTGACTGCCTCGTTGGCCGAGTGGTCGCAAGTGCGACTGCCGGGCAAGGAGTCTCGATTTCGATTCCCGGGTCGGGCAACATACTACTGGGTTTTTAAAAAAATCTCAGTAGTAGCACGGAGTCTAGAATAACTAAAATCGCGGGTTACTCACGTGAATATACCGAGAAAATCTCTACTAGTTTCGAACAACAGAGGGGTTTTTCCTCATGAGCAGCGTGTGCGGTCGCGGCGATGTCGTGCAGCTCACTGTGTGTTGTGTGTGAGAAAGAGTTTAGTTAATTGGGATGATGACAGGGTATGAAAATTAAAAATATAATTAGTCCGTAAGTTAGGTAATGAAAAAATTTTAGACACGTATTTTATTTTGTCGTATAATAAAACAATACTTAGATAAAACGAATCAAAGTTTAGGAGTGGGGGGAAAACGTTATTTCTACGTAAGAATAAAATGTACATAGAAGTGACGTCACGCGACAATTCAAATCAATATATCGTCGAAAGTATTCGTTTCTGTAAGAAAATAAAAAATACATGTCTAATTATTTAAAATAATCTACCAGACGGACATTAAAATAAAAATTAGGCATCTACACTATTGTCCATACATAGATGAAAAAACTTTATGAAAAACATACAACATGAAATAAACGACAAATGAATAAAAAATTCATAAAACTACGAACCAATTTTCCATGCACAACTTCTTGATACTCAATTTAACACATGACTTCAGGCCACACAAACAGAAATAATTACTTCATCATCATCATCAACAGCCTATAAATGCCCACTGCTGAGCAAAGCCTCTTCTCACACAATAATTACTTAAATTATACTAAACCTAATCAAACATCCAACCAATCAATAAAGAATGACTCAAAAACTACTGATCCAATCAAATTTTAATCCGCTTAATAAACAGTTCGGTGTGACAGGCGCACGCGCACCTCATCATATGCGCATGGGCAACAAAAACGAACACAATGTTACACGATTCGATACGAATTGCGATCGATGTTCGAAACTAGCTCTGTAAAGGAATGTTGACATTTTAATGTCAAGGTAGGCACTTGTCTGATGCTACATTGTACATTATTCTAAATTTTACATACGTGTATTATATCATGACTTTTTATGCTGCATTCAACATAGTGATGAGATGATAAGATGTTCTTGTAATTAATCACTATTAAATAAATAATCACTTCATAGTATAAAACAAAGTCACTTTCTGCCGTTTGTCCCTATGTATGCTTTGATCTTTTTTTATGGCATAAGCCGGTAAACGAGCAGACGGATCACCTGATGGTAAGCAATCAGTGTCGCCCATGGACACCTGGAACACCAGAAGCGTTACAAGTGCATTACCGGCCTTTTGGAGATTAGGAGTTTGAGGATTGTTGGGGATTTCGGAATTGGGGAGACTGGGGAAGGGGAGGGTAATTGAGCCCCCGGTAACCTTACTCACACGACGAAACACAACGCAAGCGTTGCTTCACGTCGGTTTTCTGTGAGGCCGTGGTATCACTCCGGTCAAGCCGGCCAATTCGTGCCGAAGCATGGCTCTCCCACACTTGACTTTGTAACTATGTAACAAACTTTGATGCGGGTTTTTAATAGAACTGATAGAGTAGGTAATTCAAGAGGAGGCGTGTCGACAGGGTAAAAACATCAAAAAAGTAATTAGTCCGTCATTAAGATCGCACGAAAATATCAGACACGTATTTTTTGTTTTATCAAATTAACAGAAGAATACGTTGTTATTCCGCATTAAAGTGAGGGAGTGGGGGGTGTTGACGTCACACTTACGGAGAAATCGTACCTAATTGTGACGTCACGCGTCATTTTAACTCAAAATATCTACATGTTTTATTGGATACGAGAAAAAAGAAAAAATACGTATCGAAGATTTTTAAAATGTCTAAAAGACGGACAAAAAATTAAAAAATGGTCGCCATGCCTATTATAAACTCGGTTTTAATAGGTGGTAAGCCAATTACTGTACCTTCATGTTTCTTTATTCCATGAATAACACGATACACGACGTCTTTTAATTCGAGTCTCGAAGGTAGATACAAATATTCAATATGCATAGTTACAGAAACTGAGCTATTTCTAAGAATTTTCCAATCTTAGCACTCTGTAAAACTTAGCATGGTCCAAGACTCTTGCGTCCACTCGATCATCGAGTCAGCAATTTAATAGGTATTAATATGTATATACTGCCTCGTTCGCCGAGTGGTCGCAAATGCGACTGCCAGGCAAGGGGTCTCGGGTAATACTGGGTTTTTAAAAAGTACTTAGTAGTAGCACAGAGTCTGGAATTGTGCCCGGTATATGGCAATAGGCTCACCCCCTATTACATGGGACTAATAACAAAAAATAGTAAAAAATGGGTGGTACATTGTACAGTGGCATAATGTGCACCTCTGCCTATCCCTTCGGAAATAAAAGGCGTGATGTTATGTCGTATGTATATATACAAAGGTATACACAATAATGCTCAATTCTTGCTTTATTGACCTTTATCGAAAGAGGCAATTTATCTGTTTATTTTACTTACACACCGCAAGAATTTCAATTGTGCAATGTTTACTCAATAAACGATGGTGATGCATAGTCGAATGATCTCAGAAACTGCATTCAATTATTTGGAATATTTATGTTAATAAGAGCCTAATGTAATAACATAACATCATAGCTTTAGACAAAGGTCAAAATGTGACACACTTTTCGGTACTTGTGTCATGAATATTTTGTCCTATTTCTATGACAGAAATTTTCAGTTATAGCATTCAAGAGTTGCGAATGAATGAGACTTTATTAGAGAAGCCAAGACTATATACTTGCTCGATATTTCAATTTTTTATGGAATAGGAGGCAAACGATCAGACCGATTACCTGACGGTAAGCGATCAACACCAGGGGAGTCACAGGTGCGTTGCCGCCCTTTAAAAAAAAAGGATTTGGAGCCACTTGGCCAATTGCAATATATGGTAATTCAAGTGCTAAAAACTAAAATACTAATATTATACATGTGAAAGTTTCTTTGTTTGGGGGTTTGTCCGTCAATCACGCTGAAACTCCTGAACGGAATGTGATGAAATTTGGTATACAGGCAGGGTATGGGTTGACTTAGGTGGATAGGATTTTTATCCCAATTAAATGCTCTCATCGGATAAAGAAATACGTGGGAAAGGTCGCGGGTAAAAGCTAGTAATAGATGGATGTAAAAATATTTCGAATTAGCTGTTAGCCAGAGTTCATTGTCTCAATCTATTGGATAGGAATCAACGTAACTAAGTGAAAAAACGAAATAGGTAAACAATTAAAAGAAATAAATAAATGAATAAAAAAATGAAAATAAACAAATGAGTAAAAAAAAATAATTAAAGAAAAAATACGAATACCTAAATGAAAATTTTAAGTACCTAAGTATGTGTGAAAAGAGTCGTCGGAATAGCCAAGTATTGAGAAATATTTGGCTGTAGGACAATTGAAGCCATTTGAAACTTGGCAATTTAGATAATGTGATTCTAAGTATTTTCTATTTACTATCAAGTAGAGTAGATTGCTTAACTTTACTTGGAAGATTGTGAGAGGAATTCTAAGTGATCGTAACTTAATAAACGTAAAAATTTGTTTGTTCGTTTCTCCTAAATGGCAGAACACATTTTGACGAAAAATCATACAACAAAGTAACGACTCCCTGAAAAAGTAGACAGAGAAACAAATACGATGTAATAGGCACTAATTTTTCACTAGTTATGGTATCAGACCCGTGTAATAGCCACCTGTCGTCACACATAACATAACATAACATCACGCCTTTCTTCCCCGGTGGGGTAGGCAGAGGTGCACATTACGGCGCTTAATGTCACTGTACAATGTAACACCCACTTTTCACTATTTATGTTATGAGTCCCATGTAATAGGGGGTGAGCCTATTGACATATACGCCTATTCCAGACTTCCTGCTACTACTGGGATTTTAAAAAAAACCAGTAATACTTTGCCCGACCCGACCCGGGGATACTTTGAGACCCCTTGCCCGGCAGTCGCACTTACGACCACTCGGCCAATGAGGCAGTGAACATAAAAATATGTGTAGAATTATAGAGATGAAACATTCAAATTCGGTTGAAAATGAGAAATCAAATTAAACTTTCCCATCCACACCGAGATAAAGCACATCCATTGCATAGACTGTTCAAATAAAGGCATGCACATACTATTCACACATTTCAAGGTTGTATATAAAGAGGCTGTATATCATTCTGTAGGCGATATTCAACAGCCTGTCTCAATACACACAATAGACATCTTCAAGGTCGGGTAATCTGCACAACCAACACATTTCTTTTACCTTGTTTATGAGAAGTTGTTTAAATTATGGTGAAGCTACGGTGGGTGTATGGGTGACAAAAATGTGAATGAGCATTAAGATCAAAGATGAGATTAATGACTTTTGATCGAATCGTAGCAATTGGCGTTCCATAATCAAAATCAAATCAAATCAAATCATTCATTTCGGTTGCAAACATGGGTTATAAAATATACAAAAGGTGTTTAATATTTATGGTATGGTTCTCCACATTTTGCCATTATAGCATGCAAGTATTTCCTAATCAATTTATCTACAAGTTTAGCTTATACAATCTCATACAATATACGTTACCAATAAATTAAGAATTGAAATAATTATAATTATTGAATGTCAAGAAAGATGAAATTAAAGGTATCATATTATTAATAAGTCAGTAAGTCATCATTAAGAAAGTCGTCAATATTATAATAGCATTTATCAAGCAAAAGTTCTTTTAGCGTCTTTTTAAATTTCAATACCTCTATAGTCATATTTTTCATAACATCTGGTACCTTATTGTAGAGGTAGATGCGAGGTGCAATACCTAAAAATCTTTTCTTTACCAATGCAGTTTTACATGTCACTGGATATAATTTAGTATATAGTATAGTCATTCTACTCCCATGGGAGACAGGCGTGAGGTTATGTATGTATGTAAAAGATTACTTAATTAAATTGAAAATTACAGTTTATCCACGTAAAGCAACTGAGAAAAGTTGTACTAGTTTCATAACGTTAGTATTATTCATAAGCACGCTGCTTGATTTGAAATTAGTATAGTTTTATTCAGTAACTTCACGTGACTCGCCGTTATTGTCAATTAATTTAGTAAGTACCTATGTCTTTTTTTTTAAGGGGGAAAATCATCGAGTGACTGCTCCCGCCTGGGTGAGGCGGGAGAGAGTGTCAGACTCTTACTGACTAAAAACCACCCCGTTCCTTCTCCTGCACTTTGAGCCGGAGCCCCGGTAACCCGTGGTGCTCATGTTTTACGTTGGTTTTATACAAAAACTAGCTTCTGAAAGTGGCTTTAGCTCGCGATCTCGTGGTATAAAATAAAAAGGTTAGGCAGATCATAATCGACTCTTGCCCTGTTTTAAATTTCATCCTTTCAGCCGTATTGACGTAAAGTAATAATAAAGATACAAACTTTTTTATTTATAATATTTACTAGGAATTGTTCGTTTACCTTTGTGTTGAAATATATATGTATAATTATTACTTATACAAAACTGTGTTTGTCCATCTTTCACGTCGTCACTATGTTATAATATGTTGACAATAGGAGACAGGGAAAATCCGTGAAAAGATCGTCAATGACGTTTGTGATCATTAATTCATTAACAAAGACAAAATTATTATTTAAAATAAGATCAAAAGAATATCACACCTACACTGGTGTAATTAAATACATTTTAGCAATATAAAGCATCGAGAAATTTGATTCCAATTAAAAAGACGAGCATTCCAATGGGTCAAAGGTCAAATTAAAATGGTTGATGATGTAGTAATTATATATTATCCTGTTCTATGTGACCTCAGACAGTATCTGAGTCATTTGAACTAACATTCTCATATGAATGTCAAGGTGAAGAGGATTTGCTGGTAAAAGGTGAATTATTTTGAGTCTTTATACCTATTTTCCAATGAGAAGACAGCTGTATAAAACCTCGATGAAGCTTTGGCCAATCATAATAAGGCTAGCTTTAGTCTCTAGTAGCGTTGACCAATCACAAAGTGCTCAGATAAATCTTCAAGAGGTAATATTGTAGTGTTAACTATCAGGGGATACTAGTGCATTCTTTGTTCGGTTGTTCTAACTATCCGATGGGCGACAATACAGCTATTGAGAAGTTGAGAGAAAACTCATTTTTCAGTGTTCTTTTGATAAAGTAAATAGCACTGACTCAATTTTACGTCGTTTTGATGTATTTGAAGATCTTCTAATGGTCTTTGATCCTCTGTTTGCGATGTCACGTCACGTTCGTTTACAGAAAACTAAACTGCACTTTTCTACGTATTTAAAATGTGAGAACAGGATTAATTTCAGATCTAGGGTCAGTGTTTTCATATTTCTACAGAATGAGGTAACAGCTATTATGAATTATTGCTTACTTCCGCTAAAGAAATATTTGTACTCAAAATGTTCATCTTGATGATACCACAATGACCTTACAGACCAATCACAAGTTTTATAATCTGTGATATAATTTGACATAATTCTGCAATATCATCGCTACTAACGATGCAAGTAATAATCGAGAGTCACATCAAATCGATTTTCCTATAATATCGATACAAGGCAGAAAGCAACAGCACCTTAGCTACAAAAAAATCTCAGCCGCCATTTTAATTTTCTCTTCACGCAGCATTAACAAACTATCGTCTATTTATAACACCCAAACGTGTTCCATTGTTGCCGCCAAAACTTATTTGTAGCGACGAAATATAAGTGAAAGTATTTTTTTATTGAAGGCAGTCATTTTAGAACAGCTGTCAAAAATTTGTGAGCTGTCAAATGCGTGAATTACTCGCGCCGCGTGACCATTGAAGCGGTGAAAGGGTAAAACCAAAACTTTTTGTGAAGACATCGATCGATGGATGTGTTTTCGATGTATTTATTCGAATTATGTGTGTCTATGTCTTTGTCAGAGGTCGCCCTATTCACCTTTGCGCTAGAAATGCTATTATTTCTATTCATTAGAAAGTATACGCTATCCTTGATTTTTAAATGAATTTTTGTGTGGTTTGGCCACACCTTGGCATGTCCCTAATGAATAAATAAATTCGCTATTGAAAACAAGTTTTTAAATTGAAAATTTAATATAACTGTATACGTGTGTGATTAATCTTGAACTCTCGAGACATTTTTTTAAACCATAAACGTTAGATTTACGCGCGTAAACAAATGACAGATATAGTTTTTAATTTTCGCATTAACTTTCCGCAGCAATGAAAACTTTCTGTGCGGCCTATTAATGTTTACGATGACCACATGCAAAGAGGATGCGTAAATAATAATAAACTAACCTCCTTTCTTTCATCTAAGTAAAAACAAACTTGGTATTAAACCGGGGTAATAAAATTGCCGTAATAGAAGTGTGGGATGCAAAAGTTTAATGATTTTCATTTATATTCTAATCAAAACTGCTTATATTATAGAGCAGCTTCTAACGCGAGCTCGTTAGGGTCGGAAACCGGTAGGGTCTAGTTAGGGATAGGTACTATAAAAATATTCGTGTATGTTGCTAACAAAGTGGGGTTAGTAACACCGTTTATAAGTCAAGATACTTATGGCTGAATCGATTTTGTTCATCCCTGATTCAAAGTCAAAATAATTTATTTCAATTAGACTAGGAAGGCACTTTTGAACGTCAACAAAGAAAAATAGAAGCTATTTGCTTATTCCAAGGTGTAGAAAGAAACTCCATAGGTTATTCTTTTTCAATCAGGTTCACAATATAATTCTCTAGTTACATAGTTTTGTTGGTTCGATTGATTGATTTGATGCATCATGACGAATGGAAATCACTAATACTCATGTAAAATAAACTGAAGAAAATACATAAACGTAACGCAGTTTTCTTATCTGAGTGCAAATGTATTGTTGTCGTTCATTAGACCATACAGATCGTTGCAGAAAGAAATTTGTTATAAAAATCCAATATTTTATAGTTAACTAGCTTTTACCCGCGGCTTCGCTCGCGTCACAAAAGGATAAAAAGTAGCCTATGTGACATATACCAATACACACAGCGCCATCTATACCAATAATTTCGTTTTCCCTCGAGAATATAAATTTTTTCCAGGATAAAAAGTACCCCATTATTTAATCCAGACTTCTAACTTCACGTCTGCAAAAATTCAAAGCAATCGGTTTAATAGTTACGGCGTGATAGTGGAACAAACAAACAAACTCACTTTCCGATTTATAATATTAGTAAGGATTTGTAATACGGACCAACATTTTTATGATTCAATCATTTATAAGTGACATTACGTCCGTCTTTAAACGTCCTGGGTTAAAAATATAAAAAGAACAGCCCTAGGTTCCACTCTTTATCAGTTTAGAACGTTTTTGCAGTTATTAGAGCCGGCTCTTAATGCGCAATCTTAGCTTAGATTGTGATGACCACCTGTTTAGATTATAGTCGTAAACATATCAAGATAACTAATGCTTTCGTTAGGTTTAAAAATATTTTCATATTTATACAGGACTAGCTTTTACCCGCGGCTTCGCTCGCGTCACAAAACGATAAAAAGTAGTCTATGTGACATATACCAATACATACAGCGCCATCTATACCAATACTTTTGTTTTCCCTCGGGAATATCAATTTTTTCGGGATAAAAAGTACCCTATTATTTAATCCAGACTACTAACTTTACGTCTGCAAAAATTCAATGCAATCGGTTTAGTAGTTACGGCGTGAAGTCGGAACAAACAAACAAACTCACTTTCCCATTTATAATAGTAAAGGAAGGATGTTTTCAATTATTTTAAGCGTTGTTTTGTTTTTATAATCTAGGATTGTTGAATGATAGAATATGAAATTATTAGTAAATCTATAATAGTTGTGAAAGGTATATTGTCTTTAAGTAAATATGGTTGATTTTAATTAAAAATTATTGTAAGTTATACATAAATAGTTACTTGTAGTTTTAAATATTTAACTTAAACAGTTACATTTTAATGGGGAACTTTGTTGTTTTTATCCGAATTGTTGTATTGTATCTAGGTTTAAATTTAATATAATTAGACAATATGTAAATACTGGACTATACTGTTAGTATTTGTAAGACTAATAGCCATAATATCGTTTTGGATTAGTCTGTAATGGTAGTTGCATTAAATAAATAAATAAAAAATCTAGAAGTGGTACGGCATGTAACGTAACTTAAGTACGACTGGATTCATTTTCATGATATTTGATGCATCGAAATAGTCATGATCCTTGAGTTTCAAACATTGATTGTAATGATAAATAATAATAATAATACAACCTATTGACTTTGAACTCTCATTATTACCACTGAAAGTTGAATTACCCTTGTAAACTTCTTTCCAGTCAAACTTGAATATCCATAAACTACAAAAGTGGGTCTCGTAACGAATTCTCGGCGAGCGCCGCTAGATGTCGCTTTGACCTCTAGATGCGCAGGCGCACAAACGTGATATGTCAGACGTTGCCACATTAAAATGGAAATCTTTAAAGTGGTGGATTTGTGCGTGTAATGGAAGCGGTATTTTGAAGGATTTGGTTTTAAATTGTTGCTATGTTTGATACTTAGATCGTCTTATGTAGAGGAGGTCCATAGTCTTCGTCACCTGTTACGGCTTATTGATGATTATTTAGAACTAGACAAACAATTAAGCTAAGGGGATTACACAGGAGGACAAGTGCCTTGCGACGCGTGTCGCTAGTGACGTCGAGTGAAGTAGCGCAACGTTGCCGGACTTTGGTCGACATGTCTGGCAAGATTCAACGTCACTGTGGACATAAGTTGCGCGTTGTCACCGTATATGTCAAGCGACATCGGCAGGATCGGCAGGCTCTGTCTCCTAGTGTATCGTTGGCTTTATGTTATTAAAACGCACACTGAAATTGCTACACTGTATAGAAGCATCGTCCTATAGCAAGCATTGCCCTTTTGTTAAATTAAAATACAGAAAAACATGTTAATATTTTACGAATCTTCAAAGATGTTTATTTGCAAATATTACAATTACATGTGATGTTTAGAATAGTTAGGTACAACTGACGTTACATTATTTTGTATACATTAAATTAACATAATCAAATGTCTTACATTAGATACCAAAGTTAAGCAAATACACCAATTACCAACAACGAATAAGTACAACGATTAGACCAATAAGGTACCTACTCCTCCCATTCAAAAACAATGAGAAATATCTCTCCAAATCCCTATTTCTATTAAAATACAACAACAACAACAACAACATAATAATAATTAATATTTTCCTGTGAACCTTTCGATATTGTTGTAATGTTGGTAACATGAATAATGGCCGCTCAGTTTGCGGGGATTGCGCATAGATGGCGGTAGTTGCGACACTAAATGTCAGATGTCAGGTGAAGATGGCCCTTTGTGTCAGGTATTGTTGAGAAGTAAATGTTTATTGTTTAGATTTTATATTGTACTAGCTTCTACCCGCGACTTCGTACGTGCAATCCCGTTTTCTTTCGATTCCGTAGGATTGTCAGGATTTTGTTTGTCTTAAGAACCCTCTCCTAATATCTAATAATTAATTAGTGTATAACAACCAAAAAAGAATTAGTAAAATCGGTCTAGTCATTCACGCGTGATGCCGAGTCCAAGGGGAAAAGGGATTCATTTTTATTTTATATATAGATGAGTTTAATGGATTTGTAATGCTTTATAATATAGAGGTAGATGTTTTAAAGATCTAAGCATATAATAATATAGGGGCCGACAGACGGCGGATAGCGACTTTATTTTATACTATGTAGTGAAGGTTTGTAGAGTTAGCGCGACTATCAACCAGGTGTTTTTAGTTCGATTTCCATGGTGGCACCTTCCATTCTTTCATCATTGCTTTGGATACTACTATGTAAGCGTTCTACTGACCCCCGAATAGACCTATTATGATAAGAATACAGGTTAACGTCTAAAAGTGATGTAAAAATAAATTGAATTCTGTTCTGCTACTGATATGCAACGATTAGCTGATAACTTGCCTTGTTTTAGAGAAACAATGGAACTATATATGTGTAGGTTAATAGCATGTACGTAATATCACGTATTTATCCCCGAAGGGGTAAGCAGAGGAGCACATTACGGCACTTAATGCCCACACTTGCGGTGTGTACTTAAGTAAAATAAACAGATAAATTGCCTCTTTCGATAAAGGTCGATGAAGCAAGAATTGAGCATTATTGTGTATACCTTTGTGTATATACATATGACATAACATCACGCCTTTTATTCCCGAAGAGGTAGGCAGAGGTGCACATTATACCACTGTACAATGTAACACCCACTTTTCACTATTTATGTTATGAATCCCATGTAATGGGGGTGAGCCATATACCAGCCACATTTCCAGATCCCGTGCTACAATTGAGATTTTTTTTAAAACTCTGTAATACTTTGCCCGACCCGGATATCGAGACCCCTTGCCCGGCAATCGCACTTGCGACCACTCGGCCATTTATAAACAAAACAGCTTCTACCTCTAACATAGTGAACATACCTAGCGAACATTTGCTCAGTGGTTAGAAACCAGTTAGGCTAGAACATCGTGAGGTCTTGACATTAAGATGTGACCTTACAATAATGTGTTAAATGTCACTCGTTTCCTGCTCATTTCGAGATTATTTCAACTTGTCTGAGTGTAAGTGAAGATGATACTTTTTGTATAATATTATTGTAGCTATTTTATTATTTGTCGTATAACACATTTTATAATAACTATCGTGAGACATACAAAATTAAGTAAAATCGCGGGTTACTCACGTGAATATACTGAGAAAAGCTCTACTAGTTTCGAACCACAGAGGGGTTCTTCCTCATGAGCAGCGTGCGCGGTCGCGGCAACGACGTCGCGCAGCTCACAGTGAGACTGTTATAACCTAGTATTTGATGGGTAATTTAAACTTCTATTTACTATTGGGTACTTTCCTTAATCACTACATAGTATAAAACAAAGTCGCTATCTGCCGTCTGTCAGTCGCTATGTATGTTAAGATCTTTAAAGCAATGATTTTAATGCGGTTTTTTTAATAGATAGAGTGATTCTTAAGGAAGTTTTAAATGTTTAATACATGCATATTGCACCGGTGCGAAGCCGGGGCGGGTCACTAGTAAAAAAGAAATTATTTCGACTTCGTGACGTCACAATACACAATCTCGAACAAAATCCTTAAAAAAACTGTTGTTTTTGACAGTTCGAAAAAAGTATTGAATTTGACTAGTTGGCGAGTACCCAATTACAAAGTTTAGGTACTTAGAATAGTTACTATTACGTTTTTAATTAATTGCAAAGCAATCCTAACATCGACTGCACGGTTGCCGTGGTGGCTGGGCAACTAGCTACCGCACAACATGTAGTTGGTTCGATACCCACACGGAAAAATTCTTTGTGATCCACAAATTATTGTTTCGTGTCTGTCATGTGTATGTGAACTTGTATGTTTGTAAACGCACCCACGACATAGGAAAAAATCCTAGTGTGGGGCAAGTTTAAAAAAAAACAGTCAAATAAAATGACTAGAAATCTTGAATGCAAAGAAAAAAAAGATACCAGCCGAATTGAAACCCTCCATCATTTTGGTAAGTCCGTTAAAACGGCACACAGAGACAATATATCTTAATAGAACTAGATTCTTGACAGAAATAAAACAAATTTCAAACTTCACATCAATTTAGACATTTTCGATTACAATACACATACACAATAGAAGTTTAGTTCAAACAATAAAGTCGTTCACATACCTGTAAGCATGGACATGTACAGGGCAGCCAGTCAGTGGGTTGTACAGCAACAGCACACAGGCCACAACATCGGCCTGTACGACTGCGCTGGTGATGCTGCCGTGCGGTATAAAATGCTTGATCGTCTGCTGTTTACCCTTGGCTGTGACATTCTGAATTATCTTCAGTCCTTTATGGGATACCTGGGGAAGAGAATACGACAATTGTAGTTCATGTTTTAAATAAAATGACTGGAATTGTGCCCGGTATATGGCAATAGGCCCATGTAATAGGGGGTGACCCCCTATTACATGGGACTCATAATATAAATAGTGAAAAGTTGGTGTTACATTGTACAGTAGCATAATGTGCAGCTCTTTATCGCTTATCCCTTCGGGGATAATAGGTATGATGTTATGTTATGTTATGTTTTTTATAAAGAGGGTGTAAGAATAGGTGAGATTGGGGATATAAATAAGTTTCTCTGAACTCGTCAGGAAGCAGATGAAATATTATGAAGCTGATGAAGTTCAGGTAGGTAGTGATTAATTTTACTGTAGGCCCTGGTTTATAAAAGTTTCAACGGTTTTAGGAGGTTGACGGTACTCAAAGGGTTAAAATAACAACTGATGCTTAAGTCCGTCTATATTGTGTAGATAACTTTGGACTATGTTATATTTTATACAAACGACTATAACTACGATCACCTTTAAATAAGCTATTAAATCCTTACTAATCCTTACTAATATTATAAAGGAAAAGGAAAGTGAGTTTGTTTGTTTGTTTGTTTGTTCCGCTTTCAAGCCGTAACTACTAAACCGAATTTTGAATTTTTGCAGAAGTCTGGATTAAATAATAGGGTACTTATTTAATCCAGACTTCTAACTTTACGGGTGCATAATCATTGTAAATGTGAGAGCCCTGTAATTACCTGAATATTAAATTAAAATAGTTGAATATGTTTGTGTCAGCTTGGAGTTGTCATGCTCACTCTAAGGTCTCATTGGCGGTGGCACGTGCAGTGGATCGCTCGATTCCCTACAATATGGTTGAGTTGGGCGGTGCTGATGTACGTGTCATGTTCGTGAACGGGCGCCGTCAACTGGGATTGGTCAGCTCCAGACTGTATATATATATTTTTTTAAGTCCTTTAGGTTTATTTTTTTCGATTTTTTTTACTGTATTTTAGTGTTACATTGTTCACGCACAACCCAAACAACAAAACTGTAACTGGAGAATTGTGAACTTGATTGAAAAAGAGTTACCTAAGGAGTTTCTTGCTCGTTCTTCTCCATAGGAATCTACACCTTGGAATGAGCAAATAGCTTCACTTGTTAATTTTCTTTATTGACGTTCAAAAGTGCCTCTATGGTCTAATTGAAATAAATGATTTTGACTTTGACTTTGACTTTTTATCCCGGAAAAATGTGATATTCTCGAGCGAAAACGAAATTATTGGTATATATGGCACTGTATGTAATGTTTTACGTCACGTAGGGTACTTTTTATCCTTTTGTGACGCGAGCGAAGCCGCGGGTAAAAGCTAGTAATACATGTTTGTATTCGAACCACTGAACAATATACCTTCATAACTATAATCTTCCAATCGACATCGGAACTAAGATAACTTACACAGTTTTACGTAACGTGAAGAACAACGCAATCAATTAGAACGATGCCTCTACTTTCCCCAATAAGTATCAGTATCACTCATAGTTTGCAAGTGAAGAAATTGGATTGGAATTCCATTCATTCCAAATTGACATTTGAATGTATTTGATTAGGAACTAAAATTCAATGTTGGATTTTTTGCTGTCATAGATAAATTGATGGTATTTTTGTTATTTGTATCTAAAGGTTTTTTTAAAGGGGGGGAAATCATCGAATGTCTGGGTGAGGCGGAAGGGAGTGTCAGACTCTTACTGACTAAAAACCACCCCGTTCCTTCTCCTGCGCTTCTAGCCGGAGCCCCGGTAACCCGTTAGGTTCTCCGCGACTCCGAATCGGTTGTATCTAAAAGTTGGCTCTGATATATATTTTGTTTTAGTTTGGTGAGCATCAGTTCATAAGTATGGTCTGGTTATTTGACTGAAAAATACTAAATAATAAAAATTAAAGTTGTGGTTTTAACAACTAAATCATTTGTATCTGTTAGTATTTATAGCATTGTTCTCATATCTCTTAAAAATTTCAACCGTGCGAAAGAACCTCAAAATGTACTTTAAAATATACATACATAAGTAGTAATATCTATATCCGTAGATATCTGTGTCAACAACAAGGAGTGTCCTCTACTATAAAACTTATTATTTTCCTTAATGCAAACACACCCAAAAGTGACGAAATTCTTGTACCTTCGTGAGAATTGACTTGACAGCCTCGCTGTCATTAATAAATGCAAGCTGAGGACGAAGTCCCGGGTTTTCTAAACATGGTATGGTATGGTTAACAATGATATGGTGTTGTTTTCAATAAGGAAAAGCGTGGATTCTTTGCAGATATTACTATTTTTGTGTTTCCTCCCTTTTAGAAAAGCGTGGATTCTTTGCAGATATTACTATTTTTGTGTTTCCTCCCTTTTAGAAAAGCGTGGATTCTTTGCAGATATTACTATTTTTGTGTTTCCTCCCTTTTAGAAAAGCGTGGATTCTTTGCAGATATTACTATTTTTGTGTTTCTTCCCTTTTAGAAATTCCAAGAGTCACAAAATATAGAAATGCGTTCAATGTTTAAAAAAAATAACACACACATAAATGGCACAAGCACAGCACGTTATTGTAAAAATCAAGAGTTTTTTTGCTAAACTCGAAATTTAAACACAACATAACATAACATCACGCCTTTTGATCCCCGAAGGGGTAGGCAGAGGTACACATTTCGGCACTTAATGCCACTGTATATTGTAACACCCACTTTTGTAATGATGTAATAGGGGGTGAGCCTATTGCCATATACTGGGCACATTTCCAGACTCCGTGCTACTACTGAGATTTTTAAAAACCCAGTAATACTTTGCCCGACCCGGGAATCGAACCCGAGATCCCTTGCCCGGCAGTCGCACTTGCGACCACTCGGCCAACGAGGCCGAAATTCACAAGTTTATAAAAAATGTACCAACCTGTAGAGTAACTTTAAATGTACCAACCTGTAGAGTAACTTTAAATGTACCAACCTGTAGAGTAACTTTAAATGGCTCTAAGTCCCTCGCTCTGTCTTCTAGTATCCGAATGGCAGGGAGTGCAAACTCCTCCCCTCTGAGGCCGCGGGACTCCTGCGCACCGAGGAACCACACGTAGTAGGAGGCCTTCTTGATATCTTTTTTCAACCGTAGCGCCATCTTGTAGGGCTTATGTCATTGTTGGAGTACTGTAACAACGATAAAATATAATTTAGAAAAATATAAATATCAAAATAAATTCAATTAGAGAATATACCTGTTTGAAAAGTTATAGGTAGGTAATTTACTAAATCTTAGTAAACATTTGTTAATTTAGTGATGTAGGTATTATTTAATTATTTTTCATTATATACATACATTGTTATGTAAAATTACGGGACCGTTTAAAAGCACTAACAGCCAATAACACATTTTTTAATAATAATTACGCATAGACAAAATGACACATTCCCGCGCATTACATCTGGCCAGTAACTATTGTCCACAGATAATAAATAAATAACAGGAGTAACCAATTTTAGAGTCTTGTAGAATCGACTGAATGTTCGAAATTCAAATATTTTCGTTTGACCGTCGCACTTGTAGCCAAGGGTCGGATACCGGTATATTTTTCGAAACGTTTTCGTCTTAAATGCCTAAAGAACTATTTGTTTTGTTTATGTTCGAACGGAACGTTATTAATAACGTTTTTGAAGAACAAAAAAAATATACCGATTTCGTTTAATAAAACGTTTTTAACCGTTTTTATTAAATTTTTGTGTTGCTCGGTGTTTCATGAGTACATCAATTGGCAATTGGCATTTTACTGCCGCGCGGTTTAGTTTCGTCGTTCGTACCTATCTTACTAAGTTTCGTTTGCTAAATTTGTAAATTTGTTTGTTAAAGCCAAGCCTAGGATACCTAGGTACTAATGTTATTAACCCATGAGTATACCTACTTGTAGTTAATAAACAGTGTATAGTACAGTAAGCATGGACAGTTCAGGTGAGTACCACTACCCTATTATAAGGAAATAAATACAGATCTAGAACAATTCATCTTTAACATTAATTGTTATTTCTAGATTATCAATTGTATATAGAGGTAATATATATATATTATTATATATATTATTGTAAAGTTAATTGCTACTTAAATAAAATATTTCAGATGAAGAGCCAAATACTAATTTACCAGACAGCCAACCATTTTTTACTGAAATAGAGACTGATGTTATTCCAATTACTGATTTACCAGATGGCAAACCATTTTTTACTGAAATAGAGATTTTCAACCTAAATATCTGTTTACCAGACAAACAAACTTCTCTTACTGAAAAAGAGGAGAACATAATAACTGGAAAAGGTATGTTAGTAATTATACCACCATGCTAGGCTAAAAAGGCCTCAGCGTTTAAGTGCTGACCGTGACCCTAAAAAACCTATAAGCATAATGCTTATAGGTCTTTTTGGGTAAGCACGGCACTATTAATAGTAGTCGTGTGCAACTATAAAAAAAGAAATCATTTTAAACATCATTTATTTTTTAGAAATCATAAGACATGCAATATTAAATGAGGAAGAATCGCAATCTCTATTAGCACCGAATAGACGTACAACAGGTAAGTATTCTTGTCAAGACTAAACGAAGATATTTTTCCTTACGGTCAGTTTTCAAGAACGATTTTCAAAGTTCATGTTCTATTAACTGTATTCAGTATTCTAAACGTAAAAAAAAGACATCGATAACCTTAATGAAGCATTAACTTTAAATATCGTTCTAGCAGCTGCCTGTTTATGTATTAGATTAATTAACAATAATAATCTCACAATGCATCCAACTCTTAGCTGATCCGAAGCATAAATATTATTATGTTCATAATATAGGCAGGTAACCCTATTCGCCAAAATATATAAATCGGCGGTAGCCCATATGCTCGCGTGATGAAACATGATAATTTTAAGAAACATCTTGGTTACACTTCGCAGCACCCAACTTTGAACATCGATTACAATTGTACAATGACTACAAACTTTAACAAAATACAAATCAACCTAATTTGATAAATTAAACGTTTAAATAATTAATTTGAATTATATTGCAGGTATACAAATGAGTCTAATTACTGTTCCGCAAAGCAAGGATACCCAGAAGCCTCAGGAGGAACCTGTTTTACCAAGTCAAAATTCAAAGCAACAAAAGGAAAAATACTAGTGTGTACTGTGCAACATAACCAACGATCAGAAAGATATCAGAAATGAATATTATGGAAAACTTATTTCGTCAGAGTTAGATTTTGTCGAGCCATGCATGCGGACTTATGTATATGTGGAATTATTAAAGCTAATACACAGGAATAAGCACAGGCACATGCCGACGATGATATTGAAACAAAAAATAAACCTGACTTTTAATTTTACATAACGAACGAATGTAAATACATTCGTATCGTAAATTGTAAGTATAATACTTACATTAGGGAATATGCATGTATTTTTTTATATTCCCAATTACATAATACTAGATTATTGAACCTAAGACTGATAAACTTATTATGTATCTACATAAAAAGTAAATTAACATAAAGATAATGTCATAGAAAATAATATTAAATTAATCTGATTTCTCATAGATGCTGTTGTTTCTTACTAACAAGATGTCATCAATTATGGAGTCTTTTAATGACATTCTTAGATTATTTAAAATAAATTTCAGCGACGAAAACAACCTTTCAACACTTACCTGTGTTGGTGGAGTAGCCAAGGCTATAGTGGATAAAGAATAAAGTTGTGGATCAGTAAACCTTTTTTCGTACCAATATTTCAAAATGTTCTCATGCGTTGGCAATAGTGGCGAATTTAAAAAATCAATCAAAGAGTTTCTTAATTGATTGCAAGCTTCTGTTGGTCGTTCTCTCTGACGTTCTCTATATCGCCTTTCAAAGAAACCATCTATATTACTTCGAGATGTGTGCGGGACATTATCTTGATTAAGATCATTTTCATCTGTTGGCCGATCCTGAGTTTGCACTTGCAAATTAATATATCTTTGGTGTGTATGCATTAAATGAATCCGAGCTCGTTCGTTGTGTTCTTCGGAAAGTATAGAATTTACTCTCGGATCCATATAAACGGCAGATAAAAATGTGTCGTTGGTCAGAAGATTGCCCTCTCTCGCTTTCATACATATAACCAAATATAATGCAATAGGAGTATTCATTTGTTCTAACTCTGTAATACATTTTATCCAATAAATGTAAAAATCACCTAATGTTAATTGTTCTTCTTGCAACCGTTTGGATAGTACTCTGCACGGTTTGAGAGCCTGTAAGCTCTCTTCAATTTTTGACCATGTTTCATCTCCAATTAAATCTGAGTAATGTTCTTTACAAAAGTCTTTTAGGTTAACTAGCCTGTCCAACATATCGGCGGTGGAGTCCCATCGAGTTGGTCAATCCAGAATAGCCTGAAGCAATTGGTTACGCTTTAATTCCAGTGCCACGTTAGGTGTACGAAGAGTTCTTACTGCACGACGACACAATTCGAAAACGGGTTCAAGTTCTTTACAGGCATCTCTCACAGCAAGCTGCAACGTATGCGCGGCACAACGTACAGCTGTCACGATAGGTTGGCCTATATTTTCCCTTTCGAACTCCAAACTTTCCACCAAATCAAGCATTTCCTGACCATCTGCAGGTGAAAATATAATATCAGATTCCTCAACCTGTTCTTCAGTGTTATTCAAATCTTCAGGAGAATCCTGTATTTCTTCTTCAATTTGACGAGACATTGCAAGCATATTAGCGCCGTTGTCCGAGGTGATGGAATATAGCTGCTGAGGCTCGATTCCGTAGCGGCTTAAAACCATCAACACTGTGTCTTTCAAGAATGCTGCAGTATTTCGTTCATGAAGCTCAACTACACCCAAATTACGAAGCTGCAGCTTCTTATCTAAAATGAACTGCAAATTTATTCCGAGGAATCTTCTTGATTTTACTGAAGCTACATCAATTTTTAAACATACCAGTTTATTTTTTAATTCCTCATAGATCTTCTTTCGGACATCGTAGGCTTTATTCTCAATACATGTTCTTATGTTTCTAATATTGGGTTTTAACCCAGAATTAGGTATCATTGTAATTAAATTTTGGAATGCTTCATCTTCTAGCAAAGACAACGGCCTGCCGTGGATTGCAACTAAATTTATGCAGCATTCAAGAACTTTATTGTATTCTGTTAGAGAATTTACATCTTTATCAGAAAAAGTCCTTTCTTGAATCTTGTCATATTCAGCACGATGCTGCGTAAAAAAATGTCGCAATAAATTTCCGCCGTGATGTCCCTGGAACAATATTTTCAACAATCGTATCACATAATTTTTCAATCTTCACTAAAATATTATGAATAAACAGTATAAATAAAAACAGTATTAATAAAGGTATATTATATTAACTTCTACTATATGATCAATTTCGAAATCGCAAAAATTAAATACAGCCGTTTCAATACATGTTGCTTGTTCATCATAAGTAGTTTTTGATGATATTTATGAAACAGCAGATTAGGTATAGGCACAAATTATGTTGTATAAACTAGTCTTAAGGACTTACAGTATACTACAAGAACCTCAAGATTGAATAATTATATAGGTTTACTTACTCGTATTTCTTTCTGGCATCCTTCCATTTGACATTTTGATTTGTTAGTTTCGTTATTGTAAGTGTAATACGAGTAAATTGGGTTTTTTCTTTTACGTCCCATTTAAGCAATGAATAAGCACCACTAACTATAATAGGTAGATAACTAATTACCACTCCCGAAGTCCCAATAACAACAGTAAACACAACCTCAGTAAGCAAGCGCATCGGAATAATTGATCTATAGTTACAATAAAGCCGCGCGGCAGCATAAACAAACAAGTCCATACTTGTCGTCGCACGACCCTCGCTGCACCGTCTTGCGGATTAAACCGGTTTTTAAAAATGTTCCCATTTCGTTTTCGTTCCGAACGCAATGCAACGAACACAATACCAAGAACTGTTAGAAACGTTTAAAAAACGTTATTTTAAATAACGTTTCCGACCCTTGCTTGTAGCTACTTGACCTCGAATTTTGATGTGTTGCACAAGGCAATAAAACAATTTGGCAATAAAACAAACATTTAAGGATTCCACCAGAAAATAAATGTTTTTCTTACATTTTTGCACAAACAGACAACGGGGCATATAATATACGTAATAATTCTAAGTCAAGACTTGATGACTTGGTCTGAATTGTAATAAGAGGATACATTCCATTGTATCTGTTCCTGTTTTGTTTGAATTTTATATACATATAATAACATAACATCACGCCTTTTATCCCCGGAGGGATAGGCAGAGATGTACATTACGGCACTTAATGTCACTGTACAATGTAACACCCACTTTTCACTATTCATGTTATGAGTCCCATGTAATAGGGGGTGAGCCTATTGCCATATACCGGGCACATTTCCAGACTCTACTACTGAGATTTTTAAGAACCCAGTAATAGTTTGTACAGACGACCCATAGTTTGGGAAACCCTGGTGTAACATTTTACTTGTACCTCTATAATAACAATAAAACAATAAACTAAAAACAAAAAAATATCTTAATGTTCTTAACAAATAGGCCACGCAGACAAGTATATGAAACACCATTCCCATATTACATAACACACCGAAAACACTATATAATAACTTCAAACATTCCATATATTAAAATTCCAGACAGGTTCCATTATGAACGAGATTGACCTGTTTAGACAGAGCGTGATTTTCGCATTCTACCCATGTGTAGCATTAGTATTCTGTAGTCGAATGTAAAGTTAGACAGACTAAAGATTCCACTGATTTTAAGGTAACTGCGTATATAAGCAATCGTTATTTTTCTGTTACTCGTCTCTTCTTTTCTAACGAGCGTCGTAAACACCGAATAAGGTCCTTCCTACGAATTGGACAAAAAGGCAACAATGCTCTCTGATAAAACCTTTTTTTGAGAAGGGGAAAATCATACTGGCTCGGCCGAGTGGTCGCAAGTGGAACTGCTGAGCAAGAAGTCTCGGGTTCGATTCCCAGGTCAGGCAAAGTACCTATTACTAGGTTTTTTAAAAAAATCTCAGTTGTGTGCCCGGTATATGGCAATAGGCTCACCCCCTATTACAGGGAACTCATAACATAAATAGTGAAAAGTGGGTGTTACATTGTACAGCGGCATTAAGTGCTGTAATGTACCTCTACCCCTACGAGGATAAAAGGCGTGATGTTATGATGTTATGGTAAATCATTCATTAGCTTTTCTTCATGTGTGGCGAGAGAGAGACTGACAGACTCTTACTGACAAAACACCAACCCCCTTCCTACTCCTGCTTCCAGCAGACTGATCACCTGAAAATAAGCAGCGCTCTTTGCTTACCATCAGGTGACCCGTCTGCTGGTTTACCGGCTTATGTCATAAAAAAACCTATATAAAAATACCACGGCCTCACAGAAAACCGACGTGAAGCAACGCTTGCGTTGTGTTTCGTCGTGTGAGTGAGGGTACCGGAGGCCCAATTACCCTCCCCTTCCCCAATCTCCCCAATCCCTGAAACCCCAACGATCCTCAAACTCCTAATCCCCAAAAGGCCGGTAACGCACTTGTAACTCCTCTGGTGTTCCAGGTGTCCGACTGCTCGTTTAACAAAACCTTTATAAAAATACTCTTTATTACAAAACTAGTGTCAAAAATTAAACACAAAAGGGCATTGAGTAGTTCTTTCATAACATAGTAACACCTAGTCTCAACCTTGCCAACAATTATCGTCTGTGAACTGCTAAATTCTACGCTCTTTACACTCACATAATATGAAGATTTCTATAGCGCCGAGATCTGAAAAGCAATGGCCTGTTGTTCTTTGTAAAATAATAAGATTTCATTTTTTTATGGCATAAGCCGGTAAACGAGCCGACGCATGGATCACCTGATGGTAAGCAATCGGCGTCGCCCATGGCCACCTGAAACACCAGAGGCGTTACAAGTACGTTACCGGCCTATTGGGGATTAGTAGTTTGAGGATCGTTGGGAATTCAGGGATTGGGGAGATTGGGGAAGGGGGAGGGTAATTGGGCGTCCGGTAACCTCACTCACACGACGAAACACAACGCAAGCGTTGTTTCACGTCGGTTTTCTATGAGGCTGTGGTATCACTCCGGTCAAGCCGACCTATTCGTGCCGAAGCATAGCTGTCCCACACTCATAATATTAGTAATAAAATAAAACAGTAGTAGGTACTTAAATTGATTGTAGAAACGCTGAGGCCGTTAAATAAATAAATGTCTCTTTTTTTCTATTCGAATTGGCTTTAGGGCAAATACGAAAAGAGCAGAGCCTAACATAACATAACATCACGCCTTTTATCCCCGGAGGGATAGGCAGAGATGCACATTACGGCACTCAATGCCACTGTACAATGTAACACCCACTTTTCACTATTTATATTATGAGTCCCATGTAATAGGGTGAGCCTATTGCCATATACCGGGCACAACCCCTGTTTGGGCGCCTAACCTGTTGCGGCGTCCCGTTCGGACGCTGCTCATGGCACAGAGGGTCATGGCGATCCGAATGATCCGCGGATACCGCACGATCTCTGGGGAGTCGGCGAACCTCCTTGCCGGATTACCGCCGTGGGATCTGGAGGCGAAGGTGCTCGCGCGCGTGTACAGCATGCGCGCGGAGGCACGTCGCCGGGGCGAAACTCCGCTGCCGCGCCAGATAGGCGCGTGGCGGGATGAGCTCCGGCGCGATCTCATGGCGGAATGGCAGCAACGACTGTCGCAACCGAGGGCTGGGCTCGCTGCCATCGCAGCGGTAAGTCCCCTCTTTGAGGAGTGGCTTGAGAGACGCTACGACGTCCTCACCTACCGCCTGACGCAGGTCCTCACCGGACATGGGAGTTTCGGGAGGTACCTGTGTCTGATGGGGCGGGAGGAAACGTCCGGGTGTCATCACTGCGAGGACCACCATGAGGACACGGTGGAACACACTGTCGCGGAATGCCCTGCGTGGGCTGAGCACCGCCGTGTCCTCAGGGAAGTGATCGGCGATGGCGACCTCGCGCGTCCGGGCCTAGTGCAGGCCATGATGCGGAGCGAGGGGGACTGGGATGCCGTCTCCTCCTTTTGCGAAGCAGTCATGCTAGCTAAGGAGGAGGCGGGACGCGTGAGGCAGCGAAGCGCTGCCTCCTCGCAACCCAGCCATCGCGAAGGACACACCGGGCGTCGGGGATCGCGGGACGATCTCCGACCACCGTAAGCGCGGGCCTGCGGACGGCGAGCATGGGTGGCTCCCCGTCCGACCAGAAACAGACCCGAGCGTACGGCGCGTCGCGTTCCGCGCGCGCCTCAAAGAGCCATCAGACCACCACAGATGGGGCCCAATACGACCGATGCCGATTCGGAGTCGCGGAGAACCTAACGAGTAACCGGGGCTCCGGCTCGACGTGCAGGAGAAGGAATGGGGTGGTTTTTAGTCAGTAAGAGTCTGACACTCCCTCCCGCCTCACCCAGGCGGGAGCAGTCATTCGATGATTTTCCCCCTTAAAAAAAAAAAAATACCGGGCACAATTCCAGACTCCGTGATACTATTGAGATTTTTTTACAAAAACCTAGTACTTAATATATTGCTCGACTCGGGGTTTAAGCCCGAGACCCATCAGAAGAGCAGAGACAGTGATAAATGTGCACTACCCTGCCGTCATACAACTTACAATTACGACTTAGTACCTCTACAATTACTACATTTATTACTATTTCATTCAAAGAACAATACATTTCAAGTGTAATCACTAAAATTATAGAGGTAGTATAAGACCCACTTTAAATTAATCTACGCAAAACCAACAGCCATTTTATCACCATAAAGGAGGTCAGCCCATCATTATCACATCTTTACCTTCATTTCTCATTAAAACAAAGATTGTTTGCATTACATTGCTGAGTAGTATTTAATCTATACTAATAATGGAAAGATTTGATGGTTTGTCAGTTTAGAATAAGCTGCGAAGGTATTGGAGTTATTTTAAAAATACTGTCACTATTTAAGAGCATAGTTTTCGGGAGAAATAACGGCTTAAATTAGACCATTTCCTGACCTTACTAGAGCCAAAATTTGTAAATGTTTTTAATTGGAAATCTCCCAATCGATCCTTGACACAAACAGGAGATCTTACACCATAACGCGATAATTAATTTTGACCGTCACTTGCTGATTTTTATTCTTCTTGAAAAGAATCTCCGCATAGACTAAGCCGGAGGCAGAAAGCTAGTTGAATGATAAGAAAATGTAAAGAACAGCGGTAACCACACTAATAAAAACTGTCTCACGCGTGGTTGCGCCACGTGGCCTTGGGTCCATTATAATTGGTTGTGAGCAACCAACATTGACTGTTGTGTATAATTTGAAATTGGGTAAACTTTTTGATTGTCTTTTACTTCATAGTCTTGGAGGCAGCTTGTAATTGCATTTGTTTTTGTAGTAATGTAATGTAAGAGCCTAGTTTTGTAGATGAGGTGAAACACTTATATTGCGGAAACTAAAATCTTTAAACCAAGAATGAAAGTGAAGGAAATTTATAAAACAATTAATGTAAGTTTCACTTTATGAATAAGATTGAAATACTAATGTATTTAATACTAGCTTCTGCCCGCGACTACGTACGTGCAATCCCGTTCCTCTCATTCCCGTAGGATTTTCGGGACTTTTTTCTGTCATAATAAACTTGTCCTGACGATAACAAACACAACAAAACACAAATCAGCCAAATCGGTCTAGCCGTTCTCAAGTTATGAAGTGACAACGGGAAACGGGTTTCATTTTTATATATTAATTAGATTAATAAATAAGTAAAGGGGTTTTTTTTTAAGCGGGGAAAATCATCGAATGACTGCTCCCGCCTGGGTGAGGCGGAAGGGAGTGTCAGACTCTTACTGACTAAAAACCACCCCATTCCTTCTCCTGCACGTCGAGCCGGAGCCCCGGTTGCCCGTTAGGTTCTCCGCGACAAGTAAAAGATAGGATTGTGTCCAAAATGCTAAATTGGCTGTTTTGAATGCATTAAATAGGAACATGCAATGTGCACTGTGACCCTTTCGGAATAAACGAAGATGTAATATTGCAAACAATTTCAATGCTTTAGGAAATACTGATATATTAAGAAATCAATACTAATATCGTCTTTCTAACTCTCTTACCAAGTAATGAACAAACAACATCTATTGAATAAAAAAGAGAATTAACTACAGTTCTAAATTCTAAAATAAAATAACATTTGACGCCATTTTTCGGTCGTTGAACAAGAAACCGCGGCCAAAACATCAAAAATAAAATCCAATGTGCTTTACTGTTGTTATTCAGTCAGCATTTGGAGAAGACCCGCTAGACGGGACACCGTTAGCTGATGCTCAGACGAAACGCACGTCCAATGATTCCGAAAACGGAGGCGGAGGCTTATAAAAGATTTCGTATTTATCTTCGTAACTTCATAGTACATACATACATACATAACTTCACGCCTGTCTCTAGGCAGATGCTATGGAACGCCATTTGCTACGATTCTTACATATCTTTTTCGCTTCATCAACAGTCATCAATCTTTCTCGTCGGTTAAGGGTATTTTTAATTTGACCCAATACAATGAAATAATTTTCGTGTAATATGGGCGAACCTATTACCACATACCACATAGGTACTGACTAAAATAGGCGTGTCGACAGGGTAAAAAAATCAAAAAAGTAATTAGTCCGTCATTAAGATCGCACGAAAATATCAGACACGTATTTTTTGTTTTATCAAATTAACAGAAGAATACGTAGTTATTCCGCATTAAAGTTAGGGAGTGGGGGTGTTGACGTCACACTTACGGAGAAATCGTACCTAATTGTGACGTCACGCGTCATTTTAACTCAAAATATCTACATGTTTTTTTGGATACGAGAAAAAGAAAAAATACGTATCGAAGATTTTTAAAATATCTAAAAGACGGACAAAAAATTAAAAAATAGTCGCCATGCCTATTGCAGACTCCTTGCAATTAATTGAAGAAATTTGTTTTTTTAAACTGAAAATAATGCAATAATGCTTTGCTCCAACTAGAAATCTAAGGTAGGATAAGTCATTCTATGATTTTCCCTCTGTAAAATAACCAGAAATCTAATCCAAGACCCATTGACCGATCTCTAGCGACCACTTAGCTAATAGTTGGATAAAAACAAACTTGAAAAGTGGATGTTACATTTGGGAACGGCAGTAACCCCGCCAAGTGGAGCAAAAATAAATCTGTCTACAAATTACAAACAGCTATCAAACCAATATAAACTTTAAGTACTATCTTCATTATAATAAAGAGAATAACATTAGCAATATAGTGTTGAGGTTAATGTGGAATTAAAGCATTGCGTTGGTGTTTAACGTTCATCTGCTCCATCATACCTTCATCCCACACTCAAGTAATTGAGCTGAGAGAAATTATTGCGATTTCAACAGCAATGGAAATGTTCTAGGAATTACTTGCAGTGCACTCAAGATAAGCTAGATTATAATAATTATTATAATGTAGTTTTTTCCATTATTCACAATAGTTCTACACTAACCGGGGACTGTCCTTGGGTGCATTTCCATAGTGCATACAGGGATAGTCGCCGGTTTGTGTCTCCATTACATTTAGATTAAAGTTGTCTAAAGGGCCTCTGCGCAGTTGGCTTCAGCCCCTCGTACGCCTCCCAAATGACCGGGACCCTGTGGTCCCGTGAATGGTAAAGACATTATAATGTCAGACTTCTTATTACTTGGAGAGATAGTATGGGTAAGTTAAAAGTAGCTAATACCTACTTTATGCCACTTTTGAGTTTCAAATCGGTAATGGTCTATCTGTCTATCGGGAGATAGGGGATGTAAGAGAGGACAGCACCATCTAAATACCCCAGCCAACCTCACCTGGTCGTGGTACATCCTGCCGATTAACGGACAAGGCTCTGGGGACCGGCACATGGCGGTATAAACATGCTATATAGGCGTAGACAAATTAAATAGACTAGTGGCGGGGAGCAGCGTCCGCCATCCCTAGTGCGAGAAACTACGCCCTGCGATCACCAACCCGCCTGCCCAGCGTGGTGATTATGGGCATTACCTTTAATGGCACACCCAATAATATATATAAAAAAAGGCCCAATAATGCACCAAAACCTCTTACTAAACTTAGAAGACTCAACCACTAATAAAAAAAAACCTCAAAACAAAAACTCAACACTATATAACCTACATATCGATAAAACTATCGAAGCGAAGTATGTCAGTTATCGAAGAAATTATTTCTACTATTACGGTTCATAATAACTGCTATTATTATTAATAACGCATGTTTTAGCTGTAAAAGTATTAAATTAATTGACAGGTTGAGTGATGGATAGGAACTCATTCACTTTTAGTAATCCAATGATATTGTAACTTTAATAATAGGTATTACTAGAAACCAGGTGAAAACTTATGTTTTGAGAAGAAAAATATAACGGCAAACTTTAAGAAAATGTAATAAGAACAAAACTCATCATCAACAGTCGGAAGACGTCCACTGCTGGACAAAGGCCGCCCCCTTAGCCCTCCACGTCGAACGACAACTCACTACCCGCATCCACTGGCTCCCCGCAACTCTGGCGATGTCGTCGGTCCACCTAGCGGGAGGCCTGCCCATGCTTCGACTTCCGGTCCGTGGTCTCCACTCAAGAACTTTCCTGGCCCATCTGCGGTCAGTCCTTCGAGCAACATGGCCTACCCATTGCCACTTTAGCCTGGAGATTTTGCGAGTCAAGATTATGTCGGTAACTCTTTGGCGAATTTCCATATTTAGGATTTTGTCGCGCAAAGAAACCCCGAGCATAGCTCTCTCCATCGTACGCTGAGCGACTTTGAGTTTCTCCAGAAGGCCAAGAAAGCCAAGGTCAGAACCCAAGAAACTTCAAATGAACAAGCTGACAAAGAAATATTGGTTGCCAGGACCAACGTATTGATGGTCTGACGAATCTCGAACCAATGAGCCCGGTTATGCACTCGACATGCATTGTGTACCGATTTAAATTTTCTACCACCAAAGATTTCTAACAATATAATGTAACGTCATGTCTATATTTTTATAGAATAGGGCGGTAAACGAAAGCGATGATCAAGGGACACGCTGGGGGCTACGGAGCAGGTCTCTTCAGAGGACCCGGTGTCTCTTACAGGTGTTCAGGGTGGTCACCGGGGTGGTTTTAAAGAGACACGAATTCCACATTCCCTAGTCCTTCTCCCCAAAAAACTCGGAGCCTTTTGAAGGTTTCCTCCCGTCATCAAAAAAAAGGGCGGTAAATGAGCACCTATTGTAACTTTAATACTATATTGTAACATATGTCCTTCTGGAAGCAAGGCGAAAGGGAGTATCAGATTCTTATTGACTAAAAACCACTCTGTTCATCTCCTGTTTCGAGCCGGAGCCCTGGTACCTAAATTCATTTTAGCTCAGTAAGAGTGTAAGGTACTATTACATTCTTACAGTATCTGAACTGTTACACAACACCACTATTGTAAAATTAATCGATAGGAGATAGTTATGTACTTTCCCAGTACGCTCAGTGGTACCTTCGACTGAGGAGTGCCGCAGGGCATCACGGATTCTTATGTTATCTTAATTAATGTTACGTGGCATAACCAGCTAAGTGGACTCGGTTGGTTATGTGGTTTTTTTATTTCGGTTCCCATTGAGAGCATTTTTTACATGTTTAGAAAAAGCTGTGTAAAATTGAGGGTCTGTGGGTTAATTTTTGATTAGTATAAAAAAGTACTTAATGGACATAAATAAAATTAATATTAACTATTACTAAATTAAAATACCAAAAAAAAATCCAGTCTTTTGGGCACTATAGCGATGAGGAAAATGTTTTTATGCCTGAAGCTTGCATTTTTATTATTATTACTTTTTTTAGGTGTAAATATTATAGTTCATAGGTAATTATATTGTAAGTACTTAATTGATTTTAAATTCCAATTAAGTAATAGCGTGAAACTTACTGCAGCAACGGCCTATATGGAAGTCATTGGGGGAGGCATATGTTCAGCAGTGGACGTCCTTTGGTTTATATGATGATGAGCGTAGAGCTTATACAGTGTGTTAGGTTAAACGAGGGACTTATTGAGGGAGGGTATTCAGTATTCGATTCTCGTCCCGAATATGTAAAAAACCTATAGCCAAAATTTTTGAAGTAATTGTCCAATAAAATAAATCATCATGAACACTGAGCGCGCAACAAGTGAACTTGTAAACAGAAACAGTACTTACATAAAGTAAGTCGCGTTGCAAAACATGCGCCGATCTTGCCGAAAAGGATAGAGTGCGCTTAAGCCCGCTAAGCCGTAACCCGTAAGCGTAAGCGGAAGCGTTTTTATGGTTCTGTCTGTTATTTATTAGTGTTTTCGTTTCGTTTATATGTTTGTTAGGTTCATGTGAGTATACACTATTATGGGTTTGAATATGTCCCTCGTTTAACCTAACATACTGTATATATGCTGCTCATGTTGCAAATAAATAATACATGGGAAGCAAATGATTTTGTGTTATGAGTCCAAAATATATATAACTGATGAAAAGTGGAAAACTGAACACTGAAAAACTGTTTGGAAAGACTTAAAAATACTTCTTCTACTACTATTAAAACTCTGAAAAATATAGCTAGTTTGTAGCACATTTTTTCTATTAAAAGAAAAGGAAAGCAACACATTTCATTGTCATCTCTTTCTCTACGTAATTTTCCATTCAGAATCATCACTAGTACTGCGTTGAAAGCTCAACAGAGATGTTAGAACAATGCAATATATTGAGGTAACTCGGCCATGCCATTCTCAACAGTAAGCAAAGCCATGCCTTAATTACTGGAGAAAATATTCGTATTAACACAAATATTAAAAGAAGTGTTCAAATACTTTTGAACAGACTTTGGTACGGCATGGGAAATGATGGTAGATGAAGTTAGAATTTGAAGTTAAAGTAAACTAAGGGCCAATTTTTCAATGTTCAGATAAATTTTAACTGATGAATAACTTTGAATATTAGACAATTCTTCCATACTAAAATCTATCAATTGTCAATTTTATTCTATAGGTACTTAAGAATCAACTTTATTGATGATTGAAATATCGACATTAAGTAGCGTACCTAATCAACTTATTATAGTTAATAAGTTGGTGTTTATCGATCTGCTCCGACTCGATGCAGTAGAAGGAACGGGGTGGTTTTTAGTCAATAAGAGCCTGACACTCCCTCCCGCCTCACCCAGGCGGGAGCAGTCATGCGATGATTTTCCCCCCTTAAAAAAAAATGGTAATATACAAAGAATAATATCATTCTTCAGAAATCCAAATCCAAACTGTCTCACTAGAATTCCGCAAGAGGTGTTACTGGGAGCTAAGGTTTGTTACTGTTGCTAGCGTCAAGGCATTGGATGTAAAATTTTTGCTCTGGGTAATTGTAATAAACTGCATCGTTGGCCGAGCGGTTACAAGTGCGACTGCCGGGCAAGGGTCTCGGAATCCCGGGTCGGGCAAAGCATAACTGGGTTTTAAAAAAAATCTAAGTTGTAGCACGGGGCCTGAAATTATGTCTGGTATATTGCAATAGGCTCACTGCCAACAGGGAGTGACTTCACTATTTATGTTATGAGTCCCATGTAATAATATGAAAAGTGAGTGTTACATTGTACAATAGTATTTTTTTTAAATGGGACAAGCCCATTTGTACAGTGGTATGAAGAGCCGCAATGTGCACCTAGCCACTTCGGGAATAAAACGCGTGATGTTATGTTACGATATAATTTGAAAAATTCAACTCAACATTACCGTCATTATTTACTGATAACGTAGAAAATGTTTTAAAATCGTACTGAATATTGGTACCGTTTCTATTACCAACAATTATGTTCCTCCACTATTTACTTTTTCTTCCTTTCCAACCCGAGCGTGGATTATCGGTTCATGTGTTACACGGATGTAACAATTCATACAATGCCACATTTATGTGACAACGTTGGATAAACTAAGAAGGAATTATTTGTATAATCAGTTACGAAATTCTCGGATTTCATTAAATGTGAAAATTAAAATGGCATACATCGTTTAAAGGTGGTTAAAAAGGTACCAGATTTACTCAAATAGACTCGAAATGAGAACCTTTTTGGGAAAACAACGTCAACCACTTACCATCACAGTACATGTTTAAACAAATCGGCCACGTTCTGCAAAGTTAAAGTCAAAAGTCAAAATCATTTATTTCAATTAGACCAGGACTTTTAAACACCAACAAAAAACATTAAAGTGAAGCTACTTGCTCATACCATTGCGTACTCATATGTAGAATAACGAGCAAGAAACTCCATAGGTTACTCTTCTTCAATCAGGTTCACAATACAATTCTCTAGTTACATAAGTTACATATGGTTCATGGTTCAATTATGTGAGAACAATGTAACACCAAAATCCAGTCAGAGATCGAAATCCAGGCAAAATTCATATGCCTTAATAACCGGACTAAATACCCTTAGCAGTAAATTAACAATTAAAGACCTTTGTGGTCTTTAAAATTCCTGCAAACACCTTTACCTGTACTTATAATGTTAAAATAACCCGCGCAAGCGCATCGCCGTTACATCTACAGTACACTACAGTTACTCGGTAACGGTGATGTAATATGGTCAAGTTAATTATGTGACAATTACTGTAGTATTTATGCGACACTACTTGTTTACAATGAGAGAATTACTGCAGTCTTTATAATTACAGAATTACTGAAGTCATTTGTTCTGAGTACAGGTGTTATATATGTACGTACGTATGTGTAAAGGGCGATTATATTTAAACGCATAGAGAGAGAGAGAGACAGCAAATAAAAACTGTAGACTTTTCTACATCAACCTGGACTATCTCTGTTACCAAATAAATATTAAATAACAACCAATCTAGGTGATAATAGACACGTAATATTTCGTAATCGACACGGAACGACAGATAGGCACAAAACTATATTTTTTGTGTTTACACTTTGTGCTCGTGTCTGTTGTGATTGTGACAGAATTCGTGTCCCCGGGGCAATGCGTTACTTTATTTTAAATGGGGTCAATTGGGTCACCTACATTGAAAGTTTCAATTGTAAGGGACGGCTGATAAAACTCTGCAGTATTGTAAAGGCTGATAAACCGCTGAATTTTTTTGGTAAATTAAATAGTGATTTAACTTTGATGTGGGTTTTCTACAATCTGGTTTTTTTGTGGCATAAGCCGGTAAACGAGCTGACGGATCACCTGATGGTAAGCAATCAGCGTCGCCCATGGCCACCTGGAACATAAGAGGCGTTACAAGTGCGTTACCGGCCTTTTGTGGATTAGAAGTTTGAGGATCGTTGTGGATTCAGGAATTGGGGAGATTGGGGAAGGGGAGGGTAATTGGGCCTCCGGTAACCTCACTCACACGACGAAACACAACGCAAGCGTTGCTTCACGTCGGGTTTCTGCGAGGCCGTGGTATCACTCCGGTCGAGCCGGCCCATTCGTGCCGAAGCATGGCTCTATTACACTTAAAACCTTCTTTGGGATATTCCGCAGTATATTGGACGTTACTGTAGTTAGCGCTTTTGGTTAGTGTCCTGAGTCACATCCTCTATACATATAAAATCAGTTTAATTACTGTGGTTGGATCACGTCTTGTGGTATTCTACGTTTTAGCCGTGACACTGCCTTGTGTTCGTTCATTAGTGACTGTACCAGAATGTTTGGGTGACGAGATACGCGAACTGTTACAGATATGTATGTATTAACATCTCACTACATTGTAATATAAGATCAACAGTCGGCACGGACCATGCTGTCTATCTGTCATAATCTGTTGTGTGTAAGCGCCGTGCGCTCTGCACATTATTTTAATAAATCCAAGTAAAATAAATCAATTATTAATCCACCAACATAACACGAACGTTAAATGATTTGGTGTGACGTTAAATTGTTGTTGTACTTGTTTTACTGTTGGTATTCGCAGGTCGTGGTGTAACAGTTTATTGGGTACGAACCAAGAGGCGTTGGTTATCATTATTATTTACTATTTTCAGCCATGATCGTCCCACTGCAAGGCAAAGGACGCCCTACCTTCTTCCACTCCTCTCTATGTAAAGCTTTTTGTTGGTTATCATATGGAGTGATTTATTTTGGAACCTCTTTATTATTTCTATATTTGAATGGGACGCGGTACCCCACATCTGTATCTCGTATGTCTAGATAGGTTTGCAATACAGAATCGGCCAATAGTATCTTATTCCCTAAGGAGAGTTGTGACTTGCAACTATTAAGCGAAGACCAAGTTGCTTTCTCTTTGTAAAAATGTGTTTCTGCCAAGTGAAACTCTGGGGTATAAAGTTGTTAAAACCTTTCATCATAAGCAATTCTTAACAGACTGCATAAAAAGGTTTGCCATACTTCTCCCACATTTGAAAGATGGGTCGGAAATAACGGTTTTAGTAATAAACCTTAACCTTTTAAGGATAAGGTTTATTAGAGACAGTTCCTATTCGATATCGGTCAATTCCTTGGCCCTTACTACCTATACCCGTGGCAAGAGTAGCAGTTGTATTCTATACAACCGTCATTACACGACTCATATTCGAATATTATAATTTTTCCCATATATATTTTCGATTACGAGAATGTTCGATTCCCGGGTAGGGCAAAGTGTTACTGGTTGTTTAAGTGTTTTTAAAAAAATCTCAGTAGTAGCACGGAGTTTGGAATTGTGCCCGGTATAAGGCAATAGGCTCACCCCCTATTACATGGGACTCATAAGGTAAATAGTGAAAAGTGGGTGTTACTTCTGTGTGCACCTATGCCTACTCTTCGGGGATAAAAGGCGTGATGTTGTTGTGTGTGTATAATTTTGAGGCAGAACAAACAACATTTTTAAACTTTGCAACTCTATCCCTCAAGCAATAAGGTTGGAATTCATAAATATTTCGCCAATACAAACATGTTAAGCGTGTACTAGTGAGAGTACAAGTCTTTCCTCGTATTTTAATGTTCTATTGTTGTTAGTTGTTTAAGAGTTTATCGTGCCTCTATAGTGGGTACGATTCCTAATGTTTTGTGCGACCACATCGTACGTGACTCGGAATACAAATGGCGTATTTTTATACAATTATACTAATATGGGTGGGGTGTTGAAGGGGTAATGAACTGATTGGAAGTTAAATTTTGAGGCTTGGGATCTGTAGAACAATTATATTTCAACTAAATATTACGAGTTACTCAAGTAAATATACTGAAAAAGCTCTACCAGTTTCTAGTCAGAGAGGGACTCTGCCTTATGAACAGAAGGCGCGGTCGCGGCGTAGCCCACTAACACTACGAGAGTCTGGAAAGGTGCCCTGTAGGTATATGGCAATAGGCTCACACCCTATTAAATGGGACTCATAACATAAATAGTGAAAAGTGGGTGTTACTTCTGTGTGCACCTCTACCTACCCCTTCGGGGATAAAAGGCGTGATGTTATGTTATGTTATGTTTGACAAAGATACAAACGTAGGTCGTGTGCCTTTTGACACATCACTGTCTATTTATAGTTAGAGAACAGTCGTAATGTTATTATCATATACTATTATGTAAATCTTATTAAATTATTCATAGAACTTTGTCAACAATAAAAGTCAATCAGAAATGTAATGAAATCTTTGTATGTATATATGTGAGCATCGCTTAGTAAATTAATGTCCACAATGCCACTGTAAATATAAGAACAGTATTATAACTATCGTAAGACTTATTGAAAATCGTGGAGAACCTAACGGGTTATCGGGGCTCCGCCCGGCTCGAAGTGCAGGAGTAGGAAAGGGGTGGTTTTTAGTCAGTAAGAGTCTGACACTCCCTTCCGCTTCACCCAGGCGGGAGAAGTCATTCGATGATTTTCTCCCATTAGAAAAAAAAGACTTATTGGAAAGAGGTTGAATATATCTAGTTTTTTGAAAAAGTAGAACAGAGGGAAAAGAACGAGTTAAATTGTAAATGTAAATTGGTTTGTTTCTACGGCTTACTAACTTAAATTTTCGACGAGGCAATTCGACTTGTTTCAAGTAAGCTGGGGCTTATATCATGAACAGTATGCGCAACAACCGTACGTGGAGAACAAGAACTTTCGAAAAGTTATTGATTATTCAATGTTCTAGTGGACATTCAAACTCGCACAGTATGAGTCACTGATACATGCCATCCCATCGTCGCCTAATAAGTGTACAAATTAACCATAGATCAATAAGGTCAGATGCCATGAAGTTGTAATTTACACTGTTCGTCAGGATCAGATTACTTTAAAACCTAATGTATAATCCAAGACGTATTTTTTTACAGAATACGTATAGTTAACGATGCATACCGGATCAATCTGAAATGGTAAGCGATCAGCGTCACTTCCATGGACATTTTCTACGTAGAGATGACGATTGAGCCACGACTCACCAACTCTAAACTATAATTCATTATATCTAAATATAACTTTATTACAATGAGTCAAATTATAATTAAATACCTATCTAATATTGTTTCTTTGACGTACCTGACGGAACCAATTACCTTTGTAGAATGTCAGAAGCTGAGATTAAGTCATCCCTATTTCAAAGATATCACAGACTAAACATACTGCAATATTTTACTACACGACTATAATCGCCTACGCGATCGTTTTTCATACATTTAGCAGTAAATGAAAGTCGGAAACTTTGCGAAGTAATTATAGCGAGTGAGTACATGGCAATAACAATAGTTTTTGTAAACAGACAGACATGCCGCAGTACAAATAACATTGCTATGTATTTATTAGACACGTCTGTTGATTGTTCCGTTTCATTTTGTTTTTACTTTTTTAATGAAATTGAAATGATTGATTTGCAATTCGTATACTTTGTGTAGTGGTATAAACTTGTTTTGTATTGAAAGACTTGCTCACAGAGTTTAGAATTTACGTTTAGTGTAGTATGTGCGTGAATGAATGAATTGTTTTTTAACTAAAAAAAAATTAAGTACATCTTTATTTTTTGTTATGACTTTATACATCGAAATTACTCCATGATGAGTTGTTTTGCCGCGGGACCAAAACGAAATAGCTTTCACGGTGTTTTTTATGGAATAGGAGGCAAACGGGCAGATGTATCACTTGATGGTAAGCGATCAGCGCCGCCCATGGACATCCGCAACACCAGAGGAATCACAGGTGTGCTGCCGGCCTTTTAAAAAGAAGGTTGAAGGTTTGAAGGTCGTATCGGTTCGGAAATACCGCCGACGACAGATCATTCCACAGTTTTGCAGTGCGAGGCAGAAACCTACGTGAGAAGCGCACAGTTGGCCTGCCAACCATCTACCTCTATATGATGGGGATGCATTTGCTGTCGTGAGGGTCGATGACGAACAGTGATTACGTTTTAGGAACATTTAAAACAACAACTTGACACACATAATCTAAAGACATCTAGTAAATTTAGTGTACTGCCTACATCTTTGAAAGAAACAGTCATAAGTTCATAACGTTAGTCCATTATTATGATGAAAACGTTCAATGATAATGTTCTAATAATGATGGACTGATGACTTCGTTAGCACTTAAAGTATAATATCTCTCATTAACCTGCTTACCTCAATTCGTTAACAGGGAACTGTTAGGTCTAGCTTTATCTAACAATGCTTAGGAAGTGAACTATTGCCTAGATTTTGTTAGGAAAGTTTATGAAATTATCAGATGCTACTTAAGATAATCACAATTACGTGTAGTCCTGTGTAACCGCAGAGTAGCATAGATTGATGATACATACATAACATAACATCACGCCTTTTATCCCCGAAGGGGTAGGCAGAGGTGTATATTATGCCACTGTACAATGTAACACCCACTTTTCACTATTTATGTTATGAGCCCCATGTAACAGGGGGTGAGCCTATTGCCATATACTGGGCACATTTCCAGGCACCGTGCTACTACTGAGAATATTTAAAAACCCAGTAATACTTTGCCCGACCCGGAATTCGAACCCGAGACCCCTTGCCCGGCAGTCGCACTTACGACCACACGGCCAACGAGGCAGCCTCTTACTAACTAAAAACCATCCTGTTCCTTCCCCTGCACATCGAGCCGGAACCCCGGTAACCCGTTAGGTTTTCCACGACAGGCAGATACTATGGAACGCCAATTGCTACGATTCCTACATACCTCTTTCGCTTTATCAACATTCATCAATCTTTTCATGCATGCTCGTCGGTTAAGGGTACTTTTAATTTGGCCTTTTTTTAGTCTGGTCAGTATATTATACTTTAAACTGTCAAACACCGACAAACATAGACAATATATTTTTGTTCTTACATTTTTAATCGCGTTATTCATGCATCATCAGCCTTAAACATTTGACTACAACTATAATTACATAAAAGAAACATTACATACCGTACTTTTTGAAAGTAATACTTGTTTTCTACCATGCCCTGTTTTCGTTTAGAAGTATTTCTCCTTACGACCTATATGAATAGAGGTAATATCACAATGGGGTAGATGCCTAATTTTTATTTTAATGTACGTCTGGTAGATTCTTTTAAATAATTAGACACGTATTTTTATTTTCTTACAGAAACGAATACTTTCGACGATATATTGATTTGAAATGTCGCGTGACGTCACTTTTACGTACATTTTATACGTAGAAATGACGTTTTAGCCCCCACTCTTAAACTTTGATTCGTTTTATCTAAGTATTGTTTGATTATATGACAAAATAAAAAAACAAGTGTCTAATACTTTTTCATTAGCTAACTGACGGACTAATTAGATTTTTAATTTTCATAACTCAAGGCATATTACCTATTGATACAGTAATACTTCAACATTAAATATTCATAAACGCATGCGTAGAAGGAACTCGTACTATAAAAAGCAGGAACACACATCAAACAGTCACGATTATCATTAAATAAAACCTAGTTACTTGGTTTTTTTCACTGATGTTGCCAACAAATTAAACATTAATTTAAAACTTTAGACACGTATTTTTTCTTTTCTCACAAAATTAAAAACTTTCGACGATATATTAATTTTAAATAGAGTGTGACGTCACAGCGTGCCACATTTTGTAGCACGTTATGACGTAACGACCTCCCACTCCTAAACTTATTTTATCTAAGTATTGCAACTTAATACGAGAAAATAAAAAAATACGTGTCTAATATTTTTTCATTATCTAACTAACGGAATAATTAGATTTTGAATTTTGATACCCTGGAAACTACCCAATAGGAGGCAAACGAGCAGACGGATCACCTGATGGTATGCGATCAGTGCCGCCCATGGACACCCAACGCACCAGAGGAGTCACAGGTGCGTTGCCAGATGTGGACTATTGTGTATGAATTTATTATAAGCTTTAGAAATACATGAAAAATGCATTTCCAAATCGATGAGAATACATGAAGTGATGATGACTGTAGATAAAGCGATAAAGAATCATATCATTTGCTATTCTGAGGCCTTAGTACGAGTTTGATTTACGTTTAAAGTATTCGTGACGAGTACGCGTTCGGCACTCTGATTGGCCGGCGCCAATGAAGCAACCAATCACAGCGCCGAACGCGTACTCGTTACGATTACTTCAAACGTGGAATAAACTTGTACTAAGGCCTCTGTTAACCTCTGCCTACCTAGGATATAGTGATGCTATAACTAAGAGATTGACTGTTAAATAATGTTCATGGGGAGTAGAGAACAAATATTTTTATTCTGAGCGTGATGTGTAAATGACTACACGCACGCACAGAACAACTCTTTGTGTGATCTACAGATTGTTGTTCCGGGTTTGGGTGTCATGTGTTTTTGAACTTCTATGTCTGTAAACGCCACGACACAGGAGAAAATCCTAGTGTGGGGCAACGTTTAAAAAAATGGTTTGAATGTTTTCTTTATAAACGCACACACACGAGGGAGAATCCTGGAGTGATTTGAACATTTTTAAATATAGAATAAATAAGATGATTTGGACAGGCCTACTGCATCATCCTAGACTATTATTATATTACATATTATTACTAGCATCACAAACAAGCCTATGACATAATCTAATAGTCGCCATATTGAATCGCTGACATAGCGCAACTTCCGGTGACGCCACTTCCAGTAAGCTTTCGTTTTAGAAGCTTTATACGTTGAATGGTTTATGAGCTTTCGAAATGCAAAAGCTTTGTTTGTTGTTCATGTTATTTCTTGTTATTATTATCTATTTGGTGGGTAGTAGAAGCTAGGCTAGGATACAAAAGTGACGTAAATCTTTAATTATGTGTCTTTTCGTTAAATATGGCAAAAGTATTTTATTGGACCGCCTCGTTGGCCGAGTGGTCTCAAATGCTACTGCCGGGCAAAGGGTCTCGGGTTCGATACCCGGGTCGGGCAAAGAATTACTGGGATTTAAAAAATAATCTCAGTAGTAGCACGGAGTCTGGAATTGTGCCCGGTATATGGTAATAGGCTCACCCCCTATTACATGGGACTCATAACATAAATAGTGAAAAATGGGTGTTACATTGTACAGTGGCATAATGTGCACCTGTGCCTACGATAAAAGGCGTGATGTTATGTTATGTTATGTTATGTTTGATTTTAAAAAAATCCGCTAGGGGCAGCACCGGTGGGGGTACATATGTTTTGAATTCCTTTGACAACAACGTCAAACATACGTCATATTAATATCGGAATAAATAAAAAGAGTGATAAAAAAAATTACCACCGGTGCTGCCCCTAGCGGAATTTTTTAAATCTTCCCAGGATACAGACTTAAATTACGTATCTTTGCGTTAAATATGGCAAAAGTATTTTATTGGAAATAAAGGTGTAAAATAAGGTTTTAGCTTTTAATTTCTAAAAGGGACAGGCAGAGATGTATATAATATACAGTGTAACGTTCACTTTAATTATCAGTCCTATTTAAGGACTATCTGATAATAAAAGTGAATGTTACATAATAATAAAATGGGTTTTAAACCCATGTCTATTTTTTTTTTTTTTTTTTAACGGGGGAAAGTCATCGAATGACTGCCCCCGCCTGGGTGAGGCGGGAGGGAGTGTCAGACTTTTACTGACTAAAAACCACCCCGTTCCTTCTCCTGCACGTCGAGCCGGAGCCCCGGTTACCCGTTAGGTTCTCCGCGACTCCGAATCGGCATCGACCCATGTCTATAAGGTTCGATGTTATATTACATTTTATTAAATATTTACCTCTCAATATAATAATGATGTCTTTGTTTCAGGATCTGTAACAAAATGGAAAATAACATTAGTATTGCATTTTAGACTTTTTCCAGGTAATGAAACAACAGGAATCGCTGTTAAACACTAGTTATGCCCTTTTTAAACTCAGTATAAAATTTACAGTCCGTTTAAGTTCGTAGTTAGTTTTTTATTTAATTATCTACGATACTAGTTATTTACTTTGTATTTCTTATTTACATATCTAGATACTGTTTTTTCTGAGCTGTTTGTCTTTATCTATTCTACCTCTACAGTGTAATACATACGCAGTAAATAACATATTTCATATTTATATAAAGTAATGTCTATTTGTAAATTATAACATTATTTGAATTACGACTCTGATATTGTTTTAGTTTAGTATACAAGATAGACACTACCAACTGATGACAGAATCCATTTTTTTTATGGCATAAGCCGGTAAACGAGCAGACGGATCACCTGACGGTAAGCATTCGGCGTCGCCCATGGACACCTGGAACACCAGAGGATTAGGAGTTTGAGGATCGTTGGGGATTCAGGGATTGGGGAGATTGGGGAAGGGGAGGGTAATTGGGCCTCCGGTAACCTCACTCACACGACGAAACACAACGCAAGCGATGCTTCACGTCGGTTTTCTGTGAGGCCGTTGTATCACTCCGGTCAAGTCGGCCCATTCGTGCCGAAGCATGGCTCTCCCACACTTATTTTATTGCATTGTATTCATGTATTGCTGTGTATGTGAAAATGTATTAATGAACAACACACAAAATTACAAGACATTAAAGTCCTAAACAAAACCAAACTAGCCCACCAGTTCTTATCTAATGCGATTAAAATTCAATTTAGAGTCGACACTAGCTAACCTAACTGCCTGACTGTGGTTAGGTAAACGTTGTCGTTATCAAGGTCAACGACCGTTGATAACGAGGTATTAGCAAACACCTTATACAGTCAGGAAGTAAGTACATTGTAGGGGGATATACAGAAATACCATTTTGATGAATATTTGTTTAGATTTTACAGATTATAAACTATGATTAAAACACAGACCTTCAACCCCCTCTTTCTCTTTGAAGTCGGTTAATATAGTAAAACCTTCTCCTATGTGTAAGAAAAACTTTTCTGAAAACCTCATCAAAATCGGTTCAGCCAATCGCGAGATAATCGCCTCACTTAAAACCGTCGGGTAGTTTAAAAAACTCTACTCCCTTTTTTTAAGGGGGGGGGAATCATCGAATGGCTGCTCCGGCGTGGGTGAGGCGGGAGATAGTGTCAGACTCTTACTGACTAAAAACCACTTCTACTCCTGCACTTCGAGCCGGAGCCCCGGTAACCCGTTAGGTTCTCCGCGACTCCGTATCGGCATCAGCTCTATTGGGCCCCATCCGTGGTGGTCTGATGGCTCTTTGAGGCGGCGCCGTACGCTCGGGTCTGGTTCTGGTCGGGCGGTGAGCCACCCATGCTCGCCGTCCGCACCAACGTTGCTATCTGCGTACTGTATCTAACAATTTTAATTTAATAACCCGCGTACGAAATTGCTTACTGGATAATGAAATTATTGTGGTCCTATCTTAAGGTGAAAAGACTTTTCCATGTTCCTAAACAAATGGAACTTCTACATTTCAATTTTTTATTACAAAAATGAACCTTGCAAACATAGGGCTGGGAGTCATGAAGTCGATTTAGTGTAATCGACTTCATTAGTGATGGTCGCCTGACAAATCGGCCTTCAGATTAGGCCGTTTTTAGGTTAATTTGTGGCAAGGTTTTAATATAAACAGTTACTAGTTTTTTAGACTAAAAATTGTTAATATTTTTAATAGTTGGTTAAGTGGTTGTGTGCCTAGTGAACAAGCTGCCATGGATTCGACTCTTGGAGTAGATAGATTTATTATTATTGATATTTTCATATTTCGCCATTTTTGCCATGCAAAATAGCATCGAGTATGAAAATGGGGTAGTACCTATGGGATAAATGGAGTTGGCCCCTGTGATACTGCTACTCACCTCTTCGTAAAACACTCATTGAATTATTATCAAAATATTCGGTTAAATAGAATGTGTCCACTTATTTGTTGGTCAATTAACGGAACTAGTGCAGCAATTAACAATCTAATGAATTCAATAAACGGCGCCGTTTGATGTTCATAATAGTATTTTCGAGGTTACTCTAGTCTAGGAGACAAAGAAATGCTAATAAACTTAATTTGATGATTAAGCTTTTAACATTTCATAACTACGTCTACCGCTTTTAGGCAAAAATGAAAAAAAATAAGAAATAAGAAATAAAATAGAAAAACAATTAATAAAAAAAGAAAAAACTGGACTTGTAGTTTCAATGAATTTTTTTTTTATTATTTCTGTAAGCTGCATTTTAAATTCAAAACACGATACAATGATCCAAATTTTTTTCTACAGCAACGCTCTACATTAATCGACTAACACTAATCTAATCTTTCTCTCGAAATCGACTAAACCTGTAATTGCACATCACTATTCGCCTTAGGCGGTCAAAAGTGTTCCCAAGTACACAGAGGTCAATGCTCGGAGCTTAGACCATCGATCTTCATGTGTAGTCATTATTTAGATATATAATTATTTAGTCAACTAAATAAATTACCCTACAGGCTTGTGTGTAATCAATGTTATACCTTTTACTGACCCAATAGTTGTGGATAATAGCAGAATGTGAGGTTTTAAGTTCAAGCGTTGGTCCATGCCGTGTACCGTGTACCGTGAGGCCGTGGTATCACTGCGGTCGAGTCGACATAATCATGCCGAAGCATGTCCAACACACGAAAATTATAATACCTACACTAACTTCTGACAACGGATTCGCTAGCGTTTCCGTGTAATAAATAGTAGCCTATATGGTATTCCAGACCACAATCTATCCCTATTCTAAATTTCATCTCGATCCCTTTAGCCGTTTTGACGTGAAGGAGATACAAACAACCAAACAAACAAACACACGAAACTTTCGCATTTATAATATTAGTAGGTTTTATATAAATTTTGGTTATTAGAAATGGTATATTTCTTTCACAGAATAGCAACAATGCATTCAATAATCGATTTTAGGCAACACCAATAGAATTCAATTTACAACTTCACACAAAAACCTATGAAAACGCATTTACAAAAATTCAAATAAAGAACTGATTACGTAAAAAAATATACTGACACAGTTCCAAACATCTGTGAAAGCACAGCCACGGCGTATAAAAACTTGAGGCAGAAAATTCAGCATCCATTGCGCGTTTTGTTCAATATATGAAGATGAGAAAACGAACAAAAGTGGCCATGTATATGGAATTAAGAGATATTATCGTTGTGTAGGTAGGGAAAGTTTCCGACTTGTTGAATGTTTTTGTCCGTCAATTTGTCCGTTTATGGATATTTGTGTCATTCAGTGTTTCAGGTGATATCGGTAGTGTTTATATGGAAAGTAAAAGTAACAGGTTTTCGATTGAATTAACTGTTTCCGCGGGTATTGAAAAGTGGCCATTTTGGAGTATTGATAATGGTGTGATAGTGGAGTCTTTCGTTGGTCGAGTGTGACGTGTGATTGCTGAGTAAGGGGTGTGGTGTTTGATTACCAGGACAGGATTTTCTATTTTTCGAAAATTCTTAATTACAGTATGAAGTAATGTGCTCGGAATATGGTATTAGCTGACTGTATAGGTCCCAACTAGCGAAAATTATGTGCTATATGTATGTAGCACCTATACCAAACCGAAATTGAAATATTTTGAAATTAAAAAAAAGCGATAGACCCAAAAATAGAACTCGGGATCTCCTGTTCAACTTCTAAAAGACCCTTAAACTGTCAAACACCGCGAGGACACCGGTGACCGCAACCTATTATTCTTTAATTGTGTCTATAATGACGTCACTCAAAGGGTTAACTAAGAATTATTTTTGGAAATCTATGAATATAACAATTTCCTTGACCATTCATTATTTTAGCTTTCAACATTACAAAACTGGTCAGCAACAGAATCCAGTACAAATGTGTCAATTCATAGCAACACGCACGAATTAAAGATTAAGATTTGAACTTTATTCCAAGGCCATTGAGTTGAAAATGGATGAAAGAAATTGTATATTCAACATTATTTAAGTGTGGGAGAGTCATGCTTCGGCTCGACCGGAGTGATACCACGGCCTCACAGAAAACCGACGTGACGCAACGCTTGCGTTGTGTTTCGTCGTGTGAGTGAGGTTACCGGAGGTCCAATTTTCCGCCTTCCCTGGTCTAATCTCTCCAATCCCTGAATCTCCAACAATGATCAAATTCTTAATCTTCAAAAGGCCGGTAACGCACTTGTAACACCTTGTTGTCTGTGTTCCAGGTGTCCATGGGCGGCGTCGATTGCTTACCATCAGGTGATCCGTCTGCTCGTTTACCGGTTTATGCCATTAAAAAACTTTTTAGTTTATCCACTGTATTTTTAGTCGCCGAATCGCCCAACTTAAAAGTGGCCAGTCTACCTCAGTTTAAGAAAACAGGCGTGAATGTAACTGTCATTTGTCCGGTACTAGCTGTACCTAGGCCATCTAGGTATATCTAGGTGTACTCGGTCCAGGACGGGAAACCTAACGGTGCTTGGTACTTGGTGCATGCGGCCACTGGCTAGCATACCTACGTATTAGGATATTTATGTATAGTTATTTTTGAAAATTTTGATGACGGTTTTATGGTATTGTTATGCTTAAGTGAAGCCCATTTCGCTATTTATGTTATGAGTACCATGTAATAGGGGGTGAGCCTATTGCCATATACCGGGCACTATTTCAGAATCCGTGCTACTACTGAGATTTTTTTTATAACCCAATAATATTTTGCCCAACTCGGGTATCGCACCCGAGACCCCTTGCCCGGCAGTCGCACTTACAAACACTCGTCCAACGAGGCAGTCCCGGTAACCTAAATAAACTAACAATATCCAGAGGTATTATCAGTTAACATTATATAACATTGACTTTTTGCTAGTTTTCTTACAAAGCTTTATGACAGTTAAAACTGTTTAAATTACAGGATGATTAATACCTACTACAAAAACATAAAATAAAAACTAACTTCTTTATTCGTTTGGATGTTAAAACGAAGTTACTTACAGAAAAACGTACTAATAAACGTCTAAAGATTTAAATTACAAAGTCATTCAACTCTCCGACCTGCGTCGATCACAAAAAGTTCAAATTCTATTAAAGCACAATGGCTGTAAGGCTTTTTTGAACATTTTTTCTAGTAGATCCGAACAAAATGAATACTAATTTAATATGTATTGTACAAATATGTATTTGAATCGTCATAACATCATTGGACAAGCAATGACTAGCTTAACTTCATCAACAGCCTATAAATGCACACTGCTGAGCAAAGCCTCTTCTCACAAAGAGAAGGTTTGAGCATTAATGACCACGCTTGCTCAATGGGGGTTGGCGATTACAAACTTATGATTAGAAATTATTAGTCCAGGTTTCTTCACGATGTTTTCCTTCACCGTTTGTCAGTAGTGTCTGAATAATCTTAGAAAGTACATATAACTCGGAAAAAGTCACTTTGGTACTCGCCGTTGGTAGGTTTTCAACCTGCATCCTCATGCATGAGAAGCGGGCTTCTTAAACCTCCGGCCCACCACGACATTGTAAGCTTTACATATTGACTGATAATTATATTTTTACTATTTCAAAGTAGCTGCATCTATGATTTATTTGAATTAGATATGTACCTACTTTGATTTGAACAAATACTTATTGCTAATACTGACTTCATATTGCTTAAAATGCATATCTTTATATAAGTATATTAATTCTGCTGTACGTGTGTATGTGATTGAACTCCTCCTAAACGGCTAGACCGATTTAAATGAATTTTTCTGTATGCGTTTGAGTGGCACCCTGGATGGATTAGATTCACAAATCAGCCCGGCAGATGGGGCTGCAGTCGTGATATATGTATAGGACCACGTCTGTCAGGTCCGCTAGTAAGTATATAGAATTTTTGCAATTGGAAATGTACACATGCAATGAGCTAACAGTTTAGTCAACAAGATATTTTTTTTTATATTTGATGGGCCGACTGTTGACCATTATTTGGTTTTCCTCTAGCCTCTTTCTAAATGTCTATTAGCTTAACTGACACATAGTTTACGTATTTTTACACATTTCGTATAATGAATTTGGATGATGACGGGATATGAAAATTAAAAATCTAATTAGTCCGTAAGTTAGGTAATGAAAACATATTAGACACGTATTTCTTTGTTGTATAATAAAACAATATTTGGATAAAACGAATCAAAGTTTAGGAGTGGGGGCTAAAACGTCATTTCTATGTATAAAATGAACATAGAAATGACGTCACACGACATTTCAAATCAATATATCGTCGACAGTATTCGTTTCTGTAAGAAAATAAAGCATACGTGTGTAATGATTTAAAATAATCTATAAGACGCATATTAAAATAAAAATACCCTATTAAATAAATATTAGTTAGACTATATTAAATAATTAAAATCAATCAGACACTATGACAAACTACAAATATCAAATCTCCTACTGTCATGCATCTATTATAATATATATAACAAATCTCCTAGAACACTCACTTCTGCCATATTTAATAACAAAGATATTGTACAAAAAATGAATCAAAACAAATCTAGAATTGAACTTAGTGCCTAGTAGCTTGCTCAACAACTAACGTTTTGTAGAAGGTTGCTAAATAAAAAGGCAACGCGCGGTTGCGACTCCGCTGTCAACGACCGCGGGCTAGCGCGGGCCAGGCGCATGCGCACCCAACACAGTGTGTACAGACACCTAGAAAATCAACTTGGTTACAGTCAATACTTTGATTTGTCAAAATTATTCTATTTTTTGAATAGAAAAGAAAGTAGAGTTTCATAGTGTCTAAATACTCGCATGAACAAGAGACCGGCGTAGTTATATATGTCTGTACATAAGTACTATGTAGAGGTATGTAGAAAAGAAAAAAAAATTTCTATTATATCTTATGTCGCTACTTTAGTCAAGATTACAACTTACTACCTTCATGATGGCTACCTTTTTTTTTTGATGATGGGGGAAACCTTTTAGCGCTTAGCCTTTTAGGGAGAAAGACTAAAGTGTGTGGAATTTTTATCTTACTAATACCACCCCGGTGGCCACCCTCAGCACCCGTGGAGGACACTGGGGACATTAAAAAGCGTGCGAAACAAAAATAAAATCCGTTATAGACAACACAAGAAAGCAATCTTCCACAAGAGCTTTTTAGGGATGGCACCATCGATATATAACAGACTACCTAAACATTTACTCGAAACCAGGGAAATCAATGTGTTTAAAGTAGAACTGAATAAATTTCTAATAAAAAAGGCATACCTACTATTCGATAAAAGAATATTTAACAAACATTGTCATAATATGACTACAGAAATATTGACATATTGTTAATTTTATTGTACTTTTATTTCTTGACATTGATTAATATTGTATAATTATGACTTACCTATTTGATATTTGAATTTTTCTTTATTCATTTTTAAGTATGTTGTTGTGCTTTAGTAATAACTTGTAAAGTGTTGACTGAACTCATAACTAATAAAATTGCTGTAATCTGGAACTCGTCAATTGTAATTTACCAATAATAGTTGCATGCCTTGATTGGTGGAACATGATGAACTGCGCATTAATATATCTTCTTGAAATGCATCAAAATGTACTGTGTTCAGCAATAAAGATATTTGATTTGATTTGATTGGGTCCTCAAAGAGACCTGCCCCGTAGTCCTCACACCTGATGACCTAATTAGGTTCGTTCCGTGCGTCACTGCATGGGTGCCAACTGAAAATCAATGCTGGGTGACTTGTATGCCTGGCTTACAATGAGTGGGTGACCCTTTTAGCATAGGCATGTTGTCAGCGTCTCTCTTCTAATTCTTCTGTTTTAATTTTTCAACTCATGGTTTTTATTACTTCCACTGTCAAACCTTTATTGTCTTTTTTATATTTTATTTATGCTGCATCGTGCCTGGTGCTGAATAAATGTTTTTTCTTTCTTTCTTTCTTTCTTTCTTTCTTTCAGAGCCTGAAGCTGAAGGAATTAGGTAAACGTATTGTTTTGCAAAAAAATATCAAATGCCATTCCGGTTGACTGTTTGATATGTAAAGGTAATACCGATCGACTGATTGAATCTACAAATGATATTAGCTGTTTTGCCTTTATTAAAAAAAACATACAATTTTCTATAACAATAGCTACCTTCTCCGTACCGATTCAACTTATACTTTACTAGCTACTTCCGTGCGGTTTCACACGCTCTGCTCAGCTCATATTGGCCGTAGCGTGATGTTTTATAGCTTATAGCCATCCTCGATAAATGCGCTATCCAACACAAAAATAATAATTCAAATCAGACTTGCAGTTACGGAGATTAGCGCGTTCAAACAAACAAACAAACAAAAAACAAACTCTTCCGCTTAATATAATAGTATAAGATTACGTACCTGTGTACCAAATAACTTAGATGACTGTACGCGTGTAAAATGTACGAAAACTTATCTCTTCCCTAACTTAATGAATCACCCAACGTAACCCACTTCACAAATAATTTCGAAATCAATATCTCAACTGAACGTAAAAGATAAAACAGATATGTAAAGAAATTCTTTCCGTATATTTGTGACCGGAATTGAAAGAGATTAGATAATATAGCAAATATATGAAGTGTTTATTTATTTACAGATGATAGAAGGAAATTCCTGAAATTCTTTGAAGATTTCCTAAGATATTTTTTTAAGGGATAAGCCGAAAAACGAGCATACGGATCACCTGATGGTAAGCAATCGGCGTCGCTCATGAACCCGGAACACCAGAGGCACTACAAGTGTGTTACTGGTCTTTTGCAATGAGTTACATACATGTTAAGATATGTTAAGGTATATAGGGCTTCTTATTCGCGAAGACATAGGTAATAGATTATCAATAGATATGTATGATACCCATGTAATATATGCATATTAAGGTGTGAGCTTCATGGTCATACAACGAATTTTACTTAAAGTTTCATGCATATACTGAGGATTTTGGAAAATCGAATACCTAAGAACATATTCCTGACTTAACTATCGAGCCATTTTAATAAATTCTTATATATATTATAAATATTAATCCAATGATTCGAATAAAACAAATAACGTAACCTATGCCAAAATGACATCATAATGAAATATGAAATAAAATAAAAAACAAAACAGTATCGCATTCACTGCACATTCCTTCAAACAAAGAAAACAAAGGAACAGGAATAAATAGTATTATTATAATTAGAATTTATTAAAATGTTGACGACCTCGCCTACCTGTGCGAATAGCGAACGCAGACTCGTATGTAGGAACTATCGTTTATATCTTTACATGGATATAATAAATAAATTAGGCAGTATACTTATTTAGTTCAGCCATGCAGTGGTGGCAAAATAAATAATAATAATAGTATAAGCTTCATTGTACACCACACAATCGCATTATAGGATAATATAAAAAAATATAGTGTACAATGGGCGGTCTTATCGCACAAGGCGATTTCTTACAGACAACCTTTTGATGGAGCAGTAATAGGAGTCAGATATGAGTCGTCAAGTGTAACTAATAATTAATAAAACTAGTTTTAATAACTATAAAAATACTATACGTAAATACTAATATAAGTCAAAAAATAAATGGTATATAATATACAATATTATACAATTATGCATTTTAGCACCCCTAATCTTCTTTTGGGTAATACAATTACAAAAGCTGACTAAGCGATTACATGTTACCTCTAGATAGAGGTCTGGCAGCAGCTCTCTGATAAACTTTACCGCGGAAGGCCTAACGGGTTACCGGGGCTCCAGCTCGAAGATCAAGAGTAGGAACGTGGTTGTTTTTAGTCAGTAAGAGTCTGATACTCTCCCTTGTCTCACCCAGGCGGGAGAAGTCATTGGATGATCTTAAATACAAAATATGAATCGAGTTGAACATACCAAACGCTTTGGCAATTACATCCTATCTACTAATATTATAATTGCGAAAGTTTGTGACGATGTATGTCTGTCTGTGTGTGTGTGTGTGTGTGTGTGTGAGTGTGGGTGTGTGTGTGTGGGTGTGTGGGTGTGTGGGTGGGTGTGTGTGTGGAGGGGGGGTGTGGGTGTGTGTGCGGGTGTGTATGTGTGTGTGTGGGTGTGTGTGTGGGTTTCTTAATCTTTCTCGTCAAAACGGCTAAAGGGATCGGGATTATATTCGGGAATAACAGATAGGCTTTTTAATTTTAATTTTAAAGCAAGTAATTTATAGATATAGAAATAGTCAATAAAGCTTTTGATAAAGTAACATTACGAACAATTATATAGAGGCTCTCTATATACCTCTTCTAACATCTTAAACTGAGCAGGAAAAAATGCGTAAAAATTGCGTAAATAATAGTCGTAGCTCTCCACGATCTTGATGCTATTTAGATGGGGTCTTACACAAAATTGTAACAAAATTATCAACGGGTGTTACACGACGTAGTTTAACCATGACAATTATTGCTAGTAGTTTTATTTTTGTTACAACTTACCGTTAAATATAAGGTTTGTAACTGAAATACCTACTTACGCAGGCTTTACAGAATTTTTTTCAAATTTCAAATTCAAATCGTTTATTGCGAATATAGGACAAGTGTTGATGTTACAATAATTATTATAAAATAATTTGATCAGCTACATTCTGCCAATTAGCATGCAATACTTATTGTGAAAATTACAAATACCAATTTATTATTTATTACTTACATTATTTAAATTAGTCAAAAGAAAATATTGCATTTAAATAATTTAAATTGCATTCGATATGCGAGTTTATAAATTTATACTTTGTTTTATTTCTTGTAAATAATAAAATAAAAAAGTAACATGTAAGAAATTATAGTTTTCATAAACATCTTTATATTTTATCAATGAGCAAGACTGCCATTTTAGGAAATTGTTGAAGGCAAATCCTATTCCAAAGTCAGGCGCTGGTGATCCCCTTGGCGTTTAACGTGTCAAACTCTAACTCAGACTAATATGGACTCTTGCAAGTGCAGAACTGGGGTTTTGCGATTAATATTTATTTATACAAAATGGATCAGCACTTGATAAACCCTATCATCCCAAGCTGGGAAACAAACTTAAAACTTCTTAAGACACTCTGACTAAGTGAACTTGCTACCACAGACTGATCAAGCAATATAGACTAATGATAAATTAATATACATATAAAAAAATCGACAAATATAAATTACAATTTTACAAATACGACACTACTTTATTATTTCTATTCAACTCACTTACAAAACAAATTCAAAATGAGTTCCGAAATATTCATTGGAGCGTGAACGTAACGGGTCAATCTATCAATCAGTCAGAATAAAATGATTGATTCATTGATTGATTCAACTCATAGATATTGTAGAGAGGCGTCACATTCTGTAGATTGTATTAAATTTGACAGTTACATTTTTTTAAAAGGCCTGGTGGATTTTTATTTGTTTGTGTGATAGCCGGAGTGATACCACGGCCTCACAGAAGACTGACGTGAAACAACGCTTGCGATATGTTTCATCGTGTGTGTAAGGTTATCAGAGGCCCAATTATCCCGCCTCCCCAATCTTCCCAATCCCCGAATCCCCCACAATCCTAAAACGGTAACGCACTTGTAACGCATCTCGTGTTCCGGGTATCCATGGCCGATTGCTTACCATCAGGTGATCCGTCTGCTCGTTTACCGTCTTATACAAAAAAAAAAATCAACTATTTGTGTTGCTAAAACTGTCGCAATCAGTCAATCAAAATCAGAAATTCCGTTTAAAATACCGACCTTATATGCACAAATGACAGTTGTTTAACAATAAACTATCGATTGACATAAATCTAAAAACAGAGAATACAGGTTCTACATAGGAATCCTGTTTAATATGTAGCCCAAAGTTTAAAAGGCTATCGTGTCAGGCAATTTGGCTACATATATATGTTTATTATATTATGTTGATTTGTCAAACCGTTACAAATAGATGCTGCTTTGAATATTTTATATTACTTTTGTGTAACTGTTTATTGAAAAGTAGAATTGACATAGGAATGTATGTTAGAATTTAAAACTATGTTCCTTCTTAGTGTCATGTTTTAAATTTTTTGTCGTTCTAAAAATTCTCCTTTCATGAAAACCAAAATATGCAACTGTCCATAAAAGTCAATTAAAATTCTTCACACACAACATAACATAACATCACGCCTTTTTATCTCCGGAAGGGTAGGCAGAGGTGCACATTTCGGCACTTAATGCCACTGTACCAATCAATGTAACACCCACTTTTCACTATTTATGTTATGAGTCCCATGTAATAGAGGGTGAGTCTATTGCCAAATATACCGGGCACAAACCCAGATTCCGCTACTACTGAGATTGTTTTTAAATCCCAGTACTTGAATCGAACCCGAGACCTCTTGCCCGGCAGTCGCACTTGCGACCACTCGGCCAACGAGGCAGTCAATTCTCTACACCTTATCTAGTTAATCAGTAAAATGAAATCAATAGTCCTGGTTTCAATTTATAGTTAAAGTAAAGAAAGATATATAATTTCTGTGGCATTTTTCCAAAATCAGTGCTATACCTCAAACATTCTTGGAAAATCGAAAAACCACTGGCACTTTTCCCAGCCCGAGAATCTATCGCGAGACCTTTACTTGTCAGTCGTAATTACGACCACTCGACTAATTTAACAAACAACTATACATACTTACCTCTATATATACCTAATGTTTGTTTATATGTATGTATGTATGTGTTACCTACAATAGTCCACAAATCCTAATCAATCATAAAACCCAGTTACCATTGATTGACAATACTAATCAGTAAGCAATGTTCGTTAGACCTACAAGCCTTAATACGTCACCAGCGACCTCTGACCGGGCGTGAGAGAAAATTGCACGGTACAATTATCTTGCACACACCTTGCTTCCAATGTTATGGCGAAATGAATATGTATTGGTATTGACATTGTGTTTGTATTGATTCTTGTTTTTACCCGTGGCTTTGATTACAAATGACATCAGGTTATCGTATGTACTACCCGTAGCTTTGATTAAGTTTCTCATGTGGTTAGCCTATCTCCTTCTCCGTACTTCTAATTTTATGTCTATAAAACTTCAAGATGGTTAAATACAAATCAACAAATATACATTTGTATTAACCCCTTATCTGCTTACAATAGAAAACACATTGTGTCTCGCGTATATGTCCCCGGCATACCAGAAAGAAAGAAAGAAAAATCATTTATTCGACAGTAGGCACGCACACAGATAAAAAAAAATACAAAATTACCACGGGTTAATAGAAGTAATATTTAAGCATTTTGCATGTTGTATGTTGTACATAAAACTTACCTCTACTTAGTATATATTATTTTTACATCTGCAAGAAGTCTTCATCAACATATGTGCGCTAATATTTCATTAGTTTTTTGTTTTTCTAAAGTCGTGTAAGACAAAAGTGGCTTGCTAAATATATTTTGTCACGAGGCACGGTATTCGAACTAGGTAGGTATATATTGGAAAAATATTCTCAAGCTTTGTTAGAAAAACAAATGATGTACCATAATATATAAGTTAAGTGTGGGAGTGCCATGAATCAGCACGAATGGGTCGGCTCGACCGTAGTGATACCACAGCCGAGCAGAAGACCGACGTGTAACAACGCTTGTGTTGTTTTTCGTTTTGTAAGTGAGGCTATCGTGCCCAATTTCACCCCGTCCCTTGTCTAATCTCTCCCATTCCTGAATCTCCAACAATCCTTAATACCCAAAAGGCCGGTAACGCACTTGTAACGCCTCTGATGCTCTTTTTTTTTTTACCGGGGGAAAATCATCGAATTACTTCTCCCGCCTGGGTGAGGCGGGAGGGAGTGTCAGACTCTTACTGACTAAAAACCACCCCGTTCCTTCTCCTGCACGTCGAGCCGGAGCCCCGGTTACCCGTAAGGTTCTCCGCGATCCGCCTCTGATGCTCTAGGTGTCCATGGGCGACGCCGATTGCTTACCATCAGGTGATCCGTCTACTCGGTTAGTGGCTTATCTCATAATAAAGAAAAGATCGAATCAACTAAACAATACCCTTCGAACAATGAGGATATATTGCCATCATTCAATGGTAGAACAAAAGAAGGGAGCCATGTCGTTAGCCATCACGGGGCTTCCATGTTTCATTGTTTTCTTTTTGACCACATTTGAAGAGTTGAGAATTTTTATATTTAGCTACGTCCGCGAGTCTTGCACATGATGAACTGGTCCCAATTTCACCGCAGACTTGGGACATTAGTAGATATTTGTAAACTTATGTGTAAAATCTAAATGTGTCACCTGTTTTTAGCGTGTGACATAAAGTTATTCTTTCTTTCTTCCTTTCTTTCTTTACAAAACCGAACGATTAACATAATACACTTGACAACCATTTATTGAGTTTTTTGATTTCAAAATCTTCAGTATTATCACAGTATAGGCAGAAGCACCATAATGTATGGTATCATACTCGAAAAACACCACCACCATATTACAAGTAAACTAACAAAACGCCACCATAAACATACTGTCATAAGGTTCACTTTCCCCTAACCCATCTTAAGATGGAACACCAGACAAAAGACTTGTGCTTAATTCTCGAACATGAGCTCTCCATATGTACGGTGATGCAACTATGACGTCACATCCGTTAAATTAACAACCTCGTATCGCTTGTGGTATACTTTAGTAACTATATAATGAAGGCTTTTATTACCTTAAAGAGGCAAATAGATGTGCGGAGAACCGCTAGGGTTAAGGTGGAATGGTAGAATAAGAACGGGGTGGGAATTTAGTCGGTAAAAGTCTGACATTTTTCCGATACGGAGTCGCGGAGAACTTACCGGGTTACCGGGGCTCCGGCTCGAAGTGCAGGAGTAGGGACGGGGTGGTTTTTAGTCAGTAAGGGTCTGACACTCCCTCCCGCCTCACCCAGACGGGAGAAGAGAAGTCATTCGATGGTTTTTCCCCCTCAACAATAGGTTCATGATCTTTCAATATGTACATGTGAATTTACGAACGTACAAAGTCACACACACGAGGCCCGGAATAACAATTTGTCGATATTGCGATATGTGCGAATCGAACTCGTAACACGTTGCGCGGCAGTCAGTTGTCCAGCTACCACACCACTGTGCAATGTGCAATCACAATTAAATTAAAAAAAGAACTTAATGATCTTTCATCATGTGATTTTTATTAATCATGAACAGTCCATTATAGTATAAGAATATGGGTCTTCTCTACATAAGAAGGTTCGCTATAAAATCCACATAAATGGCAGGTGAGTTGAAGATTTTACGTGTAAACTAGAATGTCTACAACTCTAGTTTACAATCCAGTTTAATAACCATCCTGTATAAACGGACAGGCTAACATATCAATAGAATTGACCTTGCAGCTTTCGCCACCAGAGGTCAGCACTAGAAAAGCAGAAAATTACTAGTTACGAGCAACTCTATGCATTTCTCTATTCATTTGATTGTTTGTATGTAGTTTCGGAGTAATTGAGCTATTATTGGGACATTATAACTTTGATAGAGTTTTGATCAAGTGCATGGTTCATGATGTTGTAGAATCTACAGTAACAATGAATCTAGATTCAACCTAGAATCTATATTCAATGTCACGGTGAGACAAATTGTAATAGTAGTATTTTTGTTTAATGCTTTTGTGGGAACGCATACTGATCCTGGATTTGTGACTAAAGCAAAATGGGTTGACGAAAACTAGACAAATTATAATGTATTTTTTCAACACGTATGTAGCTAGAAAGTACTAAAACCTATTATTGTTTCTGTTGAATTAAAAACTCAACTTACTCAACAGAAACAATGTTAGTATGACGACTGCAAGGACGACGACGAGTTTATTGCTCGTACTTCTCCGTAGGAATCTACACCTTGGAATGAGCAAATAGCTTCACTTTAAATTTTTATTGACGTTCAAAAGTGCCTCCCTAGCCTAATCGAAATAAATGATTTTGACTTTGACTTTGATTTTGAACAAACATATTTAGTATGTCAATAGATACTACAATGTCATTGAACCCAAATAGTTATCTACTTAATTTGAATATTATAAGTTTCAAAATGGTAAAACACAAGGAATTCAATAAAATGTGGTTTATAAACACTGCAATCTACAAATTCCGTATAAAACATTACTAAACCATTTCAACTTAAAACTCGATCGAACTCGCACTTGATGCCTATTACATAACCGCTCACATCGATTTTCCGGAAGAATCGATTCTCGGTAATTGCCGACTCGATACCGTAAATCGGTAAGTCGGCCAAGTGCTGAACAAATCGGCCGATGAAACCATTCTATTAAGGGTTACAGAGTTTTAATTGAAATAAAGCATTCTGTATTTTTTTTATGGAAAATGAGCAGAAGGATTGATAAACGGTGTGATATCACGGTCTTACGGTTTAAAATTAAATGAACAACAACTACGTAACTTTACTTAGTTTTAAACATACAAATTTACACAGGTATTTATATATTAGAGTCTTTGTTTTAATCTTGTCCATCTAAAGTGCAAATCTGCATACATTTTGAAGGAGGTAAAAGCCAGTGTTTACAGTGATATCACTATGATCTCATGCTAATCAACTTGATGGCTAGCGTCTTCACAAACACTGCATTTAAAAAGTAATAGCGCGGCCATCTTGTTTTATCTGTCAGATGGTCAGTTCTTTTTTACGTCATATAGTAAGGAGGTTTGGTATCGGAATTATTGACAATTTAACTGGGTGTTTGGTTAGGATTGTGGTTTTGTTTTTAAATATATTTTTGAATGTAGAATGTTGTTTAAATTTTATTCTTTAATGTTTTGTTTGAAAAAATAAAATGTAGTGACATATTTGGTTTAAATGTTTATTAACAGATGTTAAGAAATTTAACAGTTGAAATTAGATGATAGTGACTGTGATGATTCTTTGACTGTATATTATATTTTAAAAATTAACACTAAATAAATTTTAGTATACCTACATATTTACGAAATATACAAATTATCATAGGCACATTTAATGAAGCTGAAACTAAAACCTACTTCTTTCATTCAAATAATAAATGCTAATTAATGAATTCACACGCATATTCCACTAATCCAATTATCTATACAAGTACAAACTACATAATGACAACATTTCACACGAACCGCCTTCTAATTGAACAAAAAGTTTATTATTTAGCATTTAAAATGATTAATTTAAGCTTTATGATTTCATTCATACGGTTTTTATTTGAATAAATGAATTGAAGTTAGCCTACTACAATCGAGCAACGTAGCTCTATGATAAACTGCAGCTGTAGCCAAATGCCATTTAGCGCTAGTTCACATGTAGAATAGAAAACTAATTTATATGGAATTGACGGCAATTTTGACACTGTTTGTCATCCCCATACATTTAGTTTTCTACTCGCTCTGTAGACTAGCGCTAAAGTGGTGTTTGGCTAAAGGCACTGATCCTTTTAAATTTCGAACGCCAACCTTTTTGCAGAGCGTCAACTTTATGGACATGATCTATTGTTGTTTATCACAATGATGTTTCACTTCATGTTTCAAGTTTAATTTTTAGTCAACAGCATTTACCTAGAAATGATATGATAAAAAAATGATTTTTTGTTCGTTAGTCTCGCTAAAATGCGAGAACGGCTGTACCGATTTGACTAATTTTGGTTTTGAAATGTACGTGGAAGTCCAGGGAAGGTTTAAAAAGTAAGAAAAAAATGCATCAAAATCATTATTTTAATGTGTAAAATCGAAACAAACAATTTCACTTTCATTTAAAGCATTTTCAAAATTGCTCCAAAAATGGCAAATTAAGTTACCTGACACCTACCAACAACAAATATGTTAACAGAAAAAAAACGACAACCGTAGCCGTGAACGTCCAAAATAAACGATCTTAAATCTCAAATTCCACCCAAAAGCGACTTATCTCAAAAAGCAAAAAACTTCTAACAAAAAACGACAACAAAGGAAGGAGTATTAAAATTCCAAAAGTCGGCACGCGATCGGGGATCGAACCTGTGGCATTAACGCGCCAGACGCAAGGACACGCCCGTTTATGGTATAAAAAAGTGACCTAAATGTATGATCGAGCACACTAGTGTTAAGATATCAAAATAATATTGATCATTAGCTGTTTCAATAAAATCGAATATTTGAAGTGTTAAACTGACCTGAGATGAAGTGTTAAACTCTTACTGACTAAAAACCACCCCGTTCCTACTCCTGCACTACGAGCCGGAGTCCCAGTAACCCGTTAAGTTCTTCGCGGCTCCGAATCGGCATCAGCCCTATTTCGTGGTGATCTGGCTCTTTGAGGCGTCGCCGTCGTCCCCGACGACGCCCAGAGTGTCCTTCGCGATGACTGGGTTGTGAGGAGGCAGCGCTTCGCCGCCTCACGCGCCCAGCCTCCCCCTTAGCTAGCATGACTGCTTCGCAAAAGGAGGAGACGACATCCCAGTCCCCCTCGCTCTGCATCATGACCTGATTGTGAGTGACTGTGTCATAATCTGTCGTTGGTAGGAATCGAAGTAAGGACGCTCCTAAGTCTACGTCATAAACTAAAAAAAAACTTGCGCACTGTTGGGTATCAAACAAAGAGGTAACGAACAAACCAACTTACTATCGCATTAATGGTACACATTTAGGATTTAGATTGAGTTTGAGATAAGGAAAAGTAATTACTAAATTAATTATTATGATTTCGACTTACTCACGTTACTGTTAGGGCTCAGTAGCAGCGCGACAGTCACCGCGTCATCGTGAAATGCTCCTCATGAATATGAGCCTCCAGCATGGCTTGAAACTAGTCGAGTTCGTCGTTAATCAGTTGCGTGAGTAAACCGAAAACATAATAGTTAATTTAGTATATCTCACGAAAGTTCTAATTTACAGAGTTAGTAGGTACAGCAACAAAGTTCCTACGTAAAGTACTGATCTTGAAAACCTAGCCTACCACGTTTGCGCTCACCTGTACCAAAATATAATGGTACAAAACTAGTTTTGATTCTGTTGCCTTACGCACGCCTCAATGCTTGTAAAAACAAAATAAAAACTACACTAAGACCTATGGTAAGATAACTTTGATTCGCTCATACATACTTTTATACTACTTTCAATACATTCCTAACACCCGAATACAAATCTAAGTTTTCAAGCCTGGCAATCGCCAATAGAAAACTGACGAAGGCAAATCTTCCACTAACGTCGGTCACCGGTGACCCCCACGGTGTTTAATGTGTTTAGGTGTAAATATTTTAGCTAGTTATATTTAAAGTTGTAGGTCATGCATTATATCAGTAATTAAATTCTCCCAACAGCTTTGTACGCGCTCTCTTTGTACAAAAAGTAAGCTATGTGTTATTCCAGTCTACAATCTACCCCTGTTCCAAATTTCATCTCGATCCCTTCAGCCTTTTTATCGCGAAGTAGTAACAAACAAACACACTTACACATTACTAAACTACATCGAAGCGGAAAGGGATTTAATCGTCACCACAACAACTGAAGCAGCAAATGACCTCAGGGGCAAACTATCCTGCCGAATCGGAGGATTAGTCAAATCCAAAGTCCGAACAATGGCAAGTGAACGGATTAAAAGAGCAAGAGAGCCGAATCATGGTAGATGAAATCTCATGAATCACTTTGGGGCCATTGTGATGGCGCCCCGAATAACTCAGGCCAAAGAAGTTCTGCTGATTGGTGACATAAATCAACTTCCCTTCATTGACCGAGACAACCTCTTCCCCCTCATTTACAACCGCCCTACACACGTCGTGGCTATTAGCCAAGAACTTCTCTGCACTCACAGGAACCCTATGGATGTAGCATATGCTCTTAGTACTGTGTACAGTGGCATATATTCGTCTGCGTCGGGTGTGAGATCCCTTGAGTTAAAAAGCTTCTCAGGGTCGCGGATACCCAAATCTCCTCCGAACACGTTATACCTGGTACACACTCAGGTAGAAAAGGAATCCCTTAAAAACCAGGGATATGGATCGGGTGTGGGATCCCGCGTACTCACAATACACGAGGCTCAGGGGCTTTCGTACGCGGCAGTGGTTCTTGTAAATACAGCGGAGAAGAAACAGCGGATACACGAGAGTGTACCGCACGCCGTGGTAGCTATATCCCGTCACACTAACAGCTGTGTTTACTACACGAATACCAGTGACGACGCGATCAGCAAATTAATCAGACGGGCGGTGGGTGAGAGTGAGCGGGGGATCCTGGACTATAACTTGAAAATGGCTATCAGGAATAGGGACTCGGGCTCGCTGTAGGCTTGAATTGTGATGCAGGCGTGACATTGATATATATAATATATATTGATATATGTATTGTGTGTGTTTAATAATGTTAAAATGTAGTAAATATAATGTAACGTAATGTAAATTTTATCAATAAGACTGACAAAATCCATTGGCACTACTGGAATCGGCTTACTGCTGCGTGAGCAGACGTCATGCATTAGATGTTCTACAGTCGGTGGCGCTGTGGGCTGGGTCGCTCCGTTCCCTACGAAATGGTTGATCGGACCGATTGCTGGCTCTCACGTCATGCTCGTGAACGGGCGCCTTCTGCTGGAGCAGGTCGGCTCGCTCATCGCGCGTGTGGGCCGATCCAGTAAGGTTAATGTAAATGTAATAAAACATGTATTGTGTATATATAGGTAGATATTAGACACAACTTCTTTGAGAAAAAAAAAATGTGGTTAATGTAGCACGTAAGATTTCTGTAACAATTAATTTAGACTGTAAATTAAAAGAAAATGTAATGGAATGACAAGGGCACGGACAAGAGTCCGTGGAGAATAAGAAATGTAATATATAGAAAAAAAAAACACACTTACACATTACTAAAAATTTAGTACTTATATTTATGTATAAAGCGGTCACCAGTAACCGCTCTCCACTAACTACATTATAGACCTTATTTCCTATGTTTAGAGACTACTTTTGTATGAACAAATTTATGGGATGATATTTCAGATATTTCAACAGGTAAACCAACAAGGCAAAGTCAAATTCCTTTCTTAAATGTAAAAGTTCAATATACCTTTGTCAAACGAAGAATAGTCTAATCAACCAGTCCAACAAGCAAGCAATGACATACAAAAAATATACAATTTCGGTCACTTTGTATGTAGCACAAGACACGTAATACAAAACGTTTATATAATTGAATCTAGTATGTGCTAGATTCTGTTAAAATGTAACTATCGAAGTTTTGCGGTTAAACGAGTATATTGTGTTATTTAATATTATTATATAGAGGTACATACATATATGTATACTAGCAGTAAAAGGAAGATTTATTTTGCTAATGTTATGTAAAAAGTAGTTTTATTCGGTATGTCAATTTCAAAATTCTATATCTATTAACTCGAAATAGTGTCATGTCCTATTATATTGTTATATCATTATCATGAATAAGAAAACATACTGCAGAAAAATACCTTTGTTCGCTACGCTAAAAGATCTCTAATATTAGTATGTAATCTAAAGATTTTGCGGGTTACCGGGACCCCGATTTTGGCTCAAAGCAGAAGCAGGAACGGGGTGGTTTTTAGTCAGCAAGAGTCTGACACTACTTTCTAATATTATCTAGACACCTCTGACAAACGGTGAAGGAAAACATCGTGAGGAAACCTGGGCTTATAATTTCTAATTATCAGTTTGTAATCGCACACCCGCATTGAGCAAGCGTAGAGATTAATGCTCAAACCTTCTCCATGTGAGAAGAGGCTTTGCTCAGCAGTGGGCATTTATAGGCTGTTGATGATGATGATGAAGAGTCTGACATTGCCTCTCGCCCCACCAAAAGCGAGAAAAGACAAAATAAGTTCACCTAATGGAGTATAAATGGGGTAAAGATTTCGATAAATCCTCTCAAGTAGAAGAGGCCCATATATACCCTCTCTGTTGTTGTTAGTCATTGTCACAATCATAGTTATTGTCACATGCGTTTAATTTTTTCTCTAGTTAAACACAAAGGTCATTCATTCACGTCTTAGCAAATATGGTTACGCAAAGGTTACATAAGAAGGTTACAAATACTCCGTGACTGTAACGTTATGGAGAATTATTGTAACATATATAAAAACTATCTCAATGTTGTAGGGTCGTGTCTGTATAGCCTATGGCAATATTTTTTATAAGGCTGTGGCATTCATTGGTTATTATAATGTCTGACTGGCTTGTGGCGGTATTATAATTATATTATGTGTCTTATTGTAATAGTGGTAAAGTTGATACTAAAATTTTTTGCTGCAACTTCATTAGCAAATTAAAGTGAATGAAGCAGGTAGGTAAAAAGTTGCATGTGTGTGTGTTTTTAATCTTACTTTCTTTTAGCTTAGCCTTTTCCGATGTTTTCGGTAGATCTTTGATGTCAGTATTTAATTGTTTGTTGTTAAATATCACCCTTATTATCATTACCTGTTTTGCCCCATACTAGAAGTGGTTGAAAATGAGTTTGTGAGACTTTCCTTCTTGATGCAAATGAGCAATTTGTGTATACGGTTTAGTATTTGCAGATACTTAGGTTGGACAGTGATAAAGGCTGTTTTTTATCCATTTTATCCCCGAAGGGGTAGGCAGAGGTGTACATTATGCCACTATACAATGTAACACCCACTTTTCACTATTTATGTTATGAGTCATATGTAATAGGGGGTGAGCCTATTGTTATATACCGGGCACATTTCCAGACTTCGTGCTACTACTGTGATTTTTTTGAAAAACCCAGTAATACTTTGCCCGATGCGGGAATCGAACCCGAAACCCCTTGCCCGGCAGTCGCGAGCACTCGGCCAATGAGGCAGGCCTTTGACTAAACGGACAAAGCCGCGAACGAAAAGCCGCTGTAACTTTAAAAAACTGAATAAGAAACTACTTACTTTATAGCCACGCAGCCCAAGACAGACCAATTAACAAAAAATGAAGTGAAATTCGCAAAATCCGACATTAAGTTAAAGAACAGGATTTAACATTTAACGTGAGGTCAGGAATGCTTCGTTGAAAACTACCTCTACAATTGTAGAAAGTAAATACATAATACATTGTATCCAACCGATTGTTTTCACTTCATCGCGTGCATGCTAATCGTATAGTAAAAGTGATTTTGCCTTAGGTTATTCAGAGCTGTTAATTCAGTGCATATTTTTAGAAAATTTTGATTTAGTTTTGATGGCTGTATGTGTGACTATCAATCATAGAGTGTAGAGCTTTCTTCTATAAACTGTATTATTAGTCAAGTTGATACGGTAAGGTAACTAATAGATAAATCGGCTGAAGTGTTATTGGGAGCTGAGTTTTTTTGAATACTTGTGCAGTAAGTATAGACTGCCTTGTTGCTGAGTGGTCGCAAGTGCGACTACCGGGCAAGGGTTCTCGGGTTCAATTTCCGGGTCGGGCAAAATATTACTAGGTTTTTCAAAAAATTCACAGTAGTAGCACGAAGTCTGGAAATGTGCCCGGTATATGGCAATAGGCTTACCCCCTATTACATATGACTCATAACATAAATAGTGAAAAGTGGGTGTTACATTGTATAGTGGCAAGCTTTATGAAGTTCAATTACCATATATGTATGCATTTATGTAAATACATAAACGCATAATGTGTCAATACACCGTCCTAGTGTAAATGTAGTTGAATTTATTAAGTGGTTACGCACTTTACTGAATTATTAGGGTTCTACTTAATAAGGCGTTAAAATTACCATTTTATGCTACCTGTAAAAGCTTTTATACCAAATATAAACCACAGGTAGTCATAGTTGAATTGATGTTCCGGATCTGGGTGTCATGTGTACTTATGTGAACTTGTATATTTGTAAACGCACACACGAGAAAGGGGAAAATCCTAGTGTGGGGCAACGTTATACCTTCTGGAAAATCATAGATGATGTAGATAATGTTGAACCATGAACAAGCGAATCTGTTACGTGAACAGTAATTGTAAATTCTTTATTTTTATACATGAGTGACTTGATTAGAATACTTCTTCCTTACGATATGATTTCCTTCATTGAATATTGATCGCTCTGTAATGGAACTTTCTGTTTTAATTCCCGTTAAGTGTGAAACGTTGCTTTGTATGCGACCCACGTATGTTGTCTTATTTTCATTATAGGCGTTTAAAGGATGTAGAAATGTATTGTGATACTGGGCCAATTTTAATAGTTGATTCGATTAATCGAATGATTATGATTTCTATTCGAGTCAGATAAAATGTTTTTGTTTTTTTTTTAATTTCAGAAATAGGTACACACAACTTCGCTTTATGCAGATCGCTTCCAACCGGACTATCTGGCCGTCGTTGGGTTGATGATGAAAACCAATAAAGATACAACTAATTATGTTGAAATCGTTATTAAGGTTTTCTTTAGGGACCCCTAAAAATACTAACCACTTAAAATACTTTCATAGAATACGTAATAAGCGTCTATTTATAAGGAATTGTTTTATTAAAATACTTAAAATGTATGTCAAGTAAAATATAAAGTTTAATCAACTATAACAATCTAGTTATATTAAACGTACGTTAACTGTCGAGGAAGAGATAAGCACTAAGTAATAACATGAGGTAAAGTAGGTAAACTGTAAATCTAGATTAAATGCATTTACATTAAACCTCTTTGCTTATCACGATAGCAGTGTTTCTGTCATTAATCTTGTCTTTATAATCTGTTGTAGTCGTTTGACGTTTATGGTCCTTTGCCAGTATGAAATAAAAAAATAATCGCCTGTCATTTGTTTGTTGCTAGTTTTTTTCTTTGAGAGTTTTATGCTGTGTGACTAGGGTTTTTGTTTTATCTGTGGAATGCTGCTGACGTTTCGTTTCATTGTTTATGAGAATAGTGTTTTGTTTTTTTTTATAAAACAGGAGCTACTCCTGTGATTTCTTTTGACGAAGTCTTTGAGTTTTCTATTTGTTATAAAATGAACAATCAAGTTAATTAAAACAATAAACCGTAAATAATCGAAACATGAACAATTGAACACATTCCATTTAGAACGTACGTTCTCGAAATAAATTACTTTTCGGTTTCTAATTGGTTGGTAGTATAAAATAATGACACATTTTCAAAGAGTTAGCCAAAAATACACTCTTGTTCCAACATTTGTTATAAGTTCTGTATAGGGAATTTTACGTACCTTTCTAAACATAGATTTCTTTTCATATTATTTTAACCTCGCCTTATATCAAAGGCCATTACCGTTGCATACACCACAGACTATACACATAAACTAATCTCCACAGATAACGAATTCTGTTTACATATATCTTTAATCTATACCATCATGAATCATAGTTATCAAGGACAAGGTATGATCATTATAGTACTAAGTAATTAACTGCTAATACTTAGGTTCAAGTTTAACTAAATTTTTATTTTTTTTATTTTATTATTTTTTTTTTACGTTGCCCCACACTAGGATTTTCTCCTGTGTCGTGGGTGCGTTTACAAACATACAAGTTCACATACACAATGATACCCAGACCCGAAACAACAATTTGTGGATCACACAAAGTGTTGTCCCGTGCGGGAATCGAACCCGCGACACGTTGCACGGCAGCCGGTTGCCCAGCCACCGCACCAACCGTGCAGTCAAGCACAATTTTTAATGGCTTATGTCGGTAAACGAGCAGGCGGATCATCTGATGGTAAGCAATCGGCGCCGCCCATGGACGTCCAAAACACCAGAGGAGTGACAAGTATATTGCCAGCCTTTTAGGGGTTAGAAATTTGACGAAGGGGGGTTTCTAATTCAGGGATTGAAAAGATTAGGGTGAGGGTAATTGGGTCTCCGGTAACCTCACTCACACGGCAACGCAAGTTTCGTTTCACGTCGGTTTTCTGCTCGGCCGTGGTATCACTCCGGTCGAGCCGGCCCATTCGTGCCGAAGCATGGCTCTCTCACTTGACATTTTTATAACAGGTGGGCAATTAACATTGTCAATAAACCGTAGTTAATTTGGTAAGATAGTTGTTACAATATTTAGGTTAAATTTTAACTTGAATATGGGCTTAACGTGGGAACATTTATAGATTTATGTTTTGATAAATTGTTGCAAAACGTTTGTTAATTGTTTTTGTTTCGGTAATTGCTCATAATTATTATAGACTTGAATTTGATTTAAGATATGCAGACAACGCACATTAAACTTCAAAGAAGGTTAGATAAAGGTACATTTATTTATTAATTTACTCTGTTTTTCATATTTGTAACCCTATTGTAAAAGACTCAAGCCAATTAATAAATATCGAAATAGTTTCTATACTTTCAAAAAATGTAAAATTTCCACTTACTACCTAGTCTACTCAAACAATTCCACTCGAGGCCTTGTGAGCAGCCATTTTGTTTTGAAGCAGTTTGACAAAATATTTAGATATAAACTTAATTTACAAATTAATCAGTTCAACGTTTTAATAAGCTACGTCAGCGACATTAAAACTGTTTTATTTTCTAATAAATATTATAATATTTACGATTGAATTACTTAAAAATATATAGTGACATTTATACTTAATGACCACTGACACATTTTCTTATAAATAACTCGTTTGCGAAGTTATGCAAACGTAAATTATTATTGAATATTTGTTGGATTTTAAAGTTTAAAATCCTCAATTTTCTTCCTTGAAGTCAATGAAAACTGGACTAGCAACTACATCCTTGCTATAATTAATCATATTGCTGAATATCACGCTTTATACAACAATATAATTGATGTCATTAATTCTAATGATGACGTTCAATTTGACAGCTGTCAAAATGCGCGCCAAAACACGAGTTTGCAACGTCAGGAAATGAAAGTAAAGCTTTACGTGTACATAAAACTATTTGCTTGAAACTCTTTGGCTGGTCAGCTTTCACGAATTTATGTTTCACACGTTTTCGAACGTAACTCTGTATTTGCAGTGTGTGGTGATATAATAATAATTTGTGTGGGAACCGTTTATGGTTACTTGGCATTTTTTTTTCAATAACATATCTATTGTCAATGGTCTAATGTCTGTACAGCCTTGCTCTCTATGTTTACTTTTTTCTTTACTGCCATGTGCGCGCGAAACTTAATTTCTTTTTTTTTCCATTTTTTTAATGGTCATCACAAATATATATAGGCAGTTCTTTGACTTCTACATAGTTAAATGGATAAGTGTACTTCTTAACGTTACAAACGTAATATTATTATCTCTAAAGAGGGGTGTTCGTTTATGTAATCTAGAACAGTCCAAAAAATCGCCATGAAAAAAAAATAAAACTACAAGATCGAAATTAATATTTCTAATCAAAAATTTTATTAGATTGCGTGTTTCTAAATTACTTTAGACCAATAAAAATCAAAACTTTCCGAAGAAATTGCATTTTAATGGGAACATAATATTTTAATGTTATGGTCTCAGCTTATTCAATAAAAAGAGATGAAAGTCGATTAAAATGACGCAAAATATTGAATTCCAACCTCAATGAGATTGCATCGCAATCGTGATGTTTATGAGGAGATGACGATAATATAATTATATAATTTCATACTGCCTCGTTGGCTGAGTGGTCGCAGGTGCGACTGTCGAGCAAGGGGTCTCGGGTTCGATTCCCGGGTCGGGCAAAGTATTACTGGGTTTTTTAAAAAAAATAGCACGGGTCTGCAATTGTGCCCGGTAAATGGCAATAGGCTCACCCCCTATTACATGGGACTCATAACATAAATAGGGAAAAGTGGGTGTTACATTGTTACAATGTACCACCAACTCCCAAAACGCTGACAAAAATAAATAGTTTTACAATTTCAATCGTCTTTGTTTTCGTGTTTTTCATTAAACATCAAACTAGACCTACTGAAAGGAAACATTTAACACCTTTTTTTATTAATATTTGATGGTCTGAAGTTTGATGACGTTTCTTTACTTTATTAAAATGAAACATACTTTTTACCATCACCTGTCGACATTATTCGCTTTTGTTTACATCCTATATTTACCTCTATAACCTATTCCATAAAATAGTCGCGGAGAACCTTACGGGTTATCGGGGCTCCGGCTCGACGTGCAGGAGAAGGAACGGGGTGGTTTTTAGTCAGTAAGGGTCTGACACTCCCTCCTGCCTCACCCAGGTGGGAGGGAGTGTCAGATAATAAACACTAAATTACTTATTCAATCACCAATGTGCTAAGTATGTTGGTGTTAGAACTAGACATCCGCATTCAACAAGTTGTTACATGTTACATGTACAACGTGACATGTCCTCGAGTTCCTCGATAGTATCGCCACTGTCAGGCCATTCAACTTAACTACTAGACACTAAGTATTCACTTAGGAATTAAACGTTACATTACCTATTTGGACACTTAATAAAGGACACCTGACCATAAATAAATTAACGTATTTTGTGTGATCATACAGGACTGACAGGACTATTAATGTTAGAAGCGCCATCTAGGCAACGCATAAAATTTTTTGACATAATAATTTTTCAGGTCAATAATAATGTTTTGAGTAAAATTAAACTGTGACTATAGGTACTTACATAATAAACTGGAATTAACGCCTGATCTGAAAATTAAAAAAAAAACATTTTTAGAATAGCTCCACAAATTAATTATGATAAAATACAACGTAACAGGAAAATGCACTATAACTTATTTATATGCCGAAATTTCTTCAGGAAATAACCTTACTAAATATCATAACGACATTAGATATGATAAAAATATCAAAATTACACGGAAAAAGTATTGTACTTATTAATTAATCTATTTGACACTAATTTAAACATCAAAGTGAAGATTAGAATCAGCGTCTGCATATACATTCATGTTTTGATAAAAATTATATTCTACAGACTATGCAAATAAATCAGATAAAAATCACCGTATTTATGCCATTACTTACATAGACTATGCTAATTCCTATTTCATACATTTGGCGGATATTATTAGCCTTGACTTTTGTGACATTTGAATGTTTAAACTTCATTAAAAATACAAAAGATTTTACTTATTAAGTTGATTTAATTTGTTTGCGATGAGGTTAAGTATTTTTCTTTTCTTGACAGCGACGCGACGCCATATTGATATTTTGACGTTTTACTAAAACATGATTATTATTTCTTTATGTTCAAAAAGTTTATGATTGATTTATTATGATTAAAATGTAATAATAATATTACTAATATTATTGTAAATTGACAAAATTTACTAAAATTATTCAACTTAAAAACATAACTAAAATTTCTATCTGAAGTAACGTAAAACGTTCCGTTTAAACTCGGTATTTAATTTTGTCTTATTAATGTAACTGCAAAAATGTGATACCATTTAAAGACCACAGTATCACAAGTTCAATCTACAATCAATAATTAGCAAATATAATATTAATTATCTATCTTCGTCAAGTATGACAAAAAATATATCAGAATTTAATTCTATGTGCATTTTAAATATTTTGGATAAACTCCAGTGGACAAACTACCTACTGCAAACGTAGTGCAGTCACTACGAGACACTCCGGCGCATGGTTTGAGCATCAAGTACCTACCTTAAGTACTTATGTATGTTTATCTTCACTTCATTAGAAATTCACATCACGAATACAAACATTTCTATATGAATCATTCATTGTTCATATATAAGGCTTTCCACCTTTATATTTATATGTCTTATCCCTATTTTGACAAATCAAACCAGGTGAATAACTGTCAAGTATAATTTTGCGATGCGTAGATGGCGCTTCTGGAGTTTATTGTCCTGACATTATTATAAATATCTACGAGTATTACTATGCTCGTAGATATTTTGTTTTTGATTTTTTGAACTTTATGTTTACTGATTTTGTACATGATGATGCATGTGTAACTTTTTGCTTGAAACTAGTAATATTTCTTGCCCTATTTTATTAAAGAATCCATCTTTCTATTGACTACTAATCCTACAACTTAACGCATTACACCAATTGTACTCTTAAGGCCTAAGGCGATATACAGATGGACATAATAGGCGTACGCTTTCACCTGCGCCGGTGCAGGTTATGAGTTGCCTCTTAATATTTAATTTTGCTTTAAAAGCTTCATTGATCTTGTGATAGTGAATGCGAAAGATGATGTACCTACTGAATTAGTAATCTATGTAGAGTATATAAGTAATATTCTGTGGAAAGTGATGTCTTAGTCTGAACCCTTTTACAAATCAGAAGAAATAGTCGAGTCTCATGTGCAGTTTAAAGCGAACTTTTAAGTTCATCTTCTAGAGGTATATAGCTGAGGACTGTTGTAAAAGTAAATCGCAGACAACCTGTGAAGATCAGAAGATTGAACTCTGTAGTGACGTGAAATTGGCTGTAAGGGTCCTGTAGTGGACGGGATCGTGGTGACAATACCAATAACTTCAATAATTAAGTGTCTTCTCATATTTGACTATACTTAACCGAGTAAAGGCCTTTTTTTTATATGGGATCAGCCGGTAAACGAGCAGATGGATCACCTGATGGTAAGCAAGCCTCTTTTGGATTAGGAATTTGAGGATTCCGGGGTAATTGGGGCTCCGGTAACTAAGCTTCTCTAAATTAGAGTGCTAATTGGAATAATATAACATGATATCAAGTTATAGTCCGTTATTAATTATTTCCCAAAACCTCAATTTACGGATATTTCCTAAAATCAAACGAATCAAGGTTTATTAGTATTATTTGTGTGTTTTTACATGAATTTGTCGGCCATGTTAGTTTTTTATTGCCATGGTTAATCTGAAATTGCTGTAATGACATTGAAAACACCGGATGTGGGTAGCTTATACCTCAATTACTTTCCGAAATTTTGTTCATATGTAGCATATACATGAAGAGGGTAAGGAGCGATATAGATTAAATTTTAATAGATTTAAAACTTTATTATTCCGAATGTCAAGGTTTAATTTCAGACTGTGTTGTGTACTTAGTACTTTCTCAAAGTCAAAGTCAAAATCGTTTATTTCAATTAGACCAGAAAGGCACTTTTGAACGTCAACAAAGAAATAAAAGTGAAACTGTTTGCTCATTCAAAGGTGTAGATTCCTATGAAGAGGAACGAGCAAGAAACTCCATAGGTTACTCTTTTTCAATCAGGTTCACAATACAATTCTCTAGTTACAAAATTTACTACTAGTTACTTACTATATACTTAGTATTATAAATGAACATCTGCCAAAGTACTGAGAAAAATTACTATTTAGGGAGACCACATTAAAAATAAAATTCCAACCAAAACACGACACAGTCCTGTAATCTTTGCCAAAATCAAGTCTTAAAATAAAATTAATTTCCTTTACAGAAATGATTAACAGAAGAAAGTAGGTAACACATAGTATTCGAAATGACTCGCCTCTGTTCATAAGGTCGAAACTTGAATAACAAGTTTGTTATATACTTGTATTTATACTCGATGGCCTTTAGACAGCATTCCTTATTGATAGTGTAATACTTAAATCAGTTGGATGTGGTTGGTGCAGAATTAATTAAAGTTTATGAATGGCAAAGTGCGGCTACAGGTTGTATCTAGACTTCTTTTAAATCTTTAAAGTTATGAGTCCCCAAAAGTCCCATGGAAAAGAAAGTGAGTCAATCACAATTTCACTATTCGTGTTATTACCGGGCAAGAGATCTCGGGTCCAATTCACGATTCGGGCAAAGTACCTATAAGTGATTTTATTAAAAATGGCAAATGTAGTACGGAGTCTGGAACTGTGCCCGGTATATGGTAATAGGCTCACCCCCTATTACATGGGACTCATAACATAAATAGTAAAAAGTGGGCGTTCGGACAGTGGCAAAGAGTCTGAGGATCTTTGCTGAGCACTCGCACCTTTTTTTTTAAGACGGTAAAATCTTCGAATGACTGCTCCCGCCTACGTGAGGCGGGAGGGATTGTCAGACTCTTACTGACTAAAAATCACCCTGTTCCTTCTCCTGCGCTTCGAGTCGGAGCCCCGGTAACCCGTTAGGTAACCGGTTAGGTTAGGTGGTGGTTTGATGGCTCTTTGAGGAGCGCGCGAGCAGTCGCACTACGACCACTCGACCAAAGCAGCAGTCTCGTCTACCAAGTAACCATTATTTGAACACAATGTAACGACAGTTAGTTTAACCTGTCTCAGTCTACATCGCTTGAAAATTAGAACTAAATTGAGCAGCCATTTTGAAATCAGTCTCACAGTGAGATCACTCACTGAGACTGCTGGTTATCTTAAGTTTGTAAGTTTATCTGATATGTAGGATGGGTCAGTGACTTTGAACATTTTGTAGATCATATATGTATAGTACTTGAAGAAAGGATTGAATTAGTTATTATGTTTTCGGCTTATTCATGTAACTGTTTGACGAGGAATTCGACTAGTTTTAGTAGCAACGCAACGGTCACGGCGTCGCGAGTCGCAGAATGCTGCTCATGAATATGGGTCTCTAGCATGGCTTAAAAGTAGTCGAGTTCCTCGTCAAATAGTTACGTGAGGATGATGAAAACATTATCATTAATTAAGTATATGTCACGAAACTTTTAATATAAACAGTGCCTTTAGCCAAACGCCACTTTAGCGCTTGTCTACAGAGAGAGTAGAAATCAAAATGTATGGAGATGACACTGACAATTGCCAAAATTTACGTCAATCCCATATAATTTGGTTTTCTATTCTACATGTAGACAAGCGCTAAATGGCATTTGGCTACAGCTGCAGGATTGCATTAACTCGTCGAGTACCGGTTTTGTAGACACAATTATAGAACAATAGGTTGCGGTCACCGGTGACCGCTTGGTGTTTGACAGTTTAATCGAATATTTACATGAGAATTATAAAGACGTTAGGTACATGTTTTATAGTCCTCCATGTTTTTTTCAATTTGTTTTGGGCTGGTCATAACCAGATTTGTCTGAATGTCAGGATCTATTCTAAACCGACTTCCCAATAAGGAGGAGGTCTCAAATAAAAGTGAATACCATCTACCGTCCACAGCCCACTAATCAATACATTTTTAATTAAACATTATGTTTCTAGCTTCCTTGCGTAACTTTTTGACGAGGCACTCGACTAGTTTCAAGCTATGCTAGAGGCTCATATTCATGATACCAGTCACAACATTAATATCAACATAATATCCATACATTGGCTATATCTGTAGTCAGATTTTTAGAAGCTGTAACTATACGTATTGTACAGGTCTGTCAATTTGTATGTACTACATATGTATGCAAATGTACATATGTATTTATAAAGTCATTAACAGCTGACGGAAGAATGTTGAAGGCAAATCCTTCATTGATGTAGGTCACTTGTCTCCAAGTAGGTTTAATACAAAATAAACAAGTTAATCGGAATGGAAAGAAATAAAACATTATCAAAATAAGCTTTACATTATTTTTTAATAGGCTTACCCCCTATTACATGGGACTCATAACATAAATAGTGAAAAGTGAGTGTTACATTGTACAGTGGCAATGTGCACCTCTGCCTACCCCTTCGGGGATAAAAGGCGTAATATTGTGTTGTTTTTTTAAATCATCAGAATCATGACAGGTAGTAAACTAAACTTAATTTTGACAAAAATGACTGTATTTTTATAATAACTATAGTGAGCCATACTAAATTAACTAAAAATCACGTGAATATACTAAGAAAAGCTCTACTAGTTTCGAACCAAAGAGGGGTTCTTCCTCATGAGCAGCGTGCGCGGTCGCGGCGATGTCACCCGCGATTTTTAGTTAAAAATGACTGTAATTGTTACTGGAATTATTATACTTACGTAATACTTCCTAATTCTCGCTCATAATAAACAAACCGACCAAAATCAAACCTGAGACCTCTTCCTCAACATTCGTTTTTACCACCATTCAACAAATTAGTTAGTCATCAAAATTCTTCAAATAAATTAACTACCGTAGTCTTACTTAGCTCCAAATCCTGCCATTGTTACCTTATTTAAATAAAAAAAAACGTTAAAAACAACAGTTTAACTAACGGATGCGCGTACGCACATACCTAATAAGTTGTTCCATACAGGACGTTGTGACGTCATCAGGAAATAAGCCGCCGTTTACATGAATGAATTGTTATTAATTCAGCATATAGTTGTGTATTTATTTTCTATTTGAATATATGATGCAGGTTGTGTTAGTTCCGTGTTTAGAGAAACTAAATAAAAATATAAATAAATACTTCTTATAACAATTGGGTAGTTTCCACCAGGGTATTAAAATTAAAAATCTAATAAGTCCGTCAGTTAGATAATTAAAGAATATTAGACTCGTATTTTTTTATTTTCTCGTATTAAGTTGCAATACTTAGAGGTAGATAAAATGGCGCTAAGTTTAGAAGTGGGAGGTCGTTACGTCATAACGTGCTACAAAATGTGACACGCTGTGACGTTACACGATATTACAAATTAATATATCGTCGAAAGTATTTAATTTTGTGTGAAAAGAAAAAATACGTGTCTAATGTTTTAAATTAATGTACCAGACGGATTAAAATAAAATTTAGGAAACTACCCTATTGTACTAAAATAAATAAAACGTTAATTTTTTTATTATCTCTAAAAACATTCTGTTGAACATTGAGGCAGCCCTAGTAACTAATTATACAATACTTATGACTAACGTTTACAAACATTTACGTTTTTTTAGTTTTTGGAGAAAGTAACTTACTGAACGTCTAAATATACCTAGTACGTCACTGTTAAGTGTTAACTAAATGTCAATAAACGTCTCATAAGAGGCATATAACTTTTTCTAAACCAAAGGTAGAATTTAAAACCATCGCACCAAATGACCGACCACATACGACAATACTCTTCCATCTAAAAACTAAGTCGCAAGACGATCTACGGTGGACATGAGTAGCTCGCCGCCCAACCAGAACCAGACCCGAGCGTACGGGCGTCGTGTTCCGCGCGCGCCTTAATGAACCATCTGACCACCACAGATGAGGCTCACTAAGGCTGATGCCGATACGTAGTCGCGGAGATCTTAACGGGTTACAGAGGCTCCGGTTCGAAGTGCAGATAGGAATGGGGTGTTTTTAACTCAGTACCTAAGAGTCTGACACTCCCTCTCGCCTCACTTAAGGCGGGAAAAGTCATTGGATGATTTTCGCCCCTTCGACAAAAAAACTAAGAATATAAAACTGTACCTATCTAGAAATGCAACCTCTAACCTCCTCACATAATACAGCACACCACACATTCACACATTCACAAACAATAACAAAATAGAAATAAAAATTGATCACTCAAAAATACCACAATTGTAACTACCATGTAAATTCAAATACATCACTTATTTCGTTGAAAGAGCTCCAACCTGTCTGAGGCACATAACGAGCCAATCACAAAGGCTTTGGTTACGTAACCAAACAAGAAAGTTACAATGCACGTGCTTTCGACGACTGGTCGAATAGTGGATTGATTGTGGTCGGTAATCAGGCTGCTAATGTACGTGGTTATTTGTTATGGTTTCGTGTGGTGCGTCTTGTAGTGAACGGTGTTTGTGTGATTTATATCTCTGTATATATATTTTGGGGACTGCTAAATATATAAGTTTTGCTTAAATTGGTTTCAATCAAATATATCAATATCAACAGCCGGAAGACGTCTACTGCTGGAGAAAGGCCTCCCCATTAGCCCTCCACGTCGAACGACAACTCGCCATCTGCATCCACTGGCTCCCCGCAACTCTGGCGATGTCGTCGGTCCACCTAGCGGGAGGCCTGCTCACGCTTCGTTTTCCGGTCCGTGGTGTCCACTCAAGGACTTTCCTGGACCATCTGCCGTCAGGTTTCAATCAAATGCCAATTGGCAACTAATATGTGTATTTAGTGCTAACTCTCTATTGTTCCTACGAGTCTTATAACTAGTACAAAGTAGGTATTACATTGTGATTGTCCAGTGTCCATTGCTGTCTATCAATTTTTCAAGAGTGATATGATTCATCTTCGATGATTGAAATCGAGAATCTTTTACCGTGACATTCTGAGTTTAATAGGTTGTGTTTGCAAGACTTTACTTAGTTCAATTTCCAGGAATTTAAACATATATAAAACTAGATATATCCCTGTAACTGGCTCGTCTCACTCCCACGTCTGAATATCTATTGAGCAAATAAAAAGCGTGATGTTATGTAGCTCAGTTTAAGTGTCATTTAACATGTCGTGTGCCAATGTGTGATCTCGTGATTCCATGGTCGTACTGAAGTAAGTAAATACTCACATCGAACTATACGTAACCAATTTATCTTGGTCTTGCTTTGTATGATCTTTGCGCATATTCAAAGGTCAGTTTATACTGGATATTTGCAGGTTGATGTAGTTGAACAATGTTGCCGTTTTTACCTAATTAGAAAAGAGTTGAATACACCTCATTGATTAATTAGTGGTATGTATGTATGTATGTAGATAATTATTGAATATTTTGTGTGTTTAGAAAATGTTTGCTGCCGTTGCCCCACACTATAGGATTTTTTCGTTTTCTCGTGGTTCTCGTGGGTGCGTTTACAAACATACAAGCTCACATACACATGACACCCAGACTCGGAACAACAACCTGTGGATAACACAAAGACTTGCTCCGTGCGGGAATCGAACCTACGACACGTTGCACGGCAGCCAGTTGCCCAGCCACCGCAACAACCGGTGCAGTCATATTGTAATGTTTTTTTTCTTTATTGAAAGGTATGCAGACGAGGGTGACATCTACTTTAACTAGTATGCGCCTAATGTTATGAGTTTCATGTAATAGGGGTTGAACCAATTGCCAATAACAGAGCACAATTCCATGAAATTCCTAAATAAATTTTGGAACGTCGATAATATCTCAATATTTTTTTCCGGACACAGATCTCACTTAGTTTAAAGACCTAACTAAATTAATCGTTGATATATCGCAATGTGCACCTCTGCATAACCCTTCGGGGATAAAAGGCGTGATCTTATGTTATGTAATTGTATACTAGCTTGTACCAGCGGTTTCACCCGCGTTTTCGTGGGATCTAAAGTAGCCCTGTTCCAAATTTCATCATTCAGTCTTCAGCCGTATTGACATAAAGAAGTGACAAACAAACATATTAACTTTCGTATTTATTTAACTAAAATCGCGGGTTACTCACGTGAATATACTGAGAAAAGCTCTACTAGTTTCGAACCACAGAGGGGTTCTTCCTCATGAGTAGCGTGCGCACGGCGACTATCTTTATCTAGACACCTCTGACAAGCGGTGAAGGAAAACTTCGTGAGGAAACCTCAGCATATTATAATTTCTAATTATAATAAGTTTGAAATCGCCAACCTGCATTGAGCAAGCGTGGTGATTGCTCAAACCTTCTCCGTGTGAGAAGAGGCTTTGCTCAGCTGTGGGCATTTATAGGCTGTTGATGATTATGATGATGAGAAAAAAAACTAAGTATTTCTAAGGCTTTATTATAAAAAACCAAAGAAAACTATAACTGAAATCTCGACCACCCTTGAGTTTAATAAAAATGTCCCATTTAACTACACACAAACAATTTCAAACTCTATCACTAAGAAATTATAGATGCGTTTGAATTATGAATATTGTTTTTATTTTATCGAAAGTAGTTGGAATTTAGACTTTATTTTGTGAACTTTAAGGTATAATTCACGTTATTTTCTAGTTAGTAATCCTTTGTAATGTGCTGTTAGTTCTGCGTGGTTATGTCATAAGGGTCAATACTGTTAGTCGAAACTTTTCTATTAATAAACATAACAACATAACATAGCATCACGCTTTTTAACCCCAAAGGCGTAGACAGAGGTGCACATTACGGCAATTAATACCACTGTACAATGTACCTAACACCCACTTTTCACTATTTATATTATGAGTCCCATGTAATAGGGAATGAGCCTATTGCAATATACCGGGCACAATTCCAGACTCCGTGCTTCTACTAAAATTAAAAAAACCCAGTAATACTTTGCCCGACCCGGGACCGGGACCCCTTGCCTGGTAGTCGCACTTACGACCACTCGGCCAATGAGGCAGTCAGTACACAAATAAATGCGTGGAAATATTGAAATTACATATATAATAACATTAAGACTATTTTATGCAACTTTCTTACGGCCGAAATGAATAATCCAAAATCTAGATTTTCGTTACATTAATCGAGTATTTGATTGAAACTCGATAGACTTTTTCTAACAGTTTTTGAGATTTCGTGATAAAAAGATCGAGCGTTTCGATTTTACATAAATAAGTTTCATAATTATAAATATGTAGTTCCTAGCCTCGTCAGCTTTCACTTCTATACCTACTAGGCAATCTGTAAAATTATATTTCATACTTAAAATGTTATAGTCAGGGCTTGATTCACAACGTCTGGGCAGCCGCTATGTACCAGACATTTTTTTTTCAGTTTGGAAAAGGAGTGTCAGACTCTTACTGACTAAAAACCACCCCGTTCCTACTCCTACACTTCGAGCTGGAGCCCCGGCAACCCGTTAAGCCTACCGCGGCTCCGTATCAGCATCTGTTATACCCAAGGAATATTACACCCTTATCCCCGTCAGTGCTGACACTTCACTCCTCGCCTCAAATGCATACACCGTAATACAACCCATCCCATCCACAATTCCGTGCACTCGTGGGTCACACTCGAAATTATAATACCCTTTAATTTGTGAAGTTAAATAAAAGTTATTTTATTCTTCGAACTGCAGTGTTTCCTTTAAGAAGAGAACTTACTATATCAAATAAGGCGCGCGCGGAGCGCGACGCGCCGTACGACCAGATAACATTAGGAACGGCATTTATAAGAACTAATTAACGACATAACTTTATAGGAAACCTATACATATATGGAGGCGGTAAAACAAGCGCTTAATATTATCTAAGTATTGTGTGAATATTTGTGAATTTGTGTATTTATGTGTATGCTAGTTCGGGTTAAAATTTGGAACAAGGGGTAGATTATGGCCTGGAATGACACATAGGATTTATACTTTTTATTTCGTGGGGCAAACCCTCTAGCAGAAGCTATTTTTTACACCACGGGAACGTGGGAGATGCCGAGGGCAGAATCTAGTAACTTATGAAGTTTTTGTATAACCAGGAGTTTAGAGTTTGAACGTGCGACGCGTGACAGGAAGCGCACGATTTGTGTTTGTGTTGGTTTGTTCATGAATAGTTATAAATAGTTATTATGTTAGAAATAACACCCTTTTGCATAATACTGCATTTATTAGGCGCATCATTTACTCAATATTATTGTAATGTCAGCCCTTTTCCACCAACGAAAAAGAGGAGGTTCTCAATTCGAATTGGAAAATACACCTAAGTACAATGTAACATTAACATTTTAGCGTTTATGTTACAAGTCTCGTTTAGTCTCATTCCATATTTTGTATATTAGTGAGATCGAAAATCTAAAAATCCCCAATAATGTGTAACCAAAACTGAAAATCAAAGTGCAACCCTTAATTGTGCTGTGCAGTCGAACTAACGAGATATCGACTACATAAAAACAAGTAAGGTGTGCTTTCCATATACAAAATGTGAGAAAAATCTGAGAGTGAATTTTAAAATAACATTACGCCTTTTATACCCGAAGGGGTAGGCAGAGGTGCACATTACGTCGCTTAATGCGATTGTACAATATAACACCCACTTTTCACTATTATGAGTTATGTTATGAGTCTCATGGAACTCTCAATAGGGGGTGAGCCTATTGCCAATAATGGGCATAACTCCAGACTCAAGTGCTACTACAGAGGATTTTAAAAATCCCAGTAATACTTTGTCCGACCCGGCAATTGAAACCGAGACCCTTGCTCGGCAGTTGCACGTACGACCACTCGGCCAACGAGGCAGTCAAATTTTGAAACCATACAACAAATATTATGTAGAAGAAAGTAACGTAACATAATATTACTTTTATTTAGAAAACACAACACGATGGCGACGTGTGTGAAATCGCGAAAAAAAACTTAACAGTATCTTTCGAAAAAACACGTAATTTCGATTCTCTACGGAGATATTCTATTATTATTATCTTTCCACCACATTCTTGTACTAGTCTAGAAATCATAAAAGCCTTGAATTTCGCGAGTCACAATCTGAACATCAGCTCATGTTGAAAGTTATACTGCCAAACATCAAGCTATAAAAAACCAGTATAAATTGACCGTTGGTTGTTCGCAAAGATCATACAAATGCAGACCATCGTTAAACTGGTTATGGTTAACCAGTATAAACTGATCGTTGATTGTAAGGAATGCTCATACGTACTGAGGTCTTGAAAAACTGGATGTATATATCAATGGTGGACAACATGCAACATTACGCCTACACGAAACGGATGCCACTTTCTTTCGCTAGAAATTGTAATAAAATATTTTTTTTCTTTCCTTTCTTTCTTTCTAAAAGACATTTCATACACAGCCTTTGCCTGTTGGCCGGGTGGTCGCAATTGTGACTGCCGGGCATGGGGTCTCGGGTTCGATTTCCGGGTCGCGAAGAGTATTACTGGTTCTTTGTATAAATTCTCCGTAGTAGCACGGCTTCCGGAGTTATGCCAGGTATATGTCAATAGGTTCAGCCCCACATGGGACAAGTGGGTGTTACATTGTATAGTGGCATTAAGAGCCACAATGTGTACCCCTGCCTACCCCTTCAGGGATAAAAGGCGTGATGTTATGTTGTGTAATATGTTTTGTTATATATATTATCAATTAACATCTACCGTACTGATATGTAAAGAGGAAAATTTCAGTTGAATTCCTTGACTATTGAAAAGTTTACTTTTCAGGGAGAAACATATTATTATGATACTTTTCATAATAATATTCTCACAGTATCAGGACCTACTCGAAAAAATCGAAATCCCGTCACGGTGAAGACATCAATAATTTTTAAACTCGCGTTGATGTCTTTTGTTCAGCAAACTTAATTAGAAAAAAATTGTTTCAAACTCACTTTGATTGCAGGAGTGGCTTAGGTTATTGTTGATAAGTTCGATTCCTACACGGAACTATCGAAGTCCAGATGTAGTATAAACATAATTATATATCTAATATATGTATAAAATTCTCGTATCACAGTTTTCGGTACCATACTCCTCCGAAACGGCTTGACCGATTTTAATCATTTTTTTTGTGCTTATCCGGTATCTATGAGAATCGGCCAACAGGGGTAGTCCACCCATTTTATTTATATGACAAAACAACGTTTGCCGGGTCAACTAGTGTTTATATATACATGTTTATATAAAAGCACCGGAAAAGGACAAAAGAAATGATTTCAATGAAGAAATTATATTTAATTTCCGCTTTTAATCTCCAACTACAATAGATCAATAAAATGCTGATTACAGTGCGCATGCGTAATGACAAATATAACAATAATATTGATTCTAACGACAATACTGAATGATCGGATAGACAGACAAACAAAACAACATTCCTTTGTTTGTTATTATTTACGTTTTTCAGGCGTTCGAAGCGAAACACATTGCTGAAACTCAAAAGGGATTTGTTGAAAAACTTGGGGCTTTATACAGACATACATATATATATATACATACATACATATACATTTATGTCTCGTCGGGGAAGGTATTATAATCCTGTTAGAATAATCTCACAGAAAATATTGACGTGAAATAAAACTACATTGTGTTTAACATCTCCCTCCTCTTCCACAATCTTCCTAATCACTGAATCCGCAACAATCGTCAAATTCCCAATCCCTAAAAGTCCGGTAACGCGCTTGTAACGCCTCTTGAGTTCCATGTGTCCATTGCTTACCATCAGGTGACCCGTCCGCTCGTATACTGACTTACCTTATAAAAAAAAACATGATACTTTCTTATAGTCATTAATAGATTAGAATTTTTCTAATTATATTACACGGATATTAAAACTAAAACCTCAAATCAACCTTGAACTCTTTACTGAAAACTAGTGAACCATATGAAATGATATTTAAAACCGTTTATCATTCCAAATCTATAGGTACTAAGCACACTGAACTTCTACAACAATAGTTCAGCAGACGGGATTCAAACTAGTGACCTTTGATTCACCTGTTGACATTTTTAGTTCTAAGTTCTTGAACTTATAGTGTATCATTCAATATCTTAATATGAAGTCAGTAAAATGCTACCCCCTAGGAATATTTTTTTCTTACAAAGAATTGGGATGATGACAGGGTATGAAAATAAAAAATCTAATTAGTCCGTCAGTTAATGAAAATATATTAGATACGTATTTTTTTATTTTGTTGCATAATAAAATAATACTTAGATAATTATAACGAATCAAAGTTTAGGAGTGGGGGCTAAAACGTTACTTCTACGTATAAAATGTATATAGAAGTGACATCACGCGACATTTCAAATCAATATATCGTCGAAAGTATTCGTTTCTGTAAGGAAATAAAAAATACGTGTCTACTGATTTAAAATAATCTACCGGACGGACATTAAAATAAAAATTAGGCATCTACCCTATTGTCCGTCCGGCTGTCTGACAGTGAAGCTAGGCACTCGTTCCAAGTCTGACTGATAAAAAATCATAGTACAGGCGAAACTTAAATCTATTTTATTTACTAAACTCTTATTCATAAGTACACATGTCTATAGACAACATAAAAATTAAACCAATGACCTCAAAATTCTGCCATAGACAAGTCAACCTTTATACTATCGCCGCTAATTTGAACCTGCGACCTTGCTATCACCAGTCAATGCCTCGGCCTACGAGCCGTCGATCAACACAATGTACTAACAATATCTGTAGGTACTATCAAACAAATACATTTCTGATCACTTAGGTAATAAGTAAATAAACACAATTTTATATAGGAGTAGTTAATTACAAAATACCTATATAATTAAAGACTGCCGCGTTGGCAGAGTGGTCGCAAGTGCCACTGCAAAGTATTACCTATTAAGTTTTTTTTTTCAAAAAATATATGATATTTCATACAGTCTTTGCCTGTCGGCCGAGTCAATTTTCCATCCTAAATTCAAGTGGAACGATATTTGTATTACATAATCTATATTTATAAAAGAAAGTCGAGTTCTATTACACTATTTATAACTCTAGAGCGACTGAACACATTTGGCTGAAAATTGGGAGTATAGCTTCGAATCAGGAGACGGACATAGGATTACTTTTTACCGTAAATCACGAACGAGAAGGGGAAAATATAAAAAGGGATTGCGCATACGAAATCGCTGGCAGAAGCTAGTTACTTATAATGGAGACTTTTAACTAATATTTATTTAGAGCTTTAATAGTGTTAGTTCGATCAAAAAGGTAAAAACTCTCTACCAAGAAGCCACATGAGAAACCATAACAAAAAAATTAGAAGGTACACCAAAAAATTTGCCGATAGTACCAAATAACTTCGAAAGCTGACTATTGAACCAATCGCCAGAAAGGCGTGAACAATCGTTTAATAAGCCAAACAATCGGCAATACTAATGAAGTTATGTTATTTAACTTACGATTTAAATTAGCAACGAAATGTTAACATTCAATCTATTGTATGTTAATTTTAGCTGTTTTAATGATCTGTGACGTCATAGTTGATGTATCATTATGTGTTGAGATTTCGGGCAGTTGTGTTTTGTGTCCTATATAATACTTTTTTATGGAGGAATACGACCTGCTCGCAAGTGGTCGCAAGTGCGACTACCGGGCAAGCAAGGGGTCTCGATTCCCGGGTCGGGCAAAGTGTTACTGGGTTTAAGTTCTACATATATTATTCTAGTCTCTTTGCAAAATTCAATTATCAAGGATATAAATAAAGAACAACCTGAGTTTATTGCATAAATGCAAAAATTACATAGAAAATAACATAATTACTATTATTATTACATGTCGTAAAACTTCTCCCCAACGATATTAATTTGAAAGTGAACTGTGTGAGCGTATCTACAAATAAAGCACAAGTTTCATTAAAATATAACTTTCACTATTAAAATCCTTCGGCAGTGAAATAACGAATACAGATTAATTATCAGTAGCCATGCTATGACTAAAGGGGCTTATCATATATATTATGTACATATCAAGCCATGCAGACCAGTATAAACTGACCGTTGATTATGCAGAAAGATTATACAAAGCTAGATCAAGATAAATTGGTTAGTATAATTTGATGTGGCTGGCTGGTATGTATATTCATGCTATTATAGTCATGGGCCTGACAGGGAAAGTCTAAAAGTGAATCAGAAATCTGTTAGTAATTAGAATCTTTACTAATAGGTATTCTTTAGATGAACAGTTTGTTTGTTTCAACGCGTTGATCTCTGCAACTACTGGATAGAATTCGATAATGTTTGTGAGGCAGATAGTCCAATTGTCAAGGAAGGCTATAGTAATATAACATTATGCTACGATCAATAGAAGAAGAGCAGGGAATGTAACCGCGCGGCAATAGATGGTACAGTATAAAAAACTATACCTCTTTTCTTAATCAAGTTTTAAACAGTAATTTCTTAGTTCTTCTTAGATACTGTTTTTTGCAAAATAAAATAAAAAGAAAATCGGTTTTTCTTTTGGTTTAAATTAAGAAGAAAAAGTGTCGGCTACTCTTTCTTGATATCGGTTTAAAAATAAGACATTTATTTTCGCAAATCTACTCTTTTAGTAGAATGTCGTAAAAATGTACAGTTTTTTGGAAAGTAATTATTATTATTTTTTATTTATTTATTTATTTACACTTTTTGTAGATATACAACGGCGGACTTAATGCCTAGTGGCATTCTCTAACAGTCAACCTTGGGTGGTGCAGAGAGATACAATAGTAGGTGTAAACGTTTAACACTTATTAAAGTAATTATTACTGTTACCTCTGGCTATCTAATAGTTACTTAACAGTGGTTTGACGTTGCTTTTTTTACGACAATTTCTTTGATAAGATAGGATTATAATAGGGTAGATAGCTAATTTTTATTTTAATGTCCGTCTGGTAGATTATTTGGCTCGATTCCCGCACTCAGCAACTCTGCGTGATCCACAGATTTTTGTTCCAGGTCTGGGTGTCATGTGTATGTGAACTTGTATGTTTGTAAACGCACCCACGATACAGGAGAAAATCTTAGTTTGGGGCAACGTTTTATAAAAGAAATAGAGTTTAATCAGACTGTCTACCACAAAACTTGCATGTATACAGACCCACTTGCATATACCTCTAACAGTATGTATATTTAAGTAGATATGTATCGTTAAGTACACATACATACATTCATACATATATCATGTTAATAGCTTAATTATCGCTAATTAAAATACACTCGTGTGCTGTACGGAAATTATGTGTTTATTGTCTTACCGGCGATTGTTGAAAGGGCTAGGCAGAATAATTTGTTGTATTTGTGTTTTTTATTTTATACTTTGAAATAAATTATAAAGACTTCCTCGTTGGCCGAGTGGTCGCATGTGCGACTGCCGGGCAAGGGGTCTCGGGTTCGTTTCCCAGGTCGGGCAAAGTATAACTGGTCTTTTTTTAATTCTCAATAGTAGCACGGAGTCTGGAATTGAACCCGGTATATAGCAATAAGCTCAACCCTGACAGGAGGTAATATATATGGGACTCATAACATAAATAGTACAAAGTGGGTATTACATTGTACAGTAGCATAATGTACACCTCTGCCTCCCCCTTCGGGGATAAAAGGCGTGATGTTATGTTACGAAATTTCTCAATCCCTGGTATGCCGAAATAGACTCTTAATCCTGGTAGAACGTAGATATACTCGAGACACAATGTGTTTTTATTGTGTCACATATACCGACAGATAAGGGGTTAAAAAACCAATTGCTTTTATGAAATGAAATGAAAAGTGTTTTATTCGGCATACAGCATGAATGCCAGGAACAAAAAAAAGAATATACAATTTGACAAAATCCTTACTAATATTATAAATCGGAAAGTGAATTTGTTTGTTTGTTTGCTCCGCTTTCAAGCCGTAACTACTAAACCGATTGTTTTGAATTTAGACGTAAAATTAGAAGTTTAGATGAAATAATTAAGGTACTTTTTATCCCGGAAAAATTTGATATTCTCGAGGGAAAACGAAATTATTTGTATAGATGGCGCTGTGTTTATTGTTATATGTCACATAGGCTACTTTTTATCCTTTTGTGACGCGAGCGAAGCCGCGGGTAAAAGCTAGTACAATATAAAGGTTTAAAACAACATCATGAAGAGTCTTATCCTTTGTTACAAGTGACTTATAACACCTACCTGTTTTTGGACTAATAGGCAGAAAGATGCGTATTTATGTGCACCTCTGCCTTGCACCTAAAGGCATTTGATTGCGGAATATAATATAATATATGATATTCGGTTATATGTCAATCCTGTAATTGTGGTATTATCATCAATCTTATTTTCAACGACATAAAAATCAAATTCATTTGCTTTTACTTTTAACTAAAGTTTTAATTTTTAAATCGGATTTTTTTTAAATAAAATCTTTTTAGGGGCTTTTATCACAGATATGTCAGCCCCATCGTACCCTTTACATTACTTGACTATTACATTTTCCTTAGGTACTCTAGAGAATCACTTGATTAATTGTTATTCGTGGAGGACCAAAATCAAATAGCACAACTTTTTCATAATCACTGAATATGATACAGATAAAATGGATTGTATAATGCCTACATTTATTTTAAAATCCTTCACGAATATATCATGTTCTACTCCGTTCTAAATCCGACATCAAGTTCCAGATTTTATTCTCAGCATTTACTCTTGCAACCATTCTTAAAACATGAATAAGAATCAACACATTTAGACAAAGCATATTTTTTCCTATAAATTACGTTTGTCTACATAATAAGACAATACATACTAATAAATATTCTAAAGACGGAAGTTTAGCAGTTTTCTCTCTAACTCGTACTGAGTAGGAAGTATTCATAATAACTGGTATAAATGATATACTTGCCGTATTAGCATACTCGTGTTCACACAGAGTCGAACGAATTAACTATATATACCTATATATAGTTACCTAATATAGCATGCATTTATTATACATGTGTATGGACAATAACAAACGAATTCGCAAAATTTATTTATTTATTTATTTTTATTTATTTATTACAACACCTTACAATATGACATCTTACAGTTTATTCCAATGCAATATCACATTTCCTGACACATTTAAGTCTAACACGTAACTTGATTAATAAAAATTTCACCTTAATTATTAGACTTAAAAGAGTTACATACTCTCAGTATGACATACATATTATAACCATATAGACCCAATTACTCAATGCGGTGATATTCAATGTACTTTCATACACTACTGTAGCTACACTATGTCTTTAATTATCTCCTAAATCTCCCAGCACTAATACAATATGCCCCACAAACCATATCGAAGCAAATATCCCCACAAGATCAATTAACCCTAAAACTCCATTCAAAACTATACGCGGACCAAACAATCTTAATCTGCAAAAACCGGCCTATCCATAGCCATCAAAGAAATGCGAAACGGCCCCAAAAACTACCATATTGACATTCGCAAACGACAATTTCTTCACTTTTACTCGTGTGAAAGTTAAAATATCTGACTGCAATTAAAACTTGGCCTGGTTTTCGTACATTATCCTTGAGAAAATGTACGATTCTGTGCTTAAAACTAAGGTTACAATCACATCAAGAATATGGTTAATAACCTTTTTCAAAGCCCCCATCTTCGATACAATTTTATTAAAGTTGCTTCATTATTTGACCTTCAATTTTATGCTTAAACAATTCTCTTTAGAGAAAATAGCTTACACACACACTCAACTTAAGTTCCGTCTAAGTTAACTGTACTAAGTTCACCGTACAACTCAATGCGACGCGACGTTAACTTAACACCAACAAAAAATGGTCAACCAAATCAATTTAGATTAAAAAGTTAAAACCTTGTAACTAACCTTTTCAATCCACAATAGTAATCCCGGAATCAGCAGATATTTATACCAAAAAAACACTTGAAATATTTCTTAAAATATGTTTGAACACTGTCCTTGCGATTAGGACTTTACTTCACAAAACTGGAATGTTTAATTTTATTACAAAATTATTGTGTTTAAAAATAGTACAAACACAGTTAGCGACACCAATTAATTGAATTATTTTATTTCGTTGAAAACTATCGATTACGCACGTACGTCCCGCGCGGCGGCTCGCGGCAAACTAAAGGAAGAGAAGCGAGAAGATACGTCACTCGCTGCGTCTGAGCACCTTTACTTATTTTTAGATAAACTTAACGCTCTTGATACTTTAGAAGAAATTGTAAAACATTTTTATAAAATCGTGTGGAGGACTACTGTACGGACTGTACCTACGTTTAATGAATAATACCAACGTATTTGTAACATTTAAAAACAATACAATTGTTGTTTTTTTTGCAAAAAAATATTCATTACCACGATAATTACTATTTGTATAATCTCTTAAATTATTTGACAGATCTTAATTAGAGGTATATTTTAATACACATATAGAAGAACAAAATAAAGTTTTATTTGTCCAATAATGTGGTAATAAAATTAATTAAAAAAATCAGTTTTTACAACGTGTTAAACGTTTGTTTTCATCGCTTCGACTCGTAACAAACGCAATAATTCATTGTAATTAGGAAATGTTACTGACATGCGCATTAAACAGTTAATTAACTCACATATCATGCCTTCTATTTCCCGAAAGAGGCAGCATTTATAGAGTTGCAGGTATTGTATTAATTATTAGCTTTCCGCACACAGCTTCAACTGCGTAATAAAAGAAAATAGGTGCCTCTTGGCTTCTTAAACTGTCAAACACCAAACACCAACCTATTGTTCTTTAATTGTGTCTATAATGACGGTAATCCACAAGTTAACTCGAAATTTCTGGATAGATCTCCGTTTTTGACTTTTGACAGAAACACCAAACAATACATAACATAACATTACGCTATTTTGTCACTAAAGGGGTAGGCAGATATACACATCGCGGCATTTAATGCCACTGTACAATATAACACCCACTTTTCACTATTTATGTTATGAGTCCTATGTAACAGGGAGTGAACCTATTGTCATATACCGGACACAATTCCAGCCTCCGTGCTACTACTGAGGATTCTTTGAAACCGTAGTAATACTTTGACTGACACGAGAATCGAACCCATACCCGGCAGTCGCACTTTCGACTACTCGACCAACGAGGAAGTTTGGCTGAGGCAGACACCACACTACTAAATAAGGACCGATTTTTCAATCATCAGTTAATTCCTAACTGAGGAATAACTTTGAATTTTTGACAATTTTTCCATACTAGAAACTGTCATATGTCAATTTTATACATAGTACCATGCCCGGCTCAGAAGCCTTTGTTCAATCAAACATTTTACTAAAAGAAGCAGTGGAAATGGTCACATTACATTATTAGAATTTGTCCTTGAACCTACAATATTTGGCTTCTTTAATTAGTAACCATGTTTTAATGCTTAATAATTACATTAAGAAATCTTACAAGGTCGGTCACAGATTTAAGTCGCTATATTATTAAAGTTGTAGGTAAAAGGTTAGTCTTTTCAATCTATTGAGCTTACGGGTCAAAAATGATTTGCTATATTGGACATTCGTACCTGTAAGTGGCAAAATGATTTGGAATTGGATTAGATTATAGACTACCAAATCAATAAGGGTTTAAGAGATTTCCAAAGACACGAAAATCAACACAAACTTGCGTATCACTACATAGTATAAAACAAAGTCGCTATCCGCCGTCTGTCTGTCCCTATGTATGCTTAGATCTTTAAAACCACGCAACGGAGTTTGATACGATTTTTTATATGTATAATACATGCATATTACACCCGTGCGAAGCCGGGGCGGTTTATAACAAAGTAAACATTATGCATTAAAATGTAACTACCCTCCAAAAGTCACTTTTCAAGTTTGTAACACATATATACGTCAATTTTGTTAAAATCAAAAGTAACTGGAGTGGAAAATGTTGTATTCTAAAAGTGTGATAACCTTAATGTTCTTATTGTACGCTTCAATGCCTAAACCAATTTAAGTGATTGTAACTAACGCATAATTTCATTAAAAGTGGCAGGTACTTGAAAATATTACAGCATGCATGTAAGTGCATTACCTTTTATTTCCCAAACAAGTTTTTTATGGCATCAGCTGATAAACCAGCAGAGGGATCACCTGATGGTAAGCAATCGGCGTCGCTCATGGACTCCTAGAACACCAGAGGCGTTACAAGTGCCTTACCGACCTTTTGGGGATTAAGAATTTGAGGATTATTGGGGATTCAGGGATTTCTGAACTACAATTGAGAAAAGAAAATAACGAAAGCGTTGTTTCACGTCAGTTTTCTGTGAGGCCGTGGTATCAATCCGGTTGAATCGACCAATTCGTGCCGAAAATGGTTCACTCACACTTATTTCGGTTTTCTCATTTTTAAGTGTGGACGAAACAGAAGGCAAGACCAATGTTTTTATAGGATACAGAATTGCATCCTCCGACCTATTCAGAACTTGGAAATTGTTAACAACAACCAAACTACTAGAGTAACCAAACCAATACCGGAATACCATTTTTATAATAATAGGCAGTCTAGAAATGTGCTCGGGTATATGGCAATCAGCCTCCTCTTTCTCACTCTCACTTACTTAAATTAGACTCGTAAGAAATCTGATAAAAAATTAACTTATTTTTCGAATCATGCAAGTATCAAGACTACTCGCCCGCCGTACACAACATCTCGCGTCCCCGATATTTGTAAGAACACCTCTCTACGCTCCACCTAACTATTCTACATTCATGCGTGCCAAGAGTTTGGCAAACTAACCGAAATGTATCTATACGATGTGAGGTAAGCAGGAGTCGAGGTGTATTTATGTAATAAAGTAAGTTGAGTGCTTTGATTGTCCTGGTTATTCTGATTGATAATGTTGTTTATTGTGTATTTGTGTATTTATATAGGTATTCGTAGATATTGGAACTGCCTCGTTGGCCGTGTGGTCGCAAGTGCGACTACTGGGCGAGGGGTCTCGAATTCTCAGGTTGAGCAAAGTATTATTGGGTTTTTAAAATAAGATATATATTACAAGTTCACCGTTCACTTGTGAATACCTCTTTGTGGACTAAGGTACATACATACGTTATGATTTCTGTGAATGACCTAACTTAGGTAAGGCTTGAAGTTTGACTCCACTTGAATAGATCAATAGCAATTAGAATGAACCCCAAATCACGTCTATTACAACCTTTAACCACTACAGCAACGACCCAGTATTTCACCCAGTGGAATTCATAGTAGAAATATCAACGACGCAACCTGTCGGGCCTCTTCAAAAACTTGTTACAAATCGAATATTTTAAATTAAACGACATTTTTCCACTTCGAAACTATTTTTATTGAGATTGAGGCTATTAAAATATTCTCTATGGTTTTATTTTTACCGACTTCAAAAAAGGAGGAGGTACTATGTTCGGCTGAATGTTTTTTTTTTGTTTGTTCGCGCAGTACTCCGCCATTTGTGAACCGATTTCCAAAATTCTTGTTTTGTTTGAAAGGGTATACTCCCGAGATGGTCCCATTTCCATGAGGTCAGGATCTGATGATGGGATCCTAAGGAAACCGAGGGGAACTTTCGAAAATTCTATGGGCGAGTAATGCGTCTATTACGTTTTTCAATTAGGATTTTGAAACACTACAATTTGATAAGGGTCTGGAGTTGACCTGATGATGGAGCCGACAGGCAGTCGAGGGAACTCCTCAGCGCTTTATATTAACTACCTTGAGTTTGGGCTTGATTAATTTGGATTGATGAGGACTTTACACCTAAATAGAGTAGGGCTGTCATTAAGGATCTGATGATGAAGAAGTGTAATTGTTAAAGGAACTCCTCAACGGTATACAGTAACTACCTTGTGTTTGGGCTTGATTAATTTGTATTGATTAGAACTTTGCACCTATGTAGATTATAAGTAACAAAACGGGTATATGTAGCTTTACACTGAAAATGATAAAATAATAAAATAAAAACTGCGTTTAAAAAACCGACTTCAAAAAAACCAAAAACTAATAACAAACAAAAAGTCAAAACTAAAAAGCAAAAAATAACTATGATTAGTATTGATAGATTACCCACCCACTGATAGGTTAGAAGTCGGTGCCATAAGATCATATCATAATGATATAACTTAATTTATGTGATTATTTTTAATTTTGGTTCAAAACCGTATTCGACACAAATGTAAATTTGTTTATGAATAAATAAAAAAAAAATGTCCACATAAATGTGAATTAGGTACCTATTAATGTTTTAATGAATAATTTTGTATGGAACTTATGGCACCGACTTCTTACCTATCAGTGGGTGGGTAATCTATCAGTACTAATCATATATTTTTTTTTTTTTAGAAAAGTTATTATTTGCTATTTAGTTTTGACTTTTTGTTGTTATTAGTTTTTGGTTTTTTTGTTATTATCTGTGATTTAACTGTCTATGGTCGTTTGAGGATGTAAAAGGTTTGTTAATTTATCAATTAATGAATTAAGGGCAAAGCCGAGTTTAGGAATGCTGTAAGGCTATTAGGAATAATGGCGAAACCGTTACTTAGAGACGGTTGCTATTCAATGAGGTTAACTTATTCCACTTCTTCTTAGTCCTTCTCTTCATTACTGCAGGTCGTGTATAGTTTGGTGCACGCGTCACTTGATGCACAACCCTCCTCCAAACGCCCGTGTCCTCTGCGGTCTTTATAGATTGTGGAACTGTCAGGCCGGTGAGGTTTTTACAGCATCCAACCACCGGATAGGTGAGCGACCATGAAGTCTTTTCCCGTTAACCTGACCAACAACCATAAGATCCTCCTGATTGTTGGGGTCTCCACGCGCAACTTATCCCACAAAGAACCAGAAATCCCAATTTTAAAATGAGGTTGCATCAACGAAAATTCCTTACCAATTGCTTAACTTATTTGATTTTAAATTAAAACGATCGTATTTCTTTTACCAAACTACTTATTATATTACATCACAAAGGCGGAATCCATCAATAACTTGACACATACTTGCTGCATAATATGTATATCCGTCTGTCATTACGTAACCTCCTAAATATGACTTGCAAGTGAGTGTGGACGTACAAGAGATTATTTTGAAGGTGTTAAGTATGTCAAAGGACATTTAAAAGGTCTAAGCTTGTAGCTTTTATTGTAGTTTTACCCGCCTTTTTTATGGGGGAAAATCATCGAATGACTGCTCCCGCCTGGGTGAGGCGGGAGGGAGTGTCAAACTCTTACTGACTAAAAACCACCCCGTTCCTTCTCCTGCTCGTCGAGCCGGAGCTCCGGTAACCCGTTAGGTTCTCATACGTCACAGACTCGCTGAACGGGTCAGCAGTTGTTTTAACTTAACCGACGACAATCCGAATCTGATATTGCCAGCATCAAAAAATATAGAACACATAATCGTATACGGCAGTTGTCACACGCGTGGGCCGATTTTTGTGAACCAAAGAAAGTTGATATGTGTGCCACAACCTGCCCAAAACCGGTCCGGATCGTCCCGGTAACCGGACAGCCGGTGACGGTAAAACGGCTGACAAATTATTGTAATTTATTGGCACACTATCAAGATTTTACTAATCGATTCGTTTTTTGTTAAATCGATACTGTTTAGTTTGTGAGTTTTTATCGATTTGGTGACAATTTTTCGATTTTTATTGTTTCACATCAACAGCCATTGTCACAGATGTGACCACTGCTGACCAAAGGCCTCTTCTCGTTCGAAGAAGGTTTGAGCATTAATCACCACGCTTGCTCAATGCGAGTTGGCGATTTCAAACTTATAATTAGAAATTATAAGCCCTCACGATGTTTTCCTTGACTGTTTGTCACATACTATCAATATTTTACTAATCAATATGATTTTGTTAAATCGATACTATTTATTTTTTGAGTTCTTTTTGCTTTGATTTGATTGATAAGCTGTAATATCATTATATTATTATCATTTTTAATTGTTATCGTGTTTCAAAGATTACTATGAAAGATTGGTACCACCTAATACTAAAAAGTGCATATTTTTCTTTGTTTTTGAAGCTGTATAAGTTAGCATATGTTTTTACTTAATTATAAACAGTATTTTTTTGTATTGTAACTTTTGTGACGTACATGACATACTAAATAAATTATTATGTTTTCGGCTTATGCTAGCATGCCTTGAAACTAGTCGAGTTCCTCGTGGAATTATTACGTGACTAAGCCAAAAACTTAATAATTTACCTACAGTAATTTTTGGTCACTTCGATAATAATTAATGTAATAATTCAGTTATATTCTATAATGTAAGGTATGACTTGACATATTTTTATTGTAATGATTTATCTGATGCAACAAAAAAATTTCGTAATATTTTGAGACTAATAGAATAATCCAAATAACATAAACTATTGTACACCTTATAGGTATGTTACTATGCTACTATTATAATATATATAACATCTATTGTCAACATGTAACAAACAATAAATGAATTTGAATTTGAATAATAATCCTCCATGCCGCATTCGGCTACATCGACCGTTTCCTGACTATTGCCATCTATCATGGGCTCTCAAGTGACTGGAAAATCCACCTGTTTATAAATATTTTCCAAAGAGTTTACCTAACATAGATAAGTGTAAGTGGCAGTGTTTGCAAAAAAAAAACTAAAAAATCTCAACTCCCATACTTTGTCCGATCCAGAAAACAAACGAGATCCTTTGCACAAGTTCCACGTACAATCTTTCGAAACGAGGGAGTCCAAAAAAAAGAGTAACTTGAACATTATTAACCTAAAAATATATAAAAGTAACGCCTAGACCAGGACATCGAAAAAAATAACAAAAAAAAAATTTTTTTTGTTTAATTTATTACCGAGCAACACTGATTGAGATACAAATCTCTTCGCGTCCTATCGACATAGTTCTGAGTCTATAATCTCGATAGAGCTGTTATTATCGATACAAACCTGTAAGCACGGCACTATAATATAGATGCTATGAATATCGACTGTTGTATGGTATGACGTATAATTTACTCAGTACGTGTGCAATGTAGCCTATAATGTTGTCGCGGAGAACCTAACGGGTAACCGGGGCTCCGGCTCGACGTGCAGGAGAAGGAACGGGGTGGTTTTTAGTCAGTAAGAGTCTGACACTCCCTCCCGCCTCACCCAGGCGGGAGCAGTCATTCGATGATTTTCCCCCTTAAAAAAAAGCCAATAATGTTACCAGATTAGAAAATATTGTAAGTACATATTTATTAGATACATTTCTGTGTGTATGTTACCGATTTATTATTGAGTGCTGTTTGTTATTATACGTAACACTATTACATAGCACATCGAGCGTTTTTTTGGAAGGTAAAACCTGATTCATGTAAGTTATACAAGTAGAAAATAAATCAATATTATTATTCTTGATATCGACTTTATTTACACAGGATGTTTGCATTCGCTTATAAATTATATTTTATGCACTTTTGCCAGTTATATACCTTACGTAGTATTATTTTATATATTATTTCCACCGGTTATCCGTGTAGTCGATGTAAGCCCATGTAATAGGATGTGAGTAAGTAATAAATAGGACAACTTTCTCTACTTAGAAAGTTGTTCTATTTATTTTAAGATTTGTTTATATTTGCCAAGTGTAATAAGGAATTTTTAATTGTGGGAGACCCATGCTTTAGCACGACTGGGCCGGCTCAACTGGAGTATGGACGTGAAATAACACTCGTTGCATTGTGTTTCATCGTCTGCATGAGGTTAACGGAGGCTCAATTACCCTCCCCGATCTCGCCAATATCTGAATCCCCAATAATCCTCAAATTCTTAATCCCCAAAAGGTCGGTAACGCACTTACAACACCTCTGCTCTGGTGTTCCAGGTGTCCATAGGCGACGCCGATTGGTTACCATCAGGTGATCCGTCTGCTCTAAAAAGTTATTTAAAGCTTAAGTAGGTTTTGTTTTTGCTCTATATCCGAAAACACTGAACCTACCACTTTTATTTGAAGCAACTTACTATTGAGAATAAAAAACTACACAACCCTACCGATAAATTAATTCCAATATCCTATACACCGAAAATTATCTAATACACAAAAAACCGTAAGAAGTATCTCTCATAATTAATCAAAAGCGCTCAATTGGGTACTTTTCTCAATCAAAAATAAATTATTTCGACTGTTCAATACAATAAAATAATAAAAAATAATCACACTATCATTAATTTATTTTATGACCAACTTAATAATAGTATTTTTCCGGGAATTTTTTAAGAAATAAGTATGTTGTTTGACGCTAAAATCCCGCGACGCTCCAATACACAATCTTGAACAAGACTCATAGAAAACTGTCATTTCTGACTTTTCGAAAAAAGTATTGAATTTGACTAGTTGGCAAGTACACAATTGACGCGACAAAATACTTAAATATATTATTTACTGCTTGCAACCAAGATACCGTTGCGTCGCGACTCACAAAAACATAAATAACATAACACATATTTTGCTTGACAAATGGTTAGCTATAACTTTGCATACAATAACGCTAGAGACTAATACGAAAGGTATTGTATGCCTTTCCAAATTATTTGGCGTTATTTTTTGTATGTTGTCTGATTGTTTCTGCTGTTCAAGGTTTTTTTAAGACATTGTAGGTGTGTGGTAGGTTGATTTTTTTATGGATAAGCACGTAAACGAGCGAATCACCTGATGGTAAGCAATCGGCGTCGTCCATGGACACCTGGAGCACCGGAGGCATTACAAATGCGTTACCGGCCTTTTGGGGATTAGGAATTTGAGGATTCAGGGATTGGGGAGATTGGGGAAGATAGTTGGACTTCGAGTAACCTCATTCACATTACGAAACACAACGCAAACGTTGTTGCACGTCAGTTTTCTGTTCGGCCGTGGTATCACTCCGGTCAAGCTTTCTCTCTCTTCCACACTTTCTGATCGAGTTTGTGGTTGCTAGTCGTGTGGTACCAGTGGAATACAATACTTTTGTCACTGGTCCTAGTATTCATACAGGTGTCTGAAGACCCGACTAAGAGACTACACATTATAAGAGGATATTTTTTTATACTTGATAGGTTAATCCACCATCACGCCCGGTGGTAAGCGATGATGTGGCCGAAGATGGAGCACGCCTACCTATGAGCAAAGTTCAGTGGTGAATGACTGAACGTCAGCTACCTGACGACGATGAAAGAAACCTACTTCTGCTTTTACCAACCATGAAACAATAACAAGTTTGTGATGTTAAACATATGTAAGCACCTTAATGATGTGAAAGCACAGTACACAGATGTACTACTGAACCGATTATACTAATCGTTTAACAATCGATTCGTTTCAGCATGCGCGTGAGTTGCGATTCATTACGTTGTTATACATTCTGTTATATGCTAATGTTATCATGACGGAGATAAAAACTTAATCAAAATGGATACAAATATTAGACTAGTTCTATTATTTGTATCCATTTTGATTAAGTTTTTATATTGATAAGGATTTTACAGTACTGACTGATCCAAACATTTTTTCAGGTCCCGTCGGTATTTTCTTGGGCCTAGGATATGAAAAATTATCGAATTGAATAAACGAACAAAATCAATCTGACGATATCACCGGAAGAGTACGAAAATTACTTCTTAATTAGCCTAACTCTTCTTTATTCTACCCTTATCCTAAGCCATCTAAGATCGGTACGTTTTCTCCTCTATCAAAGGGAGTTTGACACGTTGATGACGTACAGCGATCTGATAGGCCTGCACCAATGGACTAACCAATCAGAGGGCAATGTTTCGATGTAGTTAAAGTAAAACTTGTGTCCTTCTATTACAAACTTCTTTCTCTGGTCTTTAGTTGGAGATATCTTTTTTTGGGCGTCCTCTACCTTTCCATCCATCCGTATTTAATTTTACTAATTGGGTAAGTACCCAATTAGTACGAAATGTTATTGAATTTTAACTGTCAAAGACAAGTTTTCTCTGAATTTTTTACGAGATTGTGTATTGTGACGTCACGTTTTTTACCGTCAAAGAGCATACTTATGTCTTAAAAAATTGCTGGAAAAATACTAAAATTAATTTGGTCATAAAATCAATTAATGAAAGTGTGATTATTTTTTTTACATTTTATTGTGTTGAACATTGGAAATAATTTATTTTTGATTAATAAAAGTACCCAATTGTTGCTCCAATTACGACTGCTAATTAAAATTGATGGATACATTTCTATTACAGTCATAAGCACATTCCACCTGTCTTAAAAGTTAACGAGCATACCCCTGAGGCAAAACAAAATGTTAAAGATTCAGTCATGCTTTTTCCTTGTTTCTCTTTTGAATTTCGTTGAGGCATTTTCAATTTTATAACGTTTCTAATTAAGTTGGAATTCTATTGAAGGTTTAACAGTTTCGTGGGTAGTTTGATGTGCTGGTGTTCCTTTGCGATCCAGTTTTGAAGATGGGCGTGAGAGGCTGGTTGGAAAGATGCATTGATTTAGTTATACCTCTACAAGACAGTCGATTTATTATCACTGAAGTAACAACTGTAAGTATAATTTCACAAAAATTTTGCGTTTTTTTGAGGGGGGAAAGTAATCCAATGTCCAATGACTTCACCCGCCTTGAATTAGGCGGGAGGGAGTTTCAGACTCTTACTGACTAAAAACCACCCAAATCCTACTCCTGCATTTCGAGTTAGGCCTTCCACGGCTCCGTATCGGGCCTCATCTGTGGTAGTCTGATGACAAATGATTTATGTAGAACTCGAATTCTTACTTTATTAATGTCAGGCAGACAGTTCAAAAGGATAATCCAAACCACTATCAATAAAAAATTTCTATGCGTGTAAGATAAATCGTTTTTGCTCTCAGTAGATGGCGCCACTAACGAGTTTCGTCCTGTTAGTTCCATCCTACAATTTTGGCCAATCATCATCATCAACAACAGCCGGAAGACGTCCACTGCTGGACAAAAGCCCCCCCCCTAATCCTCGACGTCGAACGACAACTCGCCACCTGCATCCACTGGCTCCCCACAAGTCTGGCGATGTCGTGGCCAATATTCAACCACATTATTAATATTATAAGGTACAAAATAAAACAAATCCAGTACAATATAAACAGATGATATAATTATTTTGACACTGTCAACTTATAAATATTACATTATACATTAGGTAGGTACCAATGTCTTTACAACATATTAAATCACTACGTGATAACATTAATTCAAGAAATAAGTCGATTCCAAGGCAAATGATAACGAAGGTGCCTGTGTTCCCGATAACCCGTGGAAAAGTGAAATTTTCAAATTTTAAGACCTCTTTGGCGAAAACTGCAAACAAATAATTATACCATCATCATAAAAATAAAAAATAAAATCAAAAATTAAATTATCATAAACAAAAGTCACTTTTATACCATTTTAAATTTCGAAATTAACAGCGTTCTTTTTTTAAACAATTCCCGCCAAAAACGTCTAACGATCACAGTAATCAACCCCTAACATCTAGTACCCAGCTGCACTGTGACTAGAATTAAAAAAAATAAGAAAAAAACTTCAGCTTAAAAATTACGGAATGATCATCTAAACTACACTGGCGGGCATAAAAACTTGCCCACAATACAGATAGATAGCACAATAAGTATATATTTATAAATTACCATTAAAAACTACTAAGAAACTGCTAGTCATATTTTATTTTGATATAGATGTGAAAATTGTGATGAGCTGTAGGCACTTCACATCATACCTCTAGAAACATAATTAAAACACGACGCGTTTATTGGTTGTTTTTAAAAATCTGTTTTAAATCCACCAATCAGATTACGTTGTGGTAAAAACTGACCAATCAACGTGTCGTGTTTTAAATTTTTTAATTTTATTGTTGAATCTGTATTGTGTTTGGGAAATGGCAATATTATATTAAAATATATAGAATGTCTACAACTCAGTTATGATTAAGGGGGGAAAATCATCTAATATCTTCTCCCACCTGGGAGAGGCGGGAGGAAGTGTCAGATTCTTACTGACAAAAACCACCCTGTTCCTGCTCCTGTACTTCGACCCAGAGCCCCTGTAACCTTATACGTTTTCCGCGGCGTCTGCTACTCAGTTCCAGTTACTATTTCGTTAATTTATCGGAAAAGTTATTCGACTGAAGAAAAGGACTTACAAATTCATGGGAAAACGATAGTCACTATTTTAAGACCACATACAACATGATGATAAAAATTGTACTTCACAAAATCTAGCTCATTCTACAATCGATTCATCTCCCCAAACACAATACAGACGCAAGGAATCGAAAGAGAAACATCCCTATTTGTGTAAATCCGAAAAACTCCAGTATTCAAGAGACCTACTACAATTCAGCGAAACGAGATTACGATATCGAACGAATATTTATAAAATAGTGTACAGATTTTTACTCATCTTTTTTTCTCGATCTCCTATAATTAGGTTTAATAAGGCATTTGAAAAGGTAAGACTGAGTTCACAAACGGAAATTCGTTTACATTTCGTTTAATAACGAAACTTTGTTTCGTGCAATAGTAGTAGGCCCCAACTCTATTTCTATAACAATCTGTATCATTTATGTCAAAACTAATACCTAATCTAGTCGTAGTCCATCTAAAAATTTTCTCAAATGTACTTTATAAACGTGTCTTATTGTCAATGTGCTACTTGCATTATCTAGTGAAATAAATATTTGTTACAATTTTCGAGTGAATCGTATTTTGTGACGAAATATTCAGGACTTATTTCTGTGGGTCTAGTGACAAAAAGTGTATCCAATTTAGTTGAAAACGCGTTAATTATAATAAAATTATCAGAAATAATTGCTTTATAAATTACGTTTAAAAACCCTCTATTTTTAGAAGTAGGTTCATTAATATATTAAAACCTTCTCTTATGTGTAACTAACTCTTTTCAGAAAACCGCATCAAATATCCGTTAAGCCAATCGCGAAGATAATTGCGCACAAATAAATATATACATTTATACAGGTCAAACATAGAACCTTCTTTTTTGAATTCAGTTAAAAATAGTTCTGTTTACCTATAAAAAAACACATGTATTATATGAGTACCGGTTTTAATGACACCCAAGGTCTAACACGAATTTAAAGAGCCCAGATTTTTTCATCTCCTGTTGAGTTGCTTTCTTGGACTCGAATCCTTCATCACTAGGGCCACAGATTATCACTTGTATTTTTTAAAGCATCGCTATCTTAGCACCGTAAAAGCTATGGCTGCAAAATATCAAGATGGCAGTTTTACACGCACTCGTAAGTTGTGAGCACCATTTTTTTCTACGAAACACTCGAAAATCGAAAAATACACTCAGTGATTTAGGCTATTTTTTTATTTGGTAACTTAATACTTTAAAGAGGGAGTAGAACTATAAATTAATAATAATTAATATCATTTTATAATAACGGTTTTTAGGCCATGAGTGGAATATACCGATGGTTTGTAAAGGGATCTTATGGAAAACATGTAACTCATTACATTTATACGAAATGCAACTTCATCCTTCTGAATTACGTTTCATTTTCGTGTAATGACTTTCGAAATTAGGTTTGAATATGTTACAAGTTATTTTTAGAATTACGTAGATGTGTAAATCATCGGCCGCGTGCATGATAGTTGTGAATGTTTAGGAATGATGATAGGGCACGAAAATAATATTCTAAGTAGGCCGTTAGTAAGATAATGGAACTAATATTTGACACGTATTTTATGTAATTGATTCGTAGGAAAATGTGGCCTACTGACACAATTATGTGTAAAATGGTATGTTAATAAATAATAAAAGAAATTTTTCATAAATTGAGGACTTTAGATGAAATAAAACGAATATCTTAGGAAAGTAAGTCGCTTATGACGCCACTATTCAGTAAACAAATTGAATGACGTCATACATAGATTGAATACTGAAATTACATTTCTATTAAAATGTGTACCAAATATTGATTTAACCTACTAACAGCCTTCAAAATATTACTTTTCGTTTATTTTTATAGTGCAATAAAGCGAAAATACAAAATGTCCGCTTAAATATCGAGACATGGAGATATGTTTGGCCCTAAAACCAATGTTGATGGCACTCTTACACGCACAAGATGTACAGACAAAGCGACCATTGTTAAATGGTACATTTAAATATGGGTACTGTTGTTCTAGTATTGATTGGTGATATCTATATAAATAATTTGGCTAATTTTGGTCTTGAAATCTTCGTGACAGTCCAGGGAAGGTTTAAAAGGTGAGATATAATTTTTTTTTAAGGCGACACAAAGGTTGCCAGGTTAGCTATTTCAATAATTTTATCCATAATACTCAAAGACTTCTGAGAATTGCTATTCTCAACATTGCTATGTGCATGGTAAAAAAATATAAAATTGTTCAAAACTTAAACAAGATATTTTTAGACGATAAATACATGCGTTACTGTCGATAAAATATATCACGCCTTTTATTCCCGAAGGGGCTGGCAGAGGTGCACATTACGGCACTTAATGCTTTGCGTAAATTACGTCAACTACTACTTGTATAAATGGAACTAGAATGAGAACCTCCTCTTTTTTGTGAAGTGGGTTAATAAAGCATTCGTCTATTCAAACCTCTTAACCCCTTTCCCCCACGATATGGGAGAAAATGCTAGTGTGGTGACATATTTTCAATAAAGGAACGAAATCTTTAATAACTTATAGAAAATCGACACTAGAACAACAGTACATACGTATGAACGAAGTACATTCGCTGCCATATCACATACAAGACTTGTATAGTACGTATTTATACACACATCTAAAGTAAAACAACTATAAAAGTGGCTCCATTAGAAAATACAATACATCGATACTTAAAACAAATGGAGTTACCGTTTTTTGCTCAACAGATGGCGCCACTTTTCGTGTAATACAGAAGCTAGTGTCACATTATTAGTCGTTCAAACGTTGGCGACTACAGCGATTGGACAAATTGTTCTTTTGTTTGATTAGTGCCATGTGGTGAGAAAAAAATGGTAGCCCCTATTGATTTTGTTATAGACTACACTACATGCTTTTAAAATTAGACATTTAATACTTTAAAATAGCTTCAAAAGTTTATTTCAAATCACACATTAAGAAAATCAAAGATATAAAAGTCGTTGCTACTTTTTGTGGCCCAAAGTGTAATTCTGGAATTTAATTATAACACAGAAATTCCCGTTTATAAGTAAATTGTTGAAAATTGACAATAATACAAGTATAATAATATCGATAATAATAGATACGTATTAAGAACTAACATTAATTTAAAATGACATAACATTACGCCTTTCACGAAACCTAAACATTAGGCAGAGGTGCATAAATGTTACACCAAGGTTTTGCCAATTATAAGTCCCATGTAATAGGATTATTAATATACAATTCGAAATCAATTATTTTTTAAAGAAAATGAGGCACAATCTCACGAAACGATATAAATGGAATGTTTGAAATATGCGTTACTTTTATTGTCCCGATGTGTAAAGCTACAGTATTGTTTAAAATAGTTTTATTTAACTTATTCCGTTTGTTTATTTCAGTTCAATTTAATTATTGCCATTTTACCCCCTTCCTGACGACAGCTCGATCTGATATTTGATAGTCTTGATACTGATGACCATAATAATGATATAATAATAATAATATATAATAATAATCTATTTTTTTCCTCAATACCTGTATTTTCAGATATCAAACGAAATAGGTTGATTGGTAAAATGTGTACTGCAGTGAGATCCACGAAATTGTTGTATGATATAAGAGCAAAGTGCATATAAAATTGTATGTTTGTAAACGCACCCACGACACAGTAGAAAATCTAGCTTCTATTCCAAAAAACCCGCTACGGTATTTTAATAAAACACATCAGTATAAATCGCTTAATAAGATTGGCCTCAATTAATGGAAAAAATAATAACAAAACGAATTTCACCCAACAAAAGATTTAAGAAAAAAATAAATAATAATCACAGAGACACGCATTTACCTAAAATAAAGCCGAACTAGTTACTAATAAAAAGATATATTACCTCTTTACGCGAATATAGCAGTCATAGATTAAATATTAAAAAGAAAGAAGCTGTGACGTATAGATTGACGCTAGGAGCTATGTAACATTTTAACTTCTCTGAAAGGCAAATTAATTGATGCAATGAAGGGTATTTTGACCTATCTATTTGCTTATGTACCAATGAGCAAGTGTGGTAATTAATGCTCAAACCTTCTCCTTATGAGAAGTCTCCTTCAAAACAAATTATAAGCTTATAAGTGGTTATAAGCTTATAATTTGTTTGTGTTAAACCATTGGTTAGTTTTTGACACAGTGCAGTGGTGGAACTTTTGCGCAAATATTAGCGCATTAGCGCAAAACCCTTAATTGAATTTTAAGGTTTAATGTCATCCAACTGGTATATACAGAAAATAAACTACATACAGTGAACTTTCAAATGCTTCACAGTAGTACTGCGACGGACTCTATTTCTATAAACTTGCTGTACATTCAAAAATGACCATAAAACTAAAGACATAAAGTTGAAAATTCTGTGTAAAAATGAGTTCAGAATAACCGGATGGCATTTACCCACTGAACCTATTGATTATGGTCAAGATGGCGTAACCATAGCCCTAGCATCAACTTCAGCACATGCATAATACACTTGTACATTTCATTTTCATTCAGATTATTATTCTCGTCCCAATACAATTTCCTACTATTACAAGAAACAATTTTAACGAACAACTTACTTAAAACACTTCGTACGAAATATTTCCCCTCACCCTCGGTACATATTCGACAATCACAATTTCTACTTATTCCTACATAATTGGAAGTATCTGATATTTTGGAGGAATCCGCATCGGATATGACTATAGTGGGCACGGTGACGTTTCCGTCAGTGTTGCCCGGTAATGAAATGAAATTAGATTCTGTGTCGGAGTTCCAGTCTGTAATTTTGTGAGGATTTTTGGAAGGACCCCCGAGCTCTTGTGAACGATGCCTGAGGTTCTCGTTGCTTCTAAACTCTTGTTTTACGAGAACTTGTCTTCTCAAATCCCTCATCATGATATCTTGGAGACCAGACCTCCTCTGCCGCACCGCGCTACTCTCTCCCTGGCTAAACTCCACAGAAATGCTCCTGTAAACCGGTTTCTGCGCTTCAAACTCTTGGTCCTCGTCATCAGACATCTTCGTTTCTACATCGTCAGCTGATTTGTTGAAGAAGTTTTTCAGCCTGCTAATCTCAGGAGACACTGGACAGCTGATGCTGTCTTTTCTCTTAGGGATCAGCAGTTTAAGTTTTGGCCTTTCACTTGCTTCTTGAAGATTTTCTACCGAAGTTCTATCTTTAATACTGTCAAAAGTCCCGGAGAATGTGAAACATCTTTGCAGTTTCCTTATCTGCGGGGACACACCGCCACTCGTGGCTCCTAAGTTCTTGTAGCTCTCACTCAGCACGGCCAGCGCAAGGTCACGTTCTGAGAACGTTTCCACACCAAAAGATGCACGCCTGCTTCTCGCCCTGTACGGAGAAGTGGGGATATCTTCGAAACTCCTGTACCTGTCGGTCACACTGTCCCTTCCTTCTGAATCCACCGTCCACAACGACCCATCGCTGCCCGAGCTGTCAGAGCCAAGAGCTTGCAAGTGATTGAAGATGTCGATGCCTCGATCTAGGGAGATAGTCCGTTGTAAAGGAATATCGTGCTCAAACCGATCATCATAGAACACATTTTCGTATTCTTCAGCTTCATCGAATTTGTCGCCGATCCAGCTGTGGAACTCCTGAGTGCCGAGGTTGAGGTTGAGTAGTTCTTGTCGAAGGTCGAGTTTAGAGACGGGAGGGTTCCTGATGTCCGAGTAGCGTCGGTGCGGGGGGGTGTGGAGGGGTGCGGCGGAGATTGCGTGCGGGCGTGCGGGGGGGATGGAGTGTCTACGCGGGGGCGGAGGCACCTGCGGGGTGCGAGGGGGGCGCGGGGGACGCGGCCGCGGCGGAGCCCCGGAGCGAGGATAGCGAGCGCCGCTGGAATCCGCCCACGGCGAGATCAGACTCAACAAAGAGCTTGCGAAAACTGTGAACACATAAAACAATTCATTAGTGTTGCAATTCTACAGTAAAATAAGCAAATACACAAAAATTTGTTTGTAGTCTACTCGCGGCTAAGCGATGAAATCGCGTAACTAACTCTTTTCGACGCATACTCGAAAGATTAAACATGAGTAAGCCGTAAAAACATTATAAAACACAGTATTCAAGTCGTTTAGTAATAATAATATTAAATCTTCTAGAAAGATATGTAAAAGGAGTGTTTCTTAAAATAGATTTTCGTTACACTATATAAATAGATATTTATACAGAATTAAACTAAATGTAAGTTACACTATCTACTGTGTGTTGTGTGTAAGCTGTGTTTGGTGTAAGGTAATCAAAATCAACTGTCTTCTATATTAGGTAGAGGGCGCTCTGAAACTTATATTAATAAACTGACGATTGGTAAATCAAAACTAAATCATCGTGATACCCGTAAATCCCCAAGCGGCCACCAGTGACCGCTCTCCACTAACTACATTATAGACCTTATTTCCAATGTTTAAAGACTGCTTTTGTATGAACAAATTTAAACAATTTCAACGGTTTAAAACACACGATCCTCAATCTTAGTTACGATTGCAATCCAATTCGATTTTTGGTCTAAATCTCTCAAAATTATATACATACATATATTAAGGATAACATAGTTTATTCAGAAGGTTAAGAGGTACACGAGTTCAAGCTTCAATTAAACAACCAATCAGAGGGCTAAAAGACGTTTCGGCCAGGTTACTTAAGAACCTCTGATAAATAAATATAAGAGCGTTATCATTGCCTCCAACTAAATAATTACGCACTGAATTACATACCTTTTTGCCAAGAACTAGATTGAAGCTTCAATAATTTCTTTTCCCATTCTCTGCTTAAACCCATCATATGCCAATAAACGTTCAAAGCGCCCCCCACATGTAAACGTACCGCAGATTTCTTCAATACCAAGGGCCGAAAGAGATTCTCGGCGGCGGGGAGCGACGACCTTCACTGCGCGATGAAAGAGCCAGTCGGAACCTAGGCCCGCGGGGGAACAAACAAACGTCAACAAAAATAGGGGACAAAATAAAAAAGGGGGATGAGGAGAAAAAATAATACGGTCATTAAAATTTGTGTCCTTTTTTTATATAATTACCTCTTGACTGCCGGTATTGAGACATAATGTCTTGCTTATATCAACGTTCAACGGCATACCAGAGGTTAATAATTTTATTATTCAAAGTACTATATGGCTGCAGTAAATATAATGTGTTACTGTTGCTCTAAAAAGAGCTACCTATGATTTTAAAATATGAATAAAATATCTCTACTGCAGAAATTCTTAAAAAATCTATCCTATATCTTTTTAATTACTGTATTATAATTTAAATTCATTCATTAGCATTAATCTACAGCAAAAAAGTGATTGAATAAAACATCCATTTTTTATTAAAAACCTATTATAAAATGAATAAGATATTTATTAGAAAAAGATGTGCAAAAATGAACTCAATGACCTTGACAATAAAATGAAAAATTATTTTTACATAAAAACAAAATGAAAAATTAGGGTGCTGGACATAAACATATGTGAGTAGGAGTTAAACAAAAAAGGGGGTAGGGGGACGGGGGATAGGGAATGTGGTCAAGCGTGAAGCGTTTCATAATAAGTGTCGTATGTGTCGTGTCATATTTGTCGTAAGTTTACATGCAACACCGTGCGTCAACTGTCGTATCGTGCGCGCAATCTCTTTCGGCCCTGGTTGCATTTTCCATTACATTTACAATACACAAAAAACACCTAAAAACAAAGAAATTTTGGATGAAAAATACCGAAAAGTTCTTAAGGCTAGTTTTCCATGCTTTTGAAGAACAAAATATGGAGAAAAATGTACCAGAACCAAATAAAAGCTGGAGTGTGAGGTTAGGGGGTTGGACGCTACCATATATACAAATACACAGTTCCGTTTAGGAGTGAAAGGTACCACAAACAGACATATAGGATCTTATGACCTTAAAGTACCCGCTATGATGGTGTATTTTACAGAAAATAGTGACTTGGTGATCACAGTTGTGTGGCAGTGATTTATATTTTTAATTCATAGCACAACATTTAATTCGTGTTGACAATGATTTCTACGAAAATCCGATTGATATCCAACTTTATCATAAAATAATATGGTTGAAAATGTATGTAGCATAAATGTTAGTATAATTCAATACTGATGTGTTTGAATAAGTGCAGTTATACTAGTGTTTTAAAATACTACAATAAGATTTGTTTTTTAATTTAAATGTGCGAAGTCTAAGATCAAACAGTGGCAATTAAAATGTACCCTAGATATCGAACCGAGACTTCTTGCTTGAGAGTAAAGCTTACGACCACTTGACCAACGAGGTAGTTAGTTGATATCATATCCATCACCAACCCAAACCTTATAATAATAATAAATAGTCTTTAATAATAACAATATTTAAATATGTAAATATATTTCATTATTTTAGTTCATGCATAATAAGAAAATTAAACAATTTTTTAAATTTCAAAGACAACAATTCACATGCAATTTACTAAATATTTACATTACAACAAATACCATTTTCGAGCTCGTCCGAGTTTCGAGTTCGACCGGAGCTCTGAGTACTTAACTCGGAAAGTTATAGAAGTATGGATATCAAAGTAGGTAGAAAAAATAAAGAAACTCAACTGATCAAACTTGAAACATAGTTATACAAATTGTTAACTCTAATATCGTGCAACACATGCTTATATATAATATATCGTACTACCAAACCACGAGACCAACAATTTACTACCAAAAATAAAATCTCTATAACAGTGACCTCAACATGCATCCTTCAAAGATCTAATCCGATAAAGATTTGGCGTATACTCACAACTTCCTGATTCCGCTGTTCCTCTTCCATGGTGCGTCGTCAGGTTCTGCTGGCAGTGGACCTTGGACTGGAGGCTCTTCCTCTTCAGGGTGCGCTGTGCTCACTGATGGTGATGTGTCTGATCCACTGTAAGGGTGAAAGCAGGTTAGGTTAGACTTTGTGACTGCGAAAAAAACGATTCAAGTGGGTGTATTTTTGTATAAAATGGTTTTTTCGTGCTGCGATCTTGAAGAAAGATAGTTTTCTTTCTCTATCCCCCGTCCCCCTTCCCCCTTTTTTGTTTAACCCCTACTCACATATGTTTATGTCCAGCACCCTAATTTTTCATTTTGTTTTTATGTAAAAATAATTTTTCATTCGTCAGGAATATAGACGAAGCATACCGGTGCACTCACAATAATAGCAAATTTTTCGTAATTATGTCATAGACCTAGCTAAGGTAACGCACAACTCCTGTCTCAAATAACGTAAATTGTTCTATATTGCTATTTACGAGAGGAATAAAAAAGAATACGAAAACTATGACGGGTACCTAGAGTATCCTAATAGGGTAGTTTCCTAAATTTTATTTTTATGTCCGTCTGGTGGATTAATTTAAAACTTTAGACACGTATTATTCGACGATATATTGATTTGAAATGTCGTGTGACTACCCTCCACTCCTAAACTTAACTCCATTTTATTTAAGTATTGTAACTTTATACGAGAAAATAAAAAAATACGTGTGTAATATTATTTCATTATCTAACTGAGGGACTAATTAGATTTTTAATTTTCTTACCCTGGAAACTACCCTATTATTCTTCTCCATTCGAAACTTCACTTTGGAACGAGCGCCTAGCTTCACTCACAGAAAAACGGACGGACAATTCAAATTTGAATTCCGAAAATGCCTAATTCAGGATTAATTGAAAGAAATGCTTTGACTTTCAATATTTGTATGCTTTTCAACAGCAAATATTTGTTATAATTTTGGCACTTCAGGCGAAACCACAAGCTGAAAGCTACCTCCTTTTTTTTAAGTGCAAGCCCGCCACAACCTCCCAACTCCTGTAAGCCAGGATCTACAGTAGATACAACTATGAAAACACCGGAACACTGAAGTCCATCGCATCCCAGGGACATGAATAACTGTCTTGGTTCCCGCAACAAAGTGAATCAGAAGATATTATAAGAGGAAGAGAAAATAACGATAGTATCCACTAAGCTATCACTTCATTATCTCCATATTAGTTATAAATATTGCCATATAGATTGTCTCGTTAGTCGAGTGGTCGCAACTGCAACTGCCGGCAAGGGGTCTCGGGTTCGATTCCCGGGTCGGGCAAAGTAATACTGGGTTTTAAAAAAAAATCTCAGTAGTAGCACGGAGTCTGGAAATGTGCCCGGTATATGGCAATACGCTCACTCCCTATTACATGGGACTCATAACATAAATAGTGAAAAGTGGGTGTTACTTCTGTGTGCATCTCTGCCTACCCCTTCGGGTAAAATGCGTGATGTTATGTTATGTAATAACGATTCCACATCACCATCTTACCTATCATGTTGCTGGTCAGCCTGCAGAGCACTGAGCTGCTCCTCCGCCCGGCTGAGCTTCAGTTTGAGCTCGTTACGCTCATGTAATATGGCGCGCAGTTCCCGTACGCTGAAGGTAGGCTTCGAGGACTGGTCGTCATCGTCACCGCCGTCTGGAGTCGCCACGCCGCATGTTGGGCACTTCTGTTTACGAAGATATGATTTATTGAAACGCTATTTACTTGTGTTTCGGGTAATTTAATGTCAATAAATGATAATCTTATGTCAGCTTCAAAGAATGTGTTAAAAGTCAAAATTAAATGTTTTTCTACTATCGGTATTAAATATCAATTTTACCAACACTCAGGTGAGATCTGCACGTATAGTTAGAAGATGTCTATAATATAATAACAACATAAACTACATTAAAAAAACTGACTTTAATCCCCTCTTTTTTAAGTCGTTTAAATAATACACTAAAACCTTCTCCGAGTGTAATAAACGATGATTTTACACAGATTTTTATTTTTATTTTATACTTTTTAGTTTATACACAGAATATATTATATTATTTACAACCCACATGAGAGCAAAGTTTCAATTAATTCAAATTATTTAAGCTCAAACACCAGGTAGCTACTGTTAACTATTGAGGAGTTCCCTTAGCTACTTCATCATCAGACCCTTATTGACTACCACACCACACCTAGGTATAAAGTCTTCATCAATACAAATTAATCAAACCTAAACACAAGATAGGTGCTGGTAACCGCTGAGGAGTTCCCTCAACTATCGTATTACTTCATCATCAGACCCTTATTGACAACCACACCACACCTAGGTGTAAAGTCCTCATCAATACAAATTAATCAAACCTAAACACAAGATAGGTGCTAGTAACCGCTGAGGAGTTCCCTCAACTATCGTATTACTTCATCATCAGACCCTTATTGACAACCACACCACACCTAGGTGTAAAGTCCTCATCAATACAAATTAATCAAACCTAAACACAAGATAGGTGCTGGTAACCGCTGAGGAGTTCCCTCAACTATCGTATTACTTCATCATCAGACCCTTATTGACAACCACACCACACCTAGGTATAAAGTCCTCATCAATACAAATTAATCAAACCTAAACACAAGATAGGTGCTGGTAACCGCTGAGGAGTTCCCTCAACTATCGTACTACTTGTTAGAGGTATATACTTCGTTATAATACAGAACAATAATGATAAACTACAAAACAAAGAAACGACAGAGTATAACATAACAGTGACAATACAATAATAACACCACAAAAAAGTTTTTAAGTGTGGGAGAGCAATGCTTCAGCACGAATGGGCCGGCTCGACCGGAGTGATACCACGTCCTCACAGAAAACCGACGTGACGCAACGCTTGCGTTGTGTTTCGTCGTGTGAGTGAGGTTACCGGAGGCCCAATCACCCTCCCTTTCCCCAATCTCCCCAATTCCTGAATTCCCAACGATCCTCAAACTCCTAATTCCCAAAAGGCCGGTAACGCACTTGTAACGCCTTTGATGCTTCAGGTGTCCATGGGCGACGCCGATTGCTTACCATCAGGTGATCCGTCTGCTCGTTTACCGGCTTACGCCATAAAAAAGAAAAAAAAACAAAATCAAAAATTCCCACATAGAATCATATTAAAATTTGAAATTAACGAAGTTAAATGTAGCAGAGGGCTAATTAATAAAATTATTCCCGGAACCCAATGTTCGGTACTGAAGCGATGCTGTTTGAAAATTTAATTACGTAACTTTTCATACGGGCTGGACTTGTGTGGTGAACGTAATGCGGTTTATGTTTCTCTATGTAGAAAAGTAATGAATTTATAATTAGGGTACAAGTGTAGTGCTGCCTTTGAAGAACTTGGAAGGGTGAATATGTTAGTGGAAAGTGGTTTCGAGGTTAGAATAACATAGTACTAGGCAGGACTTGACTGAACGACTGCCTCGTCATCAAGGGCTCTCGGGTTCGATTCGTCGGGAAAAGTACTATTGGGTTTTTAAAAAAAAAATCCTCAGTAGTAGCACGGAGCCTGGAATTGTGCCTGGTATAAGGCGATAGGCTCACCCCTACTACATGGGACTTATAACATAAATAGTGAAAAGTGGGTGTTATATTGTACAGTGGCATTAAGTGCCGTAACGTGCACCTCTGCCTTTGGGGATAAAAGGCGTGATGCTACGTTATTTTAAGACTTGACTGTACGGCTGGTACAGAGGTAGAATAACTGGCTGTTAAATTAACTAAAAATCGCGCGTTACTCACGTGAAAATACTGAGACAAGCTCTACTAATTTCAAGCCACAGTGGGGCTCTTCCTCATGAGCAGCATGCGCGGTCGCGGCGATATCGCGCAGCCTACCAGAGCTACTAGAGCTAATTTGTCTCAGTATATTCACGTGAATAATCCGCGATTTTTAGTTAACGTAGTATGTCTCACGATAGTTATGACTGATTGTTGATCGTATTTCACAAATTAAAATTACCATTCGCTTAGAGACTGGAAATACCTATAGAGATATGTTACACTTGTGTGTCGATGAGCAGGTTAAGACGTATCTCAGTTATCATACGAACATTTATAACAGTTGTTCTAGCTAGTTAGAAACTTCAAGAATGTGACTAATCTAAGCAAGAATTTTAGTGACCTTTATTAAGATGTGGAAGGCAGATGGCGTCTCTAAACTTCATCATCATCATCATCATCATCACAGCCTATAAATGCCCACTGCTGAACAAAGCCAAAGCAAGAAGGTTTGAGCATAAATCACCATGCTTCCTCATTGCGGGTTGGCGATTTTAAACTTGTAATCATAAGCCCAGGTTTCCTCACGATGTTTTCCTCACCGTTTGCAGTGGTGTTTGAAAAATCTTAGAAAGTACATATAACTCGAAAAAGTCACATTGGTACTTGCCGTTGGTAGGTTTCGATTTCGTACACTCATGCATGAGAAGCGGGCGCGTCTTAAAGCTAAAAAATCATACATTCAGCTAAGCCTGGTTTTAGATTCTGAGTTGGATCTCAAAAAATAATTGGGATAAGGCTGCAAGGTAACAAACCTTGTTCTGTGCGCTATCTTGTTGCAGCGCGGCGATGTCCCTCTGTTGTGACTGCACTATCGCCGTCAGCTCTGAACGCTCCTCACAGACTAGGCGCATCTGGAAGATTAACATACACATTCAATATGGATGATTCATGGATATTGCTTTTGGATGAACGAGTATCGAGTGGATGATAGATTAATTATGAATCGAATTAAAAAATTCTGTTGATGTTGATGGAAACTCGATTAAGTTCTCGCCTTGAATAATTTTATCAAGTTCCTTAACTAATGTAATCGAAACATCCATCATCCATAACTAATAACATACATCATCTTAAGAATCAAACATCTTTGATAAGATCATATAAAGAGGCATTTAATGAGTTAACAAAGTGTTCATCCAACATTCATGAATCATCCTTGTATCATCCATCACAAAAACGATCATTCAAAGCAGCAACAATCAATATTGCTCACTAATTTCAAATGTAGGTATGTCAGAAACAAATAGGCCTATCAACAGCACTAACTAGATCAGTCTATTTACCTTCATTTGTATTCAATTTACTTTTCTGGGTAGACTAAGTTTTAGAAATGAGTTCCTAAGTATGGAGTGTTTTGTCTAAAAACTTATAGGCTCTTCCTATAACCAGATCCTTACATAAAACATGTAACGGTATCTAACGTATAGATAAGTGTTAACTCATCAATTTTGTACAGAAATTCCAGTTTCAGCATCGTATGTTTCGCTACGATAGTATGTGCTTCGAAGGTAAACTGCTGCTAAATATTCCACTACCAAAGTTAGGAGAGCATGGACCTGAGTTAGTTATGTACGATGTGCTATGCATCTTATGTTATTGTACAAAATGTATGCAACTATATTATTAACTTTATAATCTTGTAAATAAAGTCGAAAATCAGTTAACCATTTGTGGTCACATTTGTATCAGCCATCACTATCTCAAGAAGGATTAAACTTGGTAGCATCTACATTACAGGAAAATAAAAGAAAATTTTCAAAAGAGGATTAATCACAAAAAAACATTTTTTTTTTATAAATACTGGCCACCGACACGACATTACCAGCTAGCGTCATAGACGCGCAAAAAGAACAAATTGAAATGTCAACATGACATATGACGTCAAATGTCAAATCTCTCACTTTGTCTTTGCACTCCAGTGACCTTTAAACTTTTATACAGGCAAAAATAGTCCTTATAAACATAGAAAACCAACATACCTGATTCTGTATTTGCTTATGCTTCCGCCGCAGATCCCGGCTGACTTGTGCCAATTTCTCCACCTGATTCGTCAACTGCAATGTGTCCAAAATGGCCATTTTTAATCACAAAAAAATTAAATTGTAGTATTCAAGACACAAGTTAAGAAACACGTGATATACTATGTATAGTATACCGTGAAGTGTGGGTAGGGTTTATCTATTGACACCCACATGATGATAAGGTTGTTGTCAAAAATAATTGATTTCTATGTGAAGATTAGATGATTAGATACTGTCATTGTAAGATTCGGGGGGTTTATATTGTTCGGTTGTTGGGTTTATAGAGGTATATATAAAAAGGAAAGATAAGATATTTTTGTATAGGTATCGTGTTTTTATTGGAAAAATGAAGGTTTTTTTTTGAGCTCTATGAAATATTACAGTGGAAATTGAAGTTTCGTATGCTTCAGATTTTAGCAGGTGTAAGATTCTAATGTTTGAATAGTTCAAACATGTTTTCATTCGCGTAGAGTAGATGTCAGATTACAGCAAGAAGGAACTAGCCTATTATAATTATTTACATATTATATTTATGTTTCATATTAGTATGTAGTATTGGTATGTAGTTTATATATGGAATACCTTTATATATACGTACATTTATCACACTCGTTTTTTTTAAATAGATGCAAACTTCGTTTAAAACCTACTGTAACACTTCTCTGCATCACCCTTTGGTTGGCTGGTAGAGAATGCCATTCGGCATTAAGTCCGCTATTGTATACATTTGTACAAAAAATGTTAAATAAATTAATTAATATTGTCAAATATCGTTCACAAAATCCAAGTCCACGCTGGCTCCACTCTTAAGATCTCACTTTGCCCTAACCGCAGATAGAAGAACAGATCTCAGCACACTTGAAATCATTCGACAGATGACACAGATCAAACAATTCCCAGAAACCAAATTAAAAACCTCCTTTGAAAGGTAAAACAATATTATTCTTTCATTAAACAAAAGAAAGTAGTTCAATCATTTTCTCGAATAAAAACAAGGTCTGCTAAAATGGAGGACGTCTTATTGATTTCTTTTGAAAATGTCCTGTCATCTTGTAGATTGTTTGGGCAGGCACCCAACGGACCTATGATAAAGGACCGACACCGACACCTACGTACCAAATTACAATGATGACCTTTAAGGGTCTAAAGTACCCTATATTTTGCAAGTTTCGTTGTTTGCTGTTGTTGTTCAGTGTTAAGAAAAGGGACGTTGTTGTACAGAACCCTTTAATTACAAATGCAAAAGTGTGTTAGCAAGATTATAAATATGAAAATTAGTTTTCTTTTGACATGGTAACGGAGAACGCGTTTTATGGTATGATTTTAACGTCTGGAGACAAGCTCGCCACAACCTCCCAAAACCGCTGCAACTCCTGTAAGCCAGGATCTACAGTAGATACAACCATGAAAACACCGGAACACTGAAGTCCGCGTCTGGAGAGACTTCCGTTGTGTTTCGTCGGGTAAGTGATATTACCGGAGACCTAATTATCCCTCGCCCCTTCCCCAATCTCCCCAATCCCTGAATCTCCAACAATCCTTAAATTCCTAGTCCCCAAAAGGCCATTAACGCATTTGTGACGCCTCAGGTGTTCCGGGAGTCCATGAGAGACGCCAATTGCTAGCCATCAGGTGATCCATCTACTCGTTTACCAGCTTTTCCCATAAAAAAAGTCGCGGAGAACCTAACGGGTTGCCGGGGCTCCGGCTCGACGTGCAGGAGAAGGAACGGAGTGGTTTTTAGTCAGTAAGAGTCTGACACTCCCTCCCGCCTCACCCAGGCGGAAGCAGTCATTCGATGATTTTCCCGCATTAAAAAATTAAATAAAAAAAGCATCTCATAAAAAAAAGAAATACAGACTACTTTTTTCTCTTTAACTAGGCGGTCGAGGCCTCTATTCTTCTTACAGGATATATTTACAAAAGAATTAAACTCCTTCAAGCAAGTACGTCACTGAAGAAAGAATAGGCAGAAGAAGAGATGAGAGAAATAGAAGATAAGATAAAAAATCTTCATTGTAGATCTTCAGTAGGTTCTCAGTCGACTTTTCTCTTTAGACTATTAATGCTAGGTATAATAGTTATCCTAGATATATTCATAGTTGAGAGGGGCAACTTTGATCTTAATTATATCAAAGTTAAAGCTCACAGCGCGTTTGAACGTCCATTTTTGTTATTTCATCTGGACGCTTTTAATTAAAACCTTTTTGTAAACTTTCTCTTCTCTATGAAAATAACGTTGTAGATAAGTTGTTGTATAATGGCTGTTGTATTTTTATGAGTTTTAAAATGAACCTTTTTTAGAAAAATCCTGATATAATACTAACAAAGTAGTAGGCATTTTGTATTGTGGATTTAAAAAGAGTTTTTTTGATCTTGAAGTCTTCAATAATCTGGAACTGTGTCATGTTTTCACTATGGTAAAGAAAGAAAGAAAAAACAATTGTTCAGCACTAACCACGATGCAGCATAAGTAAAATATAAAAAAGAGAATAAAGATATGACAGTGGAAGTAAGAAAAAAAACTAACTTAAAAAATTAAAACAGAAGAATCAGTAAACGTGAAAATTTAACTAACATTGGAATGGGGGAAAATTAGGAGTTACATAATTTATGCTCTGTGTAATCTTTCGACAAAAGAAAAAGTAATATGTTAAGTATGAAATACAATATGACGGTGGTTCAGTAGTTTAACCCCCATTATAAATGTTTTATTCCTGTGTAGATACTTAAATGAATATTAATGTATTTTTGTTTTCTGAATTTATATTAATCTATTTACTAATATTTATATGAATTTGTATGCTTCAAGGCAAAACATAGACGGACTCGGTGTATTCCACTGAATGTCAATCATTCAAACAACTTTATATAACCTATGTTTACAAATAAACGATTTCATTTCATTTCATTTCAATATTACTATCAAGCTACAATTTCTATTCACTTTTAGACCCAAACAAAAATAGACACCATATCATATACCAGTAACTAAGAGACAAACACACAAACAACATCAACTACCAACGTCTGTAGAATCTGCTGGTCTCCGATTGAAGGCGACACTGACAAATCGAGTTTACTAGATATACAAAACCACTATATCGTGGTCTCACGTTGTATAATCTTTTCGCACATTCGAGAGTCAGCTTATACTGGTTTCGCATACCTTCATGTGTACCAGTGTGTTCAACTCAGCTAACACTAATCGAGATACGGTCAATCGCACCTATGTCAACATATTGCGATATTCAACCTTATTACAAGGGTGTAACGATGTTAGTCGGTTGGCAGTTTGATGTTGGTAAATCAATCATCTGTTTTGCATGTGGTTACGTCATTATGTTTGGTTTTGAAACAGGGTGTACAGTTTTCGTGATATAACCCTTAGCAGTATTATTAATGCTAAAGTTTTTTCTCGTTTGTCTTTCGGTGACGTCACAATGTGGTTTTAGGGCTAGATTTTTGTGTCTGGAAAACAATTAGGAGGTTGGAAAGGCATGGCAATAAAAAAGTCATTTGAAGAGCCATGCTTCTGCACGAATGGGCCGGCTTGACTGGAGTGATAACACGGCCGAGCAGAAAAACGACGTGACAAAACGCTTGTGTTGTGTTTGGTGCCTCTGGTGTTCCAGGTGTCTATGGGCGACGCCGATTGTTTATCATCTGGTGATCCATCTGCTCGTTTACCGGCATAAAAAACTCATAGAGCCTGCTATTAAAAAATGATGTGCTATTATGAAAATTTGTTTTTGAAAGCAAGTAGGTCTATAACTATAAAATTAAACCTTCTATAACACGCATCGAATACAGAAGTAAGGGAGCACACAATTCATAGGGAAGAAAAAGCCAATCTTGGTAATGGAAAAAAAGTTGGAACTGAAGAAAAAAGAAAAAATATAGAATATAGAATTTGGAATGAATTTTAAAAGTAAACCGATGTCTGCGTAGCAATAAAAATTGGATTGGATCAGCAGTCGGTCTTGTATAATCTAATTGTATGGAGGAGACGGTTAAATGGCCGACGAAGCGAGCCAAGTCTACATCTGCAGAGATATAGGCCTTGAAGTATGTACTCTGGCACTGTCCGAATACAAAGACGATTTCTCAATTTTGCAAAACGTTGACTAAGTAAAGAATTTGTCTTTTGTGATGGATGCGTTTACGAACGCAAATTCCACATACACATCTCATAATCCATGATACGATGTTAATAATTATGCAGCACACCTGCTGATGTACCTACCTAAAAACTATTCACATGGGACGCGGATAAGTTTTCGAGGCACATGAACCTACGATAGACGTCTGTAGGTTCAGTATAGAATATGTAGCTGCAGGCGAAAACGACATAGACATATTATTTCTTAGGTCTCGAAATCGCCCAGGTTGCACCCCTAAGAACGACGAGACTGACAAGCAATTTCCCTTCTCAAGTATTGTAATCTACAAATACAATGACAGCATTGAGTTAAAAACCAGTGTAAAAACACACTTAAGTTTAGCAAAACAAAATTCGTCAGACACAAAACCAAATACTACTATTTCGGTCAATTTAATCCTTTTTCCCATTCCAAAATAACAGTACAATAATATCCAAAGTAAAATGGTAGTAATAAAAACTTATGCGCAGTGTGCCTAGCGAGACAAAATGTCTGCACCACGACAGCAGCCTGCGTCACAGTCAGACGTGGGTCGTTAGATACAGACATCGTTTCCAAGTAAACGCTTAAGTGACGCTTAATATACTTAAGTGCAGCTTTGGTTTCCCTTGGACAATTGACTTTACTGCGATAAGTAATTAAGGAAAGATAAGCAACTATTTTGTTAAACATTGGTCTCGTAGAGGATTTTTTATACGCAATGATTTTTATATTTTTTTCATGTTTACCTGGATAACTGAACAGTAAAAAAAGAAAATTGTACTCAGGTTCATCCTTAAATTGCGTCCAGTCAGTCACCGAAAGACGGGCATGTTTTTTTTATGGGATAAGCCAGTAAACGAGCAGACGGATCACTTGATGGTAAGAAATCTGGACCGCCCATGGACACCCGAAACACTAAAGGTGTCCTTTAAAGTTTCGTTGTCCTGTTCAGTTTCATGTAAACAGACTAGTCTAAGGTTTAAATACAATCGCAACCAAATCGCGCTTAGCAACGACGTCATCAATTCTTACAACATTAGGCTTCCAAAAAATTTGCCACCAATGCTAGTAGCGATTGATTTGTCTACCATAACCATTTCTATTAACACACCGTGAAGCATCACGTAAAACTTTAAACGATTCGTTTCACTTGCAAAAATAAACGATTGTTTTCTCAGAACTTTGGCTCTATCGCCGTTCACCAAGTCCAAACCATGTTCAAACTATTTACATAAGACAACACCGTTCTTTTCTGATAGAAAAGGTAGTGAATACATTAATTATTATAATTCCGATTGTTGCCGAAAGCCCAATTATCCCCCTCTTATATCTCTCCAAACCCTGAATCCCTAACAATCCTCAAATTCCTTAAAGATCTGGTACGCCACTGGTGTTTCGGGTGTCCATGGTCGGCGCCGATTGCTTGAAATCAGATGATCCGTATACTCGTTTACCGTCTTATATTATGAAAAAAAAACTTCACAAGTTATGTCTATCTATAAATAAAAAAGCAAGTAGACATTTTGCGAACCACAACTAATGAAACGCATATACAACCAAGCATTCTTTAAAACGCACTAGGGATAAAACATACCCCTTAACCCTAATTAAGAAAGATATGTACATAAATTACGATTAGATAGACATTAATTAACTTCAACTGCCTTAAATTGTGTAACCATTAAACCGGAAAGCGGAGATGAAAAATAGAAATACTCCTAGGTGCAAAAAAGCTAAGATGAAGAATACCCACTTGCTGTAGCGGCTGAAAGGAATAAAATCGTCTCTCCATGTAGAACAATATAATCGCATTTCGATCGGTCCTAAAAGACAATTCATATAATATAACCAAATTTTATTATCTATGTTAGAAAACTTCATCCAAATTGGTCCCCAAAACTACCGAAATACCAAGTTGACTCATTCCTTCAGTATGGATTTATGCTAATCATAGTCTACGACATCTCCCCCAAGCATGACTCACAGACGTTAAAGCATGGAAGAATGCCTGTGTTCGGCCGAAGGAAGGAAGCCGAATAATAGACACGCCTAATTTCGGTTCAACACGCCCCCGCTACTGAAGATTTGTGCTAGGTAATTGATTATAATTGACGAAGCCTGAAACGTATTTATTAGGAAGATGAATCACTTAAAAATATGAGGCGCTTAATCGAGCTTCGTATCTCAATTTACTTATCAAATCAAGCATTTGTAAGGTATCTATGGATCTGGGATAATTTGCTGACACTGAAATCATTTTGAGTACAAGTAATTTATCTTACGTAGGTACCTAATTAATATTAATTAAAAAGAGTGACTATTCTTTTCTATTGGACAAGGGATATGCTATTTAACATAGAGGTTTTGTCCAGCAATGTATTGAATTGAAGTGAACTGAGAATGACGATCGATGAAACTTGGTTACTTTTGTCCATACGAATATAACACTTGAAATTACCTTTCAATTCACAACAAATATTGATGAATTTTGACCTTTAATCGATTAGAAGCAATTTAATTTGATTCCACCCTACTTTTAGTTATACGCGTAAGTGGTGCATCGTGAATCTATGGAATCTGGGGGCTTATTCTCGAATCCAATTCCGACCGATTGACATTGGCATTGTGAAACTTTGTACTCTTGAGTTGCAACACTAGCGCCCATTGCATCCATACTGCATGGATATTGAATAAACTAAATGGTATTGAGTTTGGCTTTATATTCCGTACTCTGAATGCTATTTTAATAGGGGTTGTTTAGTGTTGACATTGAATGATTATTAAGATTTTATTGGATTGGAATTGCATTGACATTGTGATTGATTTCAAGAGTAAGCACCCTGTTGACTTGTTTCACATTACTTTGTTCTTTGCAAAACATACCTATGTTTGTGTCATTCTAGATCTAATATTAAAAGTAATCTGTGGAAAACGTAGTGGGTAACATATTAAATTTGCCAAGTATAATGTGTAAGCTGAATTATGTATTTTTTGTAATATGTTACTGTTTGTTTTTCCTTAACTAGTCGAGTACCGTCATTATAGACACAATTATAGAACAATAGGTTGCGGTCACTGGTGACCGTTCGGTGTCTGACAGTTTATGAAACAAATAAATAAATACAACTTGAACATATACGTAAATACAGATCACCACGGCCATTTCGAAAATAAACCTAAAAGCTATTAGCAAGAGATTGCTTAGGTACACAAACCTAATAAAGGTTTACGAGGTCGTTTCGAATACATTCAGAGCATTGAAATGAATATTATTTTCACACCATTTGCTTTTAGTGAATTAAAGTAAGATCCATTTGAGAAAATCTTGCGAAGTTTTAGTTGAGTTCGCGTATGGCATCAGGCATGTAGTAAAATATAACTTTGGAAACTTAAATGTACCACAAATACATTAAGTCTTCAATCTCTGGGTAAATAGATCTATCTGCACTGAGTTTTATAAGCATGACTTTTGTCCTCCCTCTGTTTCATGATCTCTGATTGTTTAACTTATGCAATTGTGAATCGAGAAAGTATAACATTATCGGGACTTTTTAATGCATTTTAAAGGAACGGGTAGTGCGGTGGCTGGGCAACCGGCCACTCTTTGTATGATCTACAAATTGTTGTTCCAGGTCTGGGTGTCATCTGTATGTCAAGTTGTATGTTTGTAAACACACACACGACGCAGGAGAAAAACCTAATGTGGGGCAACGTTTAAAAAACTAATTCCAATGTTTATCCTTAAAATACTTTAGAACGAAAACGCAAGCTAACGCTTAATTAAAATCACAGTTAAGTTTAATCCTAAGCACAAAGGAATCTACCTCCTTTTTTAAACAGTACAAAACTCGCTACTTTGCAAAAAAGCTGACCATCTAGAATGTTCCACAAGCCGTTAATTTATGCAACGGCTGCAAGCCGACGGTTCGTTGCAAACAAGTACTGCATTAACCTATTTCAACCTTCCTGACCCCAAAACTGAAGCGGGTTACTTACTTAACATTATAATTATAGACGATTTAAAATGCACTTTAATGCTGTGGTGTTATAGTTTGGATTCAGTTAGTATTCAGTGAGCTAATATGAGAAAACCTACAGCAGTACACGACTATGATTCTAGATCTCAAATATTTGTAAATAAAGTATCACAATATGTCAGAACTCAGAAGGCAAAAATAGTAAATTGGTCTGCAGACGTTTCCTGACAAACCTGAATTATTAAAACCACTATTTTCAACTGGTCTACCAAACGTCAAAATTATGGCAAATTCCTCTGATGTTGTAGATGAGACCGATAGTCAAGCAATAGACTGTCTTGAGCTGTTGATTGTGTCCACGATGAAATACACGGTACCAAAAAGAAATACGGGCATTGTTTCAACAAAAAACAAACTTCACGATCCCTGCAAAGGGTCTTCATTCCCTTTTATTACGAATGACACATGAAAAAGTATCATAATGAGGGTTTTGTTGAGGGAAATTTGTCAAAATTTTCTTTTGTTAAAATTTCGGAACGCTCACGGCGGTCAGAGTATGGAAAGATGTCAGGATATATCTTCAAAACTAGACTATTGAAGTATTCAGGCTTCAAGAAGGTTTTTGGGACAATACAATATTAAATAAATAAATAAAATAAAAAATAATTTATTTCAGACCACAGAGTCCATTGGCACGGCAATTTTGTTAGTTGTTACAACAAATCTTATAACTAATTTTAGTTACCGACAATTATAAGCTCAACACTAAGTATGGGGGGGTAATGCCCCCCCCCATACTTAGTAATTAAGGAAGTGTTTTTCATATGAATATCAAAATCTTTCATTTGTAATATCTATGTCTTACATGTGCATTGACAATTATTAAACTACTCCGACTTTGTAAGCAGACCTGTCCACCAGTTATTAGTTCCCACATGATAGAACACAACACAGAGCCTTTACAAACAGATAATCCAATACCAGCATGTGTATATGTAATTTGTAAATGGAAAAATTGAAAAATACGCAAAATCACCCCATCAGACTACGGGGTCGGACAAAACCAACTCGACTGAAACAAAATTCAATGAAAATCAGAGCAGACTCAAATATAGAGGTATAAAACCAAAACAAACAAAATCTGACCTAAATACATTGATTATGAATTTAAAACATGCTAAATCTGGTATCGACTTTATCAGCTAAACATCATCTGATACGGATTGTTATTGTATACTTTCATGTTCTTAATCCCTTTACTTGATATCTTAATAGGGCTTATTACACAATTGATTTGATGCGCCCAAAAACGATCGCAGCGCCATCTTTGCACTAACAAATCTAAGTTTCTTATTAGTTTGACGTTTGATTGGCCAAATTCTTGTTAATCATTTGCAATTTCCAGTATATTCGTCCACGCGATCACATTAACTATGAAAATATAACCAGAAAATCGCTCTGTTACAACGAATAATATATTTTTTCTATGCCAGAAATGCCATCTAGGAGTTTTAATGGGATCCATTCCAAACTCCTCGATCTCCTAGACTCCTAGAGTTGTTGTTGTTGACCTAGTAGACTGAAGATAAATGAGAAAAACCTCAATCAATATTGAACACCTAAAAACAAACATCGAATCACTTCGAATGTATACGCACATGCTTCGAATTCGCAGCCTATTGACCACGGCCCAAAACAAATGTAGCATATAATACCCTACAAATTCCTCCTAATCTTTGTTTACAGTTTCAACCCTTTTCCATCCTAAAACAATATAATCAATCCAAATTGTGTCAACAGATATTTTAATATTAAAACTAACGGACCAATGACAAGGGCTAGAAAAATACGATGACGAAATTGTTAGAACCGTTTTTCTAAGCATGTATAAAAACTATTAACATACAAACTGCCGCAATTATGAAAGAAAACTCAAGAAGGACTCGAAAGTTTTGCTTGACATTTCATTTGTGTTTAGACAAAGTCTTGGTCAAAGAAAATCCAACGATAGAGTCGGAAATTGCACTCTGAACGAAGCCGAGACTTTTATATTTTCGTTTGGATATTGCGGTTTAAAATGTTTAGGTTAATCAGTGAGTGCTGCAGTGAGCCCAGCCATTGCCGGGGCTGCAAACGACCTAACGGGATTTCGGGACCCGGGATCCGAGTTTGAAGCAGGTGTAGGAACAGAGTGGTTTTTAGTCAGTAAGAATCTAACACTATCTTTTGCCTCACCCAAGGCGGGTGAAGTTATTGGATGGTTTCTGTCAAATGTGTAGTTCTTTAGTTGATTCCCACAAAAAAGTACGAGAGGTGTGGAGACAAATGCAGTTTAGTTTTCTCTGACGATACCACACGATTGTCGATTATACAGCCATACTTTCAATTTAATACTACTAATATTTTTATGTTTTATTATTAATACTATTAGCTATATGTAGTAATGCCGAACCTTTACGCAATCTCTGTGAATCACACAGTGAGGTTTTATTTGAAGATTTATAACGAACATTATAGTAATAAAAACTGAATTCGAATCCAATGACTAGTAATAAAATAATGTTGTTAAGTATGTTGCTGAAACTTTCTTATGATATTGTAATAATATTGCAGGCTTCGATGTCAAAATTAAGTAAAACATTTTTTTTAAGGGGGTAAAGCATCGAATGGCTGCTCCCGCCTGGGTGAGGCGAGAGGGAGTGTCAGACTCTTACTGACTAAAAACCACCCCGTTCCTTCTCCTGCATGTCGAACCGAAGCCCCGGTAACCCCTTAGGTTCTCCGCGACTCCAAATCGGCATCAGCCCTGTTGGGTCCCATCCGTGGTGGTCTGATGGCTCTTTGAGGTGCGCGCGGTACGCGACGCGCCGTACGCTCGGGAAGTAAAACATTGGCATCGATATTAGCTATATGTACGTTTTTATGTACGTGGTAGGCTGGAGGTTAAGACGCCCGCTTCTTATTAATGAGGGTGCGGGTAGAAACCTACCAACAGCAAGTACCAATGTAACTTCTTCCGAATTATATGTACTTTCTAAGAATATTTAGACACCACTGACAAACGGAGAATGAAAACATCGTGAGGAAACCTGTATTATAATTTCTAATCATAAGTTTGAAATCGCCAACCCGATTTGAGCAAGCGTGGTGATTAATGCTCAGGCCTTTCCGTGTGGGAAGAGGCTTTGCTCAGCAGTGGGCATTTATAGGCTGTTGATACGAAATTTTATGTCTATGTATGATGTCTTTGATCATCATGAGATATTAGATCAGATGATCTGGATGAACGAGATGCATATAGATGCATCGCATTCATCCAGATTGACGATATATTAAAGAAGGGCCAAATTAAAAGTACCCTTAACCGACGAGCATGCATGAAAAGATTGATGACTGTTAATGAAGCGAAAGAGGTATGTAAGAATCGTAGTAATTGGCGTTCCTTAGTCTCTGCCTACCCCCATGGGAGACAGGCGTGAAGATATGTATGTATGTATGTATGTATGTATGTATGTATGTATGTATGTATGTATGTATGTATGTATGTATGTATGTATGTATGTATGTATGTATGTATGTATGTTTGTATGTATGTATGTATGTATGTATGTATGTATGTATGTATGTATGTCATCCAACAAAATCCGTTTCAGTTGACCGATACCACATCTGACACAGTATAAAGTTCCACAACAACCAACATTAAATGCGACGAATAAAACACTTAGCAAGGAAAAATCGTACTAAAACTTCCACCTACACTCTCAGAAAGAAACACCGTAATTACGCCCATGTTTCAAAGAAAAAATACACAGAGAATTAATTTGTAATGTGAGAGAATGAGCGTTATACTTAATCACCATAATTTGTCACAAAAGGTAATATAAGGTACCCACGTAACGAACACGACACATATAGGTACATACATCTCTATGTATATATCCTATGTAATCCCTTGGTCGCCATTTTAGCAAAATCCCGAACGATTACGTGTTCAGGGCAAAATCAAAATGTAATTTCATTTCTAAAATCTAATTACAATTATGGAAATTGCCTAAAAGAGTGCGTGTTGTGCAAAACACGCGAAAAAATCATCCATTTTATTTTGAACGGCGGAAATTAAGAGCTCGACGTTGAACGTTTTGACAAAAAAAAGAAATATAGGGTACTTATAAATTTGGTAGAAAGACAAGTAATTTATAGAAAAATATACAAAATTTCACAGAACAAAATCGTCTTAAGGCAACGGCCAAAAATGGTGATAAAAATTTGCTAAAACACTTTTCGTCAGAACCTACGTAATGAAGAGAAAAACGTCAGATTATTTTTTGAAATTGAGGACTTAAATACAAATCGCCAATAAATAGGCATTCCTACTCTAAAATCTAATTATTTATCTTGCTTTTCAGTCAAAACAACTGACACTGCAAACAATGAGGCACTCGTAATTGAGAATTCAATAAAATATGAACTCTGAATTGGTTTACGAATAACAGAGACTCCCGAAACCCCTAGCACAGGAGTTTTTAACGACACGAAGCTGACCTATTTGTAATTTGCAACCTGAATACTAAAAACAAGCATAACTAAGGTATAAAAACGTTTAATCTATATACCTCTATATATAATTCAAAGGTGATTGACTGACTGACTGACTGACTGACTGATATAGTGATCTATCAACGCACAACCCAAACCGCTGGACAGATTGGGCTAAAATTTGGCATACAGATGTTATGACGTAGGCATCCGCTAAGAAAGGATTTTGATAATTTCCACCCCCAAGGGGGTAAAAAAGGAGTGTGGAACGTAATATAGAATCACGTTTGTACGACACTACTGGATGCAGAAAGCATGGCTCATAGAAGCACTGTGGATAGATAATTCAGTTCATAGATAGCATTTTTCACACAAATTTTTCTATAAAACGAGATATCTACGAACAATATTTTCTACCAATAAAGTTTTCGGCGAAACGTGCTTTCTGAGAATAGAGATTTCTATGAGCCATGCTTTCTGCATCCAGTTGTGTCGTACAAACGTGATTCTATATTACGTTCCACACTCGTAAAAAAGGGGGTGAAAGTTTGTATGAAACTTTGTCAGTTTTTAACTGATCGGGTTGAAATTTGGCATGCAGATAGATGTTATGACGTAAGCATCTTCTAAGAAAGAATTTTGATCATTTTCACTCCCAAGAGGGTAAAATAGGGGGTTAAAGTTCGTATGGAACTTTGTCAATTATAAAACGATCTGGTTGAAATTCGGCGTGCCGATAGATATTTTGACGTAAACATCCTCTAAGAAAGGATTTTGATCATTTCCACCCCCCAAGGGGGTAAAATAGGGGTGAAAGTTTGTTTGAAACTTTGTCAGTTTTACACCGATGGGGATGAAATTCGGCATGAAAGTAGATGTTATGACGTAGGCATCTCCAAGTAAGGATTTTGATCATTTCCACCTCCAATGGGATAATGTAGGGGATGAAAGTTTGTATGAGGCTTTGTCAGTTTTACACAGATCGGGTTGAAATTCGGCGTGCAGATAGATATTATGACGTACACGTCCCTTTAGAAAGGTTTTTGAACATTTCCACCCCAAAGTGGGTAATATAGAGGGTGAAAGTTTGTGTGATACTTTGCCAGTTTTAAACCGATCGGGCTGAGACTTTGCATGCATAAAGTTACTATGACATAGGTATCTCCTTAGAAAGGATTTTGATAAATCCACCCCTAAGGGGATAAAATAGGGAATGATAGTTGGTGTGAAATTGGGAATGAAAATTGAATCTAGAATCATTGAATCTTTTTGAATTACATTCGGTAAAACGATGATTTGGGACCTGAGTAACGTATGATAGTTTTTATCACAGAAGTCCCTCGGGAACGGGAACTATGCGTCAATGCTCCAGGACTCTCTATCTTTTAACCACTGAACTTATTTCATAGAGATTCTGTACAACAATAGTCGAAGTTTTTATTACTCAAAACTTACGTGATCGGGCCGGGACTGGTAAGAACCCTGCGGGATTTTTAATTTATTGAAATTAGGATAAATCATTTCACAATAGGTAAATCTTAATTGGGCACTGAATTGATTCTGATGAATTCTGACTGCACGGTTGGTGCGGTGGCTGGGCAACCGGCTGCCGTGCAACGTGTCGCGGGTTCGATTCCCGCACGGGACAACACTTTGTGTGATCCACAAAGTGTTGTTTCGGGTCTGGGTGTCATTGTGTATGTGAATTTGTATGTTTGTAAACGCATCCACGACACAGGAGAAAATCCTAGTGTGGGGCAACGTTTTTATTTTAAAAAAAAACAAAAAAAAATCTGTCAGAAGTCATTAATCTACGCGGACGAAGTCGCGGGCAACAGCTAGTTTACTATAAGTGTGGAAAGCACATGCTTCGGCACGAATGGGCCGGCTCGACCGGAGTGATATCAAGGCCTCAGAGAAAACCGACGTGAAACAATGCTTGCGTTGTGTTTCGTCGTGTGAATGAGGTTACCGGAGGCCCAATAACCTCCCCCCCTCCTCCCCAATCTCCCAATCCTCGAATACCCTACAATCCTCAAATTCCCAATTCCTAAACGACGGGTAACGCACCTTAAACAAAAGTAACACTTCTGGTGTTTCAGGTGTCCATTAAAGGGCAGTGCCAATTGCTTATCATCACCTGATGAAACTCGTGTACCGGCTTAACCCATAAAAAAAATAGAAAACCAGCTTTAAAACGAGAACATTTTCCCTAAGCACCAGAGAAAAAATAACAAATTTGCAAAGCCCTAAAAAGTTGCCCAACTCGGATGGCAATCATCTCATATCTCCTAAACTAATCAAGTAACTAAGTGGAGCCAGGCGTAATAATTCAAGGCGCAAATAAGCTGGAGGTCACGTAACGAGATTTTCATGATGTTATATTAAATTTTTCATCATCACCTGAATACATTGTAACCTTTGCGTTTATGACCTTTAGCCGTGTTTTATGCGACGCCATTTTATCAGAAAGGGCGAAGTGAAATGTGGCAGTTGAGTTTGATTGGGGGTTATGTTACTAGTCGTATATCCAGGTAAATGTGCGATCATGTTTTAGGGAACAAAGTAATTGCTATTTAGGATAGGTATTTTAAAACTTTTTTGCCTGCCAGTTCATTTAAACAACCAGAAAAAAGTAAGTAAGAGCCGATTTTTTAATCATCTTAATTTTTAACTACCTATAGATTATAGTTGACAGTTGTCAGTTTTTAGTATGGAACAATTGTCAAATATTCAAAGTTATTCCTGTTAAAATTTATATGAGCATTGAAAAATTGGCCCATAAATAAGATATTCTTAAGATATTTTTCTCGGAAAGAAGCCTCGTCAATTCCATAAATAGAAATGTAATTTAATCATCTGCTCTACTTAGATTGAATTTATTCTTATACTAACAGTTAGCTAGCAATCCCGTCTACTTATCACCGAATAAAAATAAAAAGATGTATTATTTATCCCAATCTTTAATAGAATAATTTTGGACTTCATTTAAAGATACATTTGTTTAGTTCCTCCAATGAAAAGAAGCACACAAGACCATTTAAAGAAAACAGTAAACATTCAGCCTGTATTATCGCTAAAATTGAGTAGATAAGTCCTCCGCTCGTGTTGCCACAAGGTAACACTTTATCCGCAGGTGATAAAGTCAAGTGGACACCATAGGCGTGGCCTTGGATGCCCGCTTAACCTTGCACAGTGTACCGACAATTGGTATAAACACCGGAATTTATGGTGTTACCGTAAGGTCAATGTTTGTTACCCAGAAATTAATGGACAGGACATTTTGGGTGACATTGAAAAAACCGTTTTGGTATTTCCCTCATTATACTGACGCCTTAGTACGAATTGTTTTTCATTAAAAGTAATCGGAACGAGTAAGCGTTTAGCTCTGATTGGCCGGCTCCAATAAACCAACCAATCAAAGCGCCGGATGCAGTCTCCTTTCGATTACTTTTAAAGTAAAACAAATTTGTACTAAGGCCTCAGGTTTGAATAATTAGAACAGATTGTCTGTAAGATCAATTGTTATGGACAGGTTATAACGCAGATTAAAGAACTGTTACAATGGTAAACATAAAATCAATATTGTAGTTTCCGAACATAAGTAAAGTTTCCGATTGTTGTCACATGTGGCGCTAGTGCATTCTGTCTGTTCTCTGTAATCTTTACCGGTTAATAAAGGTATTGTTAAATTTTCATCTCATTTATTATTATTCATCAAGAACGATATACTTCAGAGTTCGAAATCAGTAGGAAAATGTTATTGTAATTTAGGTCTGCCAAGATCCCCGTTTTTTTTCTTTTTAATTCAAAAATAGCAAGAACTTGAAACTATTTCCCGATTTTGATAAAGCGTTTTGCTAGACTCTATACACTTCCATCAATTCCTTCGAAAACAACCAGAACATAGGATAAAAAGTAACATCTTCAAAGCACTGTAAACAGCAAATAAAGGTCAGTCTTCAATCTGAATGGCTATGACGTTTTAGTGCGGTATGCGCGTCAAAAGCAATGCTAACGCCGCCATAATGATTCAGTTCCTCCCATCCGTTGTTACCGACGCCTTACACAACACTGTGATTTTCAATGGTTCGTATTAACGATGAAACTACGTTTACCTTATCACCTTATGTAATTTAGTTTATCGATTATCTTGTTATTTGTCTTGAAACTGTTGGTGTAGTGTACAAATCGTGATGTGTAACAGTCGTTCAAAAAGTGTTGATGGTGATGGACCATATGGAGCTCACAACAATTGGATAAATGACTTCAGCAATCATACAGCAATACTAATCATATTGGACTCTCAGACCTTTCAATTAATTTCTATACTCAAAGTATTAAAATGGCCGAACATCAGCACAAAATTTCGAGGAGTCTACTTGACAATACCGCCACAAATGCTCATACCAAATGCAAAATAAATATAACAACTCTCAAACAAACAAACAAGCAAGGAAACAAACGAAACAACAAAAGGACAAACACAAAAATATATCTGAATATAGACTGTCATGGAGGTAAAGAAAACAAATTGAAAAGATGAAAATAAAATAATATTCCAGAGATTTTAATAAAAGTGACGTTTCAATAAAATTGGCTGGATGCGCGCAACGATGCGGCTGACGGAGGTTATTGGACCAATCTATTACTGACAGTCGGTTGCTATCTTCGAGAAGTGGTTCATGAGAATCTTGATGACGATTGTGAAGAAAGAGTTATAATAATAATAATAATAAATAATCTTTACTCAGAAATGTAAATGGACACAGATACAAAAATATTCCCTGGATAAGAAAAATAGATCTCACATGGTTAGGTGCCTGTACTAGGATAATCCTGTGTCACAGGCGAGAGTAGATCTAACATCTATAATTTTATTGTAATACGTCGACGTAATAGTTAAAAGTGGACTGGGTGATGGCTTAGGTGGGCTGGTAATTGGAGTTTCGAATTGTTCTATATTACGATAAATAGTAATGAAGAAGCCTGGTTAGGTCAAAATGGTTGTCTTAAGGTTATTTCCAAAGCTAAATTAATTAGCAGAGAAAGTCAAAGTCAAAATCATTTATTTCAATCAAACCAGAAATGCACTTTTGAACGTAACAATAAAATTAAAAGTAAAGCTATTAAAAGATTATAGTTTTTAGACATTTCGGAACCAAAAACTGTCAAAATACACTTTGTTATGGCCATATTATCATATAGTAACGACTTCACAAATAGATGATGCGAAATACTCGGCAAACATATTTTTTAATTCCAATTACTTTCGCGTTATCTCGCTCTTAACACATCAATTTGTATCTTCCTTTTTATGCCCATTCCATATAACGTCATATTTCCGTCTCCTCACATGAACACCCATTTAAAACGTTTCTATGCCCTAAAATACGCGTCGCAATAGACTTTTTGTTGTCAAACCCATAAAGAACATGGCTTAACTGACAAGATTCACTTTAAGTACGACATTCAACCTTATCTGCAAACACATAAAGGTTAGGTTGTTAACACGAGATAATGTTTACTATTCCTCGTTCGAGGTTTATGGGGGCTGGCGCGATTTATGTCTGCGCTAAAGGCAAAGTACTGATGAAAAGGTCTGGAAGCTAAATTTAGTCCGTAATAGATTGAATCCCTGTACTTGATTAAGTTACAAGATGTGGTGTTTTATAAGGCTTTCCTTGACAAGACATGACTTAATGAAACGAATGAAACGAAACAGACCTTTTCAGAATATCTTTCTTTTGGCGACGGAGAAGCAAACAATCAGGGAACACAATTTACTGTTCAAATTTTTCAGACTATTAGAACATAATAACTAAGTAATATTATTAGCTTTTTGATCGAATCTAAACATAGAATGGAAACTGAATATTCATAAAGACACAAAAAACGCTCACGAGATTTTGAACAGTCATCTTCATCAAAGCTTTACAACAATAAAAGTTTGCCTTACAGATGCTAACAAGATTACTCTTAATAACACATTTAAAACAAACAATTACTAACAACAAGAAATATCAAACTACACAAAGGTACGAGTCAAACAACAACAGTTTAAAACTAAACTAAAAACTTTAAACAGTTAAACAACTTCACAAGTTGTTCTAAATTGCGTGTTGAACAAAATTTTCACAAAACACCAAAGAACAAAGACTGTTGCTTTGTAACTTCAAACTATTTATAAGGCTAAGGACACACGGCGCGATCTTCTCTCGTGCCCGCCGCGGTGGCAGAATGGAGGTGAAATTTTCAAATTTTCAATTTACTGCGGTTCTATAGCCGCCGCGGTTGCGATTATGACCCGCAAACTTGCCGGTTAATTATCGCAAGACCGTCGGACAGTTAAACAATTAGTTGAGTTCCAGACCAGACGTCTCATTGCGAACGCCCGCCAACTGCTCGCAGAGCGCGCGGGTGCTAGCCGCCGCGGCTGCAGCAGGAGCCGCAAAACATTCGCAATCGCCGTCGTCATATAACGCGCCGTGAAAATTGCTTTGATATTTTACAAACATATCTGTATTCTACAAAGGTAGGCCAGCAACCGCGGTGGCTGCGGGAGAATATCACGCCGTGTGTCCTTAGCCTAAGACTAATGTAAAAGACCTGACACTTTCTTCAAGATAATGCTGTCACACTTTGTTTGAAGTACTATTGCGTAAACCTGGATGAAAATAGCATTTCGTATGGCTTCGAATGAAAACTTAACATTGCTAATCAAGGCACTGTATTCATAGGATGTACTAAGAATGATGTAGATAGTGGAATTCTTTGCCAGACTCTGTATTCCTAAAGAGTGTGGTGCCTTCAAGCCCCGAGTGAATAGGTTGCTTATGCTCGACATGCTCCATCGTAAACCGCATCATCGCTTAGGCGAGATAGAGGTCAAACATTGACCCATCAAATATATAAAAAAGAGACTTGAAACGACGGTATATGGAAATTATCGAGATGCAGAAGTACTAAGTAACAATTATCGCTTAATTAAAACATGTTTATTGCATCGCATCGCTCCTGTTCACATGGTCACGAAGGACCTACTGGTACATATTAGCCGTCACAGTATTGTCCTCGATACCGCGAAGGTTTGTTGAAACAACCCCGTAAATGTCCCTCCCCGATCCTTCCTCGTGTCAACTCAAGCTTAAAAGACGTTTAGACTTTAATACTCTGATAGACATGGCCATTATTGTTCCCTTTGCCATTCCATAAGCTGAGGTTTGTTATCCCATGGTATTACATAGGTGGGTGAGGTTACATACTCAAAGATATTAGGACGAAAATAGCGTTATTATTACGTAGACTTTAATTCATCATTAGCCAGAAATAGACAATCACATATTCCAATTTAGGGATGTAGGGATGCTCCTGTATCGTCACAGAGACACGATTTTATAACCAACAAGCAATCGTACAAAACATTGAACACACACACAACATCACGCCTTTTTATCTCCAAAGAGGTAGGCAGAGGTGCACTTAATGCCACTGCAATGTACAACATAACACCCACTTTTCACTATTTATGTTATAAGTCCCATGTAATAGGGGGTGTGCCTTTTGCAATATACCGGGCACAATTCCAGACTCCGTGCTAGTATTGAGAATTATTTTTTTTTAATTCTAGCAGTACAGTACAGTCGCACTTGCGACCACTCGGCCAACGAGGCAGTCGTAGGTATTTTAACATTAAAGACGTAGGTATTATAACATTTCTCATTTACTTATCTTTTCTCATTTCTCAAACCTGCGACTAACGCAGACTTTCCAATCTCAGTTGCCTGGCAACGCAAATTCATTACAATACAAGACACCATCCTCCGAGACATTTCAAAAGCTTATTACTTTTTATTTTGCCTTTGATAATGAAACTCATTCTACCCCTGGCTGTCGTCGAAGATATCATCGTATTGGAGTTCTGTAGTCATATGGAGGAGATAAGCATCATTTTATGAAGGGTTTAATGTCCACATACCAAGCTGTTCTATTTCTTTTGTAGATGTCATAAAACCCGAACATATTTGGAAGTATTCCCAGAAGGGGTAGAGCAAAGATATAGTATGAACTGTATTTGATTTTTTTTTTGCTACAACATAACATAACATCACGCCTTTTATCCCCGAAGGGGTAGGCAGAGGTGCACACAGAAGTAACACCCACTTTTCACTATTTATGTTATGAGTCCCATGTAATAGGGGGTGAGCCTATTGCCATATATCAGGCACATTTCCAGACTTCGTGCTACTACTGAGAATTTATAAAAAGCCAGTAGTACTTTGCCGGACCCGGGAATCGAACCCGAGACCCCTGACCGGCAGTCGCACTTGCGACCACTCAGCCAACGAGGCAGTCAAAACAAATCCTTAATAACTCAAATAATCAACGACTTGTGTATAACTTTACTTCTATTGGAGAAATGTGAACTACGGAATGTAACACATGAGACAAAACTAACCCACACTTCATGGTAAATGAAACAAGACATTGTAGTAAAGAATATCCTCATTAACCACTAGATACTCACGCTGTCAATCAACTGCTGCTTCTCTTGTAGTTGTAACTCCTGATGACGTAACGTAGCTCTTTGTTTCTCCGCAGTGCTGCTCAGCCGAGACAGGACTTCTTGGTCGTGTTCCCGAGCTGGTGATGGCGGTGCGCTTGAACCTGAGGGTAAATATTACCTTTCAGTACATCGCAGGGTTAAAATAAAACCGCTTAAGAAAAAAGAGAATCAAAAGTATCAGGTTGTGGTAAGGGAGATTGGGGCTCTTGGGGGCTCTACTCAATGTCAATGGACACGCCAGTAAAAGTATATAAAAAGGGAATTTTTCATCTAGAGGTATAAAAGAAAACGTAACGAAACGTGTAGTCACGTTACTGTGTCTATACGTCGCGGAGAACCTAACGGGTAACCGGGGCTCCGGCTCGACGTACAGGAGAAGGAACGGGGTGGTTTTTAGTCAGTAAGAGTCTGACACTCCCTCTCGCCTCAACCAGACGGGAGCAGTGATTCGATGATTTTCCCCCCTTAAAAAAAAACTGTTTCTATACAAATCTTATTGCATATTTATACATATTATTATGTTGTTAAGGTGTAAAATGAAGCAACAGAACAATTGTTTTGTCTATTTACAGACGCAACATATCACCACTATCTTGAGTTGCTCTCAATTGATTGTTTAGACCGCACAGTGGGACTTAGCATTGTTTTATTACTTAGGCTAATCAAATATATTCTTATTAATATAGGCTCTAAGCTTAACCGATGCAATTATTAAAACGTTATTTTTTCGATTTCCAAAAAGAGCAACCTTTATTCTTATTGGACCATATAGAACACTATACTTCCGCACGGTTTCACACGCTCTTCTCAGCTCCTATTGGTCGTAGCGTGATGTTTTATAGCCTATAGCCATCCTCGATAAATGCGCTATCCAACACAAAATAATTATTCAAATCAGACTTGTAGTTACGGAGATTAGCGCGTTCAAACAAACAAACAAAACACAAACTCTTCCGCTTTATATAATAGTCTAAGATTAATAGATTTACATTAGAGACACTATTGGCCGAGAACTTAATTTTTCGCCTATTTTTAACCGATGTCAAAAACAAAAAGGGAGTTTCTGTTTGACCTGTATTTATGTGTTTGTGCGCAATTATCTCGCGATGGGCTAAACCGATTCTGATGCGGTTTTCAGAGAAGTGTCCGTAGCACTTGGTAGAAGGTTTTAGAACTTATTAATTAAGCGACTACGAAAAAAGAGGGGGGCCATGTCGGTTCTTTTATACGTAGTTTATAACATAATATTTAGTACCATCACATATTTGTATAATTGCCTGCCTCATTGGCCGAGTGGTCGCAAGTGCGACTGCAAGGGGGCCGGGCAAGGGGTCTCGGGTTCGATTCCCGGGTCGGGCAAATTATTACTGAGTTTGTAAAAAACCTCAATAGTAGCACGGAGTCTGGAAATGTGCCCGGTATATGGCAATAGGCTCACCCGCTATTTCATGAGACTCATAACATAAATAGTGAAAAGTGGGTGTTACATTGTAGTGGCATAATGCGCAGTGTGCACCTCTGCCTACCCCTTCGGGGATAAAAGGCGTGATGTTATGTTATATATTTGTATAATCTTGTTCATATTACGTCAAGGTGGTCTTAGAAAGACTGTAATGAGCATTTATCCCTAAATCATAATTAGTTTTATAGGACAGTGTAATAACATGGGACCAAAAGAAAAAAAGTTCAAAATGGAAGACTATACTAACTACCATGTAAGACACAAAATATCCGAATAATTTTTTGGCTTTACCCGAGGAATTAACCAAACACAACCTTCATCTACTCAGTAATCGAAAACCGATGATAGTTTTTACCTAGAACAGTCGTAATCAAATATATGACCCACTTTCAATGATAGGCCTCAAATACCCGCGCATTGGCAACTAAAGACAGTGACGTATTGGTAATTACACCAGCCACTGAAACGGAACAGCATTGTTATATAGCAATAGAAAATGAACTTTACCAATATGTAGTAACATTGACTTTCCATTGTTAGAGTTTGTGTAGGTTGTATCATTTTGGAAATGGCCTCATTGATCTTGCGGTCGAAACGTGAATTCGTTCTAAAGTAATAGGTAGGTGCAGGCACCTAAATGAACAAAAATTGGCATGCTGAATGCTATCACTTTCTATTACAGATTACTAATATTTAAAAAGACCTGGACTGGGCAGAAGCCCGATACGTAGGCACAGAGGACTTGACGGGTTGCCGGGGCATCGACTCAAAGAGCAGGGGTAGAAACGGGGTGGTTTTTAGTCTGTAAGAGTCTGACACTCCCTTTAGCCTCACCAAAGGCGGGAGAAGTCATTGTCACTGATAACATAAATAGTGAAAAGTGGGTGTTACATTGTACAGTGACATTAAGTGCCGAAATGTGCACCTCTGCCTACCCCTTCGGATGTCGGCGTGATGTTATGTATTATGTAAGTCATTGTCATCAGTCATGATCCCCCTCCCCCCAAATGGTTTGGCCTGGTAGAAAAAGTTTGTGTACTTAAACACCTACCTATATTTTACAAGACTTTACATTAAGTGATGAATCATTTAACATAACCATAAGTAATTTTAATGAATAAGACACCGCATGATGTCATTTACTGAAACGGAAAGGTGACTTAGAGAATGGAACAAATAAATATTGACGTAGGTATTATTTATTTGCTTAGTGTGGCATCAAAACAAGACTAGTTTAGTTTGGTATTGGGAATGATGTGAAAGAAAAAAGTGTGTAAGAAGATGGCCTCAAGTGACCAAGTGGCCTCACACATTCAACACATAGCTAGACAGAAAATAAATCCATTTTCGACAATTGCCATCTTAGGATTAAGACTGAAATACCAAACAGTAGGTTAAGTCCTACCTACTGAATTAGAAACGAAATGAAAATACAGTTACTAACTATCGAATTGTGTGCTTCTATCGAGGACTTACGAAAATTAAAATCTTTAAAAGATTTCAGAAAAAAATTTCAGTGGTAGCACGGAGTCTTGAATTGTGCCTGGTATATTATAGCAATATGCTCACCCCCTTATTACATGGGACTCAAACATAAATAGTGAAAAGTGGGTGTTACATTGTACAGTGGCATTAAGTGCCGTAATGTGCACGTCTGCCTACCCCTTTGCTGATGAAGGGCGTGATGTTGTTATGTTATGTTTCACATATACCAACTCAAAAAATATCAAAAGCATACATTACAACCTCAATTTCAATGTTAATAGACTCATTTCCAAAATTACTTCTCCAGCACCTCCCTATCTCGTCAGGAAGCAACAGGCATATGTAAATTTCATATCTTCTGGCAAAGGAAGCCTTAATAAATGATGCCACATACGGAACACGACCTAAAGTGGGAATTGTATGGAGCAAGTCTGTAAGAACCATTGTTACTCTCGGTTCAAATGCGATAACATCATGTTTTACAAAACTGTGACTTAAGCGTTTTGTAATATACGTCATCTTGATATTACTTTTCATAAGGTCAGAAGGTTCATTTTACATTGTTACGCGATTAACGATATTGTAATAAGAGCTATTTTCACATGAGTATAATGTAATTGAGAATTAGTGGTGGTAGTACATTCCTCTTCATTACGTGTTGAAGCATTATAGGCGTTATGTATTAAATGATAAATTATGAATTTCAGTTAACAGTTGTTGGTATTTCGATAATAAAGTTGTGGTTGGTATTGGGTGACTGAATATCTTTAACATTGGATGAGTAACCAACTTAGGGACGTAGAGGCATTTTAGTTAGTCAATTAAGGGATCTGATTGAAAAAGAGTAACCTATGGAGTTTCTTGCTCGTTCTTCTCCATAGGAATCTACACCTTGGAATGAGCAAATAGCTTCACTTTTAATTTTATTGTTGACGTTCAAAAGTGCCTTCCTGGTCTAATTGAAATAAATGATTTTGACTTTTGACTTTTTGACTTTCATCTCAGAGACACGGAGAAATCTTGGCATATTAACTGCAGCCCTACACAAAATAAGCTTGCGTAGTATCCACAATTGACTACTGCTTGGCTAATGCGTAACTGACAATTGAACTTTTGAAGTGTGCTCGATCAAATTCTCGCCCGTCATTGGTCGAGATTATTCTCACAGCAAATAACATGGCGGATTGCGATCGAGTTCACTTCGATCTTTGAATTCAAATTTACAAAATAGCCTTGTAATGTAACTTAAAAAATATTACTATGTACTCATTAAGTGATTTTATCCGAGTTATCCAGAAACATGGTACAGTGAAATTCTCATCCCACTACAAATACTAGAGGTAGAAAGCATGCGACCGGAAAATCTTGAAGCCTACAAGTGGCGCCTTACTCAAGAATTTGAAGCATGATTTAATCAAGCAAGCCACAGAACCCCTCAAATAAAACGTTACGACAAAGAAATTGCAACTTTAGCGAAAGAAGAAATTCTGCAGGAAATATTTCAATTGAACCATTTGCCTTTAACGTTCAAATTCCATTGAGAATCGTCAGCAAGACTGTTCAAACACATTCTTAGAAATAATAAGATGTTCTTTGCTCGTGTTAGATATTCCAAGAATGAAGAAAACTATTTCGTTGTGAGAGAAAATTGTAATCTAGATAGATACCTACATTGTTTCAGAAAATGGGTACATAGTTGTGGACCTGATATGATAACTGACAATAACATAAAAGAAAAAAAGTTCATCTGGACACTACAAAAATAAAGAACTGTGTCAAAAACAGAACATGGAGTCAGTTCTTATATAAAATTAGACCCTGGTAGGTATGTTGTATTACGAGCTTCGTTTTGACTCTGAGATGAAGCTTGGAGTCCTCAAGGGAAATACTGACCGGAACCCGGACAACATAATCACAACCACACAAGGATACAACACATATTGCCTTGTTCAAGTATTGTATCCATTCGTTTTTCAATCGAGGGGCTTGTTTTCAGTCTCCTTGTCACTCAAAATCAAGGATACTACTCTCCAAAGAAGCACACTGTACACGTTATTCATCGATAAACAAATAGTTACCCATTTTATTCTATTGGATTAAAATGGGAATATTGGAACATTGGACATGAATAAAATAAAAAAACCAGAGCATTGAAGATAAATAGAACACCTTTTCCGAATCAGAGAACAAAACAGTCAGATCAGTCACCACGCCATCACCTATATAGAGAGACGGAGTTCCAAATATATCGGATAACACATTCGACATAATGCGTAGAATTCGAAACCAATCGATCGAGTTACACTCGAGACAGAAATTGTCAACGTATTTGTCACGCGAAAAAGGGAGTGACAGAAAGCCAGTTACCATATATTTTGGAAAACAGGGTTATTGAGATGGTAGCTTTGCCCTGTTTTAAACTTTTAATAACGAATTGTTATGGTATGTCGTAACTGAAAAGGGGTGGAAACAACAATGGGAACGATGACAGGGTATGAAAATTAAAAATCTAATTAGTCCGTCAGTTAGATAATGAAAAAATATTAGACATGTATTTTTTTATTTAGTCGTACTTATAAGAAAACAATAATTAGAAAAAAGAAATCAAAGTTTAGGAGTGGGAGTAAAAACGTCATTTCTACGTATAAAACGTACATAGAAGTGACGTCACGCGACATTTCAAATCAATATAATTATCGTCGAAAGTATTTGTATCTATAAGAAAATAAAAAATACGTGTCTAATGTTTTAAAATAATCTACCAGAAAGACATTAAAGTAAAAATTAGGCATCTGGCTATTGCTGAGTAATTCTTACAGTATTAATTTGTAATAGGGAACTAATATACCAGCGTTTGTATCCAGCTGGTTAGAATTCTAAGACTTCTAGGTTAATGACATGACTCGAGACTAGTCTACTCCTCTTGATAATCCGACTATTCCTCACCCAACAAAGCAATCGCCAGTATTTATGGATCTCATTACAAAAATCTAAATGTAAACCAAATGTAGAGAGGACCCTTAATGAACGCGAATGAATAAACGTAAAACCAAAAGGATTATAGTGGAAGTAGTATGGATAATTAATGCAACTTTTTTTCTGTTTTTGTTGGGCGTATAGTGAAAGTAGTATAGATACCTAATGTATTTTATTCTCCACTATAGGATGCATTAGTAAAATAAGTTTAAGATACGGTGGGCGTAAGTAAGATACGAGGCCTGTGTTCAAGAGTTCTTTAAAAAAATAAAGACGCAAAATCTTTTAAGGTTGGCAATTTATTGAGAATAGGGGAAAACAATATGAATGTATTGAACAATGTCCAAAGTCAATCCTTTTTTATCGGTGAGATTTCACAAATCTCTAGCGCATTTATCGTTCGGGTCGACCGCTGTAAGTACGATCTATGAAGTCTAGTGTTCTCTAGGGACAGAAAGGCCAGAACCCAATGCCAGATGCTAATCAGAAACAACGTAGGCACTGGAAAAATACCTAATAAGTCCTCTTTTTATTTCTAGAAACGAATAACAGCTATTCTTACTACCAGTTTTGCGTTACTGAGATGGCACCAGTGCAACATAATTACATGAGAACCTATTTATGCAATCCTATCACTTATATCAGTCAAAAATAGTATGGCTTAACAATAAATAACAATAAAAAGCTATATAGCTTGTCGATACCATATTCGAATTTATTACATAATAATCGATAACAGTTTAGTTCCTACTAGTATTTAAACAAAGTAGGTAACTTACCGATAAAAATTATAAACTGATAAAATTGGTCAATGGACAGTCATTATGGCGTCATTAGCCATGAACGAGACATTATGAGATTATCAAAACTGTCACAACAAAAGCAACTAAATTACTTTGCTGAAATGATAAGTATCAATTTGGACATAACTGCAATGGCAGAGTTGTGACCCTAATTACTGAAGAAACGTCGCAATAACACGCGTCACGTCTAGAACTTTCTATCAATACAGAACTTTACTTTTACTAACTTGAAACGTGTTAGAAACTTGTAAGGGATAAACTTGGAAGACAGGTTCCGATGATTGACTGCCTCGAATAGTTATTGGTAAAACTATCTACGCTATGGGCTCTCAGGTGTGATACAGGCTATTTATTTGGATGGAACTAGATATTAAGTATTACTTATCGACTTCCCATATCTTGGAGAATAAAGCCAACAAACACTGCAAAATTTTTATAATAACTATCGTGAGACATACTAAATTAACTAAAATCTCAGGTTACTCACGTGAATATACTGAGAAAAGCTCTACTAGTTTCTAACCAAAGAGGTTCTTCCTAATGAGCAGTCGCGCACACTATTCACGGGGAAGAACCCCTCTGTGACTGTAACATGAGTAACCCGCGATTTTAGTTAATAAACACTGCAAAAATAAAAGCTTTGAAATAAAAGGTACATGTGTATCAAGAGCGGGCAGAATAGGGAATAATTGGCATCTACACTAATATTACTCAGATTTGATTGTTTATTTGAATTGAATAGGCTCCCAAACTATTAGACCGATTTAATAATTTAAAATTGGAATCCTACATTATCCTTGATGAACATAGGCATATTTGAGAAGAACATATTAAAAAAGAGAAAAAAACGGAACCATGTAAAAATTCGATAATGTATCCGGTTCCCGATGTGTGAAAAATCTATCAATAAGATACTATTAATAGATATATTGCGTATGTTGTTATTAGAAAACCCAAGTTCTTAGAGGTCATTATTCTTGGCGGACTAACTCGCGTGGAACAGCTGTATTGGATAAAGTCAATTCCAAAAAGTTGTTGTGTGTTTGGGCTCATTTCTATCAATTCCATCTAACAGAGATCCAAATTGATTCCTAGATAAAACAATTTAACTCGTCGAGTACCGGTTTTGTAGACACAATTATAGAACAATAGGTTGCGGTCACCGGTGACCGCTTGGTGTTTGACAGTTTAAGCTTCATAAATCTCCTCACCGTCTGCAGGTGCATTGATGGTCCGCCGGAGACGTTTGTTCTCGTCCTGCAGCCTGGCTACTGCAGTCACTAATTCTGCTGATTCCGTCCGCCATTGTTCTTCGATTGCTTCTATTTCCTGGTGAACAAAAAATGGAGTCATTCACATGGTGCGAATATTAAACAGATTTAAGGATTGAAATTACGAAACGTTGTTTTTTTTAATATTAAAGGTAGGCCTTAGGTTACCTTTAGTACAATTACTACAACATAAAAGAAAACTACTATCACTTAAAAAATCAAAGTTAATCTGAAAGTACGATGAGTCAAAAAGTACAATTATACAAACTGTATAACAGTTGAGTACAAAAAGTAAAAAATAACTTAAAATACTCCACAACACATTAATCAGTCAGCATACACAGGGAGACGGAAATTATGAATTTAAAACCCAATTTTCCGACTCAAACAATAACCCATAACGTAATACATTCAACGGTCATACAAAATTCATAGGCCGTCGAATATAACCGGTATCACAAAGTTAATACGAGACCAACAACAGCATACTCGTACAGTTAAAATGACAAAATCAGAGCTAACTGAGGGTGTAGTACGAATTTGTTATACGTTTAACGCGATCGACACTTATGACGTTCGGTGTTTTGATTGGGCTCCAATGGACCAACCAGCCGAATAGACCTGAGCGTACGGCGCGTCGCGTTCCGCGCGCGCCTCAAAGAGCCATCAGACTACCACAGATAATAGCCCAATAGGGCCGATGACGATTCGGAGTCGCGGAGAACCTAACGAGTTACTGGGGCTCCGGCTCGACATGCAGGAGAAGGAACGGGGTGGTTTTTAGTCAGTAAGAGTCTGACACTCCCTCCCGCCTCACCCAGGCGGGAGCAGTCATTCGATGATTTTCCCCCCTTAAAAAAAAACCAATCACTGCACTTAACGTAAAACTCGTACTAGGCCCTGTGTATTTTCCGTTAAAATGAACTGTGCTATTTGTTGGTTTAACAAACATTGCGAAAGGAAACAATTTCAATTAGATTTTATTGGAACTGCAATACGGTATGTTTGTATAGAACATGATTGGGTGGTAGTGGATACAGAATGAGTATTGCAATGAGTTTTCCTTTGATAGCATATTGATTTTAAGCTCTTGTGGTTCATTTTCCTGGTCCTTCCTTGGCCCTAATCATTCCTGTGGTTTTGTGCTCGAACAAAATATTACCGTATACCCTTTCTATCAGTCAATGTCGTTACGGTACGATCAATGTCACAGTCAATCAACAATCATTTGGTTTGCAATTCATTTATTGATGAACGAACAATTGAAAATAACCATCAACCGTTTACCTAATATGTAGCACTCCAGTTATAGGAATTAAAGAAATTGATTATAAATAGATACTCAAGAGTATTTTCATCTATGTCTCAGATAGATTGGAGTGGACAGAAACGCATGAATGTAAAATATGTACTGCCATCTACAGAACACATAAGACCATATTTCGGCAACGACCTTTCACCATTGACCTTTCGCGGATCTCACAAGAAAACACATCTCTATAAAGATCAACTAAACTAATAGCTTTGCACAAAAAACGCAGATAAGACATAGACAAAAAGCAACCATTACCAATTAAAAGTAAAAACAAATAATCATTCATTGAATTACAGTTACGCCTCAACAAATCATCAAATGATCTGCAACCAATTTTTTACGCTTACTTCTCGGAGACCGTACAAACATGCATTCGTGACACACGCCCAGTTTTTGCGACAAAGATACTGCTACGGGTAATTAGACGAGATTAAGTAAACCGTGCTTGACGAATGAGTTCATAATCAGATACATAACAGTCTGCTGACCATTGGAGTTCCCATGGACCGTTAGTGAATTCTTTAGCATGTGTGAATATACGTGGCGGAAACTACACGACTTGGTGGTGCAATTTACATAATAATACTGAGTCTGTATTGTCCAAAGACAGCTAATGAACAGATAGAAAGATTGTGTGAAGAATGATAAGAAAGGGAAAGGGGGTTTTTATACAGTGACGGTTTTTAAAGAAGAAGGGGGAAAAGAATAAGGTTGGACAGGAAAAAGATATACAATTATATAGAAACCCAGGTTAATTTAAAGGTCTTTAAACTGTCAAACACCAAGCCGTCACCGATGACCGCGACCTATTGTTCTAAAATTGTGTCTATAAGTCTAGAGCCAATGCTCTAAAAATAACTAAGAATTAATAAAAAAAATATATCAATAGACTATTAGCTAAAAAATGACAATTATCATTTATGAGTACGAAGCTCCTACAGTCATTGAACTAACAAGCACTTGTTACGTCATGGCTCAGTGATGACAAGTTATACAAAACCAATCATTGATTAACTTCAAAGTTGAACTGTAACTGAATGGAGTAGCTAAACAAAAATATTGTTACTACTACAAAAATAGCAGACTAAACATTAACATATCAAAAAACTTGGCCAAGTACATTTAACTTACTTCCAGGAAGAAAATCTATGAGCGACACGGAATATAAATAACCAACATCGGTTGCAGGATCATAATAAACCAAACGGAGCCGACCTATAAATTCTCAGTACATTTGGCTTAACCAACACGAATTCTCGTAAATTACATAAAATATGAACTGAACGTCAGTTCTAATAACGATTAGGGCTAGACAGACATAGTTATGTTATGCTAGACAAGCCCAGTTACCTATAGAGGCTAGCATTTCTAAATTACGTCAGTGCTCATTAGGTTAGGTTTCCAATTTTCGAAGGGCAGCAACGAAAACTGTTCGATTCAGTTAGCTTGGCCTATTCGGTTGGTTTTGGTGCAAAAATTTTAGGACTTGTGCAAATTATGTCCAGCCCTCTTTCCAGATGGTTAGTTAACGAATGATCCGCTGTGTTTAAAGGCCCATATTCTGCAGAATTTCTTGAAGCACGAAAAAAATATGGCTTTTTTCTACAAAACCGGAAAGTATTTTATTATTACTTGCCTCTGAAGTTGGAATTTTCTTTATTACTGTCACAGACAACGCCTCTCAGCTGTCTAGCCGGTAATGTGCTTCTGACGTGATAACCACTTATCCGATTTACGTCATAAGCAAAGCCACGCTCTGTAACTAATCATATTCAGAGAGAATTCACCCAAGTGCATCATATTTTAAGACTACATAAACGTTTGTTAATGAGGTTAAATTCTTTCATTTTCACACAGCATACTTATTCAGAAATAAAAAGATATTTTCTGCTTTGACGACCTTTGATGTTTTTAAAACGTGGCAAAATGACACAATCATTTTTGATGTCCTGAATATTCAATAGCTTTAATATAACAATGGCTTAGATCTCCTTTGACCTCGCCAAGAAACGATTACAAACATTATTACAAAGTTAGAACCCGTCCATCTTCATAAAACCATTTAACCGATTCTTAGTACCGGTTAGATATAGGGGGACTTTCATTCATAGTCGACCGTACTGACGGATCAATCTGAATAAATCAGCATAGTATATGGAACGTGTGCGATATTCCAGAGTATCCCTTTGTCCAATATTCGTCAGATATCCATATTCAATCCATGCGGGAGTGCGGATTTGAGCTCACGTGAATATGCGTCGCCACGTGCAGAGTTTTCGCTCTTTTTTCATTTTCTACTCTTGGTTAAAAAAGTGATAGAAGCTTACGGTGTATTTTATAGTTACCAAACGAGTTCAAGGTGATCTCATTTTAATCATCACATCTTTTATAATCCATATCCTTATTTCTCATTGCAAACTGGCAATTGATAAATGTATAAAACAGAATCCATTTTAATTTTATAGATATGATTAAAAGACGGTGGAAATTGTCAGTTATCATTTTTACGACTAGCAAAGTCACCGTCGCTATTATTTACTACCATTTTACTACTCAAGCTCTTACATCCCCCATATTAGCTCTTAAACATCAGTTCAAGTTCGTCGACAATGGAGTCATGTTTGCTCAGCAAATATTGGAGGACTTGGAGCACTTAGAGCTGAAACTACTGAACAGTATTTACAAAGTTATATGGTTTCCTTATGGATGTTACATAAATATCAGAGATGTAAATATTAACTACATTTACGCCTAAGGGCATTAAATATGTATGAAACTGTTCTGCATTTGTTCAAGGTTATGAGATTGTTGTTTCGTGTTTGTAAATGCAGTTCAAATAAATTATTAGTTAGTTGTTAAGGTAATCTATCCTCCTCCACATTGCATAGTTTGTCCTTATTATTGATTTGATAAATAACTTTCTCATAGACTATTTTTCGCTGTCTTATCCTATTTTCGGTGTCAGATCATAATGTGAGACAGGATCCTAGGTTTACGCTGGGTCATTCTAAAGACAAGGCATTATGCTCAGAAGTTGGGCTTTATTTTCACCGACCCAACGAGCAGTAGATACTAAAGAATATCAGATCATAACCGGCCAATCAAAATCCGAGTCTGTCCATACAAAATACATCACCAAATACCTTTCAGAATGCCTAAATACACCGCTATTCATTTCTTAAACACCGTTCTTAAGAATTACCACAAACGGCTCGCAATCGGTCGTTACGTAAAATACATGAAATCGTACAAACTACAGGCAATAATAGTACATAATAATAATGTACTAAACTGTCGTATTATCGCAACGTGTCTGTATATTAACGTATCACAATGATCTGCTCTCATTAACAAAATAGTCAGGAGGGGGACACATTTCTTCGAAAGATATTTTTGTAGGCCTTACGGACACATTAGGCTCCCCTGATCGGTCCAATGTATTTAATGGATTTTTGCCTTTATCATTTGGTGATTAAGTACAAAATCTTTTGAATATTATTCAGGGTAGTTTGATGTGCTGATGTCTATAAAGGTGGTATAAGCTCGACCTTCACAGTTACATATTACATCAGCACTTTATTAGTTTTTATCCAATTGTACAAAGTATAGGCGTATAATAATTTTCGCCTGTTATGTTATCAGTGTCATGTAATAGGGGGCGAGCCTTTTGCCAAACATTGGGCATAATCTGTCTATGTAAACAAAAACAAATGTCCGTTCGTCAGTCTCGCTAAAACTCGAGAACGTCTGAACCGATTTGGCTAATTTTGGTCTTGAAGTGTTCGTGGAAGTCCAGGGAAGGTTTAAAAGGCAAGAAAATTTTAGCCGGTCCGAACTATCCGGGTCAGAGAGTTTATATTTATATTTTTGTGGTATAAATATTAATCAAATTGCGCTTTCATAACTTGCTAAGGACGCAACTTTTTTTTTTATGGCATAAGCCGGTAAACGAGCAGACGTATCACCTGATGGTAAGAAATCGGCGTCGCCCATGGACACCTGGAACACCAGAGGCGTTACAAGTGCGTTGCCGGCCTTTTGGGGATTAGGAGTTTGAGGATCGTTGGGGATTCAGGGATTGGGGAGATTGGGGAAGGGGAGGGTAATTGGGCCTCCCCGGTAACCTCACTCACACGACGAAACAACGCAAGCGTTGTTTCACGTCGGTTTTCTATAAGGCCGTAGTATCGCTCCGGTCGAGCCGGCCCATTCGTGCCGAAGCATGGCTCTCCCACACTTAATTGCATAAAAAACTGCATAAAATTTGATATTTTTTGTATCCTATTGACAGGACCAGGTTTGAGAATTCGCCAAGTCCCTGAGCAACTCTAAAACTAGGTCTAGTACTTAAAATCCTTACTAATATTATAAATCGGAAAGTTAGTTTGTTTATTTGTTCCGCTTTCACGCCGTAACTACTAAACCGATTGCTTTGAATTTTTGCAGACGTAAAGTTAGAAGTCCGGATTAAATAATAGGGTACTTTTTATCACGGAAAGATTTGATATTCCCGAGGGAAAAAAGTATTGGTATAGATGGCGCTGTGTGTATTGGCATATGTATATGTCACATAGGCTACTTGTTATCCTTTTGTGACGAGAGCGAAGCCGCGGGTAAAAACTAGTTAACTGATAAAGAGTCAAAGGCAAAAAAAACTCGTACTTAGTTAACTACAACCCATCTTTAGTTTTTACCTTATAACTTTGTAACAGAGTTGAAAATCTATTAAATAAATCTAACAATTGAGATAGCACGATGTGCTGATGACACAGTGAGAAACCGGCTAAGTAAACAGATTTAGTAGTAATTGAATTTAGCTAGAGCCATTGAGGCTCGCTCCCAGTATCTTGTTAATAGAATTTTAGATTGACTCAAAGAAATTGAATTTCAAGTAAACTATATTTACGGCTTATGATTGAAATTAATTATTTGGTGACATTAAATAGTTACAAATATTGTCAGCAACTTATAACTATAAGTTACAAGTTATAACTATAACATACGGTCTCACGTATGTTACTTAGTTCCTTATGATTATGGGTCCTGGCAAGACTCGAAACTAGTCGAGTAACGTCGACAAACAATTACGTCATTAATGCTGAAATAGTCAAACGTCACTTAGTTTTAAGTCGCGTTTAAGTAGTTATAGTTCTATCACTACAAATTCTTCGTGAAATGACAGAGATAAGATATTTAGGTACAACTTAATATTGAATAGCCTTTCAATATTCGGGCGTAAGTCGTACAATAAAAGTAATTTAATATGTCTCCTTATAGTTATAATCTTATACTATTATATAAAGCGGAAGAATTTGTTTTTTTGTTTGTTTGACCGCGTTAATTTCCGTAACTACAAGTCTGATTTGAATAACTCTTTTTGCGCATTTATCGAGGATGGCTATAGGCTACACAACATCATGCTACGACCAATAGGAGCTGAGCAGAGCGTGTAAAACTGCGCGGAAGTATCTAGTACAAAAATAAAATGAACAATATAAAGAGGCCATTTATTTATTTATCTCAATTGTCGTTGCATCATCCATCCCAGAAACGCTTTCCGTTTCATTCTAACATTTATCTGAATACCAAAACAAAATATAAACATTTTCTCTCTAAGCAAATGGGATGTATAGGCACCGAAGTGATCAATTTTAATCGCATTTCAGTTGTGAACATCAATCATTACATTGGACGTACGTCCGTGGGTTTAACTGCGATACTCCGTGTATTGATTCGATCAAATTGCATTATTTCTTTCGATTGTACGAAAAATGTTGAAATAGAATGTTTGCATTGCAAACGTGTTTTCAAATTATTTGTATGTGTTTATCATCTTGAGATGGGATTCTTAAATCTGTCTTTTTTGACTTTGAAAGCTTATGTTAGGTCAATCCAAAAGTTTAGCAAATGCTGGAACAAAAAACGGAAGCCTCTTATTGATGGTAGTTAAGTATAAACAAAACATCCAGAGGCCTTACCTAATGGAGATGAATTTATTTCTAGATTAATAACAAGAAAACAAGGTAACAATGATTATAAACCACTTAATGAAATGACTGGAGTATTTACTCTACTTAACGATTTTATTAGAGTTGAAATATCTAGGTAACTATTAAACAACAGGATCACACCATCATCATCATCGTCGGCTTATCACCCACAAGACGTCCACCACTGAACATAGGCCTCACCCAAAGTCGCGGAGAACCTAACGGGTAACCGGGGCTCCGGCTCGACGTGCAGGAGAAGGAACGGGGTGGTTTTTAGTCAGTAAGAGTCTGACACTCCCTTCCGCCTCACCCAGGCGGGAGAAGTAATTCGATGATTTCTCCCCTTAAAAAAAAAAAAGGCCTCACCCAAAGACTTCCAGATAGGCCGGTTGGCAGCGACCTGCATCCAGCGGCTTTTAGCAACTTTAATCACAATCACATTCGAAACGATAAATAGCCTTTAAATCCATGACCTATAAATTAAAATTCTAGCTCTATCTATATTTTGGCCACTTAATTATAATTCAGTTAGTATCGATCGAAAACTAGTTTGTTGGTGGCAGCACTAGGCCGTTTTGGGGGCAATTAGGACGCCGCCGCTACGGACTAATTAGATGAGATCAGTCTACTGTTAATTCCATCTAGTTAGGGCCTACTCGATGTAATTATATTCTCAAATTATGCCTTGATGGAAATTCGAATAATGGTACTTAAAGCAACTAGTGTTCTTCTAGAAATAGGTGAGGAAATTATTGTAGAGGTAGAATCTTCATTTTGGCAGTTTTGTGTCATTGTAATAGAGGACATGTCCAATACGGTGTTTGCCAACTAGTCAAATTGAATACTTTTTTCGAACTGTCAAAAACGACAGTGTTCTATGGACTTTCTACGAGATTGTGAACTGTGACGTCACATTTTTTAAAGTCAAACAGCGTAGGTACTTACTCCTTAAAAATTTGCTGGAAAAATTCTAAAATTAAGTTGGTCATAAAATCAAATGAAAGTGTAATTACTTTTTAATATTTTATTGTATTCAACAGTTGAAATAATTTATTTTTTATTAAGGAAAGTACCCAATTATCCACTTTGCAGGGATTTACATATACACCAAGCGCGATTCCAGAGTCTACTATAGGAAAGATTTTAAGGTAAGTAACCCTAAATTATTGTTGTTAGTGTTTATTATGTTTTCGGCTTACTCACGTAATAATTTGACAAGGATATCGACTAGTTTCAAGCCATGCTAGAGGTTCATATTCATGAGCAGCATTTCGCGACCCGCGACGCGGCGACTGTCAGCAGCGCGTATGTCTCACGAAAGATACAATACAAGTAAGTAAGACTGCCGCCAACGAAAACTGTTGAAGGCAAATCCTCCGGTAACGCCCCACCGGTCACTGATAACCAAGTTGAGCAGCTAACATTGTAAATGAGACTCTTCCCCCGCCAAGAACCACAATAAAACAATTAAATAATGGGAATAAAGTAAAATAAAAAAATAAAAAATAAATAAAAAATTTCAAGATATCGTCTCAATGATAAAAGTTGCCTTAAAATGTAGATCAATATGCGATAAATATTTAAAACATTTCTGTATCTGATACCGTATAATCAATAAGGAAATAAACGTTAGATAGACAGCATATCTACATACAAACATCTGTTTTATCGTTGTACCAAGCCAATATGGTGAATACCTAGTAGCTTTAGTAATTCTTCGAGGACATTTGTTGCACTATGCTGTGACTAATCAAAAGGAAAATATATTGAGTGCAAAATTACTCATAACTACTGTTAGAAAGGATAAAAGGATTTTTATTGATATCTGCCTATTTGGCAGAAAAACAATAAAGAGCATTTTTGGACAAAGCAGGGAGTTTCAGATGACTAAAATAATTTACTTATGACTTATTTTTGGAATATAGATACATTATTTAGTTCACCGACATTTCTATTCTAACAACTATTCTACTAACAACACCTGATACTAAGAGCACATCAAAAACACATTCTAGAAACACTCTCAAAGACGTGCAAAATCACTCCATTTTGAAATCCGACAACGCCCAAACTATTACGTTACCCAAAAACATTTACCAAAGGGCCGGTTACAGTAAACGGTATCCTATTACCTATACCACGTAATAAAAACTAAAAACTACGTTACACATTCCAACCAGCAACTATTGAAGGTCACCATTTTACTTTTCATTTCATTATTGTAAGTACAATTTATAATGTTAAGCAATGCTTTACATAATGCCCCGTCACGCCTGGGAACACCTAAGGTACGTGGCCTAAGGCACCTAATGTACCAATACTCCTGACCAGTCTACGAAGGGGTATAAAAACAACTAAAACTCTGTATGCAAATCGTTATATTAATTGATGTAAGTCCAAAAGTTATGGTGCTATATTCCAAACCACTTCAAGAAAATCATTAACTTCAGTTAACTAATTTCTGGGCTGTCGAGGTCCCTAAACAAACCTAAAATACCCAAAATTAATTGTGTCGTTTTGGAGTATCAAAGTAGGTACCAAGAAGCAATAAGTACAACTCAAAGAGGGGTTCCATTCATCTCTAGAACAATAAGGTGTCCAAAACTGTCTTCTGTCGTGTTTTGTACCAAAAAATGGGGCCGTCATATTTGGGTCAGTTAATCTCAGTTGGAAATCAGAATTTAATTAGACTCAAGCTGGTTGCGACAAACTTTTTGGAAAGACAATATATTTACTGTTAAATCCGTTTACTATATCATAGTTTTAAACTTCTCTTCACTTGGTCTCAAACATCGGATGATCAAAAGATAGTTGGAACCTTCGTCTAAAAATAGCCTATCGACAAGGCTCTTCAATCAGGTTTATAAATAAAACTATCATCCCTTTACATACCGGAGTTATTTTTAGTTTTATAAACCATGGATTAGAGAAAAAATAAGTAGTCAATATTCTATTTCATTAAGATTATTATAGTAGAAAGTAGCAAATATGTTGGAGGCCAAGATTCACTGATACGTGGATTTAAATTGAATGCGTTAGATGTTGGTTGTATTTCATCTATTCTAGCGAATTCCACTTCGTCTGCAGCCATTGCCCTATACAAGATCTTCATGCATCAGTGATACTTTGACCAATTTCATTAAATAAGTGTGTTAGATGTCAGAAAATACATATGTCCTAACGGGGCTGACATGTTCCTGAACGAAAAGTCTCTAAAACCATAGATAATAAAAAAATAAGATTATTAGATAAGAAAACTAAATGCCGAAACCATCAGCTTCACAGCTACAAATCTCAAAAAAAAAACAGATAAAAAACATTATTTTTACTGCGGATACAATAAAACATTTAAATCAGTTCAGCCATTTTCAACACTAAAAAAGTTTGACTAACACGCCTTTGTATTAGCAGAAAGATTAGGACCAACCCATCAATATAGATGACACAATGATTCAACAGAGCATAAAATGATTTGTACCAAACAAATCGTCATCTTCACCTTTAAGTGCAATATTAAACGCAATCAGGCCAGTCATGCATGCAGGCCGGAAACTAATCATTCTATTCCATACAATCATACACCTGCTTTATACTTAAATTGATTTTGCATTGTTGTTTAGGTATTTAAGTATTTATCGACGGTTAAATAGAATATGCAGTCTAAATGAAATTGTGGTAGCTTGTGAACTATTCCAATCAAACTTGGCTGTAAGCAGTTCTATTTTTTTTAATTATCTCGCCTTAGGTGGGGCGAAAGGGAGTTTCAGTCTCTCACTGACTAGAAACCATTTTTTTATATTACGGAGGTATGAAGCAACAAGTCGATAACTGATAGTTTTTTTTCCTTTTTGAGACAGTTAGAGCATACACTTAAGCTATAGTTATACAAAATGTATTCAAATTAAATCATTAGTTACCAAATGAATCGACACTAACTAACAGCCGTTCTGAATTCTGAATGAATTTAGTGGAAATGAATCAAAACATTTTTAATAAACAGTAGCTTCCATGGAAGCATCCAGATTATATTGTTAAATCACTGTTTGCAGATCAAAATGATACACGCTATCAGTTCAGATATATCACCACTACGCCAATAAAACAATAAATAAAATAGAAATACTACCAAAAACAAAGCCCATAATCTCGACAAGATCTCAAACCTTGACAGTTTAATAACAAGAATCGGACTATCCAAAAGACCGCACCCTTTATTTTCAAATAGACCGGTCTTTGAACTTCCGGATGCCAAAAAAGAACGAGAATAAGGTAAAAACCAGTTAAGTTAAATGCTTTGCTTATGACGAACACACATTTTTTATCCAAGTATGAAAATTAATGCGCTTACTGCATTTTTTCTGACACTCAAGGTTACGAAACACAAAACGACTTGTTTCAATACTTAAACAATTTCAACTTACCAAATCAGATGGATTTTGCGAAAAAAAATGCAAAAATACAACAAACAAGGGCAGCGATAAGATGAAACCGTAATAAACAATTGCGTACATGAATATGAAGATGAAACTGGAAATTTTCACGTAAGCGGTAACCGAGCTCATTCCGAAAGCAATTCAGACTTAAAACTCAAATGTCTTTCGAGGTAACTATTTCAAAGACCCACCACCACCAGCTCTGAAATATTACCACATGCATAATAATAAATTAAAAAACAATGTTACAGTAACACATAGACATGTAATATGCATCCTTGAACAAATTACATGGATTACATAGACCGCATGCTTGCATACTTCGCACATCTCACTAAGCAGACAATTATCATATGACCGTGGAAAAATATGGGCGTTTCGTATTGTGCATCTTACTTAATTAAATTCTTTGAGTTATTTACTGTCTTCGACTTTTGCGTTATTCGGTTGTGACTCGGAGATCTGATTTTTATTTTCATAGTATTTCGTCATAGTAACATCTGAACCTGAAGTCATACGAAGAAAATATTTTGTGATTTTTAGAATTAGAGTTTTTATTCTCTAAAACGAGGGATGTGAATATGTGTTACGGACACGCGTTTACTTTAGTAGTCATCATACGAGTACAGTCATTATCAAAAAGCTTGGGAATTCGGCATAACAATCAATTATGATGTCACAATGCTTATATTCTCACGAAGTTTCAAACAAAGTATTTAATGATCAAATTAGAAAACCGACCAATTGTAAATGAAAAAGTACAACATTAACAGCTTTTATAATGATCCAGAAATTATCGATTCTTTCCTAAGGATTCGCAAACAGAGATTCCTCAAGCCTCTAGACCAATTTATGCCCATTTTCACCTAAATACCTTTTCCACCAGCAAAGTTACACGCTTTTCACATGATCAAAGAAAGTAATTACATAACAACTGCCTCAAAAAAGGGACAAGTCCCACCAGTTATCAACTCGTTACTTCGAATCTACTTTAGTTAATAAGTGGTCTTTGAAGGACTTACGCGAGTAGCTGTCAGGATTAAATGTAGCGGTTTGGTCCCAAAAAAGTGCCCGCAAAAGTTGAAGCCTCAACTTGATACTCAGACGAGCACTAATGGAATTGCTTACATTTCTAAGCATTGCCTTAGGGAGAGAGCTCTCAACAGAATCCAATTAATCATCCAAATTATTTTTGAATTGGTTACATCTTGGAAAATGGAAGTTCTACTAAGATTCCGTTAGCTATTGTTAGAGTATTTCTTGCGGTTCAATAACCGTCTAAAGCACATATTCGGATTCCTTCAAGATTTGCGTATGGAAAATAATTTCCTTTGCGGTGAGTTTCGATCATGGCGGTTTATTGCAACTAGTCCGTTCGTATAAAATATTTGTTATTGAACATTTCTATCTGTGATATTCTTTGTTAGCTAAATCCATAAAGGGCTTGTTTCACAAAATCATGTTGAGTTTCTGTTTCTCTCTCTATTTCTCACGGATTAAGTAACAAGTTAGTTACTTAACGTATTATTTTTCATACAAAATGTAGTCGCTAAGTTAAACGAAACTTAATTAGCCATCATGAAACAGGTCCATAATCTTTTATCTCTTTATTTGCTCGCTAATCACCCTATTACCACCTTTTAGGGAAGTTTTACTACAGGGAATTTCTAAATTAAAAGCCCCTTTTACAATGGTGGACTCGGAAATGCAATCCTGGGGGAGATGCGCAGTGTTGATTGCAAGTATTACGACCTCGGAATCAGAATCGACAAATCAAGTTAGTTACCGGAACAAATTGGTGGTTATAAAACCGATATCGATAGATTTTTTACAACTTAATATCTGAGTTAGATTGGCGTTTGTTGATCACTATCTCGCGTAAAGCCTAATGGTAAGCGACGATACATCTGTCTATTAGTAACCTAAGTCTTGTTATTTGTTTGTGAGTTTTTTACATAGTTGAAACCGCGTTCATCAGAATCAATAACATGTGACATTCTTCAGCTACATGCTGGCAGTATCGTACCACAAGGGCCCTCGCGGCCCGTGCCCTGGGGGCTTACTCTTGAATTCAATTCCGATCGATCGACATTGGTATTGTAAAATTTCGTACACTTGAGTTGCAACACTAGCGCCCATTGCATCCGTATTGCGTAGATATTGAATAAACTAAATGATATTGAGTTTGGCTTTATATTCCGTACTCTGGATGCTATTTTAACAGCTACGATAGGGGTTGTATAGTTTTGACATTGAATAATTATTGAGATTTTATTGGATTGAAATTGCATTCCACCACAGTAAAACTGATGCTCGATACGGAGCCACGGAAGGCCTAGCGGGTTGCCGGGGCTCCGGCTCGAAGAGAAGGAATAGGGGTGGTTTTTAGTCAGTAAGAGTCTGACACCTCTCGCTTAACTTCCAGAGGTGTCGATGGCAAAAAATTTTCTGACTGACATATTTAGTCAACGCCTTTAGACATACCATCAAAAAACACACAACGAAACTTCAGTATCAGAGAGAGACTCAATTCAACAGAAAGATGTAAAAGAAGCAGCAGATACTCAACTTTAATACCAAAACAATATGGTCGGAAATCTTTTTATCCAATTTGACAGAGGGTACCTCGACGTGCTGCCTGCGTACTTCGAAGACGACTTGGAATACTTTTACTACATTCTAATAGTTAAGCTTTCGCTCCTCAGTACTAAAACTTACTGGTTAACTTTCACTATTTTAAACACAATAATTTATTATATCGTCTACCAATCCAATACAGACCTTATGTAATAAAATTACGATTTAATCTTGATTGGAATCTTAAATAGAGGAAGTGATTAAAAGAGTTACTTTTGTTTAATTTTTTGTTATTGTTATGTTATGCTAAGTTTTATTCATATTATTCAAGTTATGTATAATGTTTTGTATATCTTATAGTAAATGCAAAGTTTCATTCAGAAAAAGTCTTATTGTATTAATGAATAAAATTATTATAGTTAACCAAAAGTCCATTCCCTGAATCCCCAACAATCCTCAAATTTCTAATCCCCAAAAGGCTGGTAAGGTACGACGCCGATTGCTTACCATCAGGTGATCCATCGGCTCGTTTAAACGAGTTTTTCGATGGCATCTTCACACACATAGTCCACTCCATAATACATGACACACCTAAACCTTCCTAAGGAAACAATCTATCTTTGGTGATAACCACTTTTGCTAAACAGATGGCTGTAGTGTGAACCTCTCGTTCTTCATCCAATAGGCCATTAGCTAGTGTCACAACATTGGACATCAAATATTTAACAAGTGCATTGATTGGACAAAATCCTCTTGCTATTTCGTCATATGGTAAACAAAGAAACGGTAGTCTCCATTAGTTTTTTTTTCTTGAAGGTAGGAAATTCAACGCATGACTTTTACTGCTCGGGTGAGGCAAGAGGCAGTGTCAGATCTTACTGACTAAAAACCCCTTTGAGCTTTGCACTTTGAGCCGGAGCCCCGGAAACCCATTAAGTCCTCCTGGTCTGTTGGCTCTTAGAAGCTCGCGCAGAACGCAATGCGCTGGACAATCGAGAGTGCCCATTAGCTAATAACTAGTTTAACAAACATCATTTTGATAAGAAGTTGATCTCATAGTTAGTTTTTAAGCAAGCTAATTAAGGCGTACAAATAAACAGTTCAATTAGTGGCGCATTAGTTTTAAACTTTAGCAAACAAATACTTTTATTTGGACATCCCTGTGAAATGCATTTGTTGCTTAAACAACTAGGTAATTTAACCAATTGATTACCAGTATGTATGATACAGGCGGGGAGGCCTCTGTCTAGCAGTGGACGTCATTCGGCTGTGATGATGATGTAAGATACAATAGAAAATCAATTCATATATAGATCTGTGTTCTGTGATCATGAGTTAAACATTTATTTACATAGCCTACTCGTTATTATATTGCGCTTACAATTGTCAATGATGTATCTTATCCTCTCATGCCCATGTGTGGCAAAATCGTTACTAATTTAATAAAGCTGAAGAGTTTATTGGTAGAATGCATTTTTAGTATTAGGTAGTCTGTTGATATATTAACCCCTAAATTTGTTCATACAAAAGTAGTCTCTAGTCACCGGTGACCACTTGGGGATTGAACAGTTCAGTTGAGCATAACACTATAAGCAATAGGAGCGGAGTACCATGTAGTAATAACTAGTAAAATATACAAATTTTATCAAGGTACTTTAGTTCAGTGTTCTGATACCACAAGTAATTTACCTATGGACTCCGTAGGTAAATTAGCCCTACAAAATATTTTTTTTATTCTGTGGAGAATCCAACAATTACAATGGATGGACATTATTCTCATGGACCAACTGGCGGAATAAATTAGCATTAATATTTTACATAATGAAAGTAATTACCAATTCAAATAGAAAGACTATTACATCACTTGTATCATAGCCAAATTCCATTTTAATTGAGTAGGTCTTCAAAAAAAGTATTTAACCGATGATACAAACAAATTGGCTGACTAGTTTAAACCAATAATAGACAATAACAGAATAAAAATCTTATCTGATAAGAGGTCTAATAGCAAATAAGGTCTTCTTAGAAATTTAAAACAGTATGTACTCACAAAAAATGGGTATAATAGAGGCCAATTATTGTTTAGACGTGAACGGCGACGTCGGCGGAGTGGACACTGTCGCGCAATATCATCGCCCGCTCAGCTCTGTTGCAATGCAACCGATGCATTCGCAGATGACGAAACACCCAATGTTTCGTGTATTCCGTGCACAACACGCACTCTAAACAAACTAATAACAATTATTTACCTAACAATGACCTCTACACCTACCTTCTCGAAGCGCTGCCTGTATTCAGCCTTCTCAATTTTATCATTCTCCAACTGTGAAATCTTAGCCGTCAACTCTTGCAGCGCCTGATTCTCCTTCTCGTTCCGCACCGCCAAGTTCTCCAACAACTCCAGCGCATTAATCACCTTCGGCAGCAGCGCTGTAACGGCGTCAGGGCCGTATTTTTCAATAATTATCTCGCATTCCTTGCCAATGTCTGATGCCAGGTCGTAAACATCGACGACAGTCACTTCGTCGTCGAAATCTGGCATCTTGGCTGAGAAGCGCCTGCGGTACGGCATTAAAATCACTTGGTTTTCACTTCACGGCACTACATAAAAATAAAAGTTACAGTAAACTAAACACCTTTCGCAAGTGCGCCATCATTACTGAAAAAGTGAAATGTCAAACTGACTAAGGTAGAGATGGGAAACACTAATAATAATTCGATTTGCAGCTGATTATATCGATATCGACCACGATTATCGACTTGAAATACATTCGAATTCAGACATAATTTGTTATACAATATTAAGTCTTGACTAAGTAAAAAATTTGCGAAATAGTTGCCTGCATTTCGTGATACTTATTTAATTTTATGAAAAAAGTGTGCAAAAATCACATATTGTTTGTATTTTTAAATCTATCATTGACAAACAATAATAACAAATGATAATACATACATACATAACATCACGCCTTTTATCCCCGAAGGGGTAGGCAGAGGTGCACATTCTACCACAGTACAATGTAACACCCACTTTCCACTAGTTGTTATGAGTCCCATGTAATAGGGGGTGAGCCTATTGCCATATACCGGGCACATTTCCAGACTCCGTGCTACTACTGAGAATTTTAAAAAACCCAGTAATACTTTGCCCGACCCGGGAATCGAACCCGAGACCCCTTGCCCGGCAGTCGCACTTGCGACTACTCGGCCAACGAGGCAGTCACAAATGATAATATTTTATTATTATTCTAAAGTATTATTATTGTAAACTATTAAATTGTAGTTCAACTTAACTTTCATCTGTAATATTATTCATTCGCGCTTTCAAAATAGTTTAACAAATTATTTAATAGAAATACTTTTTTAAGTGATAGATATTTTAATCGATTACTCAATTTCAAATCGATTTGATTTTATATGAACATCACTAGTGTCAAAAAGCGAAAGAGACAGAAATATATTGACGACTCTTTTTACGTTCGGATACGCTTACCAGCGACACAAGAATGAATTGAAATGTTATATAGATTTCCTTGATCACATAAAAAATATAGTATAAATGCAATAGAAAAAACACTGTAATAAATATGGTTCACAAAAATATTAAAGCATTAAAACCATTCTTAACGACAATTTATAATTTGACAGGCATTTATATGTTCTCACCTTTGCGATGACGTCATATCCTAATCACTATTCAAAATTTAAATAGTTTGAAATTTTAAATGTAAATTGCACTGCCCACTGTGTTTTAACACATTTTAAGACTTTTATTACTATTTCAATGTATTTATACACATAATACACCACTTTAATATATTATTTATCGGTATCAAATCAAAAGAACTAAATTCTAGGCCCTAATATTACCTAAAATACACACTAAAAGCCTGAAACTTTTCCGAGCTACCCAGTGTTTAAAACTATGAAGTCACAATAATGCAAGCATTATGTTTACATGGTCATGTTTATCATACTGATAAAAGGATGTCGCTGATCGTAACATATTGTTAGTTTTCAAGAGCGATGTTAAAATATCGATTATTATGAGCCGCCACGCGCGAAGCAACAGTTGAACGTTATCAACAGGCGCGAACGCGCGGCGCCACTGTCCCACGCTCCGCGAATATTTTCAAATTATTTTTTTATTATTTTTTTCCGAACTGTGCAATGAATTTTCAAAGTAAAGCCAATAAATATGTGTGTCCGAACGATCGGCAACTGTCATTGAGAGCCAAGTAAGTAATTATTAAAATTTTTGAACACAGCTGGTAATGTTTTGTTTATATTTTGGACTTTTGGCGTCCCTTTGATGTTCAATTTCTATTGGGATACGCGTAAAGAATTTTGATAATGAATCTGTGGTTATTTACTCGTTTGTAATAAAAATAGGCTGTATACAAATTTGCTTTTGCCTTGACGCTAAAAATGTTCAGTTTTCCTTGATTGAAAGTTGTGTTGTTGATAAGTTTTACTGTCTACATTTATTTCGGTGGGAAATTACGGCCGTAAATGTTTTTCCGTTATCTCTTCGAGGACTTGTATTATTGTTTTTACCTGATAGTAAAATTAAAACGTTAATAAACATTACATTTTGTGTTGGAAGACATAAAAGTAGGTATTATTATTTCTTCAATCTTTTGCACGTTTTGGTTAGCTTATGTTTTAACTTCCGTAATATTTTTGTCTCGTAACATATTACAATTTATAAATACCTACACAAAGCATTAACAGTAGATATTAAATGCTCTAATAATAATATAACAGTAGGTAGGTACTGGGTTTTTTTTTTAAGGTCGCGGTGGTCGCGAGTGCGACTACCGGGCAAGGGGTCTCGGGTTCGATTCCCGGGTCAGGCAAAGTATTACTGGGTTTTTAAAAAATTCTCAGTAATAGCACGGAGTCTGGAAATGTGCCCGGTATATGGCAATAGGCTCACCCCCTATTACATGGGACTCATAACATAAATAGTGAAAAGTGGGTGTTACTTCTGTGTGCACCTCTGCCTACCCTTTCGGGGATAAAAGTCGTGATGTTATGTGTGTTTTTTTAAGGGGGGAAAATCATCGAATGACTGCTCCCGCCTGGGTGAGGCGGGAGGGAGTGTCAGACTCTTACTGACTAAAAACCACCCCGTTCCTTCTCCTGAACGTCGAGCCGGAGTCCCGGTTACCCGTTAGGTTCTCCGCGACTCCGAATCGGCATCGGCCCTATTGGGCCCCATCTGTGGTGGTCTGATGGCTCTTTGAGGCGCGCGCGGATCGCGACGCGCCGTACGCTTGGGTCTGTTTCTGGTCGGACGGGGAGCCACCCATGCTCGCCGTCCGCAGGCCCGCGCTTACGGTGGCCGGAGATCATCCCGCGATCCCCGACGCCCGGTGTGTCCTTCGCGATGGCTGGGTTGCGAGGAGGCTGCGCTTCGCTGCCTCACGCGTCCCGCCTCCTCCTTAGCTAGCATGACTGCTTCGCAAAAGGAGGAGACGGCATCCCAATCCCCCTCGCTCCTCATCATGGCCTGCACTAAGCCCGGACGCGAGAGGTCGCCATCGCCGATCACTTCCCTGAGGGCACGGCGGTGCTCAGCCCACGCAGGGCATTCCGCTACAGTGTGTTCCACCATGTCCTCAGGGCGGTCCTCGCAGTGATGACACCCGGGCGTTTCCTCCCGCCCCATTAGACACAGGTACCTCCCGAAACTGCCATGTCCGGTGAGGACCTGCGTCAGGCGGTAGGTGAGGACGCCGTAGCGTCTCTCAAGCCACTCCTCAAAGAGGGGACTTACCGCAGCGATGGCAGCGAGCCCAAGGTAGGTACTGGGTAGGACGGAAAGTGAACCGTACGCTGAAATAGTTCCGTGTGGTCTAAACAAGCATATAACATACCTATTCTTCTTGGTAAATTCTCATTGTAAGGTACCTAAGTAGGTAGGTATTGTATGAATTTTTGTATTTATTTAACAAATTGTATTCCATTTTAAAGCGATTGTTAAGTCCTTGAATTGCCAGTGCGCCATTATTTTCACGTGCATTAGACCATTATTTTGTTACTTTTGTATCCATATATCAAATGTTATATGTTTGTGATGTAGCAGTACTCCTTCGAATATATAAATAACTTGTAGATAAACTATAAGTACTTTCTATGGATTTAGGTGCTTGTCAATAAGTCAAGTCACTTTTATAACAAGTTTCATTACGAAAAAAACCCATACAATATTATGATTATGGCTATATGAATACCTAGGTGATAACTTATAATGAAAATGTGACATTTTTTTTTCAAAATGCCCAAAGGAAGCATTTATGAAGACATACTAAGCCACGCCACCCACAGTCAATGTTTACCTAGTTACCTCACTGATAAATTTCTGGTGGTGGTCGTGGTGGCCCGGAGGTTTAAGACGCCCGCTTCTCATGCATGAGGGTGCGAGTTCAAAACCTACCAACGGCAAGTACCAATGTGACTTTTTCAGAGTTATATGTACTTTCTAAGATTATCTACACGCCACTGACAAACGGTGAAGGAAAATATCGTGAGGAAACCTGGACAAAGGATCTACAAATTATAAGTTTGTAATCGCCAAACCGCATTGAGCAAGCGTGGTAATTAATGTTCAAATCTACTCCGTGTGAGAAGAGTCTTTGCTCAGCAGTTAGCATTTATAGGCTGTTGATGATGATGATGAAAATAGGTACTTATACAGGGTGACTTGTAACTCGACCTATTCCTCTCAGGAGGTGATAATACAACTAATTTCCTACAAAATTAGCCCTGAGGTCTTTGGTCCGAAGGTGGCTAAGTTCTGAGATTTCAACATTTTCGGTTTTGATAAAAAAATCCCGTCAGTCATCCGTCAATTTTAATTTCCTAAAATACTTTTTATATACCTACCTAACATCATACATTTATTTATTTAGGTACCTAATTTCTTTTATTTCAGGATTAAAAATTATTCTTATTTTTTATATCCCTCTCTAAAGAAACAGTTGAATTAAAAAAATGATTAAAACTTATTAGAAGAAGGTACCTAGCATGTTTTAATTGCATAACTTGGGTGACCCGACTCAAGCAACTTCGAGTCGAGGCGGTTGATGTCGCACAAACTTTGTTAATCAATGGTCATAAATGTGATATCAGTTTGTAATTACACAGACCTTTTTGTTATCTGCTTGTCTTTTACCATTTCGATTTTTTTTAAGTGGGGAAAATCGTCCAATGTCTGCTCCCGCCTGGGTGAGGCTGGAGGGAGTGTCAGACTCTTACTGACTAAAAACCACCCCGTTCCTTCTCCTGCACTTCGAGCCCAAGCCCCGGTTACCCGTTAGGTTCTCCGCGACTCCGATTTACCATTTCGATTGGGGTTGACATTTACCTATTTGAATTTACGCGCCGTCTAGCCCGGCCAATCATTGCTGGATGTTCACAATTAGGTAGATGTATGGAGCTTAATGTAAAAGGAGTCTATGTCGCGGTCTCAACTTCAGACTCCGTGCTTTTATTGAAATCCGAAGAGCCCCAATAACAATTTGCTTGATCAAGAATTCGGTAGTTGCACTAACAGTCAGCCGATAAAAGGGGTATAAAATGTAGATACCTACACAATTATAAGTTCTGATAATAACAAAATTCTATTTAGGTAGGTATTGTAACGAAATAAGTCTATAAAAAAATTTTTCGATTTACCTTCTCAAATAGTAGAAAAATAAAAGTCAAACATTGAAAATACCACGAAATAATACCGTATATAGATAAAAAAATTCGCGCACATTTCATTCAGAAAGTCAACTGTCACAGGTTCTGACGCTGGGATTTTATCCCAACTATATAGAGTTCCAATATAGAACGTGTATTTATTTGTATACCTAGCTATATCTACACGTGGCTTCGTTCGTAAAAATGTGGGACCACGGTTTCTTTTTTTTATAATATTATGGCACAGGTAAAATCCTTTGGGCCTCTCCCGAGTGAGGAGGCCTGTTTGACAGTGAACGGATTTTGTAGGTGATAATGATGACGACATTATACAGTGGCCAGTAGATGGACCAACTCCAATCTGTCAAATTTATTTCAACTTTATGTCAATACAATAAAATTGAAAATGTAATATAGAATGACCTGATGGCCACTGTACTACATAAGTACATACTCTTCAAAATATTTACTTACTGTATCTATGTAAACAAATGTTATTTTTTTACTTGATCCCTTGTAATCAAAGGGAAGAAATTGCAGACCTACTCTATACACCTTCTAGGCTCTAGCAAAAGAACAATCTCCAAACAAGAAAATATGACATGATAAACCTTCATAGGTCTTAGTTTTTTTTTATGGGATATGCAGACAGATCACCTGATGGTAAGCAATCCGCGTGACGCATGGACACTTGTAACACCAGAAGCATTACAAGTGCGTTACCGGCCTTTTAGGAATTGGGAATTTGAAGATTGTGGGGTATGCCGCAATTGGGGGGACTGGGGAGGGGAGATAATTGGGCCTCCGGTAACCTCACTCACACGACGAATCACAACACAAGTGTTGCTTCACGTCGGTTTTCTGTAAGGCCGTGGTATCACTCCGGTCGAGCCGCCGGCCCATTCGTGCCGAAGCATGGCTCTCCCACACTAATATTGTTTGAGATAATACTTATTTTTTCCATACCTACGCCTTATGTGTAATGCATGCAAAGATAGATAAGATAAGTTCGCCTGTTAGGCGTCCACCCACGAATTCACGTCCATGTTACGGGACGCTCTTAAAAATTCCCGAAAATAATAAATAGAATAATATGAAAGCTATATTTGTATTGTAACTTTCGTGAGACATACTAAATAAATTATTATGTTTTCGGCTTATTCACGTAGTGATTCGACGAGGAACTCGACTAGTTTCTAGCCATGCTAGAGGCTCATATTCATGAGCAGCATTTCGCGAACCGTGACGCGGCGACTGTCGCGCAGTCGCGCTGCTACTGGCTACTCGAGTCTGCGGGCCCAGCGCGCCCTTGCCGTGATTCACGCGCACTTTCTTCCATTCGTGGTATCGGCGCCGGCGGCGCGCGTGGCACTGTTGGCACGCTAGACTCGCCCGCCGGCAACTGCGTTGGTGTTGTTGGGTTCGAATCCCGGGTCGACGCAAAAACAGTGTTACATACCGCGCTCACTGTGTCACACTCCAGACCCGCAACACTGTAGTCTGACGCAGATTTCAGACGGCTTCCAGGCAGGTGGTAATGCCCAGCCATCGTCTCTGTTGAAGTTCGGACGACGGCTTAACATAATAATTTATATGAAAGCTATCTCTATACTATAAGTAATATTTAGTGTTCATTTGTTTGAGCTTTTCACGTTTTAAGTATCTACAATTATGGCGATCCGTATGAGTTTGTTTCGGCATTTCTTCTCAGAGTAGTCAGTTTGAAATTGTAGACCTCATCGTCAGCTTGATAAAATTGACGTGTAAAAGTGCTGCCTTGAAGACTTGTATTTGCAGAAATAAATTCACTTGTTTCACTTATTGAACGCGAACTAGTAGGTGGACGCGAACAGGCGAACTTTAATAGGGTGGACGCGAACACGCGACTGATCTAAAATTTAAAAAAGGACAAACAAACACATATTTATTATTGCCTAATAATAAGGATATAGGTATGTAGGCAGTATAGATAGCAGATACTCCACAGACAACAAATTGTTCCTTGAACCGAGGCTTGCAGTAATCTGTGGCCGGTAACTGAATACCCATCGTTCTGTCATTGTGTCTGAGACGTAGAAAGCTGGAGAGACAATAGACCTACATACATAGTTACATACGTGTATGTATATTCGTTCGCAGACGAGATTTACATTGTTTCTTTTTTATACCTTTACCGTGCTTATACCTGTGTTTGTAAAGGAAAGATAGTCTCGTCGGTCGAGTATCCATAAATGTGACGGCCGGAAAAGGGGATTTCTTGGTCGAGATGTATATTTTGTAGGCTTTTTACCACGTAGTATGGCATTCGGCTGGGTTTATAGCAAAAGTTGGCCCGCTATTACATAACTTACAGAAAAGTTAGTGTTACGTTGTATTTGCATACCCCATCGGGGTTAGAACTTAGAATAGACGTAACGTTACATTTTGTAATCAAAAAGTACCCATTTTTTCAAAAACTACATATAAACTCTAATTCAATTTGCGGTTTGTTTGTTCTGAATTAGAAATGTCAATAAACAGTCGTTATTTAACGTGTGATTCTCAAACAATCCAGCTCGACAGTAAACACTAAACGTTCGATATTTGAATACCGGACACACGGTTCCGGAAATCCAAGCTGCAAGCCGTCACGAGTCACACTGACCTAATTAAATTAAAAAAAATAAAAGCTTGCAAAGAGGTTTTATTATCGACTCCAGGTGAACTTAAAGTTTATTTGATTCAATTTTGGTGGGCTAAAAATTTTATCGGTAGCTTTTTGAAACCAATGATATTTTTTTTAAGGGGGGAAAATCATCGAATAACTGCTCCAGCCTGGGTGAGGCGGGAAGGAGTGTCACTCTTACTGACTAAAAACCACCCCGTTCCTACTCCTGCACTTCGAGCCGGAGCCCCGGTAACTCGTTAGGTTCTCTGCGGCACCAATGATACACTAGAGGGGACAAATTAATGGCGCACGACATGTATCAGCAACATGTCAAACCATGCCGGTTTATTTCACCTGGCAAATATGGCGATAACGCGCAACTTATGTCCACTGCGATGTTAATATTGCCAGACATGTCGACCAAAGTCCGACAACGTCGCGCTACTTCACCCAACGTCGCTGGCAACACGTGACACGGACATTTGTCCGCTAGTGTATTCTTGGCTTTATGAAATTCGCAATTTATTATTTAGGTACTCATTTTCTTTGAAGTTCTAACACTAATGTCATGTAATGTAACCCTAATATAATGTATTTAGACACAGTTTGTTTGATAAATACGGTCTGTCTATGAGACCAACAGAAACTTTTTTTTTCAGACATAAAACAGGCCCTTAGGAAACCATTTAAATATCTTCGTTCGAAAACGAATTAAAAAATACGAAACGAAATATAAAGAGAAGTCGGTTAAAAATATCAATCATCGGTCTAAAACACCTTTACTTAAACAATTGTTAAGAATAATGCATAGGTACTGCCTAGTTCATGATTTATACATTTTGTCTTAGCTTTAGATTAAAGTTTTATAGTTATCTTGTATCGGAGTCAACCCTATTTAACTGAACAAATGTATTTACTGACAGTTAAGGATAAACGCCAATTACGTGGCAACCCCAACGGAAACAAGGAATTATGCAAATAATAAAATAAAGATTTCATTGAAGCCAGTGTGTAGTTTTACCAAATAATTGGCCACCCACTGTTGAGTGTGGGCGTCGATAAAGGTGAAGGATTTACTTTCTTATATAAATTTTACTGAGAGACAAACATATCTAATTGGTTAACGTTAACTTTAAATTATTGTCAAATAAAGTGAATGTTAATAATATAATACAAGTCCTATACAGTACAAGCAGCACGGTTGTGGAATGCTCTACCGATTGCAGTGAGGCGAGCTCAAACCATATCACAATTTAAAAAACTAGTTAAAGAATTTTATCTAACTTTATAGTTTTTTCTTGTCTCCTACTTAACATGGTAACACACGTACACATACATGCATAAACGCACACACGCACACTTACACACCATTATGTATTATGTTCTATTTTATATATTCTTATTTTTATAACTTTTATGTAGGCATATACATACATATATTTATATATATATATATATATATATATATATATATACATATATAATTTATTTATACATATTACGGTTTACACGGTATTATTATTATTTTCTTTTTAAAGTCTTTAACTTGTACACTTGACGACCCATATCTGACTCCTATTACAACTCCATCCAAAGGTTGTCTGTAAGAGATCGCCTTGTGCGATAAGACCGCCCATTGTGCACTATATTAATTGTTGTTTGTCCTATGTGTTTATGTGGTGTACAATAAAGAATATTATTATTATTATTATTATAATAAGGCCAATAAGTTTAAATATGAATTAAAGTTCTATCAAGTTAAACTTTACTTCTTCTAGTTTCACTAGGCCGGTACACACGGCTACACATCGAGCTTTACATAACCAGTATAAACTAAATGTTAAATGTACGGAAAGATGATGCGACGCGACACCAGGATAAACTGGTTTTGTATAGATTGATGTGTGGCCGTGTGTTTACTTAAAGTTTAAACAGAGGTCTTAATTATAGTCGGGCAAGTTATTTGGCTTGCAAGTAAGAAAATAAGGATTGATTGAGTTTATTCTGGACAGACATGGCAACCATTATTATTATTATACTAAACTAGCTACTTGCGCGCGATTTCACCCGCTTTGCTCAGCTCCTATTGGTCGTAGCGAGATGTTTTATAGCCTATTCCTTACCGCGATAATTGGACTATCTAACACAAAAAGAATTATTCAATTTGAATCAGTAATTTCGGAGATTAGCGTGTTCAAACAAACAAACTCTTCAGCTTTATAATATTATATATAAATATATTATTCATGTAATGTCCTACATCTCGACTCGTGAGAGTCGGTTTTTCGCAATCCTCCCGCCCTGAGACCTTCAAGGAAGAGGAGGATCGCGTTCCCTGTCTATATAAATAGTATTCCCCAAGACTACTCAGGATGGTGGTTGTGTAAATAGCTGCCTGTTTTTGCATGATATGGATGTTAATGTTGGAGTCTAACTGTGCGCAAATATTATAAATATTAATAATATATTTATAATAAATATATAATATAATTTATAATAAATAATATATTTAGTTTTTTTCCTATTTTGCTAAGAATAAGTTTATTTTAAGAGTTTACAATAAAAACTTGTTTAAAATAATATATACAATTAATATTAACTATAACTAAATGAAAATATATACAACTTAAAATATAAATAACTATGAACTAAAATATTTACATCTTAAAAAAGGTAATAATAAATAAATAAGCTATAATAAGGCATCAAAAAAAAATTTTCCTCATCATTATCGTGAGGTAGGGTGCCCAAAAGACTGGCAGCATTACCACGTTGAATGGCAATGCTTAACCTTTGTCCAAGGTAGAAGCCAGCCCTTCGATCACCTGAAGTGTCAACCATCCTCTTTACAATATCTTTGTAAAGAAGATGTGCACTTGGGCCCCACGGCCCTAAAGTTTCAACCCCAAACGGTTCGAAAGCATAATTGCCAATCAGGCTATCATACTTTCGCCGTTTGAGGTTCTCGGCAGCAGCAGCGGCAGCACCGGCTCGACACGCTGAGTTTGGAAGATGGGATGGCGCCAGAGTATCAACGCAAGTGGCGTCCCATACTAAAGGCCTACCCATCTTCCAAGGGAATAATGACATACCGTCGGGTCTCTTGCCATCGTTGCGTACCAAGCCATTAGGTTCTAAAGTAGCTGGCACGCCAACGGAGACAAGAGCTCGACGAATTATGTCATTAATACTCGCGTGTCGAGCAAAACGACCCGCACTACGGCTACAAGACAAGCCGTGGTGTCCAAGGCTGTTGACATCTTCACCACAACGACAACGATGAGGTGAACAAAATGAAGCCCCAAGCCTTAAACAAATTGCAGCGCGGAATGTGGTGTCGTCCAACAAAGTACCTAAGTTGGACGAAGGCAAAGCAAGAAGCCATAACCCTGACTCCCACTCACCCACAGCCAAAAGGCGAGCTCGCTCTGCAGTTGAACAAGCGGAGTTCAATAGATTTTCGCTCACTTTCCTGCAGAGCGGCTCGTCCCATTGTCTCTGGGAGAGTGATTTGACAGGGGGTCAATATTTGGGCAAGCGATTTTCCAAGCTTTCACAGCTTCCACTAAAAATGGTACATCAAAATTAACCAGTGATTGAGAAAGAATTTTCCTGGTTAATTCTTCAGTACCATGGGCGGAAGATATGAAAGCTGGTAGGCTTACACTGGAAATTTTACGGACGCCAAGCCCACCCATGCGGACAGGCAGAGTAGCTTGTGTCCAGGCTCGGTCGTCGAGAGCCACATTCAAAATTAAGGATAAAGTTTGTCTAATGCTTCGGTCAATTTTTTCTAAAAGAAGGGGTGCAGACCAGAGGTGGGTCGAGCGCAAAAAATACATAAATTTGGGACCAAAACAACAAAAACGAATAATAGTATAGGCCGAATGCATTCTAATGTGATACAGTCTTTCTGAAACGACAGAAAAATTTTGAATTTTTTCATCAATAAAACTTTGAAAAGAGTCCTCGAAGACGGGCGCACCTAGGAGGCGAAGCGAACATTTATCGACAACCGAGATATTAGGCGCAAAAGTAGTAAATTTTGATATGATCTATCTGTCGGTAGAGTCATGTAAAAATATCTCACACTTGGAATAATTTAGGTCAAGGCCAATAGCATGAAGTTCGTTTTTTAAAAATTGGAAATCATTTAAAACTGTATCTGCATCGCCTCCCAGGGTACCGTCATCGAGGTACCACACATTAAATTTAGAATTTAGCTGTCGTATAATAGGATTAATGGCCAGGCTAAAAATCACTGGCCCAAGGGGATCGCCTTGTTGACAGCCAACGGCTGATTCCAAAAGGTTGTCCTGATATAATAATTTTGTAGGGTGTCTATAACATTGCCAGAGAAAACTAAAAATTTGGGGTACTTCCTTTTTAACTTTTTTTTTAATAATTATAGTATATATAGATTGTATGTTATTGTAACGAAGCCGTATTTACAAAAATGACTTTTGTCAACTGAATAACTAATAAATAAATACCTATACTACTCTGTCAAAAAAGTACCCAAATGGGGATTTTCAGTCACTATTTCCTTCATGTTTGCGATGTTAACTTCAGTTGCAGACGTTGACGGCCTACCAGAGCGAGGCAAATCTTCCATCACATCTCGACCGCTTTTGAACGCTTTGAACCACTCATAAGCTCGAGTTTTTGATAAAGTCGATTCACCTTAAGCCTTCTGTAACATTTTCAGTGACTCCGAACAAGAAATTCCTTTGGCGATGCAAAATTTAAGACAAACTCTTTGTTCGATATTTTTGTCCATTATGAATTCGCAATACACACTATATGTGATATTACTAAAACCAGCACTATAAAAAAAATAAGTTTCCGTTCGTTAGTCTCGCTAAAACTCGAGAACCGATGAACCGATTTGGCTAATTGTGGCTTTGAAATGTTGGTGGAAGTTCAGGGAAGGTTTAAAAGGTGAGAAAATTTGTAGGCGGTACGAAGTCTGCCGGGTCAGGGTTCAGCATTATTTAATATAAATAAGAGATGCAACTCAAACTCTGCGCCAAAATGAAAAACAGTTGTGCCAATTTAGATTGTATATAGATAGTTGTTAGCAACTACAAAAAAAAAAAACAAAAAATTTAATTTCGAACCATAAACAAATCATCCATGCCCGATACTTTTTTGACGGAATGTATACCTACCTAAATGTGTATCTATCTGGTATCTGTACAAGGATAAATGCATTTATGTACGTTATATGAGAAAATTCCTAGCGAAAGGTTTCAATGGTAATCCTCAAAGAAAATCCATCCAATTCCTCGGTCGGTACACAGATTTGTCGACTGGGACGGACGGTTTTATACGAAGTTTTCAAATACTTTTTTAATGCTTTCGTCAGTTTTGGACACTTTTTCGATAGACGCGACGGACGGGACTAGGGACAGTCAGTCAAATTCAAACGATAAAAAGTTTACGGCAGTCCCTATAATGAAATTTTCCAAAATTGTTCGCAATTATTGTCGTAATACTTTTACCAACCAATTCTTTCAGTCGATTTGATTTGATATTGGAACCGGATCAACTCACTTAATATCAACTATTTGTGTTGTGTTTCATCATGTGAATTCGGTTACCCGTACACCCCTTGAAGGCCGCCAATGCATTTGTAATTCTTCTAGTGTTGCGGATGTTCTTAGGCCATTACTCGTTTGCTCTTTTACCGCATGGAAAACTCGAGACCAATGCTTCACACGATTAATTTCCCTGTAACACACATCTATCTGAGTAAATACCCCTACACAACATGTAACTAACCGTATAACACACGTCAAAGATGTCGCACTAAATGAATTCATCATGGCGGCGCGCGCGTCCTTGCCGCGCGCTATCTTTCGTCATATCCGCTTCCCGTTCGACACATGGTAATTTATTTATAGATTCCTTTGTTTACACCGATTCCACAGATTAGTAAACGTAATATACGATGTGAATGTATTTGTTTTATGTACGTATGTATGTATGTGTCAATTTCCCTTTGTGTTATTGTGATTTGAGAGTGTTGATTTTGATTTGTGTTCACGTATTTGGGACGTTTATGACGTTTCACTGGGATATGACGTCACTTCGTCATCCCCAGGAGAAGGGGGGTCGGTGAGGATTTTCCATACGGGGGTCTAAAATGAGTTTGTACTCAAAGATGGGTTTATGGTTACTTCTTGTTTCATTTAATGAACAGTCATGGCAACAGTTTGTTATAGTAAATTGCGGGGCTATGGACCTAGCATAAACCTAACTGCGCTGATGCCTGATTGCTAGTGCTCCGAATTAAGGAACAGGAGTAGGAACGGGGTCGTTTTTAGTCAGTAAGAGTCTGACACTTCTTACCCAAGGTGGGGAGAACTAAACGGACGATTTGGTACGATGCGAATAGTGCCTAGGAATTTACGTCTAGAGTTTCATGTGCGTATTTCCATGAAAAAATTTAACTAAAAAAATTACAAAAATTACGGGTTACGCACGTGAATATACCGAGGAAAGCTCTACTAGTTTCGAACCACAGAGGGGTTCTTCCTCATGAGCAGCATGAGCGGTCGCGGCGATGTCGCGCAGCCTACCATATAGATTTTTAGTTAAAAAATAATGACATATCGTTATTTTTTTGTTTTGACTTTATACATCGAAAGTACTCCTTATAGCAAGTTGTTTTGCCGCAGGGCAAAAACGAAATAGATTTCACTGTGTATAGTAAGTATTAAAATATCTACACCTAAATTTCTGTCTCTATTGCCATAATTTTACTTCAAAGACCTCGGAATATTCGCGTTGAACGATGTTAAATCTTAAGATTACAGCTGTCAAACCTAATCACCATTACGGGGTACAAGTTGATATTAAAACGGCTTTCAAACATTTACTGTTAAGCGAATAATTTTATTATAATGTACCTACCTTAGGAGTTCGACTATCGGACAGAATTAGGAACACCACGCTGCGCTCCACACCTAAACTCATTGACGTTGGCCATAAAGCCGCAAGCTTGATGTGGAACTGGGCTGGTCATGTCTGCCGCATGTCAGACGAGTAGTGGGCAAAACTTACTACTGAGTGGAGCCCACTAAACGTCAGTAGACGTCGCGGCAGGCCCAAAAAGGGATGGAGGGCGAATTAGACATCTATGACAAGGATTGGCTGCAAAAAGCTTTACATAGAGAGGAGTGGAAGGAGGGTAGGAGGGCCTTTGCCCTGCAGTGGGACGATCATGGCTGAAAATAAATAAAATAAATAAACATAATACCTACCTACAGCGTGTGAACGGAACGCTCAGCTGAAAAAAAAGTTTTTACAATTTATACGTTCCTGTTTTCGTGTTACTCATGCATCATCAGTCTTCAGCAGTTGTTTACAATTATTATTACATAAAAGAAACATTTAATTCCTTACCTTTATGAAAATAAGACTTGTTTTTGACCATCACCTGTCGGCGTTTTTCGGGAGCGTTCAGGTTACACTCTGTGTTACCTACTGAACGATCAAATTACATGAGAACATTATGTTCTTTGTTCTATGTAGGTACCTATATGTTGATGCTTTTAACATAACATCACGCCTTTTTGTCCCCGAAGGAGTAAGCAGAGGTGCACATTACGGCACTTAATGTCACTGTACAATGTAACACCTACTTTTCACTATTTATGTTATGAGTCCCATGTAATAGGGAATGAGCCTATTGCCATATACCGGGCACATTTCCAGACTCCGTGCTACTACTGAGATTTTTAAAAAGCCAGTAATACTTTGCCCGACCCGGGAATCGAACCCGAGATCCCTTGCCCGGCAGTCGCACTTGCGACCACTCGGCCAACGAGGCCGAAATTCACAAGTTTATAAAAAATGTACCAACCTGTAGAGTAACTTTAAATGTACCAACCTGTAGAGTAACTTTAAATGTACCAACCTGTAGAGTAACTTTAAATGTACCAACCTGTAGAGTAACTTTAAATGTACCAACCTGTAGAGTAACTTTAAATGGCCCTAAGTCCCTCGCTCTGTCTTCTAGTATCCGAATGGCAGGGAGTGCAAACTCCTCCCCTCTGAGGTAGTCAGGATGCTTTTGTAAATGCTATATTGCACTACTGTGCATCAGTTACAGTTCATGAAAATATAGTTTTGATCAAAACAAAGAAGTTTGAATCACTTTCCAACCTCTTCAATATCTCCAGGCACTAAAAATAATTCGCTTACAACACTTCGTAGTAACTTTTCGTGGTCATAGTGGCCCGGAGGTTTAAGACACCCGCTTCTCGTACTTGAGGGTGCGGGTTTGAAATCCTACCAACGGCAAATACCAATGTGACTTTGTCCGAGTTATATGTACTTTCTAAGATTATTTAGACACCACTGACAAACGGTGAAGGAAAAACATCGTGAGGAAACCTGGACTTCTAATTATAAGTTTGAAATCGCCAACCCGCATTGAGCAAGCGTGGTGTTTGATGCTCAAACCTTCTCCGTGTGGGCAGAGGCTTTACTCAGCAGTGGGCATTTATAGACTGTTGATGATAATGATCATGATGAGTAGCTTTTCGTACTAGAACCTCTCTACTACTCTTTTTTTTAAGGGGGGAAAATCATCGAATGACTGCTCCCGCCTGGGTGAGGCAGGAGGGAGTGTCAGACTCTTACTGACTAAAAACCACCCCGTTCCTTCTCCTGCGCTTCGAGCCGGAGCCCCGGTAACCCGTTTTGTTCTCCGCAACTCATCTCTACGACTCTAATCAAACAAAATCACCTTCTTAAATATAATTTGGAATGATCTATGTATCTCTAACTAGTATTGTATTAGCTTTCCTTGAAATTGGCGGCCATGATTGTTTAGTACTACAAAGAGAAACAACAACTTGATTGATATAGCATACTGTTAGTAGGTACGACAGTTCCTAGAAATAGTTGTATACCACAAAGGACTGTATGTTACCAAACACATTGTCATGATATACATATATAGGCATGTCAAAGCAATTTAGCTTTAACTTCTTAAGTCTCCTATAGTGAAAAATCCAGAACAGTTGTTCATACAAAAGTAGACTCTATAGAGGTATAAAGATCGGAAATAAGGTCTGTAATGGTGAGTGCAGAGCGATCACCGGTGACCGCTTGGGGGCTGGGCGTCTCACCTTTTTAATCTCCATAGATATTGGTGTTGATTGAGTGTAGATTAACTATACTATGTGTCGTGGTGGCCCGGAGGTTTAAGACGCCCGCTTCTCATGCATGAAGGCGCGGGTTCGAAACCTACCAACGGCAAGTACCAATGTGACTTTTTCCAAGTTATATGTATGAACTTTCTAAGATTATCTAGACACACTGCAAACGGTAAAGGAAAACATCGTGAGGAAACCTGGGCTTATAATTTCTAATTATAAGTTTGTAATCGACAACCCTCATTGAGCCAGCGTGGTGATTAATGCCTTCTCCTTATGCGAAGAGGCTTTGCTCAGCAGTGGGCACTTATAGGCTGTTGATGATGATGATGAGATTAACTACGTTGTATTCAAATAACATAGCTGAAGAGATAAGAGAAGATGTACCTACCTATGTAATATTTTTTTAATGGGACAATCCCAGGGTATGTATAACTGTCTTGGTTCCCGCAACAAAGTGAATCAGAAGATTTTATAAGAGGAGAAGAAAAAAACTATAGTTTCTACTTCCCTCGGTAAATTACTGCAGGAGACAGAATGAATTAAGCCTAAAGGCACAAAAAAGAGATTGTACAACTGGCCCAGTCGTCAAGCACCACGGCAATTTGACTAACAACTAAGTGGGTCCTTTGTGTGAGCTGTTATACTTGCTTCCAATAATAGGTATGGCAAAAACTCCCAAACGCACGGAAATTTGTTCTGGATTTTACAAGGTCCGTGACATTCCTAGATTATGCGATGGGCGGGCTGCTCGTATTGCAACTCCGCTGTCAAACATTGGCACCATGGTGAATCAATAAGTTTAAATGAGAACAATTTGCTTTTAAAGTTGCCGTGGCCAGTAAGAAATTAGGCAACACCGTGATCCACCTCCAACCATGTCCTCTCCAGCCGCTCATGCACGGATGGGAAGAACTGATATAGGTGGCGGCCCTTAATAGAAGATGCCCATCTACACTGCCATTCGGTTATAAGCTCGCCCCAAACGTCCGTCACTGGCTTAAACAATCTATCAATTTTATTTCTATCACGTTGTGCTAGAAAGCTTGCTGACAAATTAGGCCTCGCACTCACCGCCAGTCCGTAACACGGAGTTTGGAATTGTGCCCGGTATGGCGGTATATAGCAATAGGTTATTACATGGGCCTCATAACATAAATAGTGAAAAGTGGGTGTTACAATGTACAGGGGCATTGAGTGTCGTAATGTGCACCGCTGCCTAACCCTACGAGAAAGAAAAGGCGACACTGTTTCATTACGTTAATTACAACGACACATTTATTAAATGAAATCACATTAAAGACAGAGCAAAGCGCAATATCATTTCAATAAAACAAATCCAAGTAAAAGAATCTACAGCAATCGACACCTAATACTTTACTTCAAAGAAAATACGATTTATGGAGAGTAATAAATTATCTTGGCAACTCCGATACTAAGTTGCGAAAGATATTTATTGAATATTTATCATTCAGACAAATTGAATTTAATGTGATCTGTGTCTTGTTACATTATGTAACTTCTTGCTCTTTTATTTATTTTGGGGTAAACGAGCAGATAGATCACCTGATGGTAAGCAATCGGCGCTGAAACAAGTGAAACAAGTGTCAGGACAAGGAACCGTAATACAGGTGCATTGCCAGCCTTGTGGGGTTTAACAATTGGTCATGGGGCCCTCACTCACAAAGCGAAGCACAGCACTCATTTTACAGCATCATGTATACATCAATAGGCAGGCATATCTGACTATCATCTGTGGACTATGGCCCCCTCTATAAGAGAAGAGTTAAGAAACATGTGAAAGGAAGAAAGAAAAAAAGAAAAGAAAGGAAAGATAAGAAAGAAGAGAAAGACAAAAAAGAAGAGAAAGGAAGGAAAGAAAAGTTTCCCAAAATCTCCACGTCTGGTAGACGAGTTTAGGTTTAGAGCTCTTACCAATACCCACGAGATGATTAGAAGAATAGGAATTGTAATTAAACAATATCTATGTCATCTATATAGAGGTAAATAAAAATGAATTTCTGTTCGTTAGTCTCGCTAAAACTCGAGAACGGCTGAACTGATTTGGCTAATTTTGGACTTGAAACATTTGTGGGAGGGTTTAAAAGGTGAGAAAAATAATTTTGGCGGTACGTAGTTCGCCGGGTCAGCTAGTTAAAAATAATAATTATTTCCGTTCGTTAGTCTCGCTAAAACTCGAGAAAATCTGAACCGATTTATCTAATTTTGTTCTTAAAATGTTCGTAGAAGTCCAGGGAAGATTTAAAAGGTGAGAAAACAAATTTTTGGGCTGTACGAAGTTTGCTGGGTCAGCTTGTATTTTTTTTATGGAATAGGGGGCAATCGAGCAGATGGATCACCTGATGGTAAGCGATCAGCGCCGCCCATAGACATCCACAACACCAAAGGAGTCACAGGCCTTTAACTCGTCGAGTACCGGTTTTGTAGACACAATTATAGAACAATAGGTTGCGGTCACCGGTGACCGCTTGGTGTTTGACAGTTTAAAAAAGGAATTTCGTAAAATTAAAAATTAAACGTAATTAATTAAGTAATTTCCCAATTTACTAGTCAACCACAGCAACCCATCCATAGCCCTACCTTTTTTTTCCATTATTCACAATAGTCCTACACTACCCGGGGACTGTCCTTGGGTGCATTTCCATAGTGCATACAGGGATAGTCGCCGGTTTGTGTCTCCATTACATTAGATTAAAGTTGTCTAAAGGGCCTCTGCGCAGTTGGCTTCGGCCCCTCGTACGCCTCCCAAATGACCGGGACCCTGTGGTCCCGTGAATGGTAAAGACATACAATAATGATAGTATACAATATATTGTCATAAACTCTAAGCTAATTTACGGTCACAAACTACCAAATAAAATACAAAGGTACAATTTCCAGAGATCAGTATGAAGTACGGTTCGTGTTACCGAGGTGTAATATACAATACAGATGAACCGCTCAGATTGAGGATAACTATCCTATTAGATATTCGATGCCTGAGAGAATGGGGATGATGACAGGGTATGAAAATTAAAAATATAATTAGTCCGTAACTTAGGTAATAAAAAAATATTAGACACGTATTTTTTTATTTTGTTGTATAATAAAACAATACTTAGATAATACGAATCAAAGTTTAGGAGTGGGGGCTAAAACGTCATTTCTTAGTATAAAATGTACTGAGAAGTGACGTCACGCGACATTTCAAATCAATATATCTTCGAAACTATTCGTTTCCGTAAGAAAATAAAAAATACGTGTCTAATGTTTTTAAATAATCTACCAGACGGACATTAAAATAAAAATTAGTCGTCTATCGTCATCTACGTTTATGTCTTCGATTTATTTATTACTATGGATTTTCGTGTTATTTGAGCTGCTCAATACGTTTTGACCTTGATTGAGTAGGTAAAATGGATGTATCTATCTGTGTAAGTGTGGGAGAACCATGTGAGCCGGGTCGACCGGAGTAATACCACGGCTTTACAGAAAACCGAAACAACGCCTGCGTTGTGTTTCATCGTGTGAGTGAGATTACCGGAGGCCCCAACAATCTTCAAATTCCTAATACCGAAAAGGCCGGTAAAGCATTTGTAACGTCTGGTGGTGGTGTTCCAGGTGTCCATGGACGATGCCGATTGCTTATTATCAGGTGATCCGTCTCCTCGTTTATCGACTTATCCCATAAAAAACATATACATACAGGTACGGTCATATTGAGAACCTCCTCCTTTTATTGAAGTCGGTTAAAAAAACGCGAATATTAGAGTTTTTGCTCAAATGGGGTTAACAAATTGTTTTATACGAGTACTTGTGGTTTCATTTTGATTAGGTGTCGATCCTATAGTGATATCGGTAAGGTCTACTTTCATAAACTAAGCTGTTCTAACTCCCCAAGCGAGCAGCAGGTGCGAAGGTTTCTGATATTACTGTATGAAATGGTAAATGAGAAATTGATCTACCTAAAGTACCTTGTATACATGAGCGTTTATAGTAATAGGCTTATATTTCATGAGTCTCGGTCATCATCAATATCATCATCAGCCTATAGCTAAATGCCCACTGCTCAGCAAAGCCTCTTTTAATATAGAGAAGGTTTGAGCATTAACCACTAAGCTTGCTCGTTGCGGGTTGGCGAAATTACGAGTCCAGGCTTACGTACGATGTTTTCCTTCACCGTTTGTGAGTGGTCTATAAAAATCTTAGAAAATACATACATATAATTGTGAAAAAGTCACATTGGTACATGCCGTTGGTAGGTTTCGAACCCTCACCTCCGGGCCACCATAACTTTCTTCTCTAATTTCAGGCAATCTCTCTCTTAGTATTTGACTCAACACAAGCTTGAGTACCTTTGCTCAACAAATTATCTACCAATATTCATAGAAGGCAGTATAAAGTACCGTAACCTTGTGAAACTCAATGAAGTGTACCTTACTTTCCTATTTACATAATGAGCACCCCGGGCACCCCGGGTTAACATCACTTTGCCCCGGACCGGCTGAACTTAACCTGTGCATTGTGTCGGAAAATTGCAATTCACTTTTTATCACCGCTCTATTCTAGTAATTGTTTTTTTTAATATTATATATCTACGTGCAATATTCGAACTCGAATTCCTGTAATACCAAGGCCCGATTAGCGTTAGAAAGAAAGAAAAACTTTATTTTACACGCTAAAAACAGGCGACACATACAGATGTCCCAAGTCTGCGGTGAAATGGGACCAGTTCAGCATGTGCAAGACAGGGCCTCGCGCTGGTATTCTACTGGCCCCTTAACTGACTCGAGGACGAACAAGTCACCAATCAGACAACGATAAACATATAGCAATTTTTCCTAAAAACACAAACTAAAATGCACCTAACAAAACAAATAAATAAAAACAAAGAAGCAATTAAAAAAACGTGTAGTTAAATACAACCTACCAATATCCATGAATGAAAAAATTAAAATAATAAAATTAAAGCGTTAATCGTTTCGTAGATTTTCTTCCAACAATGTTCGACCTCAGTTCACCTCCCACACGTAACGAAACATAACATAAGCGTTGTCTCACACATATTTACTGGCCGTGGTATCACTCCGGTCGAGCCCGTCGATTCGTGCCGAAGTATGACTCCCACTTAAAATACATTTACTTACTAATCAATTTATTGATTCAGTACAAAATAACATCATACGGTCTAACAACATTATGCGCCAATGTTTAGGAAAAGTAAGTTCACTCGAAAATTCAGTTCCTCTTCCTAATAACATAGATAGTTATATTTATTTAAAGTGGTTGTTGTTGGGATCAGGTTGATGAAAATAATCATCATAACATCACGGTGCACACAAAAGTAACACCCACTTTTCACTATTTATGTTATGAGTCCCATGTAGGTAATAGGGGGTGAGCCTATTGCCATATACCGGGCACATTTCCAGACTCCGTGCTACTACTAAGAATTAAAAAAAAACCCAGTAATACTTTGCCCGACCCGGGAATCGAACCCGAGACCCCTTGCCCGGCAGTCGCACACGCGACCACTCGGCCAACGAGGCAGTCAAGATGATAAAAATAAAGAAATAAATACATACAATAGGGATGAAAGGAAGACATCGTGAGGAAACCTTGGCTTATAATTTCTAACTATAAGTTTCAAATCACCAACCCGCATTGAGCAAGCGTGGTGATTAATGCTCAAACCTTATCCGTGTGAGATGAGGCTTTGATCAGCAGTGGGCATTTATAGGCTGTTGATCTCTGATGATCATGAGGGATAATGGCAGGGTATGAAAAATAAAAATCGAATTAGTGCGTCAGTTAGCCAAATGCTATTTTGTCGTATAAGAAAACAATACTTAGATAAAACGAATCAAAGTTTAGGATAGCTAGCTACATAATTTTTGATTATAAAACGTATACAACAATGACGTCACGTGAAATTTCAAATCAATGTAAAAGGATACCTTTGACAAATTAAATAGAGTGTGGATATATTTAATTTGTCAAAGGTATCCTTTCGTAAGACGCTTATACAAATACTCACTAGTGCGTGACTCTTTTAACATTATAATTTTTCTTAATTATTGCTTTATAAAAAAATGTCCTTGATTGTTTAATTTTATTTTATATTGCTCACTCTCCTACTTTTACCTAACGCATGCTGAAAAACTCTGTTATTGGCTTAAGTTTCCATGCCTTGTCATTATTATAGATGTAGCATTTACTTAATAAGCTGTTGAGTTTTCTGTAATAAAAAAAAAATGTATCGTCGAAATTATTTGTTTTATTATAGCAAAATTAAAAACACGTGTCAATTGTTTTAAAATAATTTACCAGAAGGACATTGAAATGAAAATAAGTCAACTATTCACAAATATCTTGCAATCTTATCAATCAATCAATCTTCTAATGCTTGGAGACCATTAATAGTGTTTTAAGGTTTCTATATAAAATGTATTTTAAGTAAAAAGTCTAACGCAATATGATGTTTGAACCGCTGCTGAAACAGTTGATCCTAACAAAGGCAGTTACACTCTACCTGTAGCCTTGCCATTGTCGAGCTTATGACGCCTGCCTGAAGTTTCCATTCAATCGCACAATTGATTTGAAATTGAAGCAATTTCAGTGCTTTTAGCTTTTTATTTCAGTGGGACGCTTGAGTATTAACTTTGTGGCTTTGTTAATATGGATATTCACATAATATCACGGTTGCTCCAAAAAGGGGTAGGCTCAAGTTAATATTATCTATTAACGTGCAGTTTTCATCAAACTGCCTCGTTGGCCGAGCGGTCGTAAGTGCGACTGCCGGGCAAGGGGTCTCGGTTTCGATTCCCGGGTCATGCAAAGTATTACTGGGTTTTAAAATATTCTCAGTAGTAGTACGGAGTCTGGAATTGTGCCCGGTATAATATGGCAATAGGCTCACCCCTTATTACATGGGACTCATAACATAAATAGTGAAAAGTGGGTGTTACAATTGTAACACCCACAAGGGGTAGGCAGAAGGGGTAGGTAGGCAGGGGTACACATTATACCACTGTATAATGTGTACCTCTGCCTACCCCTTCCAGGATAAAGGGCGTTATGTCTTATGTTTTCATCACACATTATTATAAGGTTAGTGTATTGTTAGAATTTCGCTACAACTGAACATCGAATTCATGATCAATATAATATGTGTAATAGGTTATATAATAGGTTAGCAATCGCATTTTTAAATTACAAATGTAGGATTTGTCAAATCGCAAAACGTTGTTGGAAAGCCGCCGTTCCAAAAATGCAAACCAATAGTATCCCCGTAAAACTGGAGCGCCGCTAGTAACATAATATCAAGACTTTTATCCCCGATGGGGTAGGCAGAGGTGTACATTACGGCACTTAATACCACTGTACTTACAATGTAACACCCACTTTTCACTATTTATGTTATGAGTCCAATGTAATAAAATAAAATAAAAAAAAAACAAGGTGGTGAGCCTATTGCCATATACCGGGTACAATTTCCGACTCCGTGCTACTCCTGAGATTATTTTTAAAACCCAGTAATACTTTGCCCGGAATAAAACTCGAGACCCCTTGCCCGGCAGTCGCACTTGCGACCACTACAGGTGACCAAGTGAAGTTTATGTAGGCACGATTTTTTCCTAGTTGTTTCTTATCCATACTCTTATCATATCAGTGGTAAACAATAGGGTAGATACCTATTTTTTATTTTAATGTCCGTCTGGTAGATTATTTTAAATCATTAGACATGTATTTTTTAATTTCTTACAGAAACGAATACTTTCGACGATATATTGATTTGAAATGTCGCGTGACGTCACTTCTATGTACATTTTATACGTAGAAATGACGTTTTAGCCCCCACTCCGAAACTTTGATTTGTTTTTTTTAAGTAATGTTTTATATTTTTTTATTACCTAACTTACGGACTAATTCGATTTTTATTTTTCATACCCTGTCATCATCCCAATTCCTACACCCATAAACACACCCGTAACATTGGAGGAGTCACAATTGCGTTCCGTCCTATTGGGGACCGGGGATTTGCTTGCTAAAGTTTTCTCAAACTTCAGCCACTTTGTCCTGAAAGTTACGACGATCTGAAGGACTTACCTGAAATTGCCTTCTGCGGTAACGGGATGAGACGACAGCCTTTTTCAATCAATCAATCAATCAGTCAATCAAAGTGTATTTTCTTTTATTCTTATTTCATTTCTGACTGTACGGTTAGCGCAGGCTGGGGAATTGGCTGCCGCGCAACATGTAGCGGGTTCGATTCCCGCACGGAACAACTCTTTGTGCGATTCACAAAGAGTTGTTTCGTGTCTGGGTGTTATGTGTATGTGATCTTGTATGTTTGTAAACGCACCCACATGGAGAAAATCCTATTGTTTATCGTTTAAAAAAATGGATTTTGGAAGACATAGTTAAAGTTCAGGATCTTTTTCCGTTTTAACCGGACTGTATTCGGGTTTAATTTTTTTTTAATTTGTTCCTATTTTTGGTCAGTTATGTTATAAGTTCCACCATTTCATGTAATAAATAAGGGCCAGCCTATACTGCCTATACAATATATCAGGTTGAGCCACTGAGGACTTAACGGGTTGCCGGGGCTCCGGCTCGAAGTGCAAGAGTAGGAACGGGGTGGTTTTTAGTCAGTAAGAGTCTGACACTCTCTTCCGCCTCACCCAGGTGGAAGAAGTCATTCGATGACTTTCCACGTTAAAAAAACTCATGTATCCGGTATTTTGTAATAATAATTTTCAGAATGCCTCGCTAGCCAAGTGGTCGCAAGTGCGACTGCCGGGCAAGGGGTCTCGGGTTCGATTCCCGGGTCGGGCCAAGTATAAATGGTTTTTTTTTTATTCTCAGGAGTAGCACGTAGTCTGGAAATGTGCCCGGTATATTATGACAATAGGCTCACCCCCTATTATTTAGGACTCCTAACATACGTAGTGAAAAGTGTGTGTTACATTGTACAGTGGCATTAAATGCCGTAATTTGCACCTCTGCGTACCCCTTTGGGGATTAAAAGGCGTGATGTTATGTTATGGATTCGTTGAGACATTCTATTTGACCCTCTGTTACACGGAACTGCCCGAATAACCACTTCGAAAAGTAAAAGTTACGCTATGTTATATTTAGGTAGTTTTAAAAATATTTCTATTAAACATCTCCGTAACCCTTTAACGCTGCCCTGAGGACACGGTGGTGGCTGAGCACCGCCGTGCCCTCAGGGAAGTGATCGGCGAGGCCGACCTCTCGCGTCCGGGCCTAGTGCAGGCCATGATGCGGAGCGAGGGGGACTGGGATGCCGTCTCCTCCTTTTGCGAAGCAGCCGTGCTAGCTAAGGAGGAGGCGGGACGCGTTAGGCAGCGAAGCGCTGCCTCCTCGCAACCCAGCCATCGCGAAGGACACACCGGGCGTCGGGGATTGCGGGACGATCTCCGGCCACCGTAAGCGCGGGCCTGCGGACGGCGCGTATGGGTGGCTCCCCGTCCGACCAGAAACAGATCCGAGCATACGGCGCGTCGCGTTCCGCTCGCGCTTCATAGAGCCGTCAGACCACCACAGATGGGGCCCAACAAGCTCGACGTCCAGGAGAAGGAACGGAGTGGTTTTTAGTCAGTAAGAGTCTGACACTCCCTCCCGCCTCACCCAGGCGGGAGCAGGTGGGTGAGGAGGGAGGAGCCATTCGATGATTTTCCCCCCTTAAAAAAAACCCTTTAACGCTAACATGTGATACATGTCTGACACCGTCCTTTTGTATAAATATGTTTTTTCAATCCTTTATCTCTTCGTAAACACATTGACAAAATAACTGGGTGCGTCCAAAAGTAAACCTTATCATTATAATGGCATAGACACTGATATTGAATGACCGGATTGACACCCACACCCGTGTCGATTTCTGTCATGATTTAGGTAATTGGTTGTCATGGCAACGTCACTATTATTATACTAATTTGTACTGTAGTATTATGATGTTACTAATTCCATTAGAACCTAACCTACTGTAAATTCAGGTCCTGAACATACCTTTACAGTTTTATGCAACCTGGGATTCAAACCGCAGACTTTGTACTCAATTGTCGAACTCGTACGAACTAGATCAGTACAAAAACTTCATTTTATAGACGACAACTACCGAAACATGCGAAAACCAACCTTAAAATTACAAAACACAGGATCGAATTTCGAAAAAGGACAACGTTAAGTACATACATAAATAGCCATATAATAAAAATAATAACAGAATGGGATATACATCCAATCAACCCTACCACTTCTCTCGGCTTGTTAGGTATGTGAATGACGTCAGTTGATCGCCCATACCCCACGACCTTGAATGGCCACTAACCGCCTTGGTCACTCTCTTTACACGTTCACGATGTTAGAGAAATAGGTCGAAAGTGCCCCGCGGATTATTGGGCGCGGAAATATTTGTACGCTGCGGGTGGTGGGTTAAATGTTCGAAATTATTTGAATTTTCGAATGGAATTTGCGGGATAATGTATTTTTTTTAATTATGTTAGTATTCTTTAACGTAGGAATTTAGGCAGTCTAGTTAAACTGATACGGGCTTCTCTCGAGTGGTTGCAATGTGCGACTGCCGATCAAGGAGTTTTAAGTTCGATATAGAAGTCAAGTCATAGGACAAAATGAAGCGCCAGCTATTTGGGCAGGGGTGCACATTATGTCTCTGTACAATGTAACACCCACTCTTCACTATTTATGTTATGAGTCCCGTGTAATAGGGTGTGAGCCTATTGCCATATACCGGGCACAATTCCAAACTCCGTGCTATTACTGAGATTTTTTTAAAACCCAGTAGGACTTTGCCCGACCCGGGAATTGAACCCGAGACCCCTTGCCCGTCAGTCGCACTTGCGACCACTCGGCAAACGAGGCAGTCTTTCTTTTATTCATTTCTTTATGTCAATACTCTTTAATGTAGAAATTTAATTAAACAGGTATTGTCAAGTTATTGATTGCTTCTTTAGTTGAGTGATACCAATGTGCGACTACCGAGCAAGGAGTTTTAACTTCGATAATTATAGAGGTCAAGTAGTTGCAGGGCAAGCTATTTCAACTTTTTTTATGAGTTAAGCCTATAAACGGGCAGATGGATCACCTGATGGTAAGCAATCGGCGTCGCCCATGGACACCCGAAACACCAGAGGCGTTACAAGTGCGTTACCGGCCTTTTGGGGATTAGGAGTTTGAGGATTGTTGGTATTCGGGGAATGGGGAGACTGGGGAAGAGGGTAATTGGGCCTCCCGTAACTTCACTCACACGACGAAACACAACGCAAGCGTTGTGTCACGTCGGTTTTCTGTGAGGCTGTGGTATCAATCTGGTCGAGCCGGCCCATTCGTGCCGAAGCATGGCTCTCCCACACTTAAAAACTATATAATTTATACACTGGATAACAATAAAAACATAAAAGCCATTACAAAAACATCTAGCACACATGATCGCGTGTTTCCCTCGCTATTTATGTCATAATATTGATCAAAGATACAGTAATCCGCAACCTGATAATTTGCACTCGTCGTACTGACTCATACAGGTTATATCATCATGTAACATACATACAAACATACAAACATACATGTCGCGGAGAACCTAACGGGATACCGGGGCCCCGGCTCGACGTGCAGGAGAAGGAACGGGGTAGTTTTTAGTTAGTAAGAGTCTGATACTCCCTTCCGCCTCACCCAGGCGGGAGCAGTCATTCGATGATTTTTCCACCTTAAAAAGTACATAGATACATATATACATACACATCTTATACTTTATTAACTTTTTATTGTATAACTAGCGACCCGCCCTGGCTTCGCACGGGTAGAATTTGCATTCATTACACATATAAACCTTCCACTGATATAAAACTAAACTAATATATACAGGGTGACTTGTAACTCGACGTATTCGTTTCGGGAGGTGATAGTACCTACAACTAATTTCCTACAAAAATAGCTCCTGGTCCGAAAGTGACTAGTTTCTGAGATATTTAACATTTTCGGTTTTGATGAAAATTCCCTACCGAACTACAAAAACACCAATAAATAAATAAATATATTATAAAGGTAAATAAACTATATTAGTAAAAATAATCTTTCCTTTTCTGCCATTTTAGTACACCTTGTATAATATTGTTTCACTGTGAAAGCACGAAGGTGATTGACCTATCATAGATATAGAACTCTAACCCTTATCTATTTAATTATAGGTGTCATTTTAGTATCTATCGTCATAGATAAATAGCGCGCCGTTATATAGTTGGTAACATGTTGTTAAGGCTATTTCTTTTATGAGAGGTGAATGTGTAATATATAGATATATACCCAACATATTACCTAAGGCTCATTATAGTCTGCTGACATTATGGAAAAACCAAAAAATAATTAGTTCATTACTGATGTTACGGCAGCCACCTGAGCTCGGTAATAATATTGAACTTCAGATTTTTACCTTGATAACATAACATCACGCCTTTTATCCCCGAAGGGGTAGGCTCTGCCTACCCCTTCGGGGATGGCACATTACGGCACTTAATGCCACTATACAAACGACCACCCACTTTTTACTATTTATGTTATGAGTCCCATGAAATAGGGGGTGAGCCTATTGCCATATACCGGGCACATTTCCAGACTCCGCGCTGATACTGAGATTTTTAAAAAACCCAGTAATACTTTGCCCGACCCGGGAATCGAACCCGAGACCCCTTGCCCGTCGCACTTGCGACCACTCAGCCAACGAGGCAGTATCCAATGCTTTACTATTAATATAATAAGAGTTCTTCTCCTTCTGCCACAGATTACGCACAGGATGGAGTGCGGCCCGCAGCGAGCCGCCGCTGACTGCGAGCGAGAGAGAGGCCATAGCTGCCGTCGTCAAACGAGCTGAGAAAATTGATGAAGTCGAGGCCAAGAGAGTCGGCAGACTAGTGGCGAGGCTTGAAAGTAAGGTTATAGTCATTGTAATGCACATAACATAAACGTGTTAATACAAATTTAAATCACTTCGACAATGAATGAACCGCATTTATTATTCCTCCTATTTCAGATTCCAACTGAAAAGTTTGGTAATCGCTCTTAAGAAATGAACTAAAATTCGCGGTTTACTCACGTGAAAATACCAAGAAAAGCTCTACTAGTTTCGAACCACAGAGGGGTTCTTCCTTATGGGCAGAGTGCGCGGTCGCGGCGATGTCGGGCACCTACTCCAGCTTTTCTCAGTCTTTGACGTAGGTAACCCGCAATTTCTAGTTAATTTAGTATGTTTCACGATAGTTATTATTTTGGGTGCTACGCCCCGCGTAGTAAGTCCTAACTACGCCGTAGGCTCCGTAGCCGTAGCCCGTAGCCACTGTGCGCTCACTACTCACCCGTCTATATGTAATCTTTAGTTTATAATAAAATATGATTATACTAGACTACTAATCTCTACACATAATTATATACGTAGGTACGTACATGAAATATTCCAGTGACTATGAATACCTCGTTAATTAACTGTTCGTTTGCATAATAGACAAATGCTAGTTAGGCTAAGCTTAAATTCTTATTGGATGCATATTTATATTTAGGTTTCTTAGTCTCCAAATACAGTGTCCTGATTTGTATGTTAGTCTATGGATAAATACTCAATTTTAAGATGTTCTCAAGTATAGTTGTCACAGCGAAATCTTTTTAGAATTACAGAGCACGATATTTAGGTACAATTTAAATTTAAGTAGCAATATAGTATTCGAGCGTAGTTCGTCTCATATTTAATTAAATTCATACTACAAATTAATTATTCCACGATGAATTAGTGTTTCACCTAACACCTGCCTACCTACACTTTCTGAGAATAGAAGAGGCAATGTCACATCAAAGTGCGACTGAAGAGCAAAAGGCCTCGTGTTCGATTCCCAGAAGAACGGAATTTGGTTATTCTCAATAATAGCACTGAGTCTGAACGACCCGTGTACGACAATAGTGTAATTTAAACTGTCAAACACCAATCGGTCACCGGTGACCGCAACCTATTGTTCTATAATTGTGTCTACAAAACCGGTACTCGACGAGTTAAGTGTGGGAGAACCATGCTTCGGCACGAACGGGCCGGCTCGTTCGTAGTGATACCACCAACCTACGTGAAAACCTACGTGAGCTCACGCTTGCGTTGTGTTACATCGTGTGAGTGAGGTTACCGGAGGCCCAATTACCCCCAATGCATGTCTAATCTTCCCAATCTCTGCATCCCCAATAATCCGCAAATTCCTTAACCCTAAAAGGCCTAATTCGCAAAACTTGTATTGCCTTGGTGTTCCAGGTGTTCATAGGAGATACCGATTGCTTACAATCAGGTGATCGGTCTGCTCGTTTATGGCTTATCCCATAAAAGAACTCCTATTATATGAGACTCGTAATATAACTAAAAGGTGGGTGTTACATTGTACTATACACATATGTATGTGCAGTTCTACCTAAAAAGCATGTCATTATGACGTAACTACAATATCTCGTTACCAAGAATGATATATATTCCCTTCTAGATAAGTTATCAGCATTATAAGTTCCTAACTACCCGTAACGACTGTACAAACATACATATTACATATAATATATCTTTATATTATAACAGCAATAGGTACTGTCAGCTTTGCACAGTCATCGGACCATGAAGGCTATACACAAATATTGAGGACGATAGAAATAGGTTCTAAAGCAAATATATACAATGACGGCCTTACATATGTCTAATTACTTAACCACTACTCAATTTTAGGTCGCGCTTAATTATAATAGTTTCTACATACATTCATCATATATAACATCACGACATTACTGGGTTTTTTAAAAAAAAATCTCAGTGGTAGCTTGGAGTCTGGAATTATTGTGCCCGGTATATGGCAATAGAGTTACCCCCTATTACATGGGACTCATAACATAAATAGTGAAAAGTGGGTGTTACATTTTACAGAGGCATTAAGTGTCGTAATGTGCACCTCTGCCTACCCCTTCGAGGATAAAAGGCGCGATGTTATGTTATGCGTTACGTCATTCATAGGTTGGACCCGGGGGCCCAACATCCAAAAATTCGGTCCTGACCACAGCGACTATTTGTGCAAGTACAAGCAATCGAATGATGGAAAGCGAATCGCATACCTAATCTAGCACACAAATAGTGCTACAAAATCTAGGACTTCGAAACCTACGTATTTCCAATGTACAGAATTGAAGGCAATGCGAAACAAGATTGATTCTATTTCTAGTGCAATTTAGTAGATAGGTTGGGAATGACTAGGTTTTATTTAACACTAGTTCCATTCCAATGGCTTTGCCCACGAATCTAGATATAGTAGTTTTCGATCCTACAGCAATAACAGCAGATATCTACTACAATTTCAAATTCAAATTCAAATTCAAAAATTATTTATTTGCGTAAATAAGGTACAGATAGTTGTAATTTTGTAATAACTTACGTCCTCTTATTTTGCCTTCAACATCGGCGTGCAAAAATAATGTAGATACTTTACAGACTTGTCAAAATTGTGTTATACTCTCAAAGAAAATTACAAATTTCTTTTCAATTAAGATAATAGTTTCAAAATTAAAATAATGAATTTTATAAAAGAGAAAATGTCACAAAATTAGCCCAAAATGTCATAAATGTCACACACAATATTCTATAAATGTCAATTTTACAGGAATGTCACGCATATTATAAAAATATTACATTACAATTCACAAACCATTAAATATTACAATTTATAATCTAAATACTCAAGCACACTGTAAAAACATTTGTCAATTAGCAGGTTTCTTAAACCTCGTTTAAATTTATGAAAAGGTAGTGCCTTAATGGAATTTGGAACTTTGTTATATAATTTAATGCACATAATGTAACTGTTATTTGATGTGAGTGTGAGATTTGTTTTAGGTCGATATAATTTGTTGGCATTGTGAGACCGTGGAGCGTAAACTTGCCGGATTCTCAAAGAGTTGCTTATGCTTAAAAACAAATATACACGACTCGAAGATGTAGAGGCAAGGCAAGGTTAAAATTTTGTATTTTCTAAAGAACGGGCGACAGGAATCTATTTGCTTCAACCCGAATATCGCTCTAATACACTTTTTTTGCATTATAAATGCTTGTTCTATCTCAACACATCGACCCCAAAGAATAACCCCATATCGCAATATGGAGGATATGTATCCATGATACGCAGTCATTGCGGCCTCTCTTGATATTTCACGGCTGATACGTCTCAAGGGATAAACAAAACTATTAATTTTACCACAAACATCTTGCACTTGATTCTTCCAAGAGCAGAACTTGTCTAGTGTAATCTCAAGAAATTTTACTGACTCAGCTTCTGACAGAGCTATCCCTTTATACATCACATTTAATTCGGCGGGTTTATTCCTGTAGGTATGAAACTGAATGTATTTAGTTTTATCTATATTAACTTTTAGGTTGTTCCCTTCTAGCCACTGTATAGTTGTCTGGAGCACGGTGTTTATTTCTCTCTCATAAGTACTTTTATTCTTACATTTTACGACAATAGTAGTATCATCCGCAAATAACACACATTCGTGGTTTATGACATTTGGAAAGTCGTTAATGTATAGCAAAAACAATGTAGGGCCCAAAATACTACCTTGAGGCACACCGTATTCATTTGTCAAAAAAGAAGAACGATATAGTTCACGTGTTTTGGATATCTCATTATAACTTGAGATCTCCACCGCCTGTGTCCGATCAGATAAATATGATTTTAGCCAGTCGTACGCTTTCCCTCTAATACCGTATCTATCAACCTTAGCTAGTAAGAGTTCATGACTTACATGATCAAATGCCTTGCTCATATCCATTAAAAGCACTGAAACCGGTATTTTGTTGTCAACTGAGTCCATTATTGATCTCACTAACCGAAATGCTGCCAAAGATGTGCTTCTGTTTCGACGAAAACCATTTTGTTCATCCCTTACAATTTTATGCTTATCTACAAAGTTAATTAGTTATTTCAGGAAAACCTTTTCAAAAACCTTTGCGAATATAGGTATCAGTGTAACTGGTCTGTAATTATCCATTTTAGTTTTTTCCCCCTTTTTATACAATGGCTTGACTATTGACCTTTTCAGTACATCGGGAAACTCCCCCTCCTCCAATGAGAGATTAATAACGTATGAGAGCAGTTTTGAGATCACGTTAGCAGATAATTTTACAATATCAGTACGAATATCATCATAGCCCGTAGCTTTTGAATCGTTAAGAGTCCTTATTATGCTTTTTAAATCGGTTTCGTCAATAGGATACAAAAAAAATGAATTATAAATTAATTGTATATTATTAATATTATTAGAAGTGATTCCATTGAACGTAAAGTCAGTTACTACATTTTTTATATCCTTTTTAATTTAGGGAGTTTTATACCGCACAGCGTATGTCAGTCCCATCGTAACCTAATAAATGTATAAATCAACTAGAGATCAATGAATCAGAGCTATGAAGTTGAATAACATTCTCGCATTATCAGTACTCGGCTCATTTACTATTTTATGGATTTATTGTTTTTATTTATGACATAAGTCGGTAAACGAGCAGACGGATCACCTGATGGTAAGCAATCGGCGTCGCCCATGGACACCTGGAACGCTGGAGGCGTTACAAGTGCGTTACCGGCCTTTAAGGAATTGGGAATTTGAGGATTGTGGAAGATTCGGGGATTCAGCAGACTAGGGAGGGGGTAATTGGACCTCCGGTAACCTCACTCATACGACGAAACACAACGCAAGCGTTGCTTCACGTCGGTTGTCTGTGAGTCCGTGGTACCACTCCGGTCGAGCCGGCCCATTCGTGCCGAAGCATGGCTCTCCCACACTTAAAATCATTCTCAATTATTCGTGGTTCGTAACATTAGATAAGTCTTTATACCATAAAACGAATCACATAAATAATTCCCAGTACATTTTAATGTTATTACATTTTCCTGCTGATTCACTAGTGATTAATGAACTGGCGTCTCTATTATAAAACGCATTTGTGATTAATTAATCGTTTAACCTTAATGCCTCGAGACGTCGCTTTAATTGAGAGATATGATTCCTTTGAGTACCTTCTGCTCATTTAAATAAAGACTGCTCTTTGGTTCCGTAGTTTTTAATGCGGTTGTTGATGTCCAGATTCTGAGTTCGAACTGTAATTACTTTTTTTTTAGGGGGTAAATCATCGAATGACTTCTCCCGCCTGGGTGAGGCGAGAGGGAGTATCAGATTCTTACTGATTAAAACCACCCCGTTCTCCCCGTTCGAACCGGAGCCCCGGTAACCCGTTAAGTCCACTGCGGCTCCGTGTCGGCATCAGCCCTATTGGCCCCGATCTGTGTTGGTCTGATGGCTAACTGTAATTACGACTTGAATTCGTAGTAAAGCTTTTCCTTTGTTTTTATAACTATCGTGAGACATACTACATTAACTAAAATCGCGAGTTACTCAAGTGATCTCACACTCACCCTCTGTGGTTCGAAACTAGTAGAGCTTTTTTCAGTATATTCAGATTTTAGTTTTGGTTAATTTAGTTTATCCTTTTTTGACAACGGTCTCAGAGTTCATCGATCAATAGTCTCATTGATTTTCCTCCAGGGGCAAGACAGACAAATATTTAAATGAAATATACGCTTGCTTACTTCGGTCGAGTGGTCTCATGTGCGACTGCTAGGCAAGGGGTCTCGGGTTCGATTCCCGAGTCGGACAAAGTATTATTGACTTTTGAAAAGAAAAAGTGGGTGTTACATTGTACAGTGGCATTAAATGTCGTAATGTGCACCTCTGCCTACCCCTCAGGAGGAAAAAGCTGTGATGTTATGTATTATGTGTACGATATTAAGAGATTTATTTATTTACTTATTGATATGGAAATCTTACAGCTTAATTTAACTTGATACTTATGAAAACCTATAGAAACATCTTAGTCAATTACAAGTCTTTATTAAAAGCAGTAAGGTAATAAAATACACGCGAATTAATTGAATGTCTCACAATAGTCATTTTCTATTTTCATTTTCCATTCACAATAATCTTTTTCTGTTCCCAGGTATGCGCCGCTCAGCCCAAGGCCCCGCCCCGCGTACTTGCCTGCTCTGCGGGGAGACTGCTCGCCTCCTAGCTCCATTGAGGACCTGCTCCATCTGCAGACATACGGCGTGCTCCAAGTGTGTCATTGAAAATCTTCCACATAGGTAAGGCTTACAGCTTCAGGAATTCGAACTATGATTTAAAAATCCAGATTCTGAAAAAAGAATTACATAATAGAGAACTTCATCTCTTTCTAATCCCGAAGGAGTAAGTAGAGAAGACATACACAATTTCACATTCGCTTTTGAACAGTTACCTATCCCTACCTAATACAAGTGTATCGATGGTTTGACACGGGGCACAAACAATTACAGGCTACAAAAAACCTTAATAACACTTCATCCAAACCGAGAATCAAACCCACAGTCACACCTACGATCACCAGATCAGTCTCACAATAGAACAACAACATTTATCTAACTACACCCCATAGTAACTACCTAAGACCACCTCGAACACAAAAACCAACAAAGAATTAATGAGTAAATATCCCCTCCTTTTAGAAGTCGGTCAAAAACTAATTAACCACACGCCTTCTCTATATACTGTCGACACAAAGATAGCTCGATGAAATCCGTTCACAAACGGACCACAGAGTAAACAAGGATACAAAACCAGTCAGCACAGATTATACCTTATAGGTACTGATGAATTTAAAAAAAAAATCAGAATACAAATTGTTATAGACCGTGTTAGTGTTATTATAGACCGGGACTTTACTTGGGGACCCCAGCTGGGGGAGGTCAGTCGGAAGATGTTTGCTTCGGTGACATCGTTACGTAGACTACGGAACTTTCTTCCTACTGCTACCAAAATTGCGCTCGCTCAATCACTTCTTCTGCCCATCCTTGACTATGCCGATGCCAGCTATCTAGACATTACTGAAGTACAGCTAAATAAGCTTGAGCGGCTCCAAAACTTCGGTATTAGGTTCATATTTGGTTTACGCAAATATGACCATATTTCCGAATATCGCAACAAACTCAAGTGGCTTCCAATCCGCCTTCGCCGGAATATGCATGTCTTGTCCTTACTCTACAGTATACTGTATAATCCTGTAACCCCTAAATATCTTAAAGAACGTTTCAAGTTCCACCATGACACACATTCAAGATCCCTGAGAGCGTCGGAGAGGTTGAGGCTTGGGATGACTCAGCATTCTACTAAGGCATATGATAAGTCTTTTACGATCCAAGCTGTTCGCCTGTGGAATGCACTCCCAGTGTCGGTGAGGCAAGCACAGTCACTTGCTTCCTTTAAATCTAAAGTTAAAGATTATTATTTGTCTACGTCATGAATCGTATTAGCTCCTTTATATACTTATTTAGATTGTATATATATATATGGTTATGTATATGTATTTATATATATATTTATATTTGGTATGCATGTATGTGTATATAATTTAGTATATATATATGGTTGTTTATTTATTTTGTTAGTGGTTAATATTTATGTATGCCTGGACTACCCTCTTAAATTAACCATCGTTCCATACACCCAAAGGTTGCCTGGTAGATATCGCTTTTAGCGATAAGGCCGCCCTTGTACCCTCCTTATTCTTTATAATTTCCGAATATGTGTAATTACTTGCTTGGTTTACAATAAAGCTTATTTATTATTATTATTATTTTCGGTTCCTTTTTCTAAGCTCGGCTACAGCGCCGGATTTGAGGGCTAGTACGGGCCGAAGCCAAGTGCTAACCCACGTGGACGTTTCAATTTTGGGTTGGGGTGAACGAAACTTTGTCGGTTTCGTTCAAAAATTTTCGAACAATAAAATGGCAGCTTTTTGGAGGATTCGATATGTGTATGGAGGTAGTTCGAGTGTTTTTATGGATTGATGGAGTTGTTTTGGAATAACCCCCGTTGTTGATAATACTATGGGAACTATTGTGACGCTGTTAAGTCGCCACATTCTGGTGATTTCTATTTTCAGGTCGGTGTATTTAGAAAGTTTTTCTAAATTTGTGATGATAAGGTAGTTACGCCAAATGAATTCGTTCATTTCGTTGCTCCATTTTTTACGCGTATTTTTTGTATCAGTAGCGGATGTCGGGTTGTTGGCTACAGTAGCCTCCGACACAACGTCTACTGATAATGTTGATGAAGTAGATGATCTTAGTGAACGTGATTTGAATGAAAGTGATGATGGTGTGATTGATGAGAATATGGATCTCGGAGAGGACGACAATGACGCCGTAGATGTTTCAACATCTGTTGGAGGCACCTTTGCCTGCATTGTATTTTTATTTTTAGATCTGGTTATCATTTTTATTCCCACGAGTAGCTAGGGACTAAACAGGTCGACCACAGCAGAGCCCTGCGTTCACTGTGGCAAGGGTAAATAAAACTGGAAGTCCCCTGGTTTCCAGAGTTGGCATACTAACGACTAAGCACCCCCTTAGTCACGCAGCCCTCAGCGTATGCAACCTTGGCTTGGGTTGTATCTCTTTTAGTCGGGTTCCTACCCCAGTCAAGATAAGACTAGGGGTCGGAGCCCTTAAGCCCCACCACGTCGACAACGTAGAGATACATCGGTGGGGTTATTATTATTATTATTACAAAGTGTCATAGATTATGGACTCGCTAAGACTTATCAAATCTGTTCATTTTTATTAAATAATAATTCAGTGTCACCAATCAAAGTCAAGACATTTCTTTAAATTAAACCACAATCTTAAAACGCAAACAAATCTTTATCATGTAGTCAAAAAAAGTATAATTAATCCCATTTCTACTCTGTTCCCAGCCCAAAGAATTGTTCACAAAGAGACCACAGACTAAACAGCGCACATAAAGCCACTCAGCACAGATTATGTTGACACATGCATCGTTCATCCCTTAATATCATAATCCTTTCACGTAACGCTCTTTGTTACGCCAAATTGAACCGTAAGTGCACACGGTTAGGTTTAGAGTTGTTCTCTTTTAGTTGCCTGCAGACGTTGATATGGATTAAGGTGCTTCTTGACGTTTTGTTATACTGAAATATAGTCTTTGTTTAAAACTGTTTGACTGCTTCGTTGGCCGAGTGGTCGCGGGCAGCGGTTACGAGTCCGCAGATTTTGTAAAATACAGTTGATATCTAAAAATTAAAGCACATTTCGCACCGTTTGACTCCCGCGGTGGTCGCGATTGTTTGCGGTTCACGCTACACCGGCGGGCACGGTTGCGGTACTGTAGCCGCTGTCTTGCGATAATCAACCGCCAGGTTTGCGGTCGATAATCGCAGAAAACTGCAGTCTAGTGAATTTTGTAAATAAACCTCCATTCTGCCTCCGCGACGGTGGCGGGTCAAAATCACGTCATCAGTCCGTATAAATAAATACTACAAATATGTCTTTACCAAAAACAATAATAATTAAAACATTCTTAAACGACCTAATTCCTAAATTAGCACAAAGATCTCTACTCAGTACTTCAACAAGAAATTGTTACTTTCAAAATAAAACGGAATCCATAAAAGGCTTTCAATGTGCTTTCAATAAAGCTGTTTGAATGCGAATCAAATTCAATATGGCGGCGATATTAAAAAAGTGATTGCTAATATTTCCCTTGAAGTATCAAATGTCTGTTCATAAAACTGTGATTGCTTTTAAGTTGAATACAAACTGAATTGTCATTTTTTTATTTATTTATTTATCATTTCATGTACCTACACCACACAGACAATATTACAAAGGACGACACATTATAAGCATGAAATACATAGGTACTGCATATCCCTTAAGGGATTTCTTCCTGCAAACCTGCGAGAGGAAAAGGAAATTATATATAAGACACAGTGTAAATGATACATGCAACGAATACAAAACAAAATAACTGAAAGAACTTAAAACTAAAATGACCGGAATGTCATGTGATCTTAGGAAATGTAATATGTACATTTGTTTACAACCTACATAAAGGGTGGTCGCAAGTGCGACTGCCGGACAAGGGGTCTCGGGTTCGATTGCCGGGTCGGGCAAAGTATTACTGGGTTTTTTAAAATTCTCAGTAGTAGCTCGGAGTCTGGATTTGTGCCCGGTATATGGGAATAGGCTCACGCCCTTTACATGGGCCTCATAACATATATAGAGAACAGTGGGTGTTACATTGTACAGTGGTATTAAGTGCCGTAACGTGCATCTCTGCTTACTCCTTCGGGGATAAAAGGCGTGATGTTTATGTGTAAACATTTCCCCACGCTAGAGAATTTTCTCGTGTTGCGAATACGTCTACAAACTTAAATTTTGTCCAATACTATAATAATTTTAATAAACTATAATAATAATTTTAAATACACAGTTAGTGCGGTGGCTGGGCAACCGGCTGCCACGCAACGTATCGCGGGTTCGATTCCCGCACGGAGCAACTCTTTGTCACCATTCCCCACGACGAGAACCTCGTGAAAGCTAAGAAAGATAAACAAATAAAATATCTTGACTTAGCTCACGAGGTCGTCGACATGTGGAGTGTGGATTCGGCTATCATTGTGCCGATAGTTGTGTCGGCCAATGGGTTAATCCCTAAAAGCCTCGACATCCATCTTAGGAGGCTGGCGTTAGGTGGATGGATCAAGGGCCTAGTACAGAAGGCAGTTCTCCTAGAAACGGCACGTATCGTGAGGAGATTTCTGTCTCTGGAGCCCTAACCACCGGTAGCTTGGACCATGCTCCCGCTACTGGTCGGCTCGTATTTTTTATATTTTTAAATATTATTATTTTTTTTTATTTTGTAAGTAGCATTTAAAAATGAAAATTGTAGAGAATTTTAAATAAATATAATATACCCAATTCATTTGAAGTGAGATTCTCAAACTAGAACTTAATTCTTAGGACATTCTCATAGGAGACACAATGACTTAATGACTTAGCTTCATTTTAACAAAAGCATTCCTGAAAGATCATCGAACGTGAACACAAAGGCATTGAAGAGAAAGCGCGCATTTATTTTATCGTAAGTAGAAAAAACAGTGAAACTTGGTTAAGTGGAACCTGAATAAGTGAGAAACCTCCATAACTGGAACTCATGCTGAGGTCCCAACACTTTGGCACTGAATTACCTCTGTTAGTGGGACGAGGTAAACCTCTATATCTGGGATTTGTTCTTTCGATTTATCATCATAGTTACCTCTATAACCGAGACAGCGAGTAAATTTTATATGCATAAACCTCTGTAACTGAGATAATATTGTTTGTTTACTCATTCTTATTCTACCCACAAATTCCACACGTAATTCCAAGTCCACCTCAATTAATGGAACCCTCTGTAAATGAGACATATATTTATTTATACCTGTGTATCTGTGACACTGGGTAAGTGAAATACCTCTATAAGTAAAACGACATTGTGTCGTGACACGATGTCTCACTTAATCAGGTTTCACTGTATTTTATTTAAAACTAGCAATCGTCCCCAAGTTAACCCGGGTGCCATCTCCCGATTTCCCTAGCAAAGCAAGAATAAGAATACTTGTATTGAATTCTTTTGTCATACAATATTTTATAATGATTATTTTTTTTTGACGTTGACCATGTCACTCGTGTTATGTCTGGGTACATTTTCGGTTAAAGAGACGGGTTCCTAGGTTCATAATAAAACTGACGAAGAGTAGAGAGTATGTGTATTACTAACAGAACCCCGGGTGTATATAATCTCATCACATAATTGGGATGATGACAGGGTATGAAAATTTAAAATATTCCGTACGTTAGATAATGAAAAAATATTAGACACGTAATTTTTTATTTTAATAGAAATAGAAAAAAGAAATTTGTCGTATAATAAAACAATACTTAGATAAAACGAATCAAAGTTTAGTAGTGGGGGCTAAGACATCATTTGTACGTTTAAATTGTACATAGAAGTGACGTCACGTGACATTTCAAATCAATATATCGTCGAAGGTATTCGTTTCTGTAAGAAAATAAAAAATACGTGTGTAATGATTTAAAATAATCTACCAGACGGACATTAAAATAAAAATTAGGCATGTACCGTATTAAAAAAAATTCAACAACTTTAATTATATATAACTTACACTCGACAGTTTTCATTTTTTACTTTGAAAATTGAAGTGCACTGTTATACCATCTTAACATAAGATGCTGACTATGTACTCAAATAAAAGAAAATTTCCATCGCACCACAGTTATGCAACTTTCCATCTCAAAGCACACTACACAAAGTTCAAATTCTTTTGCAGCAAAACCACTATGCCATTATCTAAGTTAAAATAAGTTTAAATGTATACTTCAGCGCACAGGATATAAGGTAGAAAATTCCCTGTCTCCAAGTTCGCCACAAAACAAAAACTTGGTCTTCAAACCGCTATCATAATCCCTTTAAAAGAAAACGAAGAGAGTAAAAACGTTATACAGATGACTTAACTGTAACTTCAAAGTTGAGTGACCGCAATGAATTGTCAACTTTAAGTTGTTGAACTAAAGTTGAAAGTAACTTTGCATCGAACAATGGAAGTTGAAACTACGTGGTAATATTGTGAGAGTTTCTGAAACTTAAGAAATGACGAGAAGATGAGAAGCGAGGCATTACATGTATTATATTCTTGATATGGGGGTAAGCTGTGCAGAAGTATGGTTCTTATTCATTAAAGAAGACTCAATAAAACCGCCCTTTAATATATTAACAGTTATCTTAGTATAATAGTATCAGTGTAGGAGAGCCATGCTTCGGCACGAATGGGCCGGCTCGACCGGCATGATACCACGGCCTCTCAGAAAACCGACGTGAAACAACGCTCGCGTTGTGTTTCGTCGTGAGTGTGGTTACTGGCCCCACTCCCAGTCTTCTCAATCCCTAAATCACCAATAATCATTGAACTCCTAACCCCCAAATGGCTCGTAACGCACTTTTAAAGCCTCCGGTGTTGCGGGTGCCCATGAGCGGCATTTACCCATTTACCGGTTTATCCACTAAAAAACATTGAACCCGAGACACCTTGCCCGGCAGTTGCACTTGCGACCACTCAGCCAACGAGGCAGTGCTATTAATAATTTAATCAAAATCCCCAACCTCACATGAATCTTTGTCCTTAGATCTCCAATATACTCCAGAGAAGCGTACATGTGCAACTTGTGCGCGGAGACCAGGGAGATGTGGAAGAAGTCAGGCGCTTGGTTCTTCAAATCGGTCCCCAAGTACATACTGCCTGACAGACGGACTACTGGACGGTATCTGGACTCAGAGCTGGCGAGATCTTTACAGGTATGCTGTTTTACAGAAACAACTGTTTTAATTAAAAATCGCGGGTTACTCACGTAAAAATACCGAGAATAGCTCTGCTTAGTAGGCTGCGCGACATCACCGCGACCGTACACGATACTGGTACATGAGGAAGAACCCCTCTGTGGCTCGAAACTAGTAGAGCTTTTCTCAGTATGTTCACGTGAGTAACCCGCGAGGTTTAGTTGATTTATTTAGTCTCACGGTAGTTATAATATAAACTTCTGTTATTTTTTTGTTTTTGTTTTATTGGCCTGTTATAATTAGGCCAGCGAATTGTGGTATATTTTTTTGGAAAACACTGACTCCAATCATTCATTTAGTCTCTAAGAGATAAAGTTCTGAGGTAAATCTTACATACTATTATATAAAGCGGAAGAGTTTGTTTTTTGTTTGATTGTTTGAACGCGCTAATCTCCGAAACTACAAGTTTGATTTGAATAATTATTTTTGTGTTGAATAGCGCATTTATCAAGGATGGCTATAGGCTATAAAACATCATGCTATGTATGACCAATAGGAGCTGAGCAAAGCGTGTGAAACCGCGCGGAAGTAGCTAGTCAACTAATAAAATAAATCAGTACAGAAAACCTGTTGTTTCTAATAGGGGTTAAACAGAGAGTAACATGTTTTCAATGACTTTAGCTCAATATAGCATTTATTCAAACTTTGTTTGAAACTGTTGCATAATATAAGTATAATTACAGACTGTGAGCTGTTTTCAATAGAAATCCCAGGCCCGGAACAAGCTCAATAATGTCATTGCAATCTGACTCTCAATGACAACGTCAAAACAATCAAAATGAAAAACCACATATGTAATATAACATCACGCCTTTTATCCCCGAAGGGGTAAGCAGAGGTGAACATTACGGCACTTAATGCCACTGTACAATATAACACCCACTTTTCACTATTTTTGCTATGACTCCCATGTTACTACATGGGGATGAGCCTATTCCCGTATGCCGAGCACAATTCTAGACTCCATGCTGCTATAGAGAATTAAAAAAAGCCTAGTAACCCTTTTGCCCGACCCGGGAATCGAATCCGAGGCCCCTGGCCCGGCAGTCGCACTTGCGACCACTCGACCAACGAGGCAGTCGCAATGAAAAACCAATTAACTAAAAACTATATTTTATTCCACCAGTATTAAAATCCATTACAATCCTCTCAGCCCTACAAAATACCCTCCAGAGGTATTACGACTGACGTAATGCAATCATTGGCCGTTTTTGCAGAGCTCTGAAACCAATATTCATTCGTTCATTGCTAAAGTTACATTGAGTGCAAGCCGCGAGGGGATTTTAATTCAAACTAATCGAGTAATGGATTGGAACTGTTCTATTTTCATATTGTCTATGGGATGTAGTTAGACTGATTTATGGCATAAGCCGGTAAACGAGCAGACGGACCACCTGATGGTAAGCAATCGGTGTTGCTCATGGACATCTGGAACACCAAAGGCGTTACAAGTGTGTTACCGGCCTTTTGGGTATTAGGAGTTTGAGGATCGTTGGGGATTCAGAGATTGTGGAGATTTGTGGAAGGGGAGGGTAATTGGGCCTCCGGTAACCTCACTCACGCGACGACACAACACAAGCGTTGCTTCACGTCGGTTTTCTGCCCATTCGTGCCGAAGCATGGCTATCCCACACTTAAGATGTAGGGTACTTTTAGTTTAAAATTGTTTTAATTTTGTTGTGTGTTTATGCGAACGAGGTATATTGTTTGATTTCTTTATTGAGCAATATAGTAAGTGTTGGATAGTGGACGTGCGCGGTTGGCGCCGTTGCTGGGTGACCGGCTGCTGTGGAACGCGTCGCGAGTTCTATTCTCGTGCCGGCCAAAAAGTGATGATGGCATTTTCTAAGTAAAATGACCATTATTAGCCCAGAGTTAGGAAGTTCAGCAGTGATTTGGCCCGTGCCTCGGAAAACGCGTAAAGCCGTTGGTCTTGCGCCTGATCCCTCTTCGGTCTTGTCGGTCTGCCGTCCCATCGAGTTCAGAAAGTGAGGGAATAGAGAGTGCACCCTGTGTTTGTGCACACATTTGGGCACTATAATATCTCCTGCGTAGTGGGCTAGTCTAGTTAGATTTGCCATCATAATCAAAAGCGATCGGACGATTTGTATCTGTACAAATTTGTATCTGTATCATTAAACGCATTCAAGACTGACTGTACGCGCAAAGTACGTCCACGTGCATAAAGTAGCACAAATTACTCCTCAGTAAATCACACATTAGAAGTCCCGTCAAAATCGACCCAGTCATTTCCAAGATTAACCAGACCAAATGGGCAGACAAAAATTGTAAAAAAATAATCTGGTACATATATCATATGTATATTGTATATTGATATGCATCTAGTAAAAAGCGGATAATTACAAACGTACACTCCAATTTTATTTATTCTCACATGTACAATCAAAGGTCAAAAGTCCACCGTGCCACCGTGAGTGATGTAATGTGCATAAAACACGCACGCGTACGCACACGGATAAAAATATGCGTGTGCATGTGTATATAAGCGCTGCAGCGCAACCGATAGTAGTCTTACGGTGGCAGTGGACTTCTGACCTTTGACCGTACATGTATGTAGGTATGTACCTATAGATAACATACTGGACACCACACACCATACAACGTCAAAGATCAAAGACATAATGTATGCTAATTAGAAGTCTTAGAAGTCCAGTCGCAAAGGATGGTTGCAGCACAAGAGAACCTAATTTACATACATAATTATAATAAATTGCTTGTCTCTATAAATAGAACGTTCAGACCCTTGAAAGCTTTGTGGCTAGGGACGGTACATTTTCATATAATTCTTTATACATTATATTAATCGCGGAGCAAAAAGTTTTCAGCTGTTTTTGTGAATATTGCGCGGACAAAGGTGCATGTGCCTATAGATATTGATACAGAAGGTCATGCCACATTAAAAAGTGCGGCTCCAAGCCAGCCATTAAGTTGTCATTTAAATATGAACTTTAAACCGTGAAACGTTAAACCTTTTTTTGATGGAAGAAAATCATCTAATGTCTTCTCTCGCGCTGTGTGAACAAGTTCCTTCCAACTTCTGCCCCGAGCCCGAGCCACGGTAACTTATTGCGGTCGTCGGCACGGACAGTTAGGTGCCTCACTTTTCACAACGAATGCTATAAGGATTACATATAATAGGTACCACAGTATCATCTCTTATTGTGATATCGTCATACACATAAAATATTTGAAAACATCAAAAAAAGCCCCAGTAATGTTTACTCGCCCCGCAAATCGGAAAGCTTAGAAATATATCTATAGAGGTATAACTACACTGTGTTTATTTCGTTTTCGTCCCGAAATAAAGTGGTTTTGTCTCGGTAATACAATAGTTTTACAAAGAAATAAAACGTTTAAAACAAGAAATAAGTGATGAACCATTGCGAAAAGTAAACTTCGATTAAGTCTTTTTATTGTCTTTTTAAAAAAACGTTGCTCCACACTAGGATTTTGTCCTGTGTCGTGGGTGCGTTTAGAAAAATACAAGTTCACATACACATTAAACCCAGACCCGGAACAACAATCTGTGGATCACACAAAGACTTGTTCCGTGCGGGAATCGAACCCGCGATAGGTTGCACGGCAGTCAGTTGCCCAACCACCGCGCCACCCGTGCAGTCAAGTGTATACGAACTCATAGTACATTATTGAAACATTACGCCATAAATTTCTCAAAGAGGTATTTCTCGTCGGGTAGCACGTGCGATGCGAATAGTGCCTAAAAATTTACATCTAATATCTCATATGCGCAACTCAATGAGTATATTTTTAAAACTAAAAAAAAATTCATCTTTATTTTTTACTAGCGCCCCGCCCCTGCGTTGCACGGGTGCAATACACATATATCATACATATAAACCTTCTTTAAGAATCACTCTATCTATAAAAAAAAAACACATCAAAATCCGTTGCGTAGTTTTAAAGATCTAACCATACATAGAGATACACAGACGGCGGATAGCGACTTTGTTTTTACTTTATACATCGAAAGTATTCCTTATGACAAGTTGTTTTGCCGCGGGATGACAACGATTTAAGTGTGGAAGAGCCATACTTCGGCACGAATGAGCCGGCTCGACCGGAGTGATACCACCAACGAGCAGAAAACCGATTCACGTCGTGTGAGTGAGGTTACAGGAGGCCTAATTACCCCCCTCTCTAGTCACTCGAATTTACTTTTAATATAACATTGCATCACCTTATATCAACACTACTTATTGACAATAAAACAATCTTTATCGTACTCATTTTGATGTGAAACTATATCGTTGACATACCTATAAATAGATGCCGAGCCCCGGTCCAAACGGATCACATAGACACACATCCGGATCAGAATGTAATATATCCGTCACCACCGGATAAGGGTCTAACATAATATGTGTTACAAATTTAAGGACCAATACTTTAACCCATTGCCTGTTTATATGTAACTATGCATAAAGATGTTTTTAAATTTCTCAGTAGTAGCACGGAGTCTGGCAATAGGCTCACCCCCTATTACATGGGACTCATAATATATATATATAACATCACGTCTTTTATCCCTGCAAGGGTAGACAAAGGTGCACGTCACGGCACTTCATGCAGTATAACACTGCCTCGTTGGCCGAGTGGTCGCAAGTGGGTCTGCCGGGCAAGGGGTCTCGGGTCGATTCCCAGGTCGAGCAAAGTATTACTGAGTTTTTATAAATTCTCAGTAGTAGCACGGAGTCAGGAATTTTGCCCGGTATACGGCAGTAGCCTCACCCTCTATTATATGGGACTCATAATGTAAATAGTGAAAAGTGGATGTTATATTTCATTAAGTGCTGTAATGTGCACCTCTGCTTACCCTTTAGGTGATAAAAGGCATTAAGTTATGTTATACATAAAGACTTACACCAGTATATGCTGAATAAATGTTTTTCTTTCTTTCTTCTTTAGTTTTCACCAACCTTTTCTAAATTTTACGGAACCCTTAAGCTAAGATCGATGACATTAAAGGACATTTTGGTTTTCACCGATTTAGAAGTGACACATAGCAGTACAATTAAGGAGTTAGTTTAGGTGTTGCGCCGCGCTAAGTGTAAGATTTTTAGTTAGGCAGAGGTTCGCGACTGTCTAGCAACAAGTTTTGGGCTTGATTTCCAATCCGGGCGGAATGATAACAGGTTTTTTTCTAATTTAACTTAGTAACAGTACCGAGCGTTTTTTTTTGAGGGGTGAAAATCATTCAATGACTTCTCCCGCCTGGGTGAGGAGGCACACATGTCAAGTAATAATTATCGAGGAGAGTGTGTTTTTACTAACAACGAAGTAAACACCTAATGAGAAAGGAATTGCCAACTGTGCTACACTGTACTAAACTTGGGTGCAATAAACTTTACAGTTAAATTATCTGAGTGATCTTTTCTCTGCACACTCCAACTTCAAATAAAAGTGAAATTGTACACGCATATATTTTTATAAACAAAAGAAAAACATAAATAGGTTTCCTATTGAAAGTGGCCAGCTTGCCACAGATAACATAAACATATACAAGATGTAGTTTTGAAACCGTGTTATTTCTCGGGGGCTTGTCACAGAAGTCATAAAGGTTCAATGTAAGAGCAAAATTTCGGGACAAAAGTTAAAAATACGGCTATAATAAATCGTTTAAGTTTGACAGTATTTCAGAATAAGCGACAGCAATGTTTCTTAATGGAGTTTTATGGAATTAGGAATAATATCAAATACATGTTTGAGTTTGTGTGTATTGAGCCGCGTTATAAAGCTAGTTACAAGACGGCTGCGTGTAGTTCGCATTCGCACTTACGGATTTCCGTAATTTTAGAAAAGTGAAAAATATTTACCTACATTTTTTTTATTGATTCGGACTCAGAATCGATGTCCTAGTTACCTCCTAGAAAATGACGCGGCTTTAAAACAACACCTTGTATAACACATAGGTTGGTCTTAGGTATACTTTATTACAAGTACTAGGACATTTGTTGTTGCAAACTTGTGCAAAGTCCTAATTGCCTGCTTGTAAGCCACACAACTTGGAAACTAGGACATAGAGTACATAGACTATATAGGACATAGATATATTGTATTACACCTACCTAGGTATTACTTAGAGGTGCAATTAAGTAGCTGTGCGTGTTTGTAACTTAAGTACTTGCTTTGTATTTCCCACAGTTTTGTTCATAAAATGTTATTTCATTGTTATCTTAATCAAGTTACGTGAATAGGGTTTATTGATATCAATCCCCAAAGTTTGTTCACGCAAAAGTAGTCTCTAGACATCGAAAATAAGGTCTATAATGGAGTTGATCACCGGTGGGGATTGATCAGTGCTCAAGAAAGTATTATGTTACTTAAGCGAGGTGACATGACTGTTTAACATGTTTACTCGACTACTTTCAAGCCGTGCCAGGGGCTTATCGACAAACGGTACTATTTCCACACAGCTAACAAATAAGAGCACAGTGCCATACCAAATAACTCTGTCTATTATTATATTTATTCTCTAGACGACTAACACCCACCCCAGGTGGAGCCCAGTAGGACTGATGCCCGATATTGAGCCGCGGAAGGCCTAACGGGTTGCCAGGGCTCCGGCTCGAGGGGCAGGAGTAGGAACAGGATGGTTTTTAGTCAGTAAGAGTCTGACACTCCCTCTCACCTAACCCAATACGGGAAAAGTAATTGGATGATTTTTCCCCCTCAACAAAAAGACGATTAACACATCGAGTCTTAGATTCTACCACAACTATTAAACTATCAAACACCGCGCGGTCTTTAATTGTGTCTACCTCTATAATGACGGTACTTAACGAGTTAAACTAAATTGTACAAGCAACTGAACCCTAACCTATCTCTCACCAGGAAGCAGGGAACAGCAGCAATGAAGGCAAGACAGACTCGGAGCCAGGGTCTCCAATGAGTGTCCACGCGCCCTCTTTCTCCAGGCAGGCCAGCAACACTGATAGCAGGAAGTCCATCACATCTCCACATGTAAGTACTGCTTGTATGTGATTCTAAGTGAATGATAAGACCCTTAGGTTCATTTGTAAAGAGTTGGATCATAATAACCAAAACCACGACCTTTTGCCTGAAGGGACCTTAACAGCAGCGTCCTGGCGACTTGGTGTCTATACGTAAGGTGAGTTTTTTTATTTTTTTATTTAGGCAGTATTTGTTTTTTAGCGTGATAAATGTGACTTGTTCTTGCCCACTTCTGTTTACTACTAATACTGACTACGATACGACTATAAAATAACAATAAAATAAAAAATTAATGTATAATTCATTTGTACTTACCAACCTTCCAATAATATTATTATTCAGCAATTTCAAACAAACAAAAAAACGAAACCAAAACACGAAATAATAACAAATTATTTAGCCACTTTTTTACAAAATAACTTTATATAGCTCAAATTCAAATTCAAAATTCTTTATTATCTTATTCAAAATCAAAATTCTTTATTATCTTAAGAATTACACTATCTGTCTAACATTGAGGCAGTCCCGGTAAGTTATTATACAATACTGACTGCACGGTTGGTGCGGTGGCTGGGCAACCGGCTGCCGTGCAACATGTCGCGGGTTCGATTCCCGCACGGAACAACACTTTGTGTGATCCACAAATTGTTGTTCAGGGTCTGGGTGTCATTGTGTATGTGAACTTGTATGTTTGTAAACGCACCCACGACACAGGAGAAAATCCTAGTGTGGGGCAACGATTTAAAAAAAAAAAAAATACTTGTGTTGGGACTGACTCGATAGCTACTTTTTCATTCCAACAATAACGTCTAATTATGTAACGTAAATCTAAAATAATAGTACACACAAATACAACATTCCCATTGACAAGAACTACCAACTTAAATATGAACAATACAACATAATATATTCCTTATAACTGGTCTTGAATATACGGAATATAATTTGATCACGAAATATCAATACGATGTATAATAATACGCGGTATTTGCTTAGTAACCTTATAGCCTGAGGGTTGGAACTCCTTCCCAGAGTTAGGAAGGTGATCAATGTTAATTTGTCCTCTGCATAAGGCTGCCTGTCCATTAAAGCGGAGTGGAGCTGCGGAGCGGAGTAATGGACTGTCAATCTTCAGCGGTATACTATACTATCCCAATATCACGAATGGGCCGGCTCCACCGGAGTGATACCACAGACTCACAGAAAACCACCGTGAAGCAACGCTTGCGTTGTGTTTCGTCGTGTGAGTGAGGTTACCGGAGGGCCAATTACCCTGCCCTTCCCCAATCTTCCCAATTCCTGAATCCCCAACGATCCTCAAACTCCTAATCCCCAAAAGGCCGGTAACGCACTTGTAACGCCTCTGGTGTTCCAGGTGTCCATGGGTGACGCCGATTGCTTACCTGGTCCGTCCGTCCGGTAATTTACCGGCTTATGCCATAAAAAAAAATATACCGTACCCCGCCCCGCTCCCTCGCTCCGCCATCTCGCACCGCTACCTCGCACCGCTACCACGCGCCGCTTCCGAAAATGTATGAATTTTTAAACTAGCTCGCAAATCCCTTACACTAAAGCGGAGCGGAGATTTCATGCAATCCTATTGCTTAATATTTCTTCGTTTCTTCGCTCCGCTGTCCTCCCTCTCGCGTCAATGGACAGGCAGCCTAAATCAAGGTAAAAGTTAAACAGTTATAGGATAATAATATTGTTATTATTGTCTATAGAAACATTGACGGTATATTTGTTCTTCATTCTCCGGGAAGAAGGATATTTGTGTGTACATTCGACTTATTGGATTACTAAGACCTATTTTGATGATAGCTCCTTTAAATGGTTGAGAACCAGGCCCATGCGTATTGCCGGCTCGAAGAGCAGGAGTAGGGACGGGGTGGTTGTTAGTCAGTAAGAGTCTGACACTCCCTCTCGCCTAATCGAAGGCGGGAGAAGTCATTGGATGATTTTCCCTCCTGGAAAAAAAAACATTATTTACAATGTAATTAGAACGCTCTGTTCTCCTGTTAGTATTGTAGACCTGTGCAGTAGATACCTAACTGTGATGGCCAGGTCTAACAACAGATTTTCGAAATTCTTCGACTTATGACGGAAATACTGAAATTTTTTCTTTAACTTTAACCCGTTTTATTTTAAAGTAAAATAAATAAATAAACTTCACTCATAATTCAAAATGCGAAATACAAAAATTTGTTTTTTCAAATTATCGTGAATATGTACAATACGGTAGTTGACAGGTAGTCAAATTCAATACTTTTATTGAAATGTCAAATACGATACGATACTTTTCTATGAATTTTGTATTGGATCGTAACTTATGACGTCATCATATTTCTGCGTCAAATAGCATACTAATTTCGTTAAAATTAGCGAGAAAAAATCCAAAAGTAGGTAAAATTGTCAAATCAATGGATGGAGAGTATGATTATTTTTTAATTATTTATTGCATTGAAAAGTTGAAACAACTTATTTTAAACATAGCAAACTAGACAATTATCCTTACAATGTTAAATGCCTGTACTAGGACAATCCTGTATCACAGGCGAGAGGAGTTCTAAATATAATTCTTATAGTAACACATTTTATTTCTATAGACACATACCTATACTTAACATTATACAACAGAAAACAATATGATTATTTTAATATACATACATACACATATATAAAATGCGAGATATCATACAATATTTATTTTACAAAGGCAATTCCGTATATTATGTTTAACTTTATGAATGTTATATTGTTTCTACACACATTACATTGCGTGTATGTGTGTATGTATGTGTGTAATATGTCTATGTATAATTTTATATCCCAAGGACCGTACTTCAATGCTCGGAGAAGCACAAAAATCTTCCTGTGGCGTCACTGAAGCTTTACAATCAATATTGTTGTTTATTTTTAATAGAGACTACACAATTCTGTAGACCTTACAAATGAATCTTTAATGTAAATAATTAAAGTATAGCCAATGCTATATAGGTATATTTTTCTAAGATATTTCTATATTACTTTAAGAGATAGAAAGTCCCGGGACTTTAACACATAGTTCACTTTGCCGTGGGATAAATACTGTCATAGTCCTTTAGTTGTACCGAATTACACTCGAATAAGTTCAATGGTTTAAAGGTAGATAATCTCATCATTTTAACATATATTTTTATAACTACGTGAGGGAAACCGCGGGTGGAAAGCTAGTTTTGGACATACATTTCAATGGATTTTAAATTTCAGCTGCGTGTTCAAACAAAATTAAACACACCTTACCTCTACAATATTAAACCGCATAAAAGATAAATCAAATGTAATACATACTTACTTCAACACCAATATTTATTATGGTTAACCAATAAACATTGGGATAACTGGTTTTGGAAATATATTTCTGTTTAACATTAAATCCTCTCAAGTCTCAGGCCATGGTTATCGAAAGCAGATATTATCGTAACGCTCTCGACGTCTCTGGTCTTGTTCCATTACGTCTGAATGGCACTGTGATTCCATTCACTGATTCTGCAAAGAACTTGGGAGTGCATATCGACTCAAATTTGTCCTGGACTGTCCAGGTGAACGAGGTTAGTCGGAAGGTTTATTTCTCCATTCATTCCCTGAGGCGCCTCCAGACCCTGTTGCCTGTGAAGACTAAGATTCACCTCGTCCAAGCGCTAATCCTGCCTCTGATTGACTACACGGATGCTTGCTATTTGAATGCTACAGAGGAGCTTTTAAATAAACTTGAGCGATTGCAAAATGTTTGTATCCGCTTTGTCTTTGGTTTAAGAAAGTACGACCATGTTTCCGTATTCCGCAATAGGCTCAAGTGGCTTCCGATCCGTCTTCGCAGGAATACTCGCATTTTATGCTTCCTATATAACATCCTCTTCAACCCTGCCTATCCTGCTTACCTTCGGGACCGTTTCTCCTTGGTTCGTCCTCCTGAAGTCCTATCTCGTTCACACCTTAAATCTAATCTTAAAATCGAACCCCATAATACCGATTTCTATTCCTACTCCTTTTCCGTTCATGCAGTGAGGCTGTGGAATGCGCTCCCGCCTAACATTCGGGACGCTGAGTCTATCGCTATCTTTAAAAAACGAGTGAGAGAACACTACCTTTCCTCCTGATATGTAAATTTCTTCATTTATATGTATAGTTTATATTTTGTATGTATTTATTTATATATTGTATGTAGTTGTTTGGTTATTTATCTGTTAGTTTTAAGTCTGTTTCCTATCCCAATTTTCTATTTGTTACTACACACTGTGTCATTATATTATTATTACTTTTCCTGCTCCAGGTCCACAGGAAGAAATTCCAATAGGAATAGGTGGTACCTTTGTACTTTAATTTTATGTATGTGTTGTCCTTTATGTTGTATGTGTGTACATAAATAAATAAATAAATTAGGGCTCGTACACAAAACTGCGATGCGATGCGAATTTTGCAACGCAGAAAATTATGATGCGAATTTCGCAACGTAGAAAATTACGATGCAAATTGCTGCGATGCAATTTCGTGCGACAAGGCATCTTCCAGGGTGACCATTCCTTCGACGACCGTCAACCGTACTAAACGTATTTTAAATTAAAAACTAGGTCGTGGCATGGATCGTAAAAAGAAGTGTGCACTTCTGTTATTGCTTAGGAGATACAGAAAAAAGAAACAAAGAAGAATTTGGGAACAAAAGATTTAGATGTGCGATGCGAATCAATTCGCAAGTTCTTGCGATGCGTAAAGGGAGTTCGCACATTTTTGCGATGCGACGGCACATCGCAGTTTTGTGTACGAGCCCTAAAAACAGAATACAAAACAATAAACACATTGATCCTACTGCAAGCGTTCAGTAATTCATCCTAAGCTATTAGTGACGTCACAGCGATCGTTAACCGTGAGCTTAACGGTTTCGTAACCCGATAGTAACGCCGGGGTCGTGCGGTCCATGGCCCTCTACGGCGCCCCTGTTTGGGCGCCAAACCTGTTGCGGCGTCCCGCTCGGACGCTGCTCATGGCACAGAGGGTCATGGCGATCCGAATGATCCGCGGATACCGCACGATCTCTGGGGAGTCGGCGAACCTCCTTGCCGGATTACCGCCGTGGGATCTGGAGGCGAAGGTGCTCGCGCGCGTGTATGGCATGCGCGCGGAGGCACGTCGCCGGGGCGAAACCCCGCTGCCGCGCCAAATAGGTGCGTGGCGGGATGAGCTCCGGCGCGATCTCATGGCGGAATGGCAGCAACGACTGTCGCAACCGAGGGCTGGGCTCGCTGCCATCGCAGCGGTAAGTCCCCTCTTTGAGGAGTGGCTTGAGAGACGCTACGGCGTCCTCACCTACCGCCTGACGCAGGTCCTCACCGGACATGGAAGTTTCGGGAGGTACCTGTGTCTGATGGGGCGGGAGGAAACGCCCGGGTGTCATCACTGCGAGGACCGCCCTGAGGACACGGTGGAACACACGGTGGGAGAATGCCCTTCGTGGGCTGAGCACCGCCGTGTCCTCAGGGAAGTGATCGGCGATGGCGACCTCTCGCGTCCGGGCCTAGTGCAGGCCATGATGCGGAGCGAGGGGGACTGGGATGCCGTCTCCTCCTTTTGCGAAGCAGTGATGCTAGCTAAGGAGGAGGCGGGACGCGTGAGGCAGCGAAGCGCTGCCTCCTCGCAACCCAGCCATCGCGAAGGACACACCGGGCGTCGGGGATCGCGAGACGATCTCCGGCCACCGTAAGCGCGGGCCTGCGGACGGCGAGCATGGGTGGCTCCCCGTCCGACCAGAAACAGACCCGAGCGTACGGCGCGTCGCGTTCCGCGCGCGCCTCAAAGAGCCATCAGACCACCACAGATGGGGCCCAATACGGCCAATGCCGATTCGGAGTCGCGGAGAACCTAACGGGTAACCGGGGCTCCGGCTCGACGTGCAGGAGAAGGAACGGGGTGGTTTTTAGTCAGTAAGAGTCTGACACTCCCTCCCGCCTCACCCAGGCGGGAGAAGTCATTCGATGATTTTCCCCCCTTAAAAAAAAAAAAAAAAAAAAAAAAAAAAAAAAAAAACCGATAGTAACCGGTAGTTAGCGTAGTTTACAAACAAACAGTTGGTTCACTAACTAATGGATTCTCTTGCAAAACAATTGTTTGAATTGAGATTGGTTCAATCTATAATTGAATGTTTTGTGTTTGAATTGCTTTACTTTTAATTATGAATTATTGAAACAAATATCATTTTTAAAATAATTGACTGCCTCATTAGCCGAGTGTACGCAAGTGCGTCTGCCGGGTCTCGCATTCGATTCCCGGGTCGGGCAAAGTATTATTGGGTTTAAAAAAAAATCTCAGTAGTAGCACGGAGGCCGGCAATGTGCCCGGTATACGGCAATAGGCTCACTCCCTATTACATGGGACTCATAACATAAATAGTGAAAAGTGGGTGTTACATTGTGAGTGTGCATTATGTGCCGTAATGTGTACCTCTGCCTAAAGGCGTGATGTTATGTTGTAGAAGTTTATCGCTGATATATTATATGTACCTACGCGTATTACTCCGAAACAACTGTCGTAGGCTACAGTGCTACGTCGGAGCAGCTACGTGTGCTACGCTACTACGGCGTAGCATGCCTAAGAATGGGGATGATGACAGGGTATGAAAATTAAAAATATAATTAGTCCGTAACTTAGGTAATAAAAAAATATTAGACACGTATTTTTTTATTTTGTTGTATAATAAAACAATACATAGATAAAACGAATCAAAGTTTAGGAGTGGGGGCTAAAACGTCATTTCTACGTATAAAATGTACTGAGAAGTGACGTCACGCGACATTTCAAATCAATATATCTTCGAAACTATTCGTTTCCGTAAGAAAATAAAAAATACGTGTCTAATGTTTTTAAATAATCTACCAGACGGACAATAAAATAAAAATTAGTCATCTACCCCATTGTAAAAAGTGTATGGATTTTCAGGACTTTTTCTATCTTAAGAACCTTCTCCTAATAATAACTACAACAAAAAAGAATTGGTGGAAACGGTCTAGCCATTTACGTGTGATACCGTGACCAAGGGAGAATATAGATTTTATAAGGTCAGACTTATGCGAGCGCTGGTATTTCCGATTTTCCTCTACGCGGCAGAGACGTGGACAGTACGTGAATTGGAAAGGAGGAAGATAGATGCTCTAGAGATGTGGTGCTGGAGGAATATGCTTGGTGTATCGTGGACTGAGTTCCGCACCAACGTATCCATACTCCGAGAACTCGGCATCACAAAGCGTCTATCAACCATAGTACAGACGCGCATACTGCAGTACTTTGGCCATGTCTCCCGTCGTGATAACAACTCCATAGAATGACTGGTTGTTCAGGGGAAAGTAGAGGGAACCAGATCACGAGGCAGATCGTCTATGCGCTGGACCGATCAGGTCAAATCGGCAATAGGAAACCCAGTGTCAGACTGCGCCAGGCAATCCACAGAGATGGCGGGAGATCATGAGGAAAGCTGTACCCAACATAAATATGGCCGGCTCAACGTGACCACGACAGCTTTGACAAGAGCGAAACGACAGAGAAGAATAAGATTTTATACGAAATCCAAAAATCATAGTGTAATTACGTCATAATAACCGATAGATTAATATAGATGGAGTCATAATTAACGGTAACCGGTAGTTTAAACCTCTGCCTACTCCCCTTGAGGGTACAAAAGGTGTTGTATCACATATCTCACGTTAAACATGGATAATTGTGCCTTCGCCAACCCCTTGGGGATGTAAGAAGTATGATTAAATAATTACAAAGGTCGACATTAAAATTTCTGAACCCGTTTATAATAATTAATTAAATACCTTTTGAAACAAGGCTATTATTAGACATTATCCTTTCTACTTCTAGTTTTCATACATACATAACATAACATCACGCCTTTTATCCCCGAAGGGCTAGGCAGAGGTGCACACAGAAGTAACACCCACTTTTCACTATTTATGTTATGAGTCCCATGTCCCCAGGGTGAGCCTATTGCCATATACCGGGCACATTTCCAGACTCCGTGCTACTACTGAGATTTTTTTAAAACCCAGTAATACTTTGCCCGACCCGGGAATCGAACGCGAGACCCCTTGCTCGGCAGTCGTTCTTGCGTCCACTCGGCCAACGAGGCAGTTTAGTTTATTAGAATACTTCTAGTTTAACAGTAATAAATCGCAATCAGCTAGAATTTCCATTTGAAAAATATATTTACATGGATTGCCGAGAAATTTTGTTATCTTTTTTAAGTACAAAGGGTATGCTTGGGGCTATTTCTGGTTATTATATTCTGTTTTCAGGGCTGAAAATGATGTAATGTTTTATTTTAAACTAGAAGGGACATCGCTGTGTATTTGCCTAATTATTTTTAAGCAACCTTTAATATTATATGTATAAGGATATTTCGTTATTTGACTGGTTCATTAGTTCATTTTATAACATCACGCCTTTTATCCCCAAAGAGGTAGACACATTAATTACGGCACCATTTGTACAATGTAACACCCACTGTTTACTATTTGTGTTATAAGTCCCATGTAATAGGGGGTGAACCTATTACCATATACCGGGCACATTTCCAGATTCCGTGCTACAATTGAGATATTTTTTAAATATACAAAAACATTTTGGCCGACGGGAATTGAACCCGAGACCCCCTGCCCGGCAGTCGCACTTGCGACCACTCGGCCTACGAGGCAGTCACGTTAGTTGAGTAGTAAATATATAGATTGTAGCTTACGTTTGGTACTAGTAAAGATATATTGGTGTGATGGTTGTGGTCCCGGAATTGGCTTTAGAGAGGTAAAAAATCCTTAAGGATAAATGCTAGGGATCTAGTATTTACTAAACTAAATCTAAATACTAGATCTGTAGTATTTATCCTTAAAAGCTAGACACCTTTTGAAGGTTTCATAAAAAAATTGTATCGAATTGATTGTGCTCAACTGTTTTTTTTTTAAACATTGCTCCACACTAGGATTTTCTCCTGAGTCGTGGGTGCGTTTACAAACATACAAGTTCACATACATATGACACCCAGACAACAACAATCTGTGGATTATACAAAGAATTGTTCCGTGCGGGAATCAAACCCGCGACACGTTGCGCGGCAGCCAGTTGCCCAACCACCGCGCCAACCGTCGTTGGATATACACAACTAAATACCACATAATATACAACAAAACCCCGGTATCTAATAATGGCAACGAGTCTAGTAAAATGTAATCAAATGTAAATTTAACTACGGATTAGTGGTTACCCAGAAATCATTCATAAAGTACCATTCAATAAGGTTTTCCTCGAATTATTTGTTTTATATCTATATTTACCTCTATAATCCTCTTAGCTTATATTATCTGTTGTTTCAATTTAATTGAAAAGCTGGCAAACATTTGCTGTAAAAATTACTTAAGTTTACTAGGAAATCATTTTATTGCATGAATGAGCAGTTAAGTGATTTCAGTATTAACGAAAATTTCGGTTTGGTTCATGTACCAGTACTTCTCTGTGAAATATTGAACCTACTAAAATTATAAATGTGAAATTGTGTTTATTACTCCTTCGCGTCAAAACGGTTGAAGCCTTCAGCCTGCAGGGGTGGGGATGAAATTTGAGAAAAGGGATGAGATTTTACGCCACGTTTCCCGTGCGATGCCACTTTTAAAAAAAAATTATTAGATAATCATTTCTTTTCTTCTTACAAGTTTTAAGTTTTTATAATCATGGTTCGATGCTTTGGCAAATATGTGTAAAATGGTGATAAGCTACCTATTTTTTTTTATATACTTTGCCGCACACTAGGATTTTCTCCTGTGACGTGGGTGCGTTTACAACAAGTTCACACACACATGACACCCATACCCGGAACAACAATTTATGGATCACACAATGAGTTGCTCTGGGAATCGAACCTGTTACACGTTGCGTGGCTGCCGGTTGCCCAGCTACAACGCCAACCGTGCAGTCGTATTGCATTATTAGTAGGTACTATGGTTTATAATTAAATTTTTATTACTTTTAAAAATCATTTTGAATAATAGAACAAAACGGTCAATATAAAACAATCTTTCATTAAAACGCGCCAAAAACATGCACACATCTAACTACATGACATGTGTCAATGCAGTTTAACTCGTCGAGTACCGGTTTTGTAGACACAATTATAGAACAATAGGTCGCGGTCACCGGTGACCGCTTGGTGTTCGACAGTTTAAATATCAAACAAATAGTGGCTTGTTTATGATTCGATTTAATAAACGAAGGCCGTCACGTCATACAGCCAATCATAAAGTTAATTACAAAAAGCGGGAAATCAAGCGCTACAGATAATGTACAACTATGTATGCAGATAAAATATTAATTTAGTTACGATGGATATTAAATAACACGGTAAGCAATCAACGCCGTCCATGAACACCTGAAACACCAGAGGGGTTAAAAGTGCGCTATCGGCCTTTTGAGAATTGCAAATTTGAAGATTATGGGGGATTCGGGGATTGGAGAGACTGGGTAGCCTAAAGAGGGTGGAGGGGTAATTGGGCATCCATCCGCCTATCCGGTAACCTAACTCATATGACGAAACAAAACGCATGCGTTGTTTCACGTCGATTTTATGTGAGGCCGTGGTATTGCTCCCGTCGAGCCGCCCCATTCGTGCTGAAGCATGGCTCTCCCACTCTTACATAAAATCATTAAGGCGGACATAGTCTCTTGAAGTCTTGAAACAACGGCTGTGACACCTGGCTACTATAGATCTAAGAAGAAGAACATCTGTCTAGTGACATGGCCTGTCATTCACACACATAAATACACCACTGACATTTAGGTGTTTCAATAATTTCTGATTGACATTACGTCAGCCTCCTATCAACGTCCTTGCATTAAACTCTAAAAGCATATTTTATTTACCTCTTTACTGTTTTAAAGTGTCTACAAAATAGGAACACGTACAAAAACGATTAAAATACAAAGACTTGTACTCATACAAGTCACCGCCCTTAAGTTAAAAGGCGCCCAATTAGGGACGCTTGCCCTGCAATGAAAGAATAAAATATGAGCTAAGTTCCTATCTGAGACAAATCTCCGTCTTGACCGTTTGCTAATTAGTTTTGAGGTCGGTACTGAGTGACATTAGCTAAATGTTAGTATTTTATAGCTCGCTAATATGAATACTTAACGTAATTACTCTGATTTTATCAAACACCTTCACTTGAGTCCGATATACAGTCTACATCAAATAAAAATACAGAATATAACAAAAGATGTACAGTATAAAGTCATGTCAGTCAGTTTATTTTTTGGACGCAAAAGTCGAATTCGAGTCATATTTTAAATTCGTGCTATGTAAAAAAATCAACACAACTTTTCAACAAACAAATATTTTTCTATTCCTAATATCCAACATGACATTTGTCAAAATTCCCGCCTAAATTTTTAACAAACCATAGACTTAAAATCTCCCATGCACGACTAAAGCCATACATTCACGATATCTCCGATCACTTATCGAGTCTCATTAAATCGAGGTGTCAAGGAAGCAGTAAACATTGGATGGTGAAGGCCTAATTAATTCAAATTGTATCAACGCTACCCGTGTTACTTAAAATAGCAACAACGTAAGCTGGTTCAAGGGGAACCGTTATTTTGTTTACAACGAAATTTCCAGAAGGAAAATCTTTGAAAAGGAGATTTACAAGGATGATTTTATTTTCTTTGTTTTGTTACATTTATTGTGGTTTTGTTGTTGATTTATGTAATTTTTTAAAACTTAACACATATAGTTAAGTTATAATAGCAAATAAAAATATACACAAACGAAGAAAGATTGTATAGGTACAGCTAAGCTGTTCTGTAACTTTTAATTCGAAAGCTCGAAATGAACTCGATTGCGGTCCACCAGGTCATTGGTTGGGAGAATAATCTCGACCAATGGGGGGCGAGAATGCAATCGACCGCACTTCGGATAGACAATAAGAGACTAGCCTAACTAAACAAGATCATTTTGAAACCTCTTCATCTAATGAGATAAGTAGATAAGTAAAGTAACAATATAAATTTTCACACTTAATTAAGGTTACTTAACATTCATTTGCCATGCAAAGATACGAGACTACTCTCAAACATGGAGCACACTGTAGTTACCTACTATTGTTTCTGGTATTATAATAAATATACAAAAAGCTAATAAAACAAACACAACCCTCATAATTTACACGAACAGTCAATCATCTCGAAGACACAAAATTACATTATTTAATGGCCAAGGCTATTGAAGGAATACACGAAGGCTTTAGGAAATGAGCCTGAAATCAGTTGGCACAATAATTACACTGCCGTACTCCCGACAGTGGCCCTCTGAGGGATTAGCAGGGACATACCTACTGACCTACTTACTACTTACGAGGGCCGTCTTGTCTTGTACCTTTAGCTGCAGAAAAAAGTAGATGTGTAACCTCTATGGTTAAATGTCATCGTAGTTTAAATTTAAACTGTCAAACACCAAGCGGTCACCGGTGACCGCAACCTATTGTTCTATAATTGTGTCTACAAAACCGGTATTCGACGAGTTAAATGAATGTTCTAAAAAAAATATGATGATTTGTGCGAAAGCATTGCCAGAGTATTTGTTTATTTTTTTACCGAATTCGAAAAAAGAAGGAGGTATTGAGTTTGTCCTGTATGTATGTATGTTTGTGTGCGATAACCTCGCGATTAGCTAAACCGATTTTAATGCGGTTTACTTAGGAAAATCTTTATAACCGAGTTCAAAAAAAGAAGGTTCAGTTCAGTTTATACTTACAAAATTTATGAAATACTTTGTTCCTAATAAAATTTGTCTGTCTTTTTTCATTTTTTTTTTTTTTTTCTATATAATATTACATTTCTTATTCTCCACGGACTCTTGTCCGTGCCCTTGTCATTCCATTACATTTTCTTTTAATGTACAGTCTAAATTAATTGTTACAGAAATCTTACGTGCTACATTAACCACATTTTTTTTTTCTCAAAGAAGTTGTGTCTAATATCTACCTATATATACACAATACATGTTTTACTACATTTACATTAACCTTACTGGATCGACCCACACGCGCGATGAGCGAGCCGACCTGCTCCAGCAGAAGGCGCCCGTTCACGAGCATGACGTGAGGGCCAGCAATTTCGTAGGGAATGGAGCGACCCAGCCCACAGCGCCACCGACTGTAGAACATTTAAGAATGCATGACGTCTGCTCACGCAGCAGTAAGCCGATTCCAGTAGTGCCAATGGATTTTGTCAGTCTTATTGATAAAATTTACATTACGTTACATTATATTTACTACATTTTAACATTATTAAACACACACAATACATATATCAATATATATATATATATATCAATGTCACGCCTGCATCACAATTCAAGCCTACAGCGAGCCCTCCCCACCCAAAAGAGCGCCCACTACCGCCATGTCCCTATTCCTGATAGCCATTTTCAAGTTATAGTCCAGGATACCCCGCTCACTCTCACCCACCGCCCGTCTGATTAATTTGCTGATCGCGTCGTCACTGGTATTCGTGTAGTAAACACAGCTGTTAGTGTGACGGGATATAACTACCACGGCGTGCGGTACACTGTCGTGTATCCGCTGTTTCTTCTCCGCTGTATTTACAAGAACCACTGCCGCGTACGAAAGCCCCTGAGCCTCGTGTATTGTGAGTACGCGGGATCCCACACCCGATCCATATCCCTGGTTTTTAAGGGATTCCTTTTCTACCTGAGTGTGTACCAGGTATAACGTGTTTGGAGGAGATTTGGGTATCCGCGACCCTGAGAAGCTTTTTAACTCAAGGGATCTCACACCCGACGCAGACGAATATATGCCACTGTACACAGTACTAAGAGCATATGCTACATCCATAGGGTTCCTGTGAGTGCAGAGAAGTTCTTGGCTAATAGCCACGACATGTGTAGGCCGGTTGTAAATGAGGGGGAAGAGGTTGTCTCGGTCAATGAAGGGAAGTTGATTTATGTCACCAATCAGCAGAACTTCTTTGGCCTGAGTTATTCGGGCCGCCATCACAATGGCCCCAAAGTGATTCATGAGAGCCTCATCTACCATGATTCGGTGGCAGCTCTCTTGCTCTTTTAATCCGTTCACTAAAATGGATGCCATTGTTCGGACTTTGGATTTGACTAATCCTCCGATTCGGCAGGATAGTTTGCCTCTGAGGTCATTTGCTGCTTCAGTTGTTGTGGTGACGATTAAATCCCTTTCCGCTTCGAATTCGTTCATTATCCATGTAGTTTTGCCACATCCCGGCACTCCATTTGTCCAGTGAAATGTCGGGGCATCCCAGCCCCCAAAGTCCACGCCGCCCGGCCCAGGCTCCGAAATGGATCCCACAATTTCCAAGATCCCATCCTCCAACATAATCCTCGTGCACCTGGCAACAACCACTAAGGAGTCTTCAGGAGGAGTTTTAAATTTCACAACTCCCCGTTTATCCGATTCCTTCTCATCCAGAGACACATACCCTGCGGTGGCGTTGTAAGCTGCCATACTACGACTTATAGAATCTCCTCTCAATACTCTCGATTTACTGTTGTCGTATATGACCGCCTCCGCAGCCTCGAGTCTATCATTCAGTAACAGCTCGTTACCCTGCAGATATGTCTGCAGGATCGTTTTGCAAGTTCGCAAGTTGACTTGTTTTGTTGCCTCTATTACTGCGACAAACTCGAGGAAGGCGTTTATGAGGTGGTCTCTGGGAGTGGTAGCATGGCGAAACTTCGGCGGAGAGACGTGACCCATGGCGGCTCTGGTTGGCGGCGACCTGGACTGGGCAGGATGCACCCGAGCGCTGTCGCCTCCCCCGCTAGTGGAGCCGGATTCACTCCTTCTGAAAGTCGACGAAATGAGACCCGCAGCTGTACATATGGCTGATGTTATTGCCCACATGTTGGTCCGTGAAGTTTGTTTTTTTATTTGTCTTTCGGTGTTTCGTTGCTGTTGCTGTAGAGCACTTTGTTCCGAATACCTATGCTGCAGACGCTCCGAACCACTTGAAGACTAAGGTCTTCACCCCTGTCCTCATAAACGATGACTTCATGCTGTTCTGAAGCGTGAATACAGTCCATGGGATCCGCTGTCTCTCCTCGCCGGAAAGCCACCACACCAGCATCCACGCTGATAACTCTAGAATCTATGCCCTCTACTTTACCCCACTTACCTATACTGGTCAGCACCTTGCATGCTTGTTCAAAACAGGTTGTCGTATTGTTGCCAGAAAACATTGCGATTGTTTTATTGCGCGTCCGCAACAATCGACAGCTTTGACCGACCAGTTTTGTTTCTGGCAGTGCTTCATAAAGTTTGCGCCTCATGCTTGTTTTGAAGGTGCTGCCATTTAACAGGGAGGCAAGGCCTGGCGAGATTGTTAGCCATTTCTGGTGAGCGCTAGTGCAGAAGGCGATCCCCAGTCTTTCGCAGCTGGTGCTCATGAACAAAGCAACTCCCCGAATACGTATTTTTTTGGTACCGTGCTCTCCGTAAAGGAGAATTTCCCGCTCCTTAATTGTAATCCGCGGATCAGCCGTCGTTTCAAGGGGAACCCCGCTCACTGCTATAGCAGAATTAGATGGGTTGTCCAAGCTGACCACTGCTTGGCTTCTGTTATTGAGGGTACTGTTTCTTTCAGCCGCCCTGCGAAAAATTTTATCTATATAATCTAGGAAGTGCGGTCTTTTTGCTTTGTCAGCCAAAATAGAACTCAGTTTAGCAGGATCCAGGCTTGCATCGATCTGATGTTCTAGGTTGGTTCTGGCGGCCAGGAAACGAGGACAGTCGAGAATGATATGCCATACAGACTCACTGATAGTTGGATCGCATTCGCAACCAGCACTTTCTGTTAGTTTAAATCGGTGCAGGTACTCAGCGATTCCTCCATGTCCAGTCAACGCTTGTACTTGGGCAGGTGTCAACTTTGTCGATCTCACTAATCGATATGCCTCTATTATATCCGGGAGAAACGATTTAGTTACCTGCCCAGTAGTGGAGGTTGTATATCTATCCTGCCACTTTCGGATGGTTTCATCTCTGATTTTCTTTTTGACATAAGACATGGGTACTCTACAGTAGCCTGCCGTGGTGTTGTGTTTTGTTTTGGCAGCGGCTTTAGCCAAGTCATCTGCTCTCTCGTTTCCAACCGTTCCAACATGGGCTCTCAACCAGTAAAATCGAACCTCTCTTCCCTGCTCTCTGATGTTTTCAATACACTGTTTTATTTCTTTGGCTAACTGGTGGCTCACCTTGGGGTTTTTTAAGACATCGAGGGAGGATCTAGAGTCACTCATGATATTTACTCTACTCTCTTTACTGTCTTTCGCCATTTTGGTGGCTCTATTCAGTGCATACAGTTCGGATTGAAAAACCGTGCAGGAAGAGTCCAGACTAAAAGTGGAAAACGCCGTCTCGCGCCCCCCCTCCCACCAACTTAAGGCAGAACCGATTCCTCCATCGATTCTGCTGCCATCTGTATATATATGAGGACCGGTAACTACGCTGGCGAGAGGAGATTCCGAGCCGTCATTCCCCAGGAGCTCATAATTTACTGAAATTAGCTTTGAGGGATGTGGCTGATCCAGGTAAGGCACATCTCTTTCGAGTTCCCTTCCCGGTGGCAGATAGTCTAAAGAGAATCCCCTCTTGGTTCGATACAAACTGGCACTCTCCTGAATTCTTAGGTCAAGTGGGATTGTACCTGACAAAACTGTTGCTGACGTGAGTGACACTGTGCGATAAGCTCTACAGATCTTTTGTGCAAATCCCCTTTGGAGAGCATTCAGTTGTTTTTTAATCAACTGCAGCTCCGTCACTGGGGCCCATACATTCGCAGCGTAAAGCACGATTGGCTCAATGACCGCGACGTAGATCGTTCTCGTTATCTCGCCGTTTAGACCCCATGTCACCTTTGCCGCTCGTGCTAGCTGTTTATAGATGTCTGCAGCTTTCTTGCACGTTGCGGATATATGGGACTTAAAAGTTAATTTTCTGTCTATGGTAAGGCCCAAGAGCTTTATCTCTTCTACGAGGCTTATCTTGGTGCCCGACATGTACAGGTCTGGAGGGCTAAAGGTGAGCTTTCTTGTTAGTAGCATCGCATTGGTTTTGCTTGCACCGAACTTAAGCTTGTTACTAGCCCCCCAGGTCGTTACCAGTTCCAAGGCACCATTTACAGACTGCTCCAAGACGCTCACACTATGGCTCGAGAACAAGAGAACCACGTCGTCCGCGAACGCCTGGCAATAAACCCCCTCACTTGTAAGTCTGTGAAGCAACGAATCAAGGATAAGGTTCCAGAAAGTTGGTCCCACTACGGACCCTTGGACGCAACCTTTGTTTGTCGCCTTTTCGCTACTAGCTCCGGCATAATTAACCTTGATTTTCCGCTCACTGAGGTACGAGTCTACCAGGGCGTACAGGTTTCTAGGACACTTCCTTGCGATTAATTGTTGTTTTAGAGAAGGCCACCAGGCGTTATCAAAGGCACCCTCTATGTCTAGCGAAACCATCACCAACCAAACGTCGATTTCTGCTTTTACTTGTTCCACCAGATCATAGAGAGCATCTTCTGTTCCTCGTTGAGATAGGAATCCATACTGGTTTTTATGCAGAGTTGGAAGGATGTGCCATTGGATTCTTCCTATCATCAATTTTTCAATTATTTTGCCAAATACGGATAGTAGTCCAATTGGTCGATATGACTTTGGATGGGTGTAGTCTTCTTTGCCCTGTTTCCGGAGAACTTTGATGTGAGCAGACTTCCACTGTGTTGGGAAGTATGCTTGTTCTAAGCATGTATTCGCTATGGCTAAGAACACCTCCCTTTCACACTGGATAGCCACTGCGCAGATGTCAGCCGTCAGGCCGTCAGCGCCGGGGGATTTTTGGGATTCAGTGCATTAAGCACTAAATCTACCTCAGCCTGAGAGAAGAGAGGGTCGTTCTCCGAAAGTTCTATTATTTCATTAAGGCTCCTCCCATCCGTTAGTTTTCGAAGGTCATTGTGGCCGAAGTCATCTGTGTCTTCAGAATCATCAGGGTAGAAAGTCGTCGCCAACAGCTTTGCTGACTCAGATGGACTCAGAGTTAAACCCTCCGCGTTCCTTAAGAGAGCATCCTCTTGGTATTTTGTTGTTTTCCTGATGACTCTGTATATTCCGTCCCACATACTTTCCCTCTTTTGGGTTGAGCAAAACTCCTTCCAACTCTTTGTTTGTTCCTCATCTGCTTTTGACGCGTACGCTTCCTTTGCCTGAATGTATTCGTCAATGACGAACTGTTTGCGAGAGGGAGCTGCGTTCCTTATTCTCCTTTTTTTTCGAAGCACATCAGTCTTTAGATTCTCTAGGGATTCCGTCCACCATGGAGGTTTAGATTTTCCTTTTTTCGCCTTTATTTTGGGAATAGCTTTTTCGCATGCTTCTGTAATGGCGATAGTGTAAGCTGTGACCATAGCTTCTAGTTCCCCAGGTGACTGAACACACGTGATTTTTTGTGGAGTTATTTGTTTCTCCGACAGAGAGGTTCTGAAGTGAGATTTGAACTTATTCCAGTTAGCCTTTTTGGTGTAGTAGACTCGTGTCGTTGTGGGCTTTATAATTTCTAATGCCTTTTCCAACTGCAAGTCAAATGTAATGGCATTATGATCGGAGGTTGTAAGGTCTCTGTCGACTGTCCAGTCTTGAATTCTTGCCAGCAAAGATGTACTACAGGCTGTAACATCCACTATGCTTGTATAAAATCGGTCCCGTCTGAGTGCTTCAAATGTTGGTGTATCTCCTGTATTGAGTATATGGAGGTCCATTTCGTTAAGGAACGAATTATAGTCTGCTCCCCTTTGGTTTTCAGAACTGCTGCCCCACCAAGGGCTCCAGGCATTCACGTCTCCAGCTACGATGAGGTTTTTTGTTTTTAGTTTTGGTATGAATTCCTTTAAGCGTACCAGATTGTGATGTATATCTTGATCTCCCTCAAGGTAAACAGATATCACTCCAAGCTGCAGACTACCCGAGGTTATCAGTACGGCTGCTTCGGTTTCCGTTACTAGCTGAGGATCGGGTATAATCCTCAGGCGATCCGAAAAGACTACTACAGCCGCTTTTACGGGCTTTTGGCGATTGACAGTACACTGAATTACTCGTGTGCCCGGGTATTGTTTTAATTCACCGGAATTACCTACATAAGGTTCTTGCACCAAAGCTATTGAAATACCCTTCCTCTCCGCCACTTGCATTAATTCTATGGTTGCTAGCTTAGAGCGATGCAAATTTGCTTGGATGACGTGCATTCTGCTACCGCTCAATCCCGAGGTAGTCCCACCTCGTTGCACCTGGTCAACTTTAGCAATACGCTATGCGAGATCGTGCTATAGCGTCCCATTTTTGTCTTTCTCGACAGACGTCACTAAAGGCATTGTGTGCAGTGTCGGCGCTGACACCCTGCACCCTCAGGCAATTCCTGCACGCTGGCGGTTTATTTGAAAATCGACTTGGACATTTCTCCCAGGTATGCGGTTCTCCGCAGTGACTGCAGAGGTGATCTTTAGCCTGGCACACTATTTTAGTGTGGCCGTACGCCAGGCATTTGTTGCATTGGACCAGAGGAGACTGGTCAAACACAGGTCTCCTCTGTAACCCTACGTAAATTTTCCCCGCCTCCAGGAATCGCCTGTGAATACTTGGTGACAGCTCCAGCACTGGATGACACTCGTGTTGGTTTCGTGCCTTTTTCCTGTACTTCACCCTTATGGTGCTGTCCTGCATATTGACGTCACCGAGAAGATGTTTGTTTTGAGCCAGTACGTGTTCCACCAGTTCTGTGTCTGTATGGTAGGACAATACATCTGCTATTCGGAGCAGTGGGTTGCTAGCTTTGGCTATTTCAACTCTGAGGTCATCCTTTTTCTGGACTTGGCATTGCACCAGCTTCATATCTTCTCTAGTGCCGCAGCTTATGACAATCTTCTGGTTCTTTGCCTTTCTCACCTTTTCCACTTTTGCTCCTGTCTTTTTGCAGTCCAGAGCCACCCTTATCTTTTCAATAACATTGTCCCCAGTGTTTTTGGGATCCGTTGAACTTATGATAAGGGTGTGGTTTGGTCTGGGAACGAATGGTTTGGATGCCACCTGCGCGTATGTGGGCTGTCGGATTTGTCTGACAATGTCAGCCAATGCGATTTCTGTACGCACACTTGGCGCAGGTGGGGGAGGCGTTCGCTCTTTAAGCTGTCTCATTGTTCGCAGTTCTGATGATACTGCATCCAGTCGCTCGGTGATAGGCTGAAGGTCATTTTTAAGTTGGGGAAGATGGTGTTGCGATGGAGGATCTTTAATATGATCTGCTATTAAGTTGAGAGTTTTTTTTACTCCAACTAGATCCTCCTCAATTTTTTGCTGAGTCTGGGTGGTTATTTCTGTCGGGACACTATGCTCACGGGAACTCAGCCCAACCTGTATCTCCTGCCTCATTGTTTGGAGAGTGGTCGTGTTTTCTAGTGTTTTTTGTTGACCTCTGCGCAGTTCATCCAGTTGCTGAGACAATGTCTGTATTGTTTGAAGCAACCTAGTCTGCTGTTCTTTCAGAGGCTGGAGTTCTGCTTCTGTCAGAGTTTTAGTAGGCAAGTCTCGAGAGAGGTTCCACTTAGCAACGGTCGCTTTTATTTCTGAAGTGGATTTGAGTATGTCTTCTATCCTCTTGTACGGTTCCAACGTCTCGTAGCCTAGCCAAGAACGAATGGCCTTTGTCTGCTCGAGGTTCGCCGTTAAATCGTTTCGTGCCGATGCTACTTCTGAGGTTAGTTCTTTGGTTACCTCAGCAATTTTTTTGCTATGGGCCCTTTCGATGGCAACAATTTCCCTAGCATGACGTGACCTCTCCCTCTCCAGGCTCAACATATGCCGTGACCGGGAGTCTGAAAGGGCGAGACAGGTCTCGTACAGGGACTGAAGACATTGTATAGCTGTTAACTTGAATTCCCGCTTCATGTTCCCGGCAGATTCCAAAGCCGTTTTTCCCCGCTGAAGCAGTTCATTGGCATATTTGTTTGCCATATCCATTGCGATGCCCGAGCGCCGTCCATCTCCGGGCAACATGCTGTTCCTTCCCTGCGTTTCTGACTTATCCTGAGATCTGAAGTCCCAGGCCTCGTCATCCGAGAGGATTTCAGCTTGCTCCCATGTTTCCACCTTTTGAATGGCCTCAGCAGCTTGAAATTTAGAGGAAGGTGAGCAGGTGGTGGATCCTTCGCTCATAGACGTGGCCGTCAGACGGTCACATTTCTGCGGAGTCAGTGACGATGCTACCCCGGACTGTGGAAGGCTCGCTTCCGTTTTTCTGACGGGTGACGGTGATGTTACCACAACAACTGCTGAGCGTTTGCCACGTGAGCTGCTGGTGGTAGACATTGCTGTTATTGTTAAGTTTTGTGTGTGTTTCTATATTCTTACAGAATGTTTTGGTAAAACCTATATATTTTTGTTTACAAGTTACGTGTTAGTATGTAATTATTCTTACTGTTTACAATTTTATGTTTAGTCAATGCTATTCTATGTTAGTACTGTGTTGTTCTTATTTTTCGACGTTCCGCTGATGTCCTGCAGTGGTCGGTATGTGGTAGCGTAGCACGCACGTCGTGTGTAGAACCTGAGGTGTGATTGGTCCTGATGTTCAATTCGTTGAGTGTGAAGTCCGCTCCTCCTCGCTTGGGGCCAAACGGTGTTGTCTTTCCCACTTGTTGACGACCAGTTTTTACGGTCTATGTCAATGGGTCAGATATTTATGTAGCCCTTAGCACCGCAATTCTTGTGAGCAATGGAATTTGTTGTGTTAGCAGTTTTACAGTTCTTGATTGTTATCGCGGTTGATAAATTGTTGATGAGTGCGACGAACGTGCTGACAGCGCGTGCCTGAATGAAGGTCACGTTCGTGCGTTCGATGATGCGGCGATTTTTAAATTATTGATATTGTTACTGTAACATATGGTATTTGTTTTGATGTTATTTTAAGGAACTGACCATCCCTTTATCCTTTGTAGTGTCTGCTGGTTGTCATGCAGCTATACCAATGTTCAGTTTCGCCGAAACAGGGTGTTTACACTAACCTTTTGGATTATATTGCTGAGTACCAGGAATCTAGTTCTTTATTCCTGATCCTGTTGAGTTCCAGGTTTGCCCACACGGTCACTGATGCGTTGAGTATTAAAACTTCACTTTCTAACGATTACACACTATTAACTCAAAAATTTACTATTTTATAGCAATTTTTACGCGGAGCTAGATGTTTCTTGTGCGAGAGTCGTACGTGTACGTCTTTTTTCATTTGAAACGTTCAGTGTGCTTTCCCTAATTGTTGTACCAAGATAATGTCAAATTATAGTCATATTTTTAACTTCTGTATTCTATTTTTAATTCTCTGACAACTTCAAATGTAATGGACTATTTTTATCAACTCCTATTTCCCGCAGTGTACTTACGTTTTTGTTAGAGTAATTGACGGATAAGTTGACGTGAGTATTTTTACGAAATGTGTCAGTTAAGCATTAGCAGTAACTTAAAGAAACATTGTGAAACGGGCTTTGAGAAGATCAAACTAAATTACCTATTTTGCCGGTTTGACCGGAGTAATACCCGGCCATAATACCACGGCCTCACAGACAACTGACGCGCGTGACACAACACTTGCTTTGTGTCTCGTTGTGTGAATGAGATTACCGAAGGGTAATAGGACCTCCTATCTAGGCTAGGGGAAGCCCAATCTCCCCGATCACCCCAATCCCCAAATCTCCAACAATCCTTAAATTCCTAATCCCCAAAAGGCCGGTAACGCACTTGTAACACCTATGGTGTTTTGATTGTCCATGGGCTGCGCCGAACCATCTGCTCGTTTACCGGTTTATTCCACAAAAAGAAACATCTATGTACCATTTCTGAAAATAAAAAAAGTCGTCTAAAGAATAAAAATAAAAAATGTTCCCGTCTCCGGATCTTTTCATTCGTTGAAGTTGAAAAGCTTTAAAAGTATTTAAAAACTTTTTGTTACAAGCCAACGAAGTGTAAATACAATTACTTCGACTTTTTCTATCCATTCCATGTAAAGGTACTTTGTTAATGAGAAAATGAAATTCTTTCAAAAAATTTCCTTATATTTCTACCTTTTTTCTGAGAGAACAGAATATTATGGTAATTTACGTTAACCATAGACCAATTAAATTGTTAGTACATCTACCACAGAGTATTAAAATGTTAGAAAGGTGAAATAATAAATAAAATCGCCTCAATTTCTTTTAGTTTCTTGTGAAAGTTAACGATACTGAATATTAAAACGAAGACTCAAGTTCTTATTTTTCCTTGTATTTCCTGATATTTTCGGTGAACGTTTAATAGGTATTTTTATTATACACCACAACGAACACATTTTTTCCTAATTGGTTTGCTTAACAAAAGTTCTGCGCATTTTTGAGCACATCTTTATTACTGGTTTTTTATAAATTTATTCAATCGACTGCCTTATCTACCATTTCCTTAACTGTATACTATAAGCAAATACAAACAGTGAAATGATGAAAAGAACATTGTTCAGTCGTGAATGTCTTAAGGAAAATACGTCATAATATCCCGTGACCCGCCAGCGATCCCCGGGGCAATTTAAAGGTACTCCCTCACCGGGGGCATTCACATGTAATGTAACATTATAGATTCGACTTGGAGCATTACATTACAGTAATACCTCCCCTACTAACGAGCATTTGCGTGTAATGTAACATATTGATGTTGGATGGGGGAAGTGGAGCGCATTGATGTTACAAGTTGTATTGAGATATTACACATTGTATCATTACAAGGTGTGCATTGTAATGCTCGGTTCTCCTCCTTCACTGATGTAATGCTCAGATCTATAACGTTACATTACACGCGAATGCTCCCGGTGAGGGAGCACCTTTAGGTACGTTGGCAGTTCCACCAACACCATTCATTTCGGATGATATTCGACTTTATTATCAGACAATATAAAGTTGGAAATGAAATAACGAAATTTAACCAGAAGGTGTAGTTTGATCTGCTGACGACAACTTCAGAGGCCTTAGTACGAGTTTGTTTTACGCTTAAAGTAATCGTAACGAGTACGCGTTCGGCGCTCTGATTGGTTGCTTCATTGGCGTCATCCAATCAGCATTTGCCAATCGCGTACTTGTTTCGAATACTTTAAACGTAAATCAAACTCGTCGTCGTATTCGAAATATCTATTGTAACTATTCATTAGTCCTGTTTGTACTTCGTAGAGATGTATTGTTTACATAACTTTATTGGTTATCTGTGGCTTTGTGTTAATTAACCTATGTCCTATGGGTATTCCTGAGTCAATGTATGCAGGATTTCATGACGATTGGTTGAACAGATATATCGTGGAGATATAACAAACTTACTTTCGCATTTGTAACATGTGAAATAGATGAAATTGTAAAATTGCTATCATTAAAAATATAGATATTTTGAATGATGAATGATTTGAAAAAGAAACGAATGGATGACGTCGACGCAGAGGAAAATTATAGCGAAAACATAATATGAATTATATTTTATATTATATTATGGTCTCGTCGCAAAAATGTCTCGCTTAAAATAGGATTCGATAGTAAGTCGGTCACGCAGGCAGAACCGTTGGCAGAATCTTTTCTTCCTTAAACAAAATGTCCTGCATCCTCATTTATTCCATCTAAACCCCATAATACACACTACAGGTACATTATAAAGTCAACAGAGAGCTGTATGCCTATCTTTAAAAAATATAAAATACTAACTCTACCATCTCTTTATATTCTTGAAACTGCGACTTTCGTAAAAACGAATCCTGATCTTTTCCCACATCTGTCTGACACTGTGCCTCGGAATAGACGGGATAACAGCAGACTTCGCCTGAAACCCGCTAGGACTACTCTTATGCACAAAAACGTTTTTTGTATGGCGCCAATAATTTATAATAAAATTCCACGGGATTATAAATGTTTAAACACCAATATGTTTAAGATAAAAATGAGACGCTTACTAGCAGAAAAGTGTTACTACTGTTTGAATGACTTTCTGGCTGACACTACTTTTTGACAGTGTATTAATAAATGTAGACCGTAATAATACTTAATAATACTTTTTTGACATTTTAATATGAATTGTAATTATTATAAATTGAATTTGTACGCCCCTAAGGGCAAAACATGTATTGGACACTGATTTTAAACAATTAACATCTTGCATGCTTTTGTATGAATGACACATGTTTATGCAAATAAATTATCTTTATCTTTATCTTTATTATATGTGTTTTAAAATTGTATTCTGGCTCCGCAGCAACCACTTAATTTCTCTGTACTTTTTTATGGCATAAGCCGGTAAACGAGCAGACGGATCACCTGATGGTAAGCAATCGGCGTCGCCCATGGACACCCGGAACACCAGAGTTGTTACAAGTGCGTTGCGTGCGAATTTGAGGATTGTTGAGGATTCAGCGATTGGGGAGATTGGGAATAATTGGGCCTCCGGTAACCTCACTCACACGACAAAAAACAACGCAAGCGTTATTTCACGTCGGTTTTCTGTGAGTCCTTGATATCATTCCCATCGAGCCGGCCCATTCGTGCCGAAGCGAAGCATAGCTCTCCCACACTTACTTGTCTATGGTTGACTGTCAGAGAATGCCTTAAGGCATTAAGTCCGCCATTGCTCGTGCTCATTACACATTAAACGCATATGTAGGTATGCTATATTAAACCTATATATGTTTTTACTACATATAGGTACCTATATACATAAATATATACTCTTGGTAATAGCGGCCTCCTGCCGGCTGGCAACGGTGGAGCCTGCAACTGACGCAATCCATTTAAGAGGACTTTATATTACCTCGTTATGTTTGTTCATGATATCTGCTTGAAGGATACTAAATATAACTTTAATGTGACGTTTTTTTTATGTAAAAGTTTATTTCTGAATATAGTCAAAGCATTTATTTCAATGAAACCTTCATAGTTACTTTTGAAACCTCAACCAATACAAAAAAACAACGTTTAAAAAAACCGGCTTCGAAAATTAAACCTAAAAACAAGTAAAAGGTAAAAACTAAAAATCAAACAACAACTATTATTAGTCACACGTAGGTAAGAAGTCGGTGCCACAACCCCGCAGTGGTCGCAAGTGCGACTGCCGGGCAAGGGGTCTCGGGTTCGATTCCAGGGTCGGGCAAAGTATAACTAGGTTTTTAAAAAAAATCTCAGTAGTAGCACGTAGTCTGGAATTGGGCCCAGTAAATGGCAATTTGTTCACCCCCTGTTACATGGGACTCATTACATAAATAGTGAAATGTGGTTGTTACATTGTACAGTGGCATTAAGTGCCGTATTGTGCACCTCTGCCTAACCCTTCGGGGATAAAAGGCGTGATGTTATGTATCTACAATCAATAGGAGCCGAGTACAGCGGGTGGAACCGCGCGGAAGGCTCTCGTAATGTATTTTCTATATTTTGCCTTTACCACAAGCTTGTAGTTTATGTCGTGGTGGCCCGGAGGTTTAAGAGTTTACGAAATCGATACCTACCAACGGCAAGTACCAATGTGACATTTTTCCGAGTTATATAAAGAAAGAAAGAAAGAAAGAAAAAACATTTATTTAGCACCAGGCACGATGCAGCATAAATAAAATAAAAAAAAGACAATCAAGGTGTGACAGTGGAAGTAATAAAAATATAAGAGTTGAAAAATTGAAACAGAAGAATTAGAAAAGAGACGCTGACAACATGCCTATGCTAAAAGGGTCACCCACTCAGTGTAAGCCAGGCATACAGGTTACCCAGCACTGATTTTCAGTGGGCACCCATGCAGTGACGCACGGATGGTAGCAACGTTGAATGGTTAGACAAAGACAACAAGAAAATATATATACACATATATAATAATGCATCTGCACACCCACCACACACACATATACATACATATACATACACACACACATACATATACATACATATACACACATACACACATATATATGCAATAAGTATGCAGATACAACAATGGTATACTTATCAATGTAATAAATATAAAAAGTAATGTAAAATAAAAAAAAAAGTAAAATGTTAATAAATAGTAGGTACACATGACAGAATGAAGGACACAGAACAGCCAGTATGTCTGCGTTCTGTATCATTCTATATGCACTTTCTAAGATTATATAGACACCACTGGCAAACGGTGAAGGAAAACATTGTGAAGAAACCTGGGCTTATAATTTCTAATTATAAATTTGTAATCGCCAACCCGCATTGAGCAAGCGTGGTAATTAATGCTCAAATCTTCTCCGTGTGAGAAGAGGCCATTGATCAACAGCGGTCACTTATAGGCTGTTGATGATGTAGTTATCACGTTCCACCCAAATATACCTAAATTGGATGTCGAACCGCCCACTCCCTCGTATTAACTTTAATCCCAAGTTATTAGTATTCAAGGAGCGATCTAAATCTCGCACACTCCACTTACTAGAGGTACAAACAGATATTTGCATAATTCTGATTAGATATAATATAATAAGATCAAAGTTACATTATAAAGTGAGTGACAAGTACGACTTGCTTCTAAATAAGTTCCGTGATCAATTCCCGCATCAGGCAAAAGTATTACCTATTGAGGTTAAATATAACGTTTTTAAGACTTTTATATTTTTAGTATTGTATTGCCTCTTTAAACTTGTGGTAATAAAATTAATCCCAACAGACAGACAGATTTATATAGGTACTTACAAATTATTATTTGTGTATGTTAGTGTGGGAGAGCCGTACTTTGGCACGAATGGGCCGGCTCGACCGGAGTGATACCACGACCTCATAGAAAACCGAAGTGAAGCAACGCTTGCGTTGTTTTACGTCGTGTGTGTGAGGTTACCGGAGGCCCAATTATCCCTCCCCCCTTACCCAATGTCCCCAATCCTTGAATCCCCAACAATCCTCAAATTCCTAATCCTAAAAGGTCGGCAACACACTTGTAACGCGCCTGGTGTTCCAGGTATCCATGAGCGACGCCGATTGCTTACCATCAGGTGATCCATCCGTCCGACTTATCGCATAAAAATGTAGATATTTATGAATAAGTTCTACACAAAGACTGATAAAAATGCTAAATAATGTATTAAGATAATGTTTTTCTATTTATCTACGGCTTGAGAATGTTCAAAGTCCAAAGAAAAACCTTTGCAGGTCAGTTTTAAAATATATTCCCTCTTGAAGTTCCTGATGAGTCCTATAACTATCGGGTAATTCTCTACTAATTCATTTTATCTAATTGATTGTAGCTATCCACAGAATGCAGAATTGGTCGTAAAAGTATGAGGGAGCGAAAGACGTAATGAGGTTATATTCTACAATAATTGAATCTGAGCGTCCGACGTCGCGACGCGGGCGGCGTGGCGCGTCTTTGCGTCATTTCCACGTCAAATTATCTGTAGGCTAGTAACAAACAAGATATCTAGACTAAAACTAGGGCTTTTAAAAATATAGTTATTTTTACACTAGAAGAAAACCTCGCATTATCAGCCTAAAACGCCTCACACTAGAATTATCTCCTGTGTCGTGGGTGCATTTACAAACATACAAGTTCATATACACATGACGCTCAGCCAGACCCGAAACTATTGTGGATCACACAAGGAGTTGTTTCGTGCGGGAATCGAACCTGCGACACGTTGCGCTTCAGCCAGTTGCCCAGCCACAGCACCAACCGTGCAGTTTATTATTATTATTTGATTATTTTATTGTGTCATCGACATTTTGAATATACGAGGTTGCGCAAAAAATGCAACTACGGACGCACTGGGCATCGAAGAACCCAGTATAATTAGTTTTTCGAGTTTCATAGAAACTGTCAGAAGATCCCTAGTTCTACCTTCTTACTAAAAATCTTTGTATAAAAACAATGCTCGCGCAACATTTGTCCACATATTCGCGATAAACTCTTAAACTACTTGACCTTCTTTGAAGAATTGTTATTACTTAACTTAAAAATTACCTTTTAATCGCAATTACGAGCTCCCTCCGAAACAGCGGGTACAAATCCAAATGATACATTAATACTTAATACTACTAAATTACACATATAACATCACGCCTTTTGTCCCCGGAGGGGTAGGCAGAGGTGTACATTATGCCACTGTCCAATGTAACACCCACTTTTCACTATTTATGTTAGAGTCCCATGTAATAGGGTGTGAGCCTATACCGGGCATAATTCCAGACTCCGTGCTACTACTAAGATTTTTTTTAAAAAAACCCTGTAATACTTTGCCCAACCCGGGAATTGAACCCGAGACCCCCTGCCACTTAGGACCACTCGGCCAACGAGGCAGTCTACTAAATTAATTACTGTACATATAATATAATACATTAATACTATACCCACTGAAATCATCCCTATACCCCAGTCCCAGTTTCTCTGACGCTAGCCACGTCACTCCCGCGTCATACCCCAGTGGGGGGTGGGACAGTCCCACGTTTTTATTGATTCTGTAGCCACACTAGCCATAGCACAAGCTACAAGGATTTAGACCATCGTTTAACAGAAACCAAGAAGCAGACAGCTCTGAAAAGAGCTATATTATTCAACGTTTTTGACTACCTCTGTTAACACAGACAGCTCTGAGAAGAGCTATTTTATTTCACGTTTTTGATATGCTCTGTTAACACAGAAAGCTCTGAAAAGAGCTATTTTGCTGAACGTTTTTGACCCTCTGTCTACAAGAGACGAAGTAACTCGCCGACGCCGCTGCCAGTATCACGCGCCGACCATCGCGCGTAGGTATCGCAGCGCGGCACGGCGCACGGCGTTTACATCTTCACGGCTCGACGGTCGCATGAAGAAAGAATTCGAAAATATGATTGAGCAAGGACTATGCAGACCTAGCAAGAGTCCTTGGTCATCACCTCTACACATCGTGCCTAAGAAAAATGGCGATATTAGAGTATGTGGTGACTATCGCCGACTCAACTCGATCACTATACCAGATCGATACCCAGTGCCACGCATCAAAGATTTCACTCACCACCTATCGGGGAAAACTATATTCTCCACGGTTGACCTCAACCGCGCTTATCAACAACTCAGTGTGCGAGAAGAAGACGTAGAGAAGACCGCTATCATCACGCCAATGGGACTATTTGAATTCCCACGTATGTGCCCCGGTTTGAAAAACGCGGGACAAACGTTTCAACGCTACATACATGAAGTACTACGAGGATTAGACTTTGTTTTCCCATTTATCGACGACTTACTACTTGCATCTGAAAACGAAACTCAACATCGAGAACATCTCCACACCGTATTAAAACGCTTAGAGGACAACGGCATTACCATCAACCCCGCTAAATGCAATCTAGGCAAACCTGAAGTACAGTTCCTAGGTTACACCGTATCAGCTGATGGAATCAAGCCGCCGCAACACAAAATCGAAGCAATCACTAATTACCCGAAACCAACGAACATCGAAGAACTAAGAAGATTCCTCGGCATGATCAACTTCTATCGTGATCACGTACCGAACGCCGCATCGAAGCAAGCACCACTAAATGCCTACCTACACAACGTCAAGAAGCGCGATAAGACTCCGATCACGTGGACCGAAGAGGCGACGCAAGCATTCGAGCAATGTAAAGCTAGCATCATAAACGCAGCTCTACTCGCTCATCCATCTCATCACGCAACACTCGCCTTATTCTGCGACGCATCAGATAACTCTGCCGGTGCCGTACTACAACAATACCTACATAATACGTGGCAACCGCTCGGATACTTTTCCAAGAAATTCAACGACGCGCAGAAGAAATACTCCACTTTCGATCGAGAGCTACTTGCAATGTACATGGCAGTCAAACATTTCCGGAAGATATTCGAAGGTCGCCATCTCATCATATTCACCGACCACAAGCCGCTTACATATGTGATGTCCAAGACTCAATCAAATTCCGAAACTCAGAGGCGAACAAGACAGTTACTATTCATCAGTGAATTTACCACCGACATTCGACACGTGAGCGGCAAAGACAACATTGTTGCCGACACCCTAAGCCGCATAGAATCCATCACAATCCCATCTGCAATCAACTACAACGACATAGCTAGTGCGCAAGACAAGGACAGCAACATTAAACAACTGTTATCACAAGAAAACGTAACTTTGAAGAAAATACCTATACCTAACAGCGACATCGAACTATACTGCGAAACATCGACCTCTTATGTACGCCCGTACATACCTAAACCATATAGAAAACAAGTATTTGACAGTGTACACAACATCAGTCATCCCGGTACACGCACGACTCGCAAACTCATTACTCAAAAATATTTCTGGCCATCAATGAACGCAGACATCGGTTGCTGGACTCGAACCTGTATACTTTGCCAGAAAAGCAAGATACAACGTCATACGCACTCGAACGTCGGATCTTTCCCGCCAACCGAGCGATTCCAACACCTACACATTGATATCGTCGGACCACTACCTACAACACCTCAAGGTCACAGGTACTTAGTAACGATGATCGACCGACTAACTAGGTGGCCCGAAGCAATACCTACCGACGAAATATCAGCTGTTAGAATCGCCGATATTGTGTACCAACACTGGATCGCCCGATTTGGATGCCCGACTACCATCACAAGTGATCAAGGTCGTCAGTTCGAGAGTCAACTATTTCAAAACCTAACTAAACTAATGGGAATCAAGAAAAATCGTACTACACCATATCATCCACAAAGCAACGGCATAATTGAACGTTGGCATCGAACACTCAAGACTGCATTACGCGCCAAACTCGCGAGCGCAAGTACATGGACCGAAGTACTACCTACTGTACTACTAGGACTTCGAGCCGCGCTACACTCAGACACAGGTGTGAGTGCCGCCGAACTTACCTACGGCTACAATCTACGTCTACCTGGAGAATTTTTCACTACATGTACCACCTGCACACCTGCTACTTTGGATTATACCTACGTTGACAACCTACGTAATATAATTCAACAAAACAAACCGCAAGTACCTACGAAGCATCACAGCAGCAATAAAAGCGTATTCGTGTATCAAGACCTACTCACGTGCAGCCACGTATTCATAAGAACAGATGCAGTAAAAAAACCACTTCAATCACCATACGAAGGACCCTACAGAGTGTTACAACGTACTGAGAAGGTATACACAGTACAATTACCCGAGCGTCAAGCAAATATATCAATCGACCGATTGAAGCCTGCATTTATACTCACCGAAGACATTCAAGATACTTTACCTCCAACCTCCAGTACAGTTACCTTCACATTACCTCAACCCAGCGTTACCAAGCAATTACCATTACCTTCAACCACCATTACCGAGGAAACCAGCAAGATTACCAGGAAAACACATGTACCGCAACCAACAGCGACGTCACATCCCGACGATAAGAAAACTCGCTCGGGCCGTGTCGTCAAACTGCCGGTACGCTTCGCTTGAGGGGAGTACTGTAGCCACACTAGCCATAGCACAAGCTACAAGGATTTAGACCATCGTTTAACAGAAACCAAGAAGCAGACAGCTCTGAAAAGAGCTATATTATTCAACGTTTTTGACTACCTCTGTTAACACAGACAGCTCTGAGAAGAGCTATTTTATTTCACGTTTTTGATATGCTCTGTTAACACAGAAAGCTCTGAAAAGAGCTATTTTGCTGAACGTTTTTGACCCTCTGTCTACAAGAGACGAAGTAACTCGCCGACGCCGCTGCCAGTATCACGCGCCGACCATCGCGCGTAGGTATCGCAGCGCGGCACGGCGCACGGCGTTTACATCTTCACGGCTCGACGGTCGCAGGAGGAAAGGACAGAGGCACGCGTTACGCAATATTTATAGCGGCGCGAAACTCAGCGCGCGGCGCTGCGGAGGCGCGTCCTCTTTGCACGGACCTCACACTCATCGACTATCTCGCTCTTTTATCGGCTATCCTTTTCTTTCCATTGTTCACGATGTAAACAAAGTTCTGTCCTAAATAGTGTAACGCTATTGGCTATAATTTAGGCGATGTTATTGGTGTACAAATTTCTAAATTTTATTTATTTTTAATTTAATAGTTTTAATTGGTTAATGTACAGAATTAGTTGTAAGTAGCACTAGTACCAATTTTTGTATAAAAACAACCACCTCCGGCTAATAAATACATTCGTTCTACGACAACAAGTTGTTTCACTAAGAACAACCGATCTCCAAAATTCCCTATTAATTGAGGTCATCGTCAATTTGTCGGGAGACGATAATGCGCGAGACTTGATTGATTCAGGATAATGGGTATATAACGATTAGAATTAATTGTTCTAGCAGCGGCAGTTTGATGTCGTGTTTATTGTTGACTAGCTTTTAACTGCGACTTTGCCCACAGTTAAAAGGTAGCTCCAATGGTGCTCAAAATTGGCATGCTCATTTCAGGCATGCTTGCGAATCGATAGATGTTCGATTTTTGCATTTTTTTTTTGTTTTTTTTTATGGAATAGGAGGCAAACGAACAGTTGGATCACCTGATGGTAAGCGATCAGCGCCGCCCATGGACACCCGCAACACCAGAGGAGTCACAGGTGCGTTGCCGGCCATTTAAAAAGGAATACGCTCTTTTCTTGAAAGTTTAAAAGTCGTATCGATTCGGAAATACCGCTGACGACAGATCATTCCACAGTTTTGCTGTGCGAGGCAGGAAGCTACGTGAGAAACGCACAGTTGTGGCCTGCCAATCATGTATATGATGGGGATGCATATGCTGTCGTGAGGGTCAATGGCGAAAAGATGCGGCAGGTATCAGGTCAAACAATTCCTCAGAGCACTCCCCGTGGTATAAGCGATAGCAAATGCACAGTGAAGCTACATCTCTACGCATTGCCAAAGTGTCGAGCCGGTTTGAAACATCCCGACATCCAACAATCCGAACGGCACGCCGCTGAATGCGGTCCAGAGGAAGAAGCTGGTACTGGGGTGCCCCCGCCCAAAGATGAGAACAGTATTCCACGTGGGGATGAACCTGCGCCTTATATAGATGCAGGCGTTGGGCCGGGGTGAAATACTGCCTCGATCTATTGAGCACACCAAGCTTCCTCGAGGTTTATTTGGAAACTTGCATGTTCTATAGAATGTTTTTATGCATGTTTTTTTGTATAAAACATAGCAGTACAAATTGAATGAGGAGATGGAGTTTGAACAAACAAATTTACTTTTGCATTTGTTTCGATCTAATGCTAATGCAAACTTATTTATCATTTTCTTTACAAAATAATTATCCAATATGGTGCAGCCGTTTAAGAGTTATACCACAGAATACTAGTTATATTTACATTTCCAACCCTAAAAGTCGACTCGCGCCCTCTTTTTTGGCAGTAACTTTGGTCACTAATGGACCAAAGAAACTGTACTGTTAAGTTCTTCAAAGACAAACAGCCTTCTACTATATTGTGTTTATATTTAGAAATGTAAATATCTAACTTGGTAACGAAAAACTCGAAAAACTAATCTAGGAGTTAGCGACATGGTTGGACAATAATAATTGGCTGCTTGCCATGGCAACCGCTCAGACGAGACGCGACGAGCTGCCAATTTTAATCCACTGTTATCCTATATCCAAAGATTTGATAACGTAACTGAAAATAAGAATCGCTTTCATATTTTCTTGTGAATGACTTTAAATCTTTTCACCCTTGAAAGGGTAGGCAGAGGTGCATGAACAATATAACAATTATTCGCCAATGTCATTATGAGTCGCTTGTAATAGCGGATGTACTGAGGTTCGTATAATGTGTGATCACAAACATAATTATACAGATTCACCTGTATTATACACCAGGCACTTCTACGCTATTTCAAACTAAATTCTAAAAACTAAATTTTGGGGTTCCAACATCTAAAAACAATTTTTCCAAACACCCTTTGTTAGGCAACCGCATTCGACTTCAAAAGCAGATTTAATTTGCACCACTTGTGATAAATACATACATTTTCTCATAGGGTATGCGCCTATTTCTGAATGCCAGTCAAAATAGTTGGAGTTTAAATACTTAGATTATTATAAATACACGTATGTGTCAGTGTGTTGTATATAATGAATTACAATGCGGGGACAACTAAAACTGCAGACCGCCATTAGCACTTATACTTATTAATACTCTTTGATTAGCACACTCGTTTATTCTTTGTTATAAAATATGTAGGCGCAGATAATTTTTTCCACGCATAGACTATTGTCATCACAAGCACAAGTGGCCAATAATCTACTTGCACAGATAATAACAAATACATAACACAGTGTGCTATTAAGTTTAGAAGCAAAAATATATTAACTTCTAATACAATGTTTAAGTGTGGTTTTTAATTACCCCCTCTTTCCCCAATCGCTGAATCCCCAACAATCCTCAAATTTCTAATCCAGAAGTCCGGTAACGCACTTGTAACACCTCTGGTGTTCCAGGTGTCCATGGACGACGTCGAATTACCGGCTTATCCCATAAAAAAAATCTTACTAAAATTATAAATGCGAAAGTTGGTCCTCTTGTGTGCGTGTTTGTTAGTTTTTCTTCTCTGTCGTTTCACTCTTGGCCGAGCAGTCGTGGTCACATTGAAGCGGCCGTATTTGTGTTGAAGGCCGATACAGATTTCCTCACGATCTCCCGCCATCTGACTCCCTGTTTGTAAATCGTCCGGCGCAGTCTGACACTAGGTTTCCTATTGCCGATTTCACTTGATCAGTCCAGCGCATAGGTGATCTGCCTCGTGATCTGGTTCTCTCTACATTCCCCTGCGACGAGCCGTTTTATGGAGTTGTTATCACGACGGGAGACATGGCCAAAGTACTGCAGTTTGCGTGTCTGTACTATGGTTGATAGACGCTTGTAACTTAATGGCATGAAAACGGCTGAAGAGATCAAGATGATATTTGGAACAAGGGTAGATTATGGTCTAATATACACACACATACACACACACGCACATATTCTGCAGAATTTATTTTATCTATATAATTTCATATTAAATTTTATTTTCTTTTCCATATTGAGGGGCGGTACCGCCGTCCGTGAGGCACGGCAGGGTGCCACCTGAAAATCAGCGTTGGGCAGGAACTATACGCTGAGGTCGAGGCCCTTTTGGCATGAGCACACGCACTACAATATTACTATTACATATAATAATAATAAAAATTATTTATTTATTTCTCTCATCATCATTTACATAATAAAATACATCAAACAATATATTATTCACTAGCCTTTACCCGCGGCTTCGCTCGCGTCACAAAAGGATAAAAAGTAGCCTATGCGACATATACCAATACACACAGCGCCATCTATACCAATACTTTTGTTTTCCCTTGGGAATATCAAATTTTTCCGGGATAAAAAGTACCCTATTATTTAATCAAGACTTCTAACTTTACGTCTGCAAAAATTCAAAGCAATCGGTTTAGTAGTTACGGCGTGAAAGCAGAACAAACAAAGAAACTCACTTTCCGATTTATAATATTAGTAAGAATATATGTTTTTTTTTTGTATGCTGCCACTGCTGAGCAAAGCCTCTTCTCACACGGAGAAGGTTAGAGCGTTAATCACCACGCTTGCTCAATGCGGGTTGGCGATTTCAAACTTATAATTAGAAATTATAAGTCCAGGTTTCCTCATGATGTTTTTCCTTCACCGTTTGTCAGTGGTGTCTAAATAATCTCAGAAAGTACATATAACTCGGAAAAAGTCACATTGGTACTTGCCGTTGGTAGGTTTCGAACCCGCACCCTCATGCATGAGAAGTGGGCGTCCTAGACCTCCGGGCCACCACGACTTGTATATTTAATTTCTCTTTATATCAAAAACGTATTGTAATGTTTCGTGTTGTATGTACATTATTTTGTTATATTTTGATGATTTTTGTTCTTTTCTTTAATCTTTTAAGATTTATGTAAATATTTGTATTTTTATTTTTATTATATTTTTTGTCTGTATTTTTATGAGACTGCCTCGTTGGCCGAGTAGTCGCAAGTGTGACTGCCGGGCCGGGCAAAGTATTACTGGGTTTTTTAAAATTCTCAGTAGTAGCACGGAGTCTGGAAATGTGCCGGTATATGGCAATAGGCTCACACCCTATTACATGGGACTCATAACAACTAGTGAAAAGTGGGTGTTACATTGTACTGTGGTAGAATGTGCACCTCTGCCTACCCCTTCGGGGATAAAAGGCGTGATGTTATGGATTATGGATGTATTTTTATTTTTCATAATTTTTGTTTTGTGTGTCAATTGCCAAATAAATGTTTTTTCTCTCTTTCTTTCATTCATATAACACATCACATTATCATCCTTCAGGAACGCGGGCAAAGCAGCTGGCCGAAGCTAGTTATAAATAAATCCTACAACACTTAACAGTAGTCCAGCAGTCCTCTTTGTGATATTAATTAGCAATTACATAAATGTCAACGGCACACGACACGACTAATGGCCGACTTCATTTTGAAGCCGGTTAACTTCTGACTTCAAGCTATTCTAAGCTATTAGGAGTCGGTTTGAAATGTAATCGGTTTGTAAATTAGGAGGGAGATTGGATGTTTGTGTTAAGTTTTTGTGCTAAGTTATCATAAGTATGTAGATTTATGATATTATTCATTGTTGTTATAAGTAAATGATGGCATAGTGCGTCCAGTCGCGTTTTATATCTAAAAATACCTTCAAACTATCACAATTCTTGTACTTATATCAACGATCTCTAAAACGGATTCATCGATTTTGAAATCTTGAATTTAAGGATTCCAGGGGTAATAAATCGATCTATCTCAGAAAAGAGGTTTCGACTTCAGATAAATGTCGATTATTAAAAAAAAACACCGAGCAATGCTCGGTCATCCAGGTACTTAATTTAGTAGTACACTTTTTTGTGGTACTGGGAAGTAAACGAGCAGACGTAGGACCAGAGGCCTTAGTGCAAGTTTGTTTTACGTTTAAAGTATTCGAAACGAGTACGCGTTCGGCGCTCTGATTGGCCGGCGCCAATAAACCAACCAATCACAGCGCCGAACGCGTACTCGTTACGATTACTTTAAACGTAAATCAAACTCGTACTAAGGCCTCTGATGGCAATCAATTGATAGTAAAGTACGATTTAACGACTTGAAATTCAAATTCAAAATATTTACTTGACTTAACATAGCTAAACTTATACTATTATTTTATTATGTAAAACTGAACATTTTGTTTGTTTGTTTGAACGCGCTAATCTCAGGAACTATTGCTCCGATTTGAAACATTCTTTCTGTTTTGGATAGCTCATTTGTCTAAAAAGGCTATAGGCTATAAAACATCACGCTACGATTAGTAGGAGCCGAGCAGAGTGGGTGAACCCGCGCGGAAGTAGCTAGTGATGCCATTTGAGTACTTGTCAACTAGTCAAATTCAATACTTTTTTCGAAATGTCAAAAACGACAGATTTCTATGAATTTTGTACGAGATTGTGACGTCACGTTTTTTTAGCGTCAAACAGCATAATTATTTCGTAAATATTTGCTGGAAAATACTATAACAACACTATAATAAGTTAGTCATAAAATCAATGATTGAAAGTTTGGTTATTTTGTAATATTTTATTGTATTGAACAATCGAAATACCTAGTAATTAAGTTTGGTAATTTAGTTTTGATTAACGAAAGTATCCAATTGACGGATATATCCTTTATTATTTTCTACTGCTTAATTGGCTCTCCAACGTTTTATTAGTGCAATAAACACACTCACGTCATCTCGATAAATTCTCATTTATAAGATCCTCAAGCCACCGATTCCTAATCTGAACAAATACAAGTTTTATGAAATCTTCAGGATCAGAGTGTACCTAAGCGCGACTGCTGGGTAAGGGGTCTCGGGTTCGATTCCCAGATCGGGCAAAGTATTTTTTTAATCTCACTAGTATCACAGAGTCTGGAATTGTGCCCGGTATATGGCAATACGCTCACTCCCTATTTCATGGGACTTATAACATAAATAGTGAAAAGTGAGTGTTACATTGTACAGTGGCATTAAGTGTCGTAAGTAATGTGCACCTCTGCTTACCCCTTCGGGGATAAAAGACGTGATGCTATGTTATGGAAAATGTCATAATCCTACCATACTACAACTAGTTTGACGACATGGTTGGCGTAGTGACCACGCAGATAGATGCTATGCAACGTATCGTGATTTTGATTCCCGCATGGAACGAAAGGACTTACAAATCGGTATCCAGAGGCTATGATGTGACTCCAATATATTCGCGTGCAGGACCACATGAAACACGTAAAAACAAATTATTATAATTAACCCCGTAAGTATGTAGGTAACAAGATTCATGTACCAACCTTGTTTCTCATACCTTCATATCATAAACACTCTTACATCTCCGCTATTATTAGCATATGCAAATAAGAGCTAAAATCGCTTAACCTAGTACAAGCCAGCCGTGAAGTAACGCAGGATATTTTATATGCAAATCAGGATATGCAGCCAAGCGAAAATGTATTTAGGCCGCTTACACTTTACTCTAAGAAATTCCATTATTCATGAGGTGGAATGACTTTTGACTATGACATAGTGACATTTACTTTGTTTCCTTGTTAATGGGTCATTAAACCTAACCTAATTTCACCATGTTACAATGAATAGCAATATTCGCGAATTTATATAAACCAACATAAGTTGATCTCTCTGAAGTACGTCACAAGTATAGCTATCTCTATCGTTCAACAGTATCCGTGTATAGTGACGTCTTGCTCTCGTTGTAAACGTCAAACTTCAGAGAGACCTAATTATCTTGGTAATATTTATAGCTTTCCTTGTGAACAAAACTGATAAATGGACAAAAGGATTTTATGCTTCTAAAGACTGTTATTTATAAATGAGAAGCGTTGATTAGAATTTTGATTAAAGAACGCCTTTAGAACAAGGACGTTTCCCTTTTATAGCAGACGTGGATACTAAGATTGGTAAAAAATTAAATTCACGTTCAAAAATGTAAATGTAACAGTTACCTACATCTTTCAACTTTTACTTACAACAAATCAACTTCAATACAAAAAAGAACTTTAACAAATTAACTTTGTTCATTCCAGGACACTCACTACGAATGGAACGAAACAGACATCCTATCCCACGGCTTCAGTGGCCTCAGTCTCCATAGACAGGACAGCCTCACACAAAGACCTCTAGCCTCCCTAAAAAGGACAGGCAGTAAGGGCAGTGCCTACAGCCTTCGCAGCATGAGAAAAGAGATGCCTAAACCTACCACCCAAATTGAGAGACCCCCTACGATACCTGATGCTGGATTTGGGACATTAGAAATTAAATTGGCGTATGAGAATGCGACCTCATCTTTGGCTGTAACTGTGTTAAGAGCTAGGGGTCTGATCGGTATGGACATGACCGGATTGTCTGATCCGTTTTGCAGATTGGAGGTTTTACCTAGAGGTGAGATTTTTGGACTTCTGTTGTTATGATATTGTTGTTTCGGGGTTCTAAATAACTAGTTTAGGATCAATAGGCGCAGCCCCCCTATTACATGGGATACATAGCGTAAATAGCGAGAAGTGGGTGTTATATTGTACAGTAGCATTAAGTGCCATAGGTAATGTGCGCCTCTGGTAGGCCCTTCGGGGATGAAAAGCATAATATTATGTTAATTGGTTGAGGAGCAAATCTTGGATTTGATTATCACTAAAGTTGTCGCCCTGATATTGTTTCAATTTTATAATGTCAACGTCAAGTGTTACTCTAAATGGCATAATTGTTAGTCTGCGATGCTTTTGACCATTTTGACGATGATGATGATGCTATTACCTCATTAGATAAGGTATTCTAAATAATTATTTTCTTCTTCCAGAGGGATCCTACTCCAACAGACTACGAACTAAAACTGTCCACAAAACTAAGAACCCGGAGTTTAACGAGACACTGCACTTCTTCGGCATCACTGAGTCGGACCTCGCTGTCAAATCGCTGGAGATCGTGCTGTTTGATGATGACAGGTGAGCAATATAATAATCACAATGGCTTTCACAGTAGGTAGTGGAGTATAAACATACATCAGGGATGCAGAGTTGGAAAGGGCGGTACGAGCACATATTTCGACTTGTAAGGTTGGAAAGAAATGCGCGAAATATTGTTCAAGTTTTTAATTTAGATTGAATAATATTTTTGGAAAATGGCACTCGCTGACTAAAAAGTTAGAGAGTGCCATCTGTCTTCGAGTATTCAGTAGCATGCTTCATTTATCTGATACTCACAAGAAAATAAATTATAGAAAAACGGTTCAACGTTCAGACACGTGTCTCATAAGGACAGTTTGTGAGACGACTTAAATAATGCTCAACATTTGATTAAACTGTCAAACACCAAGCGGTCACCGGTGACGGTACTCGACGAGTTAACTACGTACATTGTAATGAAAATGTTCTCTTAACTAATTTGATTTAATTTTTTGAAATTTGACATTAATTTTTTGACTTCAGTGATAAGAATAATGTTACTATCTTTGACATTATTGTATTCTAACAACATTACAAATAATTCAATTCAATGGACCTAATTCTATTATATAATTATTTTTATAACATATCTTTGCATGCCCTGTTAAGGCAAAATATGGAGAAACTATAAACTTTGTTAACACCTTTATATTATGTACCCATGTTTGCAAATGATTAAATGAATATGAATATGAATATGAATACTAATTAGGCTTTCAGACACATTTATTTAAATGAAGGTCGAATAAACCTACACTAGTCACATATCTAAGAGAGCTATCAAACTAGAAATACGAAGAAAATAAAGCGTGGGTAGTTTCAGCTCTTGTACCGGCGACATGTAGCTTATCAAGTAAAGTTGGGTTCGCTAAACTTAGTGCGACGTGTTCAGAGTAATCAAGTAAGTGTTTAAAGAAAAACGAGTAGGTAACTACATATATACATAAGCTAATGCTTATCTACGGGTGAAATATTTTTTGTAGTAGTGTCTCAATTTCTTTTTTTTTATGGAGGTATATTATCCTTTTACTTTTTCCGCTTTGGGTTAGGTGAGTGGGAGACTTACTCTCTTTCTGCTCTTCGAGCCAGAGCCGGCAACCCGTTAGGCCTTCCGTGGTTACGTATCGGGCATCAGCTTTCCTGGGCACCATGTGTAGTGGTCTGATCGCTCATTGAGGGTTTAGGGAACAGAGAGTATAGTTCCCTAAGATCGAAAAAGGAGGATCCTCCGACCAGGCGAGGTGATCGTGCCTGGCGGGCTGCGGCATACTCGCCCATACGTACGGGTGTAGTTCTGGTCAGGCAGCGAGCTACATTGCTCACCGTCCGCAGACCCGCACTTACGGTGACCGGGGAGGAGATCGTTGCGCAGTGTTTCAATCTTCGAACCTAATTTAATGATAACCTAACACGAGAGAAGTAATAAATCTTTTTAGGTGATATGGAATTAAATTGAATTATGTGGTTCTATCTTCGAAGAATTCTAAGAATCTTTTTAAATATTCGGTATCGAATAGGTACAAAAATATTTACTGCTACCTACCTAATAAAATTTGAACTTGGAATACTTACTACTTTTTATTGTCAAACCTCAATTCCTGGTACCAACAGTCCCAGTTTGGAAAAGGTTAAAAAATAGTAATTCAGGAGCATAATAAAAATATCGATTGTCTTTAAATGGTTTACTGTTAGAAATGCCACATTTCTATTTAGCAGGGCACTTGATATTCCGACGGAGGTACTTATTGAATGTTATGCCAGTTCATCCGTGAAAAACTGAATTGAATGTTATGCCAGTTCATCCGTGAAAAACTGGGTCAAACATTAAATACACTTCATTTTCCCGCTCTGAAAACTTCGGACATGCGTAGTCGGGAAACATTGTGTTTGGCGATTGAGAATAAATTCGTTTTGTTTTGGTAGTCTCTTTAGTAGTCTGTGGTATTTTTTTTCTATTTTTTTATACTTATCTGCGGTCACTGCGGTCAGTATCAGTCCACAAGACACAAAGCACAGGGACTATGACTAGGAGCAAATATGTTGGATGATTTGTCAACGGCTGAGGGTGCCTCCAGATAGTGAGGCATCTGCTCTTAGAATATCTCCAGCTCAGTATTTGTTCTGTAGTTCAAAGTTCTATGGAGAAACTATTTGCACCACTTTTTTTTCTAGTGGGAGTCAAATAAGGTTTAATAGTAATGTATTGGCGCAAACTGGTTATAACTTTTGAACTGTTCAGAATTGGACCTTGGACTTTATTCCCCTGTTTAGGTTGGTCCATAGTAACAAGGAAACCCTATATTACCATCGTAGTCATCATATCGGCCACAAGACGTCCACTATAGACCTCCGAAGGGTTCCTTAATGACCTAGTGTAGAAAACCATTCCTTTTCGTTTTACAGATACGGTTGCGATGAGATGGGATCTGCGACCGTGGCGCTGCGGGAATGTGCGAAGTCTCCAGCTCAGTTACGCCTGGCTCTGTCAGGATCATCAGGTGCTGAACCTACTGGACCCAGGATATTGTTGGCTCTCTGCTATAGCACGAAAAGGAGAGCCTTGGTGGTGACCATCTGCCGTGGAGCTGATCTACCGCCACAGGACAGCAATGGCTACTCAGATCCATTTGTTAAATTGTAAGTTGGTTGAAAACATACTGCCTGCCTCTGTTTTGCATGATTGTTTATTAGTAGATAGGTAGGGTACAGCTTCAACACAATAGAGAGGATTTGACTACCATCACTGACTTGTTTAATATTTCCATCCCCTTAAGGATCACAAGCCATGGACTGAAATGATCTTTTATTTCCATACGAATGTTTTCATCTAAAAATATCCGACAATATTGCTCAATCAACCCTATAAAATCGGTTTTATTTATCTTATCTCGAGGACCCTCACCCTCTTTATACATAGAAATTCGGTTTGTGCGTGGGATTTTATGTCAATAGGGTCTCAACTCAATTGGAAACTTTCAGTCATTTTGTAATGGAATGTGAAATACTTCTAATTAACCTTTTTCATAAAACTTAATTAATTTTAAATGTAGTAATGTATTCTCATTTACCCTTTTTCTTCTTTCAGGCATTTGGATCCCGACCCTTATCACAAGAAGCACAAAACATCTATTAAATGGCGAAACTTAAATCCAGTTTGGAACGAAGAATTTCTTTTCGAAACTCGTCCCACGGAACTTTCCCGCCAAAATTTGACATTGACAGTTTGGGACAAAGACTATGGTAAACCCAACGACTTTTTGGGCAGCCTTGTTTTAGGAGCAAGTTCTAAAGGAAGGAGGTTGAAGCACTGGATGGACTGCATAAAGTTTCCTGATCATCGTCATGAGTCCTGGCACTCTTTAACAGATACCCAACATCTATAGGCTATTTATTAAATATTGTTATGTAAAAAATATGTCAAAAGTATGTAGCAAACTACCTGTAGATGGTTATGGCCGTTTTTTTACGATGTGTAGTTTCTTTGGAAAAAATGGCCAGCTAATATCATTCTAATACCGCATCGTTGTTCAATCATCATCGACAATAGCTAAATGTGATTATAATATTTTTCTGAAGATAAATAAATGTCTAATATTTTTAAATACATATGAAATGGAAGCACCAAAACAAGTAAGGATGAAATATTTTGTAAAAAAGTTTTAGTAATTAATGCAAGAAGAGTTTGAGAGCTTCGAAGCAAAAGGGTGCTTGATGAACATTGTATTGTAAATAAAATTATTACGTCAAAATACCTAATTCCTATTATTTAGATATCTGTTCATAGAATAAATTTGAGCTTCAAAATGTCTGTATATGTGCGAACGAACTGTTAGGTATGTACTTTCGAAAATGTTAAAAACTTAAGACTATCTACTTAAAATGTCTACAATACATATAAAATATTGTTAAATCTACATAAAAACTTCTGATCAAAATAATTAGAAACGATTGTATTTATATACTATACAGGTAAAATACGTATGAAATTATTGCATATTGCGTAGATAGAAACTGTTAATCAATGAATGTATAAATTAAAATTATAGATGGCGTATTAACCTGTTTGAATAAAATCGGATATCCATATTTAAAGTTAGTGTTAAAATTTAAAGTTGTTGAAAGTAATTTCTGTGTATTTTTGTACTTTGCTGTTCCGGTTTGCATGTGCCAAATGTATCTTTGAAATTTAGATTAAGCTGATGACTGCCTTTATATCATAATATTCATGTACCTACCTAAATATACTGTGAAATAAAGACTATCGAAAATAAACATTGTATTTGATTTATATACGATTCGTTGCATACTTCTTACGTATCTGCGTGTCTACCTAGATTATTATACATAATTTAATTTTAAATCAAGCGCATGACATTTAAAACCAAAGGAACATAAATAATGCCGCGATTATCACGCGATTAAAATTGTCTATAAGGCTTATATTATGACTTGAAAAAAACCTGATAATTAGACATCATCATTTATTGTGGACGCCTAAAATAATTAAGTATTTTTAAATTAGACAGATTTATAATAATAATATTATTTTATCCTCTAAATCAATTTAATCTTTATGCAGGTAACGAAACGCATGACCAGAACTTACGACGACGCAGTAACGAAACGTTAAAAAAAGTTGTTTTGTGAACTTTTTTGACATGTAGGGAATCGTGAGAAAATCGTATTTTATTCAAAGTAGTGACTACAACCTGTTGGATTTTATGTTATTTTCTTAGTAATGTGTTAAGTTGAGTTTGTTACAACATGGCGTTTCTGTGTCCAGTCAGAATTAGAAGGGGGAAGAAGAAGAAATGTAAGTATGGAGCTTTCATTGGGAACTTTTCAAGTCAATGACCCCAGACTTTCTATATAATTATAAATATATAAAACTAGTAATTTCATCCTGTTTCACCTGACAACATGTTATGACCAATACCCTTGACCGTGAGAACCTCAATTATATGTATTATTGTTCGTAATTTGCAAATAAAAAAAAACTTAATCAGCCATAGATGCAAAAAGCTTTTGGGTGATTCAGAACTTAAGTTTTTTTAGTTTTATCTAAACTTTTTCAAACATTATGAATTAATTATGCTAAAATAATGTTGCAAATTGTATTAGTTTGATACTAAAGTTATTTTAACTAGTTTTCAAAATTTACATTAAGTTATGCTTAGTCCATGACTTCAAACTTCAATAAACTATCATAATAACAGTTTATTAGTTGCCCTGGGTTTCTAATTTTCTTCAAATAACCATGAGATTACTCAATTTATTAAATTAATTACACAATACTTTCAAATTCTTACAAGACTTATGTAAATTCAGCTAGAGACTGTATCTAGATAAGTCTACACTCCATGTAAAAATTCAAAAAACAGGATTACAACTCTTTTTTTACTATATCTGTGTTATTTATTTCCAATCAGGAAACTGATCAATAAATCTGTTTAGATCAATTTAAAAAAAAAACTTAAGGAATACTTTTACTTACGGAATATTTACTTATCCTCATTCCAGCTAGCACCGGGGACTCAGACAAGGACCTGTCCCGTCCTGGCTCTGGCCTGAGTCCAGGGATGGGCCGCATCACAGGCTCGGCCAGTATAGAGACTCTAGTGAGGGTCGGGATTGAGAAAGAGCATGGACTAAGTCCTGATTCTAAGATGGTGGTGCTACATGACTTCACGCCTTGTGTCGATGATGAGTTGGAGGTGAGCGCTTTGTGTTGTAATTTGTTGAATTATGTGAAAATTGTTGGTTTGGTACTTTTTTATATTTTAACTTAGCGCTTGCATGAGTACCAAGTTTCATTAAAATTAGGTATTTACAACATAACATCACACCTTTTTATCCCCAAAGAGGTAGGCAGAGGTGTGAGCACATTATGGCAATTTATGTCACTGTACAATGTAACAACCACTTTTTACTATAACTTAGGTATTTAGTTTTCATATTTCTTGTTTTGATGATGAAAATCTGTGCTGTTAATATAAGCATGCTTGTATTTTGTTGAGAAGTTGAGAGGTATAGTTAATTTACCCCAACTCACCCAGGTGTTGTATAATGTATAAAATTAGTATAATGAAATCTTGATTTCTAATCACTGCCTCGTTAACCTAGTGGTCGCAAGTGCGACAGCCGGATAAGGTGTCTCGGGTTCGATTCCCGGGTACGGCAAAGTATTGCTGGAAATTTTAAATAAATCTCAGTAAAAGTCTGGAATTGTGCCCGATATAAGGCAATAGACTCACCCCCTATTACATGGGAGTCATAACATAAATAGTGAAAAGTGGGTGTTACATTGTACAGTGGCATTAACCGTCTGCAGCTGACGTGTAGTCCCACAGACACCGCGAAATACAAAATCACGTGTTATACCGTCATTTTTCAAATACGAGCATCACTGCTGCGAGTACCTTACTGTATAGTGTTCGCTATACTTTAATTCTACAAAAATATTTGCTGTTGAAATGGTGTCTGGTATAATATACACCTCAGTTGAATTGTAACAATTTAACCACGTCAGTTGCAGAGGGTTAAGTGTGCAGTAATCAGTGCCGGATTAGCCACGTAGCAAGAGTAGCAAATACTACGGGCCCCGCGCTCAAATAGGTATTTCGTAATTACACCACTTCAACAGCAAGACTTATGAAGAAAATGTTTTGTTTACAAAACTACTACCAACCTACATGTAATTTGATTTTTTTTCTTAACGAAATTAACGAAAAAAGACAAATAGTCGGTATTTTGTATGTGTAAGAAAAGGAAGGGCGAACCGAGCCCGATTTGAACGAATCAAAAATGAATTAATTAAGGAACACTATGGGCCAAGGACGTCTTAATCATTTCACAATGTTGAATATAGAGCATGACTTGCTTAAAGAAGTCGATATTGAAAGTAATCTTTGCCCATAACAAATCCAGAAAAGTTTATTTGTAACAGTTTTGTTTTATGTAATAATACCCTAAATGACAATGACCAAATTTGTATGGAGTCCTTTTTATTTTTCGCGGCAGTTTATTGGATGTGTAAAAACTGATGCAGAATAACATTACAAACAAAAAAATATATGGGGTCTTATATCAAAAACACAGTCCAAACCGAAGTTAACAGTTCAAAGATGTGAAAATAGTGCTATATTATTCCTGTTATTTTGTTGATGGTGACCGTACACAACGCATATTTCTTCATTTACTTGTCAGAAATATTTTGTAATAAATGTTTATAAACGATTTCAAGGAATATAGTAAAGCTTATAGTGGACTTCTTTTTAGGGTTCCGTACCTCAAAAGGAAAAAACGGAACCCTTATAGGATCACTTTGTTGTCCGTCTGTCCGTCCGTCCGTCCGTCTGTCAAGACTCTTTTTCTCGGGAACGCGTGGAGGTATGAAGCTTATATCAATTTATATCAATTACTCAGGTCTACTGTCCCTTGAAGCTGTGAAAAAATCAAACTTCTAAGCCAACGCAATCAAAAGATACAGCCGTTTATGCCGCAAATTTTCGACACTTGCAAGGGAATCAAAACCTACAGGGTGCTTCCCGTGAACTCAAAATCTTGAAATTTGGTACGAAGCAACGTCTTATAGCATAGATAAAGGAAAAATTACGAAAACCATAAATTTTTAGTTACATCACATAATAGAGGTATATATTTTTTTAATAATTTTAAACTTACTACCCATTTCCTCATAAACGCGTAGAGAGGTATTAAATTGAAATTCATACCAAATACTCAGGTCTATAATACCTTTAAGCTGTAACAAAATCAAACTTCTATGTCAACGCAATCAAAAGAAATAGCAATTTAAGCTGCATATTTTGAAACTCGCAAGTACTCGCAAGGGAATCAAAACCTAAAGGGTACTTCCAGTCGACCTAGAATCTTGAAATTTGGCATGAAGCAACGTTTTATAGCACACATAAAGGAAAAATTCCGAAAACCTTTAATTTTTAGTTACATTACAAAATATGTCGTAATGAACGAACTTTGTAAACCTTGCAGGTTTGTACGGAACCCTCGGTGCGCGAGGTGGCCACGAAATCATAACAGAGTCTTTAACTTGCCACTACTCAATTAAAAAAAAAACATTTCGATTGGCTAGCGTGTTCACTTTATACCTATGTATACGGTTTATGGCCTATGACAGATTTTCATGTAAGTTTCAATACCCTCTCAGTCGAAAACCCGCAAAATACTTTACTGAGCCCTATCACGAAATGCTATGTTTGTCAGCTGCGGCGTCGGTAGCGCATTGAGTAGTGGCAATCGTCGAAACACGAAAAAATTTTTTTCTGTCTACTTCTCCCGACCTACTCCCGATTACTCACTAATTTAACTACAGTTAATACTCTAATCTAGAGCTAGCATAAGATTCTGTACAAAGATATCGTCATTCAGTCACAAAGTGATGGACTATTTTCGACTGATCACATTATATGAAAAAAAAATATACGCTCATCTGACGTATATCACTTTACAAAGTCGACGGTTTCCTTTCTACAAAAGATTATGCGAACTATAAAGTAGATGAGTCTCCCACCAGGAGTCAATGGCAAAACAAAATACACTTTATTAGATGTTCGCACGGCTACCACCGCTCAACCCACCACTGGTAACATAGCTGACGCTCATGAAGCTTCATGACACAACTCCTAGAAGCATCCCACAAGTTATCGACTGAGAGAAAATATGTAATAAAAATTAGTGCCTGGCAATATGAATATATTGTGGTGTGATATGGTATTCCTGCGCCCGACGTACAGTTGCACGTAATTTAAAGTTGGGAATTGTGACAAAAATATGAATAACTAGCTACTTCCGCGCGGTTTCACACGCTCTGCTCGGCTCCTTTTGGTCGTAGCGTGATGTTTTATAGCGTATAGCCATCCTCGATAAATGCACTATCCAACACAAAAAGAATTATTCAAATCAGACTTGTAGTTATGTAGATTAGCGTGTTCAAACAAACAAACAAACAAAAAAACAAACTCTTCCGCTTTATATACCTCTAAGAGTATAAGATAATGAAGAACATATTTTAATTGACTGACGCCAGAAAAAAGAAAGGCACCAAATTTAGTCAATGCCCAAATGAGAACCGATAGCAAACCAAGGGCCCCTAGACAGAATTTGCTACAGGCCCCGCGCTGGCTTAATCCGGCACTGGCAGTAATGTGCACCTCGGTCTACTCCTTTGGGGTTAAAAGGCGTGATGTTATGTTATGTTTTCTAATCTATTTGCATTGAAACACTACATAATATAGGTACTATAGTTTACCAATGAAGTGTTTAATATTAAAAGATGTTTCAAAACAAATTCTTTGGAACTCCAATTTCCAGGTAAAACGCGGCCAGATAGTTAACGTGTTATACCGGGAGAACGACTGGGTGTACGTGATAGTGGCGGAGTCCCGGCGCGAGGGCTTCATCCCGCACTCGTACTGCGCCCCCTGCGAGCCACACGACCTCAAGAAGAAACTACCTAGAAGTCGCTCACCCACTGATCTGGCACATCGAGACGTTTCACAGTGAGTATGACATAACTATTTAACTATAGAATTGAAGGAAAGCATAAAAATTAAACAAGTGTGTGTTATATTTAACATAACCGTTTATTCCCGAAGGCAGAGGTGCACACAGAAGAAACACCCACTTTTCATTATTTATGTTATGATGTTATGAGTCCCATGGTCCCATGTATAAGGGGGTGAGCCTATTGCCATATACCGGGCACAATTCAAGACTCCGTGCTACTACTGAGAATTTTAAAAAAAATACAGTAATACTTTGCCCCACCCGGGAATCGAACCCGAGACCCCTTGCCCGGCAGTCACACTTGCGACCACTCGGCCAACGAGACCACTATTTCACTATACATTATAAATTAAACAACTTTTTGTCACCTGCACTTGAATGTTTCAATAACTAACTTGAGCAAAAAGCAGCTAAAGTAGCAACTATGTTCTGTAATAATTAAAAAATTAGGATTGTTTTGTACTAGTAGCACCTGCTCGAATAAGAGAACTTCACTTGAAAACCACATTCTTGATCAAACTATACTATATTTTAATAACTGTCTACTGCTTGTTATTAGCTTAAATTTCATCCAAGTTCTCCTACCTCTATAATAACTCCACTCTCCCCAGACTATCGGTATCAGACGGGGTGACGAACGACGGGCACTCAGAGCTGGGCAGCGAAGGGGAAGCCTGTCCGTTCAGCAAGGATCCTTCAGGAAGATATGTGGTGCTGTATACATTTACTGCGAGGGACGAGAACGACGTTGATGTAGAACGCGGGGAATTTGTTACCGGTGAGTTAACAAGGCAGTGTACCTGGATATTGAAGTTAGAGTTCCATAGTCCCTGCCTACCCCCTATGGGAGACAGTGAAGTTATGTATGTATGTATAAAATTGAAAATTGTTCTAGCAACAGTCCAACTTCAATTCTTGGTTTCTTGACATTCCAGAGTGATTCCAAGTTAGTCCATAGCTTTGATAATTGAATTCATTAACAATGATCCCTAAGATAAAAATGTTAATTTCGTAAGTAGTCGTTTCTTTTATTAGTTATTTATTGTCCTTGTTCATTCATATAGTTTTTATTATCACTTAATTATAAAGTTGGTTTACCTATAATTGGCGACTGTAAATGCCTAATACCTATTGTTACCTTTATTATGTCTTAATACTATGTATACAGAAGCAGTTGGCATACCTATTTAAACAAATAAATAAAAAAAATTAACAATGTAGAAGAAACTAGAAATCATATCCAATATTACGATCCATAAAGATTCGAAATCAATTCTGTCTTGATTCAGAACTGATTCCACATTTTAATATTTCAGTGCTAAACAGAGAGGACCCTGACTGGTACTGGATAGTGCGGAGTGACGGACAGGAGGGCTTCATACCTTCCGGCTTCGTCTACCCAGCTGTAGTGCAAGGTAAAACTAACGAAAGAATGTAACCAAAAATTGTATTGTGAACATGATTGAAAAAGAGTAACCTATGGAATTTCTTGCTCGTTCTTCTCCATAGGAATCTACACTTTGGAACGAGCAAGTAGCTTCACTAGAGGACTGACCTACAGACTCACATTTTTTATTATTATTTAATACTAGCAGCTCGTACGGGCTTCGCACGGGGTAGACAATTATTTATTTTTGGAAATTTGGATTGTTGTACTGACATAACTACAATAGTTGGACATATGCTGCCTCGGAGTTTTTTATAGACATTATGATCCCTAATTTTTTTCAAAATGAAATATAGCCTATGTCAAATTGGAAGAATGTAGCATTCTATTGGTGAAAGAATTTTTTAAATCGGCCCAGTACTTTTTGAGCCTATTCAATACAAACATACAAAAATAGGTACAAATCTTTCCTCTTTATAATATTAGTATAGATTTAAATATTTTGTTTTGACGTTCGAAAGTGCCTTCCTGGTCTAATTTAAATAAATGATTTTGACTTTGACTTTACAAAAGTGATATCATGCCTCTTATTTCATAAAACTTTAGACAGAGTCCAAACTTATTGTTGACTGAAGTGATGGGTGTGTGAACTGATTCTGTCTAGTAACTGAGGATAAGGGCAAAATGATGGTAATATAAATTGCAATAAAAATCCTTTGCATCATTTTGCCAATGAAATTTTTGCTAAAATATGAAAACAGAATAGGTACCACTGTACCTACTTTAATTATATTTTAGACTAACTTCCGCGCGGTTTAACACGCTCTGCTCAGCTCCTGTTGGTCGTAGCATGTTGTTTTATTTATGATTTTATTTATTATTTTAGTCTATAGCCATCCTCGATAAATGCGCTATTCAACACAAAAAGAATTATTCAAATCAGACTTGTAGTTATGTAGATTAGCGCGTTCAAACAAACAAACAAACAAAAAACAAACTCTTCCGCTTTATGTAATAGTATAAGATAATGAAGAACATATTTTAATTGCTTCCAGCAAGTCCACAAGACACGACTCAGCCAGTGTTGTCTCCAACAACAACAAACAACACGTCGGCACTCAACAACACCAAGCTGAACAACTCGGCGCCCGCGCAGGACAGCGACGGACGATACCACGGCACCGAACTAGTCATGCTATATGATTATAAGGTAACTACTGCACAGAACTACCTGGTAACAGGGACGGCTTACTGTATAAATATCTGATATGTTTACTATAATACTGAATAACAAATGCCAAGAACTGAGACCAAACAATCGACAATAAGTAGATAAATTATTAAATCTAAGCTTAATAAGCAGATCACCTGATGGTAAGCAATCGGTGCCATCTGTGGATATCACAGTTACAGTGGAATATAACACCAGATTTTGTTTCACATTTGCATATAGCTGGCATAGAAATAGTAAATGTTCATTTCAATAAATTTGACTTCTAACCTTGTTTTTCTTTTATTTTATTATGAAGCTGGTCTCACTCTCATATATGTCGGAACTAGATCCAGCAAAATCAAAAACGTTACCCCAGCAAAATCTCAAATAACTTCGCAACTGATGAAAGAAAAAATACAAAACATGGCACAACATTTACTTCATGTAGACAACTAATTTTATAGCTAATAATTATTTCAATATTCCCATTAGAAAGAAAAAGGTCTGGCTGGGGTAACGTTACCCCAGCAGGAAATGTTTTTGTGAAACAACTAAATAAAAATTTAAAAATGTGCGCAACAATTACAGAAGTCGCACAACTAATTATCTATAAGATTCAAATGACTATTTTCGACAACATCTGACCTGGGTAACGCACACAACCGAAGGCGGAAGAAGTCATTGGAAGAGATTATTATTGATTATATTATAGAAATTTGTAAAAAAAGATTGTCTGTATCGTCAGGCGCAGGCCCCGGACGACCTGTCGGTGAAGCGCGGCGAGTGGGTGTACGCCGACCTGTCGCAGCAGACGGTGGAGGGCTGGCTGTGGGCGCACGCGCCGCGCGCGCGCCGCTCCGGGTTCATTCCCACGGCCTACGCGCGCGCGCCGCGCACCACCGCGCTCTGACGCACGGCGCGGAGCTCGGACCTCATGCAGTAATCGATCATACATACATAACATCACGCCTTTTATCCCCGAAGGGGTAGACAGAGATGTACATTATGCCACTGTACAATGTAACACCCACTTTTCACTATTTATGTTATGACTCCCATGTAAAAGGGGGTGAGCCTATTGCCATATACCGGGCACAATTCCCGAGTCCGTGCTACTACTGAGAATTTTTATAAAGTCAGTAATACTTTGCCCGACCTGGGAATCGAACCCGAGACCCCTTGCCCGACAGTCGCACTTGCGACCACTCGGCCAACGAGGCAGTCATCGTGGTAATCGATCATGTTTTTGTAAACAAAATATTAATAAAAGTAACTCGCTTGCAAAACATATTATACTTTGTTGGTCGAACGAGCAGTTAGATACAAGTACGACTGCTGAACAAAAGATTCTTGGGTCGAGCAGTCTCATTGGAGATTATTCAGCTTTTTTTTGATAATTCCTCAATGAAATCGGTCTGGGTTTTCCTCTGTATTAGGACAATAGACCCATCCTTTACTAAACTCATAACATAATTGGTGAACATGCATATTACCTTGTGTATGTGTGTGCACCTCCGCCTTGGGGGACTGAAAGACGTGCGTGTCTTTGTTAAAACTTATGCACAGTTCACATTTGATAAAACATGATTGATTACTGCAGTATGAAATGTTAGTGTTATGTGCCAAGTGTTTGAAAAACTTCTGTTTACTTTTATTTTAACTTTAGACAGTGTTGTACTTAATTGATTTATTGAATTCAAGACTATTTCCAATTCTTCAATGCGACGATTATAATGCAGGCGTAATATTGGTATACATTTTTATATAACAAAAAAAGTATGAAAGACAATGAAATCAAAAAGTGTGATTAGTTTATTGTGTTTAAAAGTAAATAGTAATTAACTAAAAATCGCGGGTTACTCACGTGAACATACTGAGAAAAGCTCTACTAGTTTCGAGCCACAGAGGGGTTCTTCCTCATGAGCAGTCGCGCAGCGTACATTTTTAGGTAATTTAGTATGTCTCACGATAGTTATTATTTAATAGTAGTTGTTTTGACTGAGGGAGCTAATCAACTTCGCCTGTCTTGCCAATCTATTGTAACGCTATTGGTTAAAAATTATCGTTTATCTTGAAACATTGAGATATATTATCCTCGATTGTGCCTGCATTATATTCTTATATTTCTTAGCCTAGCCATATTCTATGTAAATTATAGTACATAAGTCTTCCTTTAATGTTAAATACATAAGTACATTCCAATAATTTTAATATGAAATCGCTTTTTATACTCGAAAACAATGTGTTTATGTAAAATATACTCCGTCCAAATTCGACTGATATTCAGAATACGCTTTATATTTTTATATGAATATTTTTAATTGAAATTTTATACTTAATTACTTATTAATAAAATAGTTTTAAACTATTATTGCTTTGTTTTATTTGCGCTAAAACACTGCCGTTTTATATATTTTAGGAAATGGATCACATCAACAACCTATAAGTCATCATCATCAACAGCCTATAAATGCCCACTGCTGAGCAAAGCCTCTTCTCACACGGAGAAGGTTAGAGCGTTAATCACCACGCTTGCTCAATGCGGGTTGGCGATTTCAAACTTATAATTAGAAATTATAAGTCCAGGTTTCCTCACGATGTTTTTCCTTCACCGTTTGTCAATGGTGTCTAAATAATCTTAGAAAGTACATATAACTCGGAAAAAGTCACATTGGTACTTGCCGTTGGTAGGTTTCGAACCCGCACCCTCATGCATGAGAAGCGAGCGTCTTAAACCTCCAGGCCACCACGACATATAAGTGGCCACGGCTAACCAAAGGCCTCTTCTCATGCGGAGGTTTGAGCGTTAATCCCCTCGCTTGCTCAATGCGGGTTGCCTAAGTACAAACGTGTAATCTAAGTCCAGGTTTCCTCCCGATGTTTTCCTTCACCGTTTGTCAGTGATGTCTAAATACTCTTAGAATCTTAGAAAGTACATATAACTCGGAAAAATTCACATTGGTACTTGCTGTGGGTAGGTTTCGAAGCAGCACCCTCATGCATGAGAAGCGAGCGTCTAAAACCACCAAAAGATGCTCTGAGGTCGTCTCTCCGTCCCCGACTGGGGGCATAAGGTCGCGCGAACCAGGCCGATGCCCCGATGCCTGTTTCAGAGCCGCGCTCAAGCCGGGGCTAGCCCGGCGAGCGGCGCGCAGTCGTGTCCGGTAGGGGGCGGAGTCTTTACAAGCCCGCCTGTTTTAGGCGGGCTGGATGCTCACGTGGCGTCCGAAAAAAAGGAACATATCAATTTAACGCTGTTTTATTTAATCCACTGAACAATGTAACACCCACAGTTCTTCACGAGCACGGTCTTGATGCGCGCGGTGTTCAACCACCTAAACTTGGTCGAGTTAACAAGGTCATTCACTTCCTAATGACTTTAATCGTATTATCTCATTAATTATCCAATTGAGCTGAAATTTTACTGATATACAACTTACTGAACTAAACAACTAATTATTGACATAACATTCAGTTCATATATCTAATCCAGTGGCCAAATAACACCGCGCGCATCAAGACCGTGCTCGTGAAGATCTTAATATCATCATAACTTGTTAAATACTTACAGAATACTAATGTAACTTCACATACATTTGAAGGCAGTTACAAGCTGTAAAGTAACGTCTAAAGTAAGTCTTTAGAGCTCTTATTGTGAATGAAATAACCTTTGAGTTATTTACTATTTTGGTTGTTTTATTGCAGAAATAATTTAAACTAATTCCTAAGAAGCCATGTACAAAATATTATAAGAATCCGCTTAACCATTTTAAAGATCTAGCAAAACCAAAAAACGTTACCCCAGCAGGATCTCGAATAACTTCACAACTGATGAAAGAACAAATACAAAACAAGGCACAATATTTACTTCATCTAGACAACCAATTTTATAGCTAGTAATTATTTAAATATTCCCATTAGAAAGAGAAAGGTCTGGCTGGAGTAACGTTACCCCAGCAGGAAATGTTTTTGTGAAATAATTAAAAAACTATAAGCGCAACAAATTCAAAAATGTGCGCAACAATGACAGAAGCCGCACAACTAATCCTAACTAATATTATAAATGCGAAAGTAACTCTGTCTCTCTGTCTGCTACTCATTCACGCCAAAACTACTGAACGGATTTGAATGAAATTTGGTATACAGATATTCTAGACCCCGAGATAAAACATAGGCTACTTTTTATCGCAAAAAAGGGGTTAAAGGGGGGGGGAAGTTGTATGGGATTTCATAATTTTTAAAGATAAAACCATGAAACTTTATATTTAAGCACTTGATAAAAAATAATAAAACATTTGTTTTATTATTTCGTTTTGTGTTTTGAAATTTCGACCTGTGAGGGGATGAAATAGGGGTTGAAAGTTTGTATGAAGTTCGTCATTCTTGAAGATACCTTACATTTTATATTTAGGCACTAAATAATAAACAAAAAATCGTTTGTTCTAGCGTTTTAAAATTTACACCAGCGTGGGGGTGAAATAGGGGTTGCATGTGGGTGTTCGTCATTTTTGGAGATATAACCATGTAACTTGGTACATGGGTCTCTTAGGATGTGCAAAGTTTTTATATAAGTAGGTACCAAAGGAATTCCAGAAATTGTAACTTTTGTTTTGTATCAATAAAAAAATCGACTTTTGAAGTATCTATCAACGCACAGCCCAAACCGCTGGACAGATTGGGCTAAAATTTGGCATACAGATAGATGTTATGACTTAGGCATCCGCTAAGAAAGGATTTTGATAATTTCCACCCCCAAGGGGGTAAAAAGGAGGATGAAAGTTTGTATGAAACTTTGTCAGTTTTTAACTGATCGGGTTGAAATTTGGCATGCAGATAGATGTTATGACGTAAGCATGCGCTGTGAAAGGATTTTGATAATTTCCACCCCCAAGGGGGTAAAATAGGGGATGAAAGTTTGTATGAGACTTTGTCAGTTTTAAACCGATCGGGTTTTAATTTGGCATGCAGATAGATGTTATGACGTAGGCATCCGCTGTGAAAGGATTTTGATAATTTCCACCCCCAAGTGGGTAAAATAGGGGATGAAAGTTTGTATGAGACTTTGTCAGTTTAAACCGATCAGGTTGAAATTTGGCATGCAGATAGATGTTATAACGTAAGCATCTTCTAAGAAAGAATTTTGATCATTTTCACTCCTAAGAGGGTAAAATAGGGGGAGAAAGTTCGTATGGAACTTTGTCAATTATAAAACGATCTGGTTGAAATTCGGCGTGCCGATAGATATTTTGACGTAAACATCTTCTAAGTTGATCATTTCCACCCCCCAAGGTAAGGTAAAATAGGGGTGAAAGTTTGTATGCAACTTTGTCAGTTTTACACCGCTGAGGATGAAATCTCCAAGTAAGGATTTTGATCATTTCCACCTCCAATGGGATAATGTAGGCGATGAAAGTTTGTATGGGGCTTTGTCAGTTTTACACAGATCGGGTTGAAATTCGGCGTGCAGGTAGATATTATGACGTACACGTCCCTTTAGAAAGGTTTTTGAACATTTCCACCCCAAAGTGGGTAATATAGAGGGTGAAAGTTTGTGTGATACTTTGCCAGTTTTAAACCGATCGGGCTGAGACTTTGCATGCATAAATTTACTATGACATAGGTATCTCCTTAGAAAGGATTTTGATAAATTCCACCCCTAAGGGGATAAAATAGGGAATGATAGTTGGTGTGAAATTGGGAATGAAAATTGAATCTAGAATCATTGAATCTTTTTGAATTACATTCGGTAAAACGATGATTTGGGACCTGAGTAACGTATGATAGTTTTTATCTCAGAAGTCCCTCGGGAACGGGAACTATGCGTCAATGCTCCAGGACTCTCTATCTTTTAACCACTGAATTTTTTCATAGAGATTCTGTACAACAGTTGAAGTTTTTATTACTCAAAACTTACGTGATCGGGCCGGGACTGGTAAGAACCCTGCGGGATTTTTAATTTATTGAAATTACGATAAATCATTTCACAATAGGTAAATCTTAATTGGGCACTGAATTGATTCTGATGAATTCTGTCAGAAGGCATTAATCTACGCGGACGAAGTCGCGGGCAACAGCTAGTTATCTATAAGATTCAAATGACCATTTTCGACATCTGGCCTGGGTAACGCACACTAGTAAGACAGCCTCGTTGGTCGAGTGGTCGCAAGTGCGACTGCCGGGCAAGGGGTCTCGGGTTCGATTCCCGGGTCGGGCAAAGTATTACTGGGTTTGTAAAAACCTCAGTAGTAGCACGGAGTCACTCGGCGCACCCTCTATTACATGGGACTCATAACATAAATAGTGAATAGTAGGTGTTACATTGTGCAGTGGCATTAAGTGCCGTAATGAGCACCTCTGCCTACCCCTTCGGGGATAAAAGGCGTGAAGGTATGTTATGTAGTAAGAAAATATTATTTATATCTGAGTAAAAAAAGACAAATATAAATTCTACAACATATAATTACATAATTACATTACAAAATAAAATCAATCAACTTCTAGAATACTGCTTCTCTTCTTCTTCTTAGCTTGTTGTTTGATCTCATCCTTCTTCGTCCATTCTTCTAACTGCTGTTCAACCTTCTTAATATCCTGTTCAGTGACTGTGATCGGTAGTTTCAGTTCCAACTGTTCACTTCGAATAAACTTCAAACTATCTAATTTTTCCTTTAAGAATGGACCTTGTTGACTTTCTAGTAAGTTGCGGTAGTCCGCTAGTTTATTGTTTCGGATGTCTTCGCAGTGGATCTCAGTAAGTCTGCGAAGTGACTCCTTGCGGGATAGTTTGTGGAATGATCTGGAAAGCACAGTTTAATTTGCGTCAGTAAATTGTGGGCAGGTTTTCAAATGGTACGGAGCCGCGGAAGACTTAACGGGTTGCCGGGGCTCCGGCTCGAAGTGCAGGAGTGGGAACGAAGTGGTTTTTAGTCAGTAAGAGTCTGACACTCCCTCCCGCCTCACCGGAGCGGGAGAAGTCATTGGATGATTTTCCGCCTCAAAAAAAAAGGTTTTTAAATGGTCATGAGTCTGTTTTGGTGGAATATTTAACAAAATTCATAAGCTTTGATTACAGCACTGAAGATTATAAGTAACCTTTTTTTCAATGCAATAATTATAAAAGGGATCTTTTGATCTAGCTGGTGCGGTGGCTGGGCTGCCGCGCAGTGTCGCGGGTTCGATTACCGCTCTGAGGAATTCTTTGTGCGATCGACAAATTGTTGTTTTGGGTCTGGCTGTCAGGTGCATGTGTAATTGTATGTTTGGAAAGCCGGAAAGGCATCCACGATACAAGAGATAACCTTAGAGTGGGGCATGTCTTTAAAAAAAATTTTAAGCTATTACTAGTTTGAAATAAATAAGGTACACACAACTACACATCAAGCTTTACATAACCCGTATAAACTGAACGTTAAATGTGCGGAAAGATGATGCGACGCGACACCAGGATAAACTGGTTTTGTATAGCAATGGGTGGCCGTGTGTGTGTACAATGTCTAGAACAAAGTAGTACTCACTCTGGATGACCTTTGTACTCAATATTGAGTTTTTCCAGAAGCCATTCAAACTTCTTGTAATCATATTGTCTTAAAAACTTCAACAACTTTTTCCTTTTGTCTATGCGCTCCTGCACTAATTGCTGAAAAAATCAAAATATCTAAATTATTACATTCTAGCAATAAATTGGACATTATATGACAATCACAAGAAGTTTTAGAAATGAAAATAATAACATAACATCACGCCTTTTATCCCAGAAGGAGTAGGCCGAGGTGGTCATTATGGCACTTAACTCGTTGAGTACCGTCATTATAGACACAATTAAAGAACAATAGGTTGCGGTCACCGGTGACCACTCGGTGTTTGACAGTTTAAACTGTCAAACACCAAGCGGTCACCGGGGATCGCTTGGTGTTTGACAGTTTAATGCCACTGTATTAACACTTACTTTTCACTATTTATGTTATAAGTCCCATGTAATAGGGGGTGAGCCTATTTCATGGGACTGAAAATTTATTTGGAAAATCAATATATTTGCAAGAACTGGTAATTTTACCTTCATTTTGGAATTTCTAGGGAATTTATCCATATTGTCTTGGAGATATCGAATCTGTCCTGTCATGTTGGCAACTGCAAAAGATGATTAATATTAAGTATGTGGAATGGTTTTTGTAAATGATTTATATAGTTAAGTTCATAGTAAACATCTGACTTTATCTTACTCTTAGTCTCAGCAGTAGAGAAGTCATACTCATGTCTCCGGACTCTGTTTTTGAGTTCCTCCTTGACCAGAATGTTGTATTCCTTGCGACCAAGGTGGCCAACTGAAAATATCTTCTTAACTGACTCTGGTGCGCTGGAAATGGATATAATATTACATAACATCTTTTATTCCCGAAGAGGTAGGCAGCGGTGGTTACGGTACTTAACCCTTTGAGTACTGTCAATATAGACATAATTAAAGAATAGTAGGTTGCGGTCACCAGTGTTCCTCGCAGTGTTTGACAGTTTAATGCCACAATGTAACACCCATTTTTCACTATTTATGTTATGTGTGCCATGTAATAGGGAGTGAGCCTATTGCCATATACCGGGCACGATTCCAGACTCCATGCTACTAACTACTGTGAATTTTTTTTAAAAACCAAGTAATACTTTGGCTGAGACCGCTTGCCCTGCAGTCGCACTTGCGACCACTCGGCCGACGAGGCAGGCAGAAACGGATATATACATTATTTTACGTAGTCTGATATTGCCATGGCAAAATGGTCTAACACATTTAATGACAGAAAAAATTAAGAATACTTAATGACTAAAGTGGTTTAATGGCCGGATGACCGGAAAACAATAGATCTAGGAGTTGGTTAATTGTAATAAGGAGTTACAGTAGAAATCAAATACTTCTAACTACATTAAGTTACAAGGAGTTGTTAGACTGCCACAGAAGAAAAATTGTAAAGAAGTCAGATGTTTTTTTGATGTATTCTTGTATTAATGTGCTTACTCTTTGATCTCCTCAGTTAGAGCATAATCTCTGCCAATAGCGGTCTCAGGAATAGGAGGCAAACTCTCCAAGTCTCCTGATTTTTCTGGTTTGTAAGCTGGCACATACTCAGGTCTTACCCACTTTACATTAATCTTGTGTTTAATGCCCCTAGTCTGGACTATTGTCCAAGCTAATTGCCGCAACATTGCGACTGTTTATTTGAATATAATTATTATTCTTATTTAGAAAAAATAAATAGAGGAAGGTGGAATCCTAACCTCAAAACTTTAGTAAGTGTATGAATGACATTATGACACTGACAGTGGCAGTTGATAACTGTCAGTTGTCAACATTAGTTGACAGTTTGCTTTTTAAAACGTTTTGAAGTTATCGTCAATAGTTTCGCATACTTCCATACAGAGTTTTTTTAATAATAATTGTGTTTTTCTTATAAGTAGAATAGTCGATATAAAAGTTATTTTTACATACAGTATCTTACTCTATTGACTAATTCCCAGAGGTATTCCTAAATCGTACAAATGTGCGTTTCATTGTCTCGCCTACCTCCATGGGAGACAGGCAAGTGAGTTCAAATAGGCAAAATCTGTCCATTTAAAAATCTTATACATATTCAAATTAAAATTGGTGTTTTAATTTTTAATTTTCAACGATGGGATCTTGAACAAACCGGTCCTATCGTAGTCCACACGGAAATCTTCTAATATCTCTAGAGATCTTAGCTTTTTAGCTATATATATACCTCTATAATATATACAGGGTGTCCAAGAACCCGGCGTCCAACTGGATTCCCACGATGCCCCAAGTTCTAACAGTACTCAGAAAAATATTTTAAAAAATCCACCCCATGTACTTACAGAATTAAACTGATTTCAAAAAAAAAGGGGAAATAAGCACCCTGTGACATACTTTTGAATGCTGTGACTGCTAATGCTGATAATTTCGATATTTCTTGGAGGTTTTGTAATCTAGGGTATTGCTGTGTCTAAATAGAATGTAAAAATAAAGTACTTATTGTACCATTTTAAAATAAAATATTATTTTAACTAAAGGTGATATGGAAAACTATTGAATTTCGCAACTTTGACCGACTGTAGTGTAAAAAAAATGTACCAAAATAGTATGGCAAGTGACGTCAAATTTTGACGCTTTTATTCCTCTTTTTAAAAAGGTATAATACTTACACATTAATTTGAAAAAAAAAATTTTTGGTAATATTTTTACTCAACAACCCAATTTTTACGAAGTCTTACAGAATTCTTAGAAAGAAAAATTTACGACGAATTGAATCTAACCTCTAAAGAATTACTATTGTATGCTCATAAAAATAACAACAGGCCTCTCAAAAAACAGGTTAGACCGTAAGGGACGGTATGTCCATGCATCTCACCATAGTGATTCGTTATTACAACAGGAGGGAGCAAGACAGAAACTATCTTTGCGATTTGCTGGTTCTTCTTTATGGTACCCCATTATTCAGGTAAGAGTGAGGGAGAAAAAGGTTATCCGAGCCGAGTCGCGTTTTGTGAAACAATCCTGCAAAAACATCGAGAAGACGAAAATTTTATCGACAAAATTTTGTGGTCAGATGAATCAACATGAAGGATGGCTACATGAACTTGCACGAGTGGCATGTGGAAAATCCGCACTTGATGCGAGAAGATAGATCCCAGTACCGGTTCAAAGTGAACATGTGGACCGGTATTCTCTGTGGGAATATTATTGGTCCATTTGAGATGCCCGAGAATTTGACTGGCGAATCATATTTAAATTTTCTTCAAAATGATTTGCCAAACTTACTAGAAGAGACCCCACCAGATATGTGGTTCCAACACGACGGCTGTCCAGCACATTTTCGCGTATCCGTTAGAGAGTTTTTGGACGAGCAATACCCGAACAGGTGGATTGGGCGATCAGGAACAATCCCGTGGCCGGCCCGCTCACCTGACTTAAATCCGCTGGATTTTTTTTTCTGGGGAACTATGAAGGAGCTCGTTTATGCGAAGCCCATTAATGACATCGCTGACCTTCGTGAGAAGATAACACAAGCAGTGCAGGTGATACGTCAAAAAAGTTACTCGCGAAACATAAAGCGGTCCTTTTTAAGGAGAGTGAGAGCTTGTATTGCCGCGGGTGGTCAACATTTTGAACATTTATTGTAATAAAATATCTTTAAACTAACATTCTTTGCTTTTATTCTACTGGGAACCCATCTACCTGTGTGTATTTCCTTCTTGCTCACTCTTGGAACCGAAGTAAATAATAGTAGTAACATAACAGTTTCTAAGATAAGAAAGGGTCCGACAGTTACCGTTAGTAGGTAGGCACTTCGTAAAAATTGGGTTGTTGAGTAAAAATATCATCAAAATTTTTTTTTTCAAATTAATGTGTAAGTATTATACCTTTTTAAAAAGAGGAATAAACGCGTCAAAATTTGACGTCACTTGCCATACTATTTTGGTACATTTTTTTTACACTACAGTCGGTCAAAGTTGCGAAATTCAATAGTTTTCCATATCACCTTTAGTTAAAATAATATTTTATTTTAAAATGGTACAATAAGTACTTTATTTTTACATTCTATTTAGACACAGCAATACCCTAGATTACAAAACCTCCAAGAAATATCGAAATTATCAGCATTAGCAGTCACAGCATTCAAAAGTATGTCACAGGGTGCTCATTTCCCCCTTTTTTTTGAAATCAGTATAATTCTGTAAGTACATGGGGTGGATTTTTTAAAATATTTTTCTGAGTACTGTTAGAACTTGGGGCATCGTGGGAATCCAGTTGGACGCCGGGTTCTTGGACACCCTGTATAATAACGAAATTTTCTCATCTCTCTATTGTCGCACGCCCTGTGGGTATTCATATATTTTCTTGGATAGGGTGGCAACGACCTTGGACAGAATGGTGGGTCCATTCTAGCGCATTTTAAAATCTTAAACTATTTTAAAAAATATTACGCTTCTTCGAGGGAAGTATGTAGTTGAAGTCGAACCGAGACTTGATGCTCTGGAGTCCAAACTTACAACGACTTAAACCAATGAAGCAGTCACAAACTCGTTTATCTTGTATTTCAAAACAGAAAAGGAATGTATAAATAAAACATCAAATCGTGAACATTCATTTATTGCTTTGTGAGTATGAAACCTCAAACTTACAAAAAAATAAGCAATATTTTGTACTAATGTACCACTCCACATGACTGTACAAACTACGATATATACGAATACATTCTCTTTATATACAATATTAGGACAAAACATACAATAAACTTATTAAACAATCCTGTTTGGTAATAACTGATAGAAAACTTTTTTACATTTGTAACACCGCAATTTGTCTATGGCAGTGATATGTATCACTAAAGAGGTTTAATAACTTTTTATATAGAATTTAATTTTCTTTATAATTTTGTTATTTTACATAATTGAAAAGCGGCCTGAAGCCTACCCTGTTTGCAGCCAATTTATGTAAAGAAGAATAGCCAGGAAGTTCACAAAATCAAATTTTGTTTTGAAAAAGTTAAAAAGAAACTAGAATAACGTGGAATGTAGCATGAAACATACTTAGAACAGAATGTAGAATATAAAATATAGTAAATAATGAACTTTAAATGAATGCCACTAGAGTTTAGTTTTAGGTTCAAATTCTGCTAAAAAAACTATGTGATTACTATGAAAATGCCAATCAAAGTACACAAAATGAAGCTTTAAGTAAACCATATGTTATTTGGCACCATGGTTGGATATTTTCATTAAATTACTATAAACACGCGAATTAATTTACCTATCTAGTACAATGTACCTAATTTCCTCAAAGGTGAAACTTGTGCGTTTCAGGGGAAGGTGGGCAGAAGATATTTTTTTTATACATTGCCCCACTCTAGGATTCTCTCATATGTCATGCAAGTGTTTAAAAATATTTTTACATTGGAACAAAAATGTGATTCCTTCTAGCCAAATATTCAAGTCAGGCCTATCATGCTGCCCTAACCTTCAAATATTCAATGGAATTTAGACTTAATTGTTAGACAATTAACTCAAAGAACAGATAGAAAGTAATAAATATTTTTATATATAAATATTTTTTGACACAATAATATATGTCTGTCGATATTCCATAATTTATCTTATCAGCGCAATCTTCTAAGTCCTTGAGAGGACACTGGTATCCGCTCTCAGCCACTCCATTATAGACCTTTTTTCCGATGTATAAAGAACACTTATATGAACAAATTTGGTTATTAAACATGAACGTTGAACAAGTTAAAGGTCAACATTTGAATACAAAGATAGGTACTAATATGCGGTGAGACACACAAACAAATATTTACTACAATGGTGAAACTGTGACAAATAAATACAAAATTCAAAAACACTTAGCAGAATTTGATACCTAGATATACCTAATTCAAAAAACTACAAATAGAGATTAGACAATAGATAGATTTGCACACATCTATTTTTATTTCATAAAATTACCCACAGTTTCTTTAAATACAGATTTATGAAATGCTAATTATTTTTTTCTTTGCCTAGAGGGCGCTGTTGTCTACTTAAAGCTTTATAGTGTTAATTTTTACTCAGAATTTTTGCCCTCTCTGCGTTGTAAGACAAGGATTAAATAATTAGCATTACATAAACAGCGCTGTAATTTAAAATTCAAAACGTTAATATCAAATTTTCATTTTTGCAACGTCTATATAGAAGGAATGCGACCACTGAAAACTTACACAATTAATTCATTCCTATTATAAATAAAAAATCCTTACTTTTAATACTGGACATCATTTATCTACTTAACATTATAATCATATTTTTATACACGAGATACAAAAATGTCTTTCATTCGTATTATCTTAATATTAATTTATCTAAAATTTGGGAGTATATATTAGAACTTACAATATTGACGTTTAAATTTTTGCGATCCCTAGATGGCGCTGGTGACGCATAAAGTCCTCATAGTCTAACAAACTTGACATTATGTGGATACTTTACGATCACATTAACACCTTAAATAAATAATGCGCGAAATTGCATTAGGTAATCTATCACAAAAATCTAACGCATACACAAAATTAAATTCAACCCCGCTCGCGTAAATACAAAGCGAAAACCATTTATAATAATATATAGCGAAATAAATAATAAAACGTAAAACATAATATCTATACCTTGGACTAGGTAAAAATAAAACCTATTTTAATAATAAAATAACGGGAGACAACACATTAAATTAGGAACAGCACCAAATGATATATTTTTGGAATCAATAATAATCACATGAAAATTACAATAAATATATATTTTGGTATTACTTTTACTGTTCACCTTTTAGCTTTAAAATAAAGTGAGATTGTCTTTTGAAAAACTACGAAGCTTGAACCAATCAAAAACTTTTAAATCAACATTCTAAATTTAAAAAGTCTTACTAAAATTTGTCTATGGAAACAAATGCTTGTTGCTGATTCTTGTCTAATAAAGATGGCTGAATGCCGGTTACATTTAAATGTCAATTAGCCCAAAATATTTGGTATTGGGCTATTAATTTGAGCACCTAAACTAGTCACTCACTCTGGTGTTATATCTATATTTAATATTATACGATTTATATAAAGTGTAACAAAACAATCGAAAGATCATGCATGTGTTAGTTTTAATTAGGAAATTGAAAAACTTTTGTTTTAGTACGAACCCTTAGAAGGCGTGTTTACATGATCAAATGTATGAATGTTATGGAATTTTAAGAAGTAAGGAGTCTAGTAGTAGACGCTCTATCTTTCTGCCGACTTGGTAAGTTTTGATATTAATAAAACAATCATTCAAAAATTATACCTCCTCCATTTTTGAAGTCGGTAAGAAAATATCTTTACCATAAAAATTACAGCGATTACCAAGAGATAGCCTAGACTAGCGTCTGCAAGGTTTCGCAATATTTTGTTACACTTTATATAATAATATTATTATATACTCTACTTATGTACATTTGTCGTAAAGGCAAGAGCTATTGGTCGGGCGATAGCTGTTATTTATTACTTATAATTTATATATATATATATAAGTGTATATCGTCTTTATTTACTGAGATGTACAATGAAACTATAGAATGAAGAAGTGGGGAGTTTGATGACAAAGTATATTTTTACTTATGGAACCTGTTGCACATGATATCTAATGGAACTTAAATATTTCATGTTTTATATTCATTGACTGCAAGTGGCTGCCGCGCTACGTTGCGCAGGTTAGATTCTCGCACGTAACAACTCTGTGTGATCCACAGATTGTTGTCCCGGATCTGGGTGTCATGTGTATGTGAACTTGTATGTTTGTAAACGCACCCACGATACAGGAGAACATCCTAGTGTGGGGCAACGTTTTAAAAAATATCATCAAAATATCTGTTAATTACACTAACGAAGACATAATCAATCTTTTTTCTGGGATAAGCACCCCCGATCTCCCAGGACCACTGCAACTTCTGCCTGTCTACTATACATACAACCATGAATACACCGGGACACTGAAGTTCCAGGGTGTCCCAGGGACATGAATAACTGTCTTAGATCCCTCAGTCATTTTAAAACCGGCATATACTCTTACGAAATGTCAACAGTCACTTTATCGATCTGTTTAGCTCCCCCCTTCTCCCACTTATAAAAAGAGTACTCTCATAAAATATCTACAATTTTGCCTGACCGCATACGAAATCAAACTAAATATAACTGCCCATTGTAAAAGCAACCATGTCTAAAATCCGACATTACATTCGAATACGCAAACGTCATATTATAAAAATTACGTTAATTGAAAAATTTGTAATAAAAACCAAATCATTTTCTTATGTAAAACAAAATACCTAATATCACTTTGTAGAAGTATTTCTTTTACTGTTAAAGATAGAAAATACTTCTTATATTTAGCAGGTAATTCAATCAATTAAGAGTTTTATTCCAAACACATAAAAATGACTTTGAAAGATTTGCTTTCAAAGTTATTTTATGGCATAATGATATTGCAATAATTTCGACAGAAATCAATAACCGATATGAGGGCCTAGTGCTAGCTTTTTCTTTGCTTCAATACGGTCGCCCTGTTTCTGAATAATTTTCATCTTTTTACACTGCAAATAACATAACTTAACATAACATCACGCCTTTTTATCCCCGAAGGGGTAGGGCAGAGGTGCACATTTCGGCACTTAATGCCACTGTACAATGTAACACCCACTTTTCACTATTTATGTTATGAGTCCCATGTAATAGGGTGTGAGCCTAATGCCATATACCGGGCACGTTTCCAGACTCCGTGTTACTACTGAGATTTTTAAAAACCCAGTAATACTTTGCCCGACCCGGGAATCGAACCCGAGACCCCTTGCCCGGCAGTCGCACTTGCGACCACTCTGTCAACGAGACAGTCTGCAAATAACCTATCTATAGATTTTAAATTGAAATCGGTCATAATTACAACTATTAGTTGGCGAATTAGTTTCTTTAATAACACCTATATAAAAACGATACAATATCAACCTAACGTTTGCATATTCGCATGTAAGGTCAAAACACTTCAATTTATGTATGAGAGAGAGAACACTATAGTTACGCACCTTATAATATAATAACCTATATAATTATATTAGCTAGTTATTGCGCAAACACCTACCGTTCATATACAATGGCGCTCTTTGGTGACGCTTCAATCAGGGAGTTGTTTAAAAAAGGTAATTTTTAGACATATTTTTCTAGTTATTTGGGAAGAAAATGTATTAAATATCATCAAAATCTGTGCAGCCCTTTTCGAGTTATGAACCAATAAACATGACAAGCTTTATTCTTGTTACATTGTGTAGAAAATGCATTTTTAAACTCTCAACGTAAAAGTTTGTGGTATTGTAACTCGAACGTATGGACCAATTTCGATGCAATTTATATTAGAAAGAGAGAGTAATATTACCTAAGAGATTAGGTATCTTCTTATAAGTAATATTACTTAACAAAATCTTGCCTTATTTTCAGTGTAGTCATTATAATCCTTAATAAAAATTTTATATTTACGTGTATACAATCTAGTTCGCCATGAGAACGGTAGGTGGCAGTGTGTCGTGTCCACGTGACTGCGCGAGTCTGTACTACCGGCGCCGGCGCATGCGGTCCGACGGCCGCCGCCGCGCTGCAAGAGAAAGAATAATAAATTAATTTTTCATGTAAAAGATATGTTGATTTAGTAATTTTATCATGAATGCCTCGTTGATAGAGCGATCAAAATCAAAACATTTACCTCATAGAAACAGTTTTGAAAAGTTGCCATATAATAAATTGTCCGTTATCAGTGTAACTACCGAGCTAGAGGTCTTAGGTTCGATTTTACTTTGTAACTATCAACTACTAAATTGAAATATTTTAATTAGGCAATAATGAAACATACCGATAGCACAGAGCGCGTCGCCCGGCGTCCGCAGTCCCTATTCCCGTTTCTTGCCCTTCTTCTTACCGACTCGCTTGCTATAGTTCTGCGCAAGCGCATTCACTATAGACACAACGAAGTACACAACCATAGCCAACACAAACTTCTCTAGTAGACTCGATAGAACTGAGCCTTGATTCTCTATGGGCGCTGCAGAGTCGTTTTTATGTAATCTTGCTTTTTGGTTGCGAAGGAACTCCAGTAGTGGAGCTTCTAACTTAGGCCCGATGTATGGTATCCTTTCTACCCAGGAAAGGACTTGGCTGGAATTGAAAAAAATGGGCTGTCAATACATGGATTACTAGGTAATTATAACACAACTAATTAATTTATGGTCTAATTTTAAACATTTTTGTCTATTTCCCTATATGGCATCCCTAATGTGTCAAAAAATAATATTTCACCTCTTAAAAAGTTCCAAATGTATTTCTATACATTCTCGAAGGTTTGTTTTGCTATATTGTTTATTTGTATTCGTCCCATTACTCAGCTCTTTTTTTAAGGGAGGAAAATCATCGAATGACTTCTCCCGCCTGGGTGAGGCGGCTGGGTGAGTGAGGAGGAAGATTACTCAGCTCTAGCCTGGTTTTCTTGTTATTATTATTCAAATCGGTTATACAGTTTGTACACAGTATAAAATACATCTATATATGTATATAAAAATTAAACCCCTTTCCCGTTGTCACGCCATAACTTGAGATTGGCTGGACCGATTTGGCTGATCTTTTTTGTTGTGTTGGTTATTGTCAGGAGAAAGTTCTTACGACAGAAAAAATCTTGAAAATCCTACGGGAACGGGAGAAAACGGGATTGCGCGTACGAAGTCGCGGGCAGAAGCTGGTGATAAAATAAATAAAAATGGCACTTACCCAACTAAAGTTTCATTAAAAGCGATGATAACAAACATCTTCTGTATATGCATCTTGATGACCGCTTTGCCCAGCACCGTGGCTCCGAAGAAAGTCCAGAATGGGACGAGGAAGTGTCCACACGTCAGGCCGGCCAGGTCGAACAGAGGGTTCGGCACGGACGCGCACGCCAGGATACCAGCGAAACCAACTTTCTGGACTAGCTTTTGTACCATTATTTTTGCCCTGGAATTTTTAAAAATTACATTTAGATTTTCTTATATCTTTGTTAAATATCTTTAATTCGTTTATCTGGTTGTAAATAATAAAAAATGTCTGTCCTTTAGTAAAAATTCAAAATAAACTAAATCTGAAACATAGGTGCATGTTGTACAAATCAGGTTTACTTATAATAATACTAAATTGTTTTTATGGCCTTTTTTTATTAAGGGGGAATATCATCGAATGACTGCTCCCGCCTTAGTGTCAGACTCTTACTGACTAAAAACCACCCCGTTCCTTCTCCTGCACGTCGAGCCGGAGCCCCGGTAACCCGTTAGGTTCTACGCGACGTTTTTATGGCATAGGGCTGCAAATAAGCAGACGAATCACCGGTATGCAATCGGCACTGCGCATGGATAATCGCTATATCAGACGAGCCAAAAGTGTGTTGCCACCTTCACCCTTCAAACTATATAGCCATTTTTTCTCACTAGAGACCATTATTTTTACCAAACTTCATAGAAAGATTTAGCAATATCTGTCATTGTTATGCTAATAATGACTTATTGTAATGTATTGTTTAATTATTTTTTATGTGATTCTTACGGAAATTAAACGTAACTCAAATCTAAATACTAATGTTATTGATCAATAATAATATTTTAACTTATATCTCACCTCCCAGTCCTAGAATCGTCATTAGCAGCCAGCTCAGCGACCCCTCCCCCCGAGAGCCTGGCAGCCCGAGCCATGAAGTATGGCGGCAACTCCCCCAGCGCCGTGCCTATACCCCACATCATGGACTCTATGCGGACCTTCGACATTATGTTCCATATCGACACCACGTTGTTCGGGTCGATTTGCGTTGGACATATTATGCTGGAATTGAGAAAAAGTTACAAAAGATTCGATTATTGAGAGTAGAAAAATAACCATTTTTGGATATTTGTATCTATTTGACCTTTTGTGCATTTTTTTTTTGTTATTAAGAAATTGACTAGATAATATTAATACGAGTAAATGTCAGATTTTACACAGAGCCATGGCGTCAAGTCATTCTATAACTATTTGATTCATTGCTACACAGAGTAAAATAATGAATCCCTAAAATTTTGCATAATTTAACATATTCTTAGGAATGATACCATTTTCTTCAACTGAAAATATATGCTAGTTTTAACCGCATCGTCCTTAGTATTAACGTTTAAAAAAACTGATTTTATGTTTCAGAAGAGACTGCAAAAAGTATAAAATCAACTTACTCATTAGGATAAGGCGGTTCAGGGAAGTTGAGGGCCCCGCACTCGTACGCAGCCAGCGTCACCCTCGCGATGTGAGGTCCCAGGTACAGCAGGAATGTATGCAGACCTGTCCCCAGCCCCACTGAACTACACACGCCCAGCACTACCCACCAACCCCACCACGATAGGGTCGCTACTACCAACTGAAATATTAAAAAATATAATTTTATTACCTCTATTATAAAATTACGATGTTAGTCTTATACCTCTATATCATTGCCGAAGAGAATATACATATCTAATGAGTCGATATTATACTAGAAGAAAACCTAAGACGACTACGACTGCACGGTTGGTGCGGTGGCTGGACAACTAGCTGCCGCGGGTTCGATTCCCGCACGGAGCAACTCTGTATGATCCACAGATTGTTGTTCCAGGTCTGGGCGTCATGTGTATGTGAACTTATGTTTGTAAACGCTCCCATGACACAGGAGAAAATTCTAGAATCCCCATACTACACAACGATTTTTAAATTAAAAAAAAAAAGAAAAAGAATCCAGTTTGTAATCGCCAACCCGCATTGAGCAAGCGTGGTGATGAATGCTCAAACCTTCTCCGTGTGAGAAGAGAACTTTGGTCAGCAGTGGCCACATATAGGCTATGGCCTACGGACGGCGAGCACGGGTAATTCGTCGCCCGACCAGAACCAGACCCGAGCGTACAGCTCATCGCGTTTAGCGCGGGCCTCAAAGAGCCATCAGACCACCACGGACGGGGCCCAATAGGGTCGATGCCGATCGGAGCCGCGGAATAGGTAAGTCTTAACGGGTTACCGGGGCTCCAGCTCGAAGTGCAGGAGTAGGAACGGCGTGGTTTTTAGTCAGTAAGAGTCTGACAATCCCTCTCATTTCACTTGGGCGGGAGGAGAAGTCATTGGATGATTTTCCCCCCTCAAAAAAAAGATGTTGTTGATGATGATGACTTAACTCGTCGAGTACCGTCATTATAGACACAATTATAGAACAATGGGTTGCGGTCACCGGTGACCGCTTGGTGTTTGACAGTTTAAGTAGTAATAAAATGCAGTTTACCTGAACATAAGCCTGGTGCGGGCCGCTAACGTAATAAGATACAACTGTTCCTAATATTGCTACAAATATCATCAGCGCCAACAGTTTGTACGTTAATAACCTGGAACAATACAAATATAAGTATTAGATGATTTATAAGATATTTTAAAAAGATCCTGTGAACTGTCAAAAACGAAAGTTTTCTACGAATTTTGTACGAGATTGTGTATCACTTTTTTGCATCAAACAGCTTAACTTATTTCTCAAGGATTTGCTAGAAAAATACTAACATTAAGTTGGTCATAAAATCAATTAATGAAACTGTGATTATTTTTTAATATTTCATTGTATTGTACAGTCGAAATAATTTATTTTTGATTTAAGCAAGTACTCAATTAATAAACTACTGCTACTATCAGACTTCAGTGTTCCGGTGTTTTCATGATTGTATCTACTGTAGATCCTGGCTTACAGGAGTTGCAGGAGTTTTAGGAGACTGTGGCGGGGTATCCTAAAAAAATAACTACTACTACTAGAGTAGTTCTAGAGTAATTCTTAGTAGTAGCACGGAGTTTGGAATTGTGCCCGGTATATGGCAATAGGCTCACCCCCTATTACATGGGACTCATAACATAAATAGTGAAAAGTGAGTGTTACATTGTACAGTGGCATAATGTGCACCTCTGCTTACCCCTTCGGGGATAAAAGGCGCGATGTTATGTTATGTTACTACTAGAGTAAAATGTATTGCAAAGTCTCCATACCTCTGTAATCCTGTTGAGATCAATATGAATAATTCTTTGAAGAAGTACTCCAGTGTAGTGAGCGGTCGCCGCCATAGCAACAGGCTGTCACTGTCCATTGTTGGAGTTTTGTTTCTACTGTAACAAGAAACAAATAATATAGTCGTTAGTTTTTTGATCGCAATGTCGGCGCAACGGCTGGACAATAGGCTGTAGTGCAACTAGTAAGCTAGACTGTTGTAAATAACTATTTATGTAATAAACTAGTTGTTATTCTGGATATACTGCCTCGTTGGCCGAGTGGTCACAAGTGCGACTGCCGGGTAAGGGGTCTTGGGTTCGATTCCTGGGTCGGGCAAAGTATTACTGGGTTTTAAAAAAAACTCAGTAGGAGCACGGAGTCTGAAAATGTGCCCGGTATATGGCAATAGGCTCGCCCGGTATATGGCAATAGGCTCACCCCCTATTACATTGGACTCATAACATAAATAGTGAAAAGTGGGTGTTACTTCTTTGTGCACCTCTGCCTACCCCTTCATTTCATTCGGGTACATAATATTCATATTAACCCCAAAATTGAACGTTTAGAATTAACCCCAAAATTATTACTTTTAATTCTTTATAGCATAAAATTAAAAAAAATACCGTAGCAACCTAAATGTTCATTGCACTTCATCATAATCATCATCACTATCATAAATTCAACCTCCTTTCTCCAAAAGAAAAACAAACAAAAGCCAAACAAAAAGAAAATAAAAGTAAAGATGACCTATCCACAGTCAGCCTATCCGCCTATCCGCGCGCGCCTCAAAGAGCCATCAGACCACCACAGATGGGGCCCAATACGGCCGATGCCGATTCGGAGTCGCGGAGAACCTAACGGGTAACCGGGGCTCCGGCTCGACGTGCAGGAGAAGGAACGGGGTGGTTTTTAGTCAGTAAGAGTCTGACACTCCCTCCCGCCTCACCCAGGCGGGAGAAGTCATTCGATGATTTTCCCCCGTTAAAAAAAAAAAAAAAAAATAATCCACAGTCAGCCATTGCTAATCTCAAATTGTCTACTTTCACTATTATAATCACGAGTAATTGGTAACTAGGCTGTGTCGGTAACTACGTAGTCCGTACACCGTGTTAGGAATTAGAAAATAGAAATCTTTGCTTTGTATGTACTAAGTTCAGTTGGATTTTGAAACAAGATTTATTTAAGGAACTCATGATTAAAAAATGGTCGTGGCGACTGCAGAGTAGAATACGGTGACAAATGTACCGTACCTGTACCCCTCTACTATTTCAGCAAATGTTGTAACAGCGAACAAAGAGATATTGACGTGACTCCAGTGACTGCACATTTGATAGACACGTAACAGTCAAGTCAAAGTCAAAATCATTTATTTCGATTAAACCAGGAAGGCACTTTTGAACATCAGCAATAGAAATTTAAAAGTGAACCTATTTGCTCATTCCAAGGCAAATTGTAGATTCCTAGGAGAAAAACGAGTAAGAAACTCCATAGGTTACTCTTTTTTTTTTCAAACAGGTTCACAATACAATTTTCTAGTTACATAGTTTTGTTGGTTCGATTGCGAGAAGAATGTAACACCAAAATCTAGTTAAAGAGATCGAAAAAGAAAAAACCTTATGGACAATAAATAATACAGTCTGGAGCTGACCAGTCCCAGTTTACGGCAACCGTTCACGTACATAACATGTACTTACTTAACCATATTGTAGGGAATCGAGCAATTCACTGCACGTGTCACCGCCAATGAGACCGCCACTGCTGGTCTGGCTAGGTCTATCAGGGAGCTCACTTTTGAATCCAATTCCGATCGATCGACATTGATATTGTCAAATTTTTTAGCCTCCATTCCATCAGTATTGCGTGGATATTTAATGAACTAAATGATGTTGAGTTTACTTTTATATTCCGTACTCTGAATGACATTTTAACAGCTACAATTGGGGTTGTATTGTGGTGTTGGGGGCGTTGACATTGAATAATTATTGAGATATTATTGGATTGAAATTGAATTGAAATTACGATTGGCTTCAAGAGGACGCACCTAGATACTTCTCCTACCCGGGATCAGTCCAATGACTAATCTTCTAGGGTGGATCTCTTTATTCTTGCATCCATCGCGGGATGGATAACAAATATTATATTCTACTCTACCGCCGTTACGTCTTTTAATAACTACGCATACGTAGTTTTTTGCAAAGAGCACCTAGACTAGACACAAAACCAATTAAATTGTCCATAATTAGTTAGGAAATGACTGCAGGAACAATATTAATGAGTCTGCGATAAATAACTGGAGGGCTTCGCTGTGAGCTTTTAAACTGTTCACAATAGAAATAGGTCGGAGTTCGTCTTTGATGTGAATGAGAGCTTAAAGTGCTTCGGAGAACATCATTAAAGATCGTATTTTACATTGATACTATTCATTTACTAACGTGGATAATGCAATATATGAAAGTGTGTCTTCGTTTCTTTTACATTGCGACGACGTTTTATAGTATGACCAGAGGACCCGGCGAACTTCGTACCGCCTAAAAATTTTATTCTTACACTAGCTATTTCCATGCGGTTTCACTCGCTCTGCTCGGCGCCTAATAATCGTAGCGTGATATTTTATAGCCTATAGCCTTCCTCGATAAATGGACTATCCAACACTGAAAGAATTTTTTAAAACGGACCAGTAGTTTCGGAGATTAGCGCGTTCAAACAAACAAAAAAACAAATTCTTCAGCTTTATAATATTAGTATAGATTTTTAACCTTCCCTGAACTTCGACGAATATTTCATTTCAAGACTAAAATTTGCCAAATCAGCTCAACCTCGAGGCTCGAGTTTTAGCGAAACTAAGGAAATAAAATTCATTTTTATTTATATAGATTTGAGATAGGAGGTTCCATAGTGAGATAGGTTACATTTCCCACATGGGTGATGCCGCGGGTGTAAAGCGGAGTGTCAAATCAATCAACAATACAATACCAATTTTATTTATGTTATCGTACTACTATGAAATTGTAATTTAACTGAGTGTAACAAAACGTACAAGACTGAAGCAAACTATTACAAGTTGTGGTGTCTATAAATAGTATCAAACCCTTGTTTCTGAGGTCATCTCTGACTTAATACACGAATACTTTACAACACATACCATAAAATATAGTACTTAATTAAAAATAAGTGCATATTTAATCACATGTGACGTCATAAGGATTGTATAAATTGAATTCGTCATTCACACGAAAATCATACAAAGCGTGTAGCGGGTTCGATTCCCGAACAACTCTTTATGTGATTGACAGAATGTTGTTCTGGGTCTGGGTGTCATGTGTATGTGATATTGTATGTTTGTAAACGCACCTACGACACAGGAGAAAATCCTAGTGTGGGACAAAGTTAAAAAATAATAATAATAGGTACTGAATTTATTTATCGCTTAAAAATTTTGATTTCCCGAAAACTTCAGAGCTATCAAGTTAATTTGCAGTTCGGGATTTCAATTACGGACAAAATATACTTTAAGAATTGTTTTCACCGACAGTCTTGATTACTTTTATTTTTGTGGCTAAAACAACAATAATGCGTGCACATACAAAAACAATTGGACATAGTTATGCAGAAACGTTCCAACCCACAAGTCACCCGAAATCAAGATAATATGATCATACTACCTTTAATAACAGCTAGGTCAGATTAGCAAAAAGGATTTAGGTCCTAAATCTTGGAACCTTTTTGGCTTTTTGCTGTTATACCTCTAGTTATAAAGGGTACTAAGATCATATATATTATCTCGATTTCGGGTGTACTTGTGGGCTGGAACGTTTCTGCATAACTACGACCAATTCAAAGTATACATTGATGTTTAATCAATAATAATATGAAGATAAACAGGCTAACTAGCTGTCAACATGGCTATTGGAACCGACAGCTATGAGCTATGAGCAGTGGACCTGTGAATTTAGGTCACTGGACCGGATATAGGCTATTTCACAGATATTTTCTCATCATAGTATGAATAGATTGCGAAGAAAAACATTGTACAAGTGATTGTTGACACGTTTCAAGATTTAACGTCATTTATAACGAACTTCAAAAAGAGTTTCTCAAATCGACCTATATGTAGAGGTATGAATCTATACTTATATTACAAAGTTGAAGAGTTTGTATTTTTGTTTGTTTCTTTGAACGCGCTATTCTCCGAAACTACTGGTCCGATTTGAAAAAATATTTCTGTGTTAGATAGCCCATTTATCGAGGAAGGCTATAGGCTATAAAATATCACGCTACGATTAATAGGTGCCCAGCAGAGCGAGTGAAACCGCGCGGGAGTAGCTAGTGTATGTAAATTTGTACGAGATTATCTCGCAATTGGCTGAACTGATTTTGCTGCGTTTTTTAGATAAGACTTGCACTTAGGGAGTTATATATATATATTTTTAAGGGAGGAAAATCATCGATTGACTTCTACCGCCTAGGTGAGGCGGGAGGGAGTGTCAGACTCTTACTGACTAAAAACCACCCCGTTCCTACTCCTGCCCTTCGAGCCGGAACCCCGGTAACCCGTTGAGTCCTCCGCGGCTTAGTTAGGAGTTATACTAAGGAAAAGGTTTTAGTATATTAATTAACGGAGTTGAAAAAAGAGGGGGTTGAAGTCAGTAAATTTTAACGTAGTTAATAAAAGAATTGTAATTATGTAATAGAGGAACTGTTGTTGCTCGTAAGTTATCAGCGCTGTCGATGGACAACTTAAACACCAATAGAGTTCCTAGTGAATTGCCAGCCTTTTTTGTTGGATTTGGTTAAATTAATAAATTAAGCAAGGTTGGCGAAAGAGATAACCACTTTCTTTAGATATTTAAAAAAAAATAACAGAAGATAAGCATGAATAAGGGCATTAAAAATATGGTATTCGACAACTACTTAGTCAAATTCAATACTTTTTTGAACTGTAAAAAACGACAGTTTTCTATGAATTTTGTACGAGATTGTGTATTGTGACGTCACGTTTTTTTAGCGTCAAACAACGTACTTGTTATGTAAAAAATTGCTAGAAAAATACTAACATTAAGTTGGTCATACAATCCATTAATGAAAGTGTGATTAATTTTTAATAAATCGTCGAAATAATTTATTGTTGATTAAGGAAAATATCCAATTGTCAATTCGGCTTATATCAATAGAAAACAGTTCGCATAGTAGACTTCAAGACTTATGACTAGACTAAAGCACTTATGGGTGGTTTTTATATTTAGAAATAGAAAATAGTTCTATATAAAATTATAACAAAATTATATCTGTAACTACTAAATCAAACAGATAAATTATTGAAAATAGCCATTTGATAACAGACTTATAGAAGAAGCTAATAAATATTATACCTGATCTCCTTAGGATGTGGATGATGAAGTCCGTTCCGCGGGCGCTGTTCAGTGTCCGCCTGTACTGCGGCCGCCAGCTTGTAGTACCCGAGTCGGGCGAGCTGAAGAACAATAATACTAATTAATAAATTTAAAATTCCTAAGCAAACAGTTCCTTATTTGAACAATATTGTCTATGAAGAACAATAATAATAGCCGGTTTGAAAACTATGAACATCACATCATCAACACTTCTACCAAATTTTGAATGTGGAATGCAATTTATGAACTATCGGCCAGTTCTGACACGCTGGCCCAAGTTTAAAAAAAGTATACATTTCCGACCAATCTATCCAATTTGTCGATTTTCAACTTTCTTGCTATTGGAATAAAATTTAACATCTGGAACCTTACAGATTAAGGGTGCGTTCTCTGGTCAAGTGCAGGTAAAAAATGTTGCCCTTTTGTGACATTTTTGGGATAGTTCGAAAATTTTTTTTAGACCATTAGGCATACAACGGGTAGTTGCAAATTCTTATAACATGCTTTGGTATTTAGAATGCTGTGTTTTTGTCAGTTTAACAATAAGGGAAGACTTTCCACTAGTTTGTTAATGGTTTATGGGAGATGATAGAGGGCTACAGATCACCCGTCCATAGCTATTTGCAAGACTAGAGGCATTTTTAAAAAGGAGCTTTGTTCTGGAAGGATTGATGTTTATTATACTGTATGCTCATGTCACTATTTTAATTAGTCATTGAATTACATTATTGACATTTGCGTGATAGCATTTATGCATATCTTACGGTGATCTTTGCATGTTTTAACAATATCTCGTCGCTCTATCGTCCGATATGTAGTGAGATAATTATGAGGACATGCATCCCAGTAATTAATTTTACAATTAATATTACAATCAACAACGACAGCCATAGATGTATCTCCAAGAACGACTCTAAATAGTATAAAAATTGCATTTATATTTTTAACACCCGAGTCAACCCCGTTATTATTAAGGCATTGGCTGCCAATAAAAAACTGTTGAAGGCAAATCCTCCGCTAATGTCGGTCACCGGTGACTGCCATGGCGTTTAACGTGTTAATCTCACAAAACACAGCATTTAAAATTAATCTATCAATAATACACAAGACGGCATAAACCATAGAGACAAGACATCTTAAAAAAACAAGTAAAATCAGGACTTCATATAAAGGTGTAATAATAAAATAACACGCATAAGTGTAGAATAAAAAAGAAATTACTTTTGCACACAAGTTCACACAACACACACTTGCAATAAAAGTTTCAGATTTTCACCACAACTATTGGCGCTAGTGAGCGGTTAGATCCTCCTACATCTTATCAATTTAGTTAACAAAGATTAGCTGACTTTTACCAAACATCCTATCGGCGAATAGGACTTCATGCGACACCAGCGCCTCTGGTGACGCAAAATCCCTATTTTTTAATATCTAGCTGTCTCTTTCATTCAATACCAGTCAGGTAGTTACTGCGTCTAAAGGGGCCCGTGACAAATCGAGTATTTTAATTTTAACCTTTTTTTAAACGTCCTGAGATAAGGTTCTGAGCACTTGTCACCTATTGTTGCGTTGGCCTTTTTTTAGCAAGGTAAAAACTTGAGTGATGTTCGAGTATTCAGGGGATGAACTGCGGTTCAAACTGTGAATACATTTTTAATGATCCTTATTCCGCCTGAGTGAGGCGAGAGGGAGTGTCAGACTCTTACTGACTAAAAACCACCCCGTTCCTTCTCCTGCACGTCGAGCCGGAGCCCCGGCTATCCGTTAGGTTCTCTGCGACTTCGAATCGGCATCGGCCCTATTGGGCCCCATCTGTGGTGGTCTGATGGCTCTTTGAGGCGCGCGCGGAACGCGACGCGCCATACGCTCGGGTCTGTTTCTGGTCGGACGGGGGCCACCCATGCTCGCCGTCCGCAGCCCCGCGCTTACGGTGGCCGGAGATCGTCCCGCGATCCCCGGCGCCCGGTGTGTCCTTCGCGATGGCTGGGTTGCGAGGACAGCAGCGCTGCAGCGCTTCGCTGCCTCACGCGTCCCGCCTCCTCCTTAGCTAGCCCGACTGCTTCACAAAAGGAGGAGACGGCATCCCAGTCCCGGACGAGAGAGGTCACCTTCGCCGATCACTTCCCTGAGGGCACGGCATTGCTCAGCCCACGCAGGGCATTCCGCTACAGTGTGTTCCACCGTGTCCTCAGGGCAGTCCTCCCAGTGATGACACCCAGACTACTGGGTAAGGCTTGGACTACGCCGAACTTAGATGCGTCTAAACATTGATTTATAAGTTGCCTATTTCATTAGGAAAAACACCGTAGCCAATTACAGATCGAGAATTCTCCTGACTGATGATAACAAATCTATTTATTCACCACACACACAATTAAAGAGTGCCTCATTGGCCGATTGGCCAAGTGCGACTGCCAGCCGAAGTTCGATTCCCGGGTCGGGCAAACGGAGTTTGGAAATGTGCCCGATATACGGTAATAGACTTGCCCTATTACATGGGAATCATAACAGTGAAAAGTGCGTGTTACATTGTTTTTGTTAACATTGTTGAGGCATTAAGTGCCGTAATGTGGACCTCTGACTACCCGTTCAGGGTTAAAAGGCTAGGTCTATGTTACATAATAATTACAAAACATAATTTGACAATAACTGTATTATTTTATTCATATATTTTTATTGCGTAACAGCTTTAACGTTATCTTGTTGCACTGCCGCAATATAGGATGGTATTAAGCCAGTTATCATGGTCACACCAAATTATATCGGACGGAAGCAACTTGACCGCGGCTGAACAATGAGCACATGTATACGTGTAGAGGTACATACACTGATTTATTAAACGAGGATGGAATTTGAAAAATTGGGGCAAATGTATCATTATTTCATTGATGGATTTATTAACGTTTTGTTTATCAATTTGCTTTGCCAGCCCGTGATGATGCACTGTTGGGCTATGAGCATATTATAATGATTCTCTACTGGGGTTTAAGATCGCAGTTTAAAACGTTCTGGTTTATCAGATCGCTGCTGGCTGGATTTCTGCTGAATGTGTAGTCCCTTAGGCAACCGGTTCTTACGAAATACGCGAGAAGGTTAAACCAATGCAATTCGTACCAATATCGTAACAGAACGGTTGTAACTGACCCAAACGATCTCTTATTTTGAACTAAAAGAAGTGGAAATGGATTCATATTGTTTAGCTTTCTTACAAATCAGTTTCTGCCCTCTGAGAATTGGGATGATGACAGGGTATGAAAATTAAAAATCTAATTAGTCCGTAAGTTAGGTAATTAAAAAATATTAGACACGTTTTTTTTATTGTGCCGTATAATAAAACAATACTTAGATAAAACGTACCATAGTTTCGGAGTGGGGGGCTAAAACGTCATTTCTACGTATAAAATGTACATAGAAGTGACGTCACGCGACATTTCAAATCAATATATCGTCGAAAGTATTCGATTCTGTAAGAAAATAAAAATACGTGTCTAATGATTTAAAATAATTTACCAGACGGACATAAAATAAAAATTAGGCATCTACCCTATTGCGATTTGTCTATAGACAAGACATGTGATACATGTTGTTTCGAGGAAAAAGACAATATTATGTATAACACAATTATATTCGAGTTACATAATTTACATTTATTACAGAAAATTATTACAGAAGAAACCACTATAATTTATTTTCAATATCCATTAGCAAAGAGTCTTTACTTAATGTAACAGTGTGTTCTAGTTTGTATTTATTTTAGACTAGGCAATCTATTAGTAAGTTGATGTGGCTGACCTCTGTTCAACCTAAGTAAGCACAAGTAGGTATCGGTATGTTTCTAGGCTGTACAAATGATAGCATGACTAACGATAATAGGTAGAAGTGAATAAATTGAATTGTTAAACGCCTTTCTTCAATATTAGAGCATTAATGCATTGTAATATTTTCACCAATGCCAATGAAATAAATCCTAGGTAATTTTTTGATAGAACCAAAGATATAATTCTACTAGAATAGACTAGTTTCCTGAATTTTATTTTAATGTCCGTCTGGTAGATTATTTTAAAACATTACACACGTATTTTTAATTTTCTCACAAAATTAAATGCTTTCGACGATATATTGATTTGAATGTCGTGTGACGTCACAGCGCGCTACAAAATACAAAAGTTACGTCACAACGTGCTACATTTTGTAGCGCGCTGTGACGTAACTACCTCCCACTCCTTCAACTCCATTTTATCTAACTATATTGTAACTTTATACGAGAAAATAAAAAAAATACGTGTCTAATATTTTTTCATTATTTAACTGACGGACAAATCGATTTTTAATTTTCGTACCCTGGAAACTACGCAATTGCATAAAGAAATACCGATACGATTAAGGTTACAAAATAGAATTAAAATAGGATGACTAATCCCATAGTTATGTAGAATTTGTTTAAAATGGCATAAGTATCAACACTATTAATTTAAATAAGTAATTCGCAAAACGTTATACGTATTTATTCATATTTAAATTTATATCACAAGTAGAACCATTTTCCGAGTTACACTACAGTTAAGTATTTCATTATGGACCATATTTATTACCCATTGTATAGAATGAATAAAAAATATTACCAGTAATTTGGTTGGAAGAAGTTACAGATGTTGGTACCATGAAGTTTTTTTTTAGTTTGTATTTCGCATATTAAACGTTGTTTCAAACTGAGAGTGAATTCTCTAGGCATCAATTGATGTGCAGTACATTTTGTAACTAATATATTTGGATGATTTTATGAGGACACATTTTGCAGTTGGTACTGGATGGATAGAAAAGGATGGGGATAAGTTTCCGTGCAGAGACAGTGCAGAACGCATGCAAAAGCCACACACTATATAAACGCTAAATGATGCAAAATCATAATAATGAAATTATAACGCAAAACCAAATAATAATAAAAACAATAAATGTCGCCTAATTCGATTAAATTTAGTTTTCGTCATTATTACTAAGAAAAATTGCAGATTTTTTGTCCGAAAATTTTTTTTACATTTTTCCGAGAATCGTAACGCAATGACGTAGTTTTTTGGGACAGTTCCATCTTTCATATATCCGCGGATAATACGTTAACCGCTTCACTGAGTTCGCTTTATTTGTTTATAAGAATGGATCTGGCAAAGATAGTCTGATAATACAAGTCTATGCCAAACATCGGAAACATTAATTGGAAATTCTAACTCTATTATCGTAAACGTAGAATTCAAATCGACTTGTAATCTTTTTTTGAAGAGCTGATTTCATTTGGAGCAAGCAATTATCGTGCAAACATTTGGGTGATTAGATTTAGCCTAATGACCGTATTTGAGGACCTTCAATCGTAATAAACATACAAATACAAAGATAATTTGCTTTTTTCAGTAAGACCATTGCCTTGAACCAGCGGTTGTTAGAAGGTTATGGTATGGCGGCTATAAATATATTCTAAAGTAATTTTCTTATGTAAAAGTTTAAGTAATCTTCTAATACCTATCTTTGAATGTCTTTCAACATTTGTCATAGGAAAGAAAGAAAAACCATTTATTTTGCTACGACACACAACAAGAATTTAGGTACACACAAAAAAGCCTATGGTGCGTCGCAGCGCAAAAGGCTGGAGCTCAGCTTAATACCATCATAGTCATCTCGCTTGGTTACCAAGGCTTGATGCCAAGCATTATAACAATAGGATATAAAATATGATAGGAACAATATTTGAAGACATAAACACAATGATATTAGAAGTTATCAGTGGTAAAGTTCACTGAGAGTAAGGTGCAAAGTTCAAATAGTAAGCAGAAATGCCATGGTCTTTTCGGTATTCATGAGAAAGCAATAAGTAAGGAACATGTATTTCTATTTTCTTTTAACAATTTCTTAGTCTTTGGCTAATGTTAGCAAAAGGCCAACTCGGGTATGTAATATGTATGTCCTAAACCTGCGACCGATGGATGGAAAAGCAAACAAAGTGTGCTCTTTGTGAATTAACTGCAAACCCCTTATTACATGGGACTCATAACATAAATAGTGAAAAGTGGGTGTTACATTGTATAGTGGCATTAAGTGCCGTAATGTGTACCTCTACCTACCCCATACCGCTTTTGATGCATGGCGGTTATATACTTAAGTAAGTATGTACTACACTTTTTTGCACTTTGATTATATGAAGATGTTTTGGTTACCTATAGGTAGTGTTTTAATAAAAGGGTCACGCCTGAAATACGTCCGACTTCTAACAAAGATTACTATTTGACAAGAAAATAAAATTCTTTTTTTAAACAAACCAAATAGTGGAACCGGTGCAACTGGTGGAAGAACGTATAATAACAATGTTTCAAGTTAAACCTCTATACAACGATGGCCATTGGATAATGGCTTTCCAAAAAAAAGAAAAATACAATGACGTAATAGTCTCCAGTGATAGTTTCACACTTTCACTCTTACACAACGTGGTACTAAGTACATAACGGTTCTAAAGAGACTCGTTATCATAATCACAATGAACATGCTACAGAATGGTACCGCTAATTAAAAAGTAATTAAAATTGTGTATTGTTCCAATATCAATATCCATTTTCAAGGTGTATTTTCTGGTTATATTTTTTAAAATAATATTGAATTAAAGTCTAGTGTACACTCCAATTTTAGACCTAATATACGAACAGGAAAACAGGTTTTCCAAAAAAACAATTGCCTCATTACTATAAACTTAGGTCAGTACGTTCGCCAGGAAATAATGAAATGACAGCTGAAAACTGCATGGAGCCGCCGCATGCAGGTCGCTTCCAACCGGCCGATTCTGAAGTCAACAGAAGACGATCAAATAAAAAGCTAAAAGTATTCCCAGACCAACTGCTAGACTACTATCTCAACTAAAATATATGCAGCAATATCATCTTTCTTCTAGAATAATAGAATTTGCAGCCGTGGACGACTTAACGGGTTGCCGTGGCTGGGGCTCAAAGAGCAAGAGAAGGAACGGGAAGGGTTTTTGGCAGTAAGAGTCTGACACTCCCTCTCACAACCGAGGCGGGAGAATTCATAGGTTGATTTGCCCCTTTAACACGTTAAGTGCTGCGTAGGTTACCAGTGACCTACGTTATACGAATTTGCCTTCAGCAGTTTTCTGTCGGCAGTCAAAGGCTTAAAAAAAAGATTCATTGTCCTTATTATTCCATATAGGACGTAACGAAATTACATAATACATTGCTTTTGAAAATAAGGAAAATGTAATCGAACTTTGGAGTATTTTATTTGTTGTCTGTAACTATAAGTGCGTCTACATGATGTAAAGGTTGATTGTATTCGAAACTAAACCTTTGTGTATTGAAATTATGGCTTGGATTTCAACGTCCACCTCAGTAAAGCTGTAAAATTCGTTATATCTACCTAATAATTCTTTTTCAAGCCTCGAAGATAAAAAAATGTACAATTTTCCTTATCTGTAGGTCAATGAAGCAACTTGTTCTTTCAAAACTGATACGATAATTTAAGATTGCATTACAAATGTGTGTTATCAGAACAAATACAGCCTAATAAACATTTCATTGATGCTTATCATATTGCTTATGCTTATCAAGTCATAGCATAATGCTTATCAAGTTCTGATTGGTGGATGTTCTTTTTTAAACTATTTATATTAATTCAAGTTGCAGATCTGTCTAAGTGTGGGAGAGCCATGCTTCGGCACGAATGGGCCGGCTCGACCGGAGTGATACCACGGCCTCATAGAAAACCGACGTGAAGCACTTCTTGCGTTGTATTTCGTCGTGTGGTGAGGTTACCGGAGGCCCAATTACCCTCCCTTCCCCAATCCCCGAGTCCCAACGATCCTCAAACTCCTAATCCCCAAAAGGCCGGTAACGCACTTGTAACGCCTCTGGGGTTTCAGGTGTCCATGAGGGACGCCGATTGCTTCATCAGGTGATTCGTCTGACCGTTTACCGGCTTATGCAATAAAAAAAAGATCCCTTCAACCCACCAATTGGTCGATTTGGAACTCATCGAGGGAGGCCAATGTTCAGCAGGTCTGAATGATGATGACTTGTGGTTTATGGTGATGATTATGGTTTATACATACTAATCCTACTTCCTACTAATATTATAAATGCAAGTTTGTATGTTTGTTTGTTAGTTAGTACTTTACGTCAAAACGGCTGTAGGGATCGATATGAAATTTGGAACCGAGGTAGATTACGGTCTGAAATAACATATAGGCTACTTTTATCCCTTGGAAATGCGGGCGAAGCCGTTTGCAGGAGCAAGTATAAATATACCGTGTTAAAAAACTACAGACTTTTAAAAATCTACGAACTAGTCGCGTTTTGGGAGGTTGTAGCAGGCTAATCCAGAAGTCTAGCTGCAACAGAACGGTAGTTTTCACTGTACAAAACTAGATGGCGCTCAACGATGTCTATACTATCAAATTAAATTAAAATACATTAATACCACGTTTGATTAGATAATAAAAGATATATGTAAGTAGTGTTTACACTATCTGCTGCGTGTTAAACTCGATACGTAAGAAATCGAATGTTTTACGTCGATGCATTTCTAGGTAAACCGAATCGATTGATATGACGTGTGTAAACAGTTAGGCTGATGACATTACGCATTGTGGTATGTGGTTATCGTTAAGTGGTATGATGACGAGATATTGAAATCTTGCCTGAGTGGAACAGAAGTTGCTTTGGATAATATTTTAATTGTTTTGTCTTTTCTTTTTTATGCCTTTCGAAAAATAAACCGTGAAGGGTAATAGAAATAGTACCTTTTGTATACGTCCACTCGTAGTCTAAACAGACCAATGAGAGACTGATAGCTTAATTGCCATTTATAAGGCAACGTTTTCCAGCCACCCGCGTCAGGAATTAAAGATTTAATTTTCTGGTTCCATCACGGACCAAATCATTTTTGTATTATAACTTTCGTGAGACGTACTAAATAATTTATTAGTAAGTAGTAGGAGAGTAGCAGCGCGACAGTCGCCGCGTCGCGAGTCGCGAAATGCTGCTCATGAATATGAGCCTTAAGCATGGCTTGAAACTAGTCGAGTTCCTCGTCAAATAATTACGTGAGTCAGCCGAAAACATAATAATTCCAAATAATTTACTAGTCCACGGTTTTGCCAAATTGAGAAAAACCCAATGATCATGTAATTCAATCATTTTCAATTTAACATTTGCTTTGCCGTTTGGGAATACCATTTCTACACCATGTCCATAAAAGTACGTTCGTTGTCTATCTTAAAATATGTGTAAGTGTTTAAAATATTCTGCACTTATCGTCTAAGGCCTTGTCAGCCTGTATAAGGAGTACCGCCATACTTGTGAAGAATGGATCGTAGCAGGAAAAAAAAACGTTTTAAGAAAGTCTTTGTCTTTGGTACAATTTGAATCTGTTAGGGATAAACAAAGGAGATTTAATTTCGGCTCGATGTTGTTTTATTTACGCTTGTATTTAAACATTTGTTTCGCATTGATTTTATATCGTCATAAAACTAATACATTTAAGGAATGATTTGACTTATCCGCGATTATGTATTTTTCACGAGGATAATATAATAATCACGCTAAATAATATGTGTATTTTCTTTGCACTACATACCTACTTATTACGTTTTAAACAGCTTTATTCTTTTCTTTTTCAAAATACCTATTGGCATTTTTTGTAAACTTTCTTGATTGTTGTGTTTATTTTCTTTTATTTTTGAAGCCGATTCTCATTTTTAACGCCCACAATAACATTTCCGTGCGATAATTTCTTTTAAAATGTTTTAATCTGTATCTGCAAAAAACACAATCTTCGCAGTCTAATAATGTTTAAAATTTGAATTTAGAACAACTCGCAAAACAACGTAGCGACAATACTTTCATAGAGAAAAAGAGTTCATAGCTGAGTTTCAGTTTACGAGCATTTTATTGGCATGTGTTCGCGGAAAGAGTGCGCCCTTCAAGTCAATCATAAATGATAAAACGTTTTTCATTATTCGCTATCTACCTAGTAGATAACACGTGTTCCAATATTTAAACACGGAATCCAAATATCACTCACATGTTTATTCTTCTTTGTATTCCAATTTTAAACTCGCCAAACGCACATGCGCACCATAGATTTATCACAAACACGCAATAGTCTGATAAAAAAAGTTATCAATAAAAATCACTTATTTAAATATTTATTGTATAACTGTGAAGATAACTGGTTTATTACGAAGTCGAGAGTGAAATGTCTGACATCACGCCACCGTCGAAACGAATTTCACTTTCGATGAGCGCTCTCTCTCATTTCACTATCGTTTGAGTAACAGTTCCATTAAACTGTCGACAAGGTAAACAATGTTAAAAAGTTAAGAAACACATCCACACAATAAAACTACAAATAAATAAAAAAAACTTACTTAAACTATGATTGTTCTATTATAAAAAAAACTATATTTTTCGCGCCACAAAATTCAAATGAGGAACGCGTAACTTTTTTCGTCGTCAGCGATGTGCGATCGTCGCAAAAGCACCAAGGAGACTGATAGCAACAATGGATTTAATACCAGCTCTCGGTGATAAATTATGTAGATAATTTATTTTTAGTCGTTAATTAAAAAGTAAAGAGATTTTTCTCAGTATTTGTCCACTCTTACAAAGAGATCTTTTTTTCTTAAATAAATATGTAAATCCGTAATAAAACGTAATTAATAATCGTCTGTCCGCCACGTTAACATTAGTCTGTCTTGATGTTTTCATGGCTGTCCTCCAAAAAATCAGAGCCATCAAAAAATGTACTCTAATCCAACGACATAACATCCTTAATTAACATTCGGTAGGTAAAAACTTACTTTGATATTGACTTTAAATTATAACAACAAAGAACGAAGACATACATCGAAATATAACACAAAGAGCATTGAAAATGAACCATATGCCCTTGAAATTAGAGTTTAAATTAAGCGCGTTAATTTGTTTCCGGAAATAAACGAGCGGTGGCGTGATCATCACGTGCGTTTGCGCAGGTCCACTGACCCGTATTCGTTATACTTAGATTTATTTTGTTATTGATTTTGTCTCATCGTATTTTAACTTTTATTATTGGATACACGTGGCTGATCTATTCTATGGTTACCTGTTTACAAAACAAAACGTATTTTGATTTTATGTAAATCAAATAACCATCTAATAGAGTCAAACAGACAATTATCGGTATAAAAACAAGTACAAAAGAAATGCTGACTACTTTTCTACAATCATTATTCATTTAATTTCATAGCATGTCAGCAAAAACTTTCTCACATACATTTTTTTTTCACAATTACAACAATGTTAATGATTTATGGTCATAATTACCTGATCGCTGTTAATTTTGCTAAGCAACAGCACAAAATATGATTATTATACCGTGGTAACTAGCAACAGGTAATTAGTTTTTCTCTTTATTTGATATCGTGAAGTAAATGTGACTGATCTATCAATGACTAACAATGACTGATGTATCAATATTAGTATTGTGAAGCTGAGAATATTTGCTTGACTTTGAACGTGTTTATCTTTACAACAAGATACTGGATTTCATAAACAGTTCAATGAATCACTTACTATCTTTTTTATAATAACTATCGTGAGACATACTAAATTAAGTAAAAACGCGGGTTACTCACGTGAATATACTGAGAAAAGCTCTACTAGTTTCGAACCACAGAGGGGTTCTTCCTCATGACTTACTATCCCACGGTATGACCTCTAAAAGTAAAGTTATTGCCATTTCAATCTGAAAGTATCTTCGTAACTACAAAAAATCACTCAAATTCAATTTTTTTTCTGCAGGAATTTCACGTCAACCTCTTTTGTTCAAAGTAATATTATTTTTGGTTATAAAAACTGCTCTATATAAATCAAAAAGTTACTCGTCAGCTACATAGCCGTGTGTCCGTTTCGTTACTTAGTACCAAACAATTTGCTTTACATTTTGTTTCCGTCGTCAATTTAAGTACCATTGAATAACATACGGTTAGGCGTAGTCCAAATAGGAGCGAGTTTTAAGCTTTTATATAGGAATTTGACATAACAACTTTTTGCAACTGTAAACAAAGATAAAATATGGTAGAACATTCTATTACTTATAGCTATGGGTACTATCAAATATATAAACTAGCTCCAAAAGTGGTCACACGCGCTTAATCCGCATGTAAGGAGACCAAATACAAAAAACTGACCGCCAATGAACTCATACACCGCAAAAAAACCATTACTAGTTAAAAAGATTGATGTGTTCAGACAAAAAATTCGTTAAATACTACATTTAGATGGTACGAATATTTATTACAGAGGTATGACTAATAAAATATGAGTATTTTATTAATTTCGCGTATACTGACGAATGATGAACACCAATTTTTTCAAAACTCATGATGATATGACAGATTTGTTTCGATCGTCGCAATCAGGTGAAATACTCAATCGCAAGTATTTTTTAGTTACTCGAATACTTTCTAAATAGCTTAACGACAAATCGTTACACTTTATTTTGTTTCCACGTTCGGTGTAAACATAGCTTTACTGAGCAGACCATATTGTTGCGTACGTTGCCTATGAATAGATAACGGCTGAATAGATTTGAGTAAAAACTACTAACGCTTGGAATTATGCACATTTACGACTGCCGTCTGACCTTAGACACCTATGATAAGTTAAAAGGTTGGTAAATAGTGATAAATATTATGCTTGAAGAATGGTAAAATTAAGTGAAAAGAAATAACGCATATTATAGGTTGGATGCAGGTCGCTTCCAATCAAACAATTGGGAAGTCCTTGAAGGAGGCCTACGGTGAGTAATGGACGTCTTGAGGCTGACATGATGATGAAATAAATGACTAGAGAAGGCTGCTGTAAAGTTGGTGATTGATAGTAGATTCTGCTCTAAATTCTATTGTCAATTGGCTTACATCTAATAATCTTTTAATAAATTTGGAAAAAACTAACCTAATGATATTCAGAAATACAGCTGTACCATCTTCAAATACTTAACAAAGACAATTAGTGAAGTTAAAGTAGCAAAGTTTTTGGGATTAATGGTCGATCACAATTTAAATTGGAAAGCGCATGTAGAAAATGTGTGTGCCAGGTTGAATACGTTCTCATACATGCTATACATGCTTCGTAAAACTGTGGCTGTGCCAACCGCTGTGACTGCCTATCATGCTTACGTATCATCTACGTTAAGATATGGCATAATTTTTTGGGGCAACTCAACCGAATGTGAGGCCGCATTTAAGTGTCAAAAAAAGTGTATACGAGCAATATGCAAACTAAAGGTAACGGATAGTTGTCAGCCATACTTTCGGAAGCTGAAAATTTTAACCCTGCCATGTCTATATATATTCGAAATTGCTGTTTTTGTTAAAAGTAATATGCAGATGTTTGATAAGCTTACTAGTACCAGATATAGAGGCAAAATTAGAAGTATTCCTAGTAAGTCTGCCTTAATGAGTAAGAGTGTTTTTTGCATGTTATCCAAGATATAGAACAAGCTGCCATGTTGTATTTCAGAAATTGGGAACCTCAACTTGTTTAAACTGAAATTAAAAGAATTTCTCAATGACAAAGTGTATTATACTGTAAAAGATTATCTTGAGGGGAATCCTTATGGTCAATAATTAATTTAATTTATTTGACATTGCTTGTGTGACATTCTATAATATAATTGACAATTACTTTTTTACATTATATATCTAATTTGACATTAATTTTTTGACTTCAGTGGTATGAATAATGTTACTATCTTTGACATTATTGTATTCTAACAACATTACAAATAATTCAATTCAATGGACCTAATTCTATTATATAATTATTTTTATAACATATCTTTGCATGCCCTGTTAAGGCAAAATATGGAGAAACTATAAACTTTGTTAACACCTTTATATTATGTACCCATGTTTACAAATGAGCAAATGATTAAATGAATATGAATATGAATATGGATAGTCTGTCATGTGTGATTTTCTTATGAGCAATGACCGGGTATCAAAACTAGAGACACAATTGGACTGTTTGTTCACATTTGGATCTTATTCGGATTAGGAAAATTGGATGTAGGCAAGTACATTTCATATGGGAGAGAGCCAAAAAGTATCGAAGCCTTGAATTGATTTAAAATGAAAGAATTAGTTACAACCGGTTTCTAAAGAAGATTAAACACCATTGTCTTACAATATTAAGCCAAAATAACAGATATTTGTCCACTAAACACCCAAAAATGTTTTCATTTAAACTTTTAACGGATAACGAAGCTAACGAAGGTTAAAATCTAATTAGTAGCAGTATTTGCGTCGGGGTCTAAAATGCTTTCTTAGTAAATTCTGTTTAATTAAATTCTTGGATTATTAATGAAAGTTCCGAGTAAACGAAGTTCCACCTATATGGCTAGCAAACGTATTGATTTAAGTAATAATAATATTAGATCAAATGCCTGTTTTATAATGTCTGATTCAAGTTGGTCTTATGTCCCATAATTATTTAGATATATTCTGTATGGAAAATACGCCAAATTATTCGTCAGCTAGACTAACAGCAGTGAAAATAAACAATCAATCCAAATCGAAAATCGAAAGATCAATCATTTATGAGTTTCTATGTCAAATCAAGATCGATCCGAGATTTTCGGGACAATGGGAATCGGTTACCTACTAATTCCGGCCGTTTATCATTGAATGAAACAAGCCTTTAGTATCCATGGCAATCAATCATTATATTACATGTATTCCGAAGTAATTACTGTTGTTTGTGAATAGGCAGTTACTTCAAAGACACATCACATACTTTGCCAGATGAAATTGAAAGCTGTTACCCGTCTTTCGCGAGTTTACGTATCGAAACATCAAACGATTTATTTTGGTACTAGTAATCGATCGGTATAAATTTTAAGTGTTATTTGAGTGAGGAATAAACGATACTATCGCGTATCGGTAAACAGAGCATTACTTTTTTTCATTCTGTTTAGTTTACGCTTTAGTGACAGAGACAAGTAATATAGAGTACGCGTTCTTTTTTTTTATACGCCTCATTTCCCGCCATCATTTACCTCATTTTATTATCGGCCAGACATCCAAAGAGTTCGTTCTTGTTGATATTAATACAGCTTGATAGGTAACACTTAAATGCTAAACATGTTTCATACTTTGATATGCAAATACAGGTGTTTTAATTATAATTTTATAAATTCCTGCATAATACGAGTAGATAATACCGAACTAATGACGAAATGAACTAAGATAATAACGAAATGACGTAAAATACGTAGTAATTTACATCGTGTTAGAAAATTCATTATTTAATATTAATCGACTAAGAATATTGACGATAGCGTTCATAGTGCCAGAGAACTTACAGCCAAATAGACAGTTGTTGTTGTCGCTGTATTTTGACAATAGCTGCGACATTTTATTATTAATAGGTACACGTTGTTTATGAACACAATCGAAATACACATTTCTTAAAATAAACGCGAATTAATTTCGTTACATTATTACCTAGTAAATAGTAAGATATTGCGAATTTCAAAATGTCGGGTGAATATAAATTATAAAAATGACGTCATTATTTTCGCCAATAATTTTGTAATTAATTACTTCGTAATAGAAATAGTTACAAATAGTAAAAAAATATATTATTCCAAGACTCATTACATTGAAACACAATTATCTTGAAAAATATAAATACCTAGTTCTTTTTGCGAAGGTTAAACTAATCGGGACTTTCCCAATCGATAACCGCATTTGAGTAACATGTATTTTCCTGTTATGCGAAATACAAAATTAAGAGTTCACACACTATTCTAAATACTGTCTGTAATAAGTTGTAGAGGCGGGCATGTTTTTTACTACCGGAACTAGACATTACACAGTGGCGCCCGCGTCGCTTTACGGATGGCGTAAGTTCTATGTGTCATCGCCCCTAGCAACAACCGACAATTGCTATTTAAATGAGGAAGTCACAGTCCTAATTTTTTCATAGTTTTTATGCTAAATTTCACAAAAAATACTGGAAATCCATATACTTTGAATTGTAGTAATTAAATATCATATGATTGTGCTATCTTAACAAATAAACTCATGAAAAAATATCTAGCGAAAAAATATCAGTGCAACAAAATCATTAATACAACGCAGAAATAAACTGCAAAAGCAAAAATTAATGATGCAACAAAGTAAAATTGTTACTAATTTATTACATAAATATTTACAACTAACACAGATAAAGTGCAATGACATTTATAAAAAAAAAACAATATCATAGCAAAACATTGATCACATCATTATTAATCTACTAAATAAAAATTTAAAATTGGAAGCATCACATTACGACCGGCAAAAAAAAGTAAAATGAAGCACAGACACAAACTCAAACAGCTTTATACCAGCTCATTTTTGTTGCCTGTGGCCCGCTGACCCCGTTTCCTGCATTCTGCCCGGAGCTGTTCCTTATTCATAGCTGCTAATGCCTCAGGGCTAAGGTTCTGACGAGCCCTTCCATTGTCAGACACAGAGTTCTGACGCGGTATGACCACTGAATTGGCATTATTACGAGCACGTCTTGTGCCCACCATATTCGTTATTTATAATTAATTCCCGTTTAATTATATTTTGTTCAGTGTCTTCTACACTTTAATGTAATCCCACGTCTTCTTGCCTTGCAGATTGTGGAGAAATTGTTGATGTAATAAATACATGTTGTATTGTAAATATATAAAATAGTACACTCATTAAATATTACACTGTATTAAATATTCTAGTATATAGAATAAGAAGTAATAAGAAGTATTTAAGTAAGTAGTAAGTAATCATTATTTTTAAAGATATTTTAGAACCAAGTAAATAAAATAGATAAAAATAAATGAAACAGGTACAAAAAATAAATATGAATGCTGACTTTGAATTATGATAAGTGCAGTCCCAAAAAATGTTTATAATACAACTATACATGTATGTGTGTATGAATAAAATTAAATATTTAAATATTGCCAAAATATTTGAATAAAATTTTATGATTAGAAGAAATAGGTATGGGTAAGTAAATAAATATTTTTAGATAAATAAAAATATATGTACGATAGATTAAACCGTGAAACCGCACTGGGTTGTTAATTAAAATCAAATGGATAGTATGTTTGCATGTAAATATTTGCATGAAACGACGAAAATTACCCTCGTCATTATGTTATTGATTATTTATGATCACTCGAGCGTAACATAATCGTATGATGAGAAACAATTACTCCATTCGTGGAGGGTATTTTCTAGCAGGTCAAAAATAAAAAAGCCACTTTCAGCCCCTAGTAAATTAAGCGTAAATTTGAAAATATCGGAAATAATGTTTAGGGACAGTCAGCGGAAATTAAAGGTAACATCTAACCTAACATAACATTAAAAAATATATTCCAAAGATACTCACATTCGCACTAAATCAAGAACGGTATGGTTAACGATTCTCAGTGTTTATTTCATTCAATTTGTATTTATTTCAAGTAAAACAATAATTTCTTCACACAATGTCCTTCCGTGAAAAGCAAAATGTTGAAGTTTATAAGACTGTTGCCAACACTATATAAAAACTCCCGTGTTTTTACGAGAACTACTCCTCTGAAAAAAACTGCTCTTTGAAATGTAACGGTTCTTGAAACAAAAATTATTTAAGCATATTTCTGTACATTTTTGACTTATTTAATGTACAAATGACGTTATATTTATGGCATACCACTTAAATAGAATATAATATGTTTGTTCCGCCTAATACAATGTTACTTTTATCGGGGTAAAATATTTTCACTGCAACTCTAAGTCTAAACACTGACGTGTTTGTCATAGACAATGATAGTGCTGCTCTGAAGTATTGAAGGCGATTTTTCTTAATTTTAGTTTTAATTTATTCTTATCACAATGACCTGAAATTAAATCAATTATTATTGTTGATAACAATAGATTTTTTTATATACTAATTTAATAGAAAATCAACAGTTGAGTTAGTAATTTATGAGTTAATTGGATTTTAATGCAGCTATCATTTCATAAAAATGTTGATTTTAATGTTTAGTAATATGATTATTTTCCAGTTTTAATAATAATTTTCATGGTTCATTAAGAAAAGTAATTAAAGTTTTGATTATCTTTTCGGCTTCTAGTTGCCGCTCTATTTATAAATCACCAAGGAGGTCACAGATTACAATATACTAGTCAGAGAAAGGAGGTTGTAAACATGAAGGTATAGTTAGTTGGTAAATGGCACAAATAAAATAGTGCCACTTGTTGTTTATTCCAAGAGTCACTGTCAACTTGACAAAGTCAAAACTGACAAACTGACAATCGCAGTTCGCACATTCGCAGATTCGTACATAGAGTAAATAAACACTATAAAACAAATCTTGCGCCAGGAAAAGAAATTCAAACTACTTTGTTTTAAAACAGGAATAAAACACGCTTAATTTTTTAAGTTGTAATGGAAGATGAATGGTGATGATATCACTGACTATGTTCCTTCACTTTTGAATCCAAGGGGAGTAAGAAAACTTGATGCTGATGGTGATATATCATTAACACAGGTGAGGAACATGTTTACCTTTTAAAAGGAGAATAAACGGAATTCGAAATTTAAAAATTAATCTTATGTATACGAAAATAAAAGGAAGAACATAGATTCTTTGCAACATAGATATCGTAACATGCAATATGTGTATGAATTATTTAGGTCGTATTACGTGATTCAAGGTAGAAATATTAAGTATCTAGACCTTGACCTTTTGCTGACACAGACGATAATGAGAAAAGGTCCATATTTTGACATACCTACTTACATAGAATCGCACCGTGTCCTAAAATCGCCGCCTTATAAATAATGATACTTACCTTCATAATTCTGCGTCCCATCAGACCATGAAATTCATGCACTCTGATCATATTTAGATGTTTAAAGTAGCTAACAACACTATCACGCTATCAACCTGTAAATATCCCACTAGTGTGAAAGGCATCTTCTCACATAGAGAAGGTATATTTTTTATATATGTATGGCTAGAAAGTACGAGCTCAGAGTATGTATGAATGTTTGATAGACAAAGTTGCTTCTATATTTACTAAATTACTCAAGAAAGTAGGTTAGAATGAGGGGTTTGGGCCTTATATCAAGCATAGACAGTCAGTTCGCTTTGAATAACGAGCATCCTCTTATAGAATGGCTCCCCATGTTCCGAAGTATTCTCCACTACATGGTCAGGGTGATGCCGAGTCCACTGCGTTATCCAATAAAAAATCCTCAGTAAGTAGTTTTGTTATAAGATTAAGTGGAACAACTGCCTCATTGGCCGAGTGGAACTGCGAAAGGGCCAAGTATTACTAGGTTTTTAAAATACATTCTCAGTAGTAGCACAGAGTCTGGAATAGTACCTGGTATATTGCAATAGGCTCACCCCCCATTGGACAATATTTTTCTCTCCTTTTGCAAATCCGTCTATTAGTTATGGAAGGGTTCAATACATACAATGCAACAATCAATTTTTCTTCTAAGTAATATATGTGTAGATAAAATTGTATTTTAATTACAACAATGTTAGTTTATCATAGGGTCAAAGTTAGAATTAATTATATGTTTTCAACAGCATTCAATTGTAAGCCGCTCCTCTCTATCGCTGAGAAGAAACAATGGATTGAAACTTAAACCTAAGAAAAGGGTAAGTTTTTAAAAATAACAAGTTAACACTTTAACTCGGTACTTTCCTTAACTCATCGAGTACCGGTTTTGTAGACACAATTATAGAACAATAGGTTGCGGTCACCGGTGACCGCTTGGTGTTTGACAGTTTAATCAAAAATAAATAATTCGACTGTTCAATACAATAAATTATTAAAAAATAATCACACTTTGATTAGTAGATTTTATGACCAACTTCATTTTAGTATTTTTCTAGCATATTTTTAAGAAATAAATACACTAAAGAAATGTGACGTCACAATTCACAATCTCGTACAAAATTCACGTAAAACTGTTGTTTTTGACAGTTCGAAAAAAGTATTGAATTTGATTAGTTGGCAAGCACCATACTACTAAGTTTAAAATAGTAAAACTTTTTTTTTTTTCTTCTTTGGTAACCGAGTCTCCAATACGATGTTGTCGACTATACTGCCAGTGTCGGGTGGTGACGGCAGATTAATGAACCGTCGAAGTTAACTTTGCGGTAGTTTTTAGTAGTTAGTAGCCTCACATTCATCCGTGAAGACTGATAGTAAAACTTAAACATCCACTAGCGTCAGGCACTGACGTGACACTCTAAGGGTTAAATAAAAGTTTCATAGATTTGGACACTGACATCTTCTATCTCTTTTTGCAAGGGTACCTACCTACTTACTTATATTATAATTTTCGTCAGACATACTAAATTAATTATTATGTTTTCGGCTTGCTCACGAAACTGTTTAGTGAGTATCAAGGTATAGCAAGTATAAGCTCATGAATATTAGCCTCTAGCATGGCTTGAAACTAGTCGAGTTCCTCGTCAAACACTTAGGTGAGTAAGCAGAATACATAATAATTAATTTATCTACTATTTAAATTAATAATCTTGTTCTTATGAGCTAGCCACCCGGGCTTAAGCAAAGCCTCACGTCATTACTCAGTTAGGTTTAGTTTGGTGCATGAGAAGCTTCACTTGACAGTAACTAATAAAAAAATCTATCTAGGTCCAGTCGTTCCGAAGTTTCGGGTTCAGTAACAAGTTTTACCATTCGTTTTTATTTCGGTAGCTGTATACAGACTTTATCAGCAATATTTCACCTTATCTTCTAAACTACCTCACAGACTCACTATCGGAAATCAAAGTAACGGTAAAATTGTTCATAACATTTATATTTCCTAACGCTATCGTAAAAATATCTATCACCTACTAAACATGAAAACTGTAAAACCGGTAAGTTGTAAACTTACACAACATTTTAACACATTTCAGATTTATCCATCGGTAAACAAAGAAAATTCGCAAAATGTACAAAACTTGCTTTCCCAATGTACTCCTACCAAAGATATACCAAAGACCGTCGACAGACACAGCCTAGGCTTGTCAGCTATTGAAGACCTGCAGAGTGAAGGCAATCAGTTTGATAGCTGCTCATTCTCCCTCGCGGATGCTCCCGTCAAACCGAAATTGACCAGCGTCACAACTCCTCTAGTGTCCGTGTCCTCCCACACAGAACTAGAACGATGTGGCGACTGTGGGGACTCCAAAACTGCTTCCACAGTCATTGTAAATAATGTTAAACCTACCATCTCGGTGTCCTTCGGCATCGACAACTGCCAAAGTGTTGATGTCAAAGCCAAAAAGAGCTCCATAAAGAGAATTCTATTTTCCCATAAAAACGACAACACATTGGTCGATTGCGAAATTGTAGAAGGATCACAGGCGAGCTCAGAAAGTGATATTAACGAGAACATGAACGAACTCCTTTCCCCTAACGCTTTAAAGAGGTCCGCCGTCACTGTCAATCTAGAAATTAAAAAGAAAAAGCCGTCATCCACGGAGACAGCAGAAAACAAAGTTCTAATTTTAAACACAAGTGCCATCGAGAAGATATCCCATGTCATCGTTCAACCACCAAATTACAAATTAGTGAAGGGGAAAATTTTGGACAAAAACAAATTTAAAAGCAGCAATAAGAAAAACTCAGTGTTAGGATTTAACGTTAATTATGGAAATGTGCGTGATAGATTGAAGCAGAAATCTATTGACAGTTTTTTCCCTAAACGTACGAATGTTTTAAACTTGAAAGTATCGGAAGGGAGAAGTCTAGCTGAGCCTGTGTCTGACGAGAAGACTCGAGTGAATAAACATGGTGATGAGGAGGTCATGAGTAGGAATTCAGGTGTCGCTGACGCCATTAAAAGCGATAGAATTCGTAAATCGCCTTACAAGGCGTCTCGGATTGAAAATGACGCGTCAATTAGGGCGACAAGAGTTCTTTCTCCAGGAAAGGAAGTGTCTCCTCGACCGGAGATTAAGACTTCATGTTCGTCTCCTCGAGGGAAGGAAAGCCCCAGCTCGCACAGTCCCCGGAAGGGTGTAGAGTCTATTCACTTCAGTTTGCCGCCCAAGTCTGTGTCTACGAAGAGATCTGTGTCAACAAGGAATATACCGCACCATAAGATTGTGGCAGGTACGTCTCTGATTGCTTTTATAATGATGCTAGCTTCTTATAGTGCCTTCTTATGAAGGTTGGCGGTCATTAGGGTCACATGCCGTCTTGAAACTGCTGCCCGACTGTGATACTACTGAACCATTCACATTAGGATCTCCTTCTGCGATCTATCCTTCAATTTTCCCCTGTATAGTGAAGGATGCAATGCTAATTTTACATTAAGCGTTGGCTTTAGCCACGTCATTGTACACACGGCCACACATCAATCTATACAAAATCAGTTTATCGCATCATCTTTCCGCATTTTTAACGTTCAGTTTATATTGGTTATGTAAAGCTCGATGTGTAGCCGTGTGTAGCTACAACGATCCCTAGTTTTGTATTGATTTTTTTGTTCGTATTGTTTTATGCAGCAGTTTGAGCTATGATCTCCATATCTCCATAACTTGCAGGCACACACTTTGCGGTGGACGCATTCTCGTACGGGGAGATTCCAAACGTGAAGCACTACTTCCTCACACACTTCCACTCAGACCATTATTCGGGCCTGAAGAAGGGCTTCAATAAATTATTGTTTTGTTCGAAAATTACCGGTGAGATGTCCTTTTTTTGGTTTTATTTTGTGCTGTTTGTTTGTGTTGCATCGTGATACAGTGATAAAAATAGCTAGGAAGCCCAATTTATAAGAGGTATGTTTGCTCGATCTGCTCATTTTAGTGTTTCTGCATTTGTACGTTAAAAAGACTAAATAAAATTTCTCGTCCAAAATTAGAGTAGGAGGTCCCATGAAACGGACACATACATATACTATTAACACGTTTCGGTATATTTCAGCTGATCTGTGTATATCGCGGCTGGGCGTGAGTCCAAAGTGTATCCACATGATTAAGACCGACGAGACTATTCGGATCGACGGCGTCGAGGTTACCGCTGTGGAAGCTAATCAGTAAGTCTTTCACTTTCTTCTACGTCTAATTTGTTTGTTTCGTAAAACATGAGTTTTCGATAATTTGGGAGGAGTTCTTATTTATTCTACCTACTTTGTTAAAGAAACACGCGGTAGTGAATTAAATTGTTAAATGCTTAACTTCAACTACGAAGGTTTTCAAAAACATATCCTTTTAATATTGCCTTACCTATGTTAATTATGGGCTTATTTTAAAATTGCAACCAGGTTCCAAAGGGAAGTTTCTTAACTGCGGTTGTCGTTGCGGTTTCTCTTTCCTCACCGAAGCGAGAGATCTGCAAATCACCTCTTTTCTTGTTGACTTTTTGAAGTAGGGGATGTCTTGCGCCTGACAATGATAATTAATCCTCTACCACTTGACTGCAATTTTTGATCCCAACCATGCTTCTGCTCCCAGCTGTCCGGGGGCAGTGATGTTAGTGTTCACACTGCCCAACGGTAAGACGTTGCTCCACACGGGAGACTTCAGAGCCTCGCCCATCATGGAGTCCTATCCCGTGTTCTGGAATAAGGACATACATACCATCTACTTGGATACTACGTAAGTTTACTTGTTCTTCTTTAGAATGTTAACAAACTTGTGTATTCACTAGATATACTAGATTGTTTGTCGTGGTGGCCCGGAGGTTTAAGACGCTGGCTTCTCACGCATGAGAGGGATCGAAACCTACCAACGGCAAGTGCCAATGTGACTTTTTCCGAGTTATATGTACTTTCTAAGATTATTCAGACACCACTTACAAACGGTGAAGGAAAACATCGTGAGGAAACCTGGGCTTATAACTTCTAATTATAAGTTTGTAATCGCCAACCCGCATTGAGCAAGCGTGGTGATTAATGCTCAAACCTTCTCCGTGTGAGAAGAGGCTTTGCTCAGCAGTGGGTATTAATAGGCTGTTGATGACTAGATTGTTTCAGACAGCTACATACGTTTAGTCTTAGAAATAGCGGTTAATATTATTTTATAAAATTCTATTTTAAACGCTATTAAAGTCAAGAACACCCACAGTCTTACCCACCAGCAACACCCACAGAGATCGTCTTGAGAATTGCTTAAATAAATACAGCGCATTCTTCTTGTCCATCTTAATTGAAGTCACCTCAAATCTAAATATTTGCTTGACATCAAAAACTCTTTTGGATTGACACGAAAGCAGACTATAGTAACATTCGAGACCTCCGAACTATCAATAAGTTCTCCCAGCTATAGCTATTTCTTTGTTTATTCGCGTAGATACTGCAATCCGCGCTATGACTTTCCCACCCAAGAGCAGAGTCTGGAGATGGCACTGTACATACTGCGGCAGAAGAAAGTGGCGCTAGAAAAGGTCGGCAAGAAGTTTTCTTCCGTGCTCATTGTTTGCGGGACTTATACTATCGGTGAGCGGCCTCGTTTTTTGTACCCTCTTTGCAATTTTAAGTAGGGAATAGATCGCTATCAAATTCGGTTGATTAGTATCGACATTTTACGTGGAATAATGAATCGCAGTTGTATAACACTTATCGGGTACACAATTTATTATACATGTCACTATCCCTACTCTTCTCGCGAGTGTTAAAAATGCCGATTGAGGGGCTACACTTATGCTAGCCAAGGAGGAGGCGGGACGCGTGAGGTAACGAACCTCCTCACGTCCTAGCCGTCGCGAGAGACACTCCGGGCGTCGGAGATCGCGAGACGATCTCCGGCCATCGTAAGCACGGGCTGCGGATGGCGAGCATGGGTGACTCGCTGCCCGACCAGAACCAGAGCGTACGGAACCGAGCGTTCTCAAGGAGCCATCAGATTACCATAGATGGGGCCCAATAGGGCTGATGCTGATACGTAGCCGCGAAAGACTACGTATCAGTATCAACCCTATTGGGAAACATAAAGAAACGGATAGCCGGGGCTCCGACTCTAAGTGCAGAAGTAGGCACGGTGTGGTTTTTAGTCAGTAAGAGTCTGACACTCCCTCTTGCTTCACCTGGGCGGGAGAAATTATTGGATGATTTTCCCCCCTCAAAAAAAGGGACTACACTTTTAATAGAGACCTACCACTGGCAGTAACCTCGAATCTTAAAAACTCCAATCCTATCCGTCAATCTAGAGGAGGCTCATTTTTCCAGCAGAATGGACGATTTACTGGTTGATGTGTGATGAGGAGGTTGAATCTTAATCAGACTCTGTTGATTGACACTTTACCCGTCGCCATTTATATCAAGATAAAAAAAAACAAAACAATTTGTATTCCACAATAACTGACAAAGCTATGTACCGCAGGCAAGGAGAAGTTCTTCCTAGGCATGTCCCGGCGCGTGGGCTGCTCTGTCTGGGCGTGCCCGGAGAAGGACCGCGTGCTGCAGGCCGTGGAGGGACGTAGCTTCAGTCACGCGCCGCCCCAGGCCTGCCAGCTACACGTCGTGCCCATGAGGGACCTCACGCATGAGGTACTATGTTCTCTGACATACTTAAACGGCACGCAAATTTTAAGTCGCGCTTAATTTTTTTATGGCATAAGCCGGTAAACGAGCCGACGGATCACCTGATGGTAAACAATCGGCGTCGTCCATGGACACCTGGAACACCAGAGGCGTTACCGGCCTTTTGGGGATTAGGAGTTTGAGGATTGTTGGGGATTCAGGGATTGGGGAAAAGGAGGGAGGGGGGTAATTGGGCCTCCGGCAACCTCACTCCCGCGACGAAACAGAACGCAAGCGTTGTTTCACGTCGGTTTTTCTGCTCGTTGGTGGTATCACTCCGGTCGAGCCGGCCCATTCGTGTCGAAGCATGGCTTTCCTACACTTAAAATCCTTAGAGTAAATTTTCAATGCTCAGATAAATTTTAACAGAGGAATATTATCTTTGAATATTGACAATTCTTCCATACTAACGACTGTCAAATGTCAATTTTTTTGCTACAGTTAAGAATGAACTGATTATTGAAATATCGGTCCTTAAAGTCTTATATCCTAATATAATATTATCCTAAAAGTTAGCTTGAAATAGATTTTAAACATTTTTTATTGTAACAGAAACTACGCAGCTACCTGGACAGTTTGAAGGGCGCGTTCTCAGAGATAGTGGCGTTCAAGCCCAGCGGCTGGGAGAATGGCAAGTCCAGCAGTGTCGAGAGAGATATGGTCACCATACATGGTAGTTACACTATTTAACTCTTTAAAATCAAGGGCAAGGCGTGTCGGGTTCGATTGCCCGACCGGGAAAAGTATTAATGGGTTTTTTAAAAAAAACTCAGTAGCACGGAGTCTGGAATTGTGCCCGGTATATGGCAATAGGCTCACCCCCTATTACATGGGACTAATAACATAAATAGTGAAAAGTGGGTTTATATTATACAGTGGCATAATGTGCACCTCTGCCTACCCCTTCGGGGATAAAAGGCGTGATGTTATGTTAATATTTTTATCTTTCTTTAAAAAATAACGTTGCCCCACACTAGGATTTTCTCCTGTATCGTGGGTGCGTTTACAAACATACAAGTTCACATACACATGACACCCAGACCCGGAACAACAATCTGTGGATCACACAAAGAATTGTTCCGTGCGGGAATCGACCCCGCGACACGTTGCGCGGCAGTCAGTTGTCCAGTCACTGCGCCAACCGTGCAGTCAATAGTTAGTTGTATATGTCCGTTGCAGGTATCCCGTACAGTGAACATTCAAGTTTCTCGGAGTTGATTCGGTTCGTGAAGTTCCTGAAGCCGAAGCAGGTGGTGCCCACTGTCGACATCTCCGGCGGAGTCAGGGCCGTACAGGTATACCATACTGGAATCATTGGAATTATTTCTGTATATCTGCCTCGTTGGCCGAGTGGTCGTAAGAGCGACTGCCGGGCAAGGAGTCTCGGGTTCGATTCCCGGGTCGGGCAAAGTATTACTGGGTTTTATAAATATCCTCAGTATTAGCACGGAGTCTGGAATTGTGCGCGGTATATGGCAATAGGCTCATCCCCTATTACATGGGACTCATAACATAAATAGTGAAAAGTGGGTGTTACATTGTACAGTGGTATAATGTACACCTCCGCCTACCCCTTCGGGGATAAAAGGCGTGATGTTATGTTATGTTACTTCTGTATAATCGCATATAATCGCGGCAGGCCCAAAAGGAGATGGCGGGACGAATTAGACATCTATGACAAGGATTGACCGCAAATAGCTTTACATAGAGAGGAGTGGAAGGAGGGTAGGGAGGGCAAACCCTCCAGTGGGACGATCATAGCTGAAAAAATCAATAAAAAATATCATGGCTGCCTCATTGGACGAGTGATCGCAAGTGTGACTGCCAGGCAAGGGGTCTCGGGTTCGATTCTCGGGTCGGACAAAGTATAACTGGGTTTTAAAAAAATATCTCAGTAGTAGCACGCAGTCTGGAATTGTGAAACACCCTGTTAGAAGAGGGGTATAGAGAAAGAGAGGCAAATAGAGAAGGATAAGATAGAGAGTGAGATTGAGGTACTCTTATTGTTAATGGTGAGCCTATTTCTAACCAAATTGTTGCTAATTATTATTTTCTGGTTATTATGCCGAGTTAATTGACGCAATATTGTATAGTGATGACTTTTCAAAGAGAGCTACAGCTTTTTCTACACTTATTAATATATTATGGTTTAAAAAAAATCGAACCAACAAAACTGTGTAACTACAGAATTGTATTGTAAACATGATTGAAAAAGAGTAACCTATGGAGATTCTTGCTCGTTCTTCTCCATAGAAATCTACACCAAATATAATACATCAAGCAAATAGTTTCACTTCTAAAGTTTTTCGTTGTTGACGTTCAAAAGTGCCTTCCTGGTCTAATTGAAATAAGTAAATGAGAGTTCTGCTTGATAGCTCAACTAAATCTAACACCCTATCCCACCTCTTATGTATATCTCTTCCTTCTTGTTCTCCTTTTGAACTCAGCTGTGTGTCTGAAAAGGACGTAGAAAAGTCATTGCTTGCTGTTAAATCTTCTGCAGTGGGTAATGATAATTTATGTTCTCGAATGTTCTTCCCCATTCTCCATCTTTTAATCCCTATCCTCACACACATTTTCAATTATTCACTATTCTCTTGCTCGTTGCCCTCCTCCTGGAAGTTGACCCATATTATTCCGTTGCCTAAAATCAATAATCCATCCTCTCTTTCTCACTACAGACCTATAGAGATAGGAAAGAAAAGGGAGAATAGAGATTCTCCCTTTTCTTTCAAAGGTTATGGAACATCTAGTTCATAAGCAACTTTCTTCATATTTAGCGACTAATAACCTTATTTCTCCCTTTCAGTCTGGTTTCCGTCCCGGTCACAGCACTGTTACAGCTCTGCTTAAAGTGACTGATGACATTCGCTGGGCTTGTTATCCATTATAACAAATCACTCACAATTCTTGTATTGTTGGACTTCAGTTCTGCCTTCAATTCTGTGGATTTTGATATCCGTTTGGGGGTGCTGAAGGCCAACAACCTCTCTCCTTCCTCTTTATCCTGGTTCGACTCCTACCTTCGGGGCCGCCGTCAGCGGGTTCGCTTGGATGAAAACTTTTCCGATTGGTGTGACCTTGCTACTGGTGTGCCCCAGGGTGGCGTCCTTTCCCCTATTCTTTTTTCCGTTTTTATCAATACCGTTTCCAGGGTCATAACTTCTAATTACCATCTTTACGCGGACGATCTGCAGCTTTACCAACACTTCAGTCCTTCGGAGGCTAATACTGCGATTGATGCGATGAATCGTGACTTGGACAGGGTCGCCGAGTGGGCCAGGTCCTTCGGCCTACAAATTAACCCGCTTAAATCCCAGGCCATGATTATCGGAAGTAGATACTTTCGCAATGCACTAGACATCTCTGCCCTTAATTCTTTGCGTCTGGATGGAACTGCGATCCCATTTACTGATACTGCTAAGAATTTGGGCGTGCACATTGATTCGTACCTGTCGTGGGGTTCCCAGGTGAGTGAGGTCAGTCGAAAAGTCCACTATTCTTTCCACTCGCTGAAGCGTCTCCAGACTCTTTTACCATTAAAAACAAAGATTCTCCTCGTGCAGTCATTGATCCAACCTATGATCGATTATGCTGACGCTTGCTATTTGGATGCCACAGAGGAGCTATTAAATAAGCTTGAGAGATTGCAAAATATCGGTATTGGTTTCATCTTCGGCCTAAGAAAATATGATCACATCTCCGAATTTCGTAAAAAAACTCAAGTGGCTCCCAATCCGCCTTCGCAGGAACATTCGCATTTTATGTCTTCTCTACAATATCCTCTTTAATCCTGCTTATCCTTCTTACCTTCGTGAACGTTTTTCCTTTGCTCGTCTTCCTGATTCCCTTTCCCGATCACATCTCCAAATTGTATCCCATAAAACCGACCACTACTCTTATTCCTTCTCGGTTCATGCGGTGAGGCTTTGGAATGCACTCCCGCCTAACATACGTGACTCTAAGTCTATTTCAATCTTTAAAAAATGTGTGAGGGAACATTATCACCTTTCCTCTTAAGTACAGATTGTGTTATATCGTATGTATATTATGTATTATATATTATTTACATATTGTATGTATATGTTGGACCTATATGTATAAATAGGTACTTATTTATATTTATTTTGTATGTTTCTATTGTATTATTTTGGTTAGTCTAATTTTAATTATCAGTTTAAGTTTTCATTGTCTTCTTCTTGTTTGTTTTTTTTTTCTTTTTGTTGTTACACACTGTGTCATATGTTGTATTTATTTCTCCTTTCGCAGGGCTGCAGGAAGAAATCCCATAAGGGATATGCAGTACCTATGTACCTCTGTTTTATTATAATATTTTTTTTTTTCTGTGTATTGTCTGTGTTGTGTACATGAACAAACAAATAAATAAATAATAAATGATTCTGACTTTGGCTTTAACTTTGAAAAATCAGTATTTTCATGTTGTTGTTTGTGTTACAACAGAAATACTTCCCCTGTCCGCTGGTGCACAAGGAGGAGCTCCAGTGTCAGAGCAAGGTCACGGACTTCTTCAGCATACAGAACCAACAACAAGTGCCGGCCGTCACCTGAACCAAAGGTATATCTTACATCACATTATACGTAGAGGAAGAAACTGAAAACACATATATATATCGTGGGAGAACCAAACTTCACGGCAAACGGGCTGGCTTTTATAAATTGGGCAAATTACGCGATTTTCAACCTTAACTTGATATCATTAAGATCTTTATAAATTGTGTACGGTTTTTCTTTGTGGTATATTTATAACATATACAGTTTAGAAATGAGTCGCGACAAAACCGTAATGCGGTCGCATTACGGCTTGTATTAGTTTCTTTATTCATTTTTTATTTAAGTTGCATTGCAAAGTTGAGATTACCTTGTTTTTTTTACTAGCACTGAGTATTTGTTGGGGGTCTCTTCAATAAATTGAGTGGATTGTACGTAAAAATTGGTATGATAGAATAAACGGTACAGTAAAAATGGCGTCTTGTACGAGACGGTTCATTGTAGTTCCATCACTACATGGAGCGTGCAGCATGTCGCGTTCCGCGCGCGCCTCAAAGAGCCATCAGACCACCACGGACGGGGCCCAATACGGCCGATGCCGATTCGGAGTCGCGGAGAACCTACCAGGTACCCGGGGCTCCGGCTCGACGTGCAGGAGTAGAAACGGGGTGGTTCAGTGAGTCTAACACTCCCCCCTTAAAACAACATGAAGGCCGTGCGCCGTCCCCACTCGCCGGGTCCTTCCGCGGAGTACATTTGTATGAAGGAGCGTTCGGTTGCCTTTTTTAACAGTTATGTGTTTAATAAGTACAAGAAAGTTTTGGTGACTTTACTTACGTAATGGGACGTCAAGGACGTTTGTTAGAACAATGGGTTAAATTTGAGTAAACCTAAAACTACTAGAAAAAAATATTCAGCTCAGTATAATCATTGACGAACAGGATTCAATACTACACTAGCACCATCTAGTCAGCGCAACAATGATAGTTTGAATACATTTTTTTGTTTCAGATTGTGTTCGGGATGATATTAGCTAAGCTGCCACTACTTCACCAGTCTGTGATTTTTTGATATGATATTATTGTATATTAGGTTACTATTTATAAAAAGTTGATTGATTTATATTAAACATTATTGAAATAAGCTACTTTTTAATTATTTTACTATATTACTTTTAATATAACCGTTTTGTTTGTGTTTATTGTTTGTTTTTTGTAGTTAATTTTTATATGAGAACACCATCTTCGATCGGCTTTGTATACAAATTATTTGTTTATATTAACATTTTCGTGAGACATACGAAATTAATTATTGTAGCTAGCCATGCTATAGGGTCATATGCATGACCAGCATTCCGCAGCTATCGAGGGGGGGGGGGCTAAGCTCGCTCGCCGCCGGCTGCGTTGATGTTGGGTTCGAATCCCAGGTCGACACACACACTGGTACACGCCGCGCTCACTCACCCGCACCGAGTGCTCCCTGGCAGCGACGGTGGCCGCGTCGCGGGTCGCGGAATGCTGCTCATGAATGACCCTCTAGCATGGCTTGAAACTAGTCGAGTTCTGAGTCAAACAGTTACGTAAGCAAACCGAAAGTATAATAATTAAAAATTAGGTACTTGTTCATATTCTGATGTTAAAACATTCGACCCATTTTATATGGAATCATTTGATCTAAATTCTGTGCCAAGTCTCTAATGATAGCTTATTCAAGGTTTTGAGGACCAACATACAGTAAAACGGGGTAAATAGAATTCGAGAAGTGAATAGATACAGGATGAGGTGAATAAATGTTTTTTCCCAACATTTATTCACCCTCTTCTATATCTATTCACCCCTCGAATTCTATTCACCCCGGTTTACTAACTTTGGACTTGTGACATTGTTATGACATAAACAACAATTTGAACAAAATAAAACGCCAAATAAAAACTACAAACAAAATATATTTATACAGTTACACAAGTGCACATTAAATGACATTGAGTGGGTTGTCGCAGCTGGCTGCGCCGGCGCAGGCCTGCAGGCGCGCCAGTATGGACCGGTACCAGTGCCGCACGGACGGGAACACCTCGTCCACCCAGTTGTGGACCTCGTACGGATCGCGGTTCAAGTCGTATATTTCTACGAATTCCTGAAAAGAGATAGGTATTTTATTTATTTATTTTTATTTAAGTTTTATACAATACAATTGCATAAGGAGGACTTAATGCTAACAGCATTCTCTGCCAGTCATCCTTAGGGTAGTGCAGAAATGTATGTGGTAGGTGGTAAGCTGCAAAAATGTTAGTGGTAATTATCAAAATTAATAAGGAGCATCAAAGCACACATAAAATACGTATATAATAATATATATAATCATACATATATATAGATAGATATAAATAACATCATACATAATATAATCTATCTATGAGCCGTATATGAATTTATCCTATATTAAAACAGGATGAAAACTAATAAAAGATGTTATGAAACTGCCAGCTTTCTGCTAATGTACTCACGCGCCCTCCGCTTGAAACTCAAACGACTGGTTGCAGTTCTGACATTCGTTGGAAGCGTGTTCCAGAGAGAAATGACTTGTATGAAGAAAGAAGAATGAGTAAAGTTACTGTGATGGGCAGGACAGTGCAAAAGCCGATTATGCGAAGAGCGTAGATTTTTAGTATGGTTGTCACATACATACTGGAAATGTGAAGTTAGATAGTTAGGGGAAGTGGGAGAGAAAAGCAGAGAAAATAAAGTTGTGAGTGCCCTTAGCTCTCTGCGCTGACGAATAGGCAACCATTTCAACCATGATCGCTGTGCAGACACATGATCGTACTTACGTAAGTTATAAACGAATCGAATGCAGCTATTTAGAAGATGGTCAAGTTTGTTGAGGAGATCTGCATTCAGGTCATAGTAACACACATCACCATAATCGATGATGGGAAAAATTAAGGTCTGCACAAGCATCGCCTTAGTGCTGGGAGGTAGTATATTTCTGAGACGGTACAGAGACCGCATTTTATTACATATTAGAGTTCTGTTCTTTCTTAATTTATATAAAAAACACTAAGATTGTCTCTTATGCGTTTACAAACATACAACTTCACATACACACGACACGATTTCCGTTGTCATGGGTGCGTTTATAAACATCATTTCTGAATCAGGATTCGTACACAAAACTGCGTATGCGAGCTACGCATCGCAAGAACTTGCGAATTGATTCGCATCGCGAATGAGAATCTTATCTCCTGAAAATCTTTGTCTTTTTTTCCTGTATCTCCGAAGCAATAACAGAAGTACACACTTCTTTTTACGATTCATGTCACGACCTAGTTTTTAATTTAAAATACTTTTAGTACGGTGGACGGCGTCGAAGGTATGGACACTCTGGGAGACGCCTTGACGCACGAAATCGCATCGTAGCAATTCGTGTCGTAATTTTCTGCGTTGCGAATTCGCATCGCAGTTTTGTGTAGGAGCCCTCAGACAGAGTTGTTTCATGCGAGAATCGAATACGTGACACATTGCGTAGCAGCAGATCGCCCAGCCACTACGTCAACGGTGCAATAAAAAAACGACAAAACATCTTATGATAGTCTACTGCTAACTGCTAAATTATGAACAGTACCGTCATAAGAAGTTTCGTCATAACTAAAAAATATACTACCAAAATGTTCTATGTTCTAGGTGTCAATAGGCGACGCGCGCCGATTGCTTACCATTAGATATCCGACTAATGGTTTGCGCCTCTATTTCATATAGAACATGGAATATTATGCACTTTATCACTCCATAAAGAGTAAGCAGATGTTTTTAATACATAGTATAAAACAAAGTCGCTATCCGCCGCCTGTCTGTCCTTAATGATTAGATCTTTAAAACTACGCAACAGATTTTGATGCGGTTTCTTTTAATAGATATAGTGATTCTTAAGGAGGGTTTGTATGTATAATATATGCATATTGCACTCGTGCGAAGCCGGGACGGGTCGCTAGTACGTAATAAATAGGTAGAAATATAATAAATCGTACCTCTTGATCAGCAAACTCGCAGTACTTCATGTTGATTCTGTTGGCGAAGTGACGCACGCACGCGTACGTGTTGTTGCGAGCGTCCTGGCACTTACACGCGTATTCCGGGTAGCATTCCTGTACGAAACAAAGCAAGCAACAGTTAAGTATACGTTATACAAATACAAAATATTTACTACGACCTGCACCCAGCGCTTTGCCAGCAATTTAAATTCATTGCAATGACAGCGGTCCCATTTATGGAATGGTTGTACCAAATCTGAAACCTTTGGGGCATGCACAGCAACTTCGCCCTTTTATCACCGAAGGGGTAGGCAGAGGTACACATTACGGCATATAATGTAACTATACAATGTAACACCCAGTTTTTTCTTTTTATGTTACGAGTCCCATGTAATAGGGGGTGAGTCTATTGCCATATACCAGGCACAATTCCAGACCCCGTGCTACTAGGGTAGGGAGGGGGAATGGCGTTCACTTAAGGAAAACATAGCGTATAATTTTAATTATTTATTATTAATTTAAATTATGAAATGTAATAAAATCTTTAATTATAGAGTAATCACAAATTAAACAACTAAACCTTGTATCTTTGACCGATTAATAGTAGTAAATTATTAAAAAAAAAACATGTTTGAGCGGCATTGCCCCTGACTTTGGGTAATGCCGTTCAGGGTACGGGGTAATAACGCTCAAACATTTCTTTTAAATATAACAAGTAAAACATATTTGAATTAAATAAACATTAATGAGATCAAGCTTTTTGGACGTAAGATCAGCCTTTTTCAATTTACTTTTAGTCTTCAATGTTAAAACAACTTAAATTATTATAATATTACTTATATAAAATAATCATTAGAGGTATGAAAAAATACAATTCGTATTATATTATTTTTAGAATTTTTTAGCCGTTTTTAGAATTGGTGTAGGTATCTGATGATGGAATCCTAGGGAAACCGAGGGGAACTTTCGAAAATTCTATGGGCGAGTAATGCGTCTATTATGTTTTTCAATTAGGATTTTGAAACACTACAATTTGATAAGGGTCTGGAGTTGACCTGATGATGGAGCCGACAGGCAGTCAAGGGAACTCCTCAGCGGTTTATATTAACTAGCTGGTCCATCTTTTTCTAATAAAGGCGTCATCCTCTGCCTAGCAAAAATAAACATGGGTGGTATGAAATTTCCAGCTGCGCTCATCGCACACATAACTGTTATGTTGCTTCCTCTTTCACCGCTTGTAACAGATCCAACTCTTTTTTGTCCTTTTTCAGCGAGAACTTTTCCTGGGTCTGTCACGGTCGTGATACCAGTTTCGTCAGCATTGTACATGTTATTGGGAATAAACTTATATTTTTCCATTAAATCACCAAGTTTATTATAGAAGTGTGTAATTTCTTCTTTATTGAAAGCAGATATTCTATTTAAGCTGGTCGCTTCAGCTTTGCGTATAGAAACTGAAGGATTGTGTCTCATAAAGCCGTGTACCCAATACAAACCAGCTGTTTGGCTGTTTTGATCGAAATTGGTTTTGATTTTGTTGGACTCAGCATATTTATAAACAAGTTTACGCAAATCTGCGACATTGAGTCCATAGTATAGCGCACCCAGCAACTTGACTTGTTGACTTGTTCAGCAATTTCAGTTTCTTGCTGTTTTGTAAAAACGGGCTTGCGGCCTAGCCTTGGACTGCCCATGTTTTCATTTTTTATTCGATCTTTTAAAGTGCTGAAGGGTATGTTATATTGCTTTGCGGCTTTTCTAATCGAAGAACCTCCTTCAATAGCAGTTTTAGCCGATTGAAGGTGTTCTTCAGTCCAAGCCGCTTTAGTAGTGGTCCTTTGGCGATTTCGTGGCATATCTACAACAACAAAAAAAACTAGATCACTAAGGGGTAATGGCGCTCAGTTGAGCGGTATAGCCCCAAACGGTGGTTAGGTAAATAATTTGAAATTCTTAAAAAAATAAACACGATCGGTAAAGAATTATTACATTATCATAAAATAGAATAGTTTATCTCTAAAATAAAACATAAACAATCAAAACAACATTAAAATATTAGACTTACCGACTAAAAACACGAGACGAAAAATTAGATCAGCGCGGTCCCAAACAAAGAAACGTACTTCACTGTCGCATGACGCGGGCTGACTGTCTGCTTGCATCGCTGTCCGTTAGAGGCCCCCTCCCCGCGCCCTTCATCCGACGTGGCGTGATTCTACGTACTATTTTGACAGAGGTACAGAGGTGAGCGCCATTGCCCGCTGAGCGGTATTACCCCTCCCTACCCTACTGAGATTTTTTTTAAAACGCATTAATATGAATGAACGAGAATGAACCCGAGAACCCCTTGCCGAGACGAACTTGCGACCACTCGGCCAACGAGGCAGTCAAAAAATCAACACATAGTTTACAATTCTGTCAAGAATCAAAAGTCAAGAGGTATGTACATACCTCGACCGATCAGGCGATTAAAAAGACCTAAATTAAAAGCACACTCAATGGACGAACATACACAAAGAAATTGCTTTATTTATTATAAATGAATTTATAATTTTAACTTTATGTAATGTGTATGGAATATGTAGTTAAAAAATTCCTATAAAAATAAATCACTTTTTATCACAGTACAGGGCCGAACTTAGTCGTTCACTTTTAAAATAAAAATAATTCCAAAATCAATCCGCACCTACGACCCACAAGCTTACGAATATATATGAATTTATAATAAATAAAGCAATAAATAAAAAAAATTATATGTGTTCTGCTCAGTCATATAACTGTTTGACAAGGAACAGAACAGTCGCCGCGTCGAGGGTCGCGCGAATGCTGCTCATGAGTATGAGCCTCTAGCATGGCTTGAAACTAGTCGAGTTCCTCGTCAAACAGTTACGTGAATAAGCCGGGAACATAACACACCGAAAGTTTTAATATAGAGATTAATGAATCAAAATGAAATGAGGTGAACCTAATAGTGTTATTTAGCGTTTCATTGTCCCTGTCTACCCTATTGGGAGATAGGCCTCACGATCAATACGATCATGTATGCACTTATATATTGTATATTATAATTTATAGAAGTTATTGTGAAAAACAAACACAATACGCCAATTTGTTTAATACTCCCCCCTCCCGATTTTTTACATAAAGTAACCAGCATGAAACTCGTGATGAAACACCAAAAGGCCGACAGCACACTTCTGACCCTAATACTACAGCTGTCTAATACCCATGGGCGGCTCTGATCACTTACCATCAGGTCATCCACCTCCTCGTTTATCGGTATCCCATAAAAAAACAAATCAATCACAAATCCAGGCACCCTGCCACTACCGACACTTTTCTAAAACCGAAAATATCTATATTATAGTGTATAATTATGTCAACTTACTCAAATCTGATTTGTTTCATCGAATTATCGACTTCATATCAAAGCAAAAAAGTTGATAATTTAACTTAATCTTTAACATGTATATTGAATATAGTTACTCACCGCGAGTCGATTGCCGTCATACTTCCACGGACACGACTCTGCCACGGAGCCGTCGCGACCCTCGCCGTGGTATTCCACCAGCATATACCTGCAAATACATGACATATTTACACACATAACGCCATTACGTTGTTTCTTTAATGGATTGTTAACCTTATTCTTCTGTACATTAAGTCGAAATTCTATTTCAAGATTGTCGTACCTTGATAAGCTGATTTCAGTTTCAAATTCCTTAAATGAGGTATTACTAGCCATTAGTTACCTTACACTTAGCCATAAAGTTTAAAATCAAAAGAAAATTAAGCCGCAAAATATACTAGCGTGCATTGATAACATTTTCAACTTTATTGCACCTGCCAATAAAGTCCAAAATCACAACACTTACCTCTCTACCTGCCCCTCGCTATGTCCAAACAGGTTGATAGGCTTTCCATCCATATGTTCCGGAGGCTGTATTTCAGCCAGACGTAGTATAGTGGGAGCTAGGTCCACGTTCAGCACTGGGATCGAGTTTGAGGAGTTGGGAGTGATGCCTGGACCTCTGATGAGTAGGGGCACCTTCGTGTCTGACTCGTACGGCTGACGCTTGTCATATACTTGGGAGAATTGGCCTAGGTAGAGAAAAATATTAAAGATAGAAATAAAGAATGACTGGATACAGTAAAGGTAGACTGGCAAGTAATGCCGACGGTACAATAATGCAATGCAGTCTCAATTTTAAGTCACGCTTAAATCCGCTTAAGTATAGTTGAGTCGCTACAAATTCTTTGTAATATGACAGTCATGGAATTGGGTACTTGCCAATGCCAACTCGTCAAATTCAATATTTTTTTCGAACTTTCAAAAACGACAGTTTTCTATGAATTTTGTACGAGACTGCGTATTGTGACGTCACATTTTTTTAGCGTCAAAGAGCATACTTATTTCTTAAAAAATGTACTGGAAATATATTAAAATGAAGTTGGTCATAAAATCAATTAATGAAAGTGTGATTATTGATTATTTTCCAATATTTATTGTATTGAACATTCGATATAATTTATTTTTGATTAAGGAAACTACCCAATATTAGGTAGCCTTTCAGTATTCGGCCGTAAGTCCCCTTGTGGATTGTATGTGACCATGAATACTTAAAAATAAATAAAAAAATTGTCAATGTTATTTCAGAGACTAAAACCTACCTATAGTGAGCGCAGTTTAGTTTCTACACACAGTTAATAGGCACAAAAAGTAAGCTATGTTTTATTTCAAAATTAATGAGTTTGTGTACTGAATTTTCATTCCAATCTGATGGCTAGACAAGTCATTCTTATAGACTAGATGGAAAGTATGGGAGAGCCATGCTTCGGCACGAATGGGCCGGCTCGACCGGAGTGATACCACGACCTCACAGAAAACCGACGTGAAGCAACGTTTGCGTTGTGTTTCGTCGTGCGAGTTAGATTATGAAAAGCCCAATTATCCCCCCCCTTCCCCAATCTTGCTAATCTCTGAACCCCCAACAATCCTCAAATTGCTTAGCCCCATAACACCGGCAACATGCTTGTGACGTCTCTGGTGTTTTTGGGTGTCCATGGGCGACGCAGATCGCTTACCATCAGGTGATCCGTCTGCTCGTTTACATATGCCATAAAAAAGAATGAATGAGTTTGTGTATTAAATTTTCATTTCGATCCGATGACTAGAGAAGCCATTCTTATGGATGTGATACTTTGACAACACCCATACAAACCCGAAGATAAATACAGACCTATAACAAAATAAACAAACGAACTATACGTACCAACATGATACCCATTATCCGAAGTGTAGATAATATAAGTATTATCCAATAGAGCCTGTTTTTCCAACGCTCCCACTAAATCGGCTACCATTTCGTCTACCGCCAGTAGACTCTCCCACCGCGACCGGTAGACACGGTCTAACTCCGGCAGCATAGACTCCGGGAGAGGGGAGGGAGGCATCCGCATTAGCCAGTGTTTGTCCTGTGGTTGAAACAACGTATGTTCGTAGGTATTGTAACGCAACATATTGCCACTTCGAGCATTATTACATTTATTACTCGAAGAGGTAGACGGACAGATACAATGTAGTGTCCACTTTTTATCAGTCATGATTAGAGTCCCATGCAAGAAGGTGTCAGATTATTTCTAGGTACCACTTTGTGTATAATTGAGAAAATATTCAAAATGTCGAAAAAATCTCAATACAACTTTGCTCGACCTGAGAATTGAACATGAGACCATGATTCAAGAGTCTCACTAACCTCCTGTCCGTCGGAGTGCAGATACATATACACGAAACACAACGTGTTTTATATTGTGTCTTATATATCGACAGACAAGAGGTTAGCGATCACTCGACCAACGAGGCAGACACTTCAAAATCTAAGATTAAAAAAAGCACAATTGAATTGAGTAACTTCCTCCTTTCTTTACATAACATCACGCCTTTTATCCTCGAAGGGGTAGGCAGAGGTGCACATTATGCCACTGTACAATGTAACATCCACTTATCACTATTTATGTTATGAGTCCCATGTAATAGGGGGTGAGCCTATTGCCATATACCGGGCACAGTTTCAGACTCCGTGCTACTACTGAGAATTTTTAAAATATCCAGTAATACTTTGCCCGACCCGGGAATCGAACCCGAGACCCCTTGTCCGGCAGTCGCACTTGCGACCACTCGGCCAACGAGGCAGTCCTCCTTTCTTTATACCTCTATTAGTTTAAAATCCCTTCAACTTACCTTAGCAGGAATATTAAAATTGGGATGTCGAACAGCGGTAACATTGCTGAACTTCCCCTCATGTCGAGGTGCTGGAGTGAAGGGCTGATGAGGAGCTGGTGGCGCTAACACCATGAGGAAGGGGTCCTGATCCGTCTGGTTCTCTATGTAGCTCACTCCCAGTTCCCGCTGTAAAAAAACATGAGTTATGTCATTTTTGAGTTCTGTAGATGGCGCTCTTGAAGCCTAAGGCTGGCCGAAAAAGATAAAAAATATTTTTGGATATGGTATAAATTAGGTATTAGTGATTGGATGTGAATAACTAAAGTTTGACCATATGGCTAATCGATTTCGGTTGCTTTTAGAGATTTACGGCCGAAATTAATCCGAAATCTGCAAATATGGACCGATTTTTAAACATTCACATTATTTATTTATTTATTTATTTAAGACTTAGTACAATAACAAATGTACAGGCGGACTTAATGCCTTGGGCATTGTCTCACAGTCGACCTTAAGGTGGTGCAGAGATGAAAGTGGCAGGTGACTAAGCAAGCAAATGTTGAAAATAAATAACTATATATAAATACTTGAGTACTTAGATACTTAGAGGTATATATACAGTCATACATATATATGTACACATACATCCAATACTTATATCATATAATAGTACTATATACATACATACACACATACATACATAAATGCATACATACATACATACCCAGGTAAAAACTAAATAACATAATAAGAGACAACTTATGGTTGAATCGATTCTGCCAGTTTTTTTGTAAATGCTCGCGAACCTTGGTTTTGAAAGATAAGCGACTGGTGGCCATCCTAATCTCCGTGGGTAGCGCATTCCATAGAATCACTGATTGTATGAAATATGAAGAATGAAGAAAATCAGAGCGATGACTAAGACATTGAAGATGACGATTGTTGGAAGATCGAAGATATTTATTGTGGTTTGCACTGGTGTATTGAAAGTATGTGGATAGATAGCTAGGAGAAAAGGGGGAGTCAAGAAAGGAGTACAAAGTGGTTAGAGCCCTTTGCTCCCTGCGTTGGCGTATGGGCAACCACTTTAATTGCAGCTGATGTGCAGAAACATGATCATATTTACGCAGGTTGAAAACGAATCGAATGCAGTTATTTAAAAGTCGGTCAAGCTTATTGAGTAGATCTGCATTCAGGTCGTAGTAACAAACATCACCATAGTCAATAATGGGGAATATCAATGACTGCACAAGCATCGCCTTCACGTAGGACGGGAGAAAATTTTTGAGGCGATACAGAGACCGTAACGACCCCGTGACTTTTTTGCATACGTTAGTGACCTGCGCCCGCCAACTGAGGGTGCTATCGATGTGCAGACCGAGATCTTTCACATCGTCGCTGTAAGGAATGACAGCACCGTCAAATAGTACCGGGGGAAGGATACGTTTATTGATTTTGGACAGCATCCGTGAGCCGCCGATGACTATCGCCTGGCATTTGTTTGGATTAACGGCTATCCCAAACCTATCGGACCAATTTTTGATGGCCTCAAGATCCACATTAAGCCTATCAATTGCATCCGCTAAATTTTCCTTGCTGGCTTGACAGTACAATTGCAAGTCATCAGCGTACAGATGATACGCACATTGAAACTCAGTACTAAGGAGATTGATGAAGAGTGAAAACAAGAGAGGAGAGAGTATACCGCCTTGAGGGACGCCAGCATCCAGAGTACACCAGCCTGATGTAGCATCATCGACCTGAACCTTCTGCTGTCGCCCCTGAAGATAAGAAGAGAACCAAAGTAGAGTATCGTCGGAGACCATAAGATGAGACAGGATAGCTAGAAGGATATCGTGACTGACCATGTTGAAGGCATTAGAGAAGTCAACCAACACCAGCACAGTGATCTTAGTATCCTCCAGACCTGTCCTCACATCGCCAGTCACTTTAAGGAGTGCGGATGTGGTGCTATGTCCGGGTCTAAACCCAGATTGAAAGGGACTAAGTAGGGAGTTCTTAAGTATAAAGCATGAGAGTTGCCTGTGTACACAAGCTTCAAGCACCTTAGAGAGAAATGGAAGAATTGAAATGGGGCGGAAGTGAGTGGGGAGAGTAGGATTGGAGACCTTAGGAAGCGGCGTAACAAAGGCCAGCCGCCACACAGAAGGAAAAGAACCGGAAAACATGGAGAAGTTTACGATGTGGGTAAGGGCTGGGCATAGGTGGTCCATGACTGTTGTGATCATGTGGCGGGAGATGTTATCACAACCAACGGCCCTGGACTTTATAGATAGGGTGATCTTTTTGATCTCCGCCGTCTCCACAGGCACAAAACGAAAGCAATCGACTTTAGGACTCTCCAGACCAGCAATGAAAGAGACAGTTCTATTTTTAGTCAGACTATCCAAAGACGGAGTGGTGGAGAAATGTTTATTGAGATCGTCTGGACTAATTGAGTTAGGAAGGTATGGATGACGCGATCTGCCAATACCCAGGGATTTCAAAAATTTCCAAATATTGGTAGGAGAGGATGAAGAAATATTTTCAAGAATATGTCGGCGTTTGGCATTGCGTACCATCTGGTTGCAACGATTCCTTGCAATCTTGAATGCTGTCCAATTCTCCTCAGAGCGGACCCTTTTGTGTCTTCGATACGCACGGTCTCTGCGTCGCATGGCCATTTGAATGCCCTTGGTCATCCAAGGCGCAGGAGGACGTTTCACTTTCACCCTCCGAACAGGAGCATGTCGATCATACAAATCTGTCACAACTTTATTGAAAATTTCAACCTTTTCATCGACTGAAGTCGCCTGCATCAAAGGCTCCCAGTCGATATTTGTCGCATCAATGAGAAGACTCTCCACATCCATGCGCCTGAAACAGCGCCTGTACAGGAGCCTGGGCTTGATTTTGGGAGGTTTTAGGACATAGGATAGGTATACCAGGTCGTGATGAGAAAAGCCTGGGGCATCGTGTTGACCGTGGCTGGAGACGGAGGAGGAGTTGGAGGTGAGGATTAAGTCGAGCCAGGTGTCATCGCTACCCGTATTGTGATGTGTTGACTGTAGCGGCAAAACATGCAGGCTAGCTGACTCGACCAAGTCCAGGAGTTTACGGGAGCGATAGGAATTGGGGTTTAGGAGATTGGTATTAAAGTCCCCCATGACAATGTGATGTTCGTACCCCGAACCCAAAGATTCAAGTACTGATTGGAATTCAGTGAAGTAATCAAGAGTTGGAGGACAATATACTACACCCAGAATTATTTTGACCCCCTGGACACAAACCTCAAGGAATATGTACTCCGCAGGAGAGTTGCAAGAAGAAGTCAAGACAATTTTGTGGGGAAACTCGCTGCGGAGGTACATGGCCACACCACCACCCCTCCCACTCGTCCGGTCGTTCCTTATAAGAATATAACCAGACAAAGGATAGGTGGTGGAAGGCAAATGAGGCTTGAGCCAAGTTTCCGAAACCAGGACGGCATGGACATTGCTGTTGTTGAATGCTTCGTAGAGGTCATTGTAATGGCTGGGGACACTTTGAGCGTTGATATGGCAAACATTCAGCAGCTGCTTGCCTGTATCGTGAAATTGGTTATGTATAAAGTCGCCAAGAGTTTCCATAGCCGAGCAAAAACTATTGTTACTAGACGAGTGATCTTCATTGGCAGATTCAAAAATATCATAGTCTGACATCAATAATTAAATATATATAAATAGAGGTATATATTATGTACAACAATACAAATAAATAAACTTAAAAAAAAAAATAAAGTTCAAATAATGACGAGGAAGAAAAAAAAAAATATATAAATTAAACTAGACTGTTTTTTTTTTTAATTTTTCTTTTTTAAATCGAGTGCGCATCTCTGCACCACCCGCCAGCGTACATCAACAATAAATAGAAATCATGCAAAGGCAAAACAAAAATATAAAAAGAGGAAATAAAAAAAGAATAAACACAAATACTAGACCGGTTTACAACTGCATTTACCATTAAATTATATCCACACACTAAAAAAAACAAGAAACAAGTAAATAAAAATTGGTGTTAAATGTTTGTAACAAAACAAATCTCATCATTCTGAACGACAACACCACTAATGTTCGAAGTCAAGATGGCAAAGACTGATCACATTTCTGAACGCTCATTGTCTATGCTCTCATGTTGGCATGAGTGACACTTGACAACTTTACATCTTTGACATATAAGTAAATGACAGTACTCTGTGTTTATTGTATAAAAAATATTGCCTCAGTTAAGTTATTTAAAAATGTTATCCAGATCTAATATGTCTATCAGGTGGTGAACAAAAATAAACTAGTGATACCGTCTCAAGTAATAAACATTTACATTAATACCCCAGAACGATCAGATTTAACGAGTGTTGGAAATGCTCTAAACTACCGTCAGATTGAAAAAAAAACTAAAATAAAAGAAGGCTGTATCTGAATAGAATCGTTCCTATAATAATTAATCTTTGGTTGGACTTCACACACTTCACAGTTTGAGGAATCTAATCGCCGATAAGTGCAAACTGTTGCAATGGCCTATACAATTTATTAAGTGCAAGTATTGTGTTCATGGTAACAGGTTAATAGTACCTTTACTCTTTCAGATTCCCCTGGGTCCCCTTACCGCCGTTCTTGTTATCCGGCGCCCTGGGAAACTTCAAAAGCAGTGGTTTGAGCTCCTCCATGGAAGTCACCCTGTGTCGCCTGCCGTCACCAGTCTTCACATATATGATGCCGTCCAGTGTCCAGGACGACCGCATTCCGAAATGCTGGCGTGCTCTTCCAAAAACAGCCTGCCGAGCCCTGGTCAGGAATTCTTTAACTGCAAATCCAGAGCCCTTTAGCCCTGTCTTTGCTTTCCAAACTGATGCCTTGAGATCCAGACTAGCAAACCGAACAAGAATAGGCCTGTGATGGTCTTTCCGGGCAACTCCCAGTCTGTGACATGCAGTTAATGAAGTACCCGAGATATCCAGGCCCATCTTTGTCTTCATTATGTTACAGATAAGTCCTCTGCAGTCTTCCTTCTCCGATTCAACAAGGCCCTGGAATATGAGTGCCTTACGCCGATGCCTTGTCTCCGTCTCATCATTTCCTTGGGAACACTCACTTATTTGACTTCGTAGCATACCAAGTATCTTGAATATAAGTTCTCGGAAAGTATGAAACTCTTGAGCCACCTTGGCAAGTGTGATTTTGGCTTGCCCTGCTGAGTTTATCTGGGCCTCCACTTCATTCATCCTCTGAGTGACAGCATCCCGGACTGTCTCGTGGATATCAACCAGGTCACGGCTCTCTGACATCTTAGTGTATGTTGTGCTTGGAGTTGATTGTGCTGGCAGGTAGTGCTCAAAGTGTATTTAAATTACATAAAACTATTGCCCACGTAAGTACCTGTGTTATTAACTAGTTTAAACAGTTACTGGTGAAAACAAACATTAAATTACTATTTTTAATAAATAATCTACAGCAGCAGTCTTTATTTGCGTCCTCACTCTTAGAACACCCACCCGCAAAAAAGACATTTTCATTTCATCCACATTAGTATGGAGGTTCTATCAAAAATCGATCTTAATTCACAAATGTTGAGATAAGTTATTAGCATCGACGGTCATTAGGCTATGGCGTCGATAGTTATTAATTTCAGAGGTTAAACACACAAAACAGGCTGACCATTTGGGAGATACCTACCTACCATATTAGAAACATACAAAAACAAAGTAATTTACTATTTCTAGCTACACCATTTAAGTTAATACGCATAAAACAAAATAAAAAATTCTATGTAAAATACATGTTATAACATGTTTATTAACTTCAACCGAAAACAGAGGTTAAAGTATCATTGGAGATAATATTTTTTTATAATAACTATCGTGAGACATACTAAATTAAGTAAAATCGCGGGTTACTCACGTGAATATACTGAGAAAAGCTCTACTAGTTTCGAACCACAGAGGGGTTCTTCCTCATGAGCAGCGTGCGCGATCTCGGCAACGTCGAGCAGCTCACTGGTAGTAGTAGAGCTTTTCTCAGTATATTTCAAATTCAAACTCAAAACTCAAAAGCATTTATTTCAATTAAACCATAATTTGGTACTTTTGAAACGTCAACAAATATGAGATATATAATAGTCTGTCAGTCTGTCCGTCAGTGAAGCTAGGCGCTCGTTCCAAAATGTCGATTCGAGTGGAGAAGAACGAGCAAGAAACTCCATTCGTTACTCTTTTAAAAAAAGTCTGTTTTACATTGCTCTGATACATATTCCAATATTGTACACACATGTGAGAATAATGTAAAGACATACCTGACGCAACATACAAATAACAGAACATACTAAAATATAAAAAAAAAACAAAACCAAGAGAAAACAAATATCTTAAGTCTGACATGGTCCTCACATATGTATACTGACAATCCATATAAAATAGTGCTTCTATACAAGAAAAAAAATAAAAAATATACTCTTGTTTAAATAAAGAAAGAAATGCTCGATGCCACAAGAAAAATAGATTGCCTTCATCGGAATCAAAGTGTTAAATTACCTATTATCGTAATCTGAACTAGGTACTGACTACATTTGAGTATTGTCCAGTGGAGCCGAACCAACACGCTGCCAAGCATTCCTATCCTCAAGATAATCCGGAGGTTATACGCCGGGGTCGTGCGGTCCATGGCCCTCTACGGCGCCCCTGTTTGGGCGCCAAACCTGTTGCGGCGTCCCGCTCGGACGCTGCTCATGGCACAGAGGGTCATGGCGATCCGAATGATCCGCGGATACCGCACGATCTCTGGGGAGTCGGCGAACCTCCTTGCCGGGTTACCGCCGTGGGATCTGGAGGCGAAGGTGCTCGCGCGCGTGCACAGCATGCGCGCGGAGGCACGTCGCCGGGGCGAAACTCCGCTGCCGCGCCAAATAAGTGCGTGGCGGGATGAGCTCCGGCGCGATCTCATGGCGGAATGGCAGCAACGACTGTCGCAACCGAGGGCTGGGCTCGCTGCCATCGCAGCGGTAAGTCCCCTCTTTGAGGAGTGGCTTGAGAGACGCTACGGCGTCCTCACCTACCGCCTGACGCAGGTCCTCACCGGACATGGGAGTTTCGGGAGGTACCTGTGTCTGATGGGGCGGGAGGAAACGCCCGGGTGTCATCACTGCGAGGACCGCCCTGAGGACACGGTGGAACATACGGTGGGCGAATGCCACTGGACGCGTGAGGCAGCGAAGCGCTGCCTCCTCGCATCCCAGCCATCGCGAAGGACACACCGGGCGTCGGGGATCGCGGGACGATCTCCGGCCACCGTAAGCGCGGGCCTGCGGACGGCGAGCATGGGTGGCTCCCCGTCCGACCAGAAACAGACCCGAGCGTACGGCGCGTCGCGTTCCGCGCGCGCCTCAAAGAGCCATCAGACCACCACAGATGGGGCCCAATAGGGCCGATGCCGAGTCGGAGTCGCGGAGAACCTAACGGGTAACCGGGGCTTCGGCTCGACGTGCAGGAGAAGGAACGGGGTGGTTTTTAGTCAGTAAGAGTCTGACACTCCCTCCCGCCTCACCCAGGCGGGAGCAGTCATTCGATGATTTTCCCCCCTTAAAAAAAAAAAAAAAATCCTCAAGATAATCAATCACCCTGTAGTACGCTTGTTTACATAATTCGCGCTTAATATATGTTTTAAATTTACTTTCATTTAGATCTAGTATGCTATTTGGTATTTTATTATAGCATTTAATACCTAACCCCATAAAGGATTTCTGCACCTTGGACAGTCTGAATTGCAGTACAGCTAACTTATTCTTGCCCCTAGTATTAAGATTGTGTCTATCGCTTCTTTTTTCGAACAATTGCCTATTCTTTCTTACATACATTATATTTTCATATATGTATTGACAGGGCACTGTTAAGATGTTTATCGTTTTAAACAATTCTCTTAGCGATTCGCAACGGCGTAAGTTATATATTGCTCGGATATTCACGTGAGTAACCCGCGATTTTACTTAATATAATATTTTTTGTTTTATTTTATTTACATATCATATCTACTTACTTATTAAAGGGGCAGAATGATGCCCACGGCCACTTTCTATCATCGCACTGCTCGCCATCGACAGGGAGTTCAGGCTCACACATTGGAGCCCAAATGGTCCCGTACAGTTGGGTTTCAGAGGAATTTTTTCACGCGGACCCTTCGATTGTGGAATGAACTCCCTGCCGTGGTTTTCCCAGTGTCTTAGATTATCAACTTTACCGTACACAAAATACAGGCAACTTGACCTGTCCATTGTACTTAGGAATTTATACCATGACATATTATTTGGTAGGTACAATTTCAAAAACTGTAGATACTCACAATAACATCAGTGAGATACTGATCAGTGGAGACAGTGGGCACTCCATTGTTGGAGATGGTGTAGTTGTAGTACACAGAGTTTCCGACCAGCCCGTGCCACTCCGTCCAGCCGGGGGGCACTGCTTCTGGACCACCTGTCTCTGGGGTGCCGTACTGGGGACAAATGTTAAAAAATAGCTATTATCTTTCAGGTAGCTCTGCAAACAATTCAAACATGTTTTATTTTTATTTTAAACATGCCGCATTTGTAGCGCATTCTATTAATGATTATGAGTCCTGGCCTGGTTTGAAACTAGTCGACTATATTGGGCACATTGGAATTTTTCACTCAGATAGTTGCACCGTGTGGGAATCAAACCTACACCTCGTTACGCTGTCGGTCACAAAGCTCGTATGCTTCTTTAGGTACTCATAATCGACTCACCTGATTTAAATACTTGCCAGCATAGAATGTCTTGTACCCAGCCTCTTTCAGAAAGTTCCCGAAGGTGACATTCTGGACGGCTTCCCTCCAGAATATTCCGTTACATCCTCCGAGCTCGCTGTTGGTGACTGTCCTGTGGTTGTGCTGGTAGAGACCTGAGAGCAGGCTGGCGCGGCTCGGACAGCATATTGGGGAGGTCACGTACTGCAATGTGGAGTTGGTTTTGTACGTCGTTTTTACTTTTTTTTAAACGTTGCCCCACACTAGTATTTTCTCCTGTATCGTGGGACCGTTTACAAACATACAAGTTCACATACACATGACACCCAGACTCGGAACAACAATCTGTGGATCACACAAAGAGCTAAAACAATTTGTGGATCACACAAAAAGTTGTTACGTGCGGGAATTGAACCCACGGCATGTTACACGGTAGCCAGTTATCCAGCCACCGCGCCAACCATGCAGTCGTGTAATGGCCTTTGAGCTGATGTAGAAGGTAATGGAGTACCTATCTGATGGAACGTTACTTTTGTCTAAATCTGTAGACATTACATATATGGCACCTATACATTGAACTGGTGGAAAACTGCCAGGCGGGAGCAGTCATTCGATGATTTTCCCCCCTTAAAAAAAAGCTATACTGTAACTAGAGTTACCAACATTATTTGACGAAAAGCGTACCTATAAAATATATTTTAATATGAAAAATAAAGTATTGTAAATACTACAGAAAAAAGTATGTTTCAATTTTCGGCATTAATTTTAAATTTAGAGTAGGTAGGTACCTACTTAGTTTCTTTAAACTGTCAAACACCAAGCGGTCACCGGTGACCGCAACCTATCCAAACTAATATTATAAATGCGAAAGTAACTCTGTCTGTCTGTCTGTCTGTCTTTGCTTCACGCCTAAACTACTGAACCGATTTGTGTGAAATTTGGTACAGACATAGTTTGGAACTTGAGAAAAGACATAGGGTAGTTTTTATTACAAAAAAATAATAAAAAAAATATTTCGTACATACAGCGCCATCTATAGGTCAAGAGTCGGCATCAATTCAGTACTGAAAATTCAACGGGAAAATGTATATAAATAGTAAAAAGGTATGAAAAATCCAAATCCAAACTTCCAAACTAGTTGTTCTATAATTGTGTCTATAATGACGGTACTTGACGAGTTAATTACCTATACGAAAATGTCGGACAATTTTCACACAATTTCGTCGATAGTGACATGTATGATAAAGAACTAAATGTTAGTGACCAGTCATCACTACATTTTGTTCAGCAATTATAAGTCATTTAATCTTTTTTAACTTATAAACACCATTAAGTAGTTAGTACCGTGTTATTCCACGCATTGCAATAAAGGTTAGAAAAAAGTACCAGCATGATTACAAAAAATAAAGTAGAATACGTTATCTATATAGAGGTAGGTATATAAAAGAAAGTCGTGTTAGTTACACTATTTATAACTCAAGAACGCCTCGATTGATTTAGATGAAAATTGGCAGGGAGGTAGCTTAGAACCAGGAGACGGACATAGGATACTTTTTTTACTTTTTACCGAAAATCACGAACGGGAACGGGGGGAAAATGTGATTGCGCGTACGAAGTCGCGGGCAGAAGCTAGTTATAAATAAAGTACCTATGGTTGGCAACCCTAACTGTAACTGTGAATTCAAACTTTTCAATGAGCTCGATCGCATTCTTGCCTGTCATTGGTTGAAATTATTCCTACAACCAATGACACGGCGGACCGCAATCGAGTGCAAATAGTTACGAAATAGCCTAGCTGGACAGACTTGGAAAACATTTTACGCCTATTGGGTATCGAATCCGAAATCACTTAAACAATATCTAATTGGTCAAGTTGTTACTGTCTAACATTATGATGCTTTAAAACAGGCCAGGGCTGTCCAAACTATATAGGTACCCTTGTAGGCTAATTAAATTTCTTACAAAAGCTGGAGGCCCAGAAAAATATTTTCAGTTGTATAACGACGTTTAACATTGTATTCTTTAATCTTTACTCACAGACAACACTTGTTTACAAATCATAAACTGAATTTCATACCTTTGTTGTTGTTGTCCAACCCTGACTTAGGTTATTATTTATAGGTTTTTTGGGAAGTCTCATCACATATGACTCATCACAGTAATAGGTACCTAGGCGATTTATATTGCCCATTTTCCTTATTGATAAACTTAAGTATTAGCCACTAAACAAGCCTCGTTATTTGCAACAATAGGTACCATACCAATAATTAATTATTTTACTGTTTTTTAACAGCTGTGTAATTAAACTTACCGAATTAGTAAACGTGACACCTTCATCCGCAATAAACCGTTGCACGCTCTTCATGGGCGTCTGAAATAAACAAATGAAATAAAACAACAGTTCATTCCTAATTTATTTATTTGCACATCACTATCACTGTACTAACCATGCCCCCCAACACAACATCTTGATCATCTGTCAACACCAAAACTATATTCGGCCTCTTTTGACAAACACTTACTCCGAGGAGCGAAAAGAACAATAAATAATTTAACATTTTTTATGTATAATTCTTAAACTTAGAAGAATAGAATTGATTGGAGTACGATGTGTTTATTGCGGCATCGCGGGCATTATCTCAAGCCCAGCGCACTCGCTCGCGATCACTACGCCGGCTGCGAATATGCCCACGCTCTTTACTAGTGACCTGGAAGATTAAAAACATAAACATTGTTGTACAGATTAAAAATACATAAACATTCTAGCACAGACTATAAAAAATATATTGAACAAACATTTCAACCTATTTTCCTTGACAATGAATATAATGTTCATGAGGAAAAAATAAAATAGGAAGTAGTAAAATAACTACAAAAATAGTAAAAATATATAAATTTAATAAGAAACAAGTGACATTTTTGATGGCATATTGAAATTGGTAGGACTATATTAGTCACTAGGTAGCATCATAACATTATAATTGATTCGACATTGACTTAGAGACTTGAGTAGATAACCGCTACAATTATCTTGAATGACTAGTTTTGTTAAAGAGAAAGACATTTATTTGCGTAAAAACATGGTATACAAAGATGTTATAGTTATTCTATAATAGATCATCATGTTTTGCTTAATAAATAAAGCATGCAAATTTTAACTTAAAACTTATTTTAACTAACTTACACTTGTAGTTATATATGTTACTCCATTATAAATTCCCAAGCTTAAATAATACTTAAAATAAATAATAAATATAAATGTTAGCCTTAACTTTCAAGTATTTTGTTGTCATACATTTGCATATTTATCCTACATGAGCAGAAGGAAACTATGGAGAATGATCTGTAATTATGATACATTTATTTAGCTTTTGTGTAACATAGCATAACATACAGTTAGCTTCATATTAATATTGTATAAGAACTAATTTAAAATGGCAAACTTCTATAATCAGGTTTTAAATGTAGCAGTAAAACGGGGTGAATAGAATTCGAGGGGTGAATGAATATTAAAAAAATGTTCTAACATATTCATCTACGTAGTTAAGAGTAATATTTTGCTTTCTGACAAATTATAAAAATGTGTTATCAACCAACACATGTCTCTTGTTTATATAACATTCTGAGATAATAATGTCAATAACTGATAAACTTGGTTATTATTAACCATTTATTTTAACTATATAATTATCATACATAACTACTGTATTGTAACTGTCAACGTAGCAATGACATCCTACTAATATTATAAATTTGATATGTTAGTCCTTCATGTAAAAACGACTGAAGAGATCGGGATGAAATTTGGAACAGGGGTAGATTATGGTCTGGATTGGAATACCACATAGGCTACTTTTTATCCCGCTGCAATATGGCTGAAGCGACTAGCAGAGGCTAGTAATATTAAAATGATGTACATAATAGTACCTATTATTTATTAGAATATTCATGTAGTTTATTTTATTTATTTTAATTGATGATTAAAAAAATCAACTTAAAATTACAGGTTACTCACGTGAATATAATGAGCAAAAGCTCGACTAGTTTCGAATCAATGAGGGACTCTTCCTCATGAGCAGCTTGTGCGGTCACAATTGCACAGCCGATTAGCTAATGCCTGTGTTGGTGCTTACATTGCGCGTTACTCAAAACTCTTAGTATATTCACATGAGTAACCTGTCATTTTTAGTTTAGATAATTTCGTATGTCTCACTATAATTATTATGCTAATTAAAAGTTGTTACTAATTTAATAAAAAGAGTTTTTAGACGAAAAAAGAAACCTACCTTATTAGAGAATAATCAGACGTATAAATATAATATGATTTAATTATTAAGTTTTCGGCTTATTCATGTAACTTTTAAACTAGTCAAGTTCCTTGTCAAACAGTTCCATGAGTAAGCACCGAAAACTATAATTAAGTAGTAAGTATGTCCCACAAAAGTATTTATATATACATTGTATGATTTGTATAAACTTCTTTACATACCTGAACCTAAACCTATCTGTGTATGAGTATCATAATAGGTGGTGCTATCTACATCCATAAGCTAAAGGTTTTAGTTTTTTTTTATATCACAACTTGCTTGGTACTAGAAATGATTTACTAGTAATTCAGTTATAAAATTATAGTCTGGATAGTACTTTGTGTGAAGTGTAAACAAAATATTTATCAAAGTAACTGTCGTATCCACATTCCAAAATAAGAAATTGTAATTAATTGTAAGAGATCAAAAGATATTATTAAATTAATGAAAAGGTTAATAGGTATTTTGGTTCTAAGAGTGTAAACCTGTTTCCGATGACAGTCATTCCGCGCTGAAGCATCTTTTTCAATTTATGAATTCTGTGCTTACGCAAACACTCTTTGATAAGTTCATCGATTACGTACCGATAATTATTGTAATTCCCTATTTATAAAATGTCGACAGTCTACCTAATTTCGAATATTATTCAAAGAAAAATAACCACATTTTCAAAAGAGGTTATATTAGTATTTACTTACCACTTGAAGGGATCGTAATAGAAATCTTTCACAGTCGCAACAACACCTTTTTTGCCCATTATATACTTTAAGAAATACTTGGTGGTTTTACGAAATGTAACGTAGCAACGTTAGTTTTTATAAAACAGTAAAATCAATAATCTCAATGACGGAAAATGAATGACTTTTGAAAAGGAAAACAGCGTGACATCAGGCAATTGACAATTTGACATGAGGTATCTATTTGACAGTTTTTTTAGTGTTGCAATATTACGAATTCCAGTATTTTTTTTTTAATAATTTTATTCACGAACATCAACATGTCCTGAAACTAAAACTGAAACAGTGCGCCCAGTATATAAAATAGTATGTATCAAACCAAATATTAAAAAACTAAAAAAAAAAAACATAATTATTTATTAGAATTAACAGTCCTCAAAATCCAGTTAGTATAATGAGAAACTTTAGTATAAACTCCGGGGTAATATCGATGGCCACAGGAATATCCAAAAGACACGATGCCTACTACCAAGCCTTTATATAGTAGAGGGCCACCAGAGTCACCGAAACATCCGTCTGGTCCTCCAGCATCTACGCGACCAGCACACATCATGGAGTCTTGAATAACTGCACCGATTGTGTTATATCGCATCGCGCAAATTTTTTGGTCTATTGTGTAGAGATTCGTGTGCTGTAATTGCTCGGGTTGTGGACCGTCAGTCTGGAAGAAAATATTTTTTTTTATAAGTACGTAGGTATAATTTTGATGCGATAGGCACAAATAGCACTTGCTTTGATGAGGCATAATTCTTCAGTTTTTTACTAACATAAGCTTTAAAGCTCCCTCAGATTTCTTGAATCTGCTATGCTTACTAATCCCTATACAGAATACATTTTGGAGATGTGAAGTATGTAGTATTTCATCTCCTAAACTTTATTATTTTATCTAAATGTGTTTAAATAGGGTCAATGCTTCAACCAAGCTTCAACTAAAAGCGGAAGCTCAAATTTGCTAAGCGTAGTTAACCTGCAGGACACACCTGACGCTGTGGTTTTCCGGGAGTTTCTTGACTGTTATCCGACGGCTATTGAAAATAATCATTAAGTAAAATTATGTTAATATTATTGGCCCAAGGTATTTAAATATTATTATTATTAAAAATATTAAGTAGACAAATTACTTTCAAACCGAGTGAATAGATTGCTTATGGGTCGACGCGACGTACACCATCGTAGATCGTATCATCGCTTACCATCAGGCGAGATAGTGATCAAACGTCTTCATACTTTACTGGAATATTGTAGTAAGTATGATTATATTGTCGTTATTATCATCATATCAGCAAAAATATATTCATTTATGAACATAAGCCTCCTCCGATGACAACCAGATCAGAAGGGACCCACATCAAACCATCCATCATAATTTTTATTTTATTTCACTTTAGTTACTTATTATGGAGCCTTATCAAAACTTTAAACAAGTGTGAGAGAGCCATGCTTCGGCACAAATGGGCCGGCTCGACCGGAGTGATACCACGGTCTCACAGAAAACCGACGTGAAGCAACGCTTGCGTTGTATTTCGTCGTGTGAGAGTACCGGAGACCCAATTACCCTCCCCTTCCCCAATCTCCCCAATCCCTGAATCCCCAACGATCCTCAAACTCCTAATCCCCAAAAAGCCGGTAATGCACTTGTAACGCCTCTGGTGTTTCAGGTGTCCATGGGCGATTGGAGAGAAGTGGTCTCCTTTTGTGAGACTGTAATGTCCCAAAAGGAGGCTGCTGAGCGGGATCGTGAGAGGGCAGATCCCGCCCGTCGAGGGCGTCGAGGAAACAACCGCCGCGGCGCCTAGTATGTTGATTCCCTGCCTACAATATTGGCAGGCAAACCTTTGGGGTCATGGGCGCATAGAGTGGGGAATCTAGGCGCCCACATAATCACCTCAAGGATGACGGCGGCACAGTGGTCACATGCCGCCGTGCACTGCACAGAGAGGCTCTAGGTAGACACATAGGTCTCCATAGGGAGGTGCCGTAACAGGCGTTGCACCACCGTGGGGGCTCCGGGGTTGGTCTACTAAGAGGACCCGGTGCCTCCTTTAGGTGCGGATGGTGGCCACCGGGGAGGTTTTAGTGAGGTAAAAATCCCACACTCCCTAGTCTTTTTTCCCCAAAAAAGCTAGGCGCCTTTTGAAGGTTTCCCCCTGTCAACAAAAAAAAAGGTGTCCATAGGCGACGCCGATTGCTTACCATCAGGTGATCCGTCTGCTCGTTTACCGGCTTTTGCCATAAAAAAAAAACTATAGTCATCTAACTACTTATTACAAGAAAAGCCTTACTTCCAAAACTCCCCATCCAACGAGGGTGCAAAGAGAATCCGGCTTGATCTCTACCCCTTGCTTGATAATAGTGCCCTGTCTCACATTGTTATTAAAAGAGAATTGTTTAGCGACGACTACAACAGAGATGTCGTTTGTGTAAAAGAATTTATCGAAATCCTTGTGTGGTATTATAGTTTTCAAATTATGGAGCACTCCTCCACCGGTGCGGTATGTGGAACCAACTCGAATCTTCCAATATTTCGGCATTGTATAACTGAAACACATAAGGCTCATATAAATCACACAACTTTTCTACATAATTAAGTACAAGCTTATTGCAAGACTGTAGGTCTTCGCAACATAAGAGAGTTTTTAATAATCTTTACGTGTGGCTGGCGGGTTAGAGATCGTAATTCCAAAGGTTTGGACTTGTCAAAGGCTGCTGCGGGGTTTCTGTAGGATGTTTCGTCCTATAAGTCGCTCGTACGATACCTACTGGCAGGCAAGTAAGATAATGATGATGATAGATAATGTTCAAAATGACCTTAGTCTAAATCAAGCCTTAGTCGGCGCTTACGAGACCAGTGAGAAGAGCAATGTTGGTGATGCTCCAACTTTACACAAATACAAGGATTTAAAAAGTCCTTACTTTCTCCCAGTATTCGCGTTGTACTGGAAACAGTGAGCAGCAGACAAGACATGCCGTGACGTCAATATGACACCAGCACAATGCTGCACGTACTCCTGCGTGCCCCACGCGTCCAGCAACAGTTGGGCCATGATCGGATAGTGGGCTATACTCGTTGGAACACCTTGGATAACTCGTGTCAATATGTTATAGTGGTAGAATTGGGCGTTTGCTGAAAGGATATTATTAACTTTAGATTTTGCAAGAAACAATAAGAATATTTACACACCATTGACAAATAATGAAGGACTGGTTTTGAAATAATGTCCAATTAGTTTAATATCGCCAATCTGCCTTGAGTAAGCGTGACGATTAAACTTCCATTGTGAAAGCCTTTGCTGAGTAGGAAGCACTCATAGGATGTTGTTGATGATGATGATGATGATTGCATATTGCAAGTACGACAGCCAAGTCAGAGGACCCGAGTTCGATTCCTAGGCCAAGAATAACTAAGGATAATTTAATTTTTCGAATATTCATATATTTCTTGTATTAGCATCGAGTCTAGAATTACCTACGCCTAGTTTTGAAAATCACAAATATAAAACACTTCACTTACCTCGTAAAAAGCACAAGCATATAAAAATAATCTGTCGAAGATCCATTTCAGCAAATATTTAGCTACAGTGTCACTTTATACACTTCAGAAGCACTCTTTGATACTCATCCGACGGTAACGGGAGGTGATATGATGCTCTCTTGAGCCATGAATTATGGCGAGCTTAGTGTGTACTGCGATTACATGTTTTGATACTAGAAAATTAAGCTTTTTGATTTTATATTCTGTTGATATATATCTACTACATATAACTTTTTTTAAGGGGGGAAAATCATAGAATGACTGCTCCCGCCTTAGTGTCAGACTCTTACTGACTAAAAACCACCCCGTTCCTTGTCCTGCACGTCGAGCCGGAGCCCCGGTAACCCGTTAGGTTCTCCGCGACTCCGAATGGGCATCGGGCCTACATATTTATAACTAAGCTTTTAAATGGTGCGCTGCACGAAAATTAAATACTTAAGTTACGTTATTTGCTAAATAGAGAACATGTCTTTGTGTTGTGCCTGCAGTCGCCAACCCATCTACTAAGCGTGGCGATTATTGCAAACTCTCTTATTAAATGGGGGTCCACAAGGTACAGTACAGACTAGCTGCACCTAGCAGTGGATGTTATGAACTGTTGATATATCTCAGATGTAAGTACCGTCCTGAGGTCGTGCAAACTATTGGGATTTTCGGTTTTGAATTTCTTAGTCAGCATTTAACAATTTACTAAAATATCTTACTGAGGTATCTAAGTTTAGCAAAATATCATACACAATTGTAGACTGAACACGACAATCAGGCATCTTAAAATGTTTATTACAAGTATCAAGATCAAGTCGCAGTCTAGGAGAAATGCAAAATAATTAGTGTCTCGGTGTCAGTGTATTAGTGACCATCAATCATTGAGAGAGTCCGTAGAAACTACACAAGAAAACAAATCATACATTTAAGTACATCATTATGAACCGCTCAGTGTACATACGGATACAAGTCAAGCTACACATAACCAGTTCACCATGGTCCCGCTTTGTACAATCTTTCCACACTTGCAATGGTCAGTGTACACTGGTTAAATGACCAGATTGTCATAGACTCGCATTGTATGATCTTTCTGTACACGCAACGGTCAGTTTATACTGGTTCGCCGTGTACGTAGCAAAAACTTTCCTAACATAAACAAACGTGTTATTACTTTGTAGACATTGTAGCTAATTGATTTTTAATTGGTAAGCACGATTGAAGTTAACGGATACTCGGATAATTTATTAGCTTTTTTATTTAACTGTGCTTTTATTAATGATTCGAGGCTGTACAACAAACAATTTAGTGCGTTTTTAAGGCGGAAAATGGTCGATATCACGTGACAAAGCCATGGTTCGAGTGAATCGAACTCGAGAAACTTGATCATGCTTCCGATTACTTATTCCTTACCGTGGTAAGTAGATACCTAGGTAACTATAAGATTTCTTAAATATAAAATCTATTAGATCTCACGACAAAAATTGGTAGATAATATTAGGTTAGTTGACTGAGTTGAATGTAAAATGTAATAATTCAAAACAATTTCGAATTTACCTACCTACACTACAATTTGATTTTGGCGGTAATGTAATAAACGAAAGTTGCCATATTTCTAAAAGCATTTTAAAAGATGAAATAAACTGGGGTGAAACTTATTATGAAATGAAAGAAAAATAATACTGCAACAAAACGTTAAAGTATATTTTCATCTTTGAATAAACACTCAATAAGTAACAACGATAAAACATAATTATAATTATGTAAAAGAACAAAAATTTTATTTGGAAGACTAATTTAACAAAATTGTATTTTTATTCTCGTAAATTGCACACACGTTTTCTACAAAATTGGGAAATAATTTGAATGAAAAATTAAAGTTATGAATGATAGGTCCGTATTGGTCACAAAAACATAAACCGTTTCACAAAAAGGTTGCGACAGTGGCGCCACCCTGACTCAGGTAGGTACAAGTGCTAGGCATTATTACTTTACCGTATAATTCCTTTATTACGTATAGATAGTTGTATTTGAGTGTCTATGCTAGTATAATACTTCATAAGACCTAGTAACTTGATAACTTTCTTCATGTCTCCTTCAAAAAACGCAGCAGAGACCTCTTTCTGTAAACTATTTATTTTGGCTTTGTTTTCTGCATTTAATTCCATTATTTCTTTTTCTGTCTCCGCATTTTCTACTTCTTCATTCTTTTCCATGATTTCCATTAGGAATGCTTGGTCTACTTCTGTTTGTTCTGGTATCTCTTTGCCTTGTAAACGCAACATGTAAATACCTAGAACAAATATTTTATTATCAAAATTAAAAATAGATTATTCGAATGAGGTCAAATTTCAACACAATACTTTAGTTGATTTTATCATTTATCTGCAGACTATGCTTGAAGTAATTGATATAGTTTTTTTTTTGTAAAAAAACTATAATGTTTGTTTTTGCCCTTGATCAGACAATCCTAAACCGGTCTCCAAGTTAGAACCCCAGGGTCCCAGACTGGATTTTATACAGGGGTTTTAAGACTACTATTCTATTTAAAATTAAATACTTTAAGAACCATCCAAGAATAAATTTTATTTTTTTGGTATAGACACATTCAATTATTTTCCAGATATTTTCTAATCATATGTTTACAAACCTCTGTTTAATGGCTCCAATAATGTCTTGTATGCTTCATTAACCAGTGATGAATACTTTTCTGAGATATCTTGTTCTTCTTTTTGTCTGAAATGAGAATTTTTACAGATAATATTATTTTATTATATTATTTTCTGGTTGCTTGCCTTTAGCCTGAAGTTTCCTGTAATGTACAAGATAAATGGAAAAGTAACTGTTGCATTGCTAGGTAAAGGCCCCTTTTTATAAATATGACAAATGAATTAGTGTTATTCACAACTCATTGTTAATAAAATAGAATGATTTTCTACTTCAATTAGAATCTCTTATCAGTTATAACAATTGCACCGGCCAAGATTACTTTAAAATTCAGATAAAATGTTGCATGAAGAGATATAATTTTAAACCATGGAATACAGAATATTGATATATAAACCATTACCTGTTAGCATACTTATCAGGGTGTAGGTACTTCTGTAATTCTTTGTATTTCTTAGCTAATTCTGACTCGTCTAAGTCATAGGATTCCTTCAACCCCATGATTTTAAAATAGTTTTCATCTTTGGGTGGCTGTTGTAACGCATTGCAACTTCCACAAAACAAACTAGACTGTATGTTCATAACGTCTTTGCCACAAGACCAACATGATGAAAGCCTTATTTGCCTCAGTAAAGAGGTTTGTTTCACTGTTGTATTAAAAATAAAACTTCTTACACTCATAACTTTCAGGTTATTTTTTCTTCCTCGAATTTAATGGACCTTGATTTTGTTTAGATAATTACGTAAACTTTTGAAGTGTTAAGTTCACAGCTGATCAATCGTTGTTTTGACTTAATTTTCCGTCAAGTTAGAAATAACGTCGTTCTCCTAATTTTTTATATTACTTCTAATTTGACATTGACGTGACGATGTTGATAACAAGCAGCTGATTGAATAACGTTTAGTTATCTCATAGAATCTGACTCTACGAAAGGATTTCAAAAAGTAGTCCGCGAATTTATAGATATAGTTTTTGTTGAACATCATAAGTTGAGTTTGAAAATTAACATACTGGTTTGTTCAATATTTTTAAATGAATAAAATTATGTTATTTAAAACGCAAAAAAGTTAGTAAAAGCTATATGAAAAGCTCAAGTCCCAAATTAACATCAATGTCATTTGTCAAAAGTGACAGTTGGTAAACACTCCAATTCACTCCATTGCAGGGAAATTAATAGAGAGTGGTTTTTGTATTAATTTTGTGAGAACAAAGAGTTTAAATAATCATGACGAACTACTTTACAATGGATGGGACGGATTCAACGAATTTCCAGAAGGAGATATCTGGTATGATGCACGGATTTGGCGACAATCCGAACCCGAATGCAGCCACCGTTGTGTTGGTCGAAAGCATTGTTCAACAACAACTGAAGTTTATGATTCAAGAGGCCCATCAACATTGCAACCTGCGCTGCGGTAAGGCTATAACTAACTACGATATTATTTACCTCATGAGGAAGAATATCAAGAAGCTAAAACGCCTGCATGACTATCAGTTAAAATTAGATCAAATTGACAAGAAATGTATCTTGAACATCACTACGCAAGCTGAATCCCTGATCACAGGCCTGCTGGAGGACGAAAAAGACCCGACCGTAAAGAAACGCAGAACACACATAGACTACATCAGGGAATTTGATGAAGCTGATGAAGTAAGCCAGATTAAATTTGATTCCATAGACTATATTCGAAAAGTTCGTGCTGCTAAAATTACTGAGTCTATGACTTTTGAGAAATATGAGGCTTACCATAAAGCTAGGTGCTTATCATTCCGTTCTGGTTATGGAATCGGAAGGGGGTTTGTTAAACTTGAGCGCTGGCTGAATCCTGTAAAGGAATTCAAGCTAACGCAGTCAGCTTTAGAGGTTTTAGGCTTTGTGGCTTATGAAACAGTTGCAGAAATTGTGGATGGAGTCTTCTTAATCCGCCAAGATGCGAAGAAGAAAAGCGGAGATCCGTTTAGCAAATTCGAAGGTGGTTACTTCTGTAATCCTGTCAGCTTGAGTAATGCTGTGTATATTAAATCTGGGTATGAAGGAGTGCCAGCAATAACCGTAGCAGAAGTCAGGGAGGTGCTACGAAGATACTACTCTCCGAGAATGGGAATGAATGGATTGTTCTATAGGAATATGAGCTTGGATTTGCCAATTCGGTATATAGCATTGTGAGAGGGCGTTAGGTTGTAAAGCAACTAAATCAAGAACTCTGATGTATCTATTTTTGTGCCAAATTACATAAAAATGATCTACTGATCAGCGTTTTTGGTGTTTATGTGTACTGAGTCACAAATTCATGCTTTGTCATGCTTGATGTATTAAACTTAAGATAGTTAAATGATAAGATTCTCTAGGCTCAAAGGCCTATAAGCTATGAAATAAGGATTATATTACTGAGTAGGTAAAAAAAGTGTTATTAATTTGTTGCCGACATAAAATATCACATTAGAAACTTTGGCTATGAATTTTTTTATTTGTATTAAAAAGAATAACAAGAACAATTTTAAACAAAAATCCATTTATTACTGTTTTATTTGTATATAGTATTGTCCACTTGTACTTATATTCTTTTAAATCGAATGAAGGACTTGACAAACATTTACTTCACATTTTTAAACATTAACAAAATATAAAGGGCAATGAATTTTTTCTACATGTGAAGTATACTCTATATTTGAATTTTGTAGCACGTTATGACGTAACGACCTCCCAGTCCTAAACTTCGCGATATTTTATCTAAGTATTGTAACTTAATACGAGAAAATAAAAAAATACGTATTTAATATTTTTTCATTATCTAACTGACGGACTAATTAGATTTTTAATTTTGATACCCTGGAAACTACCCAATTAGTTTTAAAAACAAAGTTCTTTTTCAAGAGTAGATATCATAACTTATTTCTAATCCTCATTATCTTTGTAAGAAACTTGATTAGTTTCTATCTTAGGCCCGAATACTGACAGGCTACTCAATTTTAACTTGTACTTAAATATCATGCCGTCTTTGTCATTTCGCAAAGAATTTGTAGAGACAGAACTATACTTAAGCACGATTTAAAGTTGAGTAGCCATTCAGTATTCGAGTGTTAATTCTGTATTTCTTGTCGTTGGTTGAATAGTCACAAGTTCTCGTATGTTGTTAATAGAAATAGATTATTAAGGATTGTACCTCTAGTACTTAGTTAAAAGTCAGCTTTATATTATCCTCATTAACTTAAGTTAGGACCAATGGAAGAACTCTAGTTACTGTTGCATCATACAATGCTAAGTGTCATCACATTACATCACATTCCACTTTCTGGAAAAAAAGTAAAAATCTAAATTAAATATTGTTTATTCGTATAGCGTCTGTGTTCTGTTGCGGGAATGCCCGACTACTTCCGAACCTCATTAGGATCCTTAAGTTCGTGGTTAAGTTGCATGGCTAGTGGACAACCCTTTAAGTCCTCTAAGAAATCCTCTATAAAACACGCGTTAACTGATTGGACATTATTTAATATATTCTCACAATATTTATTATCCAAGAAAGTTGAAAATCTATTAAAGAGATTGAAATGATTTGCTTTTGTAGTATTATACGTAGTTATTAAGAACTGGATAGGCTTATATGTCATTGAAGTGATAAAAAAGTAGGTTTGGTCAGGCAAGGGTTAATATCCGGATCGGACAAAGTATTATTGGAATGTAAGAAAAAATTGTCAGTATCAAATAAAATTGTGGAAGTTTATCTTAAGACTTTTTTTTACCTTGGTTATTGGCGTACTGGTAGTATCTAGGCAAAAAATAAAAATAGATGTAGGTAAGTTGGGTCAGCTACCGATTTCTAAATAAATCTTGCCTCGTTGGCCGAGTGCTCGCAAGGTCGACTGCCGGGCAAGGGCTCTTGGGTTCGATTCCCGGGTCGGGCAAAGTATTATTGGGTTTTTTAAAAATTCTAAGTAATAGCACGGAGTCTAAAATTGTGCCCGGTATATGGCAAAAGGCTCACTCCGGCGCCAAGAACATCGCCCCAGGACCCGACGGCTTGCATGGCAAAGCATGGGTCCTGGCCTCAGAGGCTCTCGGGCCTCGATTGATCGGTCTCTACAGCGCATGTCTGGAGAGAGGCCAGTTCCCGCTACTCTGGAAAGCGGGCAAACTGGTCCTCGTGCGGAAGACGGGGCGCCCTGCGGACTCTCCGTCCGCATACCGGCCCATAGTGCTGCTCGACAAGGTGGGGAAAGTCTTCGAAAGAATCATTTCGAACCGCCTCGTCGCGCACTTGACGGATATTGGGCCGGACCTGTCGGACGGCCAGTTCGGCTTCCGCAGAGGGCGCTCCACGGTGGACGCCATCATGCGCGTTAGAGACCTCACGACGGGGACTGCAGTGTCCGGGGGTAAGGTCGTAGTGGCGGTGTCTCTAGACATCGCCAACGCCTTCAACTCCCTGCCCTGGAGCTGCATCTTGGAGGCACTTCGATATCATGGGGTGCCTACCTACCTCCGTCGTGTGATCGAGGCATACCTGACGGACAGGTCCGTCAGCTACCCCGGTCACCGGGGCGAGTGGAACCGGCGAGAAATGTCACGCGGTGTTCCACAGGGTTCGGTTCTGGGGCCGCTCCTGTGGAACATCGGCTATGACTGGGTGCTGCGCACCGACCTCCCGAACGGCGTTAGCACAATATGCTACGCCGACGACACGCTGGTGCTAGCGCACGGGAGGTCGCACCAGGCGGCGGCCGATTTTATGGCGACAGCGATGCGACAGTCGTTGAAAAAATCCGGCACTTGGGACTCGAGGTGGCGCTCCACAAGTCCGAGGCCATGTGTTTTCATGGCCGCGGGAACGCGCCACCTCCGGGTGGGTCCCAAATAATGGCGGGAGGGGTTACCATCGGCGTCGAGACGACTATGAAGTACCTGGGACTCGTCCTCGACAGTCGGTGGAACTTCGTGGAGCACTTCCGACGTTTGGCTCCAAAGTTGGCGAGGGCGGGGGCTGCGTTTAAGCGCATCGGCAGGAGGCGTTTGGCCCCCCAACCTCGGGGGGCCAAACGCCTCCTGCCGGAGGTTATACGCCGGGGTCCTGCGGTCCATGGCCCTCTACGGCGCCCCTGTTTGGGCGCCGAACTTGTTGCGGCGTCCCGCTCGGACGCTGCTCATGTCACAGAGGGTCATGGCGATCCGAATGAGCCGCGGATACCGCACGATCTCCGGGGAGTCGGCGAACCTCCTTGCCGGATTACCGCCGTGGGATCTGAAGGCGGAGGTGCTCGCGCGCGTGTATAACATGCGTGCGGAGGCACGTCGCCGGGGGGAATTCCGCTTCCGCGCCAGATAAGTGCGTGGCGGGATGAGCTCCGGCGTGATCTCATGGCGGAATGGCAGCAACGACTGTCGCAACCGGGGGCTGGGCTCGCTGCCATTGCAGCGGTAAGTTCCCTCTTTGAGGAGTGGCTTGAGAGACGCTACGGCGTCCTCACCTACCGCCTGACGCAGGTCCTCACCGGACATGGAAGTTTCGGGAGGTACCTGTGTCTGATGGGGCGGGAGGAAACGCCCGGGTGTCATCACTGTGAGGGCCGCCCTGAGGACACGGTGGAACACACAGTGGGAGAATGCCTTGCGTGGGCTGAGCACCGCCGTGCCCTCAGGGAAGTGATCGGCGATGGCGACCTCTCGCGTCCGCGCCTAGTGCAGGCCATGATGCGGAGCGAGGCGGACTGGGATGCCGTCTCCTCCTTTTGCGAAGCAGTCATGCTAGCTAAGGAGGAGGCGGGACGCGTGATGCAGCGAAGCGCTGCCTCCTCGCAACCCAGCCATCGCGAAGGACACACCGGGCGTCGGGGATCGCGGGACGATCTCCGGCCACCGTAAGCGCGGGCCTGCGGACGGCGAGCATGGGTGGCTCCCCGTCCGACCAGAAACAGACCCGAGCGTACGGCGCCGAGCGTTCCGCGCGCGCCTCAAAGAGCCATCAGACCACCACAGATGGGGCCCAATACGACCGATGCCGATTCGGAGTCGCGGAGAACCTAACGGGTAACCGGGGCTCCGACTCGACGTGCAGGAGAAGGAGCGGAGTGGTTTTTACTCAGTAAGAGTCTGACACTCCCTCCCGCCTCACCCAGGCGGGAGCAGTCATTCGATGATTTTCCCCCCTTAAAAAAATAGGCTCACTCCCTATTACATGGGACTCATAACATAAATGAAAAGTGGGTGATAAATTTTACAATGGCATAATGTGCACCTCTGCGTACCCCTTCGGGGGTAAAGGCGTGATATTAGGTCCTACCTATTTGAGATTCCATTGAAGCGAAAATGGCAAACTCTTGTACCTACACTGGTCATTGAATTTGTTCTGAAACGTCACAATAGTACTTACCTATATGTATAAGGTAATTCTTTGATGTTTTTCGTGCGTAGAACAAAGAGAAGAGCCCTCAGGTTCGAGGAATGGATAATAGGTAACTATAATAGACAATAGTGGCTGGTGTTTCGACAGTACCCATCTTTCTTAGGTACCTACTTTGTGTCTCAACAACTTTTGAGGTGAATGAGGCTACTCAAGAATACTTTCTAGTACCTTGTTTCTGCCTTTCAATACCTCTATACTTATGACGAGCTTTTTCAAAAGCGCGGAGCTTGGAAAGGATACCTCTTTTATGGCATAAGCCGGTAAACGAGTCGACGGATCACCTGATGGTAAGCAATCGGCGTCGCCTATGGACACCTGGAACATCAGAGGTGTTACAAGTGCGTTACCGGCGTTTTGGGGATTAGGAGTTTGAGGATCGTTGGAGATTCAGGGATTGAGGAGATTGGGGAAGGGGAGGGTAATTGGGCCTCCGGTAACCTCACTCACACGACGAAACACAACGCAAGCGTTGCCGCCGGCCAATTCGTGCCGAAGCAGGGCTCTCCCACACTTAAAACCTAACTGTAGGTCCTACTTAACATAGCTACATACTTCACGAATCACGATCATCGTCATATATAGAAACAAAGGTACATAGGTACTGCATATCGCTTATGGGATTTCTTCCTGCAACCCTGCGAGAGGAGTAATAAATACATCATATAACACAGTGTGTAACAAAAAATACCTCAATGCGTACTTACCTATGTTAATTATTATCTTTTTCGGCTAACTCACGTAATTATTTGATCAGTAGCAGCGCGACAGTCGCCTTGGTCATGAATACGAGCCTCTTGCATGGCTTGAAACTAGTCGAGTTCCTCGTCAATTAATTACGTTACAAAGCCGAAAAACATAATTTAATTTTGTCTCACGAAAGTTATAACTAACCTGTGTGACCTTCACCTATCGCTTTAGTACGAAATAACAGGTCCAGGTCCTTACCATAATATTACAAGTTCCAGTTAATCCATGATTTTAATAAATCTCTGCTCAACGTCTCCACTAGGTCACTCTGAGTGACCCACGAACAACTTTTAAATACCCAATTAAAATAAAGCGGGACTTAATATCCCTCAACTTTGTTATTGCTTCTGACAGACTTTATTGTTTAATAGATGGACAAATAAAAACTATACACATTTTATGATCCAGTTATAACTTTATAACATTATGGCTTGTTTATAACGATGGTTGTAGAGTGTTTTATATAGGATTGTTGCAGTATTTTAGTTCAGTAAAGATGAGTGTTCATTTATAGGACAGACTACGATAGAACCTTGTCTAAAAATCTTTATATTTCATAAATTATTTTTTTTACGGGGGGAAAATCATTGAAAGACTTCTCCCGCCTAGATGAGTCAGGAGGGAGTATCAGACTCTTACTGACTAAAAACCACCCCGTTCCTATTCCTGCACTTCGGGCCGCAGCCCCGGCAACCCGTTAAGACCTCCGTGGCTCTGTATCGGCATCAGACCTATTGGGCCCCATCCGTGGTGCAGCCGCAGGCCCGTATATTTGTCGCGGGCAGTGGCAGTCGCAGCACGTGCAAGAGAAGGAACGGGGTGGTTTTTAGTCAGTAAGAGTCTGACACTCCCTCCCGCCTCACCCAGGCGGGAGCAGTCATTCGATGATTATCCCCCCTTAAAAAAAAGGCCCGTATATTTAATTAATAGGATTGGGTCGGAGATATATCAAAATATTATTATTGAGATTGTGTATCATTTTTTTTTATATTTCGGTGGATACACCCGTATAGTTACTAAATTCTAGTCAAGTTTGAACTCTGGAATCCATTGGTGCGGTGCCTGGGCAATCGGTTGCCGCGCAACGTGTCGTGGGTTCGATTCCCGCACGGACCAACTCTTTATGTGATCCACAAATTGTTGTTCTGGGTCTGGGTGTCATGTGTATTTAAACTAGTATTTTTGTAAAAGCATCTACGACGCAGGAGAAAATCCTAATGTGGGGCAACGTTTTTTTTTAATTGCATCGAGATCATTTGGCTTACCCGGTTACCCGTTAGGTTCTTCGCGACTTATATAATAGCATAAGATTATGTTTATTTATGTAATGTGTAAATGTTTCTTCTATTTGTTCAAATAAATCGTTGCTTGCTTCTTGCTCCTACCATATTGACTCTTCTCTGCATCACCCAAAGGCCAGTCTGGGGCCAAAATGCCTGCGGCATTAAGTCCACCTATTTGTACGCTTTGTGCATGAAGCGTTAACGAATAAATAAATAAATAAACTTTCACAATGCAAGTCTAATAATAATTGACGAGACGAGTTCCTAGAACCGCACGTATATAAGTAACCCAAGGTTTTGAGAGGATCCTTGCAAGTTTAATATTGTCGAGCTGAATTATAGCTTTCCTTATTGGATGCAGGACTGCTGGCTGAATTAATAATGTCTGGATACGTAACTGAGGTGTTCTCGTGAGCTAGTCAATATTTTCTGATGTTAGTAGCGCGAGGGAGCAGTTATTTTGATTTATTGTTGCGATATATTAGGTTGTGTTTGTGTTTGATTGGACAAGGTTTGACAGTTTTTGTTGGATAAGGTTGGAGGACTTTCGTATCAGTTTTGATGAGATAAAGAGTTATTGAGATGTTTTAATAATAACTATCGTGAGACATACTAAATTAACTAAAATCGCGGGTTACTCACGTGAATTTACTGAGAAGAGCTCTACTAGTTTCGAACTACAGAGGGGTTCTTCCTCATTAAAACCGTGCGCGGTCGCGGCGACGTCGCGCAGCTCACGGGCTGGCATTGGCGCTCGCATCGGTGTTGCTACTTGCGTTGCGAGCTCAACGCGCCCTCTGCCGGACACCACGAGCGTTTGCTACCAACTCCGGCGGCGCGTTAGTCGATGTTCCGGAGGTACGTTCACCAGCGACGCAGGTATATCACCAGTATATTCACGTGAGTAACCCGCGATTTTAGTTACTTATTGAGGTCTTTGATTGATGTATATTTATTTGCGGATAATTAGTTATACTTAGCCAATTTTGAGTATCGTAAGGTATCCCATTGCAAAAGGTTTAATAAAAGTTCTAAATGCAAAACAATTGTATAATTACTTATTAGGGCTGTTTGTAACTGGAGTTTAACAATATATCTATTAACTAAAAATGACGAGTTACTCACGTGAATGCACAGAGAAAACCTCTACTAGTTTCGAGTCACATAAGGACTCTTTCTCCTGAGTTGAGTGGGTGGTCGCGGTAACGTCACGCAGCGCAGTCACTCAGTACGTATATCACACGATATTTATTATAAAAGTAAGCATTTATTATATCTTTAATTTTAGGTAAATATTTTAAAGAATACGATTTGATAGGTGTACATTACTCCAAACAAACAACTAAGGTAATGTTTAAATAAGTTCCGATTAAAACACTGCAGTCTCATCACAACAACATGCCTTTTATCCCCGAAGGGGTAGGCAGAGGTGCACATTACGGCACTAAATGCCACTGCACAATGTAAATGTAACCCCCACTTTTCATTATTTAAGTTATGAGTATATGAGTCCCATGTAATAGGGGTGAGCCTATTGTCAAATGCTGGGCACATTTTCAGACTCCGTGCTACTACTGAGATTTTTTCAAAAACCTAGTAATACTTTGCCTGATTCGAGTATCGAACCCCAGACCCCTTGCCTGGCAGTCGCACTTGCGACCACACGGCCAATGAGGCAGTCAAACACTGCAGTCTCTACTTTAATTTCACCTAAAAGGTTTTATCTGTCATAATAACATAGCACAGAAAACATAAAATTTACACAAGTCAGTAATCATAATATGATTACTGTCTTACACTCTGACTTGTAACTGACTTGTTCTGACTTGTAACCATATTATGGTTTACAGTGCCCATAACCTTGGGCAGGTTGGGAGGTGAGCAAGAAGCCCTTTACATTACGGAGCATACATGTTTGTGATGCGAATTCCCGAATTGATTACTCTGGTTTATCTCTTTCTTATTTGGCGTTTGAATTAACAAGGGGAGATTACTGTTAGGACTTGGGAAAGGTCACCTTGGAACTGTGGGGTTTTGTCCTAGATCCAAGATTGTTCGTCGAAACAAAGGATTCTTATACAACTAAGTATTTGATTTGGCAATCTAAAAAAATGACAATAAAAGTTGTTATAGGTACACTCATTTTGGAATAAATAACACTTTTTAATAAAATTCATTATATTGTTTAATCTACCTTACCAGTCTCCAATCATATCAGGACGATTTTTGCAAGTCAATAATGTATCCTAAATTATGGTGGCTTCATCGACATGACAATCAAACAGGCAACGCAGTGCTTGATGTGCACTGTTCCAAACAGTGGAAATTCTTTAATACAATATGAACTTTATCCCTAAATAATATAAGACCAAAAACCCTTTAAATTAATTTGTACTCAATGGGGTACTTTAATGTGCTGCCTACCGTATTCTAGTTGGAAGGATATTCCACCATACATTGCCGGTGCTGTGGTTCGGGTGCGGTGTAATTAGGAGCAAGCACATGAGAAATTTTAGCCTTTGTTCCAGTCTGAATTTATGCACTTATTCTCCAACGTGGTTAATGAAACGTTGTGTTGTGTAGTTAGGTATAGTTATGAGACTTAAAATTCTGTGGAAGTAGAAATTTTAAGTCACGTAGGCAGCTATTATAAAATTGTTTTTGCGTTATTCCGATTAAAATTAACGTTACCTACATCTCTTATTATATGAAGAAATAAGTTGTAATTACAATCTATAGTTTCAACTCCGATATTACTACATAGTATAAAACAAAGTCGCTATCCGCCGTCTGTCTTTTCCTATGTATGCTTAGATCTTTAAAACTACGCAACAGATTTTGATGCAGTTTTTTTTAATAGATAGAGTGAATCTTAAGGAAGGTTTATATGTATGATACATGTCCTCTACATGTATATTGCACCCGTGCAAAGCCGGGGCGGGTCGCTAGGTTTTTAATAATAGAAACTAGGGGTTAGACATTTTTTTTTATTTACTCTACCGCGTGACACGGCACTCGGCAGTGTATCATACGATAGAGATGATTTACCTCGATATGGTCCGTACCGAAGTAAGACATCTATTACAAACATCGGACAGTTACTGTCTGCATTATAATTGAAATGATTGAAGATTTCAAAACCTCACATTACCATATACGCCCTTAATCAACCAGCATACCTACATGAAAAGACTGATGACTATTTTCTTGTATAGAAGCACTATTTCTATGGATTGTCAGTATGCATATGTGAGCACCATGTTAGACTTAAGATTTTAATTTTTTTTTTATTTTCGTAAGTTATTAGTATAATGCGTCAAGGGTGTCTTTGCATTGTTCTTACATATGCGTACAGTATTGAAATATGTATCAGACATTGTAGAACATACTTTTTTTAAAAAGAGTAACGAATGGAGTTTCTTCCTCGGTCTTCTCCATTCGAATCTACGTTTTGGAATGAGCACCTAGCTTCACCTAATTTCACTGACGGACTGACTGACAGACTATTATTTATTTTGTATTTGTTGACGTTTCAAAAGTACCAAACTATGGTTTAATTGAAATAAATGCTTTGACTTTGACTTTTTTCACATTTGACATTCATTGATTATTATTAAAATATTATTAAAATTTGACTTGTAACTTGAAATTTGCATGCCATGACGAGTGGCAAACATGTCTTAAGTGCAACCTTAGCTTGATCATCTTATATACATGCACCTGTGTGTGTGTGTGTGTGTGTGTATGTATACACATGTTTTTTTGCAAATAAATGATTTGATTGGATTTGACTTTGACTATTGATGAAGCGAAAGAGATATGTAAGAATCGTAGCAATTGGCGGATCATAGTCTCTGCCTGACCCCCATGGGACACAGGCATGGGGTTATGTATGTATGCTGATGACCAAAACCCAACACCAAAGTAACGAAACCATAAAATGCATATTGATTAATTTAGTTCAATTTTTATAACTAAATGGCGTTGCTGCGATTAAAAGCAAGCTATGGTTTCGTTACAACGACTTGCTTAAGATGGTAATTTTTATTGCATGTATTGAGATCGAACCAAAACGAATATATGAACCAGCAGTTCAAGCACTAAATACGGAGTTTCAATTTAACCCTATTAGTCGCTACATCAGATCAACGTTACTTTGGTGATAATCTATGTATCTACATCACCATATCTCCAAAATATTTACTTAAACCATTGATTTTATCAGAGATCTTGTACGACTTGAAACTCAAAAAACTGCTTGTCTAATGGTCCCCTTACACTTTATTAAACAAATCTATACAACAGGAATACTATCCACAGACAAATTCGCATCTGATGCGCAGTTCATGTAATATTCTACCGCATGGGAATAGAAAGTTGGGAATCCAATCGTACACTGTCCATGTTCGTGTTCACGTCCAGCATACTGTCAATTACAAGAAAATGGCGGCCGATGTATAATCGTTAGCTTTGACGTTTTTTGCCCAAATGTTTAAGGCATTGTTTCACAATGCCTGATTAAGTTTTAGCCTGTTTAACTGGTTCATATTTTGGTGCATTTTCTGTCGAGAATATGTTAAGTACCTATTAGATTAGTCGATTAACAATGACTCGACTGCACGGTTGGTGCGGTGGCTGGGCAACCGGCTGCCGTGCAACATCCACATATTATTGTTCCGGGTCTAGGTGTCATGTGTATGTAAACTTGTCTGTTTGTAAACGCACCCACGATACAGGAGAAAATCCTAATGTAGGGAAACTTTTACAAAAAAAAAACGTATTAAATACATAGCATAGCAAATAAAGACATTTGATTTGATTTGATTTAATTTGTATTATTCAAAATATTATGTATGTGTAAAATCGTTATACCTTGTCTGTTTGTACATAGTTACTTCAAAGGTTTATACCAAAATAGAAACAAAAGAAAGAACATTTACCTCAAAAAAAACAAGATGTGCTTAAAATTTAAAACTAGATTAAAAAAGTGTCTGCCGCTAGATGGCAGTGTGACATTCAGCTGTTTATAATTCCGCGCCGCTCTCGCGATAATGAAGTGAGAAAACGAGTTAGCGCGATCCTCGCTCGACACCAGCTAATAGATGTACGGGTATTTATTGCACCTTATTTGAATAAAGTGCTTTTTCGTACATTCTTATTGTATTAGCTAGAATTTATATCAGAATTTAATTGCAGTTGTACTTGAATTGGCATGTTTAGCATAGCATGGGTACCTTACTGTTAGGTTAATATTTTTATACAATAGCAACACTTGTCAAATGATGTTCATAAATAAATATTTCAGTTGAGGTTTTGTTATGCAGAGTATATTTTTATGTAGTGGCAACACTTGCTAAATGATGTTCGTGAATAGAATGCTTGCTAGATTTAATAAGTTAGTTGATTTTTTATTTTATTTAAATATTTTTACTATTATTACAAAACTATAAAAGTTCTTCAGGATATGTAAGAGAAAATTGTTGACGAACGTTTGCGTAGAACATGGCAATATTGGACGTGCCACACTTTTGGCGGGAATTGAAAAAGTTCGGTCGATGGTTTCGGCTTAGATTGTAAAATTATATTAAATAAGTCATTGAAAGTCGTTACGAGTCTTATTTCCTGACCCTAATTTTACAGTAGGTATGTACATCTAGATCTGATGAATGCATGTACGGCCTCCGTCATATGACGCACTATAAAATCATATTGAGTTGGGTAGATGGCAAATAGGTAGTAGCTGTACCTCTTACTAAGAACATGCTAAGACGGAGAATTTCGGCATAAAAAAAAACGACATCTAGTATCATCTTTCTTCTAGTCTTTTACTAACTTACCTATCATCAGGTGATCTGTCAGGTCGTTTGTAGGAAAATTCAAAATTGTAGTAAAGTCAAAACTGTACGTTGTATATTTTTTTAAAAGAGCATTTATGACGTGATCTACAATCGAAATCAACGCCAAAAATAGTTTTTATAATATTTGTCTGTTTGTCTGTATGTATGTACGTCTGGGCTAAACTTAAAAAGTACTACATAGATTGAGTTAAAATTTTGTATGAATATTACTAGCAGATTGGGTCAACGTAAGGCTACATATTATCAGTTTATCACCCTTTCACCTACGGGGAAGGAGCTGTGAAGAACTATTCAAAGTCAACTTTTCTGCACGAACGAAGTAGCAGGCCCAGCTATATAATCCTTAGTAATATTATAAATCAGAAAGTGAGGTTGTTTGTTTGTTCCGCTTTCACGCCGTAACTACTAAACCGATTGCTTTGAATTTTTGCAGACGTAAAGTTAGAAGTCCGGATTAAATAATAGGGTACATTTTATCCCAAAAAAATTGATATTCCCGAGAGAAAACAAAAGTATTGGTATAGATGGCGCTGTGTGTATTGGTATATGTCACATAGGCTACTTTTTATCCTTTTGTGACGCGAGCGAAGCCGTGGGTAAAAGCTAGTATTTCATAAAAATAAACGTATCTAACAATCGTGACTAACCGATACCACTTAACAAAAACTCCTTAACTTAAAATAACCAGAAAATCGTCCACGATCTTTCATACAATATTAAAAGACACGTTAATCACCAACAGTTTAATTATGGCTACACTAAATATCCCGTGCAGTAAGTGAAGCACATGAAATATGTTCTAAATAAACGCCAGAGGGCGCTATTATCACGTCACTGCGATACACTGTGAGTTAAATAGTATTCAAATGTTCTTTAGTCATCCTAGAAGTAATATTTTAGTGGTATGAATAAATTAGATTAGACGAATGTTTGAAAGAGGTAATCTAGTTTGTTGTGAACTTGAGTGCTGCATAAGTTAGGTAAGGTCGCAAAGTTGATTTCTAAGTTAGGTAATACCTACAAGTCGTATTTTCCAGCAGTTGTAACCCTAACAACACTTTATCCAACCTGAGCATCGAACCCAGGCCTCCTAGCTCGGTTGTCGTCACACCCTGTAATCACTAAACCAACGGCAGTGATTTCCCTAACATTATCTTGAAAAAGTAATTTTGACAGCTGTCACAGGAACTCTTAATTAAACATTTCCCGCCCTTAACACTACCATAGATAATATAAGATAGGCCGATATTTTATCAGCTCCGCCCATACTCTATGGTCCTTAATAAAAAGAGGCCAGTTGAGGAGGGTACCGAAGGGCTATTTATTTTAGATTATCAGATAAGGGTAGTGCTATTTGTTAGGGAATATATTATAGCTGTAGGTAGTTAGTTAATCTAAACATAGAGAAGTGGGACACGGGTTAAAATGGCTGATTTTTATTAATGTTTATTTAATTTTTGATAAATAATTTTCCTCACGCTAGTATTTTTCTGTGTTGCAGGTGCGTGGATTTACAAACATACAAGTTTACATACACAAGACACCCATACCCGAAAAAAATATTTATGGATCCCACAAAGAGTTTCACCGTGCGGGAGTCGTACCCGCTACACAGCCAGTTGGCTGCATCGCAAGTTCGCAACGTGTAACAACGTGTAGGTAGCAACTAACTATTACTTTAGACGTTTTTCCGTCAGGCGATGATCGGTAGGCCCTCACACACTAAACGAGCAATTCTTGTATAATCGATCGATCTCGGAAACGGCACCATAGATTTTCTTGAAAATTAGTTTTCTTGGGTTTCGGGGGCAAAAGGTGTTAAATCGATCTGGCTAAGTTTAATTTTTGGAAAATTTCGTTTTGCCGAGTTTTCATTGATTAAAAAACAAAACGTTCAAATAGCTTAGTAGGAAGAGCGGACGCCTGATATGCATTACTTTCGAGTTCAAACCACGAGGTCCGGGTATTTCTTTTATTTTCTATTTTATCTTTTTTCTTCTATTAATTTTTTATTTCTTGTTCTATTTTTTTTCTTAACCCATAAATCCCCAAGCGGTCACCGGTGACCGCTTTCCACTAATATTACATTACATTATAGACCTTATTTCTAATGTTTAGAGACTACTTTTGTATGACCAAATTTAGGGGGTGGATTTCAACGGGTTTAATGATGTACTAATAAGAACACCGAGCAAAGCTCTTCATCCAGATATTATTAAATAAAGCACGTATATTAATCCCTCTAACGAAGTCTAGAATTGCGTCAAAATAATATTACATTACCTCTATCAACCCCATGAACTCCACACATATTTCTCTATTCCATTTACACATATACACTACCTATATATTCCCCTATAACAGTCCCACTCTTGACTCTGCCTACAATAACTCGATACGTTAAATTGACTCTCCAACGTATCGCTAACGAGGTGCTCCAAAGATTGGGTTTCACAGAACGCTTCTAGTGGAGGCAGCTTCAATATGTTAATCTATTGTTTCTGTTTACTTTATACGTGATAGCAAGCTTTTTATTTCTTCGAAGGTGTTGCTAGAGGAGTATAATCTTATACTATTATACAAAGCGGAAGACTTTGTTTTTTTGTTTGAACGCGCTAATCTCCGTAACTACAAGTCTGATTTGAATAATTCTTTTTGTGTTGTATAGCGCATTTATCGAGGATGGCTATAGGCTATAAACATCACGCTACGACCAATATGAGCTGAGCAGAGCGTGTGAAACCGCGCGGAAGTAGGTAGTATACAGATATTTTGTTACCGACTTCAAAAAAAATGGGTCTCTGTTTGACCTGTATGCATGTTTGTGCGCAATCATCTCGCGATTGGCTGAACCGATTTTGATGCGGATTTCAGTAAAGTGTTTGTTACACTTAGGAGAAGGTTTTAATATTAATTAACTGACTTCAAAATCATGGGGCTTGAAGTCGGTTTTTCTAAACGTAGTTTATATAAGACATACCTCTAGATAAAATTTATTGTCTGGATGATGATACTACATCACATTCACCTTTCGTCAGGAAAAAAGAAATTCATGAAAATCAAGAAATCTAGTCATACTATTTTCCACTCTGGAAAAGAATCCACGTGCCGTCCGACCTACAAGTCAGAATATGTCTTTATTACTCACTTCAATAGGTACTGTTCTGATGGTAAAGAAAGCAAACTGACTGAATGTTGGGATTCTGAAAGTTCTTGTTGAGGTGGTAAACGATTCGAATTTCTACCTTTCATCTTCAGAATCCATCATCTTTACTTCCAAATTGTTATATACTACTATCCTACTAATATTATCAACGCCAAAGTTTGTGAAGATGTATGTTTGTCTTTGTAACTCTTTCACGTCAAAACGTCTGAACGGATCGAGATGAAATTTGAAAAAAAGATAGATTATGGTCTGGAATGACATATAGACAACATACATCCCACGGGAGCTTCATTATACAAAACAGCAATAATATATGTAATCAAAATCTGTGGTACCATTTTATTTCTTATTCCGATTTCCAAATAACCAACAAAATTCTCCAATTCTACATACCAATACTGAAACCTTACGCTCGAATACCAGAACACTAGTTTGTACGGGCAATTTACCAAGGTTTTCGTTGGCCCTCTCAATTAATCGTAAAGATTGGGGCGGAGGCTCGAGCTCAAGTGGCTCGAGAACGCTCGAGAGTGCTCGAGAGTGCTCGTGTTGGCCTGAACCTCTCGTGGCGTTAGGATAATCTGGCGTTGCATCTTTAGTTTATAGGTTTGTGGTGAGACGTTATAGGGGAATATTGGGTAATGGATACGTATTTATTACATATAACTATTAGGTCACGGCTCGATAAAGGGGCCAGTAGAATACCAGCGCAATGTCCCGTCTTGCACATGCTGAACTGGTTCCATTTCACCGCAGACTTGGGAGATGAACATGTATCCATCAGTACCTACTAATACAATAACACATCTGTACATGACACTTGGTTTTTAGCGGGAAATATGGTTTTTTCTTTAGTTTTTTTTTACTATATGCTTGATAATAGTCATAATCCATTTTTTCTAGTCTATTATAAGTTTGAAGTCTTTGAAGGCAAATCTTGCTGTGCGGAATCAAGAAGTTTTAAATGCTTTTCTTCGAAATATCGACAGCGTTTTGTATGAGATTGTGAGTTGTGCCTAGCTTCATCACAGACAGAAAGACGGACAATTCAATCTTTGACCTTTCAAAAGTACCTAAATAAGAATTAATTGAAATAAATGCTTTGACTTTGACTTTGAGACGGCAAATTTCTACTTCAACCCTAAGTTCATCTTATGTGCCAAATAATAAACAAATACATATTTTATTAGGTAAATAATAATAACATTTTTGACCACAATTTATTGAATATGACGGCGCCGGCATCATTATTTTGTAAACTGCGAATGTAATGGGCAAGCAGTGAACAAACAACTGGCCGACGTCACTTCAACCCCACCACCGAGTGATATATAAAGCAGCGCAAGCGCAAGATCAGGGAGTCGTTCGTCGATCGTTGCCCAGTTCACACGTTACGCAATCGCTGAGTAATTTTATTGTGCACTGTCGAAAGTAAACGTTACTTTAATTACGAAGATTTAAATAAACATACCTCTACCGATATATATGACGAAGAGGGTTCTCGCTTGACATCGCCCACACCATCCTTCCGACATCAGAAGTGGGATGGACCAGGATTATTGAAAATGTTAAAATTATCGGAGCCGGTTCGTGAAGAACTACCTACATGCAAATGCGACAAAGAAGATAGTGCTGCAAGATTGGAAGTGCTTAGCTATACATAGCTAGGTACTCAGTAGTGAAGATTCAACGTGGCTAACGTTGAGGCAGCTACTTCGAACTGAATCGCTATCTGAAGCAGCAAATGAAGACATGACGTGGTCCCAATTCAAGCCGGAGTACATTGGCGTCCAGTGACAGCATGAGATACGCGGCGTTAACGCAGCGTTTGGTGAGCGGCGTGTTGATGTCTGCAATTGGACACTGCTGCCATCGGGATTATACCAGGTGACTTTGTTCCATTTATTATGATTCCGATACCAAGTACTTTATGGGTCAAAAACGAGTCAAAGACTTGAGGTTACAATTGTTAGTTTTCCAATTCGAAATTTTATTTTATTTTGTCGGGTAGTTATTTAAAGGAAATAGCCGTGATGTTTTAGATCCGAGATTATACATGGTCATTAGAATTACATCTGATAGTGTTATTTTGTGTTGTGTATTGTTAGGTAATATCTCAAGTAGTCTTTTCATTTGGTTGGAAATTAGAGGTATGGTTTCCGTGAGGTAGATGCAGAATTAAGTGATTCATCATGATCACTGATTTCTTAGAAAACGATAGGTACGAACAGAAACTCGTTAATGGTTCTAATCGAACGTACAAGGTCGCCCATGAGAACTTACGCGAGGTACCCCGCGGTCCATTAGGTTTTATAGAAATAGCCGAAAGTTATGATGATGACGTGACGGCGGATGATAGCCAGAGTGATTTTGTCCATGAAACTGATCGCGGTAATAATATGTGTGACATAGCTGTGATTGATGATGCTGAGGATGAACTTTCCGATAGCGACACTATATCTGTTAATAGCAGCACTGTATCGGCTAGTTCACGTACCTAGCGCTATTAGTAATAGTATGGAAAGTCCATCATCAGATTTACCAGAGTGAATGAGTGTTGTAACTGATTACTTATTTATGAAATTAAAAAAAAAGAAGAAAAAAAAAGGAAAAAAAAAAGAAAGTAACAAAAAAAATGTAGGAAAGAGTCATTGAAGGGAAAATCCGGTCCAATGACTCAGCTAAAGGGGTTGCGATCCGACCTAGCCCTCCGACAATAAGGATTGCAATCCGGTCTAGCATGTTTCGCTATAGGGACTGTTGTCCGGTCTAGCATTTGCTAAAGGGACTGATGTCCGGTCTAGCATTCGCTAAAGGGACTGATGTCCGGTCTAGCATACGCTAAAGGGACTGATGTCCGGTCTAGCATTCGCTAAAGGGATATTTATCCGGCCTAGCATAATCGTCTCCAGTTCTAATACTGATGAGTGATGATAACGTAGTAGTTGTGGTAAGCTGAAGGGTTAACCGAACCCGCACAATATTGAAAGCTTTTGTTAAAGGTTATACTAGATAGAGATTAGAAATGCCAGGATGAACGAACGGGTTGTTATCTTGTTCCCAGATGCTCGGAAGACGCTCGAGGACGAGCGTACATCAGTATGGCCGTGACGGCGCCGGCGTCATTATTTTGTAAACTGCGAATGTAATGGGCAAGCAGTGAACAAACAACTGGCCGACGTCACTTCAACCCCACCACCGAGTGATATATAAAGCAGCGCAAGCGCAAGCTCGAGTCAGTCGTTCGTCAATCGTTGCCCAGTTCACACGTTACGCAATCGCTGAGTAATTTTATTGTGCACTGTCGAAAGTAAACGTTACTTTAATTACGAAGATTTAATTGTTTTATTACTGCATAAACATACCTCTACCGATATATATGACGAAGAGACATCGCTTGACATCGCCCACACCATCCTTCCGACAAATACAACATATTTAATTATCATTATTTCAGAACTAAAATCTAACAACAAAATATATAACATAACATCACGCCTTTTATCCCCGAAGGGGTAGGCAGAGGTGCACATAGAAGTAACACCCACTTTTCACTATTTATGTTATGAGTCCCATGTAATAGGGGGTGAGCCTATTGCCAACAAAATATATAACTACACTACAAAAACATTACTCTAAAATATATCGCGTTAACAAAATTTACTAACACTTAATTCAAATAAAGGATAGACAAGTTACTAGAGTTGTGCCAAAAATCAATCAGAAGGGCCGACTCTAACTATACCTGTTAATTGGGGTGCGGTGCCAGAAGACCTCCCCGTGGTGCACCCTGGGTGCGGGCGACAGTCTCCCTAGCGGGGGTGATAGGGTTGGAGTGACTGTCGCCCGCAGCAGACTTCTGGACTGGGCGGGCGAACCCGATAGGGTTCTGGAGGCGGCGGGCTGTGTGCTCATGGCCTGCGCTTCCGTGGGGCGTTTCTCCGCCTGTCTCTCTGATTAGCAGAGAGCGTGGCGGAGAGGCAAGGGCGGTGCTCGTTGTGCACTCACCCTGCCAGCGAGCAGCATCGGGACACAAGCTGTCCCCGATTGCAGCCGTCGATATCGTAATCCGTAAGGAGGTCACGGTCACGTTTTGTGACTCTGAACGGGACGAGGGTCTTGGCTTGGTCGCCCGGACCGCGAGGAAGATAACCTCTATAAAAAATTCCTCCAATACTAAGTTCTGGTGCGCGGCGAGAGTATGCATGGCTGAGGAGTAGTGTCAGTCGCGAGCGCACCCCCAGCTAGGGGACCAGTGGACCCTCTAGTTGGGAAACAAATTTTCACTTACCCAGGTACAGGGGGCACTGCCTGGGTGGACCGATTATTTCCCCCATACTCGTGGGAACTTTATGGAGACCAATCAAAATAAAAAACCACATACGGAGGAGGAGAGTGCGGGTGAGCTTGGCTCGCCTGCAGTAGCAGGAGAAGGGAGCCCAAGTGGCTCCGGGACTCGTGGTGAGGCGCTGGACTCGTCCAGCAGGCCCCACACACGGGAGTCCAGTCGGAGGGTGTCGGACTCAGAGTCCGACACAACATTAGCGGAGCGGCTGAGCGTGAGCTCGAAAGGCTCACGCCGCCGCGCGACGGGGACGTTCAAACGCCCCAGGCTGGAGGAGGACAGTTTGTCCCCGTCCTCCGGCGCTCAGGAGGCGCCTCCCCCAAGGTCCCCACGGCAGCGCGGGGTAGGGGCGGCAAGGGCAGCGGTCGCCGGAAACCGGCACCAGCTGCCTGCGCGGAGTCAGCCGAGCAGTTGGCCGCGGAGGGCAGGGCTCTCTCGAGCGCTGCCCGTTCGGAGTCCTCTGCGGCCGAGATGTCCGGCGTGGAGATGTCGGAGGGCGAGCGCGGCTCTGAGAGCGAGAGCTGCTCCGGGGGCCTCCAACAGGCCATTACGGCGGAGCTCTACAAGCTGGCGATGGGGAAATCCCAGCCGGTTAGGCTCCGCCTCCTCAGGGCGGCGGCGGCCACAATATCGGAGGCGGCCTTGGAGCAGTGTGCGGTGCCCACTGCGGGAAAGGTGCGCTCCGAGCTGGCCGAGATGCGGCGAGAGCTGGCGCGCTTGGCGGCCTCCAATGCGGCTCTGGAGGCCGAGCTGCGGACGGCCAGGGCCGAGCTCGCCGCTGCTCGCGGCAGTCGCCCCCAGCCCCCGGCGGAGGCCGACGTAGTCGGACTGCTGCGGGCGGAGTTGGCTGCCTTCCAGCGACGTTTCGACGTGCTGGAGGGCAGGCTCTTGCGCCCCCACTCGCGGCGAGTCAGGTCGCCCCCGCGGTCCCGCGGTCGTACGCGGCCGCTGCGGCCAAGCCTTCGACCTCGAGTCAGGCTAGCCGCAGCTCCCAACCGCCGGCAAGGGCGCGACCGGCTGCCCCAGCGAGGGCCTCGGCGCCCCCGCCGGCGCAGACCCCAGCTGCGCCGACGGCGCCTGCGCCTGCGCCCGCTGGGCGCAAAAGAGGAGGGGCACTCCGGCCCAGCAGGCTTGGGTTGCGGCGGCGGCGGCGGAACCCGCCCCGCAAGCAGAGGACGGCGGCGGGTGGCAAATCGCCGGCGAGGCGAGGAGAGTCGCCAAGGAGGGCCGGAAGCGCCGAAAAAAGGCGCAGCGGCAACGACGGCAGCAGCAGCGCAGGGAGAAACGCGCTGCTGCCTTGCTCCTCGCCCCTAAGACCGCGGCTGTAGTAATTACACTGCAGCCCGAGGCGGTCAACAGGGGCGTTACGTATGGCGACGTCCTCGCCAAATTAAAGGGGGCGGTGACTCCTGCGGAGTTCGGGGCCCCGGACGGGTTCGCGGTCAAGGTGACCGCTACCGGAGCCCGTCTTTTGGAGGTCCCCGGCGCGACCAGCGGCCCATCGGCCGACGCCCTGGCCGAGAGGCTTAGGGCGTGCCTCGGTGCGGACGAGGCCCGCGTGTCCAGGCCCACCAAATGCCTGGATGTCAGGATCTTGGGCCTGGACGACTCCGTAACGGAGACGGAGGTGGTGGCCGCTGTGGCCAGGACGGGAGGGTGCCCTGCTGACCAAATCAAGGCAGGCGCCATCCGCCCGGACAACTCGGGGCTGCGCACTGTTGTGGTCAGCTGCCCCGTCACAGCGGCCAAGAAGCTGAAGGAGGGCAAAAGGCTCTTGGTGGGATGGGTCTCGGCGCAGGTCAAGCTGCTCGAGACCCGGCCTCTGAGGTGCTACCGCTGTCACGTGGGGGAGCACGTGAGCGTCAAATGCACCTCGGAGGTGGACCGCAGCGACTGTTGCTTCCGCTGCGGTCGGCCCGGTCACAAGGCCGGCTCGTGCTCCGCCCCGCTGCACTGCAATGCATGTGCGGCGGCTGGCAAGCCGGCCAATCACCGGGTCGGGAGCAAAGGCTGCTCCCCTCCCGCCAAACCCTAGGGCAAAAGTAGGCCCTCCACTGCCCCCGTCGTCTCCGCCGCCGCCGCCGCCACTGCCGCCGCAGTCGCCGCTGCCGCCACTGAGGAGGTTAGGATGGACTGCCAATAATGGCTCCATTCCGCCTCCTCCAGGCGAATATCAACCACTGCGCCGCTGCTCAGGATCTCCTGCTCCAGAGCATGGCGCAGTGGTCGATCAACGTCGCCGTGGTCTCCGAGCCGTACTTTGTCCCGCCCAGGGATCACTGGGTGGCGGACCTGGACGGCTCGGTGACCATCATCTCGTCGGCCGCCGCCGGTACCCCGGCTCTTGAGGCTGCTCAAAGAGGCCGGGGTTGTGTCGCAGCACGGTTCGGAGAGCTCGCTGTGGTGGGCGTGTACTTCTCACCGAACCGAACTCTCGCCGAGTTCCACAACTCCTTGAGGGAGTTGGTCACTGTCGTCGTCGGGTTCCGTTCCCTCCCCGTGCTCGTCCTCGGGGACTTCAACGCCAAAAACTTGGCTTGGGGTTCCCGGTTCACCGACGTCCGGGGTAGGATGGTGGAAGACTGGGCCCTTGAGACGGGCCTAGTCGTCCTGAACCGGGGTTCTGTCCCCACATGCGTGCGGATGCAGGGCGAGTCGGTGGTGGACATCTCGTTCGCCAGCCCTGCTCTGTCACCGCGTATTGTTGACTGGCGCGTCATGGAGGAGGTGGAGACGTACTCCGACCACCGGTATATCCGGTTCGACGTCTCCGCCGAGTCCGCAGACCCGCCGGTCAGACAGGCCCCATGCGGCCCGCGTTGGGCGCTGAAACAGCTGGACCGGGAGCTGCTCCTGGAAGCCGCCATCGTGCAGGCCTGGGTGATACCACCGGTCAGGCCTGCCGACATAGACGATGAGGCCAAGTGGCTCCAGGACGCCATGTCCAGGATCTGTGACGTGGCGATGCCCCGGATCCGGTCGAGGCAACAAAAGCGCCAGGTGTACTGGTGGTCGCAAGAGCTAGCAGCTCTACGCAAGGCGTGCACTGCCGCGCGACGCCAGTACACTAGGCACCGCAGGCGCCGCATCCGTCCTCCTAATGCGGAGGCGAGAGAGGCGGAGTTGTACGAGGGATACAGGGCGGCCAAGGCCCTCCTCAAGGTGGAGATATTGCGGGCCAAGGAGGAGGCCCGCCGAGAGATGCTGGGGACTCTGGACAGAGATCCGTGGGGACGCCCGTACCGGATGGTACGCGACAAGCTCCGCGCTTGGGCTCCCCCGCTCACCCAGAGTCTCCGGCAAGAAGTCTTGGAGGAGGTGATTGGCACCCTGTTCCCTCGACTGTGGAGGGGGTTCACCCCTCCGTATATGACTCCGCCCCCTGCGGTGCCCGACGCGGGCTACAGCGACGACGACGACGACATCGTCCCAGAGGTGACCGAGGCAGAATTGAGAGCGGCGGTGCGCCGGATGGGCGCCAAGAACACCGCCCCAGGACCCGACGGCCTGCATGGCAAGGCATGGGTCCTGGCCTCAGAGGCTCTCGGGCCTCGATTGATTGGTCTCTACAGCGCATGTCTGGAGAGAGGCCAGTTCCCGCTTCTCTGGAAAGCGGGAAAACTGGTCCTCGTGCGGAAGACGGGGCGCCCTGCGGACTCTCCGTCCGCGTACCGGCCCATAGTGTTGCTCGACGAGGTGGGGAAAGTCTTCGAAAGAATCATTTCGAACCGCCTCGTCGCGCACCTGACGGACATTGGGCCGGACTTGTCGGACGGCCAGTTCGGCTTCCGCAGAGGGCGCTCCACGGTGGACGCCATCATGCGCGTTAGAGACCTCACGACGGGGACTGCAGTGTCCAGGGGTAAGGTCGTAGTGGCGGTGTCTCTGGACATCGCCAACGCCTTCAACTCCCTGCCCTGGAGCTGCATCTTGGAGGCACTCCGATATCATCGGGTGCCTACCTACCTCCGTCGTGTAATCGAGGCTTACCTGACGGACAGGTCCGTCAGCTACCCCGGTCACCGGGGCGAGTGGAACCGGCGAGAGATGTCACGCGGTGTTCCACAGGGTTCGGTTCTGGGGCCGCTCCTGTGGAACATCGGCTATGACTGGGTGCTGCGCACCGACCTCCCGAACGGCGTTAGCACAATATGCTACGCCGACGATACGCTGGTGCTAGCGCACGGGAGGTCACACCAGGCGGCGGCCGACTTAATGGCGACAGCGGTTGCGACAGTCGTTGAGAGAATCCGGCAGTTGGGACTCGAGGTGGCGCTCCACAAGTCCGAGGCCATGTGTTTTCATGGCCGCGGGAACGCGCCACCTCCGGCCACCATCGACGTCGAGACGACGATGAAGTACCTAGGACTCGTCCTCGACAGTCGGTGGAACTTCATAGAACACTTCCGACGTTTGGCCCCAAAGTTGGAGAGGACGGGGGCTGCGTTTAAACGCATCCTCCCCAACCTCGGGGGGCCAAACGCCTCCTGCCGGAGGTTATACGCCGGGGTCGTGCGGTCCATGGCCCTCTACGGCGCCCCTGTTTGGGCGCCAAACCTGTTGCGGCGTCCCGCTCGGACGCTGCTCATGGCACAGAGGGTCATGGCGATCCGAATGATCCGCGGATACCGCACGATCTCTGGGGAGTCGGCGAACCTCCTTGCCGGATTACCGCCGTGGGATCTGGAGGCGAAGGTGCTCGCGCGCGTGTACGGCATGCGCGCGGAGGCACGTCGCCGGGGCGAAACCCCGCTGCCGCGCCAAATAGGTGCGTGGCGGGATGAGCTCCGGCGCGATCTCATGGCGGAATGGCAGCAACGACTGTCGCAACCGAGGGCTGGGCTCGCTGCCATCGCAGCGGTAAGTCCCCTCTTTGAGGAGTGGCTTGAGAGACGCTACGGCGTCCTCACCTACCGCCTGACGCAGGTCCTCACCGGACATGGAAGTTTCGGGAGGTACCTGTGTCTGATGGGGCGGGAGGAAACGCCCGGGTGTCATCACTGCGAGGACCGCCCTGAGGACACGGTGGAACACACGGTGGGAGAATGCCCTTCGTGGGCTGAGCACCGCCGTGTCCTCAGGGAAGTGATCGGCGATGGCGACCTCTCGCGTCCGGGCCTAGTGCAGGCCATGATGCGGAGCGAGGGGGACTGGGATGCCGTCTCCTCCTTTTGCGAAGCAGTCATGCTAGCTAAGGAGGAGGCGGGACGCGTGAGGCAGCGAAGCGCTGCCTCCTCGCAACCCAGCCATCGCGAAGGACACACCGGGCGTCGGGGATCGCGAGACGATCTCCGGCCACCGTAAGCGCGGGCCTGCGGACGGCGAGCATGGGTGGCTCCCCGTCCGACCAGAAACAGACCCGAGCGTACGGCGCGTCGCGTTCCGCGCGCGCCTCAAAGAGCCATCAGACCACCACAGATGGGGCCCAATACGGCCGATGCCGATTCGGAGTCGCGGAGAACCTAACGGGTAACCGGGGCTCCGGCTCGACGTGCAGGAGAAGGAACGGGGTGGTTTTTAGTCAGTAAGAGTCTGACACTCCCTCCCGCCTCACCCAGGCGGGAGAAGTCATTCGATGATTTTCCCCCCTTAAAAAAAAAAAAAAAAAAAAAAATACCTGTTAATTGGCAATCATTCCACGCCGCTTGATAAGAGCAACTTTAAAAAAAATGATTGAACATTTTCCCAATTCGATGTGATTAGCGCGGGGAGAGTGGCGCAACCCTCCTTTTTAAAGTGGGTTAAAGGAATTATTTATCCTTATACTGCTTCTTTGGCCGAGTGGTCGCAAGTGCGACTGCAGGACAAGGGGTTTTGTGTTCGATTCCCGGGCGTAGGCAGTAGGAAGGCGTAGGCAGAGGTGCACATTACGGTACTTAATGCCAATGTACAATGTAACACCCATTTTTCACTATTTATGTTAAGAGTCCCATGTAATAGGGGGTGAGCCTATTGCGACGACTTGGCCAACAAGGCAGTGTCTTCATGTAATACCTACTGAAATCTCTTGAAGTACATATTTTATTTATTCATTCCAACGACATTCCTTATTAAATCGTATATCCTTATTATATATCGTTCCCAATATTATCAGATAAGGGAAGCCATATTGTTTCATACTCCCCACAAGCCTTACTGAAAGTATTTTTGAAAATAAAAACGATTTTTTCTAATTAGGTATGTTTAATTTTAAATGTAATTTTATATACTGCGACTGCCTCGTTGGCCGAGTAGTCGCAAGTGCGACTGCCGGGCAAGGGGTCTCGGGTTCGATTCCCGGGTCGGGCAAAGTATTACTGGGTTTTTTAAAATTCTCAGTAGTAGCACGGAGTCTGGAAATGTGCCCGGTATATGGCAATAGGCTCACCCCCTATTACATGGGACTCATAACAACTAGTGAAAAGTGGGTGTTACATTGTACTGTGGTAGAATGTGCACCTCTGCCTACCCCTTCGGGGATAAAAGGCGTGATGTTATGTATGTATGTAATTTTATATGTTTTTTGTTGAAGATTATGACGGTTGGAGCACAGTTACAAATAAGAGTTATGCTAAAATTTTCATTTCGATGTCGAAAAGGATGTTATTGGGAACTAAGGTCTTATAAACATTAGGCAATTTATTTAATATCAGCAGGTCACGGAACGTGACAAAGTTCCTGGTGTGTGGAGATAGGCTCATCCTCTAGTACATGGAACTTGCCACAACTGGTGGAAAATTAGAGTTAGATATATTTCACGAATATTTATGCACCACTGCCGACCATTATGAGAATTCAAACGTGTGTAGCAACACATGTCAAAGACTATCGATGAAAACAAATCAACGGTGACGTCACAAAATCCTACATCGCACATGTGAAGTTTACATCCGAATTAACACGGATAGAAAATCCCAACGAAAAACTGTTGGGCAGAAAGCCCACTAGGCACGATCACCTCGCCTAGTCGGAGGATCCTCCTTTTCCGATCTTAGGGAACTATATTCTTTGTATCTACTCCAAACGTGTGACATAAACATACACATAGTTACTTACCAAACACACTTGTGAACACAGCCTCTTGGCTTCTATGATTCCTCGCAGTCAATTACAATTTTCCCTTTCATAAACACTATTTCTATTTATAACTCTTAACAGCACACACCATAGAAAGCACCCATGGCATCCAGTTGCAGGCCATTGACACACTGACCCCATACACCAAACGCACTATAAATAATAACACAACATTTGTGTACATACCCTATAACCATTCCTTACATAAAGCAGCGTAGAACATTCCTTCCCTTCCATAGACAAAAAAACAAGTGCAGACAACACAAGCGAAAATCAACCGTAGCACAAATGAAAAAGGGAGTTTCAGCACGCAATACGTATCTTGGTTATAACGAGCGGTATGGATGAAGCAAAAATGTTCCAATTTCTGTAAACATACTGACTGAGGTTGGAGTTATCCTTTATAAATATATTAAAAAAGGGAATTATGAGTTTCTGAATTGAAAGGGCTGCCAGGTTAAACGGTTAGGGCTCAATCATCGCTCGTCCGAAGGTTGTCGAACCCTGAAATTCAGTAAACACGTTTTGTTTTAGCTTTCATGTTTTGTAAATTGTTCTTTCTTTTTTGCGTAATTTGTTTTTATTTTCGTTGTTAGTTTTAAGTATAATCTCGCTGTTTTTATGTAAAAAATGTGAGTAATGAATTTGAAGGTCGGAAGGGAAAAGAAGGTTGGATTTATATTAGTAAGGAGTGATTTAAAAAAAGTATGTCATGTCATGAGGTGACATCTGATAACAGAACACTGATACAAAGTACTTATTGCCCAAATTCCTTGAAATGTGATCACCAAGACGAAAGAGAAGCAAAATTGGACTAATTTTTGCTAAATTGGAAAAAAAATTAAACTACCAGAAAACCCCAAAATAATGTCTTAAAATCCAAAGGTCACATTCAAAACCTAATTAATATAAAGCAATAACTATCACAAACCCACATTAATAGTCCAGACACTAAAAAAGGTAGCAATAAAGTAGAAAATCCGACTACACCACAATATCAATACGGACACGCCATATTTCCTCCACTCCGGACCAAGATGGGAGCAATAGCAATAATATTTTATGCATTATCCTCTACCGCGACAGACGGTACACTCCGAGAAATAAAACGAATCCACTATGACAGGGATAGTGAACAGAACATGGATTTTGGTTCGTTATCCTGTGATAAATAAATCTATGATAGAAAATATTAATATATTGACGACTCATGGCTGATATAATGACCATGATGATGATGAATCATTTGGAGATAACAAGAGGTATAGACGGGTCGTGATGGTAGAATAGAAAACATTTATTTTGTGACAAAAGTCAAAGTCAAAATCATTAAATTCAAGTAGACCAGGAATGTGCTTACGAACATCAAAAGAAAATATAGAACTATTTAAAAAATCCGACTCTCGGTTAGCCCTCTAGTGAATTAGTTCCAAAGTGAAGTTTCCTATGGAGAAGAACGAGAAGGCCAGGACGAAACTCCATAGGTTACTCTTTTTCAACCAGGTTCACAATACAATTCTTTACTAAATTGTTTTGGTTCAATTATCTGAGAAAAATGTAACACCAATATTCAGTGAAGGAGAATGGAAGAGAAAATAACCTTGAGGATAACTAATAGAGTCTGGAGCTGTCCAGTCTCAGTTGATGGCGTCCGTTCACTAACATGACACGTACACCAGCACCGCCCATCCAATGACTAAAGAAATGAGTTCTTAATGATTCTTCAGTCATCGAGCCCAACTCACAACTTCCTACTATCTCGGCTGGTGTCATCAAGAGCCGATAAAGAACTTCTTTGGCCGAGACCGAGTAGCAGCGTTCTTTGAAAAAACGTGAACATTTTAAATCATAATCCTCTAACACGTCTGCGAAGCGAAAAGGTTATGTCTAACCTTCTTATGTAGAGGAGATCCATAAGCCAATCGCTAGACTATTATGGACTGTTGATGGTGTTTATATTATACATTTTGAGAGACATATAAATTAATTATTACGTTTTCGGCTTACTCACGTAACTGTTTGACGAGGCTCTCGTCTAGTTTCAAGCTATGCTAGAGGCTTATATACATGAGCAGCATTCCGCGATCCGTGTCATGAATATGAAGACTGCACGGTTGGTGCGGTGGCTAGGCAACCGGTTGTCGTGCAACATGTCGCGGGTTGGATTCCCGCACGGAACTACACTTTGTGTGATCCACAAATTGTTGTTTCGGGTCTGGGTGTCATTGTGTATGTGAACTTGTATGTTCGTAAACGCACCCACGACACAGGAGAAAATCCTAATGTGGGACAACGTAAAAAAAGAATAAAAAAATCCTCGTCAAACAATTACATGGGTAAGCTGAATACATGATTATTGACTGTTGATGATCATAAGAAGTAAAGTACGACAAATCTCTCTTCTCCTTCGGTAGAAACATATTTATACACTAGCGTCACTAATGTCATGAAACACAGTTTTTCAAGCTCCCAAAATAGTATTCTATCCACAAATACACACACACATATAAAAAAGGTTCCCGATCCCCGAATAAAATGATAAATGTGATGACTGCCTCACTTCATGGCTGTCATGCTAAATGGGGTTAGTTCGTGTCATTATCTGACGATATTTCTTTACGCTTCCATATTTTATGTGACGTATAATATTTATGATATTGTGTAGGTATAAAAATACAGCGCTGTGGTAGTTTTTGGTGTATGGTCTGTGACGTGGTAAAAAGGGATAAAGGTAAATCTTTGATGGGTGATTGTTTAAGTGGCAATTTGTCGTTTGTGGGTTAATTAGGTGGCTCGTTTTTCGATTTGGTGTTGTAATAGTTCCTTTTTTTAATAGGACAAGCCCGCCACAACTTTCCGAAAACCGTTGCAACTCCTGTAAGCTAGGATCAGATCCAGACAGCTTACCGGGTGTTGGTGTTTCCTTTACAATCTTTAAACTCTTTATTTTGGTTTCGGCTACTGAGCTAACATAAAGTATGTATATGGATTTTTTTTTAATTTGGATTTTTTTAGGGTTTTTGGTTAAAATTAACATATCAAACCAACAATGGGTTTATAACTATTAACACATAGTACTTATCGTAGTTTTTTATAAATAATTACAAGGGTCGGTGCTGGGTCTGCGGCACTAGCAAGTAAAACGCTTGTGCTATTTCTGATGCAGGCTCACTTGTATATGGAATTTATCATTGATTCTTTTACTTTAACAAAAAGTTATTTAATTTCATAACGAAATGAAAATGGAATGAGCCTGTTTAATGTGGTATCAACGTTAATTCTGCTGTAGGAAATGTGGTCACTTTATTCCGTCATTTTTCCGTTCTATTAAACAAAATTGACACATTTATTTATTGAAATTATTTTAAAAGACACTACATCATCATAATAAATACGTGAAAATTTAAAGCACAATAACCGAACAACCGAACTAACCACACGTCAATTTATAAAAGCATAAATATATCTTTATTATTGTTGCCAGTTAACACAGAGTTAATGTTAACGTGTACGGTTAATGCCGGCGCCAGACATGTGCGCACAATTGTTTCTTTACATAAAACTTACTCACCTACTATCCACGTAACTGCACGTCATAGGTACGCACGCTTTCGTCTATCGACGAATGCATGTCGATTGCATTTTGCTTATAAAAAATAAACATTGTGTTGCGGCAACGTTGCGTCCCTCACTCAGAGGCTACATGCAAACTAAATTATGTTTTTCGGCCTATTCACGTAATTATGTGATGAGGAACTCGATTAGCTTGAAGCCAAGCCAGAGGCTCATATTTATGAGCAGCATTCTGCGGCGTGAGTGCCGCGCTGCTACTCAGTAGGGTAAGCCGAAAAACATTACCCATAATTAATATATGTCTCATGCAAGTTATACGTCAAATGACGCGTCGTGAACTTAGTATTGATTGTTTCTACGCAAGATGCGATCATCAGTCTTGTAATCGTCATGCATTCGTCAATTGAAGAATCCAAGATGAATACGTAAAAATAGAGGTATTGTAAACTCTGTTTACGTTGCGGCAACGTCACGTCAACCGCACATCATGGTAATAACAAATATGCAAAATTTGCCTGGACACAACATGGATAGTAGCCTTAAGTGTTCGCATTGTATCGCATAGACAAAATAGCATCGAACGTTTGTGCCACACAATGTGAATACTTATGCGAACAAACAAGTGCGCACAAGTCTGGCGCCGGCATAACGATAGCTATCGATGCGACGGTTTAATGTAACTTTACTTAACTGGGTTTTAGAGCTCATTATAGTGTTGGGAAATTGGATAGGGAAGTCTTTTGAAGTAACGGATTTGTAGAGATTTTATCGATTTTCTGTTTTACCTAGATGTGTTTAAGTGTCGTTTTTATTTATGGTGGCATTCCGGGGTCACACAAAATGTTACCAGTGTTTTTGGTATGAAAGTCCATCAATTATTCAATCAATGGATGTATATACCTGGTGACCAATGTTTATAAAAGTAATTCCTATTGAGAGGTGGGCCGAACATTACTCCATGTCCTTTAATAGACATCATTTAAGTAACTATAACATTTTCCCCACAACGAATTGAGACTACTCCCCATATCAATTATCTCCAACAGCCCATATCGGTCCAAAGCTGGACGACAGCCCTTTCTTCTAGTAGAGGGGTTTGACATAATAGCGTCACGTTTGGCAACCGACTTGCAGATCTCTGTTAAATGTATTTTTTTTTGGGATAAGCCGCTAAACGAGCATGCGAATCACCTGATGGTAAGCAATCGATGTCGCCCATGTACATTTGAACACCAGAGGCGTTACAATTGCGATACCGGCCTTTTGGGGATTAGTAATTTGAGGATTGTTGGGGATTCAGGGATTTGGGAGATTGGGGAAGTGGGGAGGGGGCAGTTGGGCCTCCGATGGTGATGATGTTCTTTACGACATGTAGGCGAAGAATAGATCTTTAGAAAGATGTATTCTACACCTGTAGCAATACCACACATTTTCGTTAATATTTTAAACACAAAACACCACAAACCACGCAATCACAGCAACTAATGGGCCAATGAAAAACAAAACAACAATATTTTTGTTGCAAGCTCCGGTTGATAGATATTTTAAACATGTTGCAAATTTCGTATTCATGTTCATGTCATGTTCTCGTGTTGCAAACATGTTGTAAAGTTTGTTGACATCGTTTTTAATGTCCATGTTTTTCGCACACAAAGGATGTTTAACGCATTTTACGACTAAACGTGAAAATAGGTAGATAATCTTAATTGCATTGTTCTTTTTGGGTGGAAAAAACAAATGAATAAAAGTGTTTTGTGATGTATTTTGTTTTTTATGGCATATGCCGTAAACGAGCAGACGGATCACCTGATGGTAAGCAATCGGCGTCGCCCATGGACACCTGGAACACCAGATGCGTTACAAGTGCGTTACCGGCCTTTTGGGTATTAGGAGTTTAAGGATGGTTGGGGATTCAGGAATTGGGGAGATTGGGGAAGGGGAGGGTAATTGGGCCTCCGGTAACCTCACTTACACGACGAAACACAACGAAAGCGTTGCTTCACGTCAGTTTTCTGTGAGGCCGTGGTATCGCTACGGTCGACCCGGCCCATTCGTGCCGAAGCATGGCTCTTCCACACTTATATGATTGTTGTGGATTGTGTTAGTTTTTTTTATACATTTGATGGTCCGTTTGACCACTATCTCGGCTGGTGGTAAGCGATGATGCGGTAATAGGTAATAGTTGTAAAATATGAATGTTGACATAGATTTGAATTCAAGTTAGTTTAATGATACAGACCAAACCAATCTTATCATCAACGGCTCGTACAAGTTCTTTGTTGAAGTATGGACCTCTATATCTCAAATGCACTGCAAAATAAGGTTTTCCATAATCTTTCAGCTAGATGGATGGATTGGAAATACATACATACATAACTTCACTACTGTCTCCCATGGATTCCTACACATACCTATTTCGCTTCATCAACAGTCATCAATCTTTTCATGCATGCTCGTCGGTTGAAAATGAAAATCTCAGTTTAAAATGTTCAGGTTTATTAGAGAGCGACTCTCTTCAAATTATGTAGTCCTTTAGTCGGTTTCTAGGAAACCCACACGAGAAAAGAGATGGTCCCGAACATATTATTCCATTCTATCGTCATGAAGACTTGCTTCTACTAAATTCTATGCACATCTCTATTGTACTACTTAGCTCCCCTTTCGGTATGTGTCTACCGTAAAAGCGTGTCTGAGAAAATAGTGAGAATTCGACACGTGGTATGACGTGACGACGTGTTCAACATAAATTATGGACATCGACTGGCGACTGGATGGAGAATAGAGTAGATTTTGAACTTAAGAAATAGATTAATGGGTGGTTATATTTTAGTATTAACTGCGAACATTAAACAATCAATAAATTGAAGTTAGAGTAGTTTGTTCTAATCGTTTTTGAAAAAAACTATTGTTTAGATAATTACGTCTTAATCTTTTTGGTTTCTTTTTTTAAAAACGTTGCCCCACACTAGTATTTTCTCCTGTGTCGTGGGTGCGTTTACAAACATACAAGTTCACATACACATGACACCCAGACTCGGAATAACAATTTTTGGATCACACAAAGAGTTGCTCCGTGCGGGAATCAAACCCGCAATACGTTGCGTGGCAGCCGGTTGCCCAGCCACCGCACTAACCGTGTTGTCACTGATATTATATTGATGCTAATACAATGTAATTGGCTTTGCAAAATATATGAGCTTAAGTAAAAGCTTAGTTACCTGTGTATCCACTAGATGGCAGCAGTGATACCACCGCTGATTTAATTTTGAATGAGTATCGAATTAGCTGTTTTTATCAATATCAATGTTAGGTGTGACTTATGATCAATGATATTATTAAGATGAGGTCATTCTCTTTCCACTATATGTATATATATTGTATATATATATTTTAAGGGGGGAAAATGGTCGAATGACTTCTCCCGCCTGAGTGCGGCGGGAAGGAGTATCAGACTCTTACTGACTAAAAACCAACCCGTTCCTACTCTTGCACTTCGAGCCGGAGCTCCGGTACCCCTTTACGTTCTGCGTGGCTCCGTATCCACATCAGCCAATTGGGCCCCATCCGTGGTGGTCTGATGGCTCTTTGAGACGCGCGGATTGCGAAGCGCCGTACACTCGGGCTTGGAGGCCCATATGCATATAGTTATATACTATAAATGAAATTATCTTTAATTTCAATAAAATACATTAAAACTGTCATACACGAAGCGGTCACCAGTGACCGCAACCTATTGTTCTATAATTGTGTCTATAATGACGGTACTCGACGAGTTAAATAATATACCTCTAAGTAAAAGATAAAAAAATGTAATTTTTAAACTGTCAAACACCGCGAGGAGTTTCATTACAGGCAAATGTACTATAATAGTCATTGTCAAACACCAACTCTAATATCAAACAGAACACCTCTTATTTAACAGTAATTTCACCAACAATCCACTCAAATATAGCAGTTTATACATATAAAATGGTCTCCAACGACCACACAGCAAACAGCTTTGGAAGTACATCAAACAAAAACATGGATGATATTGGAGCACTCAATTCTAAGTAACTTAGCTTGTAGCCAGGGATTATTCAAATCACATGCGTTTTCGAACGGGTTGCTGTGGGGTCATGTGACCAGTGGCAACTGACTTACATAGAGGTTTATCATGGAACAATTGGATTGTAAGAGGATGGGAGTTTGGGGGTTGTTAAAGCTAGGTTTGTGATGATGGTCGAGTACATTTATGCCTTGTTTTAGTATTCCAGTATTCTAAGACTGCCTCATTTGCCGAATGGTCGCAAGGGGTCTCGGGTTCGATTCCCGGGCTGGGCAAAGTATTACTGGGTTTATAGAAAATCTCAGTAGTAGCACGGAGTCTAAAAATGTGCCCGGTATATGGCAATAGGCTCACCTCCTATTACATGGGACTTATAACATAAATAGTGAAAATTGGGTGTTATATTGGACAGTGGCATTAAGTGCCGTAGGTAATGTACACCTCTGCCTACCCCTTCGGGGATAAAAGGCATGATGTTATGTTATTTTATGTAGTATTTTAAGAAATGGCTAAGGAGCTGCAGGTTTAAAAGGAAGAATCAATCATGAAGCTGTTAAACTGTGATGAAATCAATCGTTATGTTATGATCACAAGTTCTTGGATGAACAGTGTATTTAGAATTGGATGCCACTATTGCGAGGATTTATAAAAAACCGAATAAATCTCAATGATAGAGCTGATTTGGTAATTGAACTCAAGAATGCTTGCATCCACACGACCAACGAAGCATTCTAACCAGCAAATCAAAGTAGGTGTACAGACGATAGCACATCAAGCTAACACACAATATCAAATGAAGTTTCAACTTCATTGCCAAAACAATAAGGTTAAAAATGCAGTGATAAAAAAGATAGAACAGGTTACCTTGAGGTGCGTACGCATATACAATCCGTGTTTGCAAATTAACCACCCAGGCGTCTTAGCAATTAATATTACTGACCATATTATAAGTCAACGCAAAAGAAAAATAATTCACCATTACATGTTTGAACAACATAATTCGAGGTACTTAAATAAATTACATTGTACATCAAGCTCATACATGTTAAGTGAGTACCTAAGTTATTGCTTAAGTTATTTCATTGCTTTCACGTAAGTTTTGCTTGAAAGTCGCCGACAGGTTAAGTATGAAAGTCAGTGGCATTAGAACAAATCTTTTAAGTTAGGGTGAGATTCTGAATGTGTGGGTGTTAAGATTTTTGTGAACTGTTTTAAATTTATAGGACGTATGATGAACAGAGGTTTAACTCGTGGTAGCTTGTTGGCCGTGGTGGTTCATACAAAATTACCAACGGCGTGTACAAATCATGTAAGTTTTTCTGAGGAGACCTGGGCTTATAATTTCTAATAATTATAATTTTTTAATCGCCAAACCACCAAGCGTGGTGATTAATGTTATGCTCAGACTTTCTATATGTGAGAAGAGGCCTTTGGTGAGTAGTGGACATTTACAGGCTATTGGTGATGATATGACTGCAGAGTATAATATATTAATCACCACCACTATTCTTTACACGGGTATTGTAAGAGCTAAAAGACTGCACATTTGACAAAGACCGGGCAGCAGCTGATACTTTCGATTGGTATTCGCTTAAGTCGATGATAAGCTTAAAGAGTGGAATTCTTTGCCAGAGTCTGTATTTCCTGAAGGGTACAACATGGGAGTCTTCAAGGCCCGAGTGAATAGGTTGCTTATGGGACGACGTGCTACATCGTAGACCGCATCATCGCTTACCACCAGGCGAGATAGTGGTCAAACGTCGCCCCATCAAATATATAAAAAAAAAAAAAAAAAAATAAGCATGTAGATAAAGAGGAGGCGGACAGCGATAATCTGGTAGTGTACTTCATAACAATCTGGACAGATGGGGTGAATCTGCTAATGAATAGTTTTTAAGATTTGGTTATAGACACAAGGGTTTCTGATTCACTTCGTTGAGGGAACCAAGACAGTTATTCATGTCCCTCCCTGCACGGGACGCGCCGGACTTCAGTGTTCCGGTGTTTTCATGGTTGTATCTACTGTAGATCCTGGCTTACAGGAGTTGCAGCGGTTTTGGGTAATTGTGACAGACTTGTCCCAACAAAACAAAAAGACACAAGGTTCATCCAAAACGGTATTACGGTGGGTAGAGAGTACCGTCAAAATTGTAAAAACAAACGAATTAAAGAGCAAACATATAAAAACTATGATAATTTTTACATAATAATATCTCTATCTATGTTGTATGTATGTTTCGAAACACAAATCCCACAACAACGTGATTCACCGCGGGAACCGGAACAAATATTTGCAGATCATACAAATATTTGTTCAGTAAAGGAATCCTACAGCCGATGTATAAGCCACCGCACTATCTATTACCAATAGTCGTAGGTAGATCTTTAGTTGTGACTAGCTACTTCCGCGTGGTTTTTACATGCTCTGCTCAGCTCGTATTGGCCGTAGCGTGATGTTTTATAGCCCATAGCCATCCTCTATAAATTCGTTATCCAACACAAAAATAATTATTAAAATCCGATTTGTAGTTATGGAGATAGCGCGTTCAAACAAACAAAAAAAAAACAAACTTCGCTTTATATATAATAAGTATAAGATTAAGTAGTATATCTTTGAAACATATTTTTTTGTCCTCGAAGAGGCACGACACCCTTACAGTAAACGTAATTTTCAGAGATACCGAAAAACGGTAGTATTTTTTTATATTTGATGGGCCGACGTATGACCACTATCTCGCCTATTGGTAAGCAATGATGCGGTCTACGATGGAGCACGTCGTCCCATAAGCAACCTATTCACTCGGGCCTTGAAGACACCTTGGTTATACCCTTCAGGAAATACAGACTCTGGCAAAAAATTCCACTCCTAGCTTGCACAAGGAAGCTTGATGCGAAGCGCTTCGTGCGTGTGGATGAGACAATTACCATGAATCGGTGACGCTTCACCGATTGTCTTGTGGTACTATGATGAAATACGTACAATAAATATTTGCGTTTTCCAATAGGACTACGACCTTGAATAAAATGCACTCAGAAGTCCCACCGTGTGACCATTTGGTGAATTAGTCAGTAAGATTTAAACCTTCAATTAATACCATTCATCTATTCTATACATATATATATATATATGTATAATAAAATCGTAGAAAAAATAAGACTGTACATTGAATACTTTTTAAAAGAATGCTTAGGCGTATTCTACAAACGATACCGAAGCTGGAAATATGGTCCGGGCTCACCTATGCGCTGGACTGATTAAGTCAAATCGGCCACGGGAAACCCAGTGTCAGACTGCGCCAGACAATCCACAAACAGGGAGAGATGGCGGGAGATCGTGAGGAAAGCTGTATCGGCCACCAACACAAATACGGCCGCCTCAACGTGATCACGACCGCTCTGCCAAGAGAGAAACGAGAGAGAAGATGACCGGGCCAAAATCAAAAAGTGCTGCATGGATTTACTTAAAATTTTGCATGAACATTACTAACATGTCGTGTCAACATAATAATATTATCACGCTATCACATACGAGGGAGAAGCTGTGAATCACTATCCCAAGGGGACGATATCGTGGTTAGTATTCTAAAAAATGGGAACATTAAAAATCTGTTTGTGCATCATTTTTATAAAAGATAGATAATAAGTCATGTAGGTTTAAAGATCAAAGGACTTCAACGTAAGAATCTATCTTCAGACCTATTATCTTCTGCACACTAAAGTGTATCCAAAACTAACACATACGTACTCAGTGAAATGTGTTTACCAAACACCGCCTCCCCTTCAGACCGAAAGCCGCTATGTTATGTCTATATGCTAACAATGGACTAAGTTCAATGACATTTGTTTTTTATGGTACCTAACTCAGAACTCTTTGACCAAAACCTCTTTTTTCATTTTCTTTTTTTCTAGTAGTGAACTGCTTTCTTTTTTTAAAAATAAAAATAGAGGAAATGAAAATTCTAGGAAATGCAAATCTAAACGCGGGCATCATAAAATAAATATAATAACATTTCCCAGGAAAACTGTATGATAAATAAAATATGGGCTGACATACTGGACAAGCGATCACAGATGTTCTGATAATCATCAACATATAACTCATTCGCTCTTCACTTTATCTTTACGTCATATAATCGTGTTTATTAACGATTTTTAATTGCGAAATTCTTCAACCCTCCGAGTTTCTTCGTGAGGGAAAGAGACAACGACACCCCTGTTTCTCGGCTAACTTCGTGAAATTCAGCCAGTGTACCGCCTTTAGGCTGTATGTGCGAACGTGTGCCGCGCCGCGTAAAAATAACCCGAATATTTCGAAAATCGAAGTGTTTGTGTGTGTGTAACTAAGTGTACAGATTAAAAAAAGTGGTTGTGAATAAATTGAACAACTTTATTGTTTTAATAACTTGAATAGTGTTTAATATTTAGTGTTGAAACTATTGTTGTAATGTGTGTAAAGTTTCGTGTGTGGTAGTAACGTTGTAACGGCTTTTACAGGTAAGACAAGGTCATTTTTGTCGTTTAGTTATGTGAGGAATGTCAAGGTGTAAAGGATTTAAATATACCTCTAGAACGAACCGCTGACATGAATGTCTGAAGAATAAAAAAAGTTTGTACCATTGTGACATTTTTTAAATGTCAGTTGTGGTATAAAAACTTATATTTAAAGTTAGTCGGATAAAATTAAGTAAAAGGTAAAATTGCATACAAAATGTCAATTATCTCGCAGCAATATTGAAATATCTACAAAATGAAAAATGTTTCGTACACTGATAAAAACGAGTTATTTGAGTTATTAACATCTATTTTCTACCAACAGGTAACAAAAAATCCGCAGTCAAAGCGCGGAATTCATATTCCGAAACCACAAATCCGAATGCTCACTTTTTAACGCCGGCGATAAAAACACGACAACAATCTCTTATTATTTTTTAACATTTGCATAAAAATGTGAAAGAGCACTTTGATTAAAACCTCCACGCTTTCCAAAAGGCTACGATGAAAAAAGAACAAAATAAAATAAAAGGTTTTTTTTTCACCACGCAAAAGTAATTAATAGAAAGTGTCAAGTACGATGACTGGCGATTTGCGAAACTGCCTAAGCGATGTTCCTTTACGATGAAGGCGTTATCTAGACGAAATTAGGGGCAAGTTTCACGAGAACATTAGTTACGTTATTAATATAACATCAAGATAAATTACATTTAACATCACAATAATAAAATAGATTATTTTTATGAAATAATCACAAAGACGATTTGCTAATCTATTAATAAACTCAAATAAAGGTTCTTTTCTTACGCTGAGATAGTAAGTACATTGAATAAAGAACGTTTTGTTCCTTTTTTTTTCAACACAAATGGCCAGTGTTGTTGGCGCTTTTAAGATTTAATTGTTTTTGTATTTCGAATTCTCAATTTCGAATCTGTGGTGAATTTTCTGTGGGAACATAATTAAAATATTGAATTAAAAGGGTGAAGGATTTAAAATTGTAAGTAATTAGAAGAAGCAATTAGTACACGAAGGGAACAGAAAGATTCATGTTCGTAACGAAGGGATTTCCTTATGATTTATTGTGAGATGATTCTTTTTGTCTTTATTTTTATTTTCGACGTCCGACCTCAATGACGTATAGATAAGGAAAATATCATAAAGAAACATTTATTACTTCTTATTGAGAGCTCATCATAATCGAAATTTGAAATATTGGAAAGTGAATGGGATTTGACGAAATTAAAACGTATCGTGCGTTATTTGGAGAACGTATTGAATAAGAATTTCAGGATTCTTGATACGCACACTGTCTTCTTAAATGTTGAAAAAGAAATGACGTAGAAACGACATTTAAAGTATCTATTTCATAAACTAGCATTTTAACACGTCGATATCTTAACTAGATAAAGCAGATGAATTATCTATTACTATTACATGGGACTTATAACATAATAGTGAAAAGTGGGTATTAGGTACTTTGTGCAGTGGCATATTGTGCACCTCTGCCTACCCCTTCGGGGATAAAAGGCGTGATTTTATGTGTTATAGATTAATTATCATTCAATTTAGATTTCTAACGATTAATTATAACTCCATTTTAACTCCAATTTAGATTTTTGAGTAGTCATCTGTGCTCGTATTACAACAAGATCGAAGGTTTTCTGTGTAATAAAATCTTATTAATACTATAAATGCAAAAACTTGTGTGTGAGTTAGTATGTATACTCGACCGTTCATAAAAACGGCTGAATGTATCGAGAGGAAATTTGTAACTGGGTTTAGACCACACAGGTTACTCTTTAACTCTTTAACTCTATTCTATTCTATTAACCGACTTCAAAAAAGAAGGAAGTTCTCAGTGGTGTGACCTGTATTATTGTGAGCGATTGTCTCGCGATTGGCTGAACCGATTTTGATGCGGTCTTCAGAAAAGTGTTTGTTACACTTAGGAGAAGATTTTAGTATATTAATTAACCGACTTCAAAAAAAGGAATGAAGTCGGTTTTTGTAAACGTAGTTTATAGGTAATAGGATAGATGCCTAATTTTTATTTTAATGTCCGTCTGGTAGATTGTTTTAAATCATTAGACACGTATTTTTTATTTTCTTACAGAAACTAATACTTTCGACGATATATTGATTTGAAATGTCGCGTGACGTCACTTCTATGTATGTTTTATACGTAGAAATGACGTTTTAGCCCCCACTGCTAAACTTTGATTCGTTATATCTAAGTATCATTTTATTATAATAATAAAAAAATAAGTGTCTAATATTTTTTCATTACTTAGCTGACGGACTTATTATTTTTTATTTTCATACCCTGTCATCATCCCAATTGCGTTTTAATCACTGGTTATGCGGACAAAGCCGGTGGTAGAAGCAAGTATTGTCTAAATAACAAAATGTTGCACAGTATTGGTTGTAATTATTTCCTTAATAACGTTGCAAATGTTGTTGTTACGGCTCGTATTATATTAAATCATTTTGCTTAACTTGGCCCGTTGGCTACATTACATAGACGAATTTAGGTAGTGGGTATAGCTGTGTCTGTAATTGGTTCCCTTCTATTTATATCTAAGAAAAATTGGTTATAGGATGACTAAGGGCCGATCTTTAAATCATCAGTTGATTCTTAACTATAGAATAAAATTGACATTTGAAAGTTTTTAGTATGCAAGAATTGGGTAGACTATTAATTTTTATTTTAATGTCCGTCTGGTAGATTACTTAAAAACATTAGACACATATTTTGTTTACGTAAACGAATAGTATCAAAGATATATTGATTTGAAATGTCGCATGACGTCACTTCTATGTACATTTTACACGTAGAAAAGACGTTTTAGCCCCCACTCCTAAACTTTGATTCGTTATATCTAAGTATCATTTTAATATACAACAAAATAAAAAAATACTCAATTTACTTGAATACTGAAACGTTACTCAATTTTAAGTCGTGCTCAAATATCGTGCCATCTCTGTCATTTTACAAAGAATTTGTAGCGATAGAACTATACATAAGCACGACTTAAAATTGAGTAGCGTTTCAGTATTCCGACATTAGTTAAGAATTAACTGATGATTGAAAATCGGCTCTAATTATTCTAATAACGGATCATTTTTATCTAACTCTTTGACCAATACATATGTTGAAAATATCTGTTCTTTAAACCCACTATAGATGAGGCTATAATTTGCTGCTCCCGCCTCACCCAGGCGGGAGCAGTCATTCGATGATTTTGCCCCCTTAAAAAATACGAGCACATTGATTAAGCGTAGGCACTTCTTTCTCTCTTGCTCATTTCTCTTAAAAACAGTTCATGTTTCGAAATCTTAACTGTCTGCAGCTGACGTGTAGTCCCACAGACACCGCGAAATACAAAATCACGTGTTATACCGTCATTTTTCAAATACGAGCATCACTGCTGCGAGTACCTTACTGTAGAGGTATAGTGCTCGCTATACTTTAATTCTACAAAAATATTTGCTGTTGAAATGAAATGGTGTCTGGTATAATATACACCTCAGTTGAATTGTAACAATTTAACCACGTCAGTTGCAGAGGGTTAAAACAATGTTCAATATCTCTATAATTATTTATTTAAGTAAGAAATGAATATCAGATACTCAGAAGTTGAACGTTGAAAACTAAATATAATATTATTCCACAATACTTAGTCCATTTTCGTGTTCTAGAAACAGATTTCTTAGAAGATCTATTTTCTGATAGGTACATTTGTATTAATAATTTTATTTAATTTAATAATTTTATTTAATTTCATGTAATTTAAATTACTACCAAAATACAAAATTGTTGCCAATATTATAAATAAAAAAGTGTATTTGTTGATCTTCACGTCGCAGAGATAATTAGGAGGGTGCAGCACTCTGCAGCCTCCAGCCAGCTTATATCACTATATACGCTACTATTTAACCCATTTGGATCCGCCGTCCCCATATGGGGACAGGTTTTCTTTTACCCGCTGGTTATTAATTATTTTAGCTATCTTCACATTTCATGGGTATTTATAATGAGGAGTAGTGTACTTTCCTAAAATTATTAGAACTTTTGACAAATTGCTACAAAAAAGGGGTCATATTGTCAATTTTATCACGAAGAAGTGAAATGGGAATTATTATCGAAAGCAGAGGCGTTTTGTAGTACGTTATTATGAAGATTTATAAAACTTTTTGTGATTATTGCTTGCTTATAGTGTCAATTAAAACAATATTGAAGAATATCCTTATACTTTCAATTCCGCTTAGGGGAAAGTTAGAAAAAATGATGGTGTCCCCGTATGGGGACAATGGGCACATCTGTAGTATATTTTTAAAACATTTATACCTGATTTGTATTTTGTTTTCCAATTTATAAAGGTCACCTATAGGCTAAACTTAGTTATAGCTAATACTTGGTCACAACAGACGCTAATTCACGAAGAGCATCACCCATTTCGCCATATCTTTACGCGTTCATATTCTAAAATCTGATGGGCATCAAGACCGAAGATGCAAAAATCCACCTACAGTACCAGGCGTATCATCCGATATCAAAATTCAGCAGTAGGGGGCATTTCCTCCAGCTGTATTCTGGTGTCGTCACAGCGAAGTCCACTCAGAGGATAGAGTAGCATTATGCCCTGTCTACGTTGACCACCGCCGTGTCTTCAGGGAAGTGATCGACGACGATAATCTTCCACGTCCAGCTTAGGTTCTGGCTGTGGTGCGGAGAGAGGGGAACTGGAAAACATCTCTTTCTCCGAAGCAGTCATAGCAGCAAGAACAGATCGCCGCCCAGAACCAGACCTGTACCTGTAAGGTGCGTGGCGTTCCACGCGTGCTTCAAAGTGCAGATCAGATCGCCTTAGATCGAGATGGCTCAGCGGGACAGATGCCCGACTACTATGAATAACCTAGTGGGTCACCGGGGCTTCGGCTTGAAGCAGAATTAGGAACGTGTTGATTTTTAGCCAGTAAGAGTCTCCCAGGTGGAAAACGCAATGCATGATTTTTACCCTCAAAAACAAAATATAGGCGCGTCACATCAAATTGATTTAGACATTTTCCGCAGAGATTTAGTTAATATATGTTACTACACGTAGTTCGTCATAAAAAAACTGTGATATCAATGCAAATAATGCGTTAGAACCTTATGTGTCGAAAACAGTCACTACTTCGAAAAGTACTACACATGAGCCCATTGTCCCCAATCAAGGACGGCATTTTTTTTAAAACTTCTAAATATATTTTTTGATTTTATTTTGCTGATATTAGTTTGTGGGCGTCGTATCATTGAGTTATTAAAGTTTTTTTTATTAAATTATGTGTAGTTTGCATTTGGTCCCAAATGGGTTAAGGTTCCGTATCTCGAAAGGGAAAACGGATCTTTTATAGGACTTGAACCTTATAGGAATCCACGGAGGAGTTTGCATGTATGTACCTATTAAAAATAGTTTCGTAGAAGATATGACAAATCTTCTATACAGATAACTAAAATTGGTGTGTCAGTTTGTAATATTGAAATAACTGTTTTTTACTACATGCATATGAATGTATGTATATACGATACGTCTAAATTACAATTTTTAAAATTTTTCTCTGTTTGTCTGTTTGTACTGGCTAATCTCTAAAATGGCTGGACCGATTTTGACGGGACTTTTACTGGCAGGTAGTTGATGTACCTACTAAGGAGTAACATATAGTATTTTTTTTTATTCTTTATTGATTATGGAGGATTTGTTCATATTATGAACATGCCACCCTCACAGGAACACTAGAAGTATTAACATCGGAAACTTACAATCAACGCTTAATTCCTAAATTAACTAACTTATAAATTATCCTAACAGAATTAGATGTTTGGAAAGGCTAGACTAGAATTACATATTCCAAATTCACGAAAATCTATATTACATTCTCTTATTTTTGTTTTGATAATTGTAACAAAAATAAGTTGTGTCCTACTTATTTTTGTCACTCACATTCTACGCGGATAAAATCGCGGGAAATATATACTAATATCGTAGACTAAGTAACTATCTTTTCATTAGTCGAACTCTGAAACTCCAAAGTAATGATTGATTAATAAAGACAGCTTATCAAAATCTTGATATAGTTCTAAGAGTAAATAGCAGCAACTAGAACGATTTGTTAGGTTGTCTGTCTATATTGGTTGTTTAGTTTACTAGTAAACTTATTGTCTAGTTGTTGACAAGGGCTTCAGATCAATAATCTTATTAATTATTATTATTGTGTGTTATGACTTAATCATCTGACTTATTGGCCGAGTGGTCGCAAGGGCGACTGCCGGGCAAGGTGTCTCGGGTTCGATTCCCGGATCTGGAAAATTAGCTGGATTTAAAAAAAAATCTCAGTAGTCTGAAAATGTGCCCGGTATATGGCAATAGGCACACTCCCTATTACATGGGACTCATTACATAGAGGTAAATAGTGAAAAGTGGGTGTTATATTGTACAGTGGCATTATGTTCCGTAAAGTGCACCCCTGCCAACTCCTTCGGGGATAAAAGGCGTGATGTTATATGTATGCTATGTTGTTTGCTATGTTTTTGCAAACCATCAGCATCAACCTTGAAACTACTCCATTATATATAACCATGTACTCTGCTTACCCACCCAGCACAAACGTGCTACAAATTAAGATTAATCTCCCAATATCTGCCATCTCCCTTGTGGTTCCATCGCTACAGAGGCAGTGAAACAAATTTAAACTTAATTGTCTAAGCTGTAAGATTGGGTTTTGTAATTCAGTCGTTTATTTCGCTTTGTGTGTTTTTTTTAAATTAAGGATTTTGGTTTTGTTTGGTGAAATTGTGTTGGTTGGTTGGAAAATAACTGAGAGTGTTGGGATTTGAGGTTCGGTTCTCAATATAGCTATCATTTATGCTAGCTATTACCCGCGGCTTCGCTCGCGTCACAAAAGGATAAAAAGTAGCCTATGTGACATATACCAATACACACAGCGCCATCTATACCAATACCTTTTTCCCTCGGGAATATAATTTTTTTCCGGGATAAAAAGTACCTTATTATTTATTCCGGATTTCTAACTTTACGTCTGCAAAAATTCAAAGCAATCGGTTTTGTAGCTACGGCGCGAAAGCGGAACAAACAAACAAACAAATAAACTCACTTTCCGATTTATAATATTAGTAAGGACTAGCAAACCCATTGAACTCCGTTTCGCCACCAGATGGCTTCGTTTTATGTAACATTTCGTTTGGTGATTAAAAATGAATTTTCTTTGCTATAAACCTCACGGAGCCCGAGACCTTTCCAACGAATGCAAAACTGTGGAAATCGGTTCATGCGTTCTGGAGTTATAGCGTCAGAAAGGAAAACCCGACTAATTTTTATATAGGTAGTAGATAATTGCTATAAGGCAGACCGAGTTAGTCCTGCTCTTTAGAGCTAAACAGGCGTGATGGTATACAATAAAATACAATTTGTCGCTTTCCGAAATCTCTTTGGAAATGTAGACTCTTTGGAATTACCTAATTTTTTGATATCAGTAGTAAACAGCATTGATTGTGGTAAATAGTAATAGTTTTACCCACAAATAATTATAATTTTATTCATCTATACAGATAAATAATATTGGAGAGTCTGTTTGTTATATAAAAACAACCGCCTTTTACTTCGTGATATGAATCTACAAACGATATAATTATGTAGAGGTATATCAACAAACAAAAATGTACCAAAATAACATTTTTGTTTGTTTGTACTGGCTAATTTCTTGAATGGCTGGACCGATTTTGAGGGAAATTTTATTGGCAGGTAGCTGTTAGACTAGGGAATAATGTAGGCTACTTTTGTTTCGGAAAATTGAAACACAATAAGTAATGTCCTATAATTCATATTCTAAACGGGTGTAGTCGTGGGCAACAGCTAGTATAACATATATATATTTATTTATTTATAAAGCTTCATGCAGAAAGAATACATAAGGTGGACTTATTGCCATAGGCATTTTTTCCCAGTCTGACCTTTGGGTGATGCAGAGAAGATTCATTGGTAGGAGCAAGAAGCAAGCAACGATTTAGTTGAGCAAATAGAAGATACACTTATATAAGTATACACCTACATATAGCGAAATGTCTATTACTTCCCACGACACCATACTATTATTTATGTAATTAAGATTTACATAACAATTTAAATTAATACATAACCTTGAACTGTATCTCCACACGACTACACGTCAAGCTATTCAACCAGTATAAAGTGACCGGTGAACGTGCGGAAAGATCATTCAAAGCTAGGCCAAGAAAAACTGGTTTAGGAAACCAGTATCAACTGACAGTTGATTGTGCAGAGAGATCGTATAATGCGGGATCATAATAGAGTGGTTATGTATAGCTTGATGTGTTCGTCATAGTAATACAAACACGTGCTCGTTTGCTGTATGTTTTCCTTTGATGGTTTTGCGTCGAAACCTCGCATCAAATATCTTGAATCATATTTGATTGTGGCTTAGCTTCCTAGCTTTTGTTTGTTATATTACAAGTACTTTGCAGTAATAGTGCTTGTGATCTGTTGTAGTATGTTGTGTTGTAGATATTTTTTTTGTTAAAAAAACGTTGCCCTCTACTAAGACGCACCGTGTCATGATATCATCATTTATTTTACTGCCACAGGCTCACAGGAAGAAATTCCAGTTGGAATATGAACTATGTATGGGACCTATGTACTTTGTTTTTATATACCTCTATATGGTATGTGTGTACATAAACAATAAATAAATAAATCCATAAGATTTTCTCATGTGTCGTGGGTGCTTTAACATAAAAATTCACATATACATGACACCCAGACCCAGAACAACCATCTGTGGATCACACAAATAGTTACTCCGTGTGGGAATCGAACCTGCGACACGTTGCGCAGCAGTCATTTGCCCAGCCACCGCACCAACCGTGCAGTCATATATATTTTACACTTTGAAAAAAAAACGCGGTTTTGCGACTGTCGGGCAAGGAGTCTCGGGTTCGATTCCCGGGTCGGGCAAAGTATTATTGGGTTTTTAAATATTCTCAGTAATAGCACGGAGTCTGGAATTGTGCCCGGTATATGGCAATAGGCTCACCCCCTATTACATGGGACTCATAACATTAATAGAGAAAAGTGGGTGTTACATTGTACAGTGGTATAATGTGCACCTCTGCCTACCCTTTCGGGGATAAAAGGCGTGAGGTTATGTGAAAAAAAAATTAATGGAGTGTCTATTTAAAATTCTATTAGACTGCCTGACTATTAGTAAATGTATTTCACAAAAAATATTAAAATAATATATAACAAAGTTCACATCAAAGAGCGTCTGGCTATTTCATTATTTTAAATTGAGACTAACAAAATTTACAAGCCCGCATAATTTGTAAAATATTCAACTATAAATTATATAGCTATAGTATTCTGTAGCTAGGCAAAAATAAAAACGAAAGAATTTCATCTATTTCTAAGTTCAAAGCTTAAAAGATATATTTTATTTATGAAATTTTATGTAAAAATATTATTTTTCTACGATAAAGTAAAATATCACATTACACAGAAGTAGGCCATGAGAATCCATGATTACTATGGGCCTCCTATAAGAAAGAGGGGTTTGCCATGATCTTCACGCCTGGCAGGGGTTAAATGTCCTTCAATCACTTCTTGTGATACCCACGGGAAGACAACCAACACAAACTGATGTATAAATCATACCAATTAAATGTACGGACAAATTGACGTAGCGATAATCTAGCGCTACGATTTCGTAGCACGTCTACGAAGTGCTACGGCGTAGCGTTCGTAGCGGTTGGTCGGGGCTCATAATCGCTGGGAGGCAGGACCAAATGCTATTAATTTAGCACTATATATGCCTGGTGGGCGTTTGGTTAGACACGTGTATACTATTATAGTGGAATGTCATAATCTTAGCGATGTTGGCTTTGTGCGTTAAGGTTTGGCTTAGGGCTACGAGAGTCGTATGTTATATCTTCTGTTATTTTACATTTGGTAAATAACTGAAAAATTATTTATGTTCACGGTTTTTAAACTTAGTATAGTGCAGATAATTGAATTGTCATTAATAAGTACTTATACTAAGAAAAACTTCAGGAGAGTCTAAAATTAAAAAAAGCGTTTATTTTTTTTTTAAAGGGTTTAAAAATAAAACATCTGAGTGCTGTCGAATTTCGATACAGGGACTGCAATTCAAGTATTATCTTAAATATAGAAAAATGACATCTACTTCTACTTCTACATCTACTTACCAAATTTAAAATCATAAATAAAATATTAATACGTACACAACCACTCTGCAACGTACATTAAAATAATAAATCACAATTTGCATAGCTAATGTACCCACACACCTGTAACGCGAGCGAACTGAAATGATTAATTGATACTCGAGAAACTCATTATTTATCATTACTTACTGAGTAATTCTTCCAAGCTAAATATATACAAGAATATTTCTAAACAAAATGTACAGTCGGCCAACTTATTTATAACACACTTGAAAGGCGAATATCTTTCAATGACTTCTCTCGCCCGGATCAGGAGAGAATTTCAGACTCTTATTGACTAAAAATCACTCCTTTCCTACTCCTGCACTTCGAGCCGCCCCGGCAACCCGTTAAGTCTTCCAGAGATCCGTATCGGCATGGGATTTCTATTTCAGTTAAGAAAATAATAATTATTGAAAGAATATTGTGAAATAGACACGTTCTTACCACTCCTAGAAGCCTTCTTTTTGGGTGTTATAATAACCAATTCAATCCTGGAACAGCTCGATATAAAAACAAGACTGGTATTTCGGTCAAATTACCCGCTGCCAGTTAGATAACCTCGACAAGTTAGTTGTTATTGATAAGATGGAAGGAAAAAGACCACGTGGCCGATGGCATGCCAAGGGTTAATGGACACTGAGTAGCGATTCTCTCTGTTAAACCTGAACTTTTTAAACTGCTATCTCCAAGCGTAGAAATTACGGCAAACCCTCGCATATCGAGGGGGCCCGTTGTCCAGCAGTGTGTTATCACAACTTTACAAGCTGATTTATAAAACAGACAGATTGTAAAAATTGTTATAGTAAATAGTATGCTTTTTTAAAAGTCCATTTGTTTTGGAACAATTGGTCAATTCATTAGCCACCAACCAACCAACCAATGTTCTTTGTACCAAATTAATCTTTATTTTCATACCTGCATACGTGAGTTTTATGCTAACTGTACATAATGATTAATGTTACTTTCAAAATTGAATTTTTCGTACATTTCGAGTTTGTTTCTAAGTGACTAGACGCATTAGGGAGATTTATTTTATTTAGATTTTATAGGAGACTGGATGTAGATATTTATTATTCTAGATTTCACTGTGAACCTAATTAGCAATGTTTTTGAGATGGAATTATTTATAGTATAAGTTAGTTAGACTGCCTCGTTGGCCGAGTGGTCGCACGACGCACGACTGCCGGGCAAGGGGTTTGATTCCCGGGTCGGGCAAAGTATTACTGGGTTTTAAAAAAAATCTCGATTGCAACACGGAGTCTGGAATTGTGCCCACTATATGGCAGTAGGCTCACCTCCTTACATTACATTTCACTCATAAAATGAAATAGTGAAAAGTGGGTGTTACATTAAACAGTCAAAGTTAAAGTAAAAAATCATTTATTTCAATTAGACCAGGAAGGCACTTTTGAACGTCAGCAATAGAAATTTAAAAGTAAAGCTATTTGATCATTCCAAGGTGAAGATTCCTATGGAGAAGAACGAGCAAGAAACTCCATAGGTTACTCTTTTCCAATCAGTTTCACAGTTTTATTGGTTTGATTGTGCGAGAACAATGTAACACCAAAATCTAGAAAAACAGTGACATGAAGTGCCGTAATGTGCACCTCTGCCTACCCTACTATGAAATAATATTAAATTCTGACTGTGCTTATCCTAAATTAATATTGGTTTGGTGGATAAATTATTGCGTATATTTATAAGGATATTTTTTGAAACAATACGGCATTTGCAAATGTATGGTAATGAGTTGGTTTTCAAATATGGGTTTAATAACATGAGTGAATAACGTGCTATTTGTGTCATGTTTTTTTTCAGTCAAGCCGTAATGGAGCACTTATGCCCGTTTCACCAACCTGTCTTAAATTTAAAGAAACCTTCTAAGTTAAGTTAGCTGACACTTAATGTCACTTTTGTTTCGATCAACCTTTAAGTAACACCTAATAGTACAAGTAAGGAGTTCGTTGAGGTGGTACTTTACGCTAAATAACTTTTTCGTTATAACATGGTCTAGAGGTGGTTGATTTGAACGGCCATGGGTATCAAAAACATGTGTAATTACAAATACTAAGGTTATACATGACGCCTTTTATCCCCGAAGGGCTAGGCAGAGGTGCACATTATGCCACTGTACAATCTAACACCCACTTTTCACTATTTATGTTATGAGTCCTATGTAATAGGGGGTGAGCCTATTGTTTTATACCGAGCACAATTGCAGACCCCGTGCTACTACTGAGATTTTTTAAAACCTTATAGTATTTTACCCCATCTGGGAATCGAACCCGAGACCCCTTGCCCAGCAGTCGTACTTGCGACCACTCGGCTAACGAGGCAGTCAAAAAAGAATACTTTCAACCTAAATATTCACACACGTATCTATATCACTTAACAACCAAAACTTAAATTAAATAAAAACGATAAGACGTTCATCTATAAATTAGATTTAATTCGACTCTAGTAAATTAATAATAAGATACTAATTAAAGAGACTAATGTATGTATTGTGTCTCATTTATTTCGAAATACTATTAAGGCTTTAGTATTTATAAATCTTTAATGACATAAATAAGAAAGTTAGGGTAGATACTTTAGATTTTCAGGACTAATTTTCAAACAAATTTAGATGAGACTGGGACTCCTTATTGGGTTAATAGGAGTTAGTGTTGAATTGATTAAGAACATTTTAGGCACAAGAATTTTTCGAATCTACATTTTGGAATGAGCACCGTGCTTCACCTAGGTCTAGCTTCTCCGACGGACAGACTGACAAACTATTATTTATTTTGTATTTGTTGACGTTTCAAAAGTACCAAATAATGGTTTAATTGAAATAAATGCTTTGACTTTGACGAGACGTTTAGGGGTAAAGCATAAAAAAATAAATAAAGCTAGTTTCTATTAATTTGCTACGTATTGATACTGTCTTATTCGTCTTTTAAAAAGACTGCTAAAATTCTAATCTTAAATTGAAACGACTTTCAGACCATTAAAAAAAAGTGAGGTACTCACATAATAATATATATAGAGGTACAATAGGTGAAGCATCAGATAATGTATCAATGAGACTGTAAAAAAAGCATATATACGGTCGAATTGAGAACCTCCTCCTTTTTTTGAAGTCGGTTAAAAACAGAAGAGTAACGATGGAGTTTCTTGCTCGTTCTTCTCCATTCGAAACTACCCTTTGGAATGAGCGCCTAGCTTCACTGATAGACAGACGGACGGACAATTCAATTTTTGAATGACGATGAATATGTGTGTTTGTTACTTTGTCACGCAAAAATTACTGATTGGATTTAGATGAAATTTGGAACAAGGATAGATTATATCTGGAGTATTACATAGTCTACTTTTCATCCGACAGGAACATGGGGCGGAACCGCTGGTACAGGAGCTAGCTACGTCATGATTTTCTTTTTTTTTAATGGCATACGCCGGTAAACGTGATGACGGATCACCTGATGGTCAGCAATCGGCGTCGCTCATGGACATCTGGAATACCAGAGGCGTTACAAGTGCGTTACCGGCTTTTTGGGGATTAGGAGTTTGAGGATGGTTGGAGATTCAGGGATTGAGGAGATTGGGGAAGGGGAGGGTAATTGGGCCTCCGGTAACCTCACTCACACAACGCAAGCGTTGCTTCACATCGATTTTCTGCTCGGCCGTGGTATCACTCCGGTCGAGCCGGCCCTTTCGTGCCGAAGCATAGCTCTCCCACACTTGTATCTTATTACTAACTATCATATAACAAAATAATAATGACGTTAATAATTATTCAAACTAAATTCTTAACTAAATTTGTATGTGACATATCCCAAAACATAGATGGACAATATGACCTCTATACCATGAAATGCAACATCATGATCATTATGATCCAAATCTAAAAAAAATAAGTATATATTTAAAAAAAAAACGCTGCTCATAGTCACTATTCTACGCGAACGAAGTCGCGGGCACAGCTAGTTACAAATAAATATTTTCATTTTCATTTTCATTATACCTACAATCAGATGCTATATTGTGCTACGACATATATAACATTTTCATGTCACTACAATTTTATAAACGTTTCATAAACATTTACGTTTACATTTGATTAAACAAAACATTTGCTTTACGTTCCGAACACAATAACATTGCTTTATTTATTTGTACTCAATTTAAATGTGTATCTTAATTTGCAATCACAGTGCTTACGTTTATAGTTAACACTAGCTGTGCCCGCGACTTCGTTCGCGTAGAATAGTGACTATGAGCAGCGTTTTTTTTTTTAAATATATACTTATTTTTATTTTAGATTTGGATCATAATCACAGTCATTTTGGGTAGCTAAAAAACCTACTTTACTGTAATGCTTCTCTATATACAATATTAGACATATGGCCATCGGGGGTGAAAGCATACAGGCTGTTGGGATTGCTAACACGGGACAGAGCCACATACAATTGACCGTGCGAAAAACAGCTGATACTTAGATCTATACCCACAACTTTTAGAGTCTGACCTTGAGCTTTATTAATTGTCATGGCGAAACATAGGCTCACTGGAAACTGAATTCGTTTAAAATTAAACGGAAAATTTTTTGGAATGAGAGGAATCTGAGGAATAAAACCACTATCACCTTTTCCGCACCCTGTTAAATATATATATATTTATAAGCCATTTCTGAGATTAGCGTGAACAGACAAACAGACAAACAGACAAAAAAAAGTTAGCTACATTTTTGGGTTCAAAATCGACATAACAATAGCCCCTGCTATTTTTTTTATTTTTATTTTCAATGTACAGACAGCACTTTTCTACAATTTTATTATACATATATGTATAGATTACTTTTCTACGACACAGAGTTTCTGCTAAAATGTTTATTTGGTAATAGTAACACTTTTGTCATTACCATCATCATCATCAGCTTGGAGACATCCAGGCGTGGGAGAGTCATGCTTCGGCATGAATGGGCCGGCTCGACCGGAGTGATACCACGGCCTCACAGACAACCGACGTGAAAAAACACTTACGTTGTAATTCATCGTGTGAGTGAGGTTACCGTAGGCCCGACTAACCCCCTTTCCCAATCTCTGAATCCCCAACAATCCCCAAAATCCTAATTTCCAAAAGGCCGATAAAGCACTTATAACGCCTCTGGTCCTCGCAACCCAGCCATCGCGAAGGACACACCGGGCGTCGGGGATCGCGGGACGATCTCCGGCCACCGTAAGCGCGGGCCTGCGGACGGCGAGCATGGGTGGCTCCCCGTCCGACCAGAAACAGACCCGAGCGTACGGCGCGTCGCGTTCCGCGCGCGCCTCAAAGAGCCATCAGACCACCACAGATGGGGCCCAATAGGGCCGATGCCGATTCGGAGTTGCGGAGAACCTAACGGGTAACCGGGGCTCCGGCTCAACGTGCAGGAGAAGGAACGGGGTGGTTTTTAGTCAGTAAGAGTCTGACACTCCCTCCCGCCTCACCCAGGCGGGGGCAGTCATTCGATGATTTTCTCCCCTTAAAAAAAAAAAAAAACGCCTCTGGTGTTCCAGGTGTCCATGGGCGACGCCGATTGCTTACCATCGGGTGATCCGTCTGCTCGTTTACGAGCTTAGCCCATAAATATACAAAAAGAAAACATTCTAACAAAAAACGTCTAATGATAACATACCACTTGCATTCACCTCATACAACGTGAGTCAAAATAGGTAATAACAGATGAAACTGTAGTATACTTACTTCCACGATTACACAAGCTGAGCAAAACCAGTATAAACTGATCGTTAAACGTGTGAAATAGTCATACAAAACAAGACCATAATAAACTGGTTTTGTATAGGTCGATGTGTTACCATGAGTACATCGCTACCTCTTTTGAGGAAAATTACTTAATTACGTCTGCCGCCCTTATCCCACATATTATAAGGATAATATACCACTACATCATTCTGACTGCCTCGTTGGCCGAGTAGTCGCTAGTACGACTACCGCGCAAGGGGTCTCGGATTCAATTTCCGGGTCGGGCAAAGTATTACTGGGTATTAAAAAAATTCTTAGTAGTAGCACAGAGTCTGGAATTGTGCCCGGTATATGGCAATAGGCTCAGCCCCTATTACATGGGACTTATAACATAAATAGTGAAAAGTGGTGTTACATTGTACAGTGGCATAATGTGCACCTCTGCCTACCCCTTCGGGGATAAAAGGCGTGTAAATCATTCCATAAGTGTCATTTGGAGCGACAGTCACATAGTGCGGTGTACAATAATACACAGCATACACAGTTTGCGCCTGTAAATCGCCATTTTTACAAATTACAACCTTGTGTAAACACAAGGTTGTAATTTGTAATTGCAATGTATTATGTACTAGCTTCTGCCCGCGACTTCGTACGCGCAATCCCGTTACTCCCATTCCCGTAGGATTTTCAGGACTTTTTTCTGTCATAAGAACTTTCTCCTGACGATAACAAAAAAAAATCAGCTAAATCGGTCTAGCCGTTATCAAGTTATGGCGTGCCAACGGGAAACGGTTTACATTTTTATATATATAGATTGTGCGTATGTTTTGTATGTATGCATGCTTCTAAAGACTGCACAGTTGTCGCGGTGGCTGGGCTACTATGCAACGTGTAGTAGGTTAGATTTCTGCAAGGCACAACTCTTTGTCATCCACAGGTTGTTGTTTCGGGTTTGAGTGTCATGTGTATGGGAACTTGTATGTTTGTAAACGCACCCAACGACACAGGAGACAATTTTAGTGTTTTTTTTAAGGTGGGAAAGTCCTCGAATGACTCTTACTGACTAAAAACCACCCCGTTCCTAGTGCATTTCGAGCCGGAGCCCCGGCAAGTCCTCCGCGGCTCCGTATCGGTATTATATTGTATTAGGCCCCATCCGTGGTGGTCTGATTGCGTGACCATAAATGCTTAACTTACAATTGGCACTAACCAAATCAAATGATATAATAATCTCATATTTTTCCCTAAAGACAACACTACCAGTACATTGACTCTGTCAACAGGTACTAAGCGTCATGCGGTACTAGATTACTTAGAACTGAGACTAACTTGTCTCCAAAAGTCCCGCGAAGTTAAAACTTTAACATTTTGCGGTTGAGTGTGACTTCATCCTCTGTCGCTCCCATCTGTGCCTGGTCCGTCGTTACAACTTCTAGAATTATATTTAGGGAGTTTCTATGTAATATTTTGCAACAGAAATAATTAATTTATGTAAAATAAGCTAAAAATACAATAACATATATGTATCTACCTCTATACTTTTCCGAGGGTTTCGTAAGAAAACATAAAATAACATAACATCACGTCTTTTATCTCCGAAGGGGTAGGCAGAAGTGGATCAACATTATGACACTTAATGTCACTGTAGAATGTAACACTCACTTTTCATTATTTATGTTATGAGTCCCATGTAATAGGGGGTGAGCCTATTGCCATATACCGGGCACGTTTCCAAACTCCGTGCTGTTACTGAGATTTTTTTAAAAACCCGTATTTTATTAAGTGATTTCCCGAAACAGTATTCCAATCAGATATCTGACCAATAAACACATCGGCTGAGAGCAAAGATTTAACTTTCGACTAATGACTTTCTTCCTAACTTTCCTAATACTTCAGTATTTGTTTGCTTCGTTAGTAGATAAGCTTAGTTTTATATATCAAAAAGGTAGTATGTTACATGTTTTTGCGAGTAAATTTAAGTTTTATTTGCTATGTAGTAGAGTGTTTAATTGTTACAATTAATGCTCATTATGTGCTGTTTTTCGTGAAAGTGAATGATGTTAAATTGATTTTATTTTATGGGTAATTTGTTTGTGTTAATGCGCTAACAGTCGTGGTGGCCCGGAGGTTAAGACGCCCGCTTCTCATGCATGAGGGTGCGGGTTCGAAACCTACCAAAGTACCAATGTGACTTTTTCCGAGTTATATATGTACTTTCTAAGATTATTTAGACACCACTGACAAACGGTGAAGGAACAACATCGTGAGGAAACCTGGTCTTATAATTTCTAATTATAAGTTTTTACATACAACCCGCATTGAGCAAGCGTGGTGATTAACGCTCTAACCTTCTCCGTGTGAGAAGAGGCTTTGCTCAGCAGTGGGCATTTATAGGCTGTTGATGATGATGATGATGATGATGAATGCGCTATAAGTCCAAATAATGAATTAATACTTTAAATTAAGTATGCACTGAAATAACTTTATAAAATGTTATTTATTTCTTAAACAATAACATAATTATGATTTTAATACCGTGTACAATGTTATATGGAGCTCAATAGGGCTGATGCCGATACGGAGCCTCGGAGAACTTAACGGGTTATCGGGGCTCCCGCTCGAAGTGCTGGAGAAGGAACGGGGTTGGTTTTAGTCAGTAAGAGTCTGATACTCCCTCCCGCCTCACCCAGGCGGGAGCAGTCATTCGATGATTTTCCTCCCTTAAAAAAATAAAATGTTAAATCGGTTCATATAATACAGTTAAATAAAATAAACCAAAAAAATACACACTAAATCTAAACAACAAATTTAAAAATGGAATTTAAAAATGTTTCAACTTCACACTTTAAGTTGCCAGCTTTAAAACATAGAATTAAATTATTCATTTTCCCACTACGATTTAAAAATAATAAATACTTTTTTTCAAAACTCTTTTTTTAATTATACCTTTTTTATGTACGTTTCTGGTTGTTAGACGTCACACTAACAAGGCATTTTGAAAGAATATTATTCGTAGAAAAAGGAGTTAAATGGAAAGTAGGATAAAGAATTAATCAACGGTTCAAAGGGCACCTATTTATTAGAACTTTTTACGAAATCACACGAAATGATAAAAAAAGTATATTTTTTTAGTCTGTGTTCTCGAATAGGGTAGATGACTAATTTTTCTTTTAATGTCCGTCTGGTAGATTATTTAAAAATATTGGACACGTATTTTTAATTTCCTGATACAAACAATACTTTTGATTGACTTAAAATAGCGCGTGATCTCACTTTTGTGTACGTTTTATACTAAAAAATGACGTAGGTACCTCCCAATCCTAAACTTTGATTCGTTTTATCTAAGTATTTTTTTTATACGATAAAATAAAAAAATACGTGTCTAATACTATTTCATTACCTAACTGACGGATCAATTTGATATTTAATTTTTATACCCTGACAGGCAGAGGTACACATTACGCCACTTAATACCATTGTACAATGTAACACCCACTTTTCACTATTTATATTATGAGTCCCATGTAGTAGGTGGGCTGAGCCTATTGCCATATACCGGGCACAACTCCAGGCTCTGTGTTACTACTGAGATTCTTTGAAAAAACCCAGTAATACTTTGCCCGACTCGGGAATCGAACCCGAGACCTCTTGCCCGACAGTTAAAATCCTGGATGTAAGTTGCTGGAGCCAAGTTGAGCATATTATTATTTGACTTTCAAAGAGTCTCTCATATAAGTAGGTATCTCCCCAACACAAACGCAAGCTTTATAAAAACCTTCTACTTTGTGTATCCATTTGATGAAAACACGTACAAAGTTCCCAATCCTATCAGGATGATGTTCGACTCACCAGTTTTTAGTTTCAAGTGCAGCCTTTGACGGAAAAGTGACGGTTCAATGATCGAGGTGAAAACAAAAAGAGTTTGGCGACTATTTGAAGTCGATAGTCGATACTTTACGAGTCCGACCCGAATCGAGAGACTTTTAATCGGAATGCTATTGGAGTTTGTACGTTGACGTTTGTCGACTCTGCGCTACTACTACTGAGAATTAACCTCTTGCCCGGCAGTCGTACTTGCGACCACTTGGCCATGGAGGCAGTCAATTTTATAATTAAGAACATTATCTTTGACTACACAAAAACCGTTAGCACACAAAAATGTTAAGTGTGGTAGAGCCATGCTTCGGCACGAATGGGCCGGCTCGACCGGAGTGATACCACGGCCTCACAGAAAACCGACGTGAAGCAACGCTTGCGTTGTGTTTCGTCGTGTGAGTGAGGTTACCGGAGGCCAAAATACCCTTCCCTTCCCCAATCTCCCCAATTCCTGAATCCCCAACGATCTTCAAACTCCTAATCCCCAAAAGGGCGGTAACGCACTTGTAACGCCTCTGGTGTTCTAGGTGTCCATGGGCGACGCCGATTGCTTACCATCAAGTGATCTGTCTGCTCGTTTACCGGCTTATGCCATAAAAAATGTCAAGTTGAAAATATATCTAATTAGCTTGTTTCGAATTAATTGGAACAGTAACAGTGGTGATAAATTCTCGCGACGAACTTACTCGGCAATATCGTAAAATGTGACCAAATGATATATAGTGGTGACTAAAATAAAGTTAATTAATTCGTTATGTACTGATAGTTATGTGGTTGGTGACGTGACTCTCGGGCAATAATATGTTTCCGTTTGATTCGTGGTTCTCATCATCATCATACAGAATAAGACCAGTGGTGAACGTAAGCCGTGGTGGCCCTAAGGTTTGAGACGCCCGTTTTTCATGCATGAGGGTGCGGGTTCAAAACCTACCAACAGCAAGTACCAATGTGACTTTTTCCGAATTATGTGTACTTTCTAAGGTTATTCAGACACCACTGACAAACGGGGAAGGAAAACATCGTGAGGAAACCTGGGCTTATAATTTCTAATTGTAATTTTGAAATCGTCAACCCGCATTGAGCAAGCGTGGTGATTAATGCTTAAACCTTCTCTGTATGGGATAAGGCATTATAGGCTGTTGATGTGTGAACGAAAGCCTCTCTCTTTTGAAATGTGGGGGTATACAATTCCTACGTTTGGCAGCCCTTTGGGCTTCTTCCTAGGGATGTGTCATAACAGGCGTTGCACCGTGGAGGTTCCGGAGCAGGTCTCTTTTAGAGGACCCGGTGCCTTCATACAGGTGTTGAGGGTGACCACCGGGGTGGTTATAGTGAGGTAAAAATCCTACAATCCCTATTATTTTATCAGAAAAGTATTTGTTGTACTTCGGAAAAGGTTTAATTATATTAATTAACTGACTTCAAAAAACGCCAAGATTCAAGTTGGTTTTTTAAATCCCTTATTAGCCATCTATGTAGTAATATGATCATTAATTACGGTATTTAAAATTTTAAATGTGTACATTTACCTATCTCTTCGAATAATAAAAAGCACACAATACAATTGCTAAATTAGTTTTTATCTTATTCAAAATGCTCAGTCAGCTGTTATCTTCTATCGCCGCCATGTTTCTAGTGTTAATTTATTTTAACGAAAATAGTTTTAAATGCTCACCGAATAACTTGGACTCTTGCCCTTTGGCCCGATAACTTTGATAAGATGTTTTAAAAAGTTAAACGATGTTAAATTGTAGCTTTGTTAGTATTTAGTTGAGTTTATCTACAAGACACATTGTTTTAGCTTTTAACGTTTTTAAAAAATAACAATTTAGTCGTCTTTTTTCTTTTATGTTGTTGAAATAGTTATTTTAGATGTAATAAAGGTAAAAATAGTGGTCTATGTTTTGAGTAAATGTCAATTATGTGACATTATGTTTGTGACCTTTAGACACACACTAAGTGTGTCTAAAGATAGTTTTAATTCCTATGAGTAAGTTATTACGAAGCAAAATAAGTGTTGAATTTATTTTCATGTAACGAATGTGTTTTAGCATATTTTATAGCTTGAAACATTATCAGATAATATCGTATGTAGGTTTCATTCCCATATATCCCCAAGCGGTCACCGGTGATCGCTCTCCACTAACTACATTATAGACCTTATTTCAAATGTTTAGAGACTACTTTTGTATGAACAAATTTAGGGGAGGTTTTCAACAGGTTAAATAAATTTATTTATAAAACTTGAGAATGTGCACAAACCCACACTTGATAGCTGATATTATTGTCAATCGAATTCGATTGGATATCTGGGTAAGATGAAGAAATACGGGTCTTAGTTTAAATCACAAATTGTATCCAGTGTATGGCAATAGGCTTTCCCATCAATTCCAATATTGTACACATTATACTTAGATTACATTACCACACTACCAACGACATATTCAAGTACAATACCCGTTATATGATCGTATGTGAACATCGGAATGTCTCACATTCCAATGGCTTGTGTTCCTATGTTTGCAACAGGAGAACAATTCTCGAAACATGTAATTAAGGCCACAATTAAGACTAATTAAATAAATTCTTCGTGAGCTTACGACTGTTGCTTGGGAACGTAATGACAGATTATAACTGAGAATGGTGGGATTTGGACTGATTTTTGTTCATGTGGAATGTAATTCCTAAAATAAAACTATCGCTATATATTAGCTTAAAACAGTTTGACGTGAGGCCATGTTGCAGATGTGTTTGTATGTGGTTTAAACGAAATAAATGCTTTATGTGTAAAAAGGTAGAAGAAAAAAACAGTTTATTTTTACACCGTTACAAAGAATAAAAACGAAAAAAATATTTAAATAATAAAATAAAATAGTGTACACGGTATATAAAGACTAAGACCTCAGCTAAAATGCTATGACCCGAGAGTGATTACTCGAGTCGCGACTCTGTTTTTCAGCACTAGTCCGTCACTATAATTATAATAAATAAATAAATAATAAGAATTAATGTAGGTGAATACCAGCTTTCAGAGCTTAAAAAAAGTATACCACTCAAAAAGAATAATTGTATCTATACAAAATTTAATGTCTTTATAATAACTATCGTGAGACATACTAAATTAACTAAAAATCGCGGGTTACTCACGTGAATATACTGAGAAAAGCTCTACTAGTTTCGAATCATAGAGGGGCTCTTCCTCATGAGCAGCGTGCGCTATCGCGGCGATGTCGCGCAGCCTACTGTAACTTCACTGAAACTAGTTTGATTTTATTAGAAAGATACTGATACTGAAGAAAGAAGGTTAGATCCAGACTACTTCAAATGTGTGTAATGTATATGACTAGTTTCCTCAATCAAGTTCGTTGACGCTTTAAAAAGGAAGCAATTGTATGGAAATTCGTTCTTTGACACTGTGTAAAAAATTAAAAATCTAATTAGTCCGTCAGTTAGATAATGAAAAAATATTAGACAAGTATTTTTTTTATTTTCACGTACCTATAAAGTTACAATACTTAAATAAAATGATGTTAAGTTTAGGAGTGGGAGGTAATTACGTCAAAACGTGGTACATTTTGTAGCACGCTGTGACGTCACGCGATATTTTAAATAAATATATCGTCAAAAGCATTTAATTTTGTAAGAAAATAAAAAATACGGTCTAATGTTTTTAAATAATCTACCAGATAGACATTAAAATAAAATTTAGGAAACTACTTTATTGTTATATTTTTAAAGCAGCAACATTTATAAATATTGAACCTAGTTAAATAGCCAAGTCAAGAACAAAGTTGAGCTAAAACAGATGAATGAATCTGAAGAAACGTAACGAAGTCTTAAAACAATCGGCGAAGCGACACCGATTCATGGTAGATGTCCCACCCACACGCAAGCACCGCTTCGCATCAAGCTTCCTTGTGCGTACTACTAAGAAGTGAAATTATTTGCCGGAGTTTGTATTTTCTGAAGGGTGTCTTCAAGGCCCGAGTGAATAGGTTACTTATGGGACGACGTGCTCCATCGTAGATCGCATCATCGCTTATCACCAGACAAGATAGTGGTCAAACGTCCGCCCATTAAATATAAACCCAATAAATATAAAAAAAAAAATAGTTTTTGCCTATCCCCTTGGAAAAACATCGTGAGTGTATATAGTACTCTCTCACTCAGTATTCAGCAATGCAATGTGCATACTAATTAATAATAAAAACAAGTAGAACATCCAATGTTCCTGTCACCGACAATTAATTAATTGGAACGAAAGAGAACCTCAGTTTATTCAAGATATTGTTTTTTAATTATTTTTTGGTGTGCTCTGCATTTCAATTGATGTTATCGTAGATATAGGCAAACAATCTTTGCTTATACTAATATTTGAAAGACGAGAGATATGATTCGTATGTTTGATTGCATTTTGCATTGAAATTAAAAATTAAGTTCGCTATTGGTAAGCTTACTTTCGGGTGAACGTAACTAATTAAATTTTGTCATTGAACTACCCTGAGAGTTGGTCATAAAATCAATTAATGAAAGTGTCTGAAATGAAGAAATCTGTGGTTCGAAACTAGTAGAGCTTTGTTCAGTATATTCACGTGAGTAAGTAACCCGCGATTTTTAGTTGGTTTAATGAAAGTGTGATTATTTTTTAATATTTTATTGTATCGAACAGTCGAAATAATTTATTAACCTTTTTGATTAAGGAATGTACCCAATTAACTCGTCGAGTACCGGTTTTATAGACACAATTATTAATATAGGTTGCGGTCACCTGTGACCGCTTGGTGTTTGACAGTTTAAACAATCAGATCAGTAAAACACATGAATGTCGCCTACTATATAAATATAATTCCAATTCAATATTGATGCGTTCTACCTCTATACTGTTGCATGATGATATACAAAGCATTCTGATTGGCTAGTCACCGTTAATCCGCCAATCATAACGATCCGAGCGTCATTGGATTTGAGTGTGAATAGAGAATTGACTAGGTAGTAAACTTTTTTACTGAATACTTTTGTTAGACAATGATTTCAAACCAATAATTACAAATTATAAGCCCAGATTTCCTCACGATCTTTTCCTTCATCGTTTGTCAGTAGTATCTAAATAAACTTAGAAAGTACATATAAATCGAAAAATCACATTGGTATTTGCCGTTGGTAGGTTTCGAACACACGCTCTCATGCATGAGAAGTGGACGTTTTTTTTATTCCACGACGGTGGCAAAAAAACCACACGGCCCACCTGATGGTAAGCGGTTGGCGTGGCCTATGTACGCTTGCAACACTTGCTTAAAAACCTACTTACTCTTAAACCTCTGGGCCACCTCGACACTTTTCCTCATCCTTTATGTATGGGAGAGCCATGCTTCGACACGAATGGGCCGGCTCGACCGGAGCGATACCACGGCCTCACAGAAAACTGACGTGAAACAAAGCTTACGTTTTGTTTCTTCGTGTGAGTGTGGTTACCGGAAGCCCAGTTATCCCCCTCCCAGTCCCCGAATCCCACACAATCTTCAAATTTCCCAATTCCAAAAAGGCCGGTAACTCACTTGCAATGCCTCTGGTGTTACAAGTGTTCATGGGCGACGCCGATTGCTTACCATCAGGGGATTCGTTTTGATCATGATTATCGGCTTATCCGATAAAAACGCTCTTATTTACGTGAGTAACTCGAAACTTTTAGTTAAATCAGTATGTCTCACTATAGTTATAATAAAAATATATTGTACCCATTTCTATTATACAGTCCAAAGCGAAACTTTTAATAAACAAGTATCCTACTTCTCTGTCGGTGATACAAAAACAACTAATTCGCAATACTGCAGTTTACGTGACGATCGTACTAAAACATTCGTTTGTATGCCGCCTGTAACATTCAGTTTTCAGTACAGCTAGCTAGAGCTGCTTCGATACAGTATTTTAAGTAAAAGATACTGGGTAATTTGTTTTTCATTTTTTTTAAATATATTATTATGGTTTGTGTTTCAAAAAAGTGGGTATGTACGTTACTGTATGTACATATTCATTTCTAATTGTCATATGAGTCCTAGAGGTATATACGTTATTTGGGCATGACTGTTGGCATGCACCAGGTTTTTCATCAACCTCGATTTCAAAATTGTAGGTAATACGTTGTAGGGAAGTTATTTTTATTACGTAACCAGATTTATCATTGTTTCATGATTTTCATTATTACACGTGACATGATTTATTCTTTATTGTTATTTTAACTGTTCGTTCAATCCCCAAGCAGTCACCGGTGACAGCTCTCTCTCCTTCGCTCTCTCTTCCGATGTTTAGAGATTAACGCACGATTGTTTTTATTTTTAATTCATTTTTCTGATTGACTTCTTGTTTCTGACTGCCTCGTTGGCCGAGTGGTCGCAAGTGCGACTGCCGGGCAAGGGGTCTAGGGTTCGATTCCTGGGTCGGGCAAAGTATTACCGGCTTTTTAAATAATTCTCAGTAGTAGCATGGAGTCTGGAATTGTGCCCGGTATATGGCAATAGGCACACCCCCTATTACATGGGACTCATAGCATAAATAGTGAAAAGTGGGTGTTACATTGTACAGTGGCATAATGTGCACCTCTGACTGCCTCTTTGGGGATAAAAGGCGTGATGTTATGTTATGTTATGAAATAACAAAAATAGTAATAGAAATAAACCTTGCAGAGCGCATGTCTAACTACAAGAACCTCACAACCAATGGTCCATTCAATTTGCAAATGATAAATTTAAGTCAAATACAACATGATAACTTCAGACAGTATATAGTACTCTATGAAATATCTAACTATATATAATATTACATTATAATAAACTACACCACTCAAACACAGGATTAACAACGCCGAGGCGTTAAATGAAAATGTATATTATGTACAAACATATTATACGAGAACACATATAAGGTATAATATAATTATACCTACATATATATTATATGAGAATCTTGTTTTACGAGATTTATTAGAGTAACATGAATATTGAAATTGAGACTAGTGTTGTATTAATTTGATTAAAATTTCGGTTCTATTTGTAATTATTTATTACTAGCTGTTACCCGCGACTTCATCCGCGCAGAATATGATTTTTAGAACATAACTTTTTTTGGTTCATCATCATCAATAGCCTATAAATGCCCACTACTGAGCTAAGCCTCTTCTCACACGGAGAAGGTTTGAGCATTAATCACCACGCTTGCTCAATGCAGGTTGGCAATTACAAACTTATAATTAGAAATTATAAGCCCAGGTTTCCTCACGATATTTTCCTTTACTGTTCGTCAATGGTGTCTAGATAATCTCAGAAAGTAGATAAAACTCAGTAAAAGTTACATTGGTACTTGCCGTTGGTAGGTTTCGAAGCTGTACCCTCATGCATGAGAAGCGGGCGTCTTAACGGCGTTTTTTGTTTCAATTTTCTAAAATATACGCAGCCTAAGTCTTAACTGTGGGAGAGCCATGCTTCGGCACGAATGGGCCGGCTCGACCGGAGTGATACCACGGCCTCACAGAAAAACGACATGAAGCAACGCTTGCGTTGTGTTTTGTCATGTGAGTGAGGTTACCGGAGGCCCAATCTCCCCAATCCCTGAATCCCCAACCATCCTCAAACTCGTAATCCCCAAAAGGCCGATAACGCACTTTTAACGCCTCTGGTGTTCCAGGTGTCCATGGGCGATGCCGATTGCTTACCATCAGGTGACCCGTCTGCTGGTTTACCGGCTTATGCCATAAAAAAACCTATGCTGCTCCTTTGTATGTACATCAGCTACCTGTCAATAAAAGTCTTGCAAAATCAATCCAGCCATTTCAGAGATTAGCTAGTACAAACAGACAGATATACAAAATAAAAAAATATATATTTTAGTATGTGTATCGTATGTAGAGGTATATTCATGTAGTAGAAAGTAGTTATTTTAAAATTATAAACAGAGTCCAATTTCATTTATCTGTATAGATAGTAGATATTGATTGTTGTCTGTCTTTGTGTGGTTATGTTAGGTCTTAATTGTTGTGTTACTGATAGATTGGATACAGGTGCGACTTTCATTATATACAGTAACTATTATAAGGTTTATAACGGTCGAATGAAGTGTTATTAAATTGTTGTTCTATGTATCAGAGACATTGTAGAACATACTTTTTTAAAAAGAGTAACGAATGGAATTTCTTGCTCGTTCTTCTCTATTGGAATCTACATTTAGAATGGCACTTAGCTTCACTGACGGACTGACTGACAGACTGTTATTTATTTTGTATTTGATGACGTTTCAAAAGTACTAAATGATGGTTTAATTGAAATAAATGGTTTGACCTTGACTTTGTTTTATTAACACATTATTTCGCATAACATAAAGTTTAAAGTCGTGAAAACCTGTGGATTAGAATATCCTTATTTGTTACTAACTTTTACGGCTTTGCCCTGTATTCGTTATCCTATGAGAGCTTTTAATCGTATCACCTAAGTCAGTCCATAGCCTGCCTGTAGGTATACCAAATTTCATCAAAATCCGTTCTGTAGTTTCAGCGTGATTGACGGACAAACATCCAAACAAAGAAACTTTCATATATATAATACTAGCGATCCGCCCCGGCTTCGCACGGGTGCAATATGCATGTATTATACATATAAACCTACCTTAAGAATCACTCTATCTACCTCTATTAAAAAAGACCGCATCAAAATCCATTGCGTAGTTTTAAAGATCTAAGCATACAGAGGGACAGACAGACGGCGGATCGTGAATTTGTTTTATACTATGTAGTGATATGTAGTGATTATAGTGCAAGAGAAGCCTTAATAATCTGATCTAATCTGAAGTTCAATTCTTAGTTTAAGCAAAAAATGTACTAACTATTTTAGTAATTAGTTATATTCAATAACTATTAACACTAACAATATTTTTTACCTGATTTCAATGTCGAACCTAACACACTTACTCAGCTGTCTATAATCTCTTAAACTAAACAGCAACGTCAACAAAGTGGCCGTAATTCGACCGCGCCTAAATGCCATTAGATAACATAAGTTATACCTCTAATCTCCTAGCGTTAAGTATAGTTACATGACCGAACTTAAGATGCCTTCTAAGTAGGTCATAAATCTACGTTCAATGTATAGGACGTGATTTTAATTGTGTATTCAAGTTCACAGGGTGTTTCATTTTTAACCGACTTAAAAAAAGGAGGAGGTTATACGTTCGGCCGGTATGTTGCTTTTTTTGTAACTCAACTTTAGTTAATGTAACGAAATTCGATGTTACAGTTAAGGCTAGGTCATTAAACGTAAACATTTTAATAGTTGTAGGATTTATCTACCTCTATACTAATATTATAAAGAGGAAAGATTTGTACCTATTTTTGTATGTTTGTAATGAATAGGTTCAAAAAGTACTGGGCCGATTTAAAAAATTATTTCACGAATAGAATGCTACATTCTTCCAATTTGACATAGGCTACATTTAATTTTGAAAAAAATTAGGGATCCTTGATAAAATCTGAACAATGTAACCGAAGGTGTAGAAAAATGAGTCTTAAATGTCTTTCGTCGAATGCGCTGCCGAAACTATTAGCGATAGAACAAAATAATGTACAACAATATTGAAGAACATCATAATGTCTGTAATGTCATCAATATACCCAACTATAGTAGTTATATCACTACAAAAATCCAAATTTCCTAAAATAAATAATTTTCTACCCCGTGCGAAGCCGGGACGGGCTGTTACTCTACTATATTAAAATAAGTCGGGTTTTCCTTCCTTACGCTATAAGTCCAAAACGCATGAACCGATTTCCACAGTTTTGCATTCGTTGGAAAGGTCTCCGGCTCCGTGAGGTTTATAAAATATAAAACAAAAAAAAAATGTTTCTTCATCTTTAATAGATAGAAAAATTCTTAAGGAATATTTTTATGTATAATACATGCATACCAACCGTGCGAAGCCGGGGCGGGTCGCTAGTGTTACATAAAACGATCCATCTGGTGGTGAAACGGAGTTCGTCGTAGACTTATAAAAATAATGAAGGTTGACTGCAAGACTAACTCATTGAAGAGCAAAGTTGCTGTGTAATTAAAGTATCGAATTTTGTCTATTTTTTTCTTTTATTAATTGCAATTCTGTCTGCATACCGTCTACAATGGCTCTTCATATATCTTTTAGGTTGCTTCCACAGACGTAAAACCGAAGCTGTGTTAAACTATGGCATTTTAGAAACACTCTATATATAGACGGGCTAGTACTGTACGACGCTATATAGTATACAGTCATAGATTGCTTATTCATAGACACGACTTGTCTTGATACGGACTTACATACGTACCTATGCATACAAATTTCTTACATGATAATATAACATCACCCTATACCTAAACAAGGAAAGCTATATTTTTAGATATGTCCTTGTTATCTGCGCTATGACAAAGAAGGACGTATTTGACTTCTCCCATACTCTTTCAGCGGGTACCGTAAAAGCGATAGGATTACATTTGACAGAGACCGGGCAGCAATAGTCTCACATAAACCCGAACCTTTTAATCTACGATCTGCAAATCGTCTACCGAGTATAAAGAACTCCAACCTAGTTACCTGCCAAGTGCGGAGGTGATGGAAAACCCAGAGTGAACATACTTTTTTTTAAAAGAGTAACGAATGGAGTTTTTTGCTCGTTCTTCTACATTCGAATCTACGTTTTGGAATGAGCACCTAGCTTCACCTAATTTCACTGACGGACCGACTGACAGACTATTATTTATTTTGTATTTGTTGACGTTTCAAAAGTACCAAACTATGGTTTAATTGAAATAAATGCTTTGACTTTGACTTTGAACTTATAGAGTAGACCCAAGCCAATCCAGAAAGGAACATGAGCTATTGAAAACTAAAATATCCTCAATAACCCTATGCCTGACTCGAGAATCCCTGGCTTGGTCACACTTGCAACTGCTCAATCATAATATCAGCAGTCGATGTTAGTGAAACAAATTCAGCATAAACTTACTCACCTCTATTTCCGAACGCACAAACAAACGTCAACGTACAAACTCCAATAGCATTCCGATTAAAAGTCTCTCGATTCGGGTCGGACTCGTAAAGTATCGACTATCGACTTCAAATAGTCGCCAAACTCTTTTTGTTTTCACCTCGATCATTGAACCGTCACTTTTCCGTCAAAGGCTGCACTTGAAACTAAAAACTGGTGAGTCGAACATCATCCTGATAGGATTGGGAACTTTGTACGTGTTTTCATCAAATGGATACACAAAGAAGGTTTTTATAAAGCTTGCGTTTGTGTTGGGGAGATACCTACTTATATGAGAGACTCTTTCTTTGAAAGTCAAATAATAATATGTTCAACTTTGCTCCAGCAATTTTTAATTTTAAATCTAGGATTTTTACTGTCGGGCAAGGGGTCTCGGGTTCGATTCCCGGGTCGGGAAAGAAAGAAAGAAAGAAAGAAAGAAAGATTGTTTATTTGTAAAACATGCGTATACATAAATCGAGTAATCAGACATGCAAGATGTTAAATAATATGATTGTGCGTCCATGTTTCGCCAATAGTGGCATACAAATTTTATAGGTGTAAAGATTATATTCAATTTCATTATAATAGTCATTATTAAATTACATTAAAGAGATAAACATTTGAATTTGATGTCACAATATTTCTAATTTAGGTAGTTACTTATATGATAGTCTAAAATAAATTACGTCCAGTACATACCTATATTCATTATTACGCAGTCAAATAGTGGTCCTTACAATAAGTCAATTTATTTACAAATCAATACTAAATTATATTATTATGTCCAGTAGGTATACAAAAAATTTATAAAAAATGTACATTGTATTATTATTATTCTTCACCATTAAATATGTTATACGAAGCCTGAATTAGAAAGTCTTTCTCATTCAAAAAGTCCTGAACACTGTAATAGGCTTTATTAACTAAAAACCTTCTCAGCTTATTTTTAAAATGTGTCAAGGGTAGTTCTCTCAAAATTTTTGGTAATTTATTAAATATCACAGGCGCCATACAGAAAATACTTTTACGCATGAGGGAAGTTCTCGCAGTATGCGTGCATATCGTACTGTTATCGCGCCTGTTACGTGGGACTATTTCATTTAATAGTTTAAATCGGTGTGGATTCGTTTTGACAAATACAGCTACCTCCAAAATGTACAGACATGGCAAAGTGAGTATTTTATTTTTCTTAAAGTATGGCAGGCAACTATCAGTGGGTTTAATTTTAAATATTGAACGTACGCATCTCTTTTGAGCCTTGAATATCGTGTCTTTTTCTGCCGAGTTACCCCAGAAAATTACACCATAGCGTAGGTGGGATTCAGTTAACCCATAGTAAGCAGCAAGTAATGCCTCTACACCTATTATAGACGATAACGTGTGTAGGGCGTAGGCAGACTTACTTAACTTCCTGCATAAGATTTCGATATGGGCCTTCCAGTTTAGCTTTTTATCAATGTAGAGCCCTAAAAATTTAGTTGTTTCTACCTCTTCTATAGGTTGGTCAGCGTAGTGTACATTGAGACTGCTTTTGGTATTGATCCTTTGACTAAAGTGTATTAATTTAGTTTTAGTCAGATTAATTTTTAGATTATTACCATCTAGCCACTTTACCATTAAATTTATAGATACATTTATGTCACTCTCATAAGTATCGATACTTTCACACGGTATTGCTATGGTGCTATCATCGGCAAATAGTGTCAGGGGTTGAGGGATGCCTTTTGGCAGATCATTTATATACAAAATGAATAAGAGAGGCCCCAAAACACTCCCTTGTGGCACACCAAATGAAACTGTACGTTCTCTAGACTGATACACGTTGTCATGTTTACTTTTCATGTCAATTGCGTTTATGTGTGTAATTTGAGTCCTGTTATTTAAATAAGATTTAATGAGATTGTTTACATTTCCTCTGACTCCATACGTCTCAAGTTTATTTAAGAGTGTCCCGTAGTGTACATAGTCAAAGGCTTGAGTCATATCACAAAATACGCCACAGACCGGTTTTCTCTTATCAACATTATGTATAACATTATGTAAAAAATCATAGATGGCCATGTTAATAGTTTTACCCACTCTAAATCCTTTCTGTTCTTTGCATAGAATATTATGTTTTTCTATAAATGAATTTAATTCCTTGCAAATGTATTTTTCAAATATTTTAGAAATTATAGGTATTAGTGATATAGGTCTATAATTCTCCATTAATTCCCTATCTGCTTTCTTAAATAGTGGCTTAACTATTGATACTTTTAGGGCATCAGGATAGACGCCCGCACTAATGCTGAGATTTATAACATGACTCAAGTGACCGCAGATTTCGTCCGCAACTTGTTTCAGTATACCCGTAGCAATACCATCATATCCTACACTACTTGTATTATTTAAGGACATTATTATTTTTTTAATCTCGGTTGGCATACTAGGGGCCATAAACATAGTTTTATTATTGTGGTCTACAGTAAATCCCCTAGGTGCAGACCTCGCTATACCCTGCTTTGGTTGCACCTTATCAATGAAAAAATTATTAAATGCTTCTGCAATAGTACTGTGATGTGTCATGATGCAGTCACCTATTTTAATTCTATTTATATTAGATTTAGGTACGTTATACTTTGCACGATTAATTATTTGCCACGCGGTTTTAGATTTGTTTTCAGATGTTTTTATATTGTAATTGTTTTGTGCTTTTTGAGTTAGCCGTATGATTTTTTTGTAAATTTTTGAGCAATTATATAATAAGTTTTTGTTATTATGGCTTTGATTTAGTCGAAACTGCCATAGAAGTTTTCTTTTCTTTTTACTGCATAATTTAATGCCTTTTGACATCCACTTAGTACGTCGTATCGCATTTATTTTAACCGCTATAAATGGAAAACACAGGTCGTACAGTAACTTGAAAATCGCGGCGAAACAATTATAAGCTACATTTGGGTCATCCGTTTCATAAATTTCTGAAAAAGTAAGACTCTTGAGATGGTTTTTAAATTTTATAATATTTTCCGTATTGTAGTCCCTTCTAGTTGCATACTAATACTTAATACAGCATAGTTTTTGTACGGGACATTTAAGCAGTTGTGCTGTATGAACCGATAACGCCCATTCAAACACTTCAGTCTTACATGTATTAAAGTTATGTGCAAAGTTGTCTATGCATGATAAGCTAGCCATGCGAGTTGGTTCTTTTAAGGCAAGTTTCATATTGTAACTCATTAAAAAACATTCTAATTCAGTCGCTTCTCTACTTTGCTTAAGTACGTCAATGTTGAAATCTCCGCAAACAACAATTTTTCTACAAGATGAACATAAAATCTCACGCATGAGCATTTCAAGTTTCTCGAAGCAGTAATTTAAATTATTTGGGTTAGGAATTCTATATATACAAACTATTGTCATTTTGTAACTAGTCAGTTCTACGCCACAACACTCAAATATCCCTGGAGTTGATAATTTTGCTACTTTTGGCAATTCTTTCCATTGTAACCCATTTTTAACAAGGATACACGCACCACCCCGTTTCTGTCCTATTCTACAATAATATGCAGCCAAATCATAGTTGGGCAAAAACAACAAATTCTGATACCCATCCATGATAAAGTGCTCTGTAATACAAACGATATCAATACTAGTATCCTTACTCGCAAGCTCCTCCAGACATACCAACAGATCATCTGCTTTATTTATCAAACCAGCTATATTTTGGTGCAAAATGTTGAGATATTTATTAGAGAAAAAACAATTCATTTTCATCAGTGACATTGCTTTGTACAGAGTCATGCACATCAGGTACCCCAACAGAAGAATTACAAGTATTTAAGTCACTATACATTACTATTTCATCAATCATTAAACTAATATTGTGCATTATAATGGCCATACCACGATTACCTACAGAGCTACTACTTTTGTTAAACATTGTAAAATCATAGTTAAGATAGTAGTTTGAATCAAACAAATATGCATAATTAAATGAATACGCATCTAGATATATTAAACTGTTGAAGGTTTCAATTCTCGAGTTAAACATAATAGAATAGTCATTCAATTTGAAGGTAGGAGCACATAATATGATATTCGTGTGCTGCAATTTTAATAGCGTTTCACGAATATAAATAGTTAGTTCTACATAATTCTTTGTCCGACGAAAGTCATCTTCCCCTACAAATATCACGCAGTAGTCATTCTTATTGTAGTCCTTCAATTTGAGATCCAAGTCAGAGATAAGGCACTTAACACCACAGTTGGGTGTCAGGTAGTGGCAAATTTTATAAATAGGGAATGTATTTTCTGCAATTTCTAACATTTTATTATGTTTATTGCTACTTATAATACATAATTTGCCCGTTCTAGTTACATTAGATTTACTTTTATAATTTAATTGCGTAGATTGTGTTTCTGTCTTTCTTTGTTCTTTATTGCAAGAGTCACTGATAACGCCATCTGTGATCGCTTTATCTAACTGCGATTGATTTCGTTCATTGGTTGGAAATGTGGATTTCGAAGTTATACTTGGGATGTTTTTATATTCACTAGACGTTTTCGGGTTATTTTTCGCGTACTGTTTAATTTTTGCAGATGTTTTCTTAATTTTAGGTGTTTGCATGCTTGGCTTAGCAGGGGAACATGTCACCTTTTTATATAGAGCATTTTGTTTTTGTAGCTCCTCATTAAGGTGTTTGAGCTGCGTATTTTCTAGAGTCAGGGAATCTATTTCGTTGTGGGCACTATTGAGTTCTAGAGATAATTTTTCTAATTTTTGTTTTAACTTAGTGCATTGGTCATCTTCGTCATCAGAAATGTCAGGTAAACTGGTCGTGGTGCCATCTATTGGTGAGTTCGTCGAGACCGTATCATTATTTGATGTTTCAGACTTAGAACGGTTGCGTCTATACGTGATATTATTTAGAAAATTCATTTCTGGTAAGGTGCACAGTAAAAGGTCCTAGCCCTTGATTAACGAGTGAATGACTCACCTGTCAGTCGATCTGTTTACAAACGTCACTTCTTGCTACGCTACTCGCCACCAGATGTCGTTGTTTGCAATCCAATTATATTTAATTTCATTTAATTAATCCTTTTAACACTAGATGGTGTTGTTTACAGTTTTAATTAGTTTCTGTTTATTTTTCACCTCTGCAACCCTAGGATCAATGTCAATAAACTTTAATTTAACTCGTCGAATACCGGTTTTGCAGACACAATTATAGAACAATAGGTTGCGGTCACCGGTGACCGCTTGGTATTTGACAGTTTAATTGATCTTTTCGCCACTAGTGGCGCTAGTATGGGTACAAAGGTCACTTTTCAAATGATATATTTGTAGCAACGGCTTGTAAAATTTATATATCATTGATTTATTTCACTGTTTAGTACAAGTTTATCACACTGAGTTATTATTTTAGTTTCAGATGTAGTTTTATATATTGTATTGTCCAGATCACATACTTATTGTTCAAGTTCACAATTTCAAGGCCAAAAACACCGTATTACTTAACATTCGTTTAAATGGGATATTATGCCGTTTTAGAAGTTACCAACACTATCACTTATGTAGCTATGTAATTGCAACTTAGTTTATACAAGATATCACCATATAACTTATTATTTGTTTATTTATTAATTTTAAATACGCGGGTGATGTTTACTGTGCCAGTGTTGCCACTTGATCGTTCAACACAGTTACAACAGTTAGTTCGTCATTTAAATAATCACTTTTCAAGTAATCACCATTTTGGATTTGAAGCAGCAGCTTGATATTGACATTTTGTAGATGTAGTTTGATTATTCCTTTATATTTCTATTTATTGATGAGGAAATTAATTATTTATATAATATATTTAGTATATTTGACTTCCAATCAAAAAGTTTAATAATTTTAATATAAATAATTATTTTAATAACAAATATTTTTATTATTATCATATTAATTTCTAATATTATAATATTTTTATCAATTATTTTATCAAAAAAATCATTTATAGATCGAGAAAAATGTTCACCATTTGAGTGTGGTTTTGACCCTAAATCATCAGCTCGAATTCCATTTACATTACATTTTTTTTTAATTACAGTTGTTTTTTTAATTTTTGATGTAGAAATTGCATTAATTTTTCCAATTATCCCCCTATTTAAATTAGTAAATTTTATTTTCTGAACTAAAATTAGATTTTTTTTTATTTTAATTTTATTAATTGGTTTATATCATGAATGAAATCAAAATATATTAAATTGAACTAATTAGGATTATAGTTTAAAAAAACATTTGATTTGCATTCAAAAAATATTAAATAAATTAATTTATCTTAAATAAATAAGAAGCAATAATGCATTTAATTTCGACTTAAAAGAAAGAGTTTAATTAACTCCTTATTTATTCCATCATTTAATTGAAACCAAAATAGAGGTATATCACTGTTAATGATAAAATTGAATAAATATTCCAATTAAATAATTAACTTAAGAAATATAAAGATTAAAATTAAGCTGCTAACTTAATTTTTAGTGGTTAAAGGGCAAAGTATTACTGGGTTTTTTCAAAGAAGCCTGGAGTTGTGCCCGTTATATGACAAAAGGGACTCTTAACATAAATAGTGAAAAGTGGGTGTTACATTGTACAGTGGCATTAAGTGCCGTAATGTACACTTCTGCCTACCCCTTAGGGGATAAATGGCGTGATGTTATTTGTGATTTTTACTTTATCAAGGGTAAATTTACAAATATAAAATTTCATATAAACACCAACACACAGAACTAAAATTATGGTATTACACAATACATAATGACTTTTGTGTATTTAAAAATGTATGATGATATGTGTATATAATGGTACGTTGTACATATAACAGTTCTTCTTGTTAAGCGCTGTTATTTTACAATGCACACATTAAAATAGACGATAAAGTAAGCTGATTCCACTTTATTGGTTCCCCTGTTCGACATCCGCCATTTTACTCGTCAATATAATACAGGCACCATTCCTGCTGACCCCTTAAAAGGAAAAGAACATAAAAATAAACCTCCTTACTCATAAACGAAAACGTTTAGAAACGAGCAATCAATGGCAATGAGTTAAAAACTCTTCCCGCTTCTAAATTCGAATTCTAAAAATCGAACATCGTAATTTAAAATTTGTGATTTATCGTTTATTGAATACGATATTTTCGTGCGCAGATTAGCTTTTGTGGATTTGCAAAATGGTGGCCTTTCTTTATTTTTAGAATTCGTTTTTATGCGTAAATGTATTACGGATTTTGTTTGTTCTGTTTAATCTTTACATTTCTCGTAATGTTGGAGGAAAAACAAAGCGTTTGTTTTTACTGTATTCTTTTTTAACGAAAATAGAACAGTTTGATAGATGGTCAACTATGTTATTGTGATAGTGACGCTCAACAACAACCCTAATATTTTGATGCATATATTTTTGTACGTAACTTCTTAATCCCCGAATAAAAGTAGTTTCTAAACGTCGGAAATAAGGTCTATAATGGAGCAAGTGGAGAGCGGTTATCGGTGACCGCTTGGGGACTGAGCAGTATTATTCATCATTCATCATGTTAGCTATAAGACGTCCAGTACAGAACACAGGCCTTCCCAAATGACATCTAAAATTATTATTATGTATGTTCTATTACATTATTGCTTAAAACATGAAGAAAAATTGCTAATGTATGAATGCTTTTATTATGAAGTTAATAATTATAATTATTATGTTACAAACAACACATAACATAACATCACGCCTTTTTATCCCCGAAGGGGTAGGCAGAGGTGTACAGTACGGCACTTAATGCCACTGTACAATGTAACACCCACTTTTCTCTATTTATGTTATTAATATGAGTCCCATGTAATAGGGGGTGAGCCTATTGCCATATACTGGGCACATTTCCAGACTCCGTGCTACTACTGAGATTTTTAAAAAACCCAATAATACTTTACCCGACCTACAAATCGAACACAACACTCCTTGCCCGGCAGTCGCACTTGCGACCACTCGGCCAACGAGGCAGTCGTTATTATATCGTAAGTTACAAATAGTGTGTAGATATTAATATATAATACGTCTTAATCTCATGAAGATACATAAAAATCTCAACGTATGGATTAAGTACCTGTCGCGGAGAACCTAACGGGTTACCGGGGCTTCGGCTCGATGTGCAGGAGAAAGAACGGGGTGGTTTTTAGTAAGTAAGAGTCTGACACTCCCACCCGCCTCACCCAGGCGGGAGGAGTCATTCGATGATTTTCCCTAATAAAAAAAATGGATTAAGTACACATTTTATCCCATCAAAAAAGTCATAAGCATGAATTCAACACTGTTTATTTTGTCAGGTGTTACAAAGGGATTTATTTTCAAACGATATTTTGTGTCGTACGGATAATGTTGTATTGTATTGGTATAAAAAAGTATTGTATGAATAGTATTGTGTTGTACTGGTGTAAAAGGTGACCTTTCGCAGCTATCAGGAGCGACCCTCGTTATTACAAAGTCAATATCTTCGGAGACATTTCTATAAGTTTTCCGTCATTGCCATATGTTTGATTTTTAGTTTGTTTATTTATCTGTTATATTTTTTTTTTATGGCATAAGCCGGTAAACGAGCAGACGGATCACCTGATGGTAAGCAATCGGCGTCGCCCATTGACACCTGGAACACCGGAGGCGTTACAAGTGCGTTACCGGCCTTTTGGAGATTAGGAGTTTGAGGATCGTTGGGGATTCAGGAATTGGGGAGATTGGGGAAGGGAAGGATAATTGGGCCTCCGGTAACCTCACTCACACGACGATACAACGCAAGCGTTGCTTCACGTCGGTTTTCTGTGAGGCCGTGGTATCACTCCGGTCGAGCCGGCCCATTCGTGCCGAAGCATGGCTCTCCCACACTTAAAATATATGATATAATGTTTAGATAGTTTTTTTAAAAAAACATGAACTCTTTGGTGTCGTTGTAAAAGTGAGTTTCTATTGAATTAAGTAGGTAATGTGTTTTTTCTGTAATTTAAAATTCTTAAAATACAGATTAGAATACAGTTGGTTATGTTCTGCTTGCACTATGCTAGTATATTAGTCGAGTAATTGAAAAAGACATTAATTCCAGTTGATCCATTTTTATTTACTACTCGCCCGATACTAAATAACTCGTTATTCAACTACTAATACACTAGCATAGTGCGAATGAGGCATAAGTGCGACTATCGAAAAAAGTGTTTTTGTGTTCGATTACTAGATCAGACCTTTTGAATTTTCGAAAATTGCGAGCAATGGCAGGATAGACAGTGAAATATATAACTTTGTTTAGTGTACGCTGCTATTCCTCAGAGAATTGTCAAAAGTTGTATCCTGTTGTTTATAAACAAACATTGTTCTAACTAAAACAAATGTACAAACGTTGCATATTTGAATTTAGAACGCACCCATCAATATTTTCAAACGAAAAACTTTTCTAACGGTACAAAGTGTTCGTTGAAAATTCAAATTTGAATTCAGAACGAATCCGTTTCCGTTGTGTATGGATGCTAGAAGTGGCTGACAGATAACTGATAGATGTTGTGTGGATGTTGGTCGATGCTGGCCAGTGGCCACTCTTGATATTGCAGGATTTGATACTTTCAGTGATTTTTAAAGTGTCTAGTTGGAATTGTGAATGATATTCTTATACTGTACGTAACTGTACGAAGGCAAAATTTTAGCTCGATTTTAAGTTAAACAAATTGAAGGGAGGGATGTATAGCAGTGAATAGAAACGAATCGAATACGATGAAATGAAATTATGATTTCAATTCATCCATTACCATAATACTCTTTTGTTTGAGCTGGTAATGGAACACTAGACATTTTGTTAACTTGTCTGGTTTTGGTTACTGTCTATTCTATTCCTTTTTGTCTAACCCGGGAATGGATCCTGAGATTCATTGTTCGATGTATTTATCCATTACATACATCGAACTTATACTTTGTTCATTTATAACGATAAATGAACAAAGTATAAGGAAAAGAAAAAGTTATTCTCGTAAAATAATATAATATTCAGTAATAAATTGTAGTCAAGTTCGTACGTCGTGAGCAGAAACGATTCATGTGCAGTTTTGAGTTATATATTGTAGCTCTAGACTTTAGTGACCCTAGTTCGGGCCACGAGGAGGACTGGGATTCCATCTTCTCCTTTTGCGAAGTAGTCATGCTAGCTAAAGAGGAGGAGGGCGCGTGAGGCAGAGATCAACATCCTCCTCTCAACCCAGCCGTCGCGAACTAATTGAGTAGTCAAGCAGTTACGTAAATAAACTATAAAATATAACATGACATAAAATCACGCATTTTATCCCCGAAGGGGTAGGCAGAGGTGCACTTCATGCCACTGTACAATGTAACACCCACTTTTTACTATTTTGCTACTACTATTTACTATTACTTTTATGTTATGAGTCTCATGTAATAGGGTGTGAGCCTGTTGCCATAATTATACCGGGTATGTGTTCAGACTCCATGCAACAACTGAGATTTTTTTATTAATCCAGAAATACTTTGCCCGACATGGGAATCGAACCCGAGCTCCTTGCCAGGCAGTCAGACTTGCGACCACTCGGCCAACGAGGCATTCTAATGTAAACTATAACAACATGTAATCATTGTAATAAATTAAACTACAATAACAATACAAAAAGAAAATCAGCATCAAGTGTAAAGATAACAAATTAATTGGTACACAGTCCACAATTATCTTCCTTACGCCATCTAGAGGAAAAAGAAGTAAATACATGTATCGCTAGCTATATGAGGATAAGACCTCGAACATCGCTCGATAATTAAATTACTTAACCGTAACAACTATTGCCATTCGGGGTATATCCACTCTAATATTGTGTGGTTTTGTTTTCTGTTGGTTTCCAACATCTGTTTCGTAATGTTAATTAATTTCGCGTGTTAAAGAATTTTTATTTTCGTGAGGATTAAATATAATTACACCAGATGACCAGAACGGCTTTTTCATTGTCAGTATGCTTAAGATGTTAGACTATAAGATTTTTATTGTTTTGTTTTTTTTTTTATTTTAGTAAGTAGAACAACAATTTGGGATCACATAAAGTGTTGTACCGTGCGGGAATCGAACCCGCGACACGTTGCCGGATGCCCAGCCACCGTACCAACTGTGAAGTCTACAAATAGTAAGTTCGATGCACCTTGCTCAGGATTCGTACTTGTGTCCACTTGACAAATGAGGAAATTAAAATCAAATATTAAAATATCATCTACTTTCTCTATCTCTTACCTGATACACATTTCCAAGTAAAAATTTCAGTAAGTAACTATTTTTGTCTGTCCATAGAGTATTACACCTTCCGGTAGCCGGTAAAACTAGAGCACATGAGAGCATATTTGTGTAATGTCATAACAAAATGTAAGTATAATGTACTTCCGGCTGTAGAAGGCTTTGAAGCTGACGCTGAAAATAGCATGCACATAGTAATACGGTTGCTTATCCCTATGGGAATGGATAGTGATGACAAGGCAGAATAAATATGTCACCAAACTTGTTCTTCCCATATGAGATGACTAATAAGAGATCGGGCACCAGCGCCCTTTGATTTACTAGAACCTTTTAAATTGTTATCTACAACTCGCCTACGATCCTAAAGCATAGTAGTTTGGGTGACTGAACCAAAACATGAAGATCCCTTTATCTCCATTGCAAGTCTATAGACTTCTTCTACATAAGACATTTTCCCATTTCCAAAACACTCTAATTAGACAAACTTACAGACTGAACATACATATCCTACATTAATTATTCAGCTGATGCTGGCACATAAAAAAGGCGTTAAGGTACGAGTATGAGCTGTTATAGCGCAGGTAGTGGGTACTGGCAGGGTGCCAGCTCGACTCAGAAGTACGTTACACTACGTAGGGGAGGTTGGGGGTAGTTGTGATGTAGGTAGATTGATGTGGTAGAATAAAATCGTTTATTTGTTAAATGACATAAAAGACATAATGATCATACCCATGTTAAGTGAGCCTCCTATTCTGCATTAAATTTAGCTGTTCAAGCATATAAAACACTAGCTACTTCCGCGCGGTTTAACTCGCTCTGCTCGGCGCCTATTGATCGTAGCATGATATTATATAGCCTTTCTCGATAAATGGGCTATCCAACACAGAAATAATTAACCAAATCGGACTGGTAGTTTTGGAGATTAGCGCGTTCAAACAAACAAACAAAAAATAAACTCTTCAGCTTTAGAGACACGGAGGACTTAACGTTTTACCGGGACTCGAAGAGCAGAAGTTGGAACGGGGTGGTTTTTAGTCAGTAAGAGTCTGACACACTGATTTAGTAGCAAAAAGAATTAATAGTTTAGATATAGGTATACAGGGTCATACATATGAATGCTTGCATGCAAATAATATTAGTTGTGTTTGTCAAAATATAGAATATGTTAAAACATTTAAATACCTGGGGCTGTGGCTGGACAGTAACGCTAACTGGCGGACGCATGTTGACACTGTGTGCACAAAGCTTAGAACAGTTTTGAGTAAGTTCTATGCACTACAAGCGCCTTTAAACTGTCAAATACCAAGCGGTCACCGGTGACCGCAACCTATTGTTCTATAATTGTGTCTGCAAAACCGGTACTCGACGAGTTAAGTATACAAACATTACGTACAGTCTATTTTGCTCTAGTCGAATCGTTGATAGGTTACGGACTAAGTGTCTATGGACGCACTTTTAAGACTTATTTAGACAGCATTAAATCCCTACAAATCCGCTTCCTTAAGTTTCTAGTATCACCTAAAGTTAGACGTAAATGTGAAGAAAACTATGAGAGACTATACATTCCATGCAAAATACTTCCTGTACACGACCGGGCCAGATACTTGTTGATTCTTGAGCAATTTTATAGTGAACAAAAAAAAGAAAAAGTTGCAAACAAATATAACACAAGACGTGTGAGAGAAAATAAGTTAGTCCGGCCGACGATAAACAATTATTATGGAAAAAGAACCAACAGGTACATGGTTCCGACGTTGTACAACGATATTGATTTGTTAAGGCACATAAACAATACAATTAGTAAACAATCCCTAAAATATAAGCTAAAGACTGTGTTACTTACCGAATTTGCCAAAAATTTTAGTTAATGTTAATCTGCTTGTTAGCTGTTTATATAAATTATTTCACATAATTATGTTTGTTAGTATAAGATAACACCGTTTTTGTTAAGGACAAGTTTGATCCGAGGTTTTGTTTGTTTAGTATGTAGGTATAGTAGTAAGTATAGTTAGTGTAAGGTAGTTATGAATATCGAGCGCTATTCCCGCCGACAAACTGTCATAGCAGTTTGGTGGGTATATGTATTGTATTTTTTTGTATAAAACCAATAAAGGATTAATTATTATTATTATTATTATTATTACTCCCTCTCGCTTTACCCAAAGCGGCACAAGTCATTAGATGATTTTCTCCCTCAAAAAGGCATAAAAATGTTATTGATTTTCGATATTTTCAATGTGTCTTATATAGATAGCAATAAGGCTGGGTTTGTGTAAAATTTTAGACTCCTTCGTGACATTTTTTAGTCATGGATCTTGTTATATGATTAGCGTAAAGTTAATCCCTCATTAGTATACTTGTACCAGGTCTTTCAGAAAAAGAACACGTTCCTCCAAAATACCAAAAGAAAAAAATCATTAACAAAAAAAAATCTGCTATCTTTTTATCTTTGGTGTTACAAGTAGTCTCTTTCTCCCCTACCATTCCCAATGCTCCACAAACATAGTTAGTATATAGGCTAGCTACCGACTGAAGTACTAAGTACTTTTCCTTGATTTTGTTTTGATGTGAAGAATACTTCGAGATCCAAGTATTAGAAATGTTTCCATATATTTAGGATTCATTTTGTTAGGTCGGTTCTGGTTCGAATATGTTTCTAATCAGGAGAGCTGTGAACTATTAGATATTTTATTAATATGTTATCATCGCATAAGTAGTTATAGCATACATAACATATAGAGGTAGTATCGGTTCTTTTAGGTAAAGATTCCCATTGCACATTGCGCGATGTAACTTTCACTTTTCGCCGTGAAGGTGAACCTATTGTCATATATCGGGCACAATTCCAAAGAACTACTCAGAATATTTTTATAATGACTATCGTAAGACATACTACATTAACTAAAAGTCACGGGCTACTCACGTGCAAATACTGAGAAAAATTTTACAAGTTTCGAACCACAGAGCCACGACCTTTAGTTAACCACTCACAATTATTGGACGATTGAAAATCTTCAATAATACTTTGCCCAACCCGAGAATTGAACCAAAGACCTTACCTCACTTAAGTGACCATTCACTAACAAAGCAGTGATATACAATATAAAGTAATATATTTCGTTAATAACGTCTATCTATCAATAACAATCAATCAACAGGCGCCACTCTTTATCCCGCCAGACTCGATAACGAATGTGTAATATAAAATGCTTTTAGTCCATACCGCCAAATATATCATACATTTAATATCGCATTGAAATCGTTACCGATGTGTATGAAATGAATGGATGATCGGTATAAGAGTGTCGTTTGTATGAAATAGTGGATGTTGTGGGGCTAGGTTTAAGGTAAACGTATTTTTATGTGGATTATTTGTGGACTTCACGGTTTTTTTTTTAGGGGAGAAAAACATCGAATGACTGCTCCCGCCTAAGTGAGGCGGGAGGGAGTGTCAGACTCTTACTGACTAAAAACCACCCTGTTCCTTCTCTTGCACATCAAGCCGGAGCCCCGGTAACCCGTTAGGTTCTCCGCGACTCCGAATCGGCATCGGCCCAGTTGGGCCCCATCTGTCTGTGGTCTAATGGCTTTTTGAGGAACGCGATGCACCGAACGCTCGGGTCTGTTTCTGGTCGGACGGGGAGCCACCCATGCTCGCCGTCCGCAAGCCCGCGCTTTGATTTCGTGGTTAGCACTGTGTCTGGGTAACTGGCTGTGTGGCGGGTACGATTCTCGCAAGGAGTAACTCTTTTTGTGATCCCTACATTATTGTTTCTGGGTGTAATTGTACCTCTATGTTAGTAAACACACACACGAGACAGGAGAAAATCCTAGTACTTATAAGGCGTTTTATAAAGAAAGGAAAAATAAGTAAGACTGCCTCATTGGCCCAGTGGTCGCAAGTGTGTCTCGGGTTCGATTCCCGGGCCGAGCAAAGTATTACTGGGTTTTAAAAAAAAATCCAGTAATAGCACGGACTCTGGAATTGTGCCCGGTATATATCACCCTCTATTACATGGGACTCATAACGTAAATAGTGAAAAGTGAGTGTTACATTGTTCAGTGGCATAATGTACACCTCTGCTTACCCCTTCGGGGACAAAAAGGCGTGATGTTATGTTATGTGTGAAAAATAAGTACAGTTGCGTTTGAAAGTGTATTTTGAAAGAGATTTTGTGAAAATTTGGTTCACAGTTTCTGTTTGTTACTAAGGCACGTGTTTGGTTTATTTTCTTTTTAGGAGATAAAGGGTTGAGTTCAATGTTCATGTAGGTGTGGTACAGGTAAATACCTCGTTGGAACACTAGTATCGAAAGGTTTTCAAAATTATCTGAATCTGAAAGAAGAAAAATGTGTAATAACTATTACAATACCCCAAGTAAAAGCTACATAAAACAAAGACAATCAGGATAGTATAAATAGTATTGTTATTGAATAAAATAGGGCATTCGAGACGGACATTACTGAATTATGGGTTCGAGGCGAATTTCTTGACACTTCCAACTAAACTATGCCAAGGAAAACTTGCCTGTGTTTGTTTACGAAACAAGTACCCGGGAACGAGGCAGGGGAATTGCAGAAGTATTACTTTATAGTGACATAATTTTGGAGCAGAGAAGTGGTGATTAAAATAGTAAAAACATAGAAAAATATTATACTCATTTATTCAAACAAGTCGAGTGTGGAAGAGCTATGCTTCGGCACGTATAGGCCGGCTCGACCAGAGTGATATCACCGCCTCACAGAAAACCGACGTGAAATAGCGTTCGCGTTGTGTTTCATCATGGGAGTGAGGTTACCGGAAGCCTAATTAAACCCCCCCTGCCTCAATCTCCCCAATCAATGAATCCCCAACAATCCTCAAATTCCTAATCCCTAAAATGCCGGTAACGTACTTGTAAGTTGTAACGCCTCTGGTGTTCCAGTTGTTCATGGGCGACGCCGATTGCTTACCATCAGGTGATCCGTTTATTCGTTTATCGGCTTATCTATTAAAAACACTTATCTATTTAAGAGGCGTAACAATAAACACTATGTACTGAAGAAAAATTTGTGGTCCATGAAAAGATGAAGAAAAGAATCCATGACAAATGACAGACAACTGGTACCTAAAAAGGAAATTTTTGTACACTTTTGGGGATGCAAAAGGACATCAAATACTAATTTTTTAGCTACATCGATAACATCATCCAATATTTATTTCTATAAAACCAAAAAACCCGGTAACGTACATATTTATAATTCCATTGGTGTTTGCTTACCATCAGGTGATATATCTGCTCGTTTGCCATTCTATCCCATAAAAAGGTTACTGCTACTTGTTGGCAAAACATAAAATAACATAACATAACATCACGCCTTTTATCCTCGAAGGGGTAGGCAGAAGTGCACATTACGGGACTTAATGCCACTCTACAATGTAACACCCACTTTTCACAATTTATGTTAGGAATCCCATAATAGGGGGTGAGCCTATTACCATATATCGGGCCAATTTCTAGACTCCGTGCTACTACTGAGGTTTTTACAAACCCAGTAATACTTTGCCCGACCTGGAAATCGAACCCGAGACCCCTTGCCCGGCAGTCGCACTTGCGACCACTCGTTTGGCAAAAATTATTGCTATTTCTATTTTCAAGGGGACTAAACCTTCTGTCTCTTTCTTTATATTGTAAAAAGGAAGGCGGTAGACATACGCCTACGATTTCCAAACATTTATCTAGCGTCTGTTCGGAATTCTGTTGTAAGCACGATTTTGGTATTCGCTGACTCCGCCCCTTTGTGGAGCGTCATAGAATACTTTATGGATTATACCAGCTCTCCCAAAGCTGAAAATAATTTTTGTGTATGGAAATAATTTTATTAAGATTTTGTCTTATTTTTAAACGAACTTTTCTATTTTTACCCGACTACGGCGAAGCCAAGAAGAGGATTATGATTTTGACCGGTATGTATGTTCATCTGTTCCCTCCTCACTCTTAAACTACTGATCATAATTTGATAAATGGGGTAATTTTTAACGTTGCCCATTAGGATTTTCTCCTGTATCGTGGGTGCGTATACAAACATATAAGTTCACTTACACATGACTCCCAGACCCGGAACAACAATTTGTAGATAACACAGGATAACAAAGGGTTGTTCCGTGCGGGTATCGAACCCGCGACACGTTGCATGGTAGCCGGTTGCCCAGACACCGCACCAACCGTGCAGTCAACTCTAAAATATTCACATTACAAATAGAATAGAATAGATCATTTATTTACTATGAATGTAGGTACAAATTATTAGGTGTTACAAAAATACTTCTTCACCAAACATCCACTATCAATAATAATTATTCCCCGAAACATCTTAAAAACCTAACCAGCAAATAATGTACCAATTCCTTATACCAGCATCTAATTTTAAGTAGCGTATCTATTTGAATCATTAATCGGGCCAGACACCAGTGAATTCTCCTGTGGCACACCGAGAAACAATGCCTACAGGCAATATTACTTATTTATCGAACTATCCTCCATCTTCTTAATTATTACGACTACTCCGCCATTTTGTATTAGGAATGTGTTCTAAAAATGGATAAATTATTGTGTTATTAGTTTGGGAATTTGGGATAGTATTGTATTGTATTATTGTATCGTACTGTATTGTATTGTATTGATTCTGTTGTGTTTATTTGTTTTCGTGGTCAGCTGGGAGTTTTGTTGGTGAGTCGTGTTTTAATATTTGACGAGCATTTTTATGTAGGAATACTTATATACTTTCTTGTTCCATGTACGTCATCTTGTTTATGTGTTAAAGCAAAACTGTATCTTGTAACAGCTTCGGTAGGTTACAAAAAAGACAAACCCAGTCATTTACAGTTTCGTCGCGGAGAACCGAACGGGTTACCGGGGCTCCGGCTCAAAATGCAAGAGAAGAACGGGGTGGTTTTTAGTCAGTAAGTGCCTGACACCCCCTCCCGCCTCACCCAGGCGGGAGAAGTCATTCGATGATTTTCCCCCTTAAAAAAGTCTTTTACTGTCTTAGTCATCTATGTAACTCATAATCTCGAGCTCATGCTCATGTTCAAGGTCAACAATTTTGTTCTGGACTATATTTTTTTACATTTACACGCATATACCCTTTACTGTGTAATAATCTTGTAGCAGGGTAAATTTGTAGGTATGTATAAATATGCTATGTTAAAACTTTCGTAAGTTATACTAAATTAATCATTATGATTTTCGGTTTACTCACGTCATTATTTGACGAAGATCTCGACTAGTTTCAAGCCATGCTAGAGACTCATATTCATGAGCAGATTTCTGCGACTCGCGACGCGGCGATTGTCACCATGCTGCTACTCGGTAGCGCATATGGCTTGAAACTAGTCGAGTTCCGTCAAATAATTACGTGAGTAAGCCGAAAAATATAAATATAGCTCGTGGTTAATTAAATTATCCACGACAATCCTCTTCAAAAAACAAAAGAAGGTGTGATATTACAAAAAAGTTCAGCATAATGAAGACATTGACATTAGTAACGATAAACAGGAAAATGTTCGTTGACCTTATTTCAGACGAAGTTCTTAATTTAAACAATCGTCTGGTGGCGACCGAGGCCACTGTGATTATAATTATATACCCTTTTTGGACTTTTCATTAAGTTATAAATTGATATATGAAGCAATAAAAGGCGTGATGTTATATATGATGTTATAAATTGAAGGAATTTTATAATTGTGCCTAATTGAAAGTTTCTAGTGCTTTCTATGAATAAATTTCGATTTGAAAAGGTACTTGTGGGACCTTGAATTGAATTGTACCAAATTATAATAAATGAAAATTAAACTATGAATTTCATTGAATCGGATAATGATTGTTTTATTAATTAATAAACATTAGTTGATGGTAATGATGACGATTTAATAATTAAAATCATAAAGATAAACTCGATTCTAAATGGCTATAATCCACCGGGACACTATAGCGGCACAACCAATCGTGTCACCGTTGTGTACGTAAGCTACCAAAGTAGACACCAGAGTCCACACACCACATTAGATCTATAATGCTAGCGTCCGAGCTGGTTGCGACGTCAGGCTGGTTGCGCAACCAAGCGGACACCAGGTGAGTAACTCTATAGAGCTATATACATTTTGTTGGTATGGGTGACTGGCTGCGATACCATGGTATCCTAGTACTAACTTTAAATCTGCTTGGCAGTCGCTCCTAATCTATTCGACAAACTGTAAACATTCTCAGTACAAATAAACTATTACACACTGACACGGCAGACATCACCAGAAAAAAATGGAATGCATGTTTAATTTGTTTTTTCTATCCGCGGCCATTTTTATTTTAGCCCAACCCCCACTCGATCGGGTTGTGCTCAACCAGTATCTCAGTTGTTTCCAATCTCAAGTTTTTAACCCTCCACTCAAGAGTTGTGTTCAGAATTCAATGCCCCTTCTTAATTATATTCCAGTTCTAAGTTTCTCTCATGGATTTTGAGAGCTGTCATCGTATTGTCCAGGATTTTCAAGTATCGGAAAGCGATTTTGGAAAATCGTTGGGGTTATTTTGTTTTAATTTTGTGGTGTTCGCTGAAGATTGAATTGATGGTCAAGTGGTCGAAAGAATGACAGCTCAGTAAAGGTTATATTTCCTTAGGCTTCGGTAATATGCTGTAAAATTAAAAAAGAAGGTTTCTAAGAAGCAGGCCAAAGATTTAACGGCTTCGGCTTGAAGTGCAGGAGTAAGAACGGGGTAGTTTTTAGTCAGTAAGAGTCTGACACTCCCTCTTGCTTCACCCGGGTGGAAGAAGTCATTAGATGATTTTCTCCCTTTAAAAAAAACCTGGAAATATATGCAGAGTATAGCAGGAGGTTCATCATAAATACAATTCACTGCTAAAAAGAGGTTTTACAGTCAATAATAAAATGTATAAGTTTGCCTGCTACTAAAATGTTATACCTAAAAGAACTACAACATTCATCTCGAACACAATCGTTTGCCAATATAACGACATCTATTAATATCATCAAAGAATTTCTATAACCGCTGTACCTAACAAGATACAAATCTATTCACTAGACGATTCCTAGAGATTGTTCAAATAACATTTCCGGGCTTCGGAAATCCCTCCTCATTTTCTCGCTTTCATCGTAAATCCCCGAAACGGGCCCGGGCCGTGACAAATTCGGCCGCGGACAAGCAAAAAATACTCATCGAAACACAAAATTACGGTTCCAATAATATATTCTTGCTAACGTCGAGTGATACTTCAGTTCGTCCATTTATCAATAAAAAAGAAATGCTCGGATTTAGTCAAACTTAAAGGCCTTCCCTTTTAACATGATAAGAGCCGACTTGCCAATAATAGGCTTTTTGTCATCGCCCTGTATTATTAAATCGCGGAACTTTACCGAACAAATTTCGTTAGGTTTGCGGTGTGTGAACTACTGGCCACCAATGGATTTTCCACGCGATTTTTCCACCACTGAATACAAATCCAAGTTATTCGATTGTAAGTATTACTATATTTTTCGGTTTAAGGATATTTATTTATGGTACACCATGTTATTCGTGAGTACATGTGCGGAAAAATCATTTGATCAAATGTAAAAGGTTTCCGTTATTGACAAGATAAGGTTTCACAATATTCTTTATGGTATACATTTGTTATTAAACAGTGAGATAAACAAGATAACTACAACAAACTGCGAATTTTGCAATAAAGTTAAAAAAATATTTGAAATTAGATACACAATACCTACAATATTTTTTATAATAAGGAAATAATAAATATGATCAACTTATGATACAACAAAACCAATAAAGGAAATTAAATACATAAAAGAAAACTAAAAATGACTATATACAGCGAGGATTAATAGGAAAAGTACCCAGAAGGCTGGCAGCATTGCCACGTTGTACGGCAATGTCCAAGCTACCGGTTGTTATACCTCTACAATATAATTATTGTTATAATTGAGTATCAGAACATGACGTGAAGAGTCGGTGAGATCTATAGCCAATCTATGTACCTAAATAATAATTAATATAACATAACATCGTGCCTTTTATCCCTGAAGGGGTAGGCAGTGGTGCACACAGAAGTAACACCCACCTTTCGCTATTTATGTTATGAGCCCCATATGGGCCTTGTGTCATGTTCTTCTTCTTCTTCTTCTAACAAAGAGAATTCTTTTAACACATTTTGCCCGACGCGGGAATCGAACTCGAGATCCCATCCCCGGCAGTCGCACTTGCGTCAACTCTGCCAACGAGGCAGTTACTTCATTAAATTCAAAAATTAATATAGAATAGAATACAATACCACAATACATTTAATTTTAAATAATTAATAAACCTCCGCTATTCTAATTAGAAACCCACACGTACTTCAATATACAAATTAATTAATTATTTCATCGAACCAAAATCTCTGAAATAAAAGGATTGCAATCCAAAATATCAGATATATAATTAGTAAATGTTTAATCATTTAATTTGAAACCGCATGTCAAAGCTATTTTATAATACCCTTGGTGCTCAAAGGACACGACCGCCATTTTGATCATTTTTTTATGGGATAAGCCGGTAAACGACCAGATGGTAAGCAATCGGCGTCGCCCATTAACATACAGAACACCAGAGGCCTTGAAGTGCGTAATCGGCCTTTTGGGATTAGGAATTTAAGGATTGTTGGGGATTCAGGGATTGGGGAAGGTGGCCGGGTAATTGGGCCTCCGGTAACCTCACTCACACGACGAAACACAACACAAGCATTGCTTCACGTGGGTTTTCTATGAGGCCGTGGTATAACTCCGGTCGAGCCGGCTCATTCGTGACGAAGCATGGCTCTCCCATACTTATTTGAATTTAGTTAGTGGAAATCTCTGATTTATTTATTTATTTAAAACCTTACCTAAAACTATCATTACAGTTTTCTCCATTGCGATAGCTTAGGTCTAAAACTAAATCTATGTACCTAATTACTAATTTAACAAGATAAAACAAATTGAAAAAGAGAGCATACACAAACTTAATTAAACTTAACATATATCCATAAAAAAAGAGATAATACTGACGACTTTATGGTCACGAGATCAGCGATGAACTACTTACTAAATAACAATAAAAAAAAATGAAATGAAATAACAATCTTAATTAACATTTAAATAACATAATACCTCTATATACAACGTAACTTTTACGAATTCACTCACATTGCAATTTAATACATCCACCCTTTCATGGACTTCGTTCACTACACTCATGGCTCTAGTGAGAGGAGCCCTAGCTAGTAAGTTGGTTCTGGCTGCCGGCACAGCGAGACACACACGAGGTATATCGTGTGTACTGAATGTTGTTTGTGAAATTTGCGTAACAGAAACTGCGGTAATCATAAACGATGATGGAAAATTGATGTCACAGTGGCTGGGAGGTCTAAAACACGCTCCTCATGCATAAGGGTGCGGTTTCGAAACCTACCAACGACAACTACCAATGTGACTTTTTCCGAGTTATTTCCGAGAGACACCACTGACAGACGGTGAAAGAAAACATCATGAGGAAACCTGGGCTTATACCTCTAATTTCTAATTATAAGTTTGAAATCGCCAACCCGTAGTAAGCTAGCGTGGTGAATAATGCTCAAACCTTCTCCGTCTGAGAAGAGGCTTTGCCCAGCAGTGGGCATTTATAGGCTGTTGATGATTATAGTAAATACATCATCGGTAGCGTCTCTATAATGAGAAGTCGTCTATTATCATAAACCTCTTTTCCAAAAACCGACTTTAAACCCCTTCAGTTTTTGAAGTCGCTTAATTAATATACATACTAACATATAGGTCTAAATTAGAACCTCTTTCAATTTTTGAAGGCGTTTATAAAAAAAACACGGACTTTTTTTAAACTCTGTTCTAAAATCAAATTTCACGTTCATCCCAGATGTATCGTACAGCGATTCAAAACCAATGATCCTTTTGTTCTCTAATGTACTCTAATGTCAATATCTCTTATTTGAAGAGCCTGAACCTCGGTGTGTCTTCAAACAAAAGTTGTTTGATATGGAACCGAGTTTTACAATGCGAAATATAAGGTGTTAACATGTCTCGTGTTGACTTATGTACTGTACAAGGACTGGGAATAAGTCAAGAAAGGAATTTTGTGTTTTACAGTTGAAAGTGCGTGTTTGTTTGTTGAGTAAGATGTTCTATTGGGGTCTTTCTTTGTGCGGTAGAGGTTTTATATTCATTTAAAGTGAAAATACTTGTAACATGACTTCAATTTCTTATTTGAAGGATATTTTCTTCTAAAATTAAATTTCTTATAGAGTCACAGTCAAAAAGCATTATTTATTTCAATAGGGTAGACGACTAATTTTTATTTTAATGTCCGTCTGGTAGATTATTTAAAAACATTAGACACGTATTTTTTATTTTCTTACGGAAACGAATAGTTTCGAATATATATTGATTTGAAATGTCGCGTGACGTCAATTTTCAGTACATTTTATACTAAGAAATGCCGTTTTAGCCCCCAATCCTAAACTTTGATTCGTTTTATCTAAGTACTAGCGGCCCGTCCCGGCTTCGCACGGGGGGACTTAAGATTTTTTACATAGTTTTACGTTTTATTTATATTTATTCTCAGTTTTTTTTTATTTAGGAAGCATTTACCTTTTGAAAATATTTTTCCGGACTTCATTTACTTATTTCATTTATTTGATTAATTATTTTCTTCTTAAATAGGAACCCACCTATTTTGTTGTTGTTTGTTTTGGTTGAGGTAAAAGTTTGTTTTTAAATTGTTTTTTTACATTTGACGGCGCCGCCGTCATTATTTTGTAAACTGCGAATGTAATTGGCGAGCAGTGAACAAACAACTGACCGACGTCACTTCAACCCCACCACCGAGTGATATATAAAGCAGCGCAAGCGCAAGCTCGAGTCAGTCGTTCGTCGATCGTTGCCCAGTTCACACGTTACGCAATCGCTGAGTAATTTTATTGTGCACTGTCGAAAGTAAACGTTACTTTAATTACGAAGATTTAATTGTTTTATTACTGCATAAACATACCTCTACCGATATATATGACGAAGAGGGTTCTCGCTTGACATCGCCCACACCATCCTTCCGACACATTTATTGAAAAATATTTACATCTTTTTATTTTTTTTGTTTTTCTTTGTTGTTTTAAGGTTCTTTTTTGTTTTTCTTTTAATTATCTAATAGGTATCTTTTGGATGAATTAATAGTCTTAAGGTAACCGATTGAACAATTCAAAAGTTATCTAGAGCAAACTTTTATAAGGATTGAACCATTCATTAAAACGATTGTTATGGGTAAACTATAAAAGGTAGACATTATGCTCTCGCGGACTTTTTTTAAAATAATGTTAAGATGAGCAATTCATCTATAGAGCATTTTTGTATAACTTTAACTAGAGGTAGATGAGGAGAGAGGAGGTAGGAGAGAGATGCTCAGCGCACGCCACGGAAGGCCTCAGAAACGATACTTTTCCCCCGTTTTTAAAACATTTTTGGTTACTGCTCCACAACTATAGGACCTAGCGTGATATTATATAGCCTATGTTACTTCTGAATAATGTAGCTTTCTAATGGTGAAAAAATTATTGCAATCGGTCCAGTAGTTTTTGAGTTTATTCACAACAACAAAAATACAAATCTTTCCTCTTTATAATTTTATCTAAGTATTGTTTTATTATACGACAAAATAAAAAATACGCATCTAATATTTTTTAATTACCTAATTTGAAGAGACTCTAGAGGTAGTGTATTTTGTCATCTCGATGAAAATAAGTGATGTGTTCCTCGATCAAAATACGTTCAACCATTGTTTAACTCCACTTGCAAGAAGGGGTATGCCATAATCTCCATTCTTAAAAAACAGTTGAAAGTAGCAGTCAAGTTGACTATTCGAGAATTACATGGCATGATGTTTTGCTATGTACTATGAGTTCGTATGCGCTTTCAAAGTTTACTTTTTGAAATGGTTCACTAGTAATTTTTGTTTTACATATTTTATTTCTTTATAAAACGTTTGTATTATTACCAAGACAGAACCATTTTACTTCGGGACGAATACAATATATGTTTCACAGAATTATTATTAATTAAAATATCTGGAAAGATTTGTAATTTGTAAGTTGATTTGTGTCCTTAACTCCTCATGTCTCTACTATCTCATGTTCCCAAATATAAGAATTTGAGCAATCAATACCATGTTAAATACATATACAAGTACATATAGATATCGATCGGAACTCGATATGTTTGTATTGTAAGGTCAGGATTCAGACATCTGTCAATTAGTGTGTAATTGATAGATTGTAGAGAGATCCAATAACATGTTGTATTGTGTTGAACATGTTGCGACGTGGCCGTGTTTATTGTTGTACTTATTTCTGTGTTAGTTGTCATAGATATTGGCTTCCTTAGTAGTTATATGTTTAGGTGTATTTTGGCTTAGCAGTGATTGGATTTTTATAAGAGTAAGAAGTTTTTATAACGATGGATGTACTATCTGTTTTACTGTGCGACGCTTGACGCAGTTTCTTTTGCAATGCTGCTCTTGACTATAAGTTCCTAGTGTGTATTGAAATTAGTCGAATTGTCTCGTTAAATAGTTATATGATAAATCCATGAAACGTTAATTATTAATTTAATATGACGAAATACAAAGATACATTAATCTATCAATAGTTTCACATCAAATTAAATATGACTTTATTATCATCATCAACAGCCTATAAATGCTCACTGCTGAGAAAAGTCTCTTTTCACACTGAGAAGGTTTGAACATTCATCACCACGCTTGCTTAATTTATTTATTTATTTTATTTATTTATCAACGCTTCATGCACAAAGTGTACACAAGGTGGACTTAATGCCGCAGGCATTTTCTCCCAGTCTGACCTTTGGGTGATGCAGAGAAGAGTGAATGGTAGGAGCAAGAAGCAGGCAACGATTTAATTGAGAAAATAGAAGATTATACTAACATATTTCAGAAATGAACATAAATAGATATAATAGTAATACATATACCTACACACGAGTACAATACAATATACATACATACATACATACGTGCATACATACATACATACATACATGCATACATACATACATACATACATACATACATACATACATACATACATACATACATACATAGACTCATAGCATATAAATATGAACATAAATAACTAATACTCTGTAAATAATTAGCGTGATGATTCAGCCAACTCCTTCAAGAGAAGCTCACGTACTTTCTGCCTAAATGTTAGACGTGTCGACACCATCCTGACATCCAGGGGGAGCGCATTCCACAGCAAAATTGCCTGTACGAAAAAAGAAGAATGAAGGAAATCAGTGCGATGAGTGGGACATTGGAGAAGACGGTTATGGGAAGAACGAAGGTTTTTACTGTGGTTTGCGCACAAGTATTGAAAGTAAGGAGATAGATAACTGGGTAAAGAAGGTGAACAAAGAAAGGAGAACAAAGTGGTTAGCGCCCTTTGCTCCCTGCGCTGGCGTATGGGCAGCCACTTTAGTTGCAGCCGATGTGCCGAAACATGATCATATTTACGCAGGTTGAAGACGAATCGAATGCAGTTATTCAGAAGTCGGTCAAGTTTGTTGAGGAAATCTGCATTCAGGTCGAAGTAGCACACATCAGCATAATCGATAATAGGGAAAACCAAAGCCTGCACCAACATAGCCTTCGTAGCGGGAGGAAGTAAGTTTTTCGCACGATACAAAACTCGCAAAGATCCAGTAACTTTTTTGCACACACTGGTGACCTGAGCATGCCACTTCAAATTTTTATCCATATGCAGTCCCAGGTTTTTCACCTCATCACTATACGGGATTACTGCTCCATCGAAAACTACGGCCGGCAAGGAAGCCATGTCAACTCCATTCATCGTGCGGGGGCCACCTATAAGAATGGCCTGACATTTCCCAGGATTCACTGCTATGCCAAACCTATCGGACCAGTTTTGAATGACCGCCAGGTCATCGTTCATCTCCGAGATCGCGTCAGACAGCCCATCAACATCAGCTTGACGATATAGCTGCAAGTCGTCAGCGTACAGATGGTACGCACACCGAAGTTCAGAAGTTATAAAATTAATGAACATAGAAAATAGAAGAGGAGATAGTATACCGCCTTGAGGAACGCCAGCCCTTAATTCACGCCAATTAGACGAAACATCATCAAGCTTGACCGACTGCTGACGCTCCTGAAGATAAGAAGAGAACCAGTTCAGTGGTTTGTCAGAGATCATAAGATGGGATAGGACGGCTAGAAGGATGTCGTGACTGACCATATTGAAGGCATTCGAGAAATCAACTAAAACCAGAATTGTAACCTTGGTGTTCTCGAGGCCAGTTCTAATATCGCCAGTCACCTTAAGGAGAGCGGAGGTAGTGCTGTGACCTGGTCTGAACCCGGATTGGAGAGGACTAATAAGAGAATTCCGGAAAATGAAGTTGGACAGCTGTTTGTGTACACAGGCATCAAGCACTTTGGAAAGGAAAGGAAGTATGGATATGGGACGGAAATGAGTGGGGAGAGAAGGATTTGAGATTTTCGGGAGAGGACGAACAAAGGCCTTACGCCACAAGGATGGAAAGGTTCCTGAAAATAGGGAAAAATTTACAATATGGGTTATTGCTGGCAGGATGTGATCCAGTACAGTTGTGATCATGTGACGAGAGATATTATCACATCCTACCGCTTTGGACTTAATGGACAGGATTATCTTTCCGACCTCCGCCGACTGAACCGGTGCAAAGCAAAAAGGACAAGAAATCTTAGGACGCTCCAGACCATCAATGAAAGATAACGTATTTTGTTTGACTAGACGATCCATGATAGGGACAGTGGAGAAATGGTTATTTAGATCATCTAAGCCAATTGTGTTAGGAAGGTCTGGATATTGCGTTTTACCGATACCCAGAGTTCCGAGGAATTTCCAAATATCGGCAGGAGAAGAAGAAGTGATGTTTTCGAGAATATGGCGGCGTTTAGCGTCACGTACCATCTGGTTACATTTGTTTCTATTTGGTCTTAATGTGGGTTGGCGAATTCAAACTTATAATTAGAAATTATAAGCCCATGTTTCCTCACGATGTTTTCCTTCACCGTTTGTCAGTGGTGTCTACATAATCTTAGAAAGTACATATAACTCGGAAAATGTCACATTAGTACTTGCCGTTAGTAGGTTTCGAACCCACACCCTCATGCATGTGAATCGGGCGTCTTAAACTCCGGGCCACCACGAAATCTTAATAATAAATAAATCATTAACCAATACAAACACTACCTCATTAAATAAAACTACACATAAGATATCGACGTCAGTTCAGAGTTAAATCTCTTTGACAAAGAGATCTGGTTGCTACAAAGAGATCTGTCTGACAAGATAGAACTCCCATTGTTTTACTGGTGTTGTTGATAATGGGAAATGTATACTACTGGCTATTGTGTGCCTAGTGAAGTGTTGGAGCTGTTAGCAGTAGGTTTAGAAAATCTTCAGTTAGGTTTAGTCAACAAACTGGTATAATTTTTGAGAACGTTAGACTTATGTATTGGCAACTTTTTCCGAGTTATATTTAGAAAGAAATAAAGAAAGAAAAAGCATTTATTTGGCAAATGGCACACAAACAAAGATTATGAAAAATAAAAAATACAGATACTTACATAAATAAATAATAAATAACAAACATAAAAGAAAATAACAAAAATCATCAAAATATAAGAAAATAATGTACATACAATACGAAACAAATGCAATAAGTTTTTGATATAAAGAGAAAAATAAATATACAAAACAAACAAAAAAAAACGTAATATAAATAATATAATACATTGAAATATTGTAGTGCGTGTGCACATGCCAAAAGGGCCTACACCTCAGCATATAGTTGTGAGCATTCCTGCCCAACGCTGATTTTCAGGTGACACCCTGCAGTGACTCACGGACGGCGGTAGCGCCCCTCAATAAGGAAAACTTTACTTTCTAAGATTATTTAGACACCACTGATAGACGGTGAAGGAAAACATTGTGAGGAAACCTGGGCTTATAATTTACTAATTATAAGTTTGAAATCGACAACCCACATTGAGCAAGGGTGGTGATTAATATTCAAACTTCCGTGTGAAAGACGCTTTGCTTAGTAGTGGGCACTTATAGGCTGTTGATGTGATTGGCAACTTCGTTGACCAAAGCGATCGCAATCATGACTGTGTAGGTTTCAGCCAGAAGATTGGATAAAGAATCCATATTATTTTTGGAATTTTGAAAATTCTTAGGTCTACACGCAATGATCTTTGGATTTCTGACCGGTGTAGTACCTAAGGGTGCGTCCACATCTGGCGAATGCTCAGCAAATGCGTGCGTGCACCTAAATTTTTATTTATTTAATCTTGTTAGCACCAAACCATTGCCATGACTGCAAGCAGTCTGCAAATGGTTCGCGAGCGGCACGTTACGTTGGCACAGACGTACCCTAATAATAAGTTTGTCTGTTAAGTGGGACCCAATGAAATTACTGGTTAAAAGAGGAAGTTAGATTTCGTTACTGGTCATACTCCAATCAATCGGTCAACCAAATACGTGATGTTATGTCATTTAAATTCACATGGACAAAGAACAATATTTTGTAATTACTCCACAGTAAATGCAACTTTTATACCTCTGCATAAAGACGCATCTACATCTATAATACCTAGTCGTACCATAGGGTAAAACACAGGTTTGTACTGAATAGACTCCTTAGACAAAAGGCTGGCAGAGATGATGCTCACGTAACTCCAGTCCACGTTCCAACGAACGAATGTTCGAGAAACCTTTTGAAGATATGCTTCGGACTTTTTTTCTGTTCTTAAAATTACTACAATACCTTTTTTTAGACTTTTGTTTTGGTTTTTTGTTGTAGGTATTTGAGAGTTAGTATTGATATTTGAAATCGTTGTAAAATTTGCAGAAAGATTCGGTTTTTTGTTGTTGTCGAACATGACCGAGCCATTAGCTGAATGACCTAATAAGAAAATTGAAACTCATTAACTTATTTTTGGAGCTTTATGGTATATATATTTCTTCATGGCCGTTATAATATTCAGTGAAATCTAATTGGTACATAGTTTCGATTTCAAAACTAATTGCGAAAATAATGGATTAGACCTTGTTGGATCATAAAACGGAAAATAACTATTGATCCTAAAAATCTTCTACAAAACAAATAAGCAAGAAAATCACTTAACCCACATACTTTATGAAGCCAACGAATACTTTTGCAGTTAGATTTGTTCTTGCAGACTATGCATGCACGGATCAAGTTGCTCATTTCGTGCGTGCAATAATATTACCGTGCACAGAACTGTTGGCAACCATCACATATTATATACCTTAACTTTTCTTGGCATCCATCCAATATACATTTGCAAGTTTATTAATGTATTGTGCACTCATTTTAGTCGTAATTTATTAAGGTTTCTGTCTCCTGGGTGCGTTTTGATTATTGTTGATAGTTGGATTATGGTGAATTACTGAGGACTTAATAAACCGCTTTGAATTATAGAAATTATGGAAAAAAAATATGTCTAGTGTATAGTATAACTATATATAACTATATTGACTTTTCCATTCGAATCTACATTTTGATATGAGCACCTAGCTTCACTGACGGACTGACTGACAGACTATTATTTATTTTGTATTTGTTGAGATTTCAAAAGTATCAAATTATGGTTTAATTGAAATAAATGCTTTGACTTTGACTGTCAACGAGACAGTCAAAGTCAAAGCTTTGGTCACAAGTGCGATTGCCGGGCAAGGTTCTCGAGTTCGATACCCGAGTCGGGAAAAGTACTACTTGGTCAAAAAATATTCTCAGTAGTACCTCGGAGTCTGGAATTGTGCCCGATATATGACAATAGGCTATTACATGGGCCTCATAATATAAATAGTGAAAAGTATATGTTATATTGTGGCGGCATTAAGTGGCATAATGTGCACCTCTGCCTACCCTTTCAGGGATAAAAGGCGTGTCAATGTAAATTATACAGTTTAGTAGACTTTTAAAATATAACTTTGAACGCGCAAGCTTTGAAGTCTAGCACAACACTAGAATGCCTCCCTGATCCACTCGCCAGCGCAAACAAATCCAAACAACGCCCATATTACCAAACTTCAACGTAAACGGCTTGTCTAAAACCGTATTCATTACAAATTTCTTTAGTTCCAAGTGTACTCGAAACACAACCCTATAGCCTAGATAAAAACTAACAAAGTTGAATGAACAAACATTAGCTTGGATCTTGTATGAATGGGGGTAGAAGCCTACGAAGTAGTGGAGCATGGCTTTGTCTTGGCAGCAGTGAATGGCCTGCCAACTGACGCTCTGAACGTTATATGCGTTTATATTAAGTACTAGCTGTTACCCGTGGCTTTGCTCATGTTATAGTTGAAGTTTTATTAACATTACATAACGTTACGGCTCTTTATTCTCGAAGGGGTGAACAATATGTCGAAAATACTAATTTTTATATTTTAAAAACGTTGCAGCATACTAGATTTTTCTACTGTGTCGTGGGTGCGTTTACAAAGATACAGGTTCACATACACATCCCACCCAGACCCGGAACAACAATCTGAGGATCACACAGACCTGCTCCGTGCGAGAATCGAACCCGCGACACGTTGCGTGGCAGTAAGTTCCCCAGCCACCACGCCAACCGTGCAGTCAATTGTGGCGCCTCTCAAATAAAAAAGGCCACGTTAAAAAAATAATGTAATAAAAAGCAGGGGTGCTTAACATAACTGCTGAACAAAATAACATGTCAGACCGATAAAAAGTAAACAAACCAATCTCAAATGTGTCTTTAAGCAAAATTCAGCAAACAATACACATTGAAATTGAAGGATATAGGTGACACATCAAGCTATACTAAACCAGTATAAACTGATCCTCGAATATTCGGAAAGATCATACAAAGCGAGTCCACGATGAACTGGTTTGGACACCTCGACATATATAGGGTATGTGTACCTATTTGCTCCCTAAATGTTCAAAACTCGGGTCTCGTAACAGCAATTTGTTTAAACATGTTCTCACAAGACTTTTCGAATAGGTCCCTATAGGGCCGTTGGAAAGGGACATTAAAATTACTTATCTTATAGCCTTCCCCCAAAGGGAATGACTCTTAGATATTTTGGAGCCTAGATTTGCTTCGTAAGTCTGTTAGGAGGTAATTAGTCGTTGCCTAGGGTATTGTGTTAGTTCTAATGTAGATTTTATTTATAAATGTTGAATTATTTCGCAATTTGGTTGTTTGGTGAGGTTTTAGTAAAATAGTTTAATTGTGTCGATATCGACAATATCAATACAAAAATTGCTCGTTCTTTGTACGTGATTTTGTCATTTTTACATGGTCTTATTCTGAACTAGTCTACTTGACGAGATATACCTAGAAAAAGTGTGTCTATGTAGAGTTTATAAAAACCGGCTGGACACTATGGCAATGTGTAGAATTATAGCTTCGTTGTGCATTTTCTATCGCTTATTCCACGGGGAGTGCTCTGAGGAATTGTTTGACCTGATACCTGCCGCATCTTGTCGCCATAGACCCTCACGACAGCATATGCATCCCCATTATATAGACGGTTGGCAGGCCACAACTGTGTGATTTTCACGTAGCTTTCTGCCTCGCACAGCAAAACTGTGGAATGATCTGTTGTCGGCGGTGTTTCCGAACCGATACGACCTTCAAACCTTCAAGAAAGGAGCGTATTTCTTTTTAAAAGGTCGGCAACGCACCTGTGACTCCTGTGGTGTTGCGGGTATCCATGGGCGTCGCTGATCGCTTACCATTAGGAAATCCGTCTGCTCGTTTGCCTCTTATTCCATAAAAAATGTTTAAAATATTGTTAAAGTTTGTTTAGAAATAGAAATATCTAGAGCCTACATTTTTTAAACCAAATATCATTACTATTTTTAAAAGACACCCTTAAAAGGCCTCTTCCATATTTTCTAACACAAGAAAACCTGAACAAAGAAGCCAATCGCTTAATCGACGAGCTTATACAATATCTTCAAAGTAGTTGTAAGGGTATCTGAACAATGGCCGTCCGTCCTTGCTTCCTTCAGGAAATGAGGCTGGCAAGTCAACTGACACAGAATTGACCCTACGTGCAAATGTGTTAGTGTGACGCTCGATTTTGGTTGGACGGTAACTGTGACTTTTACCCTAAGATAATGTACATGGTTAGTATGTGTGAGTGAGTGTAGAAGGCTTTGTTTGTTCTGGTTATAATAAGTAGTATTTTATATATGTTTTTTAAACATTGGCTCACACTAGGATTTTCTCCTATGCCGTGGGTGCGTTTACAAACATATAAGTTCACATACACATGACACCTAGACAAAGTGTGGATCAGACAAAGAGTTGTTTCGTGCGGGAATCGAGCCCGCGATACGTTGAGCGGCAGCAGTTGCCCAATCACCGCGCCAACCGTGCAGTCAAAGTTCTGATATACCTATCCTTAATAATGATAAGTAGGTCTCACGATAGTCATTATATAAGTCATATTTTTACGTTGAATATAATACTTATCTCTCTTAAATTAGCTATCCCAGTGCTCAATCACAGCACATTATAGCTGTACTTCAAATATGCACAAGTAATAAGCAACATGCGTTTTATACCTCTATATAACTAGCTACTTCCGCGCGGTTTCACACGCTCTGCTCAGCTCCTATTGGTCGTAGCGTCATGTTATATAGCCTATAGCCCTCCTCAATAAATGCGCTACCCAACACAAAAAGAATTATTCAAATCATACTTGTAGTTACGGAGATTAGCGCGTTCAAACAAACAAACAAAAAAACAAACTCTTCCACTTTATATAATAGTGTAAGAGTATAAGATAACATAGTTGCCATTGCCATACTCTGCCTTACTTAAGACCAGTCGACCACCGGCCTCCTACGACGTCTAATTATCATCTAAATGTCACTACAAAACGAACAACGGCACTTACTAACAACGAAACGGCACTTATCGGTACCAAACGGCATTAATCGGTACCAAATAACACTTTTAAGTACCAAACTCCGCACATCCTGCAATAGTCCTACTTTTCATATTAAAATTCATGAAGAGATTTGAGCGAAGAAAACAAGCGTCGTATAACTTCGCTAATCTTTTCCTGTGAGGGGTAGGCAGGGATCCAAGTGTTTTGTTGTTTTGCTTCCCTTAATAATAATATGAAAATTGGGTTGGTGTTTGAATGTTTTAAACCTAGTGGCAAGAAATACATGTTTCGTCGCCATCCCAGCTCTTTTCATACGTGTTGAAAGATCTAACTAAGGTACTACAAATTAGACAGAGACCGTGATACAGAACTCTCTTATAAACCTGTACCTTTTGGACGGCACTCTCTAAACCGACAAGAGTGAAGAATACTTGTGGCAAACGGTTTTTTGAGGAAAAAGTCCATGCCTAGTCAAAAACTGAACAATCAGGAACTTTTTAGGACAGACAGACGGACGGACAATTCAAATTTTTGACGTTTCAAAAGTGCCTAGTAGGTAACTGAAATAAATGCTTTGATTTTGCCGTTTAGACAATTTGAGAAAATATTGAATTTACAGGCCCAGAAAGTATCTATCAAGAAGTTATTGCACTATGACAGAACATGTTTAAATAATAAACTTTGATTTACTTGTCTACGTCTAATATAAACACATTACAAAAAAAAAAGAAAAACATCACTAAGAAGCCGCGAAAAGACTTCAACTTGACTAACTTTGATCATTTGAAGTCGTGGCGTGGAAGTCGTAATCAACTGTCTTGTTTACCTCGCTAACGGTTAAAACTTGGTTTAATGATGCTTTATTACACAAGTTTACGATGTTTTACAAGAAGAAATGCATTTTGTTTTATAATCGTTTCGAATTTATGGTAGTAAAAGATGAGATTGTGTGCGAAACTTTTTGGTGTCGTGGGCCAAGTCGTTTGATATCCGAGTTGAAATTTGTGATCGACTTTAACTTTGAAAAGATTATGAAGAAATAATCAAATCATAATACTGTACTTATATTAAATGCTTGTCATGAATGTTAAGTCCAAATTAATGTTTCTCCTGGTAATTTCGGTACGTCATAACAAAGTCGCTTGAAGTCTTGGGCTAGGCAACAGATAGAACAATGGGTTTTTATAATATATATAAGCATACATAAGAAAGCTTACATAATGTAATAATATGTCATTTTGAAGGGATACAACAAAAACTATTAATATATCATAAAACACGAAAAAAAAAGTAATACAATTAAAATAAATTAATAAAAACTAAACAAAAAAAAAAACAATATAAAAATAAGTATACAATAAAAACGAAAAAAAAGCAATATAAGAATTATGATGATTCGTCAACAATGTTATAATGGTTTTCGCCTAGTGTGAGCCGATCCTGCAAATGAACCGCACAGAGGGCCGCATCAATGCAGCACACGGCGGTAGGCCGTGAAATATGTGTCATTAAATATTTAACGAATACCTCCATATAAACTTGCTTACTTTGTTGTAATAAATTATTATGTTAATGTTAAAATCCTAAAATTGTGACCGCTATTACAACCTCTTGTTGCTCCTGGACAAATCAAAAACTGTAAAATTAGTTTAAGTATTTATTTCTGTACAAGTGATTTGTAATCTTTTAGAAATAAATGAATTCAAACCGTAATAATCTCTACATAGTATAAAAACAAAGAGTCTGTCTGTCCCTATATGCTTAGATCTTTTAAACTTCGCACTGATTTTGATGCGGTTTTTTTTAATAGATAGAGCGATTCTTAAGGAATTTTTGAATGTATAATATATGCATATTGCACCCGTGCGAAACCGGGTCGGGTCGATAGTAAATCTATATTAATAATTTCGTCAAGGGGTACGGTAGACTCGATCGAAACATTACCTGAACAACAAAACATAAAAAAATATCGATTTCGAGTCGACAACATATATCCGCAAAATTCGGATTACGGAGATTATTTCGTTTTATGAATTCATTTTAATGACACTAACAGCCAAACCGCAGTCGCCATCTTGAGTAGACAATAAACGTTCCGTTTCATATTAGCTCTCAAATACACCAATCAACACGTTGTCGCGTCAAAAAAGTATAAATTAACAAGAAATATGAATAATTTCACGCGGACGAAATCGCGGGTAACAGCTAGTAATATAATAAAGCCCTTTATTCAGATTTTTTACATTACGAGTTGTTACTAACAGGTTACAGTATATCTCTTAATTCACTGTGCCTTTAGTTTTGGCAAAGACCTCCTCTAGCTGTCTCCATTGAATTCTGCGGACCACTCTTTCTCCAGTCGGTGCCCACTGTTAGTCTTAGTTCGTCCTCCCATCTTTTCAACTGTTTTCCTCGCTTCATGCACAAAGTGTTCATAAGGTGGACTAAATTGTGTGCGTGGGAATTGCACAAACTTATTCCCCCTAGTCCATTTCACCACCGTACCACCAGACGAACGGCGGGACGCCACCCTTATATGGTGGACATTCCACCCATTCGAACGAAGCGTTTCGCGTCAAGCTTCCTCATGCGTACTGGTAAGGAATGGAATTCCTTGCCAGAGGCTGTGTTTCCCGTCAAATATGACTTGGGTGTCTTCAAGTCCCGAGTGAACAGGTTGCTCATAGGTAGGCGTGCTCCATCGTCGGCCACATCATCGCTTACCATCAGGCGAGATGGTGGTTAAACGTCGACCTATAAAGTATAAAAAAAAAACAAAAAAAAAAAAAAATGCCGCAGGCATTTTCTCCCAGTCTGATCTTTGGGTGATGGAGAGAAGAGTGATTGGTAGAAGCAAGAAGCAAGCAACGATTTCATTGAGCAAATAGAAAATACACTATCATATTTCAGAGATAAACATAAATAAATAAAATTATAATATATATACCTACACCTACACACGAGTACTAAACAATATACATATATATATACGTATATTAATACTAAAACACATACGTAAACGTAATGTTAAATAAAAAAACCTTAAAAAATAAATTTCAATCAAATTAAACACCTCTAACAATCTATCCACCCAAAGCCCGCCAACTTATTCATAAATTTAATAATGTTCGTCAAGAAAAACCTATTCAACGGACGTTAATCGATATCTTTTATAAAATCTCCCTTTTGTTCCGTATCTCGTTTCAACGAAGAACATTCCTTAATTACCTATGCTATGGTGTAATTTCTATGCAAAACTAAAGTTTATGAAATGGCTTGTAGTCAGGATTATGTGGCGGTAATATTAAACAGGTAGCGAGTATATTACTTGAGTATTCCGGTGAAACATGTACCGAGATACATTTTGTGTAGAAAAGAATTAATTTTAAGGTTTTAGGGATTATATTTCTTTTTAGATTGCCTCGTCAGTTGAATGATTGCAAGTGTTATTATAGTAGGCACAACATCCCTTTTTTAATTCTAAAATCTTTTACCATACTTAATTGGGACGATGACATACATAATTAGGTAATGAAAAAATATTAGACACGTATTTTTTTATTTTGTCGTATAATAAAACAATACTTAGATAAAACGAATCAAAGTTTAGGAGTGGGGGCTAAAACGTCATTTCTAGCTACCTTTATAGCTAGGTATAAAATGTACATAGAAGTGACGTCACGAGACATTTCAAATCAATATATCGTTAAAAGTATTCGTTTCTGTAAGAAAATAAAAAATACGTATGTAATGTTTTAAAATAATCTACCAGACGGACATAAAAAAAAAATAGGCATTTACCCTATTTTGGCCAGTCAAGAATAGTCCAAAATGTCATTCCTTAATAATATGATAACGATGCTTACTGACTTTATATATAAGTCTTTTGACCTACTGCATCTTTTCGACCCTCACGACATCATATGCATCCTCATCATATAGATGGTTGGCAGGCCACCACTGTGCGCTTCTTACTTAGCTTTCTGCCTCGCACAGCAAAACTGTGGTATGATCTGTCGTCGGCGGTATTTCCGAACCGATACGACCGTTTTTAAAAGGCTGGCAACGCACTTGTGACTCCTTTGGTGTTGTGGGTGTCCATGATCGCTTACCATCAGGAGATCCGCCTGCTCGTTTGCCTTCTATTCCATAAAAGAAACAAAAAATGAGTAGTCTTATTTAATTACAATTCTTTTAGTAAAATGTAGTATTAATTCACAAAATACTCATTAATTCTTGTAGTCATAGTAATGTAACATTAATTCAAAACAACGTCATGTATAAAATGTTACCAAAAAATTTTTCCACTGAAAAATTACTACGACCGAGAACGAATGAATATTTGAACGAAATAATGTGAACCGATCACCTGTCAACTTGGCTGTCTAATTTGTTCGGTCTCGTTACAAATCGAATGATTTATTATTTATTTAAAAGTATTTGACCAGTAATTAGAGGATCGTAAATTAGGAGCCGATTAATTAATGTTTTGTAATTGTTTTGACTGCCTCATTGGCCGAGTGCTTGCAAGTGCGACTGCCGGGCAAGGGGTCTCGGGTTCGATTCCCGGGTCGGGCAAAATTCTAATGGTTTTTTTTTAATCTCAGTTGTAGCACGGAGTCTGGAAATTTGCCCGGTGTATGGCAATAGGTTCACCCTCCATTACATGGATTTTTCCTTATTAATTTACCTCCATTTTTTTTTATTGTGTTCTGGCTTCGCATCAACCACTTCATTTCTCTGCACTTCCCTATGGTTGACTGTAAAAGAATGCCTTATGGCATTAAGTCCGCCATTCACTGTTGTATATTGCGAAGAAGAAATAAATAAATAAATAATACATGGGACTTGTAACATAAATACTGCCTCGTTGGCCGAGTGGTCGCAAGTGCGGCTGCCGGGCAAGGGGTCTCGGGTTCGATTCCCGGGTCGGGCAAAGTATTACTGGGTTTTTGAAAAAATTCTCAGTAGTAGCACGGAGTCTGGAAATGTACCCGGTATATGGCAATAGGCTCACCCCCTATTACATGGGACTCATAACATAAATGGTGAAAAGTGGGTGTCACTTCTGTGTGCACCTCTGCCTACCCCTTCGGGGATAAAAGGCGTGATAATGTTATGTTATGTTGTAACATAAATAGTGAAAAGTGGGTGTTACAATATACAGTGGCATTAAGTCCCGTAATGTGCACCTGTCTACCCCTTCGGGGATAAAAGGCTTGATGTTATGTTACGTAACTAGTTCTGATTAAGATCGGTCTAGGAGTTTTGTTTGTCCATTTTAATTTAAAGGGAATCTCATGAATAATTAATGTGGATATTTATGCCGACGTAAATGCGTTTGTTTTGTGGATGGGTAGCTATGGGCTAAGGTTTTGTGGTAAAGACTAAAGATAGACTTGTATTTTCGTTGAATTTTGAATGAAGTGAAGTGATTCCGAGATGATTTGTTGCTAACTGCTGGTATTTGTTTTGCGAAGTGGGTACGGATTAGAATAGACTTTACCACTCTACTTCTCTTTACGTGGGTTTCGTAAGAACTTAAGTAAGTTTCGAATAGGGGAGTACAGGTATATATTTAATTTTGACAGAATTTTACATCGCTCTTTTTAAAACTAGCTTTTAAGAGATGTTTTTGATCTAATTTGACTGCGATTTGAAAATATAATGACACAATGGCAAGCGTGAATAATAAGGCAAACCTTCTCATGTAGTCTACTCGACACCTTAAACCTATAATTATAATTTTGTACAGTTTTCTAGCCTCAACCGAAAGTGGGGAAGCCAGAATGCTATTAAAAATCCTACATTTGAACCGCTAACAAAAGCTCAAGCTTTTGAGCTCTGATATGACCACATACATTTTAAACTTATAATTAGAAATCATAAGTCCAGGTTTCCTCACGATATTTTCATTCACCGTTTGTCAGTGATGTCTAAATAATCTCAAAAAGTACATATAACGTAGAAAAAATCACATTGGTACTTGCCGTTAGTAGGTTTCGAACCCGCAACCTCATGCATGAGAAGTCATAAATCTCGAGGCCACCACGAGATTTCATGAAATTGCAACTTATTTCTTGTCAATACTCAGTTACATTGATTAAAATCAAGGTAAAATAAGTCATCTTAAAGAAAAGTAAAACAAAATTCTATAAAATATTAAATAAAACAAAACAATACAACTCCGCATTCATCATAAAAATCACAAACTATTTATCTAAGCAAATAAATATATCACTTTCACATTTTAAATTGCGTGCCGACCCTATATTTTATGAGAGTCATCAACCGGACAGGTAATTGCAAATAAAAAATGGTTCGGGTTATACCTTAGGGATGGCACAATCTGTTCTGTCTTATTATCGTAAAAACAGGCCGATCTGAAGGTCTTTAGTACCCCAGTGGCGCTATTGGGGAAAAAACCTTCGAGAATTTTTCTCATGATGATTGGGAAAAGGGGAATCGTGTATGTTCACTGTACAAAGTTATTTGGCTGTATTTGAATGAATTTTGTCGGTTGAATTCTTAAGGAAACGCTTTTGTCCCGGTTATTGAGACGGAAAACGGAATTTTTCATTTGTTTTCGGCTTTTTATTAGTAAACGGCGTCGTTGGACGAGTGATTTTGCGGATGCGAGCTTTTGTATTAGTTATAGTATTATTGAATTTTGTATAGCTTCATGGTTTTTTTTAAGGGGGGAAAATCATCGAATGAATGCTCCCGCCTGGGTGAGGCAGGAGGGAGTGTAAGACTCTTACTGACTTAAAACCGCCCCGTTCCTTCTCCTGCACGTCGAGCCGGAGCCCCGGTTACCCGTTAGGTTTTCCGCGACTCCGAAACGGCATCGGCCCTGTTGGGCCCCCATCTGTGGTGGTCTGACGGCTCTTTGAGGCGCGCGCGTACCGCGACGCGCCGTACGCTCGGGGTAGCTTCATGTCTAGAAGTATTGTAGCTAGTTTTTTACATTTTTGTCTTTACTAATTAATTCAACTACTTTGATGAAAAGCCCGTTTTTTGAGTAAAACGTTACTTATTTATTTATTGTTTCTTCACAAAAAAGGACAGTGAATGACGGACTTAATGCCTTAAGGTATTCTCTGATAGTGAAACATAGGGAAGTGTAGAGGTAGAGTTATTTTAGTTAAGTAGGTAATGAGTATCGGCTTAAGACAATTCATGAGGCATGCATGAGGACGCGGGTTCGAAACGTACCAACGCAACGGCAAGTACCAATGTGACTTTTTCCAAGTTATTTGTACTTTCTAAGATTCACAGACATCGTGAGGAATCCTGGACTTTAAGTTTGAAATTACCAACCAGAATCGAGGAACCGAGGCGATTCCACTTATAGGCTGTTGAGGTGAGTGTGAATTAATTTAGTATATCTTACAATAGATATTATACCAAAAGTGGGTGCATTTACTCAATTTTTAAGGTATTCTGTAAACACAATAAAGCCTACTAAACATAGAACGTTGATTTCTTTATAGAAATCTTAGTATATGTTTAAAACTTTATAGGAGCTAAGAAACTTCTATTACTTGTTTAGTTTAGCCTTATTCCAGGCATCTCCTTACAATCAATATCGCATTATCTTCAAGTAATAGTCTGTTAATACTTTGTTACTTGTACCTTGCTCCTCATCTTTAATAGCGTAGCTTAGTATTTATTTTTAACTGTTATGATATTTATATTATTGTTTTTTTTAACGTCAGTAGGAGCATGTTCATTGTCAGGTGATGTAAGCGTGATTGTTAACTTTAAAGAAGTAAATAACGACGAAAATTTTACCTTCACGGGTGGAATAGAAATGAATGCGTGAATGCAAAGCACAAGGTTTGTCCTTGGTTTGTTCCTTGAGTTTAATCTAAGCATCCTTCAATTTTTATTGAATTTGTACTTGTTAGTTTTGTGGTACATGCGTATTATAAGGAATTTTGAAAAATATAATGATGATGTTCTATAATTGTGTCTACAAAACCGGTACTCGACGAGTTAAGAAGTAGCCGATCAAAATTTTGTCCGAATTATTTGTCATGCACTTTTTCAGATACATTACAAGCATTTTCGTTTAAAAATAACGACTATGACATATCGATGGGTGCCCAAGACGAAATCTCTTATGTGCGGTTCATCAGAACCAGCTAACGGCTGGATATTATGGCATGTTCCTAAAGTGTATGTCACTATCACATGAGCATTAGACCTGTAAACGATTACACTGTAATAAAAACCGACTTCAAAAAACCAAAAACTAATAAAAAGTAAAAAATAACTACTTTTAGTATTGATATGTTACCTACCCACTGATAGGTTAAAACACGCCGCTTGCTGTCGCGGAGAACCTAACGGGTTACCGGAGCTCCGGCTCGACGTGCAGGAGAAGGAACGGGGTGGTTTTTAGTCAGTAAGAGTCTGACACTCCCTCCCGTCTCAACCAGGCGGGAGCAGTAATTCGATGATTTTTCCCCCTTAAAAAAACCACGCTGCTTGCTCAACTCTCACGTGATGTGGCACTTATATTTATTTCCAAAATGCTTATAAGAATGTGCTTTGCGGGGCTCTAGCGCCAAAGTACCTAGATTACAAAAAAACTATCTGGACATAAATTGTAGAAAAATGTGAGTAGTTTAATTTTATAGTTAACTGTTTTCTCGTAAAATGTAGGTACAGGAAAAGAGATATTGTAAAAAAACTGTTTTTGGCCGCCATTTTTCCAAGATGGCGGCGCGAGCGGCACGTACAAAGGTGCAAAATGGAAATCGAAAAGAGCATCAATACTTGAAGATTATCCATTTTCAAAATTCCTGGAAAACTTTCCAGGTACCCCCCATATTTCCCTCCGTAATAGGGTAGATGACTCATTTTTATTTTAATGTCCGTCTGGTAGATTATTTTAAATCATTACACACGTATTTTTTATTTTCTTACACAAACGAATACTTTTGACGATATATTTATTTGAAATGTCACGTGACATCACTTCTATGTACGTTTTATACATAGAAATGACGTTTCATCTAAGTATTGTTTTATTGTACGACAAAATAAAAAAAATACGTGTCTGATATTTTTTTATTACCTAACTCACGGACTAATTAGATTTTTAATTTTTATACCCTGTCATTGTCCCAATTATCGGACTATATGTATGTACCTCTATAGTGTAAATTGATGGCAACTTTTTCTTTTAGACTGGCAACACTTCACGAGCCAGTGGGCCGAGATAATCACTGCTTCCTAATGAACAGAACCTGTTTATTAAACCCAGCGTTTGGCTATTAAGTATTATGTAAGAGGTATTTTGTATGGTTTAATTTGAAAATTAATCATTGTGTGTATATTAATAATAACTATCGTGAGACATGCTAAATTAACTAAAATCGCGGGTTACTCACATGAATATACTGAGAAAAGTTCTCCTAGTTTCGAACCACAGAGGGGTTCTTGGTTGGTTTTATTGTATAAAATTCGCAGTACTAACACGGAGTCTGGAAATATGCGCGGTATATGGCATTAGGCTCACCCTCTATTACATGAGACTCGTAACATAAATAATGAAAAGTGTTATAGTGTACAATGGCATTAAGTGCCGTAATGTGCACCTCTGCTTACCACTTCGGAAATAAAAGGCGTGATACTATATTGATAAAATTACTAAATACTAAAAATAATGAAACGTTCAGTAAAATTCCATTTCACCTGAAAAGTTTAAAACTAATTTATTATGAATAGAATATCGCAAACAATGTTTTAAACCTCATTCTGCACCCGGAAGGTTCCATCAAGAGCAGTACCAAGCAATTTCCTTCAAGGAAGTCAATGGAACATGCAACTTTAATATAACCTGCTCACCCAAATTGACAGCGTGACACCACATCCGCCTGCCAACGAAATTACTGTCACCGTTTGAACTGAACTTTAACTTTAAACGCCAGAAAACGAAAGTACCCTTAAATTTTACATACGTAATGGTGGGAGTGTAGCTTGATGTGCTGTGTGCTAAAGTGACAAGCGGTACTGTACTCGTTATTCTGATAGTATTAAAATGTTGGAATATTTCAATTCAAGTATAGTTTGGTTGTGTGTGTGTGTGTGTGTGTGTGTGTGTGTGTGTGTGTGTGTGTGTGTGTGTGTGTGTGTGTGTGTGTGTGTGTGTGTGTGTGTGTGTGTGTGTGTGTGTGTGTAAATCGTTCGTTGTTTTACTTCGTACTTAAACACGTTTGGCATTTATTCTGTTACCTACCTCTATATTGCTGAGTTATATGTGCAAATCATCATCATCAATAGCGTATAAATGCTCACTGCTGAGCAAAGCCTCTTCTCACACGGAAAAGGTTTGAGCATTATTCACCACGCTTGCTCAATGCGGGTTGGCCATTACAAACTTATAATTAGAAATAAGCCCAGGTTTCCTCACGATGTTTTCCTTCACCGTTTGTCAGTGGTGTCTGGATAGTCTTAGAAAGTACATATCACTCTAAAAAAGTCACATTGATACTTGCTGTTGGTAGGTTTCAAACTCGCACCCTCAAGCATGAGAAGCGGGCGTCTTAAACCTCCGGGCCACCACGACCGTATAAGTAATATGTGCAAATATTACTTATTATTGGGCCTGATATGATTGGCTTGTAGAAAAAAAAAACTAGATCGTTTCTTGTTTTATTTTTTTTCTAACGTTGCTCCACACTAGGATTTTCTCCTGTGTCGTGGGTGCGTTTACATACATACAATATTATATACACATGACACCCAGACCCGAAACAAAAATTTGTGGATCACACAAAGAATTGCTCCGTGCGGGAATCGAACCCGCTACACGTTGCGCGGGAGCCGGTTGCCCAACCACCGCGTCCATCATACAGTTGGATCGTTATTAGTAATCTGTGAATCAAGTTAAGTAAAATCGCGGGTTACTCACGTGAATATACTGAGAAAAGCTCTACTAGTTTGTTTCTCATGAGGTAGAACCCCTCTGTGGTTCGAAACTAGTAGAGTTTTTTCAGTATATTCACGTGAGTAACCCGAGATTTTACTTAATTTAGTATGTCTCACGATAGTTATTATAAACTATCTGTGAATCGTTGTATTTGATCAGTCGTTCCTGTGGGATAAATAGTGGCCCATACATTATTTCAGATCATAATCTTCCGTTGTTTCAAATTTCATCTCGATTGCTTCAGCTGTTTAGACGTGAAGAAGTTACAATCAAACAAACAAACAAACATACAAATTTTTATAGTAGTAAGTAAGACATAAATTCACTTACAATTCGCTTAAAATTACAATACAACAATAAACCTATAACGAACTGCACGGTTCGCGGTGGCTGGGCAACTGGCCACAGCGCATCGTGTCGTGGGTTCGATTCCCGCACGTAACAACTCTTTGTGTAATCCACAGATCGTTGTTCTGGGTCTGGGTTTCATGTGTATATGGACTTGTATGTTTGTAAACGCACCCACGATACAGGAGTAAATGCTAGTGTAGGGCAACATTTAAAAAAATATACATAACTATACCAAAATATCGTATGAACACACAATTAGACATAAATAAGATACTCATCAAGAAACACCAGTGACTAACGCTCATCGCTCGCTTAAACACTAAAACCATCTGAACCAACCTTTATATTTGAAGAGCGAGAAACAATGAAGAGGCGCTGTATTAAATTTGAGCGAAGATTTAAGATTAGCGCAGCAGTTTGTTGAATATATAGTAGTGTTCAGCCGAGGATAGTGCTGTAACTTGTATAGTTACTGAATATTGTACAATTAATTGCTATTTATGTTTCCTAGCTGACAAAATGGCGTAGGAACTTTAGTTATGTGTGGGGTTTGTAGTCATTTGAGCTGGCTTTACCTGGCCTGGGTTACAATTTAAAGTACATCTCAGTGACTTAAATAAGGAAGTTATGTTAATGTCTTCATTTGCCGCTAGGGGCGTTGGTGTAGAATTTAATCGCTCACACAATACCTTGTTATTGGGTTTTCAAAATTACTTTGTTCTACAGTATTTGGTATCTGAACACCACGTTGTTACTGTAATATAGTTCCCGGTGTATGGTAATAGTAAGGCTATTATAGTAAGCTACATATTACTTAGACTAATTGGTGAATTTGACTTAGATGGTGAACATAATTAGGACACAATGTCCTGTCGGGCACAACAATATAAGATTTAAATGGTGTTAAGATTGTATGTGGTGTTACTATGATTGCATGGTTGGTGTTCGTGCAACGTGTAGTGGGATAGATATCCATAAAATTGTTGTTTCAGGTCTGGGTGTCATGTGTATGTAAAATTGTATGTTTGTAAACGCAGTCATTACACTGGAAAAAAATCCTAGGGCGGGGAGACATTTAAAAAAAAAGAAAAAACCTCGCTTTTAGAAAGACGTGATGTTATGTCTCACCAAATAACAAAATTGGTTTGACATCATTTATTATCAGGCCTTGGTCTGTATGATAGAAAAAGATTTCATTTAAAACCTTCGTTAGATATACTGAATTAATTATTATGTTTTCGGCTCACTCCACGTGACTGTTTGACGAGGAACTTGACTAGTTTCAAGCCATGCTAGAGGTTGCTCCCGCTGCTAGTCGACAGTCGCCGCGTCGTGTGTCGCGGAATGCTGCTCATGAATATGAGCCTCTAGTATGGCTCTTCGTTACGTGAGTAAGTCGCAAACATTCTTTTTTATGTTTGATGGGCCGATGTTCGACTACTATCTCGCCTACTGGTAAGCGATGATGCGGTCTACGATGGAGCACGTCGTCCCATAAGCAACCTATTCACTTGGGTCTTAAAGACGCCCAGGTCACCCTTCAGGAAATACAGACTCTGGCAAATAATAATTAAAATATTTCCTATTCAGCGGCACAGCAAAGAACCAGTACCTATAAATACAGGGTCAGTCTATAAAGGTTCTACTAAACATCCATTAGGGAGGACTTAACTAAAACTGAAGCCCTAACTCCAAATTAATAGTTTGTGATACTATCGATACTTAATCTATAGTAAAGGTTAAATATAAGTACGTGTCCTCACTACAAGTTATTAGGCGCCTTCCTAAACTAAGTTTAATCAGGGTTTAGTCGTTACATGTGAGAACTTTCTAACATAGCTGACATTAGAATGGACCTAAATATAATCTAGGTGGGTGTTTGAGATTTTAGAGGATTGCTTGTAAATGGAACTCGATGTTAGTTTAGTAATTTGTTTGTTTTTTATGGGATAGGAGGAGTCCAACGAGCAGGCGGATCAACTGATTAAGTAAAAATTGCAGGCTACTCAAGGGAAAATGAGCCGCAGAGAACTTAACAAGGATACCGGGGCTCCGGCTCGAAGTGCAGGAGTAGGAACGGGGTGGTTTTAGTCAGTAGGACTCTGACACTCCCTTCCGGCCCACCCAGACAGGAGAAGTAATTCGACGATTTTCCCCCTTAAAAAAAAACTCAAATAAAAATACTGAGAAAAGTTCTACTAGTTTCGAACCACAGAGGGGTTTTTCGTTATGAGCAGCGTGCGTGGTCGCGGCGATGTCGCGCAGCCTACCGTGAGTAACACGCGATATTTCGGTCTCGGGTTTGATTTCCGGGACGGGCAAAGAACTGGGTTTTTAAAAAATTTCAGTTGTAATACGGAGTCTGGAAATGTGCCCGGTATAAGGCAATAGGTTCAACCCCTATTACACAGTACTTATAACATAAAAAGTGAAAAGTGGGTGTAACATTGTAAAGTGGCATTAAGTGCCATAATGTATACTTCAGCCAACTTATAAAAGGCGTGATGTTATGTTATGTATTGGTTGTATTTACACTGATGTTATTACTCCTATAAATAAAATCAATATTTCTATATAGTACAAATGCATTCCACATTTTCATGTTTCATATTTCAGTGTATATAAAGAAACTATTTAGTAAATATGCTGTTCAATTCTATTCGTAATATTCTCGGTAAAATATATTACATAACATAACATCACGCCTTTTATCCCCGAAGGTGCAGAGGTGCACATTCTACCACAGTACAATGTAACACCCACTTTTCACTAGTTGTTATGAGTCCCATGTAATAGGGGGTGAGCCTATTGCCATATACCGGGCACATTTCCAGACTCCGTGCTACTACTGAGAATTTTAAAAAACCCAGTAATACTTTGCCCGACCCGGGAATCGAACCCGAGACCCCTTGCCCGGCAGTCGCACTTGCGACTACTCGGCCAACGAGGCAGTCGCAAATATATATTAGTATGACGTTATATTGTTTATTTTTGATATGATACGATGTATGTACATTTACAAAATTTATTATTCTCTAGTTCTTTTTTTTTTTAATATTCCGATAAATGAGCAGACGGAACACCTGAGGAGTTACAAGTGCGTTACCAGCGTTTTGGGTATTTGGAATTTGAGGATTGTTGGGGATTAGGGTATTGGGGAGGTTAGGGAGGGTAACCTCACTCACACCCTAATTATTTTGTTAATCTTTAATAATAATCTGTAATATTTACGGACTCTGAGCTATTACCTTCAGGGAATTTCTTTAAGAAAAAAAACTACTGAAAATTATATTCTCCAACCCAAAAACACTTCTGACACACCCTTTTCAATAGTTGCCTTTGCGACCATTCGCCGAGGCAATAAAAAACTAAATACTCAGATATAAATATTTTCATTAGAATATCAACTGTATTGTTTTGATTTTAACACATTTTTTCCTTTGACGCATCTTTCCTCAAGTAGATATCTAAAGCCCGACTTTACCGGTCTTTTATTCTATCGTCCCTATGAGAATTGCATTCTTTCCTTCTGACATTTTGTATGGTAATTGCTTAGCTCCTCAAGGTACTAGCGAAATGTTGTATTGTTTATATTGCTCTGTAAATAGGCTATTAAACAAAAAAACTAAATGACCTTTTTCTTTGACCCCAGAATTAAACTTCAACATCTCATGGCTTAACAATTTGTTGTACTGCACGACTTAATTCATTGTTCCGATAGAACTTAAAAAAATTCTAACGTGGGAAACCAATGCTTTGATAATAGAGGGTTTATTCGACCGTATTGATACCACTGCCTAACAAAAAATCAAAAAAATCGAAATGCCTAACAAAAAACAATTGTGAACTTTCCTCAATCAGAAATAAATTATTTCGACTGTTCAATACTATAAAATATTAAAAGATAATCACATTTTTATTAATTGTTTTTTTTTAACTTAATTTTAGTAATTTTCCAGCAATTTTTTACGCAATAAGTATGCTGTTTGACGCTATAAAAACATGACGTCACAATACACAATCTCGTACAAAATTGGGGACAATTTGGACAATATATGAAAATTAAGTATATCGTCAAATATATGAATGAAATTGTAATTATTTTTGAATATTTAATTGGATTTAAAAATCAAAATAATTTATTTTTGACCCAGGAAAATATCCAATTATGGTGATTTGTCAGCCTATTTGCCGATCTATTACAAGAAAAGACTGGATCGTATTGACCAAACCACTTCTTCAGCAATTGCCTTTACAACAGCTTGACTGACCCGGTACTTCTTTAAAAATAACACCTCCATTTAAACTCGTGTTGGGTCGACATTAATCAAAATGTTTAGTTTCTTGTTTTTAGCAATTTTATTATAATTTCATTCGAAGAATGTCGGAATTTTTATTAGGTTGTTGCCCTATTTACTGGGTACTGCTAAATTAATTTTGTGCGGGTACCTACCTAAATTAATTAATATTCAGTATTCTTGTTTAAAGGTACTAAGGGGAAGTTGAATCTCGACTCATTTTGTTCTGTGACTTGTTGTACCAGGGAAGTTCTTCTAAATGTGGGAGAGCCATACTTCGGCACGAATAGGCCGGCTCGACCGCAGTGATACCACGGCCTCACAGAAAACCGACGTAAAGCAACGCTTGCGTTGTGTTTCGTCGTGTGAGTGAGGTTACCGGAGGCCCAATTACCCTCCCCTTCCCCAATCTCCTCAATTCCTGAATCCCCAACGATCCTCAAACTCCTAATCCCCAAAAGGCCGGTGACGCACTTGAAACGCTTCTGGTGTTCCAAGTGTCCATGAGCGACGCCGATAGCTTACCATTAGGTGATCCATCTGCTCGTTTCCCCGTTTATGCCATAAAAAAAGTTAAATAGACTTATTTATTTCATTTTTGTATGGACGAGAGAGACAGCGGGTATATCAATTACCGCCGCCCTTGGACGCCCGTAACAGTAGAGGAGTTGCAGTTACGTTGTCAGCCTTTGGGAGGGGCGAACTTGGTCCTTTGATAACCTCAAAGTCATACGGCAAAATACAATATAAGCGTTGTTTTACGTTGAACTTCTGTGTGAGACCGTGGTATCACACCGATCGAGTCGTTTTATTCGTGCCGAAGCATACGTCTTAACACTTATACACTACTAGTTACACATTATATGTCGCAGAATCAACAAAGATGCACAACTATCGAGTATCGTTATTTTAGAACAACGCCATCTGTTATCATTTGTCGGAAACGTCAAGCAGTGTGCTTGGGTGATGGTCGGTACGGGGCGTGGCATGTTGGCATTTGAAAGGCGTCACTTTTGAGTTGGACACGAGGGTGAGCGGTTGTTCTGCCAGCTCGTACCGAACTTACCGCGTTTTCCGAAGTACCCCCAATGGGTGCATTTTCTCCGACATGTATATTTTTAATTGTACCTATTGAATAGTTGAATTGACTGCCACGTTGGTCGAGTGGTCGCAAACACGACTACAAGGCAAGAGGTCTCGGGTTCGATTTCCGGGTCGGGCAAAGTATTACTGGGTTTTTAAAAAATCTCAGTAGTAGCACGGAGTCTGGAAATGTGCCCGATATATGGCAATAAGCTCACCCCGTATTACATGGGACTCATAACATAAACAGTGAAAAGTGGGTGTTACAATGTACAGTGGCATTAAGTCCCGTATTGTGCCCCTCTGCCTACCTCTTCGGAGCGAAAGGCGTGATGTTAAGTTGAAATTTTATAATTGCATAGTTTTCTACTGAGAAAACTGACCACTTGAAAATATTTAGGTTTTAATATTAGCTGTACGGTACTCTATATAAATAAATCGACGGAAATGATATCCTCGTGATTGTTTGCTTCGACATACAATATGAGCTTGAAGACGGAATATTACAAACAATTTCTTGTAACATTGTTTGTTCTGCCATATTTGTTGTAATGTTACACTGTTATTATAGAGGTAATGTAATTGTTGTCCAATAAATTTGTGATGAAGAAATGTTACTTTTCGTATATTTTTGTTAAGGGAAGAAAATCATCGAATGACTTCTCCCGCCTGGGTGAGGCGGGAGGGAGTGTCAGACTCTTACTGACTAAAAACCACCCCGTTCCTTCTCCTGTACGTCGAGCCGGAGCCCCGGTTACCCGTTAGGTTCTACGACGACTATTTTCGTATATTAGTGAACCCAAAAGGGTTCACTTGCTGTCGATTTTATGTTCAATGGTTGGTATGAGTGAGAATACCTTTTTGTTCTGTCATCTTAACCTCTATTGAACGCCTTTAGGACATATCTGACTCACGACATTAACAAAGTCTTTAAAACTAAAACAAAACATACTCCATTTTCTTCAACTAATAATTTAAGTCACCCCATAAAGAATAGTAGTCCGCTAACGAATCCCCCAGTGGGAATATAGTTACAGTGACTCATGGCTAGTCCACCCCGCCCACACACTCACGTCGGACCCTTACTGTCTTAACGATAAGTCTATAAATTATATTTACTACGACACTTTTGTAAGAAAAAACATTGATATATTGTAATCTTTGTGTAGTTTAATTGTGGGTGCACAATGTCTTTTTTTTGAGGGTGGAAAATCATCCAATGACTTACGTACCTAAGTATTTCATTAGCGCCCTCTAGGGTGAAATATCCCTAGTTACAAATGCAACACTGACAAAATATTATTCTTAACGAATAAAAAATTTAGACAAGTTGTGTAAAATATCAACAGCACATGACAGCCCACTGGGCCTTCTTAAATAAAGAAGGTCTTTATCAATCTGCACGCTTAGAGGGGGTTGACTTTGACTTTGACATTGACTTCTCAATGAAACTCGATTGAGGCGAGAGGGAGGATTATGACTGCCGAGTAGTGGGTTGATGCGTTAAATGCTGTATGCTACCTAGAGTTGTTAAAAAAATTATGTCACCTTCCCATAAGTCAAACTCTGTTGATGTGTGGTGATGTTCTATAGTTGCCAACCGGTTTAATGTGATGTTATGAGGTTTTTAAGTAGTCTTTTAATGAGATAGGCCGGTAAACGAGCAGATGGATCACCTGGTGGTGAGTAAACGGCGTCGCCCATGGACACCCGAAACACCAGAGGCGTTACAAGTGCGTTACCGGCCTTTTGGGGACTAGGAATTTGAGGTTTGTTGGGGATTCAGGGATTGGGCAGATTGGGGAGGGGAGGATAATTGGAAATCTGGTAACCTCACTCCCACGATAAAACACAACGCAAGCGTTGCTTCACGTCGGTTTTCTGTGATTTTTTACGATTTCAAGATTCACTTTGATCATATTAATTGTACGAAATATTTTTTTTTGTTTTTATACAAATCTCTCGCTACAACTAAAGAGTATTGCTCCGGTTTTCACAAGGTTATTAACCCCGAGCTAACGTTTGATTTATTGCATTTCGATAACGAAGGAAAACGAATAAAAAGTGATTCTAAAATGTTGTAGCTAGTCGCTCGGTACCCAATTTACAACGATTTATGTTGATTTAAGATAAATAAGTTTTTTTTTTAATTTTTTTTTAAGGGGGGAAAATCATCGAATGACTGCTCCCGCCTGGGTGAGGCGGGAGGGAGTGTCAGACTCTTACTGACTAAAAACCACCCCGTTCCTTCTCCTGCACGTCGAGCCGGAGCCCCGGTTACCCGTTAGGTTCTCCGCGACCGTTAGGTTCTCCGCGACAAGATAAATAAGTTTAATGAAATTTAGTTTAATAGGCTTTTTGTAGTTAGATTTCGAATGTTAGAGTTTAATTGTTTTTAAGGTTATGAACTGTGTGTGGCAAATCATTAAAACTTTGTGGTTCAATGTCCAAGTCCATGTCAGTCAAATTTATGTTCATTTTGTCTACTGATTTGTATTTTACACTGGTTGTACCTTTAGCACAACTTTACTATTTTTTATAATAACTTTCGTGAGACATACTAAATTAATTAAAAATCGCGGGTTACTCACGTGAATATACTTAGAATAGCTCTACTAATTTCGAACCACAGAGGGGTTCTTCCTCATGAGCAGCGTGCGCGGTCGCGGCGGTATCGCGCAGCCTACTGCTAGTCTCGAGTACTGTAAGAATACGAGTATTTATATACAAATTTGATTAATATTCGTATTAAAACAGATCACTTGCATCTATCTAGATTAAAACACACGTATCAAAAAGTAATCTTCAAAAATATTCTAACTAAGGTTCACAGTATGTTACTGTACGTATCTCTTCCTGCCTCGTTGGCAAGCCTCCAACACCAAGTAGGTTGGCATCAGTAGGGAAGGTTCACCTCTATCGCGTTTCTTGATTATTTCAAAGACAATGTCAAAGTTTTTATTACTGTTAGACCAAAAAGGTCGTTGTTAAAAGTCGATATAGGTACTAGGTAGGTACACAAAAATTTCAATATGTCTGTTCATATACCAAATACGAAAATATGGTAAATATGCATAAGTTTCATATAAGAATTAGGTAATGTCAGTAGGTCAACCTAGTTTGAGTTGTTATAATTATTTCATTAACCGAAATGTAACTTAATTATGTAACTTTAACTGAGTCGAAAATTAGTAGACTGCACGGTTATCGTTGTGGTTGGGCAACCGACTGCCGCGCAACGTGTAGAGGGTTCGATTCCCGCACGGAGCCACTGTTTGTGTGATTCACAAATTGTTGTTTCGGATCTGGATGTCATATGTATGTGAACTTGTGTGTTTGTAAACGCACCCACGACACAGGAGAAAATCCGAGTGTGGGGCAACGTTTTATATAAAAAAAATATATTTATACTTGTCATTAATAATATTATCTGAGTATTTCAAACACTAAACTGCCAAATAGCAATATCGTGGATTGATTTAGTTTCCGAACGTGGCGACACTATTTCAGTCGGACATTCGCGCGGTTTTTGTTTTTGACAGCTGACAGATATATAATTTTTGTAAAACGAGTGAATACTAATTGTTTTTGGATAAGTCTGAGTTTTAATTAAGATCATCAGCCTTCTGAGCGTTTTACTTCTTTAGCTTCCATATCCATAAAGGATCCCATAAGAAACAACAAACATTATTCTAACGTCATAACTTTTCCCCAATTCCTAATCCCAACGATCCTCAAACTCCTAATCCCCAAAAGCCCGGTAACGTACTTGTAACGGTGTGGTGTTCCAGGTGTCCATGGGCGACGCCGATTGCTTACCATCAGGTGATCCGTCTGCTCGATTACCAGCTTATGCCATAAAAAAAATATTTTTAAAAACTTCATAAGTAAGGTGCTAGCTAAACGTTAGAAGCCGAATAACCAAAAGGTTTTGCCCAATACTGGAAGAGCGGTACAACCTTGTTCAATAAAAGGTTTCAGACAGTTTATTGAATTCTCAGACATAAACCAGATTGTTATAAGGTTCCCTTTCCCGGGTGCAATGACCGATGGCAGACAGATAAGGTACACCGTTTTCTTGGAAATTGCCTAATATTAGGTACTGCTTAAATGAATGCGATGTAAACTAAAGATTTTAGATTTTACTAGCTTAGTAAGTAGAGCTATAGTGTCAGTCCAACTTTATATTACATTTTTATTTTTTTTACTTTGACACACGTCAAATGACAGCTCACGCACTTAGACTATGAGAACCTAACGGGTTACCGGGGCTCCCGCTCGACGTGCAGGAGAAGGAACGGGGTGGTTTTTAGTCAGTACGAGTCTGACACTCCCTCCCGCCTCACCCAGGCGGGAGCAGTCATTCGATGTTTTTCACCCCTTAAAAAAAATAAAAACTATCGATGCAAACAAATAATCGGATTACGTCAGAACATTCTTCATAGCGCATGTGAATTAACACGGATAGAAATTCTCAACGAACAACTGTTGAGCAGAAAGTCCGCCAGGCATCTTTCTTCGATCTTAGGGAACTTTAATCACTTAAGTCATAATACGAAATCTAGGGTACTATAACTAGCGACTGCTTCTTTGACCGTGTGGTCGCAAGCGCGTAAGGGGTCTCGGGTTCGATTTACCCGGGTCGGAAAAAGTATTATAAAAAAATAATGCTCAGTTAGCAGTTAGCAGTTTGTTTGTCGGGTTTGGAGTTGTGCCCGGTACATGGTAATAGGTTCACCCCCTATTACATGGGACTCTTAACATAAATAGTGTAAAGTGGGTGTTACATTGTACAGTAGCGTAATGTGCACCTCTGCCTACCTTTTCGGAGATAAAAGGCGGGATGTTATGTTATATGTTACAACTATCGTATGTTGTCACTTCCCTATCTCGATATGAAAATTCAAAGCAGCACATTGGCACTTGAAGCACTTGAAAACCATCCATACAAAGCTACCACAGCCACATCGATATATCAAACCCAATCTAACTACTTAAATAAAACGAGCTCGTCCATAGCTTTTTAATGAAGATTTTCCACAAAATGAGCACTTAATTAATACGGTATCCTATAAAATGGTTCCGCGAGCGATGCTATCGCTGCGAATGCATTGATCCGACAAATAAGCCTATTTGACTAGTAAATTATCCGGGCGAAGCAACTCGACTGGAAAATTATAATATAGAACCTTATGTGCTGGGGCTTATGTGTCTAATTTGTTTGTATCGTTTTGTAATGGCGTTTTTAATAACGATGGGAAGGTTTTTGATATTGTTTGTTTTTGGAAATATTTTATTTTAATGATGATTTGATTTATATATTAGAGATTCAAATATGTATGTACTTACTGTTTGGTTCATTATCTCTTCACCATCCTATACGGAAACTAAATGATATTAGAATACACTTCTACACATAAAATAACCTGCAAAATAATCGACAAACGATAGATACGTGATTCAAGAATAGTAATAGAAAGTTGAATTTTAGACCACTTTTTTAAAGGAAGAAAATCATCGAATGCTCCCACCTCACCCAGGCGGGATCACCGTATATGTCAGGTGACGTCAGTAGGCTTCGCTTGACATGTCGCCGATACTATTCTTAGGACATTTGCCCTCTAGTGTGTTCTTGGTTTTACTTTTACATAATGGCATGAAAAAGCCTCCATTTCATAAAACAAAAGTTGTTTGTACAAAACCCACGCTTTAAAAACTCACTTCAAAGTTTCAAACAAAAATGTAAACGACAAAAACATGACGTCAAAACATTTGACATCACATGGCCACGTCAACATAATAATGAAGTGGACATAGAATAAATTGTTCTCAACTATATTTTACACTTTTAGGAAACCGTCAAGTCATAATATTGACTTTAATATGACCCAAAAACTACCCTTTTGTGTGTTAGTAACACAAAGTGATGGTAACACAATGGAATTGACGTGGGTATAAAAAAGTGTAGTTGTCAACTGTCAACTGGCAACACTGTGACGTGAAGTCACGTCAGCTATTGTGAATTGACGTAAATAAGTCGACGTGGAGTGACCATGGTGTAGTTGTTGAGAAAGGACTGTTCTGGTCTTCTTTTTTTTTAAGGGGGAATATTATCAAATGAGTGTCAGACTCTTACTGACTAAAAACCACCCCGTTCCTTCTCCTGCATGTCGAGCCGGAGCGCGGAGCCCCGGTAACCCGTTAGGTTTTCCGCGACACTCTTTTGGTCCGGCGATTATTTTCGTTTATTTCTGGATGTGTGTGTGATTGATATCGACTTATGAGTATTAGGTTTTAAAGTATAATTCTGTGAGTATTTTTAATAAACTCAAACTTAATTGTGCGGCTCGATCTCAGACACAGTTACTGTACCAAACGCAAATATAAGTTTGTCGAATTTTAGGTGCTCGCTGTGGACCTTACGATGAAGGGCCGATGGTCGAAATTAGCTTGAACCGCTATTATAAACGGGGAAAAAATGTGAGTTTGTGTGTTTGTGAGTTTGTATGTTTGTGTGTATGTTTGTTACTCAGTCACATAAAAACGGCTGAAGACATCGGGATGAAATTTGGAACAGAGGTAGATGATGGTCTGGAGGAACACATATAGAATACCCCGTTGGTTCGATTCCCGGGTCGGGCAAAGTATTACTGGGTTTTTTAAAAAAAACTCAGTTCTAGCACAGAGTCTGAAATCATGCCCGATACATGGCAGTAGGCTCACCCCTATTACATGGGATTCATAACATAAATAGTGAAAAGTGAGTGGGTGTTACATTGTATAGTGGCAATAAGTGATAATGTGCACCTCTGCCTACCCCTTTTCACCCCCGGAAACGCGGACAAAGCTGCTAGCAGAAGCTAGTTAGTACATAAAGTGTTTGATGAAGAGTATGGGATTAGATAATGAGTTAACTAATATATAATGTAAATGTCAACATGACATACGTGGGTGTTGTTTAATTATACCAGGAGACATGATATTGTGTATTCTATTGTCTAAATTACACGAACACCTGTTTCCAATTGAGTATTTGCCAACTAGTCAGATTCAATACTTTTTTCGAACTGTCAATGTCAATGACAGTTCCCTATGAATTTTGTACGAGATTGTGAATTGTGACGTTACGTTTTTAAACGTCGAAAAGCGTACTATTTCTTAAAAAATTGCTGCAAAAAACTAAAATTAAGTTGGTCACAAAATCAATTAATGAAAGTGTGATTATTTTTTAATATTTCATTGTATTGAATAGTCGAAATAATTTATTTTTGAATTACGAAAGTACCCAATTACAACAGTTCATTCCAATCTAAATTATATTCGTAGCTAGCAACGAAAAATCTGTTTTTATTTTCTCCCGCGTTTCACTGGCCATAAGTCGAACTTCGTCCAGTCCGATAAAGCCATTAAGTGCCCAAACAAAACAATATTATTTATGATAATATTTACGACGGTCATAAAGAAAATATATCGTAATTGTTTTATTATATTAATACTTTTTGCTTCGACCTCGTATATATTTTTAAATTGACGTTTTCTAATATGGAATTCAATTTATTGGGAGCTGCTTGCGTGGGTGGGATGGAATATTGGAATGAAGTAATATGTATTAGCTTTTTATTTATCAAAAATGTTCATTGTATTTCTACTGGTAATAAGTAATACGTGTCTTTATAATAACTATCGTAAGACATACTAAATTAAATAAAAATCGCGGGTTACTCACGTGAATGTACTGAGAATAGCTCTACTAGTTTCGAACCACAGAGGGGTTCTTCCTCATGAGCAGCGTGTGCGGTCGCGGCGATGTCGATGTTAGTATATTCGCGTAAGTAACCCGCAATTTTTAGTTAATTAAGTAATACGTGGTGTGAAAGAATATATTGTGTTACTAATCTTCTATAGTTTGGTGTGTTTTACTGTATCTTTGGGCCCATGTGTGCCTATCTTAACAAAGGGTAAGCAGCAGTTTTATTTATAAAAATAAACGGGAAAAGGGCAGACCAATCACCTAATGGCAAGTAATCGGCGCAGCCGCATGGACACCAGAAACACCAGAGGTGACCTAAGACTGGCTCGTTGGCCGAGTGGTCGCAAGTGCGACCAAGGGCAAGGGGTCTCGGGTTCGATTCCCGGGTCGGGCAAAGCATTACAGGATTTTTACAAAAAAAATCTCAGTAGTAGCACGGAGTCTAGAATTATTGTGCCCTATTACATGGGACTCATAACATAAATAGTGACAAGTAGGTGTTTCATTGTATAGTGGCATTAAGTGCCGTAATGTGCACCTCTGATTACTCCTTCCGGGATAAAAGGCGTGATGTTATGTTGTTATGGAATCGTAATTCAAACCTCTAGTATCCCACACAACATCGTTTATATCCACATATATACGACAGGATTTCGACCAGATTAAGTCGTTGTAGCTCTAAACCTAGACGAAACTGGCGTCTAGACTTTCTATTCCATGTCCGACTAAGCACTATCGAGACTGTCATGGTTCCTTCCAATTCACAAATGAATAATATACCTCAATACACTAAATTATACTACATGTGCTAAAGTATTATTGACCCCAATTTTCTTTTGTTTTCAAACGAATAGAGCGTCAATTATGTCGCCCTAACACAAAGGCACACGGATTTGATTCCTCAATACAAAGGACAGATAGAAACAAGCAAATATATAAACTGTACCGTCGACATAGAATTGTAATTCCATTGATAAAAATTAACAGTATAGAGGTCAATAAATATTGTATTTATTGATATTGTTAGCAAAGAATTATGTTGACAAAACATTAAATTAGGAGCTTAGTGGACCGATGAAATAAGTTGTATTGGGAGAAAAAACGGAAAATTCGAGAAAGAAATGTTTCAGTGTTGCTGACGGATCATTAAGAATGTTGTGAGAGAAATATTTTGAAGAAGAAATTGTCGAGTATTGTTTTCTGTCGTCCATCATTCATCGACAGGCCACTACTGACCAAATACCTCTTCTCTTTCTTCGTGGGGTGGTGCAGCCAAATCTTACTTACTCAAGTTAGAACGAGCACAGAGGGCCATCCTTAAAGTAAGTTCATTCCTGCCTTTCCGTTACCCAACCTATGATCTATATCAGCGATTCAATGTTCTAACAGTTCGCCAGCTATTCATCCTGTACACCGTTCTAAAAATGCACTCTCAGCTACCATTTAATTCGGATAATTCCACAAGCAGGAGAAGACTTACTACCGTCTGCCATATAGAAAGAAAACATTTTGGTTTCACTCAAAACTTCTTTACCTTTTTAGGCCCATACCTATATAACAAAATAAATAAAGAGCTAAGCATTCATTATCTCACCAGAAGTAAATGTAAAGAAAGCGTCAGCGACTGGCTAAATAAACTAGACTATGAGGAGACTGAAAAAATTCTGAGACCACTTTCCTAAGCTACAACTGATGCAGAATTATCAATCACTACATTCATATCAACACTTCCACCTCGTTCACTTACCTATACATACCCACACATAATACACATCAACTCACTCACTTACATACACATATACACGCACTCACACTACATTGTTACACACCCACAGTCACACACACACACACACACACACTCATACAATGTTGTCCATTTTCTTTAATTAAGTAAATACTTTATATTGCTCAATGTCTCCGGGGTCACCCGGGCCTGGTGATCTGTAACACAGGTTATACCTTTAACAGACACCAGTCTCTTAATTGTAACATATTATATAATTTGTATCCGTAGAGTATTTTTGAGAAAATAAAGATTTTTATTATTATTATTATGTATGTCTTTACCATTCACGGGACCACAGGGTCCCGGTCATTTGGGAGGCGTACGAGGGGCCGAAGCCAACTGCGCAGAGGCCCTTCAGACAACTTTAATCTAAATGTAATGGAGACACAAACCGGCGACTATCCCTGTATGCACTATGGAAATGCACCCAAGGACAGTCCCCGGTTAGTGTAGGACTATTGTGAATAATGGAAAAAAAAATGGTAGGGCTATGGATGGGTTGCTGTGGACTGGTAAATTGGGAACTATGGATGACTATGGCACCTGCCGAAACAATGAAATTTTTACACGTAAAAATGGCAGGCGGAGACTCGCCAACTCACTGACCGGGCCCCGGGAATGGTTGCTAGATATAGCAACATAGGGGCAACGAGAATGTGAGTGGCTGAAGGGTTAAGAAACTACCACCGCTTTCTACTCAGATCATCTACTCCAGCCGAAGCCTCCTGCATCCTTGGCCCACTCGCGACTTACGAATAGTTTCTTACCCTCCGAGCAGGATCACTGCTCTCGCGACTCCACTCTGGACGGCCAATGAAGGCAAGCCAGAGGTGGGAGACCTGTTCCTTGTCATTGTTCACTCCAGCCAGCCAATTAAGGCAAGCCGGAGAAGAAGGAACGGTGACTTCTCCCTGGAGCACTCGGGATGATGGTAGCCCGCGGGATCGCTAATGCCCGTCTGCCTGACGGTAATTAATAATAAACGTGTCTTTATTATTATTATTATTATTATATCTCACACGGAGATGGTTTAAGCCAACTGACAAAACACTTTTTTTAAACAGTAAGGAATGGATTTTTGTTCGTTCTCCTCCATTCGAATCTACATTTTGGAATGAGCACCTAGATTCAATTACGGACTGACTGACAGACTATTATGGATTTTGTATTTGTTAACGTTTCAAAAGTTCCAAATTATGGTTTAATGGAAATAAATGCTTTGCCTTTGCCTTTGAGCATTAAACACCACACTTGCTGAATGCGGGTTGGCGATTTAAAACTTATAATTACAAATTATAAGCTTAGGTACCTAAATAATCTTAAAAAGTACATACAACTCGGGAAACGTCACATTGGTACTTGCTGTTGGTAGGTTTCGAACCTCCCTCATGCATGAGAAGAATCTTTCTGTCGTTATGTTAGTTTAAATAATTTGTAGATTATTTATCATTATAATTACTTTAGCGTTTTGGTGTAATCTATATAAATAAAAGAAAGTCGTGTTAGTTACACTATTTATAACTCAAGAACGACTGAATCGATTTGGATGAAAATTGGCGGGGTGGTAGCTTAGAACCAGGAAACGGACATAGGATACTTTTTATTCAATACTTTTTTTTACTTTTTACCGAAAATCACGAACGGGAACGGGGGAAAATGGGATTGTGCGTACGAAGTCGCGGGCAGAAGCTAGTATTTAATAAAATGCGAATATCTTCGATATCCTTATATCTACGTCCGTCTGAGATTGACAAATGTATTTTTTAGAATTATAGTAGTAACTAGTATAAAATATAACCAACAATTAGTAGCTAAAGTTACGTGCCGATCGATAAATGAATATACTTAACTTGGTCTTTCAAGGTCTTTTTTCTGGGACAAGCCCGCCATAGCCTCCCAAAACCGCTGCAACTCCTGTAAGCCAGGATCTACAGTAGATACAATTATGAAAACACCGGAACACTGAAGTCCGGCGCGTCCCAGGAACATGAATAACTGTCTTGGTTCCCACAACGAAGTGAACGATAGTTTCCACTTCCCTCGGTGAATAACTGCAGGAGACAGAATGAATTAAGCCTAAAGGCACTAAAAAGAAACTGCACAACTGGGTGAAGCCCAGTCGCTAAGCACCACGGAAATTTGACTAAAAACTAACAAAAACTTTAACATTAAGGCTACACCAATTATGATTAATAAATCACATTTCACCTGGATATAATGAATACAGTCTCCCTACCACACTAAGACACACCCACCCTACTTCTTATCCACAATTTGTATAAAACATGGGTACAGGTCAAGGCATTCAAAGTTCCCGGTGGAAAAATGTCCCGGTTTTTGTCCCGGACCCCTAATGTCCCTCCAACAAATCGCCCGGCTTTTTGCAAAATATTCGATAATGAAGGACGGTACCTACATTCGATTATGTGGGAACGACATCTTATATTATAATAGTTGTGACCTAAGGCCTAATTTTGTAGGTAAAATATGCCTATTAATGGAATTATTTTTGATATTTATGGACGATCTTATAATGAAGTTAATTAAGTAATGATTCTTCGAAAAGACGCCCTAATATTTTGTGCCTAATTCCTTATGATTTGGAAGACATTTTGAAGGTTTATATATTATGTTTTTTCCGAGTGATATATATTTTCTGAAATTATTTAGACCCCACTGACAAACGGTGAAGGAAAACATCGTGAGGAAACCTGGGCTTGTAATTTCTAATTATAAGTTTGAAATCGCCGCAAAACCCGCATTGTGCAAACGTGGTGATTAATGTTTAAACCTTCTTCGCGTGAGACGAGGCTTTACTCAGCAGTGGTTACTTATATTATGCTGTTGATGTGATGTGAGTAAGAATGGCCTCTTCTACATGAGACGGTTTGCCTTATTAGCCACACTTGGACTGTCGCGGCCTTATTTATTTTTTTAATGTTACCCACACTAGTATTATCTCCTGTGTCGTGGGTGCGTTTATCAACATACAAGTTCACATACACATGACACCCAGACCCGAAACAACAATTTGTGGATCACACAAAGTGTTGTTCCGTGCGGGAATCGAACCCGCGACACGTTGCACGGCCACCGCATCAACCGTGCAGTCACTAAGTCAGACTAAGTCACGTGTTAATATCTAAATACGAAATTTCATTTAAATCCACTTAACATTTTTTGTGTAAAAGAGTAACATAAGCATTGATGTTTATTCATCGTCTTCATATAAATTCCCAAATCACCTAACACGTAATGAAATGAGCCAGTAGGCAGCAAATCACTTTTGACCGTCAACAAAAAAAAAAAAATTAAGAGTGAACCTATTTGCTCATTCCAAATTGTACATTCCTATGGAGAAGAATGAGCAAGATACTCCATAAGTAACTGGAGAGTTACTTATGGACTATTGGCCCATGGAGATGGGCCAATAGCGAAATGTCAAAGGTATCCCAATTAATTTCTTGTTTTCCAGAACCATGAACATCTAATACAATATACGAATAAATATAAATCTGTACGTATGTACACAAATAAATAATATATCGGAGAATCAGTCTTGCGTATAAATATGTATATTTGTATGTATATATAAATTCAGTGTAATTCGTTTATGATGTTTGTGTATTGAATCTCGATTATGTCTTGTAATTACTGTACTTCCTGTGATAATATTTTTCCTTTTCTGGTGGCAAAGTCAGTTAGTCGTAGACTCGTTAACTAACATAACATAAGCCAGTAAACAAGCAGACGGATCACCTGATGGTAAGCAATCGGCGTCGCCCATGGACCACCAGAGGCGTTACAAGTGCGTTACCGGTCTTTTTGAAATTGGGAGTCTGAGGATTGTGTGGTATTCAAGGATGGGAGAGACTGCGGAGGGGGTAATAGGGTCTCCGGTACCCTCACTCACATGACAAAACACTACGCAAGTGTCGTTTCACGTCGGTTTTCTGTGAGGCCGTGGTATCACTCCGGTCGAGCCGGCCCATTCGTGCCGAAGCATGGTTCTCACACACTAAGTAGATGTTACGATTGATTGATATTTTTATGATGTTATGTTGGAATTGAACTTAAAAACAATGGTTTCACAGTCGAATAAAGCGCAAGTGAATTAACAATTCATAAAATCAAACATATCACAAACTAAAATCTGAGATTTGTTTCGTTTCCCAAAAAGTGCGTCACGACGGAACAATTGTTTTGCCCAATTATAGCTCTTCCACCGTTATAATAAGGGCTATATTAGCGCGGGTCATCTCGGGTCAGAGTCGTGAGAATGACGTGACGGTACTTGGAATTGGAAATCTGAGGATTGTGGAGGATTCAGGGATTGGATAGATTGGACCTCCGGTAACCTCACTCAGGCAACATAACATAATGCAAGCGTTGTTTCACGTAAGATTTCTGTGAGGCCGTGGTATCACTCCTGTCGAGCCGGTCCATTCGTGCTGAGGCATGGTGAGCCCAAACTTAAAAAGATAAATAAGATATAATGTATAGAAGTTACGATAAATTTTTCCTTCTCTGTCTTTCTTCCTTTTTCTCCTTGTATTGTATACATATTTAAATATTTATTTTTTGTTTACAGGTTTCAACTGATAGAGAGCAGAGATACTGCACGATATAACTGGATAAAGGTAAATCAATATTTTTATTTATACTCGCTGTTTACAAAACGATATTGTGTGAAATATTAATTTTTTATCGAGTAGTAAGCAAACGAGCAGCCGTCGTTTTTTAACAACATAAAATTATTACTGACTGCCTCGTTGGCCGAGTGGTCGCAAGTGCAACCAAGGGCAAGGGGTTCTCGGGTTCGATTCCCGGGTCGGGCATAGTATTACAAGATTTTTACAAAAAAAAATTTCAGTAGTAGCTCGAAGTCTGGAATTGTGCCCGGTATATGGCAATAGGCTCACCCCCTATTACATGGGACTCATAACATAAATAGTGAAAAGTAGGTGTTACATTGTACAGTGGCATTAAGTGCCGTAATGTGCACGTCTGTCTACCGCTTCAAGGATAAAAAGGCGTGATGTTATGTTGTAAAATAATCAATCAGAATTGGAATAAAAACTGTTAGAAATCATACCACAGACCGTATTTTTTACAACTGTGCTCAATTCACACAGATAATATAAATAATATGTCAATTTACTACATCTTGATTTCAATCGAAATGTCAGAATGGAAATCTAGACATACAGATCTTACATTGAGTGCCAGAAGATTGTTACATAGATCCAAATCAAACGTCAATCTTTTGGTTCTAGGAATAAAATAAAATGCTTTAAAAGTTACTTGTTGTTTTATATTTGATGGGGCGACGTTTGACTACTATCTCGTCTGGTGGTAAGCAATGATGCGGTCTACGATGGAGCACGACGTCCCATATGCAACCTATTCACTCGGGCCTTGAAGACACCAGGAAATACAGACTCTGGCAAAGAATTCCACTCCTTTCCAGTACGCACAAGGAAGCTTGATGCGAAGCGCTTCGTGCGTGTGGGTGGAACGTCTACCATGAATGGGTGATGCTTCCTATCCTATAGGATATGTCAGCACCATCTTAACCCAAATTTATTTATTTATTTATTTTCAACTTCATACAAGTGTGGACAGGTGGACTTACTGCCTTGGGTATTGTCTCCCAGTCAACCTTTAAGCAGTGCAGATATGAAAGTAGCATGTTATTTAAACCTTTATAAATAGGCAATGTACCAGTATAATAAATAACAAATCTCACAATCATAGTATTCAATAAACACTCTACATATAGGTATATTTGAAAACTTATACTTACTTACATATAACAATAATTATATATAGGTACAATATTAAAGTAATTCTTAGTAAGTAAGTTATTAGTAAGTTATATATCTAGAAACAATTTAAATTAATTAAATACCACCGGGTCATCACTGTTGCAACATCATTATAATAGATAACAATAGATCGTGCTGCATTGCTTAAAGTCTCTGACAAAATACTAAAAAGATTTTTTATATTAAAACATCTTAAAAACTTAGGTAAAACTGGTGTTTTACGAAGAAATATGCCCTGTATCATTATTGTATGATAGGAGGTAACATTTTGCACCGATTCATTTTACATTACGAGTGCAGATAACCGGTAATGTCGTCATCAAGTTCGATGCCTATATGCTTATTATATATTTCGAAATATATGTTAGAGACGTACTAATGATCTTTTTCTTTCCTAGCCTTGTTGTTTCGAAGCACTATGGTTTTTACGCGAATATGAAATACGGACAGCGTTTGGCAATAGACTCGCTGTAGTTTGTTTTGTAATTTTCAGCTTCTATTTTAAAATATTGTAGACCTTATAGTTAATTAACTATAGCAATTGCTTCATTGTAAAAATTTCGTATGCCTAAACAGTTTCCTTTGGGGTCAAATCACGGTCAAATGTTGAGTTCTAGCGACCGCTTACTGTAAAGATATAAGCACATGGTTGCTATAAGGAGGAATATACAAGAACGAACCTACTTTACGTCTCGATCAATGAAACAGACTCCATATTCGTCGAATCAAAACATTCTTTTTATAGGATAAGTCGGTAAACGAGCAAACGGATCACCTTATGGTAAACCATCGGCGTCCCCCATGGACACTCTAAAAGTGCGTTACCACCCTTCTAAGGATTGGGAATTTGAGGATTGTTGAAGATTCAGGAATTAGGAAGATTGGAGAAGGAGGGGGGGAATAGTTGGGCCTCCGGCAACCTCAATCACGCGATGAAACACAACGCAACGTTGTTTCACGTCGGTTTTCTGTGAGGCCGTGGTATCTCTCCGTTGGAGCCGCCCCATTCGTGCAGAAGCATGGCTCTCCCACACTTAAACATTTACCTATAGCCTTTTATCCAATATCAATGGACTGTCTCCAAAATTAATACCACCATCAATAGAATTACGTTAATTAGTTTCTGCTACCTTAATTAAATGTTTAATTATATACAGTAATAATTAAATTATTTTAATTAGGTGTTCACTTCGAATGGTGTGTAACAATACACGTGTTTAGTTTTGTTAATCAACAGTATGTTCGTTAATTATTGCGTGGTTTGTTTATTTACGTATCTGTGTGTAGGTGTTGTTTATTGTAATGTTAGGTTTATCTTTTTGTCTAAATAAATTGGATAGATAAATGCATTATGATATATATTATTTATTTCTGAGTGATATTAGTATTCTTGTATACTATGTTTAGTAGTTTATATAGTCATTAATTATTGTAGAGGTATACTTGATGCCCCATATCAGACTCCTATTACTGCTCCATCCAAAGGTTGTCTGTAAGAACTCGCCTAGTGCGATAAGACCGCACATTGTATACTATTTTTGTTAGGTAATATTGTCCTGTAGTACGATTGTGTGGTGTACAATAAAGCATAGATTATTATTGTTATTATTCTGTCGTATGAATTTCAGTACAATTGGTCCAATCCAGATCCATATTTTTAAACCTAAATATCATGTTTGTATTAGCAGAGATTAGGTAGATTTTGAACGTTTTAAACTGCGTGTTCCAATTCACCTTCCAAACGTGGAGATTATGAGGTGGCGGGGCGAGTGAGGGAGCAAACCTCCTCACGCCATAGCCGTCGTGAGAGACACTCTAGGCGTCGGGGATCGTGAGCCGAACTCCGATCACCGTGAGCACGAGTGACTCGCCGTCCGACCAGAACCAGACCCGAGCGTACAGCGCGTCGCGTTCTGCGCGTGCCTCAAGGAGCCATCAGACCATCACAGATGGGGCCCAACAGGACTGATGCCGGATACGGAGCCGCTGAGGACTTAACGGGTTGCCGGGGCTTCGGCTCGACGTGCAGGAGTAGGAACGGGGTGGTTTTTAGTCGGTAAGAGTCTAACACTCCCTCCCGCCTCACCCAGGCGGGTGAAGTCATTGGATCATCCCCCCTCCCCTCCCCAAAAGCGTGGAGAGTGTGTGTGCAATGGACCTTCTTTATTTAAGAAGGCACAGTGTGCTGTCATGTGCTGTTGATATTTTTTATTTGTTAAGAATAATATTTTGTCATTGTCACATTCGTAACTAGGGATTTTCACCCTAGACGGAACTAGTGAAGCTGTACGAATACTTAAACTTACGTCAAGCATCAAGGTCTATAATTAGGTCGCCATGCACTTTAAACTTAGTTCCAGCAGCTAGTTGGAATGTGTTCATGGTTTTAGTTGCGAGGAAATGTATAGTGGGATAGTTTTTGCTCCACGATTGTTGGTTGTAAAATTCGTTCTCGGTTCAGACACAATATTTATTATTAGGTTCTTCTATTTTGATTCTAAGTTCTGACAATATGGTTACAATATTTGAAAGGTCGGTTTGAGCGGTAACTTGCGCTATAAATAAGAAGTATGATTTTCTAATTGGTCATAAGATTTTTTATCTTTATTTAATAAGAAGTTTTTTTTTCTAAGAGGAAAACGTCAGCCCTAATATAGGATGCAAAATTCAGTACATACTTATTACCTCTACAATAAAGCGGCTAAACCGTTTATAGGTTTAACTAGCCCTTAAGCTTGAAACATAAAATGATTATATGATACAATACAAAGCCTCAGATGACAATGCAGAGACTGCACGGTTCTCGCGGTGGATGGGCAACCGGCTGCCGCGCAATGTTTCGCGGGTTTGATTCCCGCACGGAACAATTCTTTGTGTTATTTACAGATTGTTGTTCCGGGTCTGGGTGTCCTGTGTATGTGAACTTGTATATTTGTAAACGCACCCACGATACAGGTGAAAATCCTAGTGTGGGGCAACGTTTTTTAATAAACAAACAAACGAACAATGGTGACGCTAAAACACTGTGATAAAAACCAATATTAAAGCTCTTAATACTAAAGACCTCTGAGACTCAATACGTCGACACTAATACAAAATGTGTTGAGATCTTAAATTGTATATAAACTTATAATAGCTTGATAACCAGTGTGTTTTTAATTGGACATAAACTGAGTAAATGCGGGTTCGAAACCTACCAACGGCAAGTACCAATGTGACTTTTTCCGAGTTACTTTCTAAGATTATTTAGACACCACTGACAAACGGTGAAGGAAAAACATCGTGAGGAAACCTGGACTTATAATTTCTAATTATAAGTTTGAAATCGCCAACCCGCATTGAGCAAGCGTGGTGATTAACGCTCTAACCTTCTCCGTGTGAGAAGAGGCTTTGCTCAGCAGTGGGCATTTATAGGCTGTTGATGATGATGATGATGATGAGTAAATGGCGATGCATTCGATGAAATGCCACCTAGGTTCAATAACCTAAGTAGAAGATCAGAACATTGAACATTTCAGAATTCATCGAAAAAGTACTAACACAAAAATCAAGTCACGAATAAGACAGCACGTAACACATCACATCCCCTAAAATCAGCGAAACATTCCGAACCAAATTCCCTATCATAGTCCCAAGTAACACTACACACGTTTATTAAGTTACGGAGGCTCCTATCTCCGGCCAACCAGTAATATTATCAATGAAGACTTTTATTTATATTTATTACGTGTTCCTACTCAGTGACGACTAATAAATCCGATGTTGAGGGCTCTATGTCAGGAGCAATTTATTCTGCGAATTGATCCTATTGGCCGAACTTAGGAGCAAATGTTATGTATGTAGTTTTGTTTTTTGTGAAAACATAGTGGTTTTTTGTGTAGGTAATATTGTAGACTATTGTTTATGATATTGGTTTATGTTGAAAACGGAAGGTTGGAAGTGTCGCATTCAATTTCTTTAAAAGGGTACGCAGTGTCATTTTGGCAAGTAATTCGGCACTTCTTAACCGACTTCAAAAAAGAAGGAGGTTGTCAGTTTGACCTGTATGTATGGTATGTATTTTTGTGCGCGCTTATCACGCAATTGGCAGAACTGATTTTGATGCGGTTTCCAGAAATTGTTATTATACTTAGGAAAAGGATTTAGTATATTAACTCGTCGAGTACCGTCATTATAGAGGTAGACACAATTATAGAACAATAGGTTGCGGTCACCGGTGACCGCTTGGTGTTTGACAGTTTAAAAGGGGTTTACCTTCCACGAAAGAGTGGAATATAGTTGTCACCATACCTAATGTACCCGCGGGTACCGTGAGGTCATCAGTCGTCTGCTAAAGGAGACTTATATTAGAGGGTGACGCTCAATTCGATCACCACACAGGATTGTCCTAGTGCAGGCATCTTTATGGCATCAATTTTTCTTATTTAAGATATATTTTATGTTTTTTTTTATTATGAATAAATTTCACTAACTTTACTTTACTTACGACGGGTACTGGAGAATAATGGGTACAACTGGAATCATTGTACTCGATTAGCCTTCTCGCTCTCTGATAAAGCGTGGCCAAGATTCATCCTCACTTTTTTATTTTGTGCTCCTAAGTAACTATAATATTTTCAAGTGCCTAAATAATATTTAAGGATTATTTTGCATAAAATATCAAGAACCACTTCTTCTCTTTACCCATTCAAGCCAATTAAAATTCATTCACTTGAAACTTCAATAGTATTACCTCTACCGATTCAGAAATATAGCTATGCATTTAATAAACTGACTAGGCCTTCAATATAACCGTGAAAATACTTTAGCATTGCTTCTCAGCCCATTTCAATCTGCAATGCTCGTCTTGTAATTTGAGCGGCATACTTGCTACGGTAAAATTATACAGAGTTGTAGCACTGGATGTGGCTTGAGCGAAGTCTGTGGTTGGGGTGAACGTGGTCAGTTTTTTTTTTATTTTTTATTTTATGGAAGGAAATTTTGGTTGATTCTGTGCATATGTTTAGTCATTGTAAGAAATGTTTGCTAATTTATTTTTGCTTAGGTATTACTGGTGTTTTTCTGTTTGTTCATAGTAAACTCAAAAAATATTTTTTGAAAAAAATCGATGACGCTTTACTGGAATTTTTCACAAAGCTGTGAACAGAAAGTATGTTAAAAATAATATATGCTGTTACAACATTCAACTGAACGGAACTCATTTTTAAAATGTACTGAATTCATCAATGTTATTATTTTTATTATTATTTATATAAGATTATCTAGACACCATTGACAAACGGTGAAGGAAAAGATCGTTAGGAAACCTGAATTTATAATTTCTAATTATAAGTTTGAAATCGCCAACCCGAATTAGACAAACGTGGCGATTCATGCTCAAACCAGGCTATTACAGGCTGTTAATGATGACAATGAATAGAAATAATGTAAATTGATATGCAACTTCAAATTGCATAATTCTATTTTACAAAATTGCATTTTGCTGTTCGAAACATCTTATACTATTATATAAAGCGGAAGAGTTTGTTTTTATGTTTGTTTATTTGAATGCGCTAATCTCCGTAACTACAAGTCTGATTTGAATAATTCTTTTTGTGTTGGATAGTGTATTTATTGAGGATATCTACAGGCTAAAACATCTCACTACGACCAAAAGGAGCTGAGCAGATCGTGTGAAACCGCGCGAAAGTAGCTAGTAGAGTATTTTTTTTTTTTTTTTTTTAGGGGGGAAAATCATCGAATCACTGCCCCCGCCTGGGTGAGGCGGGAGGGAGTGTCAGACTCTTACTGACTAAAAACCACCCCGTTCCTTCTCCTGCACGTCGAGCCGGAGCCCCGGTTACCCGTTAGGTTCTCCGCGACTCCGAATCGGCATCGGCCCTATTGGGCCCCATCTGTGGTGGTCTGTTTCTGGTCGGACGGGGAGCCACCCATGCTCGCCGTCCGCAGGCCCGCGCTTACGGTGGCCGGAGATCGTCCCGCGATCCCCGACGCCCGGTGTGTCCTTCGCGATGGCTGGGTTGCGAGGAGGCAGCGCTTCGCTGCCTCACGCGTCCCGCCTCCTCCTTAGCTAGCATGACTGCTTCGCAAAAGGAGGAGACGGCATCCCAATCCCCCTCGCTCCGCATCATGGCCTGCACTAGGCCCGGACGCGAGAGGTCGCCATCGCTGATCACTTCCCTGAGGACACGGCGGTGCTCAGCCCACGAAGGGCATTCTCCCACCGTGTGTTCCACCGTGTCCTCAGGGCGGTCCTCGCAGTGATGACACCCGGCCGTTTCCTCCCGCCCCATCAGACACAGGTACCTCCCGAAACTTCCATGTCCGGTGAGGACCTGCGTCAGGCGGTAGGTGAGGACGCCGTAGCGTCTCTCAAGCCACTCCTCAAAGAGGGGACTTACCGCTGCGATGGCAGCGAGCCCAAGCTAGTAGAGTATAAAGTTGGTGAAAATTGTAGTTATTAACCCTAATTTATTAAAATATAGATCGCATTGATAGCCACTTTACCATGATCTCGCATTGTATAATATTTGCGCATATTCGAAGGTCAGTTTATATTGGTTTTGCATAGCTTTATGATAAGCCATATTACACGGGTTCTAGTTTAATCACATTGCTCATATTTGATGTCGTTTGTTTGTGTAGTTTATTGCCAACTGATACGAATACCTGTGTTGATTTCACTACCTACTGTAAAGAGATTCGTTGATTGTGTGATTTGAAGGTGAAATTGGAATTATTTGAGATAGCAGTTTTTCTGCGTTTTTTGAAAATTCATTTATCTTTGTTATTCTGGACAGTAATATATTTCTATGACTTTTACTCTGATTCTTTCAGTACCTAGTTTTATCTTGAAAACGTAATCGACACTGATTTATCAAATCGATTAATATTTTTCTTCTTAACGGCTTCTATCTAATATTTTTTCTGCCGCAATATTTTTTTCCATCAACAATTTATCAAATAGCTCACTTATTAGCAGTCCCTAATATTAACGAGAACATCTAGATATACTGAGCACACAAATTCTTTAACCGTAACCACACACATCTTATATTTTAACAAGTCTATAAAACCGCATCTTGAATAACATACATAACATCACGCCTTTTATCCCCGAAGGGGTAGGCAGAGGTGCACATTCTACCATAGTACAATGTAACACCCACTTTTCACTAGTTGTTATGAGTCCCATGTAATAGGGGGTGAGCCTATTGCCATATACCGGGCACATTTCCAGACTCCGTGCTACTACTGAGAATTTTAAAAAACCCAGTAATACTTTGCCCGACCCGGGAATCGAACCCGAGACCCCTTGCCCGGCAGTCGCACTTGCGAATACTCGGCCAACGAGGCAGTCTTGAATAACCTAACTAACAGAAATTTCAACACTAAAAACTTGTGAACAACTAGATAAAATCCAAGCGTCTTATAATTGACTCAGACATCTACACGAAGAAGAAACTATCCTGAAAGAATTTTAATATGAGCTAACTTAACTTTGTGTTAGATTATCAAACCCATTAAAGGATGATCAAAGAGATAGTACATTCGTAAGACTATGAAGGCAAATATTATTATGTCGACCTAACATAGTGACTAAGTTTAGGGAGTGTAAGGGTTCGCTCATATCGAGATGCGACTTGACGCTACGACTCATATTGAGCTACAATAGGGTAGATACCTGATTTTTATTTTAATGCCCGTCTGGTAGATTATTTTAAATGATTAGACACGTATTTTTATTTTCTTACAGAAACGAATACTTTCGACGATAATATATTGATTTGAATGTGATTTGAAGTGTGAACTGACCCTAAGAAACTATTGCTACTGTAATTGTCAGTTTAATTTGATAGTATTACTACCTTGGTATGAACAGTTTAAATGCAGTTTATGAGAGTATAAGATGGTGGTGCTTTAGTTTCTTTTTGTGAAGAGGAATTAATTTAAATGTTTTATGAGGAAGACTAAAAAATGACTGCCATTATGTTGCCAGGCTTTCTGTTAGGTGGACTGGTACTATAGAAATAGTGGGTACCCGACTCCAAGCGATGTACCGTAACACGTGGTGTATAGTAGGAGCTTCTGAGCTGGTTTACTTTAAGAATTTCATGTACTTACAGTTGTCACCAAAAACTAGACTTCCTCCTAACAAGTAAAGCCTTTTGTGCAACAAGGTGCGAAGAGTGGAAGGCCCGTGTTTGATAGAAGAAAACAATAGAATTATTCATTTTTAAATGTCTCACCATTTGATTTCTAAGGCCTTAACATGTTAAACGCCATAGGAGTCAACGCTGACCAACATTAGCGAAGAATTTACCTTTAAAAGTTTCCTATTGGCTGTCAAAGACTTAAGGTAGATTCTGAATTAAGGTATTACATGAAAACAATACTTTATTTGTTTTAAATACAATTATTTTTGCATCAATCTACCATTTTTCGTTCACCTGTATAATAACAAACAATGACATTATTCGCCTGTCAAATTTAGTCTTGATTACAAATTAATGACATTGTCATAACGTTGGGGTTGAAACATGAACATTAATGAAACGAAATACATACACCAAGTTTTACTAAAATTCATTTTCATTCATTTCACCTTTTGCCCGAATAGAAGTCACATTCATAATGTGGTTAGAAGTCACATGTCATATCACTGTTATGTCTATTTAATTGTTTTTTGAATAAACATTTCCATTGTGACTGTTTGTGAGGTTGACTGCCTTGTGGATGTTGTAGGTTATATGAATGGCTTCGGTTTGCAAAATTTGGTTAGATAATTATTGCGCAGATTACAATCGTGTTCATGTAGAAATAGGACAAATTATTATGTTTTTCGACTCAATCACGTAATTATTCGACGAGGAACTCGACCAGTTTTAAGCCATGCTAGAGGCTCATTTCAGAAGCAGCGCAACAGTCGCCATGTCTCGTGTTGCAGAATGCTGAGTAAGCCGAAAAACACCCTTTAGTCTCTTGAAAACGCTCAATAATCGTTATTTTTTTTATAATTTCATGTTTAGTAACAAAATCGTATCAGTCATGTATTAACAGATTGTTGTCCTATGGATGATGAGAGTATGTTAAAAGAGTGCATCTATATTTAATCCCATAGTTATTTTGGTCTTCATAATAGATCTTCTATGGAATGAACTAGTTCAAATTAAGATCTTGATGCCAGAATTACTCATCCATCAATTGAAAATAATTTCCATTCAGATTATACACCGAAATATTCCATTGTAAATGATATTACCGAGAACCACAGCTACGTAATTATTATTAACAATTTAATTCGATAATGTTACCAATACCTTTGATCTAAGTACACTATGTTAATCAAAGTTATTTTAATTGTTAATATCGAAATGAAATATCTTTGCGGTTGTAGTGACATGTGATATTGTTTGTAATTCAATCCATATTAAATTGTAGTTAATAATTAATTTACTAAGCTTATAATTATGCGATCGTGTGTTTAACAACTTATTTGTTTCTGATATCTTAGCTTTAATTTTCGCAAACAGTTTATAAAAATTATATTTTTTTTTGTGATTGATGCGTAGCTATATTTTGCTAGATCAAGATTCTTGAACATATTTCTGAACTGAGAGAAAGGCTTTAGCAAAAACCTTAGTTATGAACCGAGAATTATATGACTTAAGGGAAAAAAGACTCTATTATAAGCTGGAATAAGTTACTTTTTCTTCCTAACTAACTAATCAAAGAAAATAGTTCCATCCATTTTTAGACTTGTCTTATAACCTTCTTTATTACTCAAAAAACATCAGATGCTATATAAACGAGATGTCTTTTATCACCATACGTTAAATATAGCAAAAAATTTGCACATTAATACCACACTTAAAATAATATGTACAAAAAATCGCACATATGTCCATTTTCACCATTTTTTCGCTATCGCTCGAGGGTTTGACAAATATATTGTAGCCGATAGACATATTAGACTTATTTGTTAAATCGTCTGACTCGTAATAGGCTATACTTAGCAAATATCGAGCATAATGCTCGTCCTCACATTTCTAAGACCTAAAATCGATGTAACGATGGTCAATAATAGCAGTTTTGGTACTTATTTTTACATTATACCTCTACAATCTAGGCTTTTAGCAATTTGTAAATATATTTTTTTGTTCGGCTATACGGAGTGGGGGTAAATTGGTTTTTCTATTGACAAATACAAATAAATACGGTTGGTGTAATCGCATTGGATTTTTTTGGAGAATATAAACGTTTTTTTTTTTAATTTGGATTACAAATAACAAAATCAAATAAAACAGAATGCTGGATGATTATGTCGACATTTGTATTTTAATTCATATTGTGCATAAATTTCTCAACGTATGCGTTTTTGTTCTGTTATAACTATAGATGGAATTTTATAAAAAAATCTCCACAATTTCACTGAAAATTTAATTCTAAAATAATTGCAGAATATTATGCTATGGATGCCTGTCTCGAGTAACCCACATAAATGGCAATCTTCCTTACAAACCGACAAATCAACAAAACAGTCATAAACAACAAAGAGAAAAAAAAAACCAACCCTTTTCCACGAAGCCACATCTAGCAACACAACACAAATGAATCCGTGTTCAACGTCGGTTGCGATAAAATTCTTTATGCATCTACCCTCGGAATCGTCTCAGGATCCAGTTTCATTACGTTAACGAAATAATTCAATTATGCTACCCGCTACTTGCTACCCGCTACCCGTGAGACCAGACTGGAGTTCTTATTCATTTGAATTTAGCTTCTGATTATTTTTTATCGCGTTACCGTTTTTCAAGTCCACGTTTTTGCGTTTTGGGTTTACGTTAACGTTTAAAGATAAACTCAACCCAGTTTGAACTTAGTCACTAAGGAGGTCTACGTTCAGTTGTGGACGACTTTTGACTATGATCATGACGTTTTATAATATAATATATCGTGAGACATACTAAATTAACTAAAAATCGCGGTAGTAGTACTACTAGTAGCCTAGTAGGCTGCGTGACATCGCCGCGAACGCGCACGCTGCTCATGAGGAAAAACCTCTCTGTGGTTCGAAACTAGTAGAGCTTTTCTCGACATATTCACGTGAGTAACCCGCGATTTTTAGTTAATGACGAATTTTGTTTATGATGAGTTAGCACATTGCTAGTGATGTCAAAGTAATAAGTATAACTAATAACCCACATTTTAGTAGTTGAGTGAAAACGGAGTAAATGATGATTTTTCATTTTGACTTCGAAATATCGTGAAATTTTATAATAACTATCGTGAGACATACTAAATTAACTAAAAAGCTCTACTAGTTTCGAACCACAGAGCGGTTGTTCCTCATGAGCAGCGTGCGCGGTAACGGCGATCTCGTGCTCGCCACGGTGTTGTTACTTGCGCATTTAGCTCAACGCGCCCTCTACCGGACACCACGAGCATTTGCTTCCAACTCCGGCGGTGGCGCGCCGGACGATGTTGACGCGCACGGTACGTTCATCGGCGGCGTTCATCGAAGAACCCCTCTGTGGTTCGAAACTAGTAGAGCTTTTCTCAGTATATTCACGTGAGTGACCCGCGATTTTTAGTTAATGTCATGGAATTATAAGATTCATGGTGTTTTTAATTTGAAATAGGTATCACAATTTTATGGTACCAAAGCAGACAGTTTGCTGGACTCTGTCTAAACCATAAGCATCTTGAGATATAAAAGAAGTAGAAGATGTAGATAATAAATAGATCTTTTAGTGTTTTTACTTAGAGTTTATACTTGAGTTATTTTTATTTAGGTTAATAATAAAAGTAATGCTACTTTTAAAGCCTCGGTTTTATTCTAGTCTCATTTTATGGGGCTAGGCAAAAAGCTACGGTTTATTTTAGTGCTTAATTTAAAATTTTATATTGTTGATTGGCACGAGTTTCGGCATTATTTACGTTTAGAATAGGTATTTCTCTGCCTCGTTGGCCGAGTTATTCCAAGTGCGTCTGCCGGGCAAGGGGTCTCGGGTTCGATTCCCGGATCGGGCAAACTATTACTGGGTTTTTAAAAGCCTCAGTAGTAGCACAGAGTCTAGAAATGTGCCCGGTATATGGCAATAGGCTCACCCCCTATTACATGGGACATAACATAACATCACGCCTTTTATCCCCGAAGGGGTAGGCAGAGGTGCACACAGAAGTAACACCCACTTTTCACTATTTATGTTATGAGTATTACATGGGACTGATAACATAAATGGTGAAAAGTGGGTGTTACATTGTACAGTGGCATTAATTGCCGATATGTGCACCTCTGCCTACCACTTCGGGGATAAAAAGGCACGATGTTATGGTATGTTATATTAATAGGTATTTCCTAATTCCAAATAAAAGAAAATGGAGTAAAAGTAGACAAGACACTTGTAAATAATTTAGTGATATCGGCACAAGGACGTTGAAAAAATGGCGGACACAATGTCAGTTAGAAATGATTGAAGCACCAAAATGTCAGTGGTGTATTTATGTGTTGCGTGTACTTGCGACACCGAAATGTATGACGTCAAATCACGCGACTGATGTCCTCCGTGTCAATGTGTGTGTATTCTGCGTGTAAGTCTATAGTACCCAGGAGCAACAGTCGTTGTTTGAAGAGACTATATCCACCTTTTTTCCACGTGCTTCTTCGGGTGTCCATGTAAGGCACTGATTACGTACTGTACGATGATTCGTATGCTATAACAAAGGAGAAATAAATTTAATATTCAACAATGTAATGTTTGAGAAACAAGAATTAGTTAGATACATGTTTTAAAAATAATCTAGAAAAAAAAATGCTTTATCCTTATTGATGATAAAGCATTTTTGAGTTTATTACATCCTAAATTATAACCTTAATATAGCTGATACGGATATCGGTACAAACAGCAATTGGAGGTTTGTAATAAAAGCGAATAACCCATTCTTAAGTTTAATCCTTGGCAAATATTAGCAGAGCACTTTCATATTTATCGATTCAATGCATTTTTATTAATAAATGCTAAACTCACTTCTGTGATCGCTTGATTAGCTACTGAACGTGTGATCTCAGGATTATTACTTGGTCGAGAAAGGTAGTAAAGGGGTGTAATTTTGGTTCTTATACAATGAGGTCCCAAAGTGGGACGATTGTAGCCGAAAATAAATAATTAGGTTTTTTTTAAAAGGGGGGAAATCATCGAATGACTGCTCCCGCCTGGGTGAGGCGGGAGGGAGTGTCAGACTCATACTGACTAAAAACCACCTCGTTCCTTCTCCTGCACGTCGAGCCGGAGCCCTAGTTACCCGTTAGGTTCTCCGCGACTCCGAATCGGCATCGGCCCTGTTGGGTCCCATCTGTGGTGGTCTGATGGCTCTTCTGAGACCGGGTCTGTTTCTGGTTGGACGGGGAGCCACCCATGCTCGCCGTCCGCAGGCCCGCGCTTATGGTGGCCGGAGATCGTCCCGTGATCCCCGACGCCCGGTGTGTCCTTCGCGATGGCTGGGTTGCGAGGAGGCAGCGCCATTGCGAGGAGAATTGTCATCGATTCATGGTAGATGTCCCACTCACACGCACGAATAGTTTCACATCAACGCTTTCTTGTGTGTACTGCTAAGGAGTGGAGTACTTTGCCAGAGTTTGTATTTCCTGAAGGGTATATATAACCTGGGTGTCTTCACAGCCCGAGTGAATAGGTGTGTAGTGCTTATGGGACGACATACTCCATCGTAGACCGCATCATCGCTTACTACGATACGAGATAGAGGTCAAACGTCGGTCCACCAAATATAAAAAGTAATTGTCATTAAAGCATCAAATAACAAAGACCTTCTTACACGCATATTTTGTCTCCTTTTCCCATCAACATGGACCAAGGTCAAGATCTAGTCCAAAATTAATAAAAAAAAACGTCATACTTCAGAAAAATGTTATAGAAAATGGTCGCTCTGACGTAGGTAACTGGTCAATGGGTCATAAAGTGGTCATAAATTTTACTACTGAATGACCATATAACATTAATGGTGGTTATAAGGAAGAAACGTCTATCTGCGTTAAATGATCTTATTGATAGACTTAAATATGGGTTTTTGGGATGTGTATGTGTTATACTAGCTTCTGCCCGCGGCTTTGCCCGCGTTACCGTGGGATAAAAGTAGCCTATGTGACATGTGTTCATAATATTTATTATTATATATATTATTCCAGTCCATAATATATCTCTGTTCCAAATTTCATCCCGATCCGTGTGAGAAGATGTATTTGGTCAGCAGTGGGCACTTATAGGCTGTTGACAATGATGATGATGACATAACATAACATAACATCAAGCCTTTTCCTCCATCTTCGAAGGGGTAAGCAGAGGTGCACATTATGCTACTGTACAATGTAACACCCACTTTTCACTATTTATGTTATGAGTCCCATGTAATAGGGGGTGCGCCTATTGCCATATACCGGGCACAATTCCAGACTCCATGCTACTACTGAGATTTTTTTTAAAACCCAGTAATACTTTGTAGGACCCGGGAATCGAACCCGAGACCTCTTGCCCGGCAGTCGCATTGCGACCACTCGGCCAACGAGGCAGCTTGTTTTGTAAACGAAGTAATAATCCATAGACCGTCAATAGACTGTCACGAGTAGACGACGATATTGTATAACAAAACCTCGAATGCAAATACCTACTGCTACTTACAAGTTACCGCATTGATTTATTTACTTCAATTAAAATAGTAAACAGATACAGAGACATACTAAATTAATTATTATGTTTTTGGATTACTCACGAAATCGTTTGACGAGAAACTCGACTAGTTTCTCTCATATTCATGAGAAGCATTCCGTGACTCGCGATGCAGCGACTGTCGCTCTGCTAATAGTTAAGCCGAAAACAATAATTAACATTACAGTTATTAAACCAAGGCGTTATACATTTCAAATAATTATAAAAAAAAACGGATAGAAAGATTCACCCCCTATTACATGGGACTCATAACATAAATAGTGAAAAGTGGGTGTTACTTCTGTGTGCACCTCTGCCTACCCCTTCGGGGATAAAAGGCGTGATGTTATGTTATGGATAGAAAGATGTGTACAAGCTGAATCAATTACTTTCCTGACTTGTGAAAAACATATCCTTACCTGATAGTCACACATACAACGAAAATAACAATACAATACATATTCCACCCCAATTTCTTAAAAAAATATCCACGAAAAAGTTTCCTTAATAAAAATGCTTCTCATATTAAAAATGCTAGTACAAAAATAGTGGAAAGTAGGTTCGTAGTTTTATTTGAGTATCGATTTGAGTAAAGGCGATTACTGTGTCGTGACTCCGCGCTGTTCAAAGTCGCTCCGGGTCACGGCGAAGTATAGGGCTGTCGCTATTTATTTATTAATTTTAAGTACAATGTTAAGTAAGGAAATACTAAATATTGATCTCCAATGTCTTAGTCAAAGAAGATCCTAAATCTGCTTGGATATAAAGTGGCCGGTCTTTGCAACTTCCTTAAGTCACAAAATCATACAATTATTGCCCCTTTGCGTTGATAAATATACACTTTTATATGTATTAAATACTAGTTGTTGCCCGGGACTTCGTCCACATAGAAAATGATTCCTGTTTTATCCCCTGGGAGTATTTAATCGGGATAATACTAACACCTAAGTCAGCCTACACTCTGCCTGTAAGTATTTCATCAAAATCCGTTCAGTAGTTTCAGCGTGATTGACGGACGAACATCCAAACAGCCAAACAAAGAAACATGCACGTTTTTATTAATGTGATTGTAATGTGTAATCTAATGATGTATTGTGTATTAGGGTCAAAAACAGTGGACGTCTTGTGGCACCAGTCACACACAGTGCTTACAAAGAGTTTAATAGACATCGACCAATGAGGCTGATTACAAAAAAATCTTAAAGTAAAATAAATTAATGGTGGCGCCGCCAACCGTGCAGTCTACATGATGGCTGGGCAACTGGCTGCCAGGCAAAGTGTCGCCGGTTAGATTTCCGCATGGAACAAATCTTTGTGTGATTCACAGACTGTTGTTCCGGGTCTAGGTGTCATGTGTATGTGAACTTGTATGTTTGTAAACGCACCCACGACACAGGAGAAAATCCTAGTGTGGGGCAACGTCTTTTTAAAAGAATAAATTATTTTCAATGTAAACACGTCTATTGCTGAACATAGGCATATCTTAATGACTTTCAAATCGATTAGAAAAAGCGAACAATATTAAAAAAAAAGAAAATTAAAAACATTTTTTTTATGGCATAAGCCGGTAAACGAGCAGACGGATCACCTGATGGTAAGCAATCGGCGTCGCCCATGGACACCTGGAACACCAGAGGCGTAACAAGTGCATTACCGGCTTTTTGGGGATTAGGAGTTTGAGGATCGTTGGGGATTCAAGAATTCTCCCCGATTGGAGAAGAGGAGGGTAATTGGGCCTCCGGTATCCTCACTAATACGACGAACCACAACGCAACCGTTGCTTCACGTCAGTTTTTTGCTCGGCCGTGGTATCACTCCGGTCGGCTGGCCCATTCGTACCGAAGCATGGCTCTCCCACACTTAAAACATACCAACAAACCTTTAATATTGACTGTTAATACACCCAAAAGTTTATTTATTCAACCTTTCTCTTTCAATACCTGTCATGACATGTATTGTATCAAGTCATGAAAATACATTTTGAAAGTTTTAAAAATTGTATTTTCTAATGTAACTAATGTAATGCAATATGTTGCGGAGTCATTGCCATTTCGTATCGTCATTGTGACTATGTGGTTTGTTAGGTGTCAAGTCATTGTTAAAATATACCTCTACGTGGGCATATAAACGTCCTATTACGTGCATTTACGTAACTGATTTTTTTATTACATGAAAATTATATAATATAAGTACTGATAATTAAGTACTATATTTATAAACATGCATCAGTTTCTACCCCTTTGGATAATAAAAGACGTAATTCTATGTCTATTGCCATATCACCATCATCATCATCGACGTCCACTGCTGAACATAGGCCTCCCCCAATGACTTCCAGATAGGCCGGTTGAAAGCGACCTGCATCCAGCGGCACCTTACGACCTTAATGAGGTCGTCTGTCCACCTTGCGGATGGATGTCCTATGGCGTAGAAAGGTTCTTGAGTGGAGGCCACGTACCGGCAAGCGCAGCGTATTGCCATATACCGGGCACAGTTCCAGACTCCGTGCTACTACTAAGATTTTTAGAAAAAACCCAGTAATACTTTGATCGAACTCGAGACCACTTGCCCGGCAGCGGCAGTATATGGCTATAGACTTATCCCCTATTACATGTCGCGGAGAACCTAACGGGTAACCGGGGCTCAGACTCGACGTGCAGGAGAAGGAACGGGGTGGTTTTTAGTCAGTAAGAGTCTGGCACTCCCTCCCGCCTCACCCAGGCAGGTGCAGTCATTCGATGATTTTCCCCCCTTAAAAAAAATAAAATAAAAAAAAATCCCCTATTACATGGGGCTCATAACATAAATAGTGAAAAGTGGGTGTTACATTGTACAGTGGCATTAAGTGCTGTAATGTACACCTCTGCCTACCGCTTCGGGGATGAAAGGCATGATGTCATGATGTTACGTAATTCTATGTCATAATATGTTTTAAATCGAATCTTTCACACCATTATCGTACTAATCCGATTTATAATCCACCTTTGCGAGATAAAAATAAGTTTTCTTACATCGACGCTCATGATAAATTATGTACCTACACTTTTCATCTCCAGTCTGGAAGCTGTGTGTATTGGTTTACGTCACAATAATCTTTGGACTATTTATATTTTTATCGGCTTATAACACGTTGTTCGTTTCTACTGGTTATTTTTGGTACGACATAAAGTTAGGCTTTTTAATCTTTGACAAGGTACACACGGCTACACATCGAGCTTTACATAACCAGTATGAACTGAACGTTAAATGTGCGGAAAGATGATGCAACGCGAATCCAGGATAAACTGGTTTTGTATAGATTGATGTGTGGCCGTGTATACATAGAGGTATTTATAAAATACTAGCTGACCCGGCAAACTTCGTACTGCCTAAAAAAATTCTCACCTTTTAAACCTTCCCTGGATTTTAGGTAATTAACATTTCAAGACCAAAATTGGCCAAATCGGTTCAGCCGTTTTCGAGTTTTAGCGAGACTAACGAATGGAAATTCATTTTTAAATTTAAAAATAGCGTGATTCGATGTTATGTTATTTTTTTATAGAATAAGCAGTAAACGAGCATACGGATCACTTAATGGTAAGCAATCAGCGCCGCCCATGGACACTCGAAACACCAAGGCGTTACAAGTGCGTTACGGGCCTATTGGGAATTGGCAATTTGAGGATTGTTGAGGATTCGGAGATTCGGGAGACAGGGACTAGGGAGGGGGGTAATTGGGCCTCCGGTAACCTCACTTACACGACGATACACAACGCAAGCGTTGTTTCACGTCGGTTTTCTGTGAGGCTGTGGTATCACTACGGTCGAACCGGCCCATTCGTGCCGAAGCATGGCTCTCCTACACTTATACATATGTTATGTTCATATAAAATTAATGTTATGTCAAAAAAAAATAATTTCATAACCCTGTAACCGACAACCCTGTACATTTGTGACCTAGTTGCGTACATTGACTCGTGTGCCTGCCAGCCACGTTTGTGTCGCAGCGTAGCGTGAAGGTGTCACTGCATGTTTGGTCTTTTGTCTGTCTGTCGACTATCTAGTGACTTAGTGCTGCATGTTTGTAAAAAATCTTATAAAACCACGATAGAGATGATTTAACTAGCTCAGCTTCTGTCTCATCGTCAACAGTTCATGATAGTCTTTTGCTGGATTATTTATTTATTTATGCTTCATGCACAAAGTGTATATAAGGTGGACTTAATGCCGCAGGCAATTTAACAAACAAAAAAAAAGATTATGGGTCTCTTCTATATGTATAAGAAGGGTTTGTCATTTGTTACATGTATAAACATGACTAATTTTGTAAGTGATCGCCCCAACACTACCTATCGTCATTGTAATAAATATGGTCAAGAGTTGTCACGGAGCGCACTGTCTATCTGTCATAACTTGGTATGTGAAATTCGTCACAAACGTAATTGTACCATAAAGTCCAATAAAATCAATCCGAGTCGTAATCATTCATCCACTAAAATAATAATAATAATTTTCTTGATAGGTGGGTTGGAGATGGTTTCAAAAAGGTTCAAGTTTAACAAAGAGTGCTGCTGCTTGGTCTTTGTTAAATGTGTAGTCCTGGTTTTAAATCCTTAGTCGGATTAGATGATAGCTGCAGGAAGCGAAGAGGTGGTGAAAGATGCGTTTTACTCTGCCGTCACTACATAAAAAATGCAAGTATTCGTTTGCGTGATAAAACTATAGTAAATTGCTTATTGGGTTTTTTCGTCGTTTGGACTTTCAATACCGAAATTGAACCGACGAAAGTGTTGAATTGATCAAGTAATTTAAATTATTTTATTCATCTCACAATGCCATTTCTGGAATGCTCATAAAACTACAGACGTTTAAAATAACAACACAATATTTCTACTGCCTCGCAGCAATAAACCCAAGCAAGCAATACTAAACACAAGAAATAAGAAAACGCGCGCCATTGACGCAAACAAATTCCCTCCATTAAATAATTTAAATAAAACCCTCTCGGCGAGGGAACAAAGATATTTTTTCAAAAACCCTATACAACACATAACATAACATAACATCACGCCTTTTATCCCCGAAGGGGTAGGCAGAGGTGCACATTATGGCACTTAATGCCACTATACAATGTAACACCCACTTTTCACTATTTATGTTATGAGTCCCATGGAATAGGGGGTGAGCCTATTGCCATATACCGGGCACATTTCCAGACTCCGTGCTACTACTGAGGTTTTTACAAACCCAGTAATACTTTGCCCGACCCGGGAATCGAACCCGAGACCCCTTGCCCGGCAGTCGCACTTGCGACCACTCGGCCAATGAGGCAGTCCTATACAACAATGAACAATATTTAAGGTAAATTGATTTGCCAATACCATTTTGTAATATTACAATGAGCACGACGCGATTTTCCTGCTTTTAGTAATAAATTGAAATGGCGCCAATGGCATTGACAGGTGTCAGCCATTTTGGATAACAAAGGAATCGACGCGTTCAGCCTTGTTGGCTAAGCAAATTCGAAACTGTAATCATAGTTTGTCTGTGGCAGTGCATTAAAGTTTGTTACCTATGTTTGTCGTGTTTTGTTGATGTGGAAGAATGAATCGTGATTTGGAGGGGAAATTAGATTGTTATTGATGGGTATTTTTGATGAACATTGTGGAGGGTATGAAAAATATTGATTTTTGAAATAAAATTGGATTTTTTGAGGCCATTTCTATATCTAAGTTTGAGTAAATACGTAAGTAATGATATTTAAATGAATTTAGTTAGGTATATATACATGTTTGGAATGCTTTTATGTTTCATTTATAGAATTAACCGATGAATTATTAGAATAAATGAAAGGTTTTTATACGAAATTGTAAGCAAGGTAGATAATAAAATAAATTCCTGTGTACAAAGACTGATGAAAAAGCTAGAAATATTTGTTAATAATATTAATATTGTCAATTTTAATCTTATTACAATGTTACCAGAATTGAAATTTCACGTAAATATTAAAAATATTGGAAAAACTTTTGAAAATCCATTTCATCATCATTCCATTTCAGGTTAAAATATGTACGTAAAAAGGTTTTATGTTCGTATCAAAATGCACGTCATATTTTTATTATTAACCTTCACCTGTGGAAATCGTGTAATAAAATAAGAATAAAATGAATAATATAAATAATAAGTCATCGTAACAGATAATGGATGATCTTAGACTTTATATGAAATTTCGGTGACAGTGATGATTAATTCATTACCCTGATAAATAAAGTTTTACATTATATTATTTATAATTTTTGTTTTCGTTGCTCTAGTGGTTGTAACTGCGACTGTCGAATCAGCAGCTGTAGCCAAAGGTCATTTAGCGCTTGTCTACATGTAGAATAGAAAAACAAATTATTTGGAATTGACGTAAGTTTTGACACTTGTCAGTGTCATCCCCATATATTTAGTTTTCTACTCTCTCGGTAGACTAGCGCTAAAGTGGCGTTTGGCTAAACGCACAGGTACATAACATAACATAACACAACATCACGCCTTTTATCCCCGAAGGGGTAGGCAGAGGTGCACACAGAAGTAACACCCACTTTTCACTATTTATGTTATGAGTCCCATGTAATAGGGGGTAAGCCTATTGCAATATACCGGGCACATTTCCAGTCTCCGTGCTACTACTGTGAATTTTTTAAAAACCCAGTAATACTTTGCCCGACCCGGGAATCGAACCCGAGACCCCTTGCCCGGCAGTCGCACTGGCGACCACTCGGCCAACGAGGCAGGCTCACAGGTACATCATAAACAAATTATGTCATTAGGTACAAACTAACCTACCTATCCACCGATTTAACAGATATGTATGTGTAGGAGAGCCATGCTTCGGCACGAATGGGCCGGCTCGACCGGAGTGATACCACGGCTTCACAGAAAACCGACGTGAAGCAATGCTGGCGTTGTGTTTCGTTGTGTAAGTGAGGTTACCGGAGGCCCAATTACCCTCCCCTTCCCCAATCTCCCCAATTCCTGAATCCCCAACGATCCTCAAACTCCTAATCCCCAAAAGGCCGGTAACGTACTTGTAACACCTCTGGTGTTCCAGGTATCCATGGGCGACGCCGTTTGCTTACCATCAGGTGATCCGTCTTCTCGTTCACCGGCTTATACCATAAAAAATACAACAGATTTTCAACTTAAGAACTTTGCAATAGAGTTTAATTTCAATATGCTATGTTATTAGGTTAATTTTATAATATCATGCAGTCTGCCTGGTATATGGCAATATACCCTATTACATGATACAAGCATGGGTTCCAAAGAGGTCAAACAAAGACTTGTTTTTTAACCCCTAAACCACGCCGAGAAGTCCTTAGAATGACATACAACCTAAAAAAAGGATTAGATTTTTATTTAACACTTTTTAAAAAGGTCATCAATGTAAGGGTTTGTCACGTTGATGCCAGAACGTGCTTACTTATAGCTACGTGTGAATCCTGTGCTTTTGGCGCCAACATTTTATTACTAGAACTTGAATCCGTTCACGTACCTAAATATTGAGAATAGACTTTGTTTCTTTGCTGTTAAGATTTTATTTTATTTATGAGTCGATTTTAAAGGGCGAATGTGTCGATTGGAAAAAGATTGAGCTGTAGTATTTTAAATAATAAATAGTTTTTTTATTATCGACCATTACACAAGCATTTATTTTAAACGTTGCTCCACCGTAAATTTGTCTCCTGTGTCGTGGGTACGTTTAGAAAGAAAAAAAATTGTTTATTTGCATACCGTCACATAGTAAAATACCACAAAAAAATTAAAACAGTGAAGACGGTGTAAAAAGGCCAGAAAAAAAGAAACATTCAAGTACACATACACATGACACCCAGACCCGGAACAATAATCTGTGGATCACACAAAGGGAATCGAAACCGCGACACGTTGTGCGGCAGCCAGTTGCCTAACCACCGCGCCAACCATGAATGCATGGTTGACCAATGGGTCACACTTCCAAGTTTCTTGTCGTACTTCTTCCTAATATTATAAATTCAAAGTTTGTGAGTTTATGTGTATGTATGGTACTCAATAACCTTAAAACGGCTCAATGGTTTAAGGTGAAACTTGGAACAAGGGTAGATTGTATAACTGGAATAACATATACAACTTTGTATTTCACGGGACTGCGAGTAAAGCGGCTGACAGAAGCTAGTAGAGAAATAACGCGCTCGAGATATGGCATTTTAGCTGAACACTGGCCATTTTGCTCCGTGTACACTGTTTTTAGAAAGAAAGAAAGAAAAAGCATTTATTGGACAGTAGGCACGCACATAGATACAAAAAAAAAATACAAAATGAAAAAATATTTTTTTTTTTTATTTAAAAAAAACGTTGCCCCACACTAGGATTTTCTCCTGTGTCGTGGGTGCGTTTACAAACATACAAGTTCACATACACAATGACACCCAGACTCGAAACAACACTTTGTGGATCACACAAAGTGTTGTCCCGTGCGGGAATCGAACTCGCGACACGTTGCACGGCAGCCGGTTGCCCAGCCACCGCACCAACCGCGCAGTCAAAAGAAAATAAGAAATAAATACACATATTTATATAGATATAGAAAAAAAAACAAAAAAACGACAGAGTATAACAACACAGTGACAATACAATCATAACACAATTATTAAAAATTTATAAAAACAAGATGTAAATAAATAACATTTAATGGCGCGTGCCCTTGCTAAAAGGGCCTCTATGTACATGCCCAACGCTTATTTTCAGATGGCACCCTGCAGTGACTCACTCACCCTGCAGTGTTCTGTTTTTATAACATTTTCTTGTTTTTTTTAAATTCTTTTAACGGTACAAGTAAACCGTCTTTCTTTCAAATATGGCACAAAACGGGGTAAAACTGTACAATAGAAACAAAAGTGAAATCAAAAATACGAATAAATCCCAGTATAATTATAATAATTTCAGTCATTACTAAGAAGCATCTGTAGACATACCAAAGCATCTTCAAAGAGTACAAACCTCTATGGCATTTTGTAAAGAAAACACAAGACTCATGTCTAAGCTAAACCTTTGTGAAACATCAAAGAGCGAGTGAAACCGACGCCCACGACTAGTTTATATACAAAATAAAGTGTTTCGAGAACTGTCCAGTGATATCTGACCTGCGGAGATTTAACTTTGTACATATTGCTACAGTTTCCATAGTCAGTTTCTAGCTTAGGATTTTATTTCAGTAAAAGTATACCAATAGCGTTACATAAATATTTATCTCTCAGGAAGCACATACCTCTAGATGTACCTCTATTATGAAGAAACACTATACAATGCAACTAGCCATTTCCGCGCGGTTTCACACGCTCTGCTCAAGTCGTAGCGTGATGTTTTATAGCCTATAGCCATCCTCCATAAATGCGCTATACAACACAAAAACAATTATTCAAATCAGACTTGTAGTTACGGAGATTAGCGCGTTCAAACAAAAAAACAAACTCTTCCTCTTTATATAATAGTATAAGATTAGCTTCGCACAGTAATATTGTATTTTTTTTAAATCTCTGTAGTAGCACGGAGTCTCGACTTATGGCAATAGGCTCTGGCTTACCGTCTATTACATGGGACTCATAATATAAATAGTGAAAAGTGGGTGTTACATTGTACAGTGGCATTAAGTGCCGTAATGTGCATCTCTGCCTACTCCGTCGGGGATAAAAGGCATGATATTATACGACATTATGTTTCGTAAAAATTACTCAAATGGTTACCGAATCAGAATTTTATGGCCGGTTCTCTTACTTTTCGAAAAACTGAAATCACCCTGTAGTATTTTTCTCAACTAAAGATTCTTACCCCAGACACCTTCCTCTTGACAATCACTCTTACAACGAGGCAATTAAAATAGAATAAGTGTACCAAACAAAAATAAATATTTTATTTACACAGAACTGGTAACTACACATGACTACAGATCAAGACATTCTTTATTTTTACAAACGAACAAACAAACGATAACATAAACTAAAAGTAGTTTTTACCCGAGAGACCAACTCAGGCGATACTTGGACACGTTTCAAAAGCTGAACCAAGTTCACTAAGTGTACTGTTAAAGTTGAACACTGAAATGCGAACAATGACTAGTTTTCAGTTTTCAGAATGGCACCTGGGAAGTGTTTGATAGGTTTTATCATAACACACCTGTACATTATTGAAGAGATGGGCGGAAGCCAATCTCTGTTCCCATGTTCCCACATTTTATTTGGTTGACTGCCTCGTTGGCCGTGTGGTCGCAAGTGCGACTGCCAAGCAAGGAGTTCGATTCCCGGTATATGGCAAATTAAACCCTAAAAGAAACAAAGAAGTTCATTAATTAAAATTGGGTAAAAATTGACCAAATAAAAATTTCAAAATATAAATAGAATGTGCCTGATTCGACAGTCACAGTTACAACCACTAGATAAAGGAAAACAAAAATTATACATAGCACCACGTCTTTTATCCCCGAAGGGGTAGGCAGAGGTGCATATTACGGCACCTCTTGCGACTGTACCTCTATAATGTAACACTCACCTTTTCACTATTTATGTTATGAGTTTCATGTAATAAGGGGTGTGGCTATTGCCATATACCGGGCGCAATTCCACACTACATGATACTATTGAATTTTTTTGAAAAACTCAGTAATTCTTTGCTCGACTGATGAATCCCTTGCCCGGCATTCGCACTTGCGAAGTACTAGACCAACGAGGTCGTTAACCTTTAAAAATACTATAACCAACTCAAGAAATGTACCTAATTTAACAATCCTAAGACAAGTACACAAGCAATACACAAGAACACACAAAGGCTTGTATATTAGCTGTATCACTAATAAATCCGGGATCCAAGAACGATGTAACGAGCGCTCGAATTTATCTGAATATCGATAATCATATATCTCTCCTTTCATACACTTGACGGCAAAAAGCCTTTGAATCAGATGAGGATTCGTTAAAAAAGATTTGAAGGAAAAGAAAATGGGTGAAGTGTGAGTCGGAGTAATATACGAATGGTTCCATGCGTACCTACCTCTATATAAAAGTATCACATTTGTATTTTGTGTCATGGGAGTCTCCTTAAATATTATTTGTTAGATTATAAACTAGCTTGTTTTGTATGGCCTAGTGGTCGCAAGTGCGACTGCCGGGCAAGGGGTCTTGAGTTCGATTCCCGAGTCGGGCAAATTATTACTGGGTTTTTCTCAGTGGTAGCACGGAGTCTGGAACTGTGCCCGATATATGGCAATAATACTCACCTCGTATTACCCCGTGACACATAACATAAATAGTGAAAAGTGGGTGTTACATTGTACAGTGGCATTAAGTTCTTTTTTTCTTTTTTTTATGGCATAAGCCGATAAACGAGCAGACGGATCACCTGATGGTAAGCAATCGGCGTCGCCCATGGACACCTGGACCACCAGAGGCGTTACAAGTGCGTTACCGGCCTTTTGGGGATTAGGAGTTTGAGGATAGTTGGGGATTCAGTAATTGGGGAAGGGGAGGGTAATTGGGCCACCGGTAACCTCCCTCACACGACGAAACACAACGCAAGCGTTGCTTCACGTCGGTTTTCTGTAAGGCCGTGGTATCACTCCGGTCGAGCCGGCCCATTCGTGCCGAAGCATGGCTCTCCCACACTTAAAAGTGCCGTAATGTGCACCTCTGTCTACTCTTTTATAGATAAAAGGTGTGATGTTATGTTATGTATACTAGCTTCTGTCAGCGGCTTCGCTCGCGTTCCTGTGGAATAAAACGTGCTCTATGTGTTAGATATTCTGGACCATAATCTACCTTTTTCCTTCATAACCCTTCAGCTGTTTTGAGGTGAAAGAGTAACACACACACAGACATGCTCACGAACCCTTTGGTTGCAGAACCCTAAAAATATAAGCAAGGATTAGTTTATATTGAGTTGGCGACTGAAATGAAAGCCAATTAGAAGGCTGTGCTCGGATTGGGGGAAGTAACATTTTTTGAAGGAAATATTTTAATTTCTTTTATTAAAGGTTATTATACTATTATTGGATTGCGTATCGAGTGCTTCGTACGTCGAGTAGTTGCGAATTCGGCTGTTGAACAAGGGGTCTTCGGTTCAATTTAACTGGTTAACTCTTTATTTTAATTACAAAGCTACTTAGAAAATGGGTGGATATTTGGGATTTAAAACATTGATTCAGCATTTTATAAAAAAGACAACGGTACACACACACACACACATATAAACACACACACCTAAACATAACATAACATCCCATTATTATTGATAACTTTAAAAAAGAAAGAAACAAAATTTGCCAAAAAATAACGCTCAAGAAAATTCCTCGAACGAAATTCTTAATTCAAAACTTTCAGCTGTAAACAGTCGGTGTCAAACGCCTGAAAATTTTCGGCGACAAATTAACTAAAATGTTTCTTTAATATACAAAAAAAAATGTATATAAAAGGTCAATTATAAGTTTTAATTGGTTTTCATCTGTTGTACAAAATATTGACCTTAAAACGAACTGAAATATATATAAATGTATATAACATAATTATATAAATTATAAGCGTAGGTGTCCAAAGCTTAATTATCGAGAAAATACCTTCAGTTATTGTTAAGTTAGAAGCTTCCTTATTTGTATGTAACATAGAGTTCATTTTAGAGTGTTGCGTGAATAAGGACACTTAATTTTATTGTGTGTGATATGAGTTTTTGTTGGAACTTCAAGTCTTTTCATCAAAGGTCTATGTTTTGTAAAAAATACTTGATGAAGTTACTTTGTTAAGTAAAATACTAATTAAAAAGTTGTTAACAAATAATTAAGTATTTAAAATAACAGTGCGAAGCTTAATAATCTCTCATTGGACAAATAGGTATCTTTGGTATAGTTCTTGGATTGGACAAAGTATCATTGTCAGAATTTATCCTAGAATTATATGCACTCTGAAATTATGCGCGGTATGTTACAATTGACATACCTTATATAAGAAAATAATACCACAGTTGCATGTCTACAATAAATAAAATATCTATATAAATAAAATTGAAGTGTCTATATATTAAAATAACCTCTTTTTACTACATGTATTCGAATATAAATACGATACACAAACCAAAACATTTCTTTTTACAATTTTTGTCTGTCTGTCTGTTTGTTTGTATATACTGGCTAATCTCTGGAATGGCTGAACCGGTTTAGATGGGAATTTTATTGGCAGTTAACTGATGTACTAAGGAGTAACATAGGCTACGTTTATGTCCGTCCTCCTCGTTCGTACGTCCTCGCATACGTGTCCTACAATTCATACATATTCTACGCGAGCAACAGCTAGGATTACATAAAATAATAAACAACGTTCACCCTACTGAGAAAAAAAAATCAGTCAAACTAAAGTCAAAACAATTTGGTACAATGATTATAATGTACACAATGAACGTCTGCCTTCACGTATGTCTTCATGTACCTTATAAGAGAACGATCCTCATGACCTGGTCAAACGTGGCTGTACTAAGGACCTCCACCTCACCTTTCGAAGAATTAACTCACAATTATACAGCACAAAGGTCAGTTTATACAAAGCCTTTAAATCATTTAAAAAGTAATCTTCTGAATTCTTAGAAATTTTTCAGGTCTAAAAATTTTATCAATACCCAATTAGGGCACTTTATAAATGAAATTCTCTTATCAATTTTGACCCAAACGATAATGTAAATGGAAAAAAGGGGTGAAATTAATCTCGATTGGGGGGAGATTCAAGTATCTAATTGAATAATTTCGTAGAAAATGAACCGAGTCGAGTGAATCGTCTGGGGAAAATTAAAAATGTTGCTGACGTTGGAAACCTGGGCTTGTGAAGGTTGTGTGAAAATTTTTCTTTTACTTTTTTCAACAATTTTCGCGATTTTTTCCTACGATAGAGCGAAGAAGTCTGATTAAGCTCTTGTTATTAAATTTTGAATGAAAATTCCGCGTTTAGATAGTTGCATGAATATATTATGTTATCTGTGGTAGGTATTTGACTTTGCGTTTGGTTTTCCGTAGTGACTGTTGAAATTTTGATAGACAAAAGAGTAACCTATGGAGTTTCTTGCCCGTATTTCTCCATAGGAATCTACGACTGAATAGCTTAACTTTTACATTTTTTGTTGACGTTCAAAAGTACCTTCCTGATCTAATTGAAATACATGATTTTGTCTTTGACCTTGAGTCTTTGGTGTAGTTTTTTTAGTGAGTTTCATGAGAGTTGTCTGATAGATCACCTGATGGTAAGCAATCGCATCGGCACTCGCAACATCAGATGAGTTGCGTTGCCGGATTTTTTTGATTTAGGTATTTATGGATCAGGGATGGGTGGTGGATCCCCATGCAGCATAATTCTTATCAGCAATTCCTCACAGAAATGAGATTGATGCTACATTCTTATACTTAACCTTTTATACTCCTCTGCATTTTGAACCAGAATCCTTCACTCAACCTTGAAAGATACATCAATAGAGTTTGTTTGTCCGTGTTGACTTTTATTTGTTACAACTTTCGTATTGAATCTGTCATCTTATAACATTGTCCATTCATCTTAAATGTCATATGATCGTTAGTAGTCATTGTTGTATAGACATATCTTTGTGATGTCATGGTAGATTGACATGTCGAAGTTTGAAAGTTAAACAAAGGGTTTCTTATGGGACAATATTTTATTATAGGACCCATGTTGGACTGTTAAAAAAGTATTTTATTACTTGTAGACATATATCTAGGTACATTATACACACATCAACAGCTTACAAGTGCCCACTACTGAGCAAAGCCTCTTCTCACACGGAGAAGGTTTGAGCATTAATCATCACGTTTGTTCATTGCGGGTTGGCGATTTCAGACTTATAATAAGAAATTATGAGGTTATATTGCCGCACGATAATTTCCTTCACATGTTCACAAGCTTCTTCAGCCATGGGAATGCCAGTTTTGTTAGAGCGAAAGTCTTTGTTGCCCGAAGAATAAGTTGCTTCTGAAGGCAATCATGCTTCATCTTAGGCTGCATTATAGCTTACCACCAAGTGAGATCGCGGCCAAACCGGGCCAATTTCATACAAAAAGTAAAGAGAGTAAAGTTGTAAGGCTAAAAGGATCAAATTCAGCACTAGCGCCATCTGTTAGTTCCAAAAGCCTTTATTATTTTCAATGTCCAATTGAAACCTTACATTAAACTGTCAAAATTGTTCCTATGCCTGTCTGATAATTACAATGACAATAACACCGCATCTATTTCCACCATCACTTTCATCCCCAGCTAATTTTCTAAGAAGTACAATAAGATAATGTGCTTCGCTAAGTAATTATGCAGATGGCGCCCTAATTCCTCTTACTTGAGAAGTGCCTTGATGCAACACATCGTCACATGATGTATGAAGCGCTGGGGTGATCCATCATAATTATTAGCGCCTTGTAGCATCATAATTAGGAACCACCTGTAGATGGGTGATGAATAAATTATAGTGTACGAAGAGAATGTTAAAATATAGATGCTTTATGGATGTTATGTATATATCTATACATCTATACAGATAAATAAAATTTAAGTGTCTGTTTGTAATATTAAAATAACCGCTTTTTACTACATGCATGTGAATATAAGGTACAGTCGCCTAATAAGGCCCACCTTATTTCAAACCTTGTATAATCTTGTAGATAAATAAAGTAGAGAAGAAACATATTGGAGGTTGTAATGTATTTATTTGATAATCAAGATATCTAAAAAAGAAATCATAACTGTAAAATATTGTTTCAGTGGCCCGCCTCAGAAAGCAGGCCATCTTTGGCGAACATACCTTACATACGATACACATACCAATATAAAAAAATACAATTTTTATCTTTTATTTTGGAATATTATAAAAAAAATGTTCTAAAATTCACGTTCTACGCGGACGAAGTCACGGGTAACAGCTAGTTAAGTATATAATATATGTCGCGGAGAACCTAACGGGTAACCGGGGCTCCGACTCGACGTACAGGAGAAGGAACGGGGTGGTTTTTAGTCAGTAAGAGTCTGACACCCTCCCGCCTCACCCAGGCGGGAGCAGTCATTCGATGATTTTCCCCCCTTAAAAAAAAGTATATAATATATAATTGTATATATACTGTCTATGTTTTCTAGAAAAGGTAATTATGTAAAAGTGTGTACCTATATATAAGTATGTATGTACTTGGTTCGTATATCTACGCTTCTTATGAAAGATTTCAAACCACATTAATTTATGAATTCCGTGCTATTAGTGAAAATATCGAAATGTAAGAGCTTTCTGTATAAATCAAATGTTATTATAACAATTGAGCGCTCTTATTGATTTGATTAAAAATAGATTTTTAGTAGTCTTTTCCAATATTTGGATATGTTCTTTAAGTCGTCTAGTCTGCCTCGTTGACAGAGTGGTCGCAAGTGCGATTGCAGGGTAAAGGGTCTCGGGTTCGATTCCCGGGCTAGGGCAAAGCACTTCAGGGTTTGTAAAAAAATCGTAGTAGTAGCACGGAGTCTGGAATTATGCCCGTAGTCATAACATAAATAGTGAAAAGTGAGTGTTATATTGTACAGTCGCATTAAGTGTCGTAATATGCACCTCTGCTTACTCCTTCGGGTATAAAATGCGTGATGTTATGTTATGTTACGTTATGTTACGTTATGTTATGTTACGTTATGTTATCTAACATCACGCTATATTGTTAAAGTGAAACCGTTCTTAAATACGACTTCAACAAAACAAGAAACATTATTTTAATTCACAAGTCTTATCTAGAATAGTTAGAACGTTCGTTTATTTTCACTCACAAGACTTAAACACTACGTCTCGCTTAAAATACGGTGGTTAACATTCAACTTTTAACATTCGCTTTTTAACTTTGTAAATAACTACAGTTAAGTAGACTGCAGACTAAGCAACATCAACAGTTATTTGTCTGAGTTCAAGAATAACTTGCCATCTTGTTTTTAATGGAACTTGTCGATAACACACATTTGCACTTTGCACAACTGTTTAGACAAAATGCATAATATTAAGTTTCTAAACTCTTGATTGAACACGTTTCGCTAAAGTTATTTTTTAATATAAAGTTTTTGTTGATGTCATTCATTCTAAAGTTTTATTATTTTTAGTTTTAAGTAGAGACAGTGTGTGGGTTTTTGATTATTGTGGTCGTTGTATTTGTTGTTGAAAATGGAAAATTACTTTTTGGTTGTCCTCTAAGTTGGGAGTGTGATTTTTAAACTTGTGCTATCGTTGAATACTTCTATCCTTGTAGCTATTGCCCGCGACTTCGTTTCCGTAGAATATGATTCCTATTTTATTTAATGGGAGAAATTTAACCAGGATAAAAGGTATCCTATCGTTTAAGTCAGTCTATATCCTGCCTGTAAACCAAATTTCATCAAAATTCGTTCAGAAGTTTCAGCGTGATTGACGAACAAACATTCAGAAAACGAAACTATTACATTTATAATATTAGTGTGACTTATTTTAAAAACTTTGAAACCTTAGAATACAATTTGTAGTCTAGCATCTGATTTTAGCAATATTCTTACCCGATGTTACATGGTATACAATCAGAAATTATCTAAAGTGCCATTAACAGCAATAATTCAGCTTACATCTCTAGCATATCGATAAATAACTAGTTCAATATTGCATTATCATAGAACTGATGAGCTGCGAAAAATAAAAAAGACACTTTTATATCGAAGCCTACGCAGTCAGCATTTGAATTCATGACCTCTAGACTCAAGACAATATCTTTTTTGAATAAAGTATAAAGCGAAAACGTCAGCATTAAAAACTCTTTGGGCCGTGCCTAGGCCTTTTTCGTCCGAAGAGACATAAACAATAACCTTTTAAACACAATAAGACCTAGCAATCACTTTCCAGCGACAAAACAAAAAGGAAATTAAAACCAAAGCCATAAAGTCGGTATTTCGTTGACAGAAAATTAATTTGTCGAATGTTAAAAAGTGGAAAGTTCTTAATATTAACGAAACATGGGTGTGGACAAAGGACCGAGTTTATTGTCTCGCTGACTTTCGATTTAGCCTCCAATTTGGAAAGGACGAAGGATTGAAGTTTCCAGAAAAGGTCTGGACCTAAAAACTGGATACTTATTAAAACAATTGTTGACTTTTACTTGAAAACCTTTTGCAGAGGTAAGAAATGAAACTGTTATGTTTTGCTTCGATGATCGAGTTATTGTTAGCACGACTTTCGTGGTGGAGAATGAAGGTTTACATTTGGTTCGGAATGAGATAATTTTTCTTTCAATATTAACACTGTTTCATATTAATAGGGCGACCATAACTAGGTACCTCTTCGAACAACCCAATATTATGTTCGGTTTTATTTCCAAACACAACAGAATTATTAAAATATCATCACGTATCTTATAATTGTATTTTTGTAGCATAAGCCGGTAAACTAGCAGACGTATCACCTGATGGTAAATAATCGTCGTCGCCCATGGACACCCGAAAGACCCAGGCGTTACAAGTGCGTTACCGGCCTTTTGGGAATTGGGAATTTGAGGATTGTGGAGGATTCGGGGATTCGGGAGACTAGGGTAATTGGGCCTTCGGTAACCTCACTCACACGACAAAACACAACGCAAGCGTTGTTTCACGTCGGTTTTCTGTGAAGCCGTGGTATCTCTCCGGTCGAGCCGGTACTTTCGTGCCGAAGCATGGCTCTCCCACACTTAAGTGTTGCTTGATTTTGCAGACATTAGGCGTAAGCCTGATCCTCTTTTTAACATTATATTACGTCTATGTGTGCTAGACACCAAATAAAAATACAAGGGTGTTTTACATAACATCCGAAAAGCAATCACAGTGTGCAATATAAAAAGATATATAGCTAAAATCTTTTTACTTGCTGTCGTACCAATCTTCGGTAACCATTCAGGCTTGCATGAGCCTACATTAAGCTGGATTTAGAATGAACGAAAATGTCTCTGCTGATACCCTTAGTGAACGAATGAGCGATTTATTCCCATTCACTCAGTATTCCTTTTGATGTAAGCAGATTTTTTGAATTTATTTATTTGTGTTTATATATATACCATGTGTGTATTGGAGATTGCTTTTGAGTATTTGCCGTGGTTTTTAAGAGGCAATGGTATTTTGTCTCTGGTGTTTTGTCCAATTTAGAACTATCATCAAGTGATCTCGTCAGCTTATTTGCCTTTATTGTCATATAGCTTATTTGTATTTACATGTCTAATTATCACTTAAATAAAAGGACTTTTCTACTTAATTCGATTAGCGATTGCGTCGAAATGTGGTAGGCGACAACTAGTCAAATTTCGATATAACTTCATTAAATTGTTGCGTCAAATACTCATGTACACGTATTTAATTAAAAATGACTACCTCTAGAAAAGTAAATGAATGAAAGTACGATTATTTTATTGTATTGAAAAGTCAAAATAATTTGTTTTTGACCTTGGAATCTACCCAAGTATAGAAAGGTAAGAGTTTTAGAAATGATTTTATGTTACGTTATATATTTTATGTTACGTAATATCACTTATAACACAGTTTTTATTAAAACTCGTGAGACATACTAATTAGTTATTATGTTTTCGTCTTAGTCAACTCGCTCGCTCGAGTTATTGCGGGTCTAACGCGCGTCCGCACCACAGCAGATTCGAGCAGCCACTAGCAGCGCGACAGTCATCGGACCCGTTGCGGGTCGCGGAATGCTGCTCACGAATATGAGCCTCTAGCATGGCTTGAAACTAGTCGAGTTCCTCGTCAAACAGTTACATGAGTAAGTCGAAAACATAATAATTTATAACACAGTTTGTGATATTGCAATCAAATTAAGAAAACACCTTCAATAAAATCTACTGAGTCTTTTAAAGAAACGCATTGGCAAAAATGTTCTCTGTCACCATGATTTCAATCAAACCGAAGACCAGGGATTTATTTTATTACTCCGATTCATTTGTGATCTTATTTAAAGAAATATGGCGGTCTTGCAATTTGTTAGACGAAAAGAAAAAGATTTTATCTTTTTTTTCTTCCGTGAAGCTTATAAAGTGCGTTGTACAATGAGAAATGGTTGTTGTAATATTTATTCTGTAAGCTGTTTTAAGATTGATGGTGATTTCATGACGTCATGTTTATTTTATTTATTCGGAGGGTTAGAGGAAAGGGAACATATTTTTTTGTACTCTCATACATTTTTGTTTAAAAGAAGTAGATACTAAAAATCCGGGACTTAATTTTTTTTGTGATAAAATAAAACGAAAAATATTTTTTTTTGTTTAAAAAAACGTTGCCGCATGTTTGGGTTTTCTCCTGTGTCGTGGGTGCGTTTACAAATATACAAGTTCACATACACAATGACACCCAGATCAGAAAAAACAATTTGTGGATTACACAAAGTGTGTAACCTTTATTTTTAGTTACCACCGGACTAAGTGTCAGGGCAGAACAAGAAACTCTAAAATAAAATCTTATTAATTGCAATCCCAGGGCGCCATGATTCTCTTAGTGAGGGTATAAATAAATTTACATGATACAATGTTTCTACAATAGAAATTTATTACATTAACTTAATTTAACACACACTTAATTAGGATATTAAATTACCAATTTATATAAGGTTAAACAGCGGTACAAATACCATACATTTAGATGATTATCAGCCAATCATCAAATCATGCACCTTTAAATATATAACAATTCTCAAATTACACCTTACCCACTTATTTTTGTTAATTTTAATACAAATTTATCTGGAAGGAAGTGGGTAATTATACATATGTAACAAAATTCCAATTATATATGAATGGCAATATTCTACTATAGATTTCGATTAAAGACAGCAAAACAGCTAATCTGTAATAAACATATCACCTTCACAGGATGATTGTCCATACCTGAATAAGAACATACACTTAATAAGCTTTGTTACTTAACTTATGAGACAGTTTTCCGGCGTGCCAGCACTACAACAGAGGATCTGGTGTACGGCTATAAGGATCTGCCTTCATCCTGTGACTCCGAATAAATCTCATGAAGGCATGAGTATCTGAAGCCGTATTATGATGCTCCAGTTCGACTTCATGGGCAAAAGGATAAATCTATTGATTGTCTATAATGGGGTAGACATGGATAAATATTCTCCTGATATAAAGAGTTTTCTCCTGATATAAAGAACCTATAACAATGGGTACACCGTAAGAACACAATATAACCTATATACTTATCGCGAAGAAGCGAATGCCTATTTAATATTATGTTTTAGAAACTTACCCAGAATCTGGGACGAAATACACACAAATATTAATTAATTCAGGTCTTTCACTGGACCTGCACGACAACTTTTTTAATAAAATTATAAGACACAGCACTTCTTCAGTCTGATCTTCTTTGTTGTAGAAATCGTTTTCGAAAAAGGACGCTTTCCACAAAACTCCTACATTTATACCCCCTATCTTTCGATTCCACTACTGCTCGAAGCACTATCCATAACCATATTTGGTAATATTTTGCACGATCCACTTCCTGATCCGAAGAAATCTCTAGATTGTTCCAGATTACGATCCGCGAGACCCCTACTGTCAGAAAGTATTATTACAAAAGAATATTAGTGTGGAACTAGTGCCATCTATGTCACAGAGATAGTACTACTAACACTTGGTCGATGTGAAAGGCAAGATCTAAGGTTGTTGATTATTTATCGCTAACGTCTATGTTAATTTGCAAAAGCGATGACAGATGGCGGTATTTAATCATTTATCTATTTTCCCTTATTTTGGGTTAACATATTTTTTTTTTATGTTACAAGTGTTGCTCTGTGCGGGAATCGAACTCGCGACACGTTGCACGGCAGCCGGTTGTACAGTCGAAGTCGAGTTGCTCACAAGTGTGATTATCGACTAAGGGTTTCATGGGTTCGATGGTAATGTTTTTGGATTTCATAAAATTCTTAATGATACACTAGTTAGGCATCTCTTATACTCATATATTACTCGACAGAAGACTCATAATATAAGGGGCGAAAAGTGGGTGTTATATTTGTTTCGACACCTCTGGTTTTTCTTTCGAAAAATAAGTGCCGTTGTTTTGTGTATATTTTTTAAACATGAGATATTTTTAGAATATCAGACATCGTTGTCTGAAACTCATCGTCTCTATATATATTTCTCAGTGTGTCACCAACCTTAACCAGAGCAATCGGGTAGAGGATTTCCTAAGACGATATGCGCTACGTTCGAAGCAATATGTGTTGATAAGGAACAATCAGCTTCCTCTAAGGGCTTCCTAATAACAACCTCTTTTTGTTTTCATGTCATTTCCTTCAAGTATAATATGAGAAAATGTTTGAATATTTAAGTAATGGTTTTGTAAGATATTTATCTCTTAGTCGTGTATTTATGTTATGCCAAAAATAAGGTTTAATTTGTGTGATGTGTGATCCACAAATTGTTGTTCCGGGTCTGGGTGTCATGTGTATGTGAACTTGTATGTTTGTAAACGCACCCACGATACTGGAGATAATCCTAGTGTGGGGAAACGATTAAAAAAAAATTGGTTTTCAGCGTCATGTAATACTTTTTGTATGCCATCGCAGACACGCACTAATAGCTTTATATAGTTTTGTTTAACCAACTGTCAACTAATTCTGATAACAAAACGATAATTTAGATGACTTTATAGCCACCAAATTTATGAATCAAAAGCAGCGTAGTGGATAGTTAAAAATGTATTTGAGTAATATTTAATCTTACATTGCTAATAACCATTAATTCCTTCACAATGGCTGCCTTAAATTTATACACATTCCAAATTCAAATAGCTAAATCAAAGGACTAATTAACGTTTTTGAGAATGCCTTTATCGTAGCTACAATCAACCTCTTTTTAGTAGTTAAAAGAGTTTTTAATCCTGGCAAGCTACAATCGCTTTGGAATCAATTTCAAAAAAGAAATACAAGTGTTTGAATATTTGAACATTTATTTTATACAGTTTTTTTTGGGACGAGAAACACATGTTTCTGACCCTTTATCCAAATTACTGAATACAAAAATATATAAAATTTTTAATGAACGTCTGTTTTTTTTCATTAAGATAAACTAAGAGTTAGTACATTGCTTCCAATATCCAATAAGCAATAATATGTAGCTCCGTTAATTAGGCCCCTGTAATATATGGGGTACGGAATTACGAAATTTCGAGTACGTAATTTGTACGTTAAGCATTTCATTAGAGAAATTCCGTTGTACGAATCTGATGAAAATATTTAATCGGAACCCTTTTGTTGTAGGCACTGATTGACCAGATTAGTTGTTGTGTAGGCATTTATTATTTTATTTGTGTTCGAGTTTTTAGTTGAACGGTCGTGAGAATAACTGAGAAATGTTTGAAATGTTGTGTTTGATTGGGGTACCCTTAACCTACGAGCATGCATGAAAAGACTGATGACTGTTGAAGCGAAAGAGGTATGTAGGAATCGTAGCAATTGGCGTTCCATAGCCTGCTCTGCCTACCCTCATAAGAGATAGGCATGAGGCTATATATGTATGGCGTAATATAACTTTTTCAAAGTCACAGAAATCCATAGCTAACAAAATGTAAGACTACACAAAACAGAATTAACAATACAAACTCTAAAACGATTATATGACAAATAAATTCGACTCAAATAAATAATTATTTCTTTCCTTCACGATATCATTATAATTTCACTTAAGACAAACAAGCAAACAAACAAAATACGAGAGAACTTTAACATTCATTCTTTAAAACAAAAAGTTCGTTACAAAAATAGGTTGATTCCTCTCATTCTCTGAATATTGTTTTTGGGTACCGTATTTCAAAATTTGAGGAAATTTGTAATGGTAGGTTTTATTTTATAGAAGACATTTATTTTTTAAAAGAAATATATGATTAGTATTTGGGTTATGTATATAAAAATGCCCGGAAAAGCCGCCACGAGTTCGGGGGCTGCGGAAGGATTTCGTTTCCCGCACCCTCGTACCCACGTGTGAGACGGGACACCAGGGGGTTTTAGTCAGTAAGTGTATGACAGTCCCTTTCGTCCTCCCCAGGCGAGGGGGTTCCATGAGGGTTTCCCACCTTGGGGTGAGATAAGAGCCGACTAAGGGACTACACATTTGACAAAGACCGGACACCTACTTTCTGATAAATCTCTATAACCACAATTTCCAACCCACCTGCCAAACATGAAGATCATGGAAAGCCTTCATATGTAGAAGAAGCTCGGTTCACACTGCTGAACTGCACCAAACTGTTGCCAATTTCATTGCCATAATTATATTTATTTATGAATTCATACGGTTAAAACGACATTATACCTCTATAATTGGTGTCATCACTGCGAGGACCGCCCTGAGGACACGGTGGAACACACGGTGGGAGAATGCCCTTCGTGGGCTGAGCACCGCCGTGTCCTCAGGGAAGTGATCGGCGATGGCGACCTCTCGCGTCCGGGCCTAGTGCAGGCCATGATGCGGAGCGAGGGGGACTGGGATGCCGTCTCCTCCTTTTGCGAAGCAGTGATGCTAGCTAAGGAGGAGGCGGGACGCGTGAGGCAGCGAAGCGCTGCCTCCTCGCAACCCAGCCATCGCGAAGGACACACCGGGCGTCGGGGATCGCGAGACGATCTCCGGCCACCGTAAGCGCGGGCCTGCGGACGGCGAGCATGGGTGGCTCCCCGTCCGACCAGAAACAGACCCGAGCGTACGGCGCGTCGCGTTCCGCGCGCGCCTCAAAGAGCCATCAGACCACCACAGATGGGGCCCAATACGGCCGATGCCGATTCGGAGTCGCGGAGAACCTAACGGGTAACCGGGGCTCCGGCTCGACGTGCAGGAGAAGGAACGGGGTGGTTTTTAGTCAGTAAGAGTCTGACACTCCCTCCCGCCTCACCCAGGCGGGAGAAGTCATTCGATGATTTTCCCCCCTTAAAAAAAAAAAAAAAAAAAATACCTCTATAATTACTCTGCTAACTTCAATGTAAATAAATAAAATGTCTCTAAATTCCAAAATAATCTACAGAACCATTCACGAACAAAGCATAAACTTGATACTGTTCATCAAATTGACGCTACTTTTTTCTTTTTTCTTATCTTTATCAATCATTTTGCTTCGATGGCTGCATACAAAGAAGCTTACTGAGTTTCGAGACCCTCTACAAATGACCTTGATTTTTCGAAATAATTTTTCCATGTAAATAGGTTTTATAGAAGCGTCCATTTATAGCTTTGGACATAATAGTTCTAAGCTTGTTATCTAAAAGATACGATGAGAGTATAAAAAGAATAGTGGATCAAAAGAGGTTTCATTTTAAGGGCATGCCATTGACTTTAGAGGTTCGGGATTAAGTTAGTTTTTTTTATTATTATAGAATTTTTATTCGCGTAGTTTACAGAATTGCGAAATGAAATGAACAGTAATTACGTTATTATTTTTATTGCTAGGTTATTTAGAAGTCACTTTTGGTACAACGTATAGGTCACAGTCGTGCATAGTGCTAGGTACTCATATGCCCTTTATTTTTTTATGGAATAAGTCGGTAAACGAACTGAGCAATCGGCGCCGCCCATGGATGGATATCTGAAACACCATAGGCGATATAAGTGCGTTACCAGCGTTTTGGGGATTACAATATTTGAGGGTTGTTGGGGATTCTTAACTGGGGAGGCCCGGTTGGCCTCCATTTATCCATCCTATTAAAATAAGACTATTGTCGTATCTGGTGACTCATAGACATAAACATTTAATATTATTCATTAATATTCCGTGATAGACTATGAGTCGCCTCAACCTTAAAGGGCTTGTCCTGATTTCCAAGCCAGACCAGTACAGACTAGTTTAAAATCGCAATTAAAGAAGTTTAGGCTTGTTAGAAAGAGTGCTGCTACCTCGTGTCCGTCAAATGTCGTCACTTACGGTGTGTCTTCGTCAGCTCTTTACTACATATGCTGGATGAATATGACACAAATGTACATAATATAAATGTGTCGTATTTTATCTTCACCACCATTTTAGTATAAAAAATCTCTCATCAATTATTAAAATTAAACCTTTTATTATAGCCACAAGTAATATCCATAGCGTTATCTTTCCTAGAAGAGCCTAAAGTAGCCAAGACAAACAGTTCCCCTTGGACCAACAATTATTGTAATAAGGAAGGAACATAACACCGGCACTTTCATTCCCTAAAGTGTCTTGATATTTAATTAATTTAATAAACTAATTTCATTTTCGGCCCTCCAAGGTGTTATTTGCATTTTAATTCTTCGTTTATTTTAACTTTTTATTATAATTATGAATAACATTATTAACTGTGAATGGGTTCTTGTTTGTGGTTTAACTTTAAATTTATGTGGCAAACATGTGTTTGTGAGTCGATTTTGATATTCAATGTAGCATCCACTGTTTACCTGTTGTAATTTATTGATTAAGATATCAGTATGATGAAGAAGAAATTGCATTAGTCACAGTCCCATGTTGGGCGCCAAGAATAATTGAGTTTATTTAAATATGAAACTTATTTTTGCTAAAATTGTTTCAAAACTCAAAATTAATGTGTAGTTCTTTAGTTGGTATACCTCTTTATGATACGCAAGAAGAATAGGGGTGTTGTTATTCTACCGGAGTTATACGGTTAGCCCATGTATCCCAGTATTCATACCTTACATAGAGAGAGGCAAACTCAGCACATATATTTATAAAACTCAAATTATATTTATCTTAGTAATTGTCACGTCATTATCATAAACCATATTATAGTCCCACGTTGGGCGTCAATTGCAAAACTGACAGCCATTTTCATTTTAAACAAAAATAAATGATTTCATAAAATGAAATGACATTTATATTAGAAAACAATGGCTTGATTATTTCATCTGCAACGTTGACATTGAGATGTCAGTCACACGGCCGGTATTCGGCATTCCAATTAATTTTTATTTAGGCCAACGTTTGACGGCCATATTGAATGTGTTCTGGGTATATTTGGTGTAGTATTTAAATTGTAAAATTTCTTTCGTTTCGAAAAATGATTTAATTTCGTTGACTGATATATTGTTAATGCACTCACGTCATTATCTTTGTGTGAAGCCATGTTCTCTTTTAAAGAAAAAAGAAATGGAATTGTTCAGATCTGTAGAAGGACGACTGCCCAGGAATATAAGGAAATTTTTGTTTTGAAGGTCAGGTAAATTCTTAGCATTTGACGATTCTTGGAAGAGACTGAGTGTCGTCGCCGCGTCCGCGTACGCTGCTCATAAGAAAGAGTCACTATGTAACTCAGAACTATTCGAGCTGTTCTCAATATATGTATTTACATAAGTAAACCGTATTTTTAGTTAATGATTGTTCAAACACTGACTTTGAGTCTACCATTGACTTCAATTAGCTCGCAAAATATTACGTGGTATTCATAAAATAACATAGTAAAGAGTGCTAACTACCGATCTTAATAGTGCTGTGGTCCATTTTCTCAACGTAACGTTACATCCACTCTCATAACATCCAGCCATTCTCATAACATCCATCCAAGTCTACATTCCTATATCCTACTTCTATCTTTTAAAAGAAAAACGTAAACCCTAGACTAAGTTAGTAAACCTTATCTAGATAAACATCCCCAATTAACTTTTATTTAACTGTCCATGTCCTTCACGCGTCATTTGCTGGAGTTAGGGGTGCGCCAGACGTGTGACGTTGGGCTACGCTTATGTGTTTACAAGCCATTTGCTTTGAATGTATCGAACCATTGTTATCTTGATGGACCTACATTGGTTCTATGGACTGGTTGGAGAGTTTATTTTATGGGGGATTCTGAATCTGTGCTTTGGATTTAGTGTTGGTGGTTTTAATTTGTGATATTTCCGCATATGGAATATGCTTGCAAACTAATTCATTATACTAGCAAATATTGCTACAAAGAGCATACTCTTTCATCTATTTGATGCACAATTCTTAATATAAAAATTGTCATTGTTCCGATTTTAATAAATTGGGAAAAAGAGTAGAGTAATATTGGTTGCAAATCATGTATTGAAGCGATAGTAACTTGAACCATTGAAACGTAAACATCATTTATGTTTCACCGTTTATAGTTAGGATAACCGATTCGACCATTTCCATCCCATGTTTCTATTTAAACATTCATAATTCAAAACTCCATAGGTACTAAAAATCACTTAAACTATCACAAAACTTCAACCATTAAACACACCGACTCGAGAATATCTCTCGAATAGATTTTCACGTCGGTGACTGCGTGGCTCTTTATCAATACTACATCGAGAAATCGTGTCGCCGCCCGACTTTTATCGATTCCACTTGATACCGGACATCGATTCCATTTTATTCGAGTATTCGATTAGGCGAGAATCGATTTAGGTCACGGTTGACATCTGACCTTTGTGTGAGAAGGTGTCAGTGTCACTCAGATCTTATAAATATTTATATTTTCGTCGTTATTTTTGACCGTGACTGTATAATACTGAATATGGATGACATAAGGGTGATTTTCGCTTAATTGGGATCGTTTTTCTTTTAATTGGTGGTTTTATGGCAATTTAACTGGTCAAGTACCGTCATTATAGACACAATTATAGAACAATAGGTTGCGGTCACCGGTGACCGCTTGGTGTTTGACAGTTTAAGGTGATTTTTAAATTTGCATTCGCTTATGGGATTGTTTTGTTCATTGATAGGTTACTGGTTGGACTTACGCGTATAAGAACGTTTAATTATGTTAGGTACTTCGAATTATCGAATCTAGGATTGTCAAGAATAGAATAAAGGCTGATCCAAATTCTAATTTAAATGTCTTTATTGATGAACACAGTACATTTAGATGCATTGCACGATGTTAGATGAATGCGCAGTTCACTATGTTCCACCAATCAAGGTATGCAATAATTTTACCTATATTAATCGACGAGTTGTTACGTACTTAGAAATTGTCTATTGTTATAATATTAATGTGTGTAATCTTGTAGGTCATGTGCCGTTTTAATATTCTGACTTGACTAGTAAATGATGGCTATATCTTAATAACAATTCTATCTACCTCTCAAAGCAAGATTTAAACCACATCACCAAACATTTGTTTTACCAAAATCTCACTCTCATTTCATAAGCCGTCACGCAACAAGATAATATTAAAAACAAAGTTGAAAAAATGATAATTTGGGTCATGAACCCATGACCTGACCTTTTGAACATTCTCCTTTTTAAACACTCCCTTTCGTTAGCCAAGCTAGTTTTGAATATTAAATACATGAATATTTGAATAACCGATACGTGTTACGAATCCTAATCGGAATAGACTAGGTATTGGAATTGTGCGAATTATGCGAATTTAAATTATGTTTATGTTTGTTTTAATAATGTTTGTGACGTGTTTTGTTTGAGATTGTAATCGGGGGTTTAGTTTTGTTTTTGAGTGTTTTGTGTGTGTTTTTTGTTTTTGGTATTGTTTGGTTGATTGCCTCGTTGGCCGAGTGGTCGCAAGTGCGACTGCCGGGCAAGGGGTCTCGGGTTCGATTCCCAGGTCAGGCAAAGTATGAAATGAAAGCGTTTATTACATGTGACTCATAACATAAATAGTGAAAAGTGGGTGTTACATTATACAATATACAGTGGTATTAAGTGCTGTAATATGCACCTCTGCGTATCCCTACGGGGTTGCAGTAGATGTAATTGTGATAGTATTATTTTGATAGGGATAGTATTATTTTGAAGACATGTAGGTTTTTGTTATCTCTATTAGTTTAGGGTCTTTTATTCATACAAATATCATGCCAGACTCGTCATTCCCTTAACGTATTTAACAAAAGTCACATTGTAGTTGATAATGAATATTTTGACCAGTTTTTGTTGTTGAAACGATAGAACTTATAACAAATGATATAAGAATATCAGTAATTTTTTTTGAGAATATACTGATAGTTTATTTGATCTGTAAAACATTTTTAAAGTGTGTATTGTGGAGTTAGTGATCGGGAAAAAGAGCGCGAGTGTTTACTACAGTGATTTAAGAAACCTTATTATTTTGATTTAATTAAAATTTCGTAGGTATATCTATATCTCCATTGACTTTTGGCTTTCTAGTGAACCAAACTCCTTACCTACTGCAGTCACACTAACAACCACTTCACCCATAACCCATTCATCATCAACAACCTATAAACGCCCACTGCTGAGCAAAGCCACGGAGAAGGTTTGAGCATTAATCACTACATTTGCTCAATGTGGGTTGACAATGGTCCTCACGTCGTTTTCCTTCACCGTTTGTCAGTAGTATCTAAATAATCTTAGAAAGTACATATAGCTCGGAAAATGTCACATTGGTACTTGCCGTTGGTAGGTTTCGGAACCTCCGGGCCACCACGACATTCACAGCCCATTATCAATTCTAAACACCAACCTACGTGCTATCCAACACTTGCATACAATGCCCGACTCCAACAATAGACGGTAACTAATATTAAAGTCTGCCTATCTGTAAGTTTGTACCGAGTTCCAAGTTCTACAGTAACTGCTCATAGTGCTCATACTTAGCCCAGGTAATAGGTTGAGCTTGAGCGTTGAGCGGTAAACTTGGATGTAGTTGTCCATTGAATATGGCGTTAGCTTTGTATGTAGGGATGTACGTATGTATGTTTTATGTTTGTAATGGCATGTTCGTTATTCTAAAGGAGTTTATCTATTACCTCTATACTTCCTTTATTTTCCCGGAGAACCTAACGGGTTACCGGGGCTCCAGCTCGATGTGCAGGACTAGGAATGGGGTGGTTTTTAGTCAGTAAGAGTCTGACACTCCCTCCTGCCTCACCCAGGCGGAAGCAGTCATTCGATGATTTTCGCCCCTTACAAAATACTGCCTTTATTTCATAACTTTGTCGTCGACTTTAAAGGAAATAGCCAAATAATATAACATAGATTACGATACTAAAATCCTTTTACCAGCCCAATTTGACGTTCAAAAAATGACAGGCACAGAACCTTTGATTTTGAATTTTTTGCCTGACTTGAAAATCAATGTTTAGCCTTTCTTATGGCCACATAAACAATGGTCCAGTGATTAAAAATGAAGACGCAATATTATGAACTCAAATTGCATCGCCTTTATACTGAGTAAAAGTGTTAGCCAGATATCATACAAGTATCGGTGCTGACAGTAACGAAACGTGTTTTCAGGTATCGGTAGCCACGAGGGCTATTTTCAGGCAATTCAATTTCAGGAGGCCCGGAGACGGGCGAGAAATGAGGCTTCTTTCAGTGTGTAATATTCGCTCCAAGTGAAAAGATGAAGTATAAGGCTGTATCGTCGATTTTTGGTTAGGTTTCATTTTAAGGATGGGAACTAAATTTTTATATATTTGGTGATAGTGTTTTTTTGGAAGATCCCAAAACTAGGATTATCTCCTGTGTCGTGGGTGCGTTTACAAACATACAAGTTCACATACACATCACATCCAGACACGGAACAACAATCTGTGGATCACATAAAATGTTGTTCCGTGCGGGAATGCAACCCGCGACGCATTGCGCGGCGGCTGGGTGCCCAGTTACCGCACTAACCGTGCAGTCGTAGTCATTAAACTAATTAGTCGCAGTAGTGCAGTTTTTAATTTATTGTTATCTTACCGTAGTGTTTTGTACAGAGATCAATAATATTGAAACAGACTAATAGCTGGGTGTAAGGTGAATTACAATAATTATTAAAAAAAAAATGTGTTTTCTAGTTTTCTACGGGTTTCCAAATTTTGGACTACAAAAATTAGTATTTAGCCATTAAACAAAAATACACCTAAACAAAAACAATCTACCAACCAATGGATATTATTTTAGTTTCAGTTGAGTTGATTACATACACAATTCGAGTAAACCTATATAAATTTGACACTTAATATAACGAGCCTAAAATAATAAAACACATATAGGAAAACGAAAGTTTACTAAACTCCCACAAAGATTATACCACCAATAAAACAATTACTTTCCTTAATCACAACTCAGGTGACACCAACAATAAAAAAATAAACACAACAAAAAATATTCAACAATTTTAACACCAAATTCGTCTAAAGGATACCTTTAGACGAATTTGAAAAAGACCCTTCAATCAAAACAAGCCGATACTTCAATTAGCCGAAATTCTTTTGCTCGGTAACACCAGGAAAATCGAAATACTAATTGGTCTGTCATGAAGAGCCAAATGCTTGTACCCTTACCGCCATTTTGGGGGCCCCAAAAATTAAGGCGGGAGTTTTAATTGGTCCATTTGATTATTGAACCAAAGTTGATAATTGGACTCATACCTTTGAAGCCTCTTCGTGAAACTGAGTTGCGGAAACTCTAGTTAACTGGCTTAGGGGTTAAGCAAGACCATTTTGGCTTTAGTGAATTTAGAATTGGAGTTCTATAGATCTGTTTCGTTATGTTTAATCCTTGAGAGGATTAGTACGAATGTTAAAATGCTAACATTTTTAGGTGGCTAGTGGTACAATTTTTGTTTTTGTATTGTTTACATTAAGCTGTTGTTATTCCTAACCATAGTCTGCGTTTTTTTTGCATTATTAAATTCAAATTAAATCATATTTTTCTTTATTGAAACAAAGAGTTTCCTTTTTCTTGTATAGAAGCACTATTTCTATGGATTGTCAGTATGCATATGTGAGCACCATGTTAGACTTAAGATTTTTTTATTTTTTTTATTTTAGTAAGTTATTAGTATAATGCGTCAAGCGTGTCTTTGCATTGTTCTTACATATGCGTACAGTATTGAAATATGTATCAGAGACATTGTAGAACATACTTTTTTAAAAGAGTAACGAATGGAGTTTCTTGCTCGTTCTTCTCCATTCGAATCTACGTTTTGGAATGAGCACCTAGCTTCACCTAGCTTCACTGACGGACTGACTGACAGACTATTATTTATTTTGTATTTGTTGACGTTTCAAAAGTACCAAACTATATGGTTTAATTGAAATAAATGCTTTGACTTTGACTTTGACTTTGACATATTCCAAATGTACTGTAAAATGAGCCTTTTAAACTGTCAAATACCAAGCGGTCACCGGTGACCGCAACCTATTGTTCTATAATTGTGTCTACAAAACCGGTACTCGACGAGTTAAACTTCAATAAAAAAAACGTAACTAATTAAACGTGTGATTAAAAGCTGCTTGTTCCAAAATGAAGACTTCAAATCCAAATCCAAATTAAGAAGAGTGTAAACGAAGTTTCATTTTATCAATAATTTTATTTGTGATAATATATTAATCATCATCAAAAGCCTAAAAGCGGCCACTGCTGATTAGAAGCCTCTTCTCATACAGACCAGGCCTGCAGTGTGCATTAATCACCACGCTTGCTGAATGCGGGTTGGCGATTTCAAACTTATAATTAGAAATTATAAGCCCAGATTTCCTCACGATGTTTCCCTTTACCGTTGTTGGTGGTGTTTAAATAATATTAGAAAATACATGTAACTTGGTTGGCCGTGTGGTCGCAAGTGCGGCTGCCGGGCAAGGGGTCTCGGGTTCGATTCCAGGGTCGAGCAAAGTATTACTGGGTTTTTAAAAAAAATCTCAGTAGTAGCACGGAGTCTGGAAATGTGCCCGGTATATGGCAATAGGCTCACCCCCTATTACATGGCACTCATAACATAAATAGTGAAAAGTAGGTGTTACTTCTGTGTGCACCTCTGCCTACCCCTTCGGGGATAAAAGGCGTGATGTTATGTTATGTTATGTAACTTGGAAAGAGTCACATTGGTACTTTCCGTTGGCAGGTTTCGAACCCACGCCTTCATGCATGAGAAGTAAATATTGCCACCCGCAAAACAGTAATTAATGGACTATAACAAGATATTTTTTGTAGTCTTCTTATGAAAATCTCAATAACATTTTACATCACTTCTGAATACTCTATCTACCAAATGATACTCTATTAATGATAGAATGATACTCTATCTACCAAACGATAACATCATATAATTCAATCAAATTACATTCTCCCAATGACAATACGATACGTAATTGTTGAACATGGTAGGAGTTGTAACTGGTGACGTCACAACCCAGCCACCCATACTTACATACTAATAGTAATTATAAATGTCTTTGTGCGTCTGTTTGTTTGCCCGTCTTTCATGGCATTTTTTTTAAGAGGGGAAATCATCGAATGACCGCCTGTGTGAGGCGGGAGGGAGCGTCAGACTCTTACTGACTAAAAACCACCCCGTTCCTTCTCCTGCACGTCGAGCCGGAGCCCCGGTAACCCGTTAGGTTCTTCGCGACGTCTTTAATGGCATAATGGTGCAACGAATTGACGTGGTTTTTTAACTGGAGATAGTTAAAGAATTGGAAAGTGACATAGGCTACTTTTTGTATTTTTTAACTATCCATTTTTCTTACATTATAGAGTTGAAGTTTGTTTGTATTTAGTAGTTTTCAAGGTAGAAAGGAAAAAAATATTATGCAGACAATTTGTGACTAAATTAATGTCGTGGTGGCCCGGAGGTTTAAGACGCTGGCTTCTCATGCATGAGAATGCGGGTTCGAAACCTACCAACGGCAAGTACCAATGTGACTTTTCCGAGTTATATTATGTACTTTCTAAGATTATTTAGACACCACTGACAAACGGTGAAGGAAACGTCGTGAGGAAACCTGGGCTTATAATTTCTAATTATAAGTACAAATGGTGAAGGAAACATCGTGAGGAAACCTGGGCTTATAATTTCTAATTATAAGTTTGTAATCGCCAACTCGCATTGAGCAAGCGTGGTAATTAATGCTCACACTATCTCCGTGTGAGAAGAGGCTTTGCTCAGTAGTGGGCATTTATAGGCTGTTGATGACAAAAAAATCGTGCATCACTTTTTTTTTGGTAAATTTCTCCATCCCTTAAAAGAACCCGAGTGAAGCCGCCGGCAACATACAGTATGATATGTAATGATTTATAGACAGAGTTTAAGTTAGTACAAACTTGTGATCGATGGCGCGACACAGATGCTATCACATATGAGCTGGATACAATGTATTATGTAAGTTTTCTAGTTCAAACTCAAGTTAGGTTTAAGTTTAAACTTGGTATTAGTTGTATCTGATCCTAAGGATTTGTTACGTATTAAGTTTGATTATAAGGAAGGTTATGTTGTAGATAGAGTAAGTGGATAGATAGATATATTTTTTTATATGACAAGCCTGTAAACAAGCAGACGTATCACCTGATGGTAAGCAATCGGCGTCGCCCATCAACACCTGGAACACCAGAGGAGCACAAGTGCGTTACCCGTTTTTAAATTAGAAATTTGACGATTTTTGGAGTTTCAGAGATTAAGTAGATTGAGAGATTAGGGAACGGGGAGGGGTAATCGACCCTCCGGCAACCCCACTTACAGGACGAAACGTCTGTTTGATAAGAGAGATATATTTTTAGTACATAACTTATACACATTTCGTAAGGTGAGATATTCCGCGCGCGCCTCAAAGAGCCATCAGACCATCACAGATGGGGCCCAATAAGGGCTGAAGCCGATACGGAGCCGCGGAGGACTTAACTCGGAGGGCTCCGGTTCGAAGTGCAAGAGTAGCAACTGGGTGGTTTTAGTCAGTAAGAGTCTGACATTCTCTTGTCTCACCCAGGCGGGAGAAGCCATTCGATGATTTTCCCTCCTCAAAACAAATCGTGAAAGTAATGGTAATCTCTGACTATGTCACGGGTTGTGGATAAATTCGACATATCCATGACAAAAAACTATGTAGGCACGTAGCCCTTTCAAAATTCATAACTAATTTCAATTTTCAACACTTGAAAGTTTAGCGTAAAATTTAGACAAACAAATGAAAACTTTTAGACTAGTTTTAATCTAGATAGAAATATTTACGAAATATTATGAACTAAATCGAGTTAGTGAATTAATTAATCTATATTTGGTTAGTTAGTTTGTTGTTTAGTTATTTAAATGTTGATTATTTTGTTCGATAACTGTTATTAAGTTAAATGAGTTTCAATGTCTGTTTTTAGTTTTGGGGTTAGTTTTGCTACATATTGCAAGGAGAAAAAAAACGGACTAGTTATTTTAAACAACGACTGTGGCACCTGGTTACTAAAATATGTAAACTTACATGCAGAACATACACACACACATTGACTCTTCTTATGAGAAGAATCGAAGGTTTGAGCATTAGTCATTGATTTTAAACTTATAATTATAAATTAAGTAAAAACGCGGACTATTCACGTGAATATACTGAGAAAAGCTCTCGCGGCGCAGGTGGCAACACCTAGGCGAGCGCCAACATTAATGCGGCTAGTTTAACGGGTTACCGGGGCTCCAACTCGTAGCAAGAGTAGAAACGGAGTGGTTTTTAATCAGTAAGAGTTTGGCCGTCTCTCTCGCCTCACGCAAGGCGGGAGATGTCTTTGGATTTTATAATACCTATCGTGAGACATAATATTTTACTCACGACATAATATTTTGTCACGTGAATATACTGAGAAAAGCTCTAATACTTTTACTACTAGGCGATGTCGCGAAGCCTACTGTTCATGAGGAAGAACCCCTCTGTGGTTCGAAACTAGTAGAGCTTTTTTCAGTATAGTCACGTGAGTACCCCTGAATTTTGTTTAAATTAGTTAAGTCTTTGCATAATTTTCCCCTCTCACAAAAGACTAGTAACAGAAAGGAATTTCAGATAAGTCCTTTATTAATTAAAGAATAAATCACTTTCGTTATTAAAATGAAAGTCGATATTTGTAGAGCTCTTGAAGCCCGTTTGGGTAAGCACGGGTACTTGATTAAATCGACGCGTGCGTTGAGAGCCAGACAGTGGTGGTATGCAGTCGGTATTACCGTACGTATGTATATGGATGTTGTGTTTGTTTCACCACATGGCCAAATAAATTGACTAACATTATAATCATTTAAAATGTCATGGTTGCCCGGAGGTTTCAGACACTCGCTTCTCATGTACCAATATGACTATTTCCGCGTTATATGTAGTTTCTGAGATCGCTTAGACAACAATGACAAACGTTGACGGAAAACATCGTGAGGAAACCTAAGCTTGTAATTATAAGTTTAAAATTGCCAACTCGCATTGAGCAACCGTGGCGATTAATGCGCAAACCTTCTCCGTGTGTGAAGGAGTCTTTGGTCAGCAGTGGGCATTTATAGGCTGTTGATATTGATGATAATCATATATATTATATTATCAATGTATTTAAGAAATGGAAGTAAGTGTAGATATAATTATATTATATTAGCGATTACTAAACCAATATATAAGAATATAAAATCATATTTTACTTTGACACATAGTATTATCTCAAGTTGTCAGCAATACTGAACGAATCCACTTAACAGCCGCCATATTGGCCATTCAAACGAAAATATTACTAAAAACTATATGGCATAGAAACCAATATCCAAGTTTCAATTTTTCATAGTCGTCACCCGTTTTACTATTCGAATGGGCCTAAAATAAAAGCGTAGGGGATTTGACGTAGAGTAACATATGACGGTGTTCATGAAAAACCGTTTTTAGATAACTGTGTAACGCAAACGTTTGTCGGGCACACTTTAGTTATTTTCGCGATATTTATTTAAAAAAAAAAAAATAATTTATTCAGTGAACTTATTACAAATTGTGTCCTTAAAAACTAAACTCGCCAAACTGTAACGTTTGATGGCGAGAGGCGCTCTTTGTACAGTTTAATACAGAACAGTGAATTTAGTAATTCTTACATAGTTTTAATATATATATAGAACAGAGTCTGTATTTTGGATTTGATTTCATAGAGGTATTATTTATTCGCGTCACCCGCACTGTGGGATGTGTCAATAGAGGCTTTTTAATAGTTAAAAAGATGCTTTAGTTTTACATCGATGCTTTAAAAATGTCAGTTCGTAGTTTTGCTAAAACATCGCTTTCGTAATATAGGAACGAACTCTTCATAAACTCACGTTTTAGTCATGAGATGAAAAATCACGCTTTATATCTGTTAATATCAAAGAACCGCTAGGAAAATGCGTGCATATTTACTCATAGCTTACTGACTTTTTTCTAGGTATATCATGAGTACCATATTTTTTTTGAGGGCGGAATATCATCCAATGATTTCTACCGCCCGGGTGAGGCGAGAGGGAGTGTTAGACTCTTATTTACTAAAAACCACCCCGTTCATACTCGTATACTTTTAGCCGGAGCCCCGGCAACCCATTGAGTCTTCCGCGGCTCCGCATTGCCATCAGTCCTGTTGGGCCCCTTCTGTGGTGGTCTGCTGGCTCCTTGAGGCGCACGCGGAACGCGACGCGCCGTATACTCGGAGGATAATCAATCAACTTACCTACGTTTCATGTCTCATACAGCGAATTTCATCAACGATTTTATTTTTGAAGAATTATCGAAAGATCTCTTCCATTAGTTTTAAGGTTCCTTAATATTTTTTATCCTTACAGATAGTATTTATAAGGTTTATTTACAAAAAAATGCCTGCCTCGCTGGCCGAGTGGTCGCAAGTGCGACTGCCGGGCAGGGGGTTTGATTCCCGGGTCGGGCAAAGTATTATTGGGTTTTTTTAAAAATTCTCAGTAGTAGCACGGAATCTGGAATTGTGCCCGTATATATGGCAATAGGCTCACCCCCTATTACATGGGACTCATTACATAAATAGTGAAAATTGGGTGTTATATTGTACAGTGGTATAATGTGCACCTCTGCCGACCTTTTCGGGGATAAAAGGCGTGATGTTATGTTATGTTATTTACAAAATATGCAATGTAAATAATACCTAAATACATGGAAATAAGCTCACAAATCTAAGATCTGGAATCTTATCACCTGTCGATCAGTGGCACAAAGCATTGCTTATCAATCCGCATTCAACGGTTCAGAGCACTCTAGTACGTACTCCATTGAGGAATCTTATTCAGAGTACGATTTCTCGTTCAAGCGACAAATGTGTATTGGCAAATATCTCTTCAATAGTACGTCTGTACCTATGTATATAATATTATGTATAGTATATGAATAATGCATAGCATTTTTTTGAGGGGGTAAACTCATTCAATGGCTCTCCCGCTGGGTTAGGCGAAAGGGAGTGTCAGACTCTCACTGACTAAAAACCACCCCGTTTCTACTCTTGCTCTTCGAGCCGAAGCCTCGGCAATGCGTTAGGCTTTCCTCGGTTAGGATAATGCATAGCTAGCTACCTTTCTCCTTCAGAATTGCCCGCATGGTCAATGGTATATAGTTTGGTAATGAGATTCAAAGAAGGAAAAAATCGGTGTAAAATAGCCTTCGTTTCAGCAAAAGTGAAAGGCTCCGCATAGAAGGCCAGCGACGCACTCGATTCCATAGGTATTGCGGGTATCCCTGCGATGCTGATTACTATTATCCTTCTTCATTTTTACGATCCTTCTTCTTTTTTGTCCTCTATCCCATAAAATGCAGTTATAAGCTTTTTCTACATACATCTGAAATTAGTATAACTAAGTTCACTATACCCCCCTCCTCATTCATTCCAATGAAACGCCAATAATAAACCTCTAAACAAGATTACAAAGTATCTATCTACATCAACTCAATAAATCCAACACTGTTGCTGTTGAATTTATTGAGTTGATACAATCACACAATCAAATCATAAATAGTTAGCAACAAAATCTCGAACCTCACAATTGCAACTATGTATCGAAATGTTAATGCGGGTCTCACAATGAATTTGACGTTCGAACCCACACCGTAGGGTTGAATTGACAATCGTTTCGCGTCACTGCGTCGCTACCCGCTTTGTGTTTAGCTTCGATTTGAACGATCAAATGCACTATACGGGTCATGTTTAGCGGTGGACGGGGAAATGGATTTTGATACATTGTTGTGTGACTATTTTATGATGAAGTAGAATATGGGTGCTTAATATAGAACGAGATCTAATATCTGGTACTCTACTTCATAGTCCTCCTCCAATTACCATTTAGTGTGGGAGACCCATGTTTCGGTATGAACAGCCTGCCTCAAATCCTGCCTGATTTTTTTGAGGCCTCACAGAAAATGCAAAGGCGTGAAGACTTGATAGTTTGTGGTTGTTAATATGATAGTAATAAGGTTAAAAATCTATTATCAATCTGGCATCTCGTTCCCTTCTCTACAATAATACCGATTGTACCAAATCTACCAGCAAGCGCATTAGTGCTAAGATTACAATAGTCCTTTGATGAAACCCCCTGGAGATCAATTAGCTTGGGTAATCAATGGCTAATAGCTTGTGTAGTTTATGGCATGTTCGAAGTAATGGCATGTACGCACATCACATCAAGTTAGAAAAACCAATCTAAACTGACCGTCGAACAAGCGAAACGATTGCACAAAAAGAGCTCATGATTAACTGGTATTGCATAGCTTGAAATGTACACCTTATATGTGTTAAATCGCTATGACGCTATGTATAGAGAATTAATATACATCGTCAGTGTGCACTTTCAAAGAGCTAGCTTCTACCTTAGATTAGATATACCCTAGATAGTGTGGATAATATTAATTTCGCATAATTCAGGGAGTCGTGTTACGGAATTTCGCTCACAAGCATAATGGTGTGGTTTCGGAACTTATTAAAAATTAAAATACAGACAACTTAAAAACTCACAGTAGTTTTTAAGTTGTCTGTATTTTCTAAGTTTAGTTTATTTGAGTATGGAGAAAGAAAACATAGTAAGGAAACCTGGACTATATTAGTTTTATTTTTAGCCATGGTCGCACTGCAGGGCAAAGGTTACCTACCCTCCTTTTAATCGTTAGTAATTAAAAGTTTGAAATCCCCAATTCGCATTGGTGATTAATTCTCATTTCTTCTCCCTATGAAAAGAGGCCTTTTCCCCAGCATTGGTATGGTTCCAGGCTGATGATAGTGCAAGATCTTGTGTATTTTTAAAAGACAATCTTACTTTGTCTATTTATTATAAATACGAAAGTTTGTGTGTTCGTGTATGTATTTGTTACTCAATCATATCAAAACGGCTGAAGAGATCGGGTCGAAATTTGGAACAGGGATAGGTTATTGTCTCGAATAACACATAGTCTACTGTTTGTCCTACGGGAACGCGGGTGAGGCTGAGGTCTGAAACTAGTTTTAAATAATAAGACTTTTGCAATTAAATTTAATTGAAATAAATTCACTACCTACATAATTATGGCACGCAATAATCCTGAACACTGAAAGCCTGAAATATTTGCTGAAACACATTCAAATAGTTGTCAAACGGTTAAATAGTTCTGATTGCACATTCCGATAGCTCTAAATTGATCAATTGTTTGTTGTAATAATATCTACAAATGAACAAATTCACAACATTACTGACTGCATTTATGCAGTGGGTGAACGATATTAATACCAAAATAGAATACAATTATTATCACCTCTGTGGCTCTTCTCGCAGGTATCGTAAGAAACTACATAATTTCGGGTTTTAGGCAGCTTTCACAGCCGAAATCTCCGTTTAGCTAAAAGTTTGTTTCTAGGGATTCCGTCCCATCACACTTCCTTCGTTTCTAACTCCATCAGATTTGGTGTAATTAAATTATGGAATGTGCTACCCCATAGTATAAAAATGTATCCAAACAGAATTGCTGTTTTAACGTAGTGTTTGTAAGATCTATTTAAAGGTGTTACAACTATTTAGTTCAGAAGTTCGTATTTGTCTGCTGTCAGCGCCGACGGTCCGCGCAATATTAGTATCCAAAACTAAAACCAGCCTATTGGTCTCTGAATGCCGATGATAAACTGCGATGTATCGTGAGACGGGTTCCATATAAATAAAGGATTTTATGATCTATAGACTCACCATTTTTAATTCATAAATAAAATATTGCTATAGAGAGAAATGTTCATTTCGAAACCACACAAAAATTGCAAAGGTTTCGGCACGAATGGGCGGGCTCGACTGAGGTGATATCACGGCCTCACGCAAAACCGACGTGAAACAACGCCTTCTTTGTGTTACGTCGTTTGAGTCTGTGAGTGGGGTTAAAGGAGGCCTAGTTGTTGAAATACCAGAGGTGGCGCCGATTGCTTACCACCTACGGTGATCCGTTAGCACGTTTACCAACGTAGTCCATTAAAAAAAATTCGGAACTGGTAAACTGAACCAGAATATTTAAATCCACAATACAATGAAATAATTCTCAATACTCTGTGTTTGCAATTGCCACTACACAGTACTTTATTTAAAAAAGAAATATCAGACTCGATAAAGTGTTGAATAAAAATTTTCTTTTGGGAAAATACAGCTCTGTCTAGCCATTACTGAGTATAAATTAATTCGGCCATGTTGACAAGGAGTGTTAAGTAAATGAAGTGTTAATGGCTCGCTTCATGAACTGAATGCTGATCATTATGAGATCGGATTTTAACTGGTCAAGTACCGTCATTATAGACACAATTATAGAACAATAGGTTGCGGTCACCGGAGACCGCTTGGTGTTTGACAGTTTAAAGGAGGAGTGTATAAACTATTGTGGGTTTTTAAAGAATGTTGACAATTTTAATATACAGAACGCAAAATTGTACAAATCCCTATTATAAGATTTTAATGAACTATATAAACTAGGATATAAATAATTTTAACACATTATTTTTTTAATGTAAAGTTTGCTATAAAATTAACCGTCGTCGCCATCCACTTGGGATTTGTTAAACAAATATTGTGTTTGTATAAAGTTGTAAATACTTTTATTAGGGTTATTATTATTGGTCAACACCTGATTTAAATTGATTTTCATAATTCTCTATTTTATTTATTGAGTTACGACAAATCTGTCAGTTATTTTCCTATACAATTTGACACATATAGATATTGGTTACTCCATGTATGCATACCTCCGTAGTCCAACGCCATCGAGTTTCACACAATGGTATAAAATATAAATGTATTTTAAAATAACGAGAGCTTCCCTAGAGGATGGCTCGTGTACAAACTAGAACTAAAGTTATTTCGATTTAAATTGGACAAATGACTCGATCATATTTTATTTTTGTGCAATTTAAATTGACTCGTATTTGTTTTAGGTTAGAGTTTGTATTTATTAGAGACTGTAGATAAGGGATCATTGGTTTATTGTGTTTAGTTAGTATAATCATTGATGTTTGATGGTTACGTGTATATGGATGCGAGTGGTTCGAAGTGCAGTTCATATCGGGCATTACGTAGTAAAGTTTTCTGGATTTTTAACTATTTGTCGGGCACAATACGAGTTTGTAAATTATACTCTATATATGGCAATAGGTTGATTCTCTTTTACATGCCACAACTTCTACCTACCACTTTGGTGATATAAAAACGGGATGTTATATTATGAAGTTTAAAAAAATAAATAAAAAATATATAAAAAATTACAGACTCTGTATTTTATGATGGCATTTGATATGGGTACTTGGACCTCCGGTAACCTCACTTGCACCACAAAGCACGCGTTGTTTCACGTTGGTTTTCTGTGAGGCCGTGGTATCACTACAGCCGAAACATAGCTCTCTTACACTTAATGGTGTACAATAAAGAGTAATGTATTTGTTTGTGCAAATTGAACAAGTCAATATATGGACTTAAACAGTTACAATACCGGATGACAAAACGCAAAGACAACTAGAAAAAAGTACCATAGATTAAATTATAAAGCGTCCAACCTTTCATCAGTATTTTATTCTATCCGTAGCAAAATCTTTTTAAATAAAAAATGGACTTTGCCATCCTATTTTCGAATAACAGACTTTCCAATATGAAGAGTTTAAAAAAGCCTATGATTACGAAATGAAAAATTTAACCAGCTTCCAATGTTAATTTTAAATGTCATTGGACTCTTGAATAATTTATCGCAATCGTATGCATATCAGATCAGATGGTATCGACGGCAGAGATAAGCGAAGTAATGGATACTTTTCATACAGCTATCGAAAACAAATTTATGGAATTTCATCGATGCAAGCGTTAAATATTAAATTATGACTGTTGCTTGCATTTTTGTGATTAATGCTCTGAATTGGGCTCTTTTGTGGGGTGATTAACCGTTTCTGGAATAAAGATATGAGACTAGTAATGTGGGGTTGAATTTTATATGTTTTTTTTTGTAAATACGTCTGTAATAGCACGTAGCCTGAAAGTATGTATAAAACAGTGTATGGTAATTGGTAATAGACCCACAACATAACAAAAGAATAACTATAAACATTTGTGGCGCCCAACGTGGGACCACCAACAACCTATAACATAACATAACATAACATCACGCCTTTTATCCCCAAAGGGGTAGGCAGAGGTGCACATTGTACAGCAGAACAATGTAACACCCACTTTTCACTATTTATGTTATGAGTCCCATGAATAGGGAGTGAGATTATTGCCATATACCGGACAACGAGGCAGTCAAAAACCTATATTGAACCAAAAATAAATTGCACTAACACTTTTACACAACAAATCCATCTCCAACAAAACAAATAAAATGTTTCAAACATAATTCGAAAACCTTATTAATTCACAATAATATATAATTATACTTAAATTACAAGCAAGTTCACTTAAATTAAATTACCGACTGTAATTCTCTTATGCAGCAACAAAGCTCTTTACAGTGAAACGTGGAGCGAAATACATCGTACAAGTTTGTGTTAAAGTCTCATATCTCCGTCCTGTGAGACTACTATATGTTGTAATTGCCTCCCGTACCTCTGAGACCCGTGAGAGGTCACGTAACTAAGATTTATGCGGTTGCTTATGCTTTGAGGTCCAAAATTCTGCTCCGGTGGACCGCTAGAGGTCAAGGTTGATTCGCGGAAAGACAGAAGGTTGGGAGATAAAATGAAAGTATATCTGCATGTTTTAGTGGCTTTGCATTTGGGCTGGTTTGGTGGATTGCCTTGACATTTTTATGGGAAGCTGGTTTTACGTTACCTTTGAGGTTTATGTCTAGTGTTAGTAGTATAAACTTAGGGTATCTGGAATTTTTCTGAGGAATTCGATATTATATTTTGATAAGAATTGCAATGAAAATGAAATTATTTGTTTTAATTATCATAAAATCTTCTATATTATTATTTTCTCTCTGTTTTTTCAGAGACAAGATAATTCTTTTATAAAGTATGTTGAACGTAACGACTTCAAACCGTTCTTTTTTTTAATTCAGTTAATAAATATACTCAAAACCTTTTCCTAAGTATAGCAAACACTTTTCTGAAAACCGCACAAAAATCCGTTCAGCCAATCACGAGATAATTGCGCACAAACATACATACATACATACATACATACATACATACATACATACATACATACATACATACATACATACATACATACATACATACATACATACATACATACATACATACATACATACATACATACATACATACATACATACATACATACATACAAGTCAATCTGAGAATCCTTTTCTTTTTTTGAAGTCGGTAAAAATTGGTAGTAATTTCCTTGTGACATTGATAAATGTTTTTAGAAATTGTTCTATTGTGAACTTCAGAACACAGTAAAATTTTTAACATTTAATACTGATATTCTACACACTGTATTTAAACAAGAACTTCTGCAGGTTTTTTTTAATACACAATCTAATATAACAGTTACTACATTTTGTTCAAGTCAGCGTAATGCAATAAATGTACGGAACGGGAATGAAGAATCCCCACAGTAACTAATCCCCAACGTCCGGACTACGTGTCAGAAACGTGTTGGAAAGACGGTTAATCCCCACTACTGTACACCCGGTTGTCAGACGGATTACCCGACAAGAGTTCTCTAAAATCGTCAGTGTGATTTGGAGTAAAATATGTACGATTTTGATTTTTTTTGCTCTTTTAAGGAGATGGACTTTATGTAAAGTTGTTCTGTTATATTTAACTTGGGATATTTGTTCCTGTTTCTATTGGAAGACTCCTAATTAAGATTGATGTTTTCATTAATTTTGGGATATAAAATTTGGGGTCTCGGGTTCGATCCCAGGGTCGGGCAAAGTATGACTGGGTTTTAAAAAAAAATTCTCAGTAGTAGTACGGAGTCTGAAAATGGGCCCAGTATATAGCAATAGGCTCACCTCCTATTACATGGGACTCATAACATAAATAGCGAAAAGTGAGTGTTACATACGTACAGTGTCATAATGTACTTCTCTGCCTACCCCTTCGGATATAAAAGGCGTGATGTTATGACGATGATTATGAAATTTGAAATATAGGGACACTACGCGCAACATTATTGTTTTACATGTTGTCTCTTAACTCGTCGAGTACCGGTTTCGTAGACACAATTATAGAACAATAGGTTGCGGTCACCGGTGGCCGCTTGGTGTTTGACAGTTTAAACTAGTTTTTCTTTTTTTTACTTTGATATAAAATATTTTCGACAGATAGATAGCCTTTTTTATACCTATTGTTTACTTCCATGGTCATCATAATTGTATATAGTGGATCAATGATGTCTGATATGATATAAGAAATATTGATTTAGCAAATAACAGAACAAACGGGGTATAGGAACAGTATTATTATGTTCAACATTAATTAAAGCACAGATACAATATATGTTCTCAACGAAAAAATAAAAATTCTTCTTGATTTTTTTTGCTTGTCATTGCGGAAAAGTTGATCCACAGAGTTGATACCGGTCCACAAACTAAATGAATTAAACTGAACTAGAGCATATAAAGGAAAAGGATAGAACCGTTAAGAGTATACCTTAAAGGCTTGGCACCTTCTCCTAAACAACTTCATATTCAGTACGCGGATATAATTCTGATATAGTTATAAAATATAGGTTTCCAGTTTATGGGCCATACAGTGATAAAGTTCCAAGGGTGACATAAATTGCGTATCACAGTAAGAAGTTTTTATGTCTCTTTGAAAGCGATAGTGGAGCGAAGTTGTCAAGAGTCGCGGATACATTTGAAGATGGTGCTCATGGAAAGATGTTTTAAATGTGATGGAAGTAGGCTTTTATTGTTTATATTTATTACTTTTTGTAGTGGAAGGTATATGTGTAGAGGGTGGGTGGGGCTGTTGTGTGTTGTGTGAAACATTCGATTGAACATTTTTAACCGATAATTTTTTTAAAGATTATCCTTAAAGGAAACAAGTATTTATGTCTTTATAATAACGTAGACAGTTTTTTAAGTGGTGCTTGTATCAGTCCAATAGGAGACAATGTGATACAGTGGCACAACTAGTTACATAAAAATTACTAGACATTCTTAATTTTTAACACTACTCTTGAAAATCTTTATGGCGTGCATTAGATTTGATAGAAAATGTAAGTCTAGAAAGCATAAAAATTAGTACAAGGTCACTTTTGTATGAGATATGGAGAAGGTAAGCAATTGACGTCGCCTATGGACACCCAGAACACCAGAGGCGTTACAAGTACGTTACTGGGCTTTTGGGGATTAGGAATTTGAGGATTGTTATAGATTCAGGGATTGGGAGATTGGGTAAGGGGGGGAGGGCGTAATAAGCCTCCGGTAACTTTACTCACGCGACGAAAAATAACGCAAGCGTTGTTTCACGTCTGTTTTTTGTGCGGTCGCGGTATCGCTCCGCCCGAGCCGGCCCATTGGTGCTGAAGCATAGCTCTCCCACTCTAATCCTCACTTAGATGAGGTTGCTGAAAAATTACTAAACAAATCACAGTTTGACTCCGAATAAGCACAATTTTTTCAGGAGCTTACCAACACTTAAATCTGCTTATCATCACAAAAACATAACACAATCGTTCTGGAAAACCACAAAAGGTTGTCAATAAAACTCAGTAGATCATATTATGGGATATAAAATCTTCTGTTATTGCTCCGTCGTAAAATTAATATGTGCTCCATTATACTAGGTAAATTATACGTCCTTACACATTTTTATTTTCGCCCATTTTTATAGCCTTAACACTATATACCCAGATTTTTCTTTTTTATTACACTTTTGCACCTTATTATAACTTCATTTAGGTGACGGAATGGCTGTTGTTAGGCTTTGAGTGGTTAAGTTGTTTGTGTAATGTTGAATTCGGCTATTATTCTTAGAACTTTTTTTGACAATGTTGCCCCGTACTAGCGTTATTCTCTTATGTCGTGGGTGCGTTTACAAACATACAAATTCACATACACATGACACCCAGACCAGAAACATAAATTTGTAGATTACACAAAGAGTTGCTCCGTGCGGAAATCGAACCCGTTGCACGTTGCGCGGCAGCCCAGCCACCGCACCAACCCTTCAATCGAATATACAAGTATTCACACTTTATCAAAGAAAATAAACTAAATAAACAGTATCAAAGAAAATAAGTAAGCAGAACCCTCAGGTTCGGTTTCCGAACCAAGAAAAGTACTTATGGGATTGTTTAGTCGTAATTTCTAGTTTTGAAGTTATGACTGTGCTTCCCTGTCTATTTATTTATGATTAAAAGGTGCGATTTGCAAATATCAATAAGCTTTAATGGTAATAACTCTGATAATACAATAACACAAAATTAGATTCAGTGTTTCCTGAAGGGTGTTCAAGACCCGAGTGAATAGGTTGCTTATGGGTAGACGACCTCCATCGTAAGCCGCATCCTCGCTCACCACCAGGTGAGATAGTGTTCAAACGTCGACCTATGAAATATAAAAAAAATGTCACCTGCATACCAATTTACTCAACCCTCAACCTTCAACCAACCACCATCAAAACACCACACCTACTCAACCAACAGCCAACTCTCCATTAATTTTAATTAACACAATTTGAATTAAAATATCATTAGAATACAATGGCGTATAATAATGTAATGGAAATTATTTGCGACACTCTCCGAGGAATAGAATTAAAAGGGGAGAACCTAGTATATAACGTCTTGAATATAAATTGAGACAGGTATCGTATTTTGACGCTAAAAGGATTAGTTAGGGTACCTAGAATATTACTGCGAGTATCTGGAGATGTGTAATATTATTTTATACTTAATGTATTGTGTACATTGTAATATCTTTGTGCTGAGCCAAGGGAATTTTGAAATGTTTTTGTTGAAGTTGAATAAGCGTGGGAAAGCCATGCTTCGGCACGAATGGGCCGGCCCAACAGGAGTGATACCACGACCTCACAGAAGCCCGACTTGAAACATCGCTTACCGGAGTTACTCTGCCCCAATCTCCCCAATCCTCGAATCCCCAATCATCCTCCAACTCCTAATTCTGAAAAGGCCGGTAACGCATTTGTAACGCTTCTGGTGTTCCAGGTGTCCATGGGTGACGCCGATTGCTTACCATCAGGTGATCCGTCTGCTCGTTTTGTTGCAACGGTATATTGGTGTTATAATTTCAGAAATTTATGAAAATCTAATTGTACACGATAATAATTAGTTGGAAGATATCCACAAGGACCTCCGTCTTTCAACGTCCCACTTAGTCCTTCTATGATCATCAACATATGTAATCTTATAAATAAGATATAGCGTAATCCTCATGGATTTCATAATCCTGATGCTATAAAGAATGTTAATCCATAAAATTTTGTGCAAAATTACATAGTAAGTGGAGTTTCAAAATATAATTCAATGAAAAATTAAAAAAATTTTTTTTTTGATGCCTTATTATAGCTTATTTATTTATTATTACCTTTTTTTAAGATGTAAATATTTTAGTTCTTAGTTATTTATATTTTAAGTTGTATATATTTTCATTTAGTTATAGTTAATATTAATGAAAAATAAATAAATTCCGTATAAATGTGCGTTAAAAGCATACTTATTTTAATGAATTACTGGTTCAGTAAGGTAGAGGATTGTGAAACATGACAAAATTCAATCCGTTCCGTATCTCGTTCCGAATTCCGATCATTCCCATATCAAAATGGTTATATTTTTTTTTTGTTAGGTAAGTATGCCATAACATTAAGAATATTTTCTTAAAAGTGATGACTAAAGTTAAATTATCATTTAACTGACTTTTCGCCAATTATGACAAATAAGACACAAATTAATTCTTCATGCTTGAACATATGATTACTAAACAACAAGAAAGAGAAAACTATTTATAGTTGCGACTCCAACAAACATAGGCCCCTAATCACCCAATCCAAACCCGAACCACAGTCGGAAACCCGAAATTTATAAATAAATCCAAGTGAAAACTTCTAGAACTTTCGAGTTCAACATCACCCAGCGTCGCGTTGCCACTAAATTAAGTTAGGTGTAGTGAAATTTATAGTCCAGGAGCTAAGCTAACAAGTTAAGTGATGGTGCGTGCAGCTCTTAAAACTTGCTCTCGGACTATTCGTAACAAGATTACAACTCCCTGACTATGTTCCTACAGATTGTGTAGTTCAGACCAGAGATGGATATGGTATTTCGGATTTGGTTACGGATATAGAGATAGAAATAAAATTATGATTATGTAATTATTTCGAGTTATCCGTTAGTTATTGTGGATATTCGATCGAAGTAAAATATACAAAGCTAAGAACGAGATGATGTTATGACGAAAAACTGACAAACAAACTGTAAGTGTGTGTCTACATCTGGCGCATGTGCTCTTGAGCCGTTTGCGAGCTGCCCACGAGCTGCGTGCGTGCAAATAAAATTATTATTTATACGAAACTAGCATGAGTTGCACTAAAGAGGCGCACCAAACCATTGCCCTTACTGCAAGCAGCACATTCGCCAGACGTGGATACAACCTAAGATTCATGTGACGTGTAGACGGTGAAACAAAACCCTATCGAAACAAGCTTTATTTAGGGCCGCTTTCACAATGTATATATAGGTGCTATGTACCAGATTTTGAATATAGAACGTAATTTGTATGAACTATCTGCCACATACGTTTATGCGGACTTATATGAAGGTGGTTAAAACAGGCCTTATTAGTTCTTTGGTTCCTTACCCTTATCCGAAATTTATGAAATGGATAAGGTTACGAAACTAAAGAACATCCCTAGATCTAACGTCAAGGAACATGAATGGAATTTTTATGGGATTTCTCGAGTCCGCTCCGTTGATTCACATTCGATGGATTGCCTGATTCCAGTTATTGAATATTGTTTATTTGTTTATTGGTAAGGATTTGTGTAATCTCATATTTATTGGTGCTCTTCGGTTATTTTTGTTGTGTATTGTATCGTATTGTATTCGTACGTGTAACGTAATTGATTTTGTGTGGGTTTGATTGTGTACTTGATTATGATTCCCGATATTCTTGGTAAGGGTTGGTAGGAGTGTACATACAATTGTAGATATTTGACTTTCTCCAATTACTATACTGTGTGAAAGGTCACTTATTATTTGAGAATTATACTATGGTGAAGTGTTTTTCGTTTCGAAACCTACCAATAGCAAGTAGTAATGTGACTTTGTCCGAGTTATATGTACTTTCGAAGCTTATTTAGACACCACTGAAAAACGGCAAAGGAAGACATCATGAGGAAAGCTAAGCTTATAATTTCTATTTATAAGTTTGAAATTGGCAACCTGCATTAAACAAGCGTGGCGATTAAAATTCAAACCTTCTCCGTTTGAGAAGAGGCCTTTAGTCAACAGTTATCACTAATAGGCAGTTGATATCGATGTCGAAATTGGTTTCCTGTCATTTACGTAACTGAAAATAATATCCATGTTGCGATGATTGGACGTATTTTTAACATAACATCACATTTTTATCCCCGAAGAGGTATGCAGAGGTGCACATTATGCTACTGTACAATATAACATCCACTTTTTATTATTTATGTTATGAGTCCCATATAATAGGGGGTGAGCCTATTGCCATATATCGGATTATTGAATATTTTTATTATAATTAAAGTATCAGTACAACAATAGACACAGTTTACGTAAAAATTCTACAACAAATAAACTGACTCTTCATAGTGTAACTAACAGAAATACTAAGAATTTCTTCACAAACCCGTCGCCTTCATTCATATAAACTCTTAAGCAGTTTAACCCAATCTTGTACAAAGATTTCCTAAACAAAATCGTCTTATACGGGTTCCAAATTAAATACAGTAAGTTGGAACCACTAAAAGGGTCCATAAACGATCCCACACTATCAAATAAAGTGAAAGCAAGTTCCCTTAATGGCGTCTATTTTAATTATACGTGAGAGGGAAGTTGGTACTAACCTTTTTTTTAATAAACCATTGGGGTTGTTCGCTTTTTGGTTTGATTGTGTTATACCTACGTGCATGGTTGTTGACTGTATGTATCGTTGCTATGTAATGTGTATTTTTTTTTCAGGGGTACAATCATACAATGCCTTCTCCCACCTGGGTGAGGCGAGAGGGAGTGTCAGACTCTTACTGACTAAAAACCACCCCGTTCCTACTTCTGCACTTTGAGCCGGAGCCCCGGCAATGCAACGTGTACTAGGTTGCGGTTGCGCTCAAAATAATAGTTGTTGTTCAGAATGTAGGTCTGAGTGTGTTTATTGGATCAAGTCAAAGATGAAAATTCCCAAATCTGTTAGATCAATTCATCACAATGATAGCTGTAATATTCGTATATTATGACCGGTACCATTCCAGTTTTCTAGTTATGTATTCCCACGTAATAACTAAGCCTGGCATCTGATATTAGTTTAATAAACATGAAAGATCTCGACTGCCTTGTTGGCTGAGTGGTCGTAAGAGCGAATGCCGGGCTTGGGGTCTCGATACCGGTGCGGGCAAAGTATTACTGGGTTTAAATAATAATAGGTAAAAAACCTTTTTAAGTTAAACGGTTTTATGTTAAACATACATTGCAATGTTAAAGATAAATGTACTAAAAACCAAAAAATAATAAAATAGATACAGTCGTGGGAATTATAAACATATGCTAGACTAAAATAAAACCGTGGGGCACGTCAATTGTCTACAATCGTTGATTAAAATGTTTGTTTTGTAATGTAACACTATAATTAGGCAGTTGTTCAACCGACAACGATGGACGTGTGATAAAGTAGGGCTAGAATGTAGATACAAGCTAGCAAGCTCGATTATAAGCGAGTTTTAGGGTTTCATATTGGGGAGCTTTATGCTTTAGCTTTACTTTATGTTTTGTCGATTAAAGACAAACTACGAGCTGTGAAATGATTCCTCGCCAGCCAGCAGTGTAAATATCCAACGATAAACTAGTGAAACATCTCTTTGATTTACGTGGAGTGTATAACTATTAGAATTTCCATGAGCAAGAAAATAATAAGTAATTTCCTCACCGTCTGCGGGCCAACTGCCTAACGACGAATTAAACGATTCTTCTATCGCACATTTAGTCGATAATATGTAGACAATTGACGTGCCCCACGGTTTTATTTTAGTCTAGCATATGTTTATAATTCCCACGACTGTATCTATTTTATTATTTTTTGGTTTTTAGTACATTTATCTTTAACATTGCAATGTATGTTTAACATAAAACCGTTTAACTTAAAAAGGTTTTTTACCTATTATTATTTTCTAGTTTTTAGTTTTTATTTCGCATTCTATTTAATTCATTTAGAGCTTCATTATTGCAAGGTTTCTTGCCGGTTAGTTTATTGCAGTCCAACTCCTCTATACGTAGTCCCTGCAAAGATCTTACTCTACTAAGAGCCACGTAGGCTTGACCTTCTTCAAACAGTTTCGCACCTAAGTATACAACTGCGTGATCCACAGTGCAGCCCTGCATTTTATGTATTGTAGAAGCCCATGATAGATTTCTAAATTTAAATCTATTTAAATTATTATACGCCATTTAGTGGCTGCGCCCATCTTAAATATTGAGGTTGTATAGTGCACTGTATTCTTCTTGTCAAGCCTTTTTATTTGATACCTACCCATATTGGTGGGATTGATAAAACCTAAGTTATCCGCCATTTTGTATTTTCTTGGATTTCAATTTTTTATAGTATATTGTATTTCGCTTGTTGAGCCCTTTCATTTGATACCCATATTGATGGGATTGATAAAACCTACGTTGTCCGCCATTTTGTAGCGGCGGCCATTTTGAATTTATAATGATAATGAATAAACATAATTGTATTGTCACCAAAATCCAAAGTGTATACAAAATTTCAGATTAATGGGTTGACAGGAAGAGGGTGAAATTTGAATTACTAAATTTGACCCAAGAATAAATAATAAAACAAACGGGGTGAGCTGAGAGCCGTTTAATAATAATAAATTAATAATAAATAAAAATCTAAGTTATACGCCATTTTGTAGCGGCCGCCATCTTGGATTTCAATTTTTTATAGTATATTGTATTCTGCTTGTTGAGTCCTTTCATTTGATACCCATATTGATGAGATTGATAAATAAAACCTACGTTATCCGCCATTTTGTAGCGGCCGCCATCTTGGATTTCATTTTTTTATATTATATTGTATTTCGCTTGTTGAGCCCTTTCATTTGATACCCATATTGATGGGATTGATAAAACCTACGTTGTCCGCCATTTTGTAGCGGCGGCCATTTTGAATTTATAATGATAATGAATAAACATAATTGTATTGTCACCAAAATCCAAAGTGTATACAAAATTTCAGATTAATCGGTTGACAGGAAGAGGGTGAAATTTGAATTACTAAATTTGACCCAAGAATAAATAATAAAACAAACGGGGTGAGCTAAATAAAACCGTTTAAAAAAATCTTAATAGTACCACAGCCTGCAATTATGCCCGGTATATGACAATAGGCTCACCCCATATTACATGGGACTTATAACATAAATAGTAAAAAGTGGGCGTTATATTGAACAGTGGCATTAAGTTCCATTCTGTGCATCTTTGCCTACCCCGTTCGGTTTGTTATGTTATGGTGTGTTAAATGAATGATTAAGAAATTCACAAACTATTAAGTTTAAGTATGTTATTTAAGCAAACGAAATACCTATAAGTAAAAAGAGAGAAGGCTATCGACACACACATTTATTCGTCTTCAATTGTTTTTACAAATTCGCGGGCTCCGCCACGCACATAGATAATCTATCACCATAGACTATACTATGACCCTAGAGTATACCACAGATACACAACACAAACCACGATAATTTCTTTCTCTTAACCCTTTCAAAGTTAATGAACTATTAAAGTACACACAATATAATACAATACATGTTCTTATCAAACAACTTCAACAGTTGTTACAATTTGCGGTGACGACATACAGAACCCGTATGAATCTTGACAAAGCCACAATTCTCAGAGTATTTCAATTTCTAAGGCCAATCTGTCGTCTAGATTTCTAGTGGCTTACAAAAGGAACATAGCAATATCTTCTTCAGCCCTTCCATGTATGAATTTATTTGTAAGGATATAGAGGATTTTAGTTTACTTTGAACTTACGTGTGTTGACGCTTTGATGTTTAGAATTTTGAATCGTAAACGGTTATGTTTTGGTATGTTTTTGAATGTTTTTGTGAGAGGTTTTTTATTATATTTTATAGGGGACTAATGTAATGTAATGTAAACTAACTAATGTAATGTAAGTACTATGAATATTTGGCGATACAACATTTAAATAAAATAGTTTTTTTTTGTTACAGGTAAACGAGTTTCCAAGTCTCAGTGTTTTCCGATGAACAGTGTAAGTAATAGAAACTATATTCGCAAAGTAATAAATAATTTCACTTGATTTGATTTGACATATGTATATAACTACAGTTACTTATTGTACACATTGTTAAAAAAATATAATTTTAATTTGTCCACTCTCATAAAACCATATTTTATTGATTTAACAATTAAACTAAAATTATTTAACAATAGCATGTTATCTGCCTCGTTGACCGAGTGTTCGGAAGTGCGACTGCCGAGCAAGGGGTTTAGGGTTCGATTCCTGGGTCGGTCAAAGTATTACTGTACTCTTGTTACTACTATTGTAGCACGGACTCTGGAATTGTGCTCGGTATATGAGAAAAGGGTCGAGGTGACTCTTTTCTCATACATGAGACTCATAACATAAATAGTGAAAAGTGGGTGTTACGTTGTACAGGGGCATTAAATGCCATAATGTGCACCTCTAGCTACCCCATCGGAGATAAAAGATGAAATATCATGTAACTAATTAAAAAAATAAACATAGATATTATTTCGAAAATATAAGTAAGAAAGCTATTACCTAAGTTATTTACAACGTAAAATAATCTAAAAATATCATACATACTTAATACCACATCACCTCAGTATGAAAGCAACAACTTTAGTTTTTAAAGACGGAATATTTTCTCATTCAGTCTGTCTTACCAATCTTTTTACCTTAAACAGTTCTAGAGTTGAACTGCTCAACGCACGCCGACATACTTCACATCGCACAAAGATCGTTTATCTTAGCTCCCGCTTTTTTCGCGTTTCCCGTCAAAAAGGAGCACCTATTCACTCAGTTATTTTGCGTAAGTTCTTACCTTAGTTTTTAGGGCACCTACGCTATTTCTCTAAGTAGGTGAGTGTTACTTGGGAGGTATGTGTTAAATAAATTATTACAAGTCGTGTGCATGAATATTTAGAGGTATATAATAGGTGAGTATGATTATTATAGTTTTAAGTGCGGGAGAGCAATGCTTTGATACTAAGCTGACGAGAAACAATGCTGGCGTTGTATTCCGCTGTGTGAGTGAGGTTACCGGAGGCCCAATTACCCCTTCCCCTTCTCCAATGTCCCTAATCCCTGAAGCCCCAACAATCTTCAAATTCCTAATCCCTACGCCGGTAACGTAATTGTAACGCCTCTGGTGTTCCAGGTATCCATGGACGACGCCGATTGCTTGATGCTCGTTTACCGGATTATTCATTAAAAATGTATGATCAAATTAAAGTTCTTAAAATGGTTAGAAAAATGGAAATCCGTCAAACATTGTAACGTTTAGGAAACATGGCCTCACACTTAGATATCTTCTTTAAGGTGGGTGTTCTGTATTAGCTATATAAGGAATCGTTTAATGTTGAAATTCAATCCAACACACTGCTCAGCAGCAAATCCTGTGATCACTGCGCCATATTAAATACAACACATTTATATTACTATCAATAACTGTTTGCTATCATTTCACAAGCCAGGCATTGGAAACTATACCAGAATTACAATGCTTTAGAATTGTTTTTCGAATACGACTGTATTCAGTTTGTTTGCGTTTCGCTGTACTGTACAAAAAAGGTCAAATAAAAAATCGTTTTGTCACCCTGTTCGTTTAATAGGAATTGCGTCGAATACAATTCAAATTTTTTTTTTTGATTACTTTATCCAGTTCAAAGTTTAGAGAGCAATTTCGAAAGTGTCAATCAATGGATTGGGAGGATGAAATTGTCAAGTGTTTTACGTAACGAAATGGTACTAAGTGAAAATTGGGGGATTAGACCTTTTGTGATTCTATATTTTTTTTCAACATTAAGTAATTGAGATTGCTTCGTTGATTGAGTATTTGTTAGTTTGGAAACTGAAGTTTAAGGATTTAGATTGTAGTCAGCCAACTGCTCAACAGTAAACTAGCTTTGAAAATCGTTGAAAATCATCCCCTAAATTTGTTCATATCTACAAAAGTAGTCTCTAAACATTGGAAATAAGGTCTTCGAAATAATATTCGGTGCGTTAGGTTAAATAATTTGCCTAGAAATAATTTGTATTTTTTTTTCTTTTTTCTTATAAGATAATAAGATATGACTGCCTTGTTCGCCGAGTGGTCGCAAGTGCGACTGCTGGGCAAGGGGTCTCGTTCAATGCCCGGGTCGGGCAAAGTATTACTGGGTTTTAAAAAAAATGTTAGTAGTAGCACGGAGTCTGGCATTGTGCCCGGTATATGGCAATAGGCTCACCCCTTATTACATGGGGCTCATAACATTAATAGTGAAAAGTGGGTGTTACATTGTACAGTGGCATAATGTGCACCTCTGCCTACCCCTTCGGGGATAAAAGGCGTGATGTTATGATGTTATGCAATAAGATATAGTAATCTTAAAACTTGGGCTCATAAAATATTGGATCAAAGATTCTGTTCAATTGTACCTATTTGTTTTTTTATGGCATTAGCCGGTAAACGAGCAGACGGACACCTGATGGTAAGCAATCGTTGTCACTCATAAACACCTGGAACACCAGAGGTGTTACAAGTGCGTTCCTGGCCTTTTGGGGAATTGGAATTTGTGGATTGTCGGGGAATCAGGGATTAGGGAAATTGAAATAGGGGGAATAATCGTGGGTTCACCTCACTCACACGACGAAACACAACGCAAGTGTAGTTTCACGTCGATTTTCTGTGAGGCCGTGGTATCACTCCGGTCGAGCCAAAAATATGTGGATTTTAACCTATTCCTTTGTGGATTGAACGGACTTACGGTATGTGATGACCAAATATAGATAAACTTAAAGAACTTTTAAGATAACATCTCTCATCAGATGCAACACCAACATCCCTAAACCAAAACGAAACAGTATTTGTATACATAAATAAAAAATAAGATATCAAAAACCATTTAACACAAAAATATATAAAACATATAAGTTTATATAAGTTATAAGTTATATAAACTTATATGTTTAAGATATAAGTTTATAAGTTTATTATTTAAAAAGATATGCAACTTTTAATTTGTCTCAAAACTTATGAACACACGAGGTAAGTGGTTATTGTAGTATTTGATAATGTTTCTGTGCCATATTGAGGTAATAAGTTAAAAATATTTTAATTTTTTTTCTTTTGTAACTTTAAAACAAATTCATTAAACAAATTCATAAATATATGTAAGAATTGAAATAATTAAATTATTGCATTATGTAATTAAAAATATTATTTTGTAAGTAGACTAAGTACTTTTGCGGTGCCCAAATGGGCCTATAGTTGGAACATATTTTGTAAGAAATTGTAAACAACCCTGTACACACTATAGATGCATTAAAGTGATTTGAATTTGAATTTGAATTTGAATTTGAACATAATTCCATTTTTAGCCTCAAAGCGGCTAAAATTAGTTTTCAAAAACGGACCTTTCACTGCGGCGTGGATGGAGGTCGTGCTTCAAATAACTATTCGTTCGGAACCTTACCCTAAAACATGTGAGGTATCACCCGTTTTACCGGCTTAAGGTGGCAACCTACGACATGAAATGTTTGAAACTTTTCTAAGCCCCTTCCTGCCGCCGTTATCTACGCGTGGAATTATGGCGCGAGGCCTTACCAGTACGTGATTTAAATTTTTAAAGGGTTTTATTCTAACAGTTGATTTTATACTTGATATTTTCAAAGTGAGTTTGTGAATCATAGTGCCTCGTTGGCCGAGTGGTCGCAAGTAAAAGGCCGGTAACGCACTTGTAACGCCTCTGGTGTTTCGGGTGTCCGTGGGCGACGGCGATTGCTTTTAAATGCATCAGGTAATCCGTCTGCTCGTTTAATGACTTATCTCATAAAAAAAGTGCGACTGCCGGACAAAGGGGTTGGGATCGGGCATGTTTGTGGAGTGTTAATCTGTTTTAAAAAAATCTCTATAGTAGCACGGAGTCTTGAAATGTGCCCGGCATATGGCAATAGGCTCACCCCCTATTACATGGGACTAATAACTTAAATAGTGAAAAGTGCGTGGTACATTGTACAGTGACATTTAATGCCGTAGGCAATGTGCCCTTTGCCTACCCATTCGGCGATAAAGGGCGTTGTTGTTTTGTTATGTTATAAGTTTTGTGAATCACTTTTTTGTAGGCTCGGTAGCGTTTATTATGTCGCATGGTGATGATATTATCTAAAGTCGTTATTTTGTCTATCTCTCATCATTTAAGTCTGTGTTAACTACTGGGTAATGGAAATTTTCCTGTTGATAGTCTCTTCGTCAAGGTATCTATTGTTCATTTTCTTTAACAGAATTTTAATTGGTATCTAGCGACAGACTCGCAGTATATTAAATTTAACTGGTTAAAATTGGTAATACGTAAGATGAAGATCACTTTATCAACAAAATATACGTAATATAGTTACACAGTTATTAAAATTCAAAAGATCTATCGCCCAATAGAAGAAGAGACTATCACCAAAAAAGGAAAATAACGAAACTCGAAAACAACAAACCATGCGAATAGAAGTGCCGATTTTTGTCCTCCCAACAACAGTATTAAGGCTCAAAAACTCATTTAAATGAAAAAAAAAACTTGGAACTCCTAATTTTGGAATCATGTCGTCAAAAGATTATCTTGGATTTTCCACTCTTTAGACTCTCCGTACTGTATTTATAAGCGGATTACTGTTGCGATACTTGTGTTGTGACAAAGTATACAACTTTGTTAAGTAGGCTGAAATACTTTTGAATCTATATGCTGGAATGTGCTTTAAGAATTCCTTAGGACTTAGGACTTAAGAATGAGATTTATTTTGTTTTTGTCTTTTATTTATACGCACTGTACTATTTTCATTTTTAATTTCCTTCGAGAAAGAAGGAGGTTGTTAAGTTTCTATGTATGTTTATATATAGCCTTTTTTAAGGGGGGAAAATCATCGAATGACTGCTCCCGCCTGGGTGAGGCGGGAGGGAGTATCAGACTCTTACTGACTTAAAACCACCCCGTTGCTTCTTCTGCACTTTGAGTCGGAATCCCGGTAAACCTGTATATATGGAATCGATTTTGAAGCGGTTTTCGGAAAAGTGTTTATTACATGTAGGAGAAATTTTTATTATATTAATTAACCGAATTTCAAAAAGGGAATTTTTAGTCTTTTCGAGTTCGTTAGGGTTTTTTATTAATATATTTATTTGCAAATGTCCAGATTCGTTCTACAATTGTTTTTAGACTGCTATTAAATCCTTTTTTTTTGAGGGGGGAAAATCACCCAATGACTTCTCCGGCCCTGGTGAGGCGAGAGGGAGTGCACTCCTGCACTTCGAGGCGGAGCCCTGGCAACTCGTTAAGTCTTCCGCGGCTCCGCATCGGCATCAGCCCTATTGGGCCCCATATGTGGTGGTATGATGGCTCCTTAAGGCTCGGGCCTAGTTCTTGTCGGGCGGAGAGTCACCCGTGTTCGCTATCCGCAGGCCCGTGTGCTATTAAACCCTAGGATCTTAATTTCGCGTATACCGAGTTTGATCTCTCAGTTCACATCACTCGAAGTCCGAAGTCAGTATCCACTACTAAGATCTTGTAAATCTTATCTTCTTACTGATAAAAGCGAGGATCTGCGAGTGAGTTTGTGTGTGTATATATTTGTTACTTAATCACACCGAAATGGCTAATGGGATCGGGATAGAATTTGCAACATGGGTAGATTATGATCGGGAATAACTGGCTGACCGAATCATTGGCTACTGGCTAAGGGCAAAGCCGCTGTTTGAAGCTAGTAGATAATATGTAAACTATGTTAGAATATAACCACGGTTTGATTTCACTCACACTTCATTAACTATGCTGTTTGAGAACCATTGTAATAGATTGCCATCCGCTTAGCATAGAACATAATTCTAGACATAATGTTGGCTGAATCAAAGATAACACGAACATTAAAAACAATATAACACTTTTGCCTACTTAGAAGTTGAAACAATAGCCTAGAGAGCACTCAGTTGAAGTTTGGAAGAGCCATGCTTCGGCACGAATGATACCACGGCCTCACAGAAAACTGACGTGAAACAACGCTTGCGTTGTGTTTCGTCGTGTGAGTGAGGTTACCGGAGGCCCAATTACGCCCCTTCTCCAGTCTCCCCAATCCCTTAATCCCCCACAATCTTCAGATTCCCAATTCCCAAAACGCTGGTAACGCACTTGTAACGCCTCTGGTGTTTCAGGTGTCCATGGGCGACGCCGATTGCTTACCATCAGGTGATCCGTCTGATTGTTTACCGGCTTACGCCATAAAAACAAAAAAAGTCACGTGTATCCCTTTCATCAACAAAACCTACAGTTTAACGTAATAGGTATAAAAGGATACTATAACCTATCAATTCTTTCGTAAAACACAATTGTACGGACGCACTTATAGGATAAAAGGAATTGGGCATAAAAGAATGGAGAAGAGAACCTTATAAATGGACGCACTTACGCCTCTATTCGCGACGAGCAGCAAAAAGGGACATATATATATGTATAAATCTTACATTTTTAGTGCTATGTGTAATGCAATCATTTTGTACACTCAAATTGTGTAATGTTATATTGTGTCTGTTGTTCTGAGTACGGAGATATGTGTATTACTAGCTCACGCTCTGCTCAACTCTTATCGGTCGTAGCGTGATGTTTTATAGCCTATAGCCATTCTCGATAAATGCGCTATTCAATACAAAATAAACTGTCTAAAGGTGTTTACATTTTTCGGTCCTGTCGACTCGGACTCGACTTCGGACTGCCTAGTTGGCCGAGTGGTCGCAAGTGCAACTGCTGGACAAGGAGTGTCGGGTTCGATTCCCGGGTCGGGTGACCGCTCTCCACTAACTACTATAGACCTTATTTCCGATGTTTAGAGACTACTTTTGTATGAACAAATTTAAGGGATGATTTTCAACAGGATTGCTGTAAATACTGTCGATTTACTAAAATATTTTTGAAAAGAATTGATCTATTACTGTTGACGTCAGATATGACACGGTAATGGCCGACTGTCAGCTACTGATGCAAAATAATGTGTTTTTCGCAGGAAATGATTTGTCATTTGGCGCGGTGACCTTGAGATTAGCCAGGTAGTAAATGTGTCGAAAGTGTGCCACAGCAGATTTGTGTATTTATGCCGTACACATCACATCACACATCAACAGCCTATAAACGCCCACTGCTGGGCAAAGCCTCTTCTCACAAGGAGAAGGTTTGAGCATTTATCACCACGCTTGCTCAATGCGGGTTGGCGATTACAAACTTATAATTAGAAATTATAAGCCCAGGTTTCCTCACGATGTTTTCTTTCACCGTTTGTCAGTGGTGTCTGAATAATCTTATAAAGTACATATAACTCGGAAAAAGTCACATTGGTACTTGCCGTTGGTAGCCGCACCCTTATGCATAAGAAGCGGGCGTCGTAAACCTCCGGGCCACCACAAAACATACCGTAATTTTTGGTTATTTTTAATAACTAAGTATTATCATGTTTATAGTGGTTTAAAACTATATTATTTCAAAATTTATGTTCATTATAATTTCCTGAGTTATATTATGAGTAAATAATGTTTTATAAGACCAAATTGCTATCAGTAAATCGTCAGTGTAGTATGAAAATTATGTAGTTGAGGATTCATGAGAATTCATGACTAAGAAGTTTATCAGTCGACGTGATGAAATAAATGAGTTTTTTTTTCAAATACAAATAAGTATTATTACTTTGACTGATTCCCAGTGTAAGCTCTCTAATTTTAAACACGTCTACAACCACCAAAAAAGAAAAAGAACATAACAATTTTTTAAACTCCTATACGAGTATTTGTATGCCTAAAATAGGCTGATCATAGCGCACTTTAATGTAAAAATGACCAACCAAATGTATGTACCTATGTATCACAAATAAATGTTTAATTTCATTTCATTTCAATTCTCTTTTACTACAGCCAGGATTTAAATTTTAAAATCCGAACAACAGAATCACAAAGCAAATATATCATTCGATTACCATTGTTCCAAATTCAAAATGTGTTTGCGTATAAAATAAGAATCAAGTGACGCAAACAGTCTTTTGTCTCATTCTTACTTATGAGATTCGAGTTTGGTAGAAAGAGATAGTATATAAGGTCAATGACTGTATGTAATGTCAAAAATATGAAGGAAAGCATATTACTTTTGCGTTCAAGATGGCGTCTATATATTATATATTATTGTTATTGGCAATTGAATATAATTTACTTACGCAGTAACATATTTTCCATATTGCATTGATATTAAGTATAGCTAGATAGGCGTCGTTTTGTGACGTTGGTTCTGTTACGCAGAGTCTTCTTTGTTATGTTTATTATCGAGATACATAGGAAAGTAAGAACATTGTTTAAAATTTTGTCATTCACAACAATGGAGGACACTGTGTAGCTGCAAAATAATATACTAAACAACAATATATCAAAGTTCTATACAAGAGAAGGCAATATTATTGTTATAGAGGTACATAGTACGCAATTCCAGACTTCCTATAAAATTAAAACATTTATTTATTTTTGGTTTAACTGGTAATATGACTCGTGTCGAGATCGCCTCATTTGAAAATGAATTGGAATAAAATTACTATGTCCCATATTCGGATAGATTTTTTATTTTTAGGGCATAAGCCATTAAACGATCTGGCGGATCACCTGATGGTAAGCAAACGAACACTAGTGGCATTACAAGTCCGTTACCGGCATTTTGGAGATTAGGAATTTGAGGATTGTTGGGGACGACCTCACTCACACAACGGAATATAATGCAAGCGCTATTTAACGCGTCGGTTTTCTTTGAGGCCGTGGTATCACTCTGGTCGAGCCGGCCCATTCGTGCCGAAGCTTGGCTCTCCCACACTTATGATCAATACTTCTAGTGACGTTCTGTATTATATTTATTTTTAGAATATTTTAGTTCCACTTTATAGATTTCTCCATAAACCGCAGTTAGGAATTCGGTCAGAACGCATTATATTAGACCACGACCATATTCAGTATCCGCGTCCGTAATGTGGCCTCTACTAGACCGACGAGTTCATTGCGCCATAGTTCTTATCTTACAGCAAAATATTTTTAACTTGCTGACTACTAATACTGTCTTTTATCTTCAAGTATTTAGAGACATATTGAGTTTAAATATCATGTAAAAATGATTTATTTACACTTCTCAGATTTTGCTATATAAACCAACCACAAACAGTCAGTATTTAATTTTTATACCACCTATGATTTTGTTCTATGTTTTGGAAGTATTTGCAATCAAACAATTCGTATACGTCTCACTCCATATTCAAAAATTTATAATCACACAACAAGTGATTTCGTGCAATCATTATATTAGACTGAGGATGTATTCAAGGTTCGCTTCCGTAGTGGCCACGACTCCAGCGAGTTCACTCCTCCACAGTTCCTGTCTCGCAGCGAAGTTAGGAGCGATATGTCCGCGTTAACTAATTTGTTTGTTCCTGTAACTGGATCGCAGACTGATATTTAAGTCTCTGTTCATTTCTTAGTGTTGTTTTTTATTGTGTACGTTTTTTTAGTAAGTAAAATTATTAATCACCATTATTTAATAGGTATATCTGCTATCTTTGTTTTAATGTTTATATCAAATTGAAATACTGTATCACAGTAGTCTGGACGAAGGAATATAAGGAAATTAATCACTATGTGCCTTACAGACGTATAATCGCAGACTAACGACTACCCGTTAAATAACAAATAACTATACTAAAGTACTTTACATTTAATTTTATAAACAATATATTTACTTCATATTTTACGAAATAGTACATTAAAATCACAAGAAACGAATATTCGAATTTAATATTTTATGCTCGAACGGTGCTACGCCGTAGCTCACTGCTACGCGGCTGCTACATCGTAGCAATGGATTTACTATACGGCTTGCCCCTTATCTCAAATTTGATTAAAACTGGCTTTGAATATTATCAATGTAAGATGGTTACATATAGGGATGCATTAATTACTTAGTAGTTTGTAATTAAATATGCAAAAATTTTCATTGTGACATTAGTAATAGAATATAATTTTCAGGGAATTTTGATTTGGTTCATTAGACGTTTGAACCGGATTACATAAAATGGTTTTAAATGGTCTAAAATTGTACCACGTTAATTAAACCAGCAGTATTCGAAGTCATTGTTGCAAAAAATATAATAATAATGTAACACAGTACTGAAAAAAACTTGAATAAATCTAAACAAACCCAAAAGAGGTAAGCACAATTTATTTTCACTTCTCAAAAGGGTAAAGTCACCACTGTTTAAAAAAAAAACGTTTTAATTAAAACGAGATGAGCTTCTTTAGTATTTGCTCAGCATTTTTCATTTACCTTAAGGTTCTTAAAGTGACACTTAGTTTGTGATTATGGTACTTTTAGTGTTATTTTTTTTTATAAAGTTTTAAACAGGGTGTTTATTTTTGTTTACGTTGTTGATGTTTAGATTGGACATACTATATTATTATGGATTTGCTACGCGACGTTACGCTTTTTAAATATAGTAAATAGAAGCAATTGTATATAAGGGGTAAATGAATTTTCATTTGGTGATGGAATGATTCTTCTTTACTTTGTATTTTGGTGCTAAATATTTTGGTTTTTATTATAACAATTATGAGACATACTAAAGCAACACAAGCTTAAACCTTAGTAGTTTTGGTTGCTACTTTAAATAGATAATCCTGTACTTATTGTAAATACCATAAAAAAAAATTAAAACTCGCAGGCAACTCACCTGAACATCCTGAGAAAAGTTCTACTAGTTTCGAGCTACAGTATGTACTATCAGTAGGCTGCGGAACATCGCCGCGACCACGCACGCTGTTATGAAGAAGAACTCCTCTGTGGCCGGAAACTAATACAGCTTTCCTCAATAAAACTCAGTATATTCACGTTTTTAGTTTAGTAACAAAATATTTTTGAGGTTGATTTAATCATATTAAAGCTTAAAAATGTCATCTTTGAAGATATTTACTGTAGTTAGTTATGATTTTTCAGTATAAAATATAGTAGTAAAAGTTTATTGAATGCATTCATTTTCATTTCTATTTTACCTTATAGTAAACATATACAATGACAAGCCCAAAGCATCAAATAACATTAAAAAAAAGTAAAACAAACTTTAAAAAAGAAAATAAACAACAGCATACATACCCAACATTACACTACATAGAAAATTGGCAACATCGCATTAGTGAATTGAAAATGCGACAATGCCAATTTAGGTCAGATATAGTACGCGACGTTGCCGTCTTTACGTATTAGGTTTTGGCCGCACTAGGCTTTTCCATGAGCGGTTAATCGCCTTAACCGGTTGAGACGGACGCACCACGATTCAATTTTAACATCAACAGCCTACCGATAGTCTTTTTTTTAAGCGGTAACATCATCAAATGACTGCTCTTACTGACTAAAAACCACCCCGTTCCTTCTCCTGCACATCGAGCCGGAGCCCCGGTAACCCGTTAGGATCTCCGCGACTCCGAATTGACATCGGCCCTCCAGTGATAGTCTAGCAGTGACAGTACACTGCTGCAATATAAGCCTGCTGAAAGACAATGTTTGCTGTGAAATAACCAGGTTGATCAGAGAGCGCACCGCTGTTTCAAACTGGCATCCAAAAATCTATGGTATTATCAATCTTAAGTTAAAGTTCTATGTTATTTACGAACCAAAAATTCTTCCGATTACTCACGACATTTTATTGTAATTTCTTAACATAACATAACATCACGCCTTTATCCCCGAAGGGGTAGGCAGAGGTGCACACAGAAGTCCTAAGTACTTTTCACTATTTATGTTATGAGTCCCATGTAATAGGGGGTGAGCCTATTGCCATATACCGGGCATAATCCCAAACTCTGTGCTGCTACTGAGAATTTCTTTAAAAACCCAGTAGTACTTTGTGCGACCCGGGAATCGAATCCGAGATCCCTTGTCCGGCAGTCGCAGTTGCGACCACTCGGCCCACGAGGCTGGCAGTAATTTCTTACTGTAACACTCCGTGTCACAATAGGTACTAATTGGCTCGTTACCACACCAGTAAGCAGGCGGACTTCCGTCGTCGCTCGTGGCTGTCGTGCTACTGTCCCCCACTACCCGTGTGCTCGAGACAACGTCATGTTTATTTACTAGATTATACATCACAAACACTACATCCCTTCCTTAATGTAAATTTATTAATCAAAAGATGTTGTTTACATAATCATACTACAAAGTTATACAATCAGTTCATTATATGATTTTATTATCCTCCTGTATAGTAGTGCCTTGCTCTTCTCCTTGAACTTTCCATTTACCTTCTACTTTCTTCAAGTGAATAACATTACGTCTTAGTCTTTGGCCCGTTTCCTCATTTCTTACTATGGCATCTCCACCGTCCGAGTGTTCTACAACATGCGGTGTCGGTTTAAAGGTAGTAGATAGCTTATTTCCTTTTTCCATATCTTTTATATATACTTTATCTCCTTCCATAAGTATTGAATTCTCGGCGTGCCGTTTTCTATCGCCATACTCTTTTCCTTTCTGTTTCTCTATTTTATCTTTGTCTCTCACTTCTAAATCATCGATATTAGTATCCTTGTCAAGTAAAGAAGGGATTTTGTCCCTATTTTGTCTACTGAAGAAAAGTTCTGTAGGCGTCTTTCCTGTTACAGAATGTGGGGTGGAGTTATACATCATTAAGTACTCCCACACACTCTCCTTTAAATCTTCTTTTTGCATATGGCTGATTTTTAATCTTTTTTAAAATGTCTCTATTTTGCCTTTCGACCTCCCCATTTTGTTGTGGCCAGTAAGGAATAGTATTGAACAGTTTTATATTGCACTGTTGACAATATAATTTAAATTCATCGCTAACAAATTGCCGACCATTGTCTGCTGTGATTGATGAAGGATATCCGAGACGACTGAATATTTCTTTTAGCAGCTTAATTATTTGGGAACTTGTGGTTATTCTAGTAAATTTTATTTCTTTGTACCTGCTGTAATAGTCAATGAGTACAAGCAGGTAGTCGTTATTTGGTAGTGGACCTAATAGATCTACTGCAACATCCACCCAAGGAGCAATGGGAAGATCACGTCGCTTCATGGGTACAGGGTGGCTGGGTAATCCGACAAGAGTACATCCTTTACACGCTTTTACTCTTAATTCAGCGTCCCTGTCAATTCGTGGCCACCACACCTTAGATCTTAACCGACTCTTCATTGCCACTATCCCTGGGTGACCTTCGTGTGCAGCATCCAATACTTTTTTCCGCAATTCTTTTGGTATTACAATTCTGTTACCCCTTAGTAATATTTTATCATAAAAACAAAGCTCACTTTCAAAGATTTTATATCCCTTTACCGAATCATCCCAGTCTTTATTATACATTCCTTTTTTAACATTTTTAATTTCTTCATCTTGTCCTGAGCATTCTAAGAGGGCATCCATGGGAATGGCACAAGGTCTAGCCTGTTCTACTATCTGCTGTACGTAATCTTCAACATTTCCAGGTGGTATATTCTGATATTCACAAAGTCTTGACAGAGGATCCGCAATGTTAACTTTACCGGGTTTGTATTTAATATTGTATCGAAATGCCTGTAACCGTAAAACCCAACGTTCAACGCGCGCACATGGCTTCGACTTCTGACCAAATAAGAATTCTAAAGGCTTATGATCTGTAATCAGATCAAATTCTTTGCCAAACAAAAAAATCTTAAAATGCTCTACTGCCCAGACCAGTGCCAGTGCCTCCTTTTCTGTTTGGCTATATTTCCGTTCCAGTTCCGTTAAAGTGCGGTTACCATAAGCAATAATTCTCGGTCCTCTACCATCGTTTTGTATCAGCACACTTCCTAACCCCACAGGACTCGCGTCAGCAATGACCTGTGTTTCATCATTAACGTCATAGTATCCTAATGTTGGTACTTTACTCAGAGCTTGCTTTAGTTTCCTAAATGCTTGATTCTGCTCATCTTTCCACACATCTTCTAAGCTTGTCTTCTTCCCAGACTTTTTCCTCAGTAATTTTTTCAAGGGCTCAGCTGTAGTGGACAGATTAGGCAACCATTTATTTATATAGTTAACCAATCCCAGGAAACTTTGAAGTTCCTCCACTGTCTTAGGCTTTCTAAATTCAAGAATACTTGTTACATATTTCTTAAGCGGTTTAACTCCATCTGGTGTCAATTCGTGTCCCAGGAAGCTGATCTTTTGCACCTTGTATACACACTTGCTTTCGTTCAATAAAACGTTATTTTCTTTTAAAACTCTCAAGACTTTAGATAACCTTTCATCATGTTGCTTTTCGTCTTCTCCATAGACTAAAATATCATCAATAAAATTAATGACACCTGCCAGGCCCGCCAACATTTTTTCAAGTATTTTTTGGAATAATTCCGGCGCGCATGTGATGCCGAACATAAGTCGTTTATATCTGTACAAACCCTTAGAAGTTATGAATGTCGTCAGATATCTTGAATTAGGATGAATTTCTACCTGATGGAAAGCATTTTTTATGTCCAGTTTAGAAAAGCAATTGGCTTTTTTTATTTTAGGCAAGAAATTATCCATACAAGGCAATGGATGATTTTCCCTCATGATTGCGGAATTTGCTCGTCTCATATCTACACACAGTCGGATGTCATCATTATCTTTTAAAACGGGTACTACAGGTGAAATCCATCGAGAAGGTCCGTGTACCTCCTCAATGATATCACTGTCAAGGAGCTCTTTTATTTTCTGTTCCACTTTCTTTTCGATAGGAATTGGTATTCTTCGATACGGTTGTGATACAGGATTACATTTTTCATCGACTGGAATTTCAACTAGAACATCCTTGAATTTTGGAAAAGGTTTGGGGGATTCCACAATATCATTTATACCAATACCTAATTTAAGAACTCCTAAACGAAGAGCAGTTACTTTTCCCAATAAATCTCTCGATCCTTTTTGAATTACATAAACTGTAGTACGTTCTGATTTCTGGTTCACTTTGATGTCAGTTTCGAAAGATCCTTTAATATTCAAAGGCGAGTTACTCCCGTATGCATATAAGGTTTTGTTTGATCCTTTCACTTGATTAATACAGAAAACTTTTTTCTTTTTTAAATCTTCCCATGTTTTTTCAGTAATTAAATTTAATTTACACCCAGAATCTATAAGCAAATTCAATTTGACTCCCCCATTTCACATTTAATAGTAGCTTCGTCGTCGTCATTCATGTTAAAAATATAATGATTTCTATCAGAAGAATCTTCATCGCTATCAACGTTTATTAAGTTTACTTCATTCCGTTTCTTTTTTATTTTAGGGTCATCATTCTGTTTGTTCTCAAGTTTTCGCTTTTGAGGTCTTGTCCTACACATTGTACCAAAATGCCCGAGTTTTCCGCAGGCATGACAATTTTTCTTTTTTGCAGGACACTCTTTGTTTGACGCTGTATGCGTATTGTATCCGCATCTACTACATTTACTTGATCCTGACTTATTTGTTGATTCTTCCTTTTCGTTATTCTCCTTTTTGTATTTTTGGGCATCTTTCCTTGAATTATAGTTTTTTTGTTGACTTCTAATTGTGTTAACGTCATTTGACTTACTTTTATGTCCATACTCTTCTAGCTGATGGCTTACTATTTCTAGAGTATTTGCTTCAATTATGATTTTATCTAATGTAACAGTGTCTCCTAAAGTTAATATTTTTTTTCTTAGTTCTGACGAAGAACATTTTTTCCACAATCTGATCAATTATATGCTCATCAGGACTGGTGAATTTACATTTTCCAGCTTGGTTCCTTAATCTAACAACAAATTTTTCAAATTTTTCTCCTTCCTCCTGTTTTATTTGTCGAAATAAATGCCTTTCATAAATTTTATTCTGCTTTGGAAGAAAATATTCATCAAGCTTTTCAATAACTGTTTTGAAAACTTTTGATTCAGTTGAAACGCTTTCTTCATAAGCACCGGGTAGATTGTAAACAATCTCTTGAAGTCCTGGCCCTCCTAAAAGGAGCAGTGTTGCTCTCTTTTTTTCTTCTCCTGTAATTTCTGAGGCTTCCAAGTAGATATTGAAAGACCTTTTCCATCGCTCCCATCCTAATGCAACTGTTGCGTTGTCTCCTTCGAGGTCAAACTTTTCCGGAGCTGGCAATAAGTTTGTCATTTTTGGAGTTGGTAGATTTGGGGTGACCTGGAATCAAAGTTGACTTGGTAGGCTATATTTATTTCAACATCTACCATGATGTCTATTATCATTTCGCACGATTTAAAATTTAATGTAGGTTCGTACTACCAAACACACAACCACGCACGATTTACAATTTAATGTAGGTTCGTACTACCAAACACACAACCACGCACGATTTACAATTTAATGTAGGTTCGTACTACCAAACACACAACCACGCACGATTTACAATTTAATGTAGGTTCGTACTACCAAACACACAACCACGCACGATTTACAATTTAATGTAGGTTCGTACTACCCAACACACAACCACGCACGATTTACAATTTAATGTAGGTTCGTACTACCAAACACACAACCACGCACGATTTACAATTTAATGTAGGTTCGTACTACCCAACACACAACCACGCACGATTTACAATTTAATGTAGGTTCGTACTACCAAACACACAACCACGCACGATTTACAATTTAATGTAGGTTCGTACTACCAAACACACAACCACGCACGATTTACAATTTAATGTAGGTTCGTACTACCAAACACACTTCACATACCTAGGCAAGCACGGTTTACGTTTTCATGTTGGCCTGTACTGACTAATAACTAGTATGTGTTAATATATCTATATATTTATTGTAATAACTAAACATAAACTTATCAAGTTTAATAAATCACCAGAAGTCATTTCACTATACAAAACATTAATATTCAAATTACAATATAAATAATTTAAATTCACTGTTGATTGCAGCAATCAAAGCAACAATTAACAGGAAGGTAAACTTTTTGAATTGATTACCGTCATTATAGACACAATCAAAGAACAATAGATTGCGGTCACCGGTGACCGGTTGGTGTTTGTCAGTTTAAAACTCGATCTTAATGAAAAGTATAAGCATTCTATTTTGTTTACAACAATGTAACACGGTTTTAACTTGTTTACCGTATTGCAATGCGGTGAATCATCGGACACTTATGTACTTTTCTTAATAAATAGGCCTACGAAGTGTAATGACAATTATAGATTAATAAATTAGTTGGTAAAATATATTCCTAATTAGTAAAATATGATAGTTAGGCTTCACGAGGCACGAATATAACTATACAATTACAATAATTGTAATGTTCTTATTATTTATTGTTCTCGGGTAGTTTTATTTAACAATCACAAACCTAACGCCTATAGATTAAAGAACTTCAGTTCAAAAATTGCTTATCTTACGTATTAGCGTACTTATTAAACCTTCCTTTCTCCCTCCTTTTTGTATTTCTTTAAAAATTTTCTATTTTCTGGTATAACCCATATGAATAATATTTTCAATTTAACACTGACCTTTTATCTCGTCGCCACATGTAACACTCCGTGTCACAATAGGTACTAATTGGCTCGTTACCACACCAGTAAGCAGGCGGACATCCGTCGTCGCTCATGGCTGTCGTGCTACTGTCCCCCACTACCCGTGTGCTCGAGACAACGTCATGTTTATTTACTAGATTATACATCACAAACACTACACTTACTTACGCACTTATTTAGTTAGTTCAACGGCCTGAAGTGGATCTGGTCCTCCGATACGAGAATTATTCATTTTATACAATTCTTGGCAATTACACAATATATTTTGAGAAAAAAACTCAACTACTTCCTTATCTGTATGTTTCCCTGTATGACAAACTTACGCGGTTTTAAAACCGCTGCGGTTTAACACTAGTGTGGCCTAGCCTTTAAGGGTTATGTCAACGATCTTTGGTAAGAGGTTCAAGTGGAACTAATATGGGTACAGCTGCTGATTGGACGACATTCCTTAATACATAGATATATCACACCAAGGGTAGGCTTAGGTATTGGATCAGCGAACCAAACAATTTTGAATTTAATCAAAATGTAATTAGAGTTTAAATTTCAGTGAGATTAATGAGAGTAGTTTGTGGTCATGTATTGATTGTTATTATGTAGGGTTGTAGTTGATTGAAATAGAGAAGTCGTTTTAATCAAGTTATTTATAAAGTAAGTTCGAGTGACGAAATGAGGGTTCTGGTGTCCTTGACTTTTCTTCAGGAGTCTACTCCTTATCATGTTCATCAGCATCATCATCGTATCAGCCAACACTTCCACTACTGATCTTGAGCCTTCTTCAATGACCCAAAGATCCGATCAGTGGTTACACTTGCTGCCAACCTTTTCAACGCCAGTTAAATTTGAACTGAGGAATAACTTTGAATATTCGACAATTCTTCCATACTAAAGACTGTTAAACGTCAATTTTATTGTAAAGTTATGAATTATTAACTGATGATTAACAAATCGGCCCTTACTCATTCTAAGACATGAAATCTTCTTTATTTGCAGTTGTTTTGTTTATTTATAACATCATTTTTCAGAAGACATCATAAGATAACATCACGCCTTTTATCCCCGAAGGGGTAGGCAGAGGTGCACATTATGCCACTATACAATGTAACACCCACCCACCTTTCACTATTTATGTTATGAGTCCAATGTAATAGGGGGTGAGCCTATTGCCATATACCGTGGGCACATTTCCAAACTCCGTGCTACTACTGTGAATTTTTTGAAAAACCCAGTAATACTTTGAAACTGACTTTTTTTACTTCTTTTCTTGTAAACAAGAAAAAAACGACCCAAGATGTTACACAGATGTAAAAAAACTAGATAGCACTTGTTTTGGTGGATATTTTAAGTTTTTTACTTCACCACGGATGGGTCGGCATGACCGTAGTGATAACCGATGTGAAACAAAATACGTTGTGTTTCGTGGTATGATTGAGGTCGCCCTTTTCAATCTTCCTAATCTCTGAATCACGATCCTCAAATTCCTAGGCCGCTAAAGGCCGGCAACGCACTTGTAACAGCTCTGGTGTTCCAGGTGTCCATGGGTGGCGCCGATTACTTATTATCAGGTGATCCGTCTGTTCATTGACCGGCTTATCCTATAAAAAAGATTCAAGCAGCTTCATATTATTTATTTGATAATTGCACATTAGTAGTTAATCATGGTTTGTGTTCCAAAAATTCAAATAGTGATAACGATATGATGTTCTTGACTAGACTTTTAAGTTTTAATTGACATTAATGGTAGTTTACCTCACTGACTGAATTTGGACAAAAATAAATCATTGCTCAGCCCTGTCAATCTCTGCTTTAGTAGTTTTTTTTTTATTAATTTATTATACTACAACCTGTCGCCTTCTTTGGGACATTCAGCAGTATGTTGGACGTTACTGTAGTTAGCGTTTTCGGCATATGACCTGTGTCACATCCTCTTCATAAATATAGTATTTTTACCGTGGTTGGATCGTAATATCTTGAGGTATTCTACGCTTTAGCCTACGCACTGCCTTGTGTTCGTCCATTAGTAACTGTGATGATTCACGACGAATTTCATTAAACGATTGTAACTTATTTACATAACATAACATGACATAACATCACGCCTTTTATCCCCGAAGGGGTAGGCAGAGATGCACATTATGCCACTGTACAATGTAACACTCTCTTTTCACTATTTATGTTATGGCTCACCCCCTGTTACATGGAACCCCATATATCAGGAAGAATTCCAGACTCCATGCTACTACTAAGAAGTTTTTAAAAACCCAGTAATACTTTGCCTGACCCGTTATTCGAACCCGAGACCTCTTGTCCGGCAGTCGCACTTGCGACCACTCGGCCAACAAGGCAGTGTAACTTATTCATGAACTGTTTAAAAAGACTAGGGACTGACATATAATATTATCCAAGATGTATTAGGTAATAGAATATTATCAACTGCAGAAGAAGTAAGAAGTGGGTTAACTGTAAACTGTTTGGAAAAATAAAATTCTTTATAAAGCACTATCCAAACTATTCCTTTTAAATCATCACAAAAAATAAAAATTGTCCTATTGTTTTAATAACTGAAATAAACAAACAATATCACATCCAGGCTCTCATATCAACGTCCTATGATATCCATAATATGGTGCGATATAGATCAAGATTAATGATCGCCGTACACTTTGAACGTAGGAGTGAAAGCGAGGGAAAGTATCAAAATTATTATTCAAGATGTTTGCCGTATTGTATCGTGTCGGGTGGCATATTTATCACGATAGGGCGAGTGTGATATTATTTACTCTCGAAATGTTTGGTGTTGCTGACATATTGCTGGAGTGAACTGAAGGTGCAGTTTGAAAAGTCAGTTTGGTAAGGTTTTTGTTGAGACAAGTTAGAAGGAGACATTTTAAGTGTGGGAGACTCATGCTTCGGCACGAATGGGCCGGCTCGACCGGAGTGATACCACGGCCTCACGGAAAACCGACGTGATGCAACACTTGCGTTGTGTTTCGCGTTTGAGTGAGGTTACCGGAAGCCCAATTACCCTCCCCTTTCTCAATCTCCCCAATTCCTGAATCCCCAGCGATCCTCAAAATCCTAATCCCCAAAAGGCCGGTAACGCACTTCTAATGCCTCTGGTGTTCTAGGTGTCCATGGGCGACACCGATTGTTTACCATCAGGTGATCCGTCTGCTCGTTTACCGTTCGTTTAAAAAAGGATAGTTTTGTGAAGTTTTAGGATGTTCTTTTCATATATATTAAAGAATATCGCCCCATACACAGATTTTCTACTATGTCATGGTTGCGTTTACTAATATGCAATTTTACATAGATATGACACCTATATCCGAAGCAACAGTTTGTAGATCAAACAGAGAGTTACTCCGTGCGGGATCAAACTCGCTACACGTTACGCGGCAGCAGGTGCCGATTCAGAGTCGCGGAGAACCTAACGGGTAACCGGGGCTCCGACTCGACGTGCAGGAGAAGGAACGGGGTGGTTTTTAGTCAGTAAGAGTCTGACACTCCCTCCCGCCTCACCCAGGCGGGGGAAGTCATTCGATGATTTTCCCCCCTTAAAAAAAAAAACCCAAAGAATTTACTTTCAATCGAAATCTAAACAAAATCATCAATTTTCTTTACCATTGCCGTCCCAATTGTTCACAAGCTTATAGCCTTTTGAGCATTTTAATTTAGCCCATATTTTCTACAGGGTCTTAATTATCTTCGAATCTCTTCATATACGGAACGGATTTATAATCGTCATTCGATGATTTTCCCCCATTAAAAAAAAAAAGCAGGTTGCATAATCTTCACCGTACCAAACGTGCAGTCAAATGCACGTCTGTTCTATGTGTAACAATTTTTGTAGGTATACGTATACAGTTTTTATTAAATCGAATGAATTTAAAAAATCACTGTACCTATTAACAAAATAGGTATAGTGATGTTATTATGGTTAAATGACTTCACATTCATTTACATGTTACACACACGACTCACGAGTAGTAAAATTCTTGTTGCAGTTGGAACGGTTTTATACCGGGTATGCAGACAAATCATTCCCATTCTATTGCGAACTCAGGAAATTCCATAACAATCAGAATTTGTACCGAGAATTTTGTGTCAAACAGTTAAGGTCGAAAATAAATTCACTTTTTGACCAATTCAAGTGTTCCAACGAATCTATTCTCAACCCATTGAAAACCTCTGTATTTCCATAAATAAAAAAAAATATTTTCTCTTTTCATAACAAATTCAAATATTTTCTCCGAAACATGTTTCGAACGTTACAGCTGTAGATTGCCAATCACCATGGCAACTGCATTCGGTTCGGAAGTACTTGATTGGGCGTCAATCAATGCGTTCCGTGAATCTGATTGGTTCACGCTTGAGCTACTAGTGTGCACTATGTAACTATTCAAACAGTGAAATGATGTGAAGTTTGCTAATGGGCTGAAATGGTGGCTGCAAGTTTATGATGGTTTGTTATGGTTTTGGTGACAATTGCTTGCCGATCATTTGAGAAAATAATTGCATAGCCAACCTTCACATTAACATTTACACAATTTTTAATTTCAAATAGTGCTTACCATTTATTATTACTTTTTTAGAATAACTGGGTTTTAAAAAATTCTCAGTACCTAGTAGCACGGAGCATGGAATTGTGCCCGATATGTTGCAATAGGCTCACCCTCTATTACATGGGACTCATAAAGTAAATAGTGAAAAGTGGGTATTGCATTGTACAGTGGTATAATGTGCACCTCTGCCTACTCCTTCGGGGGTAAAAGGCGTAATGTTTTTTATGTACTCCGTTTTATAGATATTATACAACTTTTTGTAACTTCAGGAATACTCAAAACAAAGCATGGATACTTAAAATTTGATATGTCTGATATAAAAAATCAGCGACGCGAGTGACAATATCTGCAAAGTGGCTGGTAGTGATTGGATACGTAAAGCTGAAGACCGAGCTCAGTGGCGTGCCATTGGAGAGGCCTATGTCCACCAATGAAAGAGAACTGGGTGCTTACTCTTAAAACCAATCTCAATGTCAATGCAATATCAATTCAATAAAATCTCAATAATTATTCAATGTCAAAACTATACAACAACAATCGCAGCTGGTAATATAGCATTTAGAGTACGGGATATAAAACCAAACTCAATACCATTTAGTTCATTAAATATCCACGCAATACAGATGCAATGGGCGCTAGTGTTGCAACTCAAGAGTACGAAATTTCGCAATACCAATGTCGATCGATCGGTATTGGATTCAAGAGTAAGCCAACAGGCTGTTGATTATCAAAAAGTTTTGCAAGTCTTTCACTTCTCCCCTACCCCAGTCTCCTCAATCCCCAACCATCCTCGAACTCTTATCTCCAGAAGGCCGGTCACGCACTTGTACCGCCTCTGGTGTTCCAGGTGTCTATAGGCGGTGACGATTGCTAGCTATTAGGTGGTCCGTTGGCTCGTTTATCGCATACCCCTTAAAAAACTGACTTCAGGACACTGAAATACTAAAATTCAGCTTACCCACCTAAATAGTGAACTATAACAACAAACACATAATTTTCACATAGACATATGTTTCACGTAATGGTGGCACAAGTTTGGTCATTGAAGCCTTTATAAATGTCCAGTGGGCGTCAACAGAATGCCTATTCACGGTCATTGTTCTACGGACTAGGTTCGCCCAGTGGTTCTGTCTGGGATCATTATTTTATTATTTCTTAAAAATAAATGCTACTTTATTAGTGTAGTCCCTACGTTAGCCTAGTGGTCTACATCATTCCAAATTATATTTAGGAAGGCGATTTTGTGTGATTAGAGTATTAGAGAGGAGTCGCGGAGAACCTAACGGGTTACCGGGGCTCCGGCTAGAAGCGCAGGAGAAGGAACGGGGTGGTTTTTAGTCAGTAAGAGTCTGACACTCCCTCCCGCCTCACCCAGCCGGGAGCAGTCATTCGATGATTTTCCTCCCATTAAAAAAAAGCTAGTGGTTCTGTTTATGATTAGTAGAAATTTTATTATTTAATAAAAATATATGCCTCTATATTTGTATATGGATAATACGATTGACGAGTAAGAAAACTCGTGTTCGAGCGCTAGGACGGGCAAAGTATTATTGGCTTTTTCGTACTTCCGAAAATGTCTCAATAGGTTATAGCTTTATGCCCGGTATATGAAAATGGGAGTCACCTTCAGCCTAAGACTCATAACAGTAATTGTTACAGTATTGATCTCACCAGTCTAATCATTTGAGAACTAAAAGATATAATTTTAAGTTACAGTTTCAAAATATAGCAGACAAATATCGCACAGTTTTCTTCATAACACAATTACAATTAAACTAGCAAAAGTAATGTAATATAAAATATAAAAAAATAATGAAACAAGAAGAAATGAACATCAAAGACTTTAACAAAAGTGTAATTCGCGTTAAAATCCACAAAACTCACCCTTAGGCGACACACTCGTCTTTTCATCCCCAAATATCCAGGAACACAGTAAAATACCTATAAATAAAGTACTTGAATTAAGTAGATAGACAGACGTACAATAACATACTTAAATAGTTGACAAAGGTCGTATCCTTACTAACAAAAGTGCTACCTACCGTCCATATATTACCTCAGGAGAGCGTGAAGTCACTGACTCCTCCAACCTTAATAATACCTTAGATCTCAATGATAGAGTCTCTATTTGTTTGTTCGTATAACTTGAAAAGAAGATTCGTTTTGACAAGTGAAAATCGTTTGAGAATACAAAATAAGAATGTTATATATGTCAGTTGCGAAGACGGATAGTGTACTTTAGTGCTTAGACATAAGATTGAGTGTTGTTTAACGCGAGGATATTGTTTTTAAATGTTAGTGTTGTCACGTTTCGTCTTTAGGGTTCGACTGGTTTTTTTTTATTTAATCTTTTAGTCTCGCAGTTCGTAAATAATGATGTAGCTAGTGATGGGACGTTGGGGTCACTTGAGGACACCTTTTGTGATAAATGTTCAGTGGCTAGAGAGCTCTTTACTTAAGTACTTTCTGTATATTAGTAGGTTCTATACGTTTCACAGAATACAAGAATATGTTTTTGTTTGCTATCTGTAAAAAGGTTGAATTTTTTTTTTAAGTGGGGAAAATCGTCGAATGACTTCTCCCGTCTGGGTGAGGCGGGAGGGAGTGTCAGTCTCTTACTGACTAAAAACCACCCCGTTCCTTCTCCTGTACGTCGAGACGGAGCCCCGGTTACCCGTTAGGTTCTCAGATTTATTTTTTCAGAAAATTTAAGTTTTAATGTTAATAAAAGTTATTCTTCTATATTCAACAAGTAATTAGTGCTCAAAATGGCAACATACAAAATATCTCGGTCTATTTTTAATAAAACTTTTTTTAAGTTAATTACGAATATTTTTTATTACTTTTATTTTAAATTTGTAGGTCTTAAGATGTTCACCAATCACCATCATAACAGCGCAAAAAATCCCAATCGCAAAATTCCCACTAGCAAATCCCAATCTCAATCCAGCCTACAACTACAATCCATTAAAAAAACAACTAAATTGAATCCCAAATCAAACACAATCACTTTCGATTTCAGCTGAAGATTACAGCACATTACGACAGGTGTTAAAGAAAAATGGCCGCTTTTCAGTATCCAAATCATTGAATGGAGAGTTATTCCCCCAGATTCCTGTTAAAATGAAAATCTCCAATATCTTTTAGTGTCGCTAAAAAGATTTTCTCTTTTATGTATGTTTTATTACGTACTTTTATTTAATGGTACTGTAGAGTTGTTAGTAAACGTGGCGCGACTATTTCCGAGTGAGAATTACAAAGATTTTTGGTCTAGTATTTTTTTGTGAATTGTTGTTAGAATGTCAACGTTAACAGTCTATAAGTGGCCACTGCTGACCAAAAGCGTCTTCTCCTACGGAGAAGGTTTGAGCATTAATCGCTATGCTTGCACAATGCAAGTTGATAGTTTTAACCTATAATTAGAAATAATAAAAATATCATACAATTAATTAGACAACAATACACATTAACAAAAAATTCGTCGAAATCTACTAACGGCAAGTACCAATGTGACTTTTTCCGAGTTATATGTATGTACATACTTTCTAAGATTACTTAGAAAACCTGGACTTATGATCTCTAATTTAGCCGCATTAAGCAAGCGTGGTGATGAATGCTCAAACCTTCTCCGTGTGAGAAGAGACCTTTGGTCAGCAGTGGCCACGTATAGGCAGTTGATGAAGATTAAATGATACTAATAATGTTTAACTATGTTTTATTAATAATTAATAATGTTTTATTTTGAAAACATACTTTTGTTTTTTATAATAATCAACCTGTTTTAGCTGAAAAATTATATGCACATAGATAAAACCTTTACTGAATGTTAAAAATAAAAAAAAATAGATATATACAGCACATGTGTACTTCAACAGACTTCAAAAAAGAAGGAGGTTCTCAGTATGATCTGTATGTATATTTGTGCGCGTTTATCTAGCGATTGTCTGAACCGATTTTGGTGCAGTTTTCAGAAAAGCGTTTATTATCTACACTTAGGAGAAGGTTTATATAGTCGGTTAGTACCAACTTAAAAAAAAGGGTGGAAGTCGATATTTTTAAACGTAGTTTATATAAAAGAATTGTAATCAATATTTATTAAAAAGTAAGGATTAATTACGGGGCCAAAAGGCATGATATGATGTGTCTGCTCTGCCTCGTTGACCGAGTGGTCGCAAGTGGGACTGCCGGGCAAGGGGTCTCGGGTTCGATTCCCGAGTCGAGCAAAGTATTATAGGGTTTTAAAAAAAAACTTAGTAGTAGCACGGAGTCTAGAATTGTGCCCGGTATAGGTATGGCAATAGGTTCACACCCTATTACACGGGACTCACAACATAAATAGTGAAAAGTGGGTGTTACATTTTACAGTGCCATAATGTGTACCTCTGCCTACTCCTACGGGGATAAAAGGCGTGATGTTGTGTAATGTATTATGTGTCAAAAATAAGCGATACAAAAACTGTCACAATCGCAATCTCCAACTCCATCAAGACCTTACTATCTTTCTCACACATCAAATAACTTTAAAACTCCTTCTCAATTCCACTCAATTGATTACTGAACTGAACAGATCACATCAATAAATACCGCGACTTCGCTCGCTTTATCTAATAAACCGTAGTGCGGAGACGGGAATTCTTTAATCTGGTGGCACTGAGCGACTTCAGAGCGATTCAATTAAGTTCCTCGTTCATGCTTAGGGGATGTAGCATGTAATTCTATTTATATATGGTTTAATATTGTTTGGCATGTGTCGCTGTAGTGGGTGGTATGTAAATTATTTTTAGTTGAAATAATGGTTGATGTTTTGTTTTGATCCGAAACTTTGAGATTAAACGATCGCTAAAAGATTTTGCTAAGAGCGATTGCGGCACCTAGCTTCCTGTAGGAGTCAGGTGGCCGGCAGGTAGGTAGGTAGGTAGGGGTCCAAATAAAGTCCTTTTTTTTTGAAGGTAGTTTACTCTATTTACGCCAATTATCTGTTGCCCCAATCAGGTCCAGGTTCAGGGTAATAGGTACGCTGAGAACACTGGCCTGAACCGTGGAGTAGCTCTGCCGGCGGTCCGGTCTCATTCCAAATGCACTTTCAGGTCTTCAGCAGGGCCTAGGTAGTTCCCAGGTAGAAGGAGGTCTGGTCTTCCACTCGCCGCCAGGTAGATGGCTGCGACGCGAGGTCAATTGTAGAACATAAATCCTGGAAGCGCAGACACAAGGCAAGCGTTAGCAGAGCTCGGACCACGTAGCCGGGTCCAAAGGTCACAGTGTCCCAGCAGACAAAGAAAAAAAAGGAATAGCTAGCTAGAGAGAAATTAAGAAGAAGAAACACCTTACAATAGCAACACTTAAGCAATACATGGCTGTGTTTCTTTTTGTTTATTTAGTGTATTTTAATAATAGTTTTAGAATAATCTATTGTAATTATTTATAATGTATATGGTTTCGAAGCTATTTTTAGGGCAAACAAGGTACAACGTTACACGATTTTATGATTATTGCATTAAATTATTGCAAGTAAGTATAATATAACTAATGAATAATTATCAACAAAAAATTACGTTTAAAAAATCGATTTCAACCTCCTTTTATTAAGTCGGGTTATCATTATTTCATAAACAATTTATAACAAAACCGAAACCAAACCCCCTCTTTGTTTGAAGTCGGTTAATTATAACCTAGAATACTAGAACCTTCTCCTAAGTCTAACAAACACTTTTCTGAAAACCACACCAAAATTGCTTCAGCCAATCGCGAGATAGGCGCGCAAAAACATATACATAGTTAAGACATACTACAGGCGAAACTGAAAATCTAGTTTTTTATATTGAAGTTGGTTAGTAAAATCTGGTAATAAAAAACCAAAACAGGTTTTAGTTGTCTAACAATTAACATTTTTCTGAATAACCGCATCAAAATCGGTTCAACCAATAGCGAGATAATCCCACACAAACACAGGTCAAACTGGAACTATTTATCGGTTAAAAATGATATGTTTCCTGCCAAAAATCGAGCCTAACACTTCAGTATCACAATCATACTTTTAACAAGCCTAAAACGGTACCAAGTAAATAATTCAGTCTCCAATTCAATAACAACGTTATTATATCATAAAACCTTGTTACTTCATAATCAAAGATCGCATTTATTTCCATCCGAGTAAGTACATTAATTATCTCATCCATGTATAAGGGGTACCTAAAATAACCCTTAACCTACCTAATTTCAGTCTTTGATGTGGTATTTAGTATTAATGTGACATCTCAATGAGAAAATTACATGCTTTCAAATCTCTTAATACACTTTCAAGGGATTTTATAAATTTTCATGTTTAATTGTACGTGCACATCAAAGTATACTAACCAGATTATCATGGCCCCGCTTTGTATAGTATTTTCAAATGTTTAAAGGTCAGTTTATACTGGATGGTGGAGGTTGATGGGTAGGTATGAAATGTTGAAAGTAAGTAGCGAGAGCGCATTCATTATATTGTTGTGTTGATTTAAGATTATGTGTGAGAGAATGTATTCTTAGTCTGTTTGTTACAACCATTCCTTAAACAGTAAATATATAGTGCACATTGCATGGGACTCATAACACAAATAGTGAAAAGTGAGTGTTACATTGTACAGTGGCATTGAGTGCCGTAGTGTGCTCTACCTACGTCTTCGGCGATAAAAGGCGTGATGTTATGTTGTATAAGACTAGTAAAATAATATACAGAAAGACAGACACAGACATACTTCCTTATATAGTTAGTGTAATTCAGAAATCAGGAGTAATCTGCACCTGGCCTATTTCACAAAATTATGTCGTTGTTTGTACCTAATGATATAAAATCTTAACAGTAAGCAGATCAAGATGCTCAAGTAAATGAGTGTGCCTAATTGTTGTCTTAAAATGAAATGTTTATTTACGTACTGTTCTATATAGGTATATTAAGCAATATGCTTATTGCATTTAGGTAGAGATGTGTATAATTTAAATATAATGTTTCTTATTATGGCATTTTTTTAAGGGGGGAAAATCATCCAATGACTTCTCCCGCCTGGGGGAGGTGAGAGGGAGTGTCAGACTCTTACTGACTAAAAACCACCCCGTTCCTTCTCCTGCACTCCGGTAACCTGTTTGGTTCTCCGCGACTCCGAATCAGCATTGGCCCTATTGGGCCCCATGCGTGGTGGTCTGATGGCTCTTTGAGGCGCGCGCTTATTTTATGGCATAAGCCGATAAACGAGCATACTAATCACCTGATTGTAAGAAATCAGCGCCGCCCATGGACACTTGAAATACCAAGGCGTTACAAGTGCGTTACCAGCCTTTTGGGCATTTTCAATTTGAGGATTGTGTAGGATTCGGGGAGACCCGAGGAGGGGGGTCATTGGGCCACCTCGATTTTTTGTGGCCGTGGTATCACTCTGATCGAGCCGGCCCATTCGTGCCGAAGCATGGCTCTCCCACACTTATGACGATAAAAGCTGAAACAGACTGACAAACGGTAAAGAAAAACATCATGAGGAAACCTTGATTTATAAGTTCTAGAGGTAATTACAAGTTTCAAATTGTTAACGCGTAATAAGCAAGCGTGGTGATTAATGCTAAAACCATCTCCGTGTGAGAAGAGGCTTTGCTCAGCAGTGGGCATTTATAGGCTGTTGATAATGATAATTATGAATAAATATAAAACGCACGAGTAAAGAGTATACTTACATCTCATAGGTACCTTTTTAGGTCGTTATGCCAGATTGAATCGATATAAAGATAAATAATATTGTCCATATATATATATACAAACATAACATCACACCTCCCATAGGGGTAGGCAGAGATTATGGAATGCCAATTGCTAAGCTTCTTACTTACCTCTTTCGCTTCTTCAACAGCCATGTTTTGTTAATACATGAATAAGACAATTTTCGTTTATGATATAAAACTATCCTTTGATTATATACTGTTGTCTCTCTGCATCACCCTAAGGTTGACTGTTAGAGAATGCCACTAGGCATTATGTCAATCATTGTATACGCATTGTGTAAAAAGTTTAAATAAATAAATAAATTACGCACATGTATAAAACAGTAAAAATATCTTAATAATGATTTACTTCGAGTATGTCATCGTATAAGTAGACAAATGAACCATATGATAGATAGGTTTCATAGCTACCCCATCACGTCACAAACTTAGGTCGATACATACGGTAGTTATTTACTGTATTTGTCAGCAAACACCCCACCCATTCATCTCACAGATGGAAACAGTCTCCATATCCCTTATTATTATTATATCTACGTATTATTAAATAATAATAATCGTCTACCACAGCTATATCACTTCCTCAAACGAATGACATTAGACAGCGTTTCCCAACCCGGGGGCTTACTCTTGAAGCCAATTCCGATCGATCGACATCGGTATTGTGAAATTTCGTACTTTGAGTTGCAACACTAGCGTCCGTTGCATCCGTATTATGTGGATATTTGATGAATTAGGTATTATGTTTAGCTTTATATTCCGTACTCTGAATGTTACTGTAACAGCTACGATAGGGGTTGTATAGTTTTGACATTGAAAAACTATTGAGATTATTATTGGATTGAAATTGTATTGACATTGAGATTGGTTTCAAGAGTAAGCACCCTGTAAGCGTAATTTGGTACTGGGCCAATAAAATATTTCTTAGGAGGTATTGAACAGAACCGCGGAAGACAGAAGACACGGGCTACCGTGGCTACGGCAGGAGTACGAACGGGGTGGTTTTTAGTCAGTAAATGTCTGACACTTCCTCTCCTCACCCAGGTGGGAGGAGACATTGGATGGATTTCCCTCAAAAGAGAAGAGCTATAGATTGATAAATCTCATCACTAAGATACTAAAGAATGTGATATGTAAAAGTATTTAATAAAACCACTTTGAATATTTTGGGGATAGGCCGGTGACTGATCATTTGATAGTAAGTTAGGTGTCGCACATGGACACATGGAGCACCATAATTACAAATGCCTAGTTGGCCTTTTGGGGATTTGGGTTTAAAAGTGTCAAAGTCAAAAGCCAAAATCAAAATCAAAATCAAAATCAAAATCAAAATCAAAATCAAAATCAAAATCAAAATCAAAATCAAAATCAAAATCAAAATCAAAATCAAAATCAAAATCAAAATCAAAATCAAAATCAAAATCAAAATCAAAATCAAAATCAAAATCAAAATCAAAATCAAAATCAAAATCAAAATCAAAATCAAAATCAAAATCAAAATCAAAATCAAAATCAAAATCAAAATCAAAATCAAAATCAAAATCAAAATCAAAATCAAAATCAAAATCAAAATCAAAATCAAAATCAAAATCAAAATCAAAATCAAAATCAAAATCAAAATCAAAATCAAAATCAAAATCAAAATCAAAATCAAAATCAAAATCAAAATCAAAATCAAAATCAAAATCAAAATCAAAATCAAAATCAAAATCAAAATCAAAATCAAAATCAAAATCAAAATCAAAATCAAAATCAAAATCAAAATCAAAATCAAAATCAAAATCAAAATCAAAATCAAAATCAAAATCAAAATCAAAATCAAAATCAAAATAATTTATTTCAATTACACAAGGAAGACACTTTTGAACATCAAAATAAAATATTGAAATGTAAAAAAAAATACTGGCACGTTGGCCGAGTGGTCACAAGTCTGCTCCAGAGTATCGGGTTCGATTCCCGGGTCGGGCAAAGTAAATAGTGAAAAGTGGGTGTTACATTATACACTGGCATTAACCTTGCACCTCTGCCTACCCCTTCGGGGATAAAACGCGTGATGTTATGTTATTATTATTATTATGTATGTCTTTACCATTCATGGGACCACAGGGTCCCGGTCATTTGGGAGGCGTACGAGGGGCCGAAGCCAACTGCGCAGAGGCCCTTTAGACAACTTTAATCTAAATGTAATGGAGACACAAACCGGCGACTATGCACTATGGAAATGCACCCAAGGACAGTCCCCGGTTAGTGTAAGACTATTGTGAATAATGGGAAAAAAAATGGTAGGGCTATGGATGGGTTGCTGTGGACTGGTAAATTAGGAACTATGGATGACTATGGCACCTGCCGAAACAATGTAATTTTTACACGTAAAAATGGCAGGCGGAGACTCGCCAACTCACTGACCGAGCCCCGGGAATGGTTGCTAGATATAGCAACATAGGGGCAACGAGAATGTGAGTGGCTGAAGGGTTAAGAAACTACCACCGCTTTCTACTCAGATCATCTGCTCCAGCCGAAGCCTCCTGCATCCCTGGCCCACTCGCGACTTACGAATAGTTTCTTACCCTCCGAGCAGGATCACTGCTCTCGCGACTCCACTCTGGACGGCCAATGAAGGCAAGCCAGAGGTGGGAGACCTGTTCCTTGTCATTGTTCACTCCAGCCAGCCAATTCAAGGCAAGCCGGAGAAGAAGGAACGGTGACTTCTCCCTGGAGCACTCGGGATGATGGTAGCCCGCGGGATCGCTAATGCCCGTCACCTCGCCTCAAGGTGCCCTGCGGGCTTATTATTATTATTATCCATATATTTATTTAAAATTCTCTATAAATTACATTTTTAAACACTACTTATAAAATAAAAATAATATTTAAAAATATAAAAAATAGGAGCCGACCAGTAGCGGGAGCATGGTCCAAGCTACCGGTGGTTAGGGCTCCAGAGACAGAAACTTCCTCACGATACGTGCCGTTTCTAGGAGAACTGCCTTCTGTATCAGGCCCTTGATCCATCCACCTAACGCCAGCCTCCTAAGATGGATGTCGAGGCTTTTAGGGATTAACCCATTGGCCGACACGACTATCGGCACAATGATAGCCGAATCCACACTCCACATGTCGACAACCTCGTGAGCTAAGTCTAGATATTTTATTTGTTTATCTTTCTCAGCTTTCACGAGGTTCTCGTCATGGGGAATGGTGACATCGATTATCATCGTGCGGCGTACTTGTCGGTCTATCACCACTATGTCAGGTTTATTGGCTACAATAGTCCTGTCAGTAATGATAGACCGGTCCCAGTACAATGTGATATGGTCATTTTCCAGAACTGGGTCGGGCACATACTTGTAGTACGGTACCTCAGATTCAACAAGTCGATAGTGTAAAGCAAGTTGCTGATGGATAATCTTGGCTACTTGATTATGCCTATGCAAATATTCACTGTTAGCCAAACGACCACAACCAGAAATTATATGTCTAATGGATTCACCAGGACTATGACATGCCCGACATATGTCAACCGTCCCATCCTTAATTATATATTTCCGATAGTTGTTCGTAAGGATAACTTCGTCCATTATTGCACAGACAAATCCTTCATTTTCTCCAAAGAGATTACTGAATCGTAGCCAAGACACGGACGCTAGAAAATCTACACTGGGCCCATGAAGGGCCCGGAAGAAGCGTCCATGGAGCTCCTTGCTATGCCATACCTCCTTGCGATCATTGACGCTTAGTACCACAGGTCTGCGCCAGTTCTCTTTTGCAAAGGATAGCGGAGTGAATCCATTGTCCACCGCTGCTACTTCTCGATGCATACCCTCGTTGACTTTCAGGAAATATTCCCTGAGGCTGCACACCTCACGGTTGTGAAGGGTCTTAGCATTTAATAAGCCTCGACCACCACACTTCCGCGGGATGTACAACCTCATGACCGACGAACGAGGGTGATGCATGCGATTTGCAGTCAGCAGGGTCCGGACTCGCCTATCCAGGGTGTCAAGTTCAGTCTGAGTCCACTTGAGTATACCAAAAGAATACATTAGGACTGGCATGACCCAACCGTTAAAGGCTCGCACCTTGTTTCCGCCTGATAAGGAACTTTTCAGTACCTTATTCAGGCGACAAAAGAAGCGCTCCTGTAACGATTGCTTCATGTCTGGTCCATTAATGCCTAATCCTTCTGACATACCCAGGTACTTGTATGTATCGTTTGCGGAGAGTAATCTCAGCTTTGTGAAATCTGAGAGTTCTAGACCCTCAGATTCCACAATCCCTCCTCGCTTTACATGCATGACCGCACACTTGTCTACTCCAAACTCCATTCTGATGGAACTACTAAATTTTTCAGTTATATTCAGTAGTTCCATCAGTTGTTTCTTGTTTGGCGCAAACAACTTGAGGTCATCCATGTAAAGTAAGTGGGATATAACTAGACCCCTTCTCCGCAAAGGATAGCCTAACCCTGAATCCTCCAGTAGAGTACTTAGAGGATTCAAGGCCAAGCAGAACCATAGTGGGCTCAGGCTGTCACCCTGGAATATTCCTCGTACTATCCTTACAGGTTCTTCATTCCCTTGGATTTGTCTACATCCCGGATAGCAAAGCACAGTGCTCCACTGCCTCATACACGACTCCAAGAAGGCGCGTAAAGTTGCATCTATTTTATACAACTCCAGCACCTTCAGGAGCCATGTATGTGGCACAGAATCATATGCTTTTTTGTAGTCTATCCAGCATGTAGACAAATCTTTTCGGGACCGACGAACCTGTTGGCTAACAACCATATCAATGAGGAGTAGCTCCTTAGTTCCACGAGACCCCTCCCTACATCCATTTTGAGATACAGACATGATGGAATTTTTTTCAATATGTTTTGTTATTTTTGTCCTCAAAATGGATGTAAGAAGTTTATAGACCGTTGGTAAACATGTGATTGGTCTATAATTTTTGGGCTCAGTGGAACTACCTGATTTATGGAGCAGGTGGGTAACTCCTGTTGTTAGAAATTGTGGTAACGACCCAGTTTCCAAAGCTGCCTGGAAGTGTAATGCTAAGCGAACGTGTGAACTTTTGAGCCATTTAATCCAGAAATTGTGCAGTCCGTCCGGCCCCGGTAATTTCCAATTCGGGACCGAACAGGCTGCACTGGCTACATCAGAGGAGGTAATTACTACCTCCTCCATCTCTAGTATAGTCTCACACCTTCGCTTAACATCAAACATCCAGTCACCTTCCGTATGGCTAACAGGCACCGACCAGATGTTGCGCCAAAATGTGTTAGTGGCATCATCATCCGGTCGCCGCCCGTCAGCCACATCTTGGTTGGATCGTTCCCAATCTCTGTATACCCACCTCTGATCTCTTTGGAACATGCGATTCTGAGTATAGCGCTCCACTCTTTTTTTGTACCTTCTAATTCGGTTTGCCCATGCATAAACTTTCTGCTTCAGGAAGTCGATGCGCTCTGTAACACGCGACAGGTATTCATGAGGACTGATTTCAGTCCCCATAAATGCACGTCTTACAAAGCGCATCACTCTAGGGCGAGTATTGCCCTCCCTGAAGCAGGATAGTTTGCCAATGAGTACCCTGGCCTCACTGATACGACGCTCTATCCTATACTGCCAGGCAGGTACTGCTGGTTTTGGTCGGACTGCTGCGTCAAGATTTGGGAATCTGACGTTAGCCACTCGACAAGCAGCTACCGCCCCACAGTACAAGATTGAGTGTGTATCATAGAGGTTTTCGCTACTCTCAAAATATTTTTTAAGTAGCGAATCCAAGGCACTCACCAGCGCCCTATTTTTTCTACACATGGGCAAACGTGGTAATTTCGGTCTTAAATTACTAGGAGCAAGTCTGTACTCACGAACCGCATCCTCCAAAGCACTCCTCAGTCGTTCATTGCACTGAGTACTCACTTGTTCAACCCTGTCATCCTCCACTCCAACGATGGGGGTGGTTGGCGTCACAAATTGTGACACTACAGATGTTTGTGCCACCGATTGTGGTGGTGCGGGGACGACACGATTGCGCAGTGCTTCTAGACGTAGCCGATCAAGCGCAGCCTCATCCAATCTGCGATTGCGTTGGATGACCCGCACCTGATCCGACAGTCGTTGGGCCGAGACGCTGATAGATGGCTCAAGAACCTGAAACATAGACAGCATCCTTTCACGGTACGCAGTGAGGTTAGTCCCTCCCTCTGTAGCACCGTAGTACGAGCGCATGACGTTCTCATTTATGGTTTGAGACCATTTCATGCGCCGCACACAACCACCGGTAGCGGGGACCCGTCCCGGGGCCTGTTGGCCCCTGGCTCCCAAGCCCGTCGGTGGCCGGCCTCTCCCCGGCCGACGTACAGGTGTCGGCGACGTCGGCGGGGAGAAATAGTCGTCGCTCGAGCTCGACGCAACTGCTGTCACCGATGATCCTGCGGAGCTGGGGTCCGGTGACGGCGAGGCGGAGCTGAGCGACGAGTCCGGAGGTGGTGGGGGTGCGTCTCGTGCTTTTCTGGCTCTCGTCAACATCAACGTAACATTTTTATTTTCTACTTCATAATCTTCCTTTTGTATTATCTGTCACTGTCAAATTTCATTTTTCTTCATTTATTGTGTGTTTATTGCTATTGTAGGCGTAGATTTTGTCGTAAGAATATATTATTATAAAAAGGTTTTATTATTGTTATCTTGACTATAAGGAAACGTGTGAATTATTTATAAAAATAAACCAAAAAAAAACAGAGTAAAATTTTGTACGTTGACATGTCGTGGTGTTGCCAGAATATTATTATTATTATTACCATTTATTTCAATCAATTACATAGATCAATCATGTTATGTGTAATAAAAAATGTCCATATATCGATCAGTCCTCTAATGAAGCTATTTGCTCGTTACAAAGTTCAGGGAGTGGAACACAAAGAGCCAATCTAAAGATCTTTGAGAAACAATGACGTAAGATATAAGTGTAATTAATATTTAGTTCTCCGCCTGCCCTTCCGTTATTTGAGGATGTATTATTATGGTCATGATATTGTTCGTGAATTTAAATGGATGAGGTGAGTTTGGTTTATAATTGACATTCTAGATTAAAGTCAAAGTCAAAATCAAAGCATTTATTTCAATTAAACCATAATTTGGTACTTTTGAAACGTCAACAAATACAAGATAAATAATAGTCCATCAGTGAAGCTAGGTGAAGCTAGGTGCTCATTCCAAAATGTAGATTCGAATGGAGAAGAACGATCAAGAAACTAAACTAGCTAGCTAGGCTTTTGATACTAGGAATATTATTATTAAATACAACTGTTGAAAGTAGGTAGCCTGTATTGTTTTTATGAGATGAGTCGGTAAACGAGCAGACGTATCACCTGATGGTAAGCAATCGGTGTCGCTAGATTCGCTTCAAAAAGGCCTAGGAGTGTGGGACCTCACTAAAACCACCCCGGTGGCTACCGGTAAGGTTCCCCTCAGACCCCCTGTAAGGGGCACCGGGTCCTCTGAAGAGACCTGCTCCTGAGCCCCCACGTTGAATACGAGCCTCTAGCATGGCTTGAAACTAGTCGAGTTCCTTGTCAAACAGACGTGAGTAAGCCGAAAACGAAAGCCGAAATTTTAGACGTTTAATTTTAGTGAATATCATCCACGCCTAATATCTTACGTTAATTTATAACATACCAACAATATAATATAATTCGTAACAATTACTTAGACGTCTAATATAAAGGTATGAACACACTCCCTGAGTCACACGTAAGTATAGCATTTGCTAAAGCGATATGATAAATTATAACACATCATGTAAGGATAATAAATGACAAGCGTGACAATGTCACGTCTGTAACACCTCGTGCGTGCTAGGGTTTATTCGGATGTCGTTGACATGTTCTGTAGCTATGTCGAAAGTTTATTTTTAAGGTAAATGCTTTTCGAAATGACTTGTTAAGTAGGTAACCTCGAAGACTTTTAGTCAGTGTTAACATATTAACCGTCATGAGGGTCAACGCTGACCGACGTTAGCGGAGGATTTGCCTTCAACAATTTTCTATTGGCAATCAAAACCTCAATAATAAATCTTTATACATAATATATGTTTAGATTTGCTTACAAGGGATAGACCAGTTTTATACCAAATATAAAATGTTATTAAAAATTGGCGTTAGCAATGTCAATTGATTGTTTTGACCATTATGGAGTCAGATTTAAGACTGACTGTCGGGAAAGGAGTGTCGGCTTCGATTCCCGGGTCGGGCAAAGTATTACTGGTTTTTTAAAAAATTCTCAGTAGTAGCACGGAGTCTGAAATTGTGCTCGGTATATGGCGATAAGCTCACCGCCTATTACTTTCTTTTTTTCTTTATTCTTGATAGGTCAACGTTTGGCCACCATCTTGCCTGGTGGTAAGCGATGATTACATTTGACCCATAAGATTAATATTAAAAATTAGGTGGTACATTGTACAGTGGCATTAAGCCGCGTAACGTGCCCCCCTGCCTTCCCCTTCGGGGAATAAAGGCGCGATGTCATGTTAATTTAAGAGTAATAAAGAGTAGTCAACATATTTTTTAATCCTTGTTTAATCTCCAACAGTAACTACCTACGTGTATTTAAGAGTTCTTTACTCTCTAAAAAATAATAAAAAAACAAACATTACACAACATTACAATAGCCTTCCATCTCGGATATAAAAAATACATAAAAAACCGAATATAGTCACAGAGACTATGTATACATGAACAGAAGAGTTATTATACAGTGTTTTATTACTCTTTTGACCTTGAGCGTGACATATGTCACGTTGGGCTCCCTGTATTGTGAACTTGAGAGAGAGTCGAATAAAGTGTCGCAATAAAAGAGTCTCACTGCTTTGTTGGGATTGAAATAATGCAGTCGCATTCGTGTTTGAAATGAAGTGAGTTATTGTTAGTTCGTGATGTGAGTGTTGAGATTAACATAACTTGTTTAAAAGATACCGTGTTGTGACGGTAAAAAAGAGCATGAAAGGTTGTATTGACTTTATAATAGAATACATTTGCAACCAACAGTTTCCGTGGGTGTCATAGCAGGCGATTGTGTTTTTGTAATTTTTTTAAAGGGGGATAGTCATCGGATGATTTCTCCCGACTGGGTAAGGCGGGAGGGAGTGTCATACTCTTACCGACTAAAAACCACCCCGGTCCTATTCCTGCACTTCGAGCCGGAGCCCTGGTAACCTTTAACGATCTTCGCGGCTCCGTATCGGCATCAGCCCTGTTGGGCACCACGGATGAGGATCCGTGGTAGTTCGATAGCTTTTTGAGACGGGCGCAACGTGCCGTATGCTCGGGTCTGGTTCTGGTCGGGCGACGAGCTACCCATGCTCGTCGTCTGCACGCTCCAGTACATTAGTGGGTTCGATGAATAACTTGAATAAGACGACTTAACAAATGAACGCAACGCACGTGTAATTTTCAAGGCTTTGGGTGTGATTATATGTGTGATATTTAGATACATAAAAACATTATAGCGGGGGATTTTATATTTAAAAAAAATGAAATTTACGTACGTAATTGTATTATACGGCCGTGTAACAAAATCCAAAGTAAAACTACTTCCTTATACAATAACAACAGCAAAAACCCAAAAACAACATATAAAAACGTACTCACATACCTAGACCAACGTAAAATGAACCTATAAACTTCAGGTGCGAGTTTGAAAAATGATTTACTTTAAAACTGCGATATCACTTTACATGAAATTTATCATAGAAGTTGGCTGAAAAATGGCTAAAAGACTCGGCAACTCTTTTAATATTAGGTTCAAAGTGAAACCAAGTACATTGGAAAAATTGATGGTTATATTATATTCAGATAGAAAAACAGTCAAGCTTTTATTCTTGAATTGGTGTAGGAGACTTAGTTTCGAATTCTGAGTTGAGCAAAAAATTGGGTACTCGCCAACTAGTCAACTTCAATACTTTTTTCGAACTGTCAAAAACGACAGATTTCTATGAATTTTGTACGAGATTGTGTACTGTGACGTCATGTTTTCTTAGCGTCAAACAGCGTACTTATTTCTTAAAAATGTCCTGGAAAAATACTAGAATTAAGTTGGCCATGAAATCAATTAATAAAAGTGAGATTTTTTTAAAATATTTTATTGCATTGAACAGTCGAAATAATTCATTTTTGATGAAGGCAAGTACCTAATTGATCATCATATTAGCTCAAAATCAAAATCAAAGCATTTATTTCAATGAATGAATCCCTACGTAGACACTTTTGAAACGTCAAAAATTGAATTGTCCGTCTGTTTGTCTATTAGTGAACTTAGGCTAGTTCAAAGCAGACTGGCGTTTTTAAGACTCAGATGAGTATATTATTAACACTGAATAATAGCAGCTAGAAAGTCTAAAACAACTGATCATTAAAATTCATACCAGCTGATCCTACATCAACCCACACCGTACCACATTAAAATGACCTTGAAATCCAAGTCGTTCCAAATCGATCAGAGATCAAGTTACACTAGACAATCTTAGATGTACACCATCGTTACCATCCACAATTTAATAAGACAAGAGAGTCCAATCAAATTGCGATTATGGAATTTCAAGATCAAAAGGCCCTCTTACTGAAAATTGAAGGCTCACAAAAGCGAAGATCAAAGTCAGTCGACAATTGTTGTGACATTTAATCTTTTCGAAAATCCTAGTTCGATCGCTAAAGGTCAGTGATCAATCGAAGGTATTAATTAGGAGAATGTTTTAAAAGGGATAATTATATTTTATGTGGTGTTTTTTTTAGAATTTATTTGTATGTGGGTGACGGGTAAATGACACATTAAGGTTTCTTTTAATAGGAGAAAATCATCGAATGTCTTTTCCCGCTTGGGTGAGGACTAAAAACCACTCCTTTCCTAAGACTATACTTGGAGCCCAAGCCTCGGTAACCATTTACGTTCTCCGCGGCTCCGTATCAGCATAAAGTCCTTTTGGGCCCCATCCGTGGTGGTCTGATGGACCTTATGATGGTGGACTTAACATTTAAAGAAAAAACACAAAAAAACACATAATTATAGTGAATCACAATTCCTATTCCATGCGAGAAACGTCCCAGTGGTACATTGAATAAAAGACTTTAACCCAGTCACTACGCCAATCGTGCAGACAATTTAACCAACAGGACCAGGACTTAAACAGTCACACTTCTAACCACCAAACCAACCAGCTTATCAACTTTACTATGCATAAATATCTAAGCTTTTGTTATGTACAGAAAATCCAATTTATTCCGTGTCATAGCTGTTGACAGGCCATTTTTTTGTTAGAAAATGTCTGCAAAAACTAATTTAGTAGCTATTTCTAGTTTCGCGAATATTATATTCTATGTTCTCATTTTTTGTTGCAACACTGATAGGTAGGAGGACTTTTGTTGAATAATTAGGAGGTAAGGAGCGATTCTCGCATGGAACAACTCTTTGTGTGATCCACAAATTATTGTTCCAGGTCTGGGTGTCACTGGTTCAGACCATGGTACGGAGCGAGGGGGACTGGGATGCCGTCTCCTCCTTTTGCGAAGCAGTTATGCTAGCTAAGGAGGAGGCGGAGCGCGTGAGGGAACGAACCTCCTCACGCCCCGGCCGTCGCGAGAGACACTCCGGGCGTCGGGGATCGCGAGACGATCTCCGGCCACCGTAAGCATGGGCCTGCGGACGGCGAGCACGGGTGACTCGCCGCCCGACCAGAACCAGGCCCGAGCGTACGGCGCGTCGCGTTCCGCGCGCGCCTCAAAGAGCCATCAGACCACCACGGATGGGGCCCAACAGGGCTAATGCCGATACGGAGCCGCGGAAGACTTAACGGGTTGCCGGGGCTCCGGCTCGAAGTGCAGGAGTAGGAACGGGGTGGTTTTTAGTCAGTAAGAGTCTGACACTCCCTCTCGCCTCACCTGGGCGGGAGAAGTCATTGGATGATTTTCCCCCCTCAAAAAAAAAAAAAGGTCTGGGTGTCATGTGTATGTGAAGTTGTATGTTTGTAAACGGACCCACGACACAGGAGACAATGCTACTGCGGGGCAACGTTTTTTTTTTAAAAAATGCTTGACTTGTTGGTTGAGTGATCGTCTATGCCACTGCTGACCTCAAACTACGGGGTTTGAGTTTCAAGTATAAGGAAATTAATATTTTTTCATGTGATGTATGTTTTATAATAATATGTTCGTTTACCGGCTTGGTAAACGAGCAGACGGATAGTAAGCAATCGGCGCCACCCATCGACACCTCAATCACCAGAGGCGTTACAAGTGCGTTACCAGCCTTTTGAAAATTGGGAATTTGAGGATTGTGGGGAATTCGGGGATTGGGGAGGCAGGAGCTTGTGACCTCACTCACACGACGAAATACAACGTAAGCGTTGTTTCACGTCAGATTTCAGTGAGGCCGTGGTATTGTGCCAGTCGAGCCGTCTAATTCATGCTGAAGCATGACTCTTCCACACTTAAATTAGGACTAACTAAAAATGACGAGTTACTCTTGGAAATATACTGAGAAGAGCTCTTTTAGGTTCGAATTACAGAAAGACTCTTTCTCACGAGCAGCAGATATTGCAACGTCGCGCAGCCTACTGCTTTAATTGAGTCTTTTTAAGTATATTTACGTGTCCAATAGTAATAGTTATTATGAAAAGAATTTAGGACTGTCTGTGATATATAACAAAATAGGATTATATCTCAATAAATAAGTTACATAGGCAACAAAACTGTAAACAATATAATGTACCTTTTTTTTTAATTCAAGAGTAATACAAGTTTAAAACGATCAGCTGAACTATCGCTTAAAGCAATATGGTCAACAGAACAACATTTAGCAGAAATGTATTGACAGTAAATCATCTTTTCAGCTATATTGAAACGTGCTTATTACCAAATGGCGACCACAATATCTGTCTTTCGACTATCACTGAAAATAACATTCTTTACCACAAACTTCCTAAAGAGATATAAATACACACATGCACACATAAGAACCCATGCATCGATGTACTCACTCATACTATACAACCACCTTCTACTATCATTGAAACACTGATTCAGACCATGGTACGGAGCGAGGAGGAATGGGATGTCTTTTACAAAGTAGTCATGCTAATACAGTCCCGTGGAGGACATAACGGTTTGCCAGGGTTCCGGTTCAAAGTGCAGGAGTAGGAACCACACCGTTTTATTTGTAGTGGTGGTGTAATGTGGTGTGTGTGTGGTCAAATGTTAGTCCCATCTAATATAAAAAAAAGTCTGACACTCCCTCTCGCCTCAATGTCATTCGATAATTTTCTCCCCGCAAAAAAAAAACTATCATTGAAAATAATGTTTAGTGTTTCAAATTTCTCAAACAGATCTGAACACACGCATAATTAAGTATCTACCTCTATATACTATTATGTTGCAAATGTTTACTCTGTTGCAATTTTTTGCCTATCCCTTCGGGGAATTATTGTTATTTATGTAGGTATATTTTATGTGTAACAAATAAATAAATATGCACATCTTCCTATATCTTCTGAGAATGTAGGGTATGAGGTTTCTATTTTGTATGTAAGTATGTATAATGTATGTATATTAAAATAATGATATTATCTACTGTTGCATAATGATAAGTCCCTATATATTTGTGTTTATAGAAATAAGATGTCCTCCTATAAGAATTATGTATAGAGCTCCTTTCGCTTGCGATACAGGATTGTCCGAGGGTAGGCATCTAACTTTATAAGATCAACTTTACTTATTTAAGATATATTTTGTATTTTGCATTTTTGAATTATAATAAATTTTACTTTACTTAAACACGCGCAAATACATACGTCAATACAAACGCACGTACGGCAGCTCCATAAAAAAACCTCACACAAGCAAGAATATTCTGAATAGCGAACTTAAGAAATACATTACCGTCCTCAATACACATTCATACGAATATCTACGGATTTAAAACATAATTGCTTTTAACCTCTTTTCAAAGGTTTCCAAAGATCGTTTGACTGCCAATACGTGTTGTGGGGTTCGCAAAATGCTACGTAATCAAGATAAGTGGGACCCCAAGGGTTCCGGAACCCGGTACCGCGTTGGTTTAATTCGTTTCATGTAATAAACTTTATAGAAGTCGTTGCTTCATTTTCTTTTTACTGTTGATTGGAGATGTTGTGTTTTTTTTTGTATGGTTTTGTTCGTGGTTTCTCTTGCCTGATTGTTTTTGAACTATCCTAAGTTTTTTATGAATTCTTGTTTCACCGATTTATTTGTTTGTTATCTATAACGTGATGTGAGTCCATTTCTAACTAACTTTGCGTAAGCTTGGTACTATCATTTTTGGGCGCTGTCCTCTATGTACATGATGGCAAAAAAATAGTTAGGAACAGGCAGAAATCAGACGCAGCTAGACTCTACGGATATTGGTCTTAAGCAACGTGTGGTTACAGAACCCGAGCTATTCCAAAGTCGTTAATAAGTACTCTTTTTTGACATGACCTCAAAATTTAAATCTCTAGCTCATAACCATTTAAATAATGAAATAATCTGTACAAACTGCGACTAGCGGACAAGGGGTATATATAGAATTCAAACAATATTTTTTTACCAATAATTTAACTTAAAATTATACAATCAACCACTACATTTTCAAGCCTACAATTTAAAACCAAACCCGATTGGATAAGTGTGATTACACTACGTCACATACACATAGACACATATCTCAGAAACTTTGATCATGTTTTACAAATACATACGTATTTCATTAATATTAGTACATCTACGGAATGATGCCCTCGAGGGCGTTTGTTACACCGACGTATGACACTTGTTATTATGTTTACATGTTTGTGTCTCCCTACGGGGTGTGTGTTATATTGTTGTTTATGAACGGTGTGACAATATCCAATGTGTATGGTTAGAAATAATATTGGTGTTATTGCTTGATAATATTGATATTTGTGTTGGTTGTGAGTAAGACTTTATAGCCTGCAAGGACGGTGAAAAATGGCGGACATAGTCTCTTGAAACAACGGCTATGGCAACTGGCTACTATAGACTTACACGCAGATTTTTTTTACATTACATAATATAACATCACGCCTTTTATCCCCGAAGGGGTAGGCAGAGGTGCACATTATGCCACTGTATAATGTAACACCCACTTTTCACTATTTATGTTATGAGTCCCACGTATTAGGGGGTGAGCCTATTGCTTCTCCGACTTGCAGACTCTGAGATTTTTTAAAAAAATCCTGTAATACTTTGCCCGACCTTGGAATTGAACTGAGACCTCTTGCCCGGCAGTCGCACTTGCATCCACTCGGTCAACGAGGCAGTCAGACAGCTTATAATAAAAGTCATTATTGATTAAAACTGCATAGATATAATGCAGAAATATTCCAAAAATTGAAATGTAAGTTTTATACAACACGGATCCATATTTATATCAGTTAAGTGGCAGCAAGCAAGCAATTGTAACTGTAAAATTGAATTTTACAACCGACAAAGGTAATCAGATACAGAAACCCAAAGTGTACAGTTACACAATGACATAAACAGTCAGGCGCAGTAACCACTTAGAGGTACATAATTATACATGAAAGACAGATTGTAAAGATAAAGATAAAGATAAAGATATTTTTTATTTGCGTTAACATGACTGCCTGCCTGCCTCATTGGCCGAGTAGTCGCAAGTGCGACTGCCGGGCAAGAGGTCTCGGGTTCGATTCCCGGGTCGGGCAAAGTATTACTGGGTTTTTTTAAAATTCTCAGTAGTAGCACGGAGTCTGGAAATGTGCCCGGTATATGGCAATAGGCTCACCCCCTATTACATGGGACTCATAACAACTAGTGAAAAGTGGGTGTTACATTGTACTGTGGTAGAATGTGCACCTCTGCCTACCCCTTCGGGGATAAAAGGCGTGATGTTATATATGTATGCGTTAACATGAGTAATATTACAAGAGTACATGCAATGGTGTTAAGTTCGGAGTATGAGCTACATGTGATGCCGTTTTGGCGTACAAATATTTAAAATTATAATTTAATATTAAAGCAGGTACTGAAAAGAATATATACATGCAAACTTAAATAAGCAAAAAAAGACAGAAGACAATATTAACCGTTACAGGTACAATAAAATTATGTTAATTGTATTACAAATCCAATTTATCTTTTAAAAAATCTTCTAATATTATAATAACATTTCTTATGTAACAAACGTTTGAGTTTATTTTTAAACATGTTAAAATTTAAGGCTTGTATGGATTTAGGTATTTTATTATAGATTTTAGGACCCAGACATAATATGCTTTTGTGCAACAATGCAGTTCTAGATGGATGAATGCAAATGTTATTATTAAGTCGATTTCTAACATGATATTCGGATAAGCGCGGAAACAAGTGCAAGTTGTTTCTAACAAACAATGCAACTTCAAGTATGTATAAAGACGGAAGTGTTAAAATTTTGTATTCAACAAATAGCGGCCTACAACTGTCCATACTTTTTATTCCGAACATAGCTCTTATGCAACGTTTTTGTTGTTTGAAAACTATGTAATTTAATATTTTACTGTAAAATAATTTGATTTGGAGCGACATTTAGTGTCATTGTGAATGGAGAACTCAAAGTTTCAAAGGTTGTATACTGAATCAATAGAATGCATAGATTACAGTTAGCCAAATCTTAAATAATTCTTTTATAAACTACGTTTTAAAATATCGACTTTAACCCCTTCTCTTTTTTAAAGTCATATAATTAGTATTACATAGTAAAATTTTCTCCTAAATTAACTAAAAATCGCGGGTTACTCAAGTGAATATACACTGAGTAACGCTCTACTAGTTTCGAACCACAGAGGGGTTCTACCTCATGAGCAGCTTTCGCGGTCGCGGCGATGTTGCGCAGCCTACGTGAGTAGCTGAGTAACTTGCGATTTTTAGTTAATTCAGTATGTCTCACGATAGTTATTATAAAAACATTTTTTCCTAAGTTAAACAAACAATTTTCTGAAAACCACACCAAAATCGGTCCACCCATTTGCAAGATAACTGTCCACAAACATACATAGAGGACAAACAATAAACCTCCTTTTCTTTCTGTTTCTGTTTCTAGATTCAGTTAAAACTGGAAGTGCAATAAGTGAACCGCAACACATCCCTTCCAGAAATCAAAAACACACGCATTACAAACAGCAGAACGAAATGTAAATGGCAAAATGTAATTGAATTTTCTCTGGTTGCACTCAAATTCAATAATTATTTAAATTTCTCTTTTAACTGTGGCAGAGAAATTATATTAATTAACGAAATGGTTTGAAATATAATAATAACCGTCCATTGTGATGAAATGTTTGCTTATACTACTGACCAAAGGACGATGTGACTTCCGATATTTAATGTTAAATCAAATTTTAATTTTTCAATCACGTCTGTGGTTTATTTCCATAATACTGAAATTGCTGACAGCCTCGTTGGCCGAGTGGTTGCATTTAGTACGATTCCCGGGTCGAGCAAAGTATTACTGGCTTTTTAAAAAAATCTCAATAGTAGCACGGAGTCTGGGATTGTGCCCGGTATATAGCAATAGGTTCACCCCTTATTACATGGGACTTATAATACAAATATTGAAAAGTGGGTGTTACATTGTACAGTGGCATTATGTGTACCTCTGCCCACCCCTTCGGAGATAAAAGGCGTGATGTTATGTTATGAAATGAAATTAATAAATGCGCAATTAATGATTGTGTTTTCGTTTTATTCATGTAATTTTTGGACGAGGAACTCGACTAGTTTCATATAGTTTCATAGTTTCTAGGGGTTCATATTCATGAGCAGCAATCCGCGAGTAAGCCGAAAACATAATAATTAATGTAGTATATCTCACGAAAGTTATTATATAAACATATTGATTATGCATTAATTACAGTTGTGTGGCGATAGTAGAGAAGTATATATTTGTCGGTCACCACCTCTACTCTAACTGTGGGTGTGCGAAGAGTCAATTAAGAGACATACTGTAATTGGATTTTTTTTTTATATAACCAACTAGCGACCCGCTCCTGCTTAGCTCGGGTGCAGTAGGCATATTATTTTATACATATAAACCTTCCTTAATCACTCTATATATTAAAATAAATGGACCGCATCAAAATCCGTTCCATAGTTTTAAAGATCTAAGAATACATAGGGACAGACAGACGGCCGATAGCGACTTTGTTTTATACTATGTAGTGATGATACAGTAATCGAATTTCATCCAGTAATCATGAAATTGAGAACAAGTATTTAAGGAAAAAGAATTCATAAACGTGGTACACAATATTAAAAAAAAATACACAAGCAATTCCCGATACCTTAAATTCATACCAACAAAATCGAATTCCAAAGAAACTGTCATAAAACATAATCTCAGCCAATATATGGACATTATGCCTCAAATTTTTCCCTCAATAGGATCGATAAAACCCGAAATTAACCGAAAAGATAAAGTCAAAGTCAAAATCAAAGCATTTATTTCAATTAAACCATAGTTTGGTACTTTTGAAACGTCAACAAATACAAAATAAATTATAGTCTGTCAGTCAGTCCGTCAGTGAAATTAGGTGAAGCTAGGTGCTCATTCCAAAACGTAGATTCGAATGGAGAAGAACGGCAAGAAACTCCATTCGTTACTCTTTTAAAAAAGTATGTTCTACAATGTCTCTGATACATATTTCAATACGCATATGCAAGAACAATGCAAAGACACGCTTGACGCATTATACTAATAACGTACTAAAATAAAAAAAAAATATATCTTAAGTCTAACATGGTGCTCACATATGCATACTGACAATCCATAGAAATAGTGCTTCTATACAAGAAAAAGGAAACTCTTTGTTTCAATAAAGAAAGAAATGCTCGATGTCATAAGGAAACTAGATTGTCTACATTAGAATTAAAGTATTAAATTATGTATTATATTACCTACTATTGGAATTTAACTACTGACTACATTTGAGTATTGTCCAGTGGAGCCGAACCAACATGCTGCCAAGCATTCTTATCTTCAAGATAATCTGTCAGTGTGTAGTAAGCTTGATATGGAAGGAATGAAATGCAGTAATGAGCATTACATTGCTTTATCGATATTATAAATCCGTTCCGTATATGAAGAGATTCGAAGATAATTAAGACCCTGTAGAAAATATGGGCTAAATTAAAATGCTCAAAAGGCTATAAGCTTGTGAACAATTGGGACGGCAATGGTAAAGAAAAATGATGATTTTGTTTAGATTTCGATTGAAAGTAAATTCTTTGGGTAGGGTATAATGTTTTGAGCGTTTTTCTTTGAGTGATATTGTGCAATGAGTATAATAGAAAGGGAATTGGATGAATTTTTAGCAGAGACATGTTTCCGCTCCGGAGCGATACCACGGCCTCACAGAAACCGTGAAACCACGCTTGCGTTGTGTTTCGTCGTGTGAATGAGGTTACCGAAGGCCCAATTACTCCCCTCCCCAATCTTTCGAATCCCAAACAATGCTCAAATCCCCAAAAGTGCCAGCTAGGTAGCTTAGGTGGGTCTATGTGGAACATAGAATTGATCATCTGGTTTCAATAGATCTAACATTATATTAAGATTTTAATCTTTCTTAGGTTATCAGTCTTGTTGATAGGTTTATCAAGTAATAAATTTAATGCTCATTTCCAATCTTTTTCTTTCTCAATATGTGAGATCGACACTGAGGCGTAACCGGTGCCTTTAGCCAATCGCCACTTTAGTGCTTGTCTACCGAGAGAGTAGAAAACTAAATGTATGGGGATAACACTGACAAGCGTCAAAATTTACGTCAATTCCATATAATTTGGTTTTCTACTCTACAAGTAGACAAGTGCTAAATGGCATTTGGCTACAGCTGATGGTTTGGCTGAATGGCAGTATATTTCGAGGAGTACTACATTTGAGCCTCCATGATGATTAGACGACTGGAGAATGACATAGGTTGCTTGTTTCTTTTGTCAATGCCAGCGAAGCCGCCGACATTTTAAAACCAGAACAACTGAAGTCCCAGCAAACCAAATAATCAACACCTAAACAAAACACAGTTTAATTTTAATTACCAACAGTAATTACTTACATCGGAAACAAGAACACTTAACAAAATTGAAATCGGAAACGATATAATTTGTAATAGTAGAATAATCCGAATCGTTCAACCATGATCCGACATGTCAACTGAATAATAAACCAAATACACAAAGCAACAAATTGAAGTTCTGAAACGATATTTTATCTCTTTCTATCACCCCAAACATGACTAAGTGAGAAAGGGATGAAAATCCTCAGAGGCCTAACCGTTTTCGCTCCCATTTCGTCCGGAATTAAAGTACAAATTCACTCATTGAATATGTTTTACAGTCTGATTACCTTCGAATTTGTTTCCTCGTGTGTCGGTTAGATGTCGTTTCTCAGCTTTCTTCTTATCCAAATAATGGGTCTTGCTTGTCTCCTGTGTAATTAAATTTTGTTTGTTTATTTGTTAGAGTATTTGTGTCTGGTGTGCGCTAGTAGAATCGGGTTTGTTAAGAGTGAAAGTTTAAGATTTTAAGTGTGGGAGAGCCATGCATTGGCACGAATGGGCCGGCACGACCGGAGTGATACCACGGCCTCGCAGAAAACCGACGTGAAGCAACGCTTGCGTTGTGTTTCGTCGTGTGAGTGAAGTTATCGGAGGCCCAATTACCCTCCCCTTCCCCAATCTTCCCAATTCCTGAATCCCTAACGATCCTCAAACTCCTAATCCCCAAAAGGTAACGGTAAAGGTAACTTGTAACGCCTCTGGTGTTCCAAGTGTCCTTGATTGCTTACCATCAGGTGATCCGTCTACTCGTTTACCGGCAAATGCCATAAAAAAAAAATTGGGACGTCATTAATGAAAAGTCGTTCACATTAGTACTTTTTTACTGTAAAACCAGTGAATGTTTTTATACACATTTCATACATCATACCTGACAGGGACCAACAGTATTTGGATGACGTATTAAATTAGGTACGTTGTTTTGAGCAAAAGTTTTTGTGTCCTTTAGCCATTGCGATAGTATAATCAATTTAGTTCAAGGTTCAAGGTTCAAGGAATTAATGAACCTTTCTATAATTTGTAAAAACTACAATGTGAGATGGTGCGAGAACGAATAAGTTCTGAAAAATCCTTTCTAACATCCAATTCCAAGTACTTAAACGTATCTCTATATAATCTAAGTAGCCTTTTAAACCTTTAAAAAGGTTTGTGATTATTTGAATTTTCGTATAACTCGGAGCGTAGAAAAATTTTGTTATTTTTAACAGAATCTAGTCTCAAGATATTTCTGGAATTTTATCAAATATTTACCTACAATTTCGTATTGAACGGCTATCAACGATTCTTATATAAGAATCTTGATAATAATGGTGACGAGATATTATATTCAGTTTTCAATTTGATCACAGCGTTATTATGTGACTGAGATAGACCGCCTCGTTGGCCAAGTTGTCGCAAGTGCTACTGCGGGGCAAGGGGTCTTGGTTGCAATGCCGGTTCGGGCAAAAGGTATTACCTACTGCGTTTTTTCAAAAAAAATCTCTGTGGTATTGGAATATGGAATTGTCTCTTTGACTGCATGTAGGTGTTGCATTGTTCTCCCACAATCAAACAAACAAAACTATGCAACTAGAGAATTGTATTGTAAACCCGATTGAAAAAGAGTTACCTATGGAGTTTCTTGCTCGTTCTTCTACATAAGAATCTACACAATGGAATAGGCATGGCGACTATTTTTTAATTTTTTGTCCGTCTTTTAGATATTTTAAAAATCTTCGATACGTATTTTTTCTTTTTTCTCGTATCCAAAAAAACGTAAATATTTTGAGTTAAAATGACGCGTGACGTCACAATTAGGTACGATTTCTCAGTAAGTGTGACGTCAACACCCCCCACTCCCTAACTTTAATGCGAAATAACTACGTATTCTTCTGTTAATTTGATAAAACAAAAAATACGTGTCTGATATTTTCGTGCGATCTTAATGACGGACTAATTACTTTTTTGATTTTTTTACCCTGTCGACACGCCTATTAGCAACTAGCTTCACTTCTAAATTTTTGTTGTTGATGTTCAAAAGTGCCTTCCTGGTCTAATTGAAATAAATAATTTTGACTTGACTTTGACTTTGTGCCCGGTGTATGGCAATAGGCCCTATTACATGGTACTCATAACATAAATAGTGAAAAGTGGGTGTTACATTGTACAGGCATTGTGGCATTAAGTGCCGTAATGTGCACCTCGGCCTACCCTTCGGGGATAGGCGTGAAGTTATGTTACACCTCTAGCTACCCAAGAAAGAGCGACAGGTCTAATTTAGTACATAAATTATACATATACATATACATTCTATATGTATCATACAAAATACAACAAAAGAGCTAATAAAATTATTATCTTGGTATCTAGAGCAAAAAATGTTTAGGAAAAAATACGCAAGGACTGTACGGCAAATAAAATGAAATATTCCTCATTCATTCCCACGGGTGTCTTAAGCGAAGTGACCGATTATACCAGGAGTAATATAAGTACAGAGAAATTCTATTAAATAGGAGGTAGGTATAATATTAAAGACTTGAAGAACTGCCTTATTGTTGGAGTGGTCAAAAGAGCGACTGCTGAGCTAAGGGCTATATCTCACCGATACACCATGGCGGCGCCACCAGGTGCAGCTACCTGGTTACTTACCTGGTGTCCGCTTGGTTCTGCAATCAACTTATACATTTTGTTGACAGCGGCAACTGGTTGCGCCGCCATGGTGTCCCCATGTAATATAGGTTGCCCTTGGAGCTCTTCGATTGGACAATAGCTTTATTGGCCTTGAAATCAGCAAATAGCATAACATAACATAACATAACATCACGCCTTTTATCCCCGAAGGGGTAGGCAGAGGTGCACAGAGAAGTAACATATAATTTTCCCGATTTATGTTATGAGTCCTATGTAATAGGGGGTGAGTCTATTGCCATAAGAAAAATATCGTAGATAAATTAACGTGGATGGTGGCGCCACTGCCAGACTAAACATCAGCTCTGTATTAAAAATTAGTAAACTCGCGTTTTAGAAATAAATAGCAGTGTAACAGTGCGCATTATACTGTAATTCACAAACTGTTGATATTGATTTAAATATAAACTCCGTACTATATGGTGAATAAGTGTGCGTAATACAGTGTGACTAAGCAAGTGAAAGGACACAAGATTTACAGTGTTAAAACACTATTTGACATAATTGAAATACGCGCGCGCGCGCAACAATCAGCATAACAGTGTTACTGTGTTAAAATAATCAGTGATGTGAAAAAACAAAACACAAAAAAAGGTTTTAGTAATCAATCCTTTGTTCTGAACAAACTAATTTGACCTTTGGACTTTTAATAGCTTATAGCTGCATACGGTTGCCTCTTTTCAATTGAATGTCAATTGACTTGATAGCCTAGGTGTGTGTAATGCGATTGGTAATTAACGGCGCTCGAGTTCGATCCTCTCATACAATTCACTTTTTGTACCATATTTTAAATTTATTTCCAAGACTCAAGACTTATTAATAATAAACCAAACCACCAACGAAATGAATTTCTTCGAAAATATTACCCTCCGAAAAAAAGGAACAGTTCAATGACAGAAACGGTCACGGCAGCACGAACAGTATGCCGAACATATCTGATGATGACGACGAAATAAAAAGCCTACGACAAGAAATATTAACATTGCGTTCAGAGTTAAACTCGGCATACCAGGAAATTAATAATCTTTCATTAGAAAATACCGAGTTAAAAAATACTATTAAAAATTTGACTAATAAACATGAAATTCTGACTAAAGCGACTAAACAACTTTCAAGTGACTTATGTACTCGAACATAACATAACAAAAATAAACGTAAATCGGCACAACCAGCAAGTACCCCTTCAGCGCACCAAAACACCAACACAGTACATGGGACGGCATTGTTTTCGCACACACTGCAACAAAGTACTAAACAAACTATTAACATACCCAAAGATGACAAACCAAAACTAAGTATCATAAGTAGCAATAGAAGGAACAAAGTTCTAGCAATAGCTGAAGAGGCGTTCGCAAACTACCAAATATGCCACTATTTAAAACCAAATTGTGGAGTAAGAGAACTCATCAGCGGCATTGCTACAAAACTTCAAGAACACACAGTACGCGACTACTGTGTTATTTTGGTTGGCGAAGAAGACTTCCGACGAACTTATAACTATGTTGACATAATAATTGACATCCGCGAAAAATTGACACAAATACAACACACTAATATTGTCCTCTGTCTACCTACCTATAAAATCAATGACTGTTCTATTATGCACAATGGCAGGATAGAAACTTTCTGTAATCTCCTTTATCTAGACATGTGTACATATAACTATGACTATGTAAAAGTAATTGACTCTAATTTGGATTTAACTTATGACTATAGAATGTTTTCAAAGACTAATGGTTCTCTCAATAATAAGGGCATAACAAATATATTCAAAAATATAAAAATGTAAAATAAAAATAAAAACAATGATAGTATAGTAGCATCTGAAATTAAATCTGTTTCTCAGAAGCTTTTTCGTACATAAATATATTACCATTTTCCATCAAAATATTGCAGGCTTAAGGAGCAAGTCAGATGCACTAACAATCTGCTTACAAGAAATTTTGGATAACAAAACTGATGTAGATGTTATCTGTCTTACTGAACATTTTATTATGTCAGGCCACGAGGATATCTGCATGATTCCTAATTACTCGTTGGCTGCCTTCTTTGGCAGAAGTAATTCTTGCAGAGGAGGATCGTGTATATTTGTAAGAAAAGGTTACCGTTGGAAAGTTGTTCCGAAATTGGAGTCGCACACAGAGTGCTTAACTTTTGAATGTTCTGCGGTAGAAATGTTAGACCATAAAATTATTATTATATGTCTGTATAGAGTTCCTTCTGCTAGTAACCTAAATAATTTCCTAACAAGATTAGAAAAGTTGCTCCAATATGTTAACAAAACTTATAACAAGTACCTTATAATGTAGTATTAGCTGGAGATTTTAACATAAATATTTTAAAAGAAAACAACATTACATCGGAATTTAAATGTTTACTTTTATCTTATAATTTAAAACTTGCTATAGCTGAGCCAACCAGAATAATCAGCAATATATGTATTGACAATTTTGCTCACAACTATCGCAACAAGTGTAAAGCGGAAGTAATTGACTTCGGTCTATCAGATCACACAGCTCAGATATTGAAGTGCCAAGTCCAAAAAGTGTGCCTGATTAATAGCTGGAAAATTAAGCGTAGAGATTATAGTGAGGAAAATCTTAAAAAGTTTGATGCTTGTATAGATAAACTGTCTTTCTCAGAGATGTATGCGGCTGTTGATCCAAATGTGGTATAAGCCACTTCATTGACTTATTTAAACTATTCTATGATCTTTGCTTCCCGTTCAGACGTATCACGATACACACGCACCGTAAAGCCAACTGGATAACATGAGGCTTAAAAGTCTGTAGTGTCAAAAAGCGCATTCTCTTGTGGCAATACAGAAAATTGCCTACACACGCGAATAAAACAAGATTACAAGTATTCTCAATAAGGTATAAAAGAGTAATAAAATTAACACAACGCGCTCAAAACAATAATTTAATTAACAATTCAGATAATAAGAGCAAATCGGCTTGGAACATTATAAATAAAACAAAACTAAACTTACCACAAAATACAATAAGTAGTATTAAAGTAAATAACAAAATGATAACTGACCCTTATGACATATCCAATGCCTTCAATAATTATTTTATCGATAAAATAGTGCCTCAAAATGAATCATTAAAAATGCAGTATAAATCATACATGACCACTAGACAAAATTCTATGTTTATGAAACCATGTCTACCAAATGACGTCTTACGAGTTATTAGAAACTTAAACACAACAAAAAGTGTAGGTAACGATGGTATTTGTACTAAAGTTCTGAAATATACAGCCACGAATATTTCTCCGCATTTCAGCTACCTCATAAATTTATGTATTGAAGCAGGGATATACCCTGACAAATTAAAAACTTCTATTATTAAACCAATTTTCAAGAAAGATAATAGAGAATATCTAGAAAACTATACACCCATTGCTTTAATTTCAGTTATATCAAAGATATTTGAGAAACACATATGTAAAGAACTCAACAACTATTTGGAATGTAAAAATATTTTGGCTAATGAACAAAAGGGGTTTAGACACAATAAAACTATTAATATGGCAATATATGATTTTCTGAAAATAGTTATGGCTGATGTCGACAGTAGAATACCTGTATGCTCAATCTTTATGGATATGACGCAGGCTTTTGACTACGATGACCATGATATATTAGTCGGGAAACTTTATCATTACGGAATAAGAGGTAATATTTTGAACTTAATCGAATCGTATCATAAACTGTCAAATACCAAGCGGTCACCGGTGACCGCAACCTATTGTTCTATAATTGTGTCTGCAAAACCGGTACTCGACGAGTTAAAGGATCAATTAATATTTTGACAAAAAAAGAAGAAACGTTTCGATCATGCAAACGAAAACTGAAATACGGTGTCCCCCAAGGTAGCGTTCTGGGTCCAACACTATTTATACTGTACATTAATGACTTGCCTAATGCCACTCACAATCCAATAGCTCTGTTTGCGGATGACAGTACAGTTACAGTAAAATGCACAAATAAAATCAACTATGAACATGATATAAATAACACCTTGAGTTCTATCATGAACTGGCTTAATGTCAATAATCTAAAAGCAAACTTAACTAAAACGCAATAAATGCATTTCAAGCAACGCTTACCTTCACCGAACAATTTGAGTGTAAATTATAACGCACAAGCCATTAATGAAACAAATAGTACAAAATTTCTCGGTTTGCATATTGATGATAAAATTTCTTGGAAACAGCATACTGAACAACTATGCAAACGTATGAGTAAATCAGCTTATGTCCTACATGAACTCGCACATAAAATTAATTGCAATACACTAATAATCGCTTATCATGGGCTGGTAGCATCTGTTCTTAGGTATGGCATAATATTTTGGGGGAATTCGACCAACAAAATTCTTGTCTTTAGGGCACAGAAAAGGTGCGTCCGGGCTATGTTTGAAGGCAACTGACAGCTTCAAAAGACACAATCTTATGACCTTACCATCATTATACATTTATGAAACCGCGGTGTTTGTAGGGCAAAATCCTCAACGCTTTCTTTTATTATCTGAAGCTTATAATCGGCCACAAAGGGATGAAAGTCGTCTATGTATACCCAGAACGAATACCGCATTAATGCATAAAAGTATCTTTCGTATGGCTCCAGCTATCTATAATAAATTACCAAAAGAGGTAAAACAAGCTAATGTTAATTCTTTTAAAAAATCTTTAAAACAATTACTGTGTCAAAAATGTTATTATAGTGTCTCAGATTTTTTAATGGATAAATTTTGATTTTTCTTATTTTTTGACTTATGTATAGCTATAATGTATTGACTACAATAATCCATTAATTACCTACTTATTGACAACAATTTATTATAATTTATTAAGCATTAAGTCTTCCTCATCTGACTTTTTGACTAACACTATTGACATGTAATTTATTAAAACACGACAAATTCATTTTACTTATCTAACTAATTAATGGACTTACTGATTTAAACTCTTATACGAGTATTTGTATGCCTAAAATAGGCTGATCATAGCGCACTTTAATCTAAAAATGACCAACCAAATGTACCTATGTATCACAAATAAATGTTTCATTTCATTTCATTTCATATACCGGACACAATTCCAGACTTTGTGCTACCTCTGAGAATTTCTTAAAAAACCCAGTAGTACCTTGCCCGACCCGGGAATCGAACCGGAGACCCGGCAGTCACACTTGCGACCCCTCGGCCAACGAGGCAGTCAATTATTTGATTTAAGAATTATTCCATAATTCCCACTTATATGGAGTCTGTTATAATATTGTACCCGGTGTATTATAATAGGTTCACATCCTATATGTATAACAAAACTGGTGAGAAGTGAAAGATAAGTGTCGCATTTTGCACCTCAGTCGTCCCCTATAATGTCATTTGACTGAACTTCTCTATATCTATCATTAAAAACATCTAGTCCTAACACCAACTACTTACCACTGACTAGGCTACAATTTCCCAACAAAGCAATTTCAAAACTCCCTTCATCAACATTCCTCCGCAAAGAAACGCCTGGAAATGGTCGGACTTGATTAAATTTAAGATTTTGATGGCTCTAGAGGTATAAAAAGAGAAGTGGGTTGCCATGGTAACGTAACACACGACTGGAATTACTGCCTACATTTGCATTCGTTAGTGGCTGGGTATTGTCCAAGGAGATCAAGATATGCTTGTAATTTGAATGTATAGACAGATAGCTAATGATGCAGATCTTAGGATTATCGTCAATGATATATTTGATGCTAGCTTCTGCCAGCGGTTTTGCCCGCGTTCCCGTCGGATTAAAAGTAGCCTATGTGTTATTCTATACCACAATCTACACCTGTTCCAATTTCATCTTGATTCTATCAGCTGTTTGGACGTGAAGGAGTAACAAACAAATAAACACACAAACTTTCGCATTTCGTATTACACTATATTTTATATACCTACTATATAAATAAAAATGAATTTCCGTTCGTCAGTCTCGCTGAAACTCTAGAACAGCTGAACCGATTTGGCTATTCATCATCATCATATTAGCCACAGGACTGACAGTCCACTGCTGAACAGAGGCCTCTCCTAATGACTTTCAAATAGGCCGCTTGGAAGCGACTTGCATCCTGCATCTGTGTCTACCTCTATAATCAGTGTGTGTTACCAGTGATGAACTATGGAACTGAAACTACTGAACGGATTTTGGATTTTGTTTGGTATACAGGCAGGATATGGTCTGACTTAGGTGATAGCATACTTTTTATACCGATTAAATGCTCCGATGGGATAAAATAAGAATCATAGTCTACGCTAACGAAGTCGCAGATAACAGCTAGTTTATGATATTAGTAGGATAATAGTTATTCTGCGAAGTGATGATTTCTGAGGAAATCAGAATAAGACTATTCATTATATTGGGAGGGAGGAGTAAATTCTGGAGTAGGTAGTGTTACTAGGAAATCCTAAAAGTAAGTAATTCTATAATTTGAATATCTTGTTGATTTACTGAATTCCTGCGAATAACACAAACGATTTTAAGAAGCTAAGTTGAGGCTTGAGCAATGAGCTCCAAATGAAGGAGGAATGGATTTAGTAATAACAAATTATTATTTCCTGAGTTAAATTCAATCTAGATTTCAAATAGTAATTCTAGTTCAGAGAAATCTGTTACTCGTTTTGGGATATCTCCAGAAACATCTCGAAACTAATATTTTTAAGTATCTAAGGGTTGATTTCAAACTCAACCGATATAACCATCGAACTATTGAAATTGCCTATATAGGCTAAGTGATAGTGTACTTTTCTGCCTATCACAAATACTGAGAACCGAACAATATTGTCAATCATCGATTCACTCATGTAATTTTCACTCAACTTTGATTATGTCTTGCAACTTCGACGTCGAAATTGAATTTCGAAGCTCCTAGAATTATTTTCAAGCTTCAAATTTTGTATGAAACTAAAATCGACCACTGCAACATCAAAGGATAGATACCTGGACATATTCGGAGAAAAACAGAAGCTCTGTTTATTGAAGAGAAAATAAACACCGATCATGAATACAGAATATTCAAACGACAAACGCATTCAAACCTAGAAGAGAAGCATTTCTGGCCAATATTTTGACAAATGTTGGTTTCCCAAATACATTTCTTGATTAATTCTAGAAGCTGAATTTGAGTGCCAGTCCTATATTTCGGTTTCGGAATGGGATTGGACTCATATTGGACCATTTCTTGATGTCCATACATGTGTCTCGTTTTGTAGCTTTACCATTTCTATCATCATCGGTGTTTGAATTTCATCACGTGGTATTTTCGAAGTAATAAACCCGAGTAATGACTGCAGAGTAGAATACATTTTGCCACGACTCCTACTCTTATCATAGTTGCCAAAACGGTACAACACTTGCGTTGTATTTCGTCGTGTGAAACTTGTAATACCATTGGTGTCCCAGGTGTCCATGGGCGACGCCGATTGCTTACCATTACGTGATCCGTCTACCAGCTTATCCCATATAATAGAGCCGAGTAGGAAATTCCACGTTTGACAGAGACCGACCTTATGAGCTGTGATTTTCAATTCGCCAGGTGTGGAGATTAGGAATTGGGGAATTGTTGAGGATTTGGGAATTGAGGAGATTGGGAGGGTGTAGTTGGTCCTATAACCTCATTCACACGATGAAACTCATGTAAGTATTGTTTCAGTGTGGTTTTCTGTTCGTCCGTGATATCACTCCGGTCGAGCCTGCCATTCATGCTCCCTCACTCTTGAAAATATTCCCGCATTGAAAAGGATGAACAGTTTTTTGGTTCTTTTGATTTCTTTAAGGCCAGACACTGAACTTGGTTAACCAAGTTCAATTAACGAATAAGCACAATCAGAGCTAAAAGCAACCAATCAAATAATAGCAGACTGACTACACACGAATGTAAGCTAAAAACTTCTATTTCAAGCAACGCATAATAATATAAAGAAAAGAATCCGAAAATCTTTCCCTCTCGCTCTGTTTGATTCGCGTATTTTCGTCAAAGTTCCTTCCGTCAATGTTTTCCATGAATTCATTTTACCTGGAAGATATTTTTTCGATGGAGTCTTGAACTGTATACATATACATTAAGTTATACATAACCAGTTTCTCATGGTCTCAGTTCTTAAGATTCTTCTACCCGTTCGACGGTCAATTTATACTGGTTTTGCATAGCTTTATGTGTAGCCGTGTACATACAATATGGATATAAGTTTGTGTTACTTATTGGATAATCCAGGATCGTCCCGGCTTCCATGTTGATTCCATAAAACTTATTGAAAAGGTATGGATGTATTATTTGGCGGGAGATGATTTTCAGTTAAAGGTATTTGTTTTATTGCCGTCCAGATTAGAAAAGTTTTCTATGTATATGTGTATGGAGTTCGGTTGTGTGTGATTTGACCTTGAGCGGATCTAAGGGATATTGTAAAATTAGGTTCAATTTGTGACTTCCTGGAATAAAAATATCGGTCATACGTCAGGACAAATATTTTAAAACTTCTCAAATTGACACTTAATATTTCTGGAATGGGTAGATACAAAATAGCTGTAATTTGATAGAACTAAAGCAATAAAGAAAAAAACATTAAGTTTAATTTGAAAAAAGAATTAGAATAAGAAAACGAAATGTAGATGATCGTTATTGGTCAATGGAAAGAGAAAGAGAAAGAAAGAGATAGATAAAGTACTAGTCAAAAGAAAATTATATCTATTATCACAATTCTAGATACCATGTCTACCTGTCCCTTTAAAAACAAGTACAAATAAACAAATATCTTTAAATAACATAACATCACGCCTTTTATCCCCGAAAGGGTAGGCAGAGGTGCACATTACGGCACTTAATGCTACTGTAATGTAACACCCACTTTTCACGATTTATGTTATGAGTCCCATGTAATAGGGGGTGAGCCTATTGCCATATACCGGGCACAGTTCCAGACTCCGTGCTACCACTGAGAAAAACCCAGTAATACTTTGCCCGACCCGGGAATCGAACCCGAGACCCCTTGCCCGGCAGTCGCACTTGCGACCACTCGGCCAATGAGGCAGTTAAATATCTTTAAATCTGGTTAAATAAATTCGCTCTCCACTACACAGGTAAACTACTCATTGGATTGTACAAAATCGTTTCAATTTGATGTTGATTTCATTAAACATATTTAATTGTTAATATATACCTATAAAAGTTTAAATATTAATATATACCTACCTCTATATTAATATTTAAACTTTTATACCCTTTACCCTAGTAAAGGGTATAAAAGTTTTACTTAATCTGATATTGTTAGAGCTCTTTCATGATTCTGTAAATCATTTTGAGGATTAAAGTACCCTTTTTTGAGGGGGGAAAATCATCTAATGACTTTTCCTGCCTTGCGTTAGGTGTCAGACTCTTACTGACTAAATACCACCCCGATACTACTTCTGCACTTTGAGCTGGAACCCCGACAACCCGTTAAGTCCTCCGGCCTCCGAGTAACCAACGTTTGATAATAGAGATTGGTTGACGTTTATTCACCATCAGGTTCACTCCCAATTAGATTAAAACTAATTTTTAGCAACCTCATATAATTTTTAAAGTTCCACTAAGATAAAATAGGCCACACTTAATGACATTGTGGTTTCCATAAACCTTAAGTGACACCTTAGGAACATGTTAGGGGTTAGTTTAGGTCCTGAGTAACTCGTAGTTAAGAGATGGTTTTTTTTTTTTTTAAGGGGCGAAAATCATCGAATGACTTCTCCCGCCTGGGTGAGGCGGGAGGGAGTGTCAGACTCTTACTGACTAAAAACCACCCCATTCCTTCTCCTGCACGTCGAGCCGGAGCCCCGGTTACCCGTTAGGTTCTAGGAGTGAATGGTGAAAATCGCCATTGTCTTTATTGTATAACCATCTGAATTAAACTCTTAAACAGTCCTATCCGTTCGTTATAGAAGCATGATCTTAGGAATTTAAATAGACTGCAGTCAAAAACAATTTTAGTCACATCAACATTAAGATACAATTTCATTTAAACAACACCTGAACATAAACCAAGAAAATTGTCGAAACACAAGCTCTTCTTAACCACCAAGTCTTAACTGCAGATATGCTCATAACGTAACTGCTAACGTTACGTAATTAAAATCAAGAATTTCACCGCTTACAAGTGTTAATGAGCCATATTATCTTAATGTTAGGCTGTTCATTCACATCTGTGGTTCAAACCTATTAAGTTTATGTAGCGTAACATTACGCCTAAAGACATATTTAGAATTCCTTATGTGGACTAGTGTATCGTTTGCTTGAGCACTATGTTTAGTATGTGTCGTAACAAAATCTTTAATTTTATTTATTTATTATTTAAGACTTAGTACAGTAATAAATATAAAGGTAGACTTACATAATGCCTTGGGCATTGTCTCACAGTCGACCTTAAGGTGGTGCAGAGATGAAAGTGGCAGGTGACTAAGCAAATATTAATAATATAATAAATATAAAAATACTTATTTGGTATATACCTCTATACTTATATTAATTTTGTAGTTGGTTTATTGGTTTGACCGACTGAGCGTTAATTTAAAATGTATGCGAAATATTGTGCGAGGTAGGATTGTAAAATGAATGGAAAATTGGATGGACTATACGCTTATATTAGTTATTCTATCGATAGCAATCAAGCGATACTTTGACAGAGGAATATGAAAATTAAATAAGTTTCATGAGTATACTACGGGTACTAAAACTAAGTTGCTCATTAGGTCTTCCATCTTCGAAGTAGTATTTGCTATCAATAATCTAAAGAGTCAGACAAATATTATAACTAAACAATATTACGAAAAGCACAAACAAATTCCAACTTTAAACCCAAAACAATAACGTTGCATTTACATTTACATACTAACCAGACATCCAAGCCAACTGATTAACAATTTAAAAACGTAATAAAACCACAGAGACACATGCACACATAGACAATAACCCTCGCAATGTTGCCAACATTCGAGCATCAGTGTTGCCAGCGAGCATTTAATTTTAATGAGCTTTAAAAGGGTCTGCCCTCAACTTAATTAGTTAGGGCTTGTCTACGGACAAGATCCAACGTGTGCATGATAATGTAACGTTGTTCTTTCATATGGCAACATTTGAAGACGTGACTTTGTAAATAAGTAGTTTGATAAGAATCTTGGAGGTTGAAGCTGAAGGCTTTTTTTTAGTAGGGAAAATCATCCAATGACTTCTCTAGCCCGGGTGGGGCGCGATGGAGTTTCAGACTCTTACTGACTAAAAACCACCTCGTTTCTACTTTTACACTTCGAGCCCCGGCAACCCGTTAGCCCTCCGCGGCTCCGTATCGGCATCAGCCCTATTGGATCCATCTGTGGTGGTCTGATGGCTTGAAGCTAACGGCTTGCAAATGCGACAGACGAGTAAGGCCTCTTGGGTTGGATTTCTGGGTCAAACAAGATGTTATTGGCTTTTCAGATAATCAAAATTCTCAGTAGATAGCATTTAAAGTGTCTGATGCATAGTAATAACTTAAAGAGAATAGCATTACACTATTTTCTTGAAAATGAAATGTAACATTTAAACGTGAATCTCTGTTTATCCCTAAGGGAATAACATTAGATGTTTGAGTCGGGCAAATTACACTGGCCAGCAGGTTATCAATCTCCAATCTGTCAATTATTTTCATTGCACTTTCGACTATATATGAAAACATTAAAGTTAAAAATCTAATAAAGAAAAACACATCAGAACAGCTGGTCTATTGGGATTATCAATTGAGGTAATCAGGAGAGTTTATTCTTTTTTTAATCGACTTAAAAAAGGAGGTTCTAGTCAGTTGGACTTCTGATGTATGAAATTATTATATTTTGTTGTATTGTATGTTTTCAAAAGAGTTGATTTCGTAATGTGAAACTGAACAAGAAGGAAACCAAATTAATTTATTTGTTTAATTAATACATAATTAATGTAACGTGAAGTGAATGAGCAATTTTTACATGAAGATCCTGTTATTGTTTCGTTATTAATATTTATTTAATGTGGTATTTTATTTTAATATCGGTTATCTGTATTAATTCATATTAATGTATAGCTAAAGTATTAAATTCGAAAAACAATGAAATATTTCGAAATCAGAAGTACCATAAAAATTGAATTCAGTCAAACTCGTTATTCATTTGACGAAACAGATAGATTTCTATGGTAAACCAAAAAAAAAAAGATAGACAGCTTTGTTAGACAATCTTAATAAATATTTTATAATATCTATCGCGAGACATACTAAACTAACTAAAAAGCGCGGGTTACTCACGAGCATATACTGAGAAAATCTCTACTACCTCTAGTTTCGCCGCGACTGCACACGCTGCTCATGAGGAAGAACCCCTCTATGGTTCGAAACTAGTTGACTTTTTCTCAGTATATTCGTAAACATTCAGTAAAAAGCGGTTATTTTAATATTGCAAAGAAACATTCCAATTTTATTTATCTATAGAGGTATAGATAGATAGAAGAATTTTATGACAACAGGGTCCCCTATTACATGAGACTTTTAACATATTCGGCGAAAAGTAGATAGATGATTAATTATTATATCCCTCTAGCCAAATAATGTAACATAATATCATGCCTTTTATCCTCGAAGAGGTAAGCAGAGGTGCACAGAAGTAACACCCACTTTTCCCTATTTATGTTATGAGTCCCATGTAATAGGGGGTGCGCCTATTGCTATATACGGGGCACAATTCCAGACTCCGTGCTACTACTGAGATTATTTAAAAACCCAGTAATACTTTGCCTGACCCGGGAATCGAACCCGAGACACCTTGCCCGGGCGGCAGTTGCACTCACAACCACTCGGCCAACGAGATCTAACCAAATAAGAAAACTACAATATCCAAACAAAACCTTATTACTTCTATCTTCATCATCATAACATCACGCCTTTTATCCCGAAGGGGTAGGCAGAGGTGCACATTATGCCACTGTACAATGTAACACCCACTTTTCACTATTTATGTTACGAGTCCCATGTAATAGGGGGTGAGCCTATTGCCATATACCGGGCACAATTCCAGACTCCGTGCTACTACTGAGTTTTTTTTTTTAAAACCCAGTAATACTTTGCCCGACCCGGGAATCGAACCCGAGACACCTTGCCCGGGCGGCAGTTGCACTTACAACCGCTCGGCCAACGAGATCTAACCAAATAAGAAAACTACAATATCCAAACAAAACCTTATTACTTCTATCTTCATCATCATAACATCACGCCTTTTATCCCGAAGGGGTAGGCAGAGGTGCACATTATGCCACTGTACAATGTAACACCCACTTTTCACTATTTATGTTACGAGTCCCATGTAATAGGGGGTGAGCCTATTGCCATATACCGGGCACAATTCCAGACTCCGTGCTACTACTGAGTTTTTTTTTTTAAAACCCAGTAATACTTTGCCCGACCCGGGAATCGAACCCGAGACACCTTGCCCGGGCGGCAGTTGCACTTACAACCACTCGGCCAACGAGATCTAACCAAATAAGAAAACTACAATATCCAAACAAAACCTTATTACTTCTATCTTCATCATCATAACATCACGTCTTTTATCCCGAAGGGGTAGGCAGAGGTGCACATTATGCCACTGTACAATGTAACACCCACTTTTCACTATTTATGTTACGAGTGCCATGTAATAGGGGGTGAGCCTATTGCCATATACCGGGCACAATTCCAGACTCCGTGCTACTACTGAGTTTTTTTTTTTTAAAACCCAGTAATACTTTGCCCGACCCGGGAATCGAACCCGAGACCCCTTGCTCGTGACTTCTATCGTCTATCTTAACCGTCTTTAATGTTAGACTATAACTATGTAACACTCTTGACATCAAATTAAACCGTAAGCATGCACTAACCGCAGTTGCTTAACTACTGTTAGTGAGCCGAGAATTTATCTACCTCGATTTAATTAAAGGTGGAAGGGGGGCGTATAATTAGAACGAATGGATGAGGGTTGGAATTGCAGCGCATAGGTGAACGACGGTGAGTTAGGGAGTTGAATTTGGATGGTATGTGACTATTGTGTTATCAAAAGATCAAGTTAATGCTTTTATCCGACTTAGGAACTGAACTCGAGACCCTTTGCACGGCTGTTTTACTTACGATCGTCGGTAGAGGGCGTCCTAGATAGACATATATTGACCAGATTGGCGATATATTAAAGTAGGGCCAAATTACAAGAACCCTTAACCGACGAGCATACATGAAAAGATTGATGACTGTTGATGAAGCGAAAGAGGTATGTAGGAATCGTAGTAATTGGCGTTCCATAGTCTTTTTGTACCTCCATGGGAGACAGGAGTGAATTAATGTATTTATGTAACAATAATATAATATCCTTCTCAGACACAGTCTGGTATCTAGAAACCATAGCTTCAATCTAAGACAACTTACCTAACAACCAATTTCAAATTAATTACCGTTATACAAAAACAATATTCCAAACTCCAAGCACACTATCATCCCAAAGTAATTTTCGAGAAAAACCTTTTAATAAAAATACCGCAAAAATACAAACTAAAAGATATATACAAATTACCGGTACGTGTTCCATCCCGAACTAGGGAGAATCTCGGAGGATCGTAGATAAAAATAAATTAAATAAAGCCGGCGGTAATCCGTGGAAAAACACACGTTACCAGTACTTATGTATTTACACATTTTTTGGAGGTTTCGTGCCTTAAAAGGAGCATTTCTTTGTCCATTTGTTTGTTTGTTTGTTTGTCTATATGTGTTTAAGGCCTTTTTGATATTATGTTTGCCACGTTCAATCTAATACAAATGTGAACTAGTAGTAAACGAACTGTTTACTACTTTTGGCACAGATTTTAAATTATGTCTACCTAAATTATAATATACCTACTAATGACAAAGTTTCGTAATACGCCGCATCGTCTAAGCACTGAATATCTGGAAAGATACACAAAATTACTGAGGGTAACGCACTTGTAACGCCTCTGGTGTTTTAGGCGGCCATAGGCGACGCCGATTGCTTGCCATATGCCATACATTTTTTTTTTTGAACTCATACAGCTTATTAGTACCGATAATATTTTACTTGACCTAGACGAAATCACAATTCTAACCCATTTATCAAGTCTAAATGTAATTGTCACTAACAGCTTCCAAATAGAAGTAGCCACGCCTCGGTCCTTCAACACATTTCGTGAAAATCTTCACCAAGTTTGTGAAAACTTCAATAATCCTCAATTTGTTTGAAATGTTACTTTCCTTTGATGTTTATTAAACGAGTTATTTTAGTTCGGAAACTGTTAACGATGTTTATAATTGCATAGTATTTATTCATAGACTGTCTTAATTATGGCATCACAAGTGCTGGAAATCACTCAGCAGGTTTCGTATTTAATTGATCGTCGGATCATAACGTTGTAGAAAAGACAATCGTCGGTGCGCCTGCCAAAACTGATATGTGCAAATATATAGTTTTTTTTTCTTAGCTAGATGTCCTTCAAATCGGATAGCGCATCGATTACAAAAACAAATATGTGTTATTTCCCTATAGAAATCGATTAGACCAATCTTATATGTGCACTTTCTCGCCATGACAAATTGGATATGTGTTCGATTGGTTACGGTTATGTGACACAAAACGCACATGTCAGAAGTTGCAGCATCACATAGATAGTTTGGCAGATTGAATAACAACAGTTTTTGTTTAAAATTTTTACCGTTTTCTAAGATAAATCTGATATGTGCACCAAAATCGAAAATAAAATTATTGGGGATGAACAGTACAATGTATCATTTTCACTTTTATCTCAGTTATTTTTATCATAATTTTTGCCATCATACTGCATTTTTAATTTATTGCTATGTCCATCAACCTTTCAGTGCAAGTGTAAAAAATAGTTTATTGTCTCCTCCTGAAAACTTGACCAAATGCACATAACAGTTTAGGCAGGCGCACCGACGCAATATTATCTAATGTCATTAGATTTAAATTTTCTTAAGGAAACACTGAGTTTATAATTGCTCCAATGTCAACTACCCACACACGTGCAGTATCATCCGTTGCTCACAGCACGATGTTTGACAGAATATATGGACTTGTTGTTAGTGTTGTGTAGTGTTTGACTGCCTCATTGGCCAAGTGGTCGCAAGTGCGACTGCCGGGCAAGGGGTCTCGGGTTCAATTCTCGAGTCGGGCAAAGTATTCCTGGGTTTTACAAAACAATTCGCAGTAGTAGCACGGAGTCTAAATTGTGTCCGGTATATGGCAATAGGCTCACCCCCTATTACATGCGACTCATAACATAAATAGTGAAAAGTGGATGTTACATTATACAGTGGCATAATGGACACCTCTGCCTACCCCTTCTGGAAAAAAGACGTATGTTATATTATGTTGTTAGTTTGTTTCTAGTTATTTTAGTGATATAAATTTTCTCTAAGCCAGATAAATTTTATCTTTGACTATTTGAATATTTGACAATTCCTCCATACTAAAAACTGTCAAATGTCAATTTTATGCTACAGTTATGAATTAACTGATGATTGAAAATGGGTCCTTAGTGTCGGAAATTAGGTATTAACATTTGATATGAGCGTTCCACTTTTTAAAAGTAACTTGTAGGACTGTTACGACGAGTAAGACATTAGAGTCCCAAGCGTACATTTAATGTGCCCAAAACAATCAATTTCAAAATCCCATTACAACAGTTTTCAAAATAAAATCATTTACAAAGACAACTGTCTTATTTCTTGTTTGTGTGAAATTCCAATGCGGCCCGGTTTCGATGCCCAAGGCAAGACATTTGACGCTAATGATGGTGTCATATTCTTAATGCTATTAAAACAAAATTGGAAGGACGTTTTGTAAACTTCGTTTGTGTTCTATTTATATTTTGTGTTTGGAGTTGAGTAAAGTATTTATTTATTTATTTAACACTTTATGTACAACTGTATACAATGGCGGACTTAATGCCGAATGGCATCCTCTACCAGCCAACTATAGGGTGATGCAGAGAAGTGTTACAGTAGGTTTTAAAAGAAGTTTGCATCTATCGAAAAAAATAAAAACGAGGGTGATAAATGTACGTACATATGTATAAAGGTATCCTAGTACATAAACTACATACCAATACTACATACTAGTATGAAACATAAATATAATATGTAAATAATTAAATATATATATATATAGATATATATATGTGTAAAATAAAATATAATATAATATAAAAATAAATATATAATGGGTTTACATATTTTATATAATTATATATATAAAGTTTCTGAGGAGGGTGTTAATTGTAAAAGTATTATTAGATGTTTAGTATTTGTAATGGAAAATGTCAATCCAAAAGATGTTATCATTAAATATCTAAGTGCATTGTGGGTTCCGACCACCGTAAGTGCGGGTTTCCGAACGGCAAGCACCCTTGCTCGCCCTTGGTCCAGATCCAGACCATCCAGACATGCACCTCAAAAAACCATCAGATCTCCACAAAAGGGTTCCCAGTAGGGCTGATGCCCGATACAGAGCCGCCTAAGGCCTAACGGTTTCGGGCTTGAAGAGGAATAGGAACGGGGTGGTTTTTAGTCAGTAAGAGCAGACTCTCGCTAGGCGAGAGGGAGTGTTCTGACACTCCCTCTAACCCAACGCGGGAGAAGTCATTGGATGATTTAAACCCCCAAAACAAAAGTGTTTTGTGAGTGTACTAGAACGGATTTGCCTGGCTCTATCCTTGAAAAAATATTTTAATCAAATTTGTTAAGAATCAGGTATAAATCTATGTGTCTTCAAAAAATTTTTAGTTCTCAATCATGATTTTGACAATTTCATAAAGCCTTCTGTTACGTGGTCCAAGAATAATTTCGGAAAACATTTTAAATTGAAATTAAGAATTAAAAAACCTCAGCTCAAAAACCACTCATTAACAAACTTCATGTATAAAATCGTCTAAGATTATGTAGGTACATCCAAGCAACAAGATTGCGTACAACAATATATCACCAAAGATGTAATATAAGCGAGCAACAAGAATTTAATTTACCTTGCATAACGTTAAATGTAGTTAGGTTTAGGTAAGTTATCTTTGTAACGACTTTGGAGAGTCTTTACGGGGTAAAATTGTTTTAGGGTAAGGGTCAGAGGTAGGGGGAGGTGTAAAAGGTGGGTGGAATTGCAAGCCAGAAGTATGTTAGGTATGTTTGCTGCAAAACCCGCTTTGAAATGACTTGTGATCTTCAATTATGTTGTGGTTGTGTTACGTAATGGTTGCCTTGTTGTTTCTCAAAGGTATGGGTAAGGATTGGAATATGTATGTACCTAGTTGTGTTGTTAGGCTGGTTTTAGTCTAACGCTGATGTTACGTACACCATCAGCGATCAGCGCTATTGGGATGACCTCGTCCCAATGTCTATATGAACTTCTCGGAAGCATTTTTGAATAATTCGTAGAGCTATCAGCATACGCACGGTAGTCAGCAGTGACTACCAAGTTCACTCTCGGCTATAAGCGCTGAGAATTTGCGCGAGAATGCGCTAAAATTCAGTCTTTGTCTTGTGACTGTAATAAGTAGTATAATAAAATATAGTTTGATTATAGTTAGACTCAAGGGTAACTGTTCACGTTGCGTGATTTTGATGAAGGCATGCATTCTTGACAAACACTAGGTGGCCTACAAATAATAAATGCCTGCATCCTGCTTTGCAACAATAAAACTGTCCACGAAGCAATGTTTTAAATATGCCTAATAACAGTCACTCTCAACTCGCTAATGACGCATCGTGGACAGTAGGCCTTAGCCTAGTCACTTAGTCACCAATTTTTTTCTTTATACCCTATGTTTCTTCACTTGTATTACAAAAGTTTAAAATATAGTAAAGCTATGGATTGCACAATGGAGGCACACCGAAATCAGAGACATTCTGTAAAGGCATGCGTGTAAATAGCAGTATAAGATCTTAAGAAATAGTAATTATAAGATTTGTAAGAATTTATTTTGCTTGTTTTTTTTTTCTAATTGTAAGTTTTCGGAAATAAAAGGCTATTATTATTATTATTATAAAGCTATGGATTTCTTGGCAATTTTTCTTAAAGATTAGGAACATTCGCTTAATATCTGTTGACCATAACTCATCTAAAGACAGACATTGGTCAAATAGAATAAATATTTAATTTTCTAACTTCATCCTATACAAATGATATTTGTAGATGCTAGTGAAACAAGTACCAAATCCTCCTCCGTTTTTGAAGTCGGTTAAAATGTCAAGATACATAATATTGTACGAAATAATTTGTAAAATTTCAGTTTGAAGCTCAAACATTGATTTCTCTAAATTAGTTCGACTGGCGTTTATTTGAATTTTGTCTAGAGGACTGGTATAGCTTTGTTTTTATTATCTTCTATATCACCATTCCATAAAAATAAGCACAATAACTCTAAGTATTAGTATATTATAAAATATACCTTTAAAATGATACTTTGGCTTTATGATAACCATTAATGGCTTATAAAAGCTGAAATATAAAATGACACCGCTCTGGGAAAATAATAAAAATGTACAGTGAGCACATAGCTTAATGGAGTATAAAAAAATATATTTTAATGGGTAAAGACAAGTCGTAAAATGTTGCTAAATAAGAAGGTTCTACCATTCTCTATTATTATTGATATTATGACTGTCTTGTTGCCATAACTGCCCCATTAGCCGGGTGGTCGCAAGTGGGACTGCCGGGCAAGGCGTCTCTTGTTCGCTTCTGGGATCGGGCAAAGTATTACTAGATTTTTTTAAGAACAACTCAACTGAGTTTTTCCAGACTCCTTGCTACTACTGTAGTAAGGAGTGTGGAAATGTGCCTGATATATGGCAATAGACTCATCCCCTATTACATGGGACTCATAACATAAATAGTGAAAAGTGGGTGTAACATTGTACAGTGGAATTAAGTGTATGTAATCTGCCTACATAAAAGGTGTGATGTTATTTAATGTAATGTTGTCATGGGTACAAGTACCTACAACTGTAAAAGTTCTGAATTTGATTTTTTAGTCAGATAACCTTTTTTTATAGCATAAGCTGGTAAACGAGCAGACGGATCACCTGATGGTAAGCAATCGGCGCCGCCCATGGACACCTAGAACACCAAGGCGTTACAAGTGCGTTACCGGCCTTTTGGGAATTGGGAATTTGAGGATTGTGGAGGATTCAGGGATTCGGGAGACTAGGGAGGGAGGTAATTGGGCCTCCGGTAACCTCACTCACACGACGAAACACACCGCAAGCGTTGTTTCACGTCGGTTTTCTGTGAGGCCGTGGTATCACTCCGGTCGAGCGTATTTATAGTCAAACTACTAATTAATGTATTATGCATTTAGATGCATTAAAGAGTTTTTAATAGTCCTAATTGAGATAAATAATAGTAGAGCCAATGCTCGTATAGGAGACAATTTTAGAACTACATTCAATATTTCCTAAAGCGTAACCTAAACAGAAAATTGAAGAAACCTTCCTCATATCAACACGTTTTTCATATGAAATAAAATAAAGTAGCGAACAATAATAAATACTTAAAATACGGCTCGCCATGTTTGAAAACGGTGAAACGTGTTTCATATTAAGATGGGTGCCGCATTGAGTGGCATTCGTCACGTATGCCCAATGAAGTGGTAAAGCCTGTTAGCAATGTGGTTCCCGCGGCTTCCGAAGCTTCCATAGCTAAATGGAAACCTGTGGGAAGTTTAAATTTATATAAAAGGTCTTGCGGTGGGCGAAAATAAATTTTGCTCGATGCGAATTTTAGCACGTGATTTTGTTTTTCTGCTTTTTTGATGTGAATTTTGCAGTGTTGTGGTTTTTATTTGGCATTTGTTTTGATTGATTGCGTGGAGAGACTAGAGGTATTGTGTGCTGTTGCTATGTGAAGAGTTTAGTCGGAATTTGTTCAGTAGTTTTTGAGTATGTTGCGTATTATTAATTTATGAGACTTACAAGAAACAATTTTAGGTACTTGAAATGTAGTTTATCGGAAAAATTGATCATACTTTAATTGTTGTATTGTAAATTTAATTATTGACTGCCTCGTTGGCTGAGTGGTCGCAAGTGCAACTGCCGGGCAGGGGGTCTCTTGTTAGATTCCCGAGTCGGACAATGTATTACTGGGTTTTTTTAAGAAGTTCTCAATAGGAAGACGGAGTCTGGAATCTTGCCCGGTATATGGCAATAGGCTCACCCCCTATTACATGGGACTCATGACATAAATAGTGAAAAGTGGGTGATACATTGTACAGTAGCATAATGTGGACCTGCCGGGAATAAAAGGCGTGATGTTACGTTATGTAAATCAAATTATTGCTGTATAGTTAACCAAATTACGTGTATCTAAAATATAGGATTTCTTTAAAAAAGACTTCGGTATCCTAACATAACAAGCAAAGACTTGAAAATTTCCAACGTGAACATTTTCTTTTTCAACATAAATCCACGACGAGACGACGCCGACACTTTTATTGATTCCGAATAAAGTCACTAGTCAAACTAAAATCATTTTTAAGCTTCAAATCTCCGAAAACAAGATAAACCCCGAAATATCGACATGCCTTCGCATCCAATAAGCTTGGAACATTTTTCTAAAAATAAGTCCAGTTAATATCGAGATTAGTCGCAGCTGGGGGCGCCTCGCATTTGTTTGTTCCCAGTGACAGATCTGGTCATCCGTAACCATCTAGTGTAATCAATTTGGCTACTCTGTCCTCGACAGGCGACCACCCAACATAGACCCCTAACACCCTCACCAATTTCCCCATCTTTAATCCCAAGTCTACTCAATGAGAAGGGGCAAGGAGGTCAAGTTATCTGGTATATTTGCAGATTGACCGGGCTGAACGTGTTTTTGGCTTCCTTCATTTTTCTAACAATGTTTGTTCAAGCTCTTCTCGATATAAAGGCTAAAATAAACAGATACGGGGGCCAAACTAGTATTTTGACCAATCTAGTTAACAGTGTCTCGTTTTTTATTTAGGTCAGATTTTTTACATTAAAACTGTGTCAGACGACTGCGTTGATCGAGTGGCTGCAAGTGAGATTAATAGGTATGAAGTCTGGAGTTCAGATCTCAAAGGTATTTTATGTGTTTGACAATTTTTTTGTTACAATTTATTGGCTATCATCCGTATAAATCTTGTATTCTTTTAAAGTCTCTGAGAACCATTTTGACACGCATTAATAAAATTATCATAGATATTATTTTTCAGAGAAACTAATTTATAGTCTACTAGCCCTGTACCTGTCTCATCTATTTTCCCATCATAATCCTTCTTAAATCAATCCAGCAATCAAATGACGAACGAACCAATACTCTTAATATTATTGTAAGAGAGAAAAGTCAGAGAAAACTATACTTAAATGAAGCAAAGATGTTGTTGGTGTTGTTTGTTAGATGGTGCGGTGGCTGGGCAATTGGCGGCCGCGCAATATTTCGCGAGTTCGATCTCCGCACGGAACAACTCTGTGTGATCCACAGATTGTTGTTCCGGATCTGCGTGTCATATGTACATATAATGTATATGTGAAAAATAAAACTATTTCAGTAGCCCCATTTATCTTCGCATCAATTTTTTATTAGATCAATTCAGCTATCACCACGTACAAGAAAGAAATCAACTAAATTCCGCGTGATATTAAGTTACGCATTGACATCATCATGACCACATCAGTCCAGCAGTGACTTATTGCCTCCCTGACCACTGACGTACATGAAGCCACAATTAACATCTATATTTGAGCCCTCTACCTTTGTTTTATTCATTTATATTCTCTCCATACCTGAATAACGAGAATTAATTTGACCCAACTGTTTTTGGGGCAAGTGAAGCCTAAAAATGTACCGTGTTTGTTATTAGGACTGACGATACAAGGCTTCATACACATTTTGTTTACTCGTGTCAAATGCGGTTTTGTGGAAAATGTTTAACTGTTTTTTGGGGTCACTAGACATATTATCTGGATTTTGCTGGGTGGGGTCATTAGACATCACTGCCGTTTGCTATGAGGGGTCATAAGAATCTATACTAATATTATTAAGTGGAAATTTGTTTGTCTATTCGAACGTGATTATAGTAGCATATCTCTAGAATTGAAAAAAATGCTTTTGCATTTGTATTTATCGTTTAATTCTAAAAACAAATTAAGCTCGTTTGAAACTAGTTAACGTTCGCTGGATAAAATATCACTTTTTCATACTCTAAAAACGCAGTTTAAGCGTCATACTTACGCAGCATTACTTTTTTGATATTAAATAATGTCTACAACAATATGAACCCACCCTTAACAGGGGGTCACAAAATACAAGCATCTACACAAAAAAGTACATGCACGTTACCGTCCGACACATTTTGCGTCATTGGAGCGTCCCTTCCTTATTTTTCTAGCCGCATGACAACCCTGCTATATTATCTCTACATCTCTTACGTCCGCTTGTTTGAACGACATTAGGGTTGCTACCTATTAATTTTATGTGGACATTTTGAGGTAATTTTTTTTTAATAGTGTTTCTGTGGTTTGTTTTTTAAGTTAAGTTTTTCATTAGTTGATTGGTTAGTGTGACTGTCAAGAAAAAGGTTCTGATTAAATTATTGAGTTTTTGTTGCCCGCAAAAAGTACATAGCGGCAGTCTGTAACAAATAAGAATATTTTAAATAAAATATTATAAGTGGTATGTGGTCAAACTTTATAATGTAAACACAAAATAAAGTTACTGAATATTTCGAAAATTATAAAATTGACGAACATAGAAGCTGCAGTTATTTCTTATTTCACGTTAAATTTATACAAAAACAGTATTTTAACCTTCGCGTACTGACAGCCCTATCATGACGTGGTTTAGATGTTTTTGCAACGCAATAGTCCGAAGTGTACCGATGGGATCAACCTCTAAATGTTACATTTGAAGTTCAAACGACCAGAAAATTGGTGATTAATAAAGTTAATTTAAACTTATGTTTGGTTATTTTGATTATTACTGTTCTGAGTTTAGAGTTCAGAGTTGTGAGTTCCGGGTTTGACTGTAGGAGTTTGTGCAAGGAAATAGAAACTTGGATTCAGATGTTTAGGAAAATGTTCTAAGTTTTAATTCAATGTATCAGTGACGGATAGGATGCTGTTTGCGAGTTATCCTTGGATCGCGTCAGTCAACGTACAAACATATTCATTTTATTTTCTGATTAATTGAATCTAATCTCTAAGTATTATAAAATGTTATGAGTATTTCATTCGTTGTAATAAATGTTTAATCATTGGGATAATTGTTCTTTAGAGGTATATTGGGGCTGATTGATCATTGTCGCGTAATTTTAACAATTATTAAATTCTTGAGTTTCTGACATACAGGGTGTAAACGAAACTCACTGGAAAACGTTGATAATAAAAAGAAGTTTTTACTACATCTCTGGTGTTCCGGGTGGTCATGAGCGACACCGATTACTTAACATAGGTGATCCGTCTGCTCGTTTACTGACTTATCCCTTAAAAAAATCATTCCCTGTATACAATTAGATAAAAAACGTCAAATTCTATTTTGTATTCCCCCATAATATTCCCTAGTCAAAATATCAAGTTCCGCTCAATATTTTGTTTCTAAGTAAATGTGTAGACGGTGAATGAAAATTCGATTTTCATATTAAGGTAGCTTTTGAAGTGGCCACAGGATGTTGTACTAACGAACCAACGCCCAGGGACTTTAAAGGTAATATTGTTATAAAATGGACTTTGTATATTGACCTTTTATGTCCAAATTGTGGGCACAAGTAGCCAACTTCTTTACACTGTTGATTGCAATAAATACTTTGTAATTGTTAGAAAAGTTACATAAGTTGAAGTTTTATGCAATATCCATGTCTTATATTAGAGTAGGTAGAGATAATAGAAGGCTAAATGACACAAGTCTGGCATACCTCTTTCGCTTTATGTACATTCATCAATCCCTTCATGTATGCTCGTCGATTGAGTATTATACCGAAGGCTACATCAGGCAACATTCTATAAGTGAAAATTTGCAAATTTGAAACGTACCAATCATACATATATCACGAATAGGTCGGCTTGACCCGAGTGATATCGCGGCCTCCCAGAAAACTGACGTGAAGCAACGCTTTTTTTTGTTTTGTCATGTGAGCGAGGCTACCGGAGGCCCAACCCCCCCCCCCTACCTTCTCCAATCTCTCCAATCCATGAATTCTCAAACTTCTAATCCCCAAAAGGCCGGTAATGTACGTCTAACGTCTCTGGCGTTCTAAGTGTCCATGAGCGACGCTGATTGCTTACCATCAGGTGATCCGTCTCCTCGTTTATCAGTTTATCCCATAAAAAGTACAGTAATAATTTGCGCTATAGGTACGTGAATATGACCTATAAACCCTTGAGAGTCACATTTATGACCACCATATCAAAGAAATACTTCGTAACTAGAGAATCGAACCAATGGCCTCTGTATAGAGCTGCCAAACTTGGACAACTCGAGTAACGAGGCCATAATTGTTATAGAATATAGGCCAAACTTTGTATATTGACCTTTTATGTCCAATTTGTGGGCACAAGTAGCGAACTCCTTCTAGCCTTCCTTTTAACTGTTGATTGCATTGAACATTTTAATTTAGTTCGAAAATTGTTTGAGAATTGAATGGTGTTATAACTTGACAAAGCCTTCTTATTTCTCAAAATTATTACTAGAGTTTATTTAAAGTACTTTGTACTTCCCTTCCTAACTTAGTTTTTCACTCAACTTCAACAGCCTGTCAAAGTTCACTGCTGATGAGATGGTTTCCCGAGCGTACGGCACGCCGCGTTCCGCGCGTGCCTCAAAGAGCCATTAGACCACCACAGATAGGGTCCAATAGGGCTGATGCCGATGCGGGGCCGCAGAAAACTTAACAAGTTACCAGGGCTCCAGCTCGACGTGTAAAAGTAGAAACGGGGTGGTTTTTAGTCAGTAAGAGTCTGACACTGCCTCCCGGCTCACCTAGGCGGTAGAAGTTATTTAAACTGTCAAACACCAAGCGGTCACCGGTGACCGCAACCTATTGTTCTATAATTGTGTCTACAAAACCGGTACTCGACGAGTTAATGATTTTCCTCTCATAAGGAAAAAAATGGTGAGACAGTTTGATATTATCTCGACGGTTGATAGAAATCAAATATGTAGGCTCTTAGTCGTTTTCTCAGACAACCATAGGAAAAGCAGACGTTAACTTAATTATTTACTTGTTTATTAGTTCTCATAACAATATTTCGTCGTTTGGTGATTTGTATTAGATTTCAAGCTTTTGCTGCATTTAATAAAATTCTCAGCTAACGTAGGTCATGGGTCATGGATTATATCGAAGAAGTGGACCATTAACTGATAACTTTATTTTATAACTATATTTGATGGGCCGCCGTTTAACCACTGTCTCGCCTGCTGGTAAGCAATGATGCGATCTACGATGACTTAATAAATTAATACCAAAACCTATGAGCTACTAATAATAATATGAGTTTTGATTAAATTTGCCAGCCGTTGTATAATTGCGTGGGTGATATTAAATCCTAATTATGGAAAATTAATTAACAGTGGGCTTACTGTTGTGTGAGATTAGATTGCTTCATTATAATAATATGCAGTTCAACATAGAACACTGTTCTGGTGCGACGAATTATATATATTTACATAGTATTGACACACATACACAGCACAACCAGACCCGAAACAACAATTTGTGGATCACACAAGAATTCTTTCGTGCGGGAATCAAATCCGCGACATGTTGCGCGGCAACCGGTTGCGAAGCCACCACACAAAACCGTGCAGTCAAATAAAATATGCAAATGAAGTCCAAATGTCTATTTCGGTTTTATTTGCACATTTTCTGATCATAAAAAATGTGCTGAATAGTATTAAGCATTACATATTTTTCAAGTAGATCATAAAGGTCAATAATGAATAGGATCCTATCCACCAATACCAATACCCCTTCATAACAATTCAGCCAAATGACCTATGAAAACCAATTAATCAAAAATTCCATTCAACCAAAACTTCTGACCATTATCCACACTATTATCAGTACCCGATTAAGTGCCAGTACCACAATATCGTTATTCTATATAGAACAATAGAGAAAATATCAAAGTTCAGGCGCCAGCGTCGTTTGAACTTAGTTTGTAATGCAATTGCTAGTTCCAAAAGTCGACCGTTGTTCAATAGAAGCCAGAAATTAATAAATTTTGTTACTGTATTAAAATTTTGACGCTCTTCGGTTTTGGAGTAACGAGTTCAAAATGGTATTGTTTTGATGTATTTTTGATGGTCGTTAATAGGGGGAAAAGTGTTATTGAGTTATTCGATTTTGAAATTGCTTGTAATTGCAGAGTTTCGGTTATTGTGCTTGGCGATAAGTATTCTTCAAAACAGTAGATCCATAATCTTAACGTGATAACTTGAATATAATGTTTCATACTTGAACAGATTACCTTATTGGCCTTTTCCTATATGGTCTTTTCGAGCCGAAATTTTTGCCTCTTTTTTAAATGACAGATAAATGTAATAAAACACATTATCAGATAACTCGCTTCACCCCAAAAAGACTCTCAAATCCTGTCAATAACGAGAGTAAACAAAAAAGATTAAAAATGTAAGCACGAGTACTCACAAACGACCGAAGCGAGCGTCGACCGTACAAACATTTTTTGGAACGTGTCCAAATATGTGAGACCCGTGACGTATCTTCGACAGGCGAGCTCGAACACAGGTATCAATCAACAGTTTTTTTTATTACGAAAGGAAATTCATAGGCATTCATCATTCGTGTGCCACGAATGTTTATGACCGATAAGGGTGTTTTTTCGCCTTTTTCAAGTTGCATGGACTATTCGGCTGCAGTGAGATAAAAAAATTGGTGATATGGGGTCGTTTTTTTGAGGCGTGACGTAATGATGGAGATGTTAGCATTGTCGTTTAAATAATTACTTTAAGCAACGTAATTAATTTAAGGGTGACTGTCGCGTTGGGTGTGCGGTTACAAGTGCTACTTTTTTATTTATTTATTTATTTAAAATGCTTCATGCACAAAATGTACAAAAAGGTGGACTTAATGCCGCAGGCATTTTCTACCAGTCTGACCTTTGGGTGATGCAGAGAAGAGTAAATGGTAGGTGCAAGAGGCAAGCAGTGATTTTATTAAAGAATGAAAGATAAACTAATATATTTCGGAGATATACATACATAAATAAATTTAATTATAATGTATACCTACACATGAGTACAATATGCCTACATACATACATATATACATAATTTTATGGAATAGGATGCAAAAAGCAGACGGATCACCTGATGGTAAGCGATGTCACAGGTGCGTTACCGGCCTTTTAAAAAGGAATACGCTCTTTTCTTGAAGGCTTGAAGATCGTATCGGTCGAAATACCGCCGACACGACAGATCATTCCACAGTTTTGCTGTGCGAGGCAGAACGCTACTATTGATTAAGTAGTGTCTGATTGATTCTCAGGCTAGGCACCCGAGCCTTCCAAGACGGAAATTATAGTTATTTCCATTACTATAGTAAAAATTGTTAATCGACAACGAGTTATAATTGCCACAGTCACTCAAAGCGTTATACTAACAACTAAACATTTGACAGCGACAATTAATGGACTGACGTTACCCTAATCGTTACTAGCGCCACCTGGTGAGTGCAAAATCGTTTGTCTCACATAACACTCTTCCAAAGGGATACCAAGGGAAATGGAACCCCTATCCATCCATATTATGTCCGGGCCATGTCTGACGTCTGTTAGGGCTGATACGCAGGTTGTTATCGCGCCTGAGACGTCCGATGTCCCGACTAATTATGAAACAATTAGGATTTTGTTTGGCACATCCCTGTAGAATTGTGCGAATTGTTTTTAATCGGCGTTTTGGTGGAGATTTGATTTTTTTTTTAGAATGAGTGTAAATGTTCCGAGAGTTCTGATGGTAAGCGATTTAAGCCACCTATACGCAACTGCATCACCAGTGTATTTTATTGAGGTTAGGATCACTCGTGAGTACGACGGGTTCATTTTGATTCTTAGAATTCATTTGTCAATATTAAAATATACTGTTATTATCTTCTCTAAAATTAATCGCTGATTTTTCCAATAAATTTTGTCAAAGGAGTAACTTTGAATATATTATGACAATTGTTTTACATTAAAAACTATGAAATGACAATTCTAATCTATGGTTAAGAATTATCTATCGTTTTTATAATAAATACCGTGAGATATACTGAATTAACTAAAAATCGCGGGTTACTCACGTGAATATACTTAGAAAAGCTCTATTAGTTTCGAGCCACAGAGAGTTTTTTATTTATTTATGTTCACACATACAACATAAAGGACAACATATATATATATAATTAAAGTACAAAAGTACCACCTATTCCTATTGGAATTTCTTCCCGTGGACCTGGGGCAGGTAAGGTAATAATAATTATTATAATGACACAATATAATATATTTTCTATATAATGATATATAATATATATATATGTCGAAGCGTCAACGCATATCAATTAATTTAGATGTGGCAACTATTGTTTGAGAACGTCAAGTAATTACTTGAGGATGGTTAGCGCGGAGTAATGGCAACACCGATGGAAATATCGATCCGGAAGTTTAATCAGACTTTGACATTTGTCAGCAAATGACGTTGACAGACGTCACTGAGCGCGGGAAACACTTTTGGAAAGGATCGCGGTGGTGGCGGCAGCTAGAAGGGTTACTCCCCGCTAAACTTCCTGCGTTCTTACTAATATCAATAATTTGGTGTGATTCGACAATGTCGCGACCCACCGGTAGCGTATCTCCGACATCAGAAGTGGGATTGGACCACGACGACGACTCGCGCGTTCGTAATGAAGACGCTAGCGACGAAAAATGGATGCGTCTACTAGAACAACAGAACCGCAATTTTCTGACGCTGATTGAAGCTATGAAAACACCTACTTTGCCGTCACATGGCTTTCGTTTACCAGATTTCGATCCTGAAAAACAAGATGTGGATGCACGTGCTTGGGTGACGACTGCAGAGATGTGTTTGACGAACCAAGACCAGCATGGCGCCCCGCTTATGGTTGCTCTAAGTCGCGCCTTGAAGGGAGGAGCTTCTACCTGGCTATCTACCGTGTCGTATCCTGGTATGACGTGGACCGATTTTAAGCGACTTTTTATTGCAAGGTACGATAATTCCGCTACTATTGCTTCGTTCATGATTGATTTGCAAAGCAGCAGGCCTAAAGAAAACGAGTGTCTTGCTTCCTACGCTGCTGGTTTAATGTCGTCGATAATGGCAAGATGGAATGGTCTTAGCACTGAACGTTTGGCTATTGCTACTATATTGGCTCACATTTCTCAATTTGATCGCCGTGTGCAACGCTTATCTTTCACGACCGATATTCAGACACGTGGCCAGCTACAACAGGAGCTACAAGCGGTTTCTTTTATGAAAAGAAAGCTACCTAGCGATGACCGGGATGCCTCTGAGAAGCGATACAGGGTGAATAACTCTGAGAAGCCTCTGAAGTGTTTCATCTGTGGTAAGCCGGGTCACAAATCCATGCAATGCTACCATAAGGGTGTGAAACAGGATAATCAAGCTACTCCGAAGCACCACACCCACACCAGTGGCAATGGGAGAGGTTCATCAGCAACTGCGAAGCCTCGTGCATCTGGGATCACCTGCTTCCACTGCCATGCGCAAGGCCACTACGCATCAAGCTGTCCACGGCGCACCGAGAGAAGCAATGCCGACTCCGGGTCATCCAAGCCTGCCAATGAGAAGAAGGTTGACCTGTGCCTCTTGAACGCACCGACAGGAAGTCTATGTCACTCCGGTGAGAAATTTCCATTTTATTATGACTCTGGTGCTGAGTGTTCATTAATAAAAGAATCAATAGCCTATAAATTTAAAGGAAAGCGTATTAATCAGACTGTGACTATGACTGGGATAGGGCAGACTTCCGTTCACTCAACAATACAGATTTTAACTTTGGTAGAGATTGATAATATTAATATTGAGATTTGTTTTCATATATTGTCTGATCATCTTCTACGTTATGGAATTATGATTGGACGTGAGATTCTAAAACATGGTTTGACTGTACAGTTGACTAGTGACCGAGTTAAGATCTTTAGGTCTCTTTTTATTGCTTCTTGTGAGGTCGAGCAAACCCCTGAAATTGACTGGAACTCTATTGATACTGACATACCAGCGGATCGTAGAAAAGAGTTAGTTAGCATCTTGCAGGCCTTTGAGAAATCTTTTACTACAGGTATACCTACTGCACCAGCCGATACGGAACCAATGCAGATTCGTCTGAAGGATACGAGTAAAACTGTAAATCGACGTCCTTATCGGATGAGCGTAAGGTGGTAAGATTGACGAGCTGCTTCAGGCTGGTATTATAAGGCCTAGTTCATCGCCTCACGCGAGTCCTATACTCTTGGTGGAGAAAAAGGATAAGTCTCTTCGACTATGCGTCGATTATCGTGAATTAATTGACAACACAATCTCTGATCGTTTTCCTTTGCCTCTTATATCGGATCAAATTGATAGGTTGCATGGAGGACACTACTTTTCCACCATCGATTTGGCATCAGGTTTTCACCAGATCCCCATTGCAACAGAATCTATTGAGAGCACCGCCTTCGTTACCCCCGATGGTCATTTCGAATACCTGACGATGCCATTTGGTTTGAAGAATGCACCTGCGGTTTTTCAGCGTGCGATGATAAATGCTCTTGGAGATCTTGTGAACACTTATGTCGTTGTGTATATGGATGACGTCTTGATTGTTGCAAGTGACGTTGACGAAGCCTTGAAACGTCTTAATATTGTCCTTAACCGTCTGCAGCTGACGTGTAGTCCCACAGACACCGCAAAATACAAAATCATGTGTTATACCGTCATTTTTCAAATACGAGCATCACTGCTGCGGGTACCTTACTGTATAGTGCTCGCTATACTTTAATTCTACAAAAATATTTGCTGTTGAAATGGTGTCTGGTATAATATACACCTCAGTTGAATTGTAACAATTTAACCACGTCAGTTGCAGAGGGTTAAAGTGCTGTCTGAAAAGGGTTTTACCATCAACTTTAAAGAGTGTACTTTTCTGAAACAAAAGGTAGAGTACTTAGGGTTTGAGGTTAACCGCGGAGAGATTCGTCCTAACCCACGTAAGATTGAAGCATTAACGGCACTACCACCGCCCTGAGACTGTGACACAGCTACGGCAATTTATCGGTTTGGCGTCTTACTTTCGCCAATTCGTGGCACGGTTCTCACAGGTGATGGCGCCGTTATATGCCCTGACTTCTGGGAATGGTAAGTTGACCTGGAAGCCAGAACACGAGGAAGTTAGGCAGAAAATCGTAACCGCTCTCACAAATGAGCCTGTGCTCATGATCCATGACCCTGATGCTGAAACTGAAGTTCACACGGATGCCAGTGCCGTAGGCTACGGTGCAGTGTTACTGCAAAGAAAAGAAGGTAAGCTACATCCAGTCGCCTACTACAGCAAGCGTACGTCTGACGCCGAATCGAAGTACCACTCGTATGAACTTGAGACCCTCGCTGTGGTCAATGCCGTAAAACATTTTAGGCGTTATCTCCATGGTCGCAAGTTCAGAGTAGTCACCGATTGTAATTCCCTGCAGTCCACACGCAAGAAGTTAGACCTGACGCCACGTGTTCATCGGTGGTGGGCCTTTCTACAAGGGTTCGATTTCGACATTGTCCATCGTGAAGGTAAAAACATGTGCCATGCCGACTTCTTCTCCAGGAACCCATTACCGCCAGCTGAAACTAAAAACAAGGTTAGTGAGAAGGTAGTACTTAAGGAGGTAAACCTCGCAGAGCTATCGCAAAATTGGCTGATGATGGAACAGCAACGTGACCCTGAGATTTTAAAGCAGTTGACTGACATCGATACCAATGAGCTCCCTGTTGATGTTGCCAAGACTTACGAGCGACGATCCGGTGTCCTGCATCGAAAAGTGCAACGAAATGGTAAAAATCGTTGGTTACCTATTGTTCCCCGTTCCTTCCGCTGGTCCGTTGTTAATAACGTTCACGAGGGATTGCTGCATTTGGGTTGGGAGAAAACGCTGGAAAAACTCTACGACCTCTACTGGTTCGAGAACATGTCGAAGTTTTTGAGAAAATTCGTAGAGAACTGTGTGACCTGTAAGATTTCAAAGTCACACACAGGTAAGGTCCAGGCGGAGATGCACCCAATTCCAAAGGTAGCTATACCATGGCACACATAGCACATCGACGCTACCGGGAAACTGAGTGGCAAAAACAACAAAAAGGAGTACGTTTTCGTTCTAATAGACGCTTTCACCAAATTTGTTATGCTGCATCACACCCTGCACATTGATACAGCAAGCAGCATCAAAGCGCTGAAGGCTAATGTCGCTATTTTCGGTGCTCCTTCGCGCTTGATCGCCGATCAAGGGCGCTGCTTCGCTGCCAAGGAGTTCAGGGAGTACTGTGCCTCAGTTAATATCAAGCTACACTTGGTCGCCACAGGTAGTTCCCGTGCCAACGGACAAGTTGAACGAGTGATGAGCACGCTCAAAAAGCATGTTCACTGCTGTAGAAACAAGCAATCGCTCGTGGCAGGATGCGTTGCCCGACGTTCAACTTGCCCTCAACTGTACCGTAAGTAGAGTCACGAAAGCTAGTCCACTCGAGCTACTGATTGGTAAGACAGCTAGACCTATCGATATTATGACGGCAAATGATGAAGAGCCTCATGTCGACATCATTGAGGTGAGAAAAATGGCTGTTGAGAACATGGAGAAAGCTGCTGCTAATGACAAGCAACGTTTCGATTTTACGAAGGCTAAAGTACAGTCATTCGCTGTAGGTGACTTTGTTTTGTTGCAAAATGAGGAGCGGAACCAGACGAAACTTGATCCCAAATACAAGGGGCCGTTTAGGGTGATCGAGGTTCTGGATGGTGATCGCTACGTTTTGAAGTCTCTTTCTTCCGCCCGGACGTACAAGTATGCACATGACCGACTGCGAAAAGTTACAGACTTTGACATACATGTAGGTGACGATGACGAAACAAGCCATGACGATGACGATAACACCGACATAGCTTGTTGAATGCATTTAACGTAAAATGTACCTAGCTCAGTAAGAATTTTCTTATAATCTATTGTAGTATCGTATTGTAACGTGAAAATAAAATAACATGATGAACAAACCTACTTTAAGATTTATTTTGATAAAGGCTCGAAATGATTATCTTGAGGGTGTTGAGTTTTGTAACCGGATGGAGGTTACATGTGGAGGTGGCCGGATATAGGTTACCTGTAGTGTTTTGTAACCGGATGGAGGTTACATGTGGAGGTGGCCGGATAGAGGTTACCTGTAGTGTTTTGTAACCGGATGGAGGTTACATGTGAAGGTGGCCGGATAGAGGTTGCCTGTTGTGTTAGTAACCGGATAGAGGTTACGTGTTGGAGACCGGATGGAGGTCGATTGGTTCGATGCTTATGACCGGATGGAGGTTATAAGTGTGATGATGATGACCGGATGGAGGTCAGAGTATGAGCACTGCAATATTTAAAGGAGTGTCATATTACTTGAAGGAATATGAGTTTGTTCAACATGTTAGTCTTGAGAGAAAGAATCTGCTATTTCCGTTAATGATTTTATCAAAGTACCTTTTTCCCTCTACTTGGGCCAGGAATGGCCGAACGACTGTTATGAGTATTCGAGAATGTTATTCCTCTCCAGGTACTCCACACGAGGACGTGTGATCATCAGGACGGCCGTGTCGAAGCGTCAACGCATATCAATTAATTTAGATGTGGCAACTATTGTTTGAGAACGTCAAGTAATTACTTGAGGATGGTTAGCGCGGAGTAATGGCAACACCGATGGAAATATCGATCCGGAAGTTTAATCAGACTTTGACATTTGACAGCAAATGACGTTGACAGACGTCACTGAGCGCGGGAAACACTTTTGGAAAGGATCGCGGTGGTGGCGGCAGCTAGAAGGGTTACTTCCCGCTAAACTTCCTGCGTTCTTACTAATATCAATAATTTGGTGTGATTCGACAATGTCGCGACCCACCGGTAGCGTATCTCCGACATATATATATATAATATATTTTCTTTAACAAACCTTTAAGTCTCAGTACCCGCGATTTTTAAATAAATTATCTATTGATTGAAAAATCGACCCGAAGTGTAATAAGTTTATATGGAATGTAAAAAAAATCTTGCATATTTTACTTTTCACTATATTGACTCAAGTAACTTGGCAAAATTAAAATTTTTGTAGTCCAGTTATTGTTCTTTTATAATGATAATAAAAATAGAGGTCTTCGTACTTTTCGTTCGTTTCAAACTTTCAAGTTCGTAATCCATACTCGTGCATTGGATTACTAAAGTATCAGGTAGTTACGTGCCCTTGAGACGTACAATGTCGTTGTTAATTATGAAACAATTAGGGATTCCGCAGGGTCTTCCCTTAGGTGAACAAATTGTTTCAAACTCACTTCCGGGGAGTTTTGTATCGGTAACTTTATGGTTATTTATAATTGTGTTAGAATTATATTATGGATTGGTTCGATGTTGCAGTATTATCTGCCATAGCTGTTGAATACCAGGTGTAGTACTGATCTTGAGAATCGCTGTCTTTGAGATTCTTAGTCAATCCCTATTGTCTAAGTCTGGAACAATTTAGTGTTTGGGAAAATGTCTTTCTGAGTCTATTATTTATCTATAAAACTAATTGCTTAATCACAGTAGGGAAGGTGACTGAATATTTTTTTAAGGTTAAAAAAAAATTCTCAGCTAATGATGTATATCGTTACATTTATGGTAGGTTCTCCGACTAACTAAGAGCTGTCAATCGAAGTATTAATACATATAAAATCGTCCCTTACAAGACATGATATAATAGTTATACTATATGTAATAGTTCAAGGTCATCCTCCTCTTTCATATATAAGATCTTTATACCATTTTTCACGCACCTTAGTGTCTCCCAAGGTTGCCCTATCACATTTACTCCAAGTGAAATCAATTTGACATATCCGAACGCAAGAAAGGAAGTGACGTCACAAACCACCATCAATCATAACATGACAAAGTAGACGCATCTATCTGATCCTACTTAATGACCTTTGTGCTGTGATTTTTGCAAAAATACTCTTTCTATCCCTCTCACTCATAACACATTAGCTCTAAAAAAGAGCGAGACGAATGATATTTTGTCTGCAGCCAAGAAAATTGCCAGCAGCGATGTTCTTTTTTAAATTTATCGGATTCTTTTTTGTTGGGCTTTCTCTAATCGTAGATGGCCGTTGTCATAATCGCTTACTTTCTTTTTGTTTGTTTTTTTTTTATCTTTGAGTAAAGGGCATTTAGGTTTTATTGCAAGGGACGCGATAACGGCTCGTGTATGTCGTATTTTTCACCCAAAGTTTAAGAGGTCACTGTTTTACTTTGTTAGGATTATAAAATAAACCTCTAGTTTGGCGCTTGGCTTTAGGACAAGTGCGATAATGGATAGCTATGAAGTTCGGTAATATTCATATGGAAGTTTGCCAAAGTTTACAGTTGTCTATTTGTAACACTGCAATGACCTACTATAAAATTTTGGATTAATATGGTATCAATTGTATGTAAAAGAAATATCCTCATAGGTACTAAAGACAGAATACGATTCCATATTCCACAATTTAATGTAAGTTTTGTAATCAAACCGCTAGAAAAACCACCAACTACATGAAATGTAACGTAGCTATCAAAAAAGCACAGAAAACGCTAAGACCCCAATATACTTCAAGAAACACCAAACCTGGCGTTACGTTGTTTATATCTTCGTGCAAAATTCACAAGATATTCCAGCCTAAAATAATATTCAAACAAAAGTTTAACAATTACATAACGTAGTACCATACGTTGTGACGTGTAGGTACACATGGCTGCAAATCAAGATAAACAAACTAGTATAAACTGACCTTCGAATATGTAGAAAGATTACACAAAGCGGGATCGTGATACACTGGTTTTGAATAGCTTTATGTGTATACGGAGCTTCATAAAATGGGCCATGCCGTTGAAGATCTTGGCTGGAACTTGGGAATTGGGCGCGTGACAATAGCTGGATGCTCCAACTTGTGTATCTTTCTCATATTTTACTTTGTAAATGTTTTCGCTTTTTTGTTTTTAGTGTACTTTCTAGTTTTTGTGTGTTGTTCTGTCTGGTGCTGGAGTTAGGGTTATGGGTTGCGTTTGTGTAGTGCATTTTTAAATGTAAAATAATTGTAACTGTTTTGTTCGTGCTAATTGGCGCTGTAATTATCTACTTAATTGTGCTCGTGTAAAATCAGTTGAAATATCAAAATGCAATTCTCTAATCTGTATCTAGGTGCAAATACATTTTATTAAATGTTTTTAGTCCCAATATTTAAAGAGTTACATAAATTCAAAAATTCAAAGTCCTTGTTAGAAATGTTTCATCTAAACAGATACTAGTCACCGGTTGCTTTTATACATCAGTAACCATCGGTCCGGCTATTGGAATCTAGTTATATTATTATGAATAATTTTTGTATTGAAAATGAAAAGTTTGATGTTTAAACTTCAATTGAGAAGAATAACCAAACTCAAGATATTACAATTATTTATTATATTACTTACATATATATCGTAACACAAACAAAAACTAAAGCAGTAACAATAAACAAAATCCAATCATTCAAACTGTACCCATAAAAAGGCAACTCCAAGAAAATTGGCGCAAGAAAATACATTCTAGAATTCAATGGAGCACAGATTAAATATGAAACTAGGCAAAGGAACTTCTTTATTGAGCCAATATTTACTTGTTTCAGGTGTTTTGGCCGAGAGCCAGAAGTTCTACGTTTAATAACTGACTGGCTTTATCATTGTGACGACTTATGACTCCATTTTGATATAAGGTACTGTATTTTCTTCGATAAAGTAACTATTTTTGGTAATAATGTCGATGTTGTGTTGTTGTGTTTAAATAATGGTGGTTTGTTAACTTAGGCAAGGCTTTGTGTGACTCAGTTTTAAATTATTTGTGTTAATGTTTGGCTGTATTGACGTTTACATTTCTAGGTATTCTAAGTAAATACAAGGAAGCTTTGGGATTTAACACATATCTGCTGATCTAAAACAAGAGAGAAACTAAATTACACGAGATCTATTATAAAACACAAACACAAAAAGATACCAACCGCATAAACAAAGACTACTTAGGTCAACACAAAAATAAAATAATAAAATAAACAACAATTAAAAAATCATGCTAAAACTCAACTGCAATAAACAACTAAACAACAATCCATTAACACCGTAACCAATTTCAAAACGCAACTCCACAAGATTCAGCCAAACAATATGGCGCCGACACTATATCGCCCCATCCGATAGTAAACCTCGAAACAATACGTTTCTCCATTCATTATTCACTATACCTAGGATGTTGTTCAGTTCCTAACGTTAAATTACATTAAGTGCATGTTTGCAATTTGCACGATCTCAACGAGAACCTATGTACTGAGTTACAAGCGCTGTCGATGTCGATATTCCATTAAGTGTCTAGTTGGGGTTATTTCTTGCAAAATTATCGGGACTAATGACCCCGTGTTTGGTTATTGTGTGATTAATTTAATATTATTGGGGAAATTCAATGATGGACTATAAAAAGTCTGTCATCATGGGGTGTCGCTCGGAGCAGACCATAAGAAGACACAAATTAATTTGCTATGAGTATGTACTGAGTTACAGACGCTGTGTAAGTGGATATCCCATTGAGTGTCTACTTGGGGTCATTAGTCATAAAATTATCAGGACTAATGAGTCCATGTTTATTTATTGTTTGGTTCATTTACATATTATTGGAAAATTTGAATGACGTATGAACTATAAAATTCCATCATCACGGGGTCGCTCGAAGCAGATAACGAGAACATAATGTATAAATAGAAAACAATTATTAGTTAAGAGTATGTATACCAGCAGTGCTGTAGATATTCCACTAAGTGTCTACTTTTTTATGGTTTATTATTGACCCCCAAGTAAGACTACGTACAGTAGAATATTGCATGACTAATATGGTTCTTTTTTTTCTTAATTATCTTACTTTCCATCTCCAACAGAGAGTCTTTTAAAATAATGGAATAATATATTTATTATACCTTTATAATACAAGTAGTGAACAATGAAACTTGCTTTTAGCCACTAAAAACGAAATAAATATTTTTTTAACTAAAAGTTTCCTCACACTAACGTTTTCTCCTGTGTCGTGGGTACGTTTATAAAAATACAAGTTCACATACACAATGTCACCCAGACCCGGAACAACAATTTGTGGATTACACAAAGAGCTGCTCCGTGCGGGAATCGAACCCGCTACACGTTAGGTACGTGGCACCCAATAGCCCAGCCACCGCGCCAACCAGAAAAAGAAAAAGGTCCAGTCAGAAAATGGTGTACTATTTTTATTTCTAGGGCAACAAGCTCACTATTATAATTAAAAACGTAGGTAACTTGGAAAAGATATAAGAGTATGAGTCCTACATCCATGAATTTATCCATAAAAGAGCAAAAAGTTAAAAACCACACAGAGTTTAAGAACCCAAACCTTTTACAATATTAATACAAACAAGAAAATAATCAGCAAAAATGTTACTCAAATACATTTTTTCATTATCAGGATTAGCTAAATAAACTTGTATTTTGGGCCAAAGGTGGACTGTAATCATTACTATATAGAGGCCCAAAATTAAAGGCAAGCTAATAGTATTAAGTATATAGGCCTCCTTCTAAGTACATTATGTTATTTTAGTCTTGGCCAATTTCTTTTGATGCCACTCCTGGCCAAGTGAGTGTCTTTAATTAACTTTTGTTTGCTTCTATTTAGTGGTCATTGGTTTTTCTTATGGAATAGGAGGCAAACGAGCAGACAAAAAACAACGGATCTTCTGATGGTATGCGATCAGCGCCGTCCATGGACACCAGAGGAGTCACAGGTGCGTTTCTAGCATTTTAAATAGGAATATGCTCTTTTCTTGAAGGTTTGAAGGTGAGATATTGGTTGTTAAGCCTTCATAAATAGTTCAATACTATGGACGAGAAATTAATGGGTTTGGCAATTTTTGTGTGTATTTGTACTTGAGTTTTATAGAAAATCCCAATAATAGAACGGAGCCTTGAATAGCTATTTAATAGGGTGTCTATTTATTGCAACTGAATTTCAGCATATTGAGCATATAGAGGGTTAAAAATGTGATGAAATGGACAGATGAGATGGGAGCTGTAGAAAAGGACGGAAGATATGTAAAGAAAAAGGTTTTCTTAATTTTTGAATTGATAACTTTGTCAAATAGTCTTAGGTGTTTTTTAATCGTCAATAGTCAATAATATGACTTTTGCGTTAAAGAATTTATGGAAGAATAAAACATTAAATGTCGTTTTATAAGACTAAATCTTAAAACTTAGAATGAAATAAAACTAATGTGTTGCTTTATAAAATTAAGAAACGACATTTAATGTTTTATTCTTCCACAAATTAACACAAAAGTCACATTATTGACGTTTAAAAAAACCAAAGACTATTTGACAAAGTAATCAATTCAAAAATTAAGAAAACTTTTAGTTTACAACTCTAAAAAACCAACGAATTCAAGATTCTAATTTCAAAAAGCAGATTGAAGAACGAAAAAGAAAACCGTTTGTGCCAGCTCAGCAAAAGAATTCCAAATATAAAAAAGAGTTTTAATGCAATTCTCAGATCCCTGAGCATCTCACTGACTTAATTCAATGGTAGTATCAACTAAAAAAAAAAATAATTAAAAAAGTGAATGGGGGAAAGAAAGATTAAATTGCAAGTCTTTGTAGCCTTTTACAAGCCATTTAAAAATGGCAGCTGTTCCCAACCGGCTGAAATGAGGACGCAATGCGAATATTTTATTAGGAGTCAAATATAGCCTCCACAAATGTAGGACCATTTTAGGGGTCCTAATTATTTATAGGAACGAATGCTTTTTTGGTAGCACTGAGTCTCTTCCGGGTTTGTAATTAAATATATGAAGGTTTTAATGTCTTTAGTGAACTTTTTGCTCTAACTATAGAAATGTATCTCAAAATTGTTTTTATATTTATGGTTGAGTACTTACATATATCTATCGTGTTTTGGATCATGGTTTCAAGAAATTTAATACAATCACGTTGTTTAACAGAACATCGAATTGGAAGGAAATTTGTAATGAATATAGGTCGTACAAAAGCGTATAATTACGGCAAGTATTGGTTAGGTTAGCCACAGGAGAGCATTAAACAATCACTGTTGAATTGTTGACTCCGTTAATAAGTACGGACATTCAATATTAGGCAAAGATCGGCTAGGTCAGCCACTACACCACTGGTATAGGTATAATACCAGTGATGTTCTCGATAAACAAAGGCAATATTCAATGGTTGAGGTCGTGGTGGCCCGGAGGTTCGAATCCCACCAACGGCAAGTACCAATGTGACCTTTCCCGAGTCATGTTATGTACTTTCTATGATTATTTAGACACCACTGACAAACGGTGAAAGAAAAACTATGCTTATAATTTCTAATTATAAGTTTGTAATCGCCAAGCCGTGCGAGAAAAGACCTTTGGGCAGGTGGTCACTTATAGGCTTTTTTTATGGCATAAGCTGGTAAACGAGCAGACGGATCACCTGATGGTAAGCAGTCGGCGTCGCCCATGGACACCTGGAACACCAGAGGCGTTACAAGTGCGTTACCGGCTTTTTGGGGATTAGGAGTTTGAGGATCGTTGGGGGATTCAGGGATTGGGGAGATTGGGCAAGGGGAGGGTAATTGGGCCTTCGGTAAACTCACTCACACGATGAAACACAACGCAAGCGTTGCTTAACGTCGGTTTTCTGTGACGCCGTGGTATCACTCCGGTCGAGTTTTTCGATTCGTGCCGATGCATGGCTCTCCCACACTTACTTAGGTTGTGAATGTGTATGGAATATACTGTAGCATCAATCAGTAAAAAGAGCTAAAACGAGAAATGTAGCAATGTAGCTTTGTTCGTAGGTATACAGAAAAGTATTTTTTTTTTTTTTTTTTAAGGGGGGAAAATCATCGAATGACTTCTCCCGCCTGGGTGAGGCGGGAGGGAGTGTCAGACTCTTACTGACTAAAAACCACCCCGTTCCTTCTCCTGCACGTCGAGCCGGAGCCCCGGTTACCCGTTAGGTTCTCCGCGACTCCGAATCGGCATCGGCCCTATTGGGCCCCATCTGTGGTGGTCTGATGGCTCTTTGAGGCGCGCGCGGAACGCGACGCGCCGTACGCTCGGGTCTGTTTCTGGTCGGACGGGGAGCCACCCATGCTCGCCGTCCGCAGGCCCGCGCTTACGGTGGCCGGAGATCGTCCCGCGATCCCCGACGCCCGGTGTGTCCTTCGCGATGGCTGGGTTGCGAGGAGGCAGCGCTTCGCTGCCTCACGCGTCCCGCCTCCTCCTTAGCTAGCATGACTGCTTCGCAAAAGGAGGAGACGGCATCCCAGTCCCCCTCGCTCCGCATCATGGCCTGCACTAGGCCCGGACGCGAGAGGTCGCCATCGCCGATCACTTCCCTGAGGACACGGCGGTGCTCAGCCCACGAAGGGCATTCTCCCACCGTGTGTTCCACCGTGTCCTCAGGGCGGTCCTCGCAGTGATGACACCCGGGCGTTTCCTCCCGCCCCATCAGACACAGGTACCTCCCGAAACTTCCATGTCCGGTGAGGACCTGCGTCAGGCGGTAGGTGAGGACGCCGTAGCGTCTCTCAAGCCACTCCTCAAAGAGGGGACTTACCGCTGCGATGGCAGCGAGCCCAGCCCTCGGTTGCGACAGTCGTTGCTGCCATTCCGCCATGAGATCGCGCCGGAGCTCATCCCGCCACGCACCTATTTGGCGCGGCAGCGGGGTTTCGCCCCGGTGACGTGCCTCCGCGCGCATGCCGTACACGCGCGCGAGCACCTTCGCCTCCAGATCCCACGGCGGTAATCCGGCAAGGAGGTTCGCCGACTCCCCAGAGATCGTGCGGTATCCGCGGATCATTCGGATCGCCATGACCCTCTGTGCCATGAGCAGCGTCCGAGCGGGACGCCGCAACAGGTTTGGCGCCCAAACAGGGGCGCCGTAGAGGGCCATGGACCGCACGACCCCGGCGTATAACCTCCGGCAGGAGGCGTTTGGCCCCCGAGGTTGGGGAGGATGCGTTTAAACGCAGCCCCCGTCCTCTCCAACTTTGGGGCCAAACGTCGGAAGTGTTCTATGAAGTTCCACCGACTGTCGAGGACGAGTCCTAGGTACTTCATCGTCGTCTCGACGTCGATGGTAACTCCTCCCGCCGTTATTTGGGACCCACCCGGAGGTGGCGCGTTCCCGCGGCCATGAAAACACATGGCCTCGGACTTGTGGAGCGCCACCTCGAGTCCCAACTGCCGGATTCTTTCAACGACTGTCGCAACCGCTGTCGCCATTAAGTCGGCCGCCGCCTGGTGCGACCTCCCGTGCGCTAGCACCAGCGTGTCGTCGGCGTAGCATATTGTGCTAACGCCGTTCGGGAGGTCGGTGCGCAGCACCCAGTCATAGCCGATGTTCCACAGGAGCGGCCCCAGAACCGAACCCTGTGGAACACCGCGTGACATCTCTCGCCGGTTCCACTCGCCCCGGTGACCGGGGTAGCTGACGGACCTGTCCGTCAGGTAAGCCTCGATTACACGACGGAGGTAGGTAGGCACCCGATGATATCGGAGTGCCTCCAAGATGCAGCTCCAGGGCAGGGAGTTGAAGGCGTTGGCGATGTCCAGAGACACCGCCACTACAACCTTACCCCTGGACACTGCAGTCCCCGTCGTGAGGTCTCTAACGCGCATGATGGCGTCCACCGTGGAGCGCCCTCTGCGGAAGCCGAACTGGCCGTCCGACAAGTCCGGCCCAATGTCCGTCAGGTGCGCGACGAGGCGGTTCGAAATGATTCTTTCGAAGACTTTCCCCACCTCGTCGAGCAACACTATGGGCCGGTACGCGGACGGAGAGTCCGCAGGGCGCCCCGTCTTCCGCACGAGGACCAGTTTTCCCGCTTTCCAGAGAAGCGGGAACTGGCCTCTCTCCAGACATGCGCTGTAGAGACCAAATACAGAAAAGTATAGACTTTAATTGTGATATTTTATATAAAACTTCCTAAAAAAACTTTGTTTAGACTTATCCAGCGTGTTTATTTAGGGTCTTAGCACCAATTACGTCGCACCTACATTGCCTCATAATTTAGAGGAAAAAGCTTTTGTTAATATAAGCGGTTTTAAAAGTATTATGTATTAACTTTAACTAAGCCTCGTTGGCCGAGTGGTCGCAAGTGCGACTGCCGGGCAAGGGGTCTCAGGTTCGATTCCCGGTCGGGCAAAGTATTACTGGGTTTTTAAAAATTCTCAGTAGTAGCACGGAGTCTGGAATTGTGCCCGGTATATGGCAATAGGCTCACCCCCTATTACATGGGACTCATAACATAAACAGTGAAAAGTGGGTGTTACATTGTACAGTGGCATTAAGTGCCGAAATGTGCACCTCTGCCTACCCCTTCGGGGATAAAAAGGCGTGATGTTATGTATGTATGTAAAACTATTTTATTTGGTTTTCAACATTAAAATTGTTCGTAGTTACTTCATATTTTTGTTATACATAGTTTACTGGTCTGTACGTGTTACTTGTGTTAATTCATTATTTTTCTCACATTTTTAAATAGTGAAAGTTTATATTTGTGCTTTTATATTCGCCACATTTACACTTTTTTTTTGGTATTGCTTTTGTTTGTTAATATGTACGTACTACTGTGAGCTCTTAATTGCTTACTTTTGTGTGAAATATTGTTTCTCAGTAAGCGAATTGTGTATGTGATTCTTTATGAGAAATAAAGATATTATGATCCTAAACCTTGTTCTAATTTCTATTCTTATGTCGTGTTGGTTATCAATAGCTAGTGATGGTTGTCTTCTGGCCTTTGCGCTTCCTCTACAATAGAAGTTTGCTGTGATAGCCACGCCGTTCAGGGTTAGAGATTACAGTTTTACTAAACTCAGTATAATTGAATCTACAGGTTCAGATTTATAAAATAAGACAAGAGTCTTATTTCGGTCTCCGAGACCGGACCATACCGTACCGGACCGTGACATAACTACGTCAGTTCAATAAGTAAGTTTATAAAAAAAGAAAATATTTGCACTAAACAACCCTCGAAAAATGTATGCTCCAAAAAGATCATTGAGTTATCTTTTAATTTTCTTTACGAAATGATGTAATTTTACCAGTGGCAACGTTAAGTGCGTTTACATTAAAAGCGGTGTGAGTGCTAAATGGAATGGAAAGCGAACTAATTAATTAGGTTTAGGAGAGTGCGGTGACATCAAGTGCTTAGATACCGGTGGTAAAATAAGTTGAAGTAACATCCTACATTACTGTCAGCGTGGTGGAAGAAATAATGAAATGAGGCGTTTTTTTTATGTGTGGAATATCATCCAATAACTTGAAGAGGGAGTGTCAGAATCTTACTGGCTAGAAACCATCCTGATCCTACTCCTGCCCTTTGAGCCAGAGCCCCGGTAACCTGTCATGTCATCCGCGGCTCCGTGTCGGCATCAGCCCCATCAGTGGTCTGTTGGTTCTTAGAGATGCGCGCGGAACGCGACGCGCCGTTCGCTCGGGTCTATGAAATGAGGTGTAATGCCTAATTTCATTACATTTATTTGTTGTTTGTTTAACGTTAAGCGTTGTTTCATGTCGGTTTTCTGTGAATCTGTGGTATCACTCCAGTCGAGCCGACCCATTTGTGCCGAAGCATCTCTCTCTCTCATCGGCTCTTCCATACTTCTTATGAGCGAACTGTATATTTGGGAACTGTGTTGCCATGAGGGAACAGAAAACGTAATTTAGTAATATCAGCAAAATTAAGAGCACATAATGAACTAATAAATGAATCCTTACTTCTTAACTACAACCTTCTTTAACAACCAAGACAAACACCGAATCTTCTAAAGTAACTCCAGCTATTCGGGCCAAAATAGTCTCTAACAACAAGACCCATTTGCACTAAATCGTATGGAACACCTTGTAATAACTAAGATCTAGAATTCCACAAAATGGTGCAGTTTTCCCGCATGTAATTGAAACCTCGGGCGGCATTTGTGATACACTATAATGGGATTAACCAATTAAACTAGTTTTCTGCAAAATGGGAGACGCTGGGAATACCAAGGTGTGAGACATTTAATTTTCAGTCTTTTGTCTTGCTTTGTAAGGTCTTTTGTTGTCTGGTTAAATTTGAAATAATGATTACAAGGACGAGTTCCGAATGATGAAAAGGAAAATTATATTTAGAATCTCCTATGACGAATGTTTGCATGGTGTGGTCTAAGTACTCAGATATTATACATTATCAAAATGCTTATAGAATTTTTATATTATAGAATCTTATATGCTTACAGAATCGATTCACAGGTAGGGCAAAGTATTAGTGGGTTTTTAAAAAAAATGTCAGTCGTAGCACGGAGTCTGGAATTGTGCCCGGTATATGGCAATCGGCTCACCCTCTATTACATGAGACTCATAACAAAAATAGTGAAAAGTGGGTGTTTATAAACATTGTACAGTGGTATTAAGTGCTGTAATGTACACCTCTTTATTTTTGCCTACCCCTTCGGCGGTAAAAGGCATGATATTTTGTTACGTATATATAATTTTTCAAATAATGAGAGAATATTTTTGAGACTCGGGTTTAAGCCTAAAACAATGTTCTATATCATTTTACTTACGTCAGTGATATTGAAACTGTAGCCAAATATGACAACAGTGTGCTTCATAACAAATAAAATGACTGCATATCCCTCAAGTTCCTATTACACATAAAATATCCTTAAAAAACGACGTACCAAACCTGACTCTTATGTCACAAAAGTAACTTTCAAAATCAAATATTCATTTTGTCTTCGTTTAAACGTTAACCCACATTTTTGTACCAGAACTTACAGCTCTTCGATTTTAATTACAGACACATTCCTTTCTCTCAATCGGAATTTATAAGTTGTTGAAAATTAGAAAACTTCGATTCATTTCAGGTGCTTCCGACGTCAGGAATCACAATTGCTGTAAACTTTTCAGATCTGAAACGAGTCGGATAGTATACGGAAAAAGTTTTACAGGAAAAATGAGAATGTAATTTCGTTTATTTTATTTGTTTTATTAAACGTGCATTTTTACGTTTTTATTTATTGAATTGTTTTTTTTTGCGTGGTTGCGTGATATGTTCTCTCTCTGGTGAAGAGAAAGTCTATGTTATTGGTTATTTTTGTACATTCAAATTGTATTTGCGTAGATTTTTATCATTATGAGTAAGTATTCACCCATCAGTTTAAGGACATCGGCATTCCTCCAAACTAGAGTGAAACTGACCTTAGTTGACTTATTTACTTTTATTTATCCTCCAATAAACTAATTTAATTTACTAATTTAATCTTGAACCAGTGTCTTCTTAATTACAGACTATAATTTTTAATGCGCCAAATTTCAATTTACTTTTAATTCTAACCAACATCCAATGGTACTCATACCATAAATAATTAAAAGTGAGTGTTACATTGTAGAGGTACAGTGGCATTAGGTATCGTAATTTGCACCTCAGCCTGCCCCTTCGGGTATAAAAGTCGTGATGGTATGTTATGTTCTACCCAGTATATAAACGCACATTTTCACAGACTTGTATTTGTAATATTAGTATGATTCTTTCTAAATTTCTAAACCAAGTTACATTCTAAACTTATGCCGGAATACTGAAACGTTACTCAATTTTAAGTCGTGCTATCTCTGTCATTTCACAAAGAAGTAGTAGAGACAGAACTATACTTAATTAAGCGTGACTTAAAATTGAGTAACGTTTCAGTATTCGGGCATAAGACAATCATAATACGGATGAACGCTCCCATAACTAAATACTATTCAGGTAGTTCATACTCCAATAGCAATTTACTGTAATTACAAACAATTGTAGGCTCTATTACTATATTGTTTAACACATATTATAGCTTAAACCACTACTGTAACCAAACTGAAAATTAATATGATATTAATTGCTGTGATTAAATTGAAATCTAATTACTTAGCACTGTATTTGTTAATTAATATTATAGACCTTTATTGTGATTTTCAATTTTAATAGGTAATTGATGGATCCGTGGACAATATTGATGTTTAAGCTATATAGAGTCTATATATCTATACAGATAAATAAAAGTGCAGTGTCTGTTTGTAATATTAACATAACCAATGTTTACTACATGCATATGAATATACATACGATACACATACAAAATTTATTTATCTGTTTGTCTATTTTTAGTTTTATAAGCAATATTATTGTATTTTAAATATTTCAGTACATTTTTAACCTGAAACACAGGCTTGGACCTAGTTCAGGTTTCACATATTTTTAGACTTTGTTTAGATATTAAGTAAGATTTATTTTGTAATCTGGCTTTTTATACCAAATAAACATTTTTTATTTTTATTTATTTATTTGTCTCTATATGTCTACGATGGAGCACGTTGTCCCATAAGCAATCTATTCACTCCGGCCTTAAAGACACCCAGGTTCATACCCTTCAGGAAATACAGACTCTGGGAAAAAATCTCACTCCTTAGCAGTACGTACAAGGAAGCTTGATGCGAAGCGCTTCGTGTGTGTGGGTGAGACTTCTACCATGACTCGGTGACGCTTCGCCGATTGTCTTATGGAACGGGAAGGACTAGGGAGAATCCAGTTGTGCAATTCCCCCGGACACTCATCGAAATGTATTCGGGAGAAAACCGAAAGGCCTGCAACCTGTTTGGATCGCTGTAACGTAAAAATGAAACTATTTTTATTATAACTTTCGAGAGACATACTAAATAATTATGTTTTTGTTTCGATCATAAAATAAATTGAATTTAAAGCTTGAAACTGGCTAAGTTCCTTGTCAAATAATTCCACGAGTAAGCCGTAAAAAATAGAAATTAATGTACCTAAATTGTCTACCTAAGTACCTATATCATACAGGTCACTAACCTATCCATAATCCAAAAGAAACTACAGCTAGTCAACTATTAAACACGACTCTAACATTTATAAGACTTTCTCATGAACTCACAAATCATAGTTAACAAAGACTGAACAGAAATGATAAGGTATCGCTTAACTGAAGTTATTTCGCTGCAGCTGTTTCAAAATAACTGTATGGTTTAACTTACGTTACATTGTTACAACGTTAAACTGACTTTAAAATTGCGAGAATCTTTACAATCTCACGTCTACATTTTTAGAGTCTTTATTTTTTGTTTTCGACACTGCTCGAGTAGTTTCAAGCCATGTCTGGGGCTTATAATCTCGGCGCATACGATATTCTCTATGTTTTTTTTGAGGGGGAAAATCATCTAATCACTTCTCCCGCCTTAGGTGAGGCGAGAGGGAGTGTCAGACTATTACTGACTAAAAACCACCTCGTTGCTAATCCTGCTCCACGAGCCTGAGCCCCAGCAACCTTCTCTGATGTTGTAGGTGCGTTTAGCTATAAATATACAAATCATACTTGGATCCACCAACGTATATGTACCTGTGCAATAAATAATATATACCTTTACTAAAAACCTTTTTCATTGATCTAATTAAATAAAAGAGATGACGATAGCTATTCCTTCTACATTCTTATAATCCTTCAAACATTGAAATACAATACACATACAAAACACCACACCCCTTCATCGTTCACTAATTACCATCTGATCTTGAACCCAAATTCTAGGAAAATATTAAATTCGATACCTGTTCTAAACAAAAGGTTTGATATTATTTATTTTCTGCTTAAATCTATATTGTTTCTAGGTTATGTCAGGTTTGTTAAATTAAAACTCTTTTACATAATGGCAACCTCATTGGTCGGTTGTCAGCTTGATTCTGGGAGCATCGCGACAATATTTTGCTTTAAAGACAGATCCACTAGGCACTTGTGGAGCTACGGAGAACGACGAGGGCTACTAGGGCTCCGGTTCGAAGCAGAGTGCCAAGCAAGAATTACTATCGCATTCCTGACGTAAGAGTATCGAGCGCGTTTTGCGCTCTTATTGACTGGCTCCAGTGAACCAATCTATCCGAGCGTAGAACGTGGTCGATACTATTACGATACGAATGCGATAGTTATTCGTGCTTCGCACTCAGGAGTACGGGATGAAACATTTGATGATTATCCCTTAAAAAAAGATTTAGAGGTCAATCTGAGCACGGGAAGATAAGTTCACTTTGGCTGCACGGTTGGTGCGGTGGCTGGGCAACCGCATGAGCAGCGTGTAGCTGGCTCGATTTCTGCACGCAGTACCTCTTTGTGTGATCCACAGAATGTTGTTCCGGGTCTGGGTGTCATGTGTATGTGAACTTGTATGTTTGTAAACGCACCCACGATACAGGAGAAAATCCTAGTGTGGGGCAAAACTCATCAAAAATCGATTGTTCTTGAAACTTGACAAACGGAATAAATTGTTTTTGCGAGTTTGAAATTGTACTTTTCGTATGGTAATGAGTTTTGTCCTGTTATTTGGTAATTGTAACATCAAATTATCGCTGTAAAGTTGGTGTTACATTTAATTATTTTCACTTCAGTGAGCTCCTTCGGGAAATAATAAAAAGTATCTTATAATTCATACAACGATTGTAAAATGCACCTAAAAGTGTAGTATATAAGTATTATTTTTCTTAAAAGAATTAGGAGAATTCCGGGGCTAACTTCGCAATTAATATGATGAACTTGTTCAGACTTGTGTTTTTTATATTAAATTACAAACGATTCATATTCCTGAAGTAGAGCTTGAATAATGGGTTGTTCTTGTCTTTATTTATTTCTTGGATGCGGGGGGGGTCAATGAACTAAATTTATCTTTTGTATGGAAGTAATCTTAATAGCTACTTAAAATTTAATATAATTATATAATAAGTAAATACTGAAATATATTATAAGTATTTGTAAGACTGATGGTCACACTATCGTATTGGATTAGTCTGTAATGGTAGTTGTTACCATAAATAAATAAATGTAAAAAAATAAAATAAATACTTTAATTGTTATGTTTATCGGCTTATAAAATTATTTCACGTGGTTAATCATTTAATTTGATCTAAGAATCGTAGTAATTGGCGTTCCTTAGTCTCTGCCTACCCCCATGGGAGACAGGCGTGAAGTTATGTATGTATGTATGTTAATCACACATCACATCAACAGCCTCGGGTTGCCAGGGCTTCGGCTCGAAGTGCCGGAGTAGGAACGGAGTGGTTTTTAGTCAGTAAGAGTCTGACACTCCATCCCGCCTCACCCATGCGGAAGAAGTAATTGGATGATTTTCGTCCTCAAAAAAAATCCCTTGAGTGGCCACTACTGATCAAAAATCTCTTCTAACACGGTGAAGGTTTGAGCATTACTCACCATGCTTGTTTAATGCGGGTTGGCAATTTAAAACTTATAATTAGAAATTTTCAACCCAGGTTTCCTCATGATGTTTTCTTTCACCGGTTGTCAGTGGTGTCCAAATATTATTAGGAAGTACATATTATAACTCAGATAAAAGGCACATTGGTACTTGCTTGGTGGGTTTCGAACCCTCGTGCATAAGAAGCGGACATCTCAAACCTCGTGCATAAGAAGCGGACATCTCAAACCTCGTGCATAAGAAGCGGACATCTCAAACCTCGTGCATAAGAAGCGGACATCTCAAACCTCGTGCATAAGAAGCAGACATCTCAAACCTCGTGCATAAGAAGCGGACATCTCAAACCTCGTGCATAAGAAGCGGACATCTCAAACCTCATGCATAAGAAGCGGACATCTCAAACCTCGTGCATAAGAAGCGGACATCTCAAACCTCGTGCATAAGAAGCGGACATCTCAAACCTCCGGGCCACCACGACGATTCCAAATTGGTTAATAAAGAGTATAGTTCTATATTTAGTATTTTATTGCAACTACACAATACTCCAAAAAGGTGATGATGTAAACTACTTCGCATGAGTCGCATTCGAACACTTAAACTAAAACAAAATTTTTGCTATATTTGTATTGTATCTTTCGTGAGACATACTAAATAAATTATTATGTTTTCGGTCGGTATTATAAAGGTCGTCAAATTATTACGTGAGTAAGCCGAAAACATAATAATTTATTTAACATTTTTGCTTATAAAACTAAGATACAAAATGGAAAGAAAATAGTTACTACTAACAATCTGATCACTACCAAATGACAACACCACTATCACTAAACCAACTTCTATTTAAACACAAACTTCTTTCATCGCCCTCAAAAATTTACAAACAACCCTTCACACCGACCAGCAAGAAATACCCTAAAACTGATGACGTAAGAAAGTGGAACATCGTGTAACTTCGACGTCTCGCCAGATGTCCTAGCGACACGGTTTTTATAACCTTTCACAAAGAACCACCCTCTATATAATAAGGGTTAAAGCCACACTACAGATTATTCGCGGTTTGCCGATCTACCGGTGATACCACAGTGCATGCACCTCGATTATAAACCGCGCTATTTTCAATCTTAAGTCCTACTAATTCCTATATACATAAAAAAAATCGGTGATTTTTTTACGTCCTGGTCTTTTTACACTGGCTTTGCTCACGTGGTTTATCGCTGGTCAGCTTTAATTTATTGTAGTGTGATATTTTATAACCTGTACAGCTTTACTATGGACTGTCGAGGGCATTACTGGAGCCTTTAGCCTTTCTAGGGATCCGGCAGATTAGAATAAATAATTTACAAATAAATAAATAGATTACAAAGAAATAAAAAGAGAAGTAATAACTTAGAATAAACAAAGCAAACCTAACATTCTAGTAGATTTTAAGTAAGAACTGTAAAACTGGGATTAAAAAGGATTTTTATTTATTTTTTTCATTTATTTATGGACTATCAAACACACAAAAATCATTATTCTATTTTAAGTTAGTTCCGGAGACTATTCTTAGACAGACGTTCAAAAGAACAAACTATTTAGTTGTATAATATTTTATTTTATTTTATTTGGGATAAAAACAATATTACATTATATACCCATCAGTAATACTTTACTGATGGGTATATAATGTAATATTGTTTTGTGTACTCACAAAACCAAATAATGTAATACCCACAACATTTCCCACATAATTATAACCTTTAGGTCACTATGTCTATAAGCTGTGATGAAATAGCAATATTTACTATTTATATTTGAAAAAACATGCAAAACAATTAGTAAGTAATATTAAGATACAAGATCCAAATTCCTCAGCACATCAATGACTTTGCCTCTAAAATTGTTTCAATTTAACATAAATAAATGAATGTCCATGAAGATTTTATTATAGATCTTTGCAAAACGCCAGGGTAGGGAATATTAAGTATATATTCCATGTTCTTACCAATCACGAGGAAATAAAGCCGCAAATGCGCCATCTTTTACCGTCGCTTTTTAACTGTAGTGCGAGCCCAGCCTTAGGTGATATTTTACCCCTAATACCTACCCCAATTTCAAATGCCGGCCAAGTACAGAATTAATCCTGTAAAAACTTGGCAACAGTAGCTGAGCCAAGAAGTTTCATAAAATAAATGACAGCATCATGCATAGTAAATATCTGTTCATAATTTTTGCACTAAAAAACTTGTATATTTTAAATGTTATTAAAGTCCGCAGTACTTGGCTCGTTACTTCAAAAAATATTGGTATTGCCATTTAATTATGGAGCCCAGTGATAAAGATGACAAAATACAGTAATTAATGATGCTATTGTATTGCAGAGAATAAGTGGCGTTTATGAAAAAAAGGAAGGAAAGTTTGTGAAGGTATTTGTACAATTAGCTTATGCCTAGTATTATTACTTAAGTTAGGGCCGGATTTTTCAATGCCAGCGAAATTTTATCATCAATTTAGAGGAATAACTTTGAATAATTGCAATTCTTTCATATTAATTGTGATTGGAAGAATTTGTATGAAAGTGCTACATTCTTTTAGATTCGGATACCTATTTAATACCATAAAAATATGCATACATACATAACTTCACGCCTGTGGAAGGCAGAGACTATGGAACGCCGTTTGGGTAGTGTCCAGGGTATCAAAATAAAAAAAACTTATTAGTCCGTCAGTTAGATAATGAACAAATATTAGACACGCATTTTTTTTTCTCGTACTAAGTTGCAATACTTCTATAAAATATCGTGAGGTCGTTACGTCATAACGTGGTACAAAATGTGACACGCTGTGACGTCACACGATATTTCAAATGAATATATCGTCGAGAGTATTTAATTTTGTGAGAAAAGAAGAAAATACGTGTCCAAAGTTTTAAATTAATGTACCAGACGGACATTAAAATAAAAATTAGGAAACTACCCTATTGCTACGATTCCTACAGGACCTCTTTCGCTTCATCAACAGTCGTGATTCTTTTCATCATGCATGTTTGTCGGTTAAGTGCACCTACTTTTACTTTAGGTCTTCTTTAATGTATCGCCACTCTGGTCAGTTGTGTAAAAACTGTTCCAATAAAATCACACATTTTATTTAGTTAAAGTCAAAGTCAAAGCATTTATTGCAACTAGGTGTACATACAGGTGATGGTTATAAAATTATTACAGTGCTTAATACTTAGCCGCCTCTTACAGACATTGCAACATTTTTAGTTATGTAGGTACACATTCATTGTTATTAACATTGTAGGTAGATATTACAAATCATAAAGAAAAGAAAAATAAAATATATAATTGTCAGGTATATGTCACGTCATAGTAATAATCAATTCAATAGGTATAATTGCTGTCAAGTTTAGGATGTCAATAATAAAATTATACAATGTCAAGGTATTTCAATGTTATGTTATGTCGAGTAGGTATAATGAATCCGTAAGAGTTTAAGACCAATTTTAGTTATTGCCTGATAACAAGAACATTCATTGATATTTAAAAAGAATACGTTTAACAAAACAGAACTCGAAATAACGATTCAAATCGGCATATTTAACAAATTGCATTTTCTCCCACTAAAATACTATTGCATGAAGTCCCAAACATTCCTTACATTTAAGTCCCAACTTAAACGTAATATACTTAGCTAGCAGGTGCACTACTCAGACATTCAGGTGTTAAGTTAAAAGATCAGAACACTAAAACTGTCTCAAGTTACTTTATGTTATAGTTCTGCATCTAACTTTCATTATTTGTGTTGTGTAGATTTGTTAGTGTTAGTAAAGTTAAGTGAAGATAGTTTAGTTCATGATGGTAGTTATTTGTTATTAATTAAATAGATTCATTGAGCGGCTGTGTGCGCGTAGGATAAAAAGTACCTTACGTGTTAGTTAAAACCTTCATTTTCCTCCATGTTCCAAATTTCATCTTGATCCTTTGAGCCATCTTGACGTGATCAAGTAAAAAACATAAACACAAATACACAAACTAATAAAGCTTTCGCATTGTTTTATAATACTAATTATTATAAAGAGGTCGCGGAGAACCTAACGGGTTACCGGGGCTCCGGCTCGACGTGCAGGTTCTCCTGCAGTTCCTTCTGGAACGGTTTGGTTTCTAGTCAATAAGAGTCTGACACTCCTTCCCGCCTCACCCATGCGGGGGCAGTCATTCGATGATTTTCATCCCTTAAAAAAAAAATTATAAAGAGAAAGATTTGTTTTGTTAGTTTGATTTGAATAAGCTTAGAAACTACTGGACCGATTAAAAAAAATATGTTACCATTGGAATCCTACGTTATCCTTGATGAATATAGGCTATATTTCAATAGAGAAAAAGAAAACTGAATCGTGTAACTTTTCGATAATGTATTCCGATATGTAATTTTTTTCCAAAAATACCCTTATATTGCGTACGCTGTTATAAGAAAATTCAAGTTCTGCCAGAAGTCATTATTCTACGCAGACGAAATCGAGGGGAACAGCTAGTATAATACATATTAGTAAGAAGTTACGCGCAATATTTACTAGTTGTTAGTTTCTTGTCTTATAACAAAGATTTCAGATGCGATTTTGAACTTTCACTACCGTTTCATCTAATCACCAACTCTACAAAGTACATTAATCTATACGATAATCAGCTGATTTGATTCTGAGCCTTTAATTTCTGTGGGTAATAAAATTTGAACACCACTTTTAACCATAGCTGGGCACCGTTAATGAAATAGTTAACTTCGTTAATCGTTAATCCGCTACTCCGAATCGGCATCGGCGCTGTTGGGCCCCATCTGTGTTGGTCTGATGGCTCTTTGAGGTGCTTCGCGTTCCGCTTACGCTCGGGTCTGTTTCTGGTCGGACGGAGAGCCACCCATACTCGCCGTCCGCAGGCACGCGCTTATGGTGGCCGGAGATCGTAAATAGTAGGCATTGGATTAACGATTAACGGACTAATGCATTTTAACGGAAGCTAACGTGTCCGTTAACATTTTTAAAAGTTAACTTAAAAGTTAATCCGTTAATCAAAATGTTAACTTCGTTAATTAACGATTAACGGATTAACGAGTTAATGCAGCTATGCTTTTAACAGTATCGAAAAGTGATGTAACCGCACAACTAACGAGGCATTTCTTCACGAGGTAGACTTATGGATATTAATTACGGTTGTATTGTAACTTTCGTGAGACATACTAAATTAATTAATACATTTTCGGTTTACTCACGTAATTGTTTAACGAGGAACTTGACTAGTTACAAGCCATTGTAGAGGCTCATATTCATGAGCAGCATTCCGCGACACACGACGTGGCAACCGCCGCGGTGCAGCTGGTCAAACAGTGACGTGAGTAAACCGAACAACATAGTAATTAATCTGAATATGATGGGATAACAGGTAAAAGCGTTAGTGCACTGACATGAACCAAAGTATAAAGGACGTTTTAGTATCTATACACCAAAACCCTCTTCTATATTGAAATACTCGATTTAGAATTAAAGCCGCTAGACCATAGGGTCGTTACGTAGTACATAATTTAACTCAGTAAAACCACAAACAAAAACTCAATGTTTACAAACTGTGTTCAATGAAACACAGGCAATTATACTGCTTGTGCCTTACGTATGTATTGTATTGGTTCGAGCACCGTATTGTATTGAAATACATTGATTTGTGTATTGTATTCTAGTTGGCTTATAAGTTTAAGTTGATATTTTGCTTTCATTGTTTTTATGGAGTTGGTTTTTTGTATTGTACTTGTGTATGTTCTTTAAGTACAGATGGCTGCTCAGTTTCTAGATTAATTGGCTTTTTAATTATATCCCAGTGGCATAATGTGTTACCTATCGTATCTAGAACATAATTGCCCTCCACTCCTGCTTTTCTAACGGGAGGAGTACGAATCTAATAGCAAGGTTTCAATATGTAAACGATTTCAATTTATAATGTTCACATTAAGATCGACTTTTGACAAGAGTTTAGGCTGGCTCGACCGAAGCGAGAAAACCGACGTAAAACAACGCTTGCGTTGTATATCGTCATGTGAATGAGGTTACCGAAGGCCCAATTACCCCCTCCCCAATGTCCTCAATCCTAGAATCCCTAACAATCCTCAAATTAACGCCTCTGGGATTGCTTACCATCAGGTGACGGATCTTTGTTCGTTTATCGGCTTATTCCATAAAAATAGATCCGTGTTTGAAATTGGTAATAAGAAATCGCTTATTTTTATAGATCAGAGAGCAACGCTCTCTGGTAAATCTGAAGTTTTATAATTCCAATCTTCAACTCACTTGGTAAGCATGGAAGAAATTGGAAACCATATGTATTTTCTTTTAAGAGGGAAAATTCATCGTATGACTTCTCCCGCCTAGGTGAGGCGGGAGGGAGTGTCAGACTCTTACTGACTAAAAATTACCCCGTTCCTACTCCTGCACTTCGAGTTGGAGCCATGGTAACCCGTTAAGTTCTCCGTGGCTCCGTATCGGCATCAGCCCTATTGGGATCCGTGGTGGTCGTGCTCTTTGAGTTGCGTGCCGAAACCGTATGTAGAGGTATAGACGACGATTTGTCACTCGAAAGAAATACTCAACAAAATGCAATCTATCGTAAACAATTAAACGTACCCAAAGAATTATTGAAAGCGCTTTCAATAGAATTTTTAAAATCGACGCCACATTTTTGCTGTTATGAAAGAAAACAATCAAAACAAAGTGCGAGCGTGGTATAAAAATGCAATTTGTATCGTTAGCCGGAGTTCAGGCAACCTGTTTGGAATGGTAGTTAATTTCTGGATTTTTGCTCTAGAGAATTTATGTGAGAAACATCGAAATCTATACTACTATATCTATACGTGAACATTGTGGCATTTTGTGAAAATGCTAACGTTATTAGTTAAGTTCGTTTTTAAGCAACTTCAAAAAAAGGAGGAGGTTCTCAATTCGACTGTATGTTTTTTTTATGTTTGTTACTCGATTACTCGAAGACGCCTGGACCGATTTCAAAAGTTCTTTCTTTTTTTGTTTGATAGGGTAGGTCGCGTCAATGTCGCGCAGCCTACTTACTGATTCTCATTATAACAATAAACATCATAAAATAAACTTTCCTAACAACAATATTCCATACAACTTTTCTCTTTAATAAAAACTCATGTTCGTCTAAAGCGTGTCTAAAGTTAGTTCTCTATTGTGTGCTGGTCTATAGAAATTTCTCGATCACCTTTTCTAACCTATTGCATATTCTATGCGTTCAACAACCATGCCACCATGCAACCATGTAAACATTAAAACGGTACGGTACCCAACAGAGGCCTTAGTACGAGTTTGTTTTACGTTCTAAGTGTGGGAGAGCCATGCTTCGGCATGAATGGGCCGGCTCGAACGGAGTGATACCAGGGCCTCACAGAAAACCGACGTGAAGCAACGCTTGCGTTGTATTTCGTCGTGTGAGTGAGGTTACCGGAGGCCCAATTACCCTCCCCTTCCCCGATCTCCCCAATTCCTGAATCCCCAACGATCCTCAAACTCCTAATCCCCAAAAGGCCGGTAACGCACTTGTAACGCCTCTGGTGTTCCAGGTGCCATGGGCGACGCTGATTGCTTACCATCAGGTGATCAAGTCACATCAGGCAAATGAAACTCGTACTAAGGCCTCTGGTCAACCTACAACCATTCTGCATTTTTTGATTTTCAATTTTATAATTAATACTAGCTGTTGCCCGCGACTTCGCCCACATAGCCTAATGACTTCTGGCAGAATCTAGACTTTTGAATTCGTTTTTATCAAGGGATATTCTACGGTAATGAATGTCGTCAGAATTGATTCAGTAAAACTAGTTTAGGGCTCCTCCCCAGTAAGTGATAGCGTGGTAGTATGTAGGCTATATGTTGACCCGACTTATTAGTAATATTCATGTAAAATTTGAAGTAAATCCATGCAGCAGTTTTTGACATCATTATACAGACAAACAGACAAAAATTTTAAAAACAATATTTTTGGCTTCGGTATTGGTTGTAGATCATGCTTCAAGTATTCTTTTAAAAAAATTTCAATGTACAGTTTTGACTTTTCTACGTTCTTATTCTTATTCTTATATGCATATAGAATAAAGATGTATATAGATATAGAATATAGATAAATTTGTGTCTGTGCCTTTAGCCAAACGCCACTTTAGCGCTTGTCTTGCGCAGAGAGAATAGAATTAAATGTATGGGGATGCCACTGACAAGTGTCAAAATTTACGTGGTTTTCTTTTCTACACGTAGACAAGCGGTATATGGTAGGTACTTGGCTACAGCCGCTGGACTGCAAATGTAAGAGTTAACATCTTTGGATACAATACATAAAATCCCCAACGATCCTCAAATTCCTAATCCCCAAAAGGCCGGTAACGCACTTGTAACGCCTCTGGTGTTCCAGGTGTCGATGGGCAACGCCGATTGATTACCATCAGGTGATCCGTCTGCTCGTTTACCGGCTTATGCCATAAAAAAATTGACCTGCTACTGGCCACTGTACAAAACAGCAGAAACAATATCGGTGGCGAGGTTAAAAAACTAAGTCATTTTTTGTGGCGTAAAAAGAAATATGTTTTGAAAGTTTCAGCGGTTTTCGGCTAAATTGTTATGACTGTTTGTTGTATGTCGTTAGTTATTAAAATAGTGTTGTAAGTATTGCGAATGGGTCGTTTTTCGTAAAAGTTCTGGTCTTTTTTTTATTAAAGTTACCTTGTATTTTTCGTTTTAGAGATGTTATAAATATACATTAGTTTTATACTGCCTCATTGGCCGAGTGGTCGCAAGTGCGACTGCCGGGCAAGGGGTCTCGGGTCCGATTCCCGGGTCGGGCAAAGTATTACTGGGTTTTTCATAAAATTCACAGTAGTAGCACGGAGTCTGGAATAGGCGTGTCGACAGGGTAAAGAAAACAAAAAAGTAATTAGTCCGTCATTAAGATCGCACGAAAATATCAGACACGTATTTTTTTTTATCAAATTAACAGAAGAATACTTAGTTATTCCGCATTAAAGTTAGGGAGTGGGGGGTGTTGACGTCACACTTACGGAGAAATCGTACCTAATTGTGACGTCACGCGTCATTTTAACTCAAAATATCTACATGTTTTTTTGGATACGAGAAAAAAGAAAAAATACGTATCGAAGATTTTTAAAATATCTAAAAGACGGACAATATTACATGGGACTCATAACATAAATAGTGAAAAAGTGGGTGTTACATTGTACAGTGGCATAATGTACACCTCTGCCTACCCCTTCGGAGATAAAAGGCGTGATGGTATGTTATGTAGTTTTATTCAATAAAAAGGCAAAAGTACCAAAAATTGAAGATTTGAATATTTTAATCACCAGTATCATAATACACCATTTATTATTTTACTTCAATTTGAGAAAACATCACATAGGTATCGTAGTTGATGATTTAAATTGTATGTGAAATGGTTATTGGAAACGCTGTCATAAACTCAATCAAGTGAAAATATAGTTTAGTTTGTCACATTCCGCAATCCCTGAATCCCCAACAATCCTCAAATTCTTAGTCCCTAATAGGCCATAACACCTCTGGTGTAACGAGTGTCCATAAGCGACGCCGATTGCTTACTCTCAGGTGATCCGTCTACACGTTTACCGGCGTATCCCATAAAAAGAAATTTAATTAATTTCATAAATCGTAGGTCCTATTCAGTTCTTTTTACAAACTAACAGCTTACCTCTAAAATATTTCCAGCCAAGCTTTTATACAATCGCCCGTTAAGCGAGCACAAAAGTTGATTTCAATATCGAAAACTCCTTTTGATCGATTTCAAATTGTTCGAATTCCAAAATTGTTCGATTGCTCGAAATTCGAAAACGTATTAATTGAAACCCGAAAGTTATTGCACCTTTGTAAATGGAAGTGATTAAATTGATTCGTTTTGAATCGATTCTCATTTTATCGATGTTATCAATTGTAATTTGTGTTCTATTGAAGATCGGGGCCAAGCTATAGGCTTACGAATCTATTGTTATTTTGCTCCTAAATGCAGAAATAGAGGTTTTAAAACCAAGAAAATGTAGGACTAAGGTCACATTTTTTCTAGCTTTTTTTTCAACCGTAATCCTACACTAGGATTCTCTCATTAGTCATAGGTGCGTTTTCAAATAAACAGATTCAAATTCATATCATACCCAGACATAGAACAAAAACTTGTGGATGACATGAAGTCAACTTTTTAGAGTTGGTTAGCAGTTGAATTTGCGTCTTGTTCGATAACCGCTCTTTAAATTACTAAGCCACTAGAAATTTTGAAAAAGTATCTTAAGTTTTCTTTTCTTTCTATTATTGTTTCTTTTAATAAAACGTTTTGCTACCACACTAGAATTTCGTAGGTGCGTTTACAAGCATACAATTTTACATACACATTACACCCAGAACCTGGAACAACAATTTATGGGTCACACAAGGTGTTGTTTCGTGCGTGAAACCACGACACGTCAGTCACCGCACCAACCGTGCAATCGCACTTTTATCTAACAAAAATTCGAAAGAAATGAACTGATTTTGATAATTGGTTATCGTTTCGTTACGAGAGTTCACTAAAAGGTACCCTGAAGTAATTTGTTGTACTTTCTTTGTTAGCCTCCGTTCTACTGTAAAGTACTCAATGATTTTAATAATCAAAATTGAATGTACTTTACAAGTTATTGTAAATAAATTAATTGTTACGCTGATTGTTAATCTGTTAAAATATTTGTTTTTGAACAAGTTCTTTGGTTCGAAGTAGGATAAAGTGTTATAAGTTGAATGAAAATGCGGAGTTTTAAATTGTGTTGGTTACGACCAGGAGGCTTTACTATTCATCAGCCTTTACTATTATCTCTTTCAGTCACACGTTCAACTGGTTACGAATATATTTTATTGAATTTTAATAAATTATGTAGTTTAAATTATTTTAAAAAACTTATATTTATTACAATTAATATTAACTATAACTAAATGAAAATATATACAACTTAAAATATAAATAACTATGAACTAAAATATTTACATCTTAAAAAAAGGTAATAATAAATAAATAAGCTATAATAAGGCATCAAAAAAAAAATTTTCCTCATCATTATCGTGAGGTAGGGTGCCCAAAATACTGGCAGCATTACCACGTTGAATGGCAAAATACTAAAATGCTTAAAAACGAATACAAACAAATTTGAAACATACTTCAAAAATTGAATTTCTAAGAAAAGGTGGTTAGCTACAGCGACCACCAAGACGGAAACAGTTAAAGCATTTACCTTAACCTTATAGTAGCTACACCTGTAATCTTATCCTATTACATAAAACTGAAGAATTTGTTCGTTTGAACGTGTTTATCTGAGCAAATATTTTCAGAATTATAATGATATTTATCCCTTTTTCCCTTGGTCACGGCATCACGCGTGAATGGCTAGACCGATTTCACTAATTCTTTTTTTGTTGTGTTTATTAGGAGAAGATTTCTAAGGCAGAAAAAATCCTGAAATTCTTACGGGAAAGGGAGAAAACGAGATTGCGCGTACGAAGTTGCGGGCAGAGCAGAGCGGGAAAGTAAAACCGCATGGAAGTACCTAACTACTGTAAGATAAAATGTTGAAAAATAAAGTAGTTGGTAAATTTTATTTTAAAGTCAGTCTGGTAGATTAATTTAAAATATTACACACGTATTTTTCCTTTCCTCACATAATTAAATACTTTCGACGATATATTTATTTGAAATATCGCGTGACGTCACAACGTGCTACATTCACAATTTTGTAGCACTTTATGACATAACGACTCCTAAACTTAACTCCATTTATCTAAGTTTTGTAACTTCATACGAGAAAATAAAAAGAATATGTGTCTTACATTTTTCATTATCTAACTGACGGCCTAGTGACATTTTTAATTTTCATATCCTGGCAACTACCCTATTGCGTTTTCTAAACAACAAGTCAGACCAATTGTAGTAGTGTTATTAAAAAAAAAGTTGTTTCGTTATAATTAGAACAACAATAACTTTGAGTAAACAATAATATTTTAAGATTCAATATTTAAGTTCTACATAATATATACAATCAGAATCAGATGCTCAATCGCGAACATCTCCAAAGTACACGTCAGCACACAAGTGTATTGTAATTGATACATGTTTCAATTGTGCGCAACTGTCCCGCGGGAGAAGATTGTGGCAACCAGCTAATTGCCTGTTGAGATCTCATTGTGCTTGTATGGATCTCGTTGTGCCTGTGTGGATTTCATTGTGCCTGTACCTGGGTGCGGTTTTTGAAAGCGAACGATATTCGGAATAACGGGAATTGGATGGTTTTATACTCAAGGGAGTCATGCAAAAATTGTGCTGAGTGTAATTGGTATTGGGTGTATTTTCCGCTGGTTTGTTGGCTTAAGTGATGGTTTTATTTAGATTCGTTTGCTGTTTGTGTGTATTTTAGTGAATTCTAGTTCATAATAATATCTTTCTTCTGATTAGTTTCGTAAGTGTTACGTCCGATTAAGTAAGTATTAGAAAAATTTAAAAATATGTTTACATTCGGCCAACAAGAAAGCCAGGCAATCTTGTTTGGTTTCTGAGTCGGGCAAAGTATAGCAGGGGTTTGTTAAAATAAATCTCAATAGTAGCACGAAGTCTCTAATTATGCCCGGTTTATGGCAATAGGAACAATGAAAACTGGGTGTTACATTATACAGTGATATTAAGTGCTGTAATATGCACTACGCCTACCTCTCCAGGGATAAAAAAAGTTAACATTTTATTTTTAATGGGATTTGAACTTTAAATACTTTGCTTAGAAGTCGAAAGTTGCTCTTAGAACTACTGGTGATGCGAGATCCAGCCACCATCACATATTGACACAGTAAAAATAGCTATTCATCATCCATTACACAAACAGCTTAAAATGCATTTTTCCAGAAACCAATCCTAAATAGCCACACAGTCTAACCACTAATCACACAGCGAACCAAGTTGCCAATTAATACAGTGATATATTACCGTTCGATATAGAGAATGCTTGTGCTCCAGTGCTGGTATGCATACCTTCTCGCACTAGTGAGAAGATGGTTTGGCATAACAAATTGTGGTTCTCAGTATTTGGATGAGCAGATAATGGAGTATGTGTTTGGATATTGTTGAAAGGAGTGTCGATGAATTGTTTGATTCAAAGGGGTGAGGATGTATGTACAGTCAAAGGTCAAAAGCCTACTGCCACCGTGAGTGATGTTCAGACGGCAATGCGTAAGTAATTTCATATTGATGTGCATAAACACACGTGCGTACGCATAAACACACACACGCGTACGCACACGGATAAAAATATGCGTGTGCATGTGTGTATAAGCGCTGCAACGCAACCGATAGTAGTCTTACGGTGGCAGTAGATTTTTGATCTTTGACCGTACATGTTCTGGAAGTCATTGAAGAAATAAATCACAATGTTGTCAGCAATGTCTTTGTCTATGCGGTTTTAAGGAAAGACAGCAGCCTGTATTATCATTTTTCATTGCATTTCTTTTTTTTTCAAACGTTGAACCACATTTTCTCCTGTATCATGGGCACGTTTACAAACATACAAGTTCACATACACGTCACACCCAGACCTGGAACTACAATCTGTGGATCGCACAAAGAGTTGTTCCGTGCGGTAATCGAACCCGCGATACGTTGCATGGCAGACTGTTGCCCAGATACCGCACCGACCGTGCAGTCAATGATAAACAATGGACTGGACAAGGATTCAGATTTCAAACACAAAAATCAAACCATAAAAGCGTTCCATGGCGATGTAAAAGTAAGTTTACATTTATTTATTGCAGTAGCTTGGTAATATAAAAATAAGTCTTCTTCAAACAATACTATAGGTAATTATTAAAAACCAGATACATAATGGAAAATAATGATCAAATAATATATTTTCTTTAAGTACGAACAAATTATACAATACTTTGCTATGAAGTGCTACTAATGAATCTTATTCAAAATGGTCATAAATCAAGCGACACGTCATTTTCTGTACACAAGATCTTCATCAACATTCTTCACAAAACGTGTACGAATGAAACATTAAATTTTCGTCGTAAAGTTTTTTGGGGTTCCGTAGGTTACCTCTATATTTACAGGGTTTGCATATACATTTTTATTATTATGTTTTCGGCTTACTCACGTAATTATTTGACGAGGAACTCGACTAGTTTCAAGCCATGCTAGAGGCTCATGCACAATTCCAGACTCCGTGCTAGTACTGAGAGCTTTTTTTAAACTCAGAAATACTTTGCCAGACCCGGGCATCGAACTCAATACTCCTTGCTCGAGTTGCACTTGTGACCACTCGGCCGACGAGGCAGTCAAATAGACGAGCATTTTAATAGAGAAACTCTGCTTCAAAATGCTCCACATAAACACGACTCACACTTTACCACTTTTATTAATTACATCTTAATCTTCCATCTCCCTCTTTATAGCCCTCTCCCTCTTAAGTCAACTAAGTCAAGTTACATTAATTAACTTGTGATAATCATAATCTCGGTTTTTACGTAAATTTTCTGAAGAATTTATGTCATGTTAACACCTTGGTTTTCCTGTAAGATCGTGACGTGAAAATTATGTTAATTTTACAAATAAATAAGGTGCCTCTTTGGTAATGGTAATTTTTGTTACGAAAATAAAAATACCAGTTTTGAAACAACAATATTTATTAAAATTGTTTAAAACGACACTTTGTCTTTTGATGTTCATAGTAATATTGAGTTTCTATACGAAACTCATTATTACTGTAAACAGTTATTTACCAAACCTGACTTCTAGAGGATGACGGTTTACCGAGGGCCCAAATAATTCATTTAAAAAAATAATTTTGAACTTCTCATGAAATTCTAAAAATAAGAAATCAATTGATTTTGCTAGCAATTAACTCTACAAAAAACCTTAAAGGAGATAAATCGCTCACTCCTCCATTCTTAAAACCTCTTTTCAGTAAGTATCTAAAACTATTCAAATCTTTATACCTAGTTAAAAACTACAATCATTTGTAGCTTTAAAACTCTCACAATACCTATGAGATATTAGACCATATCTTAAGCAGTTATCCAAACCTATAGGTGCATACCTATAGGTTTGGATAACTGCATACTAATTCCTTGTTTCCTCTACTATGAGTTCAAATGGTATTATTCGATACTCGATAACGACGTGTTTTTTGTATAGCTGCTTTTATAGCAGCGACTCTAGCGGTCACTTACAGAACAAAAATAGGTATACAAAAAGTTTTTCACCAGATTTTTAATTATTAGGCGTAATTCCTTTCTGGAAAACCGACAACGGTTTTGCCCGATTGCTTGCTATTATCTGGTGATCCGCCAGACCTGGTGGCTTATAATATTATATATATAAATCCAATTATAACGTCCATATTCCGTGGATATTGAATGAACTAAATGGTATTGAGTTTAGATTTATATTCCGTACTCTGAATGCTATTGTAACAGCTACAATAGGGGTTGTATAGTTTCGACATTAAAAAATTATTATTTAAAATTACTATTGCATTGACATTGGAATTGGTTTCAAGAGTAAGCACCCTGTTGGCTGACGGACATCGTCTAGACAAAAGCTATCTATAAGGATAGCCACACGTTAAAAAACAGTGAAGCATTTGCTTGTTTGTCCCTTATTGCGTAAAAAACTAGTTTTAATTTTACAGCGACTCTAGTGGTCACTTTCGGAACTAAAAATTTACGTCGTCGCTATCGAGTATCGACAAATACTCGCTTTCAAATCATAGTAGTGGTACGGAAGTCGTTAGAGCAACACTTTGCGACCAGGATCACTTTGACCCTCGGCCATGGATGAAAACTAAATCATTTCCCGGGAAATAGGTCACCAAGTTATGAAAGAATGTGGGGATAATTGTGACTAAACGTGGGGATTTGTAAAGGTGAGAACTTGGATATTTCTAAAATGGTTAAAGTAAGAAAAATCTTGTGGTGGTTTTATATAGATCAGTTTTAAGATACCATGATGGAAAATACTATTTTTCTTAGTTGGATATTGGCAATTAGAGTATATAATAAAATTCCTCGGTCTATTAGAGAACTACCTTTGCGTCAATTTAGAATTAAGTTGAAAGCATGGCTAATTGAAAAATGTTTTTACAGTATTAAAGACTTCATTGACTATGGAATTGTAGAAAGAAATAGATTTTAATATTATGACATGTAATTTTACAGACATAATGCCTTGACATGTATTTAAAAATTTATTTTGACGTTTTGGAATCATTATTTTGACATTACGTAATAATTAATCAATGAAATTGGATTTATATTCTATATTATATAAAGTGCCTTATAAACAAACATTTGCATGCCTGGAAAAGATGGAATACACTGTACTGTTGAAAATTAGACTAAGATCCATTGTATTACATGTTCCTGCGAATAAATTTCTATTTCTATTTCTATTTCTAAACAACAGTTAATATTATGCAACAATAATTAAATTTGTCTTCAGTGTTTAACCATGGAATATTATTATGAGAAAAACGAGACAGAATATGATGAGAAAAATATCGTAGTAATATAATAGTTTTCTGTATACCTTTTTCTCGCGACACTATAATCCAGTAAATCGACGACCATTTAAAACCTATCGTATTACAATTGACGTACCTATTATCTCATACACACACACCAACCTTTTATTCCACAAGAAAACCGCATATTGATTAAATACCATCATATTCCCTTGGCTTGTTAATCTGAACCACAATGTAGGAGTCACGTGCGAGTCCCCATTCATCTCAACGCCAACACGTAGCGCTGACGCCGAAGATTTGGACCTTTTCCACAACCCTTATGACGAAAGGGACAAGATTTAATGGGATTAAAACTAAATCGAGTTCACGAAACTGTTGAAGTATACTGTAATTGTAGACTTACACATGTTAGATGTTGGGTTAAGGGAGGATTTTGTAAATAACGTTTTGAGTAATTTGTTGGTCTTTTTGGGTTAATCTGCCTTTGCGTGTCGAGTGGTTGAAAAGTAGTAGTGTGTTGTGAAACTATTGTATTTGAACCTTAATAAAATAAAATGATGGATTTATATATCACTTCAACCAGTTTTTAAAAGTTAACTGCTGGACTATTGACCTCTCTATAGCTGGACTCTCTTTCCGGATGACCACTTCCGTAAAATAGCAGATTGTTAAAATCTCCATACGAGTTAGAGAGCTGAAATCGCAGTTTAAAAGCTTCTGGTTGTTTAGGGAGCGCTGATGACCGATATCTATTAAATGTGTAGTTCTTTGGTTAACTTTTATGATATCCGATAAGGAAACGGGTGATGATTTATTATTTATTCTTATCATTTTTTATTCGACAACTTATTTTACTTTATCGTCACCATACGACAAAGTTCTGGATTCAAAACTAATAAATATACTTAGCTACACTATCACTGGCATGTTCACTGGAATGTTTCCAAGAGTTACCAATAAATAGGACAAAATTGGTGTAAACTTTGTCTTAATTATTTAGCATGAAGTAACTCTACAACTACAAGACTCAATGAGATCTAAATTAGGAACTAAATCTAAGGAGTTATAAACTTTATGAACTGTTTTGAAACGAACAAAGTAGGTTGTTTATTGAAATTTTAAGGGCCCATTAAAAACCAATTTGACAAATAAATTGACACGATTATACACTCGTGTCGGTTCCATTCAGCAAAAACTATAAAAAAAAAACTAAACTACTCTAAATATACTCATATACAGCACAAGGCAATTCATAATTATGCAAAATTGAAGCAGATACATACTTTATAAATCGAATAGGCAAGGCTTAAGGTCCGCCATTCACTGTTATCATTGGTGAAGAAGTAGTAATAAATAAATAAATATACGAACCAACACAATGCAACACTATCTCAGAACAATGTACACAAACAGCTGCACCATATTCCGACCACTAATTGACCAGAAATACACTGTTCAACAGTATTAGTTACACTCATGTATTTCTAATTGGCTCAAACGATTCCATACGTGAAACTTCCTAGTTTCTGGTACATGAAGCCTCTAAGCTCCACAAACTGATTCAAAGACATCTACGATTCTCTCAGTTCAATATGTAATCATAGACGATTGGTGTCCTCAGTTAGAATAATCCCCTGTCGCTCTCCTAGCGACTATGTAATAACTCCCCTGAGTGTTCAACTTTTAGGAAAATTAACAAAGTTCGACTCCCTCATTGCGAGTCGGGATCTCGAGCAACATAAATTGTGATGAAATTTGAAAATAAAAATAGGCTCAGGGAAAATTTAAGGCTTAACTGGGCTGGATTGTTTAAAAGCAGTTAGGTGCTCGATCAATTTTATGTTCGTGGAATTTATTTTGTTTTTTTTGCGCATGTTTTTATCAAAAAATTTTACATGGTGTTTGTCTATTGTTATCGGTTCGTTTAGGATATTTTAGGCAAATCAACAATATATTTTAGGCCTCATTTTACGTTACAATATCCTCTTATGAGGATGAGTTTTCAAATATTAACGCTTGTCACAACCAGACTATAGACATTGTAAAATTGTCTGTTCCTGATAGATTTGTCATCATCGCTGAACCAATTATTGTAATTGGGCATGTTCAGCTTATCACATTGATGCGCTGTGTATAATGAATGCATCGATAAACATCATCATCATCGTCAACAGCTTATAAATGCCCACTGCTGAGCAAAGCTTTTTCTCACACGGAGCAGGTTTGAGCATTAATTACTACGCTTGTTGAATGCTCGTTGGCGATTACAAACTTATAATTAGAAATTATAAGCTCAGGTTTCCTCACAATGCTTTCCGTCACCGTTTGTCAGTGGTGTCTGGTCATTACGTTCTGTATGTTCGTTCTGTTCATAACACAATCATAAAAAAACTAAACACACACCTTCAAAACTTACAACAAATTAATTAAATCATAATTAGAATCACACAATTAAACCCAAATAATAAATCAGCGCCCCATCACTCAATTCAAAGGACCATTCACGGAATGAAACGGACGAATAACAGACGACGCGAAAATTTAATTTGGACAAACTTTAGACTTTTATTGGTTGAATAACTCGAGAAATGGAAACTTTGGGAACAAGTTAGCCAACTGTCTTATTAAAGATGGGTCTTAATTAATTTACCGCGTTACCAATTCATGTTACAACCGTAACTATTTTAAGCCCTTCGCGTCTCCCGTAGAATGGTTTGAAGTTGGTTGGTACAAGTTGGGTTGGTCTCAAGGCACTGGTTTGTGTGGTTCGGCCCATTTGTTTAAGATATATGAAATGTATCATTTTTGTTGTGGACTAGGAGGCAAACGAGCAGACGTATTACCTGATGGTAAGCAATCAGCGCCGCCCAAGGACACCCATAACATCAGAGGAGTTACAAGTGTGTTGCTGGGCTATTAAAAAGGAATACTTTTATGGTATATAATGATTGTTAGTTCTGAATATTGGTCTTTAGTAGTGTGCAGGTATTAGCTACAGGTCTGCCAGTTTTTACAGCTACGTGACACCTTTTTTTTTTTTTTTTATGTGATACCTACAGTCTTTAAATTGACCCCTTTTTCTCTATATCGCTATTTTTATGGAATCTCTCGAATATTGTTTATATGCCTAAATATCGCAATTGATATTCAAATGTGCAAGATTAATTCAATTTAAAAAGAGTAAAATTTTATTTTAATTCATATTGCTATTTAGTTTGACGACAATAGGATAGATTGTAAAATCTTCATAGCTCTCACACTTTCGACCTTTAAACTAAAAATCCAAACTACAAACTACAATTCACTGCTCCCAAACATCCCCAACCTAATTACAACCTTCAGAAAACTCCAAGAACAACATAGTACATACAAAATACTTCCCCTAATCCAGAACACGAAAAATTTGCGCACCCAAACATCAAAGAGAACCATTGGCGATCAATATACTAATATGTCTGCGGTAACAAACTTTAAATCCACCATCAAATTGATTGAGGACATAGGATAATGGAAGAGAGATTCATCTTGAACAGTAAATAGTTGGATGCTGGCCACTTCAACACTTCCAAAGTTAGAATATTAATGGTTTATGTTAATAGGGATTATGGGAAGACCTCCAAATTTGAAATGGTAAAACGATAATATGGGTGAAAAGTTTTTGTGAATGAATGTAATTCGCTGATTAAATACTTCTTTAGTCAAGGATGTTCTGTTTACACAAGTATAGTGAGTCTTTTGTCTCTTATATAGGTAATTATGTTGATATCATTAAGCTGACGACATGTTTAGTCACGGGGAGCCGTTGAATGTAGAATTGTTGCCGTTGGATGTATGGAAGTAGAAGTATAAGTAGTAGAAGGCTTTCTGTTAAGAAAAACTGTCATTACTGTTGTCATATTGAGTCCACTACTAAGCCAGCTAACGCCGTGACTAGATTTTGTCGAGATCGAAAAACATGCCATTATTTTCTCAATTCTTAAAATTGAAATTAAAATTACACCAAATATTGCAGTAATTGTAATTTATGCTCTCTAAAACACTAGTCAAAGCAAAAATAAATTAACATTGTATGAAAGAAAATGACAACTATAATTGCACGTGATGTAAATTTTGCTGCACATATTCATTAATTCTGCTAAAAGGTACCCATACATTGTTCAGTATAATCTCGTATGCTCTGTTAATTTCACTGGAATTATCTAATCTCTTATGATCTGTTAATTTCGTTTATATTTGTTTCTGTTTCTCGTTTCGTATTTTGATTGCTTTTGTAGCATTTATTAGGTTTTCTAAAATAATAATCGTTTTAGCTATAGTCTTATAGGTACTCGATGAACAAGACTAAGCCTAACTAATCAAAAATTAAGGATTAAGACCGCTTTTCATGCATGAGAGTTCGAAACCTACCAATAGTAATGTGACGTTTTCTAAGTTTTATGTATTTTCTAAGATTATTTAGACACCACTGACAAACGGTGAAGGAAAATATATCGTGAGGAAATCTGGGCTTAAAATTTCTGATTATAAATTATGAAATCGCAGACCCGCATTGAGCTAGCGTGGTGATTAATGCTCAAACCTTCTCCGTGTGAGAAGAGGCTTTTGTAAGTACTCTACAATATTTTTGGCTTTTATCAGACGAACAACAAATTTGATACCGATATTAATCTTAAACACATAGCGTTTTCACAAAATCCCAATCAAAAATCGTTACAAACGAAAACGAAAACGTAAACCTATAAAATCAAGACTACCTACCACCAACATAAGAAAATTAAAACTAAGAAAGTTGTGTCTATGACAGTGTATATAAAATTGGACAGGCAGTGAACGATCGGAGGGGAAACAATCACACACTTGCTGACGCTACTGGGCCAGCAAATTGATGACGTAGTGTCTTTATACAAAGTTGATGTATTGACTGTGTCTGATGTCTTCTTTTTTTATGGCATAAGCCGCTAAACGACCTGACGGATCATCTGATGGTAAGCAATCGGCGTCGCCCATGGACACCTGGAACACCAGAGGCGTTACAAGTGCGTTACCGGCCTTTTGGGGATTAGGAGTTTGAGGATCGTTGGGGGATTCAGGGATTGGGGAGATTGGGGAAGGGGAGGGTAGTTCGGCCTCCGGTAACCTCACTCACACGACGAAACACAACGCAAGCGTTGCTTCACGTCGATTTTCTGTGAGGCCATGGTATCACTCCGGTCGAGCCGGCCCATTCGTGCCGAAGCATGGCTCTCCCACACATCTATTTGGATATACAGGATAATTTAATTATTTCGTTTTATTAGGTTCTTACCTAATAATACAACATCTTTGTTGACAAAGTGTATTTTTATGCCATTAGACGATTAAAAAGAAATGCTTCTATTTAAGTATACATTATGAGTCCAAGAGGCCAGTCTTGTACTATTACAGCCTGACATCATCAACAAGAATACGTCCACAGCTGACTTTTGACATAATTATCTCGTTTGACAGGTGGCTCAGAGATTTAAGGATCGCAGTTGGGTTATGGATAGGTTAAAAGATGGTATTACCCATCACTAGGTCGACCTAATGTTATATTCAAGTAAAAATGCAACCCTTAGGAAAATACACCCAAAAATATAACTCACAATATAACATAACATTATATAACATCACGCCTTTATTCCCGGAAGGGGTAGGCAGAGGTGCACACAGAAGTAACACCCACTTTTCACTATTTAATGTTACGAGTCCCATGTAATAGGTGGTGAGCCTGTTACCATATACCGGGCACATTTCCAGATTCCGTGCCGTGATTTCGTACTACTGATTTTTTTTTTAAGCCCAGTAATACTTTGCGCAACCCGGAAATCGAAACCGAGAGTCGCCCGGTAGTCGCACTTGCGACCACTCGGCCAACGAAGCAGTCTCACTTAACAAATAACTCACAATATTCACTCCCAAAAAGAACCAATGAATCTCCGAACCAACTATTTATTTATACCGCAGTTGATTCACATCACAGTTTCCGAACCCCAAATGGGCAACTTAAGCAACTTGCTTACAGTTTGGTAAACAAAAACTTTTGGGACATGGTACCAAAGTAGCGTCATCGATCAATCAGCTGGACGGCAATTTGAACAGACTCAGATGTTCTATGGCTTGATAGTGATGTACGAGGGTGTAGGGAGTATGACCTTAGAAGTATATCTTCAATCTTGATGTTATGTGTGAAGGCATGGACTCTGTGGACAGAGGTGAATTTATATCAAAACTTTCGCGAGACATACTAAATTAATTATTATGTTTTCAGCTTACTCTCATGACGAGTGGCCAGTAGTCGGCAAACGTTGCGTCGCGTGTCGTAGAAGTCATGGCTAGTCGAGTTCCTCGTCAAACAGTTATAAGAGTAAGCCGAAAACAAATAATTAAGAGGGGAATTTGTTTTGATAGTGAGTTGTGTTGTTTTCAATTTCTTGTTTTTACCCTACTAGTAAAATGTTATGGTTTTATGTTCTAAATTTCATAGTTTCAGAGGTCAAAACAGAAGGTCAAAGTCATAATCATTTATTTCAATTAGACCTGGAAGGGCACTTTTGAACGTCAACAACAAAAATTTTGAAGTGAAGCTAGTTGCTCATTCCAAGGTGTAGATTCCTATGTAGAAGAAACAAGCAAAAAAAATCGAGCAAGAAACTAGGTTACTCTTTTTCAATCGGGTTTACAATACAATTATCTAGTTACATAGTATCGTTGGTTCGATTGTGTGATAACAATACAACACCTAAATCCAGTCAAAGAGGTCTTCAGTCATTTCAGAGAATACGTGTAAGAGAGTAAGAGTAATAGAAGATTGTAAGAAAGATATGCCAGTGCAAGGATACTCGACTCCTTTCTAGCCTCGCTCGAGGCCCATAAGAACAGTCTCACGACAGTTATAGAGAATAATATAATATAAAATGTAAAATATGATAAGGTTGGTGCGGTTAACCCGCTGACGTTCAACAGGTAGCGGGTTCGATTCCCGCACGGAGCAACTCTTTGTGAGGTCCAGAACTTATTGTTTCGGGTCTGGGTGTCATATGTATGTGAAATTGTATGTTTGTAAACGCTCCTACGACCCGACGAACGAGGACAATATTCGAGTGTGGGACAACGTTATTAAAACAATACATAGTTAAAAATCAATGTGCCTAATGATTTTTGTTGATTCTGGTGATTTTATAAACAATAAAAAAATTATAAAACAAAAAAGAAACTTCAGCCCTAAAAAAAATTTGTCATCAAATTCTCAAAGATTTTCTAAGTCCTAAGACTTAAAATCTTACCTCGCAGTAAAATAAGGAAAATCAATAAAAACATCTGGTTTCTTACTAACTTACCTTTGTGACTGACGCTACCTGGACGCTAACGGTCATGAATTATGTAATGCGTCTGAAGGCACTATATAGTTACTACATAACTTGACCTACTATTATGTGTAAATCCCACATAAAGGAAGGTCTAGTTATACTGGACTGTAAGCTTTATGTGTTGTCATCTGGACGATGACTTTTGACTTCATTTCGCTTCTATTTTAAACGGACGTTTGTGTTGAATGGGTAGTATTTTTATTAAGAAACTAGCTTTTGCCCGCGACTTCGTTCGCGTGGAATAGTGACTTCCGGCAGATTTTTGGTTTTACCCACATAGTTCCGGATCTCTTCAAAAATGAAATGTGGAAGATATGCTAGGGAACTCTTCAAAAATCAACATAATGAGCTCTGCGTTTGAATTTAAGATATATATACTCACTTAGGACATTAAAGCCGTTATTGCCCTTCGAAAAAGGCGAAAATGTTGTTATTCCCTTATTTTCAAAATACCTATTATTTTGATTTGCCATTTCAGAAAAAAAGACTGTCTCCCTTGACAAATTACCTAATCCCTTAACAACCAAGCTTAAATCTATAATTAACTTAAAACTATATAAAAGAACGATCTAATTAATTTAAAAATTAAAATGAATTTAGACATACAATTTTAGCATCTACTAATAATCAAGATCAAACTAAACATACATTTTACAACAACCAGACAACCCAACAAATAAACCTTTTAATCTACTATTACGACGGAACCAATTTTAGATTTACGAAACGATCAATCCTCAATTCCACGACAGTACCGAAGCATTCGGCCGATACCCAACCAAATGCGTGTAACGAAACCATAGCGCGATCAATTTGATCTTAACGCCATCTATCGAGCATAGTGACAACTCGGATTATTTATCTATACTCCGTTCGGGCATTTTCTTTGTACTAAAAGTTTTATTATATTATATTATTTTTTCATACCTTTTTACTATTTATTTACTTTTTTCCGATGATTTAAAACAATAACATGAACCGAACTCATGTAACGATCGACACCATTGCGCGATCACTAACTCGATAATAGAATTATCTATACTCCGTTAGAGTATTTTATTCGTACTTAAAGTTGTATTATATTATATTTTTAATACCTTTTTACTCTATAATTACATTTTTCCGTTGAATTTTCAGTACTGAATTGATGCCGACTCTATACCAATAGTGGATGGCGCTGTATGTACGCAATAATATTTTTTTTTGTAATAAAAACTACCCTATGTCCTTCCTCAAGTTCCAAACTATCTCTGTACCAAATTTCACACAAATCGGTTCAGTAGTTTAGGCGTGAAGCAAAGACAGACAGACAGACAGACAGAGTTACTTTCGCATTTATAATATTAGTTTGGATTGATGTACGCATTTGAAACGATATTGGTAGAATAAGATAGATTAATAATATTTCATGTGGAATATCGCAACTTTTCATCACTACATAGTATAAAACATAGTCGCTATCCGCCGTCTGTCTGTCCCTATGTATGCTTAGATCTTTAAAACTACGCAACGGAATTTGATGCCATTTTTTTTAATAGATAGAGTGATTCTTAAGGAAGGTTTATATGTATAATACATGCATATTGCACCTGTGTGAAGCCGGGGCGGGTCGCTAATTGTTTTATAAACAACAGTTTTGTAAACAGGCAGACGAATCACCTGATGGTAAGCGATCAGCGCCGCCCATGGACACCCGCAACACCAGAGACGTTATAAGTCCGTTATCGGGCTTTTGAGAATTAGGGAATTTGAGGATTGTGGGATTCGGGGATTGGAGTGACTGGGGATTGGGGTGACTTTAGGGTGATTGGGTAACCTCACTCACATGACGAAACACTATTAACGCAAGTTGTTGTTTCACGTCGGTTGTCTGTTAGGCTGTGGTATTAGAATCTGATGTATTGAAAGTCAAAAGTATAAATTTGCTAAATGGATATTTATTGCGAAACACTGACATTTCGTTTAAAATAGCAGTAAAAGATAAGGATCACAGCTAACAAGCTAAGTGCCTAAATCACCCTATAACGAGCCAAAACTTTGGCATCCAGTTTAGTAATTTAACACTAGGGAGTTTGTCAATGAGGTTTGGTATCACGAGTGCGATAGAAAATCGCAAATAGGTATCTAATCTTTTGAAAATAAACTTGTATTTTTATAAAGATATTTTTGGGTGTCATTTATTTATTTATTATTTACGTACCTACCCACATAATACACAAAGAAGTGAGTAAAAACAAATTTTGTACAGTGGGGTAGTAGCTTTACGCCACAATCCTACTGTACAGGAATACCTAATCCTAATGACTACAAGCTAACGTTATCCTACACTATCCTAGCTAATCTAACACTTATAATAACTTATCCTAGCTTTGCCCATAATGCGTATAGGCCTGGTGCACTGTGGTATACTGGGATACAGACCAGCACTTCTACGCACCTACTACTAGGCAGTGGCGTGCACAGGTTTTCGAGACAGGGTAGGCAACTAAATATCGTATGATTAAACCCCTCCCCCCCCCGCCGGTCATACAATCATACTCACACAAGACAGGTACATGTACATACATAATACATTTTGAAAAATGCGTTCAAGAATATTGTGGTGTATTCTTTCGCCAAATTACATACAATTACACTGACATCTCGCGTATTTTTTGTGAAGTACTTCATCAGCTATTGATTAAGTCAACAAAACTTACAAATAATGAAGGATCTATTATTTATTTTAATAATGAAGCATAAATTTGATGAACCAAATTTCATTATGGAATTGTTAAGTTTAATCAATCTGTTCAAAATCATAATATATTACGAATTTAAGAGCGTAGGTACCTACATTATGTCAACAAACAAAACAATAACAAGCGCGGCCGGCTGTGGCCGACCTGAGTATACGCGGTACATTTGTTATTATTAGAGGTACATTACATAATTATTAATAAGAATTAATATGTGAATCAGTACAACCCGAAGTCTAAGTTGATATTTTTAAGAATTATCAAACAATAAACAAGAAATCAAATAACAGATCCATTATAGTATGTACATATTTACATTACCTACCTTTTACTTGGGTCAATTCTCGTAATTCGAGTACACCTCTGCCTATGGTCATTACCTGAATCTAGTCCTATAAAGGACATTTTCTTGCGAAATCTTACTGTTTTTACTTTCAACAAACACATAAAATTACCTATTATTCACACAAACTTCACAATCGAATAATATAGGTACTTGTACTAGAAACTGATAAACAAATACACTATTTGAAAAACCTACACATATATTTAACTACTACTACACATTTATGCAACTTTATGTTTAAAACTATTTCCTAATAATTTAAACGAAAACATAAACAAAGCGATCGCACATCACATGAAAACAATATGGCCGAAAATATTGGAAATGAATTGAAGTCATTACCAATAGTCAATTGAGTGTTTATTATAAAAAAAATGTAGCTTAAAAATGAGGGTAATGCAGCGTTTAATTTCAAAAAAACAAAGGTTAATTTAGTAAGTCAAATGAAATTGCATCATCGTCTTAAACCAATATTTCATACTAAAAAACATTCATTCATATAATTTGAAACGTTGTAAATGGCGCCATCTTGAAGTTTCAATAACTTCCTTTTAACTTTTATAATAATAAAGACAACTCCTCGTTTAAAATTTCTATAAACCGACAAAGCGTAAAAAATTTAAGCTTTAATTAAAACACTTAAAACATATTTGTTAAATACGCAATTATAAAAATTCATTCGCATTATATCGAACGAGTTCAGAAGTTTCAACAAAATATTCAATAGATGGCGCTGGTTTACTCCATTCATCAGTACTTTACGATATACAGATTTTATCAATTTAAATCTTTTTATGATTTAATTGTTTTTAAAAATACAATAACTTGTTGCTGTTTTATTGTTTTAGAATTCTTAATAAAATACGACCGTTTTCTAAGTGATGAACAAACGGTCCTCTAATTTTTTAGTTGCAAACATTTTGTCAAGCAAAAGGAATCGTGTAATATAATTATGAATGGTTATTCTGTACCGTGACCATGGTCGTGAACTTCACGCATGCGCGGTGCATACTTTTAGTACATTACTTTCGTGACGTCACAACTAGCAGCCAAGATTTAAGGAATAGCAGCGCATGCGTGGTGCGTGCGGGGCGCATTCATTGTTTTACAAAGGCGCGTATTTATGTTAGCCGTTTTTTTACAAACTTTTATTATATTATTGAATTTTAATAAACGCGTTTGTACATTTTATGTTTGTTATATATTCACGATATTTATAGGTAGGCAAAGCCTTTTCGTCTATATGGACTGCACGCCACTGCTACTAGGCCCTTTACCTAAGGCACGTACTATCGTAGTACACTGTGGTATGCTGTGATACAGACCTTCGCTTCGTACGCGCCTAATGCCCTAGCCCTACAGTCCCTAGACCCTAGCCCTACTATACGTATTTATATATACTTATATAGATAGGTGCTGAATTACTGCCACCTAAGACCTATGATGTCAGATGGAATGTGGGTAGGAATGGGGTATGGTGGTGAGGGTTTTCTCACTGCCTATCGAGCAGACTCACACGACAAATCGGTCGATGGCTAAAGGTGTCTTGGCCACAGTGAGAGGAGGAGCTTCCTCCACCGAGTGGTGGAGGAAGGGTAGTGAGTCAGTCGGAATCAACTAGTGACTGTTTTATTTCTTATTCTACATGATCTTATATACTAAACTTATCCTATGTACACACATACCACACTATGATTGTGTGCTATGCGTGTAATGTACCATCTCAGCGCTATATCCTTACGTGAGTACGTGATGGTTTTCTTAGTTGTATATTCCGGAATTAATATGTTTTTTCAGTACTTTATCACGTAGGGTTATCTCGCTGACATGGCATGTTCATGTGTGAACAAATTTTATTGCCATAAAAGTAAGGAATGAAATGTTTCTTCACTACATAGTATAAAACAAAGTGTCTATCCGCCGTCTATCTGTCCCGTTGTATGCTTAGATCGTTAAAACGACGCAACAGATTTTGAGGCGCTTTTTTAAATATATGGTGTGATTTTTAAGGAAGGTTTATATGTATATTGTACCTTTACGAAGCTAAGGCGGGTCGCTAGTTTATGTAATAATAATTATAGTCAACTGGTCAAGGTTGATATATCGCTATGATACAGATGACAGTTGGGCGACGTTTGACCACAATCTCGCCTGGAGGTACGCGATGATGTTGTCTACGATGGAGTACGTCGTCTTATAAGTATAATAATAACCTATTCACTCGGGCCTTGAAGATACCCTTCAGGAAATACAAACTCTGGCAAAGTATTCCACTTCGTAGCAGTTCGCACAAGGAAGCGTTGATGTGAAGTACTTCGTGCGTGTGGGTTCGTGCGTGTGGCTTCTACCATGACTTGATGACGCTACTTCAGTCAATATTGTCCCAAAACAACAGCCAACACCATTATCGTATAAAAATAATATTCAATACTATTTCAACAAAAGACTTCTACTACTTCAGTCTAACAAAACCTTGCATCCGCAAGCCGAATTGCGTTCAAAAGGGTCAATTTAGGCAACGCGGCTTCAACATACAATAGACTCGTTCAAGTCTCCGAAACTTCTAGAAAAATCATCCTTACTAATATTATAAATCGGAAAGTGAGTTTGTTTGTTTGTTCCGCTTTCACGCAGTAACTACTGAACCGATTGCTTTGAATTTTTGCAGACGTAAAGTTCGAAGTCCGGATTAAATAATAGGGTACTTTTTATCCCGAAAAATTTGATACTCTCGAGGGAAAACGAAATTATTGGTATAGATGGCGCTGTGTGTATATAGCGTATATCACATAGGCTACTTTTATCCTTTTGTGACTCGAGCGAAGCCGCGGGTAATAGCTAGTATTGAAATATGTCGCGGAGAACCTAACGGGTAACTGGGGCTCCGACTCGACGTACAGGAGAAGGAACGGGGTGGTTTTTAGTCAGTAAGAGTCTGATACTCCCTCCCGCCTCACCCAGGCGGGAGTAGCTATTCGGTGATTTTCCCCCCTTAAAAAAAGTATTGAAATATAGTGTAATATGTAACAAGTGGCTATATACAATGTAAACATGTACCGCGATCAGTGCCAGGATAGAATATATATACCATTTTTTTTTTTTTTTTTTAAAAAAAAACGTTGCCCCACACTAGGATTATCTCCTGTGTCGTGGGTGCGTTTACAAACATAGAAGTTCACATACACATGACACACAGACCCGGAACAACAATTTGTGGATCACACAAAGTGTTGTTCCGTGCGGGAATCGAACCCGCGACACGTTGCACGGCAGCCGGTTGCCCAGCCACCGCACCAACCGTGCAGTCAAATGCAGTTCAATGCCGTGCAGTCATTATGCCTATTAAGGACTGCGCATTTGACAGCGACCGCTCTTTCCGACCGATGTAGAAGGAGCCCAAAGTCCAATGGACTGTCCCGCAACAATTATATACCTATTCTCAAAAATTAAAATAAGTACATAACAAAATGTAGTTGACTTCCCAAAAAGGCCCATGGAGGCTCAATTACACAATTACCTCACTTTTCAATCTGCCCAATCCCTGAATCCCTAGCAATCTTTAAATTGGTCCCCAATAGATCGGTTATGCACTTATAACGCCTCTGATGTTTCGGGTTCCCATGGACGGCGCCGATTGCTTACCATCAGGTGATCCGTTTTCTCGGTTACCGGCTTATCGCATAAAAACGGCGTTGGTAGAGGAAAAAATTTTTATCTAGAGGTATTGTTACTTACTGTTCAATGAGTTACTTGACTACTTTCAAGCTCCTATGGATACCCAGATAGCTTGAAACTTGTCGAGTAACCTCGTAAATAAAACAGCTACATATTTTTTGGTCTTTTCTTTTTATTTTTTAAAAACGTTGCCCCACACTAGGATTTCCTCCTGTATCGTGGATGCATTTACAAACATACAAGTTCACATACACATGACACCCAGACCCGAAATTTGTGGATCACACAAAGAGTTGCTCCGTGCGGGAATCGAACCCGCAACACGTTGCATGGCAGCCAGTTGCCCAGCCACCACACTAACCGTGTTGTCTAACTAAAAATAAACCTTAAAACCAAATAAATACACTTCATCTAACAAATCTACCAGAATATCGGTTAAAACCAGATATAATTCATACTCGCAAGTTATCAAATCAACTAGAGATGTAATAGTTTCATCTAGCTTTGAGCATAAGGTACTATTTAATAATGGCGCTGTATTATTCATGGCGATGAGGTGAGACCTCAATCCATTTGATCAATGCTACCAGTGAATCTAAATCTAGGTATACAGATGGATACAGAAGTACGGTTTTAGCACAGATGCTACGAAACGTCTAGGCGTAAATATGTTTGTGAAATTTTAGTCCGAATGTGGTTATTGTGTTGTAGGCGAATTGGGTTGATTGTGAGTAATGCTTTAATTTTATTGCTATAATATTTAGTTTGTCTGTCAAGATATTGTATAATAGTGACTGCTCGTTGGCCAAATGGTCAAAGTCAAAGTCAAAGCATTTATTTCAATTAAACCATAGATTGGTACTTTTAAAACGTCAACAAATACAAAATAAATAATAGTCTGTCAGTCAGTCCGTCAGTGAAATTAGGTGAAGCTAGGTGCTCATTCCAAAACGTAGATTCGAATGGAGAAGAACGAGCAAGAAACTCCATTCGTTACTCTTTTTTAAAAAAAGTATGTTCTACAATATCTTTGATACATATTTCAATACTGTACGCATATGTAAGAACAATGCAAAGACACGCTTGACGCATTATACTAATAACTTACTAAAATAAAAAATAAAAATATAAAAATCTTAAGTCTAACATGGTGCTCACATATGCATACTGACAATCCATAGAAATAGTGCTTTTATACCTCTACAAGAAAAAGGAAACTCTTTGTTTCAATAAAGAAAGAAATGCTCGATGCCATAAGGAAACTAGATTGTCTACATTAGAATTAAAGTATTAATTAATTATGTATTATATTACCTACTATTGGAATTTAACTACTGACTACATTCGCAAGTAGTTGCACTTGGTCGCAAGTGCAACTGCCGGGCAAGAGGTCTCGGGTTCGATTCTCGGGTCGGGCAAAATGTTACTGGGTTTTTTAAAATATTGTCAGTAGTAGCAAGGAGTTTGGGAATGTGCCCGTTATATATGGCAATATGCTCACCCCTATTACATGGAAGTCATAACATAAATAGTGAAAAGTGGGTGTTACATTGCACGGTGGCATTAAGTGCCGTAATGTGCACACCTCTACCCACTTTTTCGTGCATAAAAAGACGTGATTATAATATATGTACATTTTATTTATTTATTTATTTATTTATTTCTTCTTCACAAAATACAGTGATTGGCGGACTTAATGCCTTAAGGCATTCTCTTACAGTCAACCATAGGGAAGTGCAGAGAAATGAAGTGGTTGCGAAGCCAGAACACAATCAAAAAATAAAAAAAAAGTTATGTAATATGTATACCAAACACATAAATACCTATAGAATAAATATATTAATACAATATTTTATAAATAGACATATACATACCATATAATATATACTACTAAACAAATACTTATACTGCATAAATACTACAATATATTATATAAAAAGAAAACGTTGTTAGAATAGTTTCCTTAATTGTTTTGAGTCTGCCAATGCTTAAGTAGTTGCTCACGGACTTTAAATTTAAAGGTATTGCGACTTGTTGCCATTCTGATCTCCTTGGGCAACGCATTCCACAGAATAACAGCTTGAATGAAAAAGGAAGAATGAAAGAAGTCAGTGCGATGAGAGATACATTGAAGATGTCGGTTTTGAGACGAACGAAGAAATTTTGTGTGGTTTGCGCACGTATATTGGAAGTAAGAAGCAAGGTAAGTAGGTGAAAAAGGAGAGTCAAGATAAGAGAATAAAGTGGTTAATGCCCTCTGCTGCCTGCGCAAGCGTATGGGCAGCCACTTCAGTTGCATCCTATGTGCAGAAATATGATCATATTTACGTAAGTTGAAAACGAATCGAATGCAGTTATTTAGAAGTCGGTCTAACTTATTGAGTAGATCTGCATTCAGGTCGTAATAACAGACATCAGCGTAATCAATAATCGGGAAAATCAAGGTCTGCACAAGCTGCGTCCTCACAGAGGACGGAAGAAAGTTCCTCAGACGATACAGAGCCCGCAACGATCCAGTCACCCTTTGGCAAACACTTGTAACCTGAGCACGCCAGCTCAATGTACTGTCAATAATCAGGCCCAGATCCTTCACGTCCCGACTGAACGGAACAGTCACACCATTATACGAGATAGGGGGCAGTGCTGCACCATCAATCGATCCAAGATTCCGAGAGCTACCTATGATTATGGCCTGGCACTTGTTTGGGTTTACAGCTATGCCAAACCTCTCTGACCAATTTTGAACAGCTGTTAGATCACTATTAAGTTTACTGATAGCACTGGGCAGATCGTCCACCACAGATTGACGGTACAGCTGCAAGTCGTCCGCATACAAATGGTACGCACACTGAAGTTCAGGAGTGATAAGGTTGATAAAAATAGAGAAAAGAAGTGGAGAAAGGATGCCGCCCTGAGGAACGCCTGCCGTCAAGTCACACCAGTCAGAGAACTTCTCATCATACTGGACAGACTGCCGACGCTCCCGAAGGTATGAAGAGAACCATTCCAGTGATTTGCCAGAGATCGCAAGATGGGATAAGATTGCCAAAAGGATATCATGACTGACCATATTAAACGCGTTAGAAAAATCAACCAATACCAAAAGTGTTACTTTGGTATCCTCCATACCAGCCCTAACATCGCCAGTCACTTTAAGGAGGGAAGTTATAGTGCTGTGGCCAGGTCGAAACCCAGATTGCAACGGGCTTATTAAGCTATGATTGTAAACAAAGTGAGACAATTGTTTATGGACACAGGCCTCCAGCACCTTAGATAGGAAGGGAAGGATTGAGATAGGACGGAAGTGGGTCAGCAGAGTGGGAGTACTAACCTTAGGTAAGGGTCGAACAAAAGCTTTACGCCAAACTGCTGGAAATACACCGGAGAACATGGAGAAATTTATAATATGAGTAATCGGTGACAGCACGTGGTCTAGAATATATGTGATCATATCTCGGGATAAGGAGTCACAACCCACAGCTTTTGATTTAATGGAAAGGATAATCTTACGAATCTCCGTCGCATCAGCTGGAATGAAACAGAAATTGTTTATTTTGGGACGTGTCAGACCACTGATAAAAGACAAGGTGTTTAGTCTGGTAAGATGATCTAGAGTAGGAACAGTGGAGAAATGTTGGTTAAGGTCATCTAAACCAATTGTTATAGACTGGTCTGAATTTTGAGGTTTGCCAATACCAAGAGTCCGGAAAAATTTCCAGATATTGGCAGGAGATGAACAAGAAATATTATTGAGAATATGACGGCGCTTAGCGTTACGTACCACTTGGTTACATCTGTTTCTTGCAATTTTAAAAGCCTCCCAGTTCTCGTCAGTACGATTTCTCCTATGCCTGCGGAACGCGCGGTCCCTACGACGCATTGCCATCTGTACTCCTGCGGTCATCCAAGGCGCCGGTGGTCGCCTAACCTTGATCCTTCTGATGGGTGCATGACGGTCGTATAGACTAACGAGAGACGCATTAAAAATTGCTACCTTCTCGTCAACCGTTTCCGCCTCAAAAAGCGGCCCCCAATTGAGTGTCGATGCATCACCCCGAAGTCTCTCCCCATCCATCCCCGCAAAACAGCGCCTGTACAGAACCTTGGGTTTCACCTTGGGTGGTTTGAGGGCATAGGATAGGTAAATAAGGTCATGATGGGAAAATCCGGGAGCGTCGTGCTGACCATGGAAGGGAACCAAGGAAGGATTCGAAGTGAGTATAAGATCGAGCCAAGAGTCATCAGCAACAGTATTGTGATGAGTAGCATTCAGCGGTAAGATGTGAAGACTCGCTGACTCGATAAGATGAAGGAGCTTATTAGATCTAGAGGAGTTTGGTGGAAGGAGATCGGTATTAAAATCACCCATGATCACGTGATGTTCGTACTCAGAACCCAAAGATTCTAGAACTGACTCGAATTCAGTGAAGTAGTCATTAGTTGGAGGGCAGTAAATAACACCCAGGACCATTTTAACCCCCCGGACACAAACCTCTAGAAATAAATATTCCGCAGGAGAATTCGGAGACGATGACAAGAGTATTCTGTGAGGAAAGTTACTACGGAGGTAAATTGCCACTCCACCTCCCCGTCTTACAATCCGATCATTCCGAAGAAGAACGTAACCAGTAAGGGGGTAAGTGGTTGATAAGAGTTGAGGTTTGAGCCAGGTTTCGGAAATCAGAATGGCATGAACATTGCCATTGTTAAACGCATCATAGAGGTCACTGTAGTGACTGGGAACACTCTGTGCGTTTATGTGGCAAACATTGAAAAATCTGTCGCTGTTATCGGAAAAAGAGCGATCGATGAAGTCTGCAAGAGTAGCCCCCAACGAGCAAAAACTATCACTATTAGAGGCATCATCATTAGCGGAAACAAAAGAATCACTATCTGACATAATAAATTAAAATCTGTGTATATAAATAAATATAAATAATAAGAATCTGTAAATATTAAATTGATTTTAAAAAGCTAAATACATAAATATCAATGAACTAAAAATTATTCCAATCACCTAACCCAGCACCACCCGCCGGCCGACATCGACATCAACAAAAATTAAGACAATACAAAAGCAGAAAAAAAAAAAAACATCATAACATGAGAAAAAATTAATAAAACAATATTTTACTAATTACTCTGGGACCATTTCCGAACGCATCTAAAATAGCGACCGTCACTGTCACAAGCCAACGACTTTATGATTTTAGCGTTTTCTATAAATACAATTAGATTGATATCATCATTAATGTCATCATTAACAGTGCCAGTTCTGCTGATGGACTACAACATCATACCTTCACAGATCAAAGATATACAGCCTTTAGATACTGCCTCGGAGGGGGGGGGGGAGAATTAATAATTAATGCTAAATGTACTGTAGACCGCGGGTTACAACGTGAATATACTGAGAAACGCATAACTACTCCGCACCCTTACATAAATTCAATCAGAATACACTATTATAATATATAAGAGCCATACATTATTATACTAAGAGCCCCCACAAACCTATCAATAACAATATAATGTCATAATCAAAGCCATTAAAACTTAGATTCTAAAGAAATAATAATATTGTTCACTTCGAGGCGTACTGGTATTAAGTAAATAATACCAGTACGCCTCGACACCTCGGTTCACCTAGCAGGAACTACAAACTCATATTTACAAAATAAATAATGGAAGTTTGTGTCTAAAACTAAGCAAATATAAACTGTCTTCTCCTCTAGTTTATTTTACTTTAGCATAATATTATATTGCACGGTATCTAATGCATTTGGTGAATTGAATATTTGTATCTTATTAGGTAGATGGTGCTAAAGTAGAATAGTAAGGTAACGTTTTTATTAGCAATCTACACTTTGAGAAAATGATACAACTGCTTGCTACATTTTAAGTGTGAGAGAGCCTCGGCACGAATCGGCCGGCTCGACCGGAGTGATACGTGAGACGTGAAGCAACGCTTGCGTTGTGTTTCGTCGTGTGAGTGAGGTTACCGGAGGCCCAATTACCCCCTCAAATTCCCACAATCCTCAAACTCCCAATTCCCAAAAGCCGGTAACGCATTTGTAACGCCTTGGTGTTTCGAGGGTCCATGGGCGGCGCTGAATGCTTACCATCAGGTGATCAGTCTACTCGTTTACTGGCTTATGTTATAAAAAAAAAATAGTTAGGAGTATTAGGTATATTATACCCTACCATGACTTCCTCCCTACCTAATTATCATGCCTGGCCCAGTGCCTGAGTGAGATTTTAGAGTATAAATCGTACTCAAAAGTGACGTCATGCTATTTCAAATCAATATATCTTTGAAACTATTCGTTTCCGTGTCTAATGATTTTTAAATAATCTACCAGACGGACATTAAAATAAAAATTAGTCATCTACCCTATTACGTCCTATCATAACCAATACTATAATACATTATTATCCTCTTTACTTCTACCCTCCATAATAACAGGAACAATCTACCCAGACTATAACCAATACACTCCAACACAACCCATTATATGCATGCTCAACCATAGCCCACACACCCGCACCCACCACTTACATCGGCGACGTTTTTCTTCCCAAATCAACATGTATATGCGTACAAATTTTTCATTTTTTAAGCCTCAGCACAAGGATAATGGTATGTTTTTATTTATGGCAACATAAATCACACAGAGTTATCCGTGCTTCATATTTTTATTTTTTTGTATTGGTAACACTTTTTCGTTATGAGATTAATTGTCCATGTGTAATGTGTTCTTTATGATACTGGAGTTCGTGGCGTGTTTGTACGTTCGTGCTTTCGTGTATATGTTGTGAGGAGTAAGGCTGTATTGTTATACAAAAGAGTATTATTATCTTATAGTAACATATATGTATAACAAGACTTTTTTAGTACGAGTCAGCCTCATTGACTGAGTTGTCGCAAGTGCGACTGCCGGGCAAGGACTCTCGGGTTCGATTCCCGGGTCGGGCAAAGTATTACTGGGTTTTTAAAAAAATTCTCAGTAGTAGCACGGAGTCTGGAATTGTGCCCGGTATATGGCAATAGGCTCACTCCCTATTACATGGGACTCATAACATAAATAGTGAAAAGTGGATGTTACATTGTACAGTTGCATAATGTACACCTCTGCCTACCCCTTCGGGGATACAAGTCGTGATACTATGTTATGTCATGTTTCTTATTCTGAGTTAGGTCATTAGTCACTCGACTGTCATGTGAAACGAGACGTTCTGAGCGTTGGAGACCCATGCTTCAGATCGAATGGACCGGCTCGATCGAAGTGCCTCCTTTATCTCTGAATCCCCAACTATCTTCATATTCCTAATTCCCAAAAGGCCGGTAACGAACTTGTTACGCCTCTGGTGTTCCGGGTGTCCATGGGTGATGTCAATTGCTTACCATCATGTGATCTGTCTGCTCGTGTACCGGCTTAACCTATGAAAAAGAAACCTAGTTGGTTATCAGTAAATGGTATTTGTGATTTGCAGTTTATCAGTTTCCCGTATACCTTTTTGATTTGACTGTACTAGGTATATTAATAGAGCTCTTATATTTTTCGTTTATTAATTTATCTACATTTCCGAATTGTTTTTTTTTCTTGAATTACTTAAATTCTATTATTCAATAAAACTTACAAACTATAACAAACCAACTAGACTGCACGGTTGGTGCGGTGGCTGGGCAACTGGCTGCCGTGCAACGTGTCGCGGGTTCGATTCCCGCACGGAACAACACTGTGTGATCCACAATTTGTTGTTTCGGGCCTGGGTGTGATGTGTAAGTGAACTTTTATGTTTGTAAACCCACCTACGACACAGGAGAAAATCCTAGTGTGGGGCATAAACAAAGTTAAAAAAACTCACTATGACCACTATGACACCAAACTCATCTTAAGATGGAAACAATCGATATAATTTTACAAAATATCACATAATTCCCGAACTGTTTTTATAGTATCTCTAAGGACATTAGTTGGGTGCGACAGTGTGTAATTGTAGATCATACGATCTAGATACATAAGGTCTATAATCTACCTCTAGGTTGAAATATAGTACAAATTATTACTATTTTTAGAACGAAAACTGCTTTTGTCGTGGGAGTTTATAATTATTATTTTTCATGTATTGTATTTTCGTTTCATATCCATGTAAAAATTATTCCCAGTTTCTTTAGTAGTAACTAAAGAAACTAAAGATATACTGAATTAATTATGATAACATTTAAGTCATTTTCGGTTTCTTAAGGAAAGAAAGAAAGAAAGAAAAGAAAAGAAAAAAAAGAGTAAGCTATGGAGTTTTTTACTCGTTCTTCTCTATTCAAATAGCTTCAGTGCCTTCCTGATCTAATTCATTTTGACTTTGATTTTGACTTTGAACACATAAAATTAATAAACATGAAAAATTACAACACCTCACCCAATTTCTTCAGGGAAATAACAGGGCATAAAAAGTAGAAATTTGGTACTCTTTTTTAACTAAAAAACAATGACTGGAGTTACCTAGCTTCCAAATTAGTTTTCCTATTTAATACCTTGTTTGTAAGTTATTCCCAAAAGAGAGCTCTCAGCAACTTTTTCAGTTTCATCCTGAAATTCAGCCCAAAATCCAGACTAGGCATCAATCTTCTAAAAAGTGATTTATAGTTTAACTCGTACGAAATGAAGATAAATTAGCTGTTGTTTTCATTTTGTCGGAAGTATCTAATTGTTTCTTTGTAGCTAATTGTCTCATTATTGTAACAGGTTTGTTCGTTTAGTGATTTCTTGATACAAAAATACACATAACATAACATCACGCCTTTTATCCTCGAAGGGGTAGGCAGAGGTGCACATTCTACCATAGTACAATATAACACCCACTTTTCACTAGTTGTTATGAGTCCCATGTAATAGGGGGTGAGCCTATTGCCATATACCGGGTATATATGGTATATAAAAATACACACTAATACTAAATACCAGGTTCAACCAAATCAGGGTAAAATAATTAGGTATTTTTAGTACTATTATATCAATCAATTAACAACTGATGGCACAGTTGGTGCGGTGGCTGGGCAACCGCAACAGTAACGTGTCGCGGACACGATTCTCGTACGGATCAAATCTTTATGCCTCTGCATAAAGATTTGATCCTCTATAGACTGCCTCATTGGCCGAGTGGTCGCAAGTGCGACTACCGGGCAAGGGGTCTCGGGTTCGATTCCCGGGTCGGGCAAAGTATTACTGGGTTTGTAAAAACCTCAGTAGTAGCACGGAGTCTGGAAATGCGCCCGGTATATGGCAATAGGCTCACCCCCTATTACATGGGACTCATAACATAAATAGTGAAAAGTGGGTGTTACATTGTACAGTGGCATTAAGTGCCATAATGTGCACCTCTGCCTACCCCTTCGGGGATAAAAGGCGTGATGTTATGTGTCAAATCTTTATGTGATTCACAAATTGTTGTTTCGGGTTTGAGTTTCATGTGTATGTGAACTTGTATGTTTGTAATCGCACCCACGAGACAGAAGAAAATCCTAATGTTAACGTTTTTTTTAAAAAAAGACTCATCTATTCATTACATTTTAATCTTGTATAATAAAAATCTATATATTTTATTTAAAAGAAATGGCTACATCTATTTGGATGAAAATTGGTGGGGAGGTATATTAGACCCAGGAGACGGACATAGGATACTTTTTACACATTTTTTTTTACTTTTTCCCAAAAATCACGAACGGGAAATAACGGTATTGCGCGAACGAAGTCGCGGGCAGAAGCTAGTATAGGTATAAAAGCAAGCTTTATATTATATTTTATTTTTTATTTATGTTATGTGTGTTCTGCGCAAGAATAAATGGTTTTTATTTCTTTCTTTCTTTCACATCTGTATAGTTTTCAACACAGAAACAAAACCCCTGACAAACAAACGCAAAGCAAATCCCATAACACATTAATTCAATAAACACAAAATGTAAGTTTCTTCTTGAATCCAAAACGTAACAGCTTTCAACTGATGTCGGCTCGACAAAGCCAGCTTCCGACTTTTGACTCAACTACAAACCAGATCGTGTTAGTCGATTAGTTTTTGAGATCTTTTCGTGTTGTCAGATAATGCGATTTTGTTATTGTTTGAATGGGATTTGGTTACTTGCATGTAACAAAATGTGGTTGGTCCAATGGTCGTAAATGTTAGATGTGTCTTCTTTTTGGAATCGAATTGGAATGTTTATTACGGTTTTTTTTTGAGGGGGTAAATCATCCAATGACTTCTTCCGCCTTGGGATAGGCAACACGTTAGGCCTTCTGCGGTTCCGTATCGGGCATCAGCCCTACTGGGCCCCATCTGTGGTGGTCTGATGGCTGTTTGAGTCGCGCGCGGAATGCGTTGTGTCGCGCCGGGGTCCGGATCTGGTCAGGCGACAAGCAACTCTTGCTCGGCGTCCGTAGACGCGCGATCTCTGAGATTCGCGATCGCGAGATGTTTATTACGGTGGATTGGGCAATTTAATTTATATATCCTGCTAAAGGCATTATTGTGGGTGTTAATTGAAACGAAATAGCAAAAAAATATACATTCAGATTAATTTCCATTTTGGTCAAGTTATGACGTGCAAGTACTGAGTATGAGAGTAATTGAAGGTAACTTTGTCTCTGCCTACGTCACTTATGAATAACAGGCGGAACACGAAGAAAAATAGCTTCTATAAAATCGTAACTATGTCCTATTATAAAAAAGCCGACATTACAAAACTTTAGAAAAAAAAGGACTAATTGGTCCCTAGCCTTGACCTCATTTCCACAACATGTTCAGGCAAAGTTTTGTTTGAACCAAAGCGATAAGTTAGAACCCTTGAAAGTATCTTGGCTTTTTCATCAGCATACTTGACGAACCATTGAAGCAAAGTTTTAGGTTCAAAGTTGTTATAATGTACGGCAGCATATCAACCTTCACACAATTTGTTTCATTTTGAACTTTATAGCTAAATGATAAAGCAAAAATTACTTTGCGTAGTTAATATTATTATGATGTCGACGGCAGCCCATCAAACTATCCTAAATCGTTACATTTACTTTGAACTTCATGGCTAAATGATAAAGTAGAAATTACGTTACAAAGTTGTTGTGATGTTAGTAACATATTGGTTAGCCAAGCCGCATAAATTCTTCAGAAGTTTATTTGTTAAATATTTATAGACTTGGGTAAGGCTTTCGATTGCAATGTGGGTTCGAATACGTCATTTGGATGCATAAGTAATTTGATGCTTTGGTTAACTAAGTTCGAGGTGTGCGAGTTTGTGGCCGATTGAAAATTTGATGCTAACATTTATTGCAGGGATTTGGAATTAGTAATTTTTTGTGGGAATTTTATAAAATCGATTTTCTTTAATTTTTATTTAGTGAGGGATTTTCATCTACATGGTATATGTAACCCTATTTAAATTAGATATTCATGTGAATTACTCACTAAATAGAAGTAATAAAGATTACATCTAAGTGGCACTGGCTGTTTATTTATTTAAAGTATTGCGAGGTAAATTATTTAACTCTAAAATCCTTATGGAGCTACACATGTGTGTGCCGGATGGGTACGTGGGTAGGCGGCGGCGGCCGCAGCTGCTGGCGGTGCCGAGCGCGCGCACCAACCTGCTGCAGCGAGCGCCACTGACTCAACGCAGTGTCGAGTAGGGTCGATTTGTTTACTTGTTCAGTGAATGAGTTCACAAGAGCCACCTATAGTATTGTTAGTATTTAAAACTTTAGTAGTGGTATTTTTTTTGTGATATTATGTTTAGATTTCGTATGTATAATGTAATTTTGAATTTTGAAATTTTATATTATGTAACTAATATTGTCGTATTAGGCTAAGTACCTGTGAAGATTAAATTAGCTGTTTTTTGATATAAATAAATCTAAACCCACACTTTTTAAGATAATGATGATGATTTAAAATCATACGCATTTCATGACAGAAAGGAGAAATTGGTAAAAATAAATAAGCTATTTTTGTTTCTATTCGGAAGTCGTACAGAAAGTAGTCGCTTAACCTAGCTCTTTCTATGATTCGTGCCCTAATATCAATCAAAAATACACTTTTTAAACAATGTTAGTCGTGTAGGTAGAACATCATCATCACAGCTTACATGTATCCACTGCTGAGTAAAGCTTCTTCTAACACGGAGAAGGTTTGAGCATTAACCACCACGCTTGCTCATAGTGGGTTGGCGATTTCAAAATTATAATTAGTTATTATAAGTCAAGGTTTCACCACAATGTTTTCTTTCACCGTTTGTTAGTGGTATCTAAATAATCTTAGAAAGTACATATAAGGTAAATGCACCTTATTCCGAGGGGTTCTAAAAATTGCATCATATTCCGATGTATTTAGAAAAACAGTTTTTTAAAGCAATTTACTAGTTATTTATGGTCTGCATGATAAAATAATGAATTAATAATTATCTGTTCATATTTATTTATACAAAGGAGAGTTTAGTATGGTCACACTGTAAAATAATCGGTCATTTTGCCGCGGGGAGCGGCGTCGAAAGCACACTTCATACATTTGGGACCTTATGCACGTGAGTATTACGATTTGCCAAATAGTGTTTTACGTAATAATTTTATACAACGCGAGTTTTCGTTTAGGTTGAAATATTGAAAGGATAATATTTTTTATCGAAAACACTTAAGATTTAAGTATTTTATTTGCAAATTAGCAAGAAAATAAGTGTTTAAAATACCGCGGCATTAGGTGCAAAATATTTTAGTGTGTTCCTAAAAGCCGATGTATACCACGGAAAAACAAATTTAAAGACATTTAGTTTTTTTAAATTTCGGTGTCTGTTTTATGATTATAAACTTTAATGTGTTAGTTCTGACTAAATGAATAACTCATACATTTAATAATCTATTTCCGAGGTACACCGTGGCGTCGCATTTACTAATTATAGCAGGTCAAAAATTGTTTGTACAGGTACTTTATTAATACGTTGTATAGAAGATTTTAGTGAAGACATTAGGTTTTATAAGTGTTCTGTTATTATATGTATGTACTTTATATTTGTTTTCCTTTCATATTGTAACTATACATTATTTTATTTGCATAATATTAAAAAATCTTTTACTTTTTAGTACTCGGAATTAGAAACTTTGATTTAGCATCATAAAACGCTATTCCGATGTATTTACGTCGGAATAAGGTTACATGAGTACCTAATTCCGATGTATTTACGTCGGAATAAGATTACATGAGAACCTAATTCCGAAGTTAGTTAAGACCCTGTTTAAATACAGAGTGTTCATTATTTTATGTGCTTAGTAGATACGCGTTTAGTAACTGAAAGAATACTAATCATCTATACAAATACATAAAATTGGAGTGTGTGTTTGTAAAAAAATATAATAAAATTATTTTTTTTACGTTTAGTTTTTTTTAATTGCATGTATTTTATTTATTTTATTATATTAAAGAAAATGACTTTAGAAGACTCTTAAGAATATTCATATTAGGTATTTTCCCTTTTTACCGGTGCTACTACGGGTCGTAGCACAGGTAAAAATAATTATTACCTGTGGTACTACTTACATTAACTTACTTGTGTTGTTGTAGGATAATGAACGCAAAAAAGAAATATACGGTCGAGGATCTTGAAAGTGCGCTTATTGCAATTAATAATGGCAGTAGCGTCTATAAGGCTTCCCGAGAATACAACATTCCAGAAACGACATTGAGAGACAAACGTGACCAAAAATATAGTGGCCATATAGCCGGTCGCAAAACGGTACTCTCAAAATCGGAGGAAACAAAAATTGTTGACTGGATCCATTATCTAGGAAAACATGGTTTCCCAGTTTCTAAAGAGCAGTTGAAGCAAGGAGTGGCAAAGCTAGTTAAAAATTTAAACCGTCCAAATACTTTCAAAGATGGTATGCCTGGTAAGCACTGGCTTGCCAATTTTTTGTAAAGACACCCAACTGTAGCAAAGAGAGTAGCACAAACTTTACCAACTCATCGAAACAAAATTAATGAACAAGATGTGCGCAACTGGTTTGATAGAGTCAAAAGTTATTTTGAAACTAATAATTTATTAGGTGTGCTTGAGGATGAATCAAGAGTGTATAACTGTGACGAAACGGCCTTTTTTCTCTGCCCCAAAGAAAAAGATGTCTTAGTAAAAAAGGGCAGCAAGCGTGTGTACAATAGAGTTGCTAATGATGAGAAAGAGTGCCTAACAGTTTTAGTCAATGTGTCTGCTGGAGGTAAAATAGGTCCACCTATGGTATTGTATCCATACAAACGCCTGCCTAAAAACTTGCCTCTGACGGTGCCACCAACGTGGGGTATAGGATGTACGGAATCAGGGTGGATGAATATCGAGGCTTTTTATAAATATGTCGCATATGTATTTTACAAGCTGTTACTAGAAAATAAAATAACACTGCCAATTGCCCTGTTCATGGATGGACATACCTCACACATTTCGTTGCCATTAAGTCTTTTCTGCAAAGAAAAGGGAATCATACTAGTTGCGTTATTACCAAATTCGACACACCTTCTTCAACCACTTGACGTTGGAGTTTTTCGATCTGTTAAGGGTACATGGAAAAACGTAGTACACGACTTCAGAGTAAATAATAATTATGCCAAATTAAAACGTACAGATTTCGCCATGGAAGTAAAAAAAATGTTTCGATATAAGTATTAAAGTAGATACAATAAAAAATAGCTTTAGAAGCGCTGGAACCTTTCCATTTGACGCCAATAATATTGACTTCTCAAAGGTAATGCCACGGGACTCACGGGAAGCTACTGCTATTAATTCACAGGACCAGTTATATACAAAGGAAAAGAATAGTTTTTTTGAGAAGTTTGAGCAACGACTGGCCCCAGAAGTTCTTCAACTATTTGTCGAATCTGGAAATGAGTGGGAAGGTGAGGAAAAGTATAGATGTTTATTTGGGTTCTGGAAGAAAATACAACAAGAAGAACCTCCTCCTATCTTCAACGATACTACAATTGCGAACAACATACGTGATTGTGATATATCAGATGTTGTTTCGAATATAGAAATAGGTCCAAACGGTAGTATTCTTCCTTTGAGCCTAAGTCCTAGATCAATCATGAGCCACGATATTCCCCAACTTGATATGGATCAGACATTGACAGCAGGAAATAACCATTCAAGGCGATATTCTTCTGATTCTATTTTGCAAATAGAAACCTCACTTGGTCATAATATAACTGAAGATGAGCCTCAACCTTGTTGTTCAAGAACTCAAATACTTCCTTTGAGTCTAAGTCCTAGATCAATCATGAGCCATGATATTCCCCAACTTGATATGGATCAGACATTGACACCAGGAAATAATCATTCAAGACGATATTCATCTGATTCTATTTTGCAAATAGAATCACTTGGGCATATAACTGAAGATGTGCCGCAACCTTGCTGTTCAAGAACTCAACATTTTCAATCATCACCACCAATGTCACGGCAGTCAAGCAGTGATCCAACGCTGGATATTTTTCACCCTGCTGATAACACTAATAACGCCAACCAAAGTACAAATAATATAATAGCAGTTAAAAGTACACCTAACAAGAAACCAAATTTTCCTACTCCGTTCAAAACAGCGTTTTATTTTCCACAATCTCCAAAGAAAACAATGACTAGAAAAACTAAAAAACAAACACCAACGGTGGCAACTGCTGACGACTTTATAGAATATCAACGTAGAATAGCAAAAGAAAAGGAGGAAAAAGCGGAGGGCATTCTTAAGAGACGAGCAGATAGATTAAAAAAACAAGAAGAAAGGAAATCTAAAAAAAATAAAACCATACAGAAGAGGAAAACAGTACGAAAGACAAACAACCTGGACAAAATAAATGAAAGACAAGAAACTGAGGGAAATATAGAAGACGACAATATACGTATAGACTTACGACATCGAAGAAATAATCCATTTTCATTAAACTCTGAATCATCCAGCAACGATGAAGACTTTACGTTGACCATGAGAATAAAACGGCTAATAGGGTTAAGAAAACTTACACAACGTTGTTCGGTGAATCAACATCAGATAGTTCAATGTGATGTGCCATGTATTCCTTTTTTAGATATTATTAATTATGTTATTTTACTACATTGTTGAACTTTAGTTCCTAAGAATTGTTTCTGATCTCGTAATACGATCTAATTTTGATAATGATTATAGCAATTGTTATACTTTTAAGTTTTACATTATTTTTGTAATGATATAATTAGATTTTAATGTCGATTTTGTTAATTCATTTTTAGAAGATTAAGGAATAATATTAATAAAAAACAGAGTTTAGAATAAAACTAGAATAAACAAAAAAAAGAACTGATTTCATATAAAAAATAAACAAATTTGGATCTCGTAATAGGCTCTAATTTTGATATGATTATAGCAATTGTTATACTTTTAACTTGTAAGTACAAAAATAATGTAATTATTTTAAAAACAGGGAGTTAAATTTTATTAATCTGTATAATAATGACATTTCTGTTATTAATTTCTTTTGTTTAAAATAATATATACAATTAATATTAACTATAACTAAATGAAAATATATACAACTTAAAATATAAATAACTATGAACTAAAATATTTACATCTTAAAAAAGGTAATAATAAATAAATAAGCTATAATAAGGCATCAAAAAAAAAATTTTCCTCATCATTATCGTGAGGTAGGGTGCCCAAAAGACTGGCAGCATTACCACGTTGAATGGCAATGCTTAACCTTTGTCCAAGGTAGAAGCCAGCCCTTCGATCACCTGAAGTGTCAACCATCCTCTTTACAATATCTTTGTAAAGAAGATGTGCACTTGGGCCCCACGGCCCTAAAGTTTCAACCCCAAACGGTTCGAAAGCATAATTGCCAATCAGGCTATCATACTTTCGCCGTTTGAGGTTCTCGGCAGCAGCAGCGGCAGCACCGGCTCGACACGCTGAGTTTGGAAGATGGGATGGCGCCAGAGTATCAACGCAAGTGGCGTCCCATACTAAAGGCCTACCCATCTTCCAAGGGAATAATGACATACCGTCGGGTCTCTTGCCATCGTTGCGTACCAAGCCATTAGGTTCTAAAGTAGCTGGCACGCCAACGGAGACAAGAGCTCGACGAATTATGTCATTAATACTCGCGTGTCGAGCAAAACGACCCGCACTACGGCTACACGACAAGCCGTCGTGTAGCCGTGCGTACGGCGCGTCGCGTTCCGCGCGCGCCTCAAAGAGCCATCAGACCACCACAGATGGGGCCCAATAGGGCCGATGCCGATTCGGAGTCGCGGAGAACCTAACGGGTAACCGGGGCTCCGGCTCGACGTGCAGGAGAAGGAACGGGGTGGTTTTTAGTCAGTAAGAGTCTGACACTCCCTCCCGCCTCACCCAGGCGCGAGCAGTCATTCGATGATTTTCCCCCCTTAAAAAAAAAAAAAAAAAAAAAAAAAAAAAAAAAAAAAAAAAACACGACAAGCCGTGGTGTCCAAGGCTGTTGACATCTTCACCACAACGACAACGATGAGGTGAACAAAATGAAGCCCCAAGCCTTAAACAAATTGCAGCGCGGAATGTGGTGTCGTCCAACAAAGTACCTAAGTTGGACGAAGGCAAAGCAAGAAGCCATAACCCTGACTCCCACTCACCCACAGCCAAAAGGCGAGCTCGCTCTGCAGTTGAACAAGCGGAGTTCAATAGATTTTCGCTCACTTTCCTGCAGAGCGGCTCGTCCCATTGTCTCTGGGAGAGTGATTTGACGGGGGGGTCAATATTTGGGCAAGCGATTTTCCAAGCTTTCACAGCTTCCACTAAAAATGGTACATCAAAATTAACCAGTGATTGAGAAAGAATTTTCCTGGTTAATTCTTCAGTACCATGGGCGGAAGATATGAAAGCTGGTAGGCTTACACTGGAAATTTTACGGACGCCAAGCCCACCCATGCGGACAGGCAGAGTAGCTTGTGTCCAGGCTCGGTCGTCGAGAGCCACATTCAAAATTAAGGATTATTTTTGTAATGCAACAATTAGATTTTAATGTTGATATTGTTAATTCATTTTTATATTTTTATAAGATTAAGGAATAATATTAATAAAAAACAGGGCTTAGAATAAAACTAGAATAAACAAAAACAGAATTGATTTAAGTAATATAAAAAATAAACAGATTTGACTTTTAAACATCATGTATAATTCTCCCTACATAGTTCCCTTTCTATTTTTATACTCGGAATTAGGAACCAAATGCATCGGAATTACGATTTTTAAATCGGAATAAGGTACCTCGGACTTTTTTATATTTTTATTTATTTTATCAGCTTCAATAACCTTCTACTGACAAACTGCAAATATTTTTCAAAAATTTGATAGCTAACACTTCTGATAAAAATATAAAATTGTACACAAAGGTCCGATAAATACTTAATTTATAATGTTCTTTCGTGTTATGTTAAAAACAGCGCGGAATTAGGTGCCTTTACCTTAACTCGGAAAAAGTCACTTTTGTACTTGCCGTTGGTAGGTTTCGAGCCCGCACCCTCATGCATGAGAAGCCGGCGTCTTAAACGTCTGGGCCGCTACGACATTTTATACTCATACATTTTTTATAAGCCCGGTTATATATAACCAACGATTAAATAACCTCAACTAATTTGTAAACTAACAACAAACACAGAATAAATTTCAAAAATTATTATTTCATAAAGAAATCCCGGCAGAAATGTTCTTGTTCAGTAATAAAACAAGTTTGCTCAGAATTTCCTTTCGAAGGCTTATAGGCGATAGATTTTGGATCCTTTCGTCCCTTTATAACAAGCGGAGCGAAAAACTAAGACTCATTCATTGAAATAATGACGTTGCTACCTTAGGGTCAGTGGGGTAAGATTGGAACATCTTTGATATGGATAGGGTAACAGTGAAATGTTTTTGTTGGGTAATGTGTTTTATTTGAGTAATGTATTTTTGATTTGCTCATTATTGCCGTGTGTGTGTAAGAGTGTATTAAATATACCACGAACCGGACGAAGCCTGGGCAGGCCGTCCGCTAGATGGATCGACGATATTGCCAGGAGAGAGTGGATGCAAGTGTCGAGTTGTTAGTCCACGTAAAGACTATGGGGGAGGCCTTTGTCCAGCAGTGGACGTCTGCCAGCTGTTGTTGATGATGATGTATGTGTGTGTAAAATCGTTTTTGTGTTACCCCTATCATCAAACATAATATTTACATAATTATTTTGTTCGCTACCATACTATATTTCATGTGGTACCTATCTTGGCCAGTTTCAAAACCACGTCAGGGGCTTGTTTATTTGTAGATTTAATTTTTTGTATATTTGTAATTGTGTATAATATTTTTTTTATATTTATTGAACACCTATGCCTATATTTGTTATGAAAAACAGACACGATGGTCTGTTTTAAATAGAAACATATTATAATTTAAATATTTTGGTTAAATGTTTGTGAAACAATAAATATTTATTTTGTACTTACAATATTTCAAAATTACCCCATTTATACGAATTTAATTAAAATTAAACTTATTTATTCATTTTCAGTTATTCATGCCGCCGAAAATGAACAAATGATTCCGCGAAATAAAATTTTGTGGTTAAAATGAATAAAGTGAAATATTATTTTGAGATTAAATAAATTAAAAACGTTTACCGAATTATACGGGCAACCGACATGTGCTTACTGGGGGTAAAATTAAAAATAATTTAATGATATTGCTATAATTATTGAAATGTAATTACTGACTCGTTGGTTGAGTAGGACTCAACTCCTGGGTCCGGCAAGGGAATATTGAGCTGGAAATTGTGCCTCCGGTAACCTAACTCACACAACGAAATACAAGTATTGTTTCACGTCGGTTTTCTGTGAGGCCGTGGTATCACTCCGGTCGCCGATTGCTCACCATCAGGTGACCCGTCTGCTCGCTTCCCAGCATATTCCAAAAACCGAAAGACATTTATCATGTGACATGGGCTCGTCATTACACTTCATACAGTACAGAGTTGCAAGTACACGCACACAAATACACCACTGATATTTTGGTGCTTCAATCATTTCTAATTAGTATTACGTCCGCCTTTCGTTCAACATCCTTGAGTTTAAAACACAATTATGAGGTCCAGACGAACGACTGAAATGGCAATATGATACGAGTATAATAAACCTGCTTTTATAAGTAACTAGCGACCCGCCACGGCTTCGCACAGGTACAATATGCATGTACTATACATATAAGCTTCCTTAAGAATCACTCTATCTATTTTAAAAAACTGCAACAAAATCCGTTGCGTAGTTTTAAAGCTCTAAGCATAGGTACATAGGGACAGACAGACGACGGATAGTCTTCGCTTTATACTATGTAGTGATGTAAAAGGGAGCCCGTTTACTAAAAGCACCTTAACCTTAGGGCACTCTAAGTAACCCTAGAATCTTAGCAAACTAACTTGTCAATCACTTGTCTTGAAAATATTTTCAGAACATATTACACATTTATAAAATAATTTTTTGTATATTCTAAGTTTACATACATATTTCTGGGATAAAATATGTTATGTTTGACATTGTCTTCATGTAAGTCAATGTTCTTAAAAATATCTTCTCTAAATATAATATAATAAGAATGCCTAAAATGTAATTTCATTATTTGTAACTCATACGATACAATGTTTTATTAAATTATTGTAGATAACATGTCTAGGCAAAGACATATTGCGGTCAAAGTAATTTATTTTTGAAATGAAATAATTTTTCAACATCTCGAATTAGGCAAGCAAAATCTGTTTTCATTTAAAATGAAATAATACCTAACATTTCAATTACTCCAGTTTTAAAACACAAATAGCTTTTTATTTCCAAAAATTAAAAATCATTTTTATTCTTATAATAAAAATGAAGAATACGAATCTTGTAAAAGGAATTGAGGTAGTACTAAGAGTCTTTGCAAGAATTCCTTTGGAAAATTGAAGAGACTCGGACAATGGGAGAAAATAAGGCAACAAAATGGACGTACCGATCAGAAACGATAAACGTCGTAGTTCCTTTTTGAATGAGCCGATCTTAACAAGCTATAGTGTGGTTCTGTACTTGGATATTGGATTAATAAAATAAATTTAGTATAGTAGTAATGTTTCTTTCAATGTTAGAGAAGGAAACATCACATTAGTGCTTAATTCGGCTACGATTTTTCAACATCTACATAATAATATTACTATATTTAAAATATTATAGATTTCGACACATGTTTTATTGTCAAATAAAAATATAAATCTTAAAATTAGTAGAGCCATAGAAGGATAAAATGCAAAGAATGGCTTCTAAGTACATAATTATATTTAAGTTAATTGAAAAAAAAAAACAAAAATAAGACACTCAGAGATTCGCATGTGAATAAAAATAATTTTCAAACCACATTTGACCGGTTAGATAGCATTTTATTATTCATTTTATGTTTTATTTTATGTGCAAAATTAAAATAAACTACATATAATTTGGCGTAATATCATAAATATGGCTGAATAACAGAAAGGCCAGAGCGAACTAATCTTGCTATTTGGCCATTTAATGAGCCATCATTTAACACTGGCGTACTAATTAATTCAAATGTAATTACTTCATTTTCTAAGTCTGTGGAGCATTCACAATATTATATTTCATTGTGGATTTGGAACTGTGTTTGAAAATTATTATTTTGTACGTGATGCGTGATACAATTATTAAATTAATTTTAGACTTTACAGATCTGTTATAATTGAGTGTGTTGCGATAAATTTCACGTTTTTCTCTGATTCAAAAACAATATTAAACTGTACATATGACGTCACGCTCTTATTCGTCAAAGGGTATTTATTTATTTCAGTTAGTATAAGTGAAGCTAGACACTTTCAAACAACCCCTTAGCTTCACTGATAGGCAGACGGATAGACAATTCAAATTTTGACGTTTCAAAAGTGCTTCATTAAGGATTAATGGAAATAAATTCTTTGACTTTGATTTTATTTATAAATCTTTATATGCACACAAATAAGCACATTGGTAGACTTAATGCTGTAGGCATTTTATACCAGTATCGGGTAATACTGATAGAAATGGACCTGTATTTCTGACAACTAAGAATTTCCACTTATTTTTTCTTTTTGAAAATGAGACTGAGAGACTGCCTCGTTGGCCGAGTGGTCGCAAGTGCGACTGCCGAGTAAGGGGTCTCGGGTTCGATTCCCGGGTCGGGCAAACTACTGCTTTTTTTAAATCTCAGTAGTAGCACGGAGTCTGGAATTGTGCCCAGTATATGCAATAGGCTCACCCCCTATTACGTGGGACTCATAACATAAATAGTGAAAAGTGGGTGTTCCATTATACAGTGGCATAATGTGCACCTCTGCCTACCCCTTTGGGGATAAAAGGCGTGATTATATGTTATTGTTTTTATTTTTGAATACGGTTAAAAATATACCAAAAGATCATTTCGCTCAATCAAAAAACGTGTTTTCAATTAACAAAGCGAAGCAAACAAAACGTACTCAAAAATGATTACTCAAATAAAATTAAATTTCCTATGAAAAGGCCATGATTTTAAACGGCGTTTCACCCTCAACCAGGGGGTTCTTGTTTCTCATAAATAAATTAACGTGTTCATTAATTTGTGCATACTTAACAAAATTAATTAGTGTAAGTACAGTCGATATCTCTCGCATAAATTAATACAGGTTGCCTCATTAAATGCTAGGTTAATTGGTCTAATATGCGTAATATTAGCTCCTGTATAACTTGGCTATGGTGAGCGAATTATAGCTTGGTTTCGATAACTAGTTCGGGTAAATTGGGTAACTGTGACCGGTTACTAGAGGTTGGGTAATTGTATTATGTGGTAATAGCTATCGTGAGACATATTAAATTAACTAAAATCCAAGGTTATAAAAAGAGTGAGCTGCACGACGTTGCGGCGTTGCTCACGAGGACATACCCCTCTGTGGTTCGAAATTAGTAGAGCTTTTCTCAGTATACTCAATAACCCGCGATTTTAGTTAATGTGATAATAGGTTTTTTTATTTCCAAAATTCATTTCGATCGTTAAGTTAGGAGGAAAAATTGTTTCTGGTTGTCATATATTCCCTTTTTATGACACACACACACAACACAACATCGCGCCTTTTATCCCCGAAGGGGAAGAGGTACACATTGCGGCACTGTGCAATGTAACACCCACTTTTCAGTATTTATGTTATGAGTCCTATATAATAAGGGGTGATCCTATTGCCATATATCGCTCATAAATCCAAAGTATGTGCAACAACTGAGAACTTTTTTAAAATAACTTGGTAATACTTTACTCGACCTGGGAATCCAACCCGAGACACCTTGCACAATAGTCGCATTTACGGCCACTCGGCCAACGAAGCAGCCATTTAGACTTATTAAAATAGGCATAATATAATTAATTGGTCAAAAAAGCAGTACCTATTATTGATGGACGTACTTAATGTCACTTAAGAATATTATAAATATCATAAGGTACCAAATCATTTTTCGCTATGACCGAAAATTTTACTATCCTATATAGAGGTAATTATGTAGTTCGTGAAAATACCAAGTCTCACACAGAAATAATCACAAAAACAATGCTTAACCCTAAACTAACTTACATAATAATATAACTACATACTGTCTTTGGGGTCCAAACGACTACCGTCGGATTTAATTGTCCAACTTCCTGACTTTATGCACTCGGCGTTTTAATGGCGTTTGTCGGGTTAAAATCTTGATCGTTAGGGTCGAGGTGTAGTGAGAGAGAGAAAACGTTAGAGTGGATATTTTGTTCTTTTCTTGAATTCATTCAATCATTTTTTATTTAATATTATCTTGTCGAAGGAAGCAGTGTTTCTAACTACTTTACAGTAACAAAATTAGTAATTAAAACTCTTTTGAGGCTGGGCAATTGGTTATGGTGTAATGTGTCGTGATTTTGACTATAGCATGAAAAAACCTTTTTTTAACAAAAAAAATTGTTGTTCGATTTTGGATAATATTATGTCTGTGTGTAATTTTATTTGTAGTGTACCAATAAAAATAGTGCTTAACGTGCGTATTTAAAAAAAATCAAGCTGCATGTGTAGAGGTAATATATAGGATTCAAATAATTATTATGAATAAAATTGTCAATTTGAAAATTGTCCAAAATAGCACTGAGTCTGAAATTATTTAATTTTTTATTCGTATTCTTTCATTAAACTAATATCACCATTTACTGACATTGAAATATAATTAGTAAGAAATATTAAATAAATTATTTAATTACTTATTTTAAAATGTGCCTACTTTTTACAGTGGAAGTCCCCTTTTTTTTGATGGTGGAAAATCATCCAATGACTTCTCTCGCCTGGATGAGACGAGAGAAGCCATTGATTCAGTCAGATTCTTACTGACTAAAAACCACCCCGTTCCTACTCCTGCACTTCAAGCCGGAGCCCCGGCAACCCGTTAAGTCTTCCACGGCCGTAAAACTCCCTAGCCTTATTTTTATTCTTATCGATACAAAACAAAAAAATTAATTCCAAAAATGTATTGTATTTTTTTAAGCTACAGTGCTTATAATGTCTTCTGATTCACTTCGTTCCGAGAATCAAGACAGTTACTCATGTCCCTGGGACGCCAAGACTTCAGTGTTCCGGTGTTTTTAATGGTTGTATCTACTGTAGATCCTGGCTTATAGGAGTTGCAGCGGTTTTGGGAGGATGTGGCGGGGTTGTCCCATAAAAAAAAGCTACAGTGCATCTCTCAGTGTACACCATCCCCAAAAACCTGTTCAAATACCAGCAGACATTAAGATTCGGAGGAAAACTTAAAGTTTTATAGCGGTATTATTTTAATGAACTGCCGTAATTACATACATTGTTACTGAGCTCCGTTTCTGAACAAATAAGCATTTTAATGGGATCTTCAGTCTGTGTTTGAAAGCTGTAAAGGCTTCGAAGATTGTAATTATTATGTAGTAGAGTAATTAATTTTCGAAGTAATAATTATGATTAGTTTATGGTAGACCTTTTGGTGTCAGGAGAGTTCATTTTACCTATGAATAAAATGTCTTGGGTCTTCGACCGGAGTGATACCACGGCCTTACAGGAACCGACGTGAAACAAAACTTGCGTTTTGTTGCGAGTGAGGCTACTGGAGGTTCAATTACCTCTCTACCGAATCTCACAAATTATCAAAACCACAATAATCCTCAAATTCCTAATAACGCATTTATAACACCTGTGGTGTTTCGGGTATTCATGGGCGGCGCCAATTGCTTACCATCAAGTGATCCGTCTACTTGTTTACCGGTTTATCCCATAAAAAACACTTTTAGACCGCCATCTCCAATTCTCCAACGCTCACCAGCGAATGTGTCGAGATTAAAATTCTCATTTTATTTCCAACTGGCGTGGGTAGTAGTAAAAAGATTAACATTACCTACTGTCCTATATCTAATCTTAGATAAGCAGATTCCAAATAATATAAGCACTTGACGTACACTCCTTTGGGTGTCTCCTTGTCTATTTTAGGTAAAGGGATAATTTTATCTCGGATGTCATTTGATATCTCTTGTTGATGTTGTAGTTATTTTTAGAAAAGTTAAGTAAACGATATAATCATATATTACACTTCTGTGTATCTTCGAGTAAAACAGTTCTTTAATCTACAATCTTTGAACGCAATCCTACCAGACTTATTCTTGACATCGTAAGTGGATTTATCACAATATCCACATTTCGTCTGAGTTGATCAGGTGCAATTACATCAAGTTTATCAGAAAGCACTCCTGTTCGATGTCTATTAAAAATGTGTAGGGCATAGCTGCCTTAATCGTATATTACCCACGGCATCAAGAAGAAAAGGGATACTAACAAAAATGTCTTCTACTTAACCGTTACCACATAGAAAATATACACATACATAAGTCATCATCATCAACACCTTATAAGTGCCCACTGCTGAGCAAAGCCTCTTCTCACATGGAGAAGGTTTGAGCATTAATCACCACGCTTGCTCAATGCGCGTTGGCGATTTCAAACTTATAATTAGAAATTATTAATCCAGGATTCCTCACGATGTTTTTCATTCACCGTTTGTCAGTGGTGTCTAAATAATCTTAGGAAGTACATATACCTCGGAAAAAGTCACATTGGTACTTACTTGTCAAGTTGGTAGGTTTCGAACCCGCACCCTCATGCTTGAGAAGCGGGCGTCTTAAACCTCCGGGCCACCACGACTATTACATAAGTAACACATACATAAAGTAAGCATGCTTAACTATATGAAATCAGTGACACCAATGACCAGTTACCAAACCATCAGTTCAACTATATACCTCTATGTAAATGCCCATACATACATTGTATTCTCTCTATAGGCAAACTACTGGAGATGGACCGTTTAACGGGCACTGTTGACTACAATGGGCAACTGCTAGTGTTCAGGTAGCAATCAGTGACTACTCTAGCTGTGGCCAATTTGGACACAAGACGATATTCTGAGACGTGGCTGTACTTACTTGATAACCATTTATCAATCGATTTCCGATTAGAGTGGTTACAATATAACAGTGTAAGTGCAGTAATGCACATAACATCATGCCTTTTATTCCCAAAAGGATAGGCAGAGGTGCATATTACGGCACTCAATGTCACTGTACCATGTAACAAACATTTTTCACTATTTTATGTTATGAGTCCTTTGTAATAGGGAGAGAGACTAATGCCATATATCGGGCGCAATTCTAGAATTCGTGTTACCACTGAGATTTTTTTAAAACTCTAATTTTACTTTGTCCATCAAATCAAACATCAAACTAAAATACTGAAATTAAGTTAGTCATAAAATCAATTAATGAAAGTGTGATAATTTTCTAATGTTTTATTGTAGGTATTGAACAGTCGAAATACTTTATTTTTTGATTATGGCAAGTACGCAATTAAACATTTTATACCTAAGCAGTCAGCCTAATAATAAAACAACATAAGACCTACAAAACCAAAACATAATTACAATGACACTAAACACGGTTACATAAAAACAAAATTTGTTTAACCAAAGCAGGTGATAATATTTTTGCACCGAGAGTTTTTAAGTATGGTAACACTGTTTTGGTGCGACAGAATTATGAGGCGTTAGCTCTGGTGCGGTGACAACACCTAATCCTGTATTTTATAGCTGGCAACATTTGGTTTACACGGTACGGGGTACAATGTGCTTGTGGTAGATCATAATTCTGTGTCGTGTCTTCAGAGTATAAACTCTGAAGGTATCATGGTGGCCCCGAGGTTTAAAATGCCCATAATACTTGAGGGTGCGGGTTCGTAACCTACCAATGGCAAGTACCAATATGACTTTTTACGACTTATATGTGCTTTCTAAGCTTATTTAGGCACCACAGACAAACTGTAAAGGAAAACATCGTAAGGAAACCGGACTTACCAATAATTTGTATAAATTTGAAATTGCCAACCTGCATTCAGCAAGCGTGGTGATTAATGCTCAAACCTTCTCCGTGTGAGAAGATGCCTTTGGTCAGCAGTGGCCACTTCAGGCTATTGATGTGATGTTTATGTGAAATATGTTAATGGCGATATACCTAGATTTTGTATCTAATTCAATTATTTTTCTTCTTTTCAGGTAATCCACATTTTACGAATCTCGAAGAGAAAGAAAGTAAGTTAGAGTACGAAGATAAAAACATATTTCAATTTTTTAGTTCTCATATCTACTCATACTCTCGGCTATTTTACAATGCTTAAATTAAATGATTTACGCTTAAGTGTGGGAGAGCCATGCTTCGGTACAAATAGGCCTGCTCGACCGCAGTGATACCACGGGCTCACAGAACACCGACGTGAACAACGCAACCCCACTCTCTAACCTCCCCAATCCCTGAAACCCTCAAATTCTTAGAAATTTGGAGAGTAGTCCCCAAAAGGCTGGTAACACACTTGTAACCCATCAGGTGTCCATGGGCGACGCCAATTGCTTACCATCAGGTGATCTGTCTGCTCGTGTAACAGCTTATCTCATAAATAATAACAAATTAAAGCTTTCAACTTTTCATCATTTTATCACAACATCACGCCTTTTATCTCCAAAGGGGTCGGCAGAGCTGCACATTATGCCACTATACAATGTAACACCCACTTTTTTCTATTTATGTTATGAGTCCTATGTAATAGGAGGTGAGCCTTTTACCATATATCAAGCACAACTCCAGACTCCGAGCTACTACTAATATTTTTTTTAAATCCTTTTTTTTCCCGGGCAAAGTAATAGTTTGCCCGGGAATCGAACCCGAGACCCCTTGCCCGGCAGTCGCACCTGCGACCACTCAATCAACGAGGCAGTCCCAACATTTTATTATCTACATAAACCTTAAAACAAAAAAGAACACCATCCACAACAAAAAAAACGATACACATTTTTTACATTTCCTTTCCACTTTCATAGCCAACAAATCGTAGCTTCACCCTTCACATAATTTTCATGTTACCCGTCACCCACGCAACTTTGATTGACAAACACATTTCGTTCCAAATACCGCCTCCATTGTCTAACATTCATCTTCTTTCTTTCTTTCTTTCCCTTTAATAAAATGCAGCAATAAAAAAGAAACATGCCTTGTATGTGAGGTACATAGTAAAGAGAATGAACAGCAGTTCAAGTCAGGCGTGTACTTGGAATTGAATTCTATTCTTTGCTATAAGCCAAATGGTATATAGCGCTTGCCTACCGAGAGTATAGAGAACTAAATTATATGGCATGGACGTAATGTCTAACAATTGTCAGTGACATCCCTGTACATTGAGTTTTCTAACCTTAACTGACGAGCATGCAGGAAAAGACTGATGGCTGTCCATGAAGCGAAAGACATATATAAGAATCGTAGCATTAAGCTGACCATAGTCTCTGCTAACCCCCTTGGGAGACAGGCATTAGTTTATGTATTTTCTAATTTTCGGTAGAAAACATGGCATTCGGCTAGTATTACTAGGCGCTAGGAGTGGCACTTAAATGTAATAGTATTAACAAGGTTTTGCCTGCATATCTGTCTGCGTTAAATAGTGCCTATATGCAAATTTTTGTCCCAATTTCTTAATAAAATTCTATCCTATACATAAGTCACCCAATATCTATACAATAAAAGAGTTTTATTCAAATGCGACCATTCGTTTTAAATATTAGCGTGTTTAAACAAATATAGAGGTACAATCGGGATTTTTTTTTATTTTATCTCTATAACGGCTCCTTTATCATCTTGGTTTGGTTGTACTTATTGAAAAATATTGACAATATACACATGTTTTTTACTTTTTTACTGTGTAGATATTTCTTTTCCATTTTTGTTGCGAGCTCAAGCGGAAGATTAAATATTTAGAATTTTCTTTACTGTTTTATTTTCCGGAAAATGTATGTACTTAGGAAAGTGGTTTTGGGAATTAATAAAATATTATAACTGAATATTTATTTTGTTTGAGTAAATTGTTGGTTTGTATGGTTTGATGACTGGGATAAGAAGTATGGGATTTAGTTTATACAATACGTATTAGATCTATTATAAATCACTAACAATCCTCAAATTCCCAATCCTTAAAAGGCCGATAACGCACTTGTAACGCCTCTGGTGTTCCAAGTGCTTGATCACTGCTCGTCTGCTCGTTTACCCAATAAATACCGTAAATAAAATGGAATATGTCCAGATCTAAGTCTGTAAGCATTCCTAACCATAAAATAAGTAAGTAGATCATATTTTACACTCATTATTGATAATACGATTAACATTTATGAATACCCAAACAAATCTATAAAATAAATAGTTATCACCTATGATTAATGTTACATAAGACAATGTATTACAATGTATCAGACTGTCTGCCTGTCTGCCTGAATGCCTTAAGGCTGAATTAGATTCAACTGCATCAATACTAGATAGACGTGAGATGTAATTATCATAACAGGTATAAGTAACAGCACCAATGACTGTAATTTGTCACAGCTTAATAACAGTGTAGGTGGTAAATACTGTAATTTGCCACAGCTTAAATAACAGCTTGTTGCATCATTATTTGTTATCAAAATTTACTGATAATACTTATGAGGCTTAATACGAATCTAGATTTTGGTACGAGCACTTATGTATCTTAACTGACGAACAGATTCATAGACTACCTCTATTATATTTTTGACATTTCAAAAGTGCATACAAATATGTGCTTTAATTATAACAGAAGCTTTGATTTGACTTTTTTTGTAAAATGTTACCGGTGTCTGTAGTAAGACTGTTATTACATAATTAATAGCAGGTATAAAGAACAGTTATTTTATAAAACAGTAATAGCAGTAACAGGTATTGATTTTACCCGTTACAACCCAAGTCTAATGCTAGCCGTCTAGATATCTCCAGGCTACGCATTTGATATTCCTAGCTACCCATCTGTTTATTCGAGATGGTAGTCAACAGCATGTCAAAATATACCAAATGTCAATTTCCTTCAGTCGAATATCGACTTTATTACTTAAATGGTAAAATTGGTAATAGATTTTTAATATTTTGGTAGATTAGTAGAGACTGTCTATATCTGAGCATTCGAAAGTCAGCTCAGTCAAAGAATTTCCCTTTGGTTGCCCTGAAAATCGTAATGTGTTTACTTTGATTTTCAGATCTGTTTCGGTATAAAATCTTGACAGTAATAGATGTTCCATGTTTTGGTTAAAAATTTGTTACATAACTTAAAGTAAGGAATTGGGATGATGACAGGGTATGAAAATTAAAAATCTAATTAGTCCGTAAGTTAGGTAACGAAAAAATATTAGACACGTATTTTTTTATTTTGTCGTATAATAAAAAAAATACTTACATGAAACGATTCAAAGTTTAGGAGTGGGGGCTAAAACGTCATTTCTACGTATAAATTATTCACAGAAGTGACGTCACGCGACATTTCAAATCAATATATCGTCGAAAGTATCGTTTCTGTAAGAAATTAAAAAATACGTGTCTAATGATTTAAAATAATCTACCAGACGGACATTAAAATAAAAATTAGGCATCTATCCTAGTGTAACTTCTTTGGCTTCGATTTCTTTGATGATTAAACTTTTTAGTTCATAAAGAACCTGGAATTATTTATCTACAACTACACTCCTTCAGAAAAGTAGGTTCCTTAAAACTTAAGATCGATCACTTCCACAAAGACTCAAAGAATGACCTAAAAAACTAAAATCTAAAACTCAAACCGTCAAACCTTAAACCTAAGTAACAGACCACACCCTACACAGACAAAACCCAAAGCAAAAAATGACCTCAAAAACCTTTGCATAAAACAACACGCTATCAAGCGCCTCCCATCAAATTTCAACACGCGTACCTCACCGTACCTCAGTTTTATATAAACAGTAAGCAATTTTATTACGACCCCCAAACTGTACATATGTAGTGAATGAATAATGGAAGGCCTAAGACACATATTGGATTCGACGCAACTAAAGTATTCAATTCTTGAGGCGTAGTTTTGGCCTTCAATAACGTACGTTCTTTATTGGTTTGCGAAATTGGTCCTTAGAGGCGTGTTGCGTTAGGAATAAATACTTTAATTATTGTTTTTAATTTTCTTTACTTGCGATGTGCCGACCTTTGTCCTCTACCAAACAGAATGGTAACCTATGATGTAGTACGCCTATCTGTAAGTAACCTATTTATTCTAGAGCTAATAGGGGCTTTATTGGCCTTCAATAACGTACACTCTTTAATGGTACTTAGAGGCGGGATGTTCGAAATTATGCTTTATTGCTTGTGTATTTTAAGTTTAATTTTAGTAAGTCACAATTTTTAATAGTAATTGCTTAATAAAGTAGGAAATTGGATTGAATAATTAATGGTTGAGACACATATTGGATGTGACTATAAAGTATTCAATTCTTGAGACGTAGTTTTGGCCTTCAATAACGTACGCTTTTTATTGGTCCTCAAAGGTGTGATAAGTTGAAAATTGCAATATAATGATTTTTTTCTGAGTTTAATATAAGAAGTAATTATGAAAGGGGTAGGATAAGATTTCCTCAAGTTTTGAAGTGGTGTCTTTGATATTTAAATGTTTTGTCTTCGTGTATCTTACTGAATCATCATCAGCCTATAAGTGCCCACTGTTAAGCAAAGCCTCTTCTCACATGGAAAAGGTTTGAGCGTCAATCACCACGCTGCCATTGCGGATTGGCGATTTCAAACTTATTGCAGATTATAAGCCCCGGTTTCTTCACGATGTTTTCCTTCACTGATTGTCAGTGGTGTCTAAATAAGATTAGATAGTACACATAACTCGTAAAAGTCACATTGGTACTGTTGCTAGGTTTCGACCTCTCATGCGAGAGAAGCAGGTGTCTTAACCTGGAGGTCATATTGTCATAGTGGGCCGGAGCCCACTATGACAATATCATAATATTCTAATGAATACTCTAATATTTTTCGCAATCCTATTTTTATATGTTTATATTTTTCGAAGGGAAAACATGTTTTTCAAAGTAATTTTTATTTTTAGTCCCCAATTATGTTAGCTAAAATATTGCCATTCACTAACCCAAAACCTACTCCAAATATTTTGCAATAAAAATTCCAATAATTCTCAGACAATAAGAATCCAATAAAGGCTACTACCAATGAACTACTTCTTAATATAAACGGTTTATAAAGCTCAAAATACTGTCTGCAACCGTACCGTAAGACCAGACCTCACAGCGACATGAATTTCAAATGAAAGGTTCAAAGTCAACGGTAAAATATTCTCCTTAAAATGGTAAGACACATTTTGACATAATTTCATAATAGCTCCAATATAAAAGCATACTGTTTTCTCAACGAAATTCTATACAAATTTCTCGAATGTTCCCAACAAAAGCTTTGGCGAACATTAATAGCGTCGAAATAGCTTTTGAGTTTACCCTAAGTTGGAAAATGCTGAAGTACTAATAAACCAAGTAATTTAACTAGTAACAAATCTTCCAAGACTATGTACTATTTAATTTGTATAGTACGTTAATTTATCTTGGCTTCCAAAGGGTTTCTAGGTCTACGTTGGACGTGGTTTTTATCAAAGGGATGTTCTTCTGAGTGATATCTCCTAAGGTTAGTATGTATATGTTGAACATTTAAGACGTCTGTACCTATATTAATTTATGACTTAGATCAGAGGTTTACTCCTTTCTACTGGCTTTTTGCTGGATTACAGTCTGAGTTAGTGTTATCTATTTTTAGCTTTTTTAGGTTTCTAGTTATTTGTATTAAAAACGGGTTATAAAGTTAACATAACACTTATCCCCGTAGGGGTAGGTAGAGGTGCATGGCACTTAATGCTACTGTACAATATAACACCCACTTTAAACTATTTATGTTATGAGTCCCATGTAATAGGGGATGAGCCTATTGCCATATACCGGGTACAATTTCAGACTCCGATCTAAGAATTAAAAAAAAAATTTTGCCCGACTCGGGGATTGAATCCGAGAGCTCGATAGTCATGACACCGTTTGTAGAGGTAGGTAAATGTCACTCGGTTAGTCGAACTGTAAATCTCTTACCAACCAGTGCAATACATCAATAATTGATTTCAATAACAAAATTTTGAGAGTTCTTTAAAACAAATTGAAAATCAAGGACACAAGAACGGTCATTACAGTCGCTATAGTGAATACAGGGTTACAAGAAACAATAAACAAAATTGATACACAACACTTTACAAAACCCCAAAATAAATGGTTCCCCAGCTAGAAACGTAGGTAACACTCAAAGGTTGAGTCAAACATCGCTATCAATTGAAACGAGAGCTCTGATAGATTAGAGGGTTGGACCATATGGCTGCACAACCACTTATGCAAAACCAGTATAAAGTAACCTTCAAATAAATGTAAAGATCATGCAAAGCGGGACCATGATAAATTGGTTTTGTACAGATACATGTGGACCCAAAACAGAATTCAACGATCAACGATCTGAATCGCAAACAAAAAACTAGGAACATCGTTAGCACACGGAGCAACGGAACGATTTGTAAATTGATACGAGGACGAGACCATTTGATATACCTACATGGTCCTTTGGTACGTGTAGTGTAATGTCGATTTTGGTATTGATATATTACATGTTTCTTAGTTCGTTGCTGGTTAATTTGTCAACTAAGACCTAAGAATTATAAGATGAATATTAAGTGAATTATAAGATGAATATTATGTAATAATAGTTGTAGTGGCCCAGAGGTTAAAGAGGCCTGCTTCTTATGCATCAGAATGGTCGAAACCTACCAACGTCAGGTACCAATGTGACTTTTTCCGAGTTATATGTACTTTCTAAAATTATTCATATACTACTGACAAACGCTGAAGGAAAACATCGTGAGGAAACCTGAGCTCATAATTTGTAATTACAAGCTTGATATCACCAAACCGCTTGCTTGCTCAATGCAAGCGTAGTGATTATTGCTCAAAAACCTTCTCCGTGCGAGAAGAGGCCTATGGCCTGTATTGACTGGACGTCTTATGATATGATGGCGATGATGAAGTGATAAATCTTTGAATCCACAACATGAGCGTTAGTGTATTGTAGTTAGTGTTATAATAAGGTATATCAGGGGGTGCTTCTGCCCAGCCTCTGTTGAATGTGGATTTGGTGAATGCACAGTTTCTTACGACATCCGACGGAAGAAAAAAACTCTGCAATAATTTTATCAAGTGACATGTACAGATATGTTATTCAATTAGTAGGTACTGATGATGGATACATGTTTATGACCCAATGGGCTGATATTCTACTGGCCCCTTAAGTGACTCGCGGATGAAAGAGACACCCATTAGACATCAGCAATTTTGAAATATACATAAACATTTAATATGTATTAATTTATTATTTAATAAATTACGACTGCCTCGTTGGCCGAGTAGTCGCTAGTGCGACTGCCGGGCAAGGAGTCTCGGGTTCGATTCCCGGGTCGTGCAAAGTATTACTGGGTTTTTAAAAAAAATCTCAGTAGTAGCACGGAGTCTGGAATTGTGCCCGGTATATGGCAATAGGCTCACCTCCTATTACATGGGACTCATAACATAAATAGTGAAAAGTGGGTGTTACATTGTAGAGTGGTATAATGTGCACCTCTGCCTACCCCTTCGGGGATAAAAAGGCGTGATGTTATGTTAAGTATTATTTAATTGTATCCTATATAACTGAAGCAGTAACATTCACCCTACGAAAACCAAGTATATAAATACTCCAACGTTTTTTCTATCAAACGTGCGAACGCGAGCCTTTTTATATTTGCTGTCCTCAAAACAGAATATAAATTTGGCGAAACTCAACAATATAATCAAATTTAGTATTCATTCAACAAAATGTTAGCCACGTTGACACAAAAACCATTGTCCCTTGACCGCGGCCATGTTGGAAACTACCTACGCGGGGAAAGACATGGACTTAGAGCTATTTGATGTGTCATTGTATACCCTGTTCTGTCCTTTACTTAATTAGGAAATGTTTTTCGTTCATTTTGGTCCTTTGGTACGAAAGGTGTTTTATTCATTTGTGTTTGAAGTTATTATGTTGAATCAATCATTTGCGTATTTAAAATTTTAATGTCGAATGGCTTCGAATGAGTTCGCAGCTAGCGTGGTTTGTTAGTAATTTTATTATGTTACGCTTATATTTTCAGACAAGTTTGTAAAGTGGTCTATATCGTGTTTTTTTTACTGTATCAGTAAAATCTATTCAATTATTAAAAATTATGTTTAGAAAATATATTTAGTTTATGGTTACTTTAGTTAATTCTACTTACCTTCTTTTTCCCTGACTAGCCCTGATCCATAATCAAAAATTCAGCTGAATGTTATAGAATTTTATATGTCAAGTCAGCCTTCAGCTCATTTGCTATCCTAGTCATTGCCCACCAAATATAATATAAAACTACTCAAACACCGACTAGAAAGCCCATCAAACATTCTATTTCACTTACAACATACTAAAAACCGAGAGAGTTCAACAATGAATTTCTAACTCAGAATTAACTCAAGCGGAACAGTACAAAAACCGGGGTCCAAACCTAACCGCGTCAGTTAGACACATGACCGCGGAACTAAAGTTCTGTTTCTGGAAGTTCATGTAAATAAGGGTCCTTTTGGACCATCCGGGTATTGGGCACAACATGCCTGCTTAATTAACACGCCGTAATAGAAACTAGGAGTGTTTCATTTTTGTTTACGCATTTTGGGACGTTTAGAGGTAGAATAGTCTTATTGGCTAAATGTAACGTTACGTTTTTGAAGTATTCTGCAAAATAGCAAATGAAGACAATGTTTCATTGATGTATCTCCGCCAAAACGAGTTCACTACATTTTCCTAACTATATCATCTTCAATCGTATGTCTGTTGTGTCTAAATAAACTTCGATAGTATTTGCTGGGTTTTGGGCTCGCATTTTCATGCTTGAAGAGCAAACATTTTTTTCTGTAAGACGAATGATTACAATATCTACCAATCATTAAACCACTAATGGATTTCAAACCTGCAAGCTTCTGATTTGTCATTAATTTGAATTCTCTCAACGAAAATAACATTTCAACAATGGCACATCCAGTGTTCAATCTAAAGCATGGTGGATACAATCGCGTTCTAAATCTGCTCGCAGTCCTGACTGCCGACTTTGCTGTTCCAAATAAGTCCTTCCTCGTGTCCTTGTCTAAGTAATTTAGAACAAAAGGAAACTAACAAGGCTTCTGTTGTCTTGTTTTATTTAGACTGGATTTGAAGTTGTTGATTTTATTTATAGTTGTGCTCGGTTTTGTAAATCATCAATTTTGTTGTAGAACATACAGGTCAATACATTAATTGTGACCATTTGTGCTCATTCCACGGGTTTCTTTAGAATTGACCGAGGAAAAACTTATTTTACACACACGACAGCGGTGCTTTGTAACATCCATCTGTCAAACGTGGAGATGTGTAATGACATAACAGTCTTTTTAGCTCAATGGCATTATAATTTTATTTAAATACTTTGTATTTTCCAGGCAAAATCAGACCAGTGTTATTGTACATTGTGCTTCATCATTTCAAACTTCTTCAAGCCAAAAACGCCTTTATCAGCTTAACAACTGATGGCAAAATTGATCGCAATTTAACACTGCAAAAAACAGTACCCCTTGAAACCCAACTCCTGCCTTATCAATATCCTTTACGCTTGGGAGCGCCACGATACGAAGGTATGAAACCAATCTAAAGATGAAGTATACTCGGTAAGGCCAGTGATTGATAGTGGAGCCCTCTATCGGGAACCTCTGAAGATTTATGCGCTCCTAGTACCGAATAATTATACGCCCCAGCCCGTTTTATTGTTGACCTGTGAAATTGCCCTGAATTTATTGGTCGGTTTGAAATTATGATAGCCGTTTGTTTTGCTATGAAATCTGAGGGATCTAATGGGATCTAGGGTTTGTTCGGTATTATATTTTTTGGTGATTTTAAACCTCAAACTGGTTTATACAAGTAAATGAGTAGTTTTTTTTATCTTTAACTAATATTATTTAAGTGTGAACATCTGGCAAGTACTTTTTATTTGTAACATGGAAGAGACAGTTCTGTGATAAAAGTTGATACAGTCCAAATATTAGTACTTATTGTGAAGGATCTGGATAAGAGCCTATGATTTTCCCCAATCTTGTTAACAGTGGACCAGAATTGACGACGAAAAACATTCAACAAACCTCTATTTATCCCGTCACTTTTCAGGATATGTCGTAACCAAATCAAACAAGATTTTCTTCTGTAGTTTATTTTAGCCATGTTCTACCTCGACACAAAAGATTTCAAAATATAACACCATTGTTTACAAAAAACCTGATTCTAACCTGTATCTTTCTTAAACCTATTTTTATCTTTTCCTTTGCATATTTGCTGACAATTTTAGGCATTTATTTGCCATTGCTTGAGACCTTGACTGGGATCTAATGGCTCTTATATGCAAAGTTTAGGGTTTAAACGAGGTTTACCCGCTTTTTTATTAGACTATAGGTTGCACGGATCTGTGAAAGGGTTAAGATGGTTGAACATTTAAAAAGATAAGGGAACTGAGATTTTTGCTTTTTTCTGGAAAACTTATATGAAGTGATATGTTTAAAAGAGACAATTTAAGATTATGGAAATTAGGTATAGTCTTGATTTGATCCTCAGTACCATAAGTAGGTAATAGTGACCAATTTCGATACCAAAATTCAATCTTATTTTTATATTTTATTTCTATTAGATGCAAAGATATTGAATAATTTTCTATGTTTATTTATTTTCAAATACGTCGCTGGAATACTAATTATTGTAAAGTCTGGAATTGAGTTCGATAATTGACAAATCCTTACACACTTTTTGTAATACCCTCACTTTGTAAACCTCTGGTATCTATGGGCAGTGTAGGTCAAAGAGCGATAAGTTTGTTCTTATCCCAAGAAAAACTTAACACCCACACAATTAACAATACAATCTAAAAGAACATATATCTGTTTATAACTCTCTGCTAGTTCAATTAAATATTGCTTTTATTATTTCAATAGTTTTCTACTGGTTATAATATATTATCTAGTGCAGTGTGCACCTTCTTCCAAAAATACGTCACCGATTCCGATGGTAGATCCACACGCACGAAGCGCTTCGCATCAAGCTCCCTTGTACGTACTGCTAAAGAGTGGAATTCTTTGCCAGAGTCTGTATTTCCCGAAGAGGATTATCTGGGTGTCTTCAAGGCCCGAGTGAATAGGTTGTTTATTCAGCTTATGGGACGCCGTGCTCCATCGTAGACCGCATCATCGCTTACTGCCAGACAAGATAGGTCAAACGTTGGCCTATCAAATATAAAAAATATGACTCATAAAGAATTTCAAAGTATTAAAACAGTGGCAGCTCTACGGTATTTGTAACTCTTGGTGCTGAAATCCTATTATGCAAATATGTCAAAGCCAGTTGTATCGATCGCTCGATATTGGCTTTTGATTTGCAAACATTTGCCTCCTATTTTTAAACGAGCGTGGCATTGTTAGCTGTCCTTTTTTATCGGATACGCAATGAGAGGAATGGAAGATCGGCTTGATGCTTAATGCTATTGAATCTCCTCTATACCTCATTTCGAAAAGGTTTCGTTTTTGTTTCTTGTTTGTTTAGTAAAATCTTTAGGTAAACATTGTGCGTAAGCCGGGGAGATTGTTACGCATATTATTTTAGAGCGATGTTCGGAATATCACGTAGACATTTTCTTCGGTGTATTTTGCAATTGAAAATTGGGATATGTGTTTGTTATAGTGGTAATAAGTGACATGTCCATTGCAAGTACTGAGTTTAAATTTTATATATTTATTAGTCTTTAGTTCTATAGCGACTATGATGATAAATTCACTTAAATGGATGGCGTTGGTGAATTAATGTATTGTAAAAGTGTCATTAAGTTTTTAACCAAGAATATTTTAACCTTCATAAGAGGATTGACGCCCGCTTCTCATGCATGAGGGTGTGGGTTTCAAAACCTACCAACGGCAAGTACTAATGTGACTTTTTCCGAGTTATATGTACTTTCGTAGATTATTCAGACACCACTGACAAACGGTGAAGGAAAACATCGTGAGGAAACCTGAGCTTATAATTTCTAATTTTATAAGTTTGAAATCGCCAACCCCCAATGAGCAAGCGTGGTGATTAATGCTCAAACCTTTTCCTCGTGAGAAGGGACGTTGCTCAGCACTGGGCACTTATAGGCTTTTGATGATGATGAGGATTGCATCGACGTCTACTAGTATATTGTTATTGGTATACACCTTACAACTTCTGCTTGAATTACAATACAATATTACCTCATTCGAATTGCAGGCATTTCTTGAACTTGCGGACGGCGAGTACAGGTAACTCGCCGCCCGACCAGATCCAGGCCCGCGCATACGGTTCGTCGCATTCCGCGCGCGCCTCAAGGAGACATCAGACCACCACAGATGGGGCCCAACAGGGCTAATGCCGATACGGAGCCGCAGAACACTTAACGGGTTGCCGGGGCTCCGGCTCGAAGTGCAGGAGTAGGAACGGGGTGGTTTTTAATCAGTAAGAGTCTGACACTCCCTCTCGCCTCACCTGGGCGGGAGAACTAATTGGATAATTTTAACTCCTCAAAAAAAGGCATTTCTTGAACTCTACTTCTATCATTTTTGTGGAGCAAAATGTAAACAAAACACCAACATCTCATTTTCTATACACACACTTCAAAGTCAAAAAACCCATTGAGAACAGGATATATCAAGTCAATACCAAAGACATTGCTTTCCTAAAGACGAAGACAACCGCACATCAACCTACTGTCAAATTGTTTATTACATTTCCGACTTTACTGTTGTGGGATATAGTCCAAATTACACTGGAGAGATCGTAATGTGCAAGGTCAACGAACGGGTTTCAGTGTCTGGTATTGAGATGTCAAATTTCCGTACGTCCGGAGATCATAATCAGTTTTAGATTTTGGTTGCTATGCGAATATAATATAGCATTGATTTTATACATGAAATGGAATATAATTGGTGAATAATGTGAGTTAAATTTCACCCCTGAAGCAACATATTTCTCAAAGACGGGACAAAGGTGCTCTCTAACAAGTTGTACTATTTTACAAACTTTTATTTAAGTTGCAATGTGTGGCCGAGTGGTCGCAACCGCGACTGTCGGGCAAGGGATCTCGGGTTCGATTCCCAGGTCGGGCAAAGTATTACTAGGTTTTAAAAAAATTCTCAGTAGTAACACTGAGTCTGGAATTGTGTACAGCTAGTTAATATTATAATAAACAATATTAAGTGTGGGAGAACCATGCTTTGGCACGAATGAGCCAGCTCGACCGAAGCAATACTACCTCTACGAAACCTCACAGAAAACCGACGTGAAGCAACGTTTACGTTGTTTTGTCGTGTGAGTGACACATGTTACCGGAGGCCCATTTCCCCCCTTCTCTTTCCTAATCTTCCCAATCCCTGAATCCCTAACCATTCTCATATTCCTAATTCTCAAAAGGCTGGTAACGCACTTGTAACGCCTTTGGTGATCCGGGTGCCCATGGGCGACGCCGATTGCTTTCCATAAAATGAGCCGTCTGCTCGTATATCAGCTTATCGCATAAAATAAATAATTACATTTATTACACTTAGAATAAGAAACTACATTAAATCTATGAAAATCAATGAACGAAAAACCTTTTTTTATTTGATTTATGTTAGATGGAATTTTCCCTCTTGTTAGACAAGACTATGTAACATCTTAACACTTTTTTCGCTACCGTGGATATCAATGGCCTGGAATGAAATGTATGCGAATATATCATACGAATGCCTCTCGTTAATTTTATTAGATCTGAGTTCTATTTTTATGGTAATAGAGCTGTTTGTTAAATAACTCGTTGAGAACATTTTAAGAATCTGAATCTAGTATGATTTAAGTTTGTTGCTTTTGGTGTTATTTATTTTGTTGCTTAAGTAGCTCGCGGAGTATATAGTTTTTTTAACTGTCATAATGTAAGGAACTTATTTTGATAGAAATAAGTGTAACCTATTTAAAAAAAAGAGGTTCGCAGTTCAGCCGGTATGACATGTATCTATGAATGCATGTTTGTGGCGATTATCTTGCGATTGGCTGAATCGTTTTTGATGCAGTTTTCAGAAAAGTGTGAAATGCAATTGATTGCGCTATCACATCCAGGGTGTGTGATGAGCGTGAACCTAACAGTTCCAATACTGAAAAAAGGCTCTTCTGACACGAAAAAAAAAAGAATGAAGTTAAATCACTACGCTTGCTTTAGGCGGGTTGACGGTTTTAAACACAACACTAGTGTATTAGCATCGGCAGCCGGTAGAAAAAACCAGGCGGAAAACAAGCATCTCTGCCTATTTCCTTAGTAAATACCTACCAATATGCTACGTATGTTTCACATTGGTAATATGTTTCCAATAATTTCATACGCTTGTTTTGTCCTTACATATATCAATATGAGTAATGATCTGTCAATCGGATTTTCCATCGCTATGTAATGGACGCAATGGATTATGAAAATTGTGTGAAATTTTTTTAGGTTTTTTAGGAATTCCCTTAGGTTTTATAGATAGGTATTATTTATTTATGAAAACTAAAGTTAGGAATAAAGAGACAAACTTACTTGTTTTGATTTGTTAAAGTTACTCTTTTTTTTATTTAAATTTTGTTTAAGTATAGAGATACATATCTAAAAGAATATAACTTTTCTTAAAATTCAAGTTCAAAAATAAAATGTGTTACGAGCATTGCGTTCCGTGCGTGCCTCAAGGAGCCATCAGACCACCACAGATGGGGCCGAATAGGGCTGATATCGACGGAGGCGCGAAGGGCTTAACTGGTTGTCGGAGATGTGGAGATCGGAGAGAGAAAGTCTTGTTAAAATGAACTTATCTAACTACTTTGCACAAAAATACCTACACATCAGTTTTCGCAGTCCAAAATAATCCCTCTTTCATAACTAGCGGTCTAACTAAAATTAGAACCGTTTATTTAACCTAATATTTAACCATGCTCTATTTAACTTTGTCAGTAACCTCAACTTTAGGTGTTGGAAACCAAATGCGAAACTGTAACAGCTTAAAAGTGCTTAATTAGGTGCAAAAATCAACAGTCGACTTTAGGCTTGCGGACAAGTTATACATGGATTATTGCAGAAGGACCATGTGATATATATTAGTCTCCTTTCGTAGATAGCTTTCTTTATGAAGGGGTTAAATCATTTAAAGGCTTTTCCCGCCTGAATGAGGCGAAAGGGAGTGACAGACTCTTATGGACAGAAAACCATCCTGTTCCTACTCCTATTTCTTAATGTGTGGATGTGTCATGGATTCTCTTTATCCAGTCAGACAGCAGGTTATATCGGATTCTAAAAGATAAAGCCTATCTTACCCTTTTTCTATTCCTGCTCTTGGAACCGGAGCCCCGGCAACCCATCAAGTTCTCCGCGGCTCCGTTACGTAGGTAGGCTACTGTTACTTCCAACCAACCGATATGGAAGTCATTAGAGGTTGCCTTTATACGACAGAAGTCGTTTTGTGGCGAATACGATGGTGATGTCATGATAATGAATAGTGCATAATTTTTTTTTGGTACCATATGAACCGACTAAGGATAGACAGAAGTTGATAGCGACTGGTAGCAGTGCCCTCTGATAAAACTGCACCATTTAAACTGCGATCGCCATGGTGTCTGCAAGTCGTAAAAATTATGGTAAACCTTTGTTTGTAATAGAAATTCATATTCCAGCTATTGGCGGCCTTTCAGAGGAAGATAGTTTTCCAATGGTGAAACATTTCAAAGTTTAAATAAAAGCATTTATTTTTGAAACATCAATAAATTTTAACATTCTGCACCACCCAATGGTCGACTGTCAGAAAATGCCTACGGCATTAAGTCCGCCAATTTCACTATATGTGCAATAAAGTTTTAATAAATAAATAAATAAATAAATACAAAATAACTAATAGTCTAACAGTCTGTGCGTCAGTGAAGCTAGGTGATGCTAGGTGCTCATTCCAAAACGTTGATTCAAACCGAGAAGAACGAGCAAGAAACTCCATTCGTTACTCTATAAAAAAATATATGTTTTGCAATGTCAATGACTGTTAGTGATGATTACACATATCTCATTTTGTATGGATTTGCACCATCTATGAATATAGCTTGAAGTTGAACTTCTGCAATTATTGTCACAGTTACCCACCGCTATGGGATTTAAATCTCCGTGCTCGAAAACGTGGCAATGTTGACATTTAAAAAGTTCCCTAAACCATATTTAAAGCGATTAATATGACTTTTTTCCCTAAAATGTATGGCGGTAGTATTTTCCGTTGTGTACTTAGGATTTTCAGTTTAAATATTGTCGCTTTTACCATTTTGTTACGAGGATTTTTAAAAATCTCTGTATTGTTTTTGTTTTGTTACAAATTGGGATTAGAATAAATGGATTGAGTTTTATTTTATTTCTGTCTTGCGTAAGGGATTGTGTGGTGGCCTACTTTTATACATGTTTTTTTTTTGTGAAATCCTCCTTACGCTGATGCTTGACGAACCCAAGGACTTGATTGTAGTGATGTATTTATTAAATGTAACAACCTCTTTTGACGTTTATAAGTCTTTAATGGTACCTAATGAGCGAATCGATTGCCGCAGATACGATTTTAGTCACCAAACACAGCTTTCGATTTCGGAATCAATAAAATCTTGCAGACTAAAAATATAATACGATACTCCAATGGGGATGATGACAGGGTATGAAAATTAAAAATATAATTAGTCCGTAACTTAGGTAATAAAAAAATATTAAACACGTATTTTTTTATTTTGTTGTATAATAAAACAATACTTAAATAAAACGAATCAAAGTTTAGGAGTGGGGGCTAAAACGTCATTTCTTAGTATAAAATGTACGGAGAAGTGACGTCACGCGACATTTCAAATCAATATATCTTCGAAACTATTCGTTTCCGTAAGAAAATAAAAAATACGTGTCTAATGTTTTTAAATAATCTACCAGACGGACATTAAAATAAAAATTAGTCGTCTACCCCATTGTACTCGTGATCAACGTGAACAACTATTTCAACGAGGGCATTAAAACATAGTACTCATATGTCCTTTAATGAATTAGAAAATTATTTTATAGTGAGTATTTTGTAGGTTTCGTTAAAGTGCTGCACACTGACTTAAAAAACAGTAGTCCATCTTTTAGATAAAAATTATTGCCAGCATGAAAAGTTTAAAGTGTTCTAAATATGACACTAAGGCCATTTTTAAATATACAGCCAACGCGGTCCATATTTTAGACAAAAGCTGTTAGAACGACATCATAAAATATATGCCAAGTCGATAATGTGAGCGCAAATTGAAAATTTTATAGAATAACACTTTAAAATTTCTTTGTAAGCTAAAATTTTGTGTATAGTTTTACATTGTATGGAAATAAGGTTCAGTTTTGTGTGAATTTGTTTTCATATTTAGTTTGTTTTGTTATTAGGTATATTCTTAAACAAATTGTGTTTAAAATTCATTGGTGAAAAATATTGAATTGTAAGTATTGAGACTTTTTATAAACAGTTGAACTGTAATGACTGCCTCGTTGACCGAGTGGTCACCAGGGCGGCGGTCTCGGATTCAATTACCGAGTCGGGTAAAGTATAACAGGGTTTTTTTAAAAAAAATCAGTAGTAATACGGAGGCTGGAATTGAGCCCGGTATGTAGCAATAGACTCACCCACCATTACATGTGACTCATAACATAAATAGTGAAAAGTGGGTGTTACATTGTACAGTGGCATTAAGTGCTGTAATGTGTGTTTCTGCCTACCCCTTCCTTAGTTACCTTGTTATGGTATACTAAATAATAATTAGAAAAATTAGTACCTACTTTGTCGACCAAGAATTTTTTAATCTTGTGCTACGCGGCCTTTTGGGCTATCCAAAAACAAACAGTATTGTATTACGTACCAAATAGGAAACCAAATAAATATAATTATGATTGATAAAGCAAAACATAAAGAAACCGAAATTAAAGATACCGGCCAATTGAGAAGCTCCTCTTTTTTGGGAATTTATTTATATATTTTCTTCTTCACAAAAACAGTGAACGGCGGACTTAACGATAGGAATGTGCAGAGAAATGAAGTGGTGGAATTCGGTTAAAAATTAAAACATTAACGAAATACTAAGTATTCATTTTTTATCATATAAAAAGGTTTTAAATTAACGTAGTGCATACAAATTAAAATGAAATTCAATAATTAATTCACAAAATTAACATAATAATTGTGATTTAAAATATTATGCCAAAAATGTATTTAAACAAAGAAACTGTTGAAATCGAATGAATGAATGAATTACGATTAAAATTACATTGTATGTACCGTCTTGTTAATAAACCAATTTTCAACCTTAAATAAGTAGCACTTAAGTGGAGTTTTAATCAATTTTGTTACCATCGAGAATAATGGATTGTTATGTCAATTTATTTTCTTTTTTTCTGTTCAAATTTGTAGTCGCGAAAAATATTCGATTTTTAGCTACATAAAAAGTGATATGAATACAGTTTTCCTACTGCTTGGCCTCTATCTAATGTGAAATCCCATACGGCAAAAATGTAATTGTGGCCCGGAGGTTTATGACGCCCGCTTCTCATGCACGAGAGCGTGAGTTGAAAACCTATCAAACGGCAAGTACCAATATCACTTATTCCGAGCTAACAAACGATGAAGGAAAACATCGTAAGGAAACCATGGCTTTATAATTTCTAATTATACGTTTGAAATCGCCAACGCGCACAGAGCAAGCGTGGTAAGCTCAAACCTTCTCCGTTTGAGAAGAGGCTTTTGGTCAGCAGTGACCACTTGTAGTCTGTTGCCGATGATGATGATGATGGAACATTAAAAGCTATCACAATTCAAAACCTTAATGGATCACATAATATTCACGAACAGAAATAACGGTGTAAAAATATATTCACTACACGACACACACTACAAGCATTCTCAATTAAGACTAACCTACCTACCCCATTTTGAGGCGTGAACGTACCCAATACTAACGCCTGCCTCATCTGCATACAGTGGCTTGATTACAACTAACTTAATACGATAACTTGTAATTAAACGTAATTAAGTTCAGCCAATTGTGTTTGTGAGAGCGATCGTAACTTGTTAAGGGTTTGGTGGTACATAGATACATGTAGATCTTGGTGTATATAGGGTAAATAATTTCATGGTACTGTTGTGGAAATATGTGAAAAGTTTAATATACCTTTTTAGTGTATAACATCACACCTTTTATCCCCGAAGAAGAATTTGATCTTTTTTATGGCATAGACCGGTAAAAGCGCAGACGGATCACCTGATGGTAAGCAATCGGCGTCGCCCATGGACACTCAGAACACCAGAGGCGTTACAAGAGCGTTACCGGCCTTTTGGGATTAGGAGTTTGAAGATTTGGGGAAGGGGAGGGTAATTGGGCCTAGGTAACCTCACTCACACGACGAAACACAACGCAAGCGTTGTTTCACGTCGGTTTTCTGTGAGGCCGTGGTATCATTCCGGTCGAGCCGGCCCATTTGTGCCGAAGCATCGCTCTCCCACACTTAAAATACTTGTTTATTTTTGTTTTTCTTTATGATTTTGTTATGTTTGGACGTAACATAGATTTAGTTTTTAGTTTTTAAGGTCTGGCTATCGCAATGGAGAGTCGATGACCTGTCGTGATAGTTTAGGTAAGGTTATATATAAATAAGTACCTTAAAAATGATGATAGCTAGCTACAAAACAGACTAGAAGCTCTCAATCGATAAGACAATCGAACTAAATTAATTCGAACAATCGAGAAGTTGCCTTTAATTGGATTAAGTACACCCTTTGTTTGTTCGTTCGTCACTTGGGTAATTAAGTTAGTACCGTATAGTGTTCAAGTTTAATATATTTGAATATCGACAAAGGCTTGAATTAGTTGCCTAGTGTAGATTCTGTTATGTAGATATTATTGTATGTGGAGTGCTTATGAAGATAACTACCGACTTCAATAAAAGGAGGAGGTACTATGTTCAGCTGATTGTTTTATTTTTAATTCACCATCATCATCACCATTATCAACAGTCTATAAGTGGCCACTGCTGACCAACGGCCTGTTTGACACGGAATAGGTTTGAGCATTAATCACCATGCTTGCTCAATGTGGGTTTATTTTATTTATTCATTTAAATAGGTATACCAACAGCTTCTGTATACATAGTATTAAGAGATTATGAAAGTAACAATGTATTAGGCTTATACAATTTCAAACTTAAAAATTGAAATTTTTGATGAGCCCAGGTTTCCTTACGATGTTTTCCTTCACCATTTGTCAGTGGTACCTAGATAATCGTAGAAAGTACATAATATTAAGTATAACTTTAGGAAAGGCACATTGGTACTTGCCATTGGTAGGTTTTAACCCGTGTGGGTTAAAACCTACCAATGGCATGAGAAGAAGTGCATGAGAAGACGCCTACGTCTTGAATCCCCGGGCCACCACAACAAAAAAATTTAGGTTAGAGTGGTAATTTTTTTTTAAACATTGCCCTACGTTGGGATTTTCTCCTGTGTCGTGGGTGCATTTACAAACATACAAGTTCACACATACATAACACCCAGACCCGAAACAACAAGGATCACACAAAGAGACACGTTGCACGGCAGCCAGTTGCCAGTTGCAAGTAAATTCTTACGTACCTGTGTTGTAGCAGACATATGTATAATGTCGCAAAACCTCAAACCAATCCGAATACCAGTTAACAAAACGATTATCCCTAAAAAACAGAAGTACGGCTTAAAGCAATTTTCCGAAAGCACCGACAATATGCACTCGTAAGCATTACACATCCAAAAATCGGGTAGCAGATTTGACCGAAAAAAAATCAGAATCCCGGCCGGGCGTCCGACAAAAAACCGCACGATCCTAAACCGAAAAAAAACAGGGCTTAATTAAAATGCTTTGATCCAAATTTCGAACGATCCAATGCCTTCATTATTGTTGAAAAAAGAAACAAAATAGAATGTCGATTAATCGGCGATGAACTAGCTTTGGCTAGAATATTCGAGAAAAATGGGACTGAAACTATTGGCAGGTTTTCAATAGTGGGTAAATTTTCAGAGATTATGTGTTTATTTTTCTTACACGATAAGTTAAACAGGTTCTATGTTGACTGGATATAAACAGCAATATTGTATGCATCGGTTTTGGATATAGTTTTTATTATGATTGAAAATAAATTGAAATTATTTAGTACAGTTTTTTTAACTATATTTTATTATTTGATCTATTTCGTTAGCCAAGTGCTCGCAGGTGCGACTGCTGTGCAAGGGGTCTCGGGTTCGATTCCCGGGTCGGGCAAAGTATTTATGGCTTTTTAAAAGAAACGGAGTCTGGAATTGTGCCCGGTATATGGCAATAGGCTCACCCCCTATTACATGGGACTCATAACATAAATAGTAAAAAGTAGGTGTTACATTGTATAGTGGCATTGAGTGTCGTAATGTGCACCTCTGCCTACCCCTTCGGGAACGAAAGGCGTGATGTTATGTTATGTATGATCTATTTCGTTGCGATATACAAGAATTAATGTCTCTGAGACGCACCGGCACCGGACTTTATACTTTGATGTTTCCACGTTGTATGTACCTTATGAACAATTAAAATTTTTAATTTATTGACATATGATTAATTATTGTCATAAAGTAATTATGATGTAAATGTAATATAATATGGACAGTGCATTTCCCTATATTTTAACTTAATTTAATGACAAATCTGACTATTAAAATCTATGTATATAACTGGTAAATTAGTTTAATATATTTATACGCCGTTGGTGGCAGGATATATATATATAGCTGGTCAATGTAAAGCTTGTAATCTTTTGTAACTTATGTTCTACAAATAAAGTAATTTTAATTTGAATTTGAATGTAAATTTGACTAAAAGAAATTGCTGTGGATCATTGGAGTAGGTAGTGAAGGGTGTGTCCCATCACACTAATATTATAAAAGTGAGAGTTTCTTTGTTTAGATGTTTGTCCATCAATCACGCTGAAACTACTGAACGAGTTTTTATAGAATTTAGTACACAGGCAGGGTATGGACTGACTTAGGCGATAGAATACTTTTTATTCCGATTAAGTACTCCCTTGAGATAAAACTGTAATCTTATTCTATGCGGCCGATGACGCAGGCAATAGATAATAAAAAATATATTATGTTACAAAATTAAAAAATATACAAATATGATAACGTTTCTAATTCAATATTAACGAGTTCAATAATTATCCAGTTGATTAGTGTTAAATATTATTTTAAATTAAGACCACGTTTATTGAGGCCAAACACAATATTAATTACAAAACTATAATTAAATTTTAATGTAGGTAAATAATCATTTTCAGTTAACTAAATTTAACTATATAATTTATTATAATTTAACATGACCGCAAATTATCCAATAAATTGACCAGTAATAGTATTATTGTGGTTTCTACTCAAAAGGAGTCTATGGTTAGGTAAAATTACTAGAGGTATTATTTATACCTATATTCAAAGTGTCGGCACAAATGGGCCGGGTCGACTGGAGTTATACCACGTCACAGAAAACCGACGTGAATCAACACTTGCGTTATGTTTCGTCGTGTGAGTGAAGTAATCAGAGGCCCAATAACACTCCCCTCCCCCTTCTCCAAATCTACCCAATCCCTGAATCCCCAACTAGGGCAGATGACTATTTTTTATTTTAATGTCGGTCTGGTATTAGTTATATTACCTCTATATTATTGTTTTGTCTTAATATTGTTTTTTTACACGTCAAAATAAAAAGTACGTGTCTAATATTTTTTTAATTACCAAACTGGACTAATTAGATTTAAAATTTTCATACCCTGTCATCAGCCCTATTCTAAAATTACTAATCCCCAAAAGGCTGGTAACGCACTTGTAACGCCTGTGGTGTTCCAGGTGTCCATGGGCGACGCCGGTTGCTTGCCGTCGGCGTCGGGTGATTCTGCTGCTCGTTTATCGGCTTATGCCATAAAAAATATTGTAGAGGTATATAAGATTTAATATTTTTGAAAATGAAAATGAAAATGAAAATGAAAATATTTATTTGTAAACATAGGTACAATGGGATGTTACATTTCATGGTATAATATTGACCATCTATGTTTTGTGATATGTCACATACAAATTAGGTTAAACATTTAAGTATTTAATTTAATAACGTCATTAATATTAATTTCATTCGAATAAATTATTACAATAGTCACGAATGTATATAAAAATAAAGATAATGTCCTTGATGAAAATTTTAAATACTTATTAATCATTAGCGGATGTCAAGATGATCGTGAAACATTACATTTTTTTTAAGTCATATTACCTAGTCAGTGGGTACAACATACTAAAAGTTTTACTGATAATTTCGTTGTTCCTATATAAATCAAAACAAATGCCACCAATGCAAATCGGATCCAGCAGGCAGTCATCTTTCATCCAAAAATTCCTTGATGGAGTAGTAACATTTTGATACCAGGTGTACTTGTAGGGACCTTTTGAACTCGTCTACACTGCTGACGTTAGTTATAGCATTTGGTAACTTGTTGTATATTTTGGGTGCCATACCCAAAATGTTGTTATTAAATATGGCTTTTTTGAGAGAGAAATATTTAAAGTAATTATTGCCTGTTTGATAGTATTACAAATTGTTAGTTTTATTTAAGATTCAAACAAATTGTCCTCTTTTTGAACATCACATTTTTTACTGACAATTCTAAAAGAAGAAATCTAAATAATAAATAACCAATTTCGAAGAATGACTCCATGTTTAGTTGACCAATACATTCGCAATTTCCCTACACATACAATTGTCTAAAATACATACACATACGTACTCGTACAGTAACAAATTCATCAAACATCAAAGTCTAAATAAGGGCGTCCCCAAACTTTACTTCAACGACCTTGATCGCGACTTCCAGTTTACTGTTTAATCAGAGTTAGTTGTCACAGTAAGTCATCGTTAGTTTGACGCGGGACGATGTTAATCGCAAGTGTGTGCCCCGCCTTACTTAACTATTAGCGGTTAAAGATTAATGTCGCAATGTCTGGAGGCGTGGGATGTGAGTGTACAGAGCTGGTTGATATTTTGTGCATGTTACATAATCATATAAACATCACTATATTGTATTATATAAGGCCAACAGCTGTCACAGAGCGCACTGCAGCCTCCCAAAACCACTGCAACTCCTGTAAGCCAGGATCTGCAGTAGATTTAGGGGTAAAAAGCGTGATGATATGGTATATACCTACCTATTATTAAAAACTCCATTGACACACACTTATGTCCTAATTCTCCCCAATCTGTACACACACCCACCAAAAACCCTTCTAATCGGAATGCTAACATAAGGCCGGGGTAATGAGACGCAGCCATTTTTGCCCAACCTCCTCCACTCTTGATTAAAACACGGAATTGAGATGTTAGACAGGAGATCAATGCTTCATCGGAACATTGGACCAAAATGTATTAGGATTTATCCCACTTTACCCACTTTCAGTCATTTGTCTGATTAGTAGGATTGGAAACTGGTGTTTGTAAGTTGAGATATTTTTGGTTGAAACAGAATTTGCTTCTTTCGAGTGTGCTATATTATATATTGGTTGTTAAAAATGGTATTAAGAAATGGTGGAAATTGTAGGAAATTTGTTGATTAGTTTGTGCCTCTTTTATATTTTCAACTAGCTGTACCCGTGACTTCTTTCGCATGGAATAGTGATTTACTGCGCATACCCCGTAGGTAATAGTGTGATAATATGTTGCTCATATGTTGACCCGACCTGTTAGTAATGATCATGCAAAATTTGAAGTAAATCCATGCAGTACTTTTTGAGATCATCCCGGACATACACACAGACACTCAGACAAAAATTTTAAAAACCATATTTTTGGTTTCGCTATTTACTGAAGATCTTCTCCCAAGTATTCTTTCCAAAAATACACAATGTAAAGTTTTGACATGTTTGTAAACGCACCCACGACACAGGATAAAATCATAGTGTGGGGCAACGTTTTTTTAAGAAAAAGAAAAATAGGCTATGTGTACAAATTAATGATAATTTCAAAGAAAATAATGAACATAATTATTATCAATCACTTAATGATAATTAATTATTTCTTTAATCCACAACACGAAAACCCCAACAACATACATACACTCTTAATAACAATAATTCATAATAATATCAGCAGCATAAAAATAGACGTAACCCAATACATTTTCTCAAAAGCTATTCCGAAACGACGGCCATTGAAGAAATTCTTTTGCTCCAACTATCCATAGAATTAATATCAGTTTTACAATACATTATTGAGCTTGTCCGTCTGTCCGTCCATTTCCTTTTACCAGCCGCCATTTCCTGCAACCGTTTTGGCTGGAGATCTCCCCTTGTGGTATGAATGAGACGAGGTTTATTCATATTTTTCTGAATAATAAGACTGAAGTTAAAGATAGGTATAGGTTATGAGTTATTTCCTTATTGAAGTTATGTTATTGTTGTTCCGAGTCTGGCTGTCATTTGTATGTGAACTTGTATGTTTGTGAACGCACCAACGACACAGGAGAAAATTCTAATGTGGGGTAAAGTTTTTCAAAAAATTAAATTATATACTATAGAGGTATATACTTTCAGAGCATAGCACTGAATTTGAACTAAGTATCTGTCTATCACAGTGATTTGATGAACTACAAAATTATCAAGGGTATCAAGCAGCTAAACAACAATGAAGTACTCACTACTCATAGCTGATCCCATTCATACTCAAAGCACAATATCTTGCCTGGTCAACCATTTTACGATATTCTGGATGTTAGACATTGTGATCTATAAATTGTCCGATCGACCTGGGTTTCAGTCTGAAATGCCAATTGTTATAATACCAGGATTATGTTCAACTGAATTTCAGTAGCATTGATAGATATGTATTCATAGAATTTTCAGGATAATATGTTTGCACAATGAATGGAGAAAGATAGATTGATGTCGGGTTAGCAAAGCTTATCTTCGTGTTTTTTACATGTATAGAGGTATTAATTAAAATATTACAATCTAGAATGATACATGTACATGTCACTTGAAAGAAAGAAAGACAAAACTTTATTTCACGCTAACTGTTGGCGTTTTTTTCCTACAATCTGTCTTATTTCATACTAACGATCTGCCCCGGCTTCGCACGGGTGGGTGCAATATGCATTTATTATGCATATATGCATAAACCTTCCTTAAGAATCACTCTATCTATAAAAAAAACAACTTCAAAATCCGTTGCGTAGTTTTACAGATCTAAGCATATATAGGGACAGAAAGACGACGTATAGTGACTTTGTTTTATACTATGTAGTGATGAAACTCTTGTTAGTGAATGAGCGCTTGCGCTCCCAGGTTTGATTTTTGAGTCGGGATCTTTAATTATTTGAACTCAAAATCAAATATAATGAGAGCACAATATAGCATTAAATATGGCTCCTATCAAACAAGTTATAATTCTATTAATATTATTAATGTGAAAGTTTGCGAGAATGTATGTATCTGTGTATGTTTTTCACTCTTTGATGTAATAACTACTGATCGGATTTAAGTGAAATTTGGTAGAATAATCTCATTCTGGCATTAAGTGTTGTAATATATACCTGTACCTACCCCTTCGGGGATAAAAGGAGTGTTGGTATGTTATATTTATATCTAATTAAATTTTATGAAACAAGTGAATTTATTTCTGCAAATAGGCTACAAGGCAGCACATCTACCCGTCAATTTTATCAAGCGAACGATGAGGTCGACATTTCCTAACTGACTACTCTGAGAAGAAATGCCGAAACAAACTCATAGATGTTCATATAGAGTCTATATATGAACATTTTTGAGTTTTTTTTATTTTAGTTTGTCTATAATGTAATGACCTGGGTTCAAGTAACTGGATAATGAAAGATTAAACAGCGGCAATAGGTAGGTACATAAAAATTTATTCAACACTGACAAATACTAAACTAAATTAAATCACTGGAAATCACTAAAAAAATAACGGAAAGACATAAAACCTAAATAAAACAGTAAAATCAGAATACAGAAATAAACAGGATATAACAAAAGTTTTCTAAGGCTTGGGTTCGAACCCGAGTTCAACCGTGTCGACGTATACGATGCTACACCCCGAGACCAACCGGTTACTTGAGAATAGAGGTGAATATGTTGATCTGTAAGCGTCGAGATCAACTGGCGTAACGGAAGCTGAATCACAGTTCTAAATGTTTCTCCCAAATAATTAAGGGCGTATCCGCAAGCTGAGGACAATGTAAAAACAATCAGCCTTGCAAAATATTGCCGATGATCCAGTGTACACTTCCGTAAAGTAAACGCAAACACTTACCCCGTTACTGCAACCACACTCACTTGTCATTGGCAATAATACTTATATATTTACTATTCATTACACATTTCTGAGCAATTATGGCTTTGAATTACAGCAATTATGTAAATTAAATGAGGAGCCCGTTAGCTGTCTCCTTTCTTTATATAATCCTCATCTGTCAGATTTATTTTTTTTATTTTCTTTTACTGCCACCCTCACTTTACCATGATAAATACATGATTTATATTAATGTGGCTAGTCTTGTAACGCCATCTATTAATGCACTTAAGAACCAAATATCGATCATTACAATATCCCCTCTCCTCTGAGGAATCCAACCGGATTCAAACCAAACGTTTAAGATCACAAGAATGCCATTTTCCTAAATCTTTGCCCTTGAAACTCTTTAGTCTGTAAACGTCGTTTGATATCTTTTCGGCTACGACTGCTTTTTCAAACTTAGGTGCCAACTTGGACATAAAAGACTTGTCAGCATTCGATAGCAGTTTAGTGCGCTTCCAAACCAGATCACCCTCATCATATCTACAAGTACGACGTCTCTTATTGTACTGATCACTGTTGGTCTCATGTGACTGCCGCATTCTTTCAGAAACTTCTTCATAAATTTTATTTCTGAAGGTCATATTTCTTTCAAATCTCTCTTTATCGAAAGTTATCGGTTCACCCGGTTCAAAGTTGTAAGGTTTCATGCCCCGGATTATTGTTTCGCGTCCAAAAAACAAATACGCTGGCGTTTTTCCGGTCACTTCATGAACCGATGTCCTGATTGCATGACCTATGTGTGGTATATACTTGTCCCATTCTTTGTGATTATCTTCAACGTAAGAAGCTATAGCCGAGCCAATGACCTTGTTTACTCGTTCAGTGGGATTAGCCTGAGGATGATAATGAGGAGTGTACCATAGTTTTACACCGTACTCTGAAACTAAATCCTTAAACTGGTTGGATACAAATTGCTTCCCATTATCACAAACTATTACGCTGGGGGTTCCATACATTAAAAATATATCTTCCTCCAGTATTCGAGCTATAGTTGATGACTTTCCATTCCGGAGAGGGTACAAAAAACAGAATTTGCTGAACCAGCACGTGATGACTAACAGCATAGTATTACCATGCTTCGATTTTGGAAAGGGCCCCATTAAGTCCATTGATATAATCTGAAAAGGTTCTGATACCTCTCGTTGCTTTCCCATTAAACCTGATGGCTTACTTTGTGAGTACTTATACTTTGCACACACTTCACATTTCCGTACAAAGTCTTTCATGTCCTTTATTAATGTCGGCCAGAAATATCGCTGTCTTGCTCGGTTGACTGACTTTTTAACACCAAGGTGGCCAGCTGTAGGGTCATCATGGCATTCCTTAAGGATGCCTTGGCGAAGCGCTTCGGGAATCACAAGTTTCCAACTGTCATTTTCATCTGGAAATTGTTTTAATTGCAAATGTTTCCACAGTTGTCCTTGGCTAACCTCCCAATCCGGTTCATTCTTCCCAGACAGCACCAAGTCTTCTTTTGATTTATACCACTCATCTTTATCTTCTGGTTTTATTTCTAAAATGTTAATTTCCTCTTCAATCGCTCTTGATAAAGCATCCGGCACAGTGTTGTATTTACCTTTACGGTGGACTATTTCATAATCAAATTGCTGTAAGCGCATTGCCCACCTCGCCAAACGTCCGTGAGGATCCTTGTTACGGTGTAGCCACTGAAGGGCGCTATGGTCGGTGATGACTTTAAAGTGATTCCCTTCTATAAATGGACGAAATTGTTCTACAGCATGTAGAACACTTAATAGTTCCCGCTCAGATGCTGAGTACTTGCATTCCCTTTCCGATAATTTTCTGCTCGTGTAAGCGATAGGAGCCTCGAGTCCGTCGACTGTTTGAATTAGAACTCCACCAGTTCCCCTGTTAGAGGCGTCACATTGAATAGAAAAGGGTTTGGTGAAATCTGGCACTCTTAACACTGGTGTCGAGGTCAAGGCAGTCTTCAGGTTTAAGAAAGAATCTTCTGCCTCTTTATTCCATTCTATACATTTAGTTCTCTTGCCTCCTTTAGTTAATTCATGAAGCGGAGCTGCGACAATGGCAAAGTTTTCCACAAACCGCCTGTACCAACTAGCTAGACCAATGAATCGCTTTAGTTCCGTGTAAGTAGTAGGCCTGGGATAGTCGAGAATCGCCTTCACTTTATCTGGGTCGGTACGTAATCCTTCCTTGTCTACGATGTAGCCCAAGTATTTTAATGATGATCTCGCAAATGCACATTTCTCCAGATTTATCGTTAATCCTGCCTCTTTAAGCTGATTTTTGACATGTGACAATGACGATAAATGGTTGTCAAAACTGCTGTCACAAATGACGATGTCATCCAAATATGTAAACACTCGAGTCTCAAATTCCGGCGTAAACAACCGATCCATCAAACGTTGTTGTGTTTGAGAAGCATTGACTAGTCCAAACGGCATGACTTTGAACTGATACAGTCCTTTTCCCGCGAGTCCAAAAGCTGTCTTTTCCTTGCTGGTTTCTTCAAGCGGTATTTGCCAGAAAGCTGATCGTAAATCAATAGTAGACAGAAACTGAGCATTTTTTAGACTGTCTAAGATGGTTGTAACCCTAGGCAAGGGATAAGAATCTTTTATTGTAATCCTATTTAATTGGCGACTGTCGAGGCACAATCGATTCTTACCCGAAGTCTTTTTCACTAGTAATACTGGAGAACGCCATGAACTAAAGGAGGGCTCTATTACGTCATTGTCCAGCATGTCCTGAATTTCCTTCTCAAGCTCTGCCATAATTGGGGGGCAAAGGGGTACTGCCTATGTTTGATGGGCAAGCTATCCCCGGTATCGATTCTGTGCTTGATCAACGATGTTCTTCCCAAACCTTTACCAATATCTGCTGCCATTTCATCCAACAGTTTGTCGAGCCGCTCTTTCTGTGAGACAGACAGTTCATCTCGTGCGATCACTGGTAGCTGTACCTTTATTTCCGAGATGTTAACCATTGATTTGCCTGCCCCTATTGCTAAATTGAATAATTCAAAGAAATTCATGCCTAAGATAATATCATGTTTTAAACAATCCATGATATAAAAATCTACCACATTATATTTTCCCATAAACTCAATGGGTAAATGCACAATGGAATTCATGATGTGGTAAGTGCCATCTGCCGTAGATACCATTTCCTTGTCAACTTTATGCTCTGAAAATCCTAATTTCATAACTCTCGTTGCAAATTGCGGAGAAATTACTGAGATAGTGGCTCCAGAATCTAATAATCCCACAAATGGCTGATTCAAGATTGTTAGTTCAGCATAATATCGATTATCTTGACTGTGTTTATTAATATTATTTATTTTCCCTGTTTTCCAAAACATTGAAACCGTGTGTAGCCATTGTTTCCAGTCATCCGAGATAGAATGACTTAGTTTTTCGGGGTACGATCGGCCGGCATCGACTCCGACTTGTCGTTTCCCTTATCAGTGGTATTGCATGGGCATTTATTTGTCGTTTTCCCGAAACGTCCACATCTATAACAGAAGAGCCTCTGTTTTGGCAACTTACAATCCCTGAAGCGATGGCCTGGAGATCTGCAGTTCCAGCACTTTGTCAACTGCACTTCTCTATTATCTATAGCTGCTAGCTCAGTCGTATCTTCGTTTCGTGAGGTCCTCGAAGTATTACCCTTGTATGCTAAATCTTTTTCCAATGAATAATCACTTTGGGTAGGTTCTTTGAAATTTTCACAGCTCAACTTGGTGCATTCAATAATCCTGAGAACTGCAGTCAATTCGCCCACTGAATCGAAAGTATCTCGACATATAGCTTTTTGAAAGTATGGTTGTAAATTTCTTCTTAGTATTATTAATTTTTGCGTTTCTGGGATTGGGGTAGGTAGTCGATTAAACATATTCTGCATAATAGCTATATAGACCGAAATACCTTCCTGATAACTTTGAGTTCGACGCTTAATTTCTTCCAATAGCTCTTCTTGATAATACGGTCGTTGAAATGTGTCTAACAGTAGCCTAACCAATTGTGACCAATTTGCCGCTGAATTTTTATTAGCCCTAAACCATATCAACGCTTCTTCTTCAAAGAAGTCTATGGCGTAGCGAAACAAGTCTTCATCGGTAGCATTCCGCGCTTCTTTAAGTTCCTCAATTCTTTCCAAGAACGCGTTTACACTTATGGTGCCCTTACCACTAAACTTGACACCCCAATCTTTAATCGGTACCAACTTCCGTTTGTGAAAGCCATTATCAAATGTAGAAGTCCTTTGTAAACCAAGATGACGAGAGGAATGACTAGGTCTCTCCAAGACGGGAGTTGGCGTGTCAGCCTCAGCCACCGCAGATTGTGGAGCTCGATCTTGATGTATTTGAGTGTTAGTACCCTTCGGTAAAGAATTTTTCTCTGGGTCTCGGCACTTTTCCAACTGTTCCATAATCTGTATGGCCTCTTCGCCCAGCGACTTCTGTAAGATGTCCTTATCATGTTCAGAAATTCCCTCATCATCCTCACCTTCTTCTTTTTCAAGTTGTCTTAATGACGATAAGGTATCTTGAATATTCTTTAGCAAGGTCGAATGATTCGCAATATCACTAGACTCCGAGGGTATTATCAGTTTAGCACGATTTGACAAGTGTGTCAAACGAGAGTGTATGCGTTTACAAAACGAGTGCTCAGGACTGTGTGATACTTCAGATATAAGTAAATTGATAGCTGACAATTTCTTTTTACAAATTAATATCTCATCTTTTGGATTCTCGATGCATGACTTAGGTGCTTTAAAGGAAATAGAGGACTCACCTGACTGCTCGCGAACTAAAATTTCTCGCAAAAATTTCCGCATAGTCGCCACGGTTTTACAATCAGAAACCCCTCGACATGCCAACTCAAACTCGAGCTCATCTTTATATAATGCATTAACATCCATGACTAAGCAATAATAAAACTTTAAACAATATTTACTTGATGAATATAATACGTACTACCTACCATTACCCACGAAATTACAATATCTGTCCGGAATGAATGCCTACTTACACTGTTACACAAGAATCTTTTTTCAATACGCCTTGTTAATCCTTCATTCAGTTAACCCTTGGGCGCCAATGTAATGACCTGGGTTCAAGTAACTGGATAATGAAAGATTAAACAGCGGCAATAGGTAGGTACATAAAAATTTATTCAACACTGACAAATACTAAACTAAATTAAATCACTGGAAATCACTAAAAAAATAACGGAAAGACATAAAACCTAAATAAAACAGTAAAATCAGAATACAGAAATAAACAGGATATAACAAAAGTTTTCTAAGGCTTGGGTTCGAACCCGAGTTCAACCGTGTCGACGTATACGATGCTACACCCCGAGACCAACCGGTTACTTGAGAATAGAGGTGAATATGTTGATCTGTAAGCGTCGAGATCAACTGGCGTAACGGAAGCTGAATCACAGTTCTAAATGTTTCTCCCAAATAATTAAGGGCGTATCCGCAAGCTGAGGACAATGTAAAAACAATCAGCCTTGCAAAATATTGCCGATGATCCAGTGTACACTTCCGTAAAGTAAACGCAAACACTTACCCCGTTACTGCAACCACACTCACTTGTCATTGGCAATAATACTTATATATTTACTATTCATTACACATTTCTGAGCAATTATGGCTTTGAATTACAGCAATTATGTAAATTAAATGAGGAGCCCGTTAGCTGTCTCCTTTCTTTATATAATCCTCATCTGTCAGATTTATTTTTTTTATTTTCTTTTACTGCCACCCTCACTTTACCATGATAAATACATGATTTATATTAATGTGGCTAGTCTTGTAACGCCATCTATTAATGCACTTAAGAACCAAATATCGATCATTACAATATCCCCTCTCCTCTGAGGAATCCAACCGGATTCAAACCAAACGTTTAAGATCACAAGAATGCCATTTTCCTAAATCTTTGCCCTTGAAACTCTTTAGTCTGTAAACGTCGTTTGATATCTTTTCGGCTACGACTGCTTTTTCAAACTTAGGTGCCAACTTGGACATAAAAGACTTGTCAGCATTCGATAGCAGTTTAGTGCGCTTCCAAACCAGATCACCCTCATCATATCTACAAGTACGACGTCTCTTATTGTACTGATCACTGTTGGTCTCATGTGACTGCCGCATTCTTTCAGAAACTTCTTCATAAATTTTATTTCTGAAGGTCATATTTCTTTCAAATCTCTCTTTATCGAAAGTTATCGGTTCACCCGGTTCAAAGTTGTAAGGTTTCATGCCCCGGATTATTGTTTCGCGTCCAAAAAACAAATACGCTGGCGTTTTTCCGGTCACTTCATGAACCGATGTCCTGATTGCATGACCTATGTGTGGTATATACTTGTCCCATTCTTTGTGATTATCTTCAACGTAAGAAGCTATAGCCGAGCCAATGACCTTGTTTACTCGTTCAGTGGGATTAGCCTGAGGATGATAATGAGGAGTGTACCATAGTTTTACACCGTACTCTGAAACTAAATCCTTAAACTGGTTGGATACAAATTGCTTCCCATTATCACAAACTATTACGCTGGGGGTTCCATACATTAAAAATATATCTTCCTCCAGTATTCGAGCTATAGTTGATGACTTTCCATTCCGGAGAGGGTACAAAAAACAGAATTTGCTGAACCAGCACGTGATGACTAACAGCATAGTATTACCATGCTTCGATTTTGGAAAGGGCCCCATTAAGTCCATTGATATAATCTGAAAAGGTTCTGATACCTCTCGTTGCTTTCCCATTAAACCTGATGGCTTACTTTGTGAGTACTTATACTTTGCACACACTTCACATTTCCGTACAAAGTCTTTCATGTCCTTTATTAATGTCGGCCAGAAATATCGCTGTCTTGCTCGGTTGACTGACTTTTTAACACCAAGGTGGCCAGCTGTAGGGTCATCATGGCATTCCTTAAGGATGCCTTGGCGAAGCGCTTCGGGAATCACAAGTTTCCAACTGTCATTTTCATCTGGAAATTGTTTTAATTGCAAATGTTTCCACAGTTGTCCTTGGCTAACCTCCCAATCCGGTTCATTCTTCCCAGACAGCACCAAGTCTTCTTTTGATTTATACCACTCATCTTTATCTTCTGGTTTTATTTCTAAAATGTTAATTTCCTCTTCAATCGCTCTTGATAAAGCATCCGGCACAGTGTTGTATTTACCTTTACGGTGGACTATTTCATAATCAAATTGCTGTAAGCGCATTGCCCACCTCGCCAAACGTCCGTGAGGATCCTTGTTACGGTGTAGCCACTGAAGGGCGCTATGGTCGGTGATGACTTTAAAGTGATTCCCTTCTATAAATGGACGAAATTGTTCTACAGCATGTAGAACACTTAATAGTTCCCGCTCAGATGCTGAGTACTTGCATTCCCTTTCCGATAATTTTCTGCTCGTGTAAGCGATAGGAGCCTCGAGTCCGTCGACTGTTTGAATTAGAACTCCACCAGTTCCCCTGTTAGAGGCGTCACATTGAATAGAAAAGGGTTTGGTGAAATCTGGCACTCTTAACACTGGTGTCGAGGTCAAGGCAGTCTTCAGGTTTAAGAAAGAATCTTCTGCCTCTTTATTCCATTCTATACATTTAGTTCTCTTGCCTCCTTTAGTTAATTCATGAAGCGGAGCTGCGACAATGGCAAAGTTTTCCACAAACCGCCTGTACCAACTAGCTAGACCAATGAATCGCTTTAGTTCCGTGTAAGTAGTAGGCCTGGGATAGTCGAGAATCGCCTTCACTTTATCTGGGTCGGTACGTAATCCTTCCTTGTCTACGATGTAGCCCAAGTATTTTAATGATGATCTCGCAAATGCACATTTCTCCAGATTTATCGTTAATCCTGCCTCTTTAAGCTGATTTTTGACATGTGACAATGACGATAAATGGTTGTCAAAACTGCTGTCACAAATGACGATGTCATCCAAATATGTAAACACTCGAGTCTCAAATTCCGGCGTAAACAACCGATCCATCAAACGTTGTTGTGTTTGAGAAGCATTGACTAGTCCAAACGGCATGACTTTGAACTGATACAGTCCTTTTCCCGCGAGTCCAAAAGCTGTCTTTTCCTTGCTGGTTTCTTCAAGCGGTATTTGCCAGAAAGCTGATCGTAAATCAATAGTAGACAGAAACTGAGCATTTTTTAGACTGTCTAAGATGGTTGTAACCCTAGGCAAGGGATAAGAATCTTTTATTGTAATCCTATTTAATTGGCGACTGTCGAGGCACAATCGATTCTTACCCGAAGTCTTTTTCACTAGTAATACTGGAGAACGCCATGAACTAAAGGAGGGCTCTATTACGTCATTGTCCAGCATGTCCTGAATTTCCTTCTCAAGCTCTGCCATAATTGGGGGGCAAAGGGGTACTGCCTATGTTTGATGGGCAAGCTATCCCCGGTATCGATTCTGTGCTTGATCAACGATGTTCTTCCCAAACCTTTACCAATATCTGCTGCCATTTCATCCAACAGTTTGTCGAGCCGCTCTTTCTGTGAGACAGACAGTTCATCTCGTGCGATCACTGGTAGCTGTACCTTTATTTCCGAGATGTTAACCATTGATTTGCCTGCCCCTATTGCTAAATTGAATAATTCAAAGAAATTCATGCCTAAGATAATATCATGTTTTAAACAATCCATGATATAAAAATCTACCACATTATATTTTCCCATAAACTCAATGGGTAAATGCACAATGGAATTCATGATGTGGTAAGTGCCATCTGCCGTAGATACCATTTCCTTGTCAACTTTATGCTCTGAAAATCCTAATTTCATAACTCTCGTTGCAAATTGCGGAGAAATTACTGAGATAGTGGCTCCAGAATCTAATAATCCCACAAATGGCTGATTCAAGATTGTTAGTTCAGCATAATATCGATTATCTTGACTGTGTTTATTAATATTATTTATTTTCCCTGTTTTCCAAAACATTGAAACCGTGTGTAGCCATTGTTTCCAGTCATCCGAGATAGAATGACTTAGTTTTTCGGGGTACGATCGGCCGGCATCGACTCCGACTTGTCGTTTCCCTTATCAGTGGTATTGCATGGGCATTTATTTGTCGTTTTCCCGAAACGTCCACATCTATAACAGAAGAGCCTCTGTTTTGGCAACTTACAATCCCTGAAGCGATGGCCTGGAGATCTGCAGTTCCAGCACTTTGTCAACTGCACTTCTCTATTATCTATAGCTGCTAGCTCAGTCGTATCTTCGTTTCGTGAGGTCCTCGAAGTATTACCCTTGTATGCTAAATCTTTTTCCAATGAATAATCACTTTGGGTAGGTTCTTTGAAATTTTCACAGCTCAACTTGGTGCATTCAATAATCCTGAGAACTGCAGTCAATTCGCCCACTGAATCGAAAGTATCTCGACATATAGCTTTTTGAAAGTATGGTTGTAAATTTCTTCTTAGTATTATTAATTTTTGCGTTTCTGGGATTGGGGTAGGTAGTCGATTAAACATATTCTGCATAATAGCTATATAGACCGAAATACCTTCCTGATAACTTTGAGTTCGACGCTTAATTTCTTCCAATAGCTCTTCTTGATAATACGGTCGTTGAAATGTGTCTAACAGTAGCCTAACCAATTGTGACCAATTTGCCGCTGAATTTTTATTAGCCCTAAACCATATCAACGCTTCTTCTTCAAAGAAGTCTATGGCGTAGCGAAACAAGTCTTCATCGGTAGCATTCCGCGCTTCTTTAAGTTCCTCAATTCTTTCCAAGAACGCGTTTACACTTATGGTGCCCTTACCACTAAACTTGACACCCCAATCTTTAATCGGTACCAACTTCCGTTTGTGAAAGCCATTATCAAATGTAGAAGTCCTTTGTAAACCAAGATGACGAGAGGAATGACTAGGTCTCTCCAAGACGGGAGTTGGCGTGTCAGCCTCAGCCACCGCAGATTGTGGAGCTCGATCTTGATGTATTTGAGTGTTAGTACCCTTCGGTAAAGAATTTTTCTCTGGGTCTCGGCACTTTTCCAACTGTTCCATAATCTGTATGGCCTCTTCGCCCAGCGACTTCTGTAAGATGTCCTTATCATGTTCAGAAATTCCCTCATCATCCTCACCTTCTTCTTTTTCAAGTTGTCTTAATGACGATAAGGTATCTTGAATATTCTTTAGCAAGGTCGAATGATTCGCAATATCACTAGACTCCGAGGGTATTATCAGTTTAGCACGATTTGACAAGTGTGTCAAACGAGAGTGTATGCGTTTACAAAACGAGTGCTCAGGACTGTGTGATACTTCAGATATAAGTAAATTGATAGCTGACAATTTCTTTTTACAAATTAATATCTCATCTTTTGGATTCTCGATGCATGACTTAGGTGCTTTAAAGGAAATAGAGGACTCACCTGACTGCTCGCGAACTAAAATTTCTCGCAAAAATTTCCGCATAGTCGCCACGGTTTTACAATCAGAAACCCCTCGACATGCCAACTCAAACTCGAGCTCATCTTTATATAATGCATTAACATCCATGACTAAGCAATAATAAAACTTTAAACAATATTTACTTGATGAATATAATACGTACTACCTACCATTACCCACGAAATTACAATATCTGTCCGGAATGAATGCCTACTTACACTGTTACACAAGAATCTTTTTTCAATACGCCTTGTTAATCCTTCATTCAGTTAACCCTTGGGCGCCAATGTAATGACCTGGGTTCAAGTAACTGGATAATGAAAGATTAAACAGCGGCAATAGGTAGGTACATAAAAATTTATTCAACACTGACAAATACTAAACTAAATTAAATCACTGGAAATCACTAAAAAAATAACGGAAAGACATAAAACCTAAATAAAACAGTAAAATCAGAATACAGAAATAAACAGGATATAACAAAAGTTTTCTAAGGCTTGGGTTCGAACCCGAGTTCAACCGTGTCGACGTATACGATGCTACACCCCGAGACCAACCGGTTACTTGAGAATAGAGGTGAATATGTTGATCTGTAAGCGTCGAGATCAACTGGCGTAACGGAAGCTGAATCACAGTTCTAAATGTTTCTCCCAAATAATTAAGGGCGTATCCGCAAGCTGAGGACAATGTAAAAACAATCAGCCTTGCAAAATATTGCCGATGATCCAGTGTACACTTCCGTAAAGTAAACGCAAACACTTACCCCGTTACTGCAACCACACTCACTTGTCATTGGCAATAATACTTATATATTTACTATTCATTACACATTTCTGAGCAATTATGGCTTTGAATTACAGCAATTATGTAAATTAAATGAGGAGCCCGTTAGCTGTCTCCTTTCTTTATATAATCCTCATCTGTCAGATTTATTTTTTTTATTTTCTTTTACTGCCACCCTCACTTTACCATGATAAATACATGATTTATATTAATGTGGCTAGTCTTGTAACGCCATCTATTAATGCACTTAAGAACCAAATATCGATCATTACAATAATAAAGACCACTTAATATCCCACGAGAACGAGGGCGAAGTCGCAGGCAGAAGCTAGTAAAATATAAATAAATCTAGATTTAAAACCACAAAGACAATTAGGCGCATTCTAAATTCAAACTAAACAAAATTGCTCAAAGTACCACAAACTAATGAGCAATTAAAAATAGTACTTAATTCTTATAAAACAAGAATCTAATTCGTCTATCCAAATCTGGACAAATGCTGGTCGAAAACCAAATAAAGTGGTTAGATTTGGTCACTGAAAAATTGCCCTTACAAATCTCATTCACCGAATTATCTGTCTTATTGCATTTAGTTAAGTTGTTTTTTAGCTTGACTGCATTTTTTGGTGTTGTGGCTACAGCCGGAATTTTAGGCTTAAAAATAGTGGCTTAATTTGTAGGTCGTCCGGATTGGATTTTATTCATTCTTTTGTTGAATTTTCTATTTTGGATTGTTTAATTTAAGTAGTGAGTAATAAACCATTTGTAAAATTGTTTAAGTTTTGAAAAATGATTGCTGAGTATGAGATTTGAATTCAATACCGTTTGAGAAAAGTGTTATGACGGTTTTTGATTTCTAAATACACTCAATTTTTTTTGAGGTGTAGATATCCAATGACTTCTTCCACCCGGGTGAAACGAGAGAGAGTGTTAGACTCTTACTGACTAATAACGACCCTGTTCCTACTCCTGCACTATGAAGCGGAGCCCCGGCAACCCGTTCAACCCTCCGCGGCACCGTATCCTCCTGTGCTAGCCATCAGACCACCACAGATGGGGGAGGCAGGAGCAGTCATTCAATGATTTTCCCCCCTTAAAAAAAAGTCCTCCTCCGCTCGACATTAGCCCTATTGAGCACTATTTGTGGTAGTCTGATGGCTCCTTGAGGTGCACACTGTAGGTACGCGACGCGAAGTACGCTCGGATCTGGTCCTGGTTGGTTTCGCAGGCCCGTTCGTATGGCCGTAGATCCCCGACGCTTGGAGTGTCTCACAGTCGCTAATTATAGGTTAACCAACTTTATAATTAACTGATAAAAACTATTCAAACGAACAAGGAAAAGAATTTTAATGAAGTGTAAAAAAAGACTACTACTTACAAAATCAATATTTATCGTGAGACATACTAAATTAAGTAAAATCGCGGGTTACTCACGTGAATATACTGAGATAAGCTCTACTAGTTTCGAACCACAGAGGGGTTCTTCCTCATGAGCAGCGTGCGCGGTCGCGGCGACGTCGCGCGACGCTGCATTTAAAGGAACATAAAATAAATAATCACTACATAGTATTAAACACAGTCGCTATCCGCCGTCTGTCTGTCCTTATGTCTGCTTAAATCTTTAAAACTACGCCCCGGATTTTAATTCGTTTTTTGTTTTCATAGATAGAGTGATTCTTAAGGAAGGTTTATATGTATAATACGTGCAGATTGCACCCATGTAAAGCCGGGGCGGGTCGCTAGTAATAAAATAAAGATTTAAAACTAAGGATATGACAATGAGATTAGAAAAATATGATTTTAGATGGTAGAATTGATAGTTATTAGACACTCCTTAGACAGCTACACACAATACATACTACAATTTCAAGTATTTCTAATTCACTCTATACCATACAATAACTATAAAGTGCAAACAACCTCCAACGTTCACATACGTTCTGAAATTCAGCTTCAGTATGCATTCAGGTGTTCAGGCTGTAAATAAAAGATGGTCGTCGGTTCCAAGCTATACCAATTTGCATACACTGAAACATTTTGGACTTGCAAACCATTTATGAATGACTTTTTGTAGTAGTAAAGTTGTAAACAATTTTAAGGTTATTATTTTTATAGACTGCCTCGTTGCCCGAGTAGTCGCTAGTGCGACTGCCGGGCAAGGGGCTTTGAGTTCGATTTCAGGGTCGGGCAAAGTATAACAAGGTTTTTAAAAAAAAATGTGTCCGGTATGAGATAGCAGAAATATTTTTCTCCGTGCTGCTACGAGAATTTGTGTCCATTCCCCGACCCGACAATAAAACTCGACACCCCTCGCTAGGCAGTCACACTTCCTACTTCGATCATCAAGGCAATATGTACGTCAAGGAATAAATATATCGATTTACCATACCAAAACTCTCCACCGAAAACCACACCACATAAAATAAAAAAAAGGTGGCCTCCATATTTTTGCAGGTAATTTTGCTCTCAAGCCACACCTCGTATCTAGACCAGTTTAATATAACCTGCATACAGCTATTCAGGTGCTAAATAAAAGATTATATTCGGTGGCTACATTTTCTGCGAATCACGTAAGCAATTTTGGGATAATATTATGCAGTTTCTAAACTCCTGTTAGCACCCCGTATATTGGTAAGGTGGTTGTCTAAATAAGCAAATTTTCTTTGTTATTTGAACAGGTATAGTAAGTTTAACTTAATAGATTTAATTTTGTGTGTGTGTGTGTAGGAAGTGACTGTAAGCAAGAACTGCATGTGGAGGGGTTTTCAAAATGGTTTTGTGTCCGCTACAAACATTTCGGGAATGGGAATAAGTATCATTGGCTTGATATTTATTTATAATGCAGACTTTGTTCATTGTTGTTTATTTAGAAACAAGCGACCCACCCCGGCTTCGCACGGGTGCAATATGCATGTATTATACATATAAACCTTTCTTAAGAATCACTTTATCTTTTAAAAAAAAACCGCATAAATCTGTTGCGTAGTTTTAAAGAATTTGTTTTGACTTTGTTTTATACTATGCAGTGAAGTGTTCATATTATTAGTGACAACTTACATTGTTTTCGTTTGATTGCCATGTTGGCGGTGCCTCTAAAGAAGGTTTTAAGCTAGTATTGTGTCAAAAAAGTATGCTTAACCATGATTCGGTACAAATAGACTTCTCGACTTTAGTGACACCGAACACAGTTGCTGCACAGAACACAGTTTCGATGTATGAATGAGGTTCCAAGCAACCCAACCTCTTCCGAGCGTACGGCGCGTCGCATTCCGCGCGTGCTTCAAAGAGCCATCAGACCACCACGGATGGGGCCCAAGAAGGCTGATGCCGATACGGAGCCGCGGATAACCTAATGGGTTACCGGGGCTCCGGCTCGAAGTGCAGGAGTAGGAACGGGGTGGTTTTTAGTCAGTAAGACCCTGACACTCCCTCTCCGCCTCACCCAGGCGGGAGAAGTCATTCGATGATTTCTCCCCATAAAAAAGCAACCCAAACCCTTCTCAAAAGTTTGTAACTCTTCAGTATTTGCGAGTGTCCATAGACGGTGCTGATTATTTCCCATCTGATAATCAGTCTTACTCCAAAAATCCCCACATCCAGGACTCAACAACAAAACCAAAACAGCAACAACACATCATGTATAACAAAGTACATTAACCAAAAGTACTTAACACAGGAAGAGGGGAACCTCGCACGCCATTAAAAGCCCTACACTTAACAAAATAATATCTAAACTCGCATGAACTTGTAGAATTATTAATATAATACAAGGCAAAACTTTGCAAAACCAGACTTAGTTTAGGAAAATAATATTTTACCTTCTGGCCCTTTATAATATGAATATCCCTTTAAAATTTGCATCCACATCACATTAGACATTTTGAACGACATAATTCAGTTTTAGGGTGTCAGTCGGACGTTTTTATCTATGTTTTATTGTTATTTTTGGTCTGAATTGCTAGACTTTATTTGGGTCTGATTAGGCTACATGGCTTTGAACTGAAGATAAGTGTTCTTTATACACGCTAATGTATAACCTCGTTTAGAATCAATGGCGGTTAATATTTTCTCACTAAAAATATGCCTGGTTAATTGTTTATCATCATAAAATTCGTAGCATACTAATATTATCATCCATTAAAAGGTATTTCGAATAAGGCTTCCTAAAATAAATTTCGGGTGTCTATGGGCGGCGCTGATCGCTTACCATCAAGTGATCCGTCTGCTCGTTTGTCTCCTTAACCATAAAAAAGGCCTAATGGACATGTTAACAATATCTTCATTAAGTTTTTTAAGCAATTCTATTTTCGACCACGAAATATATCTAGGGGTGCGTCCACATTATCTTCTTCTCTTGCCCCACAATAGAATTTTCTCCTGTGTCATGGGTGCGTTTAAAAACATTCAAGTTCACATACACAGCTACCCACCCAGAACAACAATTTGAGGATCACAAAAAGAATAGGATAGATGATTAATTATTAATTTAATGTCCATCGTAATATTTTAAAACAATAGACACGTATTTTTTACAGAAACGAATACTTTCATTTGAAATGTCGCGTGACGTCACTTGTATGTATATTTTATACGTAGAAATGACGTTTTAGCCCTCACTCCTAAACTTTGATTCGTTATATCTAAGTATATTATACAATAAGATAAAAAAATACGTGTCTAATATTATTTCATTACCTAACTGACTAATTAGATTTTTAATTTTCATACTCTGTCATCATCCCTGTTGCTCCGTGTGGGAATCGAAACCGCGATACGTTGCGCGGCAGCCGGTTTCCCAACCATCGCACCAACCGTGCCATTAGTCGAATGTGCAGCTTGCGAGCATTTGCCAGCTGCTCGCGAGCCGACCGAGCCAACATTCATCAGATGTGGACACATCTTAACAATTCACATATAATATAATCTGTCGCAACTGCTCTCAAGTTATATATAGTGTAACTAACACATCTTTATTTAATATTATACGCTTCCTAAACCCATTCATCTTAAGAAACATTAACTACATAGCGAGCATTTCTGGCAAAAACACTGACAATATTCAAGATATTTTATCTAAAGGACCACGACTATTCATCCTCTTTCATAATATGCGAGAAAAACAATGTCACATACATACTATGATGCTGGTTTTTAAGTAGCAAGGCGTGACTGTTATGTGTTATGACTGTGTAACATACACAAGGTGTAGTTTTGAAACCGTGGCATTTCTCGAGGGCATGTCACAGAAGTCATAAAGGTTCAACGTAAGAGAAAATTTAGGGCCAATAGTTAAAAATACGGCTATAATAAATCGTTTAGGTTTGACAGTATTTCAGAATAAGCGACAGCAATGTTGCTTATTGGAGTTTTATGGAATTAGGAATAATATCGATTACGTGTTTGAGTTTGTGTGTGTTAAGCTGCGTTATAAAACTAGTTACAAGACGGCGGCGGATTTCCGTAATTTACAGAGAAATAAAAAAAAATTACCCACAATTTTTTTTATTGTTTCGGACTCAGAATCGATAACAGAGTTACCTCAAAATGACGCGGCTTTAACACAACACCTTGTATTATAGATTTAAAGTAAGGTTAAGAGGAGAATTAACAGATTATTTTAGTTCTTTTTTTGTTTTAAGCCTGTATCGTCAATATCAATAGGTTTTCCCAGTTCACTACTGTACTATGCATGGTTTTATAATAACTATCGTGAGAAGAGAAAAGCTTTACTAGTTTCGAGCCACAGTGGGGCTCTTCCTCAAGAGCAGTATGCGCAGTCCCGGCGATATCGCGCAGTCTACTACGATTTTTAGTTAATGGTCTGTGCATATTCTATATACTAGTCTACATGATCTTATGATACATATTCTGATGCCTCTGTCTTTGAGCCCTCTGGTTGCTCAATGTCTTTCAAATGTGTAGAATATTAATTAAGGTTTTGAATTTTGGATGTTACTTTGCTGTAGTTATTTACCCAGTCCAGTTATTTAAGATGCAATAACGGGTTACCGGGACTCCGGCTCGAAGTGCAGGAGAAGGAACGTCGTGGCTTTTAGTCAGTAAGAGTCTGCCACTCCCTTTCTCCACACCCGGGCGAGAAGACATTGGATGATTTTCTACCCTCAAAATAAAGTATATAACATAACATAACATAACATCACGCCTTTTATCCCCGAAGGGGTAGGCAGAGGTGCACACAGAAGTAACACCCACATTTCACTATTTATGCTATGAGTCCCATGTAATAGGGGGTGAGCCTATTGCCATATACCGGGCACATTTCCAGACTCCGTGCTACTACTGAGGATTTTTTAAAAACCCAGTAATACTTTGCCCGACCCGGGAATCGAACCCGAGACCCCTTGCCCGGCAGTCGCACTTGCGACCACTCGGCCAACGAGGCAGTCTCTAGTATATACTATAATCATAAATTATATTATGAAGATATCCTACAATTCCAGAATTACTAGATGTTTTTGTGATAACTAACTAAAGAGTTATCAGGCCGCCTTTACTCATCCTGCCAGCCAGGTAACAAAAAATGTTACATTCATCCTCTAAAACTCCTGTGAAACAAAAAACAGGAAAATACTGAAAAAAAACAAGCATTATTATTTATCGGTACACACGCAGTATGGTGACTCCAGGCTTTTTACGGGCGCATGACAAATGGGCCTTTTAGCGGTAGCACGTTGCGTTCTCACGGGGACAAAATACAGAGGGCGCTGCGGTAAGTAATTTGAGGTTAGTGTGTGATCACCCTCGGCACTTAACTAAACCGTTTCATGTCTGCAATGAAATTGCGATAGATTCCTAGATCAGGTAGTTATATTTTTTTATATGATAGGTTTTAGGATGTTTTATCGATACTTGTAGAGTTAGATATTTTAAGAATGACAATATTACCAGCCGGCAAATTTTTACTTTGCCCGACTCGGTAATCGAACCCGAGAAACCTTGCAACCACCCGGTTAACGAGGCAGTCCCTTATTTTGAAGTTGGTTAGAAATAGAAAATGGGTGTAAAATTTTGCCTTAACCCATTTGGATCTGCCGTCCCCATACGGGGACAGGTCTTCTTTTACCCGCTGGTTATTCATTTGTTTAGCTATCTTCAATTTTCATTAGTATTTTTTATGAGAAGTAGTGTACTTTCCTAAAATTATTAGAAGTTTTGACAAATTCCTACAAAAAGGGGGTCATATTGACAATTTTATCAAGAGGAAGTGAAATGGGAATTATTATCGAAAGCAGAGCCGTTTTATAGTATGTTACTATGAAGAATTATAAAACTTTTTTGTGATTATTGCTTGCTTATAGTGTCATTTACAACAATATTGAAGAGTATCCTTATACTTTCAATTCCGCTTAGGGGAAAGTTAGAAAATATTATGGTGTCCCCGTTTGGGGACAATGGGCACATCTGTAGTATATTTATAAAACATTTATACCTGATTTGTATTTTATTTTCCAATTTATAAAGGTCACCTATAGGCTAAACTTAGTTATAGTTAATACTTGGTGACTACATATGCTAATTCACGATAAGCATCACCAATTCTATATCAAGTCTTATCTTTACGCGTTCATATTTAAAATCTGATGGGCATCAAGATCGACGATGCAGAACTCCATCTACAGTACCAGGCGTCGCATTCGATACCAGAATTCAGCGGTAGGGGGCATTTCCTCCAGCTGTATTCTGGTGTCGCCACAGCGAGGTCCACCCAGAGGATAGAGTAGCATTATGCCCTGTATACATTGAGCACCACCGTCTCCTCCGGGAAGTGATCGACGACGATAATCTTCAACGTCCAGCTTTGGTTCTGGTGGTGCGGAGCGAGGGGAAAACTGGAAAACCATCGCTTTCTGCGAAGCAGTCATAGTAGCAAGAACAGATCGCCGCCCAGAACCAGACCTGAACCTATAAGGCACGTGGCGTTACGCGCGCTCTTCGAAGTGCTATCAGACCGCCTTAGATCGAGATGGCTCAGTAGGACAGATGCCCGACCACTATGAATAACCTAGTGGGTCACCGGGGCTTCGGCTTGAAGCAGAATTGGAACGTGTTGGTTTTTAGCCAGTAAGAGTCCCCCAGGTGAAAAACGCAATGCATGATTTTTACCCGCAAAAAAAATACAGGCGCGTCACATCAAATTGATTTAGACATTTCCGCAGAGATTTAGTTAATATCTGATCCGACACGCAATTCTTCATAAAAAAACTGTGATATCAATGCAAATAATGCGTTAGAACCTTATGTGTCGAAAACAGTTACTACTTCGAAACGTACTACACATGAGCCCATTGTCCCCAATCAAGGACGGCATTTTTTTTAATACTTCTAAATATATTTTTTGAATTTTTTTTGCTGATATTAGTTTGTGGGCGTCATTTCATTGAGTTAATAAAGTTTTTTTTATTAAATTATGTGTAGTTTGCATTTGGTCCCAAATGGGTTAATTAACAAACTGAATCCAAACTTTATCCTAGCCAGCACCCATAATAGGGATGATGACAGGGTATGAATCTAATTAGTCCGTCAGTTAGGTAATGAAAAAATATTAGACACGTATTTTTTTATTTTGATATTTAATAAAACGATACTTGGAAATAACGAATCAAAGTTTAGGAGTGCTGGCTAAAACATCATTTCTACGTATAAAATGTACATAGAAGTGACGTCACGCGACATTTCAAATCCATATATCGTCGAAAGTATACGTTTCTGTAAAAAATAAAAAATACGTGTCTAATGATAAAAATATATGTCGTGGTGGCCCGGAGGTTTAAGACGCCCACTTCTCATGCATGAGGGTGCGGGTTCGAAACCTACCAAAGTACCAATGTGACTTTTTCCGAGTTATATGTACTTTCTAAGATTATTTAGACACCACCGACAAACGGTGAAGGAAAAACATCGTGAGGAAACCTGAACTTATAATTTCTAATTATAATTTTGAAATCGCCAACCCGCATTGAGCAAGCGTGGTGATTAATGCTCTAACCTTCTCCGTGTGAGAAGAGGCTTTGCTCAGCAGTGGGCATTTATAGGCTGTTGATGATGATGATGATGATGAATGATTTAAAATAATCTACCAGACGGACATTAAAATAAAAACTAGTCATCTACCCTATTGTATATCAACATCAACAGTTTAAATTTTTAATTTTTAAATGGGCTATATGTATGATTGCTGGCATAGCACGCTACTGACGTCACATATCATCAAAATTAAAATTCAAACAGTATATTTATGTTCCGAACTGAATACAAAGTTAACATTGTTGACACGTGGACTGGACTTTATGTATTTACATTTTTTTAATTCACCGCACATTTTTATATTGTTATCGCAGCAAATTATTCAACACCATGTTTATAGGTTATGCCATGACATATTTTGTGTGCGTTTTGTGACAATGTTAATTTATTAGCTATTTACTATTTACTATTTACAATTGAAATGGACTATTGACTATGTATGTTCTTTGTGTGTTTGTGTAATTTATTATTTTGATTATTTGATGTATGAACGAATTGATTATTATTTTTATTATTTTTAATTTATTATGATACTTGCTATAGAGACAATTTTTTAATTTTTAATTTATTTATAAAATTTTGAACCTGAATTCGTTTTTAATGTAATTGTATGGATTTTATTATCTGAAATAAATTGGTATTATTATTATTATTATTATTAATTAGATTTTTACAGAGTGTTATTTAAAAATTTAATTGTTACAATTTCTGACTAGTAAAATGGATTGATACTGTTATGTTGGTTGTGCAAGTGCTGACATGAATGGGCCGGCTAAATTATTTTTAATTAAATAAAACTGCCTCGTTGGCCGAGTGGTCGCAAGTGCGACTGCCGGGCAAGGGGTCTCGGGTTCGATTCCCGGGTCGGGCAAAGTATTACTGGGTTTTTTAAAATTCTCAGTAGTAGCACGGAGTCTGGAAATGTGCCCGGTATATGGCAATAGGCTCACCCCCTATTACATGGGACTCATAACAACTAGTGAAAAGTAGGTGTTACATTGTACTGTAGTAGAATGTGCACCTCTGCCTACCCCTTCGGGGATAAAAGGCGTGATGTTATGTATGTATGTTATGTAATTAAATAAAAAAATTAAATTGTTACAATTTCTGACTAGTAAAATGGATTGATACTATTATGTTGGTTGTCCAAGCACGGCACAAACTGTGTGCCATGCTTCGACACGAATGGGCCGGCTCGTCCAAAGTGATACCATGACCTCACTGAAAACCGACGTGCATCAATGTTTGCGTTGTGTCGTATCGTGTGAGTGAACCTCCTTAATCTCCTCAAATTGATAATCCCCAAACGGCTTGTCAAGCACTTGTAACGCCTCTGATGTTTCACGCGTATGAACGCGTCTCCGTCCATGGGGGCGGCGCCGATTGCTTACCATCAGATGATCCGTCTACTCGTGCTCAGGCCATAAATAAATCATATATTAAATAGAAACATAATCCCTTATATCATTTCTGAGTACTTTCTACATTTGTAATAGTTCACTACCAAACAATAATTTTCAAAAAATGCCAGTTTTTCCCAGTATTTTATATTTTATGTCCAGTGCCCACCCATTGCCTGATTCCAAATCATTCGTCCGCACTGACATAGTCAGTTTTATTGGTTCATATTTTGTTTTTATCACGTCACAATAGCGCTTTGATTTGTGTGTGAAACCAGTGATTTTATTTTATGACTAATTTGGAATGCTCTGCGGAAATTGTATTTTTTTTTTAAATAAATGAATAACGGAACATTTTTTATGGTGAAAATTTATTTCACGGTTGATATTTACATAAAACAATCGATTGGCTTCATATACCCCGGGTATAATATGCATGTAATATACATTTATTATTAAGAATCTCTCTATCTATTAAAAAAAACCGCATCAAAACCCGTTGCGTAGTCTTAAAGATCTAAGCATACATAGGGACCCTAATTATGCTGTTTTTAGATCAAAAACAGCATAATTAGGGTTATAAATTTGAAAAAAAAAATCATCAAGCCCTTAGATAATTTATCAATATAGGTAAATAATAATTGAAACTTTATTGATAACTAGCTGACCCGGCAAACTTCGTACCGCCTGAACAATTTTTGTTACCTTTTAAACCTGCCCTGGACTTCCACGAACATTTCAAGACCAAAATTAGCCAAATCGGTTCAGCCGTTCTCGAGTTTTGCGACTCTAACGAATGGAAAATTATTTTTATATATATAGATAAACAGTGGCCATCATTGGTAGAAATAATATCTTAATTAAGCGAAGATTTTATAAACTAATATGCCTATACTAGAAATATTCCTATGTTTTTATAATAACTATCGTGAGACATACTAAATTAACTAAAATCACTCACTCACTCTGCTGTGTGCCGCGCGACATCGCCGCGACCGCGCACGCTACTCACAAGGAAGAACCTCTCCGTGGTTCGAAACTAGTAAAGCTTTTCCTAGTACCTACATTCACGTGAGTAACCCGCGATTTTTCGTTAATTTAGAAATATTCCTGTGTTACAGGCGACTATGCCATTAACAATGTAAAAAAACTAACTTCAAAAATGGAACACACACACACACACAACACGCATACAACTTCGAAAAATAACACACGTGCCTTTCCTACTTCAAACAAAGATAATAAAAAATAATAGAATAAAATCAATATGGCTTCTTCAAATAAAAATATCGACGTGAAATATCGCATGGCTGCAGGTGCGCCTTCTATTTGCAATGACGCGACCGCCAGCGAGATCAAACGGGATTGGAATCCATTTAAAGAAACAATATCTCTGTTAAAAAGGTATACCCAATTTGTTAAATATACAGTTAGGAATGTAAAATAACTTTAAAGTTGTGGAGAGGTTCCACAACTTTTTCATTTTTTAGCTTAAAAATTGCATTTTTGATTTGTTAGTATGATATATTAGTATATAGGCAAGCTTGAATTTTTGAGCTGGCTTTTGTATATCTAAAACTATGATGCATCTTTCAATGATTAAATGAAAATTATTATATATGTGGGAAGTTATTATGGTAGGTCGCTGGTTATCATGGCAGACTCGAGTTGCCAATAGCAGCGTGACAGTCGACGCGTCGCGGACTGCTGCTCATTAATATGAGCCTCTAGCATGACTTGAAACTAGTCGAGTTCCTCGTCGAACAGTTACGTGAGTAAGCCAAAAACAATAATTAATTTAGTATGTCTCACAAAAGGTACATTTAATATAAATGTATGGGAAGGATTATCAAATATAGAACCAATGCCTCCAAGGAAACAGAAGTGGTCGCCGGAGGCGTTTGTAGATATTCTAAAAAAACCTATTTGTTAATGACTTTTTTATTTATATTCACAGGTACAATTCTACAGTAAAGATGAGAAACATACTACGTAAGTCAACTTTAAATTTTGCAAATAAATAAATACATTTTAAATTTTTCAACTGCTCTCAACTTTTTCAAAATGGTCGCAAGTGCGACTGCCGGGCAAGCCGTCTCCGGTTCGATTCCCGGGTCGGTTATACTATTACTGGTTTTAAAAAAAAGTTCTCAGTAGTAGCACAGAGTCTGTCATTGTGCCCGGTATATGACAATAGGCTCACAACCCATTACATGGGCCTCATAACAGAAATAGTAAAGAGTAGATGGTTACATTGTACAATGACATTAAGTGCCGTAACGTGCACCTCTGCCTACTCTATCAGGAATAAAAATGCGTGATATTATGTTATATAAATATTCAACCAACAAAAGCTCCATATAGAAAATAAAACTCATTCATTTCAAACTGAAACACATTGTTTTCAATTCAATTCAACCGTCTTTACAGTCACTATGCAAATTCCGCCTCAGTTAGTCGGATTACATTCTGTCATTTTATCGTAGCACAAGTAGCGGGAGTTGTAGACTATTTGCAAAGTAACAAGTTTTCTATTGGCTGATGGCAAAATGAGTTTTATTGTTAAGAAGTATATAAGTTAGTTATAAAGTGAGTATTTTAGGTAGGAATGCTTGTTTAAAAGATAAAAGTTATAGCATTTAATTATTTTTCACATAGTGACCTGAGATCTTAACATATCATAACTTCACGCCTTTTATCCCCGATGGGGTAGGCAGAAGTGTACATTATGCCACTATACAATGTAACACCCACTTTTCACTATTTATGTTATGAGTCCCATGTAATAGAGTTTGAGCCTTTTGCCATATATCGGGCTCAATTCCAGACTCCGTGCTACTACTGAGAATTTATTGAAAAACCTAGTATAATACTTTACCTGACCCGGGAATCGAACCCGAGACCCCGTGCCCGACATGCGATCACTCGGCCAATGATATGGTTTTTTTTTCTTAAGTGGGAATATCATCCAATGACTTCTCCCGCCTTGGGTTGGCGAGAGGGAGTGTCAGACTCTTACTGACTAAATACCACCCTGTTCCTACTCCTGCTCTTGGAGCCGGAGCCCTGGCAGGCCTACCGCGGCTCAACGATATGATCTTAACAAACCCATGAAATAGGCGGGGCAAAATCAATCTGCAAAGGGTACTGCCTAAATCTTACGAGTTCGAATAGATTTTATTCTTATTCTATTTCTAAAGATCATGATTACAATAATATCCTGCCTATCCAGAGAAATAGACATGCCACAATATTTCCATTCCAAACACACTACTACACCCCCGCAACAATAAACCACTCCCATGAAGAGGGGTAAGCAAAACACTTCAAAAAGTGTCAAGTCAAAGTCAGTTACGTTAACCGCCAGTTAAAATTAATGATTCGTTACTGTTACTGCGGTCAAATTGAACTGAACCCTATTATTTACCATGGGTATCGGAGAAGTGGTTTAGGGGATAATGCTATGGGAAAAGCGATGGGGTTCTTGATCGAATTAAGCCTTCCAAGGGCTTTGTTGTATCACTAGAAAAAATAATGAACTTGGTGAAAACTATGTGTAATTTTATATAGTTTATACACATAACACAAAACATCACGCCTTTTATCCTTTTAATAGGCAGAGGTGCACATTATGCCACTGTACAATGTAATACCCACTTTTCACTATTTGTGTTATGAGTTCCATGTAATAGGGGCCTATTGCCATATACCGGGCACAATTGTAGACTCCGTGCTACTACTGAGAATTGTTTTAAAAACCTAGTAATACTTTGCCCGACCCGAGAATCGAACCCGAGATCCCTTGCCCGGCAGTCGCACTTGAGACCACTCGGCCAACGAGGCAGTCTCATAGTTTATACACCTTAAAAAAAGATAATAACAAAAATGTTACCATATGGCATGAAACTAATTTTTCTCATCGCTATCGTGAGGTAGGGTGCCCAAAGTATTGTATAGTGGGTTTCAAATTAACTTTAAAATTATTAATTAACAAATATAGGAAGTAATTAACAGACAGCGATTAAGAAATTGTTGTTATTTCTATCAGGTGATAACCACCTGGGTATTTCAATCTTTTCAGCTTTCATTAAAATTCATAATTCACTGATCGAAATTTCATTAAAATTCATAATTCACTGATCGAAATCTCAATAAGTAAATCGATAGAACATGGAATCCCAAAATCCGAAACCATTAAACCACTTACAAGATCTAGAATCAAAGAATTCACGGAAACATTCTCTAAATATCTTTCACCGAATACGATCCGATAACAGGTCAAAAACGGAAAAAGGATTACGAAGACCTAATTCTGAGAACAGCTTCAATAAATATTCCGGAACAAATAGAAACATAGGATCTAGGGCCTATTTATATGGATTTATTTATTACACTTAGAGCCTAGATGCCATTTTGCGTTCTTAATTAGAATTTTCACAAAAAGGTTTTGTTCAAACGAGCTACTAAAAGTTACTCGTCATGTCTTTCTTAAGTTGTGACATTACACATCACACTGATCAACAGCCCATAAGTGGCCAAGCTACTAACCAAAGGTCTCTTCTCACACGGAGGTTTGAGTATTAATCAACACGCTTGCTCAATGCGGGTCGGCGATTTCAAACTTGTAATTGAAATGAATAGTTAAAGATCGAGTTCAGAGCTGTGTGTTGTACAAAAAGGATGAACATGAAGAGCAAATGATCGTCGATTTTCGTTATCATAATTCTTAGTTCGTAACATTAAAGTTGGAGCTTCAATTACTTCTAGCGACAATAAAGTTGCCCAACAATTTTGGCCACAAAAAGTGGCTGGTCTACCCACAACCGCTTAGGCGACACCATTTGTCTGTTATTTGTTACCATCGAGGCCGAACCCTTTTCCATGCCATTTGTTCCAACCTATTCACTGATCGCAACGATACATTTAACCAAAGATTAACTACCCGATTTGTTTACTGGGGTAGCGGTAGACTTATAAATGCTCGTTAGTTTTTTAATATTGTTTTTTGGGGAATAGTTTGGTATGTTAGACATTACTTTGCTGCGATTTTCATGAAAAAGATCATCATCATCATCATCATCAACAGCCTATAAATGCCCACTGCTGAGCAAAGCCTCTTCTCACACGGAGAAGGTTAGAGCGTTAATCACAACGCTTGCTCAATGCGGGTTGGCGATTTCAAACTTATAATTAGAAATTATAAGTCCAGGTTTCCTCACGATGTTTTTCCTTCACCGTTTGTCAGTGGTGTCTAAATAATCTTAGAAAGTACATAATTCAGTCGACTATTTCACTGAATTCGAATCAGTACTAGAATCTCTGGGTTCAGAGTATGCACATCACGTGATCATGGGTGATTTCAACACCAATCTCCTTGTCCACAACTCCTTTCGTTCCTGTGGGCTTCGGCATCTGATCGAGTCAGCCTGTCTTCATCTACTACCTCTCCAACCCACTCATCACAACACTGTCGGTGAGGACTCATGGCTCGATCTGATAGTCACGTCCAATCCCTCACTAGTTTCTTCTCATGGTCAACATGAGGCTCCCGGATTCTCTCACCATGACCTGATCTTCCTGTCCTATATCCTGAAACCACCCAGGGTGAGGCCTAGGGTTCTGTTCAGGCGTTGTTTTACACGGATGGATAGTGAAAAACTTAGAGAGGATGCATCGAGTATTGATTGGGGGCCTCTGATGGAGGCTGCAGATGTCGATACCATGGTCGCTGTTTTTAACAAAACTTTGACTGAGCTCTATGACCGCCATGCTCCCGTGAAGAAAATTAAATTAAAACGGCCTCCCGCACCTTGGATGACCAGACACATACAGATGGCAATGCGGCGCAGAGACCGCGCGTTCCGAAAGCACAAAAATGATCGCACTGTTGAGAATTGGGCGGCCTATAAAAACGCTAGAAATAGGTGTAACCAGATGGTACGTAACGCTAAACGCCGACATATTCTAGATAACATCTCCTCTTCATCTCCTGCCGATATCTGGAAATTCCTCGGGACTCTAGGTATCGGCAAATCACAATACACTGACCTCCCAAATTCTGTTGGTTTAAATGATCTGAACCGACATTTCTCCACTGTGTCCAAATTGGATCCTCTTGCTAAACAGCAAACTTTATCTTTTATTTCTGCTCTGATGCGTTCGTCTTCTTTAGCTTCTTTCAGATTCACACCGGTGCAGCCTGAAGAGATTCGAAAGATCATCCTCTCCATTAAATCCAGGGCAACATACTCGATCTTCTCCTCCCAACCATAACTCACATGGTTAACTATTCCCTGTACTCCAAAGTCTTCCCATCCTTGTGGCGTAAAGCCTATGTCCGTCCTCTTCCTAAGATAACCAATCCTACTCTTCCCACACACTTCCGTCCTATATCAATTCTTCCCTTCCTGTCAAAGGTGCTCGAGGCCTGTGTCCATAAGCAACTTGCTGACTATATATACAGTAACTCGCTTATAAGTCCATTGCAATCCGGATTCAGGCCCGGGCACAGTACTGTAACCGCTCTCCTTAAAGTGATTGGCGATGTGAAGGCAGGGATGGAGGACACCAGGATCACAGTATTGGTTTTGGTGGACTTTTCGAATGCCTTCAACATGGTCAATCACGACATTTTGCTAGCTATCCTATCCCATCTTTCGGTCTCTGATGGTGCACTGGATTGGTTTTCATCTTATCTTCAGGGACGTCAGCAATTGGTCCAGGTTGGTGAGGCTTCGTCGAACTGGTGCCATTTAGAGGCTGGGGTTCCTCAAGGCGGAATTCTCTCTCCTCTTCTATTCTCCATCTTCATAAACCTTATCACTTCCGAACTTCAGTGTGCGTACCATCTGTATGCCGACGACCTGCAATTGTACTGTCAAGTCAAGATTGAGGACTTACCTGATGTAGTTGCGAAGGTGAACGCGGACTTGACTGCCATATCTAACTGGTCTGGGAAATTTGGCATTAATGTCAACCCGAGCAAGTGTCAGGCGATAATAGTAGGTAGCTCCCGCACTTTGTGCAAGGTTAACAGTGCAACGGTACCGCCAGTCCGATTTGACGGTGCGGTCATTCCATTTAGTAGTGATGTCAAAAATCTTGGGTTGCACATCGACGGCAACTTAACCTGGCGTGCTCATGTTACTAGTGTCTGTCAGCGAGTCACGGGGACGTTGCGAGCCCTCTATCGGTTAAAAACTTCCTTCCGTCGTCGACCAAGGCAATGCTTGTTCAGTCCTTGGTTTTCCCCATAATTGATTACGCTAATGTGTGTTACTACGACCTGAATGCAGATCTCCTCAATAAACTTGACCGCCTTCTAAATAACTGCATTCGATTCGTCTTTAATCTGCGTAAATACGACCATGTCTCTGCATATCGGTTGCAACTAAAGTGGTTACCCATACGTCAACGCAGGAAACAACGGGCGTTAACCACTTTATTCTCTCTTCTTAATTCCCCCACTTCTCCTAGCTATCTATCCTCCTATTTTCAGTTCATAAGTGCAAATCACAGCAAGTATCTTCGTTCCACTAATAATCTTCTTCTACAATGTCCCACGCACCGGACCGACTTCCTTCACTCTTCATTCTTTGTCCAATCCATTCTGCTGTGGAATGCGCTGCCCACGGATGTCAGGACGGCAACCAGCCGGCTTAGTTTTAAAGTTAAGGTTCGTGAACTATTGCAGAGGGAACAGACAGACGCATCACGTACTTAATTTATCATTTTGGCGATTGTATTTAATATATATGTATAAATATATATATATTATGTGTATTTTTATTCCCAATTTATTTATTCACTTTTATAGTATTGTTATTTAGTAATATTGATAATGTATCTTATGTAATTTACATTATACCTATATATACGGATATATGTATGTATTTACAGTTATGCATCACATAAACCATTATACCTATTACACCTACTGTTGCACATCTCTGCATCACCCCATGGTTGACTGTTAGAGAATGCCACCCGGCATTAAGTCCGCCATCGTATGCTTGTTATACAGAAGTGTTAATAAATAAATAATAAATAAAATAATTATAACTCGGAAAAAGTCACATTGGTACTTGCCGTTGGTAGGTTTCGAACCCGCACCCTCATGCATGAGAAGTGGGCGTCTTAAACCTCCGGGCCACCACGACTACTGGTAAGGTAAGGTTTACTCATCAAAATATATTGAGAAACGCTCTACCAGTTTTGAGTCACAGAGGGACACTATAACATAGCAATTAGATTTTTTTAGTCCATGCTACGTCTCACTATAGACAACACTCGCTAACACATTTTTAACTAAGTAATTCCGGAGATACAAATAAAATAAATGGTGAATTATATTCAAAATCTATTAGCATATTTTTTCATATACATATTGTATATACATACAACATTATGCTTTTTATCCCCAAAGGGGTAGGCAGAGGTGCACATAACGGCACTTAATGCCACTGTAAAATGTAACAACCACTTTTGACTATTTATTTATTTATCATTTCATGTAAACCATACAGCAGACAATATTACAGAGGACAACACGTTAAAAGCATGAAGTACATAGGTACTACATATCCCTTAAGGGATTTCTTCCTGAGACTTATGTTATGAGTCCCATGTCTATTATCTCAGTGTAGGGTAGGGGGAAGTCCCGTAACGCCGGACGGCACCTAACGCCGTCCGCCTGTATTATCTCAATAACTGATAACACGAGCGATTCAATTTTTACTAAAAATCTTAGGTGTCTGCCACTGGTAGACTTCCCCCTAAAAATTGAATCGCTCGCGTAATTAGTTATAGAGATGATACAAGCGTACGGCTTTAGGTGCCGTCCGGCGTTACGGGATTTTGTTCTTAAATCTTTATTTATTTAGGAACTTTTAACAATATGTTACGCCAGTTCCATTGTAACTTGCTGGAATCGGAAAGTGAATAAACTAATTTAGCCTCTGTCGACATTGGTTTGGCTAAGATACTATTAAATACTCCTACATCTAACTTATTAATATTCAATAAATTAATCAAAATCTTTCTCTCAGGATCATTCCCGACACACTCCACTAGACGATGGTAGACATCCTCTATTTTATTACTACAAACTGGACATATCGGAGAATCCACCTTTTTCATAAGGAAAGCAAAGAATCGTAGTGGCATGTGTCCGGAACGAATTCTGAGAGCAGTTACTAAGACATTTCTCTTTACTTTAAAATTACAAAACCAAGGGACTTGAGGAGGCTCATATTGTATAGTTTTATACCAGATACCTTTGACTTTTGATTTCTCACTGAAGTATTTTGCCCATTCATAATTACATAACTTTTTAAATTTGTTAAGTCTTTCAGAATAAACTGGTAGCACATAAATCTCAATACCCGACGTTGCTGCTATCTTAGCTAGTCTATCAGCCTCCTCGTTTCCTCGCAGACCAACATGTGACGGTATCCACTGTAAAACTAAATTGACGTTTTTTGAAAGAATGGTATATATTTTATTCAAAATTGCAAAGGCTATTGGTACACCTCTGTGTCCAGTGGCGCATCGAGCCAGATGTTGGAGTGAGCTCTTACTGTCCGTGCATATCACTATACTAGTGTGTTGAATTGTGGTTGCGTAAGATAGAACCTCGGAGATAGCTAACAACTCTGCTGTCATAATTGAAACCTCGGATATAATGCTGAAACATCCGCTTGTTTTAGCCACCGGATCATAGTAAGCCGCATCAATATTAGAGCTCTTTGAACCATCAGTAAACAATTTATACCAACCAGCGTATGTGTCACTTAACTCCTGTAAAGTATTATTTCTTAAACAATTAGTCTCATATGAACTTTTGGGTTTGCTAACTTTCTGTAAGTCAATTTTAATTACTCTGTTAATGACAATTATACTACACCATATATTCAATTTAAACATGTCTAAAATACTAGATGAATATATTTTTTCTTCTTTAACTCGTTGAGCACCGTCACTATAGAGACAATTAAAGAACAATAGGTTGCGGTCACCGGTGACCGCTTGGTGTTTGACAGTTTAATACTATGGTATGTGTCCATCAAAACCGGGTGTTTCTTACTTGAATCGTCATACATCGAAAAATGTAATCAATGAATAACACATACACATCAAAAAACATCTTGTAACATTTTCGTAAATTTTACCCAGGAAGACTTTAATACAAACTCGTCCACCAATAAGATAGGTCGTTCCTTCTGACCTTTTCCTAACTATTTCTGGTTCTCATTGACATCGCACTGGATTCGGATACGAGCAACTATGTGACCGCCATTTAACCTTCACTGCCCTAGTTAAGTGATAGGCTACATATTTTGTGAACATATACTTTTCTTTGCTAGGTTTTCGAGATGCTAGGATTAGATTTTTTTTATAGCATAAGCCGGTAAACGAGCAGACGGGTCACCTGATGGTAAGCAATCGGCGTCGCTCATAGACACTTGGAACACCACAGGCGTTATAAGTACATTACCGGCCTTTTGGGGATTAGGAGTTTGAGGATCGTTGGTGATTCAGGAATTGGGGAGATTGGGGAAGGGGAGGGTAATTGGGCCTCCGGTAACCTCACTCACACGACGAAACACAACGCAAGCGTTGCTTCACGTCGGTTTTCTGTGAGGCCGTGGTATCTCTCCGGTCGAACCGGCCCATTCGTGTCGAAGCATGGCTCTCCCACGCTTAAGATTGTGTTTGTTGTCTACTTAAGTTGTGTATAAGTAGTTGCTTAAATCGACTATATTTAAACTTTTTATAAACAATAAATAAAAAAGAATCTCTCAATTTGACCTGAATACATGTATGTACATTTGTTTGTGCGCAATTATCTCGTGATTGGCTGAACCGAAAAGTGTGTGTTACACTTAGGAGAAGATTTAAGCATATTAACTCGTCGAGTACCGTCATTATAGACACAATTACAGAACAATAGGTTGCGGTCACCGGTGACCGCTTGGTGTTTGACAGTTTAATTAACTGACTTAAAAGAAAAAGGGGGTTGAAGTCGATTTTATTAAAAGTACTTTATAAAGACTGCCTCATTAAGACTGCGACTGCCGGGCAAGGGGTCTCGGGTTCGCTTCCCGGGTCGGGCAAAGAATTAGGTACTGGGTTTTTAAACAATTCTCAGTAGTAGCACGGAGTCTGGAGTTGTGCTCGGTATATGGCAATAAGCTCACCCCCTATTACGTGAGATTCGTAACATAAATAGTGAAAAGTGGGTGTTATGTTATAAAGTGGCATTATGTGCACCTCAGCCTACCCCTTCGAGGATTAAAGGCGTGATGTTATGTTTTGTCATGTTAATTAACTGACTTAAAAGAAAAAGGGAGTTGAAGTCGATTTTATTAAAAGTACTTTATAAAAGAATAATTAGCCGTTGTAAACAATTTTAGACGTAGACATAATATTTTGTTTTCATGCTATCGTACCAGTGTCACATAACTCTAATGATTAGCATTCATCTAATAAAAAAGATAATCACCACCCAAGCCGGGTCAAAACTCAGCTAAAAACAAGTGCACTTCAGACAAAAACAAAGATTAAAAATCCTAAAACAAGTTTCACATAAACAGTTATCGGGGGCATCAGCTCCTCTATCTATCCACTTAAGGTTCAAATACCACCTTAATGTCACTTTTTACGACTACTGTAAGTGTTATGCAGCACACGGGGAGCAACTCAAATAAACTACTCCAAACTTATTCACATACTGTTTGCTTTAGTTTTACATGTCAGGCTTAAAGGTTTTAAATTTTAAGCTCTTATGGGAATTTTTAAAACAGTATTTGAAATTTTTAATGCTCAAAGTTGCACTCGAGTGAGTTTTAAAAAGTAATTGTAAAGTGCTGATGAAAGTCGTAGCAATTTGACTAGAATAATGCTACGGCGTAGCACTGGGTCTACAAAACTACTACGCTGCTAAGTAGTCATAAGTTTATTACATAACAACATATTTTTGAAGTAACAAAACGTTATTTTAAATTTTATCTAGTATATAGAGGTAATATTAATATAGAAGAAAATATTCTTAATTGATTTTTTTATGGTATCAGCAAGTTAATGAGCAGACGGATTTTCGAATTGGGGAGACTGGGGAGGGGGGCTAATTGGGACTCCGGTAACCTCACTCACACGACGAAACACAACACAAGCGTTGTTTCAAGTCGGTTTTCTGTGATGCCGTGGTATCACTCCGGTCGAGCCGGCCCACTCGTCCCGAAGCATAGCTCTCCCACACTTAAAAATTCGTTTCATCTCTTTGACAAAAATCAATGAATACTCTCAGACCCATAAATGCGATTGAAGTTTTCACACAAATACAGGTAAATTACAAATTAAATAGAATGTCAAACTGTCTTTATGATCGCATTACTGATAAATCGAACGTTAACCAGTGTCGGCGGTGATTGAAATGCAATTAATTAATGCACTGATCTCTACAAATGATTTACGGAAAATACAGCTTTAAATCGAGCTTCATTTTCCTGTGTTAAGCTTAAAAATACAATGTTTAATGTAATCGGTTCATTTAATACATAATGCTAGGCTAATATTATATTGTTCGATTGAAGGAACTGCTCAACAAGAGATTTCGGATTTAGTTTGGGAATTAAGATTTGTTTTTTTTTAATTGAAAATGTTTTATATATACAATTAATATTAACTATAACTAAATGAAAATATATACATAAATATATATATACATATAAGATTATTGTTTATCTAAAATTGTAAATCAGCAAAGGAGGAGACTTTTACTCAGAGCTGGATACATCTGGACTGAAATAATGATAATAACTAGTCACATTATTTGATATATTTGGGCGGGGGCACCCCAGTACCAGCTTCTTCCTCTGGACCGCATTCAGCGGCGTGCGGTTCGGATTGTTGGATGTCCGGATGTTTCAAACCGGCTCGACACTTTGGCAATGCGTAGAGATGTAGCTTCATTGTGCATTTTCTACCGCTTATACCACGGGGAGTGCTCTGAGGAATTGTTTTACCTGATACCTGCCGCATCTTTTCGCCATCGACCCTCACGACAGCATATGCATCCCCATCATATAGATGGTTGGCAGGCCACAACTGTGCGGTTCTCACGTAGCTTCCTGCCTCGCACAGCAAAACTGTGGAATGATCTGTCGTCGGCGGTATTTCCGAACCGATACGACCTTCAAACCTTCAAGAGAAGAGCGTACTCCTTTTTAAAGGGCCGGCAACGCACCTGTGACTCTTCTGGTGTTGCGGGTGTCCATGGGCGGCGCTGATCGCTTACCATCAGGTGATCCGTCTGCTCGTTTGCCTCCTATTCCAAAAAAAAAACATTAAATACTAGCCACTTCTGCGCGGTTTATTTTATTTTTATTTTATTTTATTTAAGTTTTATACAATTGCATAAGGAGGACTTAATGCTAACAGCATTCTCTGCCAGTCATCCTTTGGGTAGTGCAGAAATGTATGTAGTAGGTGGTAAGCTGCAAAACTGTCATGAGAAATAGTGGTATTTATCCAAATTAATAAAAGGGTATCAAAAGCATACATAAAATACGTAAATATAATCGTATAGATATATATAATTATATATAAATATCATTATACATATAAATATATTTGTGACTCGTATATGAATTTGTCCTATGTTACAACAAGATGAAAAATTATGAAACATGTTATGAAACTGCCAGCTTTCCGCTAATGTACTCACGCGCCCTCCGCTTGAAACTCAGACGACTGGTTACGGTTCTGACATTCGTTGGAAGCGTGTTCCAGAGAGAAATGACTTGAATGAAGAAAGAAGAATGAGTAAAGTTACTGCGATGGACAGGACAGTGCAACAGCCGATTATGCGAGGAGCGTAGATTTTTAGTATGGTTGTCACATACATACTGGAAATGGGAAGTTGAATAGTTAGGAGAATTGGGAGAGTCAAGCAGAGAAAATAAAGTTGTGAGTGCCCTTAGCTCTCTGCGCTGACGAATAGGCAACCATTTCAACAATGATCGCTGTGCAGACACATGGTCGTATTTACGCAAGTTAGAAACGAATCGAATGCAGTTATTTAGAAGACGGTCAAGTTTGTTGAGGAGATCTGCATTCAGGTCATAGTAACACACATCACCATAATCGATGATGGGGAAAATTAAGGTCTGCACAAGCATCGCCTTAGTGCTGGGAGGCAGTACATTTCTGAGACGGTACAGAGACCGCAGCGATCCGGTAACTTTTTGACTCACACTGGCAGTTTGACTTCGCCAACTGAGGGTACTGGGTTTCACACGCTCTGCTCAGCTCCTATTGATCGTAGCATGATGTTTTAGCCTATGGCCATCCTCGATAAATGCGCTATCCAACACAAAAAAATTATTCAAATCAGACTTGTAGTTACTGAGATTAGCGCGATCAACAAACAAACAAAAAAACTTCCACTTTATATAATAGTATAAGATGACTTTAGATCCCAAAAATAGATAAGGAAAGTAGGTGCTATACCTATCTTAGGTCACTGGTTCAAATGTTTTCCAGAACTACGCATTATTATCTATCTGTTTACTACCTCTATGTTTTATGAACAAAATTGCATTCATAAGACAGTAAACGTCTGATTAGATTTTTGAGCCCTAAACTTTTAAACAGTAGATCTAGGTTGTTTATATTGTTAGCGTCATTAACGTATATATATTTGTAAAACCACATTTACATAAAAAATCGATTTTGAGATTGATTCATGATAGCACAAGTTTAAACTGTCAAACACCAAGCGGTCACCGGTGACCGCAACTTATTGTTCTATAATTGTGTCTACAAAACCGGTACTCGACGAGTTAAACCTTAGTGGATTGTGGTTGCAATATTAAATGGATAATCCTATACTTATTGTAAATACGATAAATAAATAAAAAAATTAACTGCCTTGTTGGCCGAGTGGTCGCAAGTGCGACTGCCGGGCAAGGGGTCTCGGGTTCGATTCCTGGGTCGAACAAAGTATTACTGGGTTTTTAAAAAAATCTCAGTAGTAGCACGGAGTCTGGAATTGTGCTCGGTATATATGGCAATATCACCCCCATTACATGGGACTCATAATATAAATAGTGAAAAGTGGGTGTTACATTGTACAGTGGCGTTAAGTGCTGATATAGTGACCTTCTATAAGATTTTTTTATTTTTTACTAGCTGACCCGGCAAACTTCGTACCGCCTAAAACTAAACTTTTTTCGATCCTTTTAAACCTTCCCTAGACTTCCACGAACCTATCAAGACCAAAATTAGCCAAATCAGTTCAGCCGTCCTCGAGTTTTAGCGAGACTAACGAACAGAAATTCATTTTTATTTATATAGATTTATTTATCATATTTACAATAATTAAGCGGTCAAACTCGAAACCCTAAAAATATCATTATAACAACTAAAACAACAATAAAACATTCCGAAAGACCGTTAGAAGACCATGACGATATGAAATTAGATCACAAACAAACATTTTGTAAACTATTGTGAGTAACAATGGCCGACCTGGTTCATATTACTATAATACAAGTACATAAGAATACTCATTTCTTTTGTACAAATCTATTCATACAACTCGCAGATGTTTGTAAGAAAAATGAGCACCATTGTCTAGTTGTTAAAGGCGAGAATCGCGTGACGGTTAATGTGAGTTTTTTCTCGGTTCCTTTTGTTGTTATTAAGTGAATTCTTTCGTAGGCTGTTTATAGATTTGTGTGGTATAAGTTGTAGCTTAGCTATAAATTGTTTTGGAATGTATCATCATTTATTTGCCTTCTGCTCGTGGTTTCATTGCACGCATTGGTTAGCAGAAAAAGAGTAGCCGACGTCACTTTGCAATTGTATACATATTTTGGTTAAATAGTTATGTAATTAACAATAATACGAACTGAAAACAAAACAAAACATAACATTACATCGTGCGTTTTATCCCCGAAGGGGAAGGCAGAGGTATACATTATGGCACTTAAGGACACTGTACAATTTTAAATCAGTAAATATATTGTGTTTGTTTTCAGTATTACAATTGTGCCTGGTATATGAAAATAGGCTTGCCGCTATTACATGGGATTCATAACATAAAATAGTGAAAAGTGGGTAAAGTAGAGCGACGTTGCCGGACTTCGCCCGTTATGTTTGGCAACAAAGCGTGACACAAGTCTCATCGCGCGTTATCTCTATATATTATTATGTCAAGCGAAGTCGACCGGCTGTCGCTTGACATGTCGCCGATACATATCGTGGGACATTTGTTCTCCTAGTGTACTTAAAACATGGCTTAAAATATGGCTTAAAATGACAGTGACTCTATAGTCAGAATTTTAATTAGAATCCAGATTTGACAATAGCTACTGTCATTTTGTGAAATAATGATACCACATATAATAGTGTAGTGATGAACACAAAAATCGATAAACAATCAGTGTGTGTGTTTTATAATAAATGTTACAGAAAGTGACATGATAGCGATAGCGATGACGGCGACAATTTATAAAATAACTTATTACCATAATACATCTATTTGTTTTATTTGTCATGTTCCTTCATGATTACATTTTTTCATTTATTTCACACAGTTATAAAAGAAAAGTCTCAGATCGTTAATTAATCGTCAAAACTAAATTATCGGTTCAGAAATATTTAGTTTCCTGATATATTTAGTTTACGAGAGTCAAATTATAAGCGAGAAAAATCGATCCAGAAATATTGCATTTCCATATCGAATAATTTCGCAACGTCACTATTTAGTACTTGTCATAACGTTGCAACACTGAAATTGTCAAATCTGGAATCGAATTAAAATTCCGAATATATAAACATAATTTAATCAATTTACAGATCTCCTACATTTCAAGTTGTAAGACAAAAAACGATCAGACAGGATTTGCTAGAACCGAGCTGAGTCTTATATTGAGCTATTCATGCAGTATTCCTTCGAAGATTTTGAATTTAAAGGAATAAACTGACACTAATGTACATTGGATGTATGCCAAATCGAATGGCAGGACTGGCATGGCATATCTTTTCCTTTTTTGCCAGTTTAGCATTGATCCGCCATTTCTATATTCGGTGCTTCGTATCTTTAAATTTTATTGCTTGTAGACGGAATGAAATTTTAATTTTCTTATCATTTTTAGTAGATTTGACATGAAAATCACTCACAGATCACATTTGCATTTCTAAGCAAAAAATTATATGTTTATCGACACGTTTAAAATGATGGTTAAATTATTTCATTTATGAGTTTTACTGCTGACAAAGTGGGACTAAACCTAATTGATAAAATTCAGAGTTACATTATATGTATTGTGTTTGTGTCCTTTGGCGATCAAAAGACGTGTGGTTATGATATACAATATGTAACAAAAACCCTGTTGTTCCTTTCAGGAACATATATACCTTTATCTAAAATCACATCATTCATGAAATTATAATTAAAAACAAAATTATTGGCTAGTCGAGGTGTCAAAATCACATATCTATTAAAATCTACGCGCAGCGCGGCGTCGCGGTGTACCGCGTAGCAGCACTGATCAAAGACATTGGCGGTAACGTTCTATTCGTATGTCTAGTCTTCATGCAGTATTGCAGAGGTAAGAAATCATTTAAACATTACAAATATTGATATATTCTTTTTTTTAAGTGGGTAAAATCATCGAATGACTGCTCCCGACTGGGTGAGGCGGGAGGGAGTGTCAGACTCTTACTGACTAAAAACCACCCCGTTCTTTCTCCTGCACGTCGAGCCGGAGCCCCGGTTACCCGTTAGGTTCTCCGCGACATTCTTTCAGATTAGAATAGAGATTTGATATTGATAATTAAATATTTAATTTAATTATTTTTGTTAAACAATTTTTATAATTATACAATTTAGACTGGTTTGCATCTTATTTCAATAACAGAACGCAGCGAGTGGTTCTGGGGGATTATTCTAGCGAACTAAATTCAGTTCAATTCGGTGTGCCCCAGGGTAGTGTTCTGGGGCCTACTCTATTTATCATTTACATAAATGGATTATGCTCCTTGAATATCCCTCAAGCAAGAATATTTACGTATGCGGACGATACTGCTATTATTTTTTGTGGGAAGTCTTGGGAAGATGTCAGGTGTTCAGTGGAGACTGGGGTTAGAGCTATTGCGAGCTGGCTTCAACATAATCTCTTAACACTAAACGTGGCTAAAACTAAAGCAATTAATTTTGCAATCTCAAAGCGTTCGGCTCCTAACCGATACAGCAGTATACACTCTTGCACAAGTCCAGGAAATTGTACTTGCCCATACATCGAACAAACAGATTCGATCAAATATTTGGAGGTATTTTTGGATAACCGACTATCCTGGCTCATTTATGTGAATACTTTAAGTGGTAGGGTCCGAAAACTAATTCGTATATTTAAGCAACTTAGCAAAATTGCGGACAATACTGTTTTGAAAATGATTTATTATTCACTCTGTCAATCCATTCTCGGTTACTGTATAACAGTGTGGGGTGCGGTTGGTAAAACTTCGTTGCTGAAAGTTGAAAGGGCTCAACGCGCCCTGCTCAAAGTTGCTTATGGAAGGCCTTTCCGATACCCCACTGATTCACTTTACACTGAAATCGGGGTTCTCAGAGTTAGATCACTGTACATACTGTCAACTACTCTAAGATTTTATAAAACCGCTATTAGCACTTGTATCCAGTCTGGTCGTAGGGTACGATGGGAAAAGAGCCGCTGTCGTAAAACAGTCGAGAGAAGGTCGTACGGCTATATGGGACCACACATTTACTCCAAACTTAATAACCAACTCAAAATTCTACAACTCACCCATAATGTATGTAAAAACACGGTTATAAAGTGGCTTCTCACCATGGATTACAACATGATTGAAAACCTCTTAAGTTAGTAACAATAATCATAAAAAAGAAAAAAGTAATTGGTATTCACTTATGTGACATATTCACATTTCCAAACATGGATACGTACACACACACACTCACATACACACGCACTACATACAACAGATGCACACACGCACATACGCACACATACACACGCACTACATAAAACAGATGCGCACACGCGCACACACACACACTCACACACACACACACACCCTCACACACACGCGCGCGCGCACACACGCACAACACACACATTTACTTACTCACTTACATCCACACATATTCATACACACACACACGCGCGCGCGCACACACGCACAACACACACATTTACATACTCACTTACATCCACACATGTTCATACACACACACAAAATACACATTTATATAGGTATTTAAGCGTTATGATAACTTTTTTTTTGTACTGTTTGTTAGGGAGCCTGGGCCTCACGATACAGGGAATCCTAGTGTGAGGTCCAGGATACAACAAAATTGTAAAACTTTTCCTTTTTGAAATAAACATTTTTATTATTTTTTATTATTATTATAAATTACTTGCTTTATTATGTCCGTATGCCGATTCTTAAAACGTAGGTAGAAGGAACAACAGGGTTTTTATTACATATTGTATAATAATTATTAAATTTAAATATATTCTTCTTCTTCTTCTAAACAGTATAAAAAACAGCCATTCACAACTAAGAATGCTATAAAGATACACCTCTGTTTTTTCTGTCCACCCCTTTAGAGATTAATACCCCTAATTTATGTTCATTTTCCTGTTTAGTGGACAAAACAAAATATTTACATCGGTTTTTTAACGTTAGGAAGCTGACGATACCTTATTTACGAGGTATTTCCTTATAACCAACGACACAGGGTCACCTTGACCTATATCTAATGTCAATGTCAGCAAAATCAAAAGCACCTATAAATTGATGCTATTCTTTTTTTTATATTAGATACGACTGACCACTATCTCGCCTGTTGGTAAGTGATGATGTGAAGCGCTTTGTGAGTGTGGGTGGGACATCTACCATGAATCGGTGACGCTCGCCGATTTTCTTGTGGTACGATGATGGAAAGGATTAGGGCGACTATTCCCCGTTGATATCCATCCCCTAAATTTGGTCATACAAAAGTATTCTCTAAACATTAGAAATAAGGTCTATAATGTAATGTAATATTAGTGGAAAGCAGTCACCGGTGACCACTTGGTGATTTATGGGTTAAAACAGAACTACTTTTTTAAACAAATGGGCTTTATTTTTAACTTTGTCCCAAACTGGAATTTACTCCTGTGTCGTGGTTGCACTTACAAACATACAAGTTGACACACACATGACACCCAGACCCGGAATAATAATCTGTGGATCACACAAAGTTGTTCCGTGCGGGACGAATCCGTGACTCGTTCGCGACAGTCAGTTGCCCAGCCACCGCACCAATCGTGCAGCCGTGCTTATTTACAGATTGATAAATAATTGTTCAAATTATAAGTATGCAATTTTGTAATGTGAATTATTGTGTATGTCGTTGCGGTTTTTTTATTTTGAAATGACCAGTTCACAATTTGTAAACAATACGTAATTTTTTTTTCATATTGTTATTTAATATGCAAATGCATTGTATAATGCGTTTGGCCACTTATCGCATCTCACCTGTATTAATTAATTGCTATGCAATTAATATAAAAACAGCAAAAAATCAGGTAAATGTATCAATACAATGTTACGATAATTTGTATTACAATACCATCACATATCAACAGCCTATAAGTGCCCACTGCTGTCCTAAGGCTTCTTCTCACTCGCAGAAGGTTTGAACAATTACATCACGCTTGCTCAGTGCAGAGTGTTGGTGATTTCAAACTTATAATCCTAGCCCATTACAGTATAATTAATGTCTACTATTTTCCATAAAAAAATAAGTAGCAATAAAACGCAACAATTAACATCAATAAATTATTATGTTTTCGGCTTACTCACGTAGTAATTCGACGAGGAACTCGACTAGTTTCAAGCCATGCTAGAGGTTCATATTCATGAGCAGCATTTCGCGACCCGTGACGCGGCAACTGTCGCGCTGCTACTGGCTACTCGAGTCTGCGGGCCTCTTATTATATATATATTATTATATTCGACAGAGAAAAATGCACTGATTCCGAATATAATTATATATAACTCAATATCGCCCAAAATGTCGCTTAAACCAAATAATCCGTTACCCCTCGATATCATTACATTTCTTTTTTTTTGTACACTTAACTACCCCATATCTGGTTTTGGTACCATTGTGTGATAAGACCGCTCATTGTACGCATATTTACTTGAATTGTTTTAAAGCTAATTAAATGTGTACAATAAAGCATATATAAATAAATAAATAAATAACATCACGCCTTTTATCCCCGAAGGGGTAGGCAGGGGTGTACTATACGACATTTAATAAACACCTTGCACGGCAGTCGCACTTGCGACCACCCGGTCAATGAGGCCTTTTTTTATTTAAGAGGGGAAAACCATTGACTGCTCCCACCTGGGTGAGGCGGGAGGGAGTGTCAGACTCTTACTGACTAAAAACCACCCCGTTCCTTCTCCTGCAAGTCAAGCCAGAGCTCCGGTTACCCGTTAGGTTCTCCGCAGGCCTACGAAGCCAAGAACACCATAATTAGGAAACTGGTCCTTACGCTGCTTACTTGGAATAGTAAAGAATCAGGGATCTGTACGAACAATCCAATGTAAAATCTTGTAAGAACAACTATAAGAGAAATGAAAAACAATTTGCGAAAATTAATCTAAGGAAAAGACTTTTATAAAAAAATATGCAGCCGTTTATTTCAGGTCCAAATTGAAAGAGTTAGCGAATTAAATAAATTTGAATATTAAGTTACCTACTTAACACATTGGATGCCGTGTTGGACAATGACGTCTGACGCTAGCGGAAGATTAACCCTTTAACAGTTTTTATCGGCAGCTAAAGGCTTAAACTAGGTCGTTAGTCAGGTGGCCTCATCGGCGACTGCCGAGCTAGAGCTTTGAATCTTAAGTCAGAATGAGTCTTATTTGTTTTTGTCATTTTTTCAAATGTGTTTTATTATTATATGTGAATGAGGATAGTGCAAAACACAGTCCACAATTGTCGTGTAGTTATAGTAATATAACAAATTAAAGCAAAGAACCAGTGAATCCACAAATATGAACTTGACTCAGTTTGGGAATCGGAGAGCTATCTATCTATGTAAAATTACACCGTATTTGGGTGTCTTTAAGGCCCGAGTAAATAGGTCGCTTATGGGACGAAGTGCCTCTTCGACATCATCATCCTTTACCACCAGGCGATATACTGGTCAAACTTCGGCTCATGAAATATAAAAAAGAAAAACAACAAATTTTAATATTATTTATCTACTGCACCGATGCATATTTACTATACTTTATATTATTTTTACGTAGGTAGTCATATATTATCATACTACTGTACAATTGGTGCAGGCAGAAGTGCACATTATACTACTGTACAATGTAACACCCAATTTTCATTATTTATGTTATCAGTCCCATGTAATAGGGGGTGAGCCTATTGGCATATACCGGGCACGATTCCAGGCTTCGTGCTATTACTGAGAATATTTAAAAACCCAGTAATAAAAAAAAAACATCAACCCATTATTTTAATTCCATCGCCAACAGTTTATAACTTGTACGTCGCTGCCGTCCCCAGATTTTCCGGAACACAAAATCCGGACCAAGACGGCTTGTCAACACGCTTGTCCGTCCGTCGGTCGGAACTAAGGATTTTTAAATTATACCAAAAATGAATGTTACCATCTAAAATTGTGCCCATTCTGTTGGATTTTATTTGATGGTCCTACAAGTTGCGTGGGATCTTCCATCTTATTTATTTTTTTACTTTGTTGATTAGAATTGGATTGTAGGTAGAATGGTAGTTAGCGTAACTACTCAGTAAGGGGTTTTCGGATCGATTGCCGGGACGGCACTGTTGGTCAAAATTTGGCAGCACAAGGCTTTGGGTTGGATTCTCAGGTCTAGCAAAAGTATTAACGAAGATATATTATATCGTGAAGTACGGAATTGTGTTCGTTGTTTTAAAATAAGGTTACTAGCTATATTACATGGGATTCATATATTAAGACTGATAGAAAGCATTTGTGATGCTCTGCTTATTCTCATCCTAAAATAACCCCTGTATAAACCCCAAAAATATAAATATTTTACCAAAAACATAGGCAATATATTTTATTTTTTTTTATATATTAGAAGTAATGTTTAGAAAGTATTCAATATTTCGTTACAATCTGTTGAGAGTTCCGAAACTATTAAAATGCAAATATTATACGAAAACAACGTAACCTATTTAAAATTTGATCACACGTTCCACAGCGGAAATTAAGTTTTTCAAATTTCCCAATCCGGAAAGTATGGTTGCTTCTATCATTTTTCCCTTCATATGGTACTTGTATAAATAAATTGGTTTATTTCTATAGCTCTGTTTTTAGCAAAATACTATATTATATTGTGTAATAAACAAGCTATAGCAAATTGTGGCAAAAAATAAAATGGCTGCATGGTAGGCGCGGTGGTTGGGCAACTGACTGCCGCGCTACGTGTAGCGGGTTCGATTCGCGCACGAAACAACTCTTGTGTTATCCACAGATTGTTGTTCCGGGTCTGGGTGTGATGTGTATGTGAACTTGTATATTTATAAACGCACCCACGACACAGGAGAAAATCCTAGTGTGGGGCAACGCTTTAAAAAAAAGAAAATAATTATAATGTGTACAAGTAAAAATTAGTCGTTTATGCAAGTTTTTTCATTGGCATATATATGCTGCTATTGGAATACTTTCATAATTATGAGAGATACCTACTATTCTTTTTGTACCTCCCCTCTTGCGCTTTTAAAAAAAATCCATCCCATTTTTTTCCACTAAAAGAAAAACACAAAGGATATATACATTCAAAACATCTTTTAATGCAATTTTTAGTTTTATAGTTTAATATTTACTGTAAATTATACATTTATCACTTTATCTGAACGTCAAAACAATATAAACCACACCGAAGCACCATACATTTTAAAACAAAATCCCGAAAGGACCAATATCTCAGAAAAAGTCTAAAAATATTACAAGAAGGCTAAAATATTTCGCAAATGCTATCTCTTAAAGGCTATCTATTACTTTAACCGCTAAACACTAAATCACGAGGCTAATCTTAAGATTATAAATCACTTGTCAAAAACAGTATCATAATATTTTAAATTAAAATATTCTACAAAGACCGTAATATCGATGTAATTTCCTTTCTTTAGACATCAGAGTCTTTCCTAGCACCGGTTCCAGTGATTTATTGGTTTTAGTACTTATCAGCAGATTGATGTTCATAGGGAAATTAATTTAAAATAGCTTTCGCTCATTTTTATACTTATACAAAAATCTAGTATTCACGTATCGTAAGGAATTTGAAGGAGTAAAGCCAATAAGTTTGAAATCGCCACCCCGCATGAGCAAGCGTGGTGATTTATGCTCCCGTGTGAGAAACGGCTTTGCTCAGCAGTGGACACTTATAGGCTGATGGTGTAAGGTATCGGTCAATTTCAAAAAGAAAACTTTTAAGATTTACTGGTGGATGGAAGGGCCATCCTTATTTATTTTTCTATCTAGTAAGTTATCAGGCCATACAGACTATGCTAATCAGTGGATTGTTATGTATATTATAACCAACATGGAACAACACTTACACTTGCTAACTATGGGAGAGCCATGCTTTGGCACTAATGAACTGGCTCTACCAGAGTAATACTAAGGCCTCACAGAAAAACAGACGAAACAACGCTTGCGTTGCGTTTCGTCGTGTGAGTGAGGTTACCGGAGGCCCAATTATTCTCCCCCTCCCCTTTCCCCAATGTCCCCAATCCTAAAATTCTTAATTCCTAAAAGGCCGGTTACGCTCTTATTACACCACTGGTGTATCTTACCTTACCTTACCTTAGGCTTACCATCAGGTGATTCGTCTGCTCGTATACCGGGTTATGGCTCCGACTCGACGTGCAGGAGAAGGAACGGGGTGGTTTTTAGTCAGTAAGAGTCTGACACTCCCTCCCGCCTCACCCAGGCGGGAGCAGTCATTCGATGATTTTCCCCCCTTAAAAAAAAAAACCGGGTTATCCCATAAGAAAGTATATACTCGTTTTCGTTTTTCGTTCGTTTCGTTAGTGTTTCGATCGTTCTAAAAGGACGTCTGGAAGGAAATGATAATTGCTAAACTGTAGACGCTACACATAATGTCTACCTGATTAGTCATAAATTATAAACGAGACTAAGCTGAAAACTATAACCAACACTTTGTATAACAAAATCTAACACATGCGAACTTAGACAAAAAACAAAAACAAAAATAAGAAACATTTTAAAAAGAACATAACATAACATCACGCCTTTTAACCTCGATGGTGTAGGTAGAGGTGCACATTATGTCACTGTACAATGTAACATCCACTTTTTACTATATATGTTATGAGTCCCATGTAATAGGGGGTGAGCCTATTACCATATACCGGGCATAATCAATTCCAGACTCCGTGCTACTACTGAGATTTTTTTTAAAAACCCATGCTGTAATACTTTGTTCGACCTGGGAATCGAACCCGCGACCCCTTGCCTGGCAGTCGCACTTGAGACCACTCGGCCAACGAGGCAGTCATTTTAAAAAGAAAACAAGAAAAATATAAATGAAAACTTACTAACAGTAAATAGCAGCAGCTATTTATTTGAAAGGAGAAACGCAATTCTCTGCAACTTACTTAAAATCTTTTACAACGTTAAGGGTAGACAAAAAAAACTGAACTCGTCCAGTCTTACTTTGATACTTAAGAGATTTCCAACGATCTTGATTTTAAACTTTTAACTGCCTTGAACTTTTCTCAAAGGAGGTTTAAACGGTTTTTTTTTTAGTTTTACGATGTGTTACTTGAACGCCTGGTCGACGCATCTCGTGACCACGCTGGTCTTATTCTCGATCAGAGGTTAAGCATTGCCATACAACGTGGCAATGCTGCCAGCCTTCTGCGTACTTTCCCTACTGACGTCGATGCGGATGAAGTTTTCGGTGCTTTGTGTAGTTTAGTTTTACTTAATTTTAAGTTGTATATATTGTTAGGGATCTTTGAAGGCAGAAAAAATTTTGATCGGTATAAAAGGTATGTCGAGTGCATAATTGCCCTTTTTGCTCAAGTTTCGTCAGACCATCACTACGTTGGTCCTGGCAACCAATATTCCTCTGTTAGTTTGTTGATTACTGACTGCCTCGTTGGCCGAGTGGTCGCAAGTGCGACGAAAGTATTACTGGGTTTTTAAAAATCTCAGTAGTAGCATGGAGTCTGGAAATGTGCTCGGTATATGGCAATAGGCTCACCCGCTATTATATGAGACTTATAACATAAATAGTGAACAGTCGGTGTTACATTATGCAGTGGCATTAAGCGCCGAAATGTGCACCTCTGCTTACCCCTTCGGGGATAAAATAGTTATGTTAGTTTCTTAATTTGAAGTTTCATTAATTTTGTAACAATTATTTATTCGTTCTAATTATATTTTTCGCAATGTGCGCCGTTGTTTTATTCTTCTTAAAACATAAGTTTTCACCTTGTTTCTAATAATATTTATTCATAATTATTTTATCTAAGTTTATTATTCCCAAGTATTCATCATTCGTTACTTTTAGTAACTGGTCTACAAACAACGATGTAGTATCCGAAGCATCCCCATACTTCATGAAAAGATTTTTGTAAAAAATCACATTCACGACAAAGTTTATTCACTCCCTTAAGTTCATGACAACGCGAACGTTCAGCCATTTAACAAAGCGATTTCAGCGTCCAACGAATAAATTTCATTTTTCAACGGCTCAACTTTTCAAAATAATTAATCATTTTAATAAAATTTCTATAAACATACTGCTTTATCTGACACTTTAATAGCTCCAATGTCTTTTATATAAAGTCCACTTTATTTACCTCTACAAGTAATAAATTTGAGACATTCGAGGATTTCCGGATTTTATCATTTCGTTGTAAAATTCCATTTTCAGTTGAATTTCGTCTGATATATATTTTTTTCAGTTCAACGATTTTTGTTTACGGACGAACAGAGATTGATTATGACGATTGTTTTTCCCCGAGGGGTGGATTTATGGTTATTTATGTAGATCTGTATACTTTTGACTGCATCTAGCATGGCTGCCAACTGCCAGAGTTTTCAGACTTATGACCATAAGTTATTTCTAACCAGAAGACCTGGAAGTTACTGGGGGACATTTATGTTAAGTAGTAAACACCTTGTGGCCGGTGCAATGACGATGAATATTTTTTTATTTATTGATTAACCTTTTAATGCATAGGTACAAGTACATATGTACATATGTACATATGTACATATGTACATACATAAGGCACATAAGGTGGACTTAATGCCACAAGGCATTTTCTCCCAGTCAACCTTTGGGTTAAGTAGAGAATCAGCGACAATAGAAAGAAAGAAAGAAAGAAAAAACATTTATTTAGCACCAGCCACGATGCAGCATAAATAAAATAAAAAAAAAGACAATCAAGGTGTGACAATAGGCTTGTTTAATATGCAGTAAAATAAAACAGAATAAATAACTAACAGTAAGTATAAATAGTGATTTTTTTTACTGAAATATATATAAATAAACTGATGGTAAGTAATCAGCGTCGCTCATGGACACCTGGAATACCAGAGGCGTTACAAATGCGTTACCGGCCTTTTGCGATTAAGAATTAGAGGATTGTTGGGGATTCAAGGATTGGGGAAAGGAAGAGGGGGTGGTAATTGGGCCTCCAGTAACCTCACTCACACGATGAAATACAACTCGGGCGTTGCTTCACGTCGGTTTTCTGTGAGGCCGTAGTATCATTTCGGTCGAGCGGGCCCATTCGTGCCGAAGCATGGCTTTCCCACGCTTAAAATCTGTTATAGAGGTATAGTTTATAATTTTCTATGACAATAGTGGTGATCTTTAAATTTTTTTCTACTCTCATGAAATTAACTTTAGTATTGAACATTTTTGATATCCTGTATATCCTGATACTTAATATTGTGTGTACTCAACTGCCTTGACCTAAGACCAGGATCTCATCACATGAGACTTAGTTTAATCTAACAAGCATTAACGTAGCTAATACTAGGTTTCGGATCTTATTTTGATACTAGACCATTGGTCGAGAGACTAATACACGTATTTCTTTTATCTGTTGATCTAGTTTCAATTGTTCTGTATTCTTTGGAACTATCTCTTTATAATCAACTTTTTCAATTCGTATCTATCTTTTTCTATATGTATACTGTATTTCAACCTTCTATTGGCTTCCTACTAGCAAATACTGTAATCATTTCCTAAGGTCATTTTTAATTAAATTAGATTTACATTATATCGATCAGATAGCCGATATATTAAAAAAGGGCCAAATTAAAAATACCCTAAACCGACGTGCCTTCATGAAAAGACTGAATGACTGCTGATAAAGCGAAAGAGGTAAGTAAGAATTGTAACATTTGGCGGCCCATAGCCTCTACCTACCCCCATGGGTGACAGTCATAGTGTGATAGTCATGTCACATCATTAGCCTATATAAGTGCCCACTGCTGAGCAAAGTTTTCTTCTCGCACGGAGAAGGTTTGAGCATTCATCACTACGCCTGTTTTAGGCGGGTTGGCGATTCCAAACTTCAGTCAGGTAACAATCAGATTTAGAGTAACTAAATTCAAAAATCTATCAACGCTTTTGTTGTTTCGCTGTGCAAGTGGCCCAATTACCTCCCTCCCCAATCGCCGAATTCACAAATATCCTCAAATTCCTAATCCCCAAAAGGCTGGTAACGCATTTGTATTGCCTCTGGTGCTTCAGATGTCCATGGGCAGCGACAATGGGTCACCATCAGGTGATCCGTCTGCTCGTTTACCGACTTATCTAATAAAAAAGTATGGGGTTGGCATATCCATGTGGATAAAAACCCCAAAATAAATAAATAGAAATAAAAAAAGAAATCTAATAAAAAAGTCTATAATACCAACAGTATTTTATCTTACTCCATCTACGAGATTACAGCACTATCTATACAGATTTTAAATTCGCGAAAATCAAGCAACGCAATTAAAGGTACCCTCAAACCATTAAAATGTTAATCCTACTTTAATTAAATACCTAATTATTTTTAATTACTGTGATGTGACATGTTAAAGCGTATTAGTTTAAGAGCCAGTCACTCTGATTCCAAGCCACGGGATTATATGGTTTAACTGTGACCTAGTTTAGGAGTCGGAGGTCAAAAATGTGATGGTAGTAAAGACAAGGATTTCTTTGCTGTTATACGTGTAATTGTATTTTGTTGATAAATACACACACATTTCCCCTATCCCCCTGTGGGTGATTCTGTTTTGGATATAATTGGGATGATGACAGGGTATGCAAATTAAAAATATAATTAGTCCGTAAGTTAGGTAATGAAAAATTATTAGACACGTATTTTTGTATTTTGTCGTATAATAAAACAAATACTCAGATATAACGAATCAAAGTTTATGAGTGGGGACTAAAACGTCATTTCTACGTATAAAATGTACATAGAAGTGACGTCACGCGACATTTCAAATCAATATATCGTCGTATTCGTTTCTGTAAGAAAATAAAAAATACGTGTCTAATGATTTAAAATAATCTACCAGTCGGACATTATAATAAAAATTAGGCATCTATCCTATTCTTGCTTTGATTGGATCTTTTACTTAAATACTTAACAAATATTTTTATGTAATAATTGTGTTTTTAATTACCTATTAGATTCCATAGTTACAAATTTTTACCGTTTGGGACTGAATTCAGCAATGTAATCTTTTGGAAATTTCATTCTAAGAAAAATCAATAATAAACTCCTATGATATTTTTTATGAAGCAAGGGCTTCAGGTACAGTGATGACATCTGCAAGGTGGCTGGCAGTGGTTGGATGAGAAGAGCTGAGGACCAAGCTCAGTAGCGTGTCATTTTAGAGGCCTATGTCCAGCAGTGGACGAATACAGGCTAATAATAATAATGAGGCTTCTCTATTTCTTTTTTCTCTCTCGCTCTCTTTCTCTCGTTCTCTGCTCTATTCAATTAGTGAAATTAAATTATTTCACCATTAAACCCTTCAGAGCTGTCCTTCAACCGAATGGCAAATAAAATTATCTAGAGAGCACTTTCATGCTGCTACAACGCCAGCGTGTAATGTATACGTCATTATAAGGCTCCACATACAAGCGATGCACATTAAATCAAATCGCCAATCCAATTTGTATCTTCTATCCGCGCTATAAGATTTATTATTATACGCTCACGAACTTCCAGTGCAACTAAGAAACAACGACGACTTTTGAAAAAGGTGTATAAGAGACCAGATTGGTGCAAAAGAAGTTGTAGTTTAGGATGTTGAAGTTAAGGTAGAGTTTTGATTGTTAAAGTTCCAGTGCAAGATTTTCACCGAATTACAAGGTTCAATGAAGTTGAAATGTTGTTGCTTATTATATTAGAACCGTTATGAGATCAAAGGCTATTTGATGTTCATCTTAAAATCATTATTTTTGATTAGAAGGAAGCATTAAACAACTCCGAACAATTTGAATTTCGTTTTGAACTTGAGAAATAATTTATTGAACGTTTGTCATCGAAAATTCAGTCGCTCATCGAGTTATGGAAATTCTTTGGAAACTTTTTAAGGAATCGATTGCAAATTGGTTCGAAACAAAATGGCTGACAACATATTTATAAATAAGGAGTTTGGTAAATACTTGTGCGAGTTCAGAGAGGCTTTTTATCTTGAATTAGTATTTCAAAGTTTTTTTTAAAAAACTGGTATTAGGTTTACTGAATTCTGAGTGCTATTTGTTTGTATTTATTTTTAAGATATTCTGTTGTCTATTGCCGGTCTATGGCAATAGTCTCACCTCCTATTACATGGGACTCATAACTTAAGTATTGAAAAGTGGATGTTACATTGTACAGTGGCATAATGTATCTTCCCCTTCGGGGATAAAAGGCGTGATGTTGTTATATTCTTTCTTAGATTGATATGTTGCTTTTCATGTCATGAAATATAGTTGTTTAGAGTGTTATAATTACATAGTGAAAAAACTTATAAATATCTTGAGCTTTCATGACCTAATATTACTGAATTAAATAGATTACCTCTAAAACATTTAGATGTTATATAATGGTCTTCAGGTTTTTAAGGATATTTTACTTAGGTACTCATAAAGAGCAGCCATTTTTTATTTTACATAACACCACGCCTTTTATCCCCGAAGGGGTAGGCAGAGGTGTACATTATGCTAATGTACAATGTAACACCCACTTTTCACTATTTATGTTATGAGTCCCATGTAATAGGGGGTGATCCTGTTGCCATATAACGGGCAAAATTCCGGAATCCGTGCTACTAAGACTTTTGAAAAAAAAACCCAATAATACTTTGACCGACACGGGAATCGAACCCGAGACCCCTTGCCCGGCAGTCGCACTTGCGACCACTTGGCCAACGAGGTATTCTTTTTTATTTTTATGGAATAGACGGGATCACCTTATGGTAAGCGATCAGCGCTGCCAATGGACACTCTGACACAAGCCTGGATGAATTAAGTTTCACATGGAAAACTACCAATATTGACTAGTTATTCATAAATAGTACAAAATATTTTATGAAGATGAAACTGCGTGCATAAAGAGGTTTAATACAATATGGTTTGAATTTTAAATAGGTGGATATAATTCAGTTAACATAACTCAAAAAATTTTAAAATTAAATACTGTTTTTAAAGCATAGTTTGCCGTGAACCGTAACATTATTTCATTATTAGTTATGAAAATATGTATGGTACTTCATAAAATTCAAAACTATAAAATTAAAACAGGATTTCCATTTATGATCTGATGAATAATTTATGCATATACTAGATCTAAATGAAAGTAAATTTAAAACATATATTAAGCGCGAATTATGTAAACAAGCGTACTACAGGGTGATTGATTATCTCGAGGATAGGAATGCTTGGCAGCGTGTTGGTTCGGCTCCACTGGACAATACTCAAATGTAGTCAGTACCTAGTTCAGATTACGGTAATAGGTAATTTAACACTTTGATTCCGATGAAGGCAATCTATTTTTCTTGTGGCATCTTTCTTTATTTAAATAAGAGTATATTTTTTATTTTTTTCTTGTATAGAAGCACTATTTTATATGGATTGTCAGTATACATATGTGAGGACCATGTCAGACTTAAGATATTTGTTTTCTCTTGGTTTTGTTTTTTTTTTCTATTTTAGTATGTTCTGTTATTTGTATGTTGCGTCAGGTATGTCTTTACATTATTCTCACATGTGTGTACAATATTGGAATATGTATCAGAGCAATGTAAAACAGACTTTTTTTAAAAGAGTAACGAATGGAGTTTCCTGCTCGTTCTTCTCCACTCGAATCGACATTTTGGAACGAGCGCCTAGCCTCACTGACGGACAGACTGACAGACTATTATATATCTCATATTTGTTGACGTTTCAAAAGTACCAAATTATGGTTTAATTGAAATAAATGCTTTTGAGTTTGAGTTTGAGTTTGATGCATAGTTAGTTAGTTAGCAAAAGATTATATATGATGCATTTTAGCAGAATTTATTCAGAAAATTAATAACACATAATAATAATTATTATAGAAGTTTGTGTGAATAACAGACGAAAATAATTATAAATGTTATAAATGATATTATGGACTTTTGTGATGTATATTAAATTGTTATGTGTGGTGCATGAAATCAACGCTCTTTCACAAATAATATTTATTTACAAATAATAAACTTCAATAACATAATTATGAATAAATATATACAAATTAATAGTAACAAAATCTAAAACAGTGATTAAAAAACAACTAAAAATGAATATCATCAGCTAGGCGTCAAAGAATTCGTGCAAATTACTGTCTCTGTGGAATGTTCCTAGAAGACTGGCAGTTTTGCCACTTTGAATGGCAATCCTCATTTTCTGTCCGAAGAAATATACAACCTTCTGGTTACAAATAATTATAGTTTAATTACTATGTCGTGAATTACACACATAACATAACATCACGCCTTTTATCCCCGAAGGGGTAGGCAGAGGTGCGCATTATGCCACTGTACAATGTAACACCCACTTTTCACTATTTATGTTACGAATCCCACGTAATAGGGGGTGATACAAACATACATACATTAACATATCATCACGCCTTTTATCCTCAAAGGGGTAGGCAGAAGTTCACATTACGGCACTTAATGCCACTATACCTCTACAATGTAACACCTACTTTTTACTATTTATGTTATGAGTCCCATGTAATAGGGGGTAAGCTTATTGCCATATACCGGGCACAATTCCAGACTCCGTGCTACTATACTGAGATTTTTTTAAAACTTAGTAATACTTTGCCCGACCCGAGAATCGAACACGAGACCCCTTACCCGGCAGTCACACTTGCGACCACTCGGCCAATGAGACAGTTCACTACATTACATATATTGTTATCTAATGTAAACATAGAGGTATATGAGTAAGAACAACAAAATATTTGCTATCTGGTGTTTCATGTCCCATGCCTGGTGCTAATCATGGAGCATTAGGTGAGTAATCTGAACACACATAGAATACAAAGAACAACACATATATAAAATAGAGTACATAGGTCCTACATTTTCCAACTGGAATTTCTTGATGTGGGCCTTTTTAATTATTTTTTTTTGTATTTATTTAGAGTCTAGAGGTAGAATCGTATTCTGTGTACGTTATAGTGAATTAATCAATTTAATTGGAACAAAACACATTGGTCCTATATCTTTTTTCGTAAAAAAATACATTTTGCTCAATAATATTTCTATTCACATCTAAGTAAGGAATTTTCGACAGATCTCAATACTCATTCTGCAATGGGTTCCTATAATATTACGAACCTGCAAACTACTCCAGAAGCAGTCAAAAAGAAAGACCAAAGCAATCAACTGCCATTTCTACTCCCATATCATTATCCTTAAGTCCAAAAATTAGGTAGTCAGGCCACGATCCCGATTTAATCGTTAGGGATGTAATACCCTCATCGTTTGGAGAATTTAATTGCTAATCGAGTGAAAACGATGGAATACCTGATTAGATACCTACCTTCGTTTATTATGAAGCTTTGGAACAGGGTTTGAATGAGAAGTAGTCGATTCTGGTGAAGAAAGCTTTGCAAAAGATTATACAAGTATTGTATAATAATTGCCTGACTATCTGTCTCGTTTGCCAAGTGGTCGTAAGTGCGACTGTGGTGAATCTGGACTAAAATCCAGTTGCAAATAACGGTATTTGTTACAGGGCATGTCTACATGGGGTCCTAATGCTAATTCCGGTGTCTAACATAAATATTTGAGATAAAATGCACTTTGACTAAGATAGTATAATATAGACCTGGCCTAGAATTACATTCATAAACGTTATGTAAATAACAATATGCCTCACAGGTCACACTAACGACCACTCGGCAAACGGGTTCGATTCACGGGTCGGGCAAAGTATTACTGGGTTTTTAAAAATCTCAGTAGTAGCACGTAGTTTGGATATGTGCCCGGTACCTATATGGCAATAGGCTCACCCCCTATTTCATGGGACTCATAACATAAATGGTGAAAAGTGGGTTACATTGTACAGTCGCATTAAGTGCCGTAATGTGCACTTCTGCCTACCTCTGGGGGATAAAAGGCATAATGTTATGTTAATGTAAGTATATACGTTTGTAAAAAAATTATTATTATTATATACCCAATATAATACCCAGAATAAAAGCAAAATTATGGTACAAAACACTTACACCATATTACCAGAAATAAGAAGTACCTAGTCTAGAAGAAGTTTCCAACATTTTAAGGCTTTAAACTATGCATGCACAGACAGATATTACGACTGCGAGGCTTGCAGTTTTCATGATGTAATATTTGAAGAAAATACGAACACACTATTCTTGTTGAATCTTATGTTGGGAGTAAGGTAACTTAATTTAATATTGCTGTGAACATCGTGTCTTTGTCACATATTTTTAAAGTTCTACTCTACAATAGTGGTATTATATGGACTTCTAACGTTCGTATTTTGTTTATAGTGTTTTTAATATACAGGATCACTGGTAACTCGATGTATTCTTCCCGGGAGGTGATAATACAACTAATTTCCTACAAAATTAGCCCTGAGATCTCTAGTCCGCAAGTTACTAGTTTCTGAGATGTGCAACATTTTCGGTTTTGGTGAAAAAAAAAAATCCGATTGAACTACAAAAACGTCAATAAATAAAAACTAATAATTTTGTAGGAAAGTGTGGGAGAGCCATGCCAAGTGTGGGAGAGCCTTGCTTCGGCACGAATGGGCCGGCTCGACCGGAGTGATACCACGGCCTCACAGAAAACCGACGTGAAGTAACGCTTGCGATGTGTTTCGTCGTGTGAGTGAGGTTACCGGAGGCCCAATTACCCTCCCTTTCCCAAATTTCCCCAATCCCTGAATCCCCAAAGATCCTCAAACTCCTAATCCCCAAATGGCCGGTAACGCACTTGTGAGGCCTCTGGTATTCCAGGTGTCCAAGGTCCACACCGATTGCTTACCATCAGGTGATCCGTCTGCTCGTTTACCGGCTTATGCCATAAAAAACAAATATTGTATTTTCACCTCCCGAGAGTACCTACTCGATTTGCATACACCATTTGTTTATAAGGTCTCTTTGATCGTACTCACAGCTACAATTATAGATTTCACTTGCACCCATGGGTATAAATATGTGGATGGTAATGAGTACACAGTTTTCTGAGTAGCCTGTGGGGTATAAATATTTTGTTATAAATAATCAAAGAAAATGGAGTATCAAACAAAAAACTGTTCAAAATCGAAATCCAACCCCAAAAAAGTACTTCAAAAGATTTTCCATTTCAACTGTGATGACTTCGTAAAATAAAGCTAACGTACATCACACTCCAAAGATTAAAGAGCTAATCGGAGTTAAAAAGTAAGAACCCACTCATGTTTACTAACAAAACCAATCCAAAACAGTTGCCTTTAATACTTTGCCAGACACCAGAGGGCCTAGTGCGAGTTCCTATACATTTCTACGATCAAAACGTTAGCGAATTTAGTTCGCTAATTAGTTGCTCCAAATTAACCAATCAATCAGCGGGCTTGTTTTAAGGGGGGAGAAAATCACCCTGTTCCTACTCCTGCACTTCAAGCCGGCATCCGTATCGACATCAGCCCTGTTGGGCCCTATCCGTGGTGGTCTGATGGCTCTTTAAAGCGCGCGCGGAACGCGACGCGCCGTACGCTCGGGTCTGGTTCTGGTTCTGGCCAGCCGCGGTCGCCAACGCCTGGAGTGTCCTTCGCGATGGCTAGGTTGTGAGGAGGTAGCGCTTTGCTGCCTCACGCGCCCCGCCTCCTCCTTAGCTAGCATGACTGCTTTGCAAAAGGAGGAGATGGCATCCTAAGCCCCCTCGCTCTACATCATGATGCGAATCTGCGGGCTAGATCGCGTTGACTTAAAAATAAACTTGACTGTACAGTTGCCGCGGTGGCTGGGCAACAGACTGCCGCGTAAGGTGTAGACTTAATCCCCGCACGAAACAACTCTTCAACTCTTTGAATGATCTGGGTGTCATGTGTATTTAAAATCGTGTGTTTGTAGAGGCACCCACGACACAGGACGGAATTCTAGTATAGGGTAAAGCGTATACAAACTCGACTCGCACTAGGTCCTCTAGAGGTCTCAAAAACCAACCACCCGCAAAATAAGTCCCGATTCGATTATTTTTATTCCCTTGCTATTGTGAATACAGTAACAATTTGCTACGATCCATCTCATTTGTTTTATTGTGTGAACGGTACTGAGGTTTGGGAATTTTCCAAAGAACAGCTTGCTTGGGTGGAGTACATTGTAACATGGAGAAAGCTTCGTCCCTTTTTGCTAACAACCCGCTGTCATCAAATTCGTACTGTTTTTCGGACACGAATTTCTATTTTGTTCAGTGAATTTTATTTATTTTTTGTTTTTGAGGGAATAATAATTATAATCAACTAGCTGTTGCCGGTGACTTCGTCCGCGTGGAATATGATTCCTGTTTTATCCCATGAAAGCATTATCGGGGTAAAAAGTATCCCACCACCTAACTCAGCCCATACCCTGCCTGTATACAAATATCATCAAAAAACGTTCAGTAGTTTTAGCATAATTGACGGACAAACATCCAAAGAAAGAAACTTTCACCTTTATAATATTAGTGTCATGGTTAGTTAGTTTAGTTGTTGAAAATAAGAGTGACAAAGTCAAAGTCAAAGTCACAGCATTTATATCAATTAAATCATAATTTCATACTTTTGAAACGTCAGCAAACTCACTGAGTCAATTCCGTGAATGGATTTTTTCTAAATAGATTTAGTTCTTGTACTGAGCATGAACTTCTGTTCAGTATTTGATGCTCGTAAAAATGATTCGATGTCGACTGTAGATCAATGGGATATAATTATTTGTCTTTATAATAACTAATGTGAGACATACTAAATTAAGTAAAATCGCTGGTTACTCACGAGAATATACCGAGAAAAGCTCTACTAGTTTCGAACCACAGTGAGCAACGCGACGTCGCGAGCTTTTCTCAGTATATTCACGTGAGTGACCCGCGATTTTACTGAATATAATTATTTGTTTCATTATTCACACTAGTAGATGTGATTTCTGTAGTAATCTATAGCAGTAAGCCTTTTGATAACGCCACAGTTTATATAATTATAATTTATATTCATTATATGTTTATTTTCGATTCAACATCGATGATACAGCCATCCTAAAATAGATCGTAATACAACTCAATAAAGATAACCTTTGAAGTGTATTTTAATGCGATGTTCATTAATTTAATCTCATTACGATGATTCGAATGATTGATAATTTTAAATGAAAACAGTGGTAGATAAATTATTTTGGTCCCAAGTTTAGTTTCAAAGGAAAATATATTAAATTTTCGAAGACTCATAACGACCAGTTATGAGTCTTTTTGTTGGGCAAAGAAAGTTTGTCAAAGAATGGGTGGACTTGAAAAGGAAATCAACAAACATTTTTCTTGTTTTCTCTCACCTTTTTTATGAGATAAGCCAGTAAACGAGCATATGGATCACCTGATGGTACGCAATCAGCGCGGGCCGCACGTGGACACCTGGAACACCAGAGGCGTTACAAGTACATTACCGACCTTTTGGGGATTAGGAATTGGAAAATTGTTGGTGATTCGGTATTGGGGAGATTGAGGAAGGGGATATTTGGGCCTCCAGTAACCTATCTTACACAACGTTTTTCTGTTGTTCTGTTGCACATCCAGTATTTTCTCACTATATCTCATCATTGTCATCAATTCATAATCATTCAAATTTCAGACCCGTCATCAACAAGACGTCTGCCGAACATTGCATCCCTCGATGACTTTCAAATTGGCTGGTTGGAAATGACTTGCATGAAGCGATATTTGGCTAAATAAAACCGAAAGAGTAACACATCTTTTCTTCATCGACCCTCACGACAGCATATGCATCCCCATCATATAGATAGTTGGCAGGCCACAACTGTGCGCTTCTCACGTAGCTTTCTGCATTGTACAGCAAAACTGTGGAATGATCTGTCGTCGGCGGTATTTCCGAACCGATACAACCATCAAACTTTCAAGAAAACAGCGTACTCCTTTTTAAAAGGCCGGCAACACACCTGTGAAACCTCTGGCATTGCGAGTGTCCATGGGCGGCGCTGATTGCTTACCATCTGGTGATCTGCTCGTTTGTCTTCTATTCCATAAAAAAATCATCATCATCATCACTTGACTGGAAAAAAGTTGATAATTGTCAGATTTTGAACCCAAATGCTTACTCAACTTTCAGTTCACGGTTATTCCTTTTAACTATAACATCTTAAAGTAATATTTGTTATTTGTTTCAGGTCAAGATCGAGTCTTTTGAGGGGTAAGTCAAACTTTCGACCCTTTTGTTTCTGACCCAAAAATAACAGTATCGATTTCAATGTCCTTATGGGACACCCACTGTCGACACTAGTCAAGGACGGTGGCCATTTTTTTTAACAAACTTAAAAGGGTTTTGGTAGTAGATCAACTTTGGTCCCATGCGTATAAAAGGACCCTTTTTTGGTTTCATTCCGATTGTTTATTTCTCTTTGAATGGGGTGGAAATTAATGATTTTTTGGTCCGATGTCAAAATTTATCAAATGGTTTTAATTTTTTTTGTGTTAGTGTTTTCAAGCTACCTTTGTGGTTTGGTGTTGGTTTATTGAAAATGATGATGTTATATAACAAATATAATAGAATTTTTTACCTCTAATCGCTAACAATTTACAAGTACACAAGTATCTATACTAAAAATCTAATAATTCTTTTATAAACTACATTTAATAAAACCAACTTCAACCTCCTCTTATTTTAAAGTCGGTTAATTAATATTATACTAGGACCTACTGCTTTGTTTAAAAACACTAGGTTGAAAACCTAATCAAAATCGATTAAGCCAAACGCGAGATAATGGCGCATCGGAAACATACATATATACGTCATACATAGAGGTATAACTCGGAAAAAGTCACATTGGTACTTGCCGTTGGTAGGTTTCGAACCTGCACTCTGCATGAGAAGCGGGCGTCTTAAACCTCCGGGCCACCACGACACATCATACCTATAATAACGATGTATTTTCCGAAATATTGGAAAATACATTTTAGAAAAAAAAAGTTGCCGACTTAGGGGTGCAAAAGCCAAAGATCATTGCTCACTTTCGTTAAGAGTTTGTCACTGATTTGAATAACAAGGGAAACCTTTTTTCACTCCCCTGTCCCCGTCTACCCTGATTTCTATAAAACCATCCTTGATTTTGTTGCCGAAGCAATTTTGCGCTTGATTCTTTATTATTGGGAAGTCAAGATTTTTGTAGAGTTTAAATTTTTTTCAAAGACGATAATGGAATGTACTTTGACTGTAATTGTGGGGATTGTGTCATGATAAGGTGATTCGCTTAGTCGTGGTAACCCGGAGGTTTAAGATTTCCCGCTTCTCATGCATGAATGACGGTTCCACATCTTCCAACGGCAAGTACTAATGTGACTTTTTCGAGTTATATATATTTTCTATCAGTATTTAGACTCAACTGATAAACTGTGTAGGAAAAATATCGTGAGGAAACCTGGGCTTATAATTTCTAATTTTAAGTTTGAAATCGCCAACTCGCATTGAGCAGGCGTGGTGATTGATGCTCAAACCTTCTCTGTGTTAAAAGAAGCTTTGCTCAACAGTGGGCATTTATAGGCTGTTGATTTATGTATGGTGTAAGGTGATTTGCTAGATTTTGTGGTTATGAGAATGACTTGTGAGCACAAAGCAATTGAGTCCATTGTCATGTACCTACGTGTAACTATAGGAATGTTTGATGGCTGACAGTTAACAGTAAAATAAATCGTGCAATACAAATTATTGTGACTATGATTACGTAAACTATCATTTTAAATGTTTTATTGGTTCATCAACTACAAGCATAACTATTAAAACACCTGTATTTTTCAGCAAACTTTACTATATAAATATTGGACACCACCCAAGATACGTTCTATACCTCTATATTTATTTATGTTGTTTTATACAATTGTATAAGGAAGACTTAATGCTAACAGCATTCTCTGCCAGTCATCCTTTCGGTAGTGCAGAAATGTATCTGGTAGGTGGTAAGCTGCAAAAAAGATATGAGACATAGTGGAATATACAACTCCTTTCGTTCCTGTAGGCTTCGGCATCTGATCGAGTCAGCCTGTCTTCATCTACTACCTCTCCAACCCACTCATCACAACACTGTCGGTGAGGACTCATGGCTCGATCTGATAGTCACGTCCAATCCCTCACTAGTTTCTTCTCATGGTCAACATGAGGCTCCCAGATTCTCTCACCATGACCTGATCTTCCTGTCCTATATCCTGAAACCACCCAGGGTGAGGCCTAGGGTTCTGTTCAGGCGTTGTTCAGGCGTTGCATCGAGTATTGGTTGGGAGCCTCTGATGGAGGCTGCAGATGTCGATACCATGGTCGCTGTTTTTAACAAAACTTTGACTGAGCTCTACGACCGCCATGCTCCCGTGAAGAAAATTAAATTAAAACGGCCTCCCGCACCTTGGATGACCAGACACATACAGATGACAATGCGGCGCAGAGACCGCGCGTTCCGAAAGCACAAAAATGATCGCACTGTCGAGAACTGGGCGGCCTATAAAAACGCTCGAAATAGGTGTAACCAGATGGTACGTAACGCTAAACGCCGACATATTCTAGATAACATCTCTTCTTCATCTCCTGCCGATATCTGGTAATTCCTCGGGACTCTAGGTATCGGCAAATCCCAACACACTGACCTCCCAAATTCTGTTGGTTTAAATGATCTGAATCGACATTTCTCCACTGTGTCCAAATTGGATCCTCTTGCTAAACAGCAAACTTTATCTTTTATTTCTGCTCTGATGCGTTCGTCTTCTTTAGCTTCTTTCAGATTCACACCGGTGCAGCCTGAAGAGATTCGAAAGATGATCTTCTCCATTAAATCCAGGGCGGTGGGTTGTGACGGTATATCGCGGTATAATATGGTCACAACCATACTCGATCTTCTCCTCCCAACCATAACTTACATGGTTAACTATTCCCTGTACTCCAAAGTCTTCCCATCCTTGTGGCGTAAAACCTATGTCCGTCCTTTTCCTAAGATAACCAATCCTACTCTTCCCACACACTTCCGTCCTATATCAATTCTTCCCTTCCTGTCAAAGGTGCTCGAGGCCTGTGTTCATAAGCAACTTGCTGACTACATATACAGTAACTCGCTTATAAGTCCATTGCAATCCGGATTCAGGCCCGGGCACAGTACTGTAACCGGTCTCCTTAAAGTGATTGGCGATGTGAAAGCAGGGATGGAGGACACCAGGATCACTATATTGGTTTTGGTGGACTTTTCGAATGCCTTCAACATGATCAATCACGACATTTTGCTAGCTATCCTATCCCATCTTTCGGTCTCTGATGGTGCACTGGATTGGTTTTCATCTTATCTTCAGGAACGTCAGCAATTGGTCCAGGTTGGTGAGGCTTCGTCGAACTGGTGCCATTTAGAGGCTGGGGTTCCTCAAGGCGGAATTCTCTCTCCTCTTCTATTCTCCATCTTCATAAACCTTATCACTTCCGAACTTCAGTGTGTGTACCATCTGTATGCCGACGACCTGCAATTGTACTGTCAATTCAAGATTGAGGACTTACCTGATGCAGTTGCGAAGGTGAACGCGGACTTGACTGCCATATCTAACTGGTCTGGGAAATTTGGCATTAATGTCAACCCGAACAAGTGTCAGGCGATAATAGTAGGTAGCTCCCGCACTTTGTGCAAGGTTAACAGTGCAACGGTACCGCCAGTCCGATTTGACGGTGCGGTCATTCCATTTAGTAGTGATGTCAAAAATCTTGGGTTGCACATCGACGGCAACTTAACCTGGCGTGCTCATGTTACTAGTGTCTGTCAGCGAGTCACGGGGACGTTGCGAGCCCTCTATCGGTTAAAAAACTTCCTTCCGTCGTCGACCAAGGCGATGCTTGTTCAGTCCTTGGTTTTCCCCATAATTGATTACGCTGATGTGTGTTGCTACGACCTGAATGCAGATCTCCTCAATAAACTTGACCGCCTTCTAAATAACTGCATTCGATTCGTCTTTAATCTGCGTAAATACGACCATGTCTCTGCATATCGGTTGCAACTAAAGTGGTTGCCCATACGTCAACGCAGGAAACAACGGGCGTTAACCACTTTATTCTCTCTTCTTAATTCCCCCACTTCTCCTAGCTATCTATCCTCCTATTTTCAGTTCATAAGTGCAAACCACAGCAAGTATCTTCGTTCCACTAATAATCTTCTTCTACAATGTCCCACGCACCGGACCGACTTCCTTTACTCTTCATTCTTTGTCCAATCCATTCTGCTGTGGAATACGCTGCCCACGGATAGACGGACGGCAACCAGCCGGCTTAGTTTTAAAGTTAAGGTTCGTGAACTATTGCAGAGGGAACAGACAGACGCATCACGTACTTAATTTATCATTTTGGCGATTGTATTTAATATATATGTATAAATATATATTATATGTATTTTTATTCCCAATTTATTTATTCACTTTTATAGTATTGTTATTTAGTAATATTGATAATGTATCTTATGTAATTTACATTATACCTATATGTACGGATATATGTATGTATTTACAGTTATGCATCACATGAACCATTATACCTATTACACCTACTGTTGCACATCTCTGCATCACCCCATGGTTGACTGTTAGAGAATGCCACCCGGCATTAAGTCCGCCATCGTATGTTTGTTATACAGAAGTGTTAATAAATAATAAATAAATAATATTAATGTTCAGAATGTTATGTTCAATGAACACGCTACAGCGAATTCAAAAAACTCATTCTGAAATAACACATCAACAAAAATACATAAAGAAAAAACAGAATATAAAAATTAATACATAAGAACTCTTTCATAGCATGTTGACTGAAACCCTCACACATTCATGAAGTGTGAATATTTATGGTTATTAATAATGCAGTTAATTCATTTAACACATTCGTGTACACGAATATTAGTACCGCGCGCCAGAGGGCCGCTGGCGATTTTCATAACATGTAGAGTTAAGATGCTGTAGATAGGGCTATGACTGGACATTTTTTTTAAGGGGGGAAAATCATCAAATATCTGCTGGGAGTGCTACTCTTACTGACTAAAAACCACCCCGTTCTTTCTCCCCGGTTACCCGTTAAGTTCTCCGCGACTCCGAATCGGTATCGGCCCTATTGGGCCCCATCTGTGGTGGTCTGATGGCTCTTTGGACACTGGACATTAGGTTTTTTTTGTTTATGGAATAGGAGGCAAACGAGCTGACGGATGACCTGATGATAAGCGATCAGCGCCGCCCATGGACACCCGCAACACCAGAGAAATCACAAGTGCGTTGCCGGCCTTTTAAAAAGGAATACGCTCTTTTCTTGAATATTTGAAGGTCGTATCGGTTTAGTTAGTTAGTTTTGTGTCGTTTAGTCTCGGTATTTTTTAAGTACTTATAAAGTTTTGGGTGAAGCGGTAAAGGTTCCCGGGTTGGGCAAAGTATTACTAGGTTTATAAAAAAAAATCTCAGTAATAGCACGGAGTCTGCAACTGTGCCCGGTATATGGCAATAGGCTAACCCCCTATTACATGGGACTCATAACATAAATAGTGAAAAGTGAGTGTTACATTGTACAGTGGCATAATATACACCTCTATCTGCCCCTTCGAGGATAAAAGGCGTGATGTTATTATGTTATCAGGTCACGTTTTAATGTCATCAATTGTCATATTTGTATACTTGTTTTATTACCCGGAGTTTTGTTTATTCGTCGATTTCAGTAAAGGATGTATCGATATCAGGAAAGGCTCAGTATCAATTGGATTTCTGTTTCGAAATAAACATAATGCCACGATATATTGTATTCACATCGGAAGTATATCATTGTTCATGTAATTACGACAGCCCATTTTCTTTATTTAATATTTAGGAGAGAGAAAGAATATTTAGGGCCCAGAAGCGTTGTCTTCGATCAATGATAGGACTGAAACCGATAGAAAGTTGTAAACTGATTTTTAAATCATTAAGAATTTTAACATTAACTTCTCTGTATATACTTGAAGTTGCCCTATTCATTAATATGAACGGTCAATTGTCTTTACTTAAAAAGAGTATTTTTTCTATGGGTCCTCTTATATATAATAGATTATCTGTACATTTAAAAGAATTACCCATTACAGTATTTAAAAAGCAGCTGACAAAGTTATTATTAGACAAGTGTTACTACTCGCTTAAAGATTTTTTTGATGATGAAAGTTTCTGTTAATCTAAATTTCTGATGTTCTACCTCTATTATAAGTATTATTGTATAATTTTTGTTGTGCCTAATTATGAATGATTTGATTGTTATTAATTAATTTTGTTTTGTTTAAATTTAAAAATTGTATATTTCATAATTTTATTTAACTAATTCAATAATTTTGCATGCCGTAAGGCAAAATGTACTGGGATTCTCCATAAGTTATAAAACAACATATTTGTTACCTACATTTTTGGCAAATAAATTATTTCTAATTTCTAATTTCTAATTTCTAATTTCTAATTTCTGATTTCTAATTTCTAAATTCTAATTTCTAATTTCTAATTTCTAATTTCTAATTTCTAATTTCTATTTATTCTTTTATGTAATGTCAAAAGATAATAGAGGTAAATAAAATGCTTTGTGCGTTACGACCGATACCATTTCATTTGACAATGTAATTATAATTATTAGTAATTAAGAATACGTATTAATATTTCATAATGCAAACCGAAAACAAATAGGTTGGACACCGCAAATTATCCCATCTGAAAACCTCATAACTCCCGGTCTATTCCATTTTGTGTCTGTGTCCAGCTATCAGGGTAGCAATTTGCCAGCGGCCGCAGCGGCCCAGCCTTTGACAAGTAAATTGCGACTTAGACTTGCAGATTAAACGGAGATTATATTTTGTTAGCTAGGTACGAAACTGGACGTTTTGCATTTTTACACTAGATGATATTTTTTGAGGCTGGATGTTTTGGGATCAGGTGAGATTTTTGTGTGTATATTAGGTATAGTGGTGACTTGATTACTTTTTGTGTGTCATATTTACTGAAGATATAAACAGACTGCCTCATTGGCCGAGTAGTCGCAAGTGCAACTGCCAGGCAATGGGTTCGATTCCCGAGTCAGGCAAAGTACTACTGGGTTTAAAAAAAAATCTCAATAATAGCACGGAGTCTGAAATTGTGCCCGGTTTATGGCAATAGGCTCACCCCCTATTACATGGGACTCATAACATAGGTAAATAGTGAAAAGTGGGTCTTACATTGTACAGTGGCATTTAAGTGCCGTAATGTGCACCTCTGTCAACCCCTTCGGGGATAAAAGGCGTGATGTTATGTTATGTTATATAAACAAAAGCTATTTCACAGTAGATATAGATAGTAGCTTTGTTCTAGTTTTCAGATTGGACATACATTGATGATGGTGTTAGTTAGTTAAGTGACGCTTACCCATTACCTATAAAAAATGCTAAGACCTGGTCCTTGTTGCATAAAAGATGAGATACGTTTAAACGCAGTTAGTCAAACAGTCATCCATTATCTGGTTCAACGTACAGTGAGTACAACGTTGGTAGCTTAAAAATATTAGTTAATAGTTGTTGAGGTTTATGTTATAAATCGCATTGTAATTACTGTCTAATTAGCTCACAAACAATTGGGATGATAACAGGGTATGAAAATTAAAAATCTAATTAGTCCGTCAGTTAGGTAATGAAAAAATATTAGACACGTATTTTTTTATTTTGTCGTATAATAAAACAATATTTAGACAAAACGAATAAAAGTTTAGGAGTGGGGGCTAAAACGTTATTTTCTACGTATAAAATGTACATAGAAGTGACGTCACGCGTCATTTCTAATCAATATACCGTCGAAAATATTCGTTTCTGTAAGAAAATAAAAAATACGTGTCTAATGATTTAAAATAATCTACCAGACGGACATTAAAATAAAAATTAGGCATCTACCCTATTACCACATTTGTCCAGCCTCCGAACAGGACATTTGTGTAAGAAAAATCTTCATTCAACCCTGAAATTGAGCAAATACTGAGAATTTACCGCATCACTAGCAAAGGAGTATAAATTTTCCATAAAGCGCTTACTAAAAAAATAACCGCTTAAGTAAAAAAAGCGGTTATTGATTGCAAAACCCCAAGGTCATTATGAGAAAACGTTTTTCCTTTTCCTTTTAATATCCGCGGTCCTAAGGTCCGGGTTTTATGAAAGCCTTTTGCTAATCGAGTATTTATATATCGCTACTTAGCTATATCTATATGTGTGAAGATAAAGGATGTTCTATTATTTTTGTGATGTAGACTTAATTTTTAATGGTGTAGAGTCCATTTTTGTTTGGTATGTTGTAGCATTTGTGCGATGATTGTACTTTTGAAAGGATTTTTAATCTACACGAATACTCGTAAGTTGTTACAGAGCGATTCCTAAGTACGGGGACTTCGATTCGTTTCCTGAGTTTAGAAAATTCATGTTTTTAAAGGTTCACTTCTGTAATGTATATCAAGGATTTTTAACATAACTGGCCTTGGGCTACACACATCTAAGGAAGAAAGAAAGAAAGAAAAAAACATTTATTCAGCCCCAGCCACGATGCATCATAAATAAAATATAAAAAGACAATAAAGGTGGAAGTAAGAAAAACATTTTTTTTTTATTTACCGGTTTTTTTATTTTGTAATCGAGAATATACTTAGGAAATTATCATAATTTATATAACTACATAAATATTTACAACTTAAAATTAACTACAACTAAACTATTAAATAAAAAGAAAGTAAAAGAAATAGTGATGCGGACGAATACTTTGACGCCTAAATTAAGGGTATAATTTTTGTTGTTTTCTTTTACTTTCTTTTTATTTAATAGTTTAGTTGTAGTTAATTTTAAGTTGTAAATATTTATGTAGAGGTAGTTAGAAAAACATTAAATTATTTATTTTTTTTACAGAAGAATTAGAAGAGAGTTTCTGACAACATGCCTATGCTAATGATTACTGTATTTGTCTGTCCATGCCTCTGTAATTGCTTCATGATTACACATTATCCTTACTATAATATTATAATTAGGAAAGTGAGTTTGTTTGTTTGTTTGTTCTGCTTTCACGCCATAACTACTAAACCGATTGCTTTGAATTTTTGCAGACGTAAAGTTAAAAGTCTGGATTAAATAATAGGGTACTTTTTATCCCAGATAAATTTGGTATAGATGGCGCTGTGTGTATTGATATATGTCACATAGGCTACTTTTTATCCTTTTGTGATGCGAGCGAAGCCGCGGGTAAAAGCTAGTAAATTATAAATTATAGCTGTCTGCTTCCGCGCGGTTTGACCCGTTCTGCTCGGCGCCTACTGACCGTAGCGTGATATTTTAGAGCCTAGGTATAGCCTTCCTCGATAAATGGGCTACCCAAAACAAAAATAATGTACAAATCGGATCAGTAGTTTCTGAGATTAGCGCCTTCAAACAAACTAACAAACAAATTCTTGCTTTATATTTCATAATAGTATAAGATTTAATTTACTGGTTTTTTTTTCAATTTAGAAATAGCACGGAGTCTGGAAATGTGCCCGGTATATGGCAATATGCTCACCCCCTATTACATGGGACTCATAACATAAATAGTGAAAAGTGGGTGTTACATTGTACAGTGGCATTAAGTGCCGTAATGTGCACCTTTGCCTACCCCTTCGGGGATAAAAGGCGCGATGTTATGTTATGTTAATTGAATAATCAAAAACACAAAATTAGTATTTGTCAATCATAATACAATGTACCAAACATCACAACCGAACACACTCATAATATTAGCTGAACCACAATAAATAAATCCGATTCATTAATTTTATAACAATTGAAATGAAGGCAGCTCTGTTGGTGACAAATGCAGGTTAAAATAACAACATTTTGCGGTAACTTGCGGTTCGAACTAACCGCAGTCGGTTACATTAATATGGGATTTAAATCAAATCGTTTTACCAACTACGTGTTTAGTTTATGCGATTAATTTTGCGGTTCAGTCAAATGACTTTAAGGGTTAAAGTTCTTGATAGTCTTGGCTTAGGTGTTGAGTTTGGTAAAGTATTATTAAGGTATTTGTTGGAAAACTCTAGAAAACAGATTGGATTTTTACTATATCCTATAAAACTATTTTTTTTTTGGCATAAGCCGGATAAACGAGTAGTCGGATAACGTAATGGTAAGCCATCGGCGTCGCCCACGGACATCCGTAACACCAGAGGCGTTACAAGTGGGTTACCGGCCTTTTGGGGATTAGGAGTTTGAGGATCGTTGCGGATTCAGGAATTGGGGAGCTTGGGGAAGGGGAGGGTAATTGGGCCTCGTTGCTTCACGTCGGTTTTCTGTGAGGCCGTGGTATCATTCAGGTCGAGCCGGCCCATTCGTGCCGAAGCATGGCTCTCCCACACTTGAAGTATCAGGTTTTTCTTACAATATTATGTAACTGCTTATACTATAAGAGATGATAAAAATACCCACATTGAAGGTCATCATACACTTTACACGCACGACTCCGGCACGACTTCGGCACGACTTCGGCACGGCTTCGACACCTCTCCAGCACGAGGTATTTTTACTGTGGAAACAATACAAAAAGGTTGTATGCGTGCATTCGGCAAGCGGGCTGCGCACTTTCTGCTTTTTTATATTGACGTTATAAAATATTTCATACGACTTACGATTTGAAGTTGATATTTAAATAAAAATGACATTGGAGCCGTGCCCTGGCTAGTTAGATGTATGATCATCTTTAGTTTCACTTAGATCTTTTATTTCGATAGTCATGATATTAGTTACAGTGTTTACAAAAATGTTAAAAACATCTATTGTTTTCTTTTCTCCTTCTCTCTTTTTCTCTTCCTCGTTTCATTCTTCTATAACAAAAGATAAAAATAAATCTTTTAAATAATCTCTAAATCTCATAAAGTATTTCATAACCAGCCCTTTTAGACAAGCATTGGTGTCATAATCCAAAGTTCATCCCTCACCAAGAATAAGATAACAAAAACACACAAAACGAACTTGTTGAAGGAGAAAATTCAATTGTTAGCGGTGGCTTGCACCTTTTCAAGTTTTCCAATTATGTGACACTGTGTTCACAGTCGCTATATTTAACTCATAGACGCCATAATGTGGTAACATCTGCAACACACAATGTTAACTGTGCTCGATATGAAGATCTCTTGGATCACTGTTCTTAGTAAATGTTTATTTGTTTATGTGTGTGTGTGTTGGTATGTATGTATAGGGTGTTCGAAATAAAGTCAAAGTCAAAGCATTTATTTCAATTAAATCATAGTTTGGTACTTTTGAAACATCAACAAATACAAAATAAATAATAGTCTGTCAGCCAGTCCGTCAGTGAAACTAGGTGAAGCTAGGTGCTCATTCCAAAATGTAGATTCGAATGGAGGAAAACAAGCAAGAAACTCCATTCGTTACTCTTTTTAAAAAAGGATGTTCTACAATGTCTCTGATAAATACCTAGATTATGTTATTGGTGTAGTGTTTTGTTGTGTTATATTTTAAGATTCACAGAGGAGGAGACAAAATACTTTTGAAACGTCTTAAATTTTATTGTCCGTCCGTCTGCCTGTCAGTGAAGCTATGTTTGTTTTGGCGTGTTTTTTGGTTACTTCTAAAGACATGATTATAGTGAAAAATATTCTGATATGACATCTAATCTTTTATTTTATTATGATGTGAACCTAACATTTGAACTATATTTTACATGAAACCTAAAGAGATTTTACAATTTAATCCTAAAACCTAAATAGTATTTTTTTATTTTATTTAAATCAACAAACAGGGGCTTTTTGTTGACTACACGGATGGCGCGGTGGTTGGGCAACTGACTGCCGTGCAACGTGTCGCGGGTTCGATTCCCGCAAGGAATAATTCTTTGTGTGACCCACAGATTGTTGTTCCGGGTCTGGTTGTCATGTGTATGTGAACTTGTATGTTTGTAAACGCACCCACAACACAGGAGAAAATCCTAGTGTGGGGTAAAAAAAATTGAAAATAGAAAATAATTTCTTCAAACAACTTGTATATTGTGTAAACAATAATATGCTTGTGTGAGTATTTCGGGGGTATTTACTTATTTATCTATATTGTCTAAGTTTTAGATTTCTGATAGTATGAAAGTTGGATATGAATGGAGTTTTGTGGTTTAGGCCTGTGTAAGTAAATAGTCTAATATAGGTAATGTTTTTTTTTTTTTTTTTTTTTAAGGGGGGAAAATCATCGAATGACTGCCCCCGCCTGGGTGAGGCGGGAGGGAGTGTCAGACTCTTACTGACTAAAAACCACCCCGTTCCTTCTCCTGCACGTCGAGCCGGAGCCCCGGTTACCCGTTAGGTTCTCCGCGACTCCGAATCGGCATCGGCCGTATTGGGCCCCATCTGTGGTGGTCTGATGGCTCTTTGAGGCGCGCGCGGAACGCGACGCGCCGTACGCTCGGGTCTGTTTCTGGTCGGACGGGGAGCCACCCATGCTCGCCGTCCGCAGGCCCGCGCTTACGGTGGCCGGAGATCGTCTCGCGATCCCCGACGCCCGGTGTGTCCTTCGCGACGGCTGGGTTGCGAGGAGGCAGCGCTTCGCTGCCTCACGCGTCCCGCCTCCTCCTTAGCTAGCATGACTGCTTCGCAAAAGGAGGAGACGGCATCCCAGTCCCCCTCGCTCCGCATCATGGCCTGCACTAGGCCCGGACGCGAGAGGTCGCCATCGCCGATCACTTCCCTGAGGACACGGCGGTGCTCAGCCCACGAAGGGCATTCTCCCACCGTGTGTTCCACCGTGTCCTCAGGGCGGTCCTCGCAGTGATGACACCCGGGCGTTTCCTCCCGCCCCATCAGACACAGGTACCTCCCGAAACTTCCGTGTCCGGTGAGGACCTGCGTCAGGCGGTAGGTGAGGACGCCGTAGCGTCTCTCAAGCCACTCCTCAAAGAGGGGACTTACCGCTGCGATGGCAGCGAGCCCAGCCCTCGGTTGCGACAGTCGTTGCTGCCATTCCGCCATGAGATCGCACCGGAGCTCATCCCGCCACGCACCTATTTGGCGCGGCAGCGGGTTTCGCCCCGGCGACGTGCCTCCGCGCGCATGCCGTACACGCGCGCGAGCACCTTCGCCTCCAGATCCCACGGCGGTAATCCGGCAAGGAGGTTCGCCGACTCCCCAGAGATCGTGCGGTATCCGCGGATCATTCGGATCGCCATGACCCTCTGTGCCATGAGCAGCGTCCGAGCGGGACGCCGCAACAGGTTTGGCGCCCAAACAGGGGCGCCGTAGAGGGCCATGGACCGCACGACCCCGGCGTATAACCTCCGGCAGGAGGCGTTTGGCCCCCCGAGGTTGGGGAGGATGCGTTTAAACGCAGCCCCCGTCCTCTCCAACTTTGGAGCCAAACGTCGGAAGTGTTCTATGAAGTTCCACCGACTGTCGAGGACGAGTCCTAGGTACTTCATCGTCGCGCCGTTATTTGGGACCCACCCGGAGGTGGCGCGTTCCCGCGGCCATGAAAACACATGGCCTCGGACTTGTGGAGCGCCACCTCGAGTCCCAACTGCCGGATTCTCTCAACGACTGTCGCAACCGCTGTCGCCATTAAGTCGGCCGCCGCCTGGTGCGACCTCCCGTGCGCTAGCACCAGCGTGTCGTCGGCGTAGCATATTGTGCTAACGCCGTTCGGGAGGTCGGTGCGCAGCACCCAGTCATAACCGATGTTCCACAGGAGCGGCCCCAGAACCGAACCCTGTGGAACACCGCGTGACATCTCTCGCCGGTTCCACTCGCCCCGGTGAACGGGGTAGATGACGGACCTGTCCGTCAGGTATGCCTCGATTACACGACGGAGGTAGGTAGGCACCCGATGATATCGGAGTGCCTCCAAGATGCAGCTCCAGGGCAGGGAGTTGAAGGCGTTGGCGATGTCCAGAGACACCGCCACTACGACCTTACCCCTGGACACTGCAGTCCCCGTCGTCCGGTCCCTAACGCGCATGATGGCGTCCACCGTGGAGCGCCCTCTGCGGAAGCCGAACTGGCCGTCCGAGAGGTCCGGCCCAATGTCCGTCAGGTGCGCGACGAGGCGATTAGAAATTATTCTTTCGAACACTTTCGCCACCTCGTCGAGCAGCACTATGGGCCGGTATGCGGACGGAGAGTCCGCAGGGCGCCCCGTCTTCCGCACGAGGACCAGTTTTCCCGCTTTCCAGAGCAGCGGGAACTGGCCTCTCTCCAAGCATGCGCTGTAGAGACCGATTAATCGAGGCCCGAGAGCCTCTGAGGCCAGGACCCATGCTTTGCCGTGCAAGCCGTCGGGTCCTGGGGCGGTGTTCTTGGCGCCCATCCGGCGCACCGCCGCTCTCAGTTCTGCCTCGGTCACCTCTGGGACGATGTCGTCGTCGTCGTCGCTATAGCCCGCGTCGGGCACCGCAGGGGGCGGAGTCATATACGGAGGGGTGAACCCCTCCACAGTCGGGGGAACAGGGTGCCAATCACCTCCTCTAAGACCTCTGGCCGGAGACTCTGGGTGAGCGGGGGAGCCCAAGCGCGGAGTTTGTCGCGTACCATCCGGTACGGGCATCCCCACGGATCTCTGTCCAGAGTCCCCAGCATCTCTCGGCGGGCCTCCTCCTTGGCCCGCAATATCTCCATCTTGAGGAGGGCCTTGGCCGCCCTGTATCCCTCGTACAACTCCGCCTCTCTCGCCTCCGCATTCGGAGGACGGATACGGCGCCTGCGGTGCCTAGTGTACTGGCGTCGCGCCGCAGTGCACGCCTTGCGCAGAGCTGCTAGCTCTTGCGACCACCAGTACACCTGGCGCTTTTGTTGACTCGACCGGATCCGGGGCATCGCCACGTCACAGATCCTGGACATGGCGTCCTGGAGCCACTTGGCCTCATCGTCAATGTCAGCAGGCCTGACCGGTGGTATCACCCAGGCCTGCACGATGGCGGCTTCCAGGAGCAGCTCCCGGTCCAGCTGTTTCAGCGCCCAACGCGGGCCACATGGGGCCTGTCTGACCGGCGGGTCTGCGGACTCGGCGGAGACGTCGAACCGGATATACCGGTGGTCGGAATACGTCTCCACCTCCTCCATGACGCGCCAGTCAACAATACGCGGTGACAGAGCAGGGCTGGCGAACGAGATGTCCACCACCGACTCGCCCTGCATCCGCACGCACGTGGGGACAGAACCCCGGTTCAGGACGACTAGGCCTGTCTCAAGGGCCCAGTCTTCCACAATCCTACCCCGGACGTCGGTGAACCGGGAACCCCAAGCCAAGTTTTTGGCATTGAAGTCCCCGAGGACGAGCACGGGGAGGGAACGGAACCCGACGACGACGGTGACCAACTCCCTCAAGGAGTTGTGGAACTCGGCGAGAGTTCGGTTCGGAGAGAAGTACACGCCCACCACAGCGAGCTCTTCGAACCGTGCTGCGACACAACCCCGGCCTCTTTGAGCAGCCTCAAGAGTCGGGGTACCGGCGGCGGCCGACGAGATGATGGTCACCGAGCCGTCCAGGTCCGCCACCCAGTGATCCCTGGGCGGGACAAAATACGGCTCGGAGACCACGGCGACATTGATCGACCACTGCGCCATGCTCTGGAGCAGGAGATCCTGAGCAGCGGCGCAGTGGTTGATGTTCGCCTGGAGGAGGCGGAATGGAGCCACTATTGACAGTCCATTCCGACCTCCTCAGTGGCGGCAGCGGCGACTGCGGTGGCAGTGGCGGCGGCGGCGGCGGAAACGGCAGGGGCGGCGGAGGGCCTACCTTTGCCCTTTTTAGCAGGAGGGGAGCAGCCCTTGCTCCCGACCCGGTGATTGGCCGGCTTGCCAGCCGCCGCACATGCGTTGCAGTGCAGCGGGGCGTTGCACGAGCCGGCCTTGTGACCGGGCCGACCGCAGCGGAAGCAACAGTCGCTGCGGTCCACCTCCGAGGTGCATTTGACACTCACGTGCTCCCCCACGTGACAGCGGTAGCACCTCAGAGGCCGGGTCTCGAGCAGCTTGACCTGCGCCGAGACCCATCCCACCAAGAGCCTTTTGCCCTCCTTTAATGTTTTGGCCGCTGTGACGGGGCAGCTCACCACCACCGTGCGCAGCCCCGAGTTGTCCGGACGTATGGTGCCCACCCTGACCTGGTCAGCAGGGCACCCTCCCGTCCTGGCCACAGCGGCCACCACCTCACTCTCCGTGACGGAGTCGTCCAGGCCCAAGATCCTGACATCCAGGCATTTGGTGGGCCTGGACACGCGGGCCTCGTCCGCACCAAGGCACGCCCTAAGCCTCTCGGCCAGGGCGTCAGCCGATGGGCCGCTGGTCGCGCCGGGGACCTCCAGAAGACGGGCTCCGGTAGCGGTCACCTTGACCGCGAACCCGTCCGGGGCCCCGAACTCCGCAGGAGTCACCGCCCCCTTTAATTTGGCGAGGACGTCGCCATATGTAACGCCCCTGTTGACCGCCTCGGGCTGCAGTGTAATTACTACAGCCGCGGTCTTAGGGGCGAGGAGCAAGGCAGCAGCGCGTTTCTCCCTGCGCTGCTGCTGCCGTCGTTGCCGCTGCGCCTTTTTTCGGCGCTTCCGGCCCTCCTTGGCGACTCTCCTCGCCTTGCCGGCGATTTGCCACCCGCCGCCGTCCTCCGCTCGCGGGGCAGGTTCCACCGCCGCCGCCGCAACCCCAGCCTGCTGGGCCGGAGTGCCCCTCCTCTTTTTGCGCCCAGCGGGCGCAGGCGCAGGCGCCGTCGGCGCAGCTGGGGTCTGCGCCGGCGGGGGCGCCGAGGCCCTCGCTGGGGCAGCCGTTCGCACCTTTGTCGGCGGTTGGGAGCTGCGGCTAGCCTGACCCGAGGTCGAAGGCTTGGCCGCAGCGGCCGCGTACGACCGCGGGACCGCGGGGGCGACCTGACTCGCCGCGAGTGGGGGGCGCAAGAGCCTGCCCTCCAGCACGTCAAAACGTCGCTGGAAGGCAGCCATCTCCGCCCGCAGCAGTCCGACTACGTCAGCCTCCGCCGGGGGCTGAGGGCGACTGCCGCGAGCAGCAGTGAGCTCGGCCCTGGCCGTCCGCAGCTCGGCCTCCAGAGCCGCGTTAGAGGCCGCCAAGCGCGCCAGCTCTCGCCGCATCTCGGCCAGCTCCGAGCGCACCTTTCCCGCAGTGGGCCCCGCACACTGCTCCAAGGCCGCCTCAGTTATAGTGGCCGCCGCCGCCCTGAGGAGGCGGAGCCTAACCGGCTGGGATTTGCCCATCGCCAGCTTGTATAGCTCCGCCGTAATGGCCTGTTGGAGGCCCCCGGAGCAGCTCTCGCTCTCAGAGCCGCGCACGCCCTCCGACATCTCCACGCCGGACATCTCGGCCGCAGAGGACTCCGAACGGGCAGCGCTCGAGAGAGCCCTGCCCTCCGCGGCCAGCTGCTCGGCTGACTCCGCGCAGGCAGCTGGTGCCGGTTTCCGGCGACCGCTGCCCTTGCCGCCCCTACCCCGCGCTGCCGTGGGGACCTTGGGGGGAGGCGCCTCCTGAGCGCCGGAGGACGGGGACAAACTGTCCTCCTCCAGCCTGGGGCGTTTGAACGTCCCCGTCGCGCGGCGGCGTGAGCCTTTCGAGCTCACGCTCAGCCGCTCCGCTAATGTCGCGTCGGACTCTGAGTCCGACCCCCTCCGACTAGACTCCCGTGTGTGGGGCCTGCTGGACGAGTCCAGCGCCCCACCACGAGTCCCGGAGCCACTTGGGCTCCCTTCTCCTGCTACTGCAGGCGAGCCAAGCTCACCCGCACTCTCCTCCTCCGGTTGTGTGGTTTTTATTTTTGTATTCAACTCCATAAAGTTCCCACGAGTATGGGGGAAATATTCGGTCCACCCAGGCAGTGCCCCCTGTACCTGGGTAAGTGAAAATTTGTTTCCCAACTAGAGGGTCCACTGGTCCCCTAGCTGGGGGTGCGCTCGCGACTGACACTACTCCTCAGCCATGCATACTCTCGCCGCGCACCAGAACTTAGTATTGGAGGAATTTTTTATAGAGGTTATCTTCCTCGCGGTCCGGGCGACCAAGCCAAGACCCTCGTCCCGTTCAGAGTCACAAAACGTGACCGTGACCTCCTTACGGATTACGATATCGACGGCTGCAATCGGGGACAGCTTGTGTCCCGATGCTGCTTGCTGGTAGGGTGAGTGCACAACGAGCACCGCCCTTGCCTCTCCGCCACGCTCTCTGCTAATCAGAGAGACAGGCGGAGAAACGCCCCACGGAAGCGCGGGCCATGAGCACACAGCCCGCCGCCTCCAGAACCCTATCGGGTTCGCCCGCCCAGTCCAGAAGTCTGCTGCGGGCGACAGTCACTCCAACCCTATCACCCCCGCTAGGGAGACTGTCGCCCGCACCCAGGGTGCACCATGGGGAGGTCTTCTGGCACCGCACCCCAATATATAGGTAATGTTTACTTTTGTTTCTTGAAGTTTGAAATAGAGTATAGAGGTAGTTGACTCTTTGACTTTCACTTCGCTTAACATTTTATTACTAACTAGTTGTGGCCTGCGACTTCTTGCGCATAGTGTAATAATATTATGAATTTTTTTTTTAATTTTAAATTTTAAATAGAAATTAAGCAACCTATGTTACTCTTTAGTATATCAGCTAACTGCCAATAAAAGTGTTGTCAAAATCAGTCCAGCCATTCCAGAGATTAGCCAATACAAACAGACAGACAGACAGACGAAAATGTGTATCGTAATATATAATCACAAGCATGAAGTAAAAAGCGATAATTTTATTATATATTCCAAATAGACGCTCTAATTTTATTTAACTGTTTAGATAGTTATTGTTCACAAGGCATCTGTGCTTCTTTCAATTTAGGAACTTGTTAAATATCACCTATGAGGCTAAATTTATTTTTTAATTAATATCGACGTAAACTTAAAATATATTGCTTTATTTCAATCCATTAGAATCACTCATAAAAGTAAAGTAAAATTAAAACAGTAATCAGATGAAGTGCAGGAGAGCCATGCTTTCACCCGAATAGGCTGGCTCGACCGGAGTGATACCACAGCCTCACAAAAAACCGACGTGAAACAACGCTTGAGTCATGTGAGTAATGTTACCGGAGGCCGAATTACCCAACCTTCCCAATCCCTGAATCACTGACTATCCTCAAGTTCCTAATCCCCAAAAGGCTAGTAACGCTTTCGTTACGCCTCTGGTGTTTCGGGTATCTATGGGCGGCGCCGATTCCTTACCATCAGGATATCAGTCTGCTCATTAACTGGCAGATCCCTTAAAAAATCAAGGACGATGAAGAAAAGGCTAATGATTGAAGGAAGAAAAGGAAAATGATTCAAGCACCAAAACGTTAGTCGTAGGTACTTGCAACACTGTAGTATATGATATGTAATAGTGGGCCCTGTCCCGCGACATATGTCCTTCTTGTCAATATGTGTGTATATTCTGCGTGAACAACGTGTATAAAATGTCTATAGTACTATGTATCTTTCTTTATATACATAATTCTTCTGTGTGTGTGTATGTCACTGAACTTTTCTCAAACGACTTGACCGATTTTGATGAATTTTTTTGTGCGTGTTCAAGGGGATCTGGGAATGGTTTAGATTCACAAATCAGCCCGGCAGATGGCGCTGCAGTCGGTGATTAGGTTATTTATCCTAAACAGCTGAACTAATTTGAATGAATTTTTGTTTATACATTCAAGTGGATATGCAGGACAACGTCTGTTGGATCCGCTAGTCTATATACATAATATATAGTACTATAGACATTCACGTCCTTTAGTCCTTTAGCCAGGTGCCACAGTCGTTTTTTCTAGACACTGTGTCCACCTTTTTCTTCACATTCTTGAGTCAGATAGTCTTCCCAAAAAAAACAAACAAACCTCATTTTACATAAACCTTATTCCTAGGCTTCCTGACAACAGCTCTGATTACCATACAAACAAAAACCAAGGAAATTCATACAGAAACCGAGACGGCAATCATAGTTTGGCCAGACCAAGACTGCATTTCATACCCTGAAAAGTACGTTCCAAGTTTCAGAATAATTTATTTCTACACCGAGTAAGGTCTTGGCTTCATCGCAGTCCAGTAAAAACTTTCGGTCAAACGGGCTATGATAAACTAAATAAAAAATATAACAAAACCAGCCAACTGCCGGCTAAAACGCAGAGTTCCGTGGTACGAGAAATTTAATAAAACCTCTTTAAAAATGAAGTTTCAAACAGTAGTGTTTAGGAAATAAAACTATAATAATATTGTTTGTATTGGAAATTTCCGGAGGCCTAATTACCCTCCCATCCCCAATCTCCCCAATTCCTGAATTCCCAACGATCCTCAAACTCCTAATCCCCAAAAGGCCGGTAACGCACTTGTAACGCCGCTGGTGTCATCAGGTGATCCGTCTGCTCGTTTACCGGCTTATGCCATAAAAAAAGCTCAAAAAAAACGAAAATCAAGAGAATACAGTCGTTAGTATCAAAACTATAGTTGACATATTTTCAAATCGGAACCCTCAAAATAAAGTAATATCTTCTACTACCCAGTTGTTCTTTGTCTTCAGATCTGAAAGAAATAAAATATGCCACGGCTGCAGAACTTGACTTTGTGAGGGCAAAACTTCAGAAACTCATTGACTATTTGGCTTATTTGCGAAACTTTTTTACAACTTATTGCTCTTTCTGCGTTTTTTCTTAGGAAATCTGGAAACTAATCGTGTTTGGGAAGGCGGTCGGATTCTATACCATTGTTCGATGGTGACCTATATACTACGTTTTGATTTCGGAAAGTTGATGTAGTCCTTTAGTCGAGAACGACAATTCTAACTTACCATAATACAACGCAGTTCAATGCAGCTGCAGATAAATGAAAGAATTGTAAATGGTACTACCTCGTTGCCTCATCTCGGGTTAGATTCCCGGGTCGGGCAAAGTATTACTGGGCGTTCTTAAAAATTTTCAGTAGTAGCACGGAGTCTGGAATTGTGTCCGGTATATGGCAATAGGCTCACCCCCTATTACATGGGACGCATAAGATAAATAGTGAAAAGTGGGTGTTACATTGTACCTCTACAGTGGCGTAATGTGCACCTCTGCCTACCCCTTTGGGGATAAAAGGCGTGATATTATGTTATGTGTAAATGTACCCCTTAATATCAAAGAGTGAAGAAGTAGCGTTAATTTTTCGTGACTGTATGGTTAGGTAGCAACCGTCTGCAACGTACAGTGTTTGATTCCCGCACGGAACAACTCTTTGTGTAATCCATAAATGTGTGTGAAATTGTCAAAGTCAAATTCAAAGCATTTATTTCAATTAAACCATAATTTAGTACTTTTGAAACGTCAACAAATACAAAATAAATAATAGTCTGTCAGTCAGTCCGTCAGTGAAGCTAGGTGAAGCTAGGTGCTCATTCCAAAATGTAGATTCGAATGGAGAAGAACGAGCAAGAAACTCCATTCGTTACTCTTTTTAAAAAGTATGTTGTACAATGTATCTATGTAAACGCACCCACGACACTGGAGAAATCTTTGAATGGGTCAACCGGTTTTATTAGGAGAAAAAAAAATGAATTGTGAAGCTTCAATATCAATTTTAAAAAACCATTCCTAACACACTAATACCATAATTTCCCCACACCATTAATCACAACATTCTAAAAGATTTCACTCGGTAAAACTATTGATTTCAAAAAAGTATCGATAAATCAACTCGATTAAAAACAGGAATCGAATGGAATGAGGGAAATCTCTGATAAGATTGATGTTCAGATTCGGAATGGTTCATTATCGTGACCGGGCGTTTGACGTAACTGATGGCACTCCGATTTCGGTATCTTCCGGGTACATAATATCTTGATTGTTAAATTTAATATTGGGTTGTCGGATGTCCCTTCAGCCTTAATCGATTTATGTTGTACGGTGGGATTATCAACTCTTTTTTTAACCAATTTGGGTATAATTCTGGTTTGCTAACTTTAGAATAAGTAGAAAATATTTTATATCTGGCATAGATTAACATGTCGTGTTGGTTCGGAGGTTTAAGACGTCCGCTTCTCATGCATGAGGGTGCGGGTTCAAACCCTACTAACAGCAAGTACCGATGTGACTTTTCCAATTTATATGTACTTTCTATGCCTCTTTGGCCGAGTGGTCGCAAGTGCGACTGCCGGGCAAGGGGTCTCGGGTTCGATTCCCGGGTCGGGCAAAATATTACTGGGTTTTTAAAATAACTCTCAGTAGTAGCACGGAGTCTGGAATTGTGCCCGGTATATGGCAATAGGCTCACCCCTTATTACATGGGACTCATAACATAAATAGTGAAAAGTGGGTGTTACATTGTACAGTGACATAATGTACACCTCTGCCTCTGCCTGGATAAAAGGCGTGATGTTATGTTATGTTATGTACTTTCTAAGATTATCTAGATACTACTGACAAACAGTGAATGAAGAGATTGTGAGGAAACCTGGGCTTATAATTGCTAATTATAAGTTTAAAATCGCCAATCCGCATTGAGTAAACGTGGTGATTAATGCTCAAACCATCTCCGTGTGAGAAGAGGCTTTGCTCAACAGTGGGCATTTATAAGCTGTTGACGGCTGGATAGATTAAGGTCACATTCTTCACAACAAATTCGGTTTCTGATTGAGAAAAACAAGCAGTCTAAACTGTGATGCATGCGGAGTTGTTGAAGATGTCCAACATATGTCTCCGATATAAAAGAGAGAGATATTAATTCAAGAATTGAACATTAATAGGTACTACAGAGATATGCTTTTCAGTCCATTCTCTACATCACACTGTGACGGCGCTGTCAAGATTTATGAGTTCGTATGTAGTTTGGACAGATCGTAATAAATCTCGCTACTTCAATATTAATATGGTCATGATGAGTCTGGCATAATCCCCTTACATTTAAAGACTCTTATTATAAGAAAAAAAAAGTTGCCTGGCGGTACTCTCTTTTTTTTTAAGGGGGAAAATCATCGAATGACTGCTCCCGTCTGGGTGAGGCGGGAGGGAGTGTCAATCTCTTATTGACTAAAACCAACCCGTTCCTTCTCCTCCACGTCAAGCCGGTTACCCGTTAGGTTTTCCGCGACCCGTTAGGTTCTCCGCGACTAAGGTACTCTCTACTGTAATAATACGATGTCAAGGAATAATTTCTCATTTTCCAAGTTATACGTATCATTTATGTCTATTGAGACATACTAGTACATACCGTAAAGAAATCTCAAATTACTAAAATCATAAGTTAGGTATCGCCATATATATTTCTTTTTTTTAAACAAGAAACGGCCTTCGCCCAGCAATGGGACAATAAACAGGCTGATTCACGCCTATATTTATATCATTTTCACACCCTTGCAGAGAGAATAAAGTGGTAATTGTTATCCTAATAACACATTCATGGCGTCAAAGTAACATTAATTTACTTATACCAACCAACAAACAAACATGATCAAGAGAATTTTACGAAAACAGGGATATATTTCTTCACGTGTTGTTATCAACATGAATCAACCGTAGTACTACACTTTTCCGCACCTTTCTGCTATTTTAACACTGGCCACATTCGATTTATGAACGCGACAACATGATTGTAAAACGTGGGAGAACGAGCGGGTTTTTTTTATTAAAACCTTTTTGGTTATTATTTATTCTGTGGATTTTTTTTTCTTTTTTCATTTTGCGCGCGCTGTCATCGGATGAATGTTTTGTGTCACTTGTTGACATAGTTCGTAACGTTTATTGATTTTAAATATTCATAGTTTACAAGCAATAAAATGGATGCTATGCAAGTGGATTCCTGATTGCGTTTGCTCGAAATTGGATATTTTCGGTACTAAAATTTTTATTTGTTGCATTTTTATATTTTTGGTGATTTAAAATGACTATTTGATCAAAATCTTAAATCAAAAGCTATGGAATGGTTGATTAAAGAAGTGAAATGAAATGAAGTAATATAAAATAACATCACGCCTTTAACCCCGACGGGGTAGGCAGAGCACATTAAACCACCCAATGCCACTGTACATATCATACCCACTTTTCACTATTTCATGTTATGAGTCCCGTGTAATAGGGGGTGCCAAACTCCGTGCAATCAATCAGATTAAAAATAAACCAATAATATTCTGACTCGGTAATCTAACACGAGAACCCTTGCGTGGCAGTCGTACTTGCGACCATTCGATTCGATTTGCAGTTACAAAAAGATCTAATGATTTTAGGCAAGGTCGTTGAAATAAGGTGGTCATAACGTCACTTAGAAAATGTGCTTGAAGCACCAAAATATCAGTGGATTATTTATGTGTGCGTGTGTAACGAGTAACCACATTACTAGACTTACGAAAATGACGGATGTCCTTCGTGTCAAAGTGTGTATGTTCTGCATGTAAGTTTATAGGTGCCACAGTTGTTGTTTCAAGAGACTGTGTCTGCCTTCTTATCAACGTCCTTGATTTTAGGTTTAATCGTAGAATTTATAATGGTGACAAATTTTACGATAAATTCAAAAGGAGAGTGAAAATAATTTTTCCCTTATCTCCCTACTTATCTTATCCCAATTTACTTGGAGACTAGTAGATAAAATTATTATAGAGGTATAACAAACTAGCAGCCCGTCTCGGCTTCGCATGGGGTAGACAATTATTTATTTTTGGAAATTTGGATTGTTGTAGTGACATAACGACAATAGTTGGACATATGATGTTGTTTTTTATAGACATTATGATGTTCTTCAATATTGTTGTACATTATTTTGTTCTATCCCTAATAGTTTCAGCAACGCATTCGACGAAAGACATTTTAAGACTCATTTTTCTACACCTTCGGTTACATTATTCAAATTTTACCAAGGATCCCTAATTTTTTTCAAAATGAAATGTAGCCTATGTCAAATTGGAAGAATGTAGCATTTTATTGGTGAAAGAATTTTTTAAATCGGCCCAGTACTTTTTGAGCCTATTCATTACTAACACACAAAAATAGGTACAAATATTTCCTCTTTATAATATTAGTATAGATTATAAAAATCCAGATTATTAAAATCCACCCCCAGAAACTGAAAAGACACTAAACTTACGCGAAATATAGCATCAGGGCCCAAATAAGATAATTATATTTAATTTCCACAGCTTCTCTTAAATGATCCAGACATTATGTTCGTGCTCCGAAAATAAACCAATTTATTTGACATCATTACGCATAAATAGCGATATAATGAGCTTTCAGGGGAATCTATTAAATAAATTATTATTTATTATTGAGACAATTTGTTGACAGAATGTAATTCTGATAATAATAATTGTTTATTATCTTTGTATTTGTATTACTTGGGTTTTAAAAAAAAATCTCAGTAGTAGCACGGAGTCTGGAATTGTGCCCGGTATATGGCAATAGGCTCACCCCTATTACATGGGACTGATAACATAACTAGTGAAAAGTGGGTGTTACATTGTGCAGTGGCATAATGTGCACTTCTGCCTACCCCTTCGGGGATAAAAGGCGTGATGTTATATATAGTTATATATATATCTTTGTTTGTGTCGTGGTGGCCCGGAGGATTAAGACGCCCGCTTCTCATGCATGAGCAGGTTCGAAACCTACCAACGGCAAGTACCAATGTGACTTTTTCGAGTTATAAGTACTTTCTAAGATTATTTAGACACCACTGACAAACGGTTAAGGAAAAACATCGTGAGGAAACCTGGACTTATAATTTCTAATTATAAGTTTGAAATCGCCAACCCGCATTGAGCAAGCGTGGTGATTAATGCTCTAACCTTCTCCGTGTGAGAAGAGGCTTTGCTCATCATTTCTTTTTTTTTCGTTTGTATACTATTTAACCGACTAATAAAAGGAGGTTCTTAGTCTGACCTGTATATATATGTATGTTTGTTTATTCGCAATTATCTCTATTCTCTCTTTCTTCAATTATTCTATTGATAATGTAATAGTAATTCTCTTTGTTTTAGTGTTGTGCTTTAATTATATTTATTTCATTTTTTATATCATATATTTGATGGGCCGACGTTAGACCACTATCTCGCCTGGTGGTAAGCGATAATGCGGCTTACGATGGAGCTAATCTACATATTATAAAGTAGACTTTCTCGATGGTTATTGTAAATGCGACTTGGCAAGGAGTTTCGGGTTCCATTCCTAGGTCGGGCGAAGTATTACTAGGTTTTGGAAAAAAATCTCTGTTGTAGTACATAGTCTGGAAATATGCCCGGTATATGGTAATAATCTCGCCTCATATTCCATAGGACTCATAACATAAATAGTGAAAAATAGGTTTTACATTGTACCGTCGCATTAAGTGCCGTAATATGCACCTCTGCCTTCGGTATTAAAAGGAGTGTAAAATAAACATGTTATTCTATAAAATATATATTGCTATATTACAGTTACTATAGACGTTTCTTTAGAACAACGTGTACGATAAGGTTACGTTAATGCACGATTTGAAGAGAAATCCTTACATAATATTCTTCATAAAAACCAAGTTTAATATTTTACACCACAACATATAATTTATTGCTGACACCACCTTTCCCACCCTATATAAAAAACCAACAAAAAGTTATATAACCCACCCATCCATTTCCAAACCGCAGCAAGCGTAACCATAATTATAAATAAACTCAACTACAACATATAAACGAGCTATTTAAACGTTTATTCCGAATAAAACTGGTTTATTCCGGTCCCATATAGAATCGGCTGAATTTCAGCTTTTCAGCTTACCAAACTGAATTTTATCGACTCTTAATACATCTTTCATTTCAACTACGTAGATGCTCGTAAAATATACTGAAATACACTATTTTAATCTTGAAATCCTGAAAAACGCTGGCCAAACAAGATATTTATGTTTGTGTTCCAATGAATTTTCAGTAGATTCTCCTCTAAACGATGATTTGTTTTATGATATAGTGCCACTGTAAATGTATTTCAGGAATCCGATGAAGCGGTTTCCTGAAAGTGATTTTGGTTCAGTTGATTTTCATTTAATAAAGTTCACTTTTATTAATTTCCTCGTTGATGGAATATGGGTAAAATGACAACTGTCAAAGGAATTTCGACTTGAATCAACTTAAAATAACGTCGAAGACAAAGGTTTGTTGAGTATTAGGTTTCATGTTAATGTAAATCATAAAGTTTAGTGCGACTGTCAGGCAAGGGGTCTCGGGTTCAGTTCTCGGGTCGAGCAAAGTTATAACTGGGTTTTTAAAAATCTCAGTAGTAGAACGGCGTCTGGAAATGTGCCCGGTATATGGCAATAGGCTCACCCCCTATTACATGGTACTCATAACATAAATAGTGAAAAGTAGGTGTTAGATTGTACAGTGGCATTAAGTGCCGTAATGTGCACCTCTGCTTACCCCTTCGGGGATAAAATGCGTGATGTTACGTTATGTTACGTAAAGTTTTAATGCTGCCTCGTTGGCCCAGTAGTCGCACCTGCGACTGCCGGGCAAGGGGTCTCGAGTTCGATTCCCGGGTCGGGCATTAAAACTTCAGTGTATTTCTATCAAAAGGCAACAGGTAAAAAGACACATATTCAAACAATGATAGAGGTTTTGCATAGTACAATTCCTATAATTTAAAATGTACAACTTCACTCGTTCGGATGATTGGCTTTGCAATAAAAATCCGGATTTGCATACGTAATACGGAATGTCGGCTTGTCGGTTTGTGCGTACTGTGGCATTACCATGGTTTTAGCGAGGGGATGTGGGTATGGGGATTAAGCGAGAGAATGCTTTCCAATTAGTTTTATAGCTTATTTGAGATTAAGAATTTGGAGTGATTAAGTTTTTATGATTGAGATTAAAATAGATTCGGTTCCATTAGTCAAATTGTAACAGTGACCGCTCTGATTTCCATACGAGGGATTTGGACTTCATTTCCCGGTCAAGTTTATCGGATTATCGTTTTTACAATTCTTGATCCCCGAAAGTAGAAATTAAATGTAGAATTTGGTGGCAATGTCATCTTGTATTGGCAAGCATTAAATATTGTTTATTTTCTAATAGATTTATTACACCGCAAAATTGTACATTATAGTGTACAACATTAGGCTCACTTTCTTTCATACAACAACATAACTACCAGAAATCCACATTCATTCATTATAATATAATTATGTCGGAGAAAATGCACCCATTGGGGGTACTTCGGAAAACGCGGTAAGTTCGGTACGAGCTGGCAGAACAACCGCTCACCCTCGTGTCCAACTCAAAAGTGACGCCTTTCAAATGCCAACATACCACGCCCCGTACCGACCATCCATCACCCAAGCACACTGCTTGACGTTTCCGACAAATGATAACAGATGGCGTTGTTCTAAAATAACGATACTCGATAGTTGTGCATCTTTGTTGATTCTGCGACATATATATTATATTTTACGGAACAGGGTGTATAATTCCCTAAGATCGGAAAAGGAGAATCCTCCGACCAGGCGACGTGTTGGTGCCTGGCGGGCTTTCTGCCCAACAGTTGTTCGTTAAGATTTTCTATTCATGTTTATTCGCTTGTAAACTTTGCATAAGCGATGTAGGATTCTTGTGACGTCATCCGTTGATTTGTGACATGTTTCGCCACAAAATCTTATTCATCACATTATTTATTTATTTATATATTTATTTATAATATGGACAACCAGTAGTTGCTACATTAGGTCTTATATCTAAGCTCTTACATTGTAATAAATTTTAAATGCACAACATTTTAAGGTGTCACAGCATGCACAGTAGTCTAACGATGACACTTTTATCAGTATTTGTGATAATTGGAAAGTAAAATAAAAACTAAGAAATACTTAAAGTTAAAATAAAATAAAAAATCTAAGTACATATTAAAAATCTACGTCTTATGGTCACTCAATAATCTCACTACTTTTTAAAATTCGGTAGCGTGTCAGCAAAAATATCCACTTGAGCAGAAATTTCGTTATAAGACTTTGACAGTCGAGACAGAGCAGAAAAATCCTTCAAGTTGGTTCTGGCAGGCGGTCGATGCAATAACCCAGCCCTGAGCGTCGCTTTTCTAGGGACACGAGATGGCACACGTAAACCGACTATTCCTAAAAGTGGCGGACAATGAATTCCGTATCTCAAAACCTTATATAGAAATGTCAAGTCTAGTAAGCGTCTCCGAATTGACAGACGTTCCATCTTAAAATGCCTCAATTTGTCCCCGTATGACCTTATCTGCTTGTGTAAGCCGAATGAGAAGGCGAGGTGTCTTAAAAATCTCTTCTGAATCCGTTCGATTCGAAGTTGGTGAACATTGTATTCTGGTGACCATACAACACTGCAATATTCAAGGTTACTACGAACGTAACTATTATAAAATAATACTAAATCTATCCTCATCATCACCCCGTGTTTGTCCACTGTTGGACATAGGCCTCTTAAATGACACGCCACTGAGCTCGGTGTTCAGCTCTTCTCATCCAACCACTGCCAGCCACCCTGCGGGTGTCGTCACTCCACGTAGCTGGGGTAACCGGGGCTCCGACTCGACGTGCAGGAGAAGGAACGGGGTGGATTTTAGTCAGTAAGAGTCTGACACTCCCTCCCGCCTCACCCAGGCGGGAGCAGTCAGTCGATGATTGTCCCCCCTTAAAAAAAAATAAAAAGGGCGCTCTACAATACGTTTACCTAGACGTGTTCTCCACTCTAGAACACGTGTAAACGTGTGTTAGTGTAAACTAACGGTTATCGGTTCTTCGACAAATGTTACTGGCCCACTGCCACTTCAGCTTACTACTCCTTTGGGCTATGTTGGATCACTTCGTATCGGATTTGATCCTTCAAAGAGACTCATAGCCAGAGGGCTGGGAGAGCCCTAGCTCGCTGTGCGACCTCAAATTGGTGGACCAATCACACTGTCAGTGTCCATAATTGTCTAACAGTATATACTTAACCTTTGACCCCATTTATGCTAGCTTCCGTACCTCTACATATATATCTACAGTAATTCAATTTGGATATATTAATAGTCGGCAATCATGACGTCACGTTCTCAGCTAAATGGATTGAGTTTCACAATATCAGTATTATACCTCTACTATAATTAACTTTGTGTTTATTAGTTATTATAAGTTGAATATTTAGTTGAATTATATAATTTTAGATGTTTTATTACTCGAAGTGTTCGTAAAAGTTAGGCTTAGAACATATAACACTTGTTATTAGTTCCGATTTTATTTGACCCTATTTTTTGTACAAAATATTTTCTATCAAAATTGTTTTATGAAATACCTTGTAGAATACGAGACACCTTGCCCGGTAGGCGCACTTGCGACCACGCGGCCAATGAAGTCTACCTCTATTATCATCATCTAGCAATATATTACATAATTAAAAAAAATCTTGATATTCAATATCATTACCTACCTAAACATATTACAATTAGATATTTGTTATTATAATGAATGTACAGATAAAGACTGTAAACAAAAACTCCGTAAATAATAAATAAAAATTCTCGTTATAATTAAAAATTTCCAAGTATTAGGTACACAGACTATTACACAGAAATTGTAGCAATATAAAGAGAATCCGTACAAAAACATTGAATAAATATTAACTAATATTTCTATTCAATGAAAAAGTAATAATATGTAATATATCAACGTTCATTTTTGTTAATTCAATTTAGTAATACGTTGTATTAGATATAAAAATATTTGTTCGGGTACTCTAATTCTATTGGGCATAAAATTCCCAGAACATCATATACATTTTATTCAGCTATATACATATTAATATAATTTCAGCTGCTGTTCATTCATTCAATCGTTCAGTCTCAATCGAATTATTTCACCAAAGATAATATGCTTCTGTAGGGTTGCTGGTTATAAACTAATTAAGATAATTGCAACCCTATGTGGAGGAATGAAAGAGACTACGTGGCCATCGTCTTTCAGACCTCCCCTAGCTGGCTTATTCCAGAAGACCGCTAGGCTATCGAACTAGAGTTAGTCGTACTTAGGTTCAGAGAAAGCTGCTAGGCTACCGAACTCTGATCCTCTAGCTAGTAGAATAATTATTTGTCCGAAGACAACTCTGCTTATAAAGGCGATTGGTTTTCATGAGGGCTTACATAACATATCTAACATCACGCCTTTTATCGCCGAAGGGGTAGGCAGAGGTGCACACAAAAGTAACACCCACTTTTCACTATTTACGTTATGAGTCCCGTGTAATAGGGGGTGAGCCTATTGCCATATACCGGGCACATTTCCAGACTCCATGCAACTACTGATATTTTTTTAAAAGCCCAGTATCAATAATAACTCGATTAATAGACTTCTGTCTGCCTCTTCAAAGTTTATTTTACTATCGAATAATTCTCCTTGACCCCTCTCTAAAGGGTAGGATTCCATGCTTATATTAATATTAGAAGCCAGACTATATTAGTATAAGAATTTCCAATATCCAGCCACTAGTTTGTAATTTAGTCCCGAGGAAAACATTTGGAGTTTTTCCAGAAAATGTTTCTTTATTACAACCAATAACTTTAAGTTTACTTTTGGTAGAAATAGGTTGAACTATTTTGTATTAATTTGATAGTTAGTAATATTAAAATGATTCATATTTTTTTATCTTTAATGGGACGACGTTTGGCCTCTATCTGGCCTGGGAGGTATATTGCGGCCTACGATAGAGCACGTCGTCCCATAAGCAACCTATTCACTCGGGCCTTGAAGACACCCAAATTACCCTTCAGAAAACACACACTCGAAGAATTCCACTCCTTAACAATATACACAATGCTAAGTAGTCTGTTTTTATTAAGAAGTACGTATTAAACGACCATCATAAGTTCCAAGAAAATGGTTTTTTTTAAGGGGGAAAATTATCGAATGACTGCTCCCGCCTGGGTGAGGCGGGAGGGAGTGTCAGACTCTTACTGACTAAAAACTACCCCGTTCCTTCTCCTGCACGTTGAGCCGGAGCCCCGGTTACCCGTTAGGTTCTCCGCGACAAGAAAATCACTAGGTTCTCATTTATGTTGTGCAATGTGGCGTGGATTCGATTTCTACAAAATAACTATTCTTTATGGTTTATAATTTGTTATTTAACTGTAGTATATATGCAAAGTAATATGTTTATACGCATCCGCAACACACGCCAACAAATCCTAGTTTTGTAAAACGTACGGGCCTGCGGACGGCGAGCACGGGTGACTCGCCGCCCGTCCGTCCATCGTGTTCCGCGCGCCTCAAGGAGCTATCAGACCACCACAGATGGGTTGATGCCGGTTGATGCCGATACGGATCCGCGGAAGACTTAATTGGTTGCCGGGGCTCCGGCTCGAAGTGCAGGAGTAGGAGGGGTAGTTTTTAGTCAGTAAGAGTCTGACACTCCCTCCCGCCTCACCCAGGCGGGAGCAGTCATTCGATAATTTTCCCCCTTAAAAAAAACCATTTTCTTGGAACTTATGATGGTCGTTTAATACGTACTTCTTAATAAAAACAGACTACTTAGCATTGTGTATATTGTTAAGGAGTGGAATTCTTCGAGTGTGTGTTTTCTGAAGGGTAATTTGGGTGTCTTCAAGGCCCGAGTGAATAGGTTGCTTATGGGACGACGTGCTCTATCGTAGGCCGCAATATACCTCCCAGGCCAGATAGAGGCCAAACGTCGGCCCATTAAAGATAAAAAAATATGAATCATTTTAATATTACTAACTATCAAATTAATACAAAATAGTTCAACCTATTTCTACCAAAAGTAAACTTAAAGTTATTGGTTGTAATAAAGAAACATTTTCTGGAAAAACTCCAAATGTTTTCCTCGGGACTAAATTACAAACTAGTGGCTGGATATTGGAAATTCTTATACTAATATAGTCTGGCTTCTAATATTAATATAAGCATGGAATCCTACCCTTTAGAGAGGGGTCAAGGAGAATTATTCGATAGTAAAATAAACTTTGAAGAGGCAGACAGAAGTCTATTAATCGAGTTATTTGCATTGCATGAGATTTTCCCCTCAAAACAAAAGTGTTGTACAACGCACATAAAACTAAGTAAGATATAACTAACTAGGGTCGAGTCTACTAACAAATAAATGCTTTTTATTACTTTGTTTCTTAATTCTCTAATGTCACTAGGTACAATTACAAACACCATGCAAAACGGGAGTTCAAAAATCAAAAAAATAGTTGCTATTTTATCTACCTCTATAGGATTACTAAAAGTACATATGCTTTGAAATAGCATGCTTAAAGGCGTTCTATTGAGCATGTTCCAAAATCCTGTCGTCTTCTCTCCTGTCGATTTGTAAACATGTCTGAAATGAGCGTGCTTATTTTGAGTAACATTCCGACACGCATGCTATTAAGTGACAAGTGCTCAATTGAAGCATGCTTTCGTGCTTGACATTAGCTTGTGTAACAGTACCTTAAAGGTATCTGCACACAGCGGGCGCGGCGCGGCGGGATGGGACGGTGACGCGACACTGAGTAGATGTAATGTACTAGACATCACGGACGACGCCGCACAGAGCCGTCCCGCTCGACGCGACGGTAATAGAACCGACGGCATCGGTCGGCTGTGTGCAGAGACCTTAATTCTTGTTTCATATAGAAGTATAAACTGTGGTTCTCCAGACACACCAAACCGTTTTTCACCCAACCTTGCAGTCAAAATGTTAATTCATTTAAAATTATAATATAAAGGCAGTTTAAGAACGCAGTGGTTGAAGTTATATGGACACCCCCCACTTGTGACAAGGGTTGAGAAAGGTATGCTTAGGGGAGATTACGGATTTCATTATAGGATTTAATTTCCATGGAAGAATTTTGGGAATTTATGTGTCTGATGTCGCTATGTGCTCTGAGACAGTGACATATTTGTTTTTGAATATAATTACTGGAATTTCTCGTTGGTTGTGTGGTTGTAAGTGTCTGGTAGGTATTTCATTTGTTCGTAGGAATTCTTTATATATACATATGCCGCGAGTGCATTAAGGATAACACAATAATTTCATGACCAACACACAACAATTTGTGGATCACTTACAGAATCGTCCATCCACCGCGCCAACCTTTGTCCACGTATTTCTTTAAAATTTTCTTATTCATAATTTCTACAAAAAGTAATTTATTACAATCACCATCAATTTAGGTAGGTAATAAAATAAAACATTTATTGGATTATCTCAAAACTTTAAACCTTTTCAAATTTTATTTTAAACGAAAACAAAGTACACACCCTCGTTTCCTCGTTTTAACACCGGCAAAAATTGTTAAAGAAAAATTCCGTTGTTGTCATAATAAAAATGGAATTCCAAGATGGTTGACTACAAAATATTCGCCCTACTTATGTTATTGACAAGCTAATCGAATCCTTTTCCCCATATTTACATGCCAGATGACAGCTCAAGAGTTTTTGTGTCGTCATGATTTCTATGTAGTGTCGTATAATGTAAGTAAATAATATGAAGGCTGTATTAAAATGTGGTTACATTCTTACTGTAATATCTAAGCCAGTAAAGTAACTATTTACTTTTTCACTCCTTTGGGTGTCGTGGTGGTCTGGGGGTTTAAGACCGCTTCTCATGCATGAGCTGGTTTGAAACCTACTCACGGCAAGTACCAATGTGACTTTTTCAGAGTTACAGGCACTTTCTAAGAGTATTTCGACAACACTGATGAAATGACGAAAATGACTGAGGAAATTTCTAGATATAAGTTTTAAATTGCCAATCCGCATTGAGCAAGCCTAGTGATAAATATTCAAACCTTCTCCTTGTAAGAAGAGGCTTTGCTTAGCAGTAGACATTTATAGGCTGATGATTGATTGATATATATAAAGTAAATAGCATTTTTGCAAGATAATAGTTATTTTCTATAGACTGCGTTCTCTAGAAAACTTTCTAATCTGGCTTGATATTATTGTCGGCAAGTCTGTCTCCCATAGGGACAGGCAGAGACTATGGATCTCTTATATATTAATCTAAAACATTACTAATAAAAGAAATAATAAATAAAAGAAAGACTGCCTCGTTGCCCGGGTGGTCACAAGTGCGACTACCGGGCAAGGGGTCTCGGGTTCGATTCCCTGTAGGGCAAAGTATTACTGGGTTTTTAAAAAAAATCCTCCATAAATTCTCTCGGGCCCGGTATACGGCAACAAGCGCACCCCCTATTACATGGGACTCATAACGTAAATAGTGAAAAGTGGGCGTTACATTGTACAGCGGCATAATATGCACCTCTGCCTACTCCTTCGGGGATAAAAGGCGTGATGTTATGTAAAAAGAAATATTGACACCGATATTGTGTCTGGCATTGTCATCCTTAATTATATTATACCTAACCACTTTGAAACGCGACTAATAAGGTAACCAACGAGAACAAATAAAATTATCCACATATGTACTTTTACCCATCCTTTTGTGGAAAGGCAGATACGACAATGTTATATAATTCCACAAAAATACACCTCTCAAATAGGTACACAGTCACACATCGCTTGACATACTTTCGCGTCAAGGCTTATGAAAATTCTAAGGGAATTCATTTCAATTTTTTCGCGTATGTTAAATTAATTTTCTCAGTATATGTAACGTAAGATACATTATACATGTTACAAATTATATAAATTCTGCTTCAGTAGCTTCTGATAAAATGGTTCTATGTAATTTTATCCATGTACCTAATGGTATTAAGTATGTTGGTTATTTTCGTAAAGAAATTTGTGAAAAATTTAAATTCTTTTTAGAAAAAGTTAATGGTATCTGGTTGGTTATAAGTAGGTATTATTCTTTTTTGAATGGGGAAATCATCCAATGACCTTTTCTACCTTGGGAGAGAGTGTCAGACTCCTACTGACTAAAAACCATCTACTCCTGCTTTTCGAGCCAGAATTCGTCGGCAACCCGAAGTAGTTCTGGTAATAAAGAAATGTGTCTGGCACATACTGAAAAATATATTCATTACAGATTCGAAATTATTTAACGTACTAAATAACTTTTTAAATATTATTAACATAACAGCACGCCTTTTTTATCCCCGAAGGGGTAGGTAGAGGTGCACATTACGGCATCTACTTTTCACTATTTATGTTTTGAAACCCATAAAATACCGGGTGAGTTTATTGCCATATACCGGGCACAAGTCTGTGCTACAACAAATTTTTTTTAAAAACCTAGTTATAGGTACTTTGCCCAACCCGGAAATCGAACCCGAGACCCCTTGCCCGGCAGTCGCACTTGCGACCACTCGGCCAATGAGGCACTTTTTTAATTTGAATATCATTATAATTGTTTAACATTTGGAGGCATACTGCGAAAATGTTACTAACCATAGTTTATAAATTTTTAAAGCTACATGGGTTTAGAACAATGTCGAGTAAATTGCCAGTGACTTCAGAATATTCGGTAGAACCAGAAAGGCCGTTATGTTGAGACATTAATGGTCGCACGAAACCTCTAAATCTAGATTAGTGTCTTACCTACATGCACAGGAATGACAAAGGTGCAATCTTATTACTTATGTATATATATTTTTATATTATATTTTTATTGTTAAAGCTGAAGAATTCGTTTGTTTGTTTGAACGGGTTTATATCCGTAAGTAAATTGTTCTAATTTAATAATTATTATTATTTACGAATGGGCCGGCTCGACCGGAGTGATACCACGGCCTCACAGAAAACCGACGTGAAGCAACGCTTGCGTTGTGTTTCGTCGTGTGAGTGAAGTTACCGGAGGCCCAATTACCTTCCCCTTCCCCAATCTCCCCAATCCCTGAATCCCCAACGATCCTCAAACTCCTAATCCCCAAAAAGCCGGTGACGCACTTGTAACGCCTCTGGTGTTCTAGGTGTCCATGGGTAGTTAATTTTAGTATGTCTCACTATAGTTGTTATAATAATGATGATTATTATTATTTTTTTTGTGTTGGATACTCTATTTATTGGGGAAGGCTATAGGTTTTTAAGGCTATGATCAAAACAAGCCAAGTAGAGCGGCAGTAGTTATATAATAGTAGCCATTGATGACTGCACAGTTGACGTTTGATTTTTTTATGGAATAGGAGGCAAACGAGTAGACGGATCACCCGATGGTAAGCGATCAGCTACGCCCATGGACACCTGTAACACCAGAGGAGTAACAGGAGCGTTGACGGCCTTTTAAAAAGGAATACGCTCTTTTCTTGAAGGTTTGAAGGTCGTATCGGTTCGGAAATACCGCCGATGACAGATCATTCCACAGTTTTGCTGTGCGAGGTAGAAAGCTACGTGAGAAGCACACAGTTATGGCCTGCCATCCATCTGTATGATGGTTGAACGATTGACTGCAGTGCAACGAGTCGGGTTCGATTCTTGTACTGAATAACTCTTTTTTTGCCTGCTACGTTCTCTTTTAATATCAAAAACAATATTGTATATAATTTTAAAATTATATTTTTTTTTCATTCAGAGTGTGCCTATCTGTACTCACCTTTACCTAACCTAATTTTAATATGCCACGTTTGTAGACATCCATTTTCTTCATACATTACGAAATCAATTTCCTTTATTTCGTTTTTATTGTAAAATGAAACTCGTTTCTACTTCAATGCTTTTTTTCATATTATATTTTATGTGAAAAAGTTATAATAAAGCAAAAGGCAGTAAAAATATTACTGCCTTTTGCTTTTTACTTTGGATGTCATACGTTGTTTGAGAGAAAACACATTTGACTGATACCAGCAGCAGCATTATTAAATAAGCTTGAACATATACCTTAGACTGCAACTTTCGATCCACCAGACACACATAGAGATGTAGAAAAGATCCATAGTCCAGATATGGACAGTCACATGTTGCTGATGAACTAAAAACCTTAATATATTATAGTACTTCGAACTTCGTACCACCTTTTTTTGTAGGCTGGTGTCTGGCTCAATTCACAACAAGCCAGGCACCATCACCGTCACATCATGCAATCCTAATACCATTAAATCATTCAAAGAAAGTTATTATTATTAACTTGTACTTAGTTGAACGGGTATCCAATAATATGATGGAAATCTTTTAATCCATTAGCTGCGGAGAAAATAATTATATAAAGTTTCCTTTGTACGTCCTGCACTATAAAATATTCGTGAACTGGCTGCGGGCGGCAAAGCTTAGTGAGGAGAATTTTAGAATTTAGGATCTCTCTTATAATTGAATTCCAGCAGATCTGGATGTAAGTGGAATGTGTTAGCTTTTATTCCGAACTAAAATCCTTATTTTAGTTGTGGTTGTGAAGTCAGAGATGGAAGTTTGATTTTTTGTTTGTCTTTTTCGTGGACTGTTGTGGTTTAATTTGCTAAATTGAAGATTATATTTATTGCTGTAGATTACTACCATTATCATCATCAATATGCTGACCGAAGGTCTCTTCTCACTGAGAAGGTGTGAGTTTAATAGGCTAAACGGCTAAACGAAAAGACGTTAAAATGAAACTCGGATTCACTTCAAATTTTGTCTCATTTGTGAGAATTAGGTAAAAATAGTACTATGTTATAATAGCTGTGTTTAACATCATTAACCTATAAATACCCACTGCTGACCAAAGGCCTCTTCTCACACGGAGAAGGTTTGAGCATCAATCACCACGCTTGCTCAATGCGAGTTGGCAATTTCAAACTTATAATCAGAAATTATAAGCTCAAGCTTCCTCGGTCCGTCCTCTAACAAATTTTAACTCAGGAATACCATTGAACATATGACAATTCTTCCATACTAAAAACAGTGAAATGTAAATTTTATTTGACAGAAAAAAAATCACTGATGATTGAAAAATCGGCCCTAAGAAAACTGTTCCATATAAACTTAACCTTCTTTCATGAAACGTTTATGTATTTCTAATAAATTAAAGTGTATGTAAGAATATGTATCCATGGCTACACATGAAGCCATTCAAACCAGTATAAGCTGACCGTCGAATATGTAAAAGTACCACGCCAAGCGAGGTCATGATAAACTGGTTTTTGTGTTGCTCGATGAGTGTATACCCACAGGCAAAGTTTTCAATTTACGAAACGTAATGAATGGATAATTGAGTTGTTATTTTAAAAATATACCTATTTGGTTAACCTGTATATTAGGAATGAGCTTGAGCTTACATTCGAGTGGAAAAATTTAGGGTAGCCTTATTTGACTAGTTTAGAAAAATAGAATGATAAAAAACTGGCAACGTGATTGGGATCTCTGGCGTCTCGAATGTCCATGTGCTGCGCTAATAGCTAACAGCTGATCCGACTGCTGGTCGAAACCTTATCCCATGACAAAAGTTGTATAGGTAACTTAAACTTCAGCAGTCAGCAGTAGACATATTAAAATTTAATGTCCTTTGTTCGCCCATGGACACCTGGAACACCAGAGGCGTTACAAGTGCATTATCGGTTTTTTGGGATTACGAGTTTGATGATTGTTGAGGATTTAGGGATTGGGGAGATTAGAAGGGGGAGGGTAATTGGGCTTCTGGTAGCCACACGAAACACAACGCAGACGTTGTTTTACGTCGGTGTCCTGTGAGGCCGTGGTATCACTCCGGTCGAATCGGCTCATTAGTGCCGAAGCATGGCTCTCCCACGCTTAAAAGTTGACTAAACTAGTAAAATAAAATTAAGACATGTAACAATTCAGGTGTCGCGGTGGCCCTGAGGTTCAAGACGCGCGTCTCGTACATACACTTCTCATGCATGAGGGTGCGGGTTCAAAATCTACCAACGGCAAGTACCAATGTGACTTTTTCCGAGTTATATGTACTTTCTAAGATTATTCCGATACCACAGACAAACTGTGAATGAAAACATCGTGAGGAAACCTTGTAGGCTTATAATTTCTAAATAATTATAAAGTTTGAAATCACCAACCCGTATTGAGCAAGCGTGGTGGTTAATGCTCTAACCTTCTCCATGTGAGAAGAGGCTTTGCTCAGTAGTGGACATAGGCTGTTGATGATTAACAATTCAACTTTGGATACAAAATATTATACTGCCCAACTTTTAGTAGAAAAAGGGTGTAAACGATACGATCACAAAGTATCATCTATTGTGGAAATGGTTTTCAACAAAGAAAATAAGTTTTGCAAACTCTCAACAAACTGCAAACTTATTATTGATGGTAGTTACTTTATTTCTGCTCTAACAAACTTCTTTCCGTGACACTAAATTATATCTTCCTATTGAGAATCGCCAACAGTTGAGATTTAACGACTAACAATGTTCTTACCAAGGGATATTTTTACTTTAGTCAGAATTTTTGTTAGATTCCAGATTTGACAATAGCTACTGTCATTTTATGAAATAATGGTACCACATATAATAGTGTAGTGATGAACACAAAAATCGATTAACAATCAGTGTGTATGTTTTATAATAAATGTTACAGAAAGTGACAGGATAGCGATAGCGATGACGGCGACAATTTATAAAATAACTTATTACCATAATACATCTATCTGTTTTATTTGTCATGTTCCTTCATGATTACATTTTTTATTTATTTCACACACAATTATAAAAGAAAAGTCTCAGATCGTTAATTAATCGTCAAAACTATTTAGTTTTAATATTTCTGAACCGATAATTTTATCGGTTCAGAAATATTTAATTTCCTGATATACTTAGTTTACGGGAGTAAAATTATAAACGAGAAGAATCGATCCAGAAATATTGCATTTCCATATCGAATAATTTCGCAATGTCACTATTTCGTACTTGTCATAACATTGCAACACTGAAATTGTCAAATCTGGAATCGAATTAAATTCCGAGTATAGTGTTAAAATTTATTGTTTGGAAAAATCTTCTTCTTCATACCCTTATCGCAATCCTACTTGGTTTTGTAACGGAGAACCTAACGGGTAACCGGGGCTCCGGCTCGACGTGCAGGAGAAGGAACGGGGTGGTTTTTAGTCAGTAAGAGTCTGAGTCCCTACCGCCTCACCCAGGCGGGAGAAGTCATTCCATGATTTTCGCCCCTTAAATAAAATCCTAGTTGGTTTTGTATTAACTGCTTATAAAAATGTAAGATAATATAGAATTTTAATCATATATACAAAAAAAATGTCGGTACACAAAGTAATTTTTAATATTGAAGTCGAATATCGAAGCGCTGTTGCAGCACGAAGCTAGTAACAGAAATAAAAATAATTTAATATTTATAAACGTGAAATTTCACCATAATATGTACATAACATAACATCACGTCTTTTACCTTCGAAGGATTAGTCACGGGTGCACATTACGGCACTTAATGCCACTGTACAATGTAACACCCACTTTACACTATTTATGTTATGAGTCCCATGTAATAGGGTGTGAGCCTTTTGCCATATATTGGTATAAATCCAGACTCTGTGCTTTTTTTTAAAACCCACTAATTATTTTTCCGCCCCGGGAATCGAACCCAAGACCCTTTTCCCGGCAGTCGCACTTGTGACTCGGCAGTTCAAAAACATAATTGTTCTTAAGAAATAATTCATTCTGTATCCAAATTGTGAAACTCAAATAAAAATAATACCAGAATCAATCGATAAGTAATAAAAATAGAAAAAAAGGGATAAAAGAACTTCTGTGATTTAAATTTAATAATACTTCGAACGGTTGAAAAGTCTGTCAAGTACGAATCGTTTCGTGAATCGAAGATTCCATTGAAAAAACTTTTTGATATTAAAATGTTCACTATCGGAATCTATTTTTTTACGTTTTATAAAGTAGTAGCAATTCCTGCGCTATTTAACTTGCTCTGCTCGTCTCGTATTGGTCGCAGCGAGATGTTTTTAGCCTTCCTCTATAAATGGACATTAAACAAAAAGATTATTTCAAATCGGATCAGTAGCTCTTGTGATTAACGCGTTTAAACAAACAAACAAATAAATTTTTAAGCTTTATATAGGATGTTTGGTGCATCGCGTGCCAAATTAAAATGGTCGACAGGAGCTGTGATCTGCTAGCCCTTCAGGTCCCTTAACAGTAATGTACTGTGGATTTTTTTATCGACATTTTATTGTTTTAATAAAAAACACCTAAATTTTACATAACATAACATAACATCACGCCTTTTATCCCCGAAGGGGTAGGTAGAGGTGCACACAGAAGTAACACCCACTTTTCACTATTTATGTTATGAGTCCCATGTAATAGGGGGTGAGCCTATTGCCATATACCGGGCACATTTCCAGACTCCGTGCCACTACTGAGAATTTTTTTTAAAAACCCAGTAAAAAAAATAAAAACTAAATTTTACATTCAAATACAAATTTAAAAATGAGTATAAGATGTAGACTGAATTTTTATTTTATTTTGATGTGTATGATTCTTCAAAGTACTTTCACAAAATTAGTAACATTGATCACGTCTTCATAGTTTTGTTTTAATTGAAAATTTAAATTAAAGCTGTAAGTACATGTTACAGCTGTCTATATGGCTATAGAAGTATGGCGTCACATGTTACATGTCAATCGATGACGTCACAAAAATCCTACATCGCACATGCAAAGTTTACATGCAAATTAACACGGATAGAAAATCCCAACGAACTGTTGGGCAGAAAGCCCGCCAGGCACGATCACCTAGCCTGGTCGGAGGATCCTCCTTTTCCGGTCTTATGGGACTGTACCTAAAGAAGGAAAACCAAAAGCGACCGGAATCTTCTAACTTCGTCATAAATTTTCCAGTCTATCCTCTTGCTGATGACGTGACATGTGCCATACTATCTTATGTGTGTTACGTAAACTATCTAGTTAAATATTACCCAGTTGTTAGTGCAGCATAGATTCCCGCAAAGTAACGCCTGGTAAAGTAACTCGACAACAATAAAAATGGTGCCATAATATTCCTTTTTTCCTTCAAGAGTTACTGAACTCTAAAAATAAATAAATCCAATCTGAATGGGATGATTAATATTTCGAATCTCCCTTCCTATCGCAAGGGGTACTATTTACAGCTTCCTCTTGGTATGAAGGCACTGGAAGTGACGTCAAGTGTTTTTATTTATTCTTTATATTCCAGTGTTCATGTTTAAGTAATTGTAGCTTCAAAGTCTTAGGAGAGGCCTTTGAAACCGCCTTTTTAAGTTGCTATTGTTCAATTGTTATAATATAAGAGTGTTTTTAAGTTTGGTCTTGTTCTATGATTTTATTCTCCTTAGGATTATTTTCTTTTTCTATCTCTTTGATTTTTAGTTTTATATTGATCTTATACAATCGAACCCATAAAACCATGTTACATGGTTTTATGGGTTCGATTTTAAGAAATTGTATTGTGAACCTGTCTGAAATAGAGTTGTCTATGGAGTTTCTTGCTCGTTCTTCTGCACTTTTAAATTTTTTGTTCTCGTTGAAAAGTGCCTTTCTGGTTTAATTAATATATAAGTACATATTATTATATTTTATATTCTGACTTTGACGTCTTTTGTCTGCCCATATTTTTAAGGTCAAGGTCGGTAAATCATAATATACTCTTTTAATATTCATCACTAAAACAATCATCAGAAGGGATACACTTTTAATCACACTGTGGACGTCTTCAAACTGATGACTAGAATCATCTATTTTTTTCCCTGTTTTAAAGATACCAATACATGTAAATTAATAAGGAATTTCTGAATCTTGTTCCGAGTGTAGTAATTCCGGTAGACTCCAAGTAAGATGTTTATATTCAATAGGTACTTGAACATAGTTCTTGAAGTCTTAAAGCTGTTCTGTACGATGTATGTACCTTGCTCCTTTCTGTTACTCTTATTTTTTAAGCATTTTGTCCCAATTACCCTCCTTCGCATCCCCATCTCCGAAACCCCCACAATCCTAAATTCCCAAACCCAAAAGGCCGGTAACGCACTTGTAACGCCTCTGGAGCTTCAGGAGTCCATGGGCCGTATTGATTGCTTACCATCAGGTGATCCGTCTGCTCGTTTACCGTCTTACCCCATAAAAATATTAAAAGAAATTTAAATCATGTTATATTCTGATTGCTCTACTTACCCTGAGTAAAGGAAAACCTCTCACGACCTACTTCTTAAAAATCCAACATCCCCCAAACAGAAGTATGTCCACCAACCCCAGAACTCTTCACCACTAACCAACCCGGTGCGAATTCATGAAAAAACTCGCCTAAAATCAAGTCAACGGTAAGTAATCAAAAAACATTATTCACAAAACAAAATTTTCCAAAAGGCGATCGCCTTAAACCTTGTTAAACAACTTTAAAAACGCCACAATAAAAATTTGTTCGAAACAGGTAACTTATGTTCAGTCGCCATTAAAATGAGGACGCGGAAATTTTCATAATTAACAATTTGCTGGAAGGAACTTGGGTGCCAATCCATCAATTTGTACAGACTTTGAAAATCAATTAGAAGGAAGAAAGACTAAGTTTATTTCAGTCTGAAAGGTATTGTTCAGTGTTGGGACCTTAATGTACTGAGTACGGTGTGAACACTGAATTAAGTTACAGTATTTGCATTGCATGAGTTTTCTTTTTAAAGTCGATTTTTCTCCGACTGCCATTTGTACAAACTTTGAGTTTGCTTTCGGAAAGTTTTCCATCTTGCCGTTTTCCATTGTGTGGTTTTGAAGAAAAAACACTCACGTATTTCAAAATGATTATTTGAATGTGCACAATTCGTCACATTTACCTACCTATTTTAATAAACGATCATCATAACATTACATTTTTTATCCCGAAAGGGTAGGCAGAGATTCACATTACGGCATTTAATGCCACTGTGCAATTTAACACCCACTTTTTTCACTATTTTTGTTATCAGTCATATGTAATAGGCGGTGAGCCGATTGCCATATTGCCGGGCACAATTCCAGACTCTGACTCTGACTCTCAGACCACTGAGATTTTTTTTAAAACCCCAGTAATACTTTGACCGACCCGTGAATCGAAATGCGACCACTCAGTCAACGAGAGTTCAATAAATGATGTAACATTATATTGTACTGAGTCAGTTTTCAATACAAACAACAGCCACTACTGCAGCTGTAAATATAAAACAAACAAAACAGAACCCTACCACCAAAACAATACATTACATTTTAAATACCGCCAAAATCTATAATGTATCGTATTAATATAAATCCTATATGGTATATGGTTACTGGCCAATATTATTACGATTTCCATTCCTGCCCAACAATCGACCATGACCCTTGAAATAAAGGGTTAAACCGGGATTTATTACCATAAATCAAATAGGTAATCTCAATGCTTCCCCAGATATAAATCTAAATATTGAATATGTCGACCCGAAAGGGAAAGTAAAATATTCATGGAAAAATCGCCTTTATGATTAGTAGTACCGTGAGTTAGGTATAGACGTATTGGATCTAGATTTCATAATGAAATATAACAATGTGAGTATGACTGTAGGATAGAATATGTTTGAGTGATATCTTGAACGAGTAACTATATGCATAGCTTCCTTCAGTTCCAAATTATTAAAAAACATTCTAGATACGACGACTGCATGGTTGGTGCGGTGGCTGGGCAAATGATTGGACCGATTTCACTAATCCCTTTTTTTATTGTATTTTTTATTATTAGGAAAAGGTTAATAGGACAGAAAAAAACCTGAAAATCCTACGGGAACGGGAGAAAACAGGATTGCGTGCACGAAGTCGTGGGCAGAAGCTAGTTATCGAATATAATTTCGAAGATGTTATCTAATGGTACTGTGTGTTAGGTAAAACATGTAAAAAATTCAAGATGAATATAAGTATGTGGCTAACTTTAATTTGTATTTCTATATTTTAAAATTCAAAGTGTTAACTTTGTTCACTAGTAGGTAGCAACTGCACATTACGACCCTTAATGCCATTGTACAATGTAACACCCACTTTTCAGGATTTATGTTATAAGTCTCATGTAATAGGGGGGGGGGGTGTGTGTGTAGTACTTTGCCCGTTCCGGGAATCGTACCCTTGTCAGGCAGTCGTACTTGCGACCACTCGGCCAATGAGGCATCTTTACTTCTTAATTTTGTTTGTTCAAATAATGATGATAAATTCATAATGATGAAATAGAATTAAGAAGATATTAAACCTGTATACTTAATTTATTGTAATTATGAAACAGCTGAGATTAATGATCTGATAGAGAGGAAAAGTCCCCCTTTTCCTTTCTTGAGAGATTGATGAATGCGGAAGAAGTATGAGATGCACCCCGAGATAGGTAAATGGGGCAGGAGTTAATTGCTTAACATAAAATATCATATTTGATCATTCATAACACATAACGTTATCGATGCAAATACTGAAAACAGTTACAGTTGTTCATCTGGAATCAAATAACAGGTATCACAGGCAACATTTGCTTACGGCATTAACTTATGCATTTAATGCATGAATCTTTATAATTTAAAAACAGTTGGTCTCGTGGGTACAAGTACCTAACACGTTCCACAGATAACAGTTATTAACATGGGTAAATTACACTTCCAGTTCAAATAACAGCCAGTTATATTATTACCTGTTATCGGAACTAAAAGATTAATACACCAGTCTGTACTCAATACCTGTTATAATTTGTAACAGGTATTGAGAACTGTGATTTTAACGGAACAGTAACACGAAGAACAAGTATTATGTTTGGCCAACCAGTTCTTGTTGTGACAGTGAGATAAATGGCAAGTGTAACCTGTATCCAAGGCAACAAGTGTAACATCTTAGTGTCTATTTTGTCTTGTTTAGACATGTTTGTGTCTAAGTTTGTTTTGTTAATGACGCTTGTGTCGTTTTGTTTTTTATTTTAATGACTATGATTGTTTTATATTAGGCATAGATAAATAAGGTAAACGAGATGTATGTGACTCCTTGGCCGGGTTGGACAAAGTAATACTAGCATTTTTTTTAAATTCTCAGTAGTAGCACGGAGTCTGGAATTATGCCCGGTATATGACAAAAGACTCACCCCCTATTACATGCGACTCATAACATTAATAGTGAAAGTAGGTGTTACATTGTACAGTGGCAATAAGTGCTGTAGTGTGCACCTCTGCCTACCCCTTCGGGGAAAAAAGGCGTGATGTTATCTTATGATAAGTGAATGAGACGTCAATTGGCTTCTATTAAAAATTTTTCGTTATTTTACTACTAACTATCATACAGGAGCGGAAGTACTGATATAACTCCTCTTAAATTATTCTGAAAACATTTTATTCAGTTCCATGGTTTTCCAAATATTATGTAAATTGAAAGTCTACAACAAGACTAAACATAAAACAATAACCCAAATAAGAAAATAACAAAAGCCATTGTGTCCATAAAACGTTTTGCCCCATAGAAGAGAAATATGTTAGAGCATATTGCAATTCGTAACTAGACGCTGCAGTAAATTGAAGCCTCAATAAATTTACATAAAACCCCAAAGTTTAATAACAAAAAAGCCTTCAAAATCATATATCAGAAACATGAATAAAAATTGCAATAAGCCCTCTACTATATATCTAGACGATCGCCAACAAAATATACACCCCGTATAACTTTATTTAACGCCTCTTTCATTTACGGGAAACTATATCTTGGTATTAAAGTAATAGGGTGGAAATTGGTGTAACAGTTTCGCAACTCCATTTCCCAAGTCATTATTCTTTTTCACTGTTGTATTACTAGTACAGAGTTGCTGAGCGATGGCGACGTACATTCGAGATGTTTCGTTAGTCGCAACATTGAATATGTGATGTGATACATTGGTAGGGGTAGGAAGAATTGCTACTGTATGGGAACTTGGGTAGTCCCATTTTTTTCGTGTTCTATTTTGTAATATTGTGTGTTGGATTTTTGGCTTTATTTTATACTATTTTTTTATTTTTTTTTTATGGCATAAGCCGGTAAACGAGCAGACGGATCACCTGATGGTAAGCAATCGGTGTCGCCCATGGACACCCGGAACACTAGAGGCGTTACAAGTGCGTTACCGGCCTTTTGGGAATTAGGAGTTAGAGGATCGTTAGGGATTCAGGAATTGGGGAGATTGGGGAAGGGGAGCGTAATTGGGCTTCCGGTAACCTCAATCACACGACGAAACACAACGCAAGCGTTGCTTCACGTCGGTTTTCTGTGAAGCCGTGGTATCACTCCGGTCGAGTTTTTTGTCATTTGTCGATTTGTCACCACAGTTACTCTTCTCACGAGTGTCGTAAGATTCGATTAAGGGATTACATATAAGGCAGAGACCAGAGAACAGCGCTTTCTGATAAACCTGAATCTTTTAATTGAACCTCTCTAACCCTATTACCAGCTCACTTACATACCGCACTGTGTCAAATTTATGAAATTTTTTCCTTGTACCATTATTTTTGCCCCAAGGTGGGAAACCCCCAATAGAGCCCTTCGTCTGGGGAGAACGAAAGGTACGGTCAGACTCACTGACTTGTCTCTTCAGTGTCCCGTCTCACACGTGGGTACGAGGGTGCGAGTAACAAAATTCTTCCTCAGCCCCCGAATTCGTGGTGGTCTTCTTTGCCAGGCCCCACCTCAATATGCACAGTGCAGTTTTTTTATTATTTTTTCAAGAGGGTGACATCATCGATGGTCTTGAGTGTCAGACTATTACCGCATTAATACTACCCCATTCCTGGTCTTGCACTTCAAGCCGGAGCCACCGTAAACTTTTACATTCTCCGCGGTTCCGTATTGGCATCAGTCTAGTCGGTTGGCGAGGTACCCATAAGATACACAGAGCAAAGAGATGTCGATCTCCTCCGTTCTACGTCGCACCCTCTCGAGTCCTTGAACGAGATAACAAGAACTTCCTCAATTGCACTGTTCGTGGACCCATTTAGGGGATCTAAAGAGTGTTTCTGCTCTCCTTTTACGCGCAATGCGTGTGCTATAGAAGTGCTATAGAAATTGTGGTGCCTTATACTTAATTAAATACGACTTTTTAAGTTTTTTAAGAAAATAGAATTGTGAAGACGTGCTCCATGTCGGAAATGGTATTATTTTAATTACCAATTAGTAAAAAGTAAGATTGTGAACAACTAATACGTTAATGTTAGCGGAGGATTTGCCTTCAACACTTTTCTGTCGGCAGTCAAAGACTTAAGATAAAAACAGATTAGATACTGACCTTGACTCAATCGATTAGTAGGACCGGCGAAATAATACCCCAGTATCACAGAACCATTTCAAGCATCAAGCAAAAACAATATCTCTGCTTTATAAACAACATTGCTTGGAACTCCTAAACAGAAGTTATCATCAATTATATTTATTGCTTTCTCGTTTTATAAACGGTAACAATAAACTATTCAGCTTTGTCCCAAAAACTGTTATTTCAGTAAAATTCAAGACTTTCTGAATATACCTGGTATTATTAATTCAAGACTTTCTGAATATACCTGGTATTATTTCATGTCAAATTAATGTACCATTATTTTATTTAGCCGAACGCATTTCGGCAAAAAGTGGAACTGAAAATTCGTGTTTTACCTATTTTAATGCTTCGCGGAATAATGTGGTCTGAAATAATATTGAGAAACAGAAAATGGAACTGGTACTGGTTTTGGTATAGACCATGATTCTGTGAGATAGATTTGATTTCCAACTTTTAGATTTGGTGATCAGTGTCATAACTTCTAAGGTAGACATGATAAGGATTGCTGGAATCCGCTCAAAGTAGGAACCTACGGAGGAAGCCTATGTTCAGCAGAGCCTGTCTTGTGGATGATATGGTGATGATTATGATAATAACTTCGGTGAAATTGAATAAAAACTTACATCTAGTATTTTTGAAGCGAAACCATTAGCATCTCTGCTTTTGCAACGCATTAAAAGCATAATTTCATTATACGACATGCCTGATAATCCCATTAACCCCCCTCGAACCAAACACAGCTTTATACAACAAACGACACATTCCCTTAAAAACAAAAATGAAACAAAAAATTCAGCAACAGCAATTTCCTACCACAGAGCAGAAAATTTTGTACCAGCTGCGGAGCACGTCACGCTGATACTGAACTCGTTTCGACTACTCTGTGCAACGGACGCAAGTTTTCCACTTAGCCACCAATCAGACGCGCTACGGACCAATAGTTCTTTGTGACGATACATTTATGAGGGGTGACACACTGTTTTAAAGTATTAAGAACATGTTAGTATAACATACATCACGTCTTTTAACCTCGAAGGGGTAGGCAGAGATAGCAGACAATGTAACACCCAGTTATGAGTAGTAGGGTCAGTCTATTTAGCGGGTTTCTCACTTGAGTACTGAGAAAATCTCTACTAGTTTCGAGAGACACATGCTACGCGACATCGCCGCGACCACGCACGCTGCTCATGAGGAAGCTCCTCTATGGCTCGACACCCGAGTAACCCGAGATTTTTTGTTTAATTTAGTATGTCTCACGATAGTTATTATAAATACATTCTTTAAAAAAAAACTATATACAAATTAATTACAATGTGCTAAATATTTTTCTTATGTCCTTTCAAATTCCAATCAACATCAAGAGACAAAAAACACAATTAAATTAAATTACAAAACACATCACCATGCCTTCAATTAGACACAAAGTCAAAATCATGATCACAAGAGCCCACAGCCCACAGCTAACAGATGGAACTGCCTCACCTAAGCTGTACACAATCTACACATCTAGCTCACATCCCTAGTACCCAATGTAAACACGTCTTAACGCGTCCAAAGGCCGCTTTGAGCTGACGCTGGTAGCAGCAACAAATCGGTTTAGCTAGTCCGCTCAAGTTGTCAAAGCTTGCCATTCTGTACATAGATTTTCAACTTTATTTACAAAATATTTAAAGTTGAGATTTGATTAATGGTATTGACAGTTTCATGTAGTTTGATAAGCGGTGGTTGGTCCTTTTATTTGATTTTGAGGACATAAAGATTGAGGTATCGCTTTGAATGTAACGGTTAGATTTGCTACCGTCTTGGATTTCTTAATTAAATTTGAGTTACCATCAAGGCTCTAGCTTTGACGAAGATGAACCAAATAGTTTACCCTATACCTCTATGCATTCTTTTTCTTTATGGGATAAGATGGTAAACGAGCAGCCGGATCACCTGATGGTAAGCAACTGTCGTCGCCCATAGACACTTGGTACACCAGAGGCGTTACAAGTGCGTTACTGGCCTATTGGGGATTAGATTAATGGTAATTGGGCCTCCGGTAACCTCACTCACATGACGAAACACAACGCATTTAAGAATTGAGTTAACATACAGTGAGGCTTCCATACCATCGCAATCTTGGTAAACTGACCATCTTGTCCTACGCTTTGAACCATCTGTGTGTTTGTCATAATCTCCTTATTTGGTCTATGGTTTTGTGACTAAAACTTAAATGGTTTATCACATATCCCTTCTGGTCTCAGGTCTAGGTTAAGGTCTGGCTTTAAGGTGGTAAAACATGTATTTAGTCCTGCCATTACCACATCATATAATATATATAACACTACATAATTTATGCCCAAAGGGATAAGCAGAGGGGCACATTATGGCACTTAATGCCACTGTACAATGTAACACCCACTTTTTACTCTTTTTGTTATGAGTCCCATGTAATAAGGGTTGAGCCTATTGCCATATACCGGGCACGATTTTAAACTCCGTGCTACTACTGAGAATGGAAAAAAATACCATTATTACTTTATCCGACCCGGGAGTCGAACCCCTTGCGACCACTACACGACGGCCAATGAGGCAGTCTGCCGTTACCACACACAGTTTAAAAATCATTAATATCATTATAATCGAATTAGTTCTTCAAACTTTAAAACCAGTGTGTCACAAATGCAGAGGCAAAGTTGTGCCGAGGCGCTTCAGAACTTCCACATTTTGTCCTATTTTATTTATTTATACTTCTACGTATATTTTTTAAATGCAATGAAAAAGTTAACGGAGAACTTTTAGTGTTTGACATTATTTTTGCTAGTTGCATTCGTATCGAAGTTGGTTATTTAGTTGGCTTGTAAAAGTAATTAGAATAGACAAATGCTATCTAGTAACCGTGATTTGATTTTTAACAGTATTAGTTTTATAATGCTGTTAACTGCCTCGTTGTCGCAAGTGCGTCTAGGGTTCGATTCCGGGGTCCGGCAAAGTATTACTGGGTTTTCAAAAAATTCTCAGTAGTAGCACGGAGTCTGGAATTGTGCCCGGTATATGGCAATAGGCCCACCCCCAATTACATGGGACTCATAACATAAATAGTGAAAAGTGGGTATTACATTGAACAGTGGCATTAAGTGCCGAAATGTGTACCTCTTCCTACCCCTTTGAGATTAAAAAGATGTGATGTTATGTAATAATTTTTTTAGCAGCTCGGTACTTAGAAATTTTCAAAGACCATAAACTACTCAACAATTTTGCGCCCGACCATGAAATTGAAACATTTTGTGCAATAGTAGCACGTATAACCACTTAATCGATGGTACCAGATATCACTGTAGTTTTTCACAGGCTAGGCTGTTGACAGCCTATAAGTGGACACTGCTGAGCAAAGCCTCTTCTCAAACTGAGAAGGTTTTTGTATTAATTACCACGCTTGCTCAATGCGGGTTGGCGATTTCAAACTTATAGTTGAAAATTAAAACGAGTGAATTTATTTCAGCAAATAGGCTACAAGGCAGCACTTTTACACGTCAATTTTATCAAGCGAACGATAAAGTCGACGAAGCCCAGGTTTCCTCACGATGTTTTCCTTCACCGTTTGTCAGTGGTGTCTAAATAATTTTAGAAAGTTCATAGAACTGAAAATGTCCAATGTGACTGTTTCCGAGTTATTTCTTCTCGATCGTTTGCTTCATTTCTGAAGGTCGTGCCCCTGAAAGGCTTTCATTGCTCCCTGAGTTATTTCCCTCCATCTTGTCCTGTTTTCGGCTTCTCTTAGAGAGTATTTGCCGTTGATAGGTTACGATCCCGATCCACTGCAGTTTTTAAGATCCAATAAAATTTTAATTTATAATATAACAGTTTTGAAAATAATGAATGTACTTACTATCACCGAAATACAAGGAAACATAAATTCAGTACAACAGTCTGCCCAAAAATGGACAACATTTATTATGTATCTGATATGCAACGATAAAAAATGTAAACCGCTTCGCTACAAGGAAAGTCTGTAAAAGTTTGCCACTAAAATATTATGTCGGATCGCTTACATTGTTGAAGGGAATGTAAAAATGTTGATTTAAATTTTGTATGTGGGAAAAAAGATATTAATGGTTTTTTTTTGTTAATCTAGTGGCCAACTTGTCTAGACCTTCGACTTTTCACTGACGATTTTCTAATTACATTAACTTCTTAAAAATTTGAATGAAACAGCGCAGGTCGTACAAATGTAATAACGTAAAGACTGCATGGTTGGCGCGATGGTTGGGCAACTGACTGCCGCGCAACGTGTCGCGAGTTCGATTCCCGCACGGAGCAACTCTTTGTGTGATCCACAGATTGTTACAGTAAAACAGTAAAAAGACTCTGTTCTAGAGTTTCTCCTGGCTAAAGATTAGATTTTGTTGACTTACCAACCAAATAAGTTGTTACTGAGACTTAGAGAAAAAACCAATAAGTGCCTAGAGACAAGCAAAATAACGAAAATCTCTAATGAAAAAAGTGTAGGTACAATTTTCAATTTAGCTTCCGAAAACCAGCGCACTTTGATCTATTTGAAAACTCATTTCACGTTCGCAAAATTCTTTTTACATATTCATAGATAAATATGATTAGTATGAATATCAGGTAATTTTGTAGCATGCATAATAAATGATTTTTATTGTACCTTTTATGTAGGGCAAATGGGAAAATTTTGTGGGATTACACTTAAAAGTGGGTCAAAGATTGAACTTCTTCTTGATTAACTTGAAGAAATTATCTCAAGCTAACAGATTGGTGTACAGTTACATTTTAGATTCCACCTTTTTTTAAGGGGGGGAAATCACCGAATGACTTCTCCCGCCTGAGTGAGGCAGGAGGAAGTGTCAGACTTTTACTAATTAAAAACCACACCGTTCCTTCCTTCTCCTGTACTTACAACGAGAGCCCTGGTAACCTTTTACGTTCTCCGCGGCTCCGTATCGGTTTCAACCCTATTTGGCCTCATCCGTGGTGATCTGATGGCTTTTTGAGGCGCGCGCGGAACGCAACGCACCGTACGCTCGGGTCCAGTTCTGGTCGGGTGGTGAGCTACCCATGATCGCCATTCACAGGCTCGTGCTTACGGTGATCGGAGATCTTTTCACGATCCCTGACGCCCGTTGTGACCTTCGCGACCGCTTGATGTGAGGAGCCTCACACGCCCCGACTCCTCCTTAGCTAGCATGACTGCTTCGCAAATGGAGGAGATGGCATCCAAGTCCTTCTAGCTCCGTGTCATGGCCCGGACTAGGGCCGGACGCATCTTTATCATGTTAAAACATTTCCAGTTGAACCATGTCAGTCGTGTAAATGACCTCTAGTGTTGTATCAATGGGTACTGCCTATTATTTTTTATGGCATAAGCCGTTTATCAAAACGAGTAGACGATCACCTGATGGTAAGCAATCGGCATCGCCTTATTTTTATACATCACATGATTCATTCGTTTTCCCCTAACCCACAAAAATAAAACCTTCACCAATCCTTAGAACAACTAGAAATGATAAACGCACACTCTAAAATAGCCTTTAATAGCTGGATTTATTCGACATTGTTAGAATCTGGCATAAAGCCAGAATAACTTTACTGTAATAAGGAACCGAACTTGTAGTCCATTCGTCATATGTCATGTTGGAAATTTACTGCACTGGAGACTAGGATTGCTAATATCATTTTCTAGATTTATGAAACACTATTTTGTGCACTTAAATGTGACCGTGTTTGAAGGGAATTGTTATTTTAGGAGATTATTATATTATTATAAAATATTATTATTATCTAGTTATAAGTTAAATTGCTGTGCCCTAACAGGGTAATGTACTGTACTAGCTGTATGTAAGACTCCTTATTATATGTACACAATATGAATAAATAAATAAATGACAAACTGTGATTCCATCATTGGATCACGCAAAAACGACATTTTTTTTTAAATCTCTGCTTTTCAAAATTCCTGTAATAGCACAAAGCCTAAATTACGCTTAGATATTGGCAATGGGAGTAATGTTAAGTTTACGTATTGTTTAGCTTTTCACGGTAATTCCTGGTCACGCGAAGTACTCATTTATGATTTTAAGATCATCAAAGTCATGGCGTCTATAAGCTCTGTAACCTGTTCTTGATGTATCCTATCTTTAATATTTTTAAAGAACTTTTTTTCAAACGTTGCCCCTCACCAGAATTTTCTCCTGTGTCGTGGAACAACGATTTGTGGATCACACAAAGAGCAACTTGCTTTTTTTTTTTTTTTTTTTTTTTTTATGTTTGATGGGGCGACGTTTGACCACTATCTCGCCTGGTGGTAAGCGATGATGCGGTCTACGATGTAGCACGTCGTCCCATAAGCAACCTATTCACTCGGGCCTTGAAGACTCCCAGGTTGTACCCTTCAGGAAATACAGACTCTGGCAAAGAATTCCACTCTTTAGCAGTACGCACAAGGAAGCTTGAAGCGAAGCGCTTCGTGCGTGTGGGCGGAACATCTACCATGAAACGGTGACGCTTCGCCGATTGTCTTGTGGTACGATGATGGAAAGGACTAGGGGGAATCAAGTTGTGCAATTCCCCTGCACACTCACCGAAATGTATCCGGTAGAAAACCGAAAGGCTTGCAACCTTACGCCTGTGCTCGAGGCTTTGAAGCCGAGCCTTCACAAGCGCATCATCGTCGATGAGCCTCTTGGCACGCCTCTCAATGTGCTCTAACGCGTCCAGCTGATATTTTGCCGAGCCGTCCCAAAGATGAGAGCAGTACTCCATACAGGACCGAACCTGTGCCTGGTACAGGCTCAGCAATTGTTTCGGCGTGAAGTACCGTCTCACCCTCCATAGGATACCCAACTTCCTACCAGCCAGTTGCGCTTTTGACTCTATATAGGAGCCAAAGTTGAGTGTGGGCGTCAGAGTTACACCAAGAAGCTCAAGATGATCGGTCATCGGTACGGACACATTCCGGAAAGTAGGAGTCAGCGGAAATTGACTCCGTTTGGCGGAGAATAGACACGCCTGGGTTTTGCTAGCGTTGAACCTAACCAAGTTGGCGTCACCCCAGTCGGAGACCGCCTTCAAGGTCGAGTTCAAACGATCGACCATGGATTCTCTTAAAGACTGGATCTGTGTTCCGCTAGTCCGCGCACTGGACACATACCTTTCAACAACTGTGCTGTCATCTGCATACCCAAAGATACCGGGCTTAAGCAGGTCGTTTATGTGGAGCAAAAAGAGCGTCGCTGAAAGTACTGACCCCTGAGGGACGCCGGCATTAATACCGAATTGGTCAGACGAGCAGCCATCGATGACTACTCGTATTGACCGATCCCTCAGAAAGTCTGCTATCCATCTGCACAGACCAGTAGGAAGTCCATATGCAGGAAGCTTGCCGATTAGACTGTCGTGCCAAACCCTGTCAAAGGCCTTCGAGACATCGAGGGAGACTGCTAATGCCTCCCCGTGCCCCTCTATGGCCTCGCTCCATATGTGAGTGGCATACGCAAGAAGGTCCCCAGTCGATCGGTTACGTCGAAACCCGTATTGCCGATCGCTGAGGAGATCGTTACCTTCAAGGTATGCCAGGAGTCTATTGTTGAGTACACGTTCCATGCTCTTGCAGAGTATGGACGTGACCGAAATAGGACGGTAATTATTAGGGTCGGCACGACTACCTTTTTTAGGCACAGGCTGTACGTTGGCCAGCTTCCATGCAACCGGTACTAGACCCGTCTCCAAGGAAAGGCGAAACAGACGTGTCAAGATTGGAGACAACTCAGGCGCACAGGTTTTTAAAACCAGGGCTGGGATTCCGTCGGGACCACTGGCCTTGTTCACGTCCAGATCGCGTAGCGTCCTATATACCTCCCTCTGTCGAATGCGAATTTGCGACAAATTCGTCTTGCATACGCTATTAAGAGAAGGAGGCAAGGCGCCACCAGTGTCAAGACGCGAAGATTCCGCAAATAGAGAAGCAAATAGATTCGCTTTCTCTACCGCAGTGTGAGCCAGCGTCCCGTCAGACCTCAGGAGCGGAGGAAGTGAGGAGCGACAGAAGTTCGATTCAACCGCCTTGGCCAGGGACCAAAAAGCTTTACTTCCCGCTGGGTAGGAAGCTAGTTTGTTCCCTATACGGCCAATATGGTTAAATCGAGCCATCCGTAATGCCTTTTTGCATGACTTGGCAGCCCGATTAAAGGCTCTCTTCTTTTGATGAATGTCATCAGCCCTACGGCGCCTGGCATCCGCCCATGCCAAGTATGCCGCCTGCTTTTGCGCTTCGGCACGTCCGCAGTCGGCATCGAACCAAGGACGGGACCCACCAAAGGATGTTATACAAATAGGTGTGCGTACTATAAACTCATTCTTAAACCTCTTTTTGGCACAAGGCGTGTCAACGTTATGTAAAGTCACAATAAAAATAAACACAGAATACATTTGCAAAGCTCTTTACAAATACTAGAAACGACATACGGAAGTTTTTATCGAAGATAAACTGTTTATAAGAATGTCTTGATCCAGAGCCGTATTATTACAAAAGTAAATAAGGCAAGACTTGTTTTTCTTTAATGACGGAGAAACCCTTCTAAAGCGCCTAGTGTTTTTGGAAGAAAGACAATACTGGGGAGTGTGCGTTATCACTAAAATCACCCCGGGGGTACCCTTAGGGTAGGGGACACCAGCTCCTCTAATAGACCTGCCCTTTGACCTCCACAGTGCAACGCTTGTTGAAATAAAATGATATAATTATATTTAATTCTGCAAATAGGTTACAAAGTAACACTTTAACACGTCAATCTTTAAATAACTAGATGAGGGCCGGTTTCCTAACTGACTACTCTGAGAAGAAACACCGAAACAAACTCAGAGATCAGTCTCTTTTAAAGTGCAAATAGATTATTTTATAGTGTTGCGAGAACCGTGGAAGTTGCGGTACATCCCTAGGGAAACGCGCGTTGAGCTTGATCCTCGCTGTGCAGTTGCACGCCAGCATAGACCAGTACCTAGGGCGCCAGTTTACAGAGGGGCGTCGCGAGACGCATGTGTCCAACTGCCCATATAGAGGAGACGGAGGGGTTAAAAGAAATTAGGAGCGCCTATGAGATGCTTTTTTAGGGCGCTCTTTAAGTTTAATTCGGCTCTGGTTGTAACGGCAACATTTTTATTTTACGATCGGAGTTTAGGCGTTTTGTAGATTTATGACCGTCTTTTACCATAGACTGGACAGCTGTTTGTATTTTGTTTTTAAAAGGGACAATCTCAAATCACATACACACACACACACACCACACACACACAAACATACACGTAACTATATATAGTTATCATTGTACATTTAAGTATAGAGGTATATTTATTACATAGTATTGCCATTTTTATCTTTTATGTATTATATGTAGTCTGTAAGTTTCATTGATTGTTTAATTTGTTTTTTATTATTTTTCTTCTATTTTGGTTTTATTTTATTGTGAATCTACCATCCATTCCCAGATTCTTTTCAAAAATTCCATCCAAAGGTTGTCTGGAAGAAATCGCCGCGTGTGATAAGATCACCCATTGTACTCAAATCACTATTGCAATGTTTACAATTTTTTTCTGTGTAACAATAAAGTATAAATCAATAAATAAAAAAATCTAACTTCTTCGCTTCTTATAAGGTCGTATGTGCGATAGCCGAGGAAGCATTAAACAGTAAGACGTTATATTATTTTATTGAAATGTTAATAGAATAATAATAATGTCTCACAATGCTTAATCCGTTGCGTATGGTTAGCTTATATGTTCATATAAGTTAATTATACTGTGCAGTAGGGATATGAATATTTATTGAACAATTTTAGACAAATATTTTTATTCCCATTTGTTTTATGTCAAACAGCCCTTTTTAAAATCTATCGGTATTTCGTCAAATCTGCTTGTACAAAAATTTAATTTACTTGTTGAGCAATGTGGGTCTCTTTCTTTGCTCTCATTGAGTAAGTATTAAGAGAAATAATAATATTATGTTTCATTTTTATTTACCTTTTGCAACCTCGTCACTGCAATTGGACCGTGCAGCACGGTCCCATTGCTCCCAAAAAACGAAAGCTTAGCCACGAGAAACACCCGAGCGTACGGCGCGTCGCGTTCCGCGCGTGCCTCAAAGAGCCATCAGACCATCACGGATGGGGCCCAATAGGGCTGATGCCGATTCGGAGTCGCGAAGAACCTAACGGGTTACCGGGGCTCCGGCTCGAAGTGCAGGAGTAGGAACGGGCTGGTTTTTAGCCAGTAAGAGTCTGACACTCCCTCCCGCCACACCCATGCGGGAGAAGTCATTCAGACGATTTTCACCCCATAAAAAAGCCACGACAAACAACATTACAGTAATAAAACAGTACAAAACAGAAGCCAAACGATTAATTATATAACTCGCCTGTGTAGAGAACAATGAAAAAATGTATGTCTTGAAAGCAAACATTTAGGTTCGTACAAAATTTATTGTGGTCGCCGAAACAATGAGTCGTATGAACTACACCTGCTTTTGTCACAGGAATATTTTCCCTTGACTTCTTTTATTTACTTTGTCAAGCTCGTTTGTGTTAAAAATATTGCGCGAATTTTTAACAGGGAACCAACCATATTTTTATAAAGTGCGTGTATTTTCGTTTCTCGGTTTTCGTGGAATTTATTATGCACTATGTTTTCTGAGGTATTGTGTTTCGTTTACTGTGAAATTTGTGTTTTAGAAGGTAAATCGGTTTTTTATTAGTATTTAGTTTGCAAATTATAACTAGAAAGAATGTACACTTAATCATAGCACCCATAGTTTATAAGTCAATGTAATAAGGTGTTTAACCTATCACTACATCTTATTATACCTGGTACAATTTCAAAATCAATTTTGAGATAAATATTTTCATTAAATCTCTAATTTTTTATCTCAAGAATCGAACTCGGGACCTTGTGTTTGATAATCGCATTCACTACCAAACAACCATCTACAAATTATACAAATTCATTATATTCCATCCAAATTAATTAAAAAACGCGGTTTACTCACCTGATACTCAGAAAAGCTCTACTAGTTTCGAGCCACAGAGGGGCTTTTCCTCATGAACACGAACATGAACGTGCGCGGTCGCGGCGTTGTCGTTCAGCCTAACTAACAAAGTTAAAAAACTAAAGTTAGTAACTTTTTTTTTTAAATCGTTTCCCCTTATTAGGATTTTCTCCTGTATCGTGGGTTCGTTTACAAACATACAAGATCACATACACATGACACCCAGACCTGGTATAACAATCTGCGGATCACACAAAGAGTTGTTCGGTTCGGGAATCGAAGCCGCAACATGTTACGGTAGCCACCGCACCAACCGTGCAATCAAAAACCTGACCTAATTTAGTATGTCTCACGATAGTTATTTTAATTACATTATTATATTCTGGATGGAATATAATAATGTTATTTTAATGTCCGTCTGGTAGATTATTTAGAATCAGTAGACACGTATTTTTTATTTTCTTACATAAACGAATACTCTCGACGAAATATAAAATGTCGAATTTCGATTTGAAATGTCTCAATGTCTCGTGACGTCACTTCTATGTAAATTTTATCCGTAGAAATGACGTTTTAGTCCCCACTCCTAAACTTTGATTCGTTTTGTTTAAGTATTGTTTTATTATACGACAAAATAAAAAAATACGTGTCTAATATTTTTTCATCACCTAACTTACTGACTAATTATATTTTTAATTTTTATACTCTGTCATCATCCCAATTCCATCAACATTTTAACTAGGAGAATCCTAAACATGTTATCTAATCAGAATCTTGTTCGAACAATATTTTTCCGGTATCCCTATATTTAATTTTGTCTGTCGTCATAGGGCTGCGCGTAATTTTTGGTCTTAATTTAATAATATTTACCACAAACCGTTTTTTTATGACTTCACTCCGTTTTGTAGGGATTACAAATATTTATTTTCAGGATAAAAAACGGTGTATAAAAATGATTTATAATTATTATTGTTTCGGCAATTTCGGCTCGGTTTGTGAAACGAATGGAAGTATACGTATTTGTATGGGTTTAAAAGTAATGTGAAGTTATTTTGGAAATTGAACTTTCGTGTGATTTAAGATCAAGTCTAGTTATTATGTTTATGACTAGAATCCTCGTGTTAGTTAAGTTTATCAATGACATTACTTTTCTTTACGCTTTTTATGATGAGGTATAACTGAAGTCCACGTAATATGGACATCAGACCTGAATCTCAGTTTGTTGAGATATTTTTAATACTTTGTTCAATCCAGTATCTCTTTTTTATGGGATAAGCCGGTAAACCAGCAGACGGATCACCTGATGGTAAGCAATCGGCGTCGCCCATTGACACCTGGAACACCAGGGGCGTCACAAGTGCGTTGCCAGCCTTTTCAGGATTAGGAATTTGAGTGAAGAATTGGGCCTCCTGTAACCTCTCTTACACGACGGAAAACATCGGAAGCGTTGGTTCATGTCGGTCTTCTGTAAGGCCGTGGTATCACTTCGGTGAAGACGGCCCATTCATGCCGAAGCATGGCTCTCCCACACCATATCGAACCAAAGACCCCATATTCATCGGACGTATATTTATCAAAATCTTTATTAGCAGTTGCAAGTACCTAGATCAAAGATGTAGCTTTTACTAAATAGTTGTAAAATCTAAAACTATTACGCTCCTAGTACCTCACTTCTAAGAGTTTAGTTATTTTCTACTAACATCTGGTGTTCAAGTAAAGGTTTGCGCACAAGGACGCGTCAAGTTATATAATACTAGCTTTTACCCGCGGCTTCGCTCGAGTCACAAAAGGATAAAAAGTAGCCTATGTGACATATACCAATACATAGAGCGCCATCTATACCAATACTTTCGTTTTCCCTCGGGAATATCAAATATTTCCGGGATAAAAAGTACCCTATTATTTAATCCAGACTTCTAACTTTTCATCTGCAAAAACTCAAAGCAAACGGTTTAGTAGTTACGGCGTGAAATCGGAACAAACAAACAAACTCACTTTCCGATTTAAGTAAGATTTTCTAATTAGACGCAAATCAATCTAATAGGCAAAAATGTTGATAAAATGTAACTCGGATTTACTTCAAATTGTGTCTCATTTGTGAGTATTAGGTATATCAAAGTCAAAGTCAAAGTCAAAAGTCAAAATCATTTATTTCAATTAGACCAAGAAGGCACTTTTGAACGTCAACAATGTAAATTTAAAAGCGACGCTATTTGCTCATTCCAAGGTGTATATTTTGTAATAGCTTTGTTTACTGTCCACCATGCAGTTGTCTTTCTAGATCTGGTGTGTTAGGAAAAAGTCCTAGTGTGGAATTTCAAGTCAATAAAAAAAACGAAAAAAAAAAATCCTTCTCGGGATTCGAATTCAAAATCTTGTCTTATATAATTATGGATACTGATATAAACTGAGTTTGTTTCGGCATTTGTTCTCAGTAGTCAGTTAGGAAATGTCGGCCTCATCGTTCGCTTGATAAAATTGACGTGTAAAAGAGCACTTCTAAGGCAGCAGCCTTGTAGCCTATTTGGAGAAATAAATTCACTTCTTTCACTAATCTCTATCTTTAAGAGACAAGTGAGAGAACATTATCTTTCCTCCTGAAATATAGATCTTTTTGTTTATATTTATATATATATAATATATATATATGTAGGTATAAAGGTTATTTTTTTTATTTCTTTTTATATAATAGCCTTGTATTAGTTTGTTTTATTGTTTATTATTGTTATTTCTATCGCTTTCTTCGTTATTATTATTATTATTATTTTATTTTTTTTATTGTTTGTGTAACACACTATGTGTCTCAGTGTTATTATATCTTTTCCTGCCACAGGCCCACAGGAAGAGATTCCAGTTGGAATATGTGGGGCCTATGTACTCTGTTTTTATATATGTGTTGTCCTCTGTGTTGAATGTGTGTACATAAATAAATAAATAAATAAATAAAGAAGTAGACATGTTTTAAGACAAACACGTTGTGAAGAAACCTGGGCTTGTAAGTTTCAAATTGAGCAAGTGTGGTGATTAATGCTGAAACCTTCTCTGTGTGAGAAAATGTTAGTTAGGTTAGTTTAGTCAGCAGTGGCCACTTATAGCCTCTTTATGTTGATGTAAATAGTGCTTTAAAAAATAATCTAACTTAGAATTTTCCAAAAATTACAGTCCATTTCACGCTACCAGTGTGTACAAACCCTATCCGTCTACCAGTTGTAAATCATAGCTGACTGGCATTGAATTATAACATAACATAACATCGCGCCTTTTTATCCCCGAAGGGGTAGGCAGAGGTGCACATTTCGGCACTTAATGCCACTGTACAATGTAACACCCACTTTTCACTATTTATGTTATAAGTCCCATGCATTGAATTATAAATGATTTCCAAAAGTCCTCACTCAAGAAAATATATTTTATAGAGGTACAAACCTTTCGTAATCTTCTTCATCTTTGTTATGTTTATTTTTATCTTTTTTCTTAAATTGGAAGTATTAGGAAGACGTACAAACATAAAGCTAATGAGTTTTATTGATCTTTTTTCTTCTTTTCGTCATTTGTTTTATTTAATAGGAGGGTCTCGACCGTTAACTGCCTCTGTTCATTTATTAACACAAATTTCATATAATTACTTTGAATCTCTGAAAATCTTTGTCAGAGTCTGTATTTCCTGAAGGGTATAACCTGGTTGTCTTCAAGGCCCAAGTGAATAGGTTGCTTATGGGACGACGTGCTCCATGGTAGATTTCATCATCACTTACCAACAGTCGAGATAGTGGTCAAACGTCGACCCATCAAATATAACAAAATATTTACTTTCTATGGACATTATTTCACTTGAACTATGAATTGTTATTATTATAGAATTTATCTGAAAATAAGAAATCTACAGACGTTATTTTTCTCAACTTAGGATTTCACACCAAGCCTCCTTGTTCAACCGTATAGTCCTGTATACACTGGAAGGATACAGTCAATAAAAATATAGACACATGATGATAAGAACAGCTTTTCAAGGATTTCAGTACTAATTTAGCATAGACTTAATGCATTTTTAATCACGAAATCATACATGAATGTATATCTAGTGAAATTCTTTGCCAGAGTCTGTATTTCCTGAAGAGTATAACCTTGGTTTCTTCAAGGCACGACTGAATAGGTTGCTTATAAGACGATGTGCCCCATCGTAGACCGCATCACCGTTTACCACCAGGCGAGGTAGAGGTCAAACGTCGGCCCATCAAATATAAAAAACAAACTTCGAAAACCAGTATTCATACATCACTCGATACCAAACGAGTACAAATGTGAAATGTTCGCGTAACTTTCAGTTCTATGCATAATATCCATAGTGATATATTGTGGAAGACAGTTTAAATATTCCCCGGCTTTGTGGTGGGGTATCACTGCTGGCGATTTACACTTAATTTTTTTGCATCGCATCTAATGAAGCTAAGTATAATATTTTGTAATTACTTTGTTATGCGTGCATGCATTTTACTTGACTGCCTCGTTCGCCGAGTGGTCGCAAGTGCGACTACCGGGCGATTGTCGTGTTCTCGTGTTCGATTTCCGGGTTAGGCAAATTACATAACATAACATCACGCCTTTTATCCCCGAAGGGGTAGGCAGAGGTGCACACAGAAGTAACACCCACTTTTCACTATTTGTGTTATGAGTCCCATATAATAGGGGGTGAGCCTATTGCCATATACCGGGCACATTTCCAGACTCCGTGCCTACTACTGAGAATTTTTTAAAAACCCAGTAATACTTTGCCCGACCCGGGAATCGAACCCGAGACCCCTTGCCCGGCAGTCGCACTTGCGACCACTCGGCCAATGAGGCAGTCTAGGTTAGGAAAATTACTACTGGATTTTACAAAAATCTCAGTAGTCGCACGGAGCCTAGACTTGTGCCCAGTATATGTAAATCGGCTCACCCTCTATTACATGGAACACATAACTTAAATAGTGGAAAGTGGGTGTACAAACAGTAGCATTAAATATCATAATGTGCACATTGTGCATAAAAAGGAGTGATACGTTATAACTGGCCAATAAAAAGGCGTGATACGTTATAACTGGCCAATAAAAAGGCGTGATACGTTATAACTGGCCAATAAAAAGGCGTGATACGTTATAACTGGCCAATAAAAGAAACCACTACTATAATAACTTTTCTTTCACAATAACGATTAAACTATTACAATACACCCAGTTCAACTCTCATTCCCCGGTACCACTACAACCACACCCCATTCCAGCCACAAGCGGAATCACATTAGTTAATTAAATCTCCAGTTATTTGTTACATTTTATGCAGTCCACTGCAGTTTTATTTTAGTTCAGAAAGAAGATAAATAGTTGGAGGGAAAGTTGACTTTAAAATACAGGAAATTTTACCTCGACCGGAGTTGATACGGCGTCACAGACAACCGACGTGAAACAACGCTTGCGTTGTGTTTCGCCGTGTGAGTGAGGTTACCGGAGGCCCAATTATCCAATCTTTCCAATCCCTGAATCACTGACAATGTTCAAGTTCCTAATCCTCAAAAGGCCGGTAATGCACTAGTTATGGTTTTTTGGGTATTCATGGGCAGTGCCGATTCCTTATCATTAGGTGATCCGTCTGCCATTAATTGGTTATTCCCCTCCCCAGTCTCCCCCACCCCCGAATCCTCTTCAATCCTCAAATTCCCAATTCCCAAAAGTCTGGTAACCCACTTTTAACGCCTTGGCGTTTCAGGTGGTGTCCATGGGCGACGCCGATTGCTCACCATCAGGTGATACGTCTGCTCGTTTACCGGCTTATGCCATAAAAATAAATAGTATTTATTATCAACCAAGTTGCTGTTTTTAAAGAAAGATAATGAGTTGTCCTACTGTCTTGTTAGCGAAGAGGTCAAATTGCTAATTTTGGTTAAGAAGTCTTGATCACGAAACTATGTAACTAAAAATTGTATTGTGAATCTGATTGAAAAAGAGTAACCTATGGAACACCTTGGAAAGAGCAAAGAGATTTTCAATCAAAATTTTTGTTAACGTTCAAAAGTGCCTTCCTGGTCTAATTAAAATAAATGATTTTGACTTTGACTTTGATATATTTAAACATTTGAATCATATACATTTCTGCCTACTTTTTCAGGATATGAAAAGCATAGTGTTATGAATGCAGGGCTTTTTATCACAATAAAAAACTTTTCATGTGAATATAACACAAAACATAATCATAATTATAAATAAGAATCCCGTTGAGACTTGAAACTAATAGAAGTTTCCTCAATTAATTCACTTTAGTAAGCTATTACTTTCAACTATTACAAAACTATTCTGTAATAAAATAGATAGCCAATCATTAAAAATACTAGCTCTTCGACTACACTGTCATACCAAAGATAGTCCCGGAGCTAGTATACGGGATTATTTCTTATCTCGCAGTGCAGCTGTGTAATCTGCTATGATGCGTCGTAACTACATCTTGAAGTGAGGACCGAGAGTCCATTAATAGATAGTATAGTACTTGTAGACGCCATTTTTATTTTATGTTTGTAGCCAATTAACTATCTTTGCGGTTTCAGTGAGATTGAACATGAGGATTTTTTTTGTAAAACTAATTGGTATTGTGTTCAGTACAATAAGAGAAGACTCGGTATATGTTATTAGGCTCATTTCCTATTACATAACATAATATCACGTCTTTTATCCCTAAAGGGTTACGCGTTTTTTTTTTTAAGGTGGGAAAATCATCGAATGTCTGCTCCCGCCTGGGTGAGGCGGAAGGGAGTGTCAGACTCTTACTGACTAAAACCCACCCCGTTCCTTCTCCTGCACGTCGAGCCGGAGCCCCGGTTACCCGAATCGGCATCGGCCGTATTGGGCCCCATCTGTGGTGGTCTGATGGCTCTTTGAGGCGCGCGCGGAACGCGACGCGCCGTACGCTCGGGTCTGTTTCTGGTCGGACGGGGAGCCACCCATGCTCGCCGTCTGCAGGCCCGCGCTTACGGTGGCCGGAGATCGTCTCGCGATCCCCGACGCCCGGTGTGTCCTTCGCGATGGCTGGGTTGCGAGGAGGTAGCGCTTCGCTGCCTCACGCGTCCCGCCTCCTCCTTAGCTAGCATGAATGCTTCGCAAAAGGAGGAGACGGCATCCCAATCCCCCTCGCTCTGCATCATGGCCCGCACTAGGCCCGGACGCGAGAGGTCGCCATCGCCGATCACTTCCCTGAGGACACGGCGGTGCTCAGCCCACGAAGGGCATTCTCCCACCGTGTGTTCCACCGTGTCCTCAGGGCGGTCCTCGCAGTGATGACACCCGGGCGTTTCCTCCCGCCCCATCAGACACAGGTACCTCCCGAAACTTCCATGTCCGGTGAGGACCTGCGTCAGGCGGTAGGTGAGGACGCCGTAGCGTCTCTCAAGCCACTCCTCAAAGAGGGGACTTACCGCTGCGATGGCAGCAAGCCCAGCCCTCGGTTGCGACAGTCGTTGCTGCCATTCCGCCATGAGATCGCGCCGGAGCTCATCCCGCCACGCGCGTCTGGCGTGGCAGCGGAGTTTCGCCCCGGCGACGTGCCTCCGCGCGCATGCCGTACACGCGCGCGAGCACCTTCGCCTCCAGATCCCACGGCGGTAATCCGGCAAGGAGGTTCGCCGACTCCCCAGAGATCGTGCGGTATCCGCGGATCATTCGGATCGCCATGACCCTCTGTGCCATGAGCAGCGTCCGAGCGGGACGCCGCAACAGGTTTGGCGCCCAAACAGGGGCGTCGTAGAGGGAAAGGGTTACGCATAGGTGCTCATTACGGCACTGTACCATGTAACACCCACTTTTCACTGTATTTTATATCATTAGTCCCATGTAATAGGGGGTGTGCTTCTACTGAGATTTATAAAAAAACCCAGTAATACTTTTTGCCCGACCCGGGAATCGAACCCGAGACCCTTTCTCGGCAGTTGCACTTGTGACCACTCGGCCTAGTTAAGGATTAATTGAAAAAATACTTTGACTTTAAGTCCCCTTATCTCATAAAAAATACCATTTTACATATGGATTGCACCAAAACACCAAGAAAGACATACGACATATACTAAAGGAAATATTTATTGCCAACAACACTGTTGTCTTAGATACTATGATTTATAAGCACCTTACAATACAAACGATGCTCTATAAATTCTGCTCACCTACCAACGACAACGTCCTGAAGTTTTATTACCAATAAACTTGCACCGATACCTCGAAGAAAAATGAATTTGCTTTGTACAGTCAGCGATGTTAGTGACACATTTATATATTTTCCGAGAATTTCTTACCAATGTTCTAAGAACGAGTCATTGTAGACACTTTGTTAACACTGAAAAATGTAACATCGAAAAATGTTTTAACATAACATAACATAACATCACACTTTTTATTCCCAAAGGGGTAGGCAGAGGTGCACATTATGCCACTGTAAGACGTAACATCCGCTTTTCACTACTTTTTTTATATTTGATGGGGTGACGTTTGACCACTATCTCGCCTGGTGGTAAGCGATGATGCGGTCTACGATGGAGCACGTCGTTCCACTATTTATGTCATGAGTCCCATGTAATAGGTGTTGAGCCTATTGTCATAATATACCGGGCACAGTTCCACACTCCATGCTACTACTGAAAATTAAAAACCCAGTAATACTTTGTCCGATCCGGGAATCGAACCCGAGACCCCTTGCCCGGCAGTCGCAATTGCGACCACTCGGCCAACTAGGCAGTCTATATATATTGCTTTTAAAAGTAGTTTATAAAAATATATTACATATCTACCTCTATTAAAGACTTTTGATACATTTTGTCCCTGACTGTACTTCCTAGGTGTGTTGTCTGCGAGGGAATTAATGTAGGTAGGAGATTAATTTATTCTTTATTTTCTAGAAAGAGAATGCTGCACTATGATTTTAATATTTCTGCTACTTATACCTTATTTTATGACCTGGTTTCTCGCTGAAGTTTAAGGCAGAAATCTTGAATTTATTGCACCTATATTTTTAAATAATACCTTATAAGTCTAATGCAAACGATAGGTGGAATAAAATTTATATTATGATTTAAATTATCTATAACAAAAACGTAATAATAATGATTCGAGTCAATAAAATAAAATGTGAGTAAATCAGTTGTAAACTAAACGCCAAATAGTATTTAGTTCAGACTCATTGGTTCTAAATCTTGTACTAAAATATATAGGTAAAGAATTTTTTGGTTTGAACGCGCCAATCTCGGAAAGTACTGGTCCAATTTGAATCAATATTTTTGTGTTAGATAGTGCAATTACTGAGGAAGGCTATAGGCTATAGAGCATCACGGTACGACCAATAGGAGCCACGCAGAGCGGGTAAAACTCCAAAGAAGTAACTGTAAACTTTAATATTGTTTCCTTGGGCCTAATAACATATAAGAAAGAAAGAAAGACCATTTATTCTTACGCAGAACACACATAACATAATTAAAAAATAAAATATAATATAAAGCAAGGGTAAACCAAGGTAGGTATAATAGAAATATTAGAAATATAGGTAATATAAATAAAAATGCCAAGGTTCAAAGCTATAAGCTATTAGAAAAATGAAAAATGAGAAATGATATAACTATTTGATTTGGAATTAAGCACCGACAAATGTTAAGGGCGTCATCACACTCTTTGTTTGGCTTCTGGCCAGATTTTTCAAAGTTTATTAACTTTAGAAGTCCTAAACAATTTACAGAATACCAAGTTTCACCAATGAGGACTAGATTTTAGGTCTTATTAAGTTAACTATCCCTAAAATTCTAGCAAAAACCACAACCTAGTTTCGAAAGTCTATAGTAACAGCCCAGTAACTAAACATCCTTTATTAGTTCTCCAACCACGGTAACCTAACACTTAATTCTTAGAATATTACCCTTATGAAGTTAGTTCGTCTTTTATTAAGGGGGGAAATCATCGAATGACTGCTCCCGCCTGGGTGAGGCCGAAGGGACTGTCAGACTCTTACTGACTAAAAACCACCCCGTTCCTGCTTCTGCACTTCGAGCCGGAGCCCCGGTAACCTGTTACGTTATCCACGGCTTCATATCAGCATCAGCCTTATTCAGCCCTATCTGTGGTGGTCTGATGGCTGTTTGAGGTGCGCGCGGAATGCAACGCGCCGCCGTTCGCTCGGGTCTGGTTCTGACTGGGCGGCGAGCTACCCGCAGGCCCGTGCTTACGGTAAAGTTAGTTCATCTGCTGCAAAATTTAACTTTATTTTAATAAAATAGTACATTTGATAGCTTACACATAAAACCAGATAAACTAATTTTGCTGAAGTTCATTTTAAAGTAGGTTATGGAGTAATTGTAAATCGAATGTTAGAGAATATTAGGTACTCATAAAAACGTTGCCCTACACTAGAATTTTCTCCGGTGTCGTGGATGCGTTTACAAACATACAAGTTCAAATACACATGACATCCAGACCCGAAATAACAATCTGTGGATTACACAAAGAGTTGTTATATGCTGGATTGAACCCGCGACACGCTGCGCGGCAGCCAGTTTGCTCAGCCAGCGCGCCAACCGTGCAGGCAAATTTTAAAATGTTTATAGTTAGCTCTAATGAGAGCGGACTTTATAGGTTATCAGGTTATTTCGTTTCTGATCTTACATGTTTAGAAGTTGTTTTCTATACCAAATAACTAATAACTAACAACACACAGAAATAGAGGTACATAAAATTCCCGCTCCTAGTCTATTTAAAATAAATACCTTGACACAAGCAAAACCACATACAAAATATACACATCACCAAACACCTTATAAGTCCATATCAAAGTCACAACACCAACAAACGGCGTATATCCAAAAGTTAGCAATACGCGTACATTTCCACTTTAACAATTCACAAGTTTTAGTCAATTTGACCACGGCGCTCCGGTGTACCACATATTTTATACGTGTGACAAAGTTTTGTAAGAAAATTTGCCTTTTGATAGACATTTTGTGTTGAACTTACTAAGAGCTGCCTTAGTATGAAGTGCTTATGTATCTTGTTGAGTTCGTTGTACTGGAAAATATGGGTGTCTGTAGTAGGGTTTGTTCAGGTTTTAAGGAGAGTAGGGTTCTTAAGTGGACTGCTGAGATGGTTTGGTGGTTTCGGTTATGGACATTAGTTCACAATTTTATATGATTGTGAATAAATCAGTAGTTCTTTTTTAAAACATTTCTCCACACTAAGGTTTTCTCCCATGTCATCATGGGTGCGTTTTCAAACATACAAGTTCACATACCCGACCCGAAGCGTAATCTGTGGATCACATTTAGTTGCCCAGCCACCGCTTCAACCACTACACAGGACAAAATCCTTGTAAAATTCTTTTTTTTATGAGATACACAAGTTTTAGTCAGTAAACGAGCAGACAGATCACCTGATGGTAAGCAATGGGCGTTGCCCATGGACACCCGGAACACCAGAGGCATTACAAGTGGTTTATCGGCCTTTTGGAATTTGAGGATTGTTGGGGATTCAGGGATTGAGGAAAGGGGGGGGGGGTAATTGGGCATCCGGTAACCTCACTCACACGACGAAATATAACACAACGTTGTTTCACATCGGTCTTCTGTGAGGCCGTGGTATCAATCCGGTCAAGCCGGCCCATTCATCGGCATGAATGCTTCGGCAAGCATGGCTCTCCCACACTTAATAATTCTAAGCTAATCCTATGGTTCCACAAACAGTAAGGCCAACCTTAACACAAAGAAACCAAAATATATTAACAACTCACTTGAAGTTTACGATGTTGTTAAAGGACAGCCCTAACGATATAATTTAGGTTCACCAGTAGAGGTACGACAGTTTGTTTAATAGCCATAAAGACTTACGATCCTGCAGTTTATGAGTTCTGAGCAATGTTGCAACGCAAACGGTTTACTTGTTTATTTGGGGTCTTGGGTTTCTTTATTAAGGAGACCTTAGAATTAGTATTAATGAGAATTATGTTTAGTGTATGAGTATTATGTTATTATGTAAAAGTCGTGGTGGCCCAGACGTTTAAGACGGGCGCTATTCATGTATGAAGGTACGAATACGAAACCTACCAACGGCAAGTACCAAAGTGACTTTTTCCGAGTTTTATACATATACTAGCAGCCCGTCCCGGCTTCGCACAGGGTAAACAATTATTTATTTTTGGAAATTTGGATTGTTGTAGTGACATAACTACAATAGTTGTACATAATTATGCTACCGCGGAGGTTTTTGTAGACATTATGATGTTCTTCAATATTGTTGTACATTATTTTGTTCTATCGCTAATAGTTTCGGCAGCGCATTCGACGAAAGACATTTTAAAACTCATTTTTCTACACCTTCGGTTACATTGTTCAAATTTTACCACGGATCCCTAATTTTTTTCAAAATGGAATGTAGCCTATGTTTTTTTTTATACTTTATAGGTCGACGTTTGACCACCATCTCGCCTGATGGTAAGCGATGATGTGGCCGACGATGGAGCACGCCTACCTATGAGCAACCTGTTCACTCGGGACTTGAAGACACCCAAGTCATATTTGACGGGAAACACAGCCTCTGGCAAGGAATTCCATTCCTTAGCGGTTCGCATGAGGAAGCTTGACGCGAAACGCTTCGTTCGAATGGGTGGAATGTCCACCATATAAGGGTGGCGTCCCGCCGTTCGTCTGGTGGTACGGTGGTGAAATGGACTAGGGGGAATAAGTTTGTGCAATTCCCACGCACACTCACGAAATGTATCCGATAGAAGACCGAAAGGCTTGCGATTTTGCGCCTGTGTTCGAGGCTTTGTAGCCGAGCCTCCACAAGCGAATCGTCATTGATGAGCTTTTGGCACGCCTCTCGATGGATTCGAGGGCTTCTAACTGGTATTTCGCTGAGCCATCCCAAAGATGGGAGCAGTACTCCATACAAGACCGAACTTGTGTTTGGTAAAGAGTGAGCAACTGCTCCGGCGTGAAGTACCGTCTCACCCTCGACAGGACACCCAACTTTCTACCAGCCAGTTGCGCCTTTGTCTCGATATACGAGCCAAAATTGAGAGTGGGCGTCAAAGTTACGCCGAGAAGCTCGAGGCGGTCACCCATCGGAACGGACACACCCCGCAAAGTAGGAGTCAGTGGGAACCGACTCCGTTTAGCGGAAAACAGATACGCCTGGGTTTTGCTGGCATTGAACCTGACCAGATGTGCGTCACCCCAATTGGAGACCGCCTGCAAGGACAGGTTCAGACGATTTACCATAGATTCTCTTAGAGACTGGATCTGAGTTGCACTGGTTCGCGCATCGGACACATACCTCTCAACAACGGTGCTGTCATCTGCGTACCCAAAGATATCGGGCTGGAGCAGGTCATTAATGTGTAACAGAAAAAGTGTTGCTGAGAGTACTGACCCCTGAGGAACCCCGGCATTAATACCAAGTGGATTGGATGAGCAGCCGTCAATGACCACACGGATGGATCGATCCCTCAGAAAGTCTGTTATCCATCTGCACAAACCAGTGGGGAGTCCATATGCGGGAAGCTTGCCAACAAGACTATCGTGCCAGACCCTGTCGAAGGCCTTCGAGATATCGAGCGATACGGCTAACGCTTCCCCGTGTTTCTCGATGGCCTCGCTCCAGATGTGGGTGGCATATGCAAGAAGGTCGCCAGTAGGTCGGTTTCGGCGAAATCCGTATTGCTGATCACTAAGGAGATCGTTACCTTCAAGGTATGCCAGGAGCCTGTTATTCAGTACACGTTCCATACTCTTACAGAGTATGGACGTGACCGAGATAGGTCTATAGTTTTTAGGGTCGGCACGACTACCTTTTTTAGGCACAGGTTGCACGTTGGCCAGCTTCCATGCTTTCGGCACTTGACCAGTCTCCAAAGATAGGCGAAACAGACGTGTCAGGATTGGAGCTAACTCAGGTGCACAAGTTTTCAGTACTACGGCCGGGATTCCATCGGGACCACTGGCTTTGTTCACGTCCAGGTTGCGCAACGTTCTGCAGACCTCCTTCTGTCGAATGCGAATGTCCGACATGTTAGTCTCGCATACTTGGTGTATAGAAGGTGGTGAAGCGCCATCAGCATCAAGACGCGAAGACTCCGCAAAAAGAGAGGCGAATAAGTTCGCTTTCTCCATTGCGGTGTAAGCCAGCGTCCCATCAGACCGCAGTAGTGGTGGGAGTGAGGGGCGACAGAAGTACCCGTTGGGTAAGAAGCAAGTTTGGCCCCTATTCGGCCGATGTGTTTGAACCGAGCTTCGCGCAGTGCCTTTTTATATGACTTGGCGGCCCGGTTGAAAGCTCTCTTCCTTTGAAGTATATCATCAGTCCTATGGGACCTGGCGTCCGCCCATGCCATATATGCAGCATGCTTTAATGCCTCCGTTTGTCTGCAGTTGGCATCAAACCATGGGCGAAAGCCACCGACGGATGTCGCGTCCGAGAATGGAACGTAATATTCCATGCCCTGACGCAACACCCCCGTTACGGCATCTGCACAAGCTGATGGATCATCGGAAGAGAAGCAAACAGGCCGCCATGGATAGGATGCAAAAAAGGATCGCATTCCATCCCAATCTGCTGACTTGTATCGCCACATCCGTCGTGGTTCTAGGTGTGAAATTGGAAGAACGTAGCATTCTATTGGTGAAAGAATTTTTTAAATAGGCCCAGTACTTTTTGAGTCTATTCATTACAAACATACAAACATACAAAAATAGGTACAAATCTTTCCTCTTTATAATATTAGTATAGATATAGATATACTTTCTAAGATTATTTAGACACTACTTATAAATGGTGAAGGAAAATATCTTCCAGGTTGAGCAAGTGTGGTCATTAATGCACAAACTTTCTTCGTACAAGAAGAGAGCAAGAGCAAGAGCAGTGGTGGCCACTGCTGACCATAGCTCCCTATGGTCTCCATGTTTATAGGCTGTTGATGATAAGAGACTTTAGAAAACGTTCTAGAATATTGTAATTAACTTACACAGAAGATTGTCAGTTTAGTACTTATAAATGAGAATATAGACCTCTATATTCTCATTTATATGAGGCCACCACGAGACTACCTATGTACTTTCTAAGATTATTTAGACACCACTGACAAACGGTGAAGGAAAAACATCGTGAGGAAACCTGGACTTATAATTTCTAATTATAAGTTTGAAATCGCCAACCCGCATTGAGCAAGCGTGGTGATTAACGCTCTAACCTTCTCCGTGTGAGAAGAGGCTTTGCTCAGCAGTGGGCATTTATAGGCTGTTGATGATGATGATGATGATAGAGGTAATTACTGGATGTAATTTTAGGGCCGTATTTTTTATATTTGTATTGCCTTCTATTTCACTTTATATTTTTAACCGACTTCAAAGAAAGGAGGAGGTTCTCAATTCGACCATATATATTCTTTTTTATCATCCAGTTTTTATTGAAATTGGAATTTCACGTTAGACGCAAATTCTGACATTATCAACAACGTAATACATATGGGCTTTTTGCAATTATGAAACTAGAGACATTACTAGAATTGTGTCACAATATATTTTAGTTAGATCAAATCGAGAACTGAGTTAAAACATTAATATTATAAAAATATGTTTAAAACAAAACCCTAATGTTGCCATCAAAACTCCATACATTAATCCCATATTAACATTTCACATCTTTAACTTCAGAACACGTTTCATTTCCATCCTAAAACATCAAAGTTTCAAACAAAAGCGTGTGTGAGCGTCACATATCGTATCAAATGCAACCTCAGCGCCATCTATGGATGATGTATACCCTCCATTTTCACACAGAGACGCCATTTTAACGAATTATACACAATTAACCGCAGTCCATTTGTAGATCCATCAATCATTCTCGATATATATTTCGCTTCGGTACAATGGCGCCGTTTCCGGTTTCATGTTACCGCCATTTTGTCCGTCATTTGGAAAATGAGAGATCGAAGATTCGGGGTCTCCTGTTGTTTTGTGTCTCGCTCGTTTTGTCGAATTTTTGGTGATAAAATCGAATTGGAAAGTTACTATTAAAATTGAATTCGTCTGTTGGGTTGACTTGTTATTTCTTTTGTGGCATTGTGGTAAGGTGTTGACTGAAATCTTTCCACTCATTTATTGATCAAGTCTTGAGCCAAAGTGTACTCAGTGTGCCCAAATATTAGTTTAATTTTACACGTCATATTCTATTTTTCACCTTATGCCTAACTATTTTATACCTTAGGGTGCGTAGAAAGCGCAGCTCGCGAGCCGCTCGCAAGCCACTCGCGAGATGCGCGCTTGCATTTAAAATTATTATTTATACGAACCTATGAATTAAGCAACAAATCATTGCCATGACGGTCAGCCCACAAACGGCCATTCGCGAGAGCGGCACATTCACAGCGCATTCGCCAAATGTGGACGCACGTATTTATTCTACTAGCTTCTGCCCGCGACTTCGTACGCGCAATCCCCCAATCCCATTTTGCTCCCGTTCCCGTTCGTGATTTTCGGTAAAAAGTAAAAAAAAGTATTCTATAAAAAGTATCCTATATCCGTCTCCTGGTTCTAAGCTACCTCCCTGCCAATTTTCATCTAAATCGATTAAGGCGTTTTTGAGTTATAAATAGTATAACTAACACGACTTTCTTTTATATATATAGATTTTTAAAATCAAAATTAACCCTCTTTTTATTGGGCCCTACAACTATTTTGTCTATGAGAGATGGCCTCAATATCTACCTATACAATTAGCCCAATTTCATATAGAGGTATAAGACTAGCAAAACAGCATTACTTACATTTGCCAATTATCAAGAGAAAAATGTAACCTCTATAATTTTTATATTAAAACATGGTATCACAACCATCAAATGGTCACTATCCTCCTTCCGCCAGCTCCAGGACAAAAAAACTCCTCATTCACACAAAGAACCTAGTCACAAAATTCATCCTAAATTATACAAATTCACATAATAAGAATGAATTCTTTAAAAAACCCAACGTAATGCTAACGAAGTCTGCAGGTAGATTGGAATAATTAGCATAAAATTAGATATTATGTAATACTGCACGCGTTTGATAAATGGCGAGAGACGCCTGGGGGCATGCTGATATTAAATTACCCTGGCTTAGCGAAGCACCCGGGTTTGTCTGGAATTAATATGTTATTTAGTGACGTATTATAATGTTATATTAGTTAGTTGAAGGATATTGCGTGCTGATATTAATACTGGAGCTCCTCTGAGTAAATATGTATATTATGTAACACATTGCATCACGTCTTTTTCTCTTGAGGCAAGTAGAGGTCACGTTATGCATGTCTTGATTACAAAACTCTAGAGGTAAATAATAAACATAGTGTTTTGTTTCTCTTTTAATTAAGGAGTATGGCGTCATGAAACGAGTATGTCTTTTCTTGCATTGTGAGGGAGATTACGGAAGGCAAAATTCTCTTTTTCTCGACGGTCGGCAATGGACCTCAAATTTTGGTGCTGCGGAAGTCAACGGTTGACACTGGTCATATACTGCTGTGTGGTCCGTTTCGTAGTTTGCCCTCCTTTTTATGTTATAAGCCGGTAAACGAGCAGATAGATCGCCTGACGATAAGCAATCGGCGTCGCCCTTGGTCACCTGAAACACCAGAGACGTTACAGGTGCGTTACCGGTCTTTTGGGAATTAGATATTTGATGATTATTGGAGATTAAGGGATTGGTGAAGGAGGGGGGAGAGGTAACTGGGCCTCCGGTAACCTCACTCGCATAACGGAATATAACGCAAGCGTTGTTTCACGTCGGTATTCTGTGAGGCCGTAGTATCGCTCCAGTCGAGCAGGCCTAATTGTGCCAAAGCATGGCTCTCCCACACCTAATGTAGGATTGATATATGATATTAAAAACAAGCCTTGTACAAGGTTTGTACTACTTACAAGTTCGCAGTTTTGTCAATGGTACGCCATCTTTCAACACTCACACAGACAACCACAATGCCAGCACAACCAGAAGTAGTAACTTAAAACAATAACATCTATGTCCTTTACAAACAAAACCTCGGTCCCAACTAACGACTATTACACAATATTATGTAACATTTTAAACCTAAGATGGTTTACAAAAGAGGCCAAAATGTGTTCCTAAATGTCTCTTCTTTGTTAGCAAAAAGATGATAACTCATGAAGGGACTAATGTAAGATATTTGTCAACCACACAACAGAATGTATGTAGCGTTGAAATTAATTTACGCCTCGTATTTACTTGGAGCGGAAATATTTTGGAGATTAGTTGGTATGTCGATGTAATATAAACATGGCTGCCAATCCCTGATGTGGTATGACAAACATACATGATTGGACACACAAATTAAAGTTATACAAAAGACAAAGTTGACTGCACTGTTGGTGCAGTTGTTCAATCTCTACATTTTATACGTAGAAATGACGTTTTAGCCCCCACTTCTTCGGAGTCGCGGAGAACCTAACGGATTACTGGGGCTCCGGCTCGAAGAGCAGGAGAAGGAACGGGGTGGTTTTTAGTCAGTAAGAGTCTGACACTCCTTCCCGCCTCACCCAGGCGGCAGTCATTCGATGATTTTCCACCCTTCAAAAATGTCCTCACTGCTATACTTTGATTCGTTTTATCTAAGTATTGGTTTATTATACGACGAAATAAAAAATACGTGTCTAATATTTTTTCATTACCTAACTTACGGACTAATTAGATTTTTAATTTTCATACGCCGTCATCATTTCGATCGGCCATTTAACCAACAAAACATGCCTAAAATGTATTTTTTTTATACAATATTTGTATTGAAAACAAAAACATCAATACAATTTTATTTACAATACGTGTCCGTAGCATTTGCCAGTTTCAAGTAGAAGGGTGCCTTATTATATTACCTAATAACATGTTACCCTTTTCAAGATTTCGACAGCAGAAGAAAGGAAACTGAACAAAATATCAACGTGAATAATGAATATATTGAAGTATTTTGAGTAATTTCAAAATCAAATCAAACTTATCAAACGCCTTTCTAATAGTTGAAAATCAATACTGACTGCCTCGTTGGTCGAGGGGTCGCAAATGCGAGTTCTAAAGAATTTTCTAGGAGGTAACTCGGCTATCGATTCTGAGTCCAAATCAATAAAAGTAATTGTAGGTAAATATTTTTCATTTTTCTGTAAATTACGGAAATCCGTAAGTGCGAACTACACGCCGCCGTCTTGTAACTAGCTTTATAACGCGGCTCATCACACATAAACTCGAACACGTAAATTGATATTATTCCTAATTCCATAAAACTTCAATAAGAAACATTGCTGTCGCTTATTCTGAAACTCGAACTTAAACGATTTATTATAGCCGTATTTTTAACTATTGACCCAAAATTATCTCTTACATTGAACTTTTGTGACTTGCCCCCGAGAAATGACACGGTTTCAAAACTACACCTTGTATAAACGCACTATTCTCAAGAACTAATGGACCGATTTGAAAAATTGTTTTTACGTTGGATAATCCATTAATCAAAGAACGCTATTGGCTATGAAACATCACGTTACGTATTAATTAGTTGAGTACCATCATTATAGACACAATTATAGAACAATAGGTTGCGGTCACCGGTGACCGCTTGGTGTTTGACAGTTTAATAGGAGCCGAGCAGAGCCGGTGAAATCGTGCGGGATTAGCTATTACTTCTAATAAAATGAGCTAGGAAACAATGGATGACCTATAATATGTACCATCATATTGACCTAGCTTATAATGATGGTATGTTTATATCTGTTACGATGACAGTTTAATTAAAATTTTAAATCGTACTTATAGCCTGCATGAGGCCAATATGTCGTTACCATAAATTGGCATTTAATGAACCTCACATCCCCATACTCTGCAATCGGCTCTGTACTCGCGGCCAGTCGTTAAATACCGGTTCGCGCCGGATTTCGCAGGTTCTCGCCGGTTTAAAACTGCTTTTAACTAGTTTTACACCTGCGTCCCTACTGTTACTGTTAAAATTTAATTGTCAATTTGGAAATTTGGAAACTTTGTTTTATAAAATGTTTCAGTTGGAGTTTTAATAGTTTTGAAAAGATTATGATTTTAATTTTAGTTTTAAAGTTATGCATAGAAATGTTGAAAAGTTTTCTTGGTGATTTTGTCTTAATTATTTTAAATTTGAACAGCGATTTATCTGTCTTTCTTCTGTCATTTATACTATTAAATCGTTTGTTTGAAACGAAATGACTCGTCCCATACTGCAGATGCTTTTTATTAAATATGGCGACGATATTTTTGCGATTGAATGAGCCGTGCATCAGCTGCGTTTAAATCTAACTGCGGTAACTGATTGACCAATTACAACAAAATGTATTATGTGTACAAAGTCTATTAACTGCTTGAATGCACCGATATGATACTCAATAGAAACTACATTGTGTCTCGGGTAGATCCACGTATAGACACACGATGGGTTAAAACCTATACATAGATAAAAAAGTGTAGCACGTTATTTGGAGAGCTATACGAAAGAGGCAAAAGGTTAGACGAAGCTCTAATTCCTAACATAACGCATAAGATAACATCACGCCTTTTATCCCCGAAGGGGTAGGCAGAGGTGCACATTATACCACTGTACAATGTAACCCCCACTTTCCACAATTTATGTTATGTGTAATAGGGGGTGAGCCTATAGCCAGCACCGGGCACAATTCCAGACTCAGTGCTACTACTGAGAATATTTGAAAACCCAATAATACTTTGCCCAACCCGAGAATCGAACCCGAGACCCCTTGCCCGGCAGTCGCACTTACGACCACTCGACCAACGAGGCAGTCTCTAATTCCTACTAATATTATAAATGTGAACGTTTTTGAGGTAGTAAGTGTGTGTGTGTGTGTGTGTGCGTGCGTGTGTGAGTTTGCTACTCTTTCATGTCAAAACGGCTGAAGGGATCGAGATGAAAATAGGAACAAGAGTAGATTATCGTCTGACATATTACAGAGTATATATAAGTTACCACTTTTTACCCCACGAGAATGCATGTAAAGCCGCTGGTAGAAGCTAGTATCAAAACTAAGATACGGCAATCCAAACGTTAGCCAATAAAACATTTCATTTGGATCTGGACATTGTATCGAAAGCCTTATTATTTATTACCAACAGCTGCATTAGTGATATCTAAAATAATAGAAAAACGTCAAAATAAATGTATAACATAACATCATCCCTTTTATTCCGGTAGGTGGAGGTATACATTATGGAACTTATTGCCACTGTACAATGTAACACCCACTTTTCACTATTTATGTTATGAGTCCCAGTAATATTTTGCCCGACCCGGAAATCGAACCCGAGACCTCTTGCCCGACAGTTGCACTTGCAACCACTCGGCCAGGCAGTCAATAGTGGCTGTGAAAAATAATACTAAAAAAATGCTTTTTAAAGACCAAAAGTCGTTTTTTCTATTATTATAAACAATTTTATAGAAAAATAAAAAACAATTTTTTGTTTACTATCTACTTCTAAAATTAGCCCAGTTGTTTTATCCCGACCTATAAATAGGTATATTTAGATATTGCCTCGCATTCTCACCTTATGAACGTGGGATAAAATATTGGTATATTGATGGGGATACTTCCACACCCCATGAGGAAAAATCCGTGAAAATCATTCCCGGGACCGGAAAATATTTATATTTGTACGTATTTCTATAATTGGTACCGATTCCTTATGGCTGAAATAAAGTCAATATGGTTGGGGGAAAATTGATTTACGAATAAAAGTTATTCGTACCGTATTCGACAAAAATGTAAATTTGTTTATATATATGTAAAATAAAAAATATGAGTACTGTTGCTGCTTTTAGTTATTGTAAAAATGCGCAATGTTATGTTATGTTATTTAAGTTTTCACTAGTGGTATATAACTGAGTTTGATAGATCGTTGTGTTCTAGGATGGTTTCTGAATAAGAGGACTATTTGTAATCAACTGTTTGTCAAAATGTCTCGAACATATAGAAAAAACAATGCATTATATTGAGAAAACTAAATCAATTAGCATAATGTTACATTACTCACATTTTGCATGAACATTTTGTTGTTATTGTGTCCGAGTCACACAAGGAACACACATATGTCTAATGCCGCGCTGGTATCAGTGAAATTTACAGTAAAGATTGTAATATGTGCATGTTTCACCAATAGGTATGAAAATTGAAAATCTATATAGTCCATCAGTTAGGCAATGAAAAAATACTATGAAAGTAAATAATACTTAGTAACAACTCAAAGTTTAGAAGTGGGAGGTGAAACGTCATTTCTACGTTAATAAAACAGCCTTAGGCGTGACGTCACGCGACTTTTAAATCGTATTTGTTTCTCTAAGGAAATAAAAAATATGTGTCTAATGTTTTTAAATAATCTACCAGACGGACAATAAAATAAAAATTAGTCATCTACCCTATAACGTCAAATTGCCATACAATACTAAACAAGTTTAACTCCAAACACTGACCAAAACACGAATCAAAACCCTACAAAAACAACACGACACATAGTGTACATTCTTTCAAACGCCTTTGCACCCACGTTTTTTCGATATCACATCTATCCAAGAAACACCCTTCGTCCAATACAAGACTACGTGTTTCGAAAGCGAATTTTTTATAAAGAAACAAAAAAAAACTACAGGTTTTCATCTATCAGCATTGATGGGCAAAGTTTATGTGATATATGTGCATATCTTTACCTTCAGATCGAATGTATGGAGATAGAAAATGATGAACGGTCTTTATTTTATTTATTTATTTCTCCTTCGAATGTACCTAGTGTTTATTATGAATGTTGTGCTTGGTCAAGCTTTTGCAAAAGTTACTAGCGAAGATACGATTTCAGGCTAAATCTCTGAATTGAGCAAAGTATTATTTAATGGGATAATCCCGCCATAACCTCCCAAAATCGCTGCAACTCCTGTAAGCCAGGATCTACAGCAGATACAACCATGAAAACACTGGAACACTGAATACTGGCGCGTCCCAAGGACACGAATAACCCTGGATCCCGCAACGAAATAAAGAAGAAGATAATAATAGAGGAGGAGAAAAAAACTAAATTTTCCACTTCCTTCGGTGAATTAATGCAGAAAACAGAAATACTTAAGCCTAAAGACGCAACAATGAGCTAAAATTTATCAAATGTTTCAATTCTAGACGATCACTAGCTTAAAGACAAGTTAAAAAGCAATCCACAATTTTTGTATTCATCGATTGCCCGCAAGCCGCAACTCTGCTGATAGGCCAATCTCCTCTTATCCATACTTCTCATCAACAGCCTAGAAGTGGCCCAGTGGGCTCTTGCCCCATGTGCTGCTAGCGTTCATAGGTAACCACTTACCATCATGTTGGCTGTGTGTTTTTCTTGCCACCGTCGTGGTATAAAAAAGTGGCCGCTTCTGAGTAAAGGCATCTTCTCACACCGAAAACATTAGAACCTTGATAAATAAATAAAGATAAAATAAAATAAACTAATGTTTATTCGGACAAGTGATACATCCTTTTATTTTCTTACAAACCCCTTTTTTTTGTAAAAAGGGTTAGAAGAAAAAAAATAAAAATCTTAAAACTATATTAGTTATTTTGTTACAAGCCTACTGTTGGGAATACATCTTCGCACGATACCATGAATTATAGGTGAATCGTACCTCGCTGCAATGGTCAGGATGGAGTTGTAACAGGCCCGCACCCTGCAGAGCAGCGATGCAGACTCCTGTCTGATGATGGCATGGAAGCCATCAACGTGTGGTTGAGCGAATATGCCAGATGCACTGCAGAAACGATGCAGCCCCATCAACATTCTGAACCCATTATTGTATTGGACTCGCAGGGCGCGTAAGTATAGTGATTAATCATCACTATACTTGCTCAAGGCGGGTTCGCGATACTTTTATTACAATGGAAACCTAGGACATCGTGTTCATCGATTTCACTACTGAACAACAAGAAATTAAGTTTTTCTGTAACTGATCATCTTAATTACCGATCTCTTTATAGGATTAATAAGCGAAATATTCGTTAATAAAGAGGTATTACTCACTGTCATCCCATAATACTTGGTGACCCAAATATCATGAACGAAATGATAATAAAATTAAGTTCAACCCGAATTTTGCTAAAGTACCTTCGAAACTTCCAAAATGATTAACATCTGTTTGGAAACTAAAAGTTCATAATTTATTTAAAACATCACAAGTATTTTTGTTGGTAACTGATAAAATTTAATTAATTATGCCTTTAAAGCCTTGTTGATTTAGGGTTTTAAAATTAAATTCGACTAGATGAAGATTTCTACCCGTAGGTAGCCTTATTCCAATTTATCAATTAGCTACTGTTTATAGTTCAGCTTGGTTTTTATTTCGATTCATTTTGATTATGTTATTTTTTAAATGTTTCTTTAAATAAATCATAGTTACGCACTGCTTCTTCGTTTGTCTTCATTATATTAGGAGTTTTAAGAAAGAAGTAAATAAAAATTTTTTATTTCTAAGGAAAGTAAGAAAAATAGTAAAAAAATAAATAAAGTAGTGTAAACGGTGCCAAATGGACAAATGGGTCGACGCGCGCTTATATCAATGACATTACCAACGTTCACTTACTACGAATCTTAAATAGTTTACAAACCTTCAAGAATAGAGCGCTTAAAGAAAGAAGAGTGATCAACAACCCACTTGTTACTTCTTTGATGTTGAATCCTAAATACCCCTCTTTGGGCAGCGCTGATCGCTTATTAGCTAACCATCTGCTTTTAGTAAGCATATAGCGCGTAGAACCGATGGCCGCTGGGGCAAATAGCTAGTGGAGGACATGTAGGTACAAGCCAGCAAAAAATATGGCACTGGATGCAGGTCGCTTTTACCCGCCGTATCTGGAAGTCATTGGTTTTCCCTATAGGCCTTTGCCAATGTTTTTTAGCTGATACGATAATGATAATGACGATGCTAATTATCCAAACGAAGGACAAGCAACGGAAAAAAGCCTTTCATAATGACAGCAGCATTTTTAACCCAAACGACGATAAAAGCGCATACTTCCAACCAAAAAAAAAATATTTTCAATTGCTTTCTTCAAAAAATAACTTCTCATTGTTAGAAAAAAAAAATCAATCTTCACCAAGAAGTTTTCTATTCTCTAAAAATGGAAGGCGAAACTTTGTGAAGAGATTTCATAACCGACCCTTTGTAAGTGAAAAAGTTAGTCCTCCAGGATTTGAAACGACAAAGATTACGATTTTTTTATTATTTTCTAAACACTGTTTTTATGGCTGTACAGTATTTAAAAGTTAATCTGGATAACGAGGATACCAACTGACAAATTATCATTGATTCAGTAGATATGATATCTAATAAAATATTTACGTAACCGAATAAGAAAAATTAATATTTCGAGATTTTTTAATTATACTCTGTTTACATTAAAGCTTTCGTAAGACATACCTATTAAATATAATATAATTATGTTTTCGGTTTTCTCACGTATTACATTCGCCATGCAGCGCGAGAGTCGCTGCATCGCGATTCGCGGAATGCTGCTCATGAATATGAACCTCTAGCATGGCTTGAAACTAGTCGAGTTCCTCAACAAACAGATACGTGAGTAAGCCAAAAACATAATAATCCATTTTGAATATACGCTGTCTCTTCTATTCAGATAAGTATAGTAAAAATGGGAGATTCGGTAAAACATATTTTTTTATGTCATTTGCCTATTGTCTCAATGGATATAATAGGGTAGGTGCGTAATTTTTATTTTAATGTCCGTCTGGTAGATTATTTTAAATCATTAGACACGTATTTTTTATTTTCTTACAGAAATGAATACTTTCGACAATATATTGATTTGAAATGTCGCGGGACATCACTTCTATGTACATTTTATACGTAGAAATGACGGTTTAGCCCTCACTCCTGTAAGTCCCCTCTTTGAGGAGTGGCTTGAGAGACGCTACGGCGTCCTCACCTACCGCCTGACGCAGGTCCTCACCGGACATGGAAGTTTCGGGAGGTACCTGTGTCTGATGGGGCGGGAGGAAACGCCCGGGTGTCATCACTGCGAGGACCGCCCTGAGGACACGGTGGAACACACGGTGGGAGAATGCCCTTCGTGGGCTGAGCACCGCCGTGTCCTCAGGGAAGTGATCGGCGATGGCGACCTCTCGCGTCTGGGCCTAGTGCAGGCCATGATGCGGAGCGAGGGGGACTGGGATGCCGTCTCCTCCTTTTGCGAAGCAGTGATGCTAGCTAAGGAGGAGGCGGGACGCGTGAGGCAGCGAAGCGCTGCCTCCTCGCAACCCAGCCATCGCGAAGGACACACCGGGCGTCGGGGATCGCGAGACGATCTCCGGCCACCGTAAGCGCGGGCCTGCGGACGGCGAGCATGGGTGGCTCCCCGTCCGACCAGAAACAGACCCGAGCGTACGGCGCGTCGCGTTCCGCGCGCGCCTCAAAGAGCCATCAGACCACCACAGATGGGGCCCAATACGGCCGATGCCGATTCGGAGTCGCGGAGAACCTAACGGGTAACCGGGGCTCCGGCTCGACGTGCAGGAGAAGGAACGGGGTGGTTTTTAGTCAGTAAGAGTCTGACACTCCCTCCCGCCTCACCCAGGCGGGAGAAGTCATTCGATGATTTTCCCCCCTTAAAAAAAAAAAAAAAAAGCCCTCACTCCTAAATTTGATTTGTTTTATTTACAACAAAATAAAAAAACATGTCTAATTATTTTTCATTACCTAACTGACGGACTAATTAGATTTTTAATTTTCATACCATGTCATTATCCCAATTCCAGAATCCATATTACATGGCATTGCCCTGTAGTGGAACGACCATTATAACTATAACTAAGAATTTTAAAAAATCAGAATGCAAATCAACAATTATTTTTAACCCCTTTGTTCAACAGTCGCGCTTTAAACCATTCAATCAACAGTTCAGTAATATTACATTAAAAAAAGTATCTTTAAATATTTTTTTAACGAATTGTCCTATACAAAAAAATGTTAAAAGTATTCGATTGATCTTAACCTTCAAATGACGAGGGACTTTATTAGTGTCGTAAAAAGTCCTTGTCGAGGCAACCTCAGAAGTGAGACGATCAAATAAATTAGTCCAATTACTGACATTTTAATTACTTTGACTTGGCGATCTTTTTACGGTTAAGGTTTTTTTAAATGATCTTGTTATATAGTCTTTGTTTTAAATGTATCATAATTGCGAGAGTTTTAGAATGCTGCGGGTACTTTGCATTTAGAGATCGTGTTTGATAGTGCTTGCATAGTGTTACGTTCGATCTTGCGGCTGAACAAAACACATTTCTCAAGAAATCTGTGTAATGACTGAGATCATATCAGATACTTGGAAACTGGGTCTAGTGTTAGGAAATCTTATAAAACCATCGATAGTTATCATGTGTTATTAATGTTTTGGAATTGAAAATAGTCAATCAATATTCAATTTTGCTAATGTGGTTTTGTACAACATAATGGAGCAAAGAATTGCCATTGAAAAAAAGAATTGTTCTGTAAAAGAGCCTTATCATCTACTAAACGACATAATATAACATAAAATCACGCCTTTTATCCTCGAAGGGGTAGGCAGAGGTACACATTTCGGCATTTAATGCCACTGTACAATGTAACACCCACTTTTCACTATTTGTGTTATGAGTCCCATATTATAGGGGGTGAGCTTATTGGCATACGCCCGACCTGAGAATCACACCCGAGACCCCCTTGCTCGGCAGTCAAATTTGCGACCACTCGGCCAACGCGGCAGCTACTAAAAGATCCAAGAAATAAAAATCCTGATAGTATTCAATAACCTAACAAATCTTTCTAATGAGTCCAACTATTTTCCTTAACATCCATCTGCGGTAACACGATAAAACTAAGCCGCTATTCAATAAAAATGTGGCCAAAGGAATAACAACCTTATTGCTGATAATAATATGTTTCGAGATACCCACACGAGGGTATCGACTGATCATTAATCATTCCTTTGAGTCTTATACTTCTTCATTTGTCACCTCACCCCCCGAAAAGACTTTGAAAAATGACTACCCACTGTAAGTAGGTAACTTAAACTTCAGTATCGGCGTTCAGTGTAATAAATAGATATTTTATGCAAGTTATAAATACTGGAAACTTTGTTTCAAGGCACAGTTTTGTAAGTTATTATGGTCTGTATTTGTTTTTTTTACAGTTGGTACATGAGCAGACGGATCACTTGATAGTAAGCAGTCGGCGCCGCCCATTGACACCCGAAACGCTAGAGGCGTTTGAAGTGCGATACTGACCTTTTGGGGATTAGGAATTTGAGGATTGTTCAGGGTTCAGGGATTGGGAGATTATGTACCAAAAGAAAAGATAAATTATTAGTATTGATTAGATTGTAACGTTTATTATGGTACTAGCTACTACCAGTGGCTTCACTGACGTCATTTGAATAAAAAGTAGCCTGTGTTTATTATCTAGCTTAGTACAATTGGTGCATGTCATGACTGAGAAATTGGCAGCTGATCCTCAGATTGTTATGCTGCCTTGCTCTGGGTGGCATAAATCCTACTGTATAAGTCACGTTAAAAAGCAATAGAATAATATTCGTGTTTTATTTTGCAACGACTGCCTCGTTAGCCGAGTGGTCGCAAGTGCGATTGCCGGGCAAGGGGTCTCGGGTTCGATTCCTGGGTCGGGCAAAGTATTACTGGGTTTTTACAAAATTCTCAATAGTAGCACGGAGTCTGGAATTGTGCGCGGTATATGGCAATAACCTATTGCCAATAGGCTCACCCTCTATTACATGGGACTCATAACATAAATAGTGAAAAGTGGGTGTTACATTGTACAGTGGCATAATGTGCACCTCTGCCTACCCCTTCGGGGATAAAAGGCGTGATGTTATGTTATGTTATGTTATGTTTTATTTTTAATAATTATTTTTCAATATAAATTAAACGTACGTGCTGACGGGTGTCCATCACAGGTGGCCCTGATAGCTCTAGACAGTACCTGTCAACGCCAATCATAATTCACTTTGATTGACATGCAATTAATATTGTTTATCATCAGCTCATGACTCTGAATATTCCAAAATCTATCGCAAATGACATAACTTTCCTGTTATTGAAATGGTATAAGCAGAGACCTAAGTATAATACCTTGGATTTATCCACTACGTAACCATGAGATCCCCTCACATCTGTACAGAATATTCTATTTCTGTGATCTCGTTATATTTCATTTTTAATTTACATTTTCAAATAAAAAGTATTACTTAAGGCAAATAGTCCGGTTGGTCGTACTTAATCCCAGATTGTCAATACATACTCATTCGATGAAAATAATAACATTTTACAAAAAGAGAAAATAATATAAAAAATTGGCTGTCTCTCTTTTTGTATATTCCCTCGGCTGAACTAACTAAGCCGATTTTGATGAGAAAAAAGGGTAGCGTGGATAAGGACAAACGGATACTTTTGAATGTACAATTTATTTTCTTTCCTCAAATCCTACTTCCACCGCAAAACGTCACTGAACGCGTTTGTAATCGCATTTTCTCTTGTTACAGATAATCCAGTATAATGACGTCACACGAAGATAGGACGTAACACACCAAGATGGATATAGATCATGTAGTATTGGACAAAGAAGCAATCAGCCGGTTCGAACAGTACACATTGGCAAAGCCTTCGCTAAATGGAGGGATCCCCTTGGACAGATGCCAAGACGGCGACTCTATGGTATCTAACAGCAGAAAAAGAGCACAAACATCACGGCAAAAAGTTATTTGTTGCTTTTGTCTAAAAACTACTAAGTATAGAAGAAAACAATTCATTATCGGCTCCCTCACTAACATAGTAATTTTCGTCGTACTTTTAGCCTACACATTTTTGGGATCGTTTATTTTCTTGGCGATAGAGGGCGGTGCCGAAGTCCCAGCCAGACCCAGATTACTTCCAGATAGACAGAAAATTAGCCATAAAGATCAGAACAGTACGCACAAAAAGACAGACGACGAATATGATTATGGGAATCTAAGTTTGTCAGCGAATTACTTTTGGGACGCCAGAAGTAGGGCGGTGGAAAATATCTGGGAGATAACAGTGTCGCTTAATATTTTGTATAGAGAGAACTGGACGCGGTTGGCTGCACAGGAGATTTTGAAATTTCAAAACGAGCTTGTACAAAGGGTTACAACAGAAATGGCGTCGCAGTATGGCGTAAGTTACAGAGAGATGGCACTTGGTGAATTCGGGAGTGACCTGGCGAACCATTATGAAGAGCACGAATGGAATTTGGCGCTTGCCTTTTTCTACTCTCTCACTGTTTTAACAACTATAGGTGAGAATTTTGAACACAGTTTTAAAATTGTAGAAGTAATTTTGGCTTGGTTCTTATAGGTTTGCATGCGAGGGGAATAAAGTGTGTGTGTGTGTGTGTGTGTGTGTGTGTGTGTGTGTGTTGTGAAACGAACAAAGTATTCTAACAAAGAATGTAAAGAAAGCATAAAAGTGCTATATCTATAACAATCCAGAGCTTCACTGCTCTCTTTATAAAGTTTATAGTTTAATTTTAGAAAACGACGTCTTTTATATTTTCATGTTGTAAAAATACTGCCACGTATTTTGCATGCAACATTCAAGTTAATTGTTAGATTTAAATACAAGTTTGTTTCAAAGTTTAAAACAAAAATAGGTATTAAAATAAACTTTTGCTTGAAAGCGTGTTGTTTTTCAAAATATTTTCTTTACTTAAAACATTTTAATATTTTATTGTAATATTTGCAGTTATAAATAAACGACTGCCTCGTTGGCCGAGGAGTCTCAAGTACGACTGCCGGGCAAGGGGTCTCGGGTTCGATTCCCGACTCGGGCAAAGTACTACTGGGTTTTTTATAAATTCTCATTAGTAGTACGGAGTCTGGAATTGTGCCCGGTATATGGAAAGAAAGAAAGAAAAACATTTATTCGACACATTGCATGCACAGATATGTAGACAAAATGAGTTATAAATAAAAACAAAATTATAACAAACAATAAACATCACAAAATTAACAAAAATAGATTCATGCACTTGTCGAACGGGCCTCCACCTCAGCATTATGTTGAGCGTGGTAACACTCAACGCTGATCTTCTGGTGGCACCCTGCAGTGACTCACGGATGATAGGTGAGAAAACAAATAATATAAAAAATAAAAACAAACTGCATGTAGTGTGTCAGATACAAAGACAAAATAAAATTAATAAATAAATAAAATGGTTCATACAAATAATATATTACCTCTATTATTACAAATATGTACATGTTGCTACGAAGTAATATTTAAGCTTAATATTTGTATCAAAAAATGCATCATAAGACGAAAAATAGCGGGAATAACACAAAGAAGTAGAAATTAAATATTAAATAATTGAAATATCTGCCTTTGTCAAATTCAGCTTCCGTTGTGCGTCTGTCATAAACTGACGTAAGCGTTTCCTGAACGTATAAATTGTGTTTATTTATCTTATGGGTGGTGGCAGGTTATTCCATACTTTGGAAGCCGCATAACGAAAACGTCCACGGAACGCCGCCGTACCGTGACTGTAACCCATAAGCTGCTGCGAACATTGCCTCCTTCCGCACTCTCGCCTGCTATTTACCCAGCTTAGCTTGTCATATAAATAGTCTGGTTTCTGGTGCTTAATAACACCAAACAGTAGACAAGCTAAGTGCAGTTTGCGTCTAGACTTCATTTTTAGGGTGAAGTGCCTGTTTAAAAATGGTGTTACGTGGCTTCTACGTGGAACATTGTAACAAAACCGAGCACAAGCATTTTGCACCCTTTGAATCAGTCGATCTGTAGGACCTAGCAAACGAGGGCCGTACACTGTGTCAACATAAATGCAACCTAGACAAAACCAAAGCCTCGACAAGTTGTTCACGCAATGTTTCTGATACCGTAAGGCCTTACCCTGTATAATACTTTGAGGCGGTAGCGGAGATCCTCATCCACCACTAAGCCAAGATTCCGCGCTTCATGCACTCTCTCAACTGGCACACCCATCAGTTCCACATTCAATGCTCCAGGCAGCCTAGCACGCTGATGCCTTGTGCCGAAAACCATAAATTTTGTTTTTGTTGGGTTTAAAGACAGGCAGTTATCCTCTGACCAAGCTGCAATTCTACAGAGATCCTCATTTCGGTCCATAATTGCACTTTCGTATGCATCCGGCCTGAAAGATATATAAACTTGAACGTCGTCAGCATAAATATGATACTACATCTTGTAATACACTTAATGATATCAGCACAGTACAAAATAAAGATGATTGGACCCAAAATAGATCCCTGCGGAACTCCTCGTTCGATACCTGTAAGGGCCGATTTAACAGAATTACCATCAGCCGAGTGTAATTCAACAAACTGCTTTCTATTTGTGAAGTAGCTACGAAACCACATCAAAGCATCAGGGCTAAAGCCATAATAGTTTAACTTGGATAGCAGCAGTGGTATATTTATTGCATCAAAGGCACGGGAAAAATCAAGTAAAACCAGTACGGTGGTAAAAACATTCCCATATCCTGTTCCGCCAAAATATTATCAGTGACATCTAGTAATGCCGAGGCAGTACTACGGTTTTTTCTGAAACCAGATTGCAAGTCAGGCAGCACGTTGTTTTGGTCCAGAAAAATAGTCAATTGATGGCTCACCACTTTCTCCAGCAGGCAATATGGCAATAGGCCTACCCCCTATTACATGGGACTCATAACATAAATAGTGAAAAGTAGGTGTTACATTGTACAGTGGCATAATGTACACGCCCCTTCGGAGATAAAACGCGTGATGTTATGTTATGTTATAAATAAACGAATTAAGAAATTATTTGAACGATATGATTATCTTACGCCCGAATATTATAAGGCTGCTCAGTTTTAAATAAAATTGTACTTGAATATCGTGGCAACTCTGTCATTTTACAAAGACAGACATGTCAGAACTATACTTAAGATTAAGTGGCGTTTGAGTATTTCGGCGTTTTTACTTAAAGACATTAAACAAGTATGGATCCACATCAACTATGAATTTAAATCTCTTATTTACCATTAGAGAAAGGTGTGTATAGAAAGATGATGTAGTGACAAGGATAGAAAAGGGAATGTTACGCTGGTTTGGACATGTAGAAAGAATGGATGACAGTAGAGTAACGAAAGAAGTATACAGAACGGATATGAATGGGGCAATGGGGCGGTCAGTAGAGGGCGACCTAGACGGACAAATACTGACCAGGTTGGCGATGTATTCAAGGCCAAATTAAAAGATTGATGAGCGAAGAGGTATGTACTATGTAGGAATCGTAGTAATAATTAGCGTTCCATAGTCTCTGCCTACCCCCATGGGAGACAGGCGTAAAATTATGTATTCATGTATTTCTTTTGGAACTCTAATGTACACTAATTACGAAAGTATATAAACCAACAAAATATTCACCTCGATATCCAGTACAACCAATAATACAAGATTCCGTTGAAGACTACATACATACATTCATAACTTCACGCCTGTCTCCCATGGGGGTAGGCAGAGAGTAAGGAACGCCAATTACTACGATTCTTACATACGTATGTATACGTTGAAGACTCTCATTGAATAAATTATTCTTCCACAGGTTACGGCAACATCGCACCAAGAACAATCCTCGGTAAAGGCGTGACGATCGTGTATGCTTTGATAGGCATACCTCTAACCCTCGTCTACCTATCGAGCGTCGGGTCTCTCCTCTCCAAAATGGCACGAAGCGTCTTCAGCAGAGCCCTCTGCTGCTGCCTTTGTTCAAATTGTGGCTACTGCTGCTACGACGAAAGAAGAATGGCCGAAAAAGAACGCAGAATGAAGCTCAAAAGACAACAAGAAGAAATGCTAAACAGCCAGAACACAAGCAAAACTCCCACAGAAGAATGCTACGTACTAAAACCAGATAGCACAAAAGACCTGTCTCTTTCCGAAAGACCAACCACAAGTACAGCCAAAGATGACATCATCAGTTGGCCAGATACAGACTCAAAGCTATCTATGCACGGCTTAAGCATTCTAGCCCCTGTTCTCTTATGTTTAGCAGCTATATTTATATACATAATTATCGGAGCAGTAGTTCTATTCAAAATAGATAATCTGGGTATTATAGATGGTTTTTATTTCTGTTTTATGGCGTTAAGCACCATTGGTTTCGGTAATATTGTTCCTGGTATGACATATACTACAATAAACGGTGTTAGGTACTACACCATCAAATCTACCACTCTGTGGTTCTGTTCTGCGTATACGCTAACGGGATTGGCGTTAACAGCAATGTGTTTCGGCGTGATCCACGACGAAATTATCTATAGGATAAAGCATCAGCAGAAGCAGTGGTCACAGAAGGGAAACACAGTCAATGATGGAGTTAATATCAACGATCCATTTTCCATGAACTCCTGACAAATGTATAGTAAGAGTAAGTCAGAGAATCTGTACAGCATTATGGAAGATAGTTCTTTAGAGCGTAACAGAATCGAAATTGACAATAGAGAAGTAGTTCTTAGTGTAGATGATATATCGACGGCCGTGGACCCAAATGCAGACTTCCCTCCGCCGCCTCCAGAAGAAGAAATCGTTGCGATTGTGACGAAAAAAGAACCTAAAGGTTTTGGTAATATGGTCGCTTATAATGCGTTACCAGAAATGCTGGAACATGTTAACACATAATCTAAAAAGACTTGAGAATTTCTGATTGATTGTTTTTTCTATTTTTGTTTTCTGACTGTGAGATTCTTAGTTATACAATATTGAGATATCACGCGAAGTTTTGTCGAATTTACTTTTTTCCATTGTGATTGTAATTATGTATATATTCTTGTAAATATTGTAATTAATCTAGTGTTAGAAACTGATGTCTGACATCTTTTATCAGATCTATTTGTCAACTGTTAAATATCAAGGTAAATGTAATGATTTTCATGTGAATAGTTTCTTTGTAAAAACATATGAGTTTAATAATAAAAAATTTAATTAAATATTTTCGTGTCTTTTTATGGCATAAGCCGGTAAACGAGCAGACGGATCACCTGATGGTACGCAATCGGCATCGACCATGGACACCTGGAAGACCAGGGTCTTACAAGGGCGTAACTGGCCCTCTGGGAATTGGGAATTTGAGGATTATGGAGGATTCGGAGATTGCCTCTGGTAACCTCGCTCACACGAAGAAACACAACACGAGCGTTGTTTCACGTCGGTTTTCTGTGAGGTCGTAGTTTGCTCCGGTCGAGCCGGCCCATTCGTGCCGAAGCATGGCTCTCCCACACTTAGAAATCGTATTTTTTATTTTTGCTACTCTCTTAAATACCTTGATGCCTTATAATTGCCAGAGACGGTTAAGTAGAAAGAAAATTGATGACAAATTAATTGCATAGTACAAATTTATGCAATTTACTTTCGTAGATAGTTGTCTAGGTCTAATATGCTCCTGACGGTATGTAAAAGCACACACGCCACTGAAGAAAATTCTAAAGAGGGTATCATGAAAAAAACCTATTTTCCTCTATTTCATGGGAAAAACGAAGGGAAGCTAACATCGTAGAAAATGTAGACGCACCTATAGTATAGTACTCTTCGTCAGTTATAGTATTATTCCTGAACAAATTAATTTCCTTCTTGGCTTTCTGAAGACTAGTAAACTCAACTCGTAATTCTAACTAGTAACCCTACCTCGTTGGCCGAGTGGTCGCAAGTGCGACTGCCGGGTAAGAGGTCTCGGGTTCAATGCCCGGGTCGAACAAGGTGCTACTGGGTTTTTTTAAAAAAATCTCAGTAGTAGCACGGAGTTCACTATTTATGTTATGAGTCCCATGTATAGGGGTGAGCCTATTGCCATTTACCGGGAACAATTCCAGACTCCGTGCTACTACTGAGAATTTATAAAACACCCGAGAATTTATAATAGTTGTTTGTCCGACCCGGGAATCGAACCAAAAACCCCTTGCCCGACAGTCGCACTTGCGACCACGTGGCCAACGAGGCAGTCAGTCGAGGAATAGTTTAAGTAATCATTAAACGTCTCTGAGTATCGCAATTAGTATGGTACAGAATCGCACTGCAAAGGTCTCTTAGCTTATACCTCTACTATGTGACTATAGCCCGAATACTGAAAGGCTACTAAATTTTAAATTGTACTTAAATACCGTCTCTATCATTTTACAAAGATATTGTAGAGACAGAAATATACTTAAGCGCGACTTAAAATTGAGTAGCGTTGGACTATTTGGTCCTGTTGAGTTAAGTACACTTGCTGTACATTTCCCAGTTATGTTATTTATATCTAGTAATTTCTTTTCCAATATCTCTGAACTAGTGGATGTAGGAGGCGGGTTGCTGTTCGACGTGGAGGACTAAGATGGAGGGCTTTGTCCAGCAGTGGACGTCTTTCGGCTGTTGACGATGATTTTCTTTTTATGGCATAAGCCGGTAAGCGAGCAGACGGATCACCTGTTGGTAAGCAATCGGCGTCGCCCATGGACACCTGGAACACCAGAGGCGTTACAAGTGCGTAACCGGCCTTTTGGGGATTAGGAGTTTGAGAATCGTTGTGGATTCAGAAATTGGGGAGATTAGGGAAAGGGAGGCTAATTGGGCTTCCGGTAACGTCACTCACACGACGAAACACAACGCAAGCGTTGCTTCATTTCGGTTTTCTGTGAGGCCGTGGTATCACTCCGGTCGAGCCGGCCCATTCGTGCCGAAGCATGGCTCTCCCACACGATGATGACGATAAACCGCATTAAAATTAAATTTAATACGCTTACTGAGTATTTCGAATATCGGAAATTCCAATAATACTTTAGACAAAGGTGAATCTCGATTGTATAATTTAACTACTATAAAAATAACGGCATTTGTAAGAGATACAACATAAATTTTACCAGATAGCAAGCAAAAAAAAAACGTAGATGAAGGTAAGTTCTCACACAGTGTTACTACAGACAAAGCAATAGTATATGGCAATAGGAATAAAGGGACGTATAATATGAACCAGCAGCCGAAAGGTTGGTACTGAAGAAGACAAATAGCCGTGTATATTGGAACGTATACTATGAGTTTTTGTCTCACTCGTACAGTTTACGTAGTACGTAATAATAATAAGTTACAGGAACAATATGTAGCTTATCCTCTCGTCTGTTGAAAGTTGCGGGTATAATGTGTTTTATACCGGGAGCCGGTGTTTCAACAAATAAAAGGATAGGAAGAGTGCCTCATTAGCCGAGTGGTTGCAAGTGCGACTGTCGGGCAAGGGACTTCGAGTTCGATTCTCGGGTCGGCAAAGTATTACTGGATTTTCCAGTAGTAACACAGATTTTAGAAATGTGCCTGGTGTATGGCAAAATGGGTGAGCCCTATTACATGGGACTCATAACACAAATAGTAAAAAGTGGATGTTACTTTGTACAGTGGCATTAAGTGCCATAATATATACCTCTGCCTCTCAGGGGGAATAAAAGGCGTGATGTTATGTTATGAAGGCTTGGTGTCAGTGGAAGGGATAGGCAAAGGTCAAATATGTATATTTTTATCAGTTATGTTATTAATTCTAGTTAAAAAGAGAGAGAGACTATTTCTAGGTTCTTAGTTTTTACTGCTGCCTCGTTGGCCGAATGGTCGCAAGGGGTCTCGGGTTCGATTCCCGGGTCGGGCAAAGTATTACTGGGTTTTTAAAAAATTCTCAGTAGTAGCACGGAGTCTGGAAATGTGGCCGGTATATGGCAATAGGCTCACCCCCTATTACATGGGACTCGTAACATAAATAGTGAAAAGTGGGTGTTACATTGTACAGTGGCATTAAGTGCCGTAATGTGCACCTCTGCCTACCCCTTCGGGGATAAAAAGGCGTGATGTTATGTAAAATGTAGTCATTAGCATCAATCATGCTTAATAGTCGTACAATTGTTTTATCAATGTAGAAGACACTATACGAAACAATTAGTTAAAAAATATTTTTTAGTACAAAGACATTGTATTTAAGAGACCTATTTCCAGCGTAAATAGCTGACGATGAGGACGAATAAGATAAAGAATAATTATAATCTGGCAAATCCTTACTTCCTTACTTATATAATAATATTATAAATAGGAAAATGAGTTTGTTTGTTCCGCTTTCACGCCATAACTACTAAACCGATTGATTTGAATTTTTTCTGATGTATAGTTAGAAGTCCGGATTAAATAATAGGGTACTTTTTATCCCGGAAAAATTTGATATTCCCGAAGGAACACAAAAGTATTGGTATAGATGGCGCTGTGTGTATTGGTATATGTCACATTGGCTTTTTATCCTTTTGTGACGCGAGCGAGACCGCGGGTAAAAGCTAGTACTTAAATAAAAAAAAAGAAAATAATTACCCATATCCATAACACAGGGAACCAACAACTTTACACCTCAACTCCAACCACATCGAACGTATGGCGGGCTTCAAAGAGCTATCCCACCACACAGATGGGGCCCAGTAGTGCTGATGCCGATGTGGAGCCGCGGAGGATATAACGGGTTGCTGGGGCTCCGGCTCGAACAGCAAGAGTAGGAACGGAGTGGTTTTTAGTCAGTAAGAGTCTGACACTCCCTCTCGTCTCATGCATGGTGGGAGAAATCATTGGTCATCAAGACAGTCATGATTTTCCCTCTGAAGAAAACATTTTGTACATAAGTAAAGTAAAGTTGATACATAAAAACAAACTGCCTCGTTGGCCGAGTGGTCGCAAGCGCGACTGTCGGGTAAGGGTTCTCGGGTTCGATTCCCGGGTCGGGCAAAGTTATACTGGAATTTTAAAAAAAATCAGTTGTAGCACGGAGTCTGAAATTGTGCCCGGTATATGGCAATAGGCTCACATAAATATAATTATAATATAAAATTACATGGGACTCATAACATAAATAGTGAAAAGTGGGTGTTACATTGTACAGTGGCATAATGTGCACCTCTGCCTACCCCTTTGGGGATAAAAGGCGTGATGTTATGTATGTATGTATAAAAACAAATACCAAAAAACAAACTTCTAGTTTGAAAAACTTTACAAGAAACGTATTTTGCTTATATTTTCGAGAACACTTGGCGCAGCCATTTTGTCTCAGTTCGCTAACCGAAGAGATTCAATATGTTTTCTAAAAATTGAATCTACCCCTTCGAGTCCTGTTAGGTTTTGTACAAAGTTGTTCTTTGTTATCCTTACTAATATGATTGTGGGTAGGTTTGTTTGTCCATGTTTCACTTGTTTAAAAGTTGAAATATCTGTTCATTCATTCATCATTCATCAACAGCTTATAAATGCCCACTGCTAAATGAAGCCTCTTTACAAACGGAGAAGGTTTGGTTTTGTTTGACCACGCTTGATCATTGCGGGTTGGCGATTTCAAACTTATGATTAGAAATTATAAGCCCAGGTTTCCTCACGATGTTTTCCTTCACCGTTTGTAAGTGGTGTCTAAATAATCTTAGAATGTACATATACTGGTAAGTCGGAAAAAACTCACATTGCTACTTGCCGTTAGTAGGTTTCGAACCCGCATCTTCATGCATGAGAAGCGAGCATCCTAAACCTCCGGGCCACCACGACAAAAGTTATGTGGTACCACCTAATCGCTTTACTGACAGACAGATTGACGGGCAATTCAATTTTGACATTTCAAAGTGACTATTTAAGGTTTAATTGAAATAAATGCTTTGATTTTGACTTTGGTAGAGTAGAATACATTTGTGAGCACCTCAACTTATCCCCACGGTAATTTTTTATGGTATAAGCCGGTAAACGAGCAGACGGGTCACCTGATGGTAAGCAATCGGCGTCGCCCATGGATATCTGGAACACCAGAGGCGTTACAGGTGCGCTACCGGCCTTTTGGGGATTAATAATTTGAAGATTGTTCGGAATTCAAGGATTGGGAAGGGGGAAGGGTAATTAGACCTCCGATAACCTCACTCACACGACGAAACACAACGCAAGCATTGTTTCTGCTCGACCATAGTATCACTCCGGTCGAGCCGGCCCATTCGTGCAGTAGCATGGCTCTTCCACACTTATATAGGGTCTGTATCATATAGGCTGACTAAGAAACTACACATTTGACTGAGACTGATCAGCAGCGGGTCTCTGATAAAGCTATAGAATATTTTAAACGTCTGTTATGCCCAACCTACATGCCAAGCGTGAAGAAGCCAAACTCTCTCATGCAGGCTAGGTCTATAGTCCAACTATTAACTGTTCGGACTATTGATAAAAATAAATAATAATAATAATAGTTGTTTATTTCAGGCAAACAGGTATCCATTGACGTAGTCGCATTTAAAAACATCATAATTGGGTACTTACTTTCGACTGTTCAATACAATAAAATAATAAAAAGTAATTACACTTTCACTATATGATTTTTTAATTTTAATATTTATCCAGCAAAATGTTAAGAAATAAGTATGCTGTTTGACGCTAGAAAAACGTGACGTCACAATACACAATTCATAAAAAATTTTTGTTTTCGACAGATCGAAAAAAGTATTAAATTTGACTAGTTCCCAATTGCATCACTTCAACACACCCAACAGACCCAAAAAATACATTCATAATAGTAATAATAAACTGTATAACCAATATTGTTAATCAATAATGTCATCGGAAATACAAGAGAAATGGTTGAATGTCAACAAAAAATCCTTATTAATATTATAAATCGGAAAGTGAGCTTGCTTGTTTGTTTGTTTGTTCCGCTTTCACGCCGTAACTACTTAACCGATTGCTTTAAATTTTGCAGACGTAAAGTTAGAAGTCCGGATTAAATAATAGGTTACTTTTTATCCCGGAAAAATTAGATATTCCCGAGAGAAAACAAAAATATTGGTATAGATGGCGCTGTGTGTATTGGTATATGTCACATAGGCTACTTTTTATCATTTTGTGACGCGAGCGAAGCCGCGGGTAAAAGCTAGTGTTAAATAAAAATAATAATGTCACAAACTAAGGTAATGTCACTAACTATACTGCTATTAACTAATTATGATTATCAAATTATTTTTGACAATGAGTACAACAGTCACAGTTGTAAATGGAATTTAAACCCTATTAACATTCTTTGAGTCTCTTATTTTTCTTTATCCTACACGTAAAGTCAGGTCTAGAATCTAGTATACTATAAGTGTAAATTTTCCTCGTTGCGCTATTTCCAGCTAGTACTGTATTGTTTTGGTTGTATCAGCCTTTTTCCGAAACGGTTCTCTTGTAAAAATGCGTTTGTTCGAAACGGACAGTTAGCGAAATTCGTAGTATATGTTCTTTTGTTACGATTTCCAAAAATACAGAGGTTTTTCGGATACATTTTATTATTTGTTTAGTCTATATAATTATATCTATATATATATATATATATATATAAGTATAGTCTATATATAAAATGTAAGGTATCAAGTCAACTAATTGGTTGACTTGATACCCAAATACTGAAACGCAACTCAATTTTAAAATGTACTTTAATTAATGCCATCTCTGCCGTTTCACAAAAATGTTATAATGACAGAACTACTTAAGCGTGATTTAAAATATAGTAACGTTTCAGTATTCAGTAATTAGTTAATCAGAATTTAATGTCTAGACAAGTCAGAGAACAGGAACAAGTTCTTCGTAGTTGTGTGTGCTTATAACAATTTTTATTTTTTTTAAATATTTGATGGGGCGACGTTTGACCACTATCTCGCCTGGTGGTAAGCGATGATGCGGTCTACGATGTAGCACGTCGTCCCATAAGCAACCTATTCACTCGGGCCTTGAAGACTCCCAGGTTGTACCCTTCAGGAAATACAGATTCTGGCAAAGAATTCCACTCTTTAGCAGTACGCACAAGGAAGCTTGAAGCGAAGCGCTTCGTGCGTGTGGGCGGAACATCTACCATGAATCGGTGATGCTTCGCCGATTGTCTTGTGGTACGATGATGGAAAGGACTAGGGGGAATCAAGTTGTGCAATTCCCCTGCACACTCACCGAAATGTATCCGGTAGAAAACCGAAAGGCTTGCAACCTTACGCCTGTGCTCGAGGCTTTGAAGCCGAGCCTTCACAAGCGCATCATCGTCGATGAGCCTCTTGGCACGCCTCTCAATGTGCTCTAACGCGTCCAGCTGATATTTTGCCGAGCCGTCCCAAAGATGAGAGCAGTACTCCATACAGGACCGAACCTGTGCCTGGTATAGGCTCAGCAATTGTTTCGGCGTGAAGTACCGTCTCACCCTCCATAGGATACCCAACTTCCTACCAGCCAGTTGCGCTTTTGACTCTATATAAGAGCCAAAGTTGAGTGTGGGCGTCAGAGTTACACCAAGAAGCTCAAGATGATCGGTCATCGGTACGGACACATTCCGGAAAGTAGGAGTCAGCGGAAATTGACTCCGTTTGGCGGAGAATAGACACGCCTGGGTTTTGCTAGCGTTGAACCTAACCAAGTTGGCGTCACCCCAGTCGGAGACCGCCTTCAAGGTCGAGTTCAAACGATCGACCAAGGATTCTCTTAAAGACTGGATCTGTGTTCCGCTAGTCCGCGCACTGGACACATACCTTTCAACAACTGTGCTGTCATCTGCATACCCAAAGATACCGGGCTTAAGCAGGTCGTTAATGTGCAGCAAAAAGAGCGTCGCTGAAAGTACTGACCCCTGAGGGACGCCGAATTGGTCAGACGAGCAGCCATCGATGACTACTCGTATTGACCGATCCCTCAGAAAGTCTGCTATCCATCTGCACAGACCAGTAGGAAGTCCATATGCAGGAAGCTTGCCGATTAGACTGTCGTGCCAAACCCTGTCAAAGGCCTTCGAGACATCGAGGGAGACTGCTAATGCCTCCCCGTGCCCCTCTATGGCCTCGCTCCATATGTGAGTGTCGTTACCTTAAAGGTATGCCAGGAGTCTATTGTTGAGTACACGTTCCATGCTCTTGCAGAGTATGGACGTGACTGAAATAGGACGGTAATTATTAGGGTCGGCACGTTGGCTAGCTTCCATGCAGCCGGTACTAGACCCGTCTCCAAGGAAAGGCGAAACAGACGTGTCAAGATTGGAGACAACTCAGGCGCACAGGTTTTTAAAACCAGGGCTGGGATTCCGTCGGGACCACTGGCCTTGTTCACGTCCAGATCGCGTAGCGTCCTATATACCTCCTTCTGTCGAATGCGAATTTGCGACAAATTCGTCTTGCATACGCTATTAAGAGAAGGAGGCAAGGCGCCACCAGTGTCAAGACGCGAAGATTCCGCAAATAGAGAAGCAAATAGATTCGCTTTCTCTACCGCAGTGTGAGCCAGCGTCCTGTCAGACCTCAGGAGCGGAGGAAGTGAGGAGCGACAGAAGTTCGATTCAACCGCCTTGGCCAGGGACCAAAAAGCTTTACTTCCCGCTGGGTAGGAAGCTAGTTTGTTCCCTATACGGCCAATGTGGTTAAATCGAGCCATCCGTAATGCCTTTTTGCATGACTTGGCAGCCCGATTAAAGGCTCTCTTCTTTTGATGAATGTCATCAGCCCTACGGCGCCTGGCATCCGCCCATGCCAAGTATGCCGCCTGCTTTTGCGCTTCGGCACGTCCGCAGTTGGCATCGAACCAAGGACGGGACCCACCAAAGGATGTCACGTCCGAGAATGGAATGTAGTATTCCATGCCCTGGCGCAGCACCCCCGTTGCGGCTTCCGCACAAGCTGACGGGTCATCAGAAAAGAAGCAGACGGGCCGCCAAGGATAGGATGCGAAAAAAGATCGCATCCCATCCCAGTCCGCTGACTTGTATCGCCACATCCGCCGAGGTCCTCTGGGACTCGGATCTGGTGGGGAGTGTGTGGATACAGATTTCACCAGACAGTGGTCGGAGCTACCTAGAGGTGATGAGACTGTCACCGAGTAGCGATCTGGATCAGTTGTCAGCAGAAGGTCTAAGCAATTGGCAGTGTGCGTATCGACATCGGGTACCCTTGTGGCTTCCTGGACCAGCTGGGTCAGGCCGAGCGAAAGCGCAAGTTTACGCATTTCCCTTCCAGCATGGTCGGTGCACTGGTATGGGAATAACCACTCCTGATGATGAGCGTTAAAATCCCCCAGTAACACCAACTGGGCCGAAGGGTACGCCTGTCGAGCCGCATCCGCCGCTTCACCGAGATATTGCGCTAATCTGGTCGCCTCCAAATCTCCGCTGTGCGACCGATAGACACAGGCATAAAGAATTTTCTCCATGCCTGTGTCTACCAGTATCCAAAGGGCAGAAAAACTAGGGTGCTCAAGGTTTCGGAGACGCCGGTAACAGATGCCGGACGTATACGCATACACCTGCATGCGGAACAAAATTGTGCTCCAGGGAAAAACCAGGATAGTTCAGGTAGGATACGTCCGACGGGCACCTGATCTGGGTCTCCGAGAGAAACAAGAGTGTAGGGTTCTCGGTCTCGAGGTGGTGATGGACCGCATTGACATTAGAGTGCAAACCTCGAATATTTGAGAGGTGCACTTTGAGGGAAAGGGAGTGCAGCCGCTGTTGAACCCTTTTCTTATTTCTCGGTGTCATTGATGTAGAGTGGAAGGTTGCTGAGAGGATGGCAGTGAAATGGTCCCCCACGCAGGCGACCCCTCGACGCGCACCGCAGTTAGCCTCACCATTGGGAGGCCAGTCTGGAGGCTGCGGGGACGCCCGAGCCCCCCCACGAATATCCATCGGGCCCTCTCCTCCGGTCGCCAACCGGCACGATGGCGTATCCATGGGATTTTTCGCTAGATGGCGGGGCAGCCTTTCACGTGTGGCTAGCACGCTAGTTGGGCCCCCAACTATCTGCGGTCGGCCAGCGGTGCACCGTGCCTCGGATCCCGCTACCCTCCGCGACTGGACACCCAGTGTAGCTACACCAGCGCGCGTCAGACCGGCCAGTCTACAGTGGAACAACCATCTCGACCCATCCTCTCATACGGCGTCACCGAGCATCGTGGCGGAACACGGCTGGGCCGCTTGGCGACACGCTTTTGCTCGGTGGGTGGTCATAAAGCCGGCGGCCGAAGCCTACCACCAAAGTGTCACCTGGTTAGCACCACCCGGAGGCCACGTGTAGGGATTCTGGTTTAAGGGTGCTCTCCTACGGACGAGGGTGACTCAGCCTCCGAACAAATAAAATAATCATACGTAACCAAAAGTTTCACTAAACTATTGTCCGAACTAAAATTAAGAACTCATGTTTAACAGTTACAAAAATAAAAACGATGATAAAAAAAATAAAACCTTCATTCAAGACAATATGAACCTTAAAACGATTACTCACACGTTCCCAAATATTATTCTAAAACGCACACACGTAATTCAAAAGTCGACATCTCGCATAAATATCACATTCCCACCTCGAAAGTACCTCGACAATATTAATTTATCAAAAACCCTTGACTTCTAAACGAGCCATCTCAAGATCGTCAGTCGAAAAGTTCACATTCTGACAAAAAAATGACTGAACACTCAAACTTCGGTATGATAAATTATCACCATATTTATTTGACGGGAAAATCTTACTTCTGTTTAACAGAAGGGATGAATTTAGACGGGTTTTTGCTCCCGAAGGACGAATTTCGCGAAATATTTAAGGTGCTTGATGAAGTTTCGAAATTAATGGCACCTGGTTTGGAATTAGCTGCGCGTTTGTGGGATGTCCTATGAGGCTGCCGTGTAATTAGAATAGAGAAATGAGTGTACTAGTCTTTGCTCAACTTGTAATGAAAGTGGGGAGTAAGTTTGTTTGGTGTAAAATTTGATTCTGACTACTTCATGTGAGGTGCTGTTTGATACTTAAGATGTGGTTTTTAAAATGGCAATTTAATTATGTATGCGTAAGTAATGAGTTAGTAAATTGTCTATGATTGAAATAACAACGATAAATTATTATCATCATTATTTCGGAATCTTAATAAGTGTGATAACTGATCCGACAACCTATTTAAAGATTTTAAAATTAGCAGTCTCATTTGGAAATTATTAGATGATTAAAAAAATATATATTTTCAGGTAATAATATAACATCACGCCTTTTATCTCCGAAGGGGTAGGCAGAGTTGCACACAGAAGTAACACCCACTTTTCACTATTTATGTTATTAGTCCCATGTAATAAGGGGTGAGCCAATTGAAATATGTATACCAGGCACAATTCCAGACCCCGTGCTACTACTGAGATTTTTTTTTAAACATAGTAATACTTTGCCCAACCCGAGAATTGAACCCGAAACCTCATGCCCGGCAGTCGCACTTGCGACCACTCGGCCAACGAACGTTTTCAGGTAATATCAAAGTGAATAAAAGATAGTAAGAGAAAGTCCCGTAATACTGGACAGCACCTAACGCTGGACACTGTTTGTATTATCTCGATAACTGATAACACGAGCGATTCAATTTTTACTAAAAAATCTTAGGTGTCTGCCACTGGAAGACTTCCCTCTAAAAATTGAATCGCTCGCGTTATTAGTTATCGAGATAATACAAGTGTCCGGCGTTAGGTGCCGTTCGGCGTTAAGGGACTTGCCCCTACTATTTTATTAGTTCATTATTAAAATTGTCGTATAATTTAATGTATGGCAATAGTCCTACTTCCAAAATTTGTTTTTTTTTCCAAATTTTTATTTTTAGACTTTACCCTCCTACCAAACAAGTAGAAGCCTAAAAATATCCAAAATGGCTGCCAAGAAATATGATAGGGATACGAAAGATAAATATAATATCATCTGCCTGTTTTCAACATGTGGGGGCGACAGGGATGAAAATAAACTGTCTAGACGGGATCCAATGTCAGGTTAATGAAAAATAGTCTTTAGGCCTACGTTTATTCATATCCTGTAATTTTTTTATAAACAATATTCATAAAAACAGATTTCAACCTCTTTATTAATTGCATAAGCCGGTAATCGAGCAGACGGATCACCTGATGGTAAGCAATCGGAGCCGCCCATGGACACTCGAAACACCAAGGCGTTACAAGTGCGTTACCGGCCTTTTGGGAATTGAGAATTTGAGGATTATGGAGGATCGGGGATTCGGGAAACGGTGACTAGGAAGGGGGGTAATTGGGCCTCCGGTAGCCTCACTCACACGACGAAACACAACACAAGCGTTGTTTCACGTCGGTTGTCTGTGAGGCTGTGGTATCACTCCGATAGAGCCGGCCCATTCGAACCGAAGTATGGCTCTCCCACACTTTTATTGAAGTCGTTTGATGAATATACTAAAACCTTCATTCATATCTAAATAGGTTTGTCTTTGTTCTAGGAAGGAAGTGTTTCTTAAGTTGCAGATTTAGAGCTTGTTGAATATGTAAGGATTGGAAGGTAGGGTTTATATATTTTTTTTTTGAAGGGGGGAAAATCATCGAATGACTTCTCCCGCCTGGGTGAGGCGGAAGGGAGTGTCAGACTCTTACTGACTAAAAACCACCCCGTTCCTTCTCCTGCACGTCGAGCCGGTTACCCGTTAGGTTCTCTGCGACTCCGAATCGGCATCGGCCCTATTGGGCCCCATCTGTGGTGGTCTAATGGCTCTTTGAGGCGCACGCGGAACGCGACGCGCCGTACGCTCGGGTCTGTTTCTGGTCGGACTGGGAGCCACCCATGCTCGCCGTCCGCAGGCCCGCGCTTACGGTGGCCGGAGATCGTCCCACGATCCACGTTTTGCACGACGTTTTGTGCTTCGGAAACAATCCGAAAAGGTTAAAAGCGCGCCGCCGCCGGAGCGCGGTCGGCGCGCGGACGGCACGCGGGCGGCGCGCTTATAGCTTTTTATATTGACGTCTCATATGTCATACGATATACGATTTAAAGTAAATATTTAAATGATAAATTAATTGCTGGGTTGGAGCCGTGCTGAAGACATGCTTGTTCGGTGCGATAGTCTTATAAATATTTAGCCTACATAAATAATTTTTCTACCTCATGAATGAAGTTGTAACTGTTGCCAGCGCTATTGCCAAACTAGGATTCTCGGCTTCAATTCAGAATCACTATAAATCGTTAATAATTTATTTCTTTTTGTAACGGAAACAAATCAATAGCAAAATATTTCTCAATTAATTATTAAGATGATTATTATCATCTTCTTTTTCTTGTACTTATGGTCGGCAAAATACGTCTTCTGTTTTCATTCTTTTCTATCATTCGTCATTTTATTTATTTATTGTTTTAAAAAACGTTGCCCCACACTTGGATTTTCTCCTGTGTCGTGGGCGCGTTTACAAACATACAAGTTCATATACACATCACACTCAGACGTAGAATCAGACCCACGCCAACCGTGCCGCCACATTTCTCTTTCATCTTCATACAATCTATCTATATAAAAATATTTTACTATCACTATAAAAACTCCTTTATCTCCAACAAACAGGTTTAAATTAATTTGATTCCCCGAACAAAAGCAAGTTATTAAAACTCGTATTAAACGTACAATAACTGTTTCTTAAACAGATGGCAATAGAGTTCTATTTTCTCAAACTTTTCTATTGTCCCTTTAATTAGTTTCCAAGCGATAATTTAATGTAATGGCCGGAATTGAACAATGGGATTTATTTATACGAGTAATTTAATATTTTCATGGTCTGTACAGGGTGTAAACTGGACTGATTTAGAGGTATATTTATTGAGTTTTTGTTTTAATGGTCCAACTTTGTTATCCTTTTTTTGCACTAGTTTTTTGTAGGGGTTCGTGAATGGAACCTTTTGTGGTGTAGAATAGGTTTTGTATTGAGATTGCGTAGTTGTTTTTTTTTAAGTGGGGAAAATCATCGAATAACTGCTGTAGCTCCCGCCTGGGTGAGGCGGGAGGGAGTGTCAGACTCTTACTGACTAAAAACCACCCCGTTCCTTCTCCTGCACGTCGAGCCGGAGCCCCGGTAACCCATTAGGTTCTCCACGACTGCGTAGTTTCTTATCTTTGAGTGTTCTTACAATGGAACTACAATCCAACATTATGTTGGCATTGTTTTTTTTTTCAAGGGGGGAAAATCATCGAATGACTGCTCCCGCCTGGGTGCGGCGGGAGGGAGTGTCAGACTCTTACTGACTAAAAACCACCCCGTTCCTTCTCCTGCACGTCGAGCCGGAGCCCCGGTTACCCGTTAGGTTGTTGGCTGTTTTCCAGGTTCAATTCTTATACGAAACAATACTTCATTTGATTGAAAAACAGTTGTTCGTTTGTTTATATGGGTATGTGATATTACGTTTTGTAAACTGGATGCGTTTACACAACAAGAAAAATAAATCAGGCATAATTTTATTCATTGTCTGAAATGTAAATATAATAGGAAGAATGTAAGAGGGATGTAAGAATCGTAGCAATCGGCGTTTCATAGTCTCTACCTACCACCATGGGAGATAGGCGTGAAGTTATGTATGTATATATGTATGTCTAAAATGTCCAATATAGCTAACAATGTACGTCTTGACTTACTATTGTTTAAGCTTTGGCCCAGAGACAAAAATAAACCTAATTTTACCCTTCCAGTCCACCTAAACACAATTCGTGTCTGATCCAGGGATAAAGTCATGAACGTGGTACACAAAGAACATACCAATGAGGTTTTCGATAACGAGACGATATTATTATCTATCCATTTAAGACCATTAAAACGGAGTATTGTCACAATAGAGTCATTTATTACTTCCAAAACAATATCAGAAGTCAAAATTACGGACAATGAGAATCAAAGTCCTATTGTTCTAAGTTTCTGTATAAATTTTCGGATAATAGTGTGCTTTCGATGCGTCTTATGAGGTCCTATAACTGTTTATGGTATTACAAGTGACGTGGCGATGGATTTTGATGACAATTTTTTTGGTGAATGGTCGTCTGATTTGGTGAGAGATGAATTGTTGTGGTTGGTGGTGGTTCTAGATTGGTAGATTTTTGTTCAGTGGTGCTTTACAGTGGTTAATGTATTTTGATCGATAATAAACGTATATATTTTCTTTCGTGTTATGATTAATGTCGTGGTGGCACGGAGGTACCAACGGCAAGTACCAATGTGACTTTTTCCGAGTTATATGTACTTTCTAAGATTATTTAGACACCACTGACAAACGGTGAAGGAAAACATCGTGAGGAAACCTGGGCTTATAATTTCTAATTAAAAGTTTGTAATCGCCAATCCGCATTGAGCAAGCGTGGTGATTAATGCTCAAACCTTCTCCGTGTGAGAAGAGGCTTTGCTCAGCAGTGGGCATTTATAGGCTGTTGATGATGAGATAGTAAACGTATATATTTTGTTTCGTGCTATGATGCAACTGCATGTTGCGGTGGTTGGGCAATCGGCTACCGTGCAGCAACATCTCTTTGTGTGATCCACAAAAATTGTTTAAGGTCTGGGTGTCATGTGTATGTGAACTTGTATGTTTGGTTTGGTCAAAAAAAATTAGATAAAATTGTACTGAATTTATTTGTTCGATATCTTGAATAAAATAACTCAATTTTAATTAAACATTTAAACTATAAAGCTATCATACAACATGAAACCTACCAAGAATTTTGTGACTACAATAAAATTAAAACATTCTAATGTATCTTCTAAGATAGACGCCAACTGGCCGACATGTTACTCTTGTACGATAATATAAAGGGCATATAGAGGTATAAAAAAAACTTAAATAAGAAAAGATTTTTATCGGTTTTCATTTTGGTCCTTAGTGCATACGGAAAAAGAAACAATTTGTAAGGTTTGTTATTATATTTTATTTAACGTATGAGCTGATACTGCCTCGTTTGCCGAGTGGTCGTAAGTGCGACTGCCGGGCATGGGGTCTCGGGTTCGATTCCCGGGTCGGGCAAAATATTACTGGTTTATTTAAAATAATCTGAGTAGTAGCACGGAGTCTGGAATTGTGCCCGGTATATGGCAATAGGCTCACCCTCTATTACGTGGGACTAATAACATAAACAATGAAAAGCTTATTTTTAACCATCTAAGCAAGCAAAATATTATATCACATCTTTTGATAACAAAAACTCATACAAAATAGCTCCTTTCTCTTAAAATCTATGTTAAAATAAATTGGAGATTATAGAAGAATATTGAAAAAATAATATATTCCTGGACCCACTGTGTGCTCGAGCGTGACCCATAATCATAATACTGATACCGGCCTCTTTGACTATGATAAAACCTCTTTGACTACATAAATGTAATATAAGGCTTGTTTATACTCGATATTGAAGATATTTCTTATCGATATTTCGTTATCGGTATGCAGAGTATAATCGATTTTAGACTCGACTGATCAAATGTTAAGGTTGATTCTTATTCAGCGTGTATTACCTAAAGAAAGAGATTATTTCGATTGGTTATTATTGTTTATGGAGTTAAAATAAGTTGTGAATATACAAGGTGTAGTTTTGAAACCGTGGCATTATATATTTGTATAAGATTTAACATCTATCTGTATGCCAAATTTTAGCCCAATCTGTACAGCGGTTTGTGCTGTGCGTTGATAGATCACTATGTCAGTCAATCAACTTTGAATTATATATATATAGATAACCCAAAATTAATAAAGATAAACAATATTGTTTTTAATAAAAATAGCCATATTTCCTTTCCTCTTTTACTGAAAACACTCCAGTATTATTTTACGTAACCAGTATTATGGGCGATCTGATAAAATACACAGTATGTACGTGCGCTTCAACAAAAACAAAATCAAAAAACAATAAAAACATATTATTTTCATCAATAATTTTTACCACCTACTAAATCGGGGCAGTTTTACACGTACACATAAATGGGGTAAACTGAGACATATAAATTGGAACACTATAAAAACTACCGTAAAAGCCTTTTTTCTTTAGCACGTAGTTTAATATATAAAGGGTATTTATTCATTGGAGTGTAGAGCATATTTTCGGTTAGATTGAAAATTATTACGGTAAACCTTTTCTGATACACTATATTATTATTATAAAGTCGGTATACTAGGTATTGTATTTACTAATATATAATATTTAGCGGCCATTTTTGTTTAAAGGTATAGAGAGATAAACTGGACTGTGTTATTTATTTATTGGCTACTAGCTGATGCTATGCCGCGGCTTCACTTACGTGAATTTCGGGCATTGTTGACTATTTTTTTAAACTATAACGATGCAATAGAATCACACGATTCACTTCATGATAAGTGGTTACCGGGGCCTACAAATGCATGCAACACTTGGAGCATAACATGCGCCTTGCCGACCCTTAATAAACCTATTTACTCCTTTCTTGTAAAATCTCATATTGTAGCCCACCGGGAAAATTTTGGCAGGGAGTTCATTCATTGAAAGAGCACCAAACACACATACACACACACTCACATACATCCTCACAAACTTTCGCGTTTATAATTATTAGTAAGATATTACCAGGATAAGATACCAAATTATTTAAGCAGTCAAACTGCAAAGCAAAAATTCGATTTTCGTAATGGTCTAGCAGAACATTTTTAATAGCTATTAAAAATCACCTCGTCGGTCTAGCAATCCAGACATGTCGTACCTACATCATATTTACATCCTCTACAACTTCCTAACTACTCAAACTTGAACATACCTAAGCTTTATATCTGAACTCAGAACACCAAACAACAAAACTCGAGGAACTATGTCGACAAATCGCTTGATATTCCCCAACACGAAGCTAAGGCAGGGTGCACACGTGGACACTTTGAGTCGAGTGCCAGACACAAGCTACCGATGAATATTTTATTTCTTATTCTCTCTGTTTTTAAACATTTTTTTTATTTGTTATAATGTATATTTTTTCCCCTAGCTCTATCTCTATTATGCCGAATAAAAGTATTTTATTTAATTTCAATGTGTCTATTGCCAGAAGCAATCTACGGACGAATATTATAATTTAGCATAGGCACATGGCAACATTGTCAGCGTCTCTCTTCTAATTCTTCTGTTTTAATTTTTCAACTCCTATGTTTTATTACTTCCACTGTCATACCTTTATTGTTTTTTTTATATTTTATTTATGCTGCATCGTGCCTGGTGCTGAATAAATGTTTTTCTTTCTTTCGAATATTTTATTTCTGTGAATTTGCTGTGAAATCGTTCACTCCTTGCATATTATTATAACACAAATAACCTATGATTGCTTCGATGGCCGATTGGTCACAAGTGCGGTATACGGCAATAGGCTCACCCCCTATTACATGGGATACATAACATAAATAGTGAAAAGTGAGTGTTACATCTACAGTCGCATTAACTATCATAACACCTCTGCCTACCCCTTCGGGGATAAATGGGGTGATGTTATGTTATAAATAGCCTTAGGTGCCCATCATCATCAGCCTATAAATGCCCACTGTTGAGCAAAGCCTCTTTTCACACGGAGGTTTGAATATTTATCACCACGTTCACTTAATCCCTGTTGGTGATTTAAAACTTATAATTAGAAATTGTACGCCCAGGATCCTAACGGTGTTTTCCTTCACTGTTTGTCAGTGGTATCTAAATAATCTTAGAAAGTACATAATATAACTCGGAAAAATTCACATTGGTACTTGCTGTTGGTAGGTTTCGAAACCGCACCCTCATGCACGAGAAGACGGTCGTCCGAAGTCGTACCACCACGACATCATAATTATAATGAAATACCCACTACCGTTCAATGCCTGATTGAGCATTAATCACGTTTACTCAATGCAAGTTTGGCATTTTGACTGTATAATTGAAGTTTTGAATCCAGGTGGAAACCTGGATGATGATGTTTTCTTTCTTCATAAATAAGTCATTAGTGCCTAAATTATTCGCGGAGAACCTAACGGTCGCGGAGAACCAAACGGGTTACCGGGGCTCCGGCTCGAAGTGCAGGAGTAGGAACGGGGTGGTTTTTAGTCAGTAAGAGTCTGACACTCCCTCCTGCTGTGCTCTGCTTCTGCTGCAAAGTTTGTTTGGTAATGCCCCTAGAATTTATAATAAGATTCCCAATGAAATAAAAAATACAACAGTAATTAGATTTAAAAGTATTCTCAATAAACTATTATTAAACAAATGCTATTACTCAATTGAAGAATTCCTTAATGATAATATTTTTTGACAAATTTAATTTATTTCTTGACAATTTCAATTTTTCTTGACAATTTTAATGTATTTCTTCATAAATTTGATAATTTTAATTGATATAATTTTGACATACCTTATTTTTATTATTTTATTATTATTGTACAAAATTGAACTGAAATTGTAATATTCTAATAATGTTTCAAATGCATGTACCTAATATATTTGTATGTCTATCACGGCAAAACATAGTGGACTATCTTTATATGTAAGACCTTATTATGTAAACAACCTATGTTTAACAAATAAATGATTCTGATTCTGATTCTGACTCTCCCAGGCAGGAGTAGTCATTCGATGATTTTCCCCCCTTAACTCTTTGAGTACCGTCAATATAGACACAATTAAAGAACAATAGGTTTTTTTAAGGCGGGAAAATCAGACTTTTACTGACTAAAAACCATCCCGTTCCTTCTCCTGCGCGTCGACCGGAGCCCCGGCAACCCGTTAGGTTCTCCGCGACAAAGAACAATAGGTTGCGGTTACCGGTGTCCTCGTGGTGTTTGACAGTTTAAAGTGTCTAAATTTTCTTAGAAAGTATTTACAACTCGGAAAAAGTCACACCAGTTCCTTCTAAGAACCGTCATGTAGGTACCAACAAATTCCCTATCTGCTTTAACATTCACAGAACTTATATAGTTATATAAACAATCAATCTGTATTTTTATAATGATATCGATTTTGTGTTCCCTTTTACCTGTAGAGGGGAATAGATTTGTACAGATGACAGTATTGTAAAATACTTTTGTTTCCATCTTCATTTTTCTTGTGGATGTAACATCCACGGACTATGCATATAACAGAAACCTAGTAGCAATTCTCAACATAACATAACATCATGCTTTTTAATCCCCGACGGAGGCAGAGGTGCACATTTACTTGGCTTATAATTTCTAAATATATGTAAGTTTGTATTTGCCAACCCGCATTGAGCAAGCGTGGCGATTAATGCTCAAACCTTATCCGTGTGAGAAGAGTCTTTGCTCAGTAGTGGGCATTTATAGGCTGTTGATGAATAATGGGAATTTATATTTAAGTTGCTAAAATTATTGATGGTTTTTGATTTGGGTTTGTGTATAAAACTACCGTATACCAAGAACTCAATATAACTTCGTTGAGAACTATAGGAGTTAACTGAGAATTCAATCATCATAGAACCACACACAGGTCAACACAAAAACGAAATCACTTTTGATCGGCTCACTCAAGACCACTAGTCCAATAAATGAACAAAATCAAACAATATCCCAATAAAAATTGTAATTACGAAAACCCTGACCTCAAAATTCCCATAAGAATATCTCAACTTCAAAAACCCTTCAAGAGAAATTCAAAACTATTAGTAGGACACGTCTTCACATGGTAACGCCTGGGGGCTGGTACATTGTAATTTCCCCGGGGAGACCCTCAATAGGTAGGCGGTTTAATCAACGTGTGCTTACATCGTGGTATGATGTTACCGGAACATGACACGTATGTGTTTTGTGTATGGGGCTATTTTGAATTCTGAGTTGTATTAGGTCGGGAAATGGTTTAAAATTGTTTGGTGTAGATATGTAAAACAAAGCCTTGTTTTAAAGAGGAAGTAATTTCGATGGAATAGGTATTTTATTGCCATTTAATATTTAAAATATTAGTTTTCGTGTTGTTATGAACATACTGAAAACACCACAGAGAGGAAAACTTATTTCACATGCTTGGTGAAATAAGTTTGTTAGTCACACTGCTACTACTTTACTCAATAAGTGGGGAAGAATAACACTATGTATCGGGCCTACGAAGCCACGCCGGCGCCGCCGCGCCGTCTGACCAGAGGCCTTAGTACGGGTTTGTTTTACGTTTAAAGTAATCGTAACGAGTACGCGTTCGGCGCTCTGATTGGTTGCTTCATTGGCGCCGGCCAATCAGAGTGCCGAACGCATACTCGTTTCGAATACTTTAAACGTAAATCAAACTCGTACTAAGGCCTCTGAACCAGACCCAGTTCTGCGTGCCATACGCTCAAGCCTCAAGTAGCCATCAGATCACCACAGATGGGGTCCAATAGTGCTGATGTCGATATCAAGCCGCTGAAGACTTAACGGGTTGCCGGGGTTTCGGGTCGAAGGTCGAGTAGGAACGGAGTCGTGCTTATTAGATGTGCGATTACTAAAGTATTTAAAATTTCACTCCTTCCTGCCGACAGATCGATCTGATTTTGGCACATACTTGATGACCATATAATTGATACAATACATCAATCTCATTTTCCACAACTATCTCCATAAAACGGCTTATTTGATAAAATAGAGCTCTGTAAAACTATTTAACACAAAATACATTTTTACGTATTAAGTAGCAGCTTGTTCGCATTGTGAATACGAACTTATTTCGAACACCATACGACACTTTTTAAAACATTAAATTGTATGTCGATTTTGATACGTAAAATATAATTTTGTAAAGCCTAGGTTATTCTATTAAAGTGTGGTGATTGGACAGGATTTAATAACACGATGTATTATGGGCGGTATGAGCTGCAACGTTACCGGCTCATAATTTTATCATCAAACTATTTTGGGTATCGAAATGTGTAATTTATTTAACGGAAAATTGTTACTGACTGCCTTTTTGGTCGAGTTGTCGCACGTTCGACTGCCGGGCAAGGGGTCTTGGGTTCGATTCGCGGGTCGGGCAAAGTATTACTAGATTTTTTAAATCTCAGTAATAGCACGGAATCTGGGTATGTGTCCGGTATCTGGCAATAGGCTTACCCCCTATTTGGTGGTTCTAACTTAACACGTTAACCGCCGCGTAGTTCATCGTTGACCTACACATTAGCGGAGAATTTGCCTTCAGCAGTTTTTTGTCGGCAGTCAAAGGCATACTGTGATCATAATTGTTTACCTAAAATTTAATAAATGAATCAATGATTTCATTTAATTTGATTTGAGAATTACATGGCGCGATGTTTTGATAATGTACTAGGTATGAGTTCGTATGCGCTTCCAAAGTTTGCTGCTTGCAATGGTTCACCAGTTATTTCTTGTTTTAAACATTTTATTTCTTTGTAAGACTATTGCCAACACAAAATCATTTTACTTTGAAACGAAAACTCAGGTTTTAAGTTGTAGAAACAGTATTCAAAAATATCCTCTTTATTAAATAACAAAGCGAAATGCTTAAGAAAACTATAAAATGCAAGTATACAGTTTAATTTTATGAACAGAACCTCTTTGCACTGCATTTTGATACTAAAGTGAATTCAAGTATGTTTAGAATTGTCTTAGTGTAAGATAATTCGAGTTAGTTTAATTTTAGTGTTTATTAAACGTATTTAACGGTATTTATTTTAAATAAGTGAAAGAAACAAGCGTATAATAAGTGAATACGTGGAATTAATCTAAATAGAATCACACTATAATAATATTAATGTAAGTTTTTTGCTTGGATGTATGGATGTCAGTCCGTCAACCACACTGCAACTACTGAACTGATTTTGATGTACAGGCATATCTTGCAAATTTGGTAATAAACCTACAAACTGGTACTGTAGCCGCAGTAGCAACCTGCCTTTGGTGACTTAGGTGATTAGATACTTTTTATTTTTCCTCCCGATTAAAATACTCCGAATCATATTCTACGTGGACAAAGTCGCGGCAACAGCTAGTTTAAAATATAATTTACTTTTACAGTCTAAAGAGAAAAACGCTAATTTCTCTTATAATTATATTTATTTTTTTTCCATTATTTTTGTTTTGGTGTTTATTGTAGCATGAAGATATGAATTAATTTCGAAGTATGGCAGAAAACTCACCCCATATTACATGGGAGTCATCTACTTAACTGGTAAATGTTACATTGTTCAAATAATAGTCGTAATAAAAAAAATTGTATGACAGGGGCACGGACCAAGAGTCCGCGGAGAATTAATCTGTAACAATATAAATAAATGCATGGCATTACATTATATTTATATTTAAATACTAGCTACTGCCCGCGGCTTCTCTCGCGTTCTCGTGGAATAAAAAGTACCATAATCTACCTCTGTTCCAAATTACGTCCCGTTATCTTTAGCCATTTTGACGTGAAGGGGTAACAAACAAACAGACAGACATACAAACGTTCGCATTTCTAATATTAGTAGGATTCAGAGAGCATTGACTGCAATTCACACAGATGTTATATTTTAAGGATGTCCTAGTAATAGTTCAAATTTTGATTTATATATATTAGAGGTATATAAATTCAGAAACTACTTGAGTTATGACTCATTTTATATACTTTTAATTATCAGAGCTCTTACACACAAGTAGAACATTACTAACGGCAGAGGCAACTGCTGCTGACGCGTCGACGGCAGCAGTCGACCTATAGCGACACTTGCAGTTATAGCGTTCTTCGAAGTTGAAATCACGAAGGAAGCCGTCGACGCGTCATCGGATGCCACCGACGCGTGTCGACGGCTACAGTTACCTCTCCCGTTGGCTACATGCCGCTCGTGTGTAAGAGCTCTAAGAGAAATGAAAACTGCGACTACATCATAATACTATTTATTTATTCTTTTATGCACACAAAATGAAAAATAATGGCACATAAGATGAATCATAGTGATAGTAAATAAGATGCGAAGTTCCTAATTCGATTCAAGAGGAGAGCAAAATAAAATTACATTATATGCGCTTTTAAATTGGCACGTGCTCTCAGATCACAAAAGAAAATAAGTATTTAGGTGTAGGAGAGCCATGCATCGGCACAAATGGGCCGGACAACAGAACATACACACGTGAAACAATGCATTCGTTTTATGTCGTCGTATGGTTCAGGTTACTGGAGGCCCAATTACTCACCGTCCTCGTCTCCGATATCTCCAATCCCTGAATACCCAAGAATCCTTAAATTTATTATCTTCAAAAGGCCGGTAACGCACTTGCAACGCCTATAGTGTTCCAGCTGTTCATGGGCGACGCCGATTGCTTACCGTGAGGTGATTCGTCAAGTGAAACAAGTGAATTTATATCTGCAAATAGGCTGCAGCACTTTTAGACGTAAAGTCGTTCACTAGCTTATAAATACCTTAATATACCCTTAAAAAATAACAATATACTCCACAGTAAATGAAAGGGAAAGCTGTATGGTTGTCACAGTGGGTGACTAACCGGCTGCTATGTAACGTATCCTAGGTTTATTTCTCGCATGAGAAAATTCACTGTGTAATCCATGAATGTTGTTTCGGCTCTGAATGTGATATGTATGCGGAATTGCATGTTCCTAAACCCACACTACAAGAAATTTAAGTATGGGTGTGTAAGTGAAGTATGTGGTATGACCTTCTTTGAAACGAAATCAATAAAACAGTTGAAGCCATATAATAAGGAGCTATAACAGAGGTATTACCAATGGACCCAAACGGTCCCCAAATAGGAAAACAACTTTCAAGGACAAGGGGCGTAAACGGAAAAACGTAAATCTTTCTACGTCCAACTTCAGGTATTTTTTCTTTACAGTTTATCAGCACTTATAGGCGACAATGAAAGAAATCCACTAAGGGATGGTGTAAAAACATACGGGATTCTCCCTCCGCTGTAGGGTGACCAGAGGTAAAGAAAAGGTTGGTAAATATTTAAAGTGAATCTGGTCAATATACAGAGGCAATTGTTAGCTTAGGGGGGATAGTATAGAGGGCTTAAACTGTTAACATATTAAAAAATTTAATAGATTTATTTTTTATAGATAAACCATTGTATTTTTTTTTAAGGGGGGGAAATCATCGAATGACTGCTCCCGCCTGGGTGAGGCGGGAGGGAGTGTCAGACTCTTACTGACTAAAAACCACCCCGTTCCTTCTCCTGCACGTCGGACCGGAGCCCCAAAAACCCGTTAGGTTCTCCGCGAATAAACCATTGTATAAGGAATTTTTCTATGCCATACTCAGAACATTACATTTCATTTTTGTCATAAAATTTGTATTATGTCCTTTAAATGATTATAATGTTAGTCAATTTATTTGGCCACATAGTGAAACAAACACAACATCCAAATACATACTAGTAATACCGACTGCATACCACCACTGTCTGGCTCTCAACGCACGCGTCGATTTAATTAAGTACCCGTGCTTACCCCAACGGGCTTCAACAGCCCTACAAATATCGACTTTATTTTAATAACGAAAGTTATTTATTTATTTATTAATCAAGGTTTTATCTTAAATTCCTTTCTAGTCTTTTTTGAGAGGGGAAAATCATTCAAAGACTTAAAGTTAAATGTTTAGGGAACAGTGAGTAAAGTTCCTTAAGATCGGAAAAGGAGGATCTTCCGACCAGGCGAGGTGATCGTGCCTGGCGGTAGTTTGTTGGGATGTTCTAAACACGTATATTCGCATGTAAATTTGACATGTGCGATGTAGGATTTGTCGTCAAGTTGATTTGCTGAATGTCCTATATAGGAATGACCGATTCAAACTTACTATGGATAACATCATACAAACACTCAAACTCAATATAAAGTAGTATTTCTAATTATGGAAAAAGAAAATCAATTCCATCTAATGCCAAATCCGTATGTATTTTTAACCATTCTCAAACTCAGTAATGTCCAAACTCAAAATGTCCCGGATAAATAAATCACTTGGTCAACTTAAACGCGACCGTGCTGACTAGTACATCGTTTGACAATGCATACGATGGAATACATGTGCCGTGAAAGGGTTCTCTGTTTTGTTAACACCATGTGTTACCAAATAACAGACTTCTTTGGTGTTCTTACTGTTTATGACATAACTATCTAATTACTAGCTGTTGCCCGTGACTTTGTCCGTGTAGAATATGATTTTAGGACAAGCATTTCTGGCCTTCAGAAAGTGCACATGCTAAATGCATTTATTTTACAATTTTAGGACATAACTTTTATATTCACATTTATTAAATTTCCAATAAAAACTTAAATAATATTAAAATTAACTATTACTAAATTAATAATAAAATATATAAAACTTAAGATTAAAATTATATAAAAGAAAAACAAAAACAACTATTTACATAAAGCATTGAAAAATTCGTCCGCATAGACGTCAGTGGGGAAAGTACCCAGAAGGCTGGCAGCATTGCCACTTTAATATGATTAAATTTTCTAAAATAAAAGTAGCCTATGCTACTCATTAGTACATCAACTACCCACCAATAAAAGTCCCGTCAAAATCGGTCCATCCATTCCAGAGATTATCCAGTACATACAAACAGACAGACAGACAAAAATTGACAATAATGTTATTATGGTATGTGTATCGTATGTATGTATATTCATATGCATGTAGTAAAATGCGATGGTTTTAATATTAAACAGACTCTTCAATTTTTTATATAGATAGTTACTGTATAGAAAGGTAGGTATGTTAAGATCCCTTGGCACGAGTACCTAGGTACTATTAGTATTTACCTACAATAAAAGATGTTGTTTTGATCAACATAACATAATATCACCACAATCTGTGGATCACACAAAGAGACACAAACCTGCGATACGTTCCGTGTCAGCCTGTCAGCCAGTTGCCCACCCAACCGTGCATTCTTTAAACAGTTAATAGCTGAATTAAAACTATAGAAATAATGATTTCAACTCAAGTGTACATTACCAATGAACTTAAATACTTCAGATACTTAGCACTTTGAACTTTATCAAAGTAGAAACAAAGATTATGTTTTCAAAAGATTTTTTCTTAAATCTTTTAGCTCAGCCGTTATTACATTGGATTTCTTTTTGCCAACTTTTTAACTTGAAGATTAGCCCATCGTTTCGAAAATCGCCTTAAAATGGCCGTGTTGAGGAATCCAGCATTTATTTGAAAATTATTTTTATGGCATTTATTTTAAGGTTGCTATTATGTTAACAGAATGATGAGGAGTGAGGTTAATGACACGAGGATTTAAATTAAATCAAAATCGAAATATTTATAGTAAGATATACAATATGGTCAAAAGGAAACCTCAACCGATGTATGGTGGTCTCTTTCAAACAGGATTCCATGTAGGTACTGGAAAGAAGTATTTAGTTAATTTGTATAACGTAAGAAAAAGTAAGACTTATTCGAGTAGTCGCAAGTGCAACTGTCGGGCCCTTACCCTTGTCTCGGGTTTGGTTCCTGGGTCGGACAAAGTATTACTGAGTTTTTAACAATCTCAGTAGTAGCACGGAATGTGAAAATGTGCCCGGTATATGACAATAGGCTCACCTCCTATTACATGGGACTCATAACATGAATAGTGAAAAGTGGGTGTTATTGTACAGTGACATTAAGTGCCGAAATGTGCATCGTGCCTGCAATGTGCCTTCGGGGATAAAAAAGCGTGATGTTATATTACGTTATGTCAGAAAAAGTCATAATTATTATCTGTCCAATTCCACCAACCCCTCCTAATTTTTGAAGGAACTCTTAAGCTACATTTAGCAACTATTTGGTTTTCATCAATTAATAAGGGATTCATAACAGTATATAGAGGTTGGTTTAGGTGCTGGGCTAAATAACTTTTAGTTAAAAGATGGTTTAAGAGTGGTTGACAAAAACGGCCATTAATGTATTAACTGCTCAACAACAAGTAACGGAAGAAACAATAGTTCATATCAAAGCAATAAAGAACACAATATAAAAACTTCACAATTTTACTTTTTTTTTTTTTTTTTTTTTATTTATTATCACACTTACATCTATCATTACAGGTTTAACCTAATGTGACAGAGAAGCTACTTACATTAAACAAAACATGCAAACAAAGTTAATAACAGCAGTATCCTTAGACCAAACATACATACAAGGACATAAAATATATATAATTAAAACGAAACCACAATACTAAATTATCCTAATAACATTAATAACATATCACCGAATACGCTACCCTTGTGAAGTCACTCACCGAACAGTGAAACAAATCGATCTGCTCCGCTATTGCATTTAGTGTGCGTATCGCGCGTGTCATCGGAGCTTGCTTTAGAAGCTCGGTGCGGGCTGTTGGTACCACCAACAACTGCGGCCGTCGCCGACGCCATACATACCTATCCGGCACGCACAGCCTAAGCTCAGCCAATATCCTCGGATTGTGACATTTTCCACGTAAAAGATCATGTAAATAAGTAGCCAGCATTACTTCTCGCCGAGCTTCTAGCATATAATAACCTACTGTACCCAGCAAATACAATGTCGGATACAGCAGCGGATATCCCGGGTACACTCCATATGACTTTAAGTAAAGAAATCTCAAGAACTTGTTCTGAATTCGTTCCAACATGGTTGCGTATTTGGCTTCATTTGGACTCCATATAGCCGCATTGCATTCCATATGACTTTTTACCAATGCTTCATACAAAGCCTTTAGTGCTTTGATATTGCTGAAGTCATTGGCCTGCCGCAGAACAAAACCTAAAAACTTGAACACCATTTAAACACAATTTATCTTAAACAAATTGAGTCAACCACAAATAAATAACCAACCTCCATTAAGTACTAACACTAAGAAATGCAGGACCATTAAATTTTTCTTCAAACCAAGACAAATATGAACTCCTTGAATATCAAGACGGGTTAAACGGCCAAATTAAGAAGACCCCTGCTGTCCTTACAGCTCGGCTTTTTTTCAATACTCCATGTTCTATTTGAAGGAGACCATCTTACATCGGTTGGGGTTTCCAAACTTGGCCTCTTGTCTTGCAAACTCTTGGTGCATTTAACGAGATAACTTTGTCAGATAGGAAAGACGAGCAAAAAGATATTTAAAGACTTTAGTATTATACTGGGCATCTAATATGGCTGCTGTTTAAGATTAAGATCCGAATTAAGGTTTAAAGTGGTTTGATTTTAGGGTTTTTTGTGTCATTTCGGCTTTGATAGGGATAACATTGGTCCTAACGGGTTTGGACTTCTGGTAACAATATTAATACACAAACTGCAAGCGTTGTTTTACGCTTTTTAAATTGCTAATTGTTGTCCAATTGGTGTTTTGTTCGTCCGCGTGTCGACTAAGCAACCAGTAAAATAGCAGTGCAAGACAGGGGTCTTGCACTGGGAAATCAACTGATTTCCACACTTTAATAAAAGTATAGGGGAATAGAGAAATTTGGCATTACTAGGCTTAGTCGAGAGGGAGTGCCAGACTCTTACTGACTAAAAACCACCCCTTTCCTACTCTGCTCTGCGAGCCGGAGTTCCGGCAACCTGTTAGGCCTTCCACGACTCCGAACCGGGCATCAGCCCAACTGGGTCCCATCTGTGGTGGTCTGATGGTTCTTTAAGGCGCGCGCGTAACGCGACGCGCCGTACGCACTGGTCTAGTTCTGGTCGGGCTCGCTGCCCGACGCTGAGCTTCCCTTGCTCGCCGTCAACAGACCAACACTTATGGCCTGAGGCCACTTGTGGCCGGAGATCATAGCGCGATCTCCGACGCCCGGAGAGTCTGCCGCTGTAGCGGTATTAAGTTACATCATTAAAAACCTGTAGATAAAATTATCATATTAAGAAGAGAATCCATCAGTATAAAGTTTTCTCATAAATAACAGTATGACGATAATAAACAAAAGATTAGAAGATTAGAAGACATTATCTTTGAAAATGTTGTTCACAAAACATCGACAGATGTGAAGTTGTATATAAATAAGATATGTGAAAAGTTTCATCTTTAATAAAACGCTTTCTCCGTCGACAGTTTGACATGGGATCCGAGAACTTAGAATTAGGGTTGATAGTATTGAGGATGAGATTAAAAACTAGATATTATTTTGGATGGAATATGGTTTTTGTTTTATTATCTAGACGGTTTTGGAGGTCATGTGGCTACTTTAGAATCAGTGAGCCTTGATTTTAGGTTTAAAGTCAATGTGATGTTGATTTTTTCAAAAATTATAGATACTTCTTTAGTATTAGGTCCTTCTTCTGTTAATTTTTTAACGTAGAATGTAAAAAGTGAGTCTATTATTACTTGTATAGACATTTTATGGGTAAAATAAACCAATAGAAAATAATTAACAGACACCAGTCTCTAAATTGTAACATATTATATAATTTGTATCCGTAAAGTATTTTTGAGAAAATAAAGATTTTTATTATTATTATTTATTATTATTAATTGTGGAGTATAAAAGATGACTGCCTCGTTGGCTGAGTGCTTGCAAGTGCGACTGCCGGGCAAGGGATTTACTGACTAAAAACCACCCCGTTCCTTCCCCTGCGCTTCGAGCCAGAGCCCCGGTAACCCGTTAGGTTCTTCGCATCAGCACAAGGTCTGGAAATGTGTCCAGTATATGGCAATAGGCTTATCCCCTATTACATGGTACCTACTCATAACATAAATAGTGCAAATTGAGTGGGTGTTACATTGTACAGTGACATTAAGTGCCATAATGCGCACCTTTGCCTACCCCTTCGCGGATGAAAGACATGACGTTACGCTATGTCAAAAGATGCAGATAAAAATAAAACGTTACACTCTATAAATGTGAATCCTAGACTGGATTATAGAATAACCGATAGAACTGAGACCAAAAATTTTTCGCAGTCATCATATTAGTTAGTACATTTACACAGCCCTAAGAAGAATACCTCTTATATTTCTACTCGAAATATTTGTAAATACTTCTTTAAATAGAGGTAAGTTCTCGACTATGACGAAAGTTTTATTGGCGATTGTCGCACAGAAGTTGATTCCAACCATATTTTCTGTAGAACCGATGGATGGACTTATTTATTGCTTCGTTCCGCGAAACGATAATGTTTAATTTATTATTTTGCTTCGGAAGAATTGTTAAATGTCTTGCCAGATTTTCTGTTTTCTGCGAAGGAATTGTGTGTGTAGTAAAATATTTTATGTACCTGCTTAGGATTTTTGAAAGTGAGAAAGTTAATAAATTATGTGATTTGACAATAGGGTAGATACCTAATTTTTATATTAATGTCCGTCTGGTTTTTCATTAGATACGTATTTTTTATTTTATTACAAAAACTAATACTTTCGACGATATATATATTTGAAATGTCCCGTGACGTCACTTCTATGTACATTTTATACTTAGAAATGACGTTTTAGCCCCACTCCTAAACTTTGATTCGTTTTATCTAAGTATTGCTTTAATATACAACAAAATAAAAAAATTCATGTCTAATATTTTTTCATTACCTAACTTATGGACTAATTATATTTTTAATTTTCATACCCCGTCATCATCCTCATTGTTTGATTTGACAATTGAGCAAACTTAATAATCTGTGACTAAATCGATAGATTTTTTATTAACCTTATCGAATTTTCTAGCAATGCACAGTCAAAATCTGAACCTTGTTCAATGTATGGTAACTAAAGTCACCTCTATAACTCACAGTTAATGTGACTGATATGAAATAACATTCACTGTAATCTAAGCCCAGATCTGCTTCCTAGAATAGGGAAGCCATAAAAACCGACGATATTTTTTCTATACCCAAGAAATTTTTTACTCTTACATGACCCTTAGCATCGATAGAACACGAGCTGACAGAACACAAGCAGGCAAAGTCAAGGTCAAAGCTAAAACGTTGTGCAATCAACACAATGATACTCGTTTAACCGAAAGTCAGTCCTCAAAAAATACTCCAATCAAAAAGCTCTAAACAATAAAATTTACACAAAGTACAATCGTGCGCAAAAAACATGTATAAGGACAGCGATTTTCAAATGTTTTCACGACACTTGACCGCTTCTGGAAGCAAGGCTCTCATTATGCCGTAAGGAGAACTCTTGTCTTGGCTCGAACGGCATCTAAAACTACCCCAAACTGTCGAAATCTCCTCAACCAAATTCAGCTTTAACACAAGTTGAATAAAGCTGAAAGTATTTTGTAGATTTTCATTCTATCAGGGTAGCTTGATGCCATGCTTGTTCAACGGCAGTACTTGCTAGTAATTATTATTTTTCAAGTGGTTGAGGTAGGGAACAAAACCTTTTTCTACGTCATTATACTTGAGATGATTGAGAGAGGAGTGAGACTTTGTCATGTCGGCTGAGGTCCTTTGTGTGGAACATGGTTTTAATGAAGGCTGCTGCAAGTTGCTTAAATGCAATCATGTTTCAAAATTTAATGGGGAGTTTAGTAGCAGTAATAGATTTGCTTTGTTGGTTGAGTGCGAGGTAATGCTAGTCAAAATCATGCGGATTTCATTTTCAAGACCAGGCTTGGTGAAATTAAAAATTAGTGTTTAATTTACGTAACTTGATGGAAGTTTAAAATTGTCTACAACTGTGTTCATTTAGATAGTAGCCCTGTAATAGAGATTATTCCATTTTTAAGCTTTGACTGCCGACAGAAAACTGTTGAAGGTAAATCCTCCGCTAGCGTGGCCCATACGTTGTCCCCCATGGCGTTCAAGGTGTTAAACGATTTCAAAAATAGAAGGAGGTTCTCTGTTTGACCTGTAAGTACATGTGTGCCTTTTTGTCCGCAATTATCACACGATTGGCTGGGCAGATTCTTATGTCATCATCATCATCATCAGTCTATAAGTGACCACTGCTAACCAAAGACCTCTTCTTATACGGAGAAGGTTTGAGTATTAAATTTTTTACATAAATGTAGGTACATGTAACACTTAGAAGGAGGTTTAAAATAAAAAAATACAATATTGATTTCGGACTTATTAAACGTAGAATATGGCAAAATTATTTGCAGTAATTTTTTAAACATCTAACAATAAATGAAAACTTGAATAATTTAATCCGGACTGTCTTGTCAACAAATTTTGAGAAGAAAAACACCGCAACAATACTCTTTAAGTCTATGGTCTTTTTGCCTGTATTTTCTTAAGGCGTTATTGCATAAATCCTGGCATCAAAACATAATCAAAACACAACATGTTTCCTCCCTCCCGAACCAAGAAAACCTCGCAAACATATCACTTTTAAACACTCGAATAAGCTTAGTTTATGTGTCCCACTTTAGAATCTCACTTATACAAGACGCATTTTATACCTTCCCACCAAAAAACTGAAATCCAACCCTATCCTCTTCAGTCAAGGTAGAATTTTGCACACCAAAGAAGTCATTTTTAATATTCATACCGCAACACATCTTGGGCCTCCTCGCTCCAAGTAATTTTAAGTCTATTGTCATATAATTGTATTACGTGAGAGGAATGTAGGGAGATGTGAGAAAATTATATTTTCTAATAAACATCAACATTAATTATGGATACGGTGAGCGGGTATCAAGAATTTGTTATTTACTGAATGTTTTTGAAATTGTTTATTTTTGTGTCGTTATTAGGTACTTCTTATTTACGCTTTATTTTATGGCTTATAGTGAACCTGTTTCAAATTGGTGAATAGCTTTTAAGGATTTTTAATTTTATTGTCTTGTAATAATGTCGAAAATGTAGTAAAAGTATAATGTAACTGGTTCAGGAATGAAAATGGGTTCATCTAGATTGTGTGAGGTACGTACGTACGAGTATGCACGAGACACTTTACCTCTACATAAGTGCATTTAAAGCAATTACGTATCAAAATACATAATTATAAAATTACGTATTTTGATACAGATACTAGTTCAATACCCGAAGATTCATTCGGTTCTTTTGTATCAAAGTGAGTGTAAGTGTGGGAGAGCCATGCTTCGGCACGTATGGGCCGGCTCGACCGAAGTGATACCACGGCCTCACAGAAGACTAAAGTGAAACAACGCTTGCGTTGTGTTTCATCGTGTGAGTGAGGTTACTAGAGGCCCAATTACCCCTCGCCCCCTTTCCGGATACCTGTATTCCCAACAATCCTCAAATCCCAAAAGGCCGGTAACGCACTTGGCGATGCCGATTGCTAACCATCAGGTGATCCGTCTGTTCGTTCACCAGCTTATGCCAAAAAAAATTACGCGATTTGAGACAGATACAATACCCCTAGATTCATTCAATTCTTTTGCATCCTAAAGTAATATTTGAATAGCTTGATAATATAATTTTCTTCTTTAATCCATATTATTGATAGATGTGTCGCGGAAAACCTAACGGGTAACCGGGGCTCCGGCTCGACGTGCAGGAGAAGGAACGGGGTGGTTTTTAGTCAGTAAGAGTCTGACATTCCCTCCCGCCTCACCCAGGCGGGAGCAGTCATTCGATGATTATCCCCCCTTAAAGAAAAAAAAATATTGATAGACATACTTATCAAACATCTATTTAATTTTTGTTTAATCCATCTTGCAAGTGTCTATGAGCGGTTAGTAAACATTGTTAATAAATTGTTTCAAAAAATTCTTAATGCTTTATTATCTGAGTTAAGATTTAGTCCTTGTAGCTTTAAAGGTGACTTTGAAGAAGGTCGTACGGCAGGTGACTACGTCTTAAATTCATTGGGAGTATTTTAGAAGAAAAACCTAAATCGGTTTTAAAGTTATTGAATGGGCTATTTAATTTTATAAACAACTAGCTGTTGTCCGCGACTTCGTTCGCGTGGAATAAGAATATTAGAACATTAGATTTTTTTTCAATTTTCCAAAATAATGTTCTCCTTAGAACATAGCTACCTGCTAATAAGAGTCTTGCAAGATCGGCCCAGCCATTCCAGAGATTAGAAAGTACAAACAGACAGACAGACAAAATTGTAAAAAATGTTATTATTCAAATTCAAAATTCAAATTACTACTATATTTGCAAAAATATAGTTTTATTTGGTATTATGGTATGTGTGTCGTATAGATATTTATATGAAAGAAGAAAGAAAAACAAAGAAGTGTATAATAATACAGTCATTTGGGATTTTTACTTGGAAAGTTTTCCGGGAGTTTTGAAAATTAGTAATTTTATACATTTTTACGGGCTCTTTCCGAATATTGTGAAACGAAAAACCGTGTGTACACTTTACGGCGCTCGTACGCAGAAACTATTGGTTTTAGCAAAAAAGGTTATGACATAAATTGTAGCAAATTTTTTCTTCTATTATTTTGTACCGATATGTTTTTTTGTAAAATGTGTCGGAAATGAGTTGTTATCAAAAAACTGCTTTTAGGCGCCATTTTTGCAATATGGCGGCGCGAGCAATAAAGATACGTGGTGGAAAAGTTAAAATTCGGAAAGAGCACGTCAAAATCTATAACATTACCAATTTTCAAAACTCCCGGAAAACTTTCCAGGCAACCTCTATTCTTTCGAACAAATTACTGTACTATAAGAATAGCTGCTGAGTTAGAAGGCTTGTTTGATTTCTGGTCAAAGTCAACATCATTTATTTCAATTAGACCAAGAAGGCACTTTTGAACGTCAACAATAAATATTTAAAAGTGAAGCTATTTGGTAATTCCAAGGTGTAGTGATCTGGTTTTTAAAACATCATAATTCTGTTCTGGGAGATGATGACTATAAATTAGACGAAATGTTGAGAGCATTCTTCGCCACGAATGGGCCGGCTCGACCGGATTGATACCACTGCCTTACAGAAAACTGAAGTGAAACAACGCTTGCGCTCTGTTTCGTCGTGTGAGTGAGGGTACCGGAGGCCCAATCATTAATACACTTGGAACAACATAGGGATACGTTCTTCCAAATGTAAAAACACTTCATCAAAATCGGTTCAGTCAATCGCGGGATAATAGCAAACATACAGGTCAAACTGAGAATGTAATTTTTTTTCTTTTTGAAGTCGATTAAAAATAATAATAAAAACTCCAAACCTCATTTTAAAAAATACAATAGTCGAAATTCGTCCTTACTAATATTATAAATTGGAAAGTGAGTTTGTTGGTTTGTTCCACTTTCACGCCGTAACTACTGAATCGATTGGTTTGAAATTTTGCAGACATAAAGTTAGAAGTCTGGATTAAAATAATAGGGTACGTTTTATCCCGGAAAAATTGGATATTCTCGAGGGAAAATGAAATTATTGGTATAGATGGCGCTGTGTGTATTGGTATATGTCACATAGGCTACATTTTATTCTTTTGTGACGCGAGCAAAGCCGCGGGTAAAAGCTAGTAAGGGAATATTTGAAAACTATTAATTCGTGTCTCTACAAACTTTAACAATGACGAACTTCAAACTGCAAAGAGTTATTTTTGAGAGGAATTCAATATCTCACAAGTTTCGCCCGTTTTCTGATACGAAAGAGATCGTCTTGGAGATGATTGGTTTTGTTTAGAAGAACTTTCTTTAATAGAATTATATTGTAGTTTCGAAAAGGATTGAAAAGGGAATGTTGCGCTGGTTTGGACATGTAGAAAGGATGGATTAAAGTAGAGCAACGAAAGAAGTATACAGAGCGGATATGAATGGGGCCGTCGGTAGAGGACGCCCTACACAGACTATAGTGACCAGATTGGCGATATATTAAAGAAGGGCCAAATTAAAAGTACCCTTAACCGACGAGCATGCATGAAAATATTGATGACTGTTGATGAAGTGAAAGAGGTATGTATGAAACGTATCTAGTAATTGGCGTTCCCTAGTCTCTGCCTACCCCCATGGGAGACAGGCGTGAAGTGATGTATGTATGTAGTTTCGACGGCGGAATACATATTGATACCACTGCTTCTCTTTCCATGGGTATGTATTATTGTAAGAGTTAACTGGCTCTTTGCTCAAGTGGTCGCCAGTGTGACTGGCGAGCAAGGGGTCGCGAGTTCGATTCTCGGGTGGGGCAAAGCATTGCTGGCGTTTTTGAAAAAAACCTCAGTAGTAGCACGGAGTCTGGAATTGTGCCTAGTATATGGCAATAGGCTCAACCCCTATTACATACATAATATACAGTGAGAAGTGGGTGTTACATTGTTCAGTGGCATTAAGTGCCGTAACGTCTGTCTGCCTGTCATTGAAGCTAGGCGCTCGTTCCAAATTATAGTATCGGAAGGAGAATAACTAGCAAAAACTACATTGTAATTTTTTTTATGTATTTACAATATCACTCATACATTATCTGATCCTTTACCTATTGTACTATGTACAGGGTGTTCGTCAAACAGCGCACCACAATATGAGGGGAGACAGCCGGGACCAACACCCACCCAAACAACCAAACACATGATCAGCAAAAATGCACGGCTGTTGTTTGGAGCATGTCTAAGGCTAAGTACTCAAGGCGCAGTTTGCTACCGCGCCCGCAGCCGTTGCAGAATACAGATATGTATGTAAAAAATCAAAGCTATTTTCACGGTGCGTTTTACGACCGCGGCAGCTGTGATTGTTTGCGGGTCCCGCTGCACCGGCGGGCGTTCTGGAACTCAACTGTTTAACCGACTTATACTATACTAGCCCGTCCTGGTTAGAAAATTATTTATTTTTAGAAATTTGGATTGTTGCAGTGATATAACTACAATAGTTGGATATATGCTACCGCGGAGTTTTTTTTAGTTTCGGCAGCGCATTCGACGAAAGACATTTTAAGACTAATTTTTCTACAATTACATTTTCGGTTACATTGTTCAAATTTTACCAAGGGTCCCTAATTTTTTTCAAAATGAAATGTAGCCTATGTCAAATTGGAAGAATGTAGCATTCTATTGGTGAAAAAATTTTTAAATCGGCTCTGAGTTTTGAAAATTCCCCATCCATTCCGCCGCAGCGGCGGGCGTGGGAGAAAATCAATCATGTGTTGCAAGCGTTCATAGGCCACGGTAACCACTTACCTAAGGTGGGCAATGGTCGTGGTATAAAAAAAATCGGGCCACGAGTCCTTAACCTAACAATACCTTACCTCCATCAATAAACAGATCATCATCATCATCAAAACCACATCCACCACCATCGACATCTTCCATTAATTTCAATTCCCACCATCCAATTACACTCACACCAGTAGCAAAACCTTACTAAACTTCGAAAGGCCTTCGTCACTATTGCAATAATTTCCAAACACCGCAAGAAAACAGGGGCTGTAAATTTCAGGAGGCAGACAAGTTACAGAGTGTGAAATTAATTTAAGACAAGCAGCTTTGTGAAGCAACTTTATCAGCATATTGGACCATACTGGCGTACTTACTGCAGCTGTACATATCCAATATAAACTGATCTTTCAAGGGGTGAAAATATCACACAAAGTGAGTCCTTGATAAACTGGATTTGTGTAGTTCGATGTGTAGCGTGTTCTATGGAATTGTAGGTGGTTGGTGACTGTACAAAAGCTACGCTTGCAGGTTACGGTTAGTAATTTATGTATGTGTATGTATATGGTGGTACGAGAAATTTTGGTATACCTATCAGTTTGCGCAAGACTTTTCACTCAATCCTAAGAGAGTTTCTTCGTATAGTATTAACGTTTCTTTTGTCGTATTACATGTCGATAAAACACTTCTGTGAAGTGACGCAGCACGGAAATCGTGGATGTCAGGTACTAATATTAAGTTAAACGGACCTTAAACTGCATTTAAAGGTGCTCCCTCACCGCGAGCATTCGCGTGTAATGTAACGTTACAGATCTGAGCATTACATCAGTGAAGGAGGAGAACCGAGCACTACAATACACACCTTGTAATGATATAATGTGTAATCTATATAATATATACAAATGAAACCTATTTCCCGTTGTCACATCATAACTTGAAAATGGCTGGACCGATTTGGGCAGTTTTTTTTTGTTGTGTTTGTTATTGCCATTAGAAGGTTCTTATGGTATAAAAAAATGCTGAAAATCTTATGGGAACGGTAGAAAACGGGATTGCGCGTGCGAAGCTAGTATCTTGATACAGCTTGTAACATCAATGTCTGACATCTTGCTATGAAATGCTCAAAGTCGAATCTATGTTACATTACACGCAAATGCTCGTTAGTCAGGGAGATATTAATGTAATGTAATGCTCAAAGTCGAATCTATAACGTTACATTACACGTGAATGCTCCCGATGAGGGAGCACCTTATTGTTAGCTATACGTGCGAAGGTACAAACAAACTATAAAGTAACAGAAATCTTGTTAACCCTCAATTAGTCGCGCGGGTTGTTGACAGCACCCCACTCACTTTTTAATATGAAAATTATCAGTGTTTTCTTTAGTGACGATTTTGCGCTTCTGAGTACCTTCAAGTGACTTTTAAACCCGTTGATGTAAAGTGAAAAGAGCAATGTGGCATGACCTTTCCTAGTGTTTTTTTTTTCTCTAGGGGTGAAAATCATCGAATGACTGCTCCCGCCTGGGTGAGGCGGAAGGGAGTGTCAGACTCTTACTGACTAAAAACCACCCCGTTCCTTCTCCTGCACGTCGAGCCGGAGCCCCGGTTACCCGTTAGGCTCTCCGCGACTCCGAATCGGCATCGGCCCTGTGGGGCCCCATCTCGGGGAGCCACCCATGCTCGCCGTCCGCAGGCCCGCGCTTAAGGTGGCCGGAGATCGTCTCACGACCTTTGCCAGTGTAAGGATGCGTCTAAGTTTGCGTGGGTTTGTGCTCGTGTTTTGCTGTTTCTGTCATGTAAACTAAGAATGTTTATTACGTGTGTTCATAAATCTTTAAAAACTAAAAAGATATTTTTGATTAGTTGTTTGAGGAATGATCTTAATATGATGGCTTAAAACCTGATCCTTATAAACGGATATGCGAAACGTCGCAGAAGAGCAATAAACTCATTTATTGATTTTACGTATTATTTTTATAACATAACATAAGACCACGCCTTTTATCCCCGAAGAGGTAGGCAGAGGTGCACACAGAAGTAACACCCACTTTTCACTATTTATGTTATAAGTCCCATGTAATAGGGGGTGAGCCTATTGCCATATACCGGGCACATTTCTAGACTCCGTGCTACTACTGAGATTTTTTTTAAAACCCAGTAAAAATTTGCCCGACCCAGCAAGCCAACAACAGAAACTAACTGCCACTTTGGCAGTCGCACTTGCGACCACTCGGCCAACTATTTTTTATAATATTTATTCATAAAACACAAAATAATAAAATGCACTTACATTTCCATGAAATAATATTATACGTTTAGAAATATACTACGAACACGTGTGGTGGCCACAAGACCTCGCGAGTGCTCACGAGGCTAAGAATGGCGCATTTGATCGCGAGGTAAATTGCCTCCGATTTCATTCCCTAAACTGTCTACACTTTTAAATCATCACCCAATTTATTATTTCCATAATATTCTTATAATGTCGTGGTGGCCCGGAGGTTAAGACGCCCGCTTCTCATGCATGAGGGTGCGGGTTCGAAACCTACCAACAGCAAGTACCAATATGACTTTTTCCGAGTTATATGTACTTTCTAAGATTATTTAGACACCACTGACAAACGGTGAAGGAAAACCTCGTGAAGAAACCTGGACTTATAATTTCTAATTATATGTTTGAAATCGCCAACCCGCAAAGAGCAAGCGTGGTGATTAATGCTCAAACCTTCTCCGTGTGAGAAGAGACTTTGCTCAGCAATGAGCATTTAATGGCTGTTTATGATAATATTCTTATAGAGAACCAGCCTTCACATAACATCAGTCTTCACAAATCTTCCCAAATTAAACACAACAATAATAATTATGCACCAAAAAAAAAACGTTACGTTCAAAATTTCAAACTGTAGATTACATTAAATTACCTTGTTTCGTCCGAAACAAGCGATTAAACGTTAAAATATTTTAAACAAAATAAGTAATAGGTATCACCCCACCATTTAAGGGGGGAGAAACGGCAATAAACTTTTTTCTTACCGTTTAACACTTGAGAAAAGGAATTTATTATACTTTTTTTATCCCTTCAGGGCTGTTCGGCACGATAATTAGCATAAAGCGTTTTTGCCTTTATCTCGCTCACTTTGTTTCCCGGATTCTCTCGGGAATACGGGAAGGTTATATATGTTTTTGGTTTATTAATTATTTAGGTACTGAATGTTTCATTTGAGTTTCTTTTCCTAAAGGATGTTCGAGATGTAATATCGTTAATTTTTGAAGGAAATGGTTTCAAATGAGGCAAAGTTAAAAACCAAATATTTTTATCTATACTAATATTATAAAGCTGAAGAGTTTGTTTTTTTGTTTGTTTGTTTGAACGCGCTAATCTTCGAAACTACTGATTCGAATTGAATAATTATTTTTGTGTTGGATAGTCAATTTATCAAGGAAGGCTATAAAACATCTCGCTATGACCAATATGAGCCGAGCAGAGCGGGAGAAACCGCGCGCAAGTAGCTAGTTTCTTATAAAAGTAGATACTGGCTTACATCACATCAACAAACAATCAAACTTATAAATGGCCACTGCTGACCAAAGATCTCTTCTCTCACGGTGAAGGTTTGAGCACTAATCACCACGCTTACTCAATGCGGGTTGGCGATTATAAACTTACCTCTATAATTAGAAATTATAAGTCCAGGTTTCCTCACGATGTTTTCCTTCACCATTTGTCAGTGACGTCTAAATGATCGGAAAAAGTCACATTGGTACTTGCTATTGCTTCTCATTAATGAGAAATCTTAGCCCTCCAGACCACCACGATATATTGGTACTGGCTCACACATTGAATATTATACCAATCTCCCCCGTGACGTAACGATGTCTGTCATAATTGTAATAGAATGGACCTCCGGCGTGCGTATAAAGAGGTATTATTAAACGTTATACCGGTTGATGCTGGGCTCGCTGCCATCGCAGCGGTAAGTCCCCTCTTTGAGGAGTGGCTTGAGAGACGCTACGGCGTCCTCACCTACCGCCTGACGCAGGTCCTCACCGGACATGGAAGTTTCGGGAGGTACCTGTGTCTGATGGGGCGGGAGGAAACGCCCGGGTGGGAGAATGCCCTTCGTGGGCTGAGCACCGCCGTGTCCTCAGGGAAGTGATCGGCGATGGCGACCTCTCGCGTCCGGGCCTAGTGCAGGCCATGATGCGGAGCGAGGGGGATTGGGATGCCGTCTCCTCCTTTTGCGAAGCAGTCATGCTAGCTAAGGAGGAGGCGGGACGCGTGAGGCAGCGAAGCGCTGCCTCCTCGCAAACCAGCCATCGCGAAGGACACACCGGGCGTCGGGGATCGCGGGACGATCTCCGGCCACCGTAAGCGCGGGCCTGCGGACGGCGAGCATGGGTGGCTCCCCGTCCGACCAGAAACAGACCCGAGCGTACGGCGCGTCGCGTTCCGCGCGCGCCTCAAAGAGCCATCAGACCACCACAGATGGGGCCCAATAGGGCCGATGCCGATTCGGAGTCGCGGAGAACCTAACGGGTAACCGGGGCTCCGGCTCGACGTGCAGGAGAAGGAACGGGGTGGTTTTTAGTCAGTAAGAGTCTGACACTCCCTCTCGCCTCACCCAGGCGGGGGCAGTCATTCGATGATATTCCCCCATTAAAAAAAAAAAAAAAAAAAATACCGGTTGATGCGATGTCTGAATAGCCAGCTGCCGCGCAACTCGTAGCGGGTTCGATTCCCGCACGGAACAACTTATTGTATCATCCATTGATTGTTGTTTCTGGTCTGGCTGTCGTGTGTATCTGAACTTGTATGTTTGAAAGTACACTCACGACACAGGAGAGGATCCTATTGTGGGAAAAAGTTTCTTAAAAAATAAGCATGCTACCATGTATTTAAGTACCCTTTACTATCTTTATCATTATCAACATCAACAGCCGAAAGACGTCCACTGCCGGACAAAGCCCCCCCCCTGGTCCTGCACTTACCTCCACACTCCAGACTTTACCAACAAAAAGAAACACCAATCACAATCGTTTAAAAAGTTAAAGACACAAAAAAAAAACAGAAAACAAAATATAATAGCTATAACAGAAAAAAAATAAAAATACACAATAAAAAAACTCCAGTTCCAACGCTTCCCTCACAGATAGAAATTGGTAGGTACCACCCCGTTAAAATTTCCAAACAATAATAAATTTCGTTCTTTGTACACTTACAATTAAAACCCTTTTTTTGTAAGTACAGTTTCGAACAAAAATTTTTTCTAACGAATCTTTATTGCAAACATTATCTTAATCAGTACGGAGGTGTAAATTTTGCCTTAGGCCTGTTTCATAATGATCCGAAATTTTGGGCGCAAATTAAATTGTTTTTCATTATGTTTTTGAGGTATGGCGTGTTCTGATAAATTATATTGGTTATTTTGTTTTTGAAAAGGGGTTTGTCATTAATGAGGTAAATTAGACGTATTTGGGTGGAATCGGTGGTGTATTAGTAAAATTATGTAATGAAAACTCTTTTTTAAGGATGGGACTTGATGATTTAAAGTGTGAAAGAGCCATGCTTCGGCACGAATGGGCTGGCTCGATCGGAGTGATATCACAGAAAACCGACGTGAAGCAACGCTTGCAACGTTATGTTTTGTCGTGTGAGTGAGGTTATCAAAGGCCTTACGTACTGTAAAGAATAAAGTCAAATGAGAAATCTAAAAATTCAAATACTTTTTAATTATTAGTTTTTTTTTATATCAAATTTTCGACTTTTATAATTGTCCACCATAATTATAGTAATGTAGACCTTAAAAATAAAATGTTTAAATTAAATTAAAACGAAATCATATACACGAAAATGTGTCGCGGAGAACCTAACGGGTAACCGGGGCTCCGGCTCGACGTGCAGGAGAAGGAACGGGGTGGTTTTTAGTCAGTAAGAGTCTGACACTCCCTCCCGCCTCACCCAGGCGGGGGCAGTCATTCGATGATTTTCCCCCCTTAAAAAAAAAATACACGAAAATGTCGGTATGGAATGTGTCTTGATAAATGTCTTCTTGATAGGGCTTTAAACTATAAATATTTGATATCGCTCATTGGATTTCATATCAAAAAAAAAAAATAAAATAAAATCAGTTCAAACTTAGCCTAACTGGCCTACATCAGCTTATTGCTAGCTTTAATAAAAAATAAGTATAAAACACAGCTAACAATAATAATTTTAACTTTGTATCCTTTTTTGTTTTCCTCCATTGAGGCTCAGTAAAACTTTCTTTTCTAGAGGTAAAAACAAAGTTACATCGCAATTGTCTTAACTAAGTTCACTTTCGAAAACAATGCTTTAATATTATATTTTTGTAAAGGATTAAAAACTGTGTTAATGAGGAATTTTTGGTCATTATTACTGCTTTTGTAATAATAGGAAGCAAAAGGCTTATAGCAGCGCACGAGTCCTCAAAGAAAATAGACTCCTGTCTATTTCGTATTGCTATGCAGTCTTCTGCATTAAACCTACTTTTCGAAACCCACACAATTTTTTTACTTAAAAAAAAGCGTTGCTACACTAGGATTTTCTCCTGGTGTGTGGGTGCGTTTACAGAGATAGAAGTTCACATACACATATTACACATGACACCCAGACCTGGAACAACATCTGTGGATCACACAAAGAGATGTTCCGTGCGGGAACTGAACCTGCGACACGTTGCGTGGCAGCCAGTTGCTCGGCCACCACACCAACCGTGCAGTAAAAAAATACAACAGAATTGAGTATAAAATTGTTTATTGGCTCCTTAAAAACCACCCCGTACCGTACGTATCCGTACGTAACCGTACGTACCCTACTTCTTTACTTCGAGCCGGAGCCCCGGAAACCCGTCAAGTCCTTCGCAATTCCGTATTGGCACCAGCCCTACTGGGCGCCATCTGTGATGGTCTGATGGCTTTTTGAGGAGCGCGCGGAATGCGACTGGTTCTGGTCGAACGGTGAGTTACCCGTACTTGCCGTCCGCAGGCCCATGCCTGCAGTGGCTGGAGATAGTCTCGCAATGAGACTAAGACCCGTTGAGTAGTAATAGGCTAATTCATTCTAATTAAAACCAAACAATCAAGCTAATGAAAAGAGATGATGTGAACTGTTTTTCATACGTAGAGGCATCTATGCTTATTTTTTTAAGGGGCAAAAACGTCAGGACAATAAAATAATCGTCCATTAAAAAAAATGTAGATAGTTTGAACAATTTCTCAGCCAAACTCACACTTGGCTGATTTTATTAAGATTTTCTTGAAAACCATTAGTTTTTCTCTTCCTAGCACTAAAATAAAAATAATCCGCAATACAGACATCCGCTTTGTGTTGCTTTCTTCTTTTTAACATTCTTTTTATTCCTGATGGCTAAAATATATTTCACTGCACGACATAAAATAAGGTTTTCGTCAAATGTGAAGACTAAAGACTTTGGTTTAACTAAACTTCTGTCTACTTTTCAGGGTAGTGTATTATAATCTGAAAAAGTAGACAGACTTCACCGCTTACCACCAGGCGAGACAGCGGCCAGACATCGATCCATGAAACATAAAAAATACAGAGCAGAAGGTACATTTAAGATTAGAGAACAAGGTCCTCCTCTTAGGTTAAGTAATATAAGAAAGAAAGAAAAATAATTTATTCGCCACCAGACATGGACCACCGAAAATTAACATACAACATAAACATTGAAAAACAAAAATAAAAGAAAACAAAATAAAAAACATAAAATAACAAAAAAAAACAACAATGAGGCAAAAAAAAAACATTATAAAAAAGCAAAATAAAAGAAACAGGGTGGCAGCGTGTCCACGATGAAAGGGCTTGCCAACTCAGTCTAAGCTGGGCACAGTAAGTACCCAACACTGGTTATAATATGTGAATTACTGCCTCACTGTAAGTTCTTGAAGCTCAATAGCGACGAACGAGCAGGCGGATCACCTGATGGTAAGCAATCAGCGTCGCCCATGAACATTTAGAACACAAGAGGCGTTACAAGTGCGTTACCGGCCTTTTGAGGATAAGGAATCTGAAGATTGTTGGGGATTCAGGGATTAAGGGAATTGAGGAAGAGAAGGGGGTAATTGGGCCTCTGATAACCTCACTCACACGACATGCAACACAACTCAAGCATTGTTTCACGTCGGTTTTCTATGAGGCCGTGATGGAGTGATTCCAGTCGAACCGGCCCATTCGTGCAGAAGCATTGCTCTCCCACACTTAATGATTGATGGACATGATGTGTAATTTCAGACGTAAGTACTTATTGGCAGTCGGGCTGCTATTGTTCATTTTTTTCTGCTCCCAAACGAGAATAAATGATTAACAAAAGTCCACACGCCCCCAACCTACTTTCGATCTTGACTGAACCAATTACCCACAATAACAATTGTACTATTTCCAAAATTACCCACAACCGCAACAAAAAGTATCCACGTCTAACCCAACTCTTATTTCCCACAAAGGAACAGCAATGCGTCAAAAAAAAGGTTTTTATCGAAGCATTGCCATTTTCTTTTTGACTGTACCCACGCCAGCAGGTTAAGTTATCCTTCTCTGTCCAAGATCTTCAGTACAATTTCAACTTTATTGAATTCGTATAAAGTTGAAAATATAACGAATGAAGTTGACAGATTGAAATAGGTTGATATGCTGGCGACGACGGTACAATGGCTGGATTCAAATCCGACTTGCTAGGTTTGATGTGATTTATTTTGTGCACAGTGATTTCCTTTGTGTACACGACTGTACTTAGGTTTGCGTTTGATCCGTTTAAAGTAAATTAAAGAAGCTTATTCGTTCACTGTGAAGTAAGTACACATGGTACAGTGGCGATCAAAAGTGTTTTTTTTTACTTTTTGCTTTATTTTTTTTTTGAGCGATGTCAGTATGTTTTTTTAGCATGTTTATTTTTGGAAGGAGTTGTATTAATTTTGAGATGTGCTCTAATATATAATCTTAATATAAGTGAAAATATATACAACTTAAAATATAAATAACTATGAACTAAAATATTTACACCTTAAAAAAAAGTAATAATAAATAAATAAGCTATAATAAGGCATCAAAAAAAAAATTTTCCTCATCATTATCGTGAGGTAGGGTGCCCAAAAGACTGGCAGCATTACCACGTTGAATGGCAATGCTTAACCTTTGTCCAAGGTAGAAGCCAGCCCTTCGATCACCTGAAGTGTCAACCATCCTCTTTACAATATCTTTGTAAAGAAGATGTGCACTTTGTCCCCACGGCCCTAAAGTTTCAACCCCAAACGGTTCGAAAGCATAATTGCCAATCAGGCTATCATACTTTCGCCGTTTGAGGTTCTCGGCAGCAGCAGCGGCAGCACCGGCTCGACACGCTGAGTTTGGAAGATGGGATGGCGCCAGAGTATCAACGCAAGTGGCGTCCCATACTAAAGGCCTACCCATCTTCCAAGGGAATAATGACATACCGTCGGGTCTCTTGCCATCGTTGCGTACCAAGCCATTAGGTTCTAAAGTAGCTGGCACGCCAACGGAGACAAGAGCTCGACGAATTATGTCATTAATACTCGCGTGTCGAGCAAAACGACCCGCACTACGGCTACACGACAAGCCGTGGTGTCCAAGGCTGTTGACATCTTCACCACAACGACAACGATGAGGTGAACAAAATGAAGCCCCAAGCCTTAAACAAATTGCAGCGCGGAATGTGGTGTCGTCCAACAAAGTACCTAAGTTGGACGAAGGCAAATTGTATTGTTGTATTATGGTTTCGTGATTTGTGGAGGTTTAAAAAATGTTACATGGTATTTTGGTATAATTATTCTGTTTTTAATTGTATGGATTTGTAAGTGAGTCGTGTCGGATATTTTAAAGAAGATTCATTGATATAAAGTGTATTTTTTGTCTCCCTTTGCCTAGCCTTTCGGAGAGTCAGAAATGTAAAGGTAATCTGAGTACTATCTGAAAGACACATGATAAGTTTTGCTGCAGTCTAGAGTCTAGACCCGAGCGTGCGGCGTGTTGCGTTCCGCGCGCGCCTCAAAGAGCCAGCAAACCACCACAGATGGGGCCCAATAAGGCAGATGCCGATATGGAGCCGCGGAAGACTTAACGGGTTGCCGGAGCTCCGGCTCGAAGTACAGGAGTAGAAACGGGGTGGTTTTTAGTCAGTAAGAGCCTGACACCAAGGTGAGAGAAGTCATTCGATGATTTTCTCCCTTAAAAAATTTTAGAGTCTAGAATGACACATACGGTACAAATTGACTGTTAAAAAGAACACAGGTAAAAATACTAGCAGACGATTGTGTTACATCTTACTAATATTGTAGAGGTAGGTATATGTATGCGGAAGTTGATGAGTTTGTGTTTGTGTATTAGTATGTGTGTGTGTGTTTGTTACGCAATCACGTAAAAACAGCTGTAGGTATCGATATAAAATTTAGAACAAGGATAGTTAATGGTCTTGAATAACACACAGGATACTTATAATCCTACGGGATCGCGGGTGAAACCGCTAGCACAACTTAGTTTTTAAAATAATATAAACTAAGTATAGATTTACCTGAAAAACAATTGCGCAAACGTTCCTTCTACTATTTACTCTAAAGCAATTAACTTTAGCAAACTAAGGCCTTAATAACTCTCTAAACATTTTTCTACGAAAGCAACCGAGAATAAGCAAATACAACAATTACTTAATTAGCCTAAGTAAAGTCTAACTTAATTATTTTACAATTGGGATGATGACAGGGTATGGAAATTAAAAATCTAATTAGTCCGTCAGTTAGGTAATAAAAAAAATGTAGACATGTATTTTTCTATTTTGTAGTTTATGTAAACAACCCTTACTTAATATTATTAATTGGAAAGTGAGTTTGTTGGTTTGTTTGTTTGTTCCGCTTTCACGCCGTAACTACTAAACTGATTGCTTTGAATTTTTGCAGACGTAAAGTTAGAAGTCTGGATTAAATAATAGGATACTTTTTATCCAGGAAAAACTTGATATTCCCGAGGGAAAACCAAAGTATCGGTATAGATGGCGCTGTGTGTATATGTCACATAGGCTACTTTTTATCCTTATGTGACGCGAGCGAAGTCGTGGGTAAAAGCTAGTACTTAGATAAAACGAATCGATGTTTAGAAGTGGGAGTGGGAGGTAGCTACGTTATCTTAGACTATAAATCGTACTCAAAAGTGACGCCATGCGTCATATTTCAAATCAATATATCTTCGAAATTATTCGTTTCCGTAAGAAAATAAAAAATACGTGTCTAATGTTTTAAAATAATCTACCAGACGGACATTAAAATAAAAATTAGTCATTTACCCTATTGGGTACTTGGCAACTAGTCAAAATCAATATTTTTTTCGAACTGTTCAAAATCGACAGTTTTCTGTGAATTTTGTACGCGATTGTGTATTGTGACGTCACGTGTTTTGAACGTCAAACAGCATACTTATTTCTTAAAAATTTGCTAGAAAAATACTAAAATTATGTTGGACTGCCTCGTTGGCTGAGTGGTAGCAAGTGCGACTGCCGGGCAAGGGGTCTCGGGTTCGATTCCCGGGTCGGGCAAAGTATTACTGGGTTTTTAAAAAATCTCAGTAGTAGCACGGAGTCTGGAATTCTGCCCGGTATATGGCAATAGGCTCACCCCCTATTACATGGGACTCATAACATAAATTGTGAAAAGTGGGTGTTACATTTTATAGTGGCATAATGTGCACCTCTGCCTACTCCTTCGGGGATAAAAGGCGTGATGTTATGTATGTATGTATGTATTATGTTGGTCATAAAATCAATTAATGAAAGTGTGATTATTTTTATTTATTTTATTGTATTAAATAGTCGAAATAATTTATTTTTGCTTAAGGAAAGCACCCATTGAGATGAGTTTTCTCTTTTGAACACACAGTTACACGCGGATTTTATATTTTTATCGAAGGTTGGCTACACACTCAAGACTTACAAGAGACCTTTTAATATTGTGGATGTCTATGAGACTGCCTTGTTGACTGAGTGGTTGCAAGTGCGACTGCCGGGCAAGGGGTCTCAGGTTCGATTCCCGGGTCGGGCAAAGTATTACTCACTTTTTGTAAGTCTCGGTAGTAGTACGGAGTATAGAATTGTGCGCGTTATTATTATGATAAACAACGAAAAGTAGGTGTTACAGATTGTGCAGTGGCATTAAGTACCGTAATGTGCACCTCTGCCTACCCCTACACCTAAAAGGCGTCATATTATGTATGTTTGGATATTACTGAGTCGTCAGGGAGTTGAGAAGTTGAGTATTGTGTTCGAGAATAAGGTCGTATGAAATCGGGCCTCTGATAACCTCACTTATCCAGATATGATCGAAGTAATTTCTCATTTATTGTATAACCTGTTCCATTTGATATATGGATGCTAATTGCTTACCATTAAGTGATATGTACGACAAATATTCATAGCTTATACTTACTTTATTATATAAAGCTGAAGTATTTGTATGAACGCAAATATCAGATGGACGCGTTAGAGCACATCGAGAGGCATGCCAAGAGGCTCATCAACCATGATGCGCTTGTGGAGGCCCGCCTTCAAAGCCTCGAACACAGGCGTAAGGCTTTTTCAATCTTCTACCGGATACGTTCCGGGGAGTGTGCGGGGGAATTGCACAACTTGATTCCCCCTGGTCCATTCCTATTATCGTACCACAAGACAATCAGCGAAGCGTCATCGATTCATGGTAGATGTCCCACCCACACGCACGAAGCGCTTCGCATTAAGCTTCCTTGTGCGTACTGCGAAGGGGTGGAATTCTTTGCCAGAGTCTGTATTTCTGAAGGGTATAACCTGGGTATCTTTAAGGCCCTAGTGAATAGGTTGCTTATGGGACAACGTGCTCCATGATCGCATACTACGAGGCGAGATAGTGGTCAAACGTCGACCCATCAAATATAAAAATCTACTATCCGATTTGAAAAGTTCTTTTTATGTTGAATAGTTAATTTATCGAGGAAGGCAACAACATGCTACGATCAATGTGGAGCCGAGCAGAGTGGTTGAAACCGTGCGGAATTAGCTGTCCACGGCATACCAGTTATACATATTTTTCTCTTACAGTAATAAGGTAGGGTACCAAACAGGACAGCCTAAGTAAACAGTAAAATAAAAATTGTATTCAAACATCTAAGAAAGTGATATTATCGTCTAACTTCTAGCATTTGTACGACAGTAACACTGGTTTAAAGTTATTATGTCTGTTGGTTCATGAATCGACTTTTAAGTGACAAAGTCTTTAATTGTTGTGCTTGTAATTTATATGTATGTGCTGTAATTTGATTTTTTTTTTTTGTCGTATAATTTATTTATTTCTTTAAGGGACAAAAAACAGTTACATCTTAAGATTTTACATAAAAGTTTTACATTAAACAACAACTACAATAAATATGTAGATAACCCACACCATTGCCCACAATTTAGTATAGATAAAGTATAACGGCAATAATGACCGTGTTGCGGTAGTGTTATCGTAATTTAATTATAAATTAAATTTTACTAAATATTGATACATAAAAGGATACAACAAAAACCCAGTGTACATTGTACTTATAATTGTACTTATGATTTTTAAGCAATAGGAGGCAAACGATCATACAGATTACCTGATGGTAAGCTATAAGCGCCGCTTATCGACAACCCGCAACACCAGAGGAGTCACAGGTGTGTTGTAATGTAATGTAATAGAAAGAAAGAAAGAATGAAACGTAATGTGCACCTCTGCCTACTCCTTCGGGAATAAAAGGCGTGAAGTTATGTAATCTTTAATTGTTCGATACAAATCTAGATGATGGTCATATGTCCAGAATAGACAGTTAGGTTTATCTCCTATTTAAGATGCAGTTTCACACGAGTAAATCCAATGTCATATGAGACAAACCTACAACCACAAAGATTTCATATGAATAAAAATATTAATGAACAATCCATTTTTTTAATACCACAGATGAAGTCGCTACCTAAGACTAGTCTCACATAAAAGTCTGTTATTCTTATGATACCACAAAAACGAATTAAGGATCATATTTATGGCATACCATAAACAATGTCTGGGCCCATAAATCTCCATAACGGCTGTTATTTAACTTTTTAACACAGTTTCGGCGTAGGAAACATTTTTATCGCTCTTAAGTCAAAGTTTACTGATTCTACAATGAGATGAAATGTCTTACTTATTTAGGTACAGCGGTGTTAAGAAAGTATGTATTGTAATTTTATTTATATTGTTATTTTACTGGCTCGTTGATTGAGTGGTCGCAAGTGCGACAGCTGGGCAAAGGGTCTAAAGCAAAGTATTACCAGGGTTTTTAAAAATTCTCAATAGTAGTACGGAGTCTGGAACTGTGCCCGGTATATGGCAATAGGCTCACCCCCTGTTACACGAGATTCATAATATAAATAGTGAAAAGTGGGTGTTACATTGTACAGTGGCATCAAATGTCGTACCTGCTTTTAAAATACCTAAGTTTTGGCCAAAGTGCGATTGATTTGTAAGAAATAAGTTATGCGTCATTAGATCCAAAATTTTTCCATCAACTGTCGAGCTCATCTCAACAGTCGATGTATCGAACACTCGAGAGATTTATCAACTCGTATTAAACTGTCAAACACCAAGCGGTCACCGGTGACCGCAACCTATTGTTCTATAATTGTAAGTATCGTATAAAGTGCCACACTAACGCATTAGCTTATATAATTTACCTGTAATGTTAGCTGTAAGAGTTGAAATAAATAAATAAATAATTGTGTCTATAATGACGGTCCTCGACGAGTTAAAGACAACACATTAAAATGAATGTTGAAAAAAAAACGTTGCCCGACAAAGTACAGTATTGACTAGAAAATTAACCACAAGATCATTATTAGGGAAATCAAAAAAACTTATAAATTCTCCATATTAATCCAATTCTCAGTAATAAGTCTTTGTAATACTAATATCTTGCTGTACCATGTTAAAAAGATGAACAGAAAAGGTCCCTATGCCCTCCAGATAAAGTAAAGTAAAAACAAGAACAAAGGACATTAAGACGACCTAACATAGAGGTAAGAAACGTAAGAATTAAAAGCAAACATTGATTTGATCATATAATAATGACAAAGAAAAATGTATATTATTTACAATACATTATATAGTCCAATCTTGAATAACTCAGAAATTAAATATTTTTAAGAACAGGGTGACATTTGTTAACATTATTAACGGTCAAACCATCTCCGAGTGGGAAGAGGCCTGTGGTCTGCAGTAGACACTTGTAGGCTATTGATGATGATGATAGATACGACCAAAGAAAATTGAGTATTATTTTTATAAGTATTAGAGTTCTCTTTTATTGTATCAATATTCATAACAGTTTGTGCCAGTACTGTACTGCTCGACTATAGACCTCCTCTACTTAGGAGGGGTTTATTATATCTCCACAATTGGCAGGCGGGTTTAAAATGGTATGGCGTCACATGTCACATGATAGCCCACGCACATAGACCATCGATGAAAAACGAATCAAGGGATGATGTCACAAAATTCTAATCACACTATGTGAACTTTACATGCAAATTAACACGGATAGAAGATCCCAACGAACATCCGTTGGGCAGAAAGCCCGCCAGTCGCGAACATCTCGCCTGGTCGGACGATTCTCCTTTCCGATCTTTACTCGCTATTCCCTAAAATGGTACATCAAAATGTTTACGATTATCAGAAAGCGCTGCGTTTCACTCTCTATCAAATATGTTGTCCCTTAATCGAAGTTTTAGACACCTACAAAATGAATAGCAGTCATGAACTGATGACAAATGTATTCTACTCTGTCCTCACTTTAATTTACTACCTTATAAGCTTGATTTTAAGGTATAAAAGTAAATAAAGAATGGAAAAATATACACTACTTCGTGGAAATCTGTTACATAATCAAAAAGGACGTTAAAAAAGTATAAGAAATGAAAGAAATTCTAATCAAAAACATTTCAAAAACAAAATAGTTTCAAAAGTAAACATTCTTTCATTAACTATGTACCTAAGGAGTTAATGAAACTGCACCGGTAGAAACATACGCGGATACATTGTGTTCGCAGCCTGAGTACGGTTTTTCAAATTATCTGGGTGGTAAAGCCACAAAATGTTCGATTCGTAAATTTTGAATAGAAAAAGATCCTCCGACAAGGTTTTGCAACTGATTATCGTCATGTAGGCTCAATTCTCTAATCGTGTACCGAATAATTAAGTACATACCTATTTTTTTTATTCAATCGTATTACAGAGTCTGGAATACCGGTCGGTATACGTTAATTAGGCTCTAATTATTACGTTTAAAGAGTGAATATTCTAATTCTGTGAGGATCCACGTATTCTATAAATAAAAAAGTCAACATTGTCGCCCAAATACTGAAAGGCTTTAGAATTTTAAATTATTCTTAAATATCGTGCCATCTCTGTCAGTTTACAAAGAAGTTATAGCGACAGAATGATACTGAAGCGTCACTTACAATAGGCCTAAATATAAAATAAAAAAAGAAATAAAAAAAAATAATGTCGTCTGGTAGATTATTTTAAATCATTAGACACGTATTTTTTATTTTCTTACAGAAACGAATACTTTCGATGATATATTGATTTGAAATGTCACGTGACGTCACTTCTATGTACATTTTATACGTCGAAATGACGTTTTAGCCCCCCACTCCTAAACTTTGGTTCGTTTTATGTAAGTATTATTTTATTAAACAACAAAATAAAAAAATACGTGTCTAGTATTTTTTCATTACCTTACTTACGGAATAATTAGATTTTTAATTTTCATACCCTGCCAATTGAATAGCGTTTTCATATTTCATGATAATTAAATAAATTAATAATATCAGCCGGAGCTACGGACGACCTAGCGATAGCGGGTTACCGACGCTCCGGCTTGAAGCAGTAAATGGTACGGGGTGGATTTTACTTATTAAGAATCTAACACTCTCTTTCGCCGCACCGAAGGTGGGAGACGTCATTATATAATTTTTCCTCAACAAAATAAATATATACACAAAATGAGGCAGTCACACACAATAAAAAAAACACGATATATGATTTCCATAATACAGCAGTTCCACCCAAAATACTTAGCCGTATCCACTCACTATTCCAGGATAATCCATTCCATATTTTGAACAAAGTCCGTGCTTTAGCCAGAACGCAAGGGATTATGGTGGACGCTGACTCCTAACTGCGCACGACCATACACATTCATACTTTGGAGTTCAAGTTTCTAACACCAGTACTTTAGTTTGCCGTTAGAGAATATTATTAACTACTATTGTTTTTCCTGGTGGAAAATATACTTACCTTTTTTTTTTTTTTTTTTTTTTTTTTTTTTTTTTTTTTTGAGTGGGGAAAATCATCCAATGACTTCTCCCGCCCGGGTGAGGCGGGAGGGAGTGTCAGACTCTTACTGACTAAAAACCACCCCGTTCCTACTCCTGCACTTCGAGCCGGAGCCCCGGCAACCCGTTAAGTCTTCCGCGGCTCCGAAAATATACTTACCTGTTTATTGTTAAAGTGTACTAACATAGATATAAGTTATTTCTACTAATAACCTATGGATGCTTCTGGTCCGAAATAAAGAGTATTTTATTTTATTTTATTTATTTTATTTTATTGTTTGTTGTAGGTAAGTCTTGTCGTCATTATACCATATAATGTGTGGGAGAGCCATGCTTCGGCACGAATGGCGGGTTCGACCGGAGTGATACCACGGCCTCACAGAAAAGAATTTCCCTCTTCGCCAATCACCCCAATCCCTTTATCCGCAACAATCCTCAAATTCTAATCCCCAAAAGCCGCCCCCTCCCCAATCCCCGAATCACCAACAATCCTCAAATTCCTAATCCTCAAAAGGCCGGTAAAGCACTTGTACAAGTAACGCCTCTGGTGTTTCAGGTGTCCATGGGTGACGCCGATTGCTTACCATCAGGTGATCCGTCTGCTCGCTTACCGATACCGACTTATCCCATAAAAAAATCATAATTGTCATATCAGTCACAAAACTCAAAGTGCTACTCAAAATTGTACACTTCTAAAATTATATAATACACTTATTTACCTGATTAAGTAATTAAAGCTGAGTATAGTACAGTAACAAGAACAAACCTAAACATTTTATTTTTATTTTATTTTATTTTACACTTTAATGCACACAAAATAAGGTACATAAGGCAGACTTAATGCCATATGGCATTTTCTCCCAGTCAACCTTTGGGTTAAATGTAAGCTCAGCGAAATAGGCCTGTGTAATATCCAAAAAAAAAAACAAAATGAATAACTAATAGTAATAATAAATACTGTATAACATACTGTATAAAAATAAATAATAAACACAAAATATCTACATACATAAATAACTTCATATATATAATTATAATATAATATAAATTGACGAAGATATAAATTAAAGAAGACACGAACTCAGCGTTGTAGCGCCTTTAAATAGTACATATTAAGAATTTAATAACTTTAATTTAAAAAAAATACTGTGATTCATTATTAGGTACACACGGCTACACATCGAGCTTTACATAACCAGTATAAACTGAACGTTAAATGCGCGGAAAGATGATGCGACGCGACACCAGGATAAACTGGTTTTGTATAGATTGATGTGCGGCCGTGTGTACACCACACACCGTGACATCTATTTCGCTTTCGTCCCAAAGTAAAATAGTTCTGTTTTGGTAAAACAATAGTTTTACAAAGAAATAAATGTTTAAAACAAAAGACTGGTGAAACATTAAATATAGCAAATAGCAAACTTCGAAAGCGCATTCGAACCCATAATACATTATCAAAATATCATGCCATGTAATTCCCGAAGAGGTATTTCTCGTCAGGTGGCACGTGCGATGCGAATAGTGCCATTACATCTAGTGTTTCATTGCCTTCATTCCATGAATTTTGCTTCTAAACAAAAAAAAAATACATTTTTAATAAAAAAAAAATTCATCTTTTTTTTTACATTATCACCGAAAGTACTCCTTATGGCAAGTTGTTTTCCTGCAGGACGAAAACGAAATAGATTTTACGGTATATGATGAACCTGTGACGACTACGACTCCGAAGAAAAATATCCCCAAAGACGCTTATGCATACATACATACATAACTTCAAGCCTGTCTCCCATGGGGGTAGGCAGAGACTAAGGAACGCCAATTACTACGATTCTTACATACCTCTTTCGCTTCATTAACAGTCATCAATCTTTTCATGCATGCTCGTCGGTTAAGGGTACTTTTAATTTGGCCCTTCTTTAATATATCGCCAATCTGGTCACTATATGTCCGTCTAGGGCGTCCTCTACCGACGGCCCCATTCATATCCGCTCTGTATACTTCTTTCGTTACTCTACTTTCATCCATCCTACATGTCCAAACCAGCGTAACATTCCCTTTTCAATCCTTGTTACTACATCATCTTTTAATCCACACCTTTCTCTAATAACACTATTTTTCACTCGATCACTCAATTTTAGTCCACACATACTTCTTAGGGCTCTCATTTCCACCGCATTAATCCTGCTTTCATGCTTCTTCTGCCATACCCATGATTCACTACCATACATAAGCGTTGGTGTCAATACACACTGCATTACAGCAAGTCGAGCTTTGCTGGATATTATTTTACTCGACATGACAGAGTGTAAAGCACCATTAACACTATTTCCCGCTTTCACTCTCCTTTCAATATCCCCGTCACACTTTCCATCTCTCGTAAATAGTGATCCTATATACCAGATACCTAGAAAATCTTAAAAGTTTAGGTCTTAAGGTTAGTATATTTATAATTTCAAAGATTAAATCTTCCCCGAACAGGTAGTAAAGAAGAATAATAAATGAATAAAATGCCTTCAACCTACGTTCTTCCAGGAACACATAGGCACAATCCAAACACAAAGGAATGTTATAAAAATATCCTTTTAAAAACACTTATCTTAATACGAAAAAGAAAATCATATTAGCAGTTAGCAGAACGTTATTCTTAATAAATCTGAAAGTCTTTACATACATAGAATACATACATAACTTCACCCCTGTCTCCCATGGGGGTAGGCAGAGACTAAGGAACGCCAATTACTACGATTCTTACATACCTCTTTCGCTTTATCAACAGTCATCAATCTTTTCATGGATACTCGTCGGTTAAGGGTACTTTTAATTTGGCCCTTCTTTAATATATCGCCAATCTGGTCACTATATGTCCGTCTAGGGCGCCCTCTACCGACGGCCCCATTCATATCCACTCTGTATACTTCTTTCGTTACCCTACTTTCATCCATCCTTTCTACAAAATCTACAAAAGATTTAAATAGGGCTTTCTTAGGAATAGGTACACACGGCCACACATCAACCTATACAAAACCAGTTTATCCTGGTATCGCGTCGCATCATCTTTCTGCACATTTAACGTTCAGTTTATACTGGTTATGTAAAGCTCGATGTGTAGCCGTGTGTACGTATAAATCTCATATCTGTTATTTTTTGTACTTTTGCTTGTTTAAATATAATATATGTATCCTTTTTTTTTAAGGGGGGAAAATCATCGCGTGTCTGCTCCCGCCTGGGTGAGGCGGGAGGGAGTGTCAGACTCCTACTGACTAAAAACCACCCCGTTCCTTCTCCTGGACGTCGAGCCGGAGCCCCGGTTATCCGTTAGGTTCTCCGCGACTCCAAATCGGCATCGGCCCTATTGGGCCCCATCTGTGGTGGTCTGATGGCTCTTTGAGGCGCCGTACGCTTTGGTATATGCATCCATTAGCCCAGTAGAATATCAGTGCAAGGCCCTGTCTTGCACATACTGAACTGTTCCCATTTCACGGCAGACTTGGGACATGAAAATACGTATCCATCAGTACCTAGAGATAGAATATGTAATACATCTGTTCTAAATGTCACTTGTTTTGTAGTGTGAAATAAAGATTCCTTTTTTTCTTTTTATACTTTAATTTCTAAGTTAAAAAAGGTGTTTTGTCACTTTTCCACAGGTTTTTATAAGATCATAACATAATAACATAACATAACATCACGCCTTTTATTCCCGAAGGGGTAGGCAGAGGTGCACATTATAACCACTGTATAATGTAACACCCACTTTTCACCATTCATGTTATGAGTCCCATGTAATAGGAAGTGAGCCTATTGCCATATACCGGGCACAATTCCAGAGTCCGTGCTACTACTGAGATTTTTTTAAAAACCCAGTAGTATTTTGCCCGTCCCGGGAATCGAACCCGAGACCCCTTGCCCGACAGTCGCAATTACGACCACTAGGCCAACGAGGCAGTCATTTTATAAGATCCTTATATATTTTATAAGACCCATCTCAAACTCTGAGGCCTTCGTACCTCCGTTACGCTTATTAATACAAACACCAATATTAAAATATTACCTTAATCAACCATAAAATTGTGCCTACGATCCCTTGTTTAACAGTCATGCTTGCAATTAGGTACTTGCTTTTATCAAAAATAAATTATTTCGACTGATCGATACAATAGAATATTAAAAAATAATCACGTTATAAAACAACATAATAATATTTGTTACCTACATTTTCGCAAATAAATTCTTTCTGATTTCACACTTTCATTAATTGATTTTATGACCAACCTAATTTAAGTGTTTCTCCATCAAAGGACATGGACAAAAAAGTACATTCCATGTACACAAACATAATAAAATACACTGTGAAATAAAAATAGAAATATGAATTATTACGTAGTTTTTAGCCTCTCTAGACCTGTCAGTTCGTGCGGTCCAGTGCCCTCTACGGCGCCCCTGTTTGGGCGCCAAACCTGTTTGGGCGCCAAACCTGTTGCGGCGTCCCGCTCGGACGCTGCTCATGGCACAGAGGGTCATGGCGATCCGAATGATCCGCGGATACCGCACGATCTCTGGGGAGTCGGCGAACCTCCTTGCCGGATTACCGCCGTGGGATCTGGAGGCGAAGGTGCTCGCGCGCGTGTATAGCATGCGCGCGGAGGCACGTCGCAGGGGCGAAACTCCGCTGCCGCGCCAGATAAGTGCGTGGCGGGATGAGCTCCGGCGCAATCTCATGGCGGAATGGCAGCGACGACTGTCGCAACCGAGGGCTGGGCTCGCTGCCATTGCAGCGGTAAGTCCCCTCTTTGAGGAGTGGCTTGAGAGACGCTACAGCGTCCTCACCTACCGCCTGACGCAGGTCCTCACCGAACATGGGAGTTTCGGGAGGTACCTGTGTCTGATGGGGCGGGAGGAAACGTCTGGGTGTCATCACTGCGAGGACCGCCCTGAGGACACGGTGGAACACACTGTAGCGGAATGCCCTGCATGGGCTGAGCACCGCCGTGCCCTCAGAGAAGTGATCGGCGATGGCGACCTCTCGCGTCCGGGCCTAGTGCAGGCCATGATGCGGAGCGAGGGGGACTCGGATGCCGTCTCCTCCTTTTGCGAAGCAGTCATGCTAGCTCAGGAGGAGGCGGGACGCGTGACTCACGCGGCGTGAGGCAGCGAAGCGCTGCCTCCCCGCAACTCAGCCATCGCGAAGAACACACCGGGCGTCGGGAATCGCGGGACGATCTCCGGCCACCGTCAGCGCGGGCCTGCGGACGGCGAGCATGGGTGGCTCCCCGTCCGACCAGAAACAGACCCGAGCGTACGGCGCGTCGCTTCCGCGCCTGCCTCAAAGAGCCATCAGACCACCACAGATGGGGCCCAATAGGGCCGATGCCGATTCGGAGTCGCGGAGAACCTATCGGGGAACCGGGGCTCCGGCTCGACGTGCAGGAGAAGGAACGGGGTGGTTTTTAGTCAGTAAGAGTCTGACACTCCCTCCCGCCCCACCCAGGCGGGAGCAGTCATTCGATGATTTTCCCGCTTAAAAAAAAAGAAACCTGTCAGTTAGTATTTCAAAATATTAAGTAATGCAAGATGAATTGAACTTGTCGTTTGTCAAGTTTCGCCCTATTAGTCCATAGAGAAAGATAAAATATAATAAAGGACGTTCCAAACCACGTGTCCTAAACTACACTCGTAGAAAACTTATGATATGATCGACAAATGCATTACATTAGGAAAATTTTATTCATACGAAACTGTATTCATTGGTAGGTATTAGTTGCATTTTATAAAATACTCGTATTATAATATTATTATGTTTTAATTCGTTTTTATCCAATTCACCCAAAGAAACTTTAAAACGGAACGGAACGTGTTTGACAGCGTGTTTCTGTTTCTGTCAAATGACAAATGTCTTTCCTTGACACTTGGCAGACACTTTGTGATTGCAGATTCAACGTCTTTTTGTGATTGTGTTTTGCGATTGTTTTCTGATATTGTTGACCCCAGCTTATCTTTACGGACTGATACCTTCTACCATACGATTTGACTTTGCTAATAATACTGGACTGTTTTGCGTTTTGGATTTGTTTTGTGGATTACGATGTGGTGCATCATCTGCGGAATAACCATACAAAGGCTGCAGAGGCATCTTATATTTTTTTAAAATAAATAAATCATTATTATTTACCTATTCTTTTGTTTTAGTTTATAAATAAATAAGTGATGAAAATGCCTTAAGGTTTTTCATAGCAAATCCTATTGTGTGCACTTATTACCAGTAATCTGACTAAAGGTTTAGGAAAACTATTTTCGTCTAGTGTGTTGTAATGACAAGTTCTTTATGTGTTTTATTTATTGCAATTTAATGTAACAATATTCACGAATATAAAACACAATAAATTGGTGTACATTGAATTCAATAGCTATGCCAAATCCCATACAGAAATTGGCCATGTCCTTGTACAATATTACCAACGTATATCTTTTCACGTTTTGCGCTCGAAGAAAATTGATTACAGCGATATTTTCTGTTTTATACTGATTTAAGTGTAATTTGTCGGGTTTATGTCACACACAATCGCAGTTAGTGTCGTGGTGGCCTGGAGGTTAAAGACGCTCGCTTCTCATGCATGAGGGTGCGGGTTCGAAACCTACCAACGGCAAGTACCAATGTGACTTTTTCTGAGTTATATGTACTTTCTAAGATTATTTAGACACCACTGACAAACGGTGAAGGAAAAACATCGTGAGGAAACCTGGACTTATAATTTCTAATTATAAGTTTGAAATCGCCAACCCGCATTGAGCAAGCGTGGTGATTAACGCTCTAACCTTCTCCGTGTGAGAAGAGGCTTTGCTCAGCAGTGGGCATTTATAGGCTGTTGATGATGATGATGATGAATCGCAGTTTAGTATTGGTGCAGGGTCAACAAGTACATAAGCTGTTTGACGCTAAAAAAGCGTGACGTCACAATTCACAATCTCGTACAAAATTCATAGAAAACTCTCGTTTTTGACAGTTCGAAAAAAAGTATTGAATTTGACTAGTTGGCAAGTACTCGATCACCAAGAAGGCGATCTATATCCATAGATTGATCTAGTTTTCTAGCTGTGTTTCTCCCTCAACCAACCAATTTGGAAGGTAACATCTGGTTGTACTCTCCAGTCTTTTTAAACCCGGCTCTATTTTGTTAAAACTATTCATGACATTTCAATTCGGGGTTAAAAAAAACATACGCTACACCGTGACCTCAAAACAGAAGCGACAAAATGGTTTATTCATGAATGAAGTGCCTTACTTTGTGCCTACATCGAGCGTTCTCTCCAAGGAGATAACGGCAGCGTTTTTTATGTATGTCACTCCAGGTCTAGCTTACAAGTTTTAAGTCTTTCTTGTTTTTTAAAGTTTTGTTTTAAATTTTAAGGAAGAGCCAAAATATTAAACCTAATCGTACGGTTCATTTGGTCCTTCTTTTTAGGTTGTTACTGGTAGGTTAAATTAGATTTGGTGCTAAGGTTTATCTGGGGAACTAGATAAAGGTATGTGGATCATAATGCTTATATAAAATACTTGGCAAGGTCATTTTATTTCTTCTCCTCTTAAAATAAAATATCTTCTGATTCACATCGTTGCGGGAACCAAGACTTATTCATGTCCCTGAGACGCGCCGGACTTCAGTGTTCCGGTGTTTTCATGGTTTTATTTACTGTAGATCCTGGCTTGCAGTTAAACTCCGTGGATTGGAGTTTAATACAAATTATTTTGTTATTAGGTAAAGGTAATTTTGCTATGAAATATTACCATACACTAAACTGTAGGACTAGTTTAGTGTTCAATAGATGAAGAAGTCCTTAATATGTGGGTGATCGCATTTGTGTGTGATCGCATAATGATTTACAGCAAAAGAAAAGACCAAAAACATTACTTAATTTATTAAAATAAATATTAAAATCAGTTACTTGTAGTTCAAATAAACTTTGAACATTATAGAATAAAATTCATAGCTTACATCGAATGAAATATCGTTTTGTGTACATAAGGACCGAATTCGGAAATTTACTGTTCATATTTATGATGTAAAAAGACCAAAATATTTGTACACGTAATGCTCTCAAAGGGATTCCAACATTTTCGATATTATAAATTACTAGATTTTGCCCGTGGCTACGCTTGCGCTCTTTCGAGTAGTAAAATAATTCTTTTATAGACCTTTTATAAAGAAACCGAAAAGGAGGGCCTTTTTTGAAGTCGATTGATTAATATAAAATCCTTTTCCTAGGTGTAACAAACACTTTTGAAAACCACAACAAAACCAGTTCAACCAATCGCGAGATAATCTCACACAAACACACATACATATAGATTCAACTGCGAAACTCTTTCTTTTTTGAAGTCGGTTAAAAATGATACATGATTTTTTATGAGTCCCAAATGGTGCGTATACTAATTTTGAGGTTTCTACTTTGAAAATGCGAAATGCTTCTTACAAACTTCTACTCCCCATATTAGGGAAGTGTTTCTTTATTGTATGGGATAGACCAGTAAACGAGCAGACCGATCACCTGATAGTAAGCAATCGTCGTCGCCATGGACACCTGGAACACCAGAGGCGTTGCAATTGCGTTACCGGCCTAATGAGATTAGGAATTTGAGAATTGTTGGGGAATTGAGGGGGGGGGGGGTAATTGGACTTCCGATAACCTTCACTCACTCTCCATCCCTTCATCTATCTTCGCTTTAAAAAGCGTGAGTGACAAACAAACTAACAGACACACACTTCGACATTTATAATATTGGTACAGAAGTATGAATGATGTAAAACATTTTTGGGAAGTTGTTAGTATAGGTAGGTAGACTGCCTCGTTGAACGAGTGGTCGCAAGTGCGACTGCCGGGCAATAGGTCTCGGGTTCGATTCCCGGGTCGGGCAGATTATTACTGGGTTTTTAAAAATTCTCAGTGAGAGCACGATGTCTGGAATCGTGCCCGGTATATGGCAATAGGCTCATCCTCTATTACATGGGACTCATAACATAAAGAGTGAATAGTGGTTTTCCATTGTACAGTGGCATTAAGTGCCATATAATGTGCACCTCTACCTACTTCTTCGTGTATAAAAGGCGTGAAGAAGAAGTTAAGCTATACAATCTCATTAAAGAATGTAAGAAAATCTAGAACATGCATGCATATAGAACAAAGACTTACTTACACAATTGCGTTGCCGTAATGTGCACCTCTGCCTACCCCTTCGAGGATAAAAGGCGTGATGTTATGTTGGAGGTAAAAGCCGGTTTGTAACTTGAACAAGAATATGCATTTGGGGGAAACCAGCGCTTTCTATGCAAATTGTCTTATTTTCGAGTGCTTTGTGCTATAATCCTGTTTGTGAGTGCTGCTGTAATTTTTATTCTTGTAGTGGGTTATTGTTCTGGATGTCAGTCAGTATTATGAGCTAAGTTTTAATTACGCGTGGAACATGCTTTTCAACAATAAAAGTACAGGATAATCTGCTGCTTACGGAGCTGCGGAGGACTTAACAGGTTGCCAAGGCTCTAATTTAGTAACTGAGACAGTAAGAGTTTCACACTTCGTCTCGCCTCACCCGGGTGGTAAAACTCATTGGATGATTTACCCCGCTCAAAAATAAGATAATTTCCTGCTTGACTGTGGGCCTCTTCTATGTACAAAGATTCATCATGATCTCTATTCTTGGCAGCAGTATCACACACACACACTCATCACAAGTTGCGCGGCAACCGTCTGCCCCGCAACGTGTAGCGGGTTCAATTCCCGCAAGGAGCAAATCTTTGTGTGATCCACAAATTATTGTTTCGGGTCTGGATGTCATATGTATTAGAACTTGTATGTTTGTAAATACAGCCACGATACAGGAGATTATCCTAGTGTGGTGCAATTTAAAAAAATTACCATTCCACAATGGCTTCGAGTTATTGAGTGCCCAACGGCCTCAGTGTAGTCTATGACGGCCCAGCAGACGGATTAAAGATCCCAGTTTTAAAGGACCTGGTTTATCAGAGTGCACTGCTGCCCGGTCTCTCCAATAATGTGTAGTCCATGTTGGTCCTAACAATACCCAAAAGAAGAGCAAAAGTGCTCCGTAAGTTCTGTTGCTACCATACGAGACGCCCATTGATATTCTGGAAGTTCATAAAATCCAGAAACTATTTTACAAAATTAAATACTTCACAAGAGCTTTTTTAAGTCACATAAAACACCACACCTGCCCTATATCCTAAAACGACTAACACTTTCCAAATCATTTCCCCATAGACCAGTGATAGGTAAATTTATTCCCAAAGATCATCTTCTAGGATCAAAGAATAATTTATACGCTTTTTGCTTTGAATCGTTCCTTTGAATGATAGATTGGTCACGCACGGCACGACCGAATGAAATGGAATCGAGTATTCAGTTACGTACGTGTAATAGAAGTATGCCTGGTGGATAAGTAATAGCAGAGTTGTAGGTTTAAATGTTGCCAGTTAAAAAGTAATTGGGGTTTTTAGGTTAGGTATGTTGATAGAAATTATAATTTTAATGCATTTAAATGGGGCATCAACTGTAAGATATGACTCAAGTATGGATCTCAGTGTAGAAAGTCATAGAGTAGCAATGTCGCGTAGCTTTTTGACCTCTGTGACTCGAAGTCGAAACTAGTAGAGCTTTGATCAGTATATTTACGTGAGTTACTCGTAATCTTTAGTTATTCAGCATGTCTTACCACAGTGCAGTTTGAAAAGAATCTGCATTAATTAAGTATATCTACATGCCCATTGGCCCTTTTTGTTTGTGCCCTTTTTTAAGGCGAGGTGCCCTTTTTTGGGTGAGGACGGAGGGAGTGTCAGACTCTTCCTGACTAAAAACCACCCCGTTCCTGATTAGGAAATGCATGATTATGCACTTCGAGCCGGAGCCTCGACAACCCATTAAGTTCTCCGCGGCTCCGTATCGACATCAGCCCTATTGGACCCAATCCGTGATGGACTGATGGCTCTTTGAGGCGCACGCAGAACGCGACGCACCGTACGCTCGGGTCTGGCTCTGGTCGAGCGGCGATTTACCCATGCTCGCCGTCCGCAACCCCGTACTTAAGGTGGCCGGAGATCGTCCCTTGATCCCCAAAGCCCACGGAGTGTCCTTCTGGACGGCTGAGTTGTTTGTGCCCTTTTTTTTTTTTTTTCGCTCGCGTCACAAAAGGATAAAAAGTAGCCTATATGACATATACCAATACACACAGCGCCATCTATACCAATACTTTTGTTTTTCTCTCGGGAATATCAATTTTCCGGGATAAAAAGATTATTTAATCTGGACTTCTAACTCTACGTCTGCAAAAAATCAAAGCAATCGGTTTAGTGGTTACGGCGTGAAAGCGGAACAAACAAACAAACAAACTCACTTTCCGATTTATAATATTAGTAAGGATATTAGTAGGTAAGGATTCTTAGTTACAATCCATTTTCCAGAAACTTATAAATAAAAATACCGTTCCACATGAAATATACTTCTACCTGATAAGTGGAATAAATATAATAAAACCACACAGGAGAGCTAATGTGGAAAATTTTTCACGTCACCCGACACTCACTTGGAAATTGGATATCAAATGCAATTTGTACCGACGATGAGATGAAAGCGACGACAATTTCGTTGCAGAAATAAATAACATAACTCGTTTTTTTTGGGTGATTGGGTAAGGTGTGATATTGTGTTTACACACTATTTGACTGCCTCGTTGGATGAGTGGTCACAAGTGTGACTGCCGGGAAAAGTATTAATTACTGAGTATTACATAAAACAAAAATTTCCAATAGTAGTAGCACGGAGTCTGGAATTCTGCCCGGTATATGGCAATAAGCTTACTCCCTATTATATGGGGCACATAACATAAATAGTGAAATGTGGGTGTTACATTATACAGTGGAATTAAACGCCGTAATATGCGCCTCTGTACTGTTAAAAGGCGTAATGTTATGTTATGTTACATATTTGAACAACGTTAGAAGTATAGGACCTGAGACTTTTATTGGTAAGTATAAATCAACTAAATATGAAAACGAAATATGACAGCAAGACACGAACCAGCGACACCCAGATGATGGCAGCGTATGCGTGGTGTATATAGTCACAACAAAATTGGCGAGCTACGCTAAATACCCAAAGGCAGACTCGGACAAACAACTTTAGAGCCCTTTGTTACGCTACACTCAAAATAAGACTCGAATATACAACTTTAGAGTCCTATTTCCATTATTTATCGTACAACGAATACTTTTAGCTATTACTAGTTCGTACTAGTTGATGTGTTGATGATATGGATATGCTATCATCCACACATCAACAGTCTATAAGTGGCTACTGCTAGGCAAAGGCCTCTTCTCCGCGGTTCCGTCTTTTGCAGGGACCCAACTCAAGGCGGATTGGTAATCTGTACTTCTATTTAGATTAAATAAAATTGGATTGTCTGTTTGTAATATTAAAATAACCGCTTTTTACTACATGCATATGAATATACATACGATACATATATTAAAATAACAGTTATTACAATTTTTGACTGTCTGTTTGTATGACTGTATGTACTGGCTAATCTCTGAAATCACTGGACCGAGTTTGCATGACTTTTATTGACAGGTAGCTGATGTACTAAGGAGTTAAGTAACACTAGGCTATTTTTATTTTAGTAGTTATGTTCTAAAATTCTTATTCCACCCGGACGAAGTCGCGGGCAATACCTAGTTTTGAATTAGAAAAAAATTGCTATAAATATTTTAAAAAGATGCCCTTCTAACAATAATTAGTTTCAAAGATGTACAGACACAACGAATAAATAAAACAACAAAAATGTATTTTTTTATTTATTTATTTTATTTATTTAAATAGGTATACCAACAGCTTCTGTATACATAGTATTAAGAGATTATGAAAGTAACAATGTATTAGGCTTATACAGTCGCCAATTATAGGTTAACCAACATTTAATTACTAAGTGATAACAAAAACTACAGACACAAAAATGAACGAGAACAATAAAATTTTAGTTACTACAAAAGAAACTACTTCTAACGAAATTAACATTACCTCTAGATTAACAAAAGAAGAAAATAAGCATGTTTCGTAAAAATTTGAATGTTAAAAAAAAAATTATAAAAAAAAATAAAATTCACAATATAACATTCACAGAAATACGGGTTATGTGGCCGTATATTGTCACAAATATGCCTTGAAATTCCAGAATCAATTCTCTGTTGAAATACATTTCCAATTTATAATAATAATCCATTTTCTAAAAGCTCATCTAAATACAATTTGAACACAAAATTATTTCGTGGATTCAATGGTTTTGTGTGGTCATATTTAGTTCATTACAGTAGCTTTTAGAGATGCCTAAATATACCAATATCTAGATAATTTGGGGTCGAAATTAGAAATTCTCTTGGTCAGTGGACCTCAGGGTCAGTTAAGTACGTAATGGTGTAGTTAATAGATCCTTGTGTTTAGGACCTTTGTTAATAATTGATTTTATTAAAGTGTCGTGTAATCTTTGGATATAAATTGGGTTGTAAGTATATATTTTTGTTCTCGCTATTGGGTACCTGCTTACCTTAATCAAAAATAAATTATTTCGACTGTTCAATACAATAAAATATTAAAAAATAATCACATTTTTATTAATTGATTTTATGTTCAACTTAATTTTAATATTTTTCGAGTAAACTGTTAAGAAATTAGTATGCTATTTGACGCTAAAAAACGTGACGTCACAATACACAATCTCGTACAAAATTAATACAAAAATGTCGTTTTTGACAGTTCAAAAATAGTAATAAATTCAACTAGTTGGCAAGTACCCAATTATAATTGTGTTGTGGTTCTCACTGTAAATGCAATTGCAAGTTCGAGTTTTAGTAAGAAAAAAATAACATAATCATTAGAATTTTTATGGGATAAGCCAATACCTATACGTGCAGACGAATCACCTGATGGTAAGCAATCGGCATCGCCTATGGATACCGGGAACTTTAGCGGCGTTACAAGTGCGTTACCGGCCTTTTGGGGGTTAGAAGTTGGGGATTCGGGGATTGGGCAGATTGGGGAAGGGGGGAGGGAGCTGGGCTTCTGGTAACCTCATTCCTACGACGAAACACAACGTAAGCGTAGTTTCACATCGGTTTTCTATGAAGCTGTGGTATCACTACGGTCGAGCCGGCCCATTCATGCCGAAGCATGGCTCTCCCACACTGTGATACAAGTGAAACAAGTGAATTTATTTCTGCAAATAGGCTACAAGGTAGCACTTTTACACGTCAATTATATCAAGCGAACGATGAGGTCGACATTTCCTAACTGACTACTCTGAGAAGAAATGCCGAAACAAACTCAGAGGTCTGTCTCTTTTAAAGTCCAGACAAATGTGTATAAAAGATTATGTGTGAGAACCGTGCAAATTCTTTCTGTAGTGGCCTTTCCACAACAGTTTGAGCGGACCCGCTCTGAAGGCAGTACGCATGTGTCGGTTTACAGTCAGCTCAATTAACAGGTGAGGCTGACTGATTCGACGAACAACACCAACCGTAGCACCGTGCAAGTTCTTTTTGTAGTTTTGTAGAGCCTTTGTCCAGAATATTTGGTTTTTAAGAATTGCCTTGTATTCTATTAAATAAAACTCATGATATTACTGACAAAATTTTGGTTCGAATATATTTCAGTGTGGCGACACATGTCACAAGTCAACGGATGACGTCATAAAATCCTACATGCGAAATTTACATTCGATTTAACACGGATAGAAAATCCCAACGAGTAACTAGTGGGCAGAAAGCCCGCCAGGCACGATCACCTCGCCTGGTCGGAGGATCCTCCTTTTCCGATCTTAGGGAACTATACTCTCTGTTCCCTAAAGTGGTGACCCCGACGTGATTGGAAGTAACCTTCACTTAACGGAGCAGATCAGCACCGTCATCCGTTGACTTGGTGACATGTGTCGCCACATCAGTAACAAAACTATTTGGAAATGAAATTATTTAAACTACTACTGAATATGGCAACACATTAGATTAGAACTTCCATTTTCAATGCATGCAACACCAGCAACACCAAAATGTTCATTACACTACTGCTATCCAATTGCAAAGTTGTTGAAAACCATCTCCCTATTGTACACCTCTACCACGTGATATTAAACTCTGTGTGCCTAACTATAAAGCTCACAACAACTGCAGAATATAGACTATAATTTGGCCATCCAATCGATTTTAAATTGGGCTTTAATTAGTTTGTATTAGGGGCGATAGTGGTTTGTATCGCTTTGATGTATTTGTTCGCTCTTTGTGGTATTTCGGTGGTTGTAAAGACAATTAGGTTTCACTTTATATTGTGACTGGCTGTTGCCCGCGACTTCATCCGCGTACCTAGAACATATTTCTTTTTTGTTTTATTTTTCCAAAATAAAAGTAGCCTATGTTACTCCTTAGTACATCAGCTACCTTCTAATGAAAGTCTTGCAAAATCGGTCCAGCCATTCCAGAGATTTGCCAGTACAAACAGACAGACAGACAAAAATTGTAATTAACACATATTGGTATGTGTATCGTATGTATATTCATATGCATGTAGTAAAAAGCGGTTATTTTAATATTACAAACAGACACTCCAATTTTATTTATCTATATATACTATATAGATACATAAATAAATACAAGCAAAGTAGAAAGTAAGTACTTGTCACCACCTCTAGTCTTTCCGTGGGTATCGTAAGCGCCGACTGAGACACTGACGACTGAGACATTTGACAAAGACTGTTAAGCGGATTATTAAACTGCAATCTCCAACCCGTCTGCCAAACGTGGAGATTACCTATAACAAAAACTCAGAATCACACAGGTGTTATTATTAGGCAAAGACTGGGAAGCAGCGATTTCTAATCAACCTGAACCAACTGCAATCTCCAACTCGTCTGCCAAGCGTGGAGATTGTAGGTAACAAATGCTCTTTGACGACATCCACTCATAGTCCAGCAAGTAGTTTTAAGTGTTGGAGAACCAACCTTTGGCACGAATAGGCCGGCTCGACCGGAGTGATACCACGGCCTCACAGAAAACTGACGTGAAGCACAGGTTGCGTTGTGTTTCGTCACTACCAGAGGCCCAACTACACCCCCCTCCCTTCCCCAATCTCTCCAATCTACGAATCTTCCAACTCCTAATCACCAAAAGGCCAGTAACACATTTATAACGCCTCTGGCGTTCCAGGTATCCATGAGCGACGCCGATTGCTTACCATCGGGTGATCTGTCTGCTCGATTACCGGCTTAATCCAAAAAAAAGCTGACTATAAGACTGTAGATAATACAATTAGTTATTAAATTATGTTTGTTTAAATAAATAACAAGTTGTTACCCAATAACCGTATTAGAAACGTGTTTCAATTATAGAGGTAGATATTTTATAAAACATTACATTTCCTAGTTACGCCCTTTTATGTAGATTTATATTTAAATTCAATCATAAAGGCATGCTATGAATTTTTAATATTGTCGTTTGATTCAACTCGTTTTTTATTATTAACATAACATAACATAACTTCACGCCTTTTCTCCCCGAGGGGGTAGGCAGAGGTGTACATTATGCGAATGTACAATGTAACACCCACTTTTCACTATTTACGTCACGAGTCCCATGTAATAAGGGGTGAGCCTATTGCCATATACCGGGCACAACTCCAGACTCCATGCTACTACTGAGAATTTTAAAAACTCAGTAGTGGTTTGCCCGACTCGGGTATTGAACCCGAGACCCCTGGCCCGGCAGTCACACTTGCGACCGCTCGGCCAACGAAGCAGTTTTTTTATTATTGTAATATATTTTATACCATAACATTTTATATGTTTACATAGGTGCCAGCATAACGCGAGAGATACTCGTCATCGTGTCGTCATGGTGTCATGATGGCCCGGAGGTTGAACACGCCTGCTTCTCATGCAGACGGTGCTGGTTCTAAACCTACCAACGGCAAAGTACCAATGTGGGCTGGGTCGTTCCGTTCCCTACGAAATGGTTGATCGGACCGATTGCTGCACGTCATACCCGTGAACGGGTGCCTTCTGCTGGAACAGGTCGGCTCGTTCATCGTGCTGGTGGGCTGATTCAGTAGGGTTAGTCTAAGATAATAAGACTATAATAAATAGGTAACAACATAAAGTATTGTGTGTAGTATAGTGGTAGGCGTAGCATGTAAGATCTTTATAAAAAAAAAATATTTGACCATAGAAAGTATGTACTTGTAACATGACAAGGGCACGGACACGAGTCCGTGGAGAAATTCAATTTAATATTTATAAAAAAAAAAATTACCAATGTGACTTTTCCGAGTTATATATACTTTCTAAGACTATTTAGACACCACTGACCAACGGTGAACGAAAACATCGTGAGGAAACCAGGGCTTATAATTTCTAATAATTATAAGTTTGAAATCGCCAACCCGCATTGAGCAAGCGTGGTGATTAATGCTCGAACCTTCTCCATGTAAGAGGCTTTGCTCAGCAGTGGGCATTTATAAGCTGTTGATGATGATGATGATTCGTCATCACGATTTGCCACTATTCATCTACTTTTGGATATAGGCCTAGGCCTATATATTATACATTATTGGCCTATACTAGGCCTAGGCCTTATGCCATTATTCGCAAATATATAAGTAACACAATTTAACACGTTTTGTTTCCTTTTGAAACAGTTCGTAGGTGAACTCACTTAGTCTAATGAGTAAAATGAGTAATATTAAAGAATTTCTAAACATCTTAAAACATATGAGTATCTCAGTGTGCAGTTGCTGCGTCGCGGGTCGCGGAATGTGAGCAGCATGAATATGAAGCCTCTAGCATGAAAAGAAAAGAAAGAGATAAAACTTTATTACATGTATTATACATATAAACCTTCCTTAAGAATCACTTCATCTATTTAAAAAAACCGCCTCGAAATTCGTTGCGTAGTTTTGAAGATCTAAGCATACATAGGGACAGACGGCGGATAGCGACTATGTTTTATACTATGTAGTGATAATAGGCCACATTGAATATTAATGACACCGTATCAAACAATTTGTCATACTCTCACTAATTAGTGACTGAACTGTGATTAGTCAATCCATTACATGGTAATAGGTAATATGTCTTAGTAATGAGGTGGTTGAAAATAGTTAACTCCGTACTTCACTATGGACTTTGTTTAACCGTGAATAGTTTAAGCTTGGCAGTCCCGTAGAATAGGGCTTTTTTTTAGGGGGAAAATTATCGAATTACTTCGCCCACCTGGGTGAGGCGGGAGGAAGTGTCAGATTCTTACTGACTAAAAACCACACCCGTTCGTACTCAGGCACTTCGAGTCGGAGCCCCGCTAACCCGTTAGGTTCTCGTAGCTTAAGGCTACGGGTGAATGCGGACTCTAGGTGCTCATTTAGTAGCCTCAAAGACGAAAGCACAGTGGTCACGTGCAGCCGTGCAAAGCGATGACTAAGGGACACACACGTCTCACTAGGGATGTGCTGTAACAGGCGTTGTTGCACCGTGGGGACTCCAGAGCAAGTCTCTTTCAAAAGACTCGGTGCCCCTTACAGGTGCTAAGGGTCGCCACAAGGGTAGTTTTAGTGAGATGCAAATCCCACACTCCTTAGTTTTCCACCCCAAGAAGCTAGGCGCCGAAAAAAAATAGCCATTCTAATCACCTACCTAAAACAAAGAAACTCCTTTTAAAAACCTGTTCTTCTGAATTATTGATCTATCAAATTAACTAAAAATAAATACAATAGTGACAAAAACTGTTCTAGAATTATTAGTTTAGGTATCTACCTATACCAAAAATAGAATTATGCGAATGGATGAGAATTTTAATTATCAATTTTTATGACTTTAGTTTTTTTTTACTTTGTTTTAAACTGATAAGGAAGGTCATTCATAATTATATAAGGTGTAACAAAAATAGTGCACAATATTTTAGTAGGTCAATTAGTATGTGATAAACATCAATTTTTTATGAAAATATTTTATAAAAACTTATAAATTATTTTTAATAATTCAATTATTCATTTATTATTTTCATTGCTTTTTATGCCATTCTGCAATATGTACCTATTCCTATGTACCTATGCGAAAAGCTCGGTCGTTGACCCGTAAGATAAACGTCCGCGCGCATCCATACGGCTGGCGTTATGCGTAAAAACACAACAACAATTTTCCAAATGTGATGCTAAATTTAATTAAACATGTTGTTGTTTATTTTTTTTTAGGTAAACATAATCCTTATCGTGTACTATATCACCTGTTAAAATATTGTGCACTATTTTTGTTAGACCTTATATATTGTTATTCGTTTGTTTTTTGTTGACATCTTTAATATTACGTAATTAAGGTATGGGAGAGCCGTGCATCGGCACGAATGGGCCGGTTCGACCGGAGTGATACCACGGCCTCACAGAAAACCGACGTTAGGCAACGCTTGCGTTGTGTTTCGTCGTGTGAGTGAGGTTACCGAATGTTCAATTATCCTTTCCTTCCCCAATCGCCCCAATTCCAGAATCCCCAACGATCCACAAACTCCTAATCCACAAAAGGCCAGTAACGCACTTGTAACGCCTCTGGTGTTCCAAGTGTCCATGGGCGACGCCGATTGCTTATCATCAAGTGATCCATCTCAGACATAGAGAAAGATTAAGATTGTTTGTTTCAGTTTTAAATTTTAGTGTTGGGCAACGTTTAAAAAAAAATTGATACATGAATTTGCTCTCCTAATCAAGAAGTTGAACTCGATTATACATTCTATTTAATTTTAGCTAGACTATACTATAAGATGGCAATTCGAACTCCCGAAGTGAGTTCCATCGCTATTAATCGAGATTTTTTTCCAATGTCATAACATATCATCACGCCTTTTATCGGTAGGTAGAGGTCAGAGGTGCATTACGGCACTTAATGCCACTGTACAATGTAACACCCATTTTTCACTATTTGTGTTATGAGTCCCATGTAATAGTGGTAAGCCTATTGCCAAATAGAATCAAACCCAGAATCCGTGCTAATACTCAGAATATTTTTGAAAACCCAGTAATACTTTGCCTGACCCGGGAATCGAACCAGATACCCCTTGTACGGCAGTCGTACTTGGGACCAAGGGCTAACGTTGTAGTTTTTAGAATTTAAAATTACACAATAGCCTATCTAGTCTAGTTTCATGATTACATTATATAAAATTGCAGTCTATAATACATTCTTAAATTTAAGTAGTATATAGTCTATTTATTTTTAAAAACTCCACGATATAAACATTACTCCCAATAACAAAACTGGACAATGGAATCGTGGCATCAATTACTAATCGTTAGACAATAGACGGGTATATCTGACCTCTGTACGGCTATAACTCTTGGACGTCACGCCCAATGGCTAGGGTCACTAAAGGGTTGCTGGTAAGGGTCACTTTTAGTGGCAAATGGTGTGAGTACAAGGAATTAGGTAAACTAGATGTGGTTTGTGGCAGTTGACATACAAATTGTAGTTATTGTGGTAAAAGTCTTGTATGTATCAGAATTATTTTGATTCCTTCGATGAGTAGACATAAAATGTCACACTCACTTTACGTTAATTTATTCACAAGCATTGTACCTCACCTTCACCACCACCCCTTCTATCGTTAGGCAGAGGTACACATTCCGGCACTTAATGCCACTGTACAATGTAATACTCACTTTTCACTATTTTTATCATGAGTGCCATATACCGGGCACAATTCCACACTTCGTGCACTACTACTGAGTTTTAAAAAAAAATACCCAAGCAGTACTTTGCCCGACCCGGGAATTGAACCCGAGACCCCTTGCCCGGCAGTCGCATTTACGACCACTCAACCAACGAGACAGTCCAAAAGAATATTTTTATTGATTTATTTATTATTATTGTGATGTTAACACGGCTTTACATCAATTACATTAACACACATACAAAGAGAAATCAAAGAGAATCAAACGGTTACAATAGCAGAAAAAGAAGATAAAACACATAAATAAAAATCACATTAAAAAGCAATTAAAAAACAAAAAAAAAATTGCAATTTTAAAATGCAATTATAAAACATTAAAAAAAAACAGACAGTTATAATAGTAGATGACCAATAAAAAATAAAAATGTACCTACATTACAGTAAAAAAAAACAAAACATTTAATTATACACCGAATATAGACACCTATATATCCTATACAATGTCCAATTAAGCCCATCAGGTTATTTTATTTCATTTATTTAAAAGAAAAATGGACGTTAAAAATGCCGTACTTTATGTTTTTTATATTTTTTGCTTTCAGTTTTCCATACATTATGTGGTGAGAAAAACGTGAATGCAAATGTTTTTTGGCACATCTAGTCAATATTAGGTCTGTGGTATTATCTGTGTTTATGTATATTTAATTGTTTCTATGTTTATATTCTGCTATTGATGGTCCTTTCGTCCGATGCTGAAATATATTTTGAAAATAATAGAGAGTACATATTGTGTGATATGAATAAAATCGATTTATTTTTCTGAATTTACTGCCTATATTATGTTATTTTCGAATTTAAGTGAAATAAGCATTGATATAGGACCATGAAGTCATATAATATGACTAATAACTTTAATAAATATAAAAATACTATAAATATAACTAATAAATATAATACGACTTCAAAGTCCTATAGTAGGTCTTATTTGAAGGGATTGGAAGGGGAAGGGAAGGGATAGATGTTTTAAATAAATAACCTCCTTGAAGAATAATATTTACCCAACGTTGAGACTTACGTAAAAAACCTCAATTTCTATGGGAATGAAAAAGACCAAAGTCGCAGACGAAATTGATCCTTATTAGATAAAATTAAAGATCCAAATCAAGTGTTACTTATAAAAATCATAGACAACAGATCATAGTTGTCGAATTCGAGAATTGGGCCTTTGCTGTGACCAAGTACTCCATAGTAAATCTTACTAGTTTTGTATTATAGAATTGTATATATAAAACCACGTGTTGCAATGTTCAAGGTTACTTTGCCCATTAATTATAAGACGAAACCTTTCAATAGCTACTTGAAAAGGACGTACATATGTATGTACATCATATTAAAAAGTACTATCGGCAAAACGTTTGGTGTAACATACGATAGTTGACAACTAGTCAAATTCAATACTTTTATCGAAACGTGAAAACGATACTGTTCTATGAATTTTGTACGAAATACCACCATCTTATGACGTTATCATATTTTCGCGTCAAATAACACACTTTTATTTTAAAAAAATGTTAGAATAAATCGGAATACTTGTATGTTTGTAAATGCACCCACGACACAGGAGATAATCCTAGTGTGGGGCAACGTTTCTTTTAAGAAAAAAAAATGAAATAAATTGAATATTAAGTATATCGGCAAATCAATTAATGAAAGTGTAACTATTTCAATATTTAATTGGACCGAAAAATCTAAATAATTTATTTTTGTAAAAAAATACTTTAATTTCAGACCACTGTGTCCAAATAGGGTAGATCCAAATACCTAGTTTTTATTTTAATGTCCGTCTAGTAGATTATTTTAAATCATTAGACACGTATTTTTTATTTTCTTACAGAAACGAATACTTTCGACGATATACTGATTTGAACTTTCACGTGAAGTCACTTCTATGTACATTTTATACGTATGTAGAAATGACGTTTTAGCCCCCACTCCTAAACATTGATTCGTTTTATCGAAGTATTATTTTATTATACGACAAAATAAAAAGATGAGTATCTAATATTTTTTCATTGCCTAACTTACGGACTAAATAGATTTTTAATTTTCATACACCATCATCATCGCAATTGTTAGTCACAATGTTCTTATAGACTAGTGTTAGTGATACTTAAAATTACCCACAAAAAAACAAATAAAAAAAAAACAATAAACACTATCGCGCCATTCCCTGAGAAATGGCGGAACAATGACTGATGTAAGGAAGGAGTATTGTATCATTTTTGATGTACCTACGATATAAAAATGTTGATATTAATAAATATGTTGTACCGAAAATGGAAATTTGTTGATACTAAAGTAGTCTCTCAACATCGGACATAATGTCTATAATGGATTTAACGGAGAGCTGTTACCGGTGACCTTTTAGGGATTGTACAGTTAATAAAATCTAATTTATTAAATATATATTTTTTCTTTTTACATGAATTAAGATGATGATAAATAAGATTTAGATACGTCAAGTTAGTTTTTCTTTTATTCCTTATCCTTTATTTTTAGACCAAGAATCTCAATAAATCACAACATCATTATGATCAGCGGTATTTCAAGAATAAAACCATACAATTGTACTTCTATGGTATTACACCATACGTTCTATGAAGACGGATCTGTTTTTGCACAACAATAAATTATTCTTTTTGTTATACTCTTAAGGTTCTTTTTTGCACCAAAATAAAAATAGACAAAGAAAGGGGATTCCCAAACCCGTTTCAAAGAGGTAACTGGTAATTATAGTTGCTGTAGTCACACATTACTGTTCTGCTTGGATTAGTCCGTACATGGACTGATAATTACAGACTTAAGGAATTACAGATAGGTACAAAGCATTACAGAATCAAGAAATTACAGGTGCAATTAAAGTTGTGTGATTCTGAAGACTGCCTCACTGGCCGTGTAGTCGCTAGTGCGTCTGCTGGGCAAGGGGTCTCGAGTTCAATTCCCGAGTCGGGCAAAGTATTACTGGGTTTTTAAAAATCTCTCTCTCCTCTGGGAGAGTGATTGGGCCTACGGTAACTTTACCTACACGACGAAACATAACACAAGCGTTGTTTCACGGCGGTTTTCTGTGAGGCCGTGGTCGTCGAGGTCGAGCCGGCGTATTGCCGCAGCATGGCTGTTTCATACTCATACATTAAGGTATAAATAAACCAGTTTATCATAGACTTCCTTCTCGTATGATATTTCCGGATATTCAACGATAAGTTTTACTGGTTTTTCATAGCTAGATATGTCTATAAAGGAACCGTTCAAATATTACGTAAACAGTTTTTACAATTATCATCCAAAATAAGCAAAACAGAGACTCCCCCCATGGTGCTTTTTTTAAGGGGGGAAAATCATCGAACGCCTGCTCCCGCCTGGGTGAGGCGGGAGGGAGTGTCAGACTCTTACTGAATAAAAACCACCCCGTTCCTTCTCCTGCACATCGAGCCGGAGCCCCGGTAACACGTAAGGTTCTCCATGACCCCCCATGGTGATTACGTAATAATTGGACGGCCCCAAAGCGAATTCTCAATTATTTTGAGGTACTTAGATACAAGTGGATTTTCAAATGTTGTTGGCCTTGTGATTGCAATGTATCGTATGTTTAGAAGAGATATTTTGGAAAATTTTGAGATCTTTTAGGTACTAGCCGATGTCTAGACTTGAAATTTTTCGAAATGTAATTAGGCTTCTAGTTGGTTTGTTATTATGATCATAGGTGAAAAAATATTGAAGCTTATTAGGAAATTTTCCACAATATGTGTTAATGTTTTTGTTTTTTATTCTTTTCGGAAAGTTTGTTAGGCGAACAATGGGTAACAATTTTATTATAAGGTATGAGAACTGAGAGAACTACGATTGTTTCATATGTTCAATAATATGAAATGTGATAGGTATAATGTGTAGGATTAATATAGGTATAAGTAGTGACTTTTGGCGGCCACGGGCGCATAGAGCGGGGACTTTAGGTGCCCACCCAGTGGCCTCAGAGATAACTGTGGCACAGGGCCGTGCACAGCGAAGCTCAAGAGGCACGCGTTTCCCTAGGGATGTGCCATTACAGGCGTTGCATCTTGGAGGCTTTGGGGCAGGTCTGTTAGAGGCCTCCAGTCCCTAAAAAATACCATGACGTCAATGCAAGGATCAAATGACCAAAATACTGGTCCTTTTGAAGCATCCTAAAGTTCAGGGTTATTGTATATGTAGAGGTAATGTCATCATTAACTTGAGGTAGTGAAAGTCGATTTTAGGTTGCTCATGTTGAAAAAGTACCTAATACATTATTTTTATTTATAGTCAGTATTGTTTACGCACTGCATCAGCGCTGAGCATGTATCATTTGGTTTTTTTTGTGGCATAACCCGGTAAACTAGCGGACGGGTCACCTGATGGTAAGCAATCGGCATCGCCCATGGACACCTGGAACACAGGCGTTACAAGTGCGTTACCGGCTGAGGATTAGGAGTTTGAGGATCATTGGGGATTTAGGGATTGAGGAGATTAAGCGGGGACGGGTAATTGGGCTTCCTGTAACCTCCCTCACTCACACGACGAAACACAATGCAAGCGTTGCTTCTCGTCGGTTTTCTGTGAGGCCGTGGTATCACTCCGCTCGACCCGGCCCATTCGTGCCGAAGCATGGCTCTCCCACACTTGAACACTTGAATGGTTATTGCCTATTCCTGCTGTATCTATATGGAAATTAATCCTCAAACCTTCTCCGCGTGAGAAGAGGCCTTTGGTGAGCACTTGCGACTTAAATGCTGTTGATGTTTGTTGATCCTTTGCCTTAAAGTTTATTGAAGCAGAAATCTATAGCTCTAAAATAACATTGTTATCCAGTAAAGTGGAAGGGACTGCCTCGTTGGCCGAGTAGTCGCAAGTGCGATTGCCGGGCAAGGGGTCTCGGGTTCGATTCCCGGGTCGGGCAAAGTATTACTGGGTTTTTTAAAATCCTCAGTTACTACTGAGGATTTCCAGACTCCGTGCTACTGCACGGAGTCTGGAAATGTGCCCGGTATATGGCAATAGGCTCACCCCCTATTACATGGGACTCATAACAACTAGTGAAAAGTGGGTGTTACATTGTACTGTGGTAGAATGTGCACCTCTGCCTACCCCTTCGGGGATAAAAGGCGTGATGTTATGTTAAAGTGGAAGGGTACTCCCGACAAAGTGACTGCTGAACGAAAAGATTAGACGACCTAGTAATTTTCATAAATAATTGACAAGGATAGAACAACATTTAACCTCAATTTAAAACAATTCAGGTAGTAAAAAATACATTGTATTACTGCAATAATGTGGTCTCCAACTAAACGAATTTAATATAAAAACATACAAAGAGTTATAAGGAAATGCTTATTTTGATCAAAAAAGATAAATTGCATGAAGACGAGGAAAAATTTATCAAAAACGTTTTGGGTACTTACCTACATAATTCTAGACCAAAATCTAAGTGGTACAGGTTATGAGCACTAGATAAAACTTCCTTATAGATCGAGTAGTTACAAATGCTACTGGTGGATATATCGCACCTTTAAAATAGAACCGTTATTAAACGAACATTATTATAAATTAATTTAATGTCGAATATCTATACATTTATACAGATATCGCGGAGAACCTAACGGGTAACCGGGGCTCTGGCTCGCCGTGCAGGAGAAGGAACGGGGTGGTTTTTAGTCAGTAAGAGTCTGACACTCCCTCCCGCCTCATCCATTCGATGATTTTCCCCAGTTAAAAAATGGTTTATACAGATAAATAAAATTAGTGTGTCTGTTTGTAATATTAAAATAACCGCTTTTTACTACATGCATATGAATATACATACGATACACATACCAAAATTGGGCTCGCTGCCATCGCAGCGGTAAGTCCCCTCTTTGAGGAGTGGCTTGAGAGACGCTACGGCGTCCTCACCTACCGCCTGACGCAGGTCCTCACCGGACATGGAAGTTTCGGGAGGTACCTGTGTCTGATGGGGCGGGAGGAAACGCCCGGGTGTCATCACTGCGAGGACCGCCCTGAGGACACGGTGGAACACACGGTGGGAGAATGCCCTTCGTGGGCTGAGCACCGCCGTGTCCTCAGGGAAGTGATCGGCGATGGCGACCTCTCGCGTCCGGGCCTAGTGCAGGCCATGATGCGGAGCGAGGGGGACTGGGATGCCGTCTCCTCCTTTTGCGAAGCAGTGATGCTAGCTAAGGAGGAGGCGGGACGCGTGAGGCAGCGAAGCGCTGCCTCCTCGCAACCCAGCCATCGCGAAGGACACACCGGGCGTCGGGGATCGCGAGACGATCTCCGGCCACCGTAAGCGCGGGCCTGCGGACGGCGAGCATGGGTGGCTCCCCGTCCGACCAGAAACAGACCCGAGCGTACGGCGCGTCGCGTTCCGCGCGCGCCTCAAAGAGCCATCAGACCACCACAGATGGGGCCCAATACGGCCGATGCCGATTCGGAGTCGCGGAGAACCTAACGGGTAACCGGGGCTCCGGCTCGACGTGCAGGAGAAGGAACGGGGTGGTTTTTAGTCAGTAAGAGTCTGACACTCCCTCCCGCCTCACCCAGGCGGGAGAAGTCATTCGATGATTTTCCCCCCTTAAAAAAAAAAAAAAAAAAACACATACCAAAATAACATGTTTTTTCATTTTTGTCTGTCTATCTACTTTTAGTTTTGGAAAATTGAAACAAAAAAAAATATGTTCTATAACTCATATTCTTCACCGATGAAGTTGTGGGCAACAGTCAGATTTGAATAAGATTTTAAATAATCAATTCATGTAAATAATTGTGTGTAGGAGAGCCATGCTTCGGTACGAATTGGCCGGCTCGACCGGAGTGATACCACGGCCTCACAGAAAATCGACGTGAAACAACGCTTGCGTTGTGTTTCGTCGTGTGAGTGAGGTTACCGGAGGCCCAATTACCTTCCCCTTCCCCAATCTCCCCAATCCCTGAATCCCCAACGATCCTCAAACTCCTAATCCCCAAAAGGCCGGTAACGCACTTGTAACGCCTCTGGTGTCCCAGGTGTCCATGTCCAGGGCGACGCTGATTGCTTACCATCAGGTGATCCGACTGCTCGTTTACCGGCTTATGCCATAAAAAAAATACTCAATTTACGAAAACTTTCGTTTAATTACAGTATTTTACTTTAAAGGTGCGATGTGTATGAGAACCCTTGAATCTTGTAAGTATAATTTTAAAAGACTAGAAAACTTACCTTAATTACTTTTGTCGGTAGTCACGCCTCCCAACCAACGCAGTACGAAACAAATTCTTTTGAAAAACTGACACCTAGAACTCAATTCCTCACACCTAATCCTCGTAACTATGCCAGCCAACCATTGGCAGTTTCGATTTTCCATTCTACACTTTCCAATGCAGAATGGAAAAAGAAGAGGGAAAGGAAAGGAAACATTGGATTCTCCGTAGCTGGATTACTGGTCTGATCTTCGGGACAAAGTAATGAGAAAAAGTGAAGTTTTTTCTCCGTACTGCCGTGGAAGTCGACAAAAGGATTATCTGATATGAATTTGCAGTACAATACTTATTTTCTTGTACCTCCTGACTAATACATTCCATAGCATTAAGGTTGTTTTTTCCTCAAACGAGCGCGCTAAATAGGATCTTATGTTCTTAAGCAGTTTTTTTACTGTTACCTACACACACATTTTAGCTACATACATATTTTAACGCCTAGAAATTAGGTTCGTCATCATCATTATCGACAGCCTATAAATAGCCACTGCTGAGCAAAGCCTCTTCTCATACGGAGAAGGTTTGAGCATTAATCACCACGCTTGCTCATTGCGGGTTGGGGATTTCAAACTTATATTTATCTATTGTAAGCCCAGGATTCCTAACGATGTTTTTCTTCACCGTTTGTCAGTTGTGTCTAGATAATCTTAGACTGCATGGTTGGTGCGGTGGCTGGGCAACCGGCTGCCGTGCAACGTGTCGCGGGTTCGATTCCCGCACGGAACAACACTTTGTGTGATCCACAAATTGTTGTTTCGGGTCTGGGTGTCATTGGAGAAAATCCTAATGTGGGGCAATGTTTATAAAAAAATGAAATAACTCGGAAAATGTCACATTGGTACACACGGCTACACATCGAGCTTTACATAACCAGTATGAACTGAACGTTAAATGCGCGGAAAGATGATGCGACGCGACACCAGGATAAACTGGTTTTGTATAGGTTGATGTGTACTTGCCGTTGGTACATTTCATTCCCGCACTCTGCGGCGGAAGCCGCCTGAAGCGGGCGTCTTAAAACTCAGCCACCAAATTAGGTTAACATGACAATACTTATCAAAACAATATCGAAAAGTAGGTACCTACGTTTTCATTGTAGAGGTATGACTAGATGTTGCCCGCGACTTCGTCCACGTAGAAAATTATTTTTGTAATAAAAGAAAAGTAAAAAAATATTGTTTTGGTATGTGTATCGTATGTATTAGTTATATTCATATGCCAGTAGTAAAAAGCGGGTACATATTTTAATATTACAAATACTCCAATTATACATAACATCACGCCTTTTATCCCCGAAGGGGTAGGCAGAGGTGCACATTCTACCACAGTACAATGTAACACCCACTTTTCACTAGTTGTTATGGGTCCCATGTAATAGGGGGTGAGATTTACTCCAATTATATTTACCTGTATATATATTTTTGGGTCCAAATAGAACTATACGGTATTTTACAACTTATCAGATTCAATACTGTTATCGAAACGTCAAAAACGATATTTTTCTATGAATTTTGTACCAAAATCTAACTTTCATAAGTTAGTTTTTCGTCGTCATCATATTTTCGAGAAAAAAATACTAGAATAAATCGAAAATTAAGTATATCGTCAAATATAGAGGTATGAATGAAATTGTAATTATTTTTGATTATTTAATTGGAATAAAAATATAACATAACAACATCACGCCTTTTATCTCCGAAGGAGTAGGCAGAGGTGCACTGCACATTATACCACTGTACAATGTAACACCCAATTTTCACTATTTATATTATGAGTCCCATGTAATAGGGGGTGAGCCTATTGCCAGATACCGGGCACATTTCCAGACTCCGTGCTACTACTGAGATTTTTTTTAAAACCCATTAATACTTTTCCCGACCCGGGAATCGAACCCGAGACCCCTTGCCCGGCAGTCGCACTTGCAACCTCTCGGCCAACGATGCAGTCAGTGGATTAAAAAATCAAAATAATTTATTTTTGACCCAGGTAAATACCCAATTGAGGGTGGATAAGTGATAGTACACTATTTCGTATGAACACGTGTAAAGTTAGTTATTCAATGTGAAGCTACTTCACTACATAGTATAAAACAAAGTCGCTATCCGCCGTCTGTCTGTCCCTATGTATGTTTAGATCTTTAAAACTACGCAACGGGTTTTGATGCGGTTTTTTAATAGATTAGTGATTGGTAAGGAAGGTTTATATGTATAATATATGAATATTGTACCCATACATATTCAATAAAAGATAAACTTATTGCTACTAGTTGCAAAACTCAACATAGTGTTAATATCCTCAAACCTCAAAGAAAAACAAGATTTCCTTTCGAATTACTTTATATTTTTTTTACAGATAATACAGAATTTTCCTTCAAGTAATTTCATTCTTATTGCTATCTTGGTAAAGTTAATTATTGCTAGATTTTTCACAAAGTTACGGCCAACAATAGCAAGATGCTAGTTGTCTTTATGGAAATACAACGCAATTGTGTAAGTAAATCTTTGTTCTTTATGCATGTTCTAGATTTTCTTACATTCTTTAATGAGATTGTATAGCTTAACTTCTTCTTCACGCCTTTTATACACGAAGAAGTAGGCAGAGGTGCACATTACGGCACTTAATGCCAATGTACAATGTAACAACTACTTTTCACCATTTATGTTATACGTCCCGTGTAATAGGGGGTGAGCCTATAGCCATATACCGGGCACATTTCCAGACTCTGTGCTATTAATGAGACTTTAAAAAAAACTAGTAATACTTTGCCCGACCCGGCAACCCGAGCCTCTTGCCCGGCAGTTGCACTTGCGACCACTTATCCAATAAGGCAGTCCAATGAGGTTAGGTTTTTAAGAGATTATGTGGATTCGGTTTCGGTATAATTATTATTTATAAACTGTAGAATAAAATTGACATAGGATAGTTTTTAGTATGGAACAATTGTTAAATATTCAAAGTTAGTCCTCAGTTACAATTTATCTGGCGTTGCAAAAATCGGCTTAGTTAAGTTTATGTATCTTAACTATAATTATTATTTTAACTAAACAATGTAGTCAACGATTGACTGCCTTGTTGACTAATTGGTGCCATTATCGAGCAAAGGAACTAGCAAAGCTCCCAGTCCTTTTTTTGCGGGAGGAAAATCATCCAATAGCTTCTGCCCCCGGATGAAAACCACACCGTGCATAGTCCTGCACTTCGAGCCGGAGCAGTCCGTTAAGTCCTCCGTGGCTCCGTATCGGCATCAGCCCTATTGGGCTCCATCTGTGGTGGTCTGATGGCTCTTTGAGCGACGCTTCGTACGCTCGGGAGTCAACTGAAATACTTAAGGAGCTTGTTGGAAAACACAGTAATAACATCCCTTATAATTTAACTGTTAGAAAGCAAGCGATACATTGTACTTGCATGTTTGAGCCTATGGCTACTCCGTTCAACAATTTGAAACCGTGATGGTATGTGTTGCCATACTTCCGTGGATAAAATAATAAAAACCGTTGCTATTAGCTCATAATATTAGTCATCTTTCTTATTGATAGACAATCTATTGATCAAAGAACAAAAGACAGTTCAAAAACACGCAAATTGCAACTTACGTTATCATCAACTGGACACACAAACTAGAACCTTATCCCTATCTTTATAAATCATAAAATCTACTAATTCATTAATTATCTTCTAAGTACATATTTGTATGCGTAAATGGATTGTATAAATATTTGAAAAAATGTTGCCTACATGAGATGATTTTGCAAAGAAGTTCGTAATTATAGACATGTAATTTACGTTGTAATATAACATAATATTCATAATTCAAGTATGGGAGAGTCATACTTCCGCACGAAAGCCATCACCACGGATGCGGCCCAATAGGGTTGATGCCGATACGGAGTCGTAGAGAACTTAACCGGTTACTGGTTCCGGCTCGAAGTGCAGGTTTTCTAGTCAGTAAGAGTCTGACACTCCCTCCTTCCTCACCCTCACACACACCACCACACCTCTCACAGGCGGGAGAAGTCATTCGATGACATACCCACCTTAAAAAAAAATACTTCGGCACGAATGGGCCAGCTTGACCGGAGCAATACCATGGCTTCACAGGAAGCCAATGTAAAAAAACGCTTAAGCGTTGTATTTCGTCGTGTGAGTGAGGCTACCGGAGGCCCAATTATCCACCCCTTCCTCAATTTCTCAGGTTAATAATCATACGGTTTCAATTTTTATAGTAGTAAAGTTCAGATTCTATAAAATAAAACTATTGTGGCTTATTTATACTTAAATTTTATATATATTATGGTCTTCTTTATGTCATTGTTATACGTGTGTAAATAATAAATAAATATAATATAATTTAATGTGACATCACGTATTAGTTGAAAAATTTTACTAAAACTTATTTTTTTTAAATTGGTAATTTTTTTTATATTGGTAAAAAATTTATTATTTGATTACAAATGAAACTAATTATATCTTAAGATACAGATTAACGTTAACTTTATTCATAACTACAAGTACACGAAAACTCCAAAAGAATTTAGTTTATGTGCTAAAATAAATAAGTATGAATCCAATATACAATTACTATTTCACATGGAACATAATCATAATTTAATTATTACAATTCCCATGTTGGAAGATTATATTTTTTATATTAAGTATAATAATAAAAATGGCGTAGAATTACGCCGTTTTTATCCCACGGTAGTCGGAAATTTGTATCCATATACAACTTTACGCACAAAAACTGTGCTATTGTACTATGTAAAGATGAGAATGGGAATGTAAATGAAATGTTACCAACATAAAATTCAATATTTTTTTATAGAAGGTTGCCCCACACTAGGATTTTCTCCTGTGTCGTGTATGCGTTTACGAACATACACATGTGACCCCGATCCGAAACAATAATTTATGGATCACAAAGAGTTGCTCCGTGCGGAAATCGAACCTGCTACATATTGCGCGGCAACCGGTTAATCAGTCACTGTGTCAACCGTACAGTTGACATAAAACTTTCAGAAATTTGGCACTATTAACTCAAACATTCACTTACATTCAATTAATTTTCAAGAGAAGAACCCATAAGGCCGGTAACGCACTTGTTATATTTTATTTTATTTTAAAAGACTTCATGCACACACTAATGTACAAGGTGGGCTTAATGCCTAGGGCATTCTCCTCCAGCCAGACCTTTGGGTGATGCAGAGACAAAAACAATGGTCGATACAAGAAGCAAGCGTATTTAAAACTCAACAGAAATACATAGAAAATGGATAGTATTTTTTTTTTTTTTTTTTTTAAGGGGGGAAAATCATCGAATGACTTCTCCCGCCTGGGTGAGGCGGGAGGGAGTGTCAGACTCTTACTGACTAAAAACCACCCCGTTCCTTCTCCTGCACGTCGAGCCGGAGCCCCGGTTACCCGTTAGGTTCTCCGCGACTCCGAATCGGCATCGGCCGTATTGGGCCCCATCTGTGGTGGTCTGATGGCTCTTTGAGGCGCGCGCGGAACGCGACGCGCCGTACGCTCGGGTCTGTTTCTGGTCGGACGGGGAGCCACCCATGCTCGCCGTCCGCAGGCCCGCGCTTACGGTGGCCGGAGATCGTCTCGCGATCCCCGACGCCCGGTGTGTCCTTCGCGATGGCAAATGGATAGTATAGACTTACATAAAATAAATCCCTATATAAACTTACATGTATATGTCATAACAATAAACTTACACAATTATATTAGAGGTACATATACTACTTAGACGTAACATAATTATACATAGTATATTGGTAGTTACGATTCTGCCAACCTCCTCAAAAGTAGCTCCCGCACCTTCCGCTTGAATGACAAACGACTGGGCACCATCCTAATATCGGGAGGGAGCGCATTCCACAGAAGAATAGACTAAACAAAAAAGGAGGAATGAAGAAATTTAGTACGATGTTACGCCTTTTGTGTTCCAGGTGTCCATGGGCGACGCCGATTGCTTACCATCAGGTGATCCGTCTGCTCGTTTGGCTTACTGGCTTATGCCATAAAAAAATTAAAATTAGTGTATTATGTGAAGAAACAGTAACATAACATAACATCACGCCTTTTATCCTCGAAGTGGTAAGTAGAGGTGCACATAATTATGCTACTGTACAATGTAACACCCATTTTTCCCTATTTATGTCATGAGTCCCATGTAATAGGGGGTGAGCCTATTGCCATATACCGGGCACAATTCGAGAGTCCGTGCTACTACTGAGAATTTAAAAAAAAACCCAGTAATATACTTTGCCCGACCCGCCGCCGAACCCGAGACCCCTTGGCGGCGTTCACACTTGCGACCACTCGGCCAACGAGGATGTCAGAAGAAATAGTATAATTTTATAATTAATCTATCACTTAAATACCTTGAGAATCAATACCAATGTAGTCTAAGTCGATCTCTCGATCAATGAGGCAGTCCAAAAAATATATAGGTATTATAATGTGTTAACTAAATTAAAAATATTTCTTATATTATTAACTAAATTAATAATATTTATAAATTATTTTATCTAAAAAATAATCCTTAGTCTATTTTAATAATAATGTATTATTATTGATCAAGCTATAAGTTTAGAAACTAAAATTGTGTGTGTGTGTTTCTGGAGTAAGTAATTCTACTAACTCCAGAAATATCTATTTGGAAATTATAGTAGTTTTGCCTCATTTAAAATTAGAATTTATTTATTAATTACACATAACTATTTTGAAATAATAACTATACATTATTATTCCGAATTAAAAATCGAATTTATACTATTAAAAAGAAATTATACAAATATAAATTGGAAAACACTAAGGCTAATTAAATTATACTTATAGAAAAGTCAAATTTTGTGTGTATAAAAATAGATTTGTGGCAAAAAGTTCTCGGTTTCTTCGCAGGGCGGTCAGTATAATAAAACGGTTGAGGCCTTTAATGTACAGACATTGTTGGATTGTGTCGCGAGAACAAAGTGTCAGTGTGCGTTTGTGATTTTTTACAAGTGCAAAATGACTATCGGAGACGAGAATGTGGTATGTGTCTAAATTATCCTAATTTATAATCGTAGATATACATTGTTTTTAATTTGAATTACATGGAAAGGAATAAACTAGCGAAATTTTACAATATTTTTTTTATAATTTGTTTAATTATAAAGATGTACCCTACTTAATATCGTGCAGTTCAAAATATTTAAATACAGTGGACATGTTTTTTAATGCTATAATCTCACATCATAATGAATATTAAACATTAACATAGCAAAGAAAACAATGCACACGTATAACTATGGTTTTATTATATTTGAAGTGAATACTAAACTTATTTAAAACTAAAATAATGACTAAAATTATAGATATTAGTAAATTATTTTAATAATTACATTATTAGGGATTAAATTTACTAATATCTAAAATTTTAACAGGAAACATACTCACATTGATATAATTATTAAATTATATAAATATTACGCCAGTTATAATTACGAAATAATATTTATATTATTATTTCACAGTACGAAAACTTCGACTATTCTTTGAATGCACAAAAACTGATGAACATCAGAGACTTGGACTTGGAAAATTTGTTGAAATCGTACAATATTAATCAAAAAACGTTAAATGAAATGGTAGCAAGTATTCGCGAATGGTATGAGAAGCAGCCACATTTACCACAAGGACACATACGTGAGTACCTTAATTAAGAATTAGCTAATTAACTACTAATACTAATTGTTTAAGTGTGGGAGAGCCATGCTCCACTCGACTCGACCGAAGTTCACGGCGTCAAATATATATTTGTATGTGTAAATGAACTGGATAAATATTTGAAAAAATGTTGTTTGTAGATGCCTATGGGAGAAGATTTTGTAAAGATGTTAATTCGTAATTATAGTCATGTGACTTAAGTACTTTGTAATATGACATAATAGTCATAATTCAACTGTGGGAGAGCCATGCTTCGGCACGAATGGGCCGCTCGACCGGAGTCCACGGTCTCACAGAAAACCGACGTGAAACAATTGTAACACTTGCATTGTATTTCGTCGTGTGAATAAGGTTACCGGAGGCCCAATTACCCCTCCCCAAACCCCAAAAAGGCAGGCAACGCACTTGTAACACCTCTGGTGGTTTGGCTGTCCATGGGCGGCGCCGATTGCTTACTATCAGGTGATCCGTCAGCTCGTTTACCAGCTTATTCAAAAAAACAAATAATAATGGCCGTAGTTTAATTATCATCTGTTGATGATCAGCCTACAAATGCCCACTGCTGAATAAAACCTCTTCTCACACGGAGAAGGCTTGAGCATTAATCACCACGCTTGCTCAATGCGGGTTGGTTTCCTCACGGTGTTTTCCTTCACCGTTAGTCAGTGGTGTCTAAATAATCTTAAAAACTACATATAGCTCGGAAAAAATTCACATATGCTTGCCGTGGGTAGGTTTCGAACGCGCACCCTTAAACCTCTGGGTCACCACGACACACGAGGCTGTCTATAACTGTTTATTGTAATTATTTACTGTTTTACTATTAAACACATGAATGGTTCAACGCATATAGCTAAAACGTTGAACAATATGAATAAAATACATAGACTAATTTCTATCCAAGAAAATGCACGATGCTCGTTCAGATGAATTTCTACGACAGTCTAAATTCTTTATAATTCCAAGAAAGATGATAAAATTTTAAAAATATATCTGTCCTCCTTTTGCGATTCCGCTTTAAGAGGTACAAGAGATCCTTATTACGATTCACCGGTCAAGCTAAGGACTATTGAAATTTCGATTTTGAAATCCTCATGGATTTTAAATACATATGTTCCATTTATAGGGATAGGTAGCTCTAATATTTGTAACCAAGGACTTTTAAACTTGGAACTTCCTTCTTTTCTCGTCGGTTAAAATAGATGAGATTCTTTGAGGTTGCTCGTTCTAGTAGATCAGAGTTTAACGTGTTCGTTGGGGCCCCACAGTGCTGATGCCGATTCGGAGTCGCGGAGAACCTAACGGGTTACCGGGGCTCCGGCTCGAAGTGCAGGAGTTGGAACGGGGTGGTTTTTAGTCAGTGAGAGTCTGACACTCCCTCCCGCCTCACTCAGGCGGGAGAAGCCACTCGATGATTTTCCCCCCTTAAAAAAAGTGTTCGTTAGCGTTCAAAATTTGACCGGTTCAATCATTCATTCATTCATTTTACGGTTATTCAGACGCCAAAGAACACCGAGGTAGGCTCTAGTTCAAATTATGTTATGGAAATTTCCCTTTAAGAGGCAATTTGTTATAATTCCTACGGTTCAATTACTTATTCTTAAGTCTACGATTACGTTAAATAGTACAGCTATTTATAGGTATTCGATTTAAAACTTTATGGTTTTAAAATAAGGTAGAAAACCTATTGGAATGGTGAAATGCTGTCTTTGGACATGCTGTTTGAAGTGACATTGACATGTACATACTTGCAAGCATTTTTGTCTATTAAAGAAAACAGTGCCTTAGGAGGAAGGAAATAGATTTCATTTTATGTCACAATAGCGATGAAGTTTGAGGTTAATGCAATTCTATTGTATTAATGAATCAATTTAGCTATTTTTGCGGCTTTAAGTTTATAGAATTTAACGTTTTTTTTTATAATAATAACATGAAATAACATCACGCCTTTATACCCGAACGGGTAGGCAGAGGTGGACATTTACGGCACTTAATGCCACTGTACAATGTTACACCCACTTTCACTATTTATGTTATGAGTCCCATGTAATAGGGTATATGGCAATAGGCTCACGCCTATTGCCATATACCGGGCGCATTTCCAATCTCCGTGGTACTACTGAGATTTTCAAAAACCCAGTAATAACTTTGCCGACCTGGAAATCGAAAGAGACTCCTTGCCCCCGCAGTCGCACTAGCGTACACTCGGCCGAGCCAGTCTAATTGATACATAATAATAATTATGACACTTTTATCTAAGTTATAATAAAAAATTTTTGCCTATAAAATGTAAACAAAAGTGATCGTCAAAAAATAACATACCTACAAAAAATTATGATTCTGATATTATATTTAAGTAGTACAATAAAAAAACAAAATAAACATGTTATAAATTGTCTAAAAATAGATTTATAAATTATTTATAGATTATATGTTTAAAAACAGGTCTTAATGGCGTGTGTCTTGTTGCTCTGAGTTAGAAAACCTGATTGGGTTTTTAATCATAGTAATGGTATTTTTTCTATAACCTTTTTTTTATCCCCACGGTGGGAAATCCTCATGGAGCCCCCTCGCCTGGGGATGACGAAAGGGACTGTCAGACTCTTACTGACTAAAACCCACCCCGGTGTCCCGAGATTATATTTGCAAATATATTTATTATAAAGAACTAGATTTGAACTGCATTTGGCAATAGAAATTTATTTTATTCAAAAATTTTGCTTCATTAGTTTTTAGAATTTTATTCATTACTAGCTCCTATTGGTCGTAACGTAATTTTTTAGCCTATAGCCATCCTCAATAAATACACTATCCAACACAAAAATAATTATTCAAATCAGACTTGTAGTTACGGAGGTTATTGTATTGACTAAAATCACGGGTTACTCACGTGAATATCCTGACAATAGCTCTACTAGTTTCGAACCACAGAGGGGTTCTTCCTCATGAGCAGCGTGCGCGGTCGGGGCAATGTCGCACAGCCTACAGGTTCGAAACTAGTAGAACTTTTCTCAGTGTATTCACGTGAGTAACCCGCGATTTTAGTTAATTTAGTATGTCTCACGATAGTTACCTATTATAAAAAAATTATATTGTAGTTTTGTAATGCTTTTTTCTATATAACAGTAGAATAAAAATGATTAAAACGATTATCGCTAACTTAATTTGAATTATATTGATTGTGATTGCTGGTCAAGGGGTCTCAAGTCCCAGGTCGGGCAAAGTACTACTGAGATTTAAAAAAAAACTTAATACCTACAGCACGGAGTCTGGAATTGTACCCGGTGTATGGCAATAGGTTCCTATTACATGGGACTCATAACATAAATAATGAAAAGTAGGTGCGTTATTGTTCAGTGGCATTAAGTGCCGTAATGTGCACCTCTGCCTAACCACTTCGGGGATAAAAAGGCTTGATGTTGTAATGATGATTATAAACAATATGATTATTAAATATTACGATTCTCAAACGTGCTTATTTTCTGACTTGCCAAATACTATTAACTACTGCTACTTGGGAAATACTAACAACCTCTGAGTCATAATTATGAATGTTTCTATTGAACTTTGTACTATAATTACTGATAGACTAGGTATAAATCACTTTGCACACGTATGATATGCCAGGAAATGTCCAATTATAGGTACATTTTTAATTATTATGCATAAGGTGCTCCCTCACCGGGAGCATTCACGTGTAATGTAACATTATACATTCGACTTTGAGCAATACATTACAATAATACCTTCCTGAACAACTAGCATTTGCGTGTAATGTAACATATAGATTCGACTCTGAGCATTTCATAGCAAGATGTCAGACATTGATGTTACAAGCTGTATCAAGATACTAGCACTAGCTTCTGCCCACGACTTTGTACACACATATAATTGGATAAAAAGTACCCTTAACCGACGAGCATGCATGAAAAGATTGATGACTGTTGATGAAGCGCCTAGCCAAGACCTAGTCTCTGCCTAACCCCATGGGAGACAGGCGTGAAGTGATGTATGTAGCTATGTATGTATAATTGGATAAAATGTATATTAATTTTATGTAATGAAATGACATTTCATTAATTTTAATTTGCCACGCTTCGCGCTTGTTCGTGGTTTTATAGGTTATCTGTGGAAACCATTATAACAATCTAAAAAAAGCTTGTAGTTTTCTAGAGGATAATTTAACATTAAAAATTATAAACGAGGAGGCGATAGTAAACTTCAAATGTCGTTTCTTTGTATTTTCTGATGAGATTTAAGAATAATTGTCATAGTTAAATGATAAGTTGCAATATTGTAAAGGTTTATTAATTAAAACAATTACTTTGTATTTTCAGAGAAACAATTTGTGGTTTATTTTGAAAATCCTCAATAATAGGTATATCTTATATATATACATAACATAACATCACGCCTTTTATCCCCGAAGGGGTAGGCAGAGGTGCATACAGAAGTAACACCCACTTTTCACTATTTATGTTATGAGTCCCATGTAATAGGGGGTGAGCCTATTGCCATATACCGGGCACATTTCCAGACTTCGTGCGCTACTACTGAGATTTTTTTAAAAACCCAGTAATACTTTGCCCGACCCGGGAATCGAACCCGAGACCCCTTGCCCGGCAGTCGCACTCGCGACCACTCGGCCAACGAGGCAGTCGTATGTTTTATGTATATCTTTACCAATATTAATTTCCAACGTGTTGCAAGCATTCATAGGGCATGATAACTACTTACCATCAGATGGGCCGAGCGCTTTCCTTGCCACGCACTATCGTGGAATAATAGAGGTAAAATGATATACTATCGGTCGCAAGCCATTAATATAATTCTGCAACATATATCGACATGCGTAATAGGTATTTGATTAACTTATCTTTGATTCTTTGTCATACGTATATACCTCTATATAACATAACACGACCAGTGTTTAAGTTCTATAAATTCATCATTATTTCGCATTCTACCTCAAATACGGACATAGCCATAATAATGATAAAATTATCTTTATTATTGATATTGAATTGAATTTAAATAAATTTTATATAAATATTTATATATCGCACGTTTATTTTTGATAGTATATAAACAACTTCACGCGTTTTCCTGTTATGGGTAGGCACAGGAATTATTAGAACAACATTTTTGTTTGATTATGCTATCAATGAATTTATTTTTTATGAATCAAAGATGACAATTGTTACTTCTAGTGTTTAAAACTACAAGTTTTATGCTCAGAATAATCGGAATATAAGTGTTATTAGGGTTTAGAATTAGAAAAATCCGTAATCACATACATTTTTTATGGCATAAACGAGCATACGGATCTCTTGATGGTCAGCAATCGGCGTCGACCATGGACACCTGAAACACCAGAGCCATTGCAAGTGCGTTATCGACCTTTTGGGGATGACGAATTTGAGGATTGTTGGGAATTCAGGGATTGAGAAGATCGAGGGAGTAGGAAGGGGGAGGGTAATTGGGCCTCTGTTGATTCTGAAATCATTGTGTGTGACTCTAGGACCCACTACTAAGGCACTGTACTAAGGTTAAACACCTAAATTATAATTGACAAAAAGTGCATGAACATCCTACTTCTATGTCTTCCTTAAAAATACGAAATAACAGAGGTATTAATACGAATTTGTTTTACGTGAAAAGTAATCGAAACGAGTACGCGTTCGGCGCTATGATTGGCCGGCTCCAATGAAAGAACCAATCACAGCGCCGAGCGAGGTCTCGTTTCGATTACTTTAAACGTAAAAGTAATCGAAATGTTATTAAAAAAAAACATTCAATGATACTTGACGTCACGGAAAGTAACTCTACTATAGTTCTCATTTCAATGGCGTGCAATTACTAATTATGTTTAGTTGTAATTTTTCCGGTTGTCTCAATCAAGTTGTAAGTTATAGCGTGACTTATCTATAACCGCTAAGTTACGGGAAAACCGTCTGGGGTTTTTATTTATACCTATAATTGCAAACCTTACTTAGTTGCTTGTTTGTGGTACATAAAGAGCAGAGTACCTTCCTTTATCGTACATTAATAGATTTATTGTTATTTTCGTGATCACAGACTATAAACTTATTCAAATTAATATAGACTTTTGTTATGATTTTTGTTTATTTCTATTGCTGATAGGAAATGTAGATACTATTCGTATTTTGTATGTTGTAAATCACCTGCAATAACTGAGAATGACAAAATCAAAAGTGTAAATATTCGAGGAATTCTCTCAACTGGCTCTCGGCTCGATCATCAGATCGACTCCAGATCAATATCAAATTGTAATAGGTTAAATACTTATAATTTTTCAGAAGTTTCCCTCGGTATCCCTGCGATCTAACTATGAGATCCTGACCTAAAGGCAATGGGATCAAATGATGTGCCTACCCTTTCAAATAAAAATAGAATTTAAAATCGGTTCAGGCGTCTTAGAGAAATCGCGTTGCAAACATAAAAAGAAATACATTCGAATTGAGAACCTCCTCCTTTTTTAAAGTCGGTTGTTAACTCAATCCATAATAAAACAATTCCGTTTCCAGATGACCGCATGATCATAGGCCACCTCATCACCCGAGGGTTCAGCGTGGAACAATGCAAGGAGAAGATTGACAACTACTTCTCAGCCAGGTCTAAGATGCCTGATATCTTGCTGGGGAGGGGCTCTTGGTCTTCAAACATGGAGAGGTTTCTGAAGGAGGGGTACTGGGTCGTCCCTCCAATGAAAACTAAGGAGAATCATCGGGTTATTTTGTTCAGGTGAGTTTATATTTTTTTTTGTTACCTGCTAACTTCATTGCGTTGTGAGTGTTCATCAGGTTTTCCGTCTGTCAGATTATTTATTTATTTATACATATAAAACCTTACATAAACTATTATGACAGGTTTATCCATTGCGATAGCTCGGGCTTAAAAACCAAATCTATGTTACGTACAAACATAAAAAATAAACAAATTCTTGACTAAACTAAACTTAATTTGCAAATACTAAAATACTAATAAAAAGAAATATTACACAACAAAAAAAAACAATTAAGTACTTTGTTAAGTTTAAAAAAACATATATATATACATATAATATAAAGTTTAGCGCCCTTTCTTATAAAAAACTAGCTTTTACCCGCGGCTTCGCTCGCGTCACAAAAGGATAAAAAGTAGCCTATGTGACATTTATACCTATATACACAGCGGCATCTATACCAATAATTTCGTTTTCCCTTGAGAATATTACATTTTTCCGGGATAAGAAGTACCCTATTATTTAATCCTGACTTCTAACTTTACGTCTGCAAAAATTCAAAGTAATCTGTTTAGTAGTTACGCCGTGAAAGCGGAACAAACAAACTCACCTCCGATTTATAATATTATTAAGGATGTTACTGAAATAGGTACACTGCAACTCTAATAATAGTTTGTGTACACTGTTATAAATTTTAATTCCTGGGCTCCCATTGATGTATCATTTCAACCTATCCATTAGAGTACGTCGCGGAGAACCTAACGGGTAACCGGGGCTCCGGCTCGACGTGCAGGAGAAGGAATGGGGTGGTTTTTAGTCAGTAAGAGTCTGACACTCCCTCCCGCCTCACCCAGGCGGGAGCAGTCATTCGATGATTTTCCCCCCTTAAAAAAAAAAATCCATTAGAGTACAATTAAATTTATTCATTGTATTGGGAAAAAAGGCAGAGTTGTATATTATGACACTGTAAAATATAACACCCACTTTTTATTATTCATGTTATGAGTCCCATGTAATAGGGGGTGAGCCTATTGCCATATACCGGACACATTTCCAGACTCCGTGCTACTACTGAGAATAAAAAAAAACCCGGGATTTATTCATTGATTACGAAGACTATTATTTCAGAATCTCCCAGTATCCAACCATATTGAATAAGTCCATTTTTAATAGCAATACACTGATTGGACAAATAGGTTCTTAAGTAGCAAGCAATAAAAACCATAACCCTCATTGATTAACACGTGCCTATAAAAACAGTTTCAATGCCTTTACCTTCCATCAAATTGCATGGCTTGTCTTTACCAGCTACAACTGAGTTGTCCGTGTCCACATATTTTCCTGCTAATTTATAATAATATTTCCGCAAATGACCATCTTGATTACATAAAGAAACTAGATTAAAACACTTCCTTAAAACAATAATATCTCGTATACTCGTACTACACAAGTATTATCCAAAACCATTTTTCATCTAATTAAATCGATTTATAACTCGTTTTCGTGACGTCACCGTTTTGATAGAACTTTCCGTGAATGTGGCGCCATCTAGTATTAGAGCGATGAAGCTTTAAGTGAACAAACAAGAAATCTGTTGCTTACATTTTGTTGATCAAATCCATACTACCACTGAGATTTTTTTTTAAAACCCAGAAATCCTTTGCTCGACCCGGGAATTGAACCCAAGACCTCTTGCCCGGTAGTCGCACTTGCGACCACTCGGCCTTCGAGGCAAGAAGGCAGCATTAAAATTACCTAATTTAAAATTATGTCTCATGGTCGTACCTACTTAGCAAAAATGTTAGGTACTTAGTAATTAATTTATGTTTAATTAAAAAAATATATTGTTTTGTTTTTCACACAGAAATGATTGTGTTGTTGAATAATTTTGTACGTAAGAATAAGTAACTAACTTCTGAATATCACAGGAGACTTGATTGCTATCCAAAGAAAAAAAACAAAAACATCTTCAGAGCTTAAGATTTTGTATACAATATACGGATTGAACTCAGTAATTTGAAATGCAGCCTGACTATAACAGCTGCCATGCTTTTAGGTACTTAGCCAATTAGCCAACTCGACAAACTTATATAATACTAGTAAAGTTGTGGCCCGCGAGTTCGTCCACGTAGAATATAATTCCTGTTTTATTCTATGGGAGTAAAAGTATCCTATCACCTAAGCCAGCCCATACCTTGCCTGTTTACCAAATTGAATCAAAATCCGTTCAGTAGTTTCAGCGTCATCGACGGACGAACATCCAAATAAAGAAACTTTCATATCTATAAATATATGTAGGTATATATATAAAGTTAAACTATCACATCTATATAAAAAAGTCGTGTTAGATACACTATTTTGAATTGATTTGAATGCAATGATCTTCTAATAAATTTGAATGGAAATTTGTGGGGAGGTAGTTTAAAACCAGACTCGATAGGTATTTTTTTTATATTTCTACCAAAAATCACGAACGGGAACAGGAAAAAACGGGATTGCGGATACAAAGTCGCGGGCAGAAGCTAGTTCATAATATTAGTGTGATTTTATCTCTTCAACATAATTTGACATTGTGGGTGTTACATTGTTCTCGCACAATCGAACCAATTATTTTTATTTTATTATTTTTTAAAATGCACTTACTGGCTTACAGTGGGTTTTTTTTTTTTTTTTTTTTTTTTTTTTTTTTTAAGGGGGGAAAATCATCGAATGACTTCTCCCGCCTGGGTGAGGCGGGAGGGAGTGTCAGACTCTTACTGACTAAAAACCACCCCGTTCCTTCTCCTGCACGTCGAGCCGGAGCCCCGGTTACCCGTTAGGTTCTCCGCGACTCCGAATCGGCATCGGCCGTATTGGGCCCCATCTGTGGTGGTCTGATGGCTCTTTGAGGCGCGCGCGGAACGCGACGCGCCGTACGCTCGGGTCTGTTTCTGGTCGGACGGGGAGCCACCCATGCTCGCCGTCCGCAGGCCCGGCTTACAGTGGGTACCAACACGCCAGCAAGCTAGTTAAAGAAAAAATATGTAAAAATAATAAAAATAGAATACAATACAAATAAATAATGTCAAATTAATAAATGTCAAATATTTGTAGTACATGTCCAAATACATAAAATCTAGGATATTGTATATTAAATCTACAAATAAAAAGAATCAATATGTCAATATCTCTACAATAGAAATAACTGTGAAGAGCCTTAATAATTAAGAAGTACCAAATCATATTTACGAATATCAAGTCACACATTTAGGTCAAAAGGTCATCATTATTGAATAGCGTTAAATAATTTATTGACAAATGTTTCAGTTTTAGAACATAGTTTTTTAAAGTGGTCGGCAAATATATTGATATCATTGTCATGAGCGATCATATCCCCAACAAGGCCCAATGCGCGAACAGTAGGTGATTGTGACGCATAGTTGGTGCGCGTTTGAGGCGACCACAAAAGGTGAGGCCGACGCCTCGGCGCAACTGTCCATTGCTCATTCCACGCCAGTCGTTTGGGAACAAGTAATCTCATCATGTCTAGTACTACAGGGTTGTCTACTTTGTGGTGCATTATTGACAGATAGTGCAATATTGTTTGCAACACCCTCCTGAACTTGAGAGTCTCCAGATCAATCATACCAGCTACAAATGAAGAAGGGTATAAGTAAGGATAGTAGCCATACCTTTTCTTATATAACCATCGTGCGAATTTACATTGTACCCTTTCAAGCATAATATTGTATTTCTCCTCAGACGGAGCCCAGACTATGGCACCATACTCAAGTTTGGCACGTATGTAGGCATTATAGAGAATAGTAGCAACACCTAAATTATCAAACTCAGATGACGTACGCATGACAAATCCAAGCATTTTGTTTGCCACCTTACATATTGCCGTCACATGGTCACGGAAGTCAAGTCCAGAGTCCAACCGAAGACCTAAGTCACGAATATCTGTTACCCTTTGAAGGGCAGCGTCGAATAAAGTATAAGGTGTATTAATCAGCTGGCGTTTACGCGAGAAGGAGATTATTTTGCATTTATCGATATTAAATGGAAGACGGTTTTCGCTGCTCCAGTCTCCTACCGCGTCTATGTCCCTTTGCAGAGCTTCGCAATCTGTTGATGTCCCTACACCCAGACTAAGCTTGAGGTCATCAGCAAACAGCAGACATTTGGAAAGACCAACACGCTGAGGAAGGTCATTGATAAAAATTAGGAAAAGTAAGGGCCCTAAGGTGCTACCCTGGCTCACTCCGGATCGAGTGTAATAATCATTAGATTCAAAATGTCTAACCTTAACGAATTGGCGCCGATTACAGAGGTAACTTGAGAAAAACTCAAGCAGCCCTGGAGAAAAGCCCATTACCGCCAACTTATACAACAGGATGTCATTGTCAACCAAGTCAAAAGCCTTTTTAAAATCAAAATAGGCGGTATCCACCTGCCTACCCGCATCCATTTCAGCATAAATGTAGTCTACGTGAGCCACAAGATTTGTAGTTGTTGAACGAGCGTTTCTAAATCCGTGCTGGCTATCATGTAGGAGATTTTTCACTTGTTTATTGATGCGTGAACACAACAGTATCTCAAATATTTTTGCAAAAACTGACAATACTGCAATTGGCCTAAACGATGTGACATCATTATTTGCGTCAACCTTGGGCACAGGAGTTACTCTAGATAATTTCCAGAACTCGGGATAAGTTGAGCGTGCAAGCGACAAGTTAAAGAGATACAGGATTGGGACTTTAAGAATGGATATGCAATCTTTAGCCAGAAAGACCGGAATGCCATCGGGACCCCCCGACGATTTTGGTTTCAATCGTCTTGCTGCCAACCTCAGTTCAGACTCGTCAAATGTACTGACAGAAATCAAAGTGTCATCAGCATGAATGCTTGCTGCTAGTGAAGCGTCCAGCGGGTTCAACAATGGCACCTCACTTTGAAACACCGAACTGAAATATTCCGCAAAGGCGTCAGCAGCGGCCTGGCCCATCACTTCATCCTTCCCATACGAATAAACGTCCACAGAGCGCCTGTCATTCTTCCTATCTTTGATAAATTCCCAGAACTTAGCCGGGTCGTCAGCAATTTTACGTTGTGTCAAATGGAAGTGCTGCTTATATGCATTGTCAATCAAATTTTTTACGTGCCATCTATAATATTTAAATAATTCTTTATTAAACATATTACCGTCAGCCTTATATCGTTTTAAATGATAATACTTTTGACGTATATTGTGTATTATATCAGCGTTATACCATTTCGGATACACATACTTATAATTTTTCGTACGATGGGTTTTACCTGGGACATAAAGACTAATACAATTATAAAGATTAGTATAGTAATTAGTGTAGCAATAAAACTGTGTAACTTGAGAATTGTATTGTAAACCTGATTGGAAAAAAGTAACCTATGGAGTTTCTTGCTCGTTCTTCTCCATAGGAATCTACACCTTGTAATGAGCAAATAGCTTCACTTTTAAATTTCTATTGCTGGCGTTCATAAGTGCCTTCCTAGTCTAATTGAAATAATTAATGATTTTGACTTTGACTTTACTCTTAAAACTAATCACCAAAAGTAACCACGAAATCCAAAAAGTATCTACTATCCAATTTACCTGCATTCGGAGAAACCTTTAAAATATGCACAGGTGGTCTGCAAAGTCCGTTTACTGGCTACGTTCCTATCACGACTTAGATCAGTGGTTCTCAACCGGTGGTTCGTAGAACACCAGTGGCTGCAGAAGATATCAGAAAGTACATATACATAAAATCACGCCTTTTATCCCCGAAGGGGTAGGTTTGTGGCGACACATGTCACATGTCAACGGATGACGTCATAAAATCCTACATAGCACATGCGAAGTTTACAATCGAATTAACAGCTCCAGATAGCTGCATGCCATATTTTGAAAAATTAAAAAGTTAACCTTTCCTTCCCTATACATCTGCGAAATAGCTATATTCGTAAAAACCAATAGGAAAAGGTTTGGTAACCTTCATTCCCACCGACATGCCGCCAAAATAACGAATTTACCCTCAAAAACAGCTCTGCTTTCTAAAAGTTTCTTGGGAATGTCTTCAAGAATTTATAATAAGCTTCCTAGACAAATGAGGGAAATTGACAGGGTAGACTATTTTAAGAAAAAAATGTTTGACTTCCTGGTAAATAGACCATATTATACATTGCATGAATTTTTGTCTGACAGATTCGTTAACAGTTGAAACGCCATTTTATGTTTTGATGCAAAATGAAATTAATACAAGTTTCTTTATTCAATCAGTATTTAATATTATAATGTATAGCTACTGCAATTTATATGCTTTGTCACAAACTATTGTATGCCTAACATGGTGGAGCAGTGCATGAACACAACAACCTTTAGAACAACCTCGTGTAACCACTGTCTCACAATAAAGATCTTTGACTTTGACTTTGACTTTGACTTGACTTTAACACGAACAGAAAATCCCAACGAACAACTGTTGAGCAGAAAGCCCGCCAGGCACGATCACCTAGCCTGGTCGGAGGATCCTCCTTTTCCGATCTTAGGGAATTATACTCTCTGTTCCCTAAAGTGGTGACCCCGACGTGATCGGAAGCAACCTTCCTGAGCGGTAATCAAGACGCAGCCAACCAGCATCCTCGGCCTCATCATGGACCACCATCGTCTGCAACGAAGATGTGCATGCAGCCTGGTTCTTCCCTACGATCTCACCAGCGTCTAGGCACAGCACTTATGCATACGGCACACATATTACGGCACTCAATGCCACTGAACAATGTTGTTACATTGTACAGTGGAATTAAGTGCCCACTTGTCACTATTTGTGTTATGAGTCCCATATAATATGGGTGAGCATATTTCCATATACCGGACACATTTCAGACTTTGTGCTGAAAACTGAGAATTTATTTAAAAACTCATTTATTTGCCCGTCCCGGGAATCGTAACCGAGACGACCCGTTGTCCCAGTCGCATTACAGGAGAATATTAAAGTATTCCTCGACTAAGACAATGTTGGGAACCCCTGACTTAGATCATGAAAATTTTAAGACTTCCAGCTGACGTCCAAGCCATTTTAGCTCAGTTTGAAGTTGAGTTACTGGCTTGCCAGTTGTAATAGAAGCTCCCATTTGTTTGGATGACGTTATTTTGAAAGTGGTTGTAAATGTATTTACGCGTGGGACAGTCATGCTTCAGCACAAATGGGCCGGCTCGACCAGAGTGATACCACCTCACAGAAAACCGACGTGAAGCAACGCTTGTGTTGTGTTTCGTCATATTAGTTAGGTTACCGGAGGCCCAATTACCCAATCCCCGAATCCTCCACAATCCTCAAACTCCCAATTCCCAAAAGGCCTGTAACGCACTTGTAACGCCTCTAATGTTCCGGTTATCGGTGGACGACACCGTTTGCTTAACATCAGGTAATGCTCGTTTACTGGTTTACGTCATTTTTTTATGGAATATTTGGAATGCGCTCTTTTCTTGAAGGTTTGAAGGTCGTATCGGTTCGGAAATACCGCCGACGACAGATCATTCCACAGTTTTGCTGTGCGAGGCAGAAAGCTACGTGAGAAGCGCACAGTTCTGGCCTGCCAACCGTCGATGTGCATGGGGATGCATGTGCATGCAAGTAGTGATGATTCACCGGTTCTGGCTCACGCGTTTGACAGGTCAAATCCGGGAGAATCAGTCGCACCAAACCTAAAAAAAAAAAAAAAAAAAAAAAAAAAAAAAAAAAAAAAAGGTTTTGGCATGCTCTGATCACGTTTCTGCAGTCCTTTTTTGCGTAGGATGCGTGGTTCTGGAGTTATGCAAATCAATTGCAAATCCATTTATTGTTATCTCATTCATTTCCGGTGCTCCTGACCCTCATCAACGCTCCATTCTTATTATCTATACTTCGAACACCCTTTTGACGTTCTTATCTATTACTCACTGGTAACCCTCATTATCTTTCATTTCCTATGTCATCAATAAAACACAATCATTCATTTTAATTTTCTAATTAATTTATTACTTTTTTCTACAAAATATGAGTGGAACATCTCATCCACAAAAATATCATTGTACAGTGTGTTCCCTGTAAATATGTTCGTAAAACTATGCATTGAACATCCCTGAAACTTAAATAGCAAATACATTAAGCAATATTCACCACAAACTGAAGTCCAATCATTCTGAATCCTATCAACATTCCAGTCCCATCTCTTACAATTCCTTTTCAAAAACTGAAGATGATATCGCTCAGGTGTTCGTCCATATGAATCAAAATATTGACCGATGCCATTCGCATCGATATGTACAGCTATCCAGTGTGACCCTGGTTTATCATCCGCATCCAAATTGCATATTATATACGTTGGTACATGTGTATACATAGGTAGTCTATTAGCAGCATAAACATTATTTTCTAGACTGACATGAATCTTTTTCATATGCTTTTGTAATTCTAGTGTGTCCATGATATTACTGTTATTAACAAATTATTACAGTACTAATCTATTCAATGGTTGTCATACGAATGTTCAATTATAGTGATTTGTAAATATTAAATATCGCATTCTTTTGGGAATCACAAAACAAGTTCATGCCTGTTGCGATGTGCGATAAATTTGTTGACTCATAGAGTTCAGATAAGAATGGTGCTATATAAGATCGAACAGTTGCAGTCATGCAGTCAGTCTATGGTCGTTTGACCACAGTGGATTGTGTACGTCTACCAATACTACTACGTTTGTGTTACTTACTTCAACGCATCAATGGTCATGGAGGTAAGTGTTTATTCTATTGACAAACTTACTTGTATTTCTGTTGTTGTTTCCTAACGTGTGTGTGTCAGATTAAGTGTAAACAAATTGATATTAACGTGATAACTCTGTTGTTGCAGAGATCATTCAACTTCGCAGACGATAATGAAAATACCTATAAACAGTATTACTACTCGCCACTCTCTCCCCAACACGAAGAAGAGAGTGATGACATCGTCGTTATTAACACAGACGATGGAGGAAAAAGGAAATCGCAACCGATTGATCAATTTTTTGAAGTGACACCAAAAATAAAAAGGAAGAAGCTGCTATCGTCGACTGTGGCACGAGCTGCTAGAGATGGCGTATCATACATCTCTACAAATTCTGACGACGGAGACCAAGCGACGCATCTCATAAAAATTGAAATGTATGATATGAAGAAACTATCCAAGATTCCAATTAGTGATCACTGGAAGCACGCTACCACGAGGATTAAATATTACGTAAAGAATAATAAGGATAGCATCTACGACAACACAAACGGTCTCGTATACAATATTACAAAGACAATAGCAGAAAGTGAAAAAGTTAAAAAATACTTTTTTAACAATGACACTCATTAGTGGATTAGTGAATGTGATTCTGTTTACTTAAAGTACTTCTGTGTACTCATTAGATTTTTATATGACTTTCCTAGCAAAACACTTAACTGTTACTTACTGTGCTACATACTTTTTTCTTTATTATAAAAATGGAAAACTTCAGTGAAATATGCATCAGTTCTTTCTTTTCCGCACCCATTGAGGAGAATATAGAACAATCCAACAGTGAATTCAATCAGGAGCTGTCTAAAGTTTGTGATGAAATGGAGAAGCGTGAACTGTTCAATTCATCGTATGATGATGAGTTGTATAATCAATGTTTGATGGTTGAAACAACGTTGATGTAAGTATTAGAAGTACAAACTCAATAAGAAATATTATTGTATTAATGTTTTATTTTAAGATTTGTCTAACAATTTTCTTTTTTGTTACAGCCAACAACAAGTTGGAAGAGGTATCAAACAAGGTATCACTGCCGATGAAAATAAGGTTACCAAGAAAGCAAAATTTGACGAAGGAGCTTCTACATCATCAATTGAAACCAATGACGTTGACAACAATAAGGTGGAATGTGATAAATGTCATGTTTATATTAATAAAAGGTATTTAAACAACCATTTAAAAAGCAATACACATAAAAATAATCTTTTAAAATCACATAATTCATTAACGAATGTTACAGTTGTTGAAACCGCTTTTGGCAATCGAATTTTAACATATAGAATTAATAGTAAAACACATCAATCAGGGCAATATTTTGAAACGCCGGAATCGTTTTTAAATTCATTAAAAATCGATATCTTATTTTTGATAAATGAATGTATTCAACAACACACAATTTGTAAAATAAACTTCATATTGCATGCTGATTTCATACAACAAACTAAAGATATTAAAAATACGTTTGATTTTCAAACGTTTAATTACATAATATGTCAAGGAGATGACTTAAATATTTTTTATTCATCATTAATAGACACAGTAGTCGGTAAAATTTGTCAATTTGAAAAAAAAGATAGTGGTTGGAGTCTTAATCAAATTAAATACATAGATATGAATGTTAACAAATTCAACCCCCTACGTGGTAGTTCATACATCAACCTTCCTCAAGATATTAAATCAAAAAAAGCTGTAATCAATGTTAAAAATAATGATAATATGTGTTTCAAATGGGCATTACTCTCCGGTTTATATCCTGTATGTAAAAATGTAGATCGGGTAGCATCTTACGCAATTCATGGAAATAAATTAAAATTTACTGGTATTTCTTTTCCGGTTAAAATTGCAGATATATCAAAAGTAGAGAAATTAAACAATATTAGTATTAATGTTTTTGGTTTAGAGTATAATAAAGAAAAAAAGTGTAATTCTGTTGTAGGTCCTTTATATTTATCAAAATGTCGTACACCTAATCATATTAACCTACTATATATATCGAATGGTACTAACAATCATTACTGTTATATTAAAAACTTATCGCGATTAGTAAGTTCACAAATATCAAGACAACATCATGCAGTTTGTATATGTGATTCATGTTTACTTCATTTCCCATCAAAGGAAAGACTTAATAACCATCAACAATATGATTGCGCGCACATTTGTACAGAATTACCAAACGGTGTGGATTCCAAAAAGGATTGGTTTGGTAAAGCAACCTCAAATAATAAATTAAAATTTGATAAATTCGCGAAAAAATTGGAAATGCCGTTTGTGATTTATGCAGACTTTGAGGCATTTTTGAATCCGATAGAATCATGTAGTAACGATCCATCCAAGCCTAGTACAATTAATATTCAAAAACATGAAGTGTATAGTTTTGGATATTACATTAAATGTTCATATGATAACAGATTATCAAAATATGAGACATATAGTGGGTCAAACTGTGCACAAGTGTTTATGAATCGCCTTTGTGAAGATGTGAAAGCAATAGTTAAAAAAAATAGTTTCCAAAAATGTCCCGTTCCATTATCAGATGAAGAGAAAATTAAAATTTCAAATTCAAACATATGTCATATTTGTGAAATTGAGTTAAATGAAGATCTTTTTTACGATTTTGATTGGCACACTGGTAGTTTTAGGGGTGTTGCACATCAAGTGTGTAGTTCTAAGTACAGAACCCCTCGTCATATCCCAATATTTTTACATAACCTCAGTCACTACGATGCTCATTTCATTGTCCATGCATTAAACCTCGATGATAACAAAGTTGAAGTTATTCCACAAAACAAAGAACGATACATATCATTTTCAAAACAGTTAACAATAAATAATCAACCAGTAAGTTTAAGATTCGTAGATTCACTGAAATTTTTATCGTGTAGTTTAGATCAACTAGCTAAAAATCTTAATGATGATCAGTTTACAGAATTAAAAAGGAACTATCCTACTAATGAAGATTTTTCACGTTTAAGACGGAAAGGTATTTATCCTTATGAATTTATGTGTAATAGTGATTGCTTGAAACATCCATCACTTCCTGATCAACACCAATTTTATAGTTCACTCACAGATTCAAATATTTCAAATGATGATTATAATCACGCAAAAGATATTTGGCAACATTTTAAGTGTAGTAGTATGTCTGATTATTCCAATTTATATTTAAAAACTGATGTTTTACTTTTGACTGATGTATTCGAAAACTTTAGAAAGCTTTGTATAAAAACTTATGGACTAGATCCTGCTCATTACTATACTGCCCCAGGTTTAAGTTGGGATGCAATGTTAAAATTTACAAAAATAGAATTAGAATTATTAACAGACTATGACAAAGTTGCTTTTTTTAAAGCTGGTATTAGAGGGGGTATATCTCAGTGTAGCAATCGTTTTGCTAGAGCAAATAATAAATTCATGGAAGATTATGATAGCGAAAAACCTAATTCATATCTCACATATTTTGATGCGAATAATTTATATGGTTGGGCAATGTCTCAATCTCTTCCTGTTGGTGGTTTTGAATGGGTAGATTCTAATACAGATTATAATGTTTCGGATAACTCTGATTTTGGTTATGTTTTAGAAGTTGATTTGGAATATCCTGATGAACTTCATGATTTGCATTCTGACTTTCCGTTATGTCCTGAAAACATATGTGTGGGTAATACTAAAGAATCTAAATTAGTTCCTAATTTAAATAATAAAAATAAATACATCATTCATTACAGGAATTTAAAACAATGCGTTGAAATGGGGATTAAATTAATGAAAGTACATAGAATTTTAAAATTTAAACAGAGTTCTTGGTTAAAGAAATACATAGACTTAAATACTAGTTTGAGAACGTTAGCTACATCAAACTTTGAAAAAGACTTTTTTAAATTAATGAATAATTCTGTCTTCGGTAAGACTATGGAAAATATTGAAAAAAGAGTAAACGTTAAACTACTAACTCACTGGGATAATCGTGGTAAAGTTTTAGGTGCTCAGGATTGGATTGCAAAACCAGAATTCCATAGTTTATCAATATTTTCAGAACATTTAGTCGCAATACAATTACGGAAAACAAAGTTAATTTATGATAAACCGATTTATTTAGGATTTTGTATTTTAGATATATCTAAGACCCTTATGTATGAATTTCATTATAACTACATGATTAAAAAGTTTCATAATAAAATTAAGTTATTGTACACCGATACCGATAGTTTGATATATCAAATTTTTACAGATAATTTTTATGAGGATATAAAACCAGATCTACTTCACTATTTCGATACATCAGATTACCCGGAAAATAATATTTACGGATATCCAAAAATAAATAAAAAAAAGTTAGGTTTTTTTAAAGATGAGAATAATGGTAAAGTATTGAAGGAATTTGTAGGGTTGCGATCAAAAATGTATGCCTTAGAAATAGAAGATAAATTTATAGCAAAAGCAAAAGGAGTTAACAAAAGTGTTACCAAAAAAATGAATATGGAAAATTACAAATCGTGTTTGTTTAATAAAAATGTATTATATTGTAGTATGCTTCGATTTAAGTCAATCAAACACACTATTTTTACACAAAAAATAAATAAAACATCTTTGTCATATAATGATACCAAACGATGTATTATGGACAACAACATTGATACATTGGCTTGGGGACATTATAAATTACGTTAAGTGTAATACTTTTATTTCTGTGTGTATATACAAAATTTGTTTTGATTGCAAAATTATGATATTACTATAATATTATATAATAGTTTATTTAAAATTTATTGTTTGATTGTAAATAGTGCAAAAAATAATTGTAGTTTTTATTTCTGATAAGTACTAAATGTATTAGAAATAGTATACAAAACATTCTGTTTTTCGCAAATTATATGTTTTAGGTATATAATTTTGTTAATATATAGTAATTTTACACCGACATTTTCATTTTTATTTCATCCCTTTAAAACTCTAGACGTGTGAAATGTATCACTTTATCCATCCGTTTACTGCTATTGTGGCAGGACCAAGTGGATGTGGGAAGTCAAATTTTGTAACAAATTTCATAAAATCAGTTAAAGAAATATGTAATTGTGATTTTAATCAGATCACATGGTGCTTTGATGAAATGCAGCCTTTATATAATTTACCAAATGTTAACTATCATCAAGGAATTCCAAATCTTAATATGTTTGATGGTGAAAACCCACACCTTATTATTATTGATGATCTAATGAGAGAGTCTGATGGAAGAATTGTGGATATATTTACAAAAGGTAGTCATCACAGGAATCTTAGTGTATTTTATTTAACACAAAATTTATTTCATCAAGGTAAAGGTCAAAGAGACATTTCTTTAAACTCAAGTTATATAATTTATTTTAAAAACCCTCGAGATAAAACTCAAATAAGATATTTAGCACGTCAAGTGTCACCAGATAACCCAAAATTCATTGAAGACGCCTACAGGGATGCAACTTTCGAAGCGCATGGATATTTAATGATAGATTTAAAACAGAATACAAATGATTTTTGTCGTATCAAGACAAATGTATTCCCATTTAATGGTTACTGCACAGTCTACGTCCCCACGAAAGAGTTTAAATACACCAAGAATCAAACAATTCAAATCATTTCTAAATGATGCATCGTCGACTCACCACGCATAAACATTTGCTAAACGCTTTGCATACGCTTAAACCAAAATATCAAAGAGCGTTACTTAAAACGTGTGATGAAGAAGAAATAAATTGTATTTGTGAATGTATTCATAACGTTTTACAAGGAAAGATACCTCTCAAAGATCAAGATAAACAAAAATTGAATAAACACAAAAATATACTCCGTAAACTGGTGCATAAGTGTACACATAAACTAAGAAAAAATATTATTATACAAAAAGGAGGGGCTTTCTTACCAATAATATTAGGTGCAATATTGAGTGGATTAGTAAGTGGACTAGCCAGTTAACATGGAAAATGCTAAGAAAATGATACTTATTGAACCTGGATTGATTGAAAAATTAAAACAAGAAAATAAGGTTACTAGTAATTTGTCTCGACTAGATATTGAAATGCAAAATATTATGAATAGTAAGACGGAAGACCGAAAGAAGTGGATGTTATATTTACAAACACTACAAAGATACCTTCACTTTACCGAAGAGGATCGTCAACCACTCAGATTACCAATTTATTCTGATACATCTAATGAAGATTCAAATGGATCTAAAATTGGTTTTAAAAATAAAGATAGAGATCTAAAAAGTTCAGTTGATGCTGAATCTTTGTTAGAGGAGAAAGGATCTATTAAAAGTATAGAAAGTGAAGCAAATCCACTGTATTCACCAACACAAATACTCAGTTTAATTCCAAAAACTTATAATAAAAAAGGTGAGTCATTATTAAACTTAATTGGAATAAGTAAAAGTAAAATACGTTGGGACAATGAAGGCACAGTCATAATTGATAATGAAAAAATTCCAGGAAGTAATATTGTTGATTTAATAAATGATTCACTTAGACCCTTAAAAAAAGTGATCCGATAGGGTGGGATAGATTTGCTAAAGCATTAAAAGATATTAAAGTACCACTTACTTATATTGGAAATCCAAAGAGATGTGAGTTTATTAACCAACTTCAAGCAAAAGATCTGAACAAAACCTCTGAGATTGAAGTTCAAGAGTTTTCTACACCGAGCAGTGGAGATAAAAGATCTATAACTAAAATACGTAAAAAGATCGATTGGGAAAAATGGACCCCGTACTAGAAGAAATTAACAGGATTTATTATGATCCATCTAACCCCGCTGGTTTTGGTAGTATTGATAAATTATCAAAAGCTATGAAGGAGAAAATGGATAAAAAGCAAGTAAAGGAATGGTTACAATCACAAGAAACATATACACTACATAAACCCATTCGGAAAAAATTCCCGCGTAATAGGTACATTCTATCAAACATTAATGAGTTGTGGCAAGCTGATTTAAGTGATATGCGAACTTATGCTCAATATAATGATGGTTTCAACTACATACTTTGTGTTATTGATGTATTTAGTAAATATGCTTTTGCAAGACCAATAAAAAAGAAAAACTCTGAAACAACTAAAGAATGTTTTGAAAGTATATTTACTGAAAGTAATTCAACACCTACTCACATACAATCTGATAAAGGTACAGAATTTATTTCAAAAGATGTACAAAAATACTTTAAATCCAAAAAGATAAATTACTATACCACTAACAATCCTGATATTAAGGCTAGTATTGTTGAACGATTTCAAAGAACTTTAAAAATGAAAATGTGGCGTTATTTCACTCATAATAATACTTATAGATATGTCGATGTTTTACAAGATTTAATATACTCTTATAATCACAGCATTCACTCGAGTATTAAGATGTGCCCATGTGATGTAAGTTCCAACAATATTATGACAGTTTGGACTAATCTTTATGATAGAGGATCAAACAAACTTTCTTTAGAAAATTCTAAACCAAATTTCAACGTGGGTGATTATGTTCGAATAACTAAATATAAACATGTTTTTCAAAAAGGATATGAATCCAATTGGAGTGATGAAATATTTATTATATCTTCAATAATTGATAGATCTCCATGGATTGTTTATACAATAACTGATTTACAAAATGAACCAATAGTTGGTACTTTTTATGAAAGAGAATTACAGAAGGTCACTTACAACCCCACCTCACAATATAAAATAGATAAAATAATTGGCACTCGTTATTCGGGTAACAGAAAAGAAGTATTAGTGAAGTGGAGAGGTTATCCAGATAAATTTAACAGTTGGATTTTAGCTTCTAGTTTACAAGAAATATGAATAAAGAAAGTTTTTATTTAACTTTGCTCAGCAATAGTTCAATGGAATACTTTCCTGATAACAAGACCACAAATTTTTCAACAAAATTACCAAAAGCTATGAAATTAGAAGGTGAATGGTCGGTTGGAGTTGTCGAGTTTCAATATCCATGCACCATGTTTACTGTTCAAGATCATGAAAATGTTGTATACATCACAAAAACCATGATAATGCCTAATGAAGATAAACCATCAACAGTGTACTACAAAAAACATATTCCCGCTACCAACTACGATAACGTTGAACATATTTTAAAAACGTTAAATAGTATCAGAGAGAACTTGAAATTTCGTTATGATGAAATAACAAAATTTGTGTCTGTTTCTGTTTTGGATAAAAATATAACTTCCATAACATTATCACCCAAATTAAGTTTACAACTAGGTTATGAACCAAATACAAATCTCCTAGACAGAAATTTTGGGAAGTGTCCTGCTAATTTACACTTAGGGTTACCATCACAACTATTTCTATATTGCGATATTATCGATCCTCAGATTGTGGGTGATGTTATGACTCCGCTATTAAGAGTCATTTCATTAGATCCTTCAAAATACATTTATGGTGCGAATAAAATGCACATTTTCTCTCCACCTCACTACTTACCTGTTATGCGAAGAGAGTTCGATACGTTAGAAATAGATATAAGATCGAGCACAGGACAAAAAATCCCATTCCAGTTTGGAACCGTGTGTATTAAACTACATTTCCACAAATTATAATAATGTATTCTCATCAGGATCATCATAAACGTCCATACGAAAATTATTATTCTCATCAAGCTGGATCAGGAGTTGGAGTAATTTATAAGGGTTCACCATACCAACGTGGTCATGGTATTGGGAGCTTCTTAGGAGGGTTATTTAGATCAGTTTTACCTTTACTTTCAAGTGGTGTTCGAGTGGTTGGTAAGGAGGCATTAAATGCTGGAGTAGGACTTTTATCAGATATGGTTCAAGCCCGTCCTATGGAAGCCTCTATTAAAAATCGTCTAAAGCAAGTTAGTACGAACTTAAAACGAAAGGCTGATGACAAAATTGATCGATTTAACATGACAGGATCTGGGTATATAACTAAAAGAAAACGATTGGCCTCGTTCATTCCACCACTAACAGCGAAAGTGAAAGCTACGAAAAAACTTGGTCGAAAACCAAAAAACATCAAAGATATATTTTCAAATTAAGTATGTCTTTCCTTCATAATCATTCTTGTGAGTGCGTTAAGTCAGAATTAGATTTGTTTGCATTACCGTCTACACAAACAAGCATTGAAAATGGATTGTGGATTCATTATAAACCAATTTCATCTCTTGCTGATGATGGACCTATCGAGTTTCAAGTTCCTGGAACAGGCGATGACTACATAGATTTGTCTCATACATTACTCCACATAAAGGCAAAAGTATTAAATCAAGATTCAACAAACTTGATATCAGCTACAGCAGTAGCACCTGTAAATAATTGGTTGCATTCACTTTTTAGTCAACTCGATATCTATTTAAACCAAAAACTTGTGTCACCACCTAATAATACCTATGCTTATCGAGCATACATGGAAACCCTTTTAAACTATGCACCTGCTGCTAAACAATCTCATCTTACTTGTAGTCTTTGGTATGATGATACAGCAGGAAAAATGGATTCCACAGATGGTAAAAACATTGGATTTGTTAAAAGACAGGAATTAGTTAATGAAAGCAGGGAAGTAGAAATGATTGGTCATCTTCATGGTGATATTTTCAATCAAGATAAATTTTTAATTAATGGCGTTGAAATGAGTGTAAAATTAGTTCGGTCAAGAGAGAGTTTTAATTTAATTGCTGGATCAAATGATGTAAAGTTTAAAGTTTGCATTACGGATGCAACTCTTATTGTTCGAAGAGCACGAATTAATCCAAGTGTATTACTCGCACATCAGAAAGTTTTAGCTTCTACCACTGCTAAATATCCTATAACTCGTGCTGAAGTTAAAGTTTTAACTATTCCATCGGGTGTTCAAGGGAAAACTCTTGATAATATATTCTTAGGACAGGTACCCAAAAGATGTATTATTGGTTTTGTGAATAATTCCGCATTTAATGGTTCACTTACTAAAAATCCATTTAACTTTGAAAACTATGGTATTAACTCTTTCAGCTTATATATTGATGGTCAACAAATACCTTCCAAAGCTTTGCAACCATCTTTTAATAATAATATGTTTACATCAGCATATCATACTCTATTCTCGGGGACTGGTATTCACTTTCTTAATGAAGGAAATGCAATCTCTCGTGAACAGTATGCCAAAGGTTACTGTCTTTTAGCATTTGATTTAACTCCTGATTTATCAGCTAACTCATCAGCCCATTGGAATCTCATAAAGCATGGTAGTGTAAGATTAGAAGTACGATTTGAATCCTCACTAATACAAACAATTAACTGTATTGTTTATGCTGAGTTTGACAATATTATTGAAATAGATAAAAATCGAAATGTTACTGTAGACTATAGTAGTTAGGATTATAATGTGTGTTGTGTTTTAGATATATGTGTAATGCTTAATGCATTTTTGTGTGTGTGTAACTAAATGTAACATTATAAAATTAATAAAACAAATTATATGCAATATATTATTTTTTATTTCTTTATATACCTCCCCTATTTAATCTTAAACAAAACACTGTTCGAGTTTAAACTTTACATAAGCACATTGACTAAACCACTGAACATGCTGCTGCCAAGGATCATCGTCATCTTCCCAATCTTTTAAACCACCACCACAATGGAAACACTTGGTCCTGTCTCCATAGCCAGTATAAAAGAAACCGGCTTCTGCAAGATCTTCAGGCTTCTGCTGCATAACGAGAGGCCAGTTTTCGAAACTCATCAATCGTCTAGATTTTGAACTGAAAAATGGATATTCAGCTCTTAGGTACTGCATATTCTTCACTTTTTCTTCTCCAATCAATTTTGTAGTTTTGTTTTTCCATGAAGTGTTTTGTACACGTATACCGCACTCATCTCTTCCTTCTGCTATTGTTTTTCTCTCAGCATCACAAGGCGACAGCTCCTTGGATCTAATGAGTACACAGAAGTACTTTAAGTAAACAGAATCACATTCACTAATCCACTAATGAGTGTCATTGTTAAAAAAGTATTTTTTAACTTTTTCACTTTCTGCTATTGTCTTTGTAATATTGTATACGAGACCGTTTGTGTTGTCGTAGATGCTATCCTTATTATTCTTTACGTAATATTTAATCCTCGTGGTAGCGTGCTTCCAGTGATCACTAATTGGAATCTTGGATAGTTTCTTCATATCATACATTTCAATTTTTATGAGATGCGTCGCTTGGTCTCCGTCGTCAGAATTTGTAGAGATGTATGATACACCATCTCTAGCAGCTCGTGCCACAGTCGACGATAGCAGCTTCTTCCTTTTTATTTTTGGTGTCACTTCAAAAAATTGATCAATCGGTTGCGATTTCCTTTTTCCTCCATCGTCTGTGTTAATAACGACGATGTCATCACTCTCTTCTTCGTGTTGGGGAGAGAGTGGCGAGTAGTAATACTGTTTATAGGTATTTTCATTATCGTCTGCGAAGTTGAATGATCTCTGCAACAACAGAGTTATCACGTTAATATCAATTTGTTTACACTTAATCTGACACACACACGTTAGGAAACAACAACAGAAATACAAGTAAGTTTGTCAATAGAATAAACACTTACCTCCATGACCATTGATGCGTTGAAGTAAGTAACACAAACGTAGTATTGGTAGACGTACACAATCCACTGTGGTCAAACGACCATAGACTGACTGCATGACTGCAACTGTTCGATCTTATATAGCACCATTCTTATCTGAACTCTATGAGTCAACAAATTTATCGCACATCGCAACAGGCATGAACTTGTTTTGTGATTCCCAAAAGAATGCGATATTTAATATTTACAAATCACTATAATTGAACATTCGTATGACAACCATTGAATAGATTAGTACTGTAATAATTTGTTAATAACAGTAATATCATGGACACACTAGAATTACAAAAGCATATGAAAAAGATTCATGTCAGTCTAGAAAATAATGTTTATGCTGCTAATAGACTACCTATGTATACACATGTACCAACGTATATAATATGCAATTTGGATGCGGATGATAAACCAGGGTCACACTGGATAGCTGTACATATCGATGTGAATGGCATCGGTCAATATTTTGATTCATATGGACGAACACCTGAGCGATATCATCTTCAGTTTTTGAAAAGGAATTGTAAGAGATGGGACTGGAATGTTGATAGGATTCAGAATGATTGGACTTCAGTTTGTGGTGAATATTGCTTAATGTATTTGCTATTTAAGTTTCAGGGATGTTCAATGCATAGTTTTACGAACATATTTACAGGGAACACACTGTACAATGATATTTTTGTGGATGAGATGTTCCACTCATATTTTGTAGAAAAAAGTAATAAATTAATTAGAAAATTAAAATGAATGATTGTGTTTTATTGATGACATAGGAAATGAAAGATAATGAGGGTTACCAGTGAGTAATAGATAAGAACGCCAAAAGGGTGTTCGAAGTATAGATAATAACAATGGAGCGTTGATGAGGGTCAGGAGCACCGGGAAATGAATGAGATAACAATAAATGGATTTGCAATTGATTTGCATAACTCCAGAACCACGCATCCTACGCAAAAAAGGACTGCAGAAACGTGATCAGAGCATGCCAAAACCTTTTTTTTTTTTTTTTTTTTTTTTTTTTTTTTTTTAGGATTGGTGCGACTGATTCTCCCGGATTTGACCTGTCAAACGCGTGAGCCAGAACCGGTGAATCATCACTACTCATGCATACGTAAAGTCTTCTATTCTACTAACTCAATGTCTTTTTTCTCTTTCCAGAATCGTGAACCCAGATATGGTTGTTCTAGATGTGGCCAAACTAGGGTTTCTGATGGGAGACTATAGACTATTAAATGACGTCACACATGGAGACCACTGGATCTTGGACTTCAGCAATGCAACCTTGAATCATGCGCTACAGTTTACACCCATGTTGATATCTAAAATTTTTTATTTTGTTACGGTGAGTTCTTTAAAATAATTTCATTCCTGGAGGAGTTGGTTGAGATAGACATACAATATGAAAATGCTTACTTTTCATCAGTACGAATGCGACCACCATTCTCGAGTTCTTAACATGTATACGATCCTGAATCCCTTGCTCAGTACTTAAATAAGCTGCACTTATCGACCAATCTGCATGAGGTTTGAGACACGAGCGCACACAGAAATCCAGGGGCGTAGCTAGCGCCGTATCTGCCGTATCAATTATACGGGGCCCCCGGACTACAGGGGCCCCCAACGTGCCTAAGCAAAAATTAATAAAAACTTCTCAATTTTTATTCTATTTCAGTAATCACAAAAGTAAAAAAAAAACGATTATTCCCGCGTAAAGCATGCGTTCAAAGGTTGGCAGAAACTTAAGAAAAATAAAAGTAATTAAGGTCCGCTAATTAGGCCAGAGGGAGTTGCCTGAAAAGATTTTAGGTTTCCACACTAATTATAAGTATTTTATTTAAAAAATCTAACATAACATAACATCACGCCTTTTATCCCCGAAGGGGTAGGCAGAGGTGCACACAGAAGTAACACCCACATTTCACTATTTATGTTATGAGTCCCATGTAATAGGGGGTGAGCCTATTGCCATATACCGGGCACATTTCCAGACTCCGTGCTACTACTGAGGATTTTTAAAAACCCAGTAATACTTTGCCCGACCCGGGAATCGAACCCGAGACCCCTTGCCCGGCAGTCGCACTTGCGACCACTCGGCCAACGAGGCAGTTAAAAGATTTAAAAAATCTCTTATGAGAAATGTTTACCCTTCAAAGGCCCCTAAACAAATTTTTAAGGCACGCACCCCCAAGACACGCTACACCACTGCAGAAATCTTTGCTGTCATAACGCCCCAAGGTATATCAGCAATCGCCACTTGTTTACTTACCCGACTATTCATAAAATACCTGTTTAACCTCCGGCCTTCTTGACCCCCAGTCGTGCCACGCGATCAAGATCAAAGGCATACATCTAGTCAACGTGCCAGTCTTCGGTCACTCAATCTTGGCCCTTGCCAAGAAGATTATGAAGCCCAAACATGCAGAGAGATTGCACCTTTATGAAGGATTTGAGAAGATTTTCAATGTGTTACCTAGGGACATATTTCCAAGTGATATTGGTGGGACTGCTAATACTACGGTACAAGAGTTATCGGGTGAGTTGATAGTTTTACTTAACATCACGCCTTTTATCCCCGAAGGGCTAGGCAGAGGTGCACATTACTGCACTTAATGGCACTGTACAATGTAATACTCACTTTTCACTATTTATCCCATGAGTTCCATGTAATATGTGAGCCTAGCACGACTTTATTATACGTGGCACAATTCCAGACTTTATACTACTGTTGGCATTTTCTTTTAAATCCTATAATACTTTGCCTGAGCCGAAAATCGAACCCAAGACGCCTTGCCCGGCAGTCGCATTTGCGACCACTCGGGCAATGGAGCAGTAGGTAATAGTAGTATTCATGTAAATATGTATATTTTGTTTATACCTCTAGTAAAAAATGGTTGTTATTCTTTGGTAGATACGCCGATTATTTGCGAAGAAAATTCAATTGCAAATTATTATTATTATATACCTAACTATTTAGAATTTAGTTCAAATTCTGTTTCAATTTACAAAACAAACCCTTTTTCTAAAGTATTATTTGAAAAAAATAACTATAAAAAGAATAGTTCATCGTTGCTAAATTCGTCTCTAGTTAATAGTGGATGACATTAAATCAATCTAGAAAAAGAAAAATATTAGTAAATATCTTATTGAAGAAACATTCGCGTTCGTTTTGAATATAGAACATGGCTTCAAACTTACAAATATTATCTACGATAAAGGAAACAAAAAAAATATATAATTATTTTCTTTTTACAGATGTATGGTATGAAACCCTCCAATCAGAATCATGGAAGCGATTCTACGCGAACCAGGACAAGAACTTTTTCGTGGACGAGTCAAAAAGGATAACACCATCAAAAATCACAGACGACTTTGGTGTAGAGGGAACCTTCAGAAAACTAGAATTAGATTAATTTATTTACTACCCAATTAGAGTTACATTTAAGGCTATATTCGCATGTCCCCAATAAGTTCCTGGTAAATTTAATTGGCAGATACTTAGTGTTAAAATGTAGATTTATCTGGTGGATAGCAGCTATGAAACGGGCAATTAGGAAAGTAATATAGTTAGTTAGTAATTATGGTGTTTAAGCAAGTGCCAATCTCTGAGCAATTGATGTCTGAATTTGGTTTCGGTTCATTTCCGAGGGCTGAGTACGAGTTTGTATTATGTTGAAAGAAATGAGACCGTGCTGGGCGCTCTGATTGGCCGGCTCCCATGAACCAACCAATAAGAGTGCTACGCCGGTAGCACGGTTTTGCGTACAAAACCAACTTGTACTAAGGCCTCAGATAAACACAGAATACAGTAATAGTGTTCTAACTACTAATTCTCAGAATGAATTTGTTATAGTGACTGCGTCGTTAGACAAGTGGTGATCATCGCAGAGCAAAGCTAATTAAATATTATTAACTTATTGGTGAATGAAAATTCTTAAGCACTTAGTACCACGAAGTCAAGTATTGACATAACGTAACATACCTTTTATAAGTAGGCAGGAGTGCACATTACGGCACTTATTGCCACTGTACAATGTAACACCCACTGTTCACTATTTATGTTATGAGTCCCATGTAATAAGGAGTGAGTAATTGCCAGAGTAAAATATTGTCGGCCTCATCGTACGTTTGATAAAATTGACATGTAAGAGTGCTGCCTTGTAGCCTATTTGCAGAAATAAATTCACTTGTTCCACTTGCCATATACCAGGCACAATTACAGACTCCGTGTTACTACTTACTGAGCTTTTTTTGAGGTCAAATATTATGCCCTAAAATTCGCCTCTATTACATGTAAACGACTTACAACATAACTGTTAGACTAATAGTCTAGTCTAGTGACATATCTGGCTAAGACCAAGATCTAGGCCGGACTCCACTTTGTGTTTCATTGTCGATTTCATGCATTTTAAGCCTAGAATAATAAATAACACGTATGGTATTCCGATACGGGTGTCAGTAGCTAGGTATGTGATATTTTAACTTAATAATAATACAACATAATTGACATTATTGAACATTATTTAGAGTAGAGGTAGAGTGACGACATTCGCAAGATGGCTGGCAGTGGTTGGATGAGAAGAGCTGAAGACCGAGGTCAGTGGCGTGCCATTGGAGAGGCCTATGTCCAGCAGTGGACGAATACAGGCTGATGATGATGATGATGATGATGATGATGATGATGATTTAGATTAGAAGGAAATATTCTCTGTCTTATTTATAATAATATGGATTCAGTTGTAACATATATATGGAACCAAAATTATTAGATATCAGTACCTACTTAACTCGTCGAGTATAGACACAATTATAGAACAATAGGTTGCGGTCACCGGTGACCGCTTGGTGTTTGACAGTTTAAATATTAATCGAAATAATATAAAAATAAATAATGTACCTTTGAATATTAATAATATACACTATGTATTGTGATAAACACTATTATTATTGTCATTGACAACACGATTAGTGCGGTGGCTGGACAACCGGTTGCCACGCAACGTGTCGCGGGTTCGATTCCCGCACGGAGTAACTCTTTGTGTGATTCACAAATTGTTGTTCCGGGTATGGGTGTCATGTGTATGTGAAACGCACCCTCGACACAGGAGAAAATCCTAGTGTGGAGATACATATTTAAAAAAAAAGAAAACTTAAATAACAATATCCCAATGAAAGTTTTAACTAATTTAACGCCATTCCTAGATGGCATCACTATCGAGTTATGTCTTGTAAATCTAGCCATTGGCAGTTTTTATTGAGCAAAATGACTACAGTTGATTTGCAGACGTTTTACCTAGGTATTAAAGACACAAATTATTGTTAATTTAGGTTAGTAAGTTGTTTGTCTATAAGTGTTTAATTAAGTTTACTATTTTAAGTAGGTATCTTTCAGTGAGATATTCAAATAAATGAGGTGAATTATAGACCTTGTTTTTTTTTCATTAACCTTAGCGAATGCAGATGGGATTTCAACCTGACCATTTTTATATCAGTCCCTCATTGGCTGTGTGGTCGCAAGTGCTACTGCCGGGCATGGGGCCTCGGGTTCGATTCCCGGGTAAAGTGTTACTAGGTTTTAAAAAAGTTCCAATAGTATCACAGAGTCTAGAATTACGCCCGATAATTGACAATAAGGTCACCGTCTATTACATGGGACTTATAACATAAATAGCGTAAAGTAGGTGTTACATTGTAGAGTGGCATTAAGTGCCGTAATGTGCACCTTAGCCTACGCCTTCGGGGGTAAAAAGGCGTGATGTTATACGATTTTATATCAAATCCCTATTCTAATCTGAAAGAATGCCGCGGAGAACCTAACGGTTTACCGGGGCTCCGACTCGACGTGCAGGAGAAGGAACGGTGTCGTTTAGCGCTCTATGACAAATTTAAATCCGAATCACCAACGCAACTACCAAACATGGAGATATTACATAATTCCCCCGACCTCATTTAATGGAGGTCCTGCTATATAGACAGCACTAATACGCTTAGTTAAGGCCACTATCTCCTAAAATGAACGGATCTATACTAGTAAATCAAATTGTCCAAATGTGTACTTATACACTACTTTGCCGCGGAGAACCTAACGGTCGCGGAGAACCTAACGGTCGCGGAGAACCTAACGGTCGCGGAGAATCTAACAGGTTGCCGGGGCTACCGGCTTGAAGTGCAGGAGTAGGAACGGGGTGGTTTTCAGTAAGAGTCTGACACTCCCTATCGCCTCAACCAGGCGGGAGCAGTCATTCGATGATTTTCCCCCTTAAAAATAAATCTGAAAGAATGATATTGACTAAACAATGACAGAGCATCGTCAAGACAATTGACAATTTGTAATGGGTTGCAAATCCTTACTAGTCCTTACTAATATTATAAATCGGAAAGTGAGTTTGTTTGTTTGTTTGTTAGTTCCACTTTCACGCCGTAACAACTAAACCGATTGCTTTGAATTTTTGCAGACGTAAAGTTGGAAGTCTGGATTAAATAATAGGGTACTTTTTTCCAGAAAAATTTGATATTCCCAAGGGAAAACAAAAGTATTGGTATAGATGGCGCTGTGTGTATAGTTATATGTCGCATAGGCTACTTTTTATCCTTTTGTGACGCGAGCGAAACCGCGGGTAAAAGCTAGTTCTAAAATAATTGCAGTCGCTGCTCAAATTCGGTAGTGAAATGGGAATAAATGGTAGTGGTCGCAATTATGCAATAAAAGGACAATAAACCATAAGTATAAAATCAATATATTAAACAAAATAATAATAATAATAATTAATAGCTACACTTAATTAACATTAATTAAAGAACATTAAATATTAAAATTAATCGAAATCTAATTTCCTGAATGATCCAGCCAAATATTCCTCGTTGATGTCAGCGTTGGGGCGCTTCTTCTCGTTGGAGACCATTTTCATAGAGTTGATAAGGAACTGCTTGGTTATTGTGCTTCTTATTTCTTTTTCATATTTATCTGAAAAAAAATGTCCTTAATTTAATTTTTGTCCGTATTAATAATTACACATACATAACATCACGCCTTTTATCCCCGAAAGGGTAGGCAGAGGTGCACATTACGCCACTGTACAATGTAACACCCACTTTTCACTATTTATGTTATGAGTCCCAAGTAATAGGGGGTGAGCCTATTGCCATATACCGGGCACACTTCCAGACTCCGTGCTACTACTGAGAATTTTTTAAGAACCCAGTAATACTTTGCCCGACCCGGGAATCGAACCCGAGATCCCTTGCCCGGCAGCCGCACTTGCGACTCACCTAATTACCTAATTAACTAAGATTATTTAAAACTAAAAAGAAAAAGAAATTACAATCAGGTGTATTGCTATGATAAATTCAGTAGGCGTCTTGCAATATTATAAAATGTCAGATCCTGATAATAAAGCACTATATTCCTCTAATTTCCACTGTTTATGGTAAAAATAAACAGCCGGCATGGGGGAGACCTATGTTGAGCAGTAGACATCTCATTGCTGATATCATGATGATGATGATGATGTAACCATAATTACCTATATGAAAATTTCCCTACTAGACAATCATCTGGTGAGTAATTTATTAATCACTAGCGACCCGCCCGGCTTTGCACGGGTGCCATATGCATGTATACATAAAAACCTTCCTTAAGAATCACTCCATCTATTAAAAAAACCGCATCAAAATCCGTTGCGTAGTTTTCAAGATCTAAGCATACACAGGGACAGACAGACGGCGGATAGCGACTATGTTTTATACTATGTATTATAAGAACAATAAGACGGACACTAGTAGCACGGAGTCTGGAATTGTGGCCGGTATATGGCAATAGACTCACCCCCTATTACATGGGACTCATAACATAAACATTGAAAAGTGGGTGTTACATTATACAGTGGCATAATGTGCACCTCTGCCTACGCCTTCAGAGATAAAAGGCGTGATGTTATGTAATGTTATGTGTAAGACGGACACAGTGATCTGTTCTGTCATAGTGATAGACATGGTTATAAAAAATTAGTTTTACCTCTAAATTCAGCCAACGCAGGCTCGTCACCGCCATAATCTTTAGGCAAGTACCTCTTAGGCAGGCTCATATGCAAGGCATCTAAAGACTCGTGCACGATCACACGGTCGATAATCTTGGGGCTGAAGAACTGCCTCATGAAGCTGATGACGTGTTGCAACAAGCTGTTGGCGTTTAAGACGTGGATGGAGTGGATACGAAGACCAAGCCCTTCCTGGAATTGATTAGGAAGATGTTAGTACGGTGATAATTACAATAATAATTGCTTTGGACTCACTTGGACATTTTTTTTTACTAATATAGATCCGTTTATTTTAGGAGATAGTGTCTTCAACTAATCGTGATAGTGCTGTCTATATGGCAGGTCCTCCATCAAAATGAGGTCTGGGGATTTACCTAAAATCTCCATGTTTGGTAGGTGCGTTGGTGATTCCGATTTAAATTTGTCACAGAGCGCAATAGCGCTCTGTGACAAATTTGGGCAATAGCCCAGTCTTTATCGATAGTGGCTAACCACTATTTCATTTTTTATGAAGAAGAATAGAAAATGAACTCAATCGATTGCATTTGGCTATTAAGGACATATTTTGAGTGTTTTCTCTTGACTATTAAATATTTCTTTCAACTTACATGGAACAAATGTGCGGCTTTCTGCATCAGTGTAGGGTTCAATCTGAGTAGATGGGAGAAGGTTGCGTGCCTCATGTCTACAATCCAGATGTCACCGAGGAAGTAGTCATGTTTCATTCTGACGTCACCGAGCTGAAATATAGAAAAAGTACTGATCAAAAATAGTTTATTTATTTATTTTATTTTGTGTTCAGTCATGATCGTCTCAAGGCCTTCTTAAACTCCACCAGTTTTGGTTTCACCATCGTACTATCAGACGATCGGGCCTGATAGTACGATAATATAATTGGGCCTCCGGTAACCTCACTCACAAGACGAAACACAAGCGTTGTTTCACGTCGGTTTTCTGTGATGCCGTGGTATCACTCCGGTCGAGCCGGCCCATTCGTGCCGAAGCCAGGCTTCTTCTCCCACACTTATTTGACTAAATATGGCAGATAAATTCAAGAAAGGTATAGTTCGGTTAGAAAAAAAAATATGCTAAAGTAGCTATAGTTACCATGAAAGTATTCCTAAGGAAAGCTTCACAGGAGAAGGCACTCGGGTCAGGATTGAGGAGTTGAAACACTGAAACTCGGTTGCATTTATACATCTTGGGCATCGATAACTGCAAGCTGAAAGTGAGGAAAAAATAAGCTATTATGATAAAAAAAAGATAAAGTGGTAGTAGAGGACCCCACTCCTTAACTTTAATTCGTTATATCTAAGTATCATTTTATTATACAACAATATGAAAAATACGTGTCAAATTTTTTTTTCACTACAGACTACTTACATTCGGATTACTTCATACTACGGACTAATTACATTTTTAATTTTCATACCCTGTCATCATCCCTATTATATACCAATATAGCTACAGAAATTGAAAAAGTCGTTTTAAATTAAGTGCTTTTTTAACCCCAATCTGGAAAATCCTCAACACTATGATATTTAGAATTATAAAAATCTATTCTTACGCAATTCCTATTGTCGAGTAATTGCGTATAAAAATAGGACTGCCAAAATATATTACGTGATTTAGTCAAAAATAGAAATAAAGGCTTAACAATGGACCCTATGACAGGTTCAAATTAACACATAAATTACTTTAATCGAAAAATCTAAAAACCTGTTTAAAAAACCCAGACTTTGCGTCGAGTTATACATATCCAGTTTATCGTAATCTCACTTTGTTTGGTCTTTCCTAAGATTCGACGAGCAATTTATACTGGTTTATCATAGCTTTATTTGACCGTACATTATTTTAGTTAGGTACGTCTTTAAAGGAAAATAAGGAAGCAAAAAGCAAAAGAATTTACGTCATCACTATTGTTCTTATACAAAATAAAATGAAATTGAATTACACGTACAATAACACATTAATAAATCAAATAATTTCAGAATCATCAACGTCAGACGAAACAGGTAGCCAATTTATTTTTAAAAAGATAATTAAAGTTAATTTTGAAGAAGTCAAATTATTTAGCTGGCGTTATCAAAGAGCAAGGCCCCACTTGTCCGTTGAGCGGCGTTGCGTCGCGTAGTCGCAACGGAACATCGCATTGTACGCCCCACCAAGGTTGCGACGACGCACGTCGTCGCATCTGCATTTCAGTTACAAACGTGATCACTGAGTGCCAAGCACGAATAACTATCGCATTCGTAACGTAATAGTATCGAGCGCCGTTGGGCGCTCTGATTGGCCGGCTCAAGTGAACCAACCAATCAGAACGCTTAACTCGCTCGATACTGTTATGATACGAATGCGATAGCTATTCGTGCTTGGCCCTCTGTACGTCAACAAAGCGCATTAGCCTATCTCTCGCGTCTCTTATCCGTCGACCCATTGCCGTTGCTTGAAACGTCTCGCACGACAATCGCAGCGCACGAGCATGTCATACAAAATATACGGAAAACGACGACGCAACACAGTCCCACGGACAAACATAACTGTTCGTTTTTTTATTTGTAATCTATCTACATAAGTACCTACCAAATTTACAGTTTTGATGATGACTGAGTGATTAGTCGAAACTAATGATCATAAGGACCTGGTAGCATATCCACGGATGATTATCGAAAGGAAAAAAACAAAATCTATAATTCGTTTACAGGTCCATGTTTGCAGAAAAAGACAATATTTTACCTATACCTATCTATATCTACCTCTATCTATACTAATATTATAAAGAGGAAAGATTTGTATTTTTGTATTTTTGTATGTTTGTAATGAATAAACTCAAAAACTACTGGACCGATTGCAATAATTTTTTCACCATTAGAAAGCTGCATTATTCAGAAGTAACATAGGCTATATATGTAATATCACGCTAGGTCCTATAGTTGTGGAGCAGTAACCAAAAATGTTTTAAAAACGGGGGAAAAGTATCGTTTCTGAGGCCTTCCGTGGCGTGCGCTGAGCATATAGTTAAAGTTATACAAAAATGCTCTATAGATGAATTGTTCATCTTAACATTATTTTTAAAAAAGTCCGCGAAAGCATATGTATACCTTTTATAGTTTACCCATAACAATCGTTTTAATGAATGGTTCAATCCTTATAAAAGTTTGCTCTAGATAACTTTTGAATTGTTCAATCGGTTACCTTAAGACTATTAATTCATCCAAAAGATACCTATTAGGTAAGTACTTACCTACTATTTCAAAAATAATAAACTGAGAATAAATATAAATAAAACGAAAAAACTATGTAAAAAATCTTAAGTCCCCCCGTGCGAAGCCGGGACGGGCCGCTAGTAAATTATATACCTACCTAAATTATATACCTATTAAGACGGTGTCATCTAATGACTTTTCCCGTCCGGGAGAGACGAGATGGAGCCTCAGACTGACTAAAAACCAACCCGTTCCGACTCCTGCACTTCGAGCCGGAGATCCGGCAACCCGTAAAATTTTCCGCGGCTCCGTGTCAGTCCTTTTGGGTCTCATCTGAGGCGATCTGACCTAAGTAGGTGTAGTGGAACATTTGATGTGACACCTAGTTTTCGACAACAGGAAAAGTGTTCCCGCGAGATAGGCTATTGGCTATTCTAGGCATAATAATTAAGATTAGATAGTCAACGATTGGCATTTTCTGTTGTATTTTTTATCTCATCTAATTTTTAAAGTATTTATTTTATATTATACAGCAATCTCACTGAATAAATCGAATAAATTACTAGTCGTGACTGCGGTTAAGGGTCTTTCCACATAAAATTGCAAGAGACGTTTTGCAATTTCATATCGAGCAAGTAGGTACTATTTAAACTAAATACTATAAAATAGGTAAACATATATTTACCAGTAATTTACAATCTAAGGGCCACTGTCCACGTTGCGTCATTTGACGAATGCATGCAACCTTCATAAAGAATAGACGGCATACTCATCATCACGCCCTGTCATCATTTTTTCCCGAAGGGGGAGGCGGTAGTGCACATTATGGCACTTAATGCCACTATACAATGTAACACCCACTTTTCACTATTTATGTAACGAGTCCCATGTAATAGAGGGTGAGAATATTTTCAGACTCCGTGATATCACTGAGATTTTTTTAAATACTTTGCCCTACCCGGGAATTGACCCTAAGACCGGCAATCGCACTCGGCCAACGAGGCAGTTATAGACGGCAAATGACAAATTATTTAGACACAATGAAAAATGTCAACGAAGCGGTTTCGTTTAACCCGCTTAATGTGTGTGAAGGATGCATGCATTCGTCAAGTGACGCAAATTGAATAGGTAGTCTACCTGTTATAATAGGGCATTGACCAACCAGGTACTATAGTTACTTGAATTCATACACCGTGAAGGCTGGATTGCAATCAATAAATTGTAGCATACGAATCGGTTTCCTAAGACTTGATTCAATTAACCACACGCTTGTTGCCTTAGGCCGAATTTACACCGCCGTGATTTGGAATGGAACCTACTTTTTGCAACGAAACTGTACATACCATTACATACCATTATGATCTTTATTTCAACGGTATAACACACAGATTCAATAGCAGGAAATTCAGGACAATGCGTGATGATTCCGTGGAAGATCCAAAAATCGAAGATTAATAATAATTTGTTTCTTATACAGTTGATATAAAGTTCCTTATGCTATATACAGTTTCTTTTGCTTCCATTCTGTGACGGTGTGAATTGAGCCTAAAGGGGCAGGCAGAGGTGTAGTTATAGACCTAGTTTTAGATAGTTATGTTATTAGTGTCTTTGTAATAGACGGTGAACTTATTGTGTAAGGACGTAATTGCAGATGAATTTAAAATTTTATAATTGAAGAATTTCATAGTAGGTTGTAGGCTAGAAGATTGCGCAATTGTTCGAAGCCTTAACTTTTTTTGGAAGATTAACTTGTAGCATCTATGACAAGGTACATCAAGTTTTTATTGTCAGTAAATTATTATGGTATGTTTGAAATACAAAAGCAATTTGTTTACAAATCGGTTTTTCTAAAAATTGGGATGATGACAGGGTATGAAAATTAAAAATCTAATTAGTGGCTAATGTCCACGACTCGTCATTTGACGAATGCATGCAATCTGCAAATGACGACATGCGGGTTTGTATGGCGGGTGAATGACGTGACGTTGCCGCTTGGTGGTCACGATATTGTTGGTTTGTACGCAAAAAGCAAGCATTCGCCTTACAATCGTTAATTGACGAAAGCGAGCGCATGACGTGTAGCTTACGTGAATAGTAGGACTTATCCAAACCCTTCTAGATAATACTTATTCGAAAAATACACAATAATTTTATGATTGAACTAGCTTTTACCCGCGGCTTCGCCCGCGTCACAAAAGGATAAAAAGTAGCCTATGTGACATAAATACCAATACACACAGCGCCATCTATACAAATAATTTCGTTTTCCCTGAAGAATATCAAATTTTTCCGGGATAAAAAGTACCCTATTATTTTATCCAGATTTCTAACTTTACGTCTGCAAAAATTCAAAGCAATCGGTTAAGTAGTTACTACGTGAAAGCGGAACAAACAAACAAACTCACTGTCCGATTTATAATATTATAATAATAATAAGGATAAAGAACATCATGATTCACAACCGGTACACACAGCCACTATACCTACGTGGTTGTCCCACATAAGACATCCGATTATGACGTAGCGGCGGTCACACGAGGCCATAAAAATTAACGATTACCACACACCTAACGTTACATTATTATCAAGTGTGTATAAATGATTAGCCAACTCTTTATAAAAGTCAAAGTCGAAATTATTAGAGTATACAATCGAAATACGACTGTAATATAAACAAAAACAAAGTGACACATCTCGTGACCAGAGGGCTGGTCTTTTTCTCGGTCAGAGGTTAAGCATTGCCATACAACGTGGCAATGCTGCCAGCCTTCTGGGTACTTTCCCCACTGACGTCGATGCGGACGAGTTTTTCAAAACAAAGTTGACATTCTATTCTCGGATGACTTTGTTAAAGTGCAGTTATTAGGCTAAGGATTCACGAAGCGATTTTCTACCGCGCCCGCCGCGTTGGCAGAATGTAGGGGGAAATTTCAAAACTTATAAGACCGCAGTTTTCTGCAGTCCTGCGGCCGCTGCGATTGCGATTATCGCCCACATATGGCGGTTGATTATCGCAAGATGAGTTAAACAATCAGTTGAGTTTCAAACCAGCCCTCCTAATGTGATCACCCACCAACCGATTGCAGAGCGCGCGGTTTCAGGACCAATCAATAACAATGAGTAGCTCTTCTTTACTGCCTCTTTTTAATTTCTCATAACAGCACAATCTTTGAATTACGAATACCTGAATTTTAGCACTTAGTTCGACAGTGATCATCATTTTCTCTAATACAAATTACTAGATAAATAGTCCATAAATACTTACTATGAACTCCACAGATCCTGTGAATCAGACAGCACCTTTTCTCTATTCTGTATTATCTCTGGTGCAAGCAGTCTGTATCTATAGTAGTTATCTATTCTCCTCTTTGCCTTCTCCATCGACCCTTTGGCGACAATCAGCATCCTCTCCACGAAGGGTCTTTCTGAAATTAAAATGAAAGTAGATAATTAATTAGATAGAAAAAAATAAGAAAGGGCAAAGTATTACTGGGTTTTTCAAAAAATTCCCAGTAGTAGCACGGAGTCTGGAATTGTGCCCGGTATATGGCAATAGGCTCACCCCCTATTACATGGGACTTATAACATAAATAGTGAAAAGTGGGTGTTACATTGTACAGTGACAGTACCATAAAGTGTACCTCTGCTTAACCCTGCGGGGATAAAAGGCGCGATATTTTGCTTAAGGCCTCGACGAAATTAAATACCTCTATAATACCAGTTTGTGTTTTTTGTTTGCAAGCACAATTTTCCTTTTTTTTTCACAGGGATTTTTTTTTTTTTTTTAAGGCGGGAAAATCATCGAATGACTGCCCCCGCCTGGGTGAGGCGGGAGGGAGTGTTAGACTCTTACTGACTAAAAACCACCCCGTTCCTTCTCCTGCACGTCGAGCCGGAGCCCCGGTTACCCGTTAGGTTCTCCGCGACTCCGAATCGGCCCCATCTGTGGTGGTCTGATGGCTCTTTGAGGCGCGCGCGGAACGCGACGCGCCGTACGCTCGGGTCTGTTTCTGGTCGGACGGGGAGCCACCCATGCTCGCCGTCCGCAGGCCCGCGCTTACGGTGGCCGGAGATCGTCCCGCGATCCCCGACGCCCGGTGTGTCCTTCGCGATGGCTGGGTTGCGAGGAGGCAGCGCTTCGCTGCCTCACGCGTCCCGCCTCCTCCTTAGCTAGCATGACTGCTTCGCAAAAGGAGGAGACGGCATCCCAATCCCCCTCGCTCCGCATCATGGCCTGCACTAGGCCCGGACGCGAGAGGTCGCCATCGCCGATCACTTCCCTGAGGACACGGCGGTGCTCAGCCCACGAAGGGCATTCTCCCACCGTGTGTTCCACCGTGTCCTCAGGGCGGTCCTCGCAGTGATGACACCCGGGCGTTTCCTCCCGCCCCATCAGACACAGGTACCTCCCGAAACTTCCATGTCCGGTGAGGACCTGCGTCAGGCGGTAGGTGAGGACGCCGTAGCGTCTCTCAAGCCACTCCTCAAAGAAGCCTTTCAAAAATTGCGTTTAAAAAACCGACTTCAAAAAACCAAAAACTAATAACAAACAAAGAGTCAAAACTAAAAAGCAGAAAATAACTATTATTAATACTGATAGGTTACCTACCCACTGATAGGTTAGAAGTCGGCGCCATAAGTTCTATACAAAGTTATTCATTGAAACCTTACTAGATACCTAATGTATAATTTTGTGGCCATTAAGTTATATCATTGTGATATGAGCTTATGGCACCGACTTCTAACCTATCAGTGCGCGAACAAACAAAAAAAACAAAGTATCTCCTCCTTTTTATGAAGTCGGTAAAAATATCCGATGTTTGTTTACTGACTGACTTTTAACTAACTTAAATTATCTACGTAATAATTAATTATTATTTCATTGCACTAAATGAAGAATAACACATTAGCACAATGTTTTGTTCATTTTAAAATCAAGTTTGGTGATGACGTCTATAGGTATGTATAGCTTAATGAGTTTTTTTTTTTATAATCGTTTGAACTAACGTCAGTTACATGGGAAATGTTACTTAAAATTTTATTTAAGTATATTATTTTAACAAAAAATAAAAACATAACGTAATTGTTATGTTGTTAATAACGTAGTCTTATACAATTGTTTAAAAATAAATTAACACGCCTTCTGTTTCTGTTTTTTTTAGCTTATTTTAGACCTGATTCAAGGATATAACTATTATGTCAGTCGGAGGTCCCGTAACCGCAAATGTTTTATTTATTTCAATTTTATAAATTGATGACAGGGTATGAAAATTAAAAGTCTAATTAGTCCGTAAGTTAGGTAATTAAAAAATATTAGACACGTATTTTTTTATTTTGTCATATAATAAAACAATACTTAGATAGATACAATATTAGACTGCCTCGTTGGCCGAGTATTCGCAAGTGCGACTGCCGGGCAAGGGGTCTCGGGTTCGATTCCCGGGTCGGGCAAAGTATTACTGGGTTTTTTAAAATTTTCAGTAGTAGCACGGAGTCTGGAAATGTGCCCGGTATATGGCAATAGGCTCACCCCCTATTACATGGGACTCATAACAACTAGTGAAAAGTGGGTGTTACATTGTACTGTGGTAGAATGTGCACCTCTGCCTACCCCTTCGGGGATAAAAGGCGTGATGTTATGTGCTTAGATAAAACGAATCAAAGTTTAAGAGTGCGGGGCTAAAACGTCATTTCTACGTATAAAATGTACATAGAAGTGACGTCACGCGACATTTCAAATCAATGTATCGTCGAAAGTATTCGTTTCTGTAAGAAAATAAAAAATACGTGTCTACTGATTTTAAATATTCTACCAGACGGACATTAAAATAAAAACTAGTCATCTACCCTATTGCATAAAGAAGACTTAATACAAAAATCCAGCAATACTTTGCCCTAACCGGGAATCAAACCCGAGACCCCTTGCTCCACTCGGCCAACTAGGCAGTCATCCTTTCCTCATCACCATCATCCTTCTTTTCACTCTTTACATAGAGCAGAAATGAACGTGGTAGGTAGTTAATAATACCGCGGAAGGCCAAACGGGTAGCCGGGGCTCCGGCTCGAAGTGCAGGAGTAGGAACGGGGTGGTTTTCAGCCAGTAAGAGTCTGACACTTCCTCTCGCCTAACCCAAAGCGCGAAAAGATATTGGATGAATATCCCCGCTCAGAAAAAAAACGAGGTGGTCAATAAGAAGGCTGCATTTTTAGCTGGCTTCGAAAAAGGATGGAGGTTTCGATTTGACCTATGATTATGATTTCGATTTGATTTGATATGTATGTTTGTGCGTGACAATCTCGCGATTGGCTGAATTGATTTTGAATCGGTTTTTGTAAACTGTTTGTTACAATTAGGTTAAGGGGTTTAGTATATTATTAACTAGCTTTTACCCGCGGCTTCGCTCGCGTCACAAAAAAATAAAAAGTAGCCTATGTGACATATACCAATACACACAGCGCCATCTATACCAATACTTTTGTTTATCCTCGGGAACATCAATTTTTTCCGGGATAAAAAGTACCCTATTATTTAATCCGGACTTCTAACTTTACGTCTGCAAAAATTCAAAGCAATCGGTTTAGTAGTTACGGCGTGAAGGTGGAACAAACAAACAAACAAACAAACAAACTCACTTTCAGATTTATAATATTATATATAATATATAATATATATATATATATATATATATTATACGATTCTAGGATGTAAATAAATATATATATAGAGGTATATATATATATATATATAAGGATATAAGGATAAGGATTAAGCGAATTCAAAAAAGGAGCGGGTTAGAAGTCGGTTTTTTCAAACGTAGTTTATACAAGAACTATTCTTTCTCGGGTCGAGCAAAGATTTAAGTTAATAGCTTATTTTATTACGACTAGTACGGTGTCCGGTATTTGGTAATAGGCACATGCCTAATTACTTATGATTCATAACATAACTTGTTATAAGAGGGTTGTTACATTGTATAATTGCCACCTCTGTGTACATTTATTTTTTAGAGAAACCTCACCACGCTCTATGATATTCTTCTGTATTGTGGGTGCGTTTACAAACATACAATTTCACATACACCTGACATATAGACCCGGAACAACAATCTGTGGATCACACAAACAGTAGCCCAGTGCGGGAATCGAACCCACGACACGTTGCGCGGCAGTTGATTGCCCAGCCACCGCGCCAACCGTACAGTCAGATTCGGGGATTGAAATTCGTTCCCTTATTTATGTACGACTAACTTCTGACAGCAGCTTCGCCCGCGTCCCGTAGGACAAAAAGTAGTCAATGTGTAATATCAGACCATAATCGACTCCTGTTTCAAATTTCATTCCGATTCATTCAGCCGTTCTGACGTTGTTGAGTAAAAAATACACACACACATTATCGCGTTTAAAAGTTTAGTAAAATGATGATCCTTACTACCTCGTTGGCCGAGAGAGCAACTGTCAGTCAAGGAGTCTTGGGTTCGATTCCCCGGGTCGGGCAAAGTATTAATGGGTTTTAAAAAAAAATCGCAGTGGTAGCACGGAATCTGGAATTTTGCCCGGTATATGGCAATAGGCACACCCCCTATTACATAGGACTCATAACATAAACAGTGAAAACTGCCTACCCATTCGGGAATAAAAGTCATGATGTTATGTTATAAATATACATACAAAATCATTGCGTTTATAATTTTAGTAAGATGATGATCCTTACCTATACCGGCTTCAGCCAGATGTGGTTGTTTCTGGAACCAGTCGACTATAGCATCAATGTCTCCCTCAATGGTGCTCTCCTTCAGCCCCAGTTCCTTCCTGATCTCCTGCACATCTTCCTTGGTGTAAGGAAACATTGGATGCATCTCATCCATCGACATCTGTATGGAAAAATAATAAAAATAATATTAATTGAAAGCCTTGACATCTTAGAAGGCTGGCGTTATTTTTTTAAGGTAAATAATTTTAAGGTTTAAATATTTTAATTTTTAGTTACTTGTATTCATAATATTAATGTATAATCTATTCATATATTATATATATAACTATTCATTCATAAATAGGTTCCAATCATCACATTTCCAGTATCAAATATGAATAAATGAATTAATAAAGGTCTTTCTAATGAACCAATTTGGCCTGCCTTTGAATATAAAAATAAATTGACCGAGATTAAGATACTGTATATAACTAATTAATTAAAATTACTCTTATTAATTACGGTTTATTATGTATTTAGAAGTTTTCATCGTCAATTATTTGGAGATTTGTAGATTATGTTCATTGAATCATCTGTTAGAGATGTTTTTACTTCCTAAGACGTACTTTTGTCACAGATTATAATACACTAAAATACAGAAAAAATTAATACAGTCTAATTTTCTTATTATGCTTAGTCACAAACTGAAATTTTTTTCTACAGAAACTTAAAAATATTACATATTTTCTACAGAATTTTAAAAATATTACATATTTTTTTTAGATAAAGAAAATAATAATTATATATAGAGGTAGGTATGTACAGGTTTCTCATGTTATATAACAATAATCATAAGTATATATTATAACTAGGTTATTTTCTCACGAATATGACGTCTTTGTGTCGTAGGTTTATAATAATAGATGACAACTGTAGATATAAATATATTATTATGTAGATATAAATGTAGATAAAATGATTCCAACTGACAGACCGTCACTTCTTGGTATTCAAGTAAATATAGTAAGTAAAAATAAATTGTTTAATAACATTCACATGTCGTGGTTGTCCGGAGGTTCAAGACGCCAGCTTCTCATGCATGAGGGTGTGGGTTCGGACCCTACTAACGGCAAGTTTACCGAGTATGTACTTTCTCAGATTATTCAGACACCACTGACAAACGGTAAAAGAGATTGTGAGGAAACCTGGGTTTATAATTTCTAAATTATAAGTTGTAAATCGCCACCCCACTTTGAGCAAGCGTGGTGATTAATGCTCAACCTTTACCCGTGTGAAAAGAGGCTTTGCTCAGCGGTGGGCTTTAAAGGATGTTGATATGATTCACATATATCCAAAAATAATGCAACTACACAACAATTTTTTTTTAAGAGGGCAGTGTCGTTGAATGTCTGCTCCCGCCTGGGTGAGGCGGGAGGGAGTGTCAGACTCTTACTGACTAAAAACCGCCCCGTTCCTTCTCCTGCACTTCGAACCGGAGCCCCGGTTACCCGTTAGATTCTCCGCCACAACTATGCAACTATTAAATGACTTCTTTCATCTTGGATGAGGCGAGAGAAAGTGTCAGACTCTTGTTAACTAAAAAACCTCCCCGTTACCACTACTGCTTCGTACCGGAGCCCCGGTAACTCGCAAGGTCGCAGCAGCACCGAAGTGCTATAGTTGAGTCAGCAATGAAACCGGTGTACCATTGCTTTGAATTTTGAATTTTGAATTGCTTGATAATTAGGTATGCTAGCGACCATTCGATGGTTTGATTATCTAATTTGCATTAGTTGCCAAACATACTAGAGGTATATTATATTGAACAATGTTACATTGAATTTAGTTATGTATTATATAACAATAGAATCAGTGTTTCGAATACTGATGTAATAAAACCGGATTCTTATAACGAATCATAAAAAAGTTATTCTTAGATATAACGATGCATAAGTAAGAAAAATGTAATATTTCTTGACTGACTGAGTTGTTTGTCGAGCGATGTGATTGCAATTTCACTATTGAGGAGGTCACGGATTAGCGTTTTTAGTTGATGAATAAGTAATCATCGCTGTCTATGAAATCTTTCTAACACTAAAGGATTTAAAAGTGCAAAAAGTTTTTTTTCCAAATATTGACACGAATTTGAATCATTTGTGGGTACTTTGGGTTCAGACATGAAGTAGTTGAATGTTATTTTCTATTTATCTTTACATGACTTTAAATGATTTGGGTTCTGACATGAAATTGAATTTTATTTTATGTCTATTAATGTTGACATGGATTTGACTGTACATTTGTATTACTGATATAATGATCTTATAACAAATTAATTAATTACTGTCTTTAGTAGAAATCGTTGTAATTAATATAATTAAATAAATCTTATACTCTTATGCTATTATAAAAAGCGGAAGAGTTTGTTTTTTTTTTGTTTGTTTAAACGCGCTAATCTCCATAACTACAAGTCTGATTTGAATAATTCTTTTTGTGTTGGATGGCGCATTTCGCGAGGATGATTATAGCCTATAAAACGTCACGCATCGACCAATAGGAGCTGAGCAGAGCGTGTGAAACCGCGCGGAAGTACTAATGGTGGAGCAATGTTACTCTCACAGCAAAAATAACATATAACTAAAATAAAACGTTATTTAATGGTACTTTTCTATAACGTTGTTGTTTTAATGAAACTTGACTCTATCTTGTTTATTATCGATAACAAAATATTTAAAATTACAATATGTATATATATACAATATATGTCATGGGCCTCTATATCGTCTGGTGGTAATCGATGATGCGGCCTACGATGGGGCACGTCTGCCCATAAGCAACATAAACACTCAGGTCTTGAAGACACCCAGGTTATACCCTTCAGGGAACACAGACTCTTGCTAAGAATTCCAGTACAACTACGCGTATGGAAGCTTGAAGCAAAGTACTTTGGTTTGTAAGTCATCTATTATGATTTGTCATCGATCAGTTGTTGCAGCAGACCTAGACTAAACTGACAAAAACCTGCTGTATTTCCTTCCTAAGAGGAAAAGAGGATTAGCATCATCTAACAAGTTTAAGTGCAATGCCATTTAGCATATTGATTATATTTAAATAACTCCATTGCCAAAATACTATACATCAATATTAACAAGGTTTGTAACAAGGTGTTTCCTGTAATCCTATTTAATATTTATATATATACATGTATAACATGTATTTATATTTGTTAGTATATTATGTATAATTATGTAATAAGGTCGAAATTTGTATGGTTTTTCACACCATGCTTTTATTTGTTTATTAACGGCAATTTATGCCTATTTAATGTAACACGCCCTGTTAGCTTGTGATCAATATAATTATCATCTTCATCAACAACTCATTGCGGAGCAAAAGTTTCTTCTCACACGAAGAAGGAATATATAGCAGGTGTAATATAAAAATAGGTATATCCGTAATATTATTTATTTATTTGTGTGCATTCAAACGTGTATATTATTAAGATACATACAGCTAGATGACATATGTACCTCTATATAAAAGTATGTCATATAGCCTGTTGTCTCCGAATGGGTAGGCAGAGGCGTACATTATGGCGCTTAATGCCACTGTACAATCTAACATCCACTTTTCACTATTTATGCTATAAGTACCTTGTAGAATACATAAATAATGTTTTCCATTTCCTTTATCTTAAGTAATTATTGTTATATTTTTATTAATACCCACGTTCTTAATTAATTATATATTTTAGTAGAAAAATTTCAATGTACCGCTCGCATGCTTATACTCTGTAGATACTTTAATTTTAAGTTATCATGTTTTCTCATATCTTAAGTGAATTTTATTCTTTTTGTGTAAAATAAAATTCTTAAATCAGATGTTTTAGACATTTTAATTTTGTAAGTCCTGCATTTAGGTATTACTACTTTGATTTTAATGTTGAGCAGTCACGATTGTGCTCGCTTAACCAATAAGATAGGTATACAGTCTTGCTGTAATTAAGTTACGCCAATAGGAATATTTCTTTATTTATTCATTAAAAATGTATGAGATGATATAATACCTATCATTCGTATAGGTCAAGATTGTGTCAGTTCTAGGAGTCTAGCTCAAATCTTAACTTTTATCTTTATATATATATTTTTGTGAAATTGCATGTTTTATGTGTTGATTACACTGGTTTGGTCATGGATTATTATGTATCGGTTTTATACGTTTGTCAGTTGGTTTGGGCATCATTATCTCCATAACTGAACCACGTAGAACGATTAACCAATCTTTAAGCACCTGTGTTAATCGATTGAAAGAAAAGAAAGAACGAAAAACTTTATTTCACACGCTAAAACAGGTGACACGTACAGATTTTACACATAAGTTTATATACATCTACTAATGTCCCAAGTCTGTGGTGAAATGGGACCAGTTCAGCATGTGCAAGACAGGGCCTTGCGCTAGTATTCTACTGGCCCCTTAAGTGACTCGCGGACGAACAAGTCACCAATCAGACAACGATAAACATAAAACAATTTTCCCCAAAACACAAATTAAAATGCGCAAAACAAAACAAGATTGGAATATTGACAATACATTCTTTCCCATGTTCCGTATATTATGAGCGACAAAATACGATTAATTATTTTGCACCTAATTTAAAATTGTTAAAGTTGTTATTTGATTAATAAGTTCAATGGAACAACTCATTGTACACACGGCTACACAACGAGCTTTATATAACCAGTACAACCTGAACGTTAAATGTGCGGAAAGATGATGGGACACGGTACCAGGATAAACTGGTTTTGTATAGATTGATGTGTGGCCGTTTGTACTAATATTTTTTAAGTACCTAAAGTATTTTATGTGCATTTTTCTCATATAAACCAATTTTAATTTATACCTTACCTACACCTGAACCTATTCGTATTAATAGAGCAGAAAATCGCATTTAATTATTAAATATGAAGTGTCTGTTTGTTGATTTGTACGCGCCAATCTCCGAAACCCCTAGATCAAATTAAATAATTCATTTTAATGCGTCGTGGTGGCACGGAGTTTTAAGACGCCCGCTTCTCATGCATGAGGGTGCGGGTTCGAAACCTACCAACGGCAAGTACCATGTGACTTTTTCCGAGTTATATGTACTTTCTAAGATTATCTAAACACCGCTGACAAACGGTGAACAAACACATCGTCAGGAAACCTGGGATTATAATTTCTAATGAAATGTCTGTAATCGCCAACTCGCATTGAGCAAGTGTGGTGATTAATGCTCAAACCTTCTCCGTGTGAGAAGAGGCTTTGCTCAGAAGTGGGCATTTATAGGCTGTTGATGATGAATTAATTTTTTTGGATAGTCCAGACGGACTGACGGGTGAAACCGTGTGAGAGTATATAGCTAATTATAAATATCTCAAACTCAAACTCAAAAGCATTTATTTCAATTAAACCATAATTTGGTACTTTTGAAACGTCAACAAATATGAAATAACTAATAGTCTGTCAGTCTGTCCGTCAGTGAGGCTAGGCGCTCGTTCCAAAATGTCGATTCAAGTGGAGAAGAACGAGCCTATATCTTTATCTTTAGTTTTATGTTCTGTGGTCTCTTTATAAACTTACTACTATCAATATTTATGCCTCACATATCCTCAATCCGAAGAATGTTATCGAGTTTGGCAATATTAGAAAGTATTGCAAGAGACACGGGAAGTAAATGTAGGGTATCTAGTAGTCATTAAAATCAATAATAACTATATGTTTTGAAGCTAAAATTACTTATAATTTAATTTATTATAAAGTGTATTATTAATATAATTTAGTTATTTTAGGAAATAGGTACATATATATAGTAATTATAAAATTTCTATATCATACTTTTATGATTACAGTTATATAATTATTGTTATATATTAACAAAAGGTTAAAAAATAAAAACAACAAAAAATATTACCTTTGCAATACACAAGTAAACTTCAAAATCACAATTTAATAACAAATTATTTTTTTATAATAGGTATAAGTAGGTAAAAAATCACTGCCGCGAAAATAGAATAAACAAATTATTTATAACAAAAGAATTATTAACAATATATTATTTTTTTGTATTCTTTAAATTAAATTTACAACACGTCCTATGCAACGGACACGCGACCGACTTTTGGCTTGATAGCGTCAAAGTTAATAGATATAAGGCGTGTAAATAAATTTTCAAGGTTCTTTTTCTACTATAAAATAATTATAATTCCGTAATTTTGTTCATTGTTTAATGTATATATTGAAAAATAAATAACAATAGTGTTATTGTTGTTGGATTAATGCAATTTAAAATGAAATTATAATTACATAACGCAAAAAGGATTTTATTATATTAATAAAATTGTAAGTGTACTTTTTAAGTCTTTAATCGGACCATAAAACATCTAGAATTTATATATTTTATGTTATTTATTATGCTATTTTTATCAGTAAATTGCATAACACGTTGCATAATAATAATAATAATTCGGTTTAACTATTAATAATAAACTTTCTTAAGATTATCTGTTCCTATCTCATAGTATTTATTATTTATGGAATCTTATTTATTCTTAGGTCGTTATTATGATTTTATTCCTTTGTTATTAAAACGGAATTCCTAAATGTATGCACTTCATAATTATTCTACTTTCTAATGACTGTACCAAATTGCACCAAATTGAATTCCTTATTTTGTTATTGGCCGTATATGTAATAAACGTATCATGCTAAATTAAGAATTGATTCTATTATGTTTTGCAAGTGGGTGTGCCATGCTTCGGCATGAATGGGCCGTCTCGACCGGAGTGACACCACGACCTCACAGAAAACGGACGTGACACAATACTTGCGTTTTGTTGTATATATAATTGCACATGTTGCATAAATAAGGGCTTGTACACAAAGCTGCGATGCGACGTCGCATCGCAAAAATGTGCGAGCTCCCACTATGCATCGGAAAGACTTTCGAATTGATTCGCATCGCGCATCAAAATCTTTTTTCCCTAAATCTTCTTTGTTTCTTTTTCATGTATCTCCTAAGCAATAACAGAAGTACACACTTCTTTTTATGATCCATGTCACGACCAAGTTTTCAATTTAAATCGTTTAGTACGATTGACGGTCGTCGAAGGAATGTTAACCCTAGAAGACTGCCTTGTCGCATGAAATCGCATCGCGGCAATTCGCATCGTATTTTTTTCGTTGCGAATTCGTATCGCATCGAATCGCTGTTTTGTGTACGAGCCTTAAGATGTAAACAAAAACAATTACTATTATGAAAACAATTTTTTTCAGAGTTTTTTGGGAGCCGTCCAATTACACTCTGTATATGGGAATGTCTGTTAATCGCAAGATAAAAAGCAGTTGCAATATCACATAGAACTGCTAATCAGCATCAAAACATCTTTGTATGATGAAACTTGAAGTTCAAATCAATTGTAAAGTATTAAATATTTCGCATAAATTAGTCATTAACTATTTTATGACTTTACCTTGGTTATCGGCAAACTGTGAAGTCGTTGATTTTATATTTTAGCCTTGCTTATGCTTAAAATATTATATAGATTGTTAAGCCGTTGTTTTATGGAAATTGTAATCAAAGATTAGCTTGAATGTAGAAAAAGTAATCTGTTAATCTAAGTGCTTATTATTGCTTATATTAATTCTCAAATATACTTACATATATACATCAACAGTGCTCAGTGCTCATTGCTGACTAAAGCCTCTTCTCATATGGAGAAAGTTTCAGCATTTATCACCACGTTTGCTCAATCTGGGTTTGCGATTTCAAACTTATCTATATAAATAAAAATGAATTTCTGTTCGTTAGTCTCGCTAAAACTCGAGAACGGCTGAACTGATTTGGCTAATTTTGGTCTTGATAGGTTCGTGGAAGTCCAGGGAAGGTTTAAAAGGTGAGAAAAAACTTTTAGACGGTACGAAGTTTGCCGGGTCAGCTAGTTTATTATAAATTATAAGTCCAGGTTTCTTCACGATGTTTTCCTTCAGCGTTTGTCTAGAGGCTCATATTCATGAGTAGCATTCCGCGACTCGCGACGCGGCGACTGTCGCGCTGCTACACTAGCATGTTTTGAAACTAGTCAAGTTCCTCGTCAAATAATTTATTACGTGTGTAATTCGAAAAACATAATAATTCATTGAAAGGTTTAGTCCAGTTTCGAAATGTTATATTTATCCTCTAGCATTATAAACAGTTTTATTACCATTTGTTAATAAGTTGAATTTTTACTACTAGTAACGTAACAAAACTCACTAAGTCGTTAGTCAATGCAGCCATTTCAGTAGTAAATCCAAACTATTCTACTAATATACGACTTGTGTAATACAGTGTGTTATTTTCTTTGTAAATCACTTCGCAACTCATTTGTAACACATAATTGCTATGCAGGATGCGAAATTCTATCGCACTGCATACTTTTTTTATCAGCCTGTATGTATAAGAAAGATGGCGTCATAATAGGGTAAATCGCCTGTTCGCGTCCACCCAAAACGTGTTTGTGTACATTTTACTGATCGCCATGAATATCAGACACTGAAAACTTGTGAAATCAAACAAATATGTACTAAATATGACTAATATTAAGGGGCAAATTGTGTGAAATATTTTAAATATATCTACTATAAATAAGTTATCTTACATTAACATATTTTTAGAGTTACTATCGCCTGTGACACAGGAATATTCCTAGTATAGGCATAATATTTTTAAGATCTTGTCGCTTAATTAAGATATATTTTTGTACCTATGTTGACCAGTGTTATTATGAATAAAAATTTTATTTATTATTATTTATAATAAGCTAGTTTTTTATTTCGGGAAATTTAGCATTAGGCTCGCCCCCTATAATATGGGAGTCATAATATAAATAGTGAAAAATAGGTGTTACATTGTACAGTGTCATTAAGTGGCGTAATGTGTTTTCTTTTTTGGAATATTTAATTTTGTTTGGAATATTTGGGCGTTCCGTAACATGGAAGCGAACTGGTGGGTGAATGCGAATAGGTGAACTTTTTTGTGTGGACGGGAACTGGCGAATTGGCGAATTGACTCTATTATGACGCCATCTAAGTAAGATAAACCTCAAAGTCAAAGTCAAAGTCAAAATCATTTATTTCAATTAGGCCATAGAGGCACTTTTGAACGTCAATAAAGAAAATTAACAAGTGAAGCTATTTGCTCATTCCAAGGTGTAGATTCCTATGGAGAAGAACGAGCAAGAAACTCCATAGGTTACTCTTTTTCAATCAAGTTCACAATTCTCCAGTTATATAGTTTTGTTGTTTGGGTTGTGCGAGAACAATGTAACACTAAAATACAGTCAAAGAGATCGAAAAATAATAACCCTAAAGGACATTAAAAAAAACGAAATATACAGTCTGGAGCTGGCCAATCCCAGTTGACGGCGCCCGTTCACGAACATGACACGTACACCAGCACCGCCCAACTCAACCATATTGTAGGGAATCGAGCGATCCACTGTACGTGCCACCGCCAATGAGACCTTAGAGTGAGCATGACAACTCCAAGCTGACACAAACATATTCAACTATTCTAATTTAATATTCAGGTAATTACAGGGCTCTCACATTTACAATGATTATGCAAGTTACACAATATACAAATGAGCAACATAGCTGTATTAATTACATGTTTGGATTTCATTAAAACATCAATGCTTTTCGTTTTCGTTATCCTGTGGAGCCGGACTAGCTTGCAACCAAGCATTTGTATCCTCTATATAATCATTTACCTTGTAATAAGCTTTTCTACATAAAGTTGTTTTTATACATGATTTAAATTTTATTTCATTTAGGTGTTGTATGTCGCCTGGTATCTTGTTATAACATTCAACACAGAATCCCATGAACGACTTACCTACTTTCGCCAATCTCAAAGTTAGTAGAACTCTTTCTCGGCTTGGGAGCAGTTACTCACCTTCCCCTACAGGATTCTACACGTGAAAAAAAATTTGGCTGTTAAAAAAAACTTAACCTCACAAATTAAAAGTAATTGTAGTATTTCGAACCCCATTTTAGATCCAAAATTTCCTAACTCCTTTAATAATATTAAAAAACTCGTTTTGACTACGTAGAATCCAAATTAGGTGAAGGTGATATAAGCGGAGCCGCCAGGCTTTTATTCAGTAGTGACGTGGTTGCTCCCTACTCTTCAGAAACTTTTGAAGCTCTGAAGAGTAAACACCCGCCTGCTAGGGCTGACCTCACTTTTCCCGATCCTCCTGAACCAATTCATATTTTCACCGCAACTGTCCAGCAAGTAGCCGCAGCCGTTGGCTCCTTCCGCAGTAGCTCTGCTGGTGGACTTGATGGTCTGACTCCTCAACATCTTAAGGATTTGACGGGGCCAGACGTCGGGGAAGCCGGTGAGTCTCTTCTGAAGGAGCTAACGGTTTTGGTTAATTTAATGCTCTCCGGTAATGTGACGGATGCCGTTATCGACATTTTGTACGGGGCCAATCTATGTGCCCTACGCAAAAAAGATGGCGGCATACGTCCCATTGCCGTAGGTTGTACTTACAGGCGTTTGGCAGCCAAGTTGTGTTGCAGCTATCATAAAGATGCGCTCATGTCGCACTTTCAACCCCTCCAACTAGGCTTCGGCTCAAAAGGGGGTTGTGAGGCTGCCGTACACGCCCTATCATCTTTCTTGAATACAAAGGAAAGTGAGGTCATCCTTAAGGTTGATGTAAAAAATGCATTCAATTCCATCAATAGGGACACTTTGTTGGCTGAAGTTAAAAAAAAATTACCTGAAATTTACAGTTTTATTTGGCAGTGCTATAGACAACCTTCAAAATTATTATATAAAGACAAAGTTTTGGATTCTGCGGTAGGCTGCCAACAAGGTGATCCTCTTGGTCCAGTCATTTTCAGTCTGGCCATTCACCCTATTATTCGGCAACTTAAATTTAAATTTAATGTTTGGTATTTGGACGATGGAACCTTAGGAGGTGACGCAGATACTGTTTTCCATGACTTACAGCTTCTGATCTCTAAATTTAAATCCATCGGATTAGAATTAAATATTTCTAAATGTGAAATTTACCTTCCGGACAAAATTATTGACAGACAACGAATTTTAAACACTTTTTCTACCGTAGCGCCGAATTTAAAAATTGTTGATAAAAACTCTCTTCTTCTCCTGGGTTCCCCAATTTTCGAAAACAGTTTCTCTGATTTCATAAACGAGAAAATTAAAAATTTCTGTGACATTTCCGATAGACTTTCCAAAATTAATCTACATTGTGCCTTTACTTTAATTCGCTATTGTTGTTTCGGCCCAAAATTTATGTATTTTCTGCGTGCTTCCCCTCTGTGGAAGCATCCGCATATTCTGGACCAAATTGATCAAATTACACCGTGACACCTTAACTTCACTTTTGAATGCTTCTATGGACGATCGTGTTTGGCTTCAAGCCACACTACCAATTCGTTTTGGTGGTCTAGGCGTCCGCAAAATTTCCAGTGTTAGTTTACCGGCGTTCATCTCTTCTGTCCACAGCACTAGTACTTTAACAAAAAATATTTTAGCCGGTGTTGACGTTGAACCCGACGTGCCGTGTCTGACCGACGCGATGAACGCCTGGACAGAAACTTGTCCTAATACAGCCTTGCCTGACAACCCTTCCTCCCAGAGACAATGGGACGAGCCGCTTTGCAGGTTGGTGCATAATAATCTAATTAATACCAGCACCAATCCTGCGGAGTTAGCTCGCCTATTGGCTGTGGGTGAGTGGGAATCAGGTCTCTGGCTTCAGGCACTTCCGTCATTCAATATTGGCACGATGTTGAATGACTCAACTTTTCGGCTTGCTGCTTGCTTGCGTGTAGGTGCACCCTGTGTTTCTCCGCATCGTTGTCAATGCGGTGAGATGGTCGACCACCTCGGCCACCACGGCCTATCGTGTAGCAGAAGCGCGGGCCGGATAGCCCGACACGCCAGCATTAACGACATCATCCGTCGAGCTCTTGTCATCGCAGGTGTACCAGCTGTTCTGGAACCAAAGGGTTTGGCACGCGACGATGGTAAGAGACCCGACGGTATGTCCATTATGCCCTGGAAGCTGGGAAAGTCTTTGGTGTGGGACGCAACCTGTGTCGACACCCTTGCACCTTCTCATCTTCCAGTAACGGCGAGTTGTGCTGGTTCGGCTGCTGCCTCTGCAGAAAACCTCAAGCGGCGCAAGTATAACAACCTTGCTGGTAGTTATATCTTTGAGCCGTTTGGGGTTGAAACGTTAGGTCCGTGGGGTCCGAGTGCGCTTAAATTGTTCAAAAACATTTCGAAACGCCTGGTCGACACATCTCGTGACCAGAGGGCTGGTCTTTTTCTCGGTCAGAGGTTAAGCATTGCCATACAACGTGGCAATGCTGCCAGCCTTCTGGGTACTTTCCCCACTGACGTCGATGCGGACGAGTTTTTCGATGCCTTATAAATAGTTTATTTTTCCTATAATTAATTTTAATCATAAGTTGTATATATTTAATTTAGTAATATTTAGTTTTAATTTTATTTATGTAATAGTTGTTAATAATAATGGGATGAATAATTGAATTTTACAAGTAAAAAAAAAAGAATATGTCACATTCATTGCTTTTAACGTTTGGCAAAACAAATCTAATAAATTTTGTCTTTTTATCGTTTAGTACTAAGTTATTTAATGTAAACCAATTATGAACCTTCATTAGGGCATTATTTACGTCGTCATAATAATTTGTTCGTCTATTTATTTTAAAAACTAATGAAGTGTCATCAGCAAATAATACCATCTGAGGTTCATTTTTAAATAAATGGGGCAAGTCATTTATGTATGACAAAAATAAGAATGGACCTAGTATTGAGCCCTGCGGTACACCCATAGATATGCTAGCACCCTGTGAATTTACTTTATTTACCTGTACTTTAAGTTGCCTATCCTGAAGGTATGATTTCAACAGTTTTAGCGACGTCCCCAGAATGCCGTAGTATTCCAGCTTCAGCAATAGTGTCTCATGCTCAACACAGTCGAACGCCTTCGAAAGATCACAAAATATTCCGATGGCATACTGTACGAGTCAACCACCATACCATAGTAAGTTTACCTGGGTCAGCATTATTGCGCCACTCGCTCTATATGTCTCCATCATATATATTATTGCACTTACACCGCAATAAGCCAGTACGTAATTTGGTGAGATACCGTGCGCGTGACTCATAATCCTATATCGTTCACTTTTCATCCAAGTTAAATAAATCTTAATCTTATATTTGTGGAAACAGACAATACAGTGAATTTATTCTAAACTGACTCTATCTTTTATCTCCTTTAACTTTATCTCGATCCAACCCCGAACATTGGTTCTTCGAGCCGTGATTACAAGTTGTTCATGTCCGAGTATTTAGAGCTCGGTCATATGATCCCCGCTATGACACAGGTCAACGTAAACAAAGATTGCTACCTTTCACATCATGGTGTACTTCGAGCCCTCATCATCATCAACTACAAACTTACGAGTTGTTTTTAATGCCTCTGCGAAAACGTGCAGGGGGCCGAATCTGCAGCAAGATCCCTTAAATCTCATCCTGAAATGGAGAAAGTTTAAATATGCATTTACGGCCGATATTGAAAAAATGTTTCGTAATATTTGGATACATCCTGACTATCAAAAGTACCAGAAAATTATTTGGCGAAATCATCAATCCGAGCCTTTGCGAGAATATCAGCTAGCGACTGTCACCTACGGTACAAAGGCCGCACCTTTCCTGGCCATGATGACACTTAAACAACTTGCCATCGATGAAAAGCCAAACTATCCTAATAGTTGTGCTCCTGATATCTTAGAAACCTCTCTATATATGGACGATCTCCTGCATGGAGCACATACTGCGACAGCTGCTAAACATCTCAAAGCTGAGATGATTCATCTTCTATAGTCAGGCAGATTCAATCTTAGAAAATGGCGCTCTAATCTGCCAGAACTTTTAGACGATCATATTAATCCTCAAGACGAAGAATTTCATTTTAAACAGCCAGAATCCACAAAGGCTTTAGGTCTCCCCTGGAACCCAAAAGAAGACTATTTTACATTTCATCCCATAGAAATTTCATTTGATGACATCCCAACAAAACGACAATTTTTGTCTGAAATCTCAAGAATTTTTGACCCCTTAGGCTGGGTGTCACCAGTCACGATAAAATTCAAAATCCTATTTCAAGAGACATGGAAAACGGAATTGAGTTGGGAGAAACAGCCCTGGAATGGAATAAATTAAAGGCCGACTTACCTTATATATCTCAATTTAAAATACCTCGATGGATAAAAACCACGGAAAATGATATAATTGAGCTTCACGGATTTTGCGATGCCAGCACAAAAGCATACGCTTGTGTTGTTTATTGTAAAATTACACGAAACCACAAGACACACGTAACCCTTATTGCTGGAAAATCTAAAGTGGTACCTCTGAAAAAATCTCAATCTATACCCCGCTTAGAGCTTAGTGGAGCTCTTTTACTATCAAAACTTATGGCCAAAATAATCTCATCCTTATCTGATCTCAAAATCCAAGTTTACGGCTGGGTAGATTCTATGGCAGTACTAGGATGGATAAATGGAGAACCAGAAAAATGGAAACCCTTTGTTGCCAATCGAGTGAAAATAATTTGCGAAACCATCCCAAAAGATAAATGGCGGTATGTGAAGTCAAAAGAAAATCCCGCAGATTGCGCAAGCCGCAGTGTGACTGCATCCCAATTAGCAAATCATTCACTTTGGTGGCATGGACCCGATTGGTTACCTCAATACAATTCCGAAAAGAATCCTGAACCTATCTCGTATGAAACGACTGAAGATCTCAGAAAGAAACATTTAGTAAACACTATTACTGCTGATTCTAACAATTCAGTTATAAAACAATTATTGCAGAAGTACAGTAGTTACAAGAAAATCATTCGAGTTTTAGCTTATGTAAACAAATTCAATGACATATTGATTTACAAGAAGAAGCGTGAAAACTACCTTACCTTATATGACCTCAAACGAGCGACTGAAATGATAATAAAACATGTGCAACAAGAACACTTTTTCAAAGAAATATCTCAACTCTCTTTCCTGTTAATTGAATCTCAATCCTATCTTGGACAGCCACGGAGTACTTCGCGTTGGTGGACGAATAAAACATTCAAGTTTAGACCCCGAAATGAAACATCCCATTATTATCCCAAGTCAAACTAAATTAGCTGATCTCATAATAGACGAATCCCGTAAGTTAGTATTTCATGGTGAATTGAAAATGACAAGTGGATTCATCAGACAGAAATATTGGATAATTGGAGGGAATCGTGCTACAAAAAGACGATTAAGAACATGCGTAAAGTGTAGGAGACATGATTCCATTCTGAAACATCAACTCATGGGGGACTTACCTGCATCCAGGTTGAATCCTAGTCGACCCTTTTATCATACCGGTATTGACTATACGGGGCACGTTCTGGTAAAAGTGAACAAAGGTCGTGGCATCAAAACTGATAAAAGATACGTGGCAGTATTTATATGTATGGTTACAAAGGCCATACATTTAGAACTTGTATCTGATCTCACAGCGTCGGCTTTCATTGCAGCGCTCAGGCGTATGTCAGCCAGAAGAGGAGTTCCCGGGCACATCTACAGTGATCAAGGGACTAACTTCATTGGAGCCAACAAAATCCTAAAACAAGAATACGCAGAAATCTCAGAAATTTTATCAAGTCAAGAAACTTTTTCGAACGTTGCAGAAATGAACATTGAGTGGCATTTTAATGTTCCGTCATGGCCTTCCGCTGGCGGGCTTTGGAAAGCCGCGGTGAAAAGTTTAAAACATCATCTTAGGCGTGTTGTTGGGGAGCAAAAACTCACCTTCGAAGAGTATAGTACGCTCTTATCTCAACTCGAGGGCTGCCTAAACTCTCGACCACTTTGTCCTTTGAGGGAGGATGCTGAAGACATAGACTTTTTAACCCCGGCACACTTCCTCGCAAGTGGGTCCACCTTAACAATCTTTGACACTGAAAATGATCTTAGAACTCGGTGGCACATGGTACAAAAAATCTATAAGGATATCTGGGTCCAGTGGAAGAACGAATATCTCACGCAGCTATCCACTAGATCTAAATGGCGGCAATCTCAGAAAAATCTCAGTCTCAACGATATTGTTATCATCAAAGATGAAAACCTCCCGCCTGGGAAGTGGGCTCTAGGGCGGGTAGTTGAACTTCATCCTGGTTCGGACGGACACGTCACAGTTGTTACCCTTAAAACCAAAAATGGTTTAATAAAGCGGCCTGTTGTTAAACTATGTATATTACCAGCTGACAGAGACAGTAATCCTATTAGTGATACAAAGATTAAGGATGAGGAACCAAGGCAGAAAAGTACAAAACGGAGCTCATTCTCGACTATATCTCTATCACTAACGCTATTCTTCTTGACACTAATAAATGTATCTCAAGCCACTTATAGTTTCACCCCTTTGAGCAACAACAGCGTTTATTTCGATAAAATCTCAAATATGCATCTAATACGAGACGATTGGCATTTAATTGTTTATTATGACACATATCCCTACAAAGAAGGCACGTCAGCACTCGAGAAGTATATTACCTATCTTGACACCTTATGCTCCACTATCAAAGAATACACACCTTGCGACGGTATCATCTTACAACTCAGGCACGAGTTCGATGAAATTAAACACTATGATAGTATGTTGACAATGAATGAATCATTTGTAACTGGAGACGAGCGGCGGCGCCGACGTCACGGATTAATAGACGGAGTAGGCTACGTCGCTAATAGCTTGTTTGGCGTGCTAGATCAGTGTTTTGCGGAGAAATACGCACAAGATATCGACCTTCTGAAGGAAAATGATAAACATTTGTACAACCTCTGGAAAAACCAAACCTCAATCGTAGAAGCTGAATTTAATCTGATGAAAAGAATGGAAAAAGCTGTGAGCAAACATCACAAATCAATAAATCAAAAGTTTATTTATCTCAAAGAATCCTATCAAGATCTTCATCGCCACGTCCAAAACATGACTCTAACTACCGACTTCTTAGCATCCGCCATGACGGCGAATAATTTACTGTATAGCCTTAGGAAAATACAAGACTCCATTCTTGATACGGTAACTAATATTTATAATGGAAAATTGGACTTCCATCTGATATCTCCTATACAGCTGAAGACGGAATTAAGTTCTATAGCAGCACATATCCCTAAAGACATGGCACTTCCTGTCAACCATTTGAATCTCAAAGATCTCTACAACTTAATAAAAGTGCGGACTAAATACTATAGTAAGTACTTAATCATTGAAATAAGAATACCGCTTATCGAAAGAGACCTTTATGAAATCTTTAATCTGATTCCAGTTCCACGAATTTTGAATCACGATATGATACATGTGAAGGTTATCTCAAGTTTTGCTGCCATTGCTAGCCAAGTGTCGTGGTGGCCTGGAGGTTTAAGACGCTCGCTTCTCATGCATGAGGGTGCGGGTTCGAAACCTACCAACGGCAAGTACCAATGTGACTTTTTCCGAGTTATATGTACTTTCTAAGATTATTTAGACACCACTGACAAACGGTGAAGGAAAACATCGTGAGGAAACCTGGACTTATAATTTCTAATTATAAGTTTGAAATCGCCAACCCGCATTGAGCAAGCGTGGTGCTTAACGCTCTAACCTTCTCCGTGTTAGAAGAGGCTTTGCTCAGCAGTGGGCATTTATAGGCTGTTGATGAACCTCAGAAAGGATTCATACGTAACCTTTGCCGAGGCTGAGCTCCAGTCTTGTATAAAACAAAGTCCTGGCATGGTCTTATGTCATACTAAAAACTCTATAAATATTTTAAAGGATGATCACAGTTTGTGTGAAACGATCCCACACACACACACCTGTGAAATTACTGGAACCCCATGTAAAAACATTTGGAAGGAATTGACAGCGGACCATAAATATTACTATTTTTGTTGCAATGAACGCAACTTTAAACTTCTCTGTGATGGCGAAACTACCGCCGTTAAATTGACAAATGCAGGTCTGTTGAATGTGGAAGAAGGCTGTATGATAAAGACGAACCAGTTCGTTGTCCAGTCTACTAAAAGGTTGTCTAGCAAAATGAGTATTGGTGCAATGAATTGTTGCACCACAAATTTCACCTATTAATCATATATTTAACATATCTATCCCTGAATCCCCTGAAATTAATCCTAATAATTCTGAAATAATACGACAATTTGAAAAAATACAGACACAAATTGAGATTATGAAGCAAACTGAACCTTTGAGTGATAAAATATCATATCACGACGTACATCATTATAGTTTCTTATATGTTCTAATCGTTGGAATCCTGATAATGGCGGCAGTATACTGTTGGCGACGTCACAGGAGGTCAGCATGTCGAGAGTCTCCGGAGCCTGCTGGAGAGGCATCTACTTCGATCCCCTCATATCCCAGAAATGTGAGAGAAAGTGTTAAAGTTACAAGTGAGTGTAGTGAGGTGAGGGAACAAAGGCAATCAAAATCAGTCAAATTGAAAAGTGCAGTGAGTGAGTGTTGTGATCGTAGGGAAAAAAGTCAATTTAGTCAACCTGAGCAAAGTGACCGCAAAAATCGTATTAAATCTAGTAGTGCTTACAAACAAATGATAAGGTTCGTCTCCTATTTTCCGCGTATTTTCCCTCCCCGATATAAGCTCTAGCAATGACTTCTAATTGTTCAAAATATGTTTAATCTCTCGCTACTAATCATTAACCCTATCATATAGTTGTTAAGTTGAATATTGTTCATCATCTTGTCAATCTCATCTCCATTTCTACCCTACTAACCCCCATCTTTGCCCCGGGAGCATGTACGAGTCAACCACCGTACAGTAAGTTTACCTGGGTCAGCATTATTGCGCCACTCGCTCTATATGTCTCCATCATTTATATTATTGCACTTACACCGCAATAAGCCAGTACGTAATTTGGTGACATACCGTGCGCGTGACTCATAATCCTATATCGTTCACTTTTCATCCTAGTTAAATAAATCTTAATCTTATATTTGTGGAAACAGACAATACAGTGAATTTATCCTAAACTGACTCTATCTTTTATCTCCTATAACTTTATCTCGATCCAACCCCGAACACATCCCGTGCTTCTTCCCATGAGGCAAAAACCCGCTTAATAAGAGCCACTCCCGCGTCAGTAGTGCAGCGACCCTTGGTGAATCCATATTGTTGAGCATGAAAGACGGAATTAATGTTGAAGTGACGTAACATCTGAGAAAGCATCAGCCTTTCAAACACTTTGCTGAGCGCTGGTAAAATAGAGACCGGCCTATAGTTATTGGGTTCTGCACTATCACCGGATTTAAACAATGGAACTACTTTACTATGCTTCATTAAATCCGGAAAAACTCCGTGATCTACACTTTTATTAAAAATGGAAGCTAAATGAGGCGCTATAGTTTCTATAAAAGACCGACACACCCTAACAGACATTCCCCAGAGATCTTCAGTTGACTTAACTTTGATATCTTTGAACGCTTTAATTACTGCTTGGGGGTTTGTGTGCTGAAATCGAAATTCAGAAACTCCTTGACATTACTTCTAAGGAGTTCAACAGAAAGATTTGGAGATGATTTCAACGCTTCCGTAGTTTTAATCGGTATGTTTTTAAAGAAACTTTCAAATTCTTGGGCAACTTTCAAATTTGAATTGATGTGTCCATTCGCAGTATTTAGATTAAATTCAGCATTGCGCGATTTATTTCTACCTGGGTCCTTAGACAAAGTAACATCGCTTAATAGCGAAACGAAAAGTAAATTCGCCATCGTCTCTGAGATAACGATAAACATTTCCTAGCCAATGTAACACTATGGTCGTGATCGTTGTGTCGAATTCTTTATTCGGCAAAAAACAAAAATATTGGTTATGGTATCGAAAATCCAGCTGTCAGTGACAGTCAAAAAGTTCAAATCGGATCAAACTCGCGAGATATTGATGTTTTAAAATTTTATTAATAAGAAAGTGAGTGTTGCGAATAATTGTTTTTAAGTCAAATATAAACGATAATATTACAGTCGTAAGTGAATAGAGTGTTATTACTTTTAGATCGTTTCCAAAACTTAATGATAATTTATTTTTATTATTTATTTATTTATTTATTTAGGTCAGCCAACGACTGTTTACACATCATATTACAACAAATCGGTTTAGATACAATATGCATTTGCTAGTGTAACAATCAATTAAAGGCTAACACATCATGCTCAAGAAAATAGTTAGGTATTAGCCCGAGTTTAAATTATTACATTAAATTAAATTAATAAACATAAAATACAACTATTAAATTAACACAAAAATTAAATTATTAAACACAAATAATAGTTTCCCATAAACAGAAATCTATTTAAGGTGAACACACAATTAGAACAAACACAGGAGACAACAACAAAAAATAAGAAAAAATAAAACAATTAGCATCTCATACATTATGCATTCTTAGAATAGACAGACAAAGATTAGATTTCATCAAATTACAATAGGTTACATTAGGTTTCATTCACAACATAATTATTCATTTACATAATTAATTAATTAATTCATTATTCATTTACGTAATTATTCATTTATCCATTTACAATTACTTTAACAATCTTGGAAATACTGTCCTGGTTCAAATCCACTGAGTCACTGTAGCTATTGAGAATCCCACATAGCCTAGGTATAGGTGAGTTTCTGCCTAGTACAGACCTACGTTGTGGCGGGCATAAAGGCACAATAATATTTCTTGGGTATCTACATGGGGCATGGAATCCAACAAGACCCAACAATTTCGAACATTTAATTTTATGTCTCAATATTTTAAATAGAAATATGGCATCTGTGACATCTCTGCGTGTGGATAGAGTGTGCATCTTAAAATGTTGCATACGGGTTTCATAGGAAGGTAGCTGTTTATATTTTCCTTCACAAAAAGCTAAATGCCACACAAAACGCTTTTGCACTCGTTCCAAACGCAGCATATGGGTGGCGTAGTGGGGTCTCCACACCACACTGCAATATTCTAATATGCTACGCACGAGACTGTTATACAGCATTATTTTTATACTACTTTTACGAAAGCTTCTTGTATTACGAATTATGAATCCAAGCATTTTAGATGATTTTTTAATTATATGTTCAAAGTGGGGAACAAAGGTTACCTTCCTATCAAAAAGCACACCTAAGTCCCGAATAGTTTCGCGTTCTCGCACATTAACCTGATCAATATAGTATTCAGTGCCCATGTAGTTATTTTTCCTTGTAAATTTAACATGGTAACATTTGTCAGGATTTAGTTGCATTCTGTTATTTTTACACCACTCAATTACACTGTTAAGATCTTTCTGCAGAAGCTCGTTATCGGTTGGGGTTTCAATCATTCGTGCAAATTTCAAATCATCAGCATAAAGAAAAGGCTCTGAGTATTGAAAACACTGGGGCAGATCGTTAACAAATATATTGAATAGAGTTGGAGCTAAATGTGTACCCTGAGGAGCGCCTGAAGTTATAATTTGCTCAGAAGATTTAAATCCATTAACAACGATGCAAAAATTGCGCCTCGTCAGGTATGATTCAAACCATTGCAACAAGGGCCCCGATATACCGTAAGCTGAAAGTTTATATATTAGTATGGTATGAGACATTTTGTCAAACGCCTTACTGAAGTCCGTATATATTACGTCAAATTGCTTGTTTTTATCTACTGCCTGAACTACTGACTCCGTAAAACTTACTAAGTTCGTTGCAGTAGATCTTGCCGTTACAAAACCATGCTGATGGTCGCTGAGGTATATTTCAAAATGACGCTGAAGATACGGGCAGATAATAGACTCAAAAATCTTTGCGAAACCTGAAAGTATTGAAATGGGCCTGTAGTTTGAGATAGTGTTTTTACTATCAGATTTGTGCACTGGGACAACCCTTGCTTTTTTTCCATTCCGAAGGAAAAGTACCTGATGCTAACGATGAATTAAAAATTATTATCAGAGAAGAAACCAGTGCCGCTGCACAGGAAGAAATAAATATTGGTGGGATATCATTAGGCCCTGGCCCCTTGGTGATATCAATAGTTTTTAGTTTATTAAGCAGACAGTCATGGTCAATTACTAGGGCGCTCAAACATTGACTGTTGCTATTCAGAGTCTGTAAGTACTCTGTCTGGCAATCCACCTCCTCCCCACTGTCAGATGTGTATACGGACGAGAAGTAATTGGCAAAAAGGTTGCAGATTTCAGAAACATTAGAGGTTACATTCTGTCCGTCAGTCATGGTCTGTGGGTAAGCACTTGATCCGCCTCGTTTAGCTTTTATATAACGCCAAAAAAGTTTAGGATTACTTCTTATACCTTGTTCCAAATTTCTAAGGTAATCATTATACAAGGTCATGGCTAATTTTGCACAACGCTTAGAGATTAAATTCAATTCGATTTTATCCATTGGATTTTTATACTTTTTAAAGCGTAGCCTCAACCTATTCTTTTCCTTCAACGATTTTATCATTATTTTGTTGAACCATGGTGGGTAACGACTATTATTTTGTTTTCTTACTGGTACAAATTTTTTAATTACTTCGTACAAATGTTCGTAAAAAATAGTTACCATGTCATTTACATGATTACAATTGTTAAATAGAAGACGCCAGTCTTGATCATTAAGATAACCATTAATATCTTTATAGTTTGCTTTATAGAAATTCGGTCTAGGAATGGAGTTATTATATGGCAGACAACGATTATTAACCGATGAAAGGGTTATATGAAGGGGTGGATGGAGTCTATCGATGACCGTCAGAGAGGAACTCGATTCCCTCACCGAACAGTTAGACATCGAAGACAACACCAGATCCAATGCGCGCCCAGAATAATTTTTTACGTGATAATCAAAATAGACTCATTTTTATAAGTGACTGGTGTTCAAACGATGATGGATCTCTCTCTATTTCTTATCTATTTTAATATTTGGTGATAAAACATGGAATCAAGAGTGCGAGCAAGTCCTGAACAATTCGCAACGCTGCTCGAGTATATGAAAACGTAAGTAAATCTACGTTTCATTCATGAGTATGTAATGTAAACAATGACGCGATCTTAACAATGAAGTACTTACTTATATTGAACCGTCGCTGTCTTAACCGTTTTTGGTGCCTCTCCCAGGCGGTCTCATTGTGTGCAGCCCACAATAAACGCAGAGAATGCATATTTTAATCTATTTGATCTGTATTAGTGTATTGCCTCTAACACAAAATAAATACTAACAGGATCAATCAATGTCAAAAATCTGCTGCCGAATGAAATTCGGCCATATTGTTTCAATAACTACAACCTTTTAGCATTCGTTTCGTTATCTTTTTTGGCGATCACGATCGAGGCGTTGGCGAACACGGAAAGGTCTGCTTGTCTACGCATTTATATGGAATAAACACGATGACGATTCGTTACTTTATAGTTTCGTTATGAAATATAACATTGTCTACCAAATTGCGATAACGATGTCGATTGACCACGTGACTTAACGCGGCCTATGTCAATCCCATACATTTTAGTCTTAACTAACTTCGTTATCGTTTTTAAATTGTTACTTTGTCTAAGCCCCCTGTTTCGTTATTAATTATATTCCAGGTAGTTTTTATTTTATTTTCTGCGGTCTTAATTTTACTGCTAATGTGAAGTGCTTTAGCATGCTTACAAACTATTTTAAAGATTTTCGAATATTTGGAGATATAACTGTGAAAAACCTCACTATGATTAAATGGTTTCATACCGTAAAGCTCAAATAACCTTTCCCTACTTATACGTATACCTGGTGTAGCCCAGTCACAGAACACAAACTTACATTGAATGTTTTTACGTTTCAAAGGAAATATTTTATCAAATTGAGTTTTAATAATTGACAATAGGTTGGCGTAAGTCTCACTCGGGTATTCACTACCTTGTATTTGACCGCATAATTCAGTTTTTAAATTATTATTTAATGACTCAATTTTTTTATTAGAGATCTGTCTATACATAATTTCTCTTTTTTTACCGTGGTGATGGTGTTAAAGCTAACTGACAGCCCACTGTGATCAGATGATAATCTATTAACAATATCTTGATGTAAATAATCACAGTTACAAAAAACATTATCTATACATGTTGCCGTGGTGGATGTTACACGGGTGGGCTCAAGGAAAATATTAGACAAATCAAAAGATTTAAAGAGACTTAACAAATTAGTACAAATAGAGTTATTTTCCAAGAGATCAACATTAAAATCGCCACACACTACACTATGGTACACTATGGTACATTTACTACTAGAACACGTTTTTTGCAGTACATTTTCCATTATGGAGCTAAAACTATTAAAATTCTGTAAATGAGGAGGTCTATAAACACACACTACAATATGCCTATCCAGCTCAACACAGGACAACTCTATTGTGTGCTCTACGGATAATAATGTAATATCTTGTCTTTCTTTATATTTAACTGAATTTTTTACTAAAATTAGGCTACCACCATGCATCATTGTTTGACGGCTAAAATAGTTACCAACACGATAGTTTCTAAAATTTATAGATTTTACTTGATAATCCTTCAGCCAATGTTCAGTTATACAAACAATATCATAATTATTTTTTTCTAAAAATAATTCAATTTCTAGAGATTTTGATGAAAAGCCCTGCATATTTTGACTAAACAAAGTTAACAGCTTTTCTTGCTTTTTCCTCTTATGTACTACTTTCTCAGATTAAGACTTAAGTATACTGCCAGAAGATACCTTTCCAATGCATGGAACATTTGTAATATTTAATTGTTTATCCTCTGTTGTCTTACTATTTAGTTTAAAAATTTATCCGGAGTACCCACATTTTTTTGAAAGAAAGAAAGAAAAATAATTTATTTGGTACAACACCAGGCACAAACACAATACAACAAATACAATGCAAACAAAAAATTAGAAGTGAATTAAAAAAAAAAAAATTAAAAGAAAAAACATAAATAGATGTAGGTAGGTATATACAAAATTTAAAAATTAAATATACCAACAATAATCATGTGCCCGACAGCTGCACCAAAAAAGGTCCAGTTCAGCATAAATGCCAGACATCTAGTGCCTGACGCTGGTTTTCAACTGAACCTGTGGCTGTGACGCAACGGACGTAAAGCAGTAAATGCAGAGTAGCGTGTGAAGTGTATTATAAAATTATTAAGTTATTTATATAGTTATACCATAATACATACATACATATAATAATAGGGTATCGTAATTAGCCAAAAAAGATTTATTAAATATGATAAAAATTATATTGCGTGTGTATGAACAGAATGCACGGGTACATTACTTATATAATTGAGGTATTTTGCACCACCATATCAAGCCTTCGCTGTGTATCGGTGAGGTATTGTCGCAAGCGTCTTCTAAATGCACCCATTGTATTTGTCCCTCTAATAGGTGGTGGGAGGTTATTCCACACTTTGGAAGCCGCATAGCGAAAGCTGCCCCTAAAAGCGGCTGTACCATATGACTTGGTCGTGAGTTGCTGTGAACATTGCCTTCTTTCACATTCCCGCCGGCCTGTAAGCCATTTTAGTTTTTGGAATAAGTAGTCCGGTTTCTGGTATTTAACTACACCAAATAAAAGGCAGGCCAGATGTAGCTTGCGTCTGGATTTCATTTTTAATATGAAATGTTCGTTCAGATATGGTGTTACATGGGTTCTGCAAGGAATGTTGTAACAGAAACGAGCGCAAGCATTTTGGACCCTTTGAATGAGCCGATCTGTACGTGCTAACAGGCGTGGACCATACACCGTGTCTACGTAGTTTAACCTAGAAAGAACTAAGGTCTCTATCAGCCGCTCCCGTAATGCCACTGATAGGTACGGTCGCATTCTGTATAAGACCTTCAGGCGATAGAAACAATTTCTAACAGACTCTGTCACATGTCTCTCAAAACGCAAGTCTTTATCCATTACCAGCCCCAAATTTTTTGCCTCATACACTCGCTCAATTTGCTCGCCCATTAATCTCAGGTCAAATGATGGAGGTAGCTTTGCAAGCTGTTGTCTTGAGCCAAATACCAAATATTTGGTTTTTGTTGGATTCAATGACAAGCAGTGCTCCTCAGACCAGGTGGCAATTGTGTGTAGATCATCGTTAAGATCCTTAATGGCATCATGGTACTCATCTGGACGGAAAGATATGTAAACCTGGACATCATCGGCGTATATGTGGTATTTACATTTATGGATGCATTTAATTATATCTGCACAATAGAGAATAAAAATAATCGGACCCAAGATGGAGCCCTGAGGCACTCCTCTCTCTACTGTCATATAGGATGATCTAAGAGTAGTGCCATCACTCAGATGCAAATCGATAAATTGCTTTCTATTCGTGAGGTAGCTGCGGAACCACTGCACGGCACTAGGCGCAAAACCGTAATAACTCAATTTGGACAATAATAGGGGAATATTTATTGCGTCAAATGCGCGGGAAAAATCCAGCAAGACAAGCACTGTACACATTCCCTGATCCTGAGCTACCAGAATATTATCCGTAACGTCCAGCAAAGCAGTAGACGTACTGCGTTGCCTCCTAAACCCAGATTGTAAGTCAGGTAGAATACTATTCTGTTCCAAAAATTGAATCAACTGTTGACTAACGACTTTCTCCAACAGCTTGGACAAACACGGCAAAATGCTAATAGGACGTAGATCCTTCAATTCAGTTGGGTTTAAATTTTTCGGTAATGGCCTAACTGAAGCAATTTTCCATTGCTCGGGAACCGTTGAAGTTTCAATGGAACAGTTAATTATTTGAGTTATAACGTTTAATGAGTGCGGTAGTGTCATATTTATCATGTCCGAAGTGATATTGTCGTGGCCCTCAGCGTTGCTCTTAAGATTTGTGGCAATTCGTGAGACGACATTCGGTTCTACTGGACTGATAGAGAAAGTAGCTTCACCGTATTTATTTTTCTCATAAAACGTCATCAGTGACTCGTTGGCTGTAAGGTTACCAGGCACCATCAAAAAGTTTTTGTTAATTTGGTCAGGATTTGTAAATTGAGACGGTAGATCTTGAATAGTTTTGAACGGCAACAAAGTAGATTTCAAATTTTTCCATAATAATTTTGGGTTTTTAATTTTATTATTTATATTATGCATTTGTCATCAAATCATGAGTCTCTTTCGTATTACCATAATAAGTACAGCTAATCTCTAGAGGTATATTATTAGATTGTCTACATAATATAGATTCGTCACTTATAGACTGCACGGTTGGTGCGGTGGCTGGGCAACCGGCTGCCGTGCAACGTGTCGCGGGTCGATTCCCGCACGGAACAACACTTTGTGTGATCCACAACACTTTGTGTGATCCACAAATTGTTGTTTCGGGTCTGGGTGTCATGTATATGTGAACTTGTATGTTTGTAAACGAACCCACGACACAGGAGATAATCCTAGTGCGGGGCAACGTTTTTTTTAAAAAAAAAACAAAAAAAAACAAAAAACTTAAACTATTTAAAACTAAATTAATATTATTTGCTAGCAAACTAGCAAGTAAAACTTTACATTTTCTAGGAATAAACATGTATTCCTTGGTCAAATTAAAACCACTAACAAATTTGTTAGTGTCAAAAAATAATAATTTGTCTTTATGACAACATGTCAGCATAAATATTAAATTATTTAAATAATGTATATGCGTCAAAAAGGTTTTATTATTACTGTGTCTTGATTTGTTTATGTGAGATTGAAGACAGGACACGTGGATTTAGAACAATAAGTGTTCTAAAAAATACATAATTAAAGTATATTTTGACGTCATACTACACGTGATTTTCGTTGGGAGGGTGAACTGTGACGCCAGAGCACTGGTATTAGAAAAAAGAGACTATGATTGCTATGCCTTGTTCGCACTACACTAGTAAGTTGGGAATATTTAGTAGTTCTCTCTGTGGCTTCGATTTTGAGATAGAAACTAGAGAGAGCTATTACATACTCGATACTGGACTAAATTATCAGTGTGGGTGCAAACAAGGCATTAGACTGGTACTAACTAGCAACTATCTGAAGTGTCTTCTGACACGTGTTTGCAAACGTGTTGCATTTGCATAAGATACTCCATAACCATAGTGCGTTTGGTTTTTATATTGAAAAGATACTTTTTCGATATTAAAGATTTTTTAAAGATATATCGATTTTGAGTATAACTTTTCATTTTTTAATTTATGTTAGAACAAGAGTTTTTTTATGGCATAAGCCGGTAAACGAGCAGATGGATCACCTGATGGTAAGCAATCGGCGTGGCCAATAGATACCTCGAACACCAGAGGCGTTACTAGTGCGTTACCGGCCTTTTGGGTATTAGGAGTTTGAGGATCGTTGGGGATTCAGGGTTTGGGGAGATTGGGTAAGGGGAGAGAGGTAATTGGGATGTGTCCCCATTACACAATCCACGCTTATCATATTACTAAACAGAAATGCTTAACATATTCCTAAATAGTAAGAATAAGTTAGCGAGTGTCCGCCTACCATTTTACGTGTTTTTTTTTAAGGAGGGAAAATCATGGAATGACTGCTTCCGCCTGGGTGAGGCGGGAGGGAGTGTCAGACTCTTACTGACCAGAAAGAAACCACCCCGTTCCTACTCCTGCACTTCGAACCGGAGCCCCGGTAACCCGTTAGGTTCTCCGCGACTCCGTCACCATTTTTACGTGTAGTTCCACGTTTACAAGTACACAGAAACCCCATCTTACCTTTACCTTTTCTTAGCCCTACCTTTTTTTCCATTATTTAAAATAGTTTAACATTAACCGGGGACTGTCCTTGGGTGCGTTTCCATAGTGCATACAGGGATAGTCGCCTGTTTGTGTTCTAGATTAAAGTTGTCTAAAGGACCCCTGCGCAGTTGGCTTCGGCCTCTAGTACGCCTCCCAAATGACCGGAACCCTGTGGTCCCGTGATTGGTAAAGACATACCTACATAGAATTAATAAAAGTAAGAATCTTAACTCATTTACGGTTAATCTCTCTGTTCTCCAAAGGTGACCTTTAACATACCTACCAGGTAACCTACATAATCAATAGGCTCACCCCCAATTACATGGGACTCGTAACATAAATAGTGAAAAGCGGGTGTTACATTGCACAGTGGCATTAAAAGCCGTAATGTGCACCTCTGCTTATCTCTTCGGGGATAAAAGGTGTGATGTAATGTATATAATATATCTACCTACATACTTTTGTGAGAAGGGGCAAGCATCAAGTGTGGAAGTGTCAGACTCATCTGACTAAAAACCACTCGGTTGGAGCAGGAGCTCTGAGCCGCTTTTCGTCCATTTTCTCAATATGAACAGCGATATTCTTCCAACTAACCCCTTTTGAAAATAACAAATAAGTTATTTTGCGTTCACAATTTAATTTAAATTACACAAAATGCAATAATAAAACAAACTAAACAACACTTTTTGAAAAACAAACATTTGCCCGTATGACCGTTGCTTTGTTTTGATAATGCAAATAAAAAATTAAAAAAAAAATAATACACGCGTCGGTAGCAAAAATAGTTACAACATAAATTTAATGAATTTTTAATTTTCATTGTTTATGTTTAAAGTAAATTGTATTGCGATTCGCAAAAAATAAATTGTACCTACTTAATTCTATTGTTTTAACTGACTGCCTCGTTGGCCGAGTGGTCGCAAGTGCGACTGCCGGGCAAGGGGTCTCGGGTTCGATTCCTGATCACGATAACAGGCGTGATGTTAAATGTAATGTTGTGTATTGTTTTAATTTGTAGGCGGACGTAGATAAAATTATTTGATAAAATCATGAATTTTGTTTGAAGACTTTTTTTTTTTCTTACCACTATTAATTGTTAATGGTATAGGTATTGTATTGTGTGTGCGTTGGAAAAATCTCGAACGTTTTGTTCAGTTATTTTTATAGTAATTCTGAGAAAACTATGATGTAGGCAGATAATAATATGCTAAATAATTTTATATTGTAATCCATGCTTTCCGGTCAAAAGAGTGTAAGTTTTAAGTGTGTGGGAGAGCTATACCTACTTCGGCACGAATGGGCCAGCTCGACCAGAGTAATACCACGGCCTCACAGAAAACCGATGTGAAGCAACGTTTGCGTTGTGTTTCGTCGTGTGAGTTAGGTTACCGGAGGACCAATTACCCTCCCCTACCCCAATCTCCCCAATCCTTGAATCCCCAACGATCCTCAAACTCCTAATCCCCAAAAGGCCGGTAACACACTTGTAACGCCGCTGGTGTTCCAGGTGGCCATGGGCGACGCCAATTGCTTACCATCAGGTGAGCCGTCTCGCTCGTTTACCGGCTTATGCCATAAAAAAAATATCATTTCTTGCGAAATCGACTAATATTATTTATATGGTAAAATTAATCGGTTTTTTTTTTCTGTGTATATGACTTCACCTTCACAGTGGGTTAAGTAGGTATCATAATCTCTGCTATCTTTCGGGGATAAGAAGCGTGATGTTATGTATGTATGTAGAATTGGAAGAGTATTTAGGATAAATGGGCATGACACAGTCGTTAGCCTTGTTCCGTTCAGTGCTAATACTATAAGGTCAAATTAAAATATAAATCTAAATAGGTACTTCTACTCACAGCTATAGCTCACCACAGCTTTTTGACTGCACGGTCGGTGTGGTGACTGGGAAAACGGCTGCCGCGCAGCGTGTAGCTGGTACGGTTCCCGCACGGAGCAACTCTTTGTATGGTCCATACATTGTTGTTCCTAGTTTAGGTGTGACGTATACGTGACTACCTCGTTGGCCGAGTGGTTTCAAATGCCACTGTCGAGCAAGGAGTCTCGGGTTCGATTCTCGGGTCGGGCAAAGTAATACTAGGTTTTTTTTAAATCTCAGTAGTAGCACGGAGTCAGAAATTGTGCCCGGTATACTCATAACATAAATAATGAAAAGTGGGTGTTACATTGTACAGTGGCATTAAGTGTTGTAATCTGCACCTCTGCTTACCCTTCAGGGATAAAAGACGTGATTTTATGTTGTGTGTACGTGAAATTGTATGTTTGTAGACGCTCTCACGACACAGGAGAAAATCCTAGTGTGGGACTCCGGCTCAACGTGCAGGAGAAGGAACGGGGTGGTTTTTAGTCAGTAAGGGTCTGACACTCCCTCCTGCCTCACCCAGGCAGGAGCAGTCATTCGATGATTTTCCCCCCTTAAAAAAAAGTGTGGGGCAACGTTATTAAAAAACAAACATAATAGACAGCTCAAAGGACGTTGATGATTTTTTTATTACCTATAAGTATTTAACCTTGTTAGGCAACTTGCCAATAGCAAATATTATTTAATTATGATCTCTATGTACATACATTAAAAATTATGACATAGAGGTATAATAAATCAACGACAGTCGTTATACATAGATTTATTGCATAATTATCAGAAGGGAGATCGATTCATCTTCATCTTTAGACTGTCTTAATTTTTATTCATTAATAATTTGATAGTTCTACTTGGAATGTTTTCCGGGAATTTGGAAATTCGTCAATTTTGTAGATTTTGATGTGCTCATTTTGATTTCCATTTTTTCACCTTTGTACACACGGCCACACATCAATCTATACAACACCAGTTTATCCTGGTGTCGCGTCGCATCATCTTTCCGTACATTTAACGTTCAGTTTATACTGGTTATGTTAAGCTCGATGTGTAGCCCTGTGTACGTGCGCCGCTCGCGCCGCCATCTTGGAAAAACGGCAGCCAAAAACAGTTTTTTAGAATATCTCTTTACCTATGCATTTTGAGGTAAAACTATTAACAAACTAACGATTTTATTTTACTCACTCTTTTTTGTAAACACTAGAAAGGTTTTAATTATAGCTAAAGATAAATTTATAATTAAAAATAAAGATGGTATAAATTTTCCTATAATCAATTCGGGAAAAATATGTGAATATGTACCTCTATAGAAAAAAGTTTCTCAAAAATGATAAAACCTGCCAGTCAAAGATCCCAAAATCAATATACCTAATTTTAACTGCAAGTTATCAAAAAGGCGAGATAATGGCCTAACGTCGGCCCACAAAATGTATATATAAAAAATAACCACAAAAGAATAAACTTGTGACAACGAAGCACAGGTTACCGACCTCCAATTCTGATAAAAAAACAAAAAGCTACTCCTACTGACCTTCATTCTAAATTCAAGTTCTAGAGTAAGGTCGAATCATAGACAAGCTTGTGTATATATTTTTAATTTACGATCGTCATTAGCCTTGAGTCATTGACTTTAAGGAATTTTTGCAAATTATCATTTTGTGAACTTTGATGATTTCCGGCTAAATTGTTGTTTACCTTACTAGCTTCCAAAACTTTTGCATTAATAGTGTGTATGGCTATCAGCTTAGTGATGCTTTGAAATATTAAGTGTTAAAGAATTTATTTATATATATTTTCATGAGATAAGCCGGGTAAGCAATCGGCGTCGCCCATGCACATCTACAACACCAGAGGCGTTATAAGTGCGTTACCGGCCTTTTAGGGATTAGGAATTTGAGGATTGTTGGGCTTCAGGGATTGATCAGATTGGGAAAGGGTAGGATAATTGAGCCTCTGGTAACTTCACTCACACGACGAAATACAACATAAGCGTTGTTTCACGTCGGGTTTCTGTGGTAATCTGTGGTAACTCCGGTTACCACAGATTAGTTAGTTATTTAATCGTCGAAAGAGAGGATGACATTTATTTCTAAGCTCCAAGAAAATGGGTAGGTCATTGTACACTACTTCGTCTGTTAGTAAGCACACGATGCAGCCTACAATTGAGCACACCTGCCCATAAGTAATTTATTTACTCAGACTTTGAAGACTGCCTCGTTGGCCGAGTGGTCGCAAGTGCGACGAAGTCGCAAGTCCCTATATATGCTTAAATTTATATAACTACGCAACGGACTTTGATGCGTTTTTTTTAATAGATACAGTGATTCGTAAGGAAGGTTTATAAGTATAATACATGCATATTGCACCCGTGCGAAGCTGGGGCGGGTAGCTAGTGAAACATAAGAGGGATCCTATTATAACTTTATCACTGTCCTCAAGATACGAACTAAGAGTTTAAGACTTTTTACAATACTTATTGAGGTGTCATTATAATTCTCTGACAACTCCGTTAACTTAATGGCCCCACTCCATATTAAAAGAATTTAAAATATAACAATCATTATTTAAAGATAACCATATAAGGAATAAGATTTAGATAACAAGCCATTTAGGACCGATAAGGCATTATACATAATATGTATGAAGGTTACGCTAAATAATATCTATTTTGCATACGTCATTATGGATTGAGATAATTTACTAATACTTATTCTGTTTCTCGGAATGTATTATGATAACAGTGCGAAACATCTTTACATCCTGTAGATCACAGTAGATGTGCATGTAGAAACTATTGGGATGATGACAGGGTATGAAAATTAAAAATCTAATTAGTCCGTCAGTAAGGTAATGAAAAAATATTAGACACGTCTTTTTTTAATTTAGATGTATAATAAAATTATATTTAGATGTAACGAATCAAAGTTTAGGAATGGGGGCTAAAACGTCATTTCTATGTATAAAATGTACATAGAAGTGACGTCACGCGACATTTCAAATCAATATATCGTCGAAAGTATTCGTTTCTGTAAGAAAATAAAAAATACGCGTCTAATGATTTAAAATAATCTACCAGACGGACATTATAATAACAATTAATCATTTACCCTATTGTAGATGCGCAGTGCATACAGATGGTAATTGGAACGCTCCCAAAGAACACCTACAGGTGACGGGACAAAATAGGTTTCATTTTCATAAAAGTAAGGACTTAAATGTTACTTTTCTTATATCTTATACTATTATAGAGGTATTATATAAAGCGGAAGAGTTTGTTTTTTTGTTTGTTTGTTTGAACGCGCTAATCTCCGTAACTACAAGTCTGATTTAAATAATTATTTTTGTGTTTGATAGCGCATTTATCGAGGATGACAATAGGCTAAAAAATATCATGCTACGACGAATAGGAGCTGAGCAGAGCGTGTGAAACCGCGTGGAAGTAGCTAGTATGTAATAAAGTTGTAATCAGCTGCTCAACGCTGATGTTGCATTAATAACATAAAAACAAAAACGAGTTAAAATTTGAAAACAATTTCTTTTTGACAGCGTATCGGAAGCTTTCTGTTTATACTCTGTATTAAACGGTGTGAAGACATCAGAGTAGAAAAAAGTCTCCATCCCTAATCTTCAAGAAAGAAAGAAAGATAGTTTATATGTCAAACATGCGTTTACATAAGCAGAGTAGTCAGACATGCAAGATATTAAATAGTTTGTTGAGCGTCCATGTTTCGCCAATAGTGGTGTACAAATTTTATAGGTGAAAAAATTATATTCAAATTCATCAATCATTCTTCCTACGGATATATGAGTTTATGAAGCGAAAATTTCACTTTTACAAAGACTTGGTACTTGGGCATTCTGCCTTTACCTTTTAAAAGGTTCAGTGCCAGATTGTGTTGCCCAAATCCGGCTGCTAAGACTGAAGATAATGATATACCCTTTACAAGCGACTTCAAAAAAGAAGGAGCACTATTATCTCTCGATTAATTGCGCCGATTTTGATGCAGTTTTCAGAAAAGTGTCTTAACACTTAGAAGTCATCTCAAAAAAGGGGGGTTTGAACTCGGTTATTTTAAACGTAGTTTATTAGAGGTATATGTAGAAGAGGTCCATATACTACCAGGCAATGGACTGTCACTTAGCTGTTGATTATGATGATAAACAGGAAATAAGCCATCAGGCATATCATATTATTTTATGCTTTACCCGTTGATATCCATCCCCTAAATTTGGTCATACAAAAGTATTCTCTAAACATTAGAAATAAGGTCTATAATGTAATGTAATATTAGTGGAAAGCGGCTACCGGTGACCGCTTGGGGATTTATGGGGTCACCGGTGACCCCAACCTATTGTTCTAGGTATAATTGTGTCTATAATGACGGTACTCGACGAATTAAACTTTATTCTAGTAGCAAAAGAGTTTGATATAAATAAAAAAAACTTCATTACAATCTGTATTTTATTACTAAATAAAACATAACAACAATATAACCCCGTACCTGAAACGACCAGTTTAACAAACATTCATTTATTTAGGACTGCTTGAAGCATGATAACATCAAAGAAATATATGTACTAACATCAGCATATCCAGTAATCACCAACTCTCAATTTCGTCTAAAGATCTACCTTATCACAGAAGAATAAGGTTAATAATTCATTACAGAAATAGATAGTTTGGTGTATCTTTGCATATAATTAATCTACACACAATGTTTTGAAGGAACCAGGTGTGCCCGAATACTCTTCGTTAAACATGGCAGACGGTCGGCAGGACTCGTCCGTGGCAGCCGTCTCCATCCTCTTCACAACAGCCAGATTTTCATCAGTACATACTTCTTTGTAATTTCGCTCTGAGAAAATTAAATACAAATTAATTTTAGACGACAATTTTGTGAGGACGCCTGCATTTATACAAGGTGTAGTTTTGAAACCGTGTCATTTCTCGGGGACATGTCACAGAAGTCATAAAGGTTCAATGTAAGAGAAAATTTCGGGACAAAAGTTAAAAATACGGCTATAATAAATCGTTTAAGTCCGACAGTATTTCAGAATAAGCGACAGCAATGTTTCTTAATGGAGTTTTATGGAATTAGGAATAATATCGATTACGCGTTTGAGTTTGTATGTTTTAAGCCGCGTTATAAAGCTAGTTACAAGACGGCGGCGTGTAGTTCGGACTTACGGATTTCCGTAATTTACAGAAAAATGAAAAATATTTACCTACAATTTTTTTATTGATTCGGACTCAGAATCGATAGCCGAGTTACCTCCTAGAAAATGACGCGGCTCTAAAACACCACCTTGTATATTAGAAATCGCTATTTATTTGAAATTAACCTCGTGCAATCATTTTGAGCATGGTGGTTGATACTTTTTTAGCAATATAGCAGTTTCAGGTCATCAACCTGATAATGATCCCAATTTTGCACATTCACAGACATAATCTCATGCCTGTCTCCCAGGCAGGCAGAGACTATGGAATGCCAATTGCTACGATTCTTATCTACCTTTTTCGCTTCCTCAACAGTCATCAGGCTTTTCATATATGCTCGTCGGTTAAATGTACTTTTAATTTGGCCCTTCTTTAATATATTGTCAATCTGGTTCATCTAGGGCAGATACATAAGTTTATTCTGATAGATTTTTTTTTATTCTGACTTGCTTACGTAAAACCAAACAAAATTATTGTCAGATAGATTGTGTATACATTTTTTATGCTCTAAGTTTTATAGGCAAGTTTTGGCTGCGTTTTATCAGTACCTCTTATTCACCAGTACTGAGTATTTTTAGAAAAAACTTTAACATAAATAGCGTTTAGACAAGTTGCTATGTTAAAAATCCGAGGCGTATCTAAACTATAATTTTTTTAAAATAACTTGTTATGAAATCAACGTATCTCACCAAACAATTCATTCATCGTCTGCAAACCGCCTCCAAGATCCTTCGGCAGATGCTCTCTGGGTATATGCTCATACAAGGACTCCACACTATTGTGTATCACCAGCCGCTGCGCCAGTTTTGCACTGAGAGCTTGCTTGAATATTAATACTATAGTATCGAAGAACTTGGACCCACTTATGAGATGAAGCTTCTTCATTCTTTGGCCTAGAGCGTCCTGGAATGAAAAAGATGCCATTGTTTTATTCGAAATTTTGACCAAATAGATACCTAATGGATTTGCTAAGTGGTTAATAAACAGTAAAATAAAATCCTCGGAATTCATCCTAGGAGGCTGGCATTAGACGGATGGATCAAGGGCCTGATACAGAAGGTAGTTCTCCTAGAAACGGCACGTATCGTGAGGAGGTTTCTGTGTTGTGTCGAGCCCTAACCACCGGTAGCTTGGACTATGCTCCCGCTACTAATTGGTTCCTATTTTTATATTTTTAGATATGATTTTTCTATATTTTAAGTAGATAGTATTTAAAAATGTAATAGTAAAATAATAAAATATCACATTCAGAGAATATTACTAAAAGAATAAAGGATCACAAGATGGTGACACAGACAGTAATATAAATTCAGATGGATGTTATAGATAGAACTGAAAATATCGGGCAGATTAGGTACTATTAGTGATATAAATGCACTTTATTTTTCGTCGATAATAACAAATATTATTAGGTATTATTAATTTCGTAAATTTGCCAATAAAGATAAATAAGTAAATTAACCTGTTGAAAACCATCCCATAATTACATAACTTTTTTTTTTTTTTTTGATTGTGTTCTGGCTTCGCAACCACTTCATTTCTCTGCACTTCCCTATGGTTGACTGTAAGAGAATGCCTTAAGGCATTAAGTCCGCCATTCACTGTATTTTGTGAAGAAGAAATAAATAAATAAATAAATAAATAATTTGTTCATACAAAAGTAGTCTCTAAAACATTGGAAATAAGGTCTATAATATAGTTTGTGGAGAGTGGTCACCGGTGACCGCTTGGGGATATTTGAGGGAGAACATTGCTAAAATACCTTCCATGCTTAATTTCATTAAGTCTCTTGTTGACGGAATGGGCAACTCTCACGTTGCACCTATTATTTGAATTTATTTATTAGGTTGTTTGTTTATTTTTTTTGTATATACAACCTTCTTATGCATGTGGTGTTAACATTTAAGTAATTGTGACACTAAAGTATGTATCTATTGCATGTAACCTAAAATTAGAACTAGTGTTTACAATTGGGTAGTTTCCAAGGTTTAAAATAAATTGTTTCAACTTTTCAATGCAATAAATAATAAAAAATAATCATACTCTTATCCATTGATGCGACAATATAGAGGTACCTACTTTTAGATGTTTTTCTTGCTAATTTTAAGGAAATAAGTATGCTATTTGACGCAGAAATATGATGTCGTCATAAGTTGCGATCCAATACAAAATTCATAGAAAAGTATCGTTTTTGACATTTCAATAAAAGTATTGAAACTACCGTATTGTTGGTGAACCAATAAATAAAAATAAAATAAAGAATGGTAATGTCGTAAAAATGCGCAAAGAAATAATTTACTTACAACAATCATAGTAAGAGCCTTATGAATTATAACAGGGTTCATTTTCTTTACAGTCCCCAAGGTGAAGTTTGAGCAGTCTCCTACCAACTCGTAGCCGACGCAGTAATCGTGATGCATCATGTACTGGACCAGCTGTCAAAGAAAAATGGGTATTGTAATAAAGATAGAAACCATACCTATGTACACAATGGAACTTTAGTAATTTAAAGTAGTTTTTTTTTGAGAGGCGAAAATCATCTTTTCCGCCTTGGGTTAGGCGACTCAGGCATATACCGATTAAAACCATAACATAACATCACGCCTATTATCCCCGAAAGGGTAGGCAGAGGTGCACATTGCGGCACGTAATGCCACTGTACAATGTACCACCCTAGGAGGTGAGCCGTGCCACAATTCCAGACTCTGTGCTACTACTGACAATTTTAAAAAACCCAGTAATACTTTACCCGGCCCGGGAATCCAACCCAATCCAAACAATCACTCGGCCAACTAGGCAGCAGGCGGGCTGAATAAGTCTACTACTACTAGTACTCTACTGAGTTATACTTACCACTATGAGGTATCTATAGTAAGATATCAGTTGAAATTCATCATCATCAACTCCAGTGAGTGTTGACAACACGACCCTATAATTGTCAACACTTGGCTTCGGCAATATGCAGGTTTGACTGTAATCATAGTACAAAATTCATAAATGGTTGACGCATACCAATAGTGATAATAGAGCTTTGAAACATTATTTTAAACTTTGACTATGACTATGAAGTGTGAAAGAGCTGGCACGACCGGAGTGGTACTACGGTCTCATAGAAAACCGACGTGAAACAACGCTTGCGTTATGTTTCGTCGTGTGAGTGAGGTTATCGGAGGCTTAATTACTCTATCCCCAATTCCTGAATTCCCAACCATCCTTAAATTTCTAATCCTGTCTCTGGTGTTCCGGGTGCCTATGGCCGACGCCGGTTGCTTTCCATCGGGTGATCCTTATCCTATAAAAAAAAAGAAAAAAGGGAACTATCCAACGACATATAAGATTTTGAACAGCATTTGTCTAACCATTACCGTCTTGTAAGTTAGGAAAGCAAGAAAGAGAAATAATTTATTTGGTACAACATCAGGCACAAACACAATACAATACAATAAAAACAAAAATAAAACTAAATGAAAATGAGAATGAAATAGATGTAGGTATGTATATAGAGGTACAATAACTATATACTAACAATAATAATTTTGTGCCCGACAGCTGCACTAAAAAGGAGACTCTAGTTTAGATCGATTATTTATTATTACAATTAACCAGAAACCTGAACAACTGAAATAAACCGGATCCAAACTATCTGAGACCCCGTAATGAAATTAATCAGAAGTTAACAATACTCGGTACTGGAAATATCATAGCTCAAAAATGTATGTCTACCTATTTGCAGTGTAAGATGAAATCAGGCGCAAAAATTAAGAAAAAATAAGTTTCTATAATTGAGCATTAAAATGCAATTTAGACTATTACTCCTTTCTTGTTTCACCAACTCATCCAACTTCAACCACAGTTGCTCCCATTGATAGTGCTTCAAGCAAGCACGGTAATCAAGCCTTCTTAGACTAAACTTTGAATCTGACAGAAGACTTACCAAATATTAAACAGGTGAACAAACTCATTTCTAATATTAAAGTTCTGCAAGAACTCTGGCATCTGGTTGGTGTAAGTACATAGTTTGTCGAAGCGCTGCTTCGCTCTCTCGATGGACCCTTTGCAGTAGATGAGGTAGCGCTCTAGAAAGTCTCGATCTGCAAAAAGTATAATATAATCAAATGTTTTCGTGTTATTGCTAGGTTAGGTCTCATGCATGAGGGTGCAAATTCCAAATCTACAGATGGCAAGTACCAATGTGACTTTTTCCGAGTCATATGTACTTTCTAAGAATATTTAGACACCATTGACAAACGTTGAAGGAGAACATCGTGGGAAAACCTGGTTTTTTAATTTCTAATTATAAGTTTGTAATCGCCAACCCGCATTAACTCGTCGAGTACCGGTTTTGTAGACACAATTATAGAACAATAGGTTGCGGTCACCGGTGACCGCTTAGTGTTTGACAGTTTAAGCAAGCGTGGTGATTAATGCTCAAACCTTCTCCGTGTGAGAAGAGACTTTGCTTAGCAGTGGGCACTTATAGGCTGTTGATGATGATGCTAGGTGAAGTTCATCATACAGATGATATATAATTATACACATTAGCTTCTTACAGCGTCTTCGCCCGTGTTTTCGTGGAAAGAAGTAGCCTATGCATTACTCCAGATCTTAATATACCCTTGTGCCAAATTTCATCTCGGTCCCTTCAGCTGTTTTGTCGTGAAAGAATAACAAACAAACAAACATAGAAACTGTCACATTTATAATTAGTTTCTTAGCCACGATGCAATCGATTAATTATTTACATTTCTTTCATCGTTAATTATACGAATAAACCTTAGCCAATTTGCAAGGACATCAGCTCAATCAGAAGATTAAATAAATCTATGACCGTGATTAACTTTGACTTATGTATTGATCGAGTACTGTCACCCAATCGAATATTTTGTTTTTGGTTTTTTTTTTACTGGCCTCGATCCACCCTTAGGGTTCGTACATAAAACTGCGATGCGATGCGAATTCGCAACGCAAAAAAATACGATGGAAAATTGCTGCGATGGTATTTCGTGCAACTAGGCGTCTCCCATGGTGGCCATTCCTTTGACGACCGTCAACCGTACTAAACGTATTTTAAATTAAAAACTAGGTCGTGACATGGACCGTAAAAAGAAGTGTGCACTTCTGTTATTGCTTAGGAGATACAGGAAAAAGAAACAAAGAAGATTTTGGGAAGATAAGATTTTGATGCGCGATGCGTATCAATTTTATCAATTCGCAAGTTCTTGCGATTCGACGTCGCATCGCAGTTTTATGCACGAGCCTTTATGCTTGTATTGCTTGTGGTAGGTCCTGGAGCCCCGCCTTAGGCCTATGGAGAAGGCAAAAAGCAAAAGGCTTAATATTATTTCCTACATCAAACAATGTCCGTAAAATTTGTTAAAAAATCAAAACGAATAACTACTCTCCAGGTTAAGTAAAGTCATCGTGTCAGGAGCAGGAATCTAGTTCTTAGTGTACTCAGGGACATTTTCCAGTAGACACCTGTCGATAGCCATCTATTATCTATTTAATCAAAATGAAAAGTCCATTAATCAATGTTATAAAACAGACTTTAATGCCTTATAATTAATGATTGTAATCGCAATTTATTATATCATAGCCATTTTACATAATATTGTCTATTACCATAATTTGAGAGATGTGCGTATGTATAATTTTATATGGCAAAAACAACGAAAGATATTATTATGCTTGTCAATAAGAATAAAGACATGTCTACTGACAAATACGTATTAACTCGTCGAGTACCGGTTTTTAGACACAATTATAGAACAATAGGTTGCGGTCACCGGTGACGGCTTGGTGTTTGACAGTTTAAGTATACCAGTACCTTTTTTATTGCAATAAATAGTGTCATTTGTTTTTTTTCTAATGACTTTCGTTGGCGTTGTGTCAAGATTATCTGTGTATGCATACAAAGTCTAGTCTGTTTTGTATTTGAGCAACCTGACTCCGGAATCGAATACGAGCTCCTTTACTCGATCGTCACTCACACCTTCGACCACTTGATCAACGCATTCAACATAACATATATGGTGGCCACTGCTGACCAAACAGGGAGAAGGTTTCAACATTAATCGTCACGCTTGTTCAATGCGCTTGCTCAATAAATCAATGCATTCAGCGTAGCTTTATCTAAATCTAATTCTAAACCTTGGTATATACCGGAGAATTTAAAAATTTATCCTGGGATCACGTTTTTTTTACATTAGATTCGACTGACATTTGACCACTATCTCGCCTGGTCGTAAGCGATTATGCGGCCTACGATGGAGAACGTCGTCCCATAAGCAACCTATTCACTCGGGCCTTGAAGTCACTGACGGACGGAACAGAAGTAAAATGAGGAATAAAAATGGATGAATAAATAAATAAAAAAAGAGATACTCTGGAAGGATAAGGATGAAGTTGTTGGTAGTTGTTTAATAGGGGAGAGTAACATAAAACAACGCTTTTTATAGCAGAAGTACACTTTACGGCACTTAATGCCACCGTACAATGTAACACCAACTTGTCACTGTTTATGTTATGAGTCCCATGTACCTAATAGTGAGTGAGCCTAATGCCATATATCGGGCACAATTCCAGACTCTGCTACCGCTGTGATTTTTTATAAAACCCAGTAATACTTTTCCCGACCCATGAATCGAACCTGAGACCCCTTGCCCGGCAGTCGCACTTGCGACCACTCGGCCAACGAGACTGTACCTCTAGACGAGAGCATATAAGTACGAAATCAAAACAACTTGTAACAAAAATAAAAAGAAGTAGTAGACACTTATTAACTCGTCGAGTACCGTCAATATAGACACAATTATAGAAAAATTGATTGCGGTCACCGATGACCGCTTGGTGTTTGACAGTTTTAACTAGTAAATGAAACGGGTTACTTTGATCTACCGCATTAAGCTAGCGTGGTGGTTAATGCTCAAACTTTGTCTGTGTGAGAAGAGAGGCCTTTGGTCATCGGTGAGCATTTATAGGGTGATGATGATGATGATAATGAAAATAAGAAAATTGCACTCACCAAATTTTTTCAGAACAAAATGAGGCTGCTTGCTGATCCAATCCTCGAAATTATCCAAGTCTTGTTTCAACTTGTTTACATCGTCATAACCAACCACTCTCCTAACTTCGATCAACTGATTTTCATTAAACTCCAAAATTGGACAAGGTTTATTCATTTCCATTATGAAAATTTTCGAAACTACTTGCGAGAAATTCGATAAGTGTCTGAGATATTTGCAAATTGGCGTTAAGTTTTATAGTAGAGGTAGGTAGTTGCTCATGTAGGTATTTGTTTTGTTTTTTTTCTATACTTAATTTTAAAGTATCGATCATATTGCAAGCGAAACTGAAATTAATAGTCACATTATATACTTTTTTGGGTGAATACTTAATATTTGTATTTAACCGACTTCATAAATAACAAAGGAAGTGCTCAATTTGACTTAATTATTTGTGTGTAATGTTTTGCGCGATTGTCTCGTGATTGGCTGAACCGACTTCAATGAAGTTTTCAGATAAGTGTTTCTTATACTCAAGAGAAGGTTTTTGTACTGTATTAATTGATCGACTCCAATAAAAAAGCGAGAGTTGAAGTCAGATTTAGTTATAAGAATTAAACTTTTCTCTTCTCGATCGCTTGCTTCATTTCTGAAGGTCGTGCCCCTGAAAGGCTTTCATTGCTCTCTGTGTCTGTGTGTCTCTGTTGGCTTTCGTAACAGAGAGTCCAGTGTAGTTAGTAACTTGGTCACACCATCGGCTAGGTGATTAAATACATACATACATACATAACATCACGCCTTTTATCCCCGAAGGGGTAGGCAGAGGTGCACATTCTACCACAGTACAATGTAACACCCACTTTTCACTAGTTGTTATGAGTCCCATGTAATAGGGGGTGAGCCTATTGCCATATACCGGGCACATTTCCAGACTCCGTGCTACTACTGAGAATTTTAAAAAACCCAGTAATACTTTGCCCGACCCGGGAATCGAACCCGAGACCCCTTGCCCGGCAGTCGCACTTGCGACTACTCGGCCAACGAGGTGATTAAATATTTATTTAATAATAATAATAATAATAGCCTTTTATTTCCGAAAACTTACAACTAGTAGCAAAATAAATTCTTACAAATCTTATAATTACTATTTCTTAAGATCTTATACTGCTATTTACACGCATGCCGTTACAGAATGTCTCTGATTTCGGTGTGCCTTACGGCAAAGGCCTCCTCCAACTCTTTCCAATGTTGCCTGTCCATGGCTACTCTTGTCCAGTGAGCTCCTACTGTGAGTTTCAGTTCATCCTCCCACCTTCTTACTTTCCGTCCTCTACTCCTGACACCATCCCTTGGATACCAAACTGTCACCTTTTTGCTCCATTTTTCCTTTTTGCATCGAAGCATATGCCCAGTCCACCTCCATTTAAGTTGATCAATACGTGATAGAATGTCCGTTAGTTTAGTTTTGTGCCGTATATCAGTACTTCTGACTCTATCCTTTAGCTTCAAGCCTAGCATGCTTCTTTCCATCCCTTTCTGGCATCTTTCTAGTTTTTCCCTATGGTGTTTCGTCAGGGCCCAGGTTTCACAGCCATATGTGATGCAGGGTAGGATGCAGGTATCAAAAGTCTTCTTTTTGATCTTTATGCTCAGTTCCTTACTTTTCGTCACTTCTTTCATAGCCCATTATTAAAATATTTATTTATCTAAAAATAAATTAGGTACCTACTTACCGAGACATAGACCGACCGATGCATTTGCATTGTTTCCAGACAACCTTGAAGCCATAGTTTTTTGTGGACCACATTTATATTAAAATAAAATAAATGTATAGTAAAACTACAAGTACACTATAAGATTTTTATCATCATAACATGACGCCTTTTATCCCCGAAGGGGTAGGCAGAGGTGCACACAGAAGTAACACCCACTTTTCACTATTTATGTTATGAGTCCCATGTAATAGGGGGTGAGCCTATTGCCATATACCGGGCACATTTCCAGACTCCGTGCTACTACTGAGAAAACCCAGTAATATTTTGCCCGACCCGGGAATCGAACCCGAGACCCCTTGCCCGGCAGTCGCACATGCGACCACTCGGCCAACGAGGCAGTCTGGCCAACGGGGCAGTCATAAGATTTTTATTTTTTTTATTTTAGTATGTTACTAGTATAATGCGTCAAGCGTGTCTTTGCATTGTTCTTACATATGCGTACAGTATTGGAATATGTATCAGAGACATTGTAGAACATACTTTTTTAAAAAGAGTAACGAATGGAGTTTCTTGCTCGTTCTTCTCCATTCGAATCTACATTTGGGAATGAGCACCTAGCTTCACCTAGCTTCACTGACGGACTGACTGACGGACTATTATTTATTTTGTATTTGTTGACGTGTCATAAGTACGAAATTATGGTTTAATTGAAATAAATGCTTTGACTTTGACTTTGAAACAAAATAAAAAGGGCTTTTAAATAAACTTGAGCGATTGCAAAATCAATGTATCCGCTTTGTATTCGGTCTTAAAAATTATGATCATGTCTCCGAATTCCGCAATAGGCTCCCTATCCGTTTTCGCAGGAACACTTGCATTTTATATCTCCTCTATAATACCCTCTTTAATCCAACTTATCCTGCGTACCTCCGTAACCGTTTCTCCGTGGTCCGTCCTCCTGAAGTCCTTACTCGTTCTCATCTTAAGTCCAATCTTAAAATTGGTCCTCATAATACCGAGTTCTTCTCCTTTCCTTCACCGTTTATGCTGTGAGACTGTAGAATTCTCTGCCGCCTAACATTCGAGACGCTAAATCTATCGCTCTCTTTAAAAAACTAATTAAGGACCTTTCTTCATGAGTACAGATACGTTTTTTTTATGTATCTATATTTTATTTATTGTTATTATTATATATTAGGTATTTATATTTATATTACATTTATTTATAATATAGATATAATTTAGTTATATTTTTTTTATACATATTTCTTATCGTAATTTTTCTTTTACCTTCTGTTACACACTGTATCTAATATTTTTATTACATTTCCTGTATCAGGTCTACTGGAAGAAATTCCAATAGGAATAAGTAGCACCTTTGTACTCTTATTTTATATATGTGTTGTCCTCTGTGCTGTTTGTATGTAAAAATTATTAAGTAGATAAATAAAATCTTGTAAAAAGGGAAAAGGTCACGTCTTCTTGCCCAAAAGATAAAACAGTGTGTTGAAAAACATAAAAGATATTGATTACAAATCTAATACGAAAATTTGTATTGAGGGGTTTCAGGGTGCAATAATCGATTCACCAGGTTCCATTATATCTCAAAAAATGTCGTTTTCTAATGATAATACTCACGATGTTTTCCTTTACGGTTTGTCAGTGGTGTCTAAATAATCTTAGAAAGTACATATAACTTGGAAAAAGTCACATTGGTACTTGCCGTTGTTAGGTTGCGAACGCGCACCCTCATGCATGAGAAGTGGGCGTCTTAAGCCTCCGGGTCAGCACGACACCTCATAGGTTCACTCCATAGGTTACACCTTGTCAATCAGGTTCACAATTTGATTCTTGGTTACATTTTTTCGTTGGTTCAATTATGTGAGAACAATGTAACACTAATATTCAGTTTAGCTAGCTTGTAGTGTGACTTTACCTTCATACTGATTAAATCTTTGATTGCCTTTTCTAATTAATTAATCTTAAAGATTTTTAAATGATTATTTATAAGTTGACTGTTTCATATATTTTATCTTTTGTTAGTTCTTATAAATTTTGTAATTATTTTACGTAAATTGTGGCTAAACATGTTGAGATGTTAAAGTTTTTACTTTGTCATCTGAATCTATATTATGTATAATGTTACCTACACAAGTTTATACAAATAAATAATATCATTATCATTACCTTACAGATCAACCAGATTTTTAAAATAAAAAAATCTCAGTAGTACCACGGAGTCTGTAATTTTATACCCGGTATATGTCAATATGCTCATCCTCTATTACATGGGACTCAAAACAGAAATAGTGATAAGTGGATGTTATATTGTACAGTGACATTAAGCGCCGTAATCTGCACCTCTGCCTACCCCTTCGGGGATAAAAGGCTAAGAAAAATGTCATAATTATACAAAAATATTGTAATATTGTATTTATTTACACTTACTTAAAGAACATAACTATTAATAAATTGACACAAATTTAAATAATTTGAGGGTTTCTGCCGCGGAAACCGCCGCACCAGCGCATGCACTGGTACTTAGAACATCTGATAGCGCAAGGGTGTCTACACATCGCGTCCCACACCAAAGGCCTACTCATCTTCCAAGGCAGCAACGACATACCATCTGGTCTTTTGCCGTCATCACATACCAATCCATTAGGTTCTAATTAATACGGCTCGTACGCCGGCTGAGGCAAGAGCACGGCGAATGATGTCGTTGTTGCGGTCTACGTTTCTGCAGCAAGACAGACTATGGTGTCCCAAGCATAAAAAAAAAACAGAATTTACGTCTGTCAACATGAAACAGGTAAAAGTCAGAGAACATCAGTTATAAAAGGTTTATTATGAATGGATAATTCTAACGCATCAAGTTTTGTTTTCATCAGTTTTAATATAGGAAATATCCAATTTATGTCATTAATTACATTATCAAAACTCAACAACTTTAAGTCTCATTATCCATTGTTTATTTATTGTCAGATAATTTTGGTCAGTTGTACCAAAGGTACTGTTTAAGGCGATTAGCACACGGCACCGCATAGCGTCGCGGAGGGCAACGGCGCGACGGTAAAGCTAAGGACTCACAATGAGATTCTCTCGCTCCCGCCGCGGTTGTGGGCCCGCAGCCGTTGTATAATACAGATAAAAAAATCATAAAAAATCAAAGCAATTTTCACGGCGCCTTTTACACCCATGGCGGTTGTGATTGTTTGCGGCTTCCGCTGCACCGGTGCGCGGCGCGCAAGGCCGCGGTCTGCTATCGATTGGTGGAAATTGCAAAGAGATGGCCGATTTGGAACTTAACTAATGGCTTAACTCAATTTTGCAGGCGCGAGAGAAAGTATGATCAAAGTCAAACCCTAAATAATTTATTTCAATTAGACCAGGAAGGCAATTTTAATGTCAAAACAAAATATTTAAATATTAAATAATAAGAAAAAATGTCATACGCAGAAAGGATGTTTACGCGCCTGTCCGCGCGGATGGATTTAAAACAGTTTTAACCAGTTTATTCACATTGAATTCCAGTTTTAAATTGCAACACGTCATGAACCAAGGATGATCCGCGCGGCTATGCGGCGCCCTGTCTGTGAGGCGCCGCTTCACACCGCGGAAGGCAGCGCATAGTGGCGGTGTCGGTGAGCGCACCGTTCGAGCCTAACGGTCGGGCGGTGGTTGTGTGCTAGGCATCTACGGATTTTTAAGAGGTCAATGTGACATGAGATTCCTTGCCCTACGCGGCGGTGCGCGGTGTCGTGTGCTAATCACCTTAATAGTCAAGCAAAGGCCAAATTTTACATAACTACACTCAGTTAAAAGATCACTAAGACGGAACAGAACACACAATACAGTTCTATATTTGCTTCTTTCTTCAAATAGAGCAATTTAGATCATAATTTTATAGACCAAAGATTTAAATTTACATAATGACGTTTCAAGTCTCAAATACAAAATATTGCTTTTGGAATAACATTCAAATATGAACCGTGCCGTTTATAAAATAAATGCTGTTTTTTTATATAAAACTAGCAGACCCGACAAACGTTATCCTGCATATCCACTTGCATGTATAAACAAAAAATCATTCAAATTAGTTCAGCCGTTCAGGATAATTAACCTAGACTACGACTGCAGTGCCATCTGCCGGGCTGATTTGTGAATCTAAACCATCCGGGCCGCCACTCAAACGTACAGAAAATTTATTTGAATTCATTTAAATCGGTCAAGCCGTTTAGGAGGAGTTCAATGACATACACACGTACAGCAGAATAATATAGAGGTATATAAAGACATATCAGCTTTATCATTCCCAGTACCAACAATAATTTATACTTAATTTTAATCTACACACAATGTCTTGAAGGAGCCTGGTGTACCAGAATAGTCCTCGTTAAACTTGGCACATGGTCGGAGGGACTCATCTGTCGTAGCTGTCTCCATCCTCTTCACAAATGCTATATGCTCATCTGAGCTTATTGCCTTGAAATCCATTTCTGTAAAGAAGAAAATCAAGTTTAATAGATAAATAATGATAATAGGGTAGCTTTCTAAATTTTATTTTAATTTTAGATAAGTATTTTTTCTTTAATCACAAAATTAAACACTTTTTTTTTATACCACGACGGTGGCAAAAAAGTACACGACCCACCTGATGGTAAGCGGTTACCGTGGCCTATGTACGCCTGCAACACTTGGGGCATTTACATGCCTCTTGCCGACCCTTAAGAAACCTATTCACTCCCTTCTTGAAGAACCCCATGTTGTAGCCCACTGGGAAAACCATGGCAGGGAGTTCATTCCACAATCGGAGGGTCCGTGGGAGAACATTCCTCTAAAACCGAACTGTACGGGACCATTTGGGCTCCAATGTTTTCAATAGTTCGTCAGTTAGATAATGATAAAATATTAGACACAATTTTTTTTTGTTTTGTCGTATAAGGAAACAATCCTTACTAATATTATAAATAGGAAAGTGAGTTTGTTGTTTGTTTGTTTGTTCTGCTTTCACGCCTTAACTACTAAACCGATTGCTTTGAATTTTTGCAGACGTAAAATTAGAAGTCTGGATTAAATAATAGGGTACTTTTTATCCCGGAAAAAATTGATATTCTCGCGGAAAAACGAAATCATTGGTATAGATGGCGCTGTGTGTATATGTCACATAGGCTACTTTTTATCCTTTTGTGATGCGAGCGAAGCAAGGGTAAAAGCTAGTACTTAGATAAAACGGAGTTGAGTTTTGGATGGGAAGGTCATTACATCACGTCACACGATATTTGAAATCAATTTATCGTCGAAAGTATTTAATTTTGTAAGAAAAGAAAAATTACTTTTCTAATTTTTTAAAATAATTTACCAGACGGACATAAAAAAAATCGTCTACTACCATATTAGGAAAGAAAATTGATATGAAAGTACTTTTGGTTCCACAAATCAAAGCCCCTTATTGACCTCGCCTATACCTCTAGAAGTAAGTCTTATACTTTCGAAACAATCAATTTCAATACCACAGTCAATGACAATTAAAGTTCATATTCCAAATAAAGCGGTGATATATAACATAACATAACGCTATCACGCCTTTTATCCCCGACATAGGCAGACGTGCGTGCACATTCCGGCAATTAATGTCACTGTACAGTGTACCTCTACAATGTAACACCTACTTTTCACTATTTATGTTATAAGTCCCATGTAATAGGGGGTGAGCCTATTGCCATATACCGGGCACAAATCCAGACACCGTACTACTACTGAGGTTTTTTAAAAACCCCTTAGTACATTAACTGACCCGGGAATCGAACCCGAGACTCGTTGCGAGCACTTTGCCAACGAGGCATATAATATCACCATACATTTACAAATTTTCCAATAGACCCATGAACAGTTAAAATTAAAATCTCTTACCAGCCAATTCTTTCATGGTCTTCTCGTCGCCTCCAAGGTCTTTTGGCAAATGTTCTCTAGTTATATGTTCATGTAACGACTCGAAACTGTTATGAACTATCAGTCTTTTAGCCAGTTTTGCTGTGAGGGCCTGCTTAAAGATCACCAGGATGGTCTCAAAGAACTTGGAGTCGCTTATAAGATGAATCTTCTTCATTCTCTGCCCTAAAGCATCCTGAAATAGAAATTGAATAAAAAATACATATTTTATAGAACTTAACATCTATCCATACGGAGCCGCTGAGGAATTCACGGGTTACCGGGGCTCCGGCTCGAAATGCAGGAGTAGGAACAGGGTGGTTTATAGTCAGTAAGAGTCTGACACTCCCTCTCGCTTCACCCGGGCGTGAGAAGTAATTCGATGATTTCCACTCCTTAAAAAAATCTATCCATAAAACTTTACACAGGCAACAATGAGCAACTGGACAGGTCACAACCTGCTGAACTGGAAGCCATTCATTTGGGGAGGGCTATTTTAGTGTAGACATTTTGTTGATAATAATAATAAAGATGATGAAGATCAACTTATTTTTTGTGCGTTAAGTGATGTACGTTGGCGAATACTTCTACGTTATTTTAAAGACACATATATATAGTATTGGCGGAGAATCTTAACACCGCGATTCAGAAAACGGTCTCAAATATAAAGGTCCCAGCTATGGACGAATGTTGGAATATTTTTTCTCTGCACCTCAAGTTTCTTATATGAAAATTGTTTGACGGTTAGACACTGTTTTTTTTTTGAGGGTGATAATCATTCAATGACTTATCCCGCCCGAGTGAGGCGAGAGGGAGAGTCAGACTCTTACTTACTAAAAACTAACCCGTTCCAACTCCTACACTTCGAGCCGGAGCCCCCGTACACAAATACCCGCACGCCGAATGCACCCACGATACAGGAGAAAATCCTAGTGTATTTTTTTTAAGGGGGGAAAATCATCGAATGACTTCTCCAGCTTAGGTGAGGCAGGAGGGAGTGTCAGACTCTTACTGACTAAAGACCACCCCATTCCTTCTCCTGCACGTCGAGCCGGAGCCTCGGTTACCCGTTAGGTTCTCCGCGACAAAATCCTAGTGTGGAGCAATGTTTTTAAACACAAAAATATATACTTACCGTAATCAACGTCACAGCCTTATGCATGATGATTGGATTCAATTTTTTTACTATTGCCATGGACACGTTTGTACTGACTCCAACCAGCTCGTAGCCATGGCAGTAATCATTGTGCATCATGTATTCGCCCAGCTGAAAACAAAGTTTTCTTTTTATAGACGTTGTCCTGCATATCCACTTGAATGTATAAACAAAAATTCATTCAAATTAGTTCAGCTGTTTAGGATAAATAACCTAAACATCGACTGCAGCGCCATTTGCCGGGCTGATTTGTGAATCTAAACCATTCCCATTGAATAAACACAAAAAAAATTCATCAAAATCGGTCCAGTCGTTTGAGAGAAGTTCAGTGACATATACACTCACAGAATAATTATAGAGGTATATAGAGGTACAAAGATGTACCGACCCATTTGTATAGCTCACGTGGTTCACCAATTAATTGTGGGTCACATAAGGTCTCATTTCGTGTGTCAGTTCCTCAGCCACTGTACCAATTGTACCATACGGTTTAAGTATGGGAGAGCCATGCTTCGGCAGTAGTGGACTGTCTTGATCGGAGTGATGTTACACAGCCTCACACAAAACCGACGTGAATCAATGCTTGCGTCGTTTCGTTGTATGATTGAAGTTATTAGAGGCCCAATTAGAGGCCCCCTCCCCAATCTCCCCGATCTCTGAATCCCCAACAAGCCTCAAATTCCTAATCCACAAAAGGCCGGAAACACTTGTAACGCCTCTAGTGTTTCGGGTGTCCATGGGTGGTGGCAATTGCTTGCCATCGGGTGATCCGTCTGCTTGTTTACCGACTTATCCCATAAATAAATATTAATATGCATATTTATAGATACAATAATATTGATAGTAAACTTCACTTACTACTATCAAGTATCTGTAATACTCCATCAGATCAAATAGTTCGCCATCTTCTCCAGACACAGTCGATATAATAACTCGATAGTTGTCGGCAGTAGGCTTCGGCAGTATACACGTGTGACTAAAAATTGCAAGAGATTTAATCAATTAATTTTTCTGTGGTGGTGGCCCGGAGGTTTAATACCTGCTTCTCATGCATGAGGGTGTGGGCTCAAAACCTACCAACGACAAGTATCAATATCACTTTTCTTGACTTATATATACTATTTAAGATTATCTAGATATCACTGACAAACAGTGAAGATGAGGAAACTTGGGATTATAATTTCTAATTATTCCGATAGCTTACCATGGCTTATTCCATAAAAAAATGTTAAGACGCAATGACCATACTCTCATCTAGTAGACTTATAATAGGACTAATACGATAACTAAAAGAAATTGAACATGTTCGAATACATAATTAGCACAATGTCTGGGAAATTGGCTACAAGTCCAGAACATAGGTACTCATGACTGCACATGGCGTAGAGTAAGGTAAGTAAATATACCTATTTCCGTTTAATATTTTACTTCAAACCAAACACCTCATTATGTTGCATAATTATATTGTCTGCGATAAATAATGATCAATCATAGTAAATGCAAAATTATAAAAATTACATTTTTTTTCCTTTTACGCAGTGTTCTTTGCACTTGCATCAAGGTTAGGCCCGATGGGTACTTCAAGGCTAAACCTCAGTCACTTTTACGAGACTGAAAGAAGGGTACAGCTTGTCGCGCGTATCCTGTTTATTTTGCAAAGTACTTAAACATGATTACTTAATATTAGGGTATGAAAATTAAAAATCTAATTAGTCCTTTAGTCAGATAATGAAAAAATATGAAACACGTATTTTCTTATTTTGTCGTATAAAGTTACAATACTTGGATAAATTGGAGTTAAGTTTAGGATTGGGAGGTCGTTACGTCACTAAGTGCTACAAAATGCACGCTATGACGTCACACAAAATTTCAAATTAATATAGGTATCATTAAAAGTATTCAATTTTGTGAGAAAAGACAAATACATGTCTAAAGTTTTGAATTAATCTACCAGACGGACATTAAAATAAAAAAATAGGAAACTAACCTATTCCATACCAAATCTAGGGGCAGAAAGCGGACATGTTTAGCAACAATACCACGTGCATCTTGTATATATAAAAATGAAACCCGTTTCCCGTTGTCACGCCATAACTTGAGAACGGCTAGACCGATTTGGTTGATCATTTTTTTGTTGTGTTTGTTATTGTCAGGAGAAGGTTCTTACGACAGAAAGTGGAACGGGAGAAAACAGGATTGCGCGTACGAAGTCGCGGGCAGAAGCTAGTCGAAAATAAAATCATTCAACTACGTACATTGATCTATTAAGTCCAATAAACTCATTTCTGATGTCGAAGTTGCGTAAGAACTCTGGCATCTGATTGGTGTAAGTGCATAGTTTGTCGAAGCGCTGCTTCGCTCTCTCGATGGACCCTTTGCAGTAGATGAGGTAGCGCTCCAGAAAATCTCGATCTGTAATTAAAGTTAAAATAAGAGATGTCATTGTCCACCTTATACATAGAACAACAGATAGATGACGACTACACGGTGGGTGCGTTGGCTGGACAACTGGCTACCGTGCAACGTGTCGCGGATACGATGGCCGCACGGAACATATCTTTGTGTGATCCACAAATTGTTGTTCCGGGTCTGGGTGTCATGTGTGTGTGAACTTATATGTGTAAATGCACCCACGATACAGGAGATAATCTCAGGGTGTGCCAAAAAAATTGCATTAACGTTTAAAAAATAATGATGTTTTGTTTTTTTATTGTAGACTTCACTTGTAACTTTATTTTTATAAAATGTTGAATTTCACGTAGGTAATATTTATAGAAAAGAACAGTCTCAAAATAGTTTCAAAGTTATTAAATATGTATGTATAGAAAACTTTCACGAACAAGAAAATGACAATTACACCTAAAAAAAACCAATAAATTATTCAAAAAACCAAGTTCAAAGAACCTACTAAGTAAATGAATAAAAATAATTATTTTATACATAACATATAACATCACGCCTTTTATCCCCGAAGGGGTAAGCAGAGGTGCACATTACGGCACTCAATGCCACTGTACAATGTAACACCCACTTTTCACTATTTATGTTACGAGTCCCAGGTAATAGGGGGTGAGCCTATTGCCATATACCAGGCACATTTCCAGACTCCGTGCTACTACTGAGATTTTTAAAAACCCAGTAATACTTTGCCCGACCCGGGAATCGAACCCGAGACCCCTTGCCGGCAGTCGCACTTGCGACCACTCGGCCAACGAGGCAGTCTTATTATTAACTATTATTTTATAAACTATGTTAAAAAACGTGACCAATCCCCTCTTTGTTCGAAGTAACCTACTTCTATTAATATACTAAAACTTTCTCCTGTGTGTAACACATTTCTGAAAACCGCATCGAAATCGGTTCACTCAATCGCAAGACAATTGCGCACAAACATACATACATACACGCAGGTCATACTGAAAACCTCCTATTTTTGATGTCGGTTGACTGACACTCCCTCCCGCCTCACCCAGGCGGGAGCAGCCATTCGATAATTTTCCCCCCTTAAAAAAAAAAATTTGATGTCGGTTAAAAATCACTACACGGCCTGTCTGTCCCTATGTATGCTTAGATCTTTAAAACTACGCAACGGATTTTGATGCTGTTTTTTTTTTATCTATAGTGATTCTTAAGGAAGGTTTAAATGTATAATACATGCATATTGCACTTATTGAAGCCGGGGCGGGTCGCTAGTTAATAATATTAGTGAATTAAGGCATGGATAGCAATTAAAACCTGCATAAAAATGTATAATGAAACATGAAAGCCTAAAAAGTCGTCTGCCTCTTTGGCCGATTTGTTGCAAGTGCGCACGCTGGGCAAGGGTAATACTGGGTTTTATATAAAAATTTTAGTAGTAGGTAGCACGGAGTCTGGAAATGGGCCCGGTATATGGCAATAGGCTCACCCCCTGTTACATGGGACTCGTAACATAAATAGTGAAAAGTGGGTGTTACATTGTACAGTGGCATTAAGTGCCGTAATGTGCACCTCTGCCTACCCCTTCGGGGATAAAAAGGCGTGATGTCATGTTATGTAATTTTGAACGTATATTTTGCCACTTAAATCTTATATCTTATACTATTATACCTCTATAAAGCGGAAGAGTTTGTTTTTTTGTTTGTTTATTTGAACGCGCTAATCTCCGTAACTACAAGTCTGATTTGAATAATTGTTTTTGTGTTGGATAGCGCATTTATCGAGGATGGCTATAGGCTATAAAATATCACGCTACGACCAATAGGAGCTGAGCAGAGTGTGTGAAACCGCGGAAGTAATAGTAATAAGCTATTTAAGATAACTACTAAGAAAACTTACCAAATTCCTTTGACTTAAAATGGGGTTGTTGGTTGATCCAATCCTGTAAATGATCCACATCTTGTTTCAATCTGTGTAAATCGTCATATCCGAAACTTTTTCTTACATTTAACAACTGACTATCATTGAACTCCAATATTGGACATGAATTCAATTTTTCCATTTTTTTTTAATAATGATTTCACTGCAAGGAGTTCACGCGTACTGAGTGATTGGGAGACTTTTCGTCACTTTTATATTAACTGCATAATTTATATACATAAACTCATTTTGACGCAAATAAAGTATCGTTCACATTACCCGCGAGGCTACGTTTGAACGAACGAACTACGTTTAATATATTTGCATTTTTATGTTTTTTTTTGTGATGTCAATGTGAAATGGTACTTGTCATTTCGGGTTTTTACACCGGTCATATTAGCTTGAAAATAATATAAGTACACGGGAACCATCATTATCCATTGGAATAATATCCAGTTGAAATAACGAAAATTTTTTATCGATGAAGAAAAAACAATATGTAAGTGGAAAATTAATTAGTCAATTGATTGTAAGCGGAAAATTAATTAATTTTCCACATTATTTTTAATATTACAATATGATATGTACTTATAGTTATAGTCAATGTGTCGTGGTGGCCCGGAGGTTTAAGACGCTCGGCTCTCATGCATGAGGGTGCGGGTTCGAAACCTACCAATGGCAAGTACCAATGTGACTTTTTCCGAGTTATGTATAACTTACTAAGATTATCTAAACACCACTGACAAACCTGGGCTTATAATTTCTAATTATAAATTTGTAATCGCCAACCCGCATTGAGCAAGCGTGGTGATTAATGCTCAAACCTTCTCCGTGTGAGAAGAGGATTTGCTCAGCAAAGAGCATATAGGCTGTTGATGATGATGTTCTTATAGTGAATACGTTTATTGATTCTGCAGTTCATTTGTTGTCAAAGTCAAAGTCAAAATCATTTATTTCAATTAGACCAGAAAGGCAATTTTGAACGTCAACAAAAAAATTTAAAGTGAAGCTATTTGCTCAATCCAAGGTGTACCTCTAGATTCCTATGGAGAAGAGAAGATACAATTCTATAACTATGTAACTAGTATTACGTTGGAGGATTAATGAGTTGTAGACGGATTTATTATACTTGGATTTATTATAATAATGTGCAGGGCGACGTGTACACACACTTAGACTATGACAGGTAGACAGCGACGTTGATGACAAGTGTTCTACCTTATATAACACATTATAGTGAGGGGGCGACTACTTACTAATTAGTGATGTTCATACATGTAACAACTAGTACATAGTTTTGTTGTGTTGCACCTGCGATAACCACAGTCTCTAACGCCTAAATGCAAATTGGCAAAGAATGTCCGTGGTATTACTTTTATGCCCGATTTTTCAATCATCAGTTAAAACTTAAATGTAGAATAAACTTGACAGTTTTTAGTAGCAAAGAATTGTCAAATATTCTATGGTTGTGTGATTTGCTCTATGGTTGTATGTGTCTGCCTGCGTATATGTTTTGTTTACTTAATTTATTTGTAATACTAGCTACTTCCGCGCGGTTTCACACTCTCTGCAGCTCCTATTGGTCGTAGCGTGATGTTTTATATCCCATAGACATCCTCGATAAATACGCTATCCAACACAAAAAGAATTATTCAAATCAGCCTTGTAGTTACGGAGATTAGCGCGTTCAAACAAACAAAAATGCAAACTCTTCCGCTTTATTTAATAGTATAAGATTTTCATCAAGATCTTTCCTCTCTTGCCTACCCCAATCCAAGGTTACACAACCTAGTTTTACCCCCTCTTGTTCATATGCTACACCTTACACTCGCCTGGTCACGTCATAAGAATAATTCGTTAACCCTTTACCACGGGTTTTTATTCCATCACGGCCCTCACCTCGGAGTTTGCACAAAATTTCTTTTGCCATCTCTCAGTGACACTATCATGGCAGATATAGCCGCAAACATAGAAATAGGTCCAGCCCTACCGGGTGTGGTGATTCTGTAAGGGCAACCCGGGTCAGTGAGCCGATGAGCCCCCCCCCAACGTCCCTACAACGTGAGAAGTACACGAGGATTCCCAACGCGTTACAAAAAAAATCTTCTTTCATCCTCCTTTATCAAACGTCGCCCTATCACAAATCCAATCATTCTTTTTTCGCAAATTTCTCTGCACCTTTTATATTTTATCGACAATATAGAGGTAAGTGTATAAAGTAGGTATGTGTATATTTTTATATAGAATCACACTTAGTTCCATGGTAACACTGTAATAAATATTGACAAATGGACAAAGTTCAAATTCAGTATGCCAACGGACATTTTTTAAAGTACTTGGACCTATTTTGAATTTCATATTTTGTCAATTTACTCTTTATAACCTTCGAAGCATGACGTTTTTTATTTATTATTTTAAAAAATGCTGGCAGATACATCGTTTGGATAGTTTCTATGAGCTGCAATTTCATTTGTAACTACCGTCTTATGTGAAAACAGTGCACGTACTAATGTGACTTTTTCAGAGTTAGGTATAAGTAATTTTTTTTTTGGTTTAAATAGTTTATTCTCAAAAAGACAAAGGAAGTCACTTACATGAGAATATAAGCTAACACAAAGTAAATAAACTAAATAAGGTCACCGATACAATCAATCAAAATACGTTACCATAAAATTAATGATTTCTTTGATTATTTAGATATCAGTGATAAACAGTAGGGAAACATCCTGAGGAAACCTGGGCTTATAATTAGATACTAAATATACCAACCCACATTGAGTAAACGTGGTGATTTATAGTAAAGCTTTTTATAAAATAAAAGACTACCTAGATGATAGTCTGGCTTGGGAATAAGCTGCTCTAACGTCCACACAGGTCATATTGACATGTTTGTCATGTTGACATGTTTGTAACATATTTCTTTTTTATATGCAATTTGACATTATTATTTTAATGTGACATTGTTTATCATTTGAAAAATTTTTATTATTTTTGTTCAACCTTGATATTTACTTTTTATTTTTACAATTGTTAGTGCTAGGACCGTGCGAGACTTTGCCTCGCCATTTCTTTTTTAATTACCCATATTCTGACAGTTTGAGTAATTGCGCGACCCACGCAAATGTTGTATTAGTATTGTTCGTCGAATCAGTCAGCCTCACCTGCTAATTGAGCTGACTGTAAACCGACACATGCGTACTGCCTTCAGGACAGGTCCGCTCAAACTGTTGTGGTTCTTTCCTCAAAAGGCTACAGAAAGAACTTGCACGGTTCTCATACATAATCTTTCATACATATTTGTCTGGACTTTAAAAGAGACAGACCTCTGAGTTTGTTTCGGCATTTCTTCTCAGAGTAGTGAGTTAGGAAATGTCGACCTCGTCGTTCGCTTGATAAAATTGACGTGTAACAGTGCTGCCTTGTTGCCTATTTGCAGAAATAAATTCACTTGTTTCACTTGATTAATACTTCTTTATAATTAAGAACCTACTGCGTGTGAGAATAGGTCTTTGGTCAGCAGTGGCCACTTATAATCTGTTTTTTTTTCTTTTTTTTTTATTATGGAGGATTTGTTCATATTCTGAGTTTTTTTTTAAAATAAATTATAACGACGGTAGAAGGAATAGAATGCAAGACCTTTTGCTTCGTATTTGCACCTATTAACACTTGACGAATGAGACAGTAGGTATGTTGTTAGCCCGAGTGCAGTTAATAAAAAACCTTCTCAGTCGAATGGTTGTGCGACCTCTTTTTTTTTAAGGGGGGAAAGATTCTTACTGACTAAAAATCACCCCGTTCCTTCTCCTGCACGTCGAGCCGGAGCCCCGGTTACCTGTTAGGTTCTCCGCGACTTGTGCGACCTCTAGCTAATTTTAATGATGTAGGTAAGTTACACCGAGGTAGCTGTGCATTGCGTATGCAATAACATAAGCACTGACGTCATCACTTGGGACTCATAAAATATACCTAAATGAAATAAATTAATTAATTAATTTTGTAGTTACTTTGTGTACTTGCCAACTATTCGAATTCAATACCTACTTTGTTCCGATCTGTCAAAAGCAACAGTTTTAAAAAAAAAACATGTACGAGATTTTGTATTGTGACGTCACGTTGTTTAAGTGTCAAACGGCATACTATATATACTATATTATATATATTATAAAATTAATAATATACTATATTATAAAATTAAGTTGGTCATAAAATCAATTAATGAACAGACGAAATGTTTTTTTTCTGATTACGGAATGTACCGAAGTGTGGTATAATAACTTTGTTTTTTCTAGTAACTACATTGTTTTCACATCTCATGACATGAGATGTGATGATTTACTATCATTGTCATGGTAGTCGCAGCTACATCTAAATTAACCAGTTGTGAGCTACCTGTCTCTCTCTAGGGCAATATAAATTCCTTCCCAGTGTATTTTAAAATAAAATATATGAATACACTCTGACTCATTAGACACAAAAATAATTATTTATTAGGAATCATAAAAACCGATGTCATAAATTTATAAATAGATATAATTCTGTTATAAACCACGTTGAAAAAAACTGCCCTTAAATCCTTCCTTTTTGAAATCGTTTTTATATGGGGCAAATCATCCGATGACTTCTCCCGCCCTGGTGAGGCGAGAGGGACTGTCAGACTCTTACTGACTAAAAACCACCCCGTTGCTACCCCTGCACATCGAGCCGGAGCCCCGGAACCCATTAAGCCCTCCACGGCTTTGAAATCGTCTCATACTATAATTTTCTCCCAAATTTAATAAACACGTTACCTACTGAAAACCGCATAAAAATCGGTTTAGCCAATCGTGAGATCATATCACACAAACATGTATACATACATACAGGTAAAGAGATATCATTAATTATATTTTACTAGCTACTTCCGCGTGGTTTCACACGCTCTGCGTGATGTTTTATAGCCCATAGCCATCGGCGATAAATACGCTATCCAACACAAAATGAATTATTCAAATCAGACTTGTAGTTACGAAGATTAGCGCGTTCAAACAAACAAACAAAAAAACAAACTCTTCCGCTTTATATAATAGTATAAGATATAAGATGAATAAATTTTGCAATAAATAATCATAGTTTAGGGTTTTATGCTAGATATAGTTTTATTGCCATAAAAGTTAACCTTCAAGCGGGCGCGCGGTCTTTTGTAACGGGTGCGGGCGCGCGTAACCGAATAGACCTATGGGATGAATCAGACCAAGAAAGCAATAATTATGGGATAATCATTTATTAATTTGTACTAAGATACAATATCATTGTCTTTAAAGAGAAATTTGTCACAACAAGTAATTAAAATTATGAAAAAGAAGCAATTATTAAGTCACCTAAAGTAACTCAAAAATTAAGACCCGTTTACATATGTTAGGTTGGTTTATATACGTCATCATGACACTCCCTCCCGCCTCACCCAGGCGGGAGCAGTCATTCGATGATTTTCCCCCCTTAAAAAAAAAAAAAAAAGTGTCAGACTATTACTGACTAAAAACTACGCTATTCCATCTCCTGATCTGAGCAGGGGATGACGTGTGTCGTTGCATTTGACCTGACTTTTTGAGGGAGGAAAATTCAATGACTTCTCTTTGGGTGAGGCAAGAGAGTGTCTGACTCTTACTGACTAAAACTACCCTTTTCCCTACTCCTGCTTTGAGCCGGAGTCCCGATAACCCGTTAGGATATCCGCAACTCCGGCCTATACACTATTTTACACAAACCAAATGTATTTTAATCCTCCGATTCTCGATCTCGATCTCGAACCTCCGGTCAGGCGAGGTGATCGTGGCTGGTAGGTTTTCTGTCTAACAGATGTTCGTTGGGATTTTCTATCCGTGTTAATTTGCATGTAAACTTTGCATGTGCGATGTCGGATTTTTTGACGTCATCCATTGACATGTAACATGTGTCGCCACTATCAATCAAAAATCAAAGACCAGATCCTTTAAAAACAAAACTATATTTATCCCAATTACCAACCAAGACTATAGGTCTTTTAATCTACACACAATGTCTTGAAGGAGCCTGGTGTGCCAGAATACTCCTCGTTAAACTTGGTAGAGGATCGGAGGGACTCGTCCGTGGTAGCTGTCTCCATCCTCTTCAACACCGCAATATGCTTGTCAGAACTCATTTCTTTGAAGTCCATTTCTAGAAACAGAAATAGAGGTCCATTATCCAAGATCGTTGGGTTTTTTTAAAAAAAACATTTCAGTAGTAGCACGAAGTCTGGAGTTGTGCCCGGTATATGGCAATAGTCTCACCCCCTATTACATGGGACTCATAACATAAATAGTGAAAAGTGGGTGTTATTTATGTGTGCACCTCTGCCTACCCCTTCGGGGATAAAAGGCGTGACGTTGTGATGATGATATCCAAGACCTTTTTTTTTTGCTGAAATCTGTAGTTTGATATGAGCAACTATCTTTACTTGTGCCTTGGCGGACTTATATATTTTATTTTTGTTTCAGTTTCAAAGTATCTGGTTTTGACGTTACTTCATTTAGTTACTTTTGGGCCAACGTATATTTGCATTGAAAAAAAATGAGACAATAGCACAACATAATAATATGCGTATTAATAACAGCTTACTGCAATATTCCTCAAATTAGTCTCTTAAACACTAAAGGTGCAATAGGGTAGATGACTAATTTTTATTTTAATGTCCGTCTGCTAGATTATTTTAAAACATTAGCCACGTATTTTTTACAGAATCGAATACTTTCGACGATATATTAATTTGAAATGTCGCGTGACGTCACTTCTATGTACATTTCATACGTAGAAAAGACGTTTAAGCCCCCACTCCTAAACTTTGATTCGATATATATAAGTATCATTTTATTATACAACAAAATAAAAAATACGTGTCTAATATTGTTTCATTACCTAACTGACGGACTAATTAAATTTATAATTTTCATACCCTGTCATCATCCCTATTAAGTGCTTTTACAGTCTTAGAAACTACTTAAAAAGACAATCAAAGATCTAAAAAGCTAATGTAGGAGGTAACAATGAAAAATAAAGTTATCGTCTACATGGTTAAAATTAACACAACAAATAATTCTCTCACCAGCCAACTCCTTAGAAGTCTTCTCATTACCTCCAAATTCTTTTGGAAGGTGCTCTTTAGGTATATGGTCATATAACGACTCGACACAGTCATGTACGACAAGTCTTCCAGCCAGTTTACCAGTGAGAGCTTGCTTCATTACTACCAAAACGGTATCAAAGAACTTAGAACCACTTATGAGGTGCAACTTCTTCATTCTTTGACCTAAAGCTTCCTGAAATACAATATTTTTTATATGCATATATTATATATTTGACTAGCAACATCCGCGCGGTTTCACACGCTCTGCTCAGCTCCTATTGGTCGTAGCGTGATGTTTTATAGCCTATAGCCATTCTCGATAAATGCGCTATCTATCACAAAAAGTATTATTCAAATCAGACTTGTAGTTACGGAGATTAGCGCGTTCAAACAAGCAAACAAATAAACAAACTCTATAATAGTATAAGATGAGCCGACGTTTGACCACTATCTCGTCTGGTGACGAGCAATGATGATATGATGCGGTCTATGTTGGAGCACGTGGACGCTTTGCTTGAGCAAACTATTCACTGGGGCCTTGAAGACACCCTTCAGGAAACACAGACTCTGGCAAATTCCACTCCTTAGCAGTACGCACAAGGAAGCTTGATCCAAAACGCTTCGTGTGTGTGGGTGGGGTATCTACCATGAATTGTCATCGATCAGTTGTTGTAGCAGACCTAGACTAAACTGACAAAATCCTGCTGTATTTCCTTCCTAAGAGGAAAAGAGGATTAGCATCATCTAACAAGTTTAAGTGCAATGTCATTTATCGGTCGGTGACGCTTCGCCGATTGTCTTGTAGTACGATGATGGAAAGTAATGATGAAATGTATCTCCGGTTCAATTATGGTGGCAAACCAGCAGACAAATAATTTGATGGTAAGTAATCGGCGCGAGACGCCGCCCATGGACAAACGTAACCCATCTCCCACGTGTTAAACATATAAATGTACATCTATATATTATGACTTATTTACTTACCGAAATTAACGTAAGGCCCTTATGTATAGTAACTGGATTCAATGTCTTCACAGTTCCCAGAGTTATGTTTCTACAATCTCCAACCAGCTCGTAACCATGACAGTAATCATTATGCATCATGTATGTAATCAACTAAAACAATACAATCATTATCAAAATCAATAGCACACTGCTATGCCCACCCAGTGGCCTTAGAGAAGACGATGGCACAGTGCGCAATGGTCTCGTGCCGCGGCGCAAGCCAGGCTCAAGAGAGATGCGCGTCGCTCAACACATGTGCCGTAACAGGCGTTGCAGTAGTGTGGCAAATCAAGGGCTGGGGCAGGTCTGTTAGAGGACCCAGTATCCCTTACAGGTGCTGAGGGTGGCCAAGGGGGTGGTTTTAGTGAGGTAAACATCCCATACTCCTTAGTCTTTTATCCCCAAAACGCTGGGAGCCTTTCGAAGGTTCCCCAGTCATAAAAAAGGTGCTATGCAACGGAAGGGTGTGCCGTAGACTCCACGCTTTAGAAGCGGATTATAAATCACAGTCTAAAAGGTTCAGGTTAATTAAAGATCGCTGCTGTCCTATATCTGTTAAATATACAGTCCCTTAATAAAGAATAATTAATGTAGTTTCAGATGTTAAAGTTTGTAAGTAAAACATAAATTAAACAGTACTTTACTTACCACAATCGTATATCTATAAAAAGAAATCAATTCGAATTTGTCGTCATCTACTCCTGTAACCCTAGATATTATAACTCGGTAGTTGTCGGCACCTGGCTTCGGCAATATGTAAGTATCGCTAAAAAATTTAAAAAACAATAATTAAACATACAAGGTGTAGTTTTGAAACCGTGTCATTTCTCGGGGGCATGTCACAGAAGTCATAAAGATTCAATGTAAGAGAAAATTTCGGGCCAATAGTTAAAAATACGGCTATAACAAATTGTTTAAGTTTGACAGTATTTCAGAATAAGCGACAGCAATGTTTCTTATTGGAGTTTTATGGAATTAGGAATAATATCAATTACGTGTTTGAGTTTGTGTGTGTTAAGCCGCGTTATACAGTTAGTTACAAGACGGCGGCGTGTACTTCGCACTTTCGGATTCCCGTAATTTCAGAAAAATGAAAAATATTTACCTACAATTTTTTTATTGATTCGGACTCAGAATCGATATCCAAGTTACCTCTTAGAAAATGAAGCGGCTTTAAAACAACACCTTGTGTAGAAAGGTTATCGACAAAAATAAATAGATGAAGTCATAAGTCCTACATCGCGCAATTAAATGCTAGCCAAATAGCATGAATATAAAATCCCTACGTACAACTATTGGGCAGTAGCCGGCCAAAAATAACCAACTGGTTAGGCAAAGCGAACTCACCCTTTTCTAATAAAGGGATCATCACGTCTTGTTCTCAGAAGAACTAGTACTATTAAGCTCTTTTTCTTGGTTATGCATGGAATTTAAGAACTCATGAAGTTAAACTTAAACAGTTTAACTTACCAAATATTAAACAGGTGAACAAACTCATTTCTAATATTAAAGTTCTGCAAGAACTCTGGCATCTGGTTGGTGTAAGTACATAGTTTGTCGAAGCGCTGCTTCGCTCTCTCGGTGGACCCTTTGCAGTAGATGAGGTAGCGCTCGAGAAAATCTCGGTCTATAGAAGCAAATGAAAAACGATAAGTCCAAAATCATTAACATTAATTTAAATTTCTTAAAAACCTGAATTGCTTTTAAAATATAGCTCTTTTAACAATTGAATTTTTGATTATTTATTTGACAGTGTCATGGTGGCCCGGAGGTTTAAGACGACCGCTTTTCGTGCATGATGGTGCGGGTTCGAAACTTATTTCGAACCCAATGTGACTTTATCCGAGTTATTTGTACCTCTATATTCTAAGATTATTCAGACACCAGTGATAAACGTTGAAGAAAAATATCGTAAGGGGCTTATAATTACTAATTATAAGTTTGAAATCGTCAAACCGAATTGAGCAAGCGTGGTGATTAATGTTCAAACCTTCTCCGTGTGAGAAGAGGCTTTGCTCAGCAATGGGCATTATAGGCTGTTGATGGAAATATGTTTTTAATATACTAGCGCTGGTGACAATACTTTCAAAATCAGTTCAATATTTTTTATCATTAAACTATGATATCCAGCCCAACCCAGCTTAAGATAAACATTGAAAGTCACTTACCAAATTCTTTCACCATAAAATGAGGCTGTTTGCTGATCCAATCCTCAAATTGATCCAAGTCTTGTTTTAACTTATTGACATCATCATAACCAAGAGTTTTCCTCACATTTAATAATTGATTTTTATTAAATTCAAAAATTGGGCATGGTTTTAATGCTTCCATTATGTTCGTGTTAATAGCAAAGGCTATCATTCACTGATCGATTGGGAAAGCATCTTGAGTTTTATATTAATTACGTAAACATAGCGTGAGAATAAATCCGTTTTTTATTGTTGTAAGGGGTGTGTTACATTGGACATAATGCTTTTATTATCTTTAAGTACTATTTGTTATTTGTTAGCTATGATTTCAGTGAAAAGAGAACCCTGTAGCGCTCTCCCGTCTGGTAAATTTAGACACATTAAAATATCACTCAGTTGTGACATATAAGAAGGTCAATAATTAATAAGATATAAGTAAGCCTTTTCCTACGTAAAAGATAACATTATTCATTATTTTTGGTACAGTCTCGTCTTTTTAACTAGGGATTAATATGATGACCATTTTATACAAAATACCTATAGTTTGTCTAATGTTTGTAGCAAAAAATGAAATAGATACATAAATCAACGGGTTACTTAAGTTATAGAGCATCCTAGGCGAGATAGTGGTCAAACGTCGCCCCATCAAATATAAAAAAAAAAAAAAAAAAAAATCCTCATTCGAGCCGCGGGTGCCACCGAGTCAAAAACTCCTGAGGGTTATTCTATATAAAAGTTTCAAGTTTATCAAAGAGCGCTATTGCCTGGTCTGTAGTCTTTCGGATGATTCTTACTATAGGTACCTACATATTTTGTATACTCTGCACTCAATGTTTTTGTTTTAAAAACTTTGCTCCCAGCTTCGACATATCTCCTGTGTCTTGGGTGCATTTACAAACATACAATTCATATAGAAGTCTGTGATCAATATAAAATATTCATTTTTTTTCCTTTCTATAACGTTATGGAAATCAAGCGGGGTACAGGGGCTCTTACCGGCTATATTCACCCTGTCCTCCTCTGAAATCCTCTGCCTGTGGCAATTACCCGGATTGGCCTGGGATCACCACACCCGGCAGGCGGCAACCCGGTAGAAAATATCGTCTTTTTTTTCAATGCGGTAACCAAAACAGTCATTCATGTCCCTGGGACGCGCTGGACTTCAGTGTTCTGGTGTTTTCATGGTTGTATCTACTATACATCCTGGCTTACAGGAGTTGCAGCGGTTTTGGGAGGTTGTAGCGGGCTTGTCTCATAAAAAAAAGGGTTCATCCACCGCTTTGTTTGCGGCAGGTCCCGCCACGTGTGCGGCGTTGAAGGCCGCTTCTCTTCCTCGAGTGGCGCATGAAACACTACGCTAACGTCTACTCTCGCCTATACAGGGCCTTTAGCCAAACGCCACTTTAGCGCTCGTCTACAGAGAGAGAGTAGAAATCAAAATGTATGGAGATGACACTGACAAGTGTCAAAATTTACGTCAATTCCATATAATTTGGTTTTCTATTCTAGAGGTACATGTAGAGAAGCGCTAAATGGCATTTGGCTACAGCTGCAGGATGCCTAACTCCTCCAGTCAGTTGCTCGCATTATAAACTTACCCTAACAATAAATAAAAAAGGTGTCTCTTCTTCATGATATTTCTTGTAATTTATTATATTTTTCTTTATCTCATGTTGTGGAATAATTAATAAAATATTGGAAAAACTTCAGTTTTGATAAACAAACGTTTGCCAGTGACTGTAATTCCTGAAGGGTACCTATTAGTCTTTTTTTAAGGGGGGAAAATCATCGAATGACTGCTCCCGTCTGGGTGTGGCGGGAGGGAGTGTCAGACTCTTACTGACTAAAAACCACCCAGTTCCTTCTCCTGCACGTCAAGCCCCGGTTACCCGTTAGGTTCTCCGCGACTACCTATTAGTCTAGACTTAAAACCGCCAGAAAACTTATTACTAAATAGTTTTATACAAAATATTAAATACATACGTGGGTACAGGTCAAACTGAGAATCTCCTTCTTATTTTTTAAAAAGTTTTATAGCAATTGTTACCATACATGCGAGTAAATTATTCGTTATTTTAGATAGTTGCGTAATGTAAGTACTTATTTACTTATTTTTTAAGAACAATGACCTTTTTACTGTAAGTAAAAAATATCTACTTCTTACCTATTGTACTTACAATAGTGTCTGTGTTGAAAGTATCATGCAAATCACCTTAAAATTACAATATTTTGTAGTAGTTTTCCTGCGTTTTGGTCGAGCTGTGAAGTGTGATTACCAAACAAATCGTTTTGAGATTCCAGTCCAGATTTAATTAATATTTGTCTTCAAAGATTTTGTATTTATTTATTTTTCAAGTATTTCTTACTGTGGGTTATTCTAGTGGTTTTTGAGGGAAGTCAAACTGATCGTCCCGTCAAAATGTAAATCCAAGATGGCGGCTGCACGAAATGTTTAACTTTTCGTCACGGGTGTCATTTTCGTGGTTTTAGAGGGTATTAAAACTGAGGAGGCTGTCAAAATGTAAATCCAAAATGGCGGATGCACGAAATGTTTAACTTTTCGTCATGGGTGTCATTTTCGTGGTTTCTATAGTCATCGGCTGTCATTTCAAATACTGTACATTTCCTATGCATGTTTCCCGTTATCCTTTATACTCTAAAACCGTTGCTGTGTAGTGCCGATAGAGTGAAATACATTAGTATTAATATATACTTGCTGCGTAAGAGCCGACGAGACTATGCAGCAGTGATGTTTGAGAAATCATAACCTTTGAACTATAATCTGCATACTTCCCAGAAGTTATGGAAAACCTATCCAATGTAAATAAGTACCTATTGTCTCTCAGTGGACTGTCATGAGCTGTTGAATATGTCAAGATGCTGGAAAACTCCTCTTTTGTTAAGGAATTTAAAGAAAGAAAGTTTTTAACTGTGAGAGAGCCATGCTTCGGCACGAATGGGCCGGCTCGACCGGAGTCATACCACGGCCTTATAGAAACCCAATGTGAAACAACGCTTGCATCATATTTCGTGGTTTGAGTGTGGTTACCAGAGCCCCAATTACCCTCCCTCCCTACTCCTCAACCTCCTTAATCCGTGAACTCTTAACAATCTTCAAATTCCTAATCCCGAAAATACTGGTAACGCATTTGTAACGCCTCTTGTGTTCCAGATGTCCATGGACAACGCCGATTGCTTACCATCAGGTGATCCGTCTGCTCGACGTGCAGGAGAAGGAACTAGGTGGTTTTTAGTCAGTAAGAGTCTGACACTCCCTCCCGCGTCACCCAGGCGGGAGCAGTCATTCGATGATTTTCACCCCGTAAAAAAAAGATAGACCGCAGTTTACCGGCTTATACCATAAAAAGGAAGCTAATAGACTCTTTGTGATGACGAGGTGTGGTGCTGTGATGTGATCTAATTCAATCGACTGTCGTAGGCTGGTTGATTATGATAATACCCTTTGTGCTTTTTTATCTGCTGAAACACGGGCTCCTGGTATAAAACACATTCTACCCGCAACTTTCAACATACAAGAGGATAATAACTAATCAATTTGTCAAAGATTATAATAATATAGCCTTATTTTTATAGCCACTAAGACAACAATGTCAATTATTAATTAATTATTTTTCTTTGTTTAGCCTTCTAAGAATGATTTTATTGACGAAGCCTTTGTGTTAACAATTAGTCGTGTAATTAGGACGTAGAAAAATCAATTATCGTTTGCTTCACCCACGTGGGATTTTTTCTCACGAGTCTAGGTCTCGATCTAGTACGAATAATTAGATTCAATCAATTTAAATCTGTCGTGCTATCCCGAAGTGCATCTCGTGCATAAGGGTGCGGCAAGTACCAATGTGACTTTTTCCGAGTACTTCCTACGAGTATTTAGACGCCACTGACAGACAGTGAAGGTAAACATCAACAGCGTCGAAACCAGCACTTATAAAATTTTATATTATAATTTTGAAATGGCCAATCCCCCTTGAGCAAGTGTGGTGATTAATGCTCTAACCTTCTTCTTGTTAGAAGAGGCCTTTGGTTAGCAATGGGTACTATACGCTTATGATGATGCAATCCACTTGTGACTTCTCGAGTGTTGTGGGTGGCCATGCACGGTGCTCGCGCTGATTGCTTAGGTACCATTAGATGAACCGTCAGCTCGGTTGTCGCCATATTCGATTAAAGAAAAGCAAAAATTAAGCTTTAAAATAACAGTTCTCTTACCTTCATCTACACTTCACTTAATCCAAGCATCGAACCCACCATTTTAGTAGTTCACCACAAAGCTAAAGAGAACTTCCCAAAGATATAAATTAAACATTAATCCTTGGAAGGATTGTAAACAAAGTCAAAGTCAAAGTCAAAGTCAAAATCATTTATTTCAATTAGGCCAGAATGGCACTTTTGAACGTCAAAATAAAATTAATATTAAAAGTGAAGCTATTTGCTCATTCCAAGGTGTAGATTCCTATGGAGAAGAACGAGCAAGAAACTCCAGAGGTTACTCTTTTTCAATCAGGTTCACAATACAATTTACTAGTTACATAGTTTTGCTGTTTGGATTGTGCGAGAACAATGTAACACCAAAATCCAGTCAAAGTGATCAAGAAAGAAAATAACCTTAAGAACAATAATACAGTCTGGAGCTGACCAGTCCCAGTTGACGGCGCCCGTTCACGAACATGACACGTACACCAGCACCGCCCAACTCAACCATATTGTAGGGAATCGAGCGATCCACTGCACGCGCCACCGCCAATGAGACCTTTGAGTGAGCATGACAACTCCAAGCTGACACAAATGACTTCTATTAATCTAATTTAATATTAAGTTAATTACAGGGCTCTCACATTTACATTGGTTATATAATTTAAAAAATATATACAATTTAGCAATATAGCTGTATTATTTACGATTTCATTAAAACAACAGTGTTTTTAGTTATCCTGTGGAGCCGGACTAGCCTGCATCCAAGCATTTTTATCCTCTATATATTCATTAAGTTTGTAATATGCTTGTCTACATAAAGTTTTCTTTATACATAATTTAAATTTGGATTCATTTAGTTGTTGTACATCGCCTGGTATCTTATTATAACATTTAACACAGAATCCCATGAACGATTTACTTACTTTCGCTAATCTCGAAATTGGCTGACTTAATCTATTCCCATGTCTAGTTTGATAGTGGTGTCTGTCAGACACTTTACCAAATAACTGTAGGTTTTTCCTAACATACATGATGTTTTCATAGATAAATTGACATGGAACGGTCATAATGTTGATCTCCTTAAACCTTTCTCTGAGAGATTCGCGACGACCTAGATTGTAGATAGCTCTGACGGCGCGCTTTTGTAAGATAAAAATAGATTCAATGTCAGCAGCGTGTCCCCACAGCAAAATGCCATACGACATAATGCTATGAAAGTAACTGAAATACACCAGTCTTGCCGTGTCAATGTCAGTTAACTGTCGTATCTTCCAGACAGCATAAGCTGCAGAGCTCAATCGTCCCGCTAATGATATAATGTGAGGACCCCATTGCAATTTGTCGTCTACAGTAATTCCCAGGAAAGTTGTCTCTTTTACAAACTCTAATTTCTCACCATTCAATAATATGTCACATTCGTTGCTTTTAACATTTGGCAAAACAAATCTAATACATTTTGTCTTTTTATTGTTTAGTACTAAGTTATTTAATGTAAACCAATTTTGAACTTGCATTAGGGCATTATTTACGTCGTCATAACTATTTGTGCGTCTATTAATTTTAAAAACTAATGAAGTGTCATCAGCAAATAATACCATCTGCGGTTCTTTTTTAAAACGTTGTTTAAATATGTAAGTAGTGACATTTCCTTTTATGACACTGTATTAAAGCTAGCCGTACGAAAGGATGAACTTTAAACCAAGCCCCCGTTTAAAATGACAAACTTAACTTTAGTTTAACACCTCTGATGTAGATTTAGGTTGCGTTACGCCATCAAATATTTGCTATAGCTGGTTTTTGTTACACTGATTTTTTTTTTTTTTAAATAAACGTTGCCCCACATTAGGATTATCTCCTGTGTCGTAGGTGCGTTTACAAACATACAAGTTCACATACACATGACACCCAGACCCGGAACAACAATTTGTGGATCACACAAAGTGTTGTTCCGTACGGGAATCGAACCCGCGACACGTTGCACGGCAGCCGGTTGCCCAGCCACCGCACCAACCGTGCAGTCAAGTCAGATTTGCACCGATAGTATCGCAAGGAGTGCGCTAGACAGGTAATATTACTTAATAATATATTTTAGCAATTCATAACATAACACCTTTTATTCCCCGAAGGGAGGCAGGAAGGCAGAGAGCCTATTGCCATATACCGGGCACAATTCCAGACTCCGTGCTACTACTGCGAGTTTTTAAAAAAACCCAGTAATACTTTGCCGGACCAAGGAATCGAACCCGAGGCCCCATTGCCCGGCAGTCTGCACTTGCGACCACTCGGCCAACGAGGCAGTCGAGTTTAGCAATTTCTTCGTGTAAAATATTTTCTTTTTTTATGGTATAAGCCGGTAAATGCGTAGACAGATCACCTGAACGGTAAGCAATCGACGCCCATGGACATCCGAAACACTAAAGGTGTTACAAATGCGTTACCGGCCTTTTGGGAATTAGGAATTTTAGGATTATTGCGGAGATTGGGAAGGGGGTTTTGTGCCTCCGTTAACTTACAAGCCGACCCATTCGTGCCGAAACATGACCGGAGTGATACCACGGCCTTTCAGAAAACTGACGTGGAACAACGCTTGCGTTGTGTTTCGTCGTGTGAGTACGTTGTAGTACAGTGTCTAAAATTAGTCACATCATGTTGACGTTTCAGCATAAAACAACGTTCATATATCTCTGTTAAAAATATTACCCGGTACATTACATTAAAAATGCAGCTTTGAAGTACTTGCATCAACTTGTTGCGTTCTAAAGTCATCTTCACGTATAACATGCTTTACAATCTTGAGAGGTATTCGCAACAAAAGATTTTTGGATAAACGATGTTATGTTTAAAACAAAGAAAAATATACCACGATGTTGAAAGCGAATAGGATTTTAAGCTTCATATGGATTTTGAGAAAAAGGCGGACCTAATTTCATTTACAAATGATTGAAGAACCAAAATGTGGGTCATTTACGTGTGCGTATGTAGTTACCACGTAACCAGACTTGACAGATGTCCTTCGTGACAATGTGTGTGTGTTCTGCGTGTGAGTAAGTGAACGTCCTTAAATTTTTGTTTATTATTTAAGTTCTTATTTTGAAGATCTGTGTTGTCAACGCATTATTTTATAGAGAAACTAGCTGTTGCTCGCGACTTCGTCCGCGTAGAATATGAATTTTAGAACAAAACTTTTTTGTTTCGATTTTCCAAAATAAAAGTAGCCTATGTTACTCCTTAACATGTCGAGTACCGTCAATATAGACACAATTATAGTACAATAGGTTGCGGTCACCGGTGACCGCTTGGTGTTTGACAGTTTAATACATCAACTACCTGCCTATAAAAGTCTTATAAAATCAGTCCAGCCATTCCAGAGACTAGCGAAAGTAAGTAAGACTAGCGAAAGTAGTAAGCTTGAGATTGGCGAAAAGTAGGTAAGTCGTTCATGGGATTCTGTGTTAAATGTTATAACAAGATACCAGGCGACATACAACACCTAAATGAAATAAAATTTAAATCATGTATAAAAAAAACTTTATGTAGAAAAGCATATTACAAGGTTAATGATTATATAGAGGATAAAAATGCTTGGATGCAAGCTAGTCCGGCTCCACAGGATAACGAAAACGAAAAGCATTGATGTTTTAATGAAATCCAAACATGTAATTAATACAGCTATGTTGCTCATTTGTATATTGTTTAACTTGCATAATCATTGTAAATGTGAGAGCCCTGTAATTACCTGAATATTAAATTAAAATAGTTGAATATGTTTGTGTCAGCTTGGAGTTGTCATGCTCACTCTAAGGTCTCATTGGCGGTGGCACGTGCAGTGGATCGCTCGATTCCCTACAATATGGTTGAGTTGGGCGGTGCTGGTGTACGTGTCATGTTCGTGAACGGGCGCCGTCAACTGGGACTGGTCAGCTCCAGACTGTATATTTCTTTTTTTTTAAATGTCCTTTAGGGTTATTTTTTTCGATCTCTTTGACTGTATTTTAGTGTTACATTGTTCTCGCACAACCCAAACAACAAAACTGTAACTGGAGAATTGTGAAATTGATTGAAAAAGAGTAACCTATGGAGTTTCTTGCTCGTTCTTCTCCATAGGAATCTACACCTTGGAATGAGCAAATAGCTTCACTTGTTAATTTTCTTCATTGACGTTCAAAAGTGCCTCTATGGTCTAATTGAAATAAATGATTTTGACTTTGACTTTGACTTTGACTTTGACTTTGACTTGACTAGCCAGTACAAATAGACAGATAGACAAAAATAAAAAATATTTACTGATTACCAATATCAAAGTTTTTTTTACAGTAACGTAGCCTAAGTATGTTCTCAACCCTTCGTCTACCAACACTTTTGGGTATATGTAATTATTCATGCAGTGCGTATTACGTTTGTTAAACACTCATCAACCCTCGTTGTGGGTCTCAAAGGCCCCGGACAGTTGTGGTTTCACATCTTTGTACCCTGCTTTTGTAGTAAAGAGAGGGTTGAAATAATTAGGCTATACTTTAAAAATATAAACGGTATTTATGATTCGTATTTGACCTAAGAGCTGGTTTAGTTGTGTTAGTAGAAGAATTTCTAATAATATTTTCATCTCTATAAATAACTTGCTCGCATGTTAAAGGTTGACTGGGATATAAAGTCCGTGAAGAACACTCCGGCTGTCGGGGATGGCGAGGCGATATCCGGCCACTGTAAGTACGGGCCCGCGGACGGCGAACATGGGTACTCGTCGCCCGACCAGAACCAGACTCGAGCGTACGGCCCATCGCATTCTGCGCGCACCTCATTGACCTAGCAGATCGCCACGGATGGAGCCCAATAGGGCTGATGCCGATACAGAGCGGTGGAGAACGTAAAAGACTACCGGAGCTTCGGCTCGAAATGCAGGAGTAAGGATGGGGGGTTTTTAGTTAGTTACAGTCTAGTACTCCCTAAAAAAAGGAAGAAGGAAAGGATCGCTAAGCTGAAGTGGCAGTGGACTGGTCACATTTGTCGAAGAACCGATAACCGTTGGGGTAAACGTGTTCTAGAGTGGAGACCGCGTCGAGGCAAACGCAGTGTAGGGCACTGTTATATATTAAATAACATTAATAAGAATATAATAATAAACAGCTGACGCTGCAACACGTGTATTCCACTGCATTACGTGTACTTATTTTACATTTTTCCATTGACTCAGCATTTTGCAAAAGCTTATTTTGACCCACCCCGTAACAGTGGTGTCAGAAGTGGGATACCAGTATTGAATGTGCTGGTATTTCAACACGTATTACGCGAGTGATAACTTGAACTCTGTATCTACTACAAACTCTTTCGTGTACAGCGATATATCAATATCGCCAAGTTCGAGAACTCGGCTTGTGTCTAACCATTGTGCCGCGATTTCACATGAAACATTCTGAACTCTGACTCGAACAGTTTCGTGACTCCTTCACATCGAACTCCGGCACCTGAAAATTACCTGACTTAGAAAGTGAGTCTTGTCAGCCCACCATTGCTGAGCTACCGGGTCGTCGACGCCTCTCCTGCTCTCGCTGACGCGCTGCAACGTGTCCTGTCCTAGAGCTATATACTTACCACACGACCCCCACTGCCGTCCGATCTCGCTGCCGTCATTGGTCCAGTACCTGGTGTGTTCAACTTACCTGGTCACCTCTACGAAGTCTGCGATGTACTCCACACTCCTGCTCTCCGTACTGCTGTGAGTAGAATATCTTATCTCTTGTTATTGCTAATCCTATTCCCATTTCAAATAATTCCAAATCCTACAATCTCAAAATCTTTATCTAATTTATACCTAATCGTGTCTCTAACCATTTTTCAAAATGTCTAGGACCGAAGTGTCACTCAGTGAACAATATCCTCTTAAAATCTTATGTGACTTTATTGATATATACCGAGGAGATCGTGAAACTTTACCTGCATTCTTAACGAACTGCCAAAATGCGCTGAATCTTGCCTCAGAGAGCCAAAAAAAGTTGATCTTAAAATACATATTGTCTAAATTACGAGACAAGGCTCAAATAGCATGTTCAAATAAAATTTTTGAAGATTTCGAATCATTGCAATCATTCCTGCGACAAAACTTCGGAGAAAAGAAACATTACAGCCACTTATTCTTTGAGCTGCAGTCCTGTAAACAGCAGCTCAACGAATCAGTATCGCAATTCGCGTTACGTTTAGAAACATGCTTAACAGACATGCAAACCGAGATACATAACTCTGTTACTACTAAGAAAGATTTGTCAGGACGGATTGCTATGACAGAGGATCTTGCTCTTTATACTTTCAACTTCGGTCTAAATCCGGGACTTAGTAACATGGTGAGATGCCGCAATCCTAAAAATCTTAATGAGGCTATAAATATAGCTATCGAGGAAGAAAAAATACGAAACTTCACCCTTAACGTTTCTGCAAAAATGTCTAAACATTGCAAATTTTGCAAGAAATCAGGACACCTAGAGAGCGAATGCCTAAATAAAAAGCGCAGTTCGCAGCCTCAATCTCAATTCCCAAAAAATGAACCTCACCAAGTTAATAAGCCACCAGGGGTTATAATATGCAGATATTGCAAAAACCCGGGGCATGACATTTCACAATGTTACAAACGAAAACATGCCAATCTAAAGAAACAATCCGATTTCAATAATTCCGCAACCCAACATAACGTCGCGGTGTTACCCGACTTCGTTGAATCGTGGGACGGAGCGGAAAATGCTGATTTAAACTAAAAATTCGGGTGTCGTTTTCGTGCCGTACTACGCCCGACCGTGAGAAAGGCGCATTACAATTTCGCAATACCAAATCATTAATTACTAATTCTACAAATTCCTTTACCAAATCTACTAAATCTCTTACTAAATCGAATATACATCCGACCATGCAAAAGGGTAATCAGCCCCAAACCGAAGGTCGGTCATTTCAACTTCTACAGGTCACACAACAGGGTAAACAACCCCAAAACGAAGACCTTTCTATTGCCTTTACACATCCGACCATGCAACAGGGTAATCAGCCCCAGACCGAAGGTCGGTCATTTCAATCTCTACCGGTCACACAACAGGGTAACCAGCCCCAAAACGGAGGCCGACACCATCGTGATTCATCTCAACATATTCCACAAGGAATCTCTGCTTCGTTGAGTCAGTCGGAAGAGCATAAAAGCATTCCGATTCATGAAATCAAAACGTACAATGTCGCACTACCTTATGTGTTTCTAAACACGAATTATTCGAATAAACCTCTCTGTTTCCTCATTGACACTGGAGCCAGTGTTAGTATTGTTAAGCTACAAAACTTTGTTACAACCCCACATTTATCAAATGATAAAATCAAACTCAAGGGTCTAAGTGAAGACGATTCTCATTACGGTCATTCCAAATCCATTTTGAGTATATCTTTCCTACCAATTCTAAACTTCATTTTAGCTATATACTTAACGCTGTCAGCGATAGAGTTAGGCTTAACTACGATGGTATTCTAGGCAATGACTTCTTAAGGAAACTCGATTGCGATGTAAAATACTCCCAAAATATTCTACTAATTCAAGGTCATTTTATACCTCTAAACTTCGACCGCCCAGTCTACGTCATTCCACCTCGATCTGAGATAATAGTAGAATGTCCTATTTCAAATTCCTTAAACGAATTAGAGCACATGAAAGATGCCCTTGTCCTCGATCATACATACTCAGAGGGAGTTTTCCTAGCAAACTGTATCGTTAAAATTAAACCTAATCATTGTATCAACATCTCAGTGCTCAATACTACCGAGTCAGAAATCATATTTAAATATTACTATGTCCATTTACTTCCGTATGAAACCAAAGTTGTTTCCTCTGCGCCTCTTAATAATGACAGTTATCAGAACATAAATAATCTTTCCAATATCTCAAACGATAGATCGCAACAAGTGCTAGATCTCATTCGAACCGAACACCTCAATCCCGAAGAGACGAAAACGCTCTTAGAGTGTTGTTCAGACTACACTGATATTTTCTACCTCGAGGGTGAGCCTTTGACACATACCAATGCTATTGAGCATTCGATAAACACAGGTAACGCTGCCCCGATTCATGTCAAATCCTATCGTTTTCCCGAGTGCCACAAAGGTGAAGTCGAATCTCAAATCAAAAATATGCTAGATCAAGATATAATTCGTTCTTCCAAGTCACCTTGGAACGCCCCAATTTGGGTAGTGCCCAAGAAGGTAGACTCTACGGGTAGACAGAAATGGAGGTTAGTCATTGACTATAGGAAACTAAATGACGTGACAGTCACCGAAGTTTATCCTATACCCCTGATCACAGACATCCTAGACCAACTGGGCCACTCAAAGTATTTTAGCACTTTGGACCTCGTAAGTGGTTTTCATCAAATCAAATTAAACCCAAAGGACGCATCCAAAACTGCTTTCACCGTCGTGGGTAACGAAATATCCGGGCATTATGAATTCACAAGAATGCCTTTCGGGTTAAAAAATACTCCGGCTACGTTTCAAAAGCTGATGAATACTGTACTTTCTGGCCTTCAAGGCCTACACTGTTATATCTACTTAGATGACTGCATTATCTATAGCCAAAATCTCCAATCCCATATCGATAAGCTTAAACTAATCTTCGATAGGTTTCGTGAATATAATCTCAAATTACAGCCCGCAAAATGCGAGTTCTTACGGCGCGAAGTAGCATACTTAGGACATATAATTACCGATAAAGGCGTTTGTCCTAATCCAGAAAAGATTAAAGCCGTCACTCAATTTCCAATCCCTAAAAATCCGAAAGATATAAAATCCTTCCTGGGCCTGGTCGGCTATTATAGACGATTCATTGAAAACTTTTCTAAGATTACAAAACCCTTAACCTCCCTTTTAAAAAAAGACGTGTCTTTTGTATGGTCGACGGAACAGGAAAACGCTTTTAATGCCCTAAAACAAAAGTTAACAACGGCGCCCCTATTACAATATCCAGATTTTTCTCAGCCGTTTCTGCTGACCACTGACGCTTCCAACTACGCCGTGGGAGCTATACTATCTCAAGGCGAAATAGGCAAGGATAAGCCCATCGCATACGCATCGCGAACATTAAACAAAGCCGAGGGCAACTACTCAACAACCGAGAAAGAGCTCTTGGCCATCCTTTTCGGCGTTAAAACGTTTCGTCCCTATCTGTACGGATATAAGTTCAAAATCGTCACCGACCACAAACCCTTAGTTTGGCTATTCAACGTCAAGGACCCCGGCTCTAGACTAATACGTTGGCGCCTAAAATTAGAAGAGTACAATTACGAGATAGTCCATAAGCAAGGCAAATTAAATTGCAACGCAGACGCTTTGTCACGCTTCCCATTACAACAAGACCCTGATAGTAATTTAAATCGCCCAGTATGCGCTATCGAGGATGAGTCACCGAACTCAAATATCCCGAATCCTCCGGAGTCGCATTCTCCAAGCTCACCCCTCGACAATCCCTCGCCATGCTCGTCAGATACTTATGAGAAATACCTAAAACAATCTAAACAACTTAACTTTTGTTTCGATACTACTATTCAAGAATACAATGAATCATTGTTAAAGGCGAAATGCAAATTAATTGCATATCCTACCTCAATCGATTTGGATGACTCTGTCCCTTATTGCAAGGACATTATAGACTTATCTACAAGCCAACCTAGCGTTCGTGACATTGAACGTGAACTTTATACCTTATACAGCACTTCTAATGATAAACATTTATTCACCCATTTATTCATACGTGTACATCACTATGATGAAATGTCATATAAGGATATTTTTAGACTATTAGTCGAATATAGAGATATGGTTAAATATTGGTACTTAGAGGAGAAGGAACTTGCAATTTCAGACTTCTCCGACCCATTCACCAAACTTTCTTATACTAAAATCTACAATATAATAGGCTATGTATTTCATAATACTGGTATTAAAGTAAATATCTATAGAAACTCCATTCTATTCCCCACACCTGAGGAAGTTAAAAAGATACTTCATGACAATCATGACCTACCGACAGCTGGTCACCCTGGCATAACACGTATGTTTGAAAGGATAAAGTCCATGTACTGGTGGAAAAATATGCGGCAGGACGTCGAAGATTATGTCAAAAACTGCAAATCCTGCCAGATTAACAAACCCCTTCGCCAACTTCATCGTGCACCTATGATTATTACTTCCACCGCAACAAAACCGCTCGAAAAAATATTCCTTGACATCGTTGGCCCTCTGCCAGAGACGTATGAATTTAAATACAAATTTATTCTTACCATTCAGGATGATCTTACAAAATACTCGCAAGCCTACCCCTTATTAACCTGCTCATCGGATGAGACCGCTAAAAAATTAGTCCACTTTATATCTCATCTCGGAATTCCTAAAATGATTGTCACTGACCAGGGCACTAATTTTACCTCCGAGGTCATTAAGCAACTTACAAAATTATTCGGAATAAAACACATCCTAGCTTCGTCTCATCATCCACAAACTTGTGGCGCCCTAGAGAGGAGTCATGCCACCCTTAAGGAATACTTAAGGCCATTCGTGAACGAAAATGCCCATACTTGGGACTTATACCTCAATACAGCTATGTTTTCTTACAATTCAAATGTTCATTCGACTACCAATTATTCGCCATTCGAATTGCTATTCGGTTTCAAGCCACATATCCCTAAATCTATAGACACTTTAGAAAATAACACTTACACTGACTACGTCCGAATACTAAATCACAGACTTTATTATAGTAGGCAAAAAGCACTACAAAACATTCAATTATCTAAAGAAAGATCTAAACGTGTCTACGACTCTCATGCCAAGCCTGTTACGTATAACGTTGGTGACTCAGTCTATCTCAGGTGTCACCACAAGCAAAATAAAGCCTTATCCCCCGTGTGGAAAGGCCCTTTTAAAATAGTCAAATTAAACGGTAATCACACTGTCACCTTATTAATAAATCGTAAACACGTGCGTCATCATTATGACGAAATAAAGTTGGCGTCAGACGACGACATAATTTAATTTTATCATTGCAGGCACTTTGGTTCATCAACTTCGTGTCATCAGATCGTTACGCCTATAACTACAAGTGCAGGACTGTATTTTGATAAAATTAGCAATTTAAAATTCACTAACGATAACTGGAACGTCTTAACTTATCTAGATATTAGTAGAATACATTCTCACCTTACTATTGTAGAATCGCTATTTTCTAGAGTCAACACATATTGCAAAGATTATAGCTCTTCTAAAATTCAACAAGAGTGTATAAACGCATTATCAGCTTAACAAAGTCAACACAATAACAACGTTAAAAAGTATTCCTCTGTCTCGTACTTGGTTAATAGTAATAAAAGGTACAAACGTGGCCTCATAGACGCTGGTGGATCTTTACTAAAAACGTTTTTCGGTACTCTTGACGCAGATGATGCTCTGAAATTTTCTGATGCAATCGACCAAGTACAAATGGATGAAAAACAATTAGCTCATTTAATGAGAGATAATATCCATGTCATTAAATCAACTATTACTACGTTCAATAATTCTATCTCTAAACTAAACGAGAACGAAATACGTCTAAATAAAAATCTTGAGGTCATCAATAAAGGACTTCAAGTTATTTCCAACTCTAATGATAAATTAGAAATCAAGTCAAATATTAATTCACTATTAAGTGCTCTTGACAGTATTATCATTTCATTATCATTTGACATAGAAGACATTAATAATGCGATTTTATTCAGCAAGATTAACGTATTGCATCCGACTATACTTAGTCCACACCAATTATATAATGAACTTGAGCAAAATAGGAATAATATGCCAAGGCATTACGAACTCCCGGTATCCCTATCGTTACAAAACATCCATGAACTAATTGACATTTCTAAAATCATTTCTTATTTTCATAATAACAAAATAATTATCGTCATTAAAATCCCGCTCGTCCTTCCACAAACATATGCCTTGTATCGCGTGATCCCAATGCCTGTCCCTTATGATGTATCGCAACCTGACACGTTTGCACTTATCGCTCCCGCTCATCCTTACCTAGCAATAACAACCGATCATATGTTCTATTCATTGTTGCGTAGTGTAAATCAGTGCAAAGTGATTCCGGGTAAATTTCATGTGTGTGAATTGGAAAGTGTTTTTTCGAGTGTCGTTAATCCAATATGTGAGACTATCTTAATTACTGAAGTAGTAAGTAAGTTACCTAGCTCTTGTGAAATTAAGCTACTAAAAGGCTCAGTACAAGTATTCCACAAAATGAATAACAACAATTGGATTTTTGTTTTGTCTGAGCCAGGCAAGTGTCATATCTCTTGTGAGAATGATGGAAATAATTTCGATGAAACCTTGTTCGGCACTGGCATACTATCTATACCTAAAACCTGTAAAGCGTTCTATAAAACTTTGCAATTTGTGCCACAATCGAACGCCATTCTCAATGTAAGTTCACAGATTATCTCTAACTTTAATCTAGTAGACGATGATTGTTGTGATAGAAGTAGAGTCAACAAAACACTTACCAGATTACCTTACTTAAAGTTAAATGACGCAAATAATCTGGATTCTCTGTTGCAGGCTAGCTTGCATTTAGATTCATTCGAAAAGGATTTAGATAGCCTTGAAAATCCTAATCACTTTCAAAAATATGGCATTCACTACATGTCTCTATCTTATGTACTTTTCATTGCATTCTTTATATATCTACTTTATAGAATTAGAAGATATTTTTGTCCAAATTCGAAAGATCATTGTTGTATACAGATATTTAACCAATGTAAATATCTAAGAGAGTTACCGAAACTCGCCAACCTACTGTTGAATTATCCGTCTTAAACGAAACCGGCGTGGCCGATGAGATTTATGCATCAGTGTCAAGGCCAGCCCCAATTAAGCGTAATCTTTTAGTATCTAAGGTGAATTAGAATTTAAACTTAAACTTTTTAATTTCTTTGTTCTTATTATTAAAACACCTAATATTAATTTGGAATAATTTGTGTTAAGATGATATGTTTAATTTTCGTTCTTCTATTTCAATTTTTGTTCTATCTCATTAATATTACCTATTATAGTAGTATTCTTCGACTATAGTTTGTAAATCTGAAACGACGTTCATCTCATAAATTTTATATCAATTTCGCATCTTTTTCTCCCAGATGCTCCATTTTATCCGGGGGGCTGTTATATATGAAATAACATTAATAAGAATATAATAATAAACAGCTGACGCTGCAACACGTGTATTCCACTGCATTACGTGTACTTATTTTACATTTTTCCATTGACTCAGCATTTTGCAATAACTTAGAAATTATACCTTAGTACATCAGTGTGGATTTGAACGTCGTCGCGGATAATAGGTTTTTTTTGTAAACCTTTTTATTTATTAAATATTTTTCCAGTTCTATTAAAAGTATTTTTTTTAAAAAGCTTATTTAGACCCACCCCGTAACAGCACTCTCCAGCTAGGTGGAGTGACGACATCCGCTAGGTGGCTGGCAGTTGGATGCATAGAGCTGAAGACCGAGCTCAGTGCTGCCACGTGCCATTGGAGAGGCCTATGTCCAGCAGTGGACAAATACAGGCTGATGATGATAATGATGATGATGACTCCCTAAAAAAAGCCATTCAAATCGACCTGTAGACTTCTTGTATTAAATATTATTAAAAAAAATATGAGAATGAAAATTAAGATAGAAATCCTAACCTTTCTTACCATGATTTAGTAGACCATTGTTTGAATATTCCTTCGTTTATCCTGGATGCTGACGCAGAGACTCCATAAATACTTTCACTCTCTATTCATCTACTTTTGTTCCAATTGTCTCTTGACTTGGTGCAAGTACCTTTTATTATTATCATGTTATTATAGAATAATACTTCCCTAGCGAAGTCTCCTATCAAACAGTCTTTATCACACTACGTTCATCTCTTATTGTCTCATTACTTATCACTCTAATATCATCGTAGGTCTTCAAAAGTTTTTATAGTGTCCGATCTTACAGTTCTCTGCTTCGAACAAGTAAACACTTGACACTTGAGAATTTCACTTAGTCTTACAATTTATATAGTCATACACAAGTTAGAAATGTACCTTGACTGCAGAAAAAATACCTATATCTATTCTTCCTCAATACATCTATTAGTCCCCTTTTTTTGAAGGGGTAAAATCATCCAATGACTTCTCCCACCTTGGGTTAGGCGAGAGGGAGTGTCAGTCTCAGTCATTTGTCTTATTAATAAAAATCTCCTATTCCAAACTTAATCACAGGTTAGTCTTGCACTAGCTAATCCCGGACGAACAAAGTATTATTGTCACTGAAAATTCCAAAAATTGCAAACTAATTCTTAGTACCTTAGTACAAAAATCAACCGAAAGTCTCTAAAAACAAATGCTAATATCTAATAACATATATACTTCATTCTGTTTTATCTACAGGTTGTTTTAATAACGTAAATTCTCCCATTACACTAATGAAACCTTTTACATCAAGTTTCGCCTTGTTTATATTCAACAAGAGATACGTTTTTAATTTTTCATACACGTATAACCAAAACAATGCCATTTTTAATATTTCATTTCACCCCTTCACGCATGCGTTAGATGAGAACTTGACGCATGCGCGCAACAATTCAATATGGCTGCCTCCCCGGATTTGAGGTTGCGAACTAGAATATTTTTTTGAGAAAAACAAGAATTTTATTAAATTTTCTTAATTTGAATGCAATTTGAAATAATGAAACCATAGACTATTTATTCAAAGTGTTTATTAAGGCAAATAATTGACTGTGAACTGTATAAATTACATTTTATTGTGAAAAGTACAATGTTGACAGATGAGTGAAAATTATTGAAGATGAAAAGGGATTTTCATATAAAACTCTTTGTTGATCTTTCTGTATAGAAAAACTATGTAACCTAGTGAATTTATAAAACAAAAATTGACACTAAAAGATGAATATGTGAGTTTTATGCGTGAAAAACGAGAACACCATTTATATTGAAGTGTAAGGTAAGTTCGTACATTATTTTACTTCTGGATTCACCTAGAAATCTTTGCTAATAATTTAAACAAATTCTAGAACGTTATTTCTAAGAAATAACTTATAAATAAGAGTTCTATTTATAAGCCAGCGCACATATGTGTGTGTGCGATTATTTTGTTATAAATGTATCTACACGATGTATCATTGTTTTTTTTTTATTTACCAGTCATTTAATGTATGTAGACAATATTATATCTTTATGAAGGTACTAATACTACAAAGAAGAAAGATTTCATCATCTCGTTCGTTATAAATGCCCACTACTGAGCAAAGCCTCTTCTCACACGAAGGATTGAGCATTAATCACCACTCTTGCTCAATGCGGGTTGTTGAATACAAACTAATAATTAGAAATTATAAGCCCAGGTTTCCTCACGATGTTTTCCTTCACCGTTTGTTAGTGGTGTCTGAATAATCTTGGAAAGTACATATAACTCGGAAAAAGTCACATTCACACGCAGTACGACCAGTCAACCAATGAGGCAGTCGGTAAATTTTTCTTTTATGGGATAAGCCCGGTCAACGACCAGACGTATATGGTAGATGGTAGATGATGACGTAGATGGTAACAGACATCCGAAACACCAGAGATACAAGTGCGTTATCGGCGATTGTGGGAGATTCGGGGATAAAGAAGTGCGTTATCGGTGATTGTGGGGGATTCGGGGATTAAGGAGACTGGGGATGGGGGGGGTAAGTGATTGGGCCTCCGGTAACCTCGCTCAAATGAGTAAACACAATGCAAGCGTTGTTTCACGTCGGTTTTCTGTGAGGCCGTGGTATCGCTCCGATCGAGCCGGCCCATTGATGCCGAAGCATGGTCTTCCACACTTTTTAGTAAGTTTAATTTAACAGAGACACAATTACATTTAGTGAACTACAGGTTGCAACAACTTCGACTTCGATTGCGAAAACATTGCAAATATCTAATTCTTCAAGTTCTTTCTTTTAATCCCCATTTTGCCCCACATTAGAATTTTCTCCTGTGTCGTGAGTGCGTTTACAAACATACAAGTTCGCATATACAATGTAAACCACACTTTTTTCAGCCAATCAATTTGTGTATCACACAAAGAGTTGCTCCGTGCGGAAATCAAACCCGCTACACGTTACGCGGCAGCCGGTTTTCCAGCCACCCCGCTACCCGGGCGGTCGTACGTCTTTATGTAGCACAATAATTATTATGTTTACCTTCGACTAGACTTGTCGTCACGAATTTAAGTACTTACTTATCTTAATCTAACTCCAGTTGCCTAAGACATTGTACCTAAATGCGTACATAAGAAAATATAATATTATAACATAACATTACATCACGCCTTTTATCCCCGAAGGGGTAGGCAGAGGTGCACATTATGCCACTGTACAATGTAACACCAACTTTTCACTATTTATGTCATGAGTTCCAAATAATAGGGGGTGAGCCTATTGCCATATACCGGGCACAATTCCAGACTCCGTGCTACTACTGAGACTTTCAAAACCCTAGTAATACCTTGTTCGACCCGGGAATCGAACCCGAGACCCCTTGCCCGGCAGTCGCACTTGCGACCACTCGGGTAACGAGGCAACGAAATATGAGTACGTAAAATGATATATTCTTTGTGTAGGAAAATAATAAATGTGTTTACCTTATATTAGAGTTCACGTCACAAGTAGGTACTATGTGGGATTAGTGTAGCAAAACAAAAGTTAATGATTATTTACGAAATTCGAAAAGTAATAAATACTATTCTACCAGAGGCCTTAGTACGAGTTTGATTTACGTTTGAAGTATTCGAAACGAGTATGCGTTCGGCACTCTGATTGGCCGGCGCCAATGAAGCAACCGATCAGAGGCCTTAGTACGAGTTTCTTTTGCGTTTAAAGTATTCGAAACGAGTACGCGTTCAGCGTTCTGATTGGCCGGCGCCAGTGAAGCAACCAATCAGAGCAACGAACGCGTACTCGTTACGGTTACTTTAAATGAAAAAGAAACTCGTAATAAGGTCTCTAAGCGCCGAACGCGTACTCGTTACGATTACTTTAAATGTAAAACAAACTCGTACTAAGGCCTCAGATTATATTTTTTGATCAGGTTCGTCAGACAAAAACAATTAAGTACGTGGGTTTTTCTTAAATAGTATCGCGTACTTTTGAGTTGTGCTCAGTGTATGAAGATATGCTCATGCTTAGCCTCATCAAATGGAACTGTTAATCCTACAATGAAACGCAGTTGTTACATTTGCTTATTATTTATCACTACATAATATAAAACAAAGTCGCTATCCGTGTCTGTCTGCCTCTATGTATGCTTAGATCTTTAAAACTATGCAATGGATTTTAATGCAGTTTTTTTTAATAGATAGAGTGATTCTTAAGGAAGGTTTATATGTATAATACATGCATATTCCACACGTGCGAAGCCGGGGCGGGTCGCTAGACGTTATGTTAGGTTATGTTCAAAAAGTAAACATGAAAATCCTACCAACGATAATGTAGCTTCACAACAAAATATCAAATCTTTTGTCCGCTTAAGTAAAACGCGATTTATTATAAGTACAGTACACAATCTAGTAAGGCGGCATCAGACCAACACCTAAAACAATATAAGCGCACAACAAAAGCCATTGTATCGACGACAACGTTGAAATAAAGACGAATAAATTCCGTCCTGTTCCTACGAAAATTCGTTTTAGGGAGCAAGTAAATTAATTTTATTATCAATTTCGGTCCATTTACTCAGCTTAAGAACATTACTTTGGGCTGTTATGAAAGTCAAATTGATAATCTCTCAACAGTTTGAGTCGCGCGACGTCGCTCAGTTCGTCTGAAAGGGTCGTTACTTTTTATAGAATCACTGATGCGAAAATTTAAAATGGGGATGTGTGGTGTTCATAAAAGTTGATGGGGATGGGGATTAATGATCGGTTATCTTTGTGTTGAAGGGGGTAAATGGTGATTAGTATAGGATTGTCATTGTGATATGGTTATTGTTATTGAATGCTGTTGTTTTGCTACGAAGGTTATAGTGGGTCAGTAGATAAAATAAATATATGTAGATTGATTAATACTAGTTTTCTCCTTTTTTCCAATACCTACATGGTTAGTGAAATAACTGGGGAACCACAAAAAACCAGAGGGCTTACTCTTGAATCCAATTCCGATCGATCGACATTGGTATTTGTGAAATTTCGTACACTTGAGTTGCACCACTAGCGCTCCTTGCGTCCGTCGATATTTGATGAACTAAATGCGTTTGGATTTATATTCTATGGAATAATGTGTGTATGTGTGTGTACAGAATAGTGTACGCACTGAATGCCTACCATAGAGGTTGTATAGTTTTGAAATTGAATAATTAATGAGATTTTATTGTATTGACTGCCTCGTTGGCCGAGTGGTCGCAAGCGCGACTGCCGGGTAAGGGGTCTCGGGTTCGATTCCCGGGTCGGGCAAAGTATTAATGGGTTTTTAAAAAATCTCCGTAGTAGCACGGAGTCTGGAAATGTGCCCGGTATATGGCAATAGGCTCACCCCCTATTACATGGGACTTATAACATAAATAGTGAAAAGTGGGTGTTACATTGTACAGTGGCATTAAGTGCCGAAATGTGCACCTCTGCCTACTCCTTCGGGGATAAAAAGGCGTGATGTTATTTTATTGTATTGAAATTGCATTGACAGACGGGTTCAAGAGTAAGCACTCTGGGCAACCAGCCGACTGGACCGTGCATTGTATCGCAAATTCCATTCCCGCATGAAACAATTCTCTATATGTGATTGTTGTTGCCGGAATCTAGGGTGGTATTCTTTAAAATTAAGATTTTTTAAGGTTTTTTATAATACAGGATAAAATGCCTGTATACGTGAAAATATTTTAAAAAATATATTTCATATTTAAAACTTTTTTATTTATATTAGCAGTATGGTCAAACCTTTTAACAAGGGTCGCACCCGGGTATCCGTTATTCGCGCACTTTGTACCCGGATGTCGAAAAAATGATTTTAATGACCTTTTATGACCGGGATTTGTAAAAATATTAAAAACAAAATGCGTTCGTGTTGCAAATCTGTTGACCGTTTAGTGTTTTCGTTTCTTTTTAAACATTTTTGTTTGTCGTTCATGTATCTTTAACCACTTTCAACAAAAAGAGGTTCTCACAGTTTGACCTGTATGTATGTATATTTGTGTGCGATTATTTTAAGAACGACTGAACCGATTTTAATGCGATTTTCAGAAAAAGCCGGCAAACGAGCAGACGGATCACCTGATGGTAAGCAATCGGCGTCGCCCATGGACACCTGGAACACCAGAGACGTTACAAGTGCGTTACCGGCCTTTTGGAATTTAAAGATTTTCGGGGACTAAGGAATTGGGAAGCGGCAGGGGGGGGGTTATTGGGCCTCCGGTAACCTCACACATGCGATGAAACACAACACAAGCGTTGTTTCACGACGGTCCAATAGTAAAAATAACTAAAAATCTAACTTGATACTATCATCATAATATTATTATTATAATTATCTGGCTATCATCAACAGCCTATGCCTATGACAGTTCATTACCACTATAGGCTTTCTCTACATAAGAGGCTTTGTCATAATCTCCTCCACGCGTGCGTATGGCAGTTCGCGTTACACGCGCGCCTCAAAGAGCCATTAGACCACGACATGGGGCCCAATAGGGCTGATGCCCGATACGGAGCCACGGAAGACTTAACAGGTAACCAGGGCTCCAGCTTGAAGAGCAAGAGTAAAAACGGAGTGGTTTTTAGTCACTAAGAGTCTGACACTCTCGCCTCAGCCTAGGCGAAAAAAAAACTTTGAATGATTTTTCCCCCTGAAAAATAGGGGATTTGGAAATGCATTTTCCTCTATCTTCAAAACTATAAACAATACATGTACAATAACACAAAAACCAATAAAACCCATCAATAAACTTTTTAAAAACGATAAAACTTCAAATAAATAACAAATAAATAGCTACGCAATCGAACTATAAACTACAAGCCGTTGAATACTCCATATAGTGGGTCATAAATGGAATATATCTGGTTTTACTGGGTAATGTGGACTGAATTAACCAATATCACTTCATTAGAGTCGTAAAGTGCGTTCTGATTGGCCAAACCATCAATTGAACTATGCGTTTATGGGTTGTAAAGTTTTGAATGTATTGGTTTTAGTTAAATCTGTGAAGATACAGCATTCAAGTGACGATAGAAATAAAGCATTCGTGAGCACTATTTTGTTTCTTTCACATGAGATCACCACACAATAACTTTATTTTCACGAATGGATATTAGACTGCCTCGTTGGCCAGGGGGCTCGGGTTCGATTCCCGGGTCGGGCAAAGTATAACTGGGTTTTAAAAAATATCTTAGTAGTAGCACGGAGTCTGGAATTTTGCCCGGTATATGGCAATAGGTCCACCCCCTATTACATGGGAATCATAACATTAAATAGTGAAAAGTGGGTGTTCCATTGTACAGTGGCATAATGTACATCTCTGCCTATCCTTTCGGGGATAAAAGGCGCGATGTTATGTTATAATATTACCTCTAGACGTGAGTACATGACCAAATAGGGCAGTAATACAACATTTTATTTTATTGTCGTTCTGGTAGATTATTTTAAAACATTAGACACATATTTTGTCTTTTATTACAAATCTTATACCTCTATTGATGTCAAATATCGGGTGACGTCACGATTTACTACATTTTATAGGGTAGCATGACGTAATGATCTCCCACTCCTAAACTTAACTCCGTTTTATTTACCTCTAAAACGCCATGGGGGTCACCGGTGACCGAGGTTAGCGGAGGATTTATCTTTAACGGTTTATTTTGGCAGTCAAAGTCTTAAGTATTGTTTTCTTATACGACAATTTAAATAAATATACATACGTGTCTAATATTTTTTCATTATCTAACTGACAGACTAATTAGATTTTCAATTTTCGTACACTGTCTTAATATCCCTATTACTTTATGCTTACCGATTGCTTTCTGGGGCCAAATACCACTGAATGTCTTACTATAGTGAGACATCAATAAGCATAATTAAAGCTGAATTATAAGCTAATTTGTTAGTCCCTTTTGAAAGACAATAGTCTTTTGTAATCAGTATTTTTCTCAGCTCAATGCAACTCGCATAATTACAGGGATGGAAAATTTTATACAATGAACAATAACTTCATAAATATCTCATTTCACACGCGCATTTATAATGGGATTGGGAAAACACTTTAATATGCAGAATAATCAGATACAGACTCCAATTAAAAGATGAAGGTCAAATCTGAGAGCCCTCGATTATCAAAAGGTCAACGATTGCTTTCCAAGATGATAATGAAGAAATAAGTGACTTATATTCGAAATAGAATTCTGAAGAGCCACAGGATTTTCTTATAAAAATCACCAAGCTATAAAAAGAGTAGCTATGGATGGTTTTTTAAAATTTAACAATGACACCTTTTATCCCCGAAAGGGTAGGCAAAGGTTTACATTACGGCATTTAATGCCACTGTACACTGTCACCCACTTTTCACTATTTATGTTCTGAGTCCCATGTAATAGGGGGTGAGCCTATTGCCATATACCGGGCACAATTCCAGACCCCGTGCTACTACTGAGATTTTTTGAAAAAGCCCAGTAATACTTTGACCGACCCGAGAATCGAACCCGAGACCCCTTGCCCCGGCAGTGGCAATTGCGACCGCTCCGCCAACGAGGCAGAGGCAGTAATGTTAAAATTTGAATTTGAGATTAGTCGCTTTATTGGTCAGTGGGTTAAGGAAAGCGTTATTGAGTTTCTCCATTATCAAAATAAATAAGTTCTTATTTTAGAACCGGTCAAAAAGTGATTCAAATAGGTGTGTTTGCTATAAGTAATGCAAAATATCTTTCCATTTAATATTAATGTAGATTTATGTTGCTACCTAGGAATATGTTTTGTCAGTTTGTTTACGTCAATGAAAATGAAAACAGCTTAGTCAGACATCTCCCTATAAAATCTGAGTTTTGTATTTCAGTATGAGAATTTAGATTAACAATTCATTCAAATAATAATGGACATAAACAAAATTAATATTAACTATTAATAAATGAAAATAATATACAACTTAAAATATTAATAATTATGAACTAAAATGTATTTACACCTTGAAAAATAATAATAAAAATGCTATCGTAAGGCATCAAAAAAACAATTTTCCTCATCGTTACCGTGAGGTAGGGTGCCCAAAAGACTGGCAGCATTGCCACGTTGAATGGCAATGCTTATTAACCTTTGCCCAAGGTAGTAGCCAGCCCTTCGATCACTTGAAGTGTCAACCATCCTCCTTACAATATCTTTGTAAAGAAGATGTGCACAAATAATTAATTTCAAATTGATTCGTGTTAAAAATTAAAAGCAGTTGTAAATTTTACCTCTTCATCAGAGTTTTGTTCTATAACTGCCTCGTTTGACGAGTGGTCGCAAGGGGTGTCAAGTTCGATTCTCGGGCAAAATATTATTGAGTAGGTATTCAGAAAAAATCTCATTAGTAGCACGGAGTCTGGAATTGTGCCCGGTATATGGCAATAGGCTCACCCCCTATTACATGGGACTCATAACATAAATTGTGAAAAGTGGGTGTTGCATTATATAGTGGCATTAAGTGCCGTAATGTGCACCTCTGCCTACACCTTCGGGGATAAAAAGACGTGATGTTATATATATTGTTATTTCTTTGACCAAAAAATCCCGACTATACAAACAAAATCCCATCAAAAACAATCAACTAGATCCGCAACTGTATCTAAAAAACAAAAATGCGGGAAAACCAACAAAATTTAATGCCTAGGGACCTTACTTCGGCGTTTCCAATTTCTGCTACAGCAGTTAGGGTGTTGGTGGCTACTGTTCAATTAAAATCGGCCTGTCGGCTCCAACGTCAGTTGTCCACTCCTGGTGGCATCGCGAATATTCGAGATGGGAGGCAGTGTACCTATGTCTGGAATTTCTGCATTTAAGCGTTGTGTTTACGTTATCTGCAAGGCTTCGTAAGAGTGACGTAATAGCGTTGTAGGTCTAATTCAAATTGTTGACATTTTTTAATGTATTTGGTTTTTTATTTTTCTTTGATTTCACTATGTTTATATTATACTTTTTTTTTTTGACTGCCTCATTGGCCGAGTGTTCGCAAGTGCGACTGCCGAAGTATAAATGGTTTTTTTTTATTTCTCAGTAGTTGCACGGAGTCTGTAATTGTGCCCGGTATATGGCAATAGGCTCATCCCCTATTACATGGGACTCATAACATAAATATTGAAAAGTGGATGATACATTCTCGATGGCATTAAGTGCCGTAATGTGCCTACCCCTTCGGGGTTGAAAGCCGTGATGTTATATACCTAACATTCCATTTTTGTTTTATTAAAATCTGAAGATTGATTTTGAACAATAATACTTAATTGCACAGAAATCTCCCTTATCATAATAAAATAATAATAGTTAGTTAAACGATTGGAAATATAAATGTCTGTCCATTCAACGATTAAACAATGAGGGTGAAATTTAAGAAAAATCAAAGTCAAAGCATTTATTCCAATTAAACCAAAAAAAAATATGGTTTAATTTTTTTTTTATTTTAAATCATATTTTGGTACTTTTGAAACGTCAACAAATCCTTACTAATATTATAAATCGGAAAATGAGTTTGTTTGTTTGTTTGTTCCGCTTTCACGCCGTAACTACTAAACCGATTGCTTTGAATTTTTTCAGACGTAAAGTTAGAAGTCTGGATTAAATAATAGGGTACTTTTTATCCCGGAAAAATTTGATATTCTCGAGGAAAAACGAAATCATTGGTATAGATGGCGCTGTGTGTAAATGTCACATATGCTACTTTTTATCCTTTTGTGACGCGAGCGATGCCGCGGGTAAAAGCTAGTACAAAATAAATAATACTCCTCCTAGGAATATTTTAATAGCTGGCAATCTCAAACCGCTTTCAGAATCGACTGTAACAGCAAAACAGTATTAAACTCGTTATGAAACCACTGAAACTTTCAGCTAAACTTCGCTACATGTCTGAACACCGTTTTTACTTCAGTTTCGGATTTGTGCTCGTAACTAATCGACAAGTTCCGACAAACTTCGGATCTTAAGTTTAATACGTGTGAGAAAAAAGTTTGCACCGCCATCAGTTCGGTTGGGGTCGGAATTCTATTACATTATGAAAATCAATGATAATGCTCGTATCGTGGTATGTAGAATTTGATACGTGAATAATATAAGTGCTTGCTAAAGTATGAGTAGAAATATATTTAATAATATAATTATGTAGGTATAGTGAAAAATTAGTTTTATCAGTTATAAGCATGTATTGTTATTTGTTATTTGTAGTAGAAACACTGGATCGGACGGGATCATGGACGTTGAAAAAAATGCGGTTCATCAACAGCCTATAAATGCCCACTGCTAAGCAAAGCCTATTCTCATACGGAGAAGGTTTGAGCATTAATCACCACGCTTGCTCAATGTGGGTTGGCGATTACAAACTTATAATTAGAAATAAGTCCAGGTTTCCTCACGATGTTTTCCTTCACCGTTTGTCAGTGGTGTCTAAATAATCTCTCTGTCTCTGTCTGTCTCTTAAAACAATGACTGTGGCACCTGTCTACTATAGACTTACACGCAGAACAAACACACATTGACACGAAGGACATCTGTCATGTGACATGGTCCGTCATTACACTTTATATACAGTACGGTGTCGCAAGTACACGCACACATAAATACTCTACTAACATTTTGGTGCTTCAATCATTTCTAAGTGGTATTACGTCTGTCTTTTTTTTAACGTCCTTGCACCTACAGTACAGTTTCAAAATCTGAGGCAAAATATCAGAACAAGGAATATAACCTTAATTTGGAAATTGAGTTAAAACCAAAAACCTTGTCATCAGTTATGGAACTGACGATCAGTTGACCAGGTGACAAAGAATCGTCAAAAAACGCAGTCCAACCATAGAAAATTCGATCGCGAGAGAATCTCCGGCCACCGTGAGCACAGGTCTGAGGACGGCAAGCACGGGTGACTCACCGGCCTACCAGAACCAGACCCGAGCGTACGGCGGCGCGTCGCGCCCCGCGCGCGCTTTAAAGAGCTACCAGACCACCACAACTGGGCCCCAATAGGGCTGATGCCGAAACGGAGCTGCGGAGAACTTAACGGGTAGCCGGGGCTTTAGCTTGAGCTGCAGTTTTTAGTCAGCAAGAGACTAACAATTCCTCTGGCCTCACTCGGGCGAGAGATCATTGGAAGATTTTCCCCCTCAAAAAAATAAACCATTCAAAATTCACAACCATGTTGAATTTTAAATACTAATACCCATAGAAAATATACAAATCCATGCAAACAAAAATCCACAAACCGACACGATTGAATATAACGTTCAGCGTAATGTGATCCTACTAAAATTTTATTATCAATTTCAAAATTTATGCTTGCAAAACGTAACCCACAAGGGCGTAATGAAATAAGTCATTGGAATTGGCACGAAGCATTGAATTGTTCAACATTAGGTAGCACAGTGGTTAAAATTCCCTATTATTGGATTAAATCACAGATTTATGCAGAATCTTTATCGCTGGCTGGAATTGGATTTCGTGGTTACATTACTTTATGGGTATTGAGTGGATTTTTCTGGGGTCCTTTGGTTTTTAAGTTAAATTGATTTCGGTTTGGAGGTTATGATTTATGTTGTACGTGGCGTATTTTTGTCGAGACTATTCGTATAACTAGTAAGTATTTGATTTAGAGACATTGTAGAACATACTTTTAAAAAAAAGATGGAATGGAGTTTCTTGCTCGTTCTTCTCCATTCGAATGTACATTTTGGAATGAGCACCTATCTTCACCTAGTTTCACTGACGGACTGACTGACAGACTATTATTTATTTTGTATTTGTTGACGTTTCAAAAGTACCAAATTATGGTTTGAAATAAATGCTTTGACTTTGATGATGTTAGAACTGGATGTCAGAACTTGATGTCAGCTCTTGATGTCAGATTAGTTGCCGATCATTGTGATTGCCAAAGGTTCATAGTTCTATTGTCGTTTTTGTAGCTTTTTGGTCTTTTTAATAATTTCACAAACAATGATTAGTTTCGTTTATTATACATTTTTTTAGACTCGTAGCACTCGTCCACTTTTATCGCAGTGTATTTTTGTTTTTATTACTCGTTATTTCATAAAAATATTATCTCTTTACAAAATTATTTTAAATCTAACATAACATCACGCTTTTTATCCCCAAAAGGGTAGGCAGAGGTGCACATTACGCCACTATACAATGTCAAACACCCACTTTCCCCTATTTATGTTACGAATCCCATGTAATAGGGGGTGAGCCTATTGCCATATAGCGGACACAATTACAGACTCCGTGCTACTATTGAGATTTTTTTGAAAACCCAGTAATACTTTGCCCAACCCGGGAATCGAACCCGAGACCCCTTGCCCGGCAGTCGCACTTGCGACCACTCGGCCAACGAGGCAGTCTGTTTATGAGGCGCAGTTTACATAAAGTACAAAATATGGCCCCAGTAGACATACCTACTCTTACGAAAAATGGCAAATAAAATTCTTTAAGATTTCTTCATACGATAGTTACAGTATCAGCACGAAAACTTAGAAAATATGTGTTGAAATTTATTAAAATGAAATTCTTATCGCCCTTAGTTATCGAAGTAATACTACAATATCAGTAAATCTCTTTCATTTCAGAGATATATTATACGAGTGCTAAATTTTTAGAAAATCTTTTTTTTATTATTATTATTAACATCACGCCTTTTATCCCCGAAGGGGTAGGTAGAGGTGCACACAGAAGTAACACCCACTTTTCACTATTTATGTTATGAGTCCCATGTAATAGAGGGTGAGCCTATTGCCGTATACCGGGCACATTTCCAGACTCCGTGCTACTACTGAGAATTTTTTAAAAACCCAGATAAAGAAAATCTGTATAAATAAATTCATGATTAAGAAAAAACTTCTTGTAGAGGTATATTAAAACGTGATGTCTTTGAAATAACCCTTGTTCATACGAATTCGTTTAATTTTTGCAATAAAAATATTGAACAGCTTTTGCCTGGAGATCATTAAAAAAGTCAAAGTTTTTATTTCAGCTTATTTTTTCTCAATCAATTCGGTGTACTTCTATCTAATACGTTTATCTCTGTATTAGTTTTTAAGATTCTTTATGTTTCGAAAAACAAATAAATCTGTAATTTTAATTCTAACCTTTTAGCTATACTACAATAAAATGTAAAATTTTGTGGTTTTATAAAATTACGGAAAAACAAAACAGAACCGACACTATATTCCGCTCAACCTGGTCAAATAAACACGAAACCTGCTGCTCAACCGTTGCACTCGTAACTTCCCGATAAATGAAGAAGTAAGTTTTTTCTCCAATGAATCAGCGGTACTATGATAGATGGGATGACGCCTTTTTATCCACGATGACGAAGGGGTAGGCAGAGGTGCACATTACGGCACGTAATGCCACTGCAGAATGTACCACCCACTTTTCACTATTTATGTTATGAGTCCCATGTAATATAGGGGGTGAGCCTCAGCCTATTGCCATATACCAGGCACAATTTCAGACTACGTGCTACTCTACTGAGATTAAAAAAAAACTCAGTATTACTTTGCCTGATCCGGGAATCGAACCCTAGACCCGTTGCCCAGCCGTCGCACTTGCGATCACTCGGCCAACGAGGCAGTCAATAGATAGAGGCCAATGATAGAACCGACGGCCGCTGGGGCAGAAAGGTTCTCGAGTGGAGGCCACGTACCGGTAAGCGCAGCGTAGGACGTCCATCCGCAAGGTGGACAGACGATCTCATTAAGGTCGCAGGGAACCGATGGATGCAGGTCGCTTCCACCCGCCTATCTGGAAGTCATTCGGGGAGGCCTATGTTCAGCAGTGGACATCCTGTGGCTGATATGATGATGATGATGATGAATGATAGATAATCAGAGAAAGTCTACTGCCATACACAACACAGTTCATATCTGTATCTATCCTCAAAATCAAGAAACTCATCCCATATCTCACTACACTCCCCAGTAATGCGCTTCTACGTTGAGTTTGATTAGCATTCAATAGTCGGCTGTAATCCAATCACGATTGTCAGATTGTCAGCTGCACGGCCACAATCTTAAGACGAGAGCTCTCCATTGGTCAGGAGGTAGTGGTCTCCTGCAGTAGGTACCAGCGTGCTTGGAAATTATTAAAGTTTGTTCACAAACATAAAGTCACTACGTTTTATCTCCGCTGAGTTGTGCAAAGGCATGGACAATGCACCCAATTTTTAAACGACTTCAAATAGAAAATAAAAAGGACATTCTCAGTGTGACCTCTATGTGTGTTTGTATTGTAACTTTCGTGAGACCATACTAAATAAATTATTATGTTTTCGGCTTACTCACGTAGTGAGTGAGGAACTAGACTAGTTTCAAGCCATGCTAGACGCTCATATTCATGAGCAGCATTTCGCGACCCGCGACGCGGCGACTGTCGCGCTGCTACTGTAGCAGTATGAGGCGAGTTCTTCGTCGAATTACTACGTGAGTAAGCCGAAAACATAATAATTTACTCTATGTGTGTGTTTGTGCGCAATTATCACGCGATTGGTTGAATCGATGTTGATGCGATTTTCAGAAATGTTTTTGTTACACCTAGAAGAAGGATTTAGTATAAGTTGATTAACCGGCTTCAATAAAAGAGAGGTAATTCTCTTATTTATTTTTTAAGGGGGGAAAATCATCGAACAACTTCTCCTGAAAAGAAGGGTGATGTCGGTTTTTTAAACGTATCTAGTTTATAAAAGAATAGACTTAATGGATAAACCTATTAATTTGCCATGTACCAGGCACCATTTTAATACAAAAAAATAAGAAAACCGATAATTCTTAACCCAACTTCGAAATCTAACGCAAGACCTATTACCCAGTAGTCAGCACAATTGGTCACACTAGATAAACAAGGCAGTAAATACACTGATAATAATTATTTCGTAAAGCCAAAAATACACTACCCGGACAAACGTACCACAACATGTCAAGCGAAGCGTGCCGATATCGCCCGACATAATATATTTAATTTAATTAATCTTTTTTTTTCTTTTATTGGTTTTATACAAAAAAAAAATACAATACATATCCCCACCAAACTGCTATGACAGTTTGACGGCGGGAATAGCGCTCGATATTCACAAGTACCTTACACTAACTATACTTACTACTATACCTACATACTAAACAAACAAAACCTCGGATCAAACTTGTCCTTAACAAAAACGGTGTTATCTTATACTAACAAACATAATTATGTGAAATAATTTATATAAACAGCTAACAAGCAGATTAACATTAACTAAAATTTTTGGCAAATTCGGTAAGTAACACAGTCTTTAGCTTATATTTTAGGGATTGTTTACTAATTGTATTGTTTATGTGCCTTAACAAATCAATATCGTTGTACAACGAACCATGTACCTGTTGGTTCTTTTTCCATAATAATTGTTTATCGTCGGCCGGACTAACTTATTTTCTCTCACACGTCTTGTGTTATATTTGTTTGCAACTTTTTCTTTTTTTATAAGGCGACAACGCGCGCCTTATGTCCACAGCGACGTTGATGTTGCCAGACATGTCGACCAAAGTTCGGCAACGTCGCGCTACTTCTCCCAACATCGCTGGCTACACGTGTTACGTGTTGCAGGACATTTGTCCTCCGAAATATCGTTGGCTTAATATTCTGATATTATTCCTATAAAAGCAACGATCAATAAAACTAATTTTCTCAATAACAGTATTCTTCTATTCATTTCATTCAGTTCAGTATAATGTTTACAGAATGTAATTTTGTGGAACACCGACAATAGTTCCCCAAAAATTTTGTGCAGACAATAAGCGTTGCAGCTGCATTTGGAAGTAGTTTTGTTGAATAAATAAAGTCGGCACTTCTACCCACTTTGCCAGAGACCCCAAAACTTGCCTACCAGGCCTCCAATTAGGGTTATGCTTTCAAAAACGAGAACAATGCTTTCAAAAGTCCAGTAACGTACTTGTAACTCCCTTATGTACCGAAGTGGTAGGTTATTATTCAGTCCTAATAAATGTTTACGTCGTGGTAGCCCGAAGGTTTAAGACCCCAACAAGTTTGAAACCTACCAACGGCAAGTACCAATGTGACTTTTTCCGAGTTACATATACATTCTAAGATTACTTAAACAACACTGACAAACAGTGAATGAGGAAACCTAGACTTCATAATATATAATTTCTAATTATAAGTTTGAAATTGTCAACCTGCATTAAGCAAGCGTGGTGATTATTATTTTTTTTTTTTATGGAATATGGGGCAAACGAGCGGACGGATCAACTGATGGTAAGCGATCAGCGCCGCCCATGGACGCCCGCAACACCAGAGGAGTCACAGGTGCGTTGCCGGCCTTTTAAAAAGGAATACGCTCTTTTCTTGAAGGTTTGAAGGTCGTATCGGTTCGGCTATTATTCGGCTCAAACTTTCTCCGTGTGAGAAGAGACCTTTGGTCAGCATTGGTCACTTATAGGTGGTTGATTAATCATTATTATTATCACCACCATCACGCTTTTAAATGGAATCACAGACAGTTTGACTGCACGGTTGGTGCGGTGGCTGGGCAACTGGCTGCCGTGCAACGTGTCGAGGTTTCGATTCCCGCCCGGAACTACACTTTGTGTGATCCATAAATTGATGTTTCGGGTCTGGGTGTCATTGTGTATGTGAACGTGTATGTTTGTAAACGCACCCACGACACAGGAGAAAATACTAGTGTGGGGCAACGTTTTAAAGAAAATAATAAAAAACAACATCAATCTGTGAAAGTATGAGTAGATAGTATAGTGAAATACTTACTATTTTTTATTCATCTAGGAATCCAACAGCTTTACAAATAGTTTACAATAGTTTGCGTGAATCACAGAGATTAAGGCTAATAATAGGTATCCCTTATTTCCTAGATTTTGTAAACATACGAACGGACATAATTATTAGAAGTATTCTTGACTATCAACACAGAACTTCTTAATCTATTATTGAGTACTTTAGAAAATACTAAACATCTTTAGCACTGAAATTTGAGCATTGTTTCTATCTACTTAAGTTTATTTTCTTACACCATTTTGCACTTAATTCAGAACTCCTTGTCCCAGAGCAGTAGTAATTGTAATCTACCTCTAGTTATGCAGTTCCATAAGAATCTACTTGTACGGCGTTATTTGGAAGCTTAGAATACCTAGTGTTCATATTACTGGCTGTATTAAGCGCTGAGAGAATTGCTTTTATAAAATATTTTGGTAGTAGTCTTAAAATTGCTTACATTGGTATAAATATAATTTAGTTTGTTCTTAGGTTTTGTTCAGGGATGTTACGGAGCTTCGATTCCGGTTCCGTTAAGTTCGAACTTCTGATTATTATCATACTTTCGGTTCTGACTTCTGCTCCGACACCTTTTAATCGGAGGTTTTAATCGGAGGTCGAAGCATAGATAGCGGGCGGGCGCGGCGTCCGTGCCGACCCACTGTTATATGTGCTGCGACAGGGTCATACACGTCGCACGGGGAATCACCCCTACCCCGACCCGTGCACTCTATTGTCAATTATTTTTTCACTTGTTAAGGCACACGACACGCTCGTAGGTTATATAGATATTTGTTTTGATTTCTGCGGCTTATCATCAATAAAAGTGTTTTTTTTTGTGTTAGACAATGAAACCTAAATCATGTTGTATTTGGAACTACTTCATTGAAGTTAATTCCGATTCGGCAAAGTGTAAACTGTGTATGAAGAGGTACTATTCAAGAAATGGAGATACGACAACGTCTTTAAAAAGTCATTTGAAGTCTGTCCATGCCACTGAATATGAAGAATTATTAAAATTAGTAACTAATAATTCTCTCTCATGTTACCACTTCTGAGCCTGCCTCCGATTCCGATTTCAACTCCGGTTCCGATTCCGATAAAGCAAATTTAAAAACTCCGGTTCCGCCTTCGGTTCCGATAAAACTACTTCCGTTACATCCCTAGTTTTGTTTATTATTTGGTTGAGTTTTATTTCACTGCCTCGTTGGCCGAGTGTTCGCAAGTGCGACTGCTGGGCAAGGGGTCTCGAGTTTAATTTCCGAGTCGGGCAAGCTATAACTGGGTTTTTTTAATTTTCTCAGTAATAGCACGGAGTCTGAAAATGTGGCCAGTATATGGCAATAGGATTACCATCTAACACATGGGACTTATAACATAAATAGTGAAAAGTGGGTGTTACATTCTACAGTGGCAGTAAGGTGCACCTCAGCTGCCTTCCCTTTCGAGGATAAAAGGCGTGATGTTATGTATACCAATTAATAAACCAGTGTATTCCCAGCCTTCATTGTGTTTAAATTCGAACACTTTCCGTTACATAATATTCAAAATGCAGGTAATGAGATGTCAAGAAGTTAAAATACACCTTCAAAGAGCCGCGGAGAACCTAACGGGTTACCGGGGCTGCGGCTCGAAGTGCAGGAGTAGGAACGGGGTGGTTTTTAGTCAGTAAGAGTCTGACACTCCCTCCCGCCTCACCCAGGCGGGAGAGACATTCGATGATTTTCCCCCCTTAAAAAAAACACCTTCAAAGAATAACAAACGAGAGAATACTATTATTCCGTATTAAAAAACCCAACCATATTATTGGAAGCAAGTATAACAGCTCACACATAGGACCCACTTAGTTTTTAGTCAAATTTCCGCGGTGCTTGGCGAATGGGCTTCACCCAGTTGCACAGTCTCTTCTTTGTGTCTTAAGACTTAATTAGGAGACAGAATGCTGTCTCCTGCAGTAATTCACGGAGGGAAGTGGAAACCATAGTTTTTTCTTCTTCTCCTCTTATAATATCTTCTGATTCACTTCGTTGCGGGAACCAAGACAGTTATTCATGTCCCTGGGACGCGCCGGACTTCAGTGTACCGGTGTTTTCATGGTTGTATCTACTGTAGACCCTGGCTTACAGGAGTTGCAGTGGTTTTTGGAGGTTGTGGCGGGCTTGTCCCATTAAAATAAAACAACCAAAAGATATTTCTTGTTTCTTCTGACGCCTGAAGATCTCAGGCGATAAGTTTCAATAGTAGATGACACCCCTTCACGATATTTTTCATGAAAATATTACATGCCATGTTTTAAAAATTCCTCAGTAGTAACATGGAGTCTGGAAATGTGCCCGGTATATGGCAATAGTCACATCCCCTATTAAATGGGACTCATAACATATATAGTGAAAAGTGGGTGTTACATTGTAGTGGCATTAAGTGCCGTAATGTGCAACTCTGTCTACCCCTTCGGGGATAATAGGCGTGATGTTACATACAAACGAAATAAATGTATATCAATGTTAGTATTATCAATTTACTACAGACCTACGATTTTAGTTCCAGAACAAAAAAGAGACTAAAGTATAATAAAAAAATGAAGTGCTTAGGCTTTTTGTAATAACGCCATCTATGTTTCAATATTAAGAACTACGTAGTAAATATACATAGAGTAGCTGACTGGTCTTTTTTTTATTGGTCGCCACAACTTCCCCAAACCGATTTAACTTCTGACAGCCAGGACCACTGAACACTGACCGGCGCGTCCCCGACATAACTGTCTTGGTTCTCGTAAAGAAATAAATAAGCAAAAAAAAAGAAATAAATAATAATCAGTGCTTAAGTTTTAAATATAGTAATTTCGGTTGATGTAAAAAGAAGCCAGTTTCCCGTAAACGGCAACACTTCTCTAGCGGGTGGGTGTACATTTACAAATCACATAACTTATCCCAGAAAAAAAAGTTAAAAGAATGAAAAACTTAGAGTTCAAAATGTAAAGTACCTATGATTTTTCTTAGAAAGATCACTTACACTTACAGCGATGCCGCAATACCCTTATTAATTTACTTTCAAGACTCATTCACGTAAACACACCTCCACAAAGAGACCAATAACAAAATAGGTAATTTAAATTAAACGAACAGACCAATGAATCATAAAAATAAATCAACTTTGTAGGTACACTGCAGTAGCCATTTTAATAAAATTACCCGTTAAATATCTTCAGAACTTAATGTAGTGGAATCAAAGGGATTCGTTGAACATTGATTTAAGTCTCCTTAATGGTGGAACTTGGTGAATTATTTGCTTCTTCTTATATACAAGGGTGATCACCATGGTTTTATTTATCGCTACTTCCAGTTTAATTATTGGCCCAATTAGTAGATAGGGAAATGTTGGATTTAGGAACTATTTATTAAGGGGTGTATTCATTTTGGAACATAGAAACAGGAAAGATGACTCGGTACGAAAATTAAAAATCTAATTAGTTCGTCTGTTAGGTAATGAAAAAACATTAGACACGTATTTTTTTATTTTGTCTTATAAGAAAACATTACTTAGATGGAACGAATCAAAGTCTAGGAGCGGGTAAAACATCTTTTCTACATATAAAACGTACGTAGAAGTGACATTACGCGATATTTGTATACATACATACATAACTTCACGCCTGTCTCCCATTGGGTAGGCAGAGACTATGGAACGCCAATAGCTACGATTCCTACATACCTCTTTCGCTTCATCAACAGTTATCAATCTTTTCATGCATGCTCGTCGATTAAGAGTACTTTTAATTTGGCAATCTGGGCTTTAATAGAGGTATATCGGCAATCTGGTCAGTTTTCAAATCAATATATCATCGAAAGTATTTGTTTTAGTTAGAAAATAAAACATACGTGTAAATTTTTATTTAAATTTCTACCAGACAGTATTGACTGTCTTTTTTTGTTTTGAATTTTTTGAAATTAAAAATTTCAAAAAACATCTAACCTATTGTGCCTGGTGTATCACAATAGGCTTACTCCACGGGAGTTGTAAAATTATTGAAAAAAGGCAGGCGCAGTTTTGGCTCAGGAACATATTTAATAGAGAGCAGCGATATCTGATAAACGTGATACATTTTAACCCATGATATGCCGGGAGCGTAGATATACGCGAGACACAGTGTGTTTCTATTGTAGAGGTTCTATAAGAGGTTAAACATTTCAGCAGCAAATTTCAGCCGCCTACAAATTGTGAACTTAATGACAAACCCACCTTCTGTAGAAGAAGTTATGAGTCCTGTACCTAATGCCTGATTTTATTGGACAAGAATTTGGTTTTTGATATTAACAAAATAATAAAATATTAACTATTTCCTCTTTATAATATTTGTGTAGGTGTAGACAATTTTAACTTCTAAATCCAAGATTACGAAAAATATACTTACATTTTTTTCAAATAGAAGTAGTCTGTAAATAACGGAAATAAGGTCTATAATAGAGTAAGTGGAGAGTTTGTTCACGTTTGTTTGACGAGGCCATATTAGAGGCTCATCTTCATGAGCAGCATTCCGGCGGCGACAATCGCGCTGCTACTGACTGTAATTACGTTAGTAAGCAAAAAAACATAATAATCTAGTATGTTTCACGAAAGTTATAACATATATACATTTCACCCTGCACCTCATTTTAATAAGAACAGCCAAGATCTTACGAGGTAACAATTCACAGTACTGCAATTTGCACAGCAAAACACAAGCACTCTGATAGTGTCACTAATATAGATATACGTGATGGTATCGTGTGAACTTGCGCAGTATTAGAACAACTTGCTCCGAGTGAGATATTAAACTTAAGCATCGGTATATAGAGCAAATGAGTTTAGTGCACTGCCTCGTTGGCCGAGTGGTCGCAATTGCGACTGCCAAGCAAGGGGTCTCGGGTTCGATTCCCGGGTCGGGCAAAGTATGACTGGGTTTTTAAAAAAAATTTCAGTAGTAGCACGGAGTCTGGAACTGTGCCCGGTATATGGCAATAGGCTCACCCCCTATTACATGGGACTCATAACATAAATAGTGAAAACTGGGTGTTACATTGTACAGTCGTATAATGTGCACCTCTGCCTACCCCTTCGAGGATAAAAGGCGTGATGTTATGATGTTATGAGTTTAGTGCAGTGCATAATATTGTTACAGAATATTTATGTGAGGTAAAATAGTAATGCATTTTTCTACAACTCAAGTCTCTCAGTAGGTATCCCAAGAATATAAATACATAATAGATATTTATTTCCATTTCGTTCACATATACTTAATCTATGCTTGTTAGTTAATTCTATATTAATAAAGATACACACATACATAACATCATGCCTTTTATCCCCGAAGGGGTAGCCAGAGGTGCACATTACGGCATTCAATGCCGCTGTACAACGTAACACCCACTTTTCACTATTTATGTTATGAGTCCCATGTAATAGGGGGTGAGGCTATTATCATATACCAGGAACATTTCCAGACTCCGTGCTACTACTGAGATTTTAAAAACCCAGTAATACTTTGCCCGGGAATCGAACCCGAGAACTCTTGCCCGGCAGTCGCACTTGCGACCACTTGGCCAATGAGGCAGTCAAAGTCAAAGCATTTATTTTAATTAAACCATTTGGTAGTGCACGCAGCTCAAAGAGCCATCAGACCACCACAGATGGGGCCCAACAGGGCTGTTGCCCGTGCCCTGTGGGCCCCTATAGGCCCGCAGAAGACCTAACGGGTTGCAAGGACTGTATGAATCTGACACTCCCTTTCGCCTAACCCAAGGCGGGAGAAGTCATTGAATGACATTTTCCCCCCTCAAAAAGAAAGGAGGTAGGCAGAGGTGCACATTACGGCACTTAATGTCTTACTTAATGGCCACAATACAACGACAAAAACAAACATTGAAATAAATTGAAAACAGAACTAGAAAAAGAAATCTTCGTTGGGTTCTATAATCATCAAAATAAAAAAGGCGAAAGTCAGACACTATTTCATTTCCCCAGCGCTTCCACAGTAAAATCAAGAAACTTTATTTGAATGGCTGATGTATATACTTAGGTCATAAAATGAACCTAAACCAAGTACTAAAATAAGAGTAAGTTCATGAAACTAAATCCACTATTGTCAGAGCTAAGCCCCACAACAAAATCTAGTGAAAGCATTGTCTGAAATTCTTTAGTAATATTGTAAATGTGTATTTGTTTGTCTGCTTGAAAAATGTATGAGCTGGTTGTAATTCTTTGTGGTGTTTTAATGTTTGAGTAATTTTGGTTACAATTTGAGTGGGGCCGCGTTTAAAAATAGTCTTTTTATGACAATGAAAGTTGTAATATGTATCCAATCAAAAACATTCTGTAAAACACTAGCCAAGTCTCGGTGGAACGGCTAGTTCATCACTAAAAAGTAATGAAATCTAGACAAAGTCGTGACGAGGCTAAGGTTAATAAATAATTCGCAGTAAGGACTGCGAATTATTTATTAACTATTATAGTTAATATTGTGGGACTTGGCCGTTGAAGCCCTCACGAGGGTGCAAAACCAGATGCAAGTCACCAAGCACTGCCCTGCACCCAGATCATTGTTTGGTTAAAAATCGTCGTATCCTGCCATTACCCTGTCTCTATAAACTCGAGGTCTCAATTAAATAGTGTAACCAATAGAAATAGTAGATTCCCTAACAAATTATCTGTACCGAGTCAAAGCACTACACTATACAGTCAAAATGTATACTGCATGGCTATAAAAATGTATAATAGGTTTCCAAATGACCTAAAAAAATTACCTTAACGTCATTCAGAACAAAATTATATAAGTTTGTGTTAAATAAGTGCTCAACTAAAGATTTTCTCGATGACAAAGATTGCAAAAATATTGTTGTGGAATATTACTTAAATATATAAGTAGAAAATAAGTGTAATATTTGTACACCGATTCGGTAGAATGTATTTGAGACATTAATTAAGACAAAACACCTATTGTAACTACATTTTGACATATACATTTTTCTTTCTTTCTTTATATTTATTAAAATAACGGGAATAGCTCTGTATTTATTTTTTAGAATGAATACTGCGCCGTAGTTTTTATACAGATACAAACAATAAAATTAAATGCCGTACTCTGTCTAAACAATAATACAACATAACACACTTTCTATCCTATATTTGTAACATATTATGCTAATCTATCTTACTTTATATTTACTGAATTTACTTTATCTTCCCCTTTCCCTTTATTACGCCCGCCTTTTTCTAGTAAACTTATTTATTCTGTTGAATTCGAGTTTATATCGCAGACTCGAAACCTCATTCGAAACTAATAAAATTCCTGAGAAAATAAAAGAACTTTTACTCTTTTGTTACAGATGGATATTTCGCTTCTCATATCCCTATCTATAACAAGAAGGTGGGTTAGAGTGAGGTTGGACATAATATTAGAATATCACCATAGAGAACTATCGAGCTCATGAAAACGAACATGGATAAGAGTATAAAGAAGAAGAACCACTCTAATGATAGGAAATACAAGAAGAATGGTAAAGAGAACTACAGGATTGACGATGACGTCATCACAACGTGTTGCCTCTGCGTTAAAACTAAGAAGAGTAAAAAGAAGAGCTTCATAGCTGGCTGTGTGACCAACCTTGGTATCTTCACTTTGCTCCTGGCTTACACATTGGTTGGGGCTTTCATCTTCCTAGCTATTGAAGGTGGTGCGGCCAAGATACATCAGAAAACTCTTGCTACAACTTCATACCAGGCTTCTGAAAGCCAAAAAACAGTCCCTTTATCAAAATTAAATGGGACTATAAGTCAGGCCAGTGCCGAACTGAGGTCACAGACGGTGGAAAGCATTTGGGAGATCACAGTGTCTTTGAACATTTTGTATAAGGAGAACTGGACGAGGTTGGCAGCTCAGGAGATTGCCAGGTTTCAAGAGAAGTTGGTGGCAAGGGTAGCCGCTGATGTTTCCGCACAATATGGTGGTGCAAGGGCCTTGGAGTCAGCTCCTGCGTTGGTCGTTGATGACTACGAGTGGAACTTTGCGAAAGCATTCCTGTATTCTCTGACTGTTCTCACTACTATCGGTAAGGCATTTGTTGTTGATCTATTATTTCTTTTAGTAAATATAAAGTAACAAGTTATTGGTAAATATTCCTATTAGCTTTATTCTATTAGGATAAATACAGTTAGTTCAATATTTACTTAAACAGAACGAGTAAACATTAATGTAAGTTACAAAAAACTCGTTACTTATTTTTTCTCACTGCCTCATTGGCCGACCACTGGCAACCTTGCCAGTGGCGACTGCCGGGCAAGGTGTCTCGGGTTCGATTCACAGGTTGGGCAATGTATTACTAGATTTTTTTTTAAAAAACCCCAGTAGTAGCACGAAGTTTGAAATTCTACCCGGTATATGGCAATAGGCTCACTCTCTTTTACATAGAACTCATAATAAAAATAGTAAAAAGTAGGTGTTACGTTGTATAGTGGAATTAAGTGCCGCAAAGTCACCTCTGCCTCCCCTGTACGGGATAAAATGCGTGATTTTAAGTTATATTATGTTTTATTACACATAGCAAGTTTTCTGTGAAAATAAAAAGGAAATCAACTGATGAATTGCTTCAATATATTACTACTACTACCATTAGCGTTATCTGGGGTCTGCAATAAGAAAATCAAAGTACATTTTTGTTCACAGGTTACGGGAGCGTTGCACCTAGGACAGCTCTAGGAAAAGCGGTCACCATAGGGTATGCAGTTATAGGTATACCTCTGACACTTTTATACCTCTCTGTGGTAGGAGCATTGCTATCACGATTAGCCAGGAGCGTCTTCAGCAGAGCACTATGTTGCTGTCTCTGCACAAAATGCGGCTACTGTTGCCTCGACGAGAGGACAATGACTAGCAAAGAAAGAAAGGAAAAAGTTAGAAGACAAGATGATTTCAGACATCAGACCTTGCATCTACAGGAACCTTATTACGTCAGGTCTCCGTCAGGGACCATTATATCCGCGTCACAAGCACATAGCGTCAGCACAAACTCAATCAAAGACAAAACTCAAGGACTAAGCTTTCTAAGAGATTGTGACTCCATGAGTTGCACCGATACAGACTCCAAAGTATCCTTACGAGGATTCTCAATCTTAGCTCCTATTGCGTTATGCTTAGCGGCGATTTTTACTTACATCTTCTTTGGAGCTCTGGTTCTTTATCAGTTAGAAGGATGGAGTCCTATCGATGGAGTTTATTTTTGCTTTATGAGTCTCAGCACGATTGGTTTTGGACACTTAGCGCCTGGTGCGACACAGAAGAACGGTGCATCATCAGGTACCGTGTGGTTTTGCTCAATTTATATCATGACTGGCCTAGCACTCACTGCAATGTGTTTCAATGTTCTACACGACGAGATTGTTCATCGGTTGAGGCACCACGAAAAGGTTTTAAAAGCGAACAATCAGAAGGTTTTAACATCAGAATTCCTTCATAGATCTTGACGAGACGAAAGCGGGAACTTGACTGATGACACAGTGATGCATTCGGATGGAGAATCACTGCCTGAAGTCCTGCACCACGTCTCCAATGCTCGGTTTGAAGGAGGAGCAATAAGGCGAACAGTGTATACCTTGAAAGAAGTTAAAGAGCCGGAGAGAGTGACTCCTATGTGAGACTAAGTGGGCACCTGATTACGTTCCCGATTTTCTAGCACATGATAATATTAATGCCATTGTAGTAACCAGGATTTGATACAGTCTTAAAGAAGAGTTAAGTAAAGAAATGACTGAACTTATGCGTTAATTATTTTTATTAGTTTAGAATTGATGATTAGGGACTTAATAGGATCGTATACCTTGTGTTTTATAATAATTATTGTAAGAGTAATTACTGAATTGTAAAACTAGAAGTAAAGTTATAAGGATATAAAGTTTTTTGTACGTAGATTATTTATTATACATTAGGAACTTTGAGTGGTTTGATGATATTGTTGTACGGATAGAGATACGGTCATATGCCAAATTATACTTTACTATATGTATGTTAATGATAGTTTATATCTAAAGCGTATCATATAAAACTAAATTATATGAGACAGTTGTGAAACGACTGTTCAACTGTTTGTTGAGGCTGCCTTGAGGTGAGTGTTGTTTAGTTTTAGCCTTTCTCTCAACTTGGTTGGGTAGGCAGATAGTGTGAACTAAATTCAAAATAATGTTTAAGTTAAAAACTGCTACATCATTATCATCATCACCTATAAATGGCCACAACTGATCAAAGTACATATAACGTGGGAAAAATCACATGGGTAGGTACTTGGTGTTGGTAGGTTTCAAACACGCACCCTCATGCGCGTAAACCGGGCATCTTAAACCTCTGGGCCACCGCGACGCTTAAAAACTACGACTTACGTTCTTTTAATTGTTCTAGAATCGTTGTGTATTTATATAATGACCATTACATATTTGTCTTTTGTTTTTTCTTCTATTTGTTGGCTATTTTCGCACAAATCGCTCTCGCAATACGGCATCGTTCACACCAAATGTATAGTCGACTGCTAAATATGAGCGCGCGTCACATAATTTTTCGCTTTTTCATAATATATTTAATATCTCGTTCACACCGAACCGACTAGTCGCTGTTTATCTGCTGGTTAGCTCCTAGATAAATGGACTATCCAACACAAAAATAATGATTAAATTTAAACTATTCGCTCCGGAGATTATCGCCTTCAAACAATCAAACTCTTTAGCTGTATAAAATACTAGCAGCCCGTTGCGGCTTCGCACGGGGTAGACAATTATTTATTTTTGGAAATTTGGATTGTTATAGTGACATAACTACAATAGTTGGACATATGCTACCGCGGAGTTTTTTGTAGACATTATGATGTTCTTCAATATTGTTGTACATTATTTTGTTCTATCGCTAATAGTTTCGGCAGCGCATTCGACGAAAGACATTTTAAGACTAATTTTTTTACACCTTCGGTTACATTGTTCAAATTTTACCAAGGATCCCTAATTTTTTTCAAAATGAAATGAAGCCAATGTCAAATTGGAAGAATGTAGCATTCTTTTGGTGAAAGAATTTTTTAAATCGGCCCAGTACTTTTTGAGCCTATTCATTATAAACATACAAACATACAAAAATAGGTACAAATCTTTCCTCTTTATAATATTAGTATAGAAAAAATATATGTACACACTATTACGTATTACGTCGTCAACAATAAGCATACTTACAGTCGATGGCGGACAATACGTTAGGTGTGAACGATGTCGTTGTGAGCATGGCTTGACGAAGGTTCTCACGAAGGTTTTAATAAAAACATACTTGATTATTTTATTTAAATTCTTTAAGAATGCACTAGTTCAAATTAAGGCAGTCTAAAAGTTAACAGTGAAATCTAAATTTAAAATATTCTCAAATTGAGTACTTACTAACCTTATTTATTTTAAAAAAATATCCCTATTTTTATTATGATTAGTATAAAGAACATTTTCGTACAATACCAATATATATAGTTTTTAAAAACCCTTGCCACGAATTAAAATAAGATAGGTATCTATTACTAAAAGTGTGAAGTAATAAATAAACAATAAATAATTGTATGATTTCATTATTTATTTATATGTAAAATTGTATGAAATGTAAAAATAAACACATTGGAAATAGAAAAATAAAGACTTTAAAATTGGTTTGGTTACTTTATTTCATGTACGTAATAGTTCACCTAATCTTCTCATATGAAGTTGAAATTATTATTATATTTTTATGGCATAAGCCGGTAATCGACCCGACGGAACCCCTGATAGTAAGCAATCGGCGTCGCCTATGGACATCAGGAAAACCAGGGCTTACTCTTGACTCCAATTCCGATCGATCGACATTGGTATTTTGAAATTTCGGCCCTGTTATTAGATGTAGGGGGTATTTTCGACCCCGGAGCGAAATGACGACCATAAGCACCCATTGTCCGCGACCCCGACTGTTTTGATTTATTATTGGAGGGTTAAACTCGGTTTATAAATAAGTAAACCAAGGTAGGTAGGTACAATAGAAATATTAGAGATATAGGTAATATAAATTAAAAATACCAAGGTTCAAAGAATCTATCAAGGTTCCTATTCTAAAGAGAAATGAAAAATAATGAAGTCTTGTCCATGGTCCATAAGACAGAGTTATTTTGTTGAAATGATAGAATAGTTAATATCTATTATTATCTGTGGACAATAGACAAGGAACACCCTACTTACTTCATTCCTAGTAACATAGTTCATAAAATTGTACCTCTATTATAAAAAATACATACTCATATAAACACGAAAACAAGGACATTGCATATCACAAGAAATTAACTCCCAAACATAACAATGGCAAAGTACAAACACGTGGCTATCTAATTATTTCCACCAAAACTGGGTGAGAACAAAAGTTGAGTTAAACCAGATGTCTTGTTTGTTTCCTTGTGTGAAGATATCTTAGCGGTAACAAGAAACAGGTGGAGCATTTCATTTATCCAGTGGATTTATGTTTTATGTAAGGTTTTATGAAAGATATAAAGATATTTTTATGGGATTTTTCTTTTTTGTTAAGGGCGGAAAATCATCGAATGACTGCTCCCGCCTGGGTGAGGCGGGAGGGAGTGTCAGACTCTTGCTGACTAAAAACCACCCCGTTCCTTCTCCTGCACGTCGAGCCGGAGCCCCGATTACCCGTTAGGTTCTCCGCGACTCCGAAGTCAAAGTCAAAGTCAAAGTCAAATCATTTATTTCAAATAAACCACAGTTTGTATATTAAACCAACGAATCAGCATCAGCCCTGTTGGGCCCCATCTGTGGTGGTCTGAAAGCCGGTAAACATGCAGACGGATCACCTGATGGTAGACAATCAGCGTGGCCCATGGACATCTGAAACACCAAAAGCGTTACAAGTGCGTTACCGGCCTTTTGGGGATTAGTAATTTGAGGATTGTTGGATTTAGGGTTTGGGGAGGGGGGGTAATTGGGTCTCCGGTAACCTCACTTACACGATGAAACACAAAACAAGCGTTGTTTCACGTCGGTTTTTTTTTGAGGCTGTAGAGCTGGTCCATTCGTGTCGAAGCATGACTCTCCCACATTTAAAAAACTTAAAAACAAATCCTCTTAAATATAATGATATGTACGAATATTTTAAGTTGTGAATCTAGCGCTGTGTTGGTGGCAGTTTCTGCAGGTCTTGTACAAGCCGACTAAGGCAATACACATTTAACAGAATCCAGACAGCAGCCAGCACTATGTCATAAACTTGGTCCTCAAGATTATGAGAATATTAGGTAAGTAAAGGTGTCACATAATATTTAAGAAGAAATGAAAATAAAAAACGCTAGATACTATGATTGCTACAAGTCCATACTGCATTAAAATATAACCCTTTACATACACAATACAGCAAAAATATCAAAAGGCCACACACGTATCCTGAGCACAGAAAGTGTTCGAACACAAACAATAGTCGAACACTGGATTTGCAGTAAACTAGCCGACGATTTTTACGGAAGAACAATCGAAAATTGTGCCACTATCACAGTAATAGCTTTTTGAGCTCTCGATATTTGAACATTTCTGGATTTGTTGTGTGATATTGAACATACTATGGATGACATTCTTCTTGGATATAAACGTATTTTTTTTTAAGTTGTGTTATGAATATTTATAGACAGACAGCTTCATTTTGTATTTATTAAATAGCTGTTGCCCGTGACTTTGTTCGCGTACGATATTTATTTTAGGACCATAACTGTTTTATGTTTCGATTTACCAAAATAAAAGTAGCCTATGTTGCTTCTTAGGACATGAGCTAAACGCCAATAAAAGTCGCCTGTCAACATCAGTCCAGCCATTCAAGAGATTAGCCAGTATAAACAGACAGAGATAATTTGTAAAAATGTTATTATGGTATGTGTATCGTATGTATATTCATATGCATGTAGTAAAAAGCGGTTATTTTAATATTACAAACAGACACTATTATTACATAGACTATTTAATTGGTGACTATTGTGTGGGATACGAGACAAAAGAGCAAAAGCCGGTAACACACTTGTAACGTCTTGGTGTTCCAGGTGTCCATGGGCGGCGCGGATTGCTTACCATCAGGTGATCCGTCTGCTCGTTTACCGGCTTATGATATAAATAAATGCAGACGGATCGCTGATCAGAAGCTTATGAACACTTAAAATATGTTTTCAGCCTTTTTTGAGGGAGGAATCCAAGTGGGATCCATGGGAAAACTACCGGGCAAGGGATCTCGGGTTCGATTCCCGGATCAGGCAAAGTATTACTGGGTTTTTCTTAGTGGTAGCACGGAGTCTGAAAATGTGCCCGGTATATGGCTATAGGCTCACCCCCTACTACATGGGACTCATAACATAAATAGTGAAAAGTGGGTGTTACATAATACAGTGGCACAATGTGCAGCTCTGCCTACCCCTTCGGGAATAAGAGGCATGATGTTGTGTTGTGTAAAATGCAATATATTAATCAGGTGGAGATTAATGCTCTAATGAGTGCAGCTAATTCGAAGTTAAACCCAAAATGGGACTTAAGACAACCCAATTCATGAGGCAGTTCATCGAACCGCTTATGAAAATCAATATTGGTACGTTTAGTATAAGACTGTCGGCAGTGTATGCTTCACTGGATCGCCTGCCTGCAAGCATAATCCGGCTCCCAGCCTATACAATATTGTATACTACATCTGTCTTTGGTTGTATCGAACTGGGCGTTCATATGTATTGGAATACTGTACGTATATGTGAAAACAATGCAAAGACACACTTGACGCAATATATTAATTACAAAACTTACTGAAATAAAAATAATAAATCTTATTGTCTAACATAGTGCTAACATATGCATACTGACAATGCATAAAAATAGTGCTTCTATACAAGAATAAGGAAACTCTTTGTTTCAATAAAGAAAGAAATGATCGATGCCATAAAGAAAATAGATTATATTTATGTAGCTGAAATGTAACCTTAATTCATTACTGGCACAAAGTTGTACCGCAAATATTTTTCGAATTGAATCCCTCTTTAACTAACGAAATATAAATAAAGTACGTACATACGACTACTAAACCAACAACTTAAACTCTCAAAAGACATAAAGAAAACCATCAAGAATATTCTTCAAGAAATTCATCTCAGAATTGGGACCGACTGGTCATAATCTTTGCATATCGTATTCGCATAAGTTCAAATCCTCTAAGTTATGAAGCAGGTAGATTTACATTCAGTTACAGTTCCCTCAATTTATGGGATCATGAATTTTCTAATATTGGAACCTAACCTCTGGATTGGAATAAAATTTAATAGAGTTTGATGGAAAATGAAAAGTGAATTTTGAAAATAAATGGGACGAAGTTGAGGTCTGTGTATTTCTGTAATTGTTTGAGAAGGTAGATGAAAAGTGTGATGTTTATATATATCTCTAGAGGTAAATACAGCACCTTTAACAGAAGTTAAACAATCGTAGTTTCACGGTCGCCCGGATGAGGGTTCAAAACCTACCAACGGCAAGTACCAATGTGACTTTTTCCGAGTTATATGTACTTTCTAATATTATTAAAATACCATTGATAAACGGTGAAGGAAAACATCGTGAGGAAACCTGGACTTATAATTTCTAATTATAAGTTTGAAATTGCCAACCCGCATGAGCAAGTGCGACTGCCGGAGAGGGGTCTCGGGTATACGGGTCGGACAAAATATAGCTGGATTTAAAAAAAACTCAGTAGCAGCACGGAGTCTGGAATTGTGCCCAGTAATAGGCTCACCCCCTACTACATAGGACTCATAACATAAATAGTGAAAAGTGGTTGTTACATTTGTACAGTGGCATTAAGTGCCGTAATGTAGGTACACCTTTGCCTGCCCATTCGAGGATAAAAAGGCGTGATGTTATAATAATATAATTGTAATATACATAAGGTAAAACAGTAAAACCCTCCAATCACAACGATCTTTTACTAAAGAGATTAAAATAGTCATAGAAAGATTTCACTGACATCACAGCATTATGACTAGTCAATTCTCCGGTGGAAACCCTATCACAAATCTATGCTCAACGATTTAGAATGCAAAGTAAACGGTAAAAAAATTCAAAAGTCCCATATATATACGATCCAACCCTTCGGCTGCTTTGAAAACGTTTGTCGATGCTATCTGATTATGTAAAGTTCTAGTACACGGCAGGATTCCACGAGAAACAATAGCTTTCGTCCTTAAGCCAGCGACACATGAGAGTAAAGCAAATAATGTCGGAAAATTCTTGAATTTTCTGGATAAGAAAAATTTGTTTGGACAGGGGAGTTTGTTTTGTAACAGTTTTTTGCTTTTTTTTTTGTTTATATGGGATAAGTCGGTAAACGAGCAGACGGATCACCTGATGGTAAGCAATCGGCGTCGTCCATGAATACTTGGAACACCAGAGGCGTTACAAGTGCATTACCGGCCGAATTAGAGGATTGTTGGAGATTCAGAGATTGAGGAGAAGGGGGTATAATTGGGCCTCCGGTAACCTCACTCACACGACGAAAGACAGCTAGACAAAAGATGTTGCTTTATGTTAGTTTTCTATGAGGCCGTGGTACTCCGGTCGAGTCGGGCTATTAATGCTAAAGCATGGCTCTCCCACACTTAATGTTGTAATGTGCGATTTTGTTGCAATTCCCGGGTCGAGCTACTTTGCTCGTTTTTTTTCTACTGGATTTTTTTTATTCTCGGTAGTAGCACGGAGTCTGGAATTGTGCCCGGTATATGGCAATAGGCTCACCCCCTATTACATAGGACTTATAACATAAATAGTGAAAAGTGGGTGTTACATTGTACAGTGTCATAATGTACACCTCTGCCTACCCCTTCGGGAATAAAAAGCGCGATGTTATGATATGTTATTTGACAGCTTTGCAGTGATTCTTTTTTCTTTTTTTTTACAATTTGTGCCCCACACTAGGATTTTCTCCTGTATCGTGAATCAAACCCATTATACGTTGAGCGGCCGCCGGTTCCCCAGTCACCGCACCAACAGTGCAGTCGTTTTGAACAAAAATAATCACTTGCTACATTTAAGTTATTTTGTGACCAAAAACGCTACAAGAATTAAATTCTATATCAGTACTCAAGAATCTATCAAAACCTATCAAGCCAAACCAGTTCATATCCTCAGTCTATTAGGGTATTAAATTGGAAATATTAATAACTACGGATATTATTATCTGCTGTTAATTAACTCTGGCTACACTTTAAGCCTGCTTTAATATTATCCTGCATCGCTCTTACGAAGCTAGAAGCTAAAGCGTTATATTCTACTAACTGTACGGCTTCGTTTGGGAGAAAATATAATACCAAACATGACGATTTTCCAAATAGATATTGTCAAGCAACTGCTGCTCGACAAGGTGCGGATTAGATTCTCGTAAGAAGCAACTCTTTACTTTTTAAATATTTACTAGCTGAGCGCGCGCCTTCGTCGGCGTGGAATAGTGATTCGCAGCTCCTCCCCCGTAGTTGATAACATGATAATATGTAGCCTATATGTTGACCCGACCTTTTAGTAATTTTCATGCAAAATTTGGAGTAAATCCATGCAGCACTTTTTGAGTTCATCCCGGACATATATACAGACATACAGACAAAAACTCTAAAAAACATAATTTTTGGTTTCGGTATCGACAGTAGATCACGCCCGAGCATTGTTTTAAAAAAATATTCGATGTACAGTTTTCAATTCCTACGATTTTATTATAGGTATACAATGGCGGAGTTCATGCCTAGTGGCATTCTCTAACAGTCAACCTTAGGGTGATGCAGAAATTGTTGTTTCGGGTCTGGGTGCGAACTTGTATGTTTGTAAACGCACACATGACACAGGAAAAACATCTTCAATTTAAAACTTCTCACAGAAAACCGACGTGAACCAACTCATTGTGAGGTTACCGGAGGCCTAATTAAATAAAAACAAAATATTAAAAAAGAAAAGAAAATAAAAAATATATATTAAAGCATAACAAAATATATACATTAGAATAATAAGAAATATAAAAATAATAATAAAGTGCCGTGCCCAGGCCAAAAGGGCGTCCACCGCAGCATATAGTGGAGCGTTGTAGAGGTAGTATTACAATTAATCCAAAGTTACTAGCGCAGTACTCGTGTACTATAAAGAAGTATACCTATCACTTTCAGACTATAACAACCCTAATATCAGACTAGATAAGAACCAAGATTACCCACACCGTGTGTTCCATCCTTTATGGATTTTATGAGCTTCCAACCGCTCTAGTAGTTTGTGCGACGAATATTTTAACGATAAATATCTTTAAGATGTCTCTTTTCTGTTTATTGTATGGATTTTGCTGATTCGTTTAACAGTTTTTTTTTTGTCTTTCTTTTAAGCACATTTACAAGGTGCGGTTTTTCATACAAACTTACCGATTGTCATTTTTGGTCTATTTTTTTCAATCGACTTCAAAATAAGGAGGAGGTTCTCAATTCGACTGTATGTTTTTTTTATGTTTGTTACTGGCGTACTCGAAGGCGCCTGGACCGATTTCAAGAATCTCTTTTTGTTTGAAAGGGTTCTTCAAGGACTTCTCACCTATCAGTGGGTGTGTAAGCTGTATTACACATAAGTACGAATTACCAATAATAGTTATTTTTTGCAATCTAGTTTTAACTTTTCGTTTGTTTTTAGTTTTTGAAATCGGTTCTTTAAACTCAGTTTTTTATTATTTCGCTTCAATTATTATTGTAAAGTATATTTTAAGCGAGCTGTGAAAAGTAATCGATTATTCTTTTATTTGTAACCTTAAAACGGTCTCTACCTGTATTTCTAATCTCTCTTTTCAAAATATTTTATTAGCTAGTTAGATAGAACAAGTTCTATTGGATAATTTCATTCATTTCCATAACGTAGGACTGGTAACTTTTCTGCGGACAATGAGCAAGGGTAGCTCGCCGCCCGACCAGAACCAGACCCTTGCGTACGGTGCGTTACGTTCCGCGCGCGCCTCAAAGAGCCATCAGACCACCACGGATGGGGCCCAGTAGGATTGATGTCCAATACGGAGCCGCGGAAGACTTAACGGGTTACCGGGGCTCCGGCTCGAAGTGCAGGAGTAGGAACGGGGTGGTTTTTAGTCACTAAGAGTCTGACACTCCCTCTCGCCTCATCCGGGCGGGAGAAGTCATTAGATGATTTTCCCCCCTCAAAAAAAGGACTTATAAATTTGTATGAAAAACCACACCATGTAAACGGTCTAACAGTTTTTTTTCTCTTAAAGCAGTTTTATAGCACGTACCTATATATTCTGCATTTAGATTGCAAATTGCTATCTCAGAATCAAGTTTTGTTTTTCGGCAATGGCAACTTTAATGGCGACCGTTTAAGTAAATGGCTGATTCCAGTATTTTGGTTTTGCATGTCGCAGTTACAATGGGATGGAAAGCAACTGAACGTTTTGCTGTTTGTTTTCTAGTTTTATAATAGGGTAGATGACTAATTTTTATTTTAATGTCCGTCCGTAGATTATTTTAAAAAATTACACACGTATTTATTTATTTTTTTACAGAAACGGATACTTTCGACGGTATATTGATTTGAAATGTCGCGTGACGTCACTTCTATGTACAGTTTATACGTAGAAATGACGTTTTAACTCCCACTCCTAAACTTTGATTCGTTATATCTAAGTATCATTTTATTATACAACAAAATGAAAAAAGACATGTCTAACATTTTTTTTATTACCTAACTGACGGACTAATTAGATTTTTAATTTTCATAGCCTGTTTCATCCCTATTATAAGAATTGGGAAGTATCTATAGCATTGGGATATGTATTTTTTTTCGAATAGTTCTGTTTGAGGTCTTTTTTAGAGCAAATTCCTTGGCATAGTCTACGCTTTCAGAAAGTACAACCTGAGTGTCTTTGAGTCCCTTAGAGTTACTAAGATGTTATTTTTATAGCCAAGCGTGCAAGGTAATCCATCGTTGGCCACATCATCCGACCGGAGTGATACAACGGCCTAACAGAGAACCGACGTAAAACAACGCTTGCGTCGTGTGAATGAAGTTACCGGATTCCTAATTACCCCTCCCCCGCTTCCCCAATCTCCCCAATCCCTATTTTACAACAATCCTCAAATTCTTAATCCCCCAAAGGCCGGTAACGCACTGGTAACGCCTGTGGTGTTCCGGGTGTCTATGGGCAACCGCTTGCCATCAGGTGATCCGTAAAAAAATCCTAGATATTGTATTTTATTATTAGTTCTTGTTCTATGATATCATGCTACAATTACCTCTACAATACTCACACAACACGAGCACATCGCGCGAAAGAGGTATTAATCACTAATTTAATTAGAATTCCCCAAATTCCTATCTACTGAATATCGTGTACCAAATAATAATGTGAACTAGAGCTTAACACGTTTATAGTTAATCCATTTGAATCCGTGCATTAATTAATTTTAGATCAAGCTTCAAACATTTTGGCATTAGGTAGTTTGCACTGTGGATAGATGCGTATTGCTGACGTGTGTTTGGCAATGCTTCCTGAGTACTTTTTTTTATTTTTATTGCATTAATAAGCCGGTAAATGAGCAGACGAATCACCTGATGGTAAGCAATCGGCGATGGTAAGCATCTAGAACACCAGAGGTGTTACAAGTGCGTTACCGGTAAAAGGCCGGCCTTTTGGGGATTAGAAGTTTGAGGATCGTTGGGGATTCAGGGATTGGGGAGATTGGGAAAGGGGAGATTGGGCCTCCGGTAACCTCACTCACACGACGAAACACAACGCAAGCGTTGCTTCAAGTCGGTTTTCTGTGAGGCCGTGGTATCACTCCGGTCGAGCTGGCCCATTCGTGCCGAAGCATGGCTCTCCCACACTTAAAATTTAAATAGAAAATTTTTGTATTTAAAGAAAACATTCATTTGTTTTTTTAAATAAAATAGATACTACATTCAACGATTTATAAAAATTCGCTTGCCGCACACGGTAATCGAACTGACTAAAATCTGTAAAAGTTGTACCCTATACTTGTATTGCATCGATCGTTAGGTCCAATAAAGTGAAGTATTATTTACTTTGTCCGACCCGGGAATTGAACCCGAGACCCCTTGCCCAGCAGTCGCACTTGCGACCACTCGTCCAACAAGGCAGTTAGCAATATACTCTCTAAGAAAAGTGTAGTTACATAAAATAAATAATAAACTCGTAAAAAAATAATTTCATTTGAAATCACTTCACAATTCTATGAACAAACAAAAACAGTCGTTATTTATTTAAATAATACGAATTCCTAAGCGCAATATTATAAAATACCCGACCGCATTACAGGCGATGGCATTTTATGCGCAAATATTGCCTTCTGACATTCTGGCATCTCTGCACTTTGTGATATTGAAACCCACCATATGTAATATCATATTATATGCGAGATGTTTTATTTACTTTCATGTTTATATTGAGTAGGAATGTATGTCGGTCTGTTTTTTATACCTTTTCACCTAAACTGCTGAACTGAATTCGATACTTACTACTAAACTTTTATCTCACTGTCGCTATAACTGTTAAATCGATCATGATAAAGTTTTATAAAGGTAACTGATTTAACGTAGGAAAATTTATAATTCATTATCTTTTTAAGTATAGTTCCCTAGGGTCGGAAAAGGAGGATCCTACGACCAGACGAGCTGTCATTTGACATGTGACATTGTGTTGCGACAAGGTGATCCATCTGCTCGTTTGCCTACTATTCCAAAAAAAAATTAACCAAGTTTATTACCATTCGAAATTAATAGTGCAAATTTTGGATTTCCTGGCCTTTTATAAAAAAAAAAAGAATAATAATATTAGTCACAGAGAATAATTCATCTCATAGTTATATAAAACAGACAAACCCACAGAACAAAACTAGTGCATCCCATTGTTTGTTTGTGAACGGGTTTCTTCAAAAACATGCTTTTAAGTTTTCGGACGAAATTGCATTACATTTGTATTTGAATATATTAGTTTGATGCTTAGAAGTCCAGACTACTCTTAAAATTGAATGTTAGTTATGTTAAATGCAACCTTATATTAAAATAATAAATGCATTTAAGTCTGGGAGAGCCACGCTTCGGCATGAATGGGCCGGCTCGACCGGAGTGATACCACAGACTCACAGAAGACCGACGTGAAACAAAGCTTGCGTTGTGTTTCGTCGTGTGAGTGAGGTTACTGGAGGCCCAATTACTTAATTAATTAATCCCTTCCCCAATCTCCCCAACAATCCTCAAAAACCGAATTCCTAAAAGGCCGATAACGCACTTGTAGCGCCTCTGGTGTTGCAGGTGTCCATGGGCGACACCGACACCTATTGCTTACCATCAGGTGATCCGTCTGCTCGTTTACCAGCTTATACCATAAAAAAATAATACCTACTTATTTGGTTGTATCTACTGTAGATATGTATTTTTATATTAACATTTTTGAGACTTGCCGATCAATAATATAACCTATGACATTATGTAAGCAAAAATCCAAGCATTTAGTCGTATATTGGTGTATTGTCTTGTATAAATCTATTTACGCTTAGCAGTATCAAAACGATTTACTGTGCAGCAACTGACAAAATTGAGCTCCAGTGATTTAGTGATATGACATAGACTAACATCAAGGTAAAAGACGTTTAACTCGTCGAGTACCGGTTTTGTAGACACAATTATAGAACAATAGGTTGCGGTCACCGGTGACCGCTTGGTGTTTGACAGTTTAAATAGGTATAAAAATGACTGAATCAGTTCGGAAACACAATTCTACACAAATCTCTGTATTCGTTTCTTGATTTTAAAAGTTACAATAGTATTATGTGTATCTGTATTCGAATAGTTATGAATTTTGCACAAAAAACATGAATGTTGCGCTATGAACATCATCTCAGTCAGCTTTGTTTTTGTTTTTGTTTTTATAAAATTCTTTATTAAAATAAGTAGGTGTACCCAAATTGAAAAACTTACAATACAAGTCACAATTCCATCTTCAAATAACAACACTTTTACAGGCTGTGTAAGCCTTTTTAAGTATTTTAAAACAATAAGTAGGTTATGTATGCTTGATATTATGATAATTTAATAATGTTATACATATGAAATCATTGTAATGATTCCATTATTATAGTTCGAGGGTAAAAATACATTAATTACGCGCATACACAAAATGTTGCGAACAGTGGCAACGCAGGTAGCCGCACCAAGATACCACAGCGACTGAGCCCCCGCGCCCCGCGCCTCCTCACGGTTTAGTGACGAGAGCGGGGCAGCGCCGGCGCAGTGCGTGGCTCATGCTACGATGGTATCAGTTTTGTGTGCGAACAAAACGTAGTGATGTGGGAGCTTGTATGTACCATATCTATCGATACCATGCAAATCATTCAAATCTTTTCGCCCTATGTCGGCAATCAAAGTATTATAGTGACATTTATTTTTACTGTAAAATTTGCGAGTTAGTTTTAAAATATATTGTGTTATGTTTGGTAAATTAATATTCGAGTGAAGTATTTGGAGATTAGTTAAAAATGGAGTATTATAAGCGATTTTAACAGCTTTATTTTGTAGAATCTGTAAATGTTTATAATTTGATTCACAAGTATTGCTCCATACTGGACATGAATAGGTGATGCAAGGTCTAATTAAGGTTGTGTATAGTCTAATTTTTGTCTTAGGGCTGAGTCTGCTCTTACGGTTGAGTATAGGGCTTAGGGAACCTAGTGCTTGTGCTCCCTTGACACGTAATTTTGCTATGTGTTTAGTCCAGTTTAACCTTTTGTCCAGCGTGATACCCAGGTAGCGAACTGCTGCACTCCAAGGAATGGACTGACCAGAAATATTCAAATTTCTTTTAGGGACGTTACGTTGACGTGTAAAAAGAATGGCTTCAGTTTTAGATTCATTCAATTTGAGCTTCCATTTATTGAAGTAAGACTGGAGTAATTCAAGAGACATCTGAAGTCGGCTAATGATAATGTCAACGTCGCTATCTGAAGTATAAGACGCTGTATCATCAGCAAAACAGGCTAAATGGGTACGGACTTGCACAGGCAAGTCATTAACATACAGGACAAAGAGGTAAGGACCAAGCACTGACCCCTGCGGTACCCCAGCCATCATCACCCGGGATGACGACCTATTAGAGCCAATATGTACCACGAACTTGCGATCACTGAGGTAGGACTGAATTAGTTTTACTAAATTCAATGGAATTCCGAAAGAGATGAGCTTGTATAACAAGCCATCATGCCAGACAGTATCGAAAGCTTTTTCGATATCAAGAAGGAACATGCCGGTAGACTGTTTATGATTAAGATGATAAGATATATGTTCGGAAACTCTGGCCAGTTGTTGCACCGTGGAGTGAGATGAACGAAAGCCAAATTGCTCGTTCCGGATAAGCTGTTCTGAGGATCGCCGCAACCGATCATATATCAATACCTCAAAAAGTTTACCTAGGACTGGTAGAAGGCTGATGGGCCTATAGCTGGTCGGCAATGCAATGTCCTTTCCTGGTTTTTTCAGAGCAATAACTTTTGAAGTTTTCCACATATGAGGAAAATAACCCAACTTTATGCAACCATTAAATATTTTGGTAATATACACAATTGACTTTTGTGACAGGTTTTTAAGCATTATATTGTGTATTCCATCATCGCCAGGTGCCTTTCTAGTCTTAAGTTTACGTATAACTTTCCAGACTTCAGTAGGCCGGACTGGTTGATGAAAATTATCTATGGCATGATTATTTAAGACGGTTATAGCTGATTGAACATCCGTTTCAACACTATCGCTAACCCAGTCGTGGGTTAGGTTCATGTTCATCGCGAAAGTATCTGCTAAGACCTCACACTGCTCAGACGTGTTCGCTGTTAATAAGCCGTCGGAAGTTTTAAGTGGAGGTATTGTGTCAGATTTAGGCTTAAGAGTTTTCACCAGACGCCATAAATCGTTGCCAGGATTGTCAACTTTAGAAAGTTTTGAATTCCATAATGTGTCTTGATATTTTACAATATGTAACTTGATAAGTTTTTGTAAATAATTGATAGCTGATCTTAAATGTCTTTTGTCTGCAGTTAGTGCTTTTTGTTCTTTACGCCTTAAAAAGTTTTTGTATTTAATTATTTTTGTAATGTAGCTAGGTAAGACATTTTTAGTGTTAATAGGTTGTTTAGCAGTAACAAATTTATCTCTGGCTTCAATGAGGCATTGGTGTAAGTGGCCCACGGCTTCGTCAATTTCTGGGTCCGACTTGAACACATTCGAGCTTAGAAATATATGCTGATCAAGAAAAGAACGGTACTTTTTCCAATCAGTGTTAACATAAGAGTAGACTTTAGGAATGGGTTTGCGAGAACAAAAACCATTGATTGTGAACAGTACAGGAAAGTGATTAAATGATAGGGCTGGTAGAACTTGAATATCATGGATACTATTGATATTCAACGATAGAACTAAGTCAGGATTAGTCGGAGTAAGATCAGCTCGGTAGTTGACTTGAGTGGGTGTATCAGGACAATGTATAATGTAGTCATGTCAGCTTTAAAATCTATTCAAGAACGAATTAAAAATACTCAACCTCCCCAAAAACCAAGGTCCAAATCTCTGACTCGACAACTCTATCAAGCAAAGCAGTCCCAATATACAACATTTACCTTAAGAGTTTTATGTCACCGGAACACCATGGTAGCGCAACCAATTTATTGACGCGATCAGTCCGGACACAAGCATTAGAGGTTTGTTTTAATAATGTCGTAATGTGGTATGTGGACTCTGGTATCTTACAGACGCCACGGTGGTGCGTCTGGTTGCGGCACCACGGTCTCCAGGTAAAATAGAGTCCTAACTATACAACAGGATCTCCGGCCACCGGCCATAAGAGCGACGACCATGGGTGGCTCGTCGCCCGACCAAAAGCAGACCCGAGCGCACGGCGCGTCGCGTTCCGCGCGTGCCTCAAAGAGCCATCAGACCACCACGGATGGGGCCCAATAAGGCTGATGCCTATATGGAGTTGCAGAGAACCTAACGGGTTACCGGGGCTCCGGCTCGAGGTGCATGAGTAGGAACGGGGTGGTTTTTAGTCAGTAAGAGTCTGATACTGCCTCCCGCCTAACCCAGGCGGATGAAGACATTTGGTAATTTTCCCCCCTTAAAAAAACTATACAACAGTATGGCACTGCAACAAAACACAATCTACTAAACACACCACGTCTTAATGTCCACGACCTGCAATTTGCCAGCAACGCCACTAAAATGTAGCTAAGTGTCCGAGCACAGTACATCACTAATTGATACTAAAACTTACATGACCGTCGATGGTAACGACATTTTAGCGCTGTTAATGTGCTTGCCTGGCAATAGGGGGAGCCTGTTTAGTAATTAATGGCAAGTTCCAGCCAAAACTGTGAGGACTTTGTGCACTTTGCTCTGCTCGTTTCGAATTAAGAGCATTTCTTTTGCAAAGTGCATTTGGGTGGTGAATAATTGATTCTGGTTAGTGATTGGTCGTTTGTAATTGGATTTTTAAGCGATGCTTTCGTGATCGTATTTAGAATTTAATATTTAATTTGGACATAGCGTTTCCAACTAATTATAGCAAGGACTTTTTTGCATAAAACAAAATCTGTGTTTTATTTCGAGTTGTTGTCTCACTTATGTTTATGGTACCTACTATTATTTTAATGAAAACATACTTGCGTTAATTTTTGAATAGCTCAATATCATTTTGAAACCCACCACTATGAGTACTACAAAGTCAAAGTCAATGCATTTATTTCAATTAATCCTGAATTAGGCACTTTGAAACGTCAACAATTGAATTGTCTGTCTGTCAGTGAACCTCGGCGCAAATACAAGAAACTAAACAGTTACTAAATAATTAATTATGAAACAAGAAACTAAATAATTCATTATGAATTTTCGATTTGAAAATCATTACTTATTGTAAATGGTGAAAGTATGAATAACCTGATTGGCAATTATGCTTTCGAATCGTGTGGGGTTGAAACTTTAGGGCCGTGGGGCCCAAGTGCACATCTTCTTTACAAAGATATTGTAAGGAGGATGGTTGACACTTCAAGTGATCGAAGGGCTGGCTAGTACCTTGGGCAAAGGTTAAGCATTGCCATTCAACGTGGCAATGCTGCCAGGCTTTTGGGCACCCTACCGTGAGGTATAGTGAGATAGCGATGAGCAAAAATTTTTTTTTAATGATTACTTTTTTAAAGGTGTAAATATTTTAATTTTTAGTTATTTATATTTTAAGTTGTGTACCTACCTCTATATATTAATTATTCAATTAACTTGAATACTTTGGTTTTAAATTATTTAATCGAACTATCACTTTGACAATCAATAAATGAATTTGGGTTAAAAAAAAGTACTTTTTAATATCTAGGTACTTACATATCAACTTTTAGCTCTCACCATCCAATGAGGCAGTTAATTTCTCTACGTCATAGGGGGAAAACTCACTAAGCGACCTGTCTGCGCCCTTAATATTTGTCTCATTACAGCTCATTGGCGATATAGGGATATAAATCAAATTCAGTGCAACTGTCTCTCATAATGCTGTGTCATGCTTCCGATAGAATTACCTTTGATGACGTTAAACTACATATTATTGGCTAATCGCTGTGAACTGTGTAGATTATTAGGTTACCATAGTTTTGTGTTTGGAGTATCGTTTAGTAGTGGTTATTTTACAGTATATGTAGGCACTCCCTACTTTTCCCGCTACCATAAGAACCAACTAAAAAAATCTCAGTAGTATCACGGAGTCTGGAATTGCGACCGGTGTATGGCAATAGGTGTGCCCTATTAGACGGGACTCATAACATTAATAGTGAAAAGTGCGTGTTATATTGTACAGTGGTATTAAGTGTCGTAAAGTGCTCTGCCTACCGTTTTGGGGATAACAGGCGTAATGTTATTATGAACTGGTAATAAAGATATAAAGATAATAATAATGCTGAATACACAATAGACATGTCATTTAAAAGTCTTTCAGTACCAAAGCAATAAGTATCTTTTCTCGACAGAACTATTGCTTAAAGGCACCTCACATCCATATGCAAGTAGAACGTTCCTAGCGATTACTCTAAACGTCTGAACGCAGGTGACCAGTCACCGCTGGCTAGCTATTCGACGTGCTTGGTATTTGTATACGACCACTGGCCATTTTATATGTATAGGGTACCTACCTACCCTGGGAGTGTGTGGGAGAGCCATGCTTCGGCACGAATAGACCGGCTTGACCGGAGTGATACCACAGTCTCACAGAAAACCGACGTGAAGCAACGCTTGCGTTGTGTTTCGTCTTGTGAGTGAGGTTACCGGAGGCCCAAGTACCCACCCCCCCAAATCCTCCACAATCCTCAAAAGGCCGGTAACGCACTTGTAACGCCTTAAGTGTCCATAGGCGGCGCCGATTACTTACCATCAAGTGATCTGTCTGCTCGTTTACACTATTCCCTAGACAATTAACCACCTATGTTTCACTATTTACGAGTTTATAAAGATACAGGAAACCAAAAACCCAAACAAACGAAATAAAAAGCACGAAACTAACAAATACCGAAACCTAAAAAGTAGGACAAACTTAAAAAAAAACCTTCCCAAAAATATCCCAAAAAACTTTGTTGACTTCTAACATTGGGAAAACACCACTAAATAACTCTAGAATTCGCAAGAAAGTTTAATAAACATAGGTTGAACAGGCCCTGTTGGCGACGGCCATTGATTTATACCTGACGAGGCGACGCCCTGATCTCTGTGCCTCGTTCGACAATACTGACAGATGCTCCGAAATGTCGAAGGGTTGTCGCGCGAAGTTAAATTGTAAAATTTAAATACTTTTTTAATATTTCAAGTTAGAGCCTCAAAGATTCTTTGAGGCTCTAACTTGAAATATTTAGAGTTTTCTTATCTTTAGAGTTTTCTTAATATAATTGTATCATGCGTGAATGCTTTAATGGTTGTGTATGACTTAAAAATATCGGTATTTTTTTCTGGAATAGGAGGCAAGCGAGCAGACGGATCACCTGATGGTAAGCGATCAGCGCCCCAACCCACAACACTAGAAGAGTCACAGGTGCGTTGCCGGCCTTTTAAAAAGGAGTACGCTCTTTTCTTGAAGGTTTGAATGTCGTATCGGTTCGGAAATACCGCCTTGTATATATAACACCGGTTTGTACTGTGAACCACTATTAAAAAGATATTGACTGATATTATCTCTATTCATTAAATGAAGGCGCACCTACAATGAGACAGAAAGTGGTACATAAAAAAATGGGAACAAACTTGTCGAAATGGTACATTTTGAAGAATGTTTTTGTGGAAAAAATACGGGAATCCGAATTCATTTTTCCAACTCAAGCCTATTCAGTTTATCCTAGTTTCAGGTAAATCTCCAACCAGTACTTGAATGATAGCTTGAAATTGAGTCAGAGAATTTATTTATTTTCTACAAAATACTGTCAACCCTACCCACAGATGCGTGTAAACGCAGCACGCACAGTTGGCCATTGGTTATCGTGCTCGCGCCAACTACATGTTTTATGGAGGTGCCCCTTTGGCATGCATGAGCCATATTGTGCCTTTTTTTGGAAATAGGTTCACGACTGTACTAGTCTGTGGAGCCTTCACATACCACCTGATTCATGATGCATGTGAAAGCTTTCCATAAACTGTGACTTTTATGAGACCATTCGGCTTGGCCGAACACGGCATAAAGACAGACTTCGTTTACCACGAATAAAATTAGAATTATTTAAGAAAAATGTATATTGTATGTATATAATCATTTATAATAAATTACCAAATAGTTTACAAGAATTACCATTGACACATTATTTAAGAAAATGCTTTTTAAACTTTTGCTATCCAAGAGTTACTATAGTATTAAGGACTATTTAGAAGATAAGACGATAGAATCTTGATAGTGTAATTTTAATAATAAATTTGCACCCCATATACGGCAGGATATGCTGGAAAAAAATTGTACTGTAACACCTTTTGTACCGTATTTTAGCAAATAAACATTTTTGATTTGATTTGATTTTGTAGATTTTGATCATTATATCACGAATAACGCCCTTGTTATGAATAGGTACAGAAACAGAAGTGATAGTCCCAATAATTACTATTTGTAGTCAACAGTAATCACACTCGATCTATTCAACAATGTCATTACAGTCGCAAGAAGCCATTGGTAAGTTATGATGGTGAGTCATTTTCAAAATATGGCAGGCAATGACTAACATTATTCAATAAGCTATTACCTTATTTCCTTGAAAAAACACTACTTCTATAACACAACTGCATCTTCAATCAACATTAAATTTATTTCCAATGTTAATCAAATGTAGTCAGTAGTTAGATTCCAATAGTAGGTAATTTAATAATTGAATACTTTCATTCTAATGTAGACAATCTAGCTTCCTTATGGCATCGAGCAAACAAAGAGTTTCCTTTTTCTTGTATAAAAGCACAATTTTTATGGATTGTCAGTATGCCTATGTGAGCACCATGTTAGACTATGAGATTTTTTTTGTTTTGTTTAGTATAATGCGTCTAGCGTGTCTTTGCATTGTTCTCACATATACGGACAGTATTGGAATATGTATCAGAGACGTTGTAGAACATAGATAATTTTTTTAAAAGAGTAACGAAGTTTTTGCTCGTGCTTCTCCATTCGAATCTACATTTTGGAATGAGCACCTAGGTTCACCTAGCTTCACTGACGGACTGACTGACAGACTATCTATTATTTATTTTGTATTTGTTAACGTTTCAAAAGTACCAAATTATAGATTAATTGAAATTTTGGATAGTATTTATTTCTAAAAGATGTAGGTACTTAGGTCTAAAATTGTCCAGCCGCTCCAGTAACCTATACATACATCTAAAACGATAATTTAATACTATCTAATTCGCTTAGTTTAAAACATATATCCGCGTTTCAAAGTGAATTTCTTTATATAAACCTGATAGTTTTTTTGCTGGAAGCTATAAAATTCCACGTAGCGTATCGTAACGGAGTGCTGACGTGATATAGAGGGCTTCCCCCTATCAGGGTGGGAATTTAAAAGCGATTCCTAAGCGATTCTTTGTTAAGAACTTAAGAATTCAGTTTTTATTTGAGAAAAGAATTTGTGGTGTGTGTTGAGAGAACGTGTTAAGATATTTTATAGATTTGTATTGCTTCTTTTTCTTTATTAAACAACAAAGAGCTGCCTTCTGTGTTGTCACAAATGTGATTATCAAGGAAATTTGATTTAATGAGCTTTATGATATTCGAAAATCTTCAGTAACAATCATTATCACCATTATCACCATCATCACCAACGGCCTATACATAGCTCATAGTTGAGCAAAGCCTCTTCACACTCGGAGACGGTTTGAGCATTAATCACCACGCTTACCTACTCAATGCGGGTCGGCGATTACGAACTTATAATTAGAAATAATAAGTCCAGGTTTCCTCACAATGCTTTCCTTCACCATTCGTCCGAGGTGTCTAGTATCAATATAGTACCTAAAATTAGGTCACTTAAGGAAACCATGTACAGCCTTTAAGTGTTTAAAAGCCAATTGCTGTCCCTACTTCTTCCTCAAATTTCTATATTCCTATATTGTGCGAGTGAGTAGAGATTATAATAGATTGTGCAAGGATTTAGGATTTGATCCATTTACCACAAGCAGTTCCAGGGTGCGTAGGCGACTAAACCTTAAATTTTTTGAATGAATATCCATGTTTTATACTTTTATGTGGATTGCACACGCAAAACCTCTGTAATGATATACTATAGCAAGCCGTGGAAACCTATAATTGGCTTTGTATTAGCATATCCTGAAATTTTATTCTTTGTAATATAGCTATTGGTTACCCAAATAAAAAAAAGAGACCGAGAATTGAATTGAATACAAGGGTTTTTGAGACAAACCAGGCAACTCACCAAGTATTGAGATTATGCTAGAACCATAGTCTAGCAGTGAACCATAACAGCAGAATCTTTAGGTTTCACAAATCCCAAACAGTTTCAGTTGGCTTTGATGATAATTTAAATCCTATTTATAAGAAAAACAATCATGATTATCATGAGTCAACAGTGTGGGAGAGCTATGTTTCGGCACGAATGGGCCGTCTTGACCGGAGTGATACCACGGCCTCACAGAAAACTGACGTGAAACTACGCTTGCGTTGTATTTGATCGTGTGAGTGAGGTTACAGGAGGCTTAATTACCCACACTCCCTTCCCCAAGCTCCCCAATCCCTGAATCCCCAAAAATCTTAATTCTTAATCCCCAAAGGCCGGTAACGCACTTGTAACGCCTCTGGTATTCCAGGTGTCCATGGACGGCGCCGATTGCTCACCATTAGGTGATGCGTCAGCTCGTTTACCGGCTTTTCCCGTAAACAAGAACTCTTTAATATGACCGATTCTCGAAAATAAATACCTAATAAGTTCAACCTGACATGAAAAGACGAGTTCATTCGCAAATGACACCAATTACTTATTAAGCTGGCATATACTATTATAATATCTAATACATTTTCCCTTTATATAAACACAAAATGACATCCACGTAACATAATTAACTCAAAAACAACAAACAAACAAACAACAGCAATACGTACAAAGTATAACGATTCTTTTTAAAAGAAAATGAAGTAAATATCTCACAGAGGTGCGGTGGTATAAATATTTATAGATGCTCCTGAGTCATAACGACTATTGTTTATTGGCCCGATAAGGGCGGCGGGTGATGTAAGCGAAAATGGACTGTGATTCTACCTGAATGGTGTGTTATAATAAATCTTTTCGTATGAAAGATTCTTGGATAGATTTTTATGGAAATATTTGTTGTTGCTACCGATATAGTTCATGAGATAGGGAGTGAGTCTATTGTCATAAACCGAGTCTAATCCGTGTTGTTATCTATACATCTGTCATCATCAACAGCCTATAACTATAGAGGTAAATGCCCACTGCTGAGTAAAGCTTTTTCTAACACGGAGAGGGTTTGCATTAATCACCACGCTTGTTCAATGCGGGTTGGCGATTACAAACTTATAATTAGAAATTATAAGCCCAGGTTTCCTCGTGATGTTTTCCTTCACCATTTCTCAGTAGTGTCTAAATAATCTTAGTTGGTAGGTTTCAAACCCGCGCCCTCGTACATGAGAAGCGGGCGTCTTAAACCTCCGAGCCACCACGACTACTTACTATTGTACACCGAGTATAAACCGTGCTGTTATGTATACATCTATACAGATAAAAAAATTGGAGTGTCTGTTTGTAATATTGAAATAACCGCTTTTTACTACATGCATATGAATACTCATACGATAGACACACCATAATAACACGTTTTAAAGTTTTTGTCTGTCTGTCTGTTTGTACTGGCCTATCTCTGAAATGACTGGGCTAATTTTGACGGAATTTTTATTGGCAGTTAGTTAATGTACTAGGAAGTAACGTAGGCTAGTACTTTATTTTAGAAAAACTACAAAAAATATATTATTATTTGCTAGGTCTTGGAATCAAAACCCAAAACGACTTGCTTGGCAATCTCTCCGGCAACCACTCGACTAATCTTGACTTCCTTGTTGACTTAATTGCAGACCGCACTCTATTATGAAAGATACAATCCCCGAATCCCCAACTATCCTCAAATTCGTAATCCCCAAAATACTGGTAACGTATTTGTAAAACGTCTCGTGTTTCGGGTATCCATGGGCGTCGCCGATTGCTTACCATCAGGTGATTTTGCTCGTTTACTAGCTTATTCGGTAAAAAATACGATATAAAATATTTAATATAAAACATTGCAGTTTCTACAGTACAATACTGATAAGAACATTTGATCAATTCAAACATCGAAATAAAATACAAGGAAATTAATAATCACAAATAAGTAATTCAAGCAACGAAGTTATTAACAATATCGTTTTAGCACATCGCACTATCTAGCTTTGTGTGGAAGTTCAATTATATTAGAATTTAGTGGCCCCTTGGGCTTCCCTGACAGGCCGCTAGCAAGTCATAAATTCAACATCCCTACTCCAAGAGATAGGTAGAAAGAATCTATTAAGTTTCCCCATTTCTTCGTTATAATGAGGTGGCAGGTTTTATTTGGAACTATTATATTTTTTCTGTTTTCAAGGTCATTTTCTTAGAAGCTGTTCTTGCTTTTATTATGTGGTGATGTCTGTAAGAAGAAATTGTTTGGGTATATGAATGTTTTTGGTATGTTTGTTGATTACAAGGTTTTTAGGTATAATTTCTATATCTATCTTGATACCAGGGCATCACAGAAAACCGACGTGAAACAACGCTTGCGTCGTGTGAGGAAGGTTACCGGAGGCCCGATTATTCTCCCTTCCCAGTCTCCCCGATCCCTGATCCAATACTAAAAAGGCCGCTAACGCGCTAGTAAAGCCTTGGTCATAGATAAAAGAAAGTTATATCTATGGCCTTGGTATTCCAGGTGTCTATGGCCAACGCCGATTGCTTACCATCAGGTGATCCGTTGGTTACCGGAATATGCCATAAAAAAATATGGAGAAAACTACTTTAGAAATTCATCGACTTCAAAAATCTTTAAGTTTAAGTAACACTTATTATTAGTAAAGAAAGAAATGAACTTTAATCAAGAAAACACAAGATTGAAAATTGTCCAAAAAAGTTGCCCAGCCCCCGCACCAACCGTGCAGTCTATTAATGTTGTCGAATGATATATTAATGTTATCGAAGAAAAACCGAATGAATTTCACACGGAATGATATAAGTTTGTGATAATAATGCAATAATGCCTAATGGAGATGACGGTAGATAACTTATAAATAACATATTACTTATAATAAAATACACAGAAATGAGTCAAAAAAATTGAAAAATTACAGATAAGGCAAGAGACCAGTTTTTCTAAAAACATTGCTGGAGAAATATATGTACCTAAGTGAGTCATAGCTTCAAATTGTTCATTTCTGCCTCTTCAATAAGTCAATTCCGTTCCCACTGGAGAGCAAAATGCAAGGATATTTGCTGTAATAATAGAAAAAAGTAAGTTAGTAGGCCGAATGACTTTGAGTAATGATCAAACATTCGGAAGGTCCGAATCCAACGCATATTGTGGTGATGTGAACCGGAGAACTGTGGAGTTGGCTATGAAATAAATATTTTGTAATGGACAAATCTTAGATACTATTTTCTTCTAACAAGACAGCCATTTTTTTTTACCAGATATTAATGGGAATTCCATATTTAATTATTTGGGGGTATGGTATTTTATTTTTATTTAATTTATTTATTTAAATAGGTTTACCAACAGCTTCTGTGTACATAGTATTAAGTGGTTATGAAAGGAACAATAAGTATTATGCTTATACAGTCGCCAATTATAGGTTAACCAACATTTAATTACTTAAGTGATAATAAAAACTATAGACACAAAAATGAACGAGAACAATAAAATTTTTGTTACTAAAAAAGAAACTACTACTAACGAAATTAACATTCTTATTTTAGGGAACATAAAATTAAAAACTTTTAATAGAACTTTAAAAACCTTGGTTATAACAAAATTAATCATTTTGAAAAAGAAGAAAAAAAGCATGTTTCGTAAAAATTTAAATGTTAAGGTAAGGATATGAACATTTTTAAAAATCGTAGGTATATAAAGAAATGAAATTTAGAAAAATGAGATATGGACACTTACTACTAATACGTACTCATCGAATATTTCACATACATCTAGGTATAGTTACATAGTAAACTAAGTTGTGCGGTTTGGGTATTCCAGTATTCGGGTCTTAAAGACTTTTATGGTGTCATATCTTTAGTTACATTATTTTTAGGTAACGAAAACAAAGTCGAAAATTTTCTCATTCAGAAATGTCACATAAGATTATATTATAAATATTCGATTTTACAAATACCTATAATCTGAAATATCAAGTTAATGGAAATTACATATATATATATATATATATATATATATATATATATATATATATATATATATTCCTCATTTATTTCGAAATTATGGCAAATCTGATAAAAGGAACTACTTAATGAGTTTTTTTTAAGGGGGGAAAATCATCGAATGACTGCTCCCGCCTGGGTGAGGCGGGAGGGAGTGTCAGACTCTTACTGACTAAAAACCACCCCGTTCCTTCTCCTGCACGTCGAGTCGGAGCCCCGGTTACCCGTTAGGTTCTCCGCGACAACTTAATGATGAGTAAGAATGTATCTTAGAACGAAATATTTAATTGTTCTTATAATTACTATCGTAAGACATACTAAATTAATCACTACAGTACAGGCTGCAGTTCGCGACATTGCTGCGACCGCGCACGCAGCTCATGAGGAAGAGCCACACCGTGGATCGAAACTAGTAGAGCTTTTCTCAGAATATTTACGATTTTTAGTTATAATATTAATTTTATAGAGTTCCTACCTTATGGTAATCAACAGAATATCTTGTTCAAGTACCTCTATTCCATTCTCTGTGCTACTGAAACATTGTATTACCAGAGTTTTGTACTTTACTATTTTCATATTGATCAGTCATTCCATTTATCAATCTTTTTCTTTGTTATTGTCTTTAAATAGTTTCTCTGATATCAGATTATATAATACATTATTGCCTAATTATATTTTGATAGGTCTAATATATTTCAATATATATCTATCTCTTTTCTCACTATTTTTATGGATTGTCAGCATGCATATGTGAGCACCAAGTTAGACTATGAGACTTTTTTTAATTTTACTATGTTTTGTAATTAGTATAATGTGTCCAGCGTGTCTTTGCATTGTTCTCACATATATATATATATATATATATATATACGTACAGTATTGGAATACGTATCAGAGACATTGTAGAACATCCTTTTTAAAAATAGTAACGAATGGAGTTTCTTTCTCGTTCTTCTCCATTCGAATCTCATTTCGGAATGAGCACCTAGCTTCACTGACGGATACTGACAGAATATTATTTATTTTGTATTTGTTGACGTTTCAATAGTACCAAATTATGGTATAATTGAAAAAAAAAATGCTTTGATTTTTTTGACTTTTGTCTTTAAGTTATAGTAGTCATCAACAGCCAGTGGCCACTGGTGACTAAAGGTCTCTTCTCACTCGGAGAAACATTAATCACCAAGCTTGCTCAATACGGGTAGGCGATTTCAAGCTTATAATGAGATCCTCACGATGTTGTCTTTCACCGTTTGTCAGTGTTACTTAAATAATCTAAAAAAGTAGGTACATATAAATCCGAAACAGTTACCTCGACCGAAGTAGGTTTCAACCCCGCGCCCTTATGCATGAGAAGCAGTCTTCAACGGGAGGTTACGCCACCCATGTCATTTACAGCTAAACGAATGAACCAATATAATATCTTTCGATACAAGAATAGTCAATAGCTTACAAGTATTAAAACAATGAGAAAACCCTTTCTAACCATCCCCGTACATATACACCATCAATACATAAACCATTGCGGTGTAACCACGCGTGTTTCAAGCCATTTGTCTTACGAGCGCGCAATGTACCTTGACGAGAAGTGATATATCAATGTTCTAACGTTCCTATAAGGTAGGTCAGTACGATTCTCAGGAAATCCTGGGGTAAGTGCTTAGTATAGTTGCAAGAACATCGGATCACGATTAATGGGTATCCGTTTGAAAATGTTTTAGGTTTCAGAAAGATGTGGCTTTTTGTTTTCGATTTTTGAAATAGTTCGTTGTTTCAAATTCATTTTGATGTTTTCTTTTGAATCCATTTTGGACTAAGGACCTTATCCATATCCCATAAGGGTTTTTTTATGGCATGCGCCGGTAAACGAGGAGACGGATCACCTGATGATAAGCAATCGGCGTCGCCCATGGACACCTGGAACACCAGAGGCGTTACAAGTGCGTTACCGGCCTTTTGGGGATTAGGAGTTTGAGGATTGTGGGGGATTCGGGGATTGGGGAGACTGGGGAAGGGGGTAATTGGGCCTCCAGTAACCTTACACATATGGCGAAACACAACGCAAGCGTTGTTTCACGTCTGTTATCTGTGAAGTCGTGGTATCACTCTGGTCGAGCCGGCCCATTCGTGCCGAAGCATGGCTCTCCCACACTTAAACAATGTGGTAATTTACGTTGTTATAAATCCATTTTGATGTTTTTTTTAATCCACTTTTGAACCAAAGACCTTATCTATATCCTATAAGGGTTTACTTAACTCTTACTTAGCAGCCGGGTTGATCGATGTTTTAAAGTTTTAGGTTCATCATAGAGCGCTAATAGCAGTCTATGTATTTCTAAAGAAGATGCAAGCATTTGTCTTCCAAACGTCATGCATTCGTCAATTAACGAAAGCGTGCGTAAAATATGCGGTTACGTGGACAATAGGGGTTAGTCACACCCACGAGTGGAGTAGAGATGGTTATGAAACGTATGTGTGTATTTTCTACTCTACTATTATCACACAACAAAAAAATATCCATTGCATTTCAAAATTAACGAGGGCACCCCAGTACCAGCTTCTTCCTCTAGACCCCATTCAGCGGCGTGCCGTTCGGATTGTTGGATGTCGGGATCTTTCAAACCGACTAGACACTTTGGCAATGTGTAGGGATGTAGCCTCGTTGTGCATTTTCTATCGCTTATACCACGGGGAGTGCTTTGAGGAATTGTTTGACCTGATACCCGCCGTATCTATTCGCCATCGACCCTCACGACAGCATACGCATCCCCACCATATAGATGGTTGGCAGGCCACAACTGTGCGCTTCTCACGTAGCTTCCTGCCTCACACAGCAAAACTGTGTCTGTCGTCGGCGGTATTACCGAACCAATACGAAAGAAAAGAAAGTATTCCTTTTTAACTCGTCGAGTACCGGTTTTGTAGACACCATTATAGAACAATAGGTTGCGGTCACCGGTGGCCGCTTGGTCTTTGTCTCCTCTGGTGTTGCGGGTGTTCATAGCCGGTGCTGATCGCTTACCATCAGGTGATCCGACTACTCATTTTCCTCCTATACCATAAAAAAAATGAACGAGTTTCCGCAAATATTAATACATGTTTCATAATGATAAATGCGAAAGATAATTAAAACTGAAATACAGTCTGGTTGCCTATAATCTATACTAATATTATAAAGAGGAAAGATTTGTATTTTTGTATTTTTGTATGTTTGTAATGAATAAACTCAAAAACTACTGGACCGATTGCAATAAATTTTTCACCATTAGAAAGCTGCTCAGAAGTAACATAGGCTATATAATATCACGCTAGGTCCTATAGTTGTGGAGCAGTAACCAAAAATGTTTTAAAAACGGGGGAAAAGTATCGTTTCTGAGGCCTTCCGTGGCGTGCGCTGAGCATATAGTAAAAGTTATACAAAAATGCTCTATAGATGAATTGTTCATCTTAACATTATTTTTAAAAAAGTCCGCGAGAGCATATGTCTACCTTTTATAGTTTACCCATAACAATCGTTTTAATTAATGGTTCAATCCTTATAAAAGTTTGCTCTAGATAACTTTTGAATTGTTCAATCGGTTACCTTAAGACGAGACATCGACAACGGAGGGCAGGTCGCTAAATGTATAAATATAAATAAAACTATGTAAAAAATCTTAAGTCCCCCCGTGCGAAGCCGGGACGGGCCGCTAGTTCAGCAATATATTCAAAAGCACTGTAAGAGCTACTTTTATGATTGTACTAATTAGCTTTCAACTTCAGTATTTATATCTTTTTATTAAAATATCGCGCTTCGTACTCCCTGAAAACTGAAACAGAGGTATATTATGGATGATGAAAATATAAAATTAGTGTCTATATGAAAGATTGATTAAAAATATTGGACATGTATTTTTTTTACTTTCTATCAACTGCAATATTAATTTCGATAAAGAATATTGATTCGAATAATTTATGAGATTGTAAAAAAATAACGTTTTTTGAAAAGAGTAACGTTGGATGGACTGCCTCGTTGGCCGAGTGGTTGCAAGTGCGACTGCCGGGCAAGGGGTCTCGGGTTCGATTCCCAGGTCGGGCAAAGTATAACTGAGTTGTTAAAGAATTCTCAGTAGTAGGAGTCTGGTTAATGTGCCCGGGATATGGCAATAGGCTCACCCCCTATTACATGGGACTCATAACATAAATAGTGAAAAGTGGGTGTTACATTGTACAGTGGCATAATATACACCTCTGCCTACCCCTTTGGGGATAAAAGGCGTGATGTTATGTTATGTAGTAACGATGGAGTTTCTTGCTCGTTCTTCTCCATTCGAAACCGGAGATACACTTTGGAACGAGCACCTAACTTCCCTAAAAATTTAATTTGAGGCTTCAAAATTGCCTAACCAAGGATTAATGAAAATAAATGCTTTGACTTTGACGTCACGTCTTAGTATATTTTACCGAACGATGACGTAGCGAGCACCAAAAGTTTAACAAAATAAAAAAAAATGTTTTAAATTTAATTTATTTACCTGACGGATTAATTGGAATAAAATATACCTACTCATCCCCTATTTCATTAAACAATGGGTTTATATAAACAAAGATACATACTGAATTAAATTACATTTAATTTTTTATGTCCTAAAGGCCGGTAACGCACTTGTAACGCCTTTAGTGTTCCAGGTGTCCATGGACGACGTCAGTTACGTAGTATAAGGTGATGCGTCTACTCGTTTCCTTGCTAATCCCATAAAAAAAATGTCCACTGTTCTCATTGCGCACATTCATTCGAATTTACACACTATACCTACATATAGGAGACTAGCTACTTCCGCGCGGTTTTACACGCTCTGCTCAGCTCCTATTGGTTGTTGCGTGATGTTTTATAGCCTATAGCCATCCTCGATAAATGCGCTATCCTACACAAAAAGATTATTCAAGTCAGACTTGTAGTTACGGAGATTAGCGCGATCAAACAAACAAACAAAAAAAACAAACTTCCGCTTTATATAATAGTGTAAGAAGTATAAGAACGAATGAATGAATGAACCAAATGAATCACACAACAAAATTAAAAACGAATTCAAACTAAAAGTGTAATCGAAAACAAGTTAATTAGTTTAACAAAAGGTTGTATGACAAGTGGGGACGAACAAAGTTTTGACCATCGGACCGTCAGCAAACATGGACACTTAGAAAATGGAACTCAAATAGTGTTACCCTCATTTGCACTGGAGACATACTGCTGGGAATTCTGTAGAGCTAGTTGTAAAGCAGTTTCAAAGGGAAGTTCAACACCATCAAAAACAGGTGATTCGTTTACTGTTGAACTTCTTTTGAATTGAAATTCCGTTGAATTATCTGCTAAAGTCATTGTTTTGAATAACACAAAAAACCGCGGCATATATTCAAATCGATGTATGTTTTTCGATGACAGCACCAAATGTAGATTTAGAGGTACCCAAATATAGTTAAAATACCTTATTACTATGCTGAACCCGATTATGGACTGGGTATGTATATATGACAGAGGTATATAGGATGTGCGCCACGCTTATTCTTGATCCTCACTCACACGACGAAACACAACGGAAGCATTGTTTCACGTCGGTTTTCTGCTCGGCCGTGGTATCACTCCGGTTGAACCGACCAATTCGTCGGGAAACAAGGCTATCCCACACTTAATAATATTTTCAAATACAGGATTGGTTAACAATCCTATCACCCTGTAAACCCCAACCACGATACGATATTTACACAGTATAATATTCTCATTGACCAAATTAACAATTGAAACTAGAAATTAATTACAACTAGTAGGCTTCTAAATGGACCCTTTTGGACACGGGACATTGGGACCTTAGACCTCTGGGTCCTTTGGTCCGTTTATTTTATATCCTCTTCCAGTTCGATAGTCAAAAGTTTAACAGTTTGTTAAAAGGTGAAATGTTTCATTGATTCACTTGTCCGGACAAAGTTATTTAATTTGTGCTTCAGTAATTTTGCGTGGGTTTTGTTTAGGGTACAATAGAAACGATGAAGTAGGTATTTAAAGGTGAACAATTAATTTTGTTTAGTTTATTCATTTGTGTTTTGATTAGCAACTATTTTTGTATTTGTTAAATTTGTATAAGAATAATTTATGGATTAAGATGATGAGTTTCATGTTAGACAGCTATACGTAAGTGCAAAATTAAATAGGCCGGTCAAGGACGATATTTTAATGACGATGATAAAAAGGCGAACATAATGTCACTTAGAACTGTTTGAAGCACAAAAATGTCAGTGGTTATTTATGTGTGTGAGTGGATTGGGTTTTTTTTAATGGGGGAAAATCATCGAATTACTGCTCCCGCCTGGGTGAGGCGGTAGGGAGTGTCAGACTCTTACTGACTAAAAACCACCCCGTTCCTTCTCCTGCACGTCGAGCTGGAGCCCCGGTTACCCGTTAGGTTCTCGTAATGGGTTACCACGTTATCATAGTTAAGAACATGACGGATGTCCTTCGTGTCAAAGTGTGTATGTTCTGCGTGTAAGTCTATAGTAGCCAGGTGCCACAGTCGTTGTTTCAAGAGACTAAGTTCGCATTTTTTTCAACGTCCTAGGCTGGAGTGCTACCTCGGCCTCACAGGACACTGTCGTGAAACAACGCCTTGCTGGAACCCATTATTTGGCAATAGTAATTGCAACTACTTTATTAACGAAAGGGTCCTCATGTATTATGTGTATTCCTCGTATTGTAATATGAATGTTTAATTGACGTGGCTCCTGTAAAATTACGTTTTTAAAATTCACGATTCAGCGTTATAAGCAGATACAGTACGCTTTGCTTATTTGTGTTTTATTTTTGCAATTGAAATTGTTGTATATTGAAAATGGATTTGTGGCCAAGTACTGGTTGGCACTTTGTATGGGTTCTGCGCGTCCCTGTAATTTTTATTTATTTATTCTTTTATGTACAAAATGTTATTATGGCACATAAGGCGAACTTATGTGACTGCACGGTTGGTGCGGTGGCTGGGCAACCGGCTGCCGTGCAACGTGTCGCGGGTTCGATTCCCGCACGGGACAACACTTTGTGTGATCCACAAATTGTTGTTTCGGGTCTGGGTGTCATTGTGTATGTGAACTTGTATGTTTGTAAACGCACCCACGACACAGGAGAAAATCCTAGTGTGGGGCAACGTTTTTTAAAAAAAAAAAAACTTATGAACCATATGGCATTCTCTACCAACATCAGGGTTTAAGTAGAAAATCTGCGAAAAATAAGGTACCTACGGTGAATAAACTAACAGCAAAGAGAGAGAGAGAGTGAAAAAAGGTAAATATTAAATAATTTTAAATGTATGGTTTTTACGGACTAGTAGCGGCTCAAAATAAATCTACATTCGATAAAAACAATAAAACATCGATAAAACAAAGTTTATTTAAATTATTGTCATTTCTTGGGGATATTATTGTGACATTGACATGACTACCTCGAGGGCCGAGTGGTCGCAAGAACGACTACCAGGCAAGGGATCTTGGGTTCGATTCCCAGGTAGAGCAAAGGATTACCAAGTTCTTTAAAAAAAATTCAGCAGTAGCACGGAGTCTGTCTGTCCTTAGTATATGGCAACAGGTTCTCCCCTTATTACATGAGACTTATAAATAGTGAAAAGTGGGTGTTACATTGTACATTGGCATTTAGTGTCCTAATGTATTTCTCTACCTACTTATCCCTTCGGGAGTAAAAACCGTGATGATGGTATTCATTCTTTTCTTTGATGTTAAAAGAAACCAAATGGAAAACTTTGTTTTTTGTTCTATACTATGTAGTGATGAGCCTACGTTTTACTACTATCTCGCCTGGTGGTAAGCGATGATGTCCGATCACGTCCTCCCATACGCAACCTATTCACACGGACCTTGAAGACTACTTTTTAAGGTTGCGTATGGGAGGACGGTCTACGAGCACGTCCTCCCATACGCAACCTATTCACACGGACCTTGAAGACTACTTTTTTTTCACGTCGCTTGAGATTTCACCATCATGTTTCGTGGACTGATCATTACAGTCAGAAGTCTGTTTTGATTTGCCCTTTTTCTTGCCTTTATGACATGGTTTTGTGTCGAACCAAAATCCTTTTGGTTACTTTTGATAACGCTGTTTCACGTGGAACCCCGAAGTCGTATCGAACAAAATTAAACAACTAGTCAGCAAAGTTGAAATTGAATCCATACATTTAGTAAATTAATTTTTGTTATACTTTACACTAAAAGGCAAATGACTAAAAATAGAAATTCTGTGTTGTCGATATTAAACGAGATTTTATTTACTGTCTGTTTTAATTTGTATGCGACTTGTATTTTTATTTGTTCGTTTATAAGACTCAAATTGTTTTGAAGTTTGTTTTGTAGGAGAGCCATGCTTCGGCAAGAATGGACTGTGTAGACTAGAGTTATATGTACCACGGCCTCACGGTAAACCAACGTGAAACAACACTTTATCTTTCCTCGTGTAGATGAGGTTACCGGATGCTCAATTACCCCTCCAATCTCCCCAATCCCTGAATCGCCAACCATCCTAATTCCTAATTCCTAATCCACAAAAGGATGATAACGCACTTGTAACGCCTCTGGTGTTCCAGGTGTCCATGGGCGACGCCGATTGCTTACCATCAAGTGATCCGTCCGCTCGTTTACCGACTTATATGGGATAAATAGTTGATAACAAAAGAGTTATTGGTTGGTACTTGATAGTTAAAAATGCATTGCCGACTTTATGGACTAATAGTAGCCTCAGTCACACGACGAAAAGAACGCAAACGTTGTTTTGTTTCACGTCGATTTTATGTGAGGCCGTGCTATCACTGCGGTCGAGCCGGCCCATTCGTGCTTCGCAACTTCTCCCACGTGGAATTTTGATGTAGAGGTATTAATAAACGCATTTAACATGTTTAAAAATAAACTCAAACGTTTGTTACATAGAAAATGTAATATAGAAGATTTTTTAGAATATAAATTAGATTTGTAATATAATTAACATAATTTTATTTTACGTGTACCTGTTAATATTGACTTCTAGGTCGTCTTTGCTAATTTAGATTTGCATGAATATATTTTTTTCACTACCTACCTTAATATCAAATTATGATTTAAAATATCTGTACGCCAAAACGGCATAACATGTAGCTTATACTCCTAACTTAATTGGGCTCGCTGCCATCGCAGCGGTACGTCCCCTCTTTGAGGAGTGGCTTGAGAGACGCTACGGCGTCCTCACCTACCGCCTGACGCAGGTCCTCACCGGACATGGGAGTTTCGGGAGGTACCTGTGTCTGATGGGGCGGGAGGAAACGCCCGGGTGTCATCACTGCGAGGACCGCCCTGAGGACACGGTGGATCACACGGTGGGAGAATGCCCTGCGTGGGCTGAGCACCGCCGTGCCCTCAGGGAAGTGATCGGCGATGGCGACCTCTCGCGTCCGGGCCTAGTGCAGGCCATGATGCGGAGCGAGGGGGATTGGGATGCCGTCTCCTCCTTTTGCGAAGCAATCATGCTAGCTAAGGAGGAGGCGGGACGCTTGAGGCAGCGAAGCGCTGCCTCCTCGCAACCCAGCCATCGCGAAGGACACACCGGGCGTCGGGGATCGCGGGACGATCTCCGGCCACCGTAAGCGCGGGCCTGCGGACGGCGAGCATGGGTGGCTCCCCGTCCGACCAGAAACAGACCCGAGCGTACGACGCGTCGCGTTCCGCGCGCGCCTCAAAGAGCCATCAGACCACCACAGATGGGGCCGAATAGGGCCGATGCCGATTCGGAGTCGCGGAGAACCTAACGGGTAACCGGGGCTCCGGCTCGACGTGCAGGAGAAGGAACGGGGTGGTTTTTAGTCAGTAAGAGTCTGACACTCCCTCCCGCCTCACCCAGGCGGGAGCAGTCATTCGATGATTTTCACCCTAAAAAATAAACTCCTAACTTAACACCATTGCATGTACTGTTGTAATATTACTCATGTTAATGCAAATAAAAAATGTCTTTATCTTTAATAAAAGTCAATTAAACTTTATGCAAGAAACCATTATGAAATTATTGCAATCTATATAAAAGAAAGTCGTGTTAGTTACACTATTTATAACTCAAGACCGGCTCTATCGATTTGGATGAAAATTGGTGAGGATGTAGCTTAGAACCAGGAGACGGACATAGGATACTTTTTACCCAATACTTATTTTTTACTTTTAACCGAAAATCAAGAACGGGTACGGGAAATATCGGGATTGCGCGTACGAAGTCACGGGCAGAAGCTAGTGTGATATAAATATATAATATTTTAATAAAATTACATAGTCACAAAGGGAGTACTTGTATGTCTGTATAAAACATTATTTAATTAATATAATCGTGCTTTCTTTTATAATATTTAAAGAGTTCTTTTCTTTGAAAACAGTAGCTTTTAGTTAGTTTGGATTGTATGAGATATTCATTTTTATTTTATATTACAATCTTGTTGAAACTCTGTTAATGTTAACTAGCATCATACTTCTTACAACTCCAAACAGTTTTATATGGTATAGCTGTTGCACGCGACTTCGTCCGTATACAATATGAATTTTAGGACATGTTTCTTTTATTTTGCTTTTTTTTATAATGCTTTTTTTGCCTTCATTGTTTTTTTTACTTCTGTTTTTTTTGTTATTTTATGAATTATGTCTTTCCGGCAGGCAAGTTGCAAATAAGGACGAAATTGATTGCAACTAATTTATTGAATAAAATTACAGAAAAGTATTATTTCTAAGTTAAGTGACTCTTGGTCGAAGTTGGAAGCAAAAGTGTCGTGTATTCTAGAAAACGGTGCCGTCGTCCGGTCCGTCACGTTGTAGGGCACGATGGGCTGATGCAGCGATTTCGCCATCGCTGCACGACTGATGCAATATTAATAAGTATTTCAAATAATTTGCCAATCTGCGGAATCCATGGACTGTTGCTATGTAACATCTCCCTCCCAAAGATCAGCGACTATTGTTTGACAGGTTCGATAATAGCGCTGATAATCCTGGTTGAGGAGCAGTAGTGTGGTTGTTCATCTCTGCATAGGTATGGCCGCGTTCACTCTCGTTGGTTTGGTGTTCAGTTATAGTCTGCGAACGTTGTTTCATGTATCGACGAACCACGTAGCCGATGCTGAGTGCAGCTGCACTTAATAGTATTAGGTATAGCGGTGTGATAGTGTAGTACACGCTATGAATGTCAGCTTGATTTAATTGTAGTGGTGCTTCCATAGATATTTCTTGGGTGGCAACGTGTAGGCTGCGGAGGTCTGCGGACTTCAGCGTTAACCTTCTATCTTCCATGTTATAAGTGGCTTCATCTTGTAATGGAATGTTCATAATTTTCAAAACTTGCCCTTTGATACGATCGTCTTTATTTGCCAAAGTCAGTGTCGGTGTTTGTACAGTACAGCCTCTTGGTATACTGATCAAATAACTTCCTTGTACTGTGTTGTATTGAGTTTCCAAGCAGGATAAGCGAACTTTCGTAGGTGTAGGAAAGCTTGCTACATAGTGACGGTCATCGAGGTATTCTACACTCCGCGATTCTCTTGGATGGAAAATCTTGGAAAAGGTTTTAAAACACAGGGAAAATAAGGAGAGTTAAGAGATAAAGGGTGAGCAATTCATTAAAAGATTTTAACGCACTCACCAGATGTTCATTTCGGCCTTCTCGCTGTATCGATGTCTGGATACCCTTGCTGCTGGTCTCGACGTGTAGATTCTGATTCTCGAACGGGGTTGACAACCGCCAGGAAGCTCGTACTTAGTTATGCAGGAGTCCTCGAGAATCCTACCGACTGCGCCAATTATGTCTTTCCGGCAGGCAAGTTGCAAATAAGGACGAAATTGATTGCAACTAATTTATTGAATAAAATTACAGAAAAGTATTATTTCTAAGTTAAGTGACTCTTGGTCGAAGTTGGAAGCAAAAGTGTCGTGTATTCTAGAAAACGGTGCCGTCGTCCGGTCCGTCACGTTGTAGGGCACGATGGGCTGATGCAGCGATTTCGCCATCGCTGCACGACTGATGCAATATTAATAAGTATTTCAAATAATTTGCCAATCTGCGGAATCCATGGACTGTTGCTATGTAACATATGTTCTTATATTGTTTTCTTTTTTATTTTTGTTTTTCAATGTTTATTTTGTGTGTTAATATTCGGTGGTCCATGTCTGGTGGCGAATAAATTATTTTTATTTCTTCTTTATTTCTTTCTTTCGACATAACTTTCATTTTGTTTCCATTTTTCAAAATAAAGGTAGCCTATGTTACGCCTTAGTACATCAACTACCTGCCAAAAAAAGTCTTGCAAATTCGGTTCAGCCATTCCAGATATTAGCGAGCACAAACATATAGACAGACAAAAAATTGTAAACAATGTTATTTTGATATACACATGTAGGTAGGTATTGTTTGTATATTCATATGCATGTAGTAAACAGCGATTATTTCAATATTACAAACAGACACTCCAATTTAATTTATCTGTAAGATGTAGACTCGATGTATAGATGTTGGTTGTCAACGCAGTTGTAACAGCTCTAGTATAATTTGTATATGGGTGGCGCCGATCTCACCACCAGATGACCCGTCTCCTCGTTTGTCTCCATTCCTATAAAAATGTATTATATGATTAGTATTAAACATATGCTTTGTATAATATCAACTCTTTAAAATTATTTGAGCAAATTTGCATTGTGTTTTTTGATACCCTCTCCCATCAACAAATCAACAACAATCTTCAAATTCCTAACCCTCAAAAGACTGGTAACGCACTTGTAACGGATCGGATGATTTCGGATGTCTATGGGTGGCGCCGATTGCTTACCATCAGGTGTTCTGTCTGCTCGTTTACCGGATCATCATATTAAAAAAAACTGTCATAAGTTAGAAAATATTTTTGAAAATATTTCCACAAGGTGATAAAATATAGAAATGACTTACAAAAACAGAATATATCGTCGGTACGTGCAACTCTTCCCATCTTCAGACTGTCATCAATCTTCAGTGCGCTAAGGGATTTAATTAAATTTGCCACTGACTCAGTTACGTGGACGTGGACTTAAAGTTTATGGAGAGCGCATAAAATAATATTTAGACTATTGTTCACAATACAAATATGTAAGAATTCACTGCTTGATTATGAGTCTTGATTATAAGTCATAATCAGTCATAATTGAGTCATAATACTAATACCCAAGTGCACCGTGACTCTGTTCGCAAACATTACTTAACGGATTATAATACGATTTGCAGCAGTTGATAGATTGACTTTTGGAGGAAGACGAGCGAATTTGTAGGAGGAAAGAAAGACTTCTCCTTTTATTTTATTTTCCACGTTTGTTTATATAGTTTTTTGATCAATTAATTGTAAAGTTGGTTCACCTATAATTGGCTACTATATAAGCCCAGTATCTATTGTTACCTTTGTTATTTCTTAATACTATGTATACCAAAGCTGTTGGAATCAATAAATTTCTTACTGATGAATGCTGGGTTATAGGTAATACTTATTTTCTTGTATTGTTTCATTGAGCGTACTTCTTTTTCAAGCAGCCACTTCCAGTACCAACACTAGAGGTAGATCACACACGTAAGGCTTACAAAGTACCCGTCTTAGTTACGGTATAATTAATTTAAAAATAAATTAAACTAGATTAGATGTGAGTCTGCTCCTAGTAAATTACTTAATGAAATCCAAACTTAATATTGTAATAAGCTGTGATTATAATTATAGCGTAGACGACAGACGTGTCTATTAAATACACTTAAAATTAACAATAATGATTTAGCAGTTTGGAATGACAATTTACACTTTGAACGATTTAGCCAATGACTGCCTCGTTCGCCGAGTGGTCGCAAGTGCGACTGTCGGGCAAGGGGTCTTGAGTTCGATTCCCGGGTCGGGCAAAGTAATACTGGGCTTAAAAAAAATCTCAGTAGTAGCACGGAGTCTGGAATTGTGCCCGGTATATGGCAATAGATTTTTTTTAACCCCCTATTACATGGGACTCTTAACATAAATAGTGAAAAGTGGGTGTTACATTGTGCAGTGGCATTATGTGCACCTCTGCCTACCTAAACTACCTAATACTTAAAAAAAATAAATATGATTTGACTTGATTTGTTATTTATTTTTTATCTTCTCCTTTCATTATCAATATTATCTAAATAAGTATATTCCTTTTCCTTCTTTAATGATTCATATAAGAAATTTTTGCTTATTAGGTACTGACCGACTTCATAATATGTTTTTACTTTTTGTAACATTACATTGTTGTATTTAAAAACTACGTAATCTAAATATTTATATTACAAATACCTGTATGATTCAACTAAATTTAAACTAAAATTAATATTATAAGTAAATAACCAAATTATTTCGTTACATTAGTAATTTTTGTTTTTATTTTTTGAAAGGTGTAAATATTTTAGTTTTGAATAATAAATGTCTCATATAATAACTAAAAACTAAAATATTTACACCTTAAAATTACATTAAATTACAGTTCGGTTGTGGAATGCTTTACCGATAACAGTGAGGCGAGCTCAAACTAAATCGCAATTTAAAAAACTTGTTAAAGAGCATTACCTCTCTTTATAATTTTATTTCCTGTCTTAACCAGACACCTACACACACACACATACACCAACACACACCATTTTGTAATATATGTATCATATTGTTTTTTATATATATTATTTATTTTTTAGTATTCTTGTATGTATGTATAGTATTTTATACAGATATTAATTAATGTACACTTGACGACCCATTTCAGACTCCTGTTGCTGCTCCATCCAAAGGTTGTCTGTAAGAAACCGCCTTGTGCGATAAGACCGCCCATTGTACACTATTTTGTTTTAGGAAATATTGTCCTGTATTACAATTGTGTGGTGTACAATAAAGCATATATTATTATTATTATTAAATTATTTTTTTATTAATTTTAACGTAGGTAACGTAACGTATTTTAACCTATTTCAATGTCACTTTCATAATGTCAAATAAGGTTGAGAAAGACTCCACTTCGAAAATCCTGCTCCTAGCCTGATAAATCACCGTTGCCTAGAAATTCAGCCTCCATGCAGGTCCTATATGTAAATAATTATTGAATGGTCACGTACGACAGCGGCTGCACGCGTACATGCGTGAACCACAATGCCTCACAATTAGAATCAGCTGCCATTGTTCAGAACTCCCATTGTAGTAGGAAAGAAAAGGATTTTTTACATAAACTAGCTGGACACAAGGAAAACATCAGTTTTCCTTCTGTCCTTTTGTGGGTAGGATAGGATTATAGGATGGTAATTTTCTTTTGCAACTTCAACTTTATTATCGTTAGTTTACTATCGGATTTTTGTTAACTGCCGAACGTAGGCACTTCCAAAAACATCAGTTATGGATTGGTGGGGTTTACGAGATTTATCTCAAGTTAGTCTTGATCCAGTAGACATGATATTATTATGATAATGGTGGTAAATATATGAAATGCACACATACATACACAACATCACGCCTTTTGTCCCCGAAGGAGTAGGCAGAGGTGCAGATTACGGCACTAATGCCACTGTACAATGTAACACCCACTTATCACTATTTGTGTTATGAGTCCCACGTAGTAGCGGGTGAGTCGTGACTCGGGAATCGTACCCGAGACTCTTGCCCAGCAGTAGTACTTGCGACTACTCGATCAACGAGGCAGCATTTATTAAATGTGAGGAAATTAATTTACAAGCGCCTGGACATTTTATACTTGCAATCAGCTCGTGAGTGATTTTTGTAAATTGCTATATTACGCCCCTGATTAACATAATTTACATCTGTGAATACAAATTACATTTTTAAATACGTCTGTATTATTATAAAATGCTGAAAATTATAGATTTATCGTACTTTCAACATCATCACTATCTATAGGCTATAGATGGGCTATTTTTGTTTTAGTTTATAACACAACTCTTTGAGCCTTCTTTACTAAAGAAGACTTTCATTAATGGGACAAGCCGCCACAATTTGCCAAAACCATTGCAACTCCTGTAAACCTATCCACAATAGATATCTACAACCATAAAAATATCGGAACACTGAAGTCCGGCGCGTCTCAAGGACATGAATAATTCTTGGTTCCCGCAACGAAATAAACCAGAAGATATTATTTAAGAAGAATCAATATATTTAAGAGGACTTATCCATAATCTCAAGTCCTGGCAGGCGGGTTGGAGATTAAAATATTCAACAATAACACTACTAATTAAATATACTGTAACCTTACTCCATGTATATGTCAAACGCAGCATGAATCTTCAAAAAAATTATTGCGATATGGTTTTCATAGAAGCCGGGGGAAGCACAACGCTGGATTGGAATTTAATATTAATCAAAATATACGCTGATATTAGTGAACTCGTTGGTTAAACAGTGGCAAGATCGACTGCTGAGCAAGTAAACAAGGGATCGTTGGATTGTAGAAAGTTTCTTTTTTGGGATAAGCCGCTAAACGAGCCGATAGATCACTGTATGATAAGTAATCGGTGTCATCCATGAACACCTGAAACACCAGAGGCGTTACAGGTGCACCTTTTAAGAATCCTTATACTTCCTTATCCTTATATATATATGGTATAAACCGGTAAGCGATCAGACGAACCACCTGATGGTAAGCAATCGGCGTCGCCCATGGACACCTGGAATACCAGAGGCGTTACAAGTGCGTTACCGGCATTTTTGGGATTAGGAGTTTGAGGATCGTTGGAGATTCAGGGATTGGGGAGATTGGGGAAGGGGAGGGTAATTGGGCCGCCGGTAACCTCACTCACACGAAGAAACACAATGCAAGCGTTCCTTCACGTCGGTTTTCTGCTCGGCCGTGGTATCACTCCGGTCGAGCCGGCCCATTCGTGCCGAAGCATGGCTCTCCCACACTTGATATTCGATGATTTTCCCGCCTTAAAAAAAAAAAATAACTACCCTGGTGCAATCCAGGGCTTCAAATCCAAACTTCGATTCGAATCGACATTTAATCCAGTACCTATTTTAAGTTTGTGCGAAGATTTATTTGACTAACGTTATTTGCCCTATTATTTGAACGCACACTGTACCTACTTAAGCAAATATATTCCGAGTTAATTTATTCAGGGTACAAAGAACGGCTGGACTGTGTAAACGACTTCACATTTGTAAACATTTAGTTTAAAAACTCGTTGAATTATCCAAGAATTATTATTTTTGTTATTAATGGTGAAGTCACTCATGGCCCGGTATAATTGGGATGATGACAGGGTATGAAAATTAAAATATTTAGTCCGTCAGTTAGATAATGAAAAAATATTAGACACGTATTTATTTATTTTGCTGTATAATAAAATGATACTTAGATACAACGAATCAAAGATTAGGAGTGGGGGCTAAAACGTCATTTCTACGTATTAATGTACATAGAAGTGACGTCACGCGACATTTCAAATCAATACATCGTCGAAAGCATTCGTTTCTGTAAGGAAATAAAAAATACGTGTGTAATGATTTAAAACCAGACGAATATTAAAATAATAATTAGGCGTCTACCCTATTATGGCAATAGGCTCGTCCCCCTATTACACGAGACTCATAACATAAATAGTGAAAAGAGGGTGTTACATTATACAGTGGCAATAAGCGCCGTCATGTACCTATACATCTGCCTAGCCCTTTAAGAATAAAAGTCGTATAATGATTACTCATAGAATCGGAACATACCAAACATTTAAAAAAAATCTATAAGTAAATCAATGTCGTGGTGGCTCGGAGGTTTAGGACGCCGCGCCCGCTTCTCATGCATCATGGCGCTGGCTCAAAACCTACCAAGAGCAAGTACTAATGTGACTTTTTCTGTGTTATATGTACTTTCTAAGGTTATTTAGACACCACTAACAATCGGTGAAGGAAACTATTGTGAGGAAACCTGGACTTATAATTTTTAATTACATAACATAACATCACGCCTGTTATCCCCAAAGGGGTAGGCATTATACCACTGTACAATGTTACACCTACTTTTCACTATTTATGTTACGAGTCCCATGTAATAGGGGGTGAGCCTATTGCCATATACCGGGCACAATTCCAGACTCCGTGCTACTATTACTGAGATTTTTTTAACCCTATAATAATACTTGGCCTGACCCGGGAATCGAACCCGAGACCCCTTGCCCGGCAGTCACACTTGCGACCACTAGGCCAACGAGGCAGTCATTATTTTTCTAATTATAACATAACATCACGCCTTTTATCCTATATATTTTTCTAATTATGAGTTTGAAATTGCCAACCCGCATTAACCAAGTATGGTGATTATTGCACAAACCTTCTCCGAAAGAAAATAAAAATAGAATAATCACAAAGCAACAGTCAAACTGTCGCATTTTGTCCAGAGGCAGCATTAATCGCTTACCATCAGGTGATCTTCTCACACATGTGAGCTATCATCTAGAAATAGACAGGAGCATCTTCAGACCATGGTCAGTCACCAGAACATCTGTTATGTGGCGAAAAATTAAAAAACAAAAAATAAAAATAAAATTAAAAAACTTTTCCCCAAAACCTGACATTGATATGACTTAAACCTGCTCGTCGACGCCATCTGCGGTTGCGTCTGGCCGACGTGTAGAGGGGGTGATTTGTGCATCTGTCATAGTTACCTACTGTTTATCGTCCGCAGATGCGTCCGCGTCAACTCCTCTTCCAGACTCAGAAGACGTATCCGCCGATGTGTAGATTACCTAGACTTAACAAAATCAGAAGGTCTTCTAGAGAAATAACAAAATAAAGCAAAGATATATGAAAAAAATATATTTAATTCACTACAGTTTATAATATAATAAATAATACCTTTAAAATTTCACTGTCAACGACTTTTCAAATATATTTTCTTGTTTTTTCTTAGTTTTTTCTTAACATATAACACAAAATTTTGGTGTATGTGTCTTCTATCCCATAGCTTGTAGACAAATAATTTAAAATATTACTTGAATGATGAAACGGGGACTACGGTTGTCACTATTTTCTTATCTGGAGCATTGTCATATTTATTTCTTCTTTTCTACATTCTACACTCAGTTGTACATGCAAGAATTCTTTCCTTGTTTGAAGAATGATTTTGTTTCATGAATATCAAATTCTAACGCTTCACATGGCTGTGTTTGATCATCAAAAGTAATATCACGAATCCAAAAGGAACAAAATGTCTGAAGACACCTCTTGCTTCGATCATTGTGGATTCTTGACAATGTTCAAAGCATCAAAATTAATGATGCATTTTTGTCTATAGAATCATCTTCAAAGATTAGCATTACATGGGCGGTAGATTTGACATATATTTACACATCCATCTCAAAACAATCAGCCAAGCAATGAACGCAAATGTAGCAAGAATGATGTGTCCAAAGTCTAAACTAAAATCGCAACCTGACGCCATGTCGAATAGTAATTAACAGCCACACTTGAATACACTGCAGACGAAGTAGAAGAGAAATATTAGAATAACTAACGAACCGAACACTGTTAGCATCTGATTAAAATTAAACTCTAAAGCTGGTCCTTTTCCCATCGTTTTGGTACACATTAAAAAATTTACAATTTATGGCCCTTGGAAATATTTGCACATCCAACTCATAACGATCAGTAAAGTAACGAAGGCGAAAGCGATTAGCAGTACTTGCAATACGTCGACATTGTAGCACGCCTTGGACGTCTTCCCCATAGCTTCATCGCCCACTCGTGATGTGACATACGACCAGGAACAGTAGTACCAGTATCACCACGGAACCTATTACCATCAGCAACTGATTTAGGTTGAAACTGAGGGCACAGACATCAGAATTTTTTTTACCCATATTTCAACCCCAAGTACCAAACATCGTACCGGAGTACTTGATCATTTTCAGAATCTATTTACATGTTTATTTACGTTTTTTCGTAACATTGAAAAATTTTTTTGGTTGCACTATTTTTTAATGACATTGGATTTTGACATTGTTTGCGTGTAAAAAGAATAAAAACGTTTGGCAGGTGCGTCTTTTTGGTCTTCAGGTTGTGATATACTTTTTGCTGGTAGCCTTTTTGATTTATGGGTGACGTCATGAAAAATAGAAAAAATTTTCAATAAGCTTTTATGCCAGTCTGGTCGTGCTAGAGGGACTCTTTCATATCGGGTACTACCTATTAGTAGAAAACTAACAATTGACCTGGTGGTAAGCAGTTATCGTAAACTTAGGAAAGATATTTAGATAGAACTTTTATAACAATATTCTCAATCATTGTCATTATATCAGGCACAAGATGTCATAGGTCTCCCCAATGACTTTCAGCAAGGCGGTTTGGAAGCGGAATACCCTGAAACCTTAAAGACACTTAAGAACAAAGAAATGGAGCAAAAAGCGATTTTTTTTTCATTTTATCAATCCCTCTTTAACTTAAAAAAAAATTATGAATAAAATTATAAATATTTCCGCCCACACGCACGTAGCTCTTTGCATCAAGCTTCCTTGTGCGTACTACTAAGGAGTGGAATTCTTTGCCAGTCTGTGTTTCTTGAAGGGTATAACCTTTACGGACCCGAGTGAATAGGTTGCTTATGGAACGACGTGCTCCATCGTAGACCGCATCATTGCTCACCACCAGGCGAAATAGTGGTCAAACGTCGATCAAAAATCTGTCAAAAAAACAAACTCTTCCGCTTTATATAACAGTATAATAAGATACGTTACCAATTAATAAAATACATGTAAATATTATACGACTGCACGGTTGGTGCGGTGGCAGGGCAACCGGCTGCCGTGCAACGTGTCGCGGGTTCGATTCCCGCACGGAACAACACTTTGTGTGATCCACAAATTGTTGTTTCTGGTCTGGGTGTCACTGTGTATGTGAACTAGTATGTTTGTAAACGCACCCACGACACAGCAATCCTAACGTGGGGTAATGCTTAAAAAAAATGATAATAATTAAGAAATAAAAAAGATAAAACGCTAGTGGTGGTTCTTTGCTCCCTAGTTCATTCGTGTTCCTTGCGAGTGGACGTCCTGCGCTGCGCTTACCAGTACCTACGTGGCCACCCTACGTGAACCTTCTTGCCCTCTTCTCAATCAGGATTAACAAAAACAAACCATATGTATTTGGTAACAAAAACGTTTATTATTTAAGTAAATAAAAAATAAATAAGTAGACAAAAACAAAATTTGTACGTTACAAAGCGGAGTGTAATTATCCTAAGAATAAATTAAATTAAGCTCCCAGTTTTCCTGTCCTGTAAAGAAAAAAGTAATGATAAGCAATATACCTACAAGAAATGAAATAAAGTAGAACGGTAACATTGCGTTTAATATAAAAAAAACAAAATCCTTCCTTGATCTTGTTTCACAATTATTTTTTCCAACAAAAACTTGTAAATTGACACGTTTCGAGTACGGTTGAAACTGGCTGATTGAATAACATAATAACATAACATCTGTCCTTATAAAATCGAAGGGGTAGGCAGAGGTGCACACAGAAGTAACACCCACTTTTCACTATTTATGTTATGACTTAACTCTTTCATAATTATGCTGCGAAAAGCTCTACTACTTTCTAGTCACAGGGTCCCTCTTCCTCGTGAGCAGTAAACTGTACGACGTCGCCACGACCGCGCACGCTGCTCATAAGGAAGAGCCCCTCTGTCACACGAAACCAGTAGAGCTATACTCAGTATATTTACGTGCATAAGCCGTTATTTTTAGTTTATGACTGATTCAAATTCAATATTTCCTAAAGTATAATGGAGTTGTATTGTAACTTTCGTGAGACATACTATATAGTATCTATTCACATACTAACAACTACACAGACATACTAAATCAGTAGCAGCACGACAGTCGCCGCATCGCGGGTCGCGAAATGCTGCTCATGAATATGAGCCTCTAGCATGGCTTGAAACTAGTCGAGGTCCTCGTCGAATTACAACGTGAGTAAACCGAAAACATAATAATTTATATATTGGAGTTTTATGGGCTTCATTCAAACTACTATTTGGGTCTTAAGTCATTGCAGTTTTGTTATCAAAAAAATACTACATTATCTATATATTTTATTAGCTGTTGCCCGCGTCTTTGTCCGCGTACAATATGAATTTTAGGACATTACGTTTTTACTTAGTATGTATGAAGCTACAAATAATCATATTAATATTATTTTTAAGCATAAAACATTGCTTATTTAGGCATCGAATCTAACCCAAAGCAATTGGGATGATGACAGGGTATGAAAAATTTAAATATAATTAGTCCGTAAGGTAGGTAATGAAAACATATTAGACACGTATTTTTTTATTTTGTCGTATAATAAAACAAGACTTAGATAACGAATCAAAGATTAGGAGTGGGGGTTAAAACGTCATTTCTACGTATAAAATATACATAGAAGTGACGTCACGCGACATTTCAAATCAATATATCGTCGAAAGTATTAGTTTCTGTAAGAAAATAAAAAATACGTGTCTAATGATTTAAAATAAAAATCGACCAAGGCTTGATACTTTCGTAAAAAATAACCCATCACATAACATCACGCCTTTTATCACCGAAGGGGCAGACAGAGGCGCACAATACGGCACTTATTGCCACTGTACAAGGCAACACCCACTTTTCACTATTTATATTATGAGTCTCATGTAATAGGGGGTGAGCCTATTGCCGTAAACCGGGCACAATTTCAGACTGCGTGCTACTACTGAGAATTTTTAAAAACCCAGTAATACTTTACCCGACCTGGGAATCGAACCCGAGACCCTTTACCAGTCGCACTTGCGACCACTCGGCCAACGAAGCAGTCATACCCTAATATACCACACAATAACCCATCACCTCTCACCTTTATTGTTTTATACTTGCAAATCCTTAGTGTTTGTGGAGGTGAAGATATAGGTATATATACAGTGGAACAGCTTTTCTGCTATCATGGAGTTAATTCTGTACATTTATGTACAATTTTCTATATGTAATTGGGTACTTGCCAACTAGTCAAATTCAATACTTTTTTCGAATGGTCAACAACATCAGTTTTCTATGAATTTTGTACGAGATTGTGTATTGTGACGTCACGTTTTTTTAGCGTCAAAACAGCATACTCATTTCTTTAAAAAATGCTGGAAACAATACTAAAATAAGTTGGTCATAAAATCAATTAATGAAAGTGTGATTATTTTTTAACATTTTATTGTATGTAACAGTCGAAAAAAATTATTTTTGATTAAGGCAAGTAGCCAATTCTGTACAATTTTATCTAGAAAGTGAAGCCAAACGCTCTATTTAAAGACTTAAAAAAATAACGTTCGCAGATGGACCTGTATGTAAGTATATTTGTGTATAATTATCTCGAGATTGGCTGAACCGATTTAGTATATTAACAGATTTAAAAAAGAGGGGGTTGACGTCGGTTTTTTAAACATTTGTTTATAAAATAAATTATTTGAAAATGTTATTTATGGATTTGAGGAGTGGAAGGTAACTATTTGTATCGAATGATATGTATGGAATGAAAGGGAAATTAAACGATGACCTCGATGTCTCGTAAGAATTAAAGTAACAATGAAATTCTTATTGTATAAAATATTTTTTTGGAATGTAACAAAATGTGAGATAAAGATAAAGAGATAAAGAGAGATGTGCTGCCGTATTACTTGATGTCATGGTAGGGAACTTACATCGCATGAAAGATATTATTATCCAACACTAGTATTACTAAATCATAGTTAAAAAATTACTTTACCAATAGAATCCTTACAGGATCCTTACCATTTCTGCATGAACCAATAATACTATTGGTATTGCTAAACTGAAATTGGTATACAGATACTTTTTCTCTAATTGTTTATCTAAGAATTACTTCTCGTACTCTAGATTCTATGTCGCGGAGAACCTAACGTGTACCGGGGCTCCGGCTCGACGTGCAGGAGAAGGAACGGGGTGGTTTTTAGCCAGTAAGAGTCTGATACTCCCTCCCGCCTCACCCAGGCGGGAGCAGTCATTCGATGATTTTCCCCCCTTTAAAAAAAATCTAGATTGTATACAAGTAAATGCGTCTGGCTTCACTTAAAACCCCACCACCATAATTATCATTAATAAAAAACAGAAACACATTAAATACCAACTTTATTAAATATACAATCCCTGCCAAGTCCAACATGCCAAAATTGTACAATTCAGCACAATATACAGTCGACGAAATTTCGAATTTCATAATCACATCATCACAGTACTTACTTACTGTATTCATTCCGTTTCTACTGTCATTCTTATAAATAAATATTCACGACTGACAATTTTATTTAACTTTAAGTGTTGAATATCTAAAGTTCAATACTAAGTCGAATTCTAATGCACAATATTATGAAAATTGACTACTTTATTTTAAATAAGTATCTTTGGTTAAAAAGGTTGCCCATATCAGGCAGACTACATTTTGATCGTCTCTTGAAATAGGCTATATGCAAGGTGTAGTTTTAAAGCGTGTCATTTCTCGGGGACATGTCACAGAAGTCATAAAGGTTCAATGTAAGAGAAAATTTCGGCCCAATAGTTAAAATTCGGCTATAATACATCGTTTAAGTTCGACAGTATTTCAGAATAAGCGACAGCAATGTTTCTCATACGAGTTTTATGGAATTGGGAATAATATCAATTACGTGTTTGAATTTGAGTGTGTTAAGCAACGTTATAAAGCTAGTTACAAGACGGCGGCGTGTACTTCGCACTTACGGATTTCCGTAATTTCAGAAAAATGAAAAATATTTACCTACAATTTTTTGATTCGGACTCAGAATCGATAGCCGAGTTACCTCCAAGAAAATGACGTGGCTTTGAAACAACGCCTTGTATAGACTACACTAACAACTGGGAAAATATTTCGTTCCCGCGTCTCGAAGCCGATTTAGTAAACAACTCCTGAGGATGCTCCGTGGAGGAGCGAAACATATGACGAGTGTAGTTCGAGTGCTTTGTTGCGTGTCTCTGCTGCATGAGCGTTTATCTGCGAGCTGAGGGTGGCGCTGTATACTACATACTGCAGATGAATACCTTCAGCGGAATAAACACTCAATATTTTCCCAGTTGTTGTAATATGAATCTCCGTAAAGTAACGCCTGATTCTATCCTATAGACTACAGACTTCCAAAACGCAGATAGCCTTAAAATACTGCGCAAGAAAAAGCATAGAAACAATAAAAGTTCACCTATGACGTGACATTCAATCACTACAGGTTATAAGAACATCACGTCACTCTAACTACAACGAAGTCAGAGAAAAGCATAAGAGAAAAGCATTAGACATTCGAGTTATCGGAATAAGAGACCCCCAAAAATACCAGAGACAAAAACCAATTTACTGTCTTTTCATTTTCTTGAGGCACTTCAGACGGCTGTTCTGCATGGATTTAGTGACCATCCATACTCCAAAGTGGTAAGAAGATTTTGATATGATATTCAGGCAGTGAACGAAGAATTCATGAGGATAGTAGCCTGGAGTCCTTTTTTCGACAGCGACGAGGCTGAGGGCAGATCTGACGAAGTCTTTGGCGCTGGGAGCGAAGAGAGAGCTCCTACGGATACCTGACATGTTGGAACAAACAAATCCAGGCATGACGCATTGGAAAAGAATGTTCTTCTTATAGTATTCCATGTCTAAGCCTTCGGTGAACTTGTCAACGTAAGCCTGCAAGAGAAAAGAGTATTTCGATATTTGGACGACTCGCTCTAAGGAAGATCATTTAGTTATGCATAATGTATATTGTGTAACAAATAATATGGTCACGGATCAAAACTAAATTTTTCTTTAGAATTAGGTCATTGAAATCAATCTTCAGTTTTATTCACAAAAAAATTTTTACTTAATCAAGGACTAACGTAATGCTAAAGAAAAAATGGTTGCATTCTATCTAAGAAAATTCTTTGCATCAGAACCTTCCTTTCTTTTTTCTAATCCTCTACAATTCTATAAACCAAAAAATCACCAACCTTGGTAGCAGCATAAACAGTCAGCATAGGGCTGGGGATGATGGATGAAGCGGACCCAATGTTGATGACGATACCCCTCTCCCTGGCCACCATAGCTGGCAACACCATGTGGGTCATACGAGTCACCGACACGATGTTCGCTTTCAACAGCTTTTCGAAGACCTTGTTCCTATCAAATTGGAAAAAAATATAAGTTATTAGTCGAGTGGTCAGAAACCCTCAACAAGAGGTTTCAGGCTTCATTTACCGAGTTGGGTTTATTATTATGGATTCTAAGACTGTGCCCATGGTATGGTAATAGACGCATTACTTTACTCCCTTCATCCATGAAGGTACATACATGCTAGTTTCAAGCATGAAAGCATGCTTCAATTGAGCACTTATCACTTAATACCATGTGTGTCGGAATGTTGCTCAAAATTAGCATGCTCATTTCAGGCATGCTTGCGTATCGACAGACGTTAAACATTTTTGAGCAAGTGTGGGAGAGCCATGCTTCGGCACGAATAGGCCGGCTCGACCGGAGGATAGGAGGGGTTCTTCCTCTTGAGCAACTTGCGCGGTCGCGGCGATGTCGCGCTGCCTACTGTTACAGGTTCGAAACTAGTAGAGCTTTTCTCAGTATATTCACGTTAGTAACCCGCGAGTTGTAGTTACTTTAGTATGTCTCGCTTATTATAAAAACACAGCTTGTCTATTTGTTTGAACGCTTTAACCTCCGTAACTACTGGTATGAATTGAATATTTCTTTTTCTTTTGGTCCATTTATCGAGGAACGCAACAAGCTATAAAATTCTACTCTACGACCAACAGGAGCCGAGCAGAGCGAGTGAAACTGCGGAATCAGCTAGAACAGGATAAATTAGGATAACTAGTACAATGATCAAACAAATAAAACTAAAAATAAATTAACTTCTATACTTCCTTATAAAAAAGACATGTTATTTGTTTAAAACTTGAAGTAGATTTACCTTTTCCTGCTTTTAATAAACTGGTTTTATACATATAGGTACACGTGTTGCTAGTATTCTTACTTGAAACGACGTAAACATATTAATGTAACTTGTCCTATATTCATTATTGAATCTATTTTATACCTACACATAATAATACATTATGTATGAATGTATAAATTATTTCATAACATAACATAACATCATACCTTTTATCCTCGTAGGGGTAGGCAGAGGTGTACATTATGCCACTGTACAATGTCAATGTTACACCCACTTTTCACTACCTAATTATATTATGAGTCCCATGTAATAGGGGGTGAGCCTATTGACATATACCGGGCACAATTCCAGGCTCCGTGCTACTACTGAGAATATTAAAAAACCCCGTAATACTTTGCCCGACCGGGAAATCGAACCCGAAACCCCTTGCGACCATTCGGCCAACGAGGCAGTCGTTAACAGTGTTATTATACCTCTAATAAAAAATTTTTCTTTAATAATATTTACTTTTAATTATTTTATTGTTTTTAACACTTGAATCATTCAGAGGTCAATAAAGTAGTGTTGCTTTTAAGGGAATAATTAAAGTGAAAGGTCAGAATAAATGTGAAGGTTGACCGCATTTCTTTAAATCCAGGCTATTGACTTTAATTATCGGCGTACAATAATGGCGTCAGATTTGTTGTTCACGGAGATATCGTTGCGCGTCCACAATTAATTTCGTTCGGGCCCGCTCCGCTTTGAAGACGTCCGCAATCCGATCGTATGATAAAGCCTTAAAACTTTTCACATAGGTGTCATAGTTCCCTAACAGAGACATTACATAACATAACATCACGCCTGTTATTCTCGAAGGGGTAGGCAGAAGTGCACATTATGCCACTGTAAAATGTAACACCCACTTTTCACTATTTATGTTATGATAGGAGGTGAGCCTATTGGCATATACCGGGCACATTTCCAGACTCCGTGCTACTATTGAGATTTTTTAAAAACCCAGTAATACTTTGCCCGAGCGGAAATTGGACCCGAGACACCTTGCCCGGCAGTCGCATTTGCGACCACTCGGCCAATGAGGCAGTCAGACATTACTATACGTAAAACATACCAAACTCCAAAAACTCAAATCGAAATCGCAATTCACAGCAATATCAAAAACCCACGTCAGAAATAATCTCGTATCAATTGCAATTGCAAAAATATTTCAACCCCGCAATAACACGCGCGGTATGGAACCGACGGGATTGCATTCAACTCACAAATGTTCAACTTTTCCGCAATATTACTCGAGGTGAACTGCCAACGATTGGCGTCGCGTACTTTGATAGCTTGCGCCGATATTATTCTCTATGAAGTTGCATTTGATAGCTTCTCAAAAGATATTTCTAGAGCTTTGTGTTGAGTTGTTGACGTTGAGATATAAAATTGGCTTTTCTGGTGGCGTTGTTCAGGTAAATATCGAATTTGACGACGAATTCGTTTTCATCTTCTCTTTATGAAATGTAATTGACAACATCGACGACACAACTACACGCAAGGTGGACTCATAACATAAAAAAGTGGGTGGTTACATTGTATGTACAATGACATAATGTGCAGAGGTGCACATCTATGCCTACCCCTTCGGAGAAAAAAGGCGTGATGTTATGTTCTGTTACATACACATTGTTCATTTAAAGGGTCAATAAACCCAACTGTAGAGGTACAGACATTTTGACTCGTGCTTCCTTACTAGCTCTTGGGTAAATATTTCGATATCATCATTCGTATGATGACCTAATATGAACTCATCTTTTGACGCATTATAAGTGTAAATTTTTCAAACGGATAAATCGTAAGTCAATATTATTGCAATTGCTATATTAAGTCCTTTGAACGTAACAGTTTCTGTTGGAGTAGAACGTTTCAGTTTAGAAGAATTCGCAATTGTTATTTACCTCTATAAAGTCCTGACGAAGCTGCGAGTGTTAATACGTTACGCATTATCACTTTTATAGTAGCCTGAGCCTTTAGCCAAGCGTCACTACAGAGAGAGTAGAAATTAAAATGTATGGGGATGACACTGACAAGTGTCAAAATTTACGTCAATCCCATATAATTTGGTTTTCTACTCTACATGTAGACAAGCGCTAAATGGCATTTGGCTACAGCTGCTGAGCCTTTAGCCAAACGCCACTACAGAGAGAGTAGAAATCAAAATGTATGGGGATGACACTGACAAGTGTCAAAATTTACGTCAATCCCATATAATTTGGTTTTCTATTCCACATGTAGACAAGCGCTAAATGGCATTTGGCTACAGCTGCTGGTCTACATAACATAAGTTTTCAATGTCTAATAGTGGATGAACAATAAGAGGAGCGTCTGCTTAACCTGATGCAAAAAAAACATGTAAATTAAGAACTCGAAGGTAATGAGCACATTGGCGCCATGGATCTTATTTGGGCAGGAATATTACTAACAGGTCGGGTCAACATATAGCCTACATACTATCAACTACTGGGGAGGAGCTGTTAATGACTATTTCACGCAGACAAAGTCGTGGGACAGCTAGTACATACATATACAACATATTACATTCAAAACGAAAAGGTAGTCAATATAAGATACCAATCTGACATTCTGAAATCCCTGTTCGACGCCATTGAAAACCAAAGCTTTCGGTATTCCTGGCATTTAACCTGTCAAGTGGGATAAAACGGGTGCCAGGGCCGTCATATTGAGGTTTAGAAATTCGTTAATGTCACATCACTAGTGGAAATTGGAATTTTTTGAATGAACAACGCGTTCTGCCTGTTTTATTATGGTGTAGTGGAATCTTTGGAGGTAAGAAGTAAAATTGTGTTTTCCCCATTAACATCTACACTAATATTAAAAAAGCTGAAGAGTTTGTTTGTTTGAACGCGCTAATCTTCGGAACTACAAGTCTGATTTGAATAATTGTTTTTGTTTTAGATAGCGCATTTATCGAGGAAGGCTATAGGCTATAAAACGTGACGCTACGACCAATAGGAGCTGAGCAGAGCGTGTGAAACCGCACAGAAGTAGCTAGTTTAAGAATATACGTATGAATTATGTGATTTTAATGATTTTACAGACCTAAATCTAAGTTCTTAAGTAATTATAAATAATTAAGGATAAGCCTGTAAACGAGCAGACGGATAACCTGATGGTAAGTAATCGGCGCCGCCCATGGACACCTGAAACACCAGAGGCGTTACAAGTGCGTTACCGGCCTTTTAGGGGTTAGGAATTAGAGGATTGTTGTGGATTTGGCGATTGGGGAGATTAGGGACGGGGGGTAATTGGGCGTCCAGTAATCTCACTCACACGACGAAACACAACGCAAGTGTCGGTTTTCTGCTCGGCCGTGGACTCCTATCGAGCCGGCCCATTCGTGCCAAAGCATGGCTCTCCCACAACTCATAAGTACTTGCGCCACGTTGCATAGCAGCTGGCTACCCTACCACTGCTCCATTTATGCAGTCAACTACACAACTTACTACTACAACTTACGAAAAAATATAAAACTACTCACATTTCAACCAAGTCCAGGAAGTATTCAGGGTAGGAGTAGGAGATGCCCACATTGTTCACAAGGGTTCCAATCTGGAGACCAGCTATTTCCTTCTCAATAGTTTGGTAGATCTCATCACCAGCAGTGAAATCCACTTGGATGATCTTCGTGGCGACGTTGAATTCAGTTTCTGTAACAACATTGTTTATTTACTAATTGTTTTATATTGTTGTCGAGGCTACTCGACGAATTTCAAACACGACAGGGACTCATAATCATGAGCCGTATGACCGACAACCGAAATCGCAAGCGACTTAAAACCTTTAATATAACTACTCTTTACCTATGAAATTACCGTTGGGTATGAAAAAATTTAAAATATTTTGTTCATATATTTTTTATTTGTATTAATCGAAATAACCACCCATGCAATCATTGTGTCTTTGCCAACGCAGTGGCAGTTTATTGACCTTCTTAAAGAAATCAGCTGGACAGGAGGCAACCAATTCTTCAAAGACATTTTATACTGCTTCTCAGGTATAGATTTCCTTTTACCGCCAAGTTATCCAAATTCTGGAACGTCATTTGGTACTTGGAGGAATTTTGGTTCATTATAAATATATAGTTAAATATTCTATTGCAATCAGACTATTGGAACTCAATAATAATAGTACTAAACTAACTATGTTTTACTACAGAACATACCTATTTCCTGCGCAGTTGCCTGCAGCTTCTCCATAGAACGGCTGACTAGAACGATATCACAGCCTGCAGCGGCCAACTGTAATAAAACAAATACATTACATAAATTAATAAAAATGGGTGTAATATAAAAATTAATCTCTAACGGTAATGGTCAGTCATTTCATTTAGTACAAGGGGGCGGTAGTACTAGCGCAAGGCCCTGTCTTGCACATGCTGAACTGGTCCCATTTCACCGCAGACTTGGGACATGAATATGTACCCATTAGTATTTATAAACTATATCCGTCTTATTACAAAATTTCGACTTAGTACTGGTTTAAACCCGGACTATAAGATCTAGGTTTGTGACGGTAAGCTAGTACCAGGACTAAAATTTGTTCCAATTATAAAACTAAGACTATTCGGGGATCAGCTAGTACCAAAGAAAGTCCATAGTCCCACAGATAAAAAACATAAATAGCATTCTTTCATTCGTTCACTCAGGATCCACTTGAAGCAACGTTCCGTTCGTCTAAATATTGTTAGTACAATAACGCCTGAAATGCTTAAATAATTATGTATCAACACAAAATTATATCATAATTTGTTTTTTGTTTGTGTTACAATATAGTGAACAAGCACAACTTGAATTTTGACAAGCTTTTTATAACCAAGTTGTCATATTTTTTAACACCTCTAGCGTGAAATGGAGCGACTTATAAGAAGGCGGCAGAGCACGAATCACGAAACAAATATTGAGTCTTTTTTATTATATAAATATTATTGTTTATTGTGACTGACTGGAAATGGAACAACAACTGTACTTATATCGAAAGACACGATGGCGATGTCTGTACGATCGTCTCTAATATGTGCAAATGTTCCAAATCTTTTAAACCCATAACATCAATCGGTTCAATATCCATTTTACAATTATAATAATATAGAAGATACACGTAAATATTTCTGATAGCTAACCTCAAATAACTTTAGTACCGAAGTTAAACTAGGGGTCTCGGCGGTTTAACTTTAGTACCATTTTTTTTTTTTAAGGGGGGAAAATCATCGAATGACTGCTCCCGCCTGGGTGAGGCGGAAGGGAGTGTCAGACTCTTACTGACTAAAAACCACCCCGTTCCTTCTCCTGCACGTCGAGCCGGAGCCCCGGTTACCCGTTAGGTTCTCCGCGACTCCGAAACTTTAGTACCATAGATAGTTCCGGAACTAGTGATAAACTTTGTTTTATAATAACGTTTTATTTAATCATGGTACTAAAAATAGATCGGGTTTTGTAATAAGACGGTGAGTGTTTAATCTGTATGTGTCACCCGTTTTTAGCGTGTGAATTCAAGTTTTTTAACATAACATAACATCACGCCTTTTTATCCCCGAAGGGGTAGGCAGAGGTGCACATTACGGCACTTAATGCCACTGTACAATGTAACACCCACTTTTCACTATTTATGTTACGAGTCCCATGTAATAGGGGGTGAGCCTATTGTATTCAAGTTTTTTCTTTCTTTCTATTTAAAATCTCAGCCAAGACTTTGCTTTTAAGGGGGGAAAATCATCGAATGACTTCTCCCGCCTGGGTGAGGCTTGTCAGACTCTTACTGACTAAAAACCACCCCGTTCCTACTATTACACTTCGAGCCGGAGCCCCGGCAACCCGTTAAGTCCTCTGCGGCTCCGTATAGCATCAGCCCTATTGGGCCCTATCCATGGTGGTCTGATGGCTGTTTGAGGCGAGCGCGGAACGCGACGCGCCGTACGCTCGGATAAGGCTGAGGAAAACTTAGTAAACAAAACCTATTTAGGAAAGACCAGGAGGTTTACTCTTGAATCCAATTCCGATCGATTGACATTGTGAAATTTCGTACTCTTAATTTGCAACAACCTATTGCATCCGTATTGCGTGGATACTGAATGAACTAAACGGTATTGAATTCCGTAGTGTGAATGCAATTTAACAGCTGCGATAGGGGTTGTATAGTTTTGACATTGAATAACTATTTAGATCTTAATGATTAATAATGATTGCATTGACATTGAGATTGGTTTCAAGAGTGAGCGCCCAGATTAACTCCTGGTATCCCGGAACGTAGACATACGCGAGACGCAATGTATTTTCTATTGTGGCTCACATTCCGACAGAAAAAAAAATGAACTGCAACAGAACATATTAGGTATTGCCCTTGCGACTCGACCAACAAAGGAGGCAAATTGTAATAACAATTTCTTCAAGTGGATTATCTACACTAAGTAATATTATAAAGAGGAAAGATTTGTACCTATTTTTGTATGTTTGTAATGAATAGGCTCAAAAAGTACAGGGCCGATTTAAAAAATTCTTTCACCAATACCTCTAGAATGCTACATTCTTCCAATTTGACAAAGGATACATTTCATTTTGAAAAAAAAATAGGGATCCTTGGTAAAATTTGAATAATGTAACCGAAGATGTAGAAAAATGAGTCTTAAAACTATTAGCGATAGAACAAAATAATGTACAAAAATATTGAAGAACATCATAATGTCTACAAAAAACTCCGCGGTAGCATATGTCCAACTATTGTAGTTATGTCACTACAACAATCCAAATTTCCAAAAATTAATAATTGTCTACCCCGTGCGAAGCCGGGACGGGCTGCTAGTATACGTATAAAGATTAATTTATAGGCACGCTGCTGGCTTGTAATCTTACAGTATTTATGTAGATCTAAAGACTTAAATTAGAATACATTACTGAGAAACAACTGCTTCAATTGACGTATTTGTAATTGGTTTGACTATTGACGCATTAAGTAATCTTCAAGTTGGTTAAATATATATATAGTACACCATACCTTTAATTGATGTAAAGCATGTATATTACAGCTACAAAGCTTTGTAGCTGTAAATAGCTGTGTAGCTATGTACTACACATAACATAAGAGGCGTAAGCAAAGGTGCACATTACAGCACTTAATACTTTGCCCAATACTTAAACCCAGTAATACTTTGCCCGTCCCGGAAATTGAACCCGCTGCCTCTTGCCCGGCAGTCGCATTTGCGATCAGTCGGCCAACGAGACAGCCTATTTACTACGCTTACATTATTTATTAGAAAATAAAGATGGATACGGTAAAGAGAGTGTTTAAGAGAAATTAATTTAATAATGATCCGACTAATGCTATTTATGCCCTGGCCTGTACATCCTACTTATATAATGAATACAAAAGTGTGTAAGGATTTATGTATCTATTTTAGTAGTGTATAATATAATATATAAAACTATAGTTTTACGTATCTAAAAGCCAATAAACGGATTTCGATGAAACTCGTTACGTTATAGCCGAGGTACCTAGTACCTAGTAGGATACATACAGCCAGCAACCAAATTAAGAAAATCCTTTTTGAAGTTGTTTAAAAAACAATAAATAGGTTATAGAACCGCATGCTAGTTCAAGAGATTAGAACGAACAATTAATGTATTGATCAGCGTTTTTACATAGGTACGTGTTTACTTACAAACACAGAAAGGTATTTACGTCAGAATATGAATAGCAATGCAAATATACATTAGTTTGATATATAAATATTTATTTCATCGACGTAAACTAGAATTTGTATTAGACTAGTGTTTTTTCTGTACCTTGTTGGTTGAATGAAGACTAAGAGTAACGAATGGAGTTTCTTGCTCGTTCTTCTCCATTCGAATCTACATTTTGGAATGAGCACCTAGCTTCACCTAGCTTCACTAACGGACTGACTGACAGACTATTATCTATTTTGTATTTGTTGACGTTTCAAAAATGCTTTGACTTTGACTGCCTTTTAGCAGATCTTTTTAGGGTTGGACAAAATACTAATTTAATTAGGTGTTAGTAGATACTTGTAGATAAGTGTTAGCGAAGAATACAGCGCGAACGAAAAATAGTACAATGCATTTATTTATGTTTTTCATTTTGACCCAAAACTACAATTTTCTCTTAAGTCACACCCTGTATTTAAAAACATTTATTTATATAAAATACCCGGTACAATAATTTTTGGAACTTTCGTTAGACATACTCAATAAATTATTTTGCTTTCTGCTTACTCATGTAACTGTTTGATGAGAAACTCGACTAGTTTCAAACCATGCTAGAGGCTCATGACTAGTTTCAAGCCACACTATAGCCTCTTCATGAAATTAGTCGAAACTAATCGAATTCCTTGTCAAACAGTCACGCGAGTACATAATAATTAACACTTTTGAATTATACAAAGAATTGCGATTAATGCAGTAATCGCAGGTACCTACACTATGCAGTCAATGTTATGTAAACTAAGCTTTGTCCTTCATTGTTTATCCTTTACAAGCAAAATATAGTCAGCAAATCCACCTCTAAAAAACTTACAACACATTTTACTAAAAAAACAACTTCTTTAGCATACTTTAACAAAACATTTACAAATACCTGTAACACCTAGGGCCCATCTATTTATAATTAAGTTTTAAAAGTCTGACACTTAAAATATTTATCAAAATTAAATTTAAATACTGTTTAGTAATTCATTAGGTAGATACTTACTTCGCTTGTATAATTAAGTACTTAGGTAAAATAAAGTTAGTCTTTCATGACCTCATCTTGTACCTGATCTAGAAAAATCCTAAATAGGCTATGATATAAAAAATGGACCAAAGACCGACGTGAAACAACGCTTGCGTTGTGTTTCGTCGCGAAGTGAGGTTACCGGAGGCCCAATTACCCCTCCCCCCCTTTCCCAATCCCTGAGTCCTCAACAATCCTCAAATTCCTAATCCCAAAAGGCCAGTAACGCACTTCTAACGCCTCTGGTGTTTCAGGTGTCCATGGGCGACGCCGATTGCTTACCATCAGGTGATCCGTCTACTCGTTTACCGGCTTATGCCATAAAAAAAATATGGAGTCTAAATAAAGTTTAAATGGTTGCAAGGGCGACTGTCTAGCTAATAAACTAAAATTAGGTTCTACCACAGTCATAATGATTGGTTATCCAAATCATCGAATTAACCCGGATTCCTAACATAACTAAGCATTAAACTATTGAAAAATTATGTCTGCTCTTGATTAGGTACTGAGTCCTAACGAGATTTTGTTTAAAATCAGTAATTTACAGAGAGAATTTCATCCAATGACTTCACTCGCCCGGGTGAGGTGAGAAGAAGTGTCAGACTCTTAAATAATAATATTATTAATTATTATGTTTTCGGCTTAATCACGTAATAATTTGACGAGGAACTATTATTAATATTTATTCTAATTACCTGTCTAGCGTATTCCTTGCCGATACCATCGGTGCAGCCCGTAACCACTGCAACAAAACAAAACCTTATGTAAAAAACAATACTTAATAAAAATATCTAAATAGTGCATAGTAAAGGATAACTTAAAAAATATGAAAACAGTTCCTACTTTAGCGTACATATATGTATATAGTCGAACATCCGATACTCAAACAACGGCTTTTATCTACCTAGTCTAAATATTAATGGTATTAGAATTCTATGCCAGTGTTCCTACGACAATGGGATCATAACCATGTTAAAAACCGCAAAATCAGCCTAAATTGGAATATGGAGGCCAAATTACCCCTTCCTCCATACTCAATCTCCTCAATCCCTGAATCTCCAACAACACCTCATCCACCTCATCAACATCCTCAAATTCCTACTTCCGAAAATACCGGTAATGCACTTGTAACGCCTCTGGTGTTCCAGGTGTCCATCGGTGACGCCGATTGCTTACCATCAGGTGATCCATCTGCTCGTTTACTGGCTTATCCCATAAAAAAGAATAAAATAAAACCCATTTTAATTTCCACCACTCATTCTCATTAAACCTAACTTAGTTTAATAAAAAAAGGCCAAACCTTTCCGACTATCTTTCAATCGGATATCTGCAAATATTGTGAACCCATTTTGATCCCAACTCAGCGGGATTTGGGATAAGCTAAATATTCGTGGAATAACGCTGAATCAACATGAATAGTGCAGTTTTAGCATAATTTCTACGATACCTCGTTCGTGTGTATGTATTTTGTTATGAAATGATTCCGTAATTAAGTGGTGTTTGGAATGAATTATCAGCATTAGCTGTTTAATCATGAGGTAATGTTAGAGTAGAATGCATTTGTCATCATCTATGCTCATTGGTTGAGCGTATTTTTTTTTCTAAGGGGGAAGGGTGTTTCTTCAAAAAACTTTAACTTTTATTTAACAAATCATTATCCTCCCGCGTTGTTAAGCATCGCAGTAACTTATTAGCATCTGTTTTTTATTGCATTGGGTGAGAGCAGTGACATGGCTCAATTTTTTGAAACTAAACTTTGTATTTTAATCAGCAAAATTGTTGACTGTGGCTTGAGGATAATGACGCCGTTAATTTTTTGGTTTTTTTTTTTTTGGAGAATCACCCGGAAATCATCGAATGACTGCTCCCGCCTGGATGAGGCGGGAGGGAGTGTTGGCTCTTACTGACTAAAAACCACCCCGTTCCTTCTCCTGCACGTCGAGCCGGAGCCCCGGTTACCCGTTAGATTCTCCGCGGTGTATAGGATCCGATCCGACGAAGAGTACTGCCCAAGCGGTCACTGCTCTCCACTTACTCCATTATAGACCTAATTTCCGATGTTTAGAGACTACTTTTGTATGAACAATAGTTATGGATTTTTTATAATCGGTATGCATTTGACAGAGACCGGGAAGCATTATTTTGAACTATTTAAACCGCGACACCTCTTTGGCTGCCTCTTTGACCGAGTGGTCGCAAGGGGTCTCGGGTTCGATTCCCGGGTCGGGCAAAGTATTACTGGTTTTTTTTTAATTCTTAGTAGTAGCACGGAGTCTGGAATTGGATACGGAATTGGAATATGGCAATAGACTCACCCCCTATTACATGGGACTCATAACATAAATAGTGAAAAGTGGGTGGTTACATTGTACATAATGTACACCTCTGCCTACCCCTTCGGAGATAAAATGTTATGATGTTGTGTTACATCTAACCTGCTTGCTGCACTTGGAGAATCCCATAGCAGTGGACTGTTCCAGGTAACATCCACGTTTGTACATTAATAAATCCCATCGTAGGGACTTGTAACTGGGCATAGGACTCATACCTATAATAAGAGGCGAGCCTATTGCAATACATACGGCCTAATTTGAACCTTATTACATCGAAATACGCTAACCAATCGTCACTTCTGTCAAAGATACGGAAATACAACAAAATGCCGGACACAAAAACACTTTCTCACGAACCGGTACCAACAGAAAACATCTACAATGCAAATTGAATCTTAACACACATAGATTATGTCATAAAATGCCATGTTAAAGTTACGCGGAGGTGAAAGTTATCCGATTCTCGAGAGTGATTGCCAGATGTGTGGATTAATGCATTTAACTCAACGTTATGTTACGGTAGTTATTTCATTAGGGAGTAGACAGAAATCATATAAAAAATTCTAATTAGGTACAGCGATGCACATCAAGCTATCGCAAACGACCTCAAGTCAATAGATTTTCGACTTTATTACAAACATATTATGGTGAAATTACATTCAAAGAAATAATAGAACATCATTTTATTAGTACAATATTGCAATCAGTGTATTCTAGTTGTTGACATTATGCAATTAGTATTTCATAGACAACCGATTTTCTTAGGTCATTGAACCCAAGACCTTGGACTTAGCTTGGCGACAATCAACAAAAAAAAAACATATTCACATGTACAGTCACAAAAAAAACATTGTTTTATGGGATAAGCCAGTAAACGAGCAGACGGATCACCTGATGGTAAGCAATCGGCATCGCCTATGGATGGATGGACACCAGAGGTGTTATTACAAATGCGTTACCAGCCTTTTAGGGATTAATAATTTGCGGAATCAGGGATTGGGGATACTCAGGAGGTGGGACGGTGATTGGGCCTCCTTACAAGTGCGTTACTGGCCTTTTAGGGGTTAGGAATTCGAGGGTTGTTGGGGATTCAGGGATTAGAGTGATGGGGTATATTGGGCCTTCGGTAACCTCACACACGCGGCGAAACACAACGCAAGCGTTGTTTCCCGTCGGTTTTCTGTGAGGCTGTGGTATCACTCTGGTCGCCACGTCCCATTTGTGCCGAAGCATAGCTCTCCCACACTTAAAAATATGACCTATTCCCGAAAGAAAACTTATATCTTCAACCTGACATGAAAGGAAGAGTTCGTTAGCAAATGACACCAATTACTTAATAAGCTGGCATTTAGCAAAAGTAATTTAAATGTGGTCTTTAGGTTCTGTGCACACGGTCCTTTTTACCGCAGGAATTTCTGTGGTCCTTTGGTGGAACGGCTATAAATTATGTGGAAAAGTGAACAAAATGTTGGCATTTTAGGATGTACTGTAGTGTGTTTTATTTATAAGATCTGTGGACAGATGTGAAGGTTCATTTTCTAAAATAGAATTCGATGACGCTATTAAAAGGAGTTGATAAAAAATTTGTAATGTTATGTTATGTGTAAAAAAACTGGTGAAAGAGAGTGTTACATATCATATCATAACATAACATAAAATCACGCCTTTTATCCGCGAAGGGGTAGAGGTGCACATTACGGCACTTAAAAACCACTGTACAATGTAACAAACACCCACTTTTCACTATTTATGTTAGGTGAGCCTATTTTCATATACCAGGCACAATTCCAGACTCCATGCTACTACTGAGTTTTTTTTAAAAACCTATTAATTCTTTGCGCAGCCCGAGAATTTAACCTGAGACCCCTTACCCGGCAGTCATACTTGCAACCACTCGGCAAATGAGGCAGTCTTGCACATTTTAGCAACACGATTATGCAATGTGTAGGTACTAATAGCAAAATGTAATATTTCGTTAATTTTTAGATTTATAGCTTTAATTTTTTTTTCTCCACGGAAAAGATAATGTGATCTTATGATACTTATCTAATTTTATTAGGCACTTGATCTTGATATGAATCTCCCAAAAATTATTAATTCTTTCGCCAATCTAAGTAAATATCTAGGCCTAAACCACGCAAGACACAAACACCTTAACAAATGAACAGAACAAACGCACTAAAAACATCATAAATACCAAAACCAAGGACTTTATACACATACACTAACACACCGCATATAAAAGCAAACTTTGACAGAGACGGTGTACCTAAACAAAATCCCTTAATATTTTAATTAACTTGAAACCCTAAGTAAATATGAGAAGGAACTTAAATTCTTAAGATATTAACATATTAATGCTGAAAGAGAAGTTTTTGCGTCAAAACTTTGAAACAAGAATACTCGAGGGTAGTTTGACATTTGGTATAAAAGAAACGCTAACCTCTGCGAACCGTCAGGAAACGAAAAGTTTTGTGTAGCCTCTATGTGTAAATAAACTAAAAGGTATGAGGCCACGAAGTCAGAGAGAAATGTAGGTCATTATTGAACAGCGTAATTTTTTTTATAGCGTAAACCGGTAAACGAGCGCACGGATCACCTGATTGTAAGCACCGCCGGCGCCGCCCATGGACACTCGAAACACCAAGGCTTTACAAGAGTGTTGCCGACCTTTTGGGAATTGGGAATTTGAGGATTGTGGAGGATTCGTGGATTACTAGATTATTAGATTAGTAATGCGTAATACTGCTATTGATTAAAAAGGTAATGAGTCTTTTTTGCGGGGATAATCATCGAGGTTCGTTTCCATGCGAGGGTTAAAATGAAACAGCGTCCGACGCTCTGAGTGCTAACCATGAATAACTATCGCATTCGTAACGTTATAGTATCGAGCGCGTCCGGCGTTCTGATTGGTTGGTTTACTGGAGCCGGTCATTCCTTAGTACGAGTTTGTTTTACGTTTAAGGTAATCGAAGCGAGTACGAAGTTCGGCGCTCTGATTGGCCGGCTCCAATGAACCAGCCAATCAGAATGCCGAACCCGTAGGCACTCGTTTCGAGAGCGATAGTTATGCTTCGACCCATAAGACCGAGGTAACCCACAAATCTGCAAGGTCGTCCACAGTCCCAGAGAGGATAAGTCTATGGGAACATGAAACACACTTTCAAATTATGAGTTATAACTAATAAGCCAAGTGGCTTTTGCTATTCATAATTTCATGATGTGACTTGACAAAGTGTTATTAATAACTATTTTATTAATAAAACTAAACTACATAACAATATGCTGTTAGAAGAACAGATTAAACTGTCAAACACCGGGAGGACACCGGTCTTTAATTGAGTTTATAATGACGGTACCGAAAGGGTAAGACTTCTGACTTCTTCTATCGCTAAAGAATATCTTAAAGAAATCGCTTCGCTTCCTTCGTTTACTTCGTGGCTCCATAGTAAGCGGAGGCGAACTCCAACGTGGGAGTTAACATATCTTAGTGCAAATGAAGATATAAGTTTTACTTGACTCTTTTTATTAACTTCTTAGCACTGAAATATAAACACGAGGCTTGCTATTTTCTTAATTATTTGACAGAAAATTAAAATATCTACTAGTAGGAAATACATTATTCTTGTCAGTTATAAAAGTAAATCTAATTAGTTAATAAGATAAACCAAATTGTGAGATATGTTCTTTGAATGGTCGAATATGTGAAACAAAAAGTCTTAACTATGTCCGTTTTTACCAACTTCTAAAATTTTAAGGAACCGCTAACCTACCATGTGGCATTTAACGACATTCTGGTTGTAAACAACCTGTAAGAGACTCCTAACAGTACAACTAAGGGATTAGTTTAGGTGGTGGTGTAGGTGGTTGGTGAAAAAGGCCACTAGGTCTATAATTTCAATTCCATTTAACTAGATAGTCCAATCTTTTAAAAACTTAAGCTATCTTTAACATCATACTACCACTGAAGAACCTGAACAATGTCTAGACTCGCAAAAGATCACAAGTTTAAGTGTGGGAGAACCATGCTTCGGCAAGAATGGGCTAACTCCGGTGGTGTAACCACGGCCTCATAGTAAAAAAACATGAAACAACGCACTTGAACTTTTTGTAATAGTCTAGTCCTTTACTTGTTTTAATTTGCTATAATTATTAGCTGAAAGAGTTCCACTAAACAAAGGTCTCATCAGTCCGGTATGCCACTACTTGCATCATTCTACATAATTATATCCCTTTTGTCTACTTTTTATACTATACCTAATTATGTTCGAATACCAGTCCTAACCCGATATAAGAAGTCAAGCGACAATAATCAATAATGTAACTGGATTAATTAATGCTGGATACGTTTAATGCCATCCAGAGAAAACGAATCGCCGGATTCATGTCAAGGGTTGGTTCGTGTACAAACAGTATTATCAAAAACTTTTCTGAAAGACTGTATACTACCACAATGTACAAAAAATGGTTACAGATTGCAGCGTAATATTTGTTTTTGTATTTTTTTAGTTTATTTTGTGTTTTTGTTTTTTGGAATTTTGTAATAGTGTAGAGAGGTTGGCGTTTTGGTTGTTTTTTTTTTTGTAAAATATGGAGTGTAATGATTCCGAAATAAAGATTTATTATTATTATTATTAATTCTCCCACACAGCCGATAACATGTAATTTAAACAATATAAAACTAATCGTATGTATTATCAGTTATTTCATGTGGTATGATAGGCATACAATAAACATTATACGTAGGCACACGACATACCAAACTAACTATACAAAACCAGTATAAATTGATCGTCGAATATGCGGAACGATTATACAAATCGAGACCTTGATAAACTAGTTTTCTATTAGCTCGATGTGTAATTTTGTTTATCTACTTGTATTATCAGATAAGGTACTTTAATACAGATAACAAGAAGTTCTGATATATTTGCGCATGTACAACATAATAGTTAGTATCAAAATATGTGAATGACCCAGTTCCGATTTATCGGACAAGTCAACCATTGCATCTTCTACCTCTATAAACCAGGATCTGTTTTTAAAATAACTATCGTGAGACGTAGTAAATTAACTAAAAATCGCCGGTTACTAACGTGAAAATACTGAGAAAAGTTTTACTGGTTTCGAACCACAGATGGAGTTCTTGTTCTTCCTCATGAGCAGCGTGCGCGGTCGCGGCGATGAGTAGGCGACATCGCCAATACCGCACACTCAGTAGGTGTCGCGGAGAACCTAACGGGTAACCGGGGCTCCGGCTCGACGTGCAGGAGAAGGAACAGGGTGGTTTTTAGTAAAAACCACCCTGTTCCTTAAAAACTTTTTACTCAGTAAGAGTCTGACACTCCGGATCCCGCCTCACCCAGGCGGGATCAGTCATTCGATGAATTTCCCCCTTCAAAAAAATTACACTCAGTAGGTATATCACTAGGTAGGTAGGCACGTGAATAACCCGCGATCTGGTATTAATGGCTTCACTCTTTCCCGTCCACTACCAGATGATAAAGGTATTAAATGAGTAATTTAATTAGGTACTGTAGTGGCTTGTCACCTGGAATTACTTATCTACTGACCCACAAGATATAAGATAACATCTTGACCTATCATTAATATTATACCTATTTTATGATTCACGGTAAGTGACGACCAGTCTCGACTACTTTTGTAAACTATATTTTATTATCATAACTTTCACGAGACATACTAAATTAGTTATGTTTTACGCCTTACGGTTACGAGACAGTCGCCGCATCGCGGGTCGCGGAATGCTGCTCATGAATATGAGCCTCTAGCGTGACTTGAAACTAGTCGAGTTCCTCGTCAAATAATTACGTGAGTCAGCCGCAAAACCATAATCATTACTTTTGTAAACCTATGGTGTTTTCTGAACTTAGTTGGGGACGATATAAAGAACTAGATTTGATCGAATATCTGTGTTTTTCAATGAGCAATTTGCAATTCCATAAGTCTTTTTTTTTTTTTTTTTAAGGGGGGAAAATCATCGAATGACTGCTCCCGCCTGGGTGAGGCGGGAGGGAGTGTCAGACTCTTACTGACTAAAAACCACCCCGTTCCTTCTCCTGCACGTCGAGCCGGAGCCCCGGTTACCCGTTAGGTTCTCCGCGGCTCCGAATCGGCATCGGCCGTATTGGGCCCCATCTGTGGTGGTCTGATGGCTCTTTGAGGCGCGCGCAATTCCATAAGTCTAGCTTTTATAGACCACTAAAAGATATAATGATTACTGATCACTTGTGAACACTATTATAATATTACATGTACCTACACTCACAGCCACACAGAGGCTTGGGTATTTGGATATTTTATAATACATAATAATATTATCAGAAACAAAGTATTACTGGGTTTTTAAAAAAATTTCAGTAGTAGCACGGAGTCTGGAATTGTGCCTGGTTTAAGGCAATAGGCTCACCCCCTATTACATGGGACTCGTAACATACTCGTAACTACCTACCCCTTTGAAGATAAAAGGCGTGATGTTATGTTATGTATGTGAAAATAGGGTTACCCACAATGCTGTAAACAATACCTTCTTACCATATTGTTAATTAGACACTTTAATTATGAAATACTGACCTAATCTAGTTACAAAAGTACTTTCGTAAACAATTAAGTAAATAGATATAAAATACTTTAAATACTCGTTGCAAAATAACCTTTACGTCATTGTACTCAAAGTTGACAATCCGTCAATCCCTATTCCCTATTTTCACATGATTCTAATATTATTGATCTAATAATTATGTAACACTATAAGCATTGAGCATGTGATTCTGGGCTCAATTGCCGAGTATTAAAAAATCAAGCACAATATTGTTTTTTTGGAAAACTTTTGTATCTAACTACTTAATTGGGTATAGTTTTAGACTCCGTAAAACACTGAATAATAGTTTAAAGTTAGTAAACAAAAACTAGAATATTTTCCTGATTAGATCGCTAACATTTAAATTTTTAAATAGGTATGTGTGAGAGGGCCGTGTTTCGGCCCGAATGGGCCAGCTTGACCGGCCCCGGCCTCACAGAAAACCGACGTGAAATAACGCTTCCTTAGTGTTTCAATTACCCTCCCTCTCCTCAATCCGGGGAGATTGGGGATCCCAGATGGAATCTCCAACAATCCTCAAATTCCTAATCCCCAAAAGGCCGGTTACACACATGTAACGCATCTGGAGTTCCAGGTGTCGATGATTGCTTACCATCAGGTGACACGTCTGCCTGTTCACCGGCTTATCCCATAAAAAGGTGGATAACTACATATTAAACTATACGCTACATTTTCCTAATTCTTTAACGTAGCATAAATATAGGTAGGTAGAATGATTCATCGTGATCAAATGATCATTCATAACAAAGTTCAAAGTCAGACAGAAAACTGCAAATTGCAATACCAACACAATATTGCACGAACTGAAAACACAACCGAAATGTCACCTTCGCTCAACGATCACAATCAAAACCGTCAAGTCATCGAATATCTTTGAAATAGTACACAAAGGTGTAAGTAATTATATGCTAATTATAATCAAGTATATGTAGACACTACGTAATGAATGCTTACGAATTTCTAATTCAAAGTAAGGTTATTATTTTTCTTACAAATGTTTTATTATTTGAACGCAAAGATAGACGGTACAATATGAAATGAAATGATATGAAAAATACTATAACTAATCTGTGTCCGTCAATAGATTTTTAATTGTATTGGGTTATAGTTAAGGATCAAAGTAATTGATTAAAGAAAAACTTCCTAACATTTTGCCCCACATGTTTATCTTTATATAGGGCTGAATAATAATAATCGTGTTCGCGAACATTCAAGAAACTAGTCAAACCATAACAATAACAAGTTCTACGCATAAAAACCTTTATTAATAATGTATAAATATGTATATTACACCTATAAAGAGATTAAAAATATTTACGTAAAAAATATTCAACGGTTCTAGCACAAGAAACTTGTTTTTTTTTTAAGTTTTTCGGTTCAAAACAAACGTAACTAGTTGTAACTACTCTTAAGATAAACGGATAGCGATAGCTTTAGTTTTACGCCTATTATTTGTCGAAAAAACCACGATTTTTATGGAATGGGGGCCAAACAAACACTAGGATCACTTGATCACTTGATTATAAGCGATTAACACCGCCCATGGACACCCGGTAACCTGTTAAATACTCCGCGCGCCGCGACTAAAGAATACTAGAATACAATTTTGGATATAATCGTTTAACAACCAATATTCCACAATAATATATGAAAATGAATCCTAAAAGATGCCTAAAATACTGGCAACGCACTTGTAACCGTTGGTGTTGTGGATGTCCAAGAACGGTGCTGATCATCAGGTGATCTCTTTGCTCATTTGCCCTCATACGCCATAAAATATTATCCAATTTCCACTTGACCGTCCTCAACTCATAGTTATGGCACCTCACGCAAAATCGATGACCATAAATGAAGGAAAAAAGAAAGTGAACACGAAAGTAGGTTCGCAAACTAAAATTTATTTTTTTTATATCTTTTTTAATAAAAAACATGAATTATTTTACAGGTAATAATAGTCGCTTTGACATGTAGTTTGAATATAATATTTAATAATCATAATTCCGTGCAGATCAAGCCGATCGATTGAAAATGCAACGCCCTGCATTGAACTTCCGAATAAAGGTCAGCGACCGGCCTTCCGAGTTCGGAAGCAAACTAATCAATCATAATTTACATTCCACAATTTTAATAGAGCATTATGAATAGATAAAATAGGTATTAAAAGTACTTACATGCCCATTTTCCGTATGCTTTAAAATTCACTCGATGAAACTTAGGAGCAATCACGTATGTATAGAACGGAACCAAAAACGCTTTACAACAGATATAGAAAAAAAATAAACACGCAGACAAATTGCCTAAAGCCACAATCGTAGGATGTACGGGCATTCCATAAAAATCGGTTTGCATTTTTACAAATTAATTTGTTGTTTTCACAATAAATAAAAGTGAGAGGTTAGGTTGGAGAGAGCCGCACCGTCACCGTTTGACACGATTCGCGCATGCGTACTAGCACTAGCGGTCGAAGAAAGTTGCCATGCGCCGTGAATGAACGAGTGCGTCCGATATCGAATGAGCGAAACGAGTGGCCCGCCCGAAAATAGACGAAGACCGATCAAGTTGTGTGAAAGAAACAGATATAAAATATAACGCCGTCTCGCTCTAGTGGATTGATAAGTTCGACATTGAACGAGGGTTTGTAGGTCACATCCAGATTGTATTGAGGCGGAAAGTTTAATTTTTTTTATTTGAATTTCAAACTAATTTTTATGGAGGTACGGTACATTATTGCATAGCAAAACTATTTCTTTTTAAGTTTTTGTGCAATGGGAAGGAATGGCCTTCCCGCACTTGCATGAAATCCTTACACTAAGAATACAGAAAAATAGGTTATCGAAAAGGGATGTGACCAATCATTAAAATAATAATGAACAAAAAGAAATAACTACAACTATTATTAGTAGATATTGATAAGAGTCCATTAATCCACTTGGATCTCATTCATGGTATTCGAATGAGATCCAATAATTTCGAAAGGTCGATAAATTACTATATAAATAACTACGTTTAAAAAACCGACTTCAACTCCCTCTATTTTTGAAGTCAGTGACTGCCTCGTTGAAATGGCCGAGTGGTCACAAGTGCGACTGCCGGGCAGAGGGTCTCGGGTTCGATTCCTAGGTCGGGCAAAGTATTACTGGTTTTTTTTTAAACTCTCATTAGTAGCACGGAGTCTGAAATTGTGCCCGGTATATGGCATTAAGCTCACCCCCTATTACATGAGACTCATAACATAAATAATGAAAAGTGGATGTTACATTGTACATTGGCATAATGTGCACGTCTATGCCTGCCCCATTCGGGGATAAAAGGCGGTCTGTTATGTTGTTTAAAAATCGGCTTCAACTCCCTATATTTTTGAAGTCGGTTTATTCATATATTTACTAAAACCTCGTAAGTGTAGCAAACACTTTTCCGAAATCCGCATCAAAATCCGTACAGCCAATCGTGAGATTAATACGCACAAACATACATACCTACATACAGTATCAAATAGAAAACTTCTTTTTTTTTTGAAGTCGGTTAAAAATGTGTGTTAGGTAGTATAACGACTATAAGCACTAGTTAGACCGGTTAAACATTCAACGAATTATTTATAACATACCACGTGGTTGTATTAATGTATTAATGCCAGTATTGATAACTGTTAGTATAATTTACCTGCCGCGGAAGACTTAACGGGTTGTCGAGGCACCGGCTCGAAGAGCAGGAGTAGGAACGGGGTGGTTTTTAGTCAGTAAGAGTCTGACACTCCCTCTCGTTCTAACCTAAGGCGGGAGAAGTCATTGGATGCCCCCCCCCCAAATAAAGTATATATATTTACCTACTAAACATAGCCTAAACCATTAAAGAAGGAGGTTCTTCTTTTTACCTGTATATTTGTGCGCAATTATCTCGCGATTGGCTGAACCGATTATGATGTGATTTTTAGAATAGTGTTTGCTACATTTAGGAGTAGAATTTAGGACAATTGTTAATTACCTAATCGACTTCAAAAACAGAGTGGGTCTTAGAAGGTTTTGGTATAAGTGATTATTAATTAACCGGCTTCAAAAAAATAAGGGGGTTTAAGTCGGTTTTTTTACAAGTAGTGTATAAAACTATTATTATAGAGTATAGAGTATAGAGTTTTTATCAAATGTTTCTTCTAGTTAACAAATATACATAGTACAAGGCAGACTATCAACTTAAAATTGGCCGGCGCCAATGAACCAACCAATCAGAGCGCCGAACGCGTACTCGTTACGAATACTTTAAAATTAAAACAAACTCGTACCAAGGCCTCAGAAGATTTTACAAGAATTTAACACTTAAAATCTCCATTTAACTTATAATTTTATATTCTATCCAATTGGGTAGTTCCTTAGGTTTAAAATAAATTGTTTCAACTTTTCAATGGAATAAATAATTAAAAAATAATCATACTCTCATCCATAGATTTGACAATTTAACTACCTACTATTGGATATTTTCTCGCTAATTCTAAGGAACTAAGTATGCTATTTGACGCAGAAATATTATGACGTCATAAGTTGCGATCTAATACAAAATTCATAGAAAAGTATCGTTTTTGACATTTCAATAAAAGTATTGAATTTGACTACCTGTCAACTACCATATTAGACGGAGTAGATTTTTTTTAAGGGGGAAAATCATCGAATGACTGCTCCCGCCTGGGTGAGGCGGGAGGGAGTGTCAGACTAGTACCCCGGTTACCCGTTAGGTTCTCCGCGACTCCGAATCGGAGACGGGGTAGATAGGGCCTCCACAGAGGTTCTTCATTATGACCAGAAAAAAAAATATTCCCTTTTGCCAACCCGGAGATAAAACCTTATAAGTCATGACAGACAGTCACGTGATCACGTCATCAAAACTCGCTCAACAAGGTAGTCGATACAATAAACAGACACACGGAAATCAATGCGAATTATTTTTATAGACACAGTACCTACGTTATTTTGCTAGAAGTTTCGAACTTGTAATGTCGACTATTCCGGATTTTTATTTAAACATTAAAACTATAAACGAGATATAATTAATATATCAATAACCTATGTATGTTGTATGTATTATAGTAGTCAAAAAGATTGTATGATATAGTAGTCAAGAAGAATGTACTTAATTGGCGAAAAATATTCCTAAAAAATAGCCCTAAGTATATTTCAGCGGGACACCATGGCGGCGCAACCAGCATAAAAATGTATACAGCTCTATAAAGTTACTCACCATTGGGCCTACTCTTAAATCCAATTCCGATCGATCGATTGGTATTGTAAACCTTCGTACTCTTGAGTTGGAACACTAGCGCCCATTGCATCTGTATTACGTGGATATTTAATAAACTAAATGATATTGAGTTCGGCTTTATATTCTGTACTCTGAATACTATTTTAACAGCTACGGGGGGGTTTTTTATTATTGCGATATGATATACGATACGAGGAAATTTTTTACATTGAACAATTATTGAGATTTTATTGGATTGAAATTGCATTGATATTGGGATTGGTTTCAAGAGTAAGCACCCTGGTGTCCGCTTGATTGCGCAACCAAATTTCTTCCCGGTATCGGTGAATGGTTACGCCGCCATGAAGTCCCGGTCAAATATAGCCCTTAGAGACTCTGCTTACCGTTGCGAGAAACTTTTAGATTTGGCACTTTTTTTAGAAGAGAGATATCCGCATCTAAATCTGTTCAGCGAATCGCGAGATAATAGCGCACAAATATACCTTCATACATACGTACCTATACACATACATATAAATTATAAATAGAAGTAGGGTAGGTACATACAAGTCAAACTGAAACTGTACTTTTTTTTGAAGTCGGTTAACAAAACTAAGTCCATGACTAAACAAACTTGGTCTACTCCACCTTGCCTATTGACAAACAGCTATGAGAAGATGATATTCCTATTATGTCGTCGTGGTGCGGAAGTTTAAGACGCCCGCTTCTCATGCATGAGAGTGCGGGTTCGAAACCTACTAACGGCAAGAACCACTGACTTTTCCGAGTTATATGGACTGTATTGGAGTGACGTAGGCAAAATAAATGAGAACTATTCATGTTGACGATTCGTGTAATAATATCCAAATTTAGTGTGTGCAGTGACCATATAAGAGTATATTACAGTACTTTTTAAGATTACCGCCTGCCTCGTTGGCCGAGTGGTCACAAGTGCGACTGCCGGGCAAGGGGTCTTGTGTTCGATTTCCGGGTCGGGTAAAGTATTACTGGGTTTTTAAAAATCTCAGTAGTAGTACGGAGTCTGGAAATATGCCCGGTATGTTGCAATAGGCTCACCCCCTATTACATGGGACTCATAACTAGGGTTGCCACCCGTACTTTATAATAAAGTATTGTACGTTATTTAAGGTAATTGTACTCTATACTTTATAAAAATAATAAAAATTCGATATCAATATTTATCGACTTATGTTGAATCGATTTCGCCACTCGCGCGCTGGCGACGACTTAGACAATTTCTAGTAAAGATGCAATTGTTTAGTATTTCAATGCAATTGTTTAGTAAAGCCGTAAAGGTACAGGTAAAGTTACTAATTTAATACAAACTGCAAAAAGTAATAAAAAGTATATTTTTAAATATAATATGTACCTACTAAATAAGAATAATTTGTAATTTATTTTTTGAACTGTGTACTTTTTTTCCTTACCTATAACCGTCAATATACTTTAAATACCAAAATAAAAGGTGGCAACCCTACTCATAACATAAATATTGAAAAGTGGGTGGTACATTGTACAGCGGCATTAAGTGCCGAAATGTGCACCTCTGCCTACACTTTCGGGGATAAACAGGCGTGATGTTATGTTATGTTTATAAGATTGTCTAGACACCACTGACAAACGGTGAAGGAAACCTGGGGCTTATAGTTTCTAATTATAAGTTTGTAATCGCCAACCCGCATTGAGCAAGATTAATGTTCAAACCTTCTCTGTGTGAAAGGAGGCTTTGTTTAGCAGTGGGCATTTATAGGCTGATGATGATGATAATGATGATATTCCTAAGTACTACAGCAGTATCAAATCAATGATACAACAGACATAATAACCAATAGAATAATTACAAAGAGCTTACGCATTAATTGATCAACGTGTAATGAATCACGATTTGATGGCAGCCAAGCGTAGGATCTCTGATTTGGATGGGTGCGCAGTAGACAGACGTAATGCACCTCAAACTATCCTCCACTTACACACTTCTTCAATAGATTTGGAACTCTCAATGTGCATGGAATAGAGATGAAAATTGCTTAAGGATATTTGATGGATTGGTGTAGGTTTTAGTGCTGCTGTATGTATTACATTAAGTTGTAGTATTAATGATATTATTGGGGCTGTTTGATGATTACGTATCTTAAGTCATCTAACGCTGTTTAGTCCTAAAAGAGTATAGACTAGACATAAGCATAATATTAATTTAATGCACATTTCCAGACTCCGTGCTACTACTGAGAATTTTAAATGGCAATAGGCTCACCCCCTATTACATGGGACTCATAACAACTAGTGAAAAGTGGGTGTTACATTGTACTGTGGTAGAATGTGCACCTCTGCCTACCCCTTCGGGGATAAAAGGCGTGATGTTATGTATGTATGTATTAATTTAATGCATAGCTACTTTGTTGTACAGTCTCTTTTTTGTGCCTTTAGGCTTAATTCATTCTGTCTCCAAGAGTAATTCACCGAGGAAAGTGGAAACTATCGTTTTGTTTTCTTCTCCTATAATATCTTCTGATTCACTTCGTTGCGTGAACCAAGACAGTTATTCATGTCCCTGGGACGCGCTGGACTTCAGTGTTCCGATGTTTTCATGATTGTATCTTGTATCTACTCACCCTGACTTACAGGAGTTGTGGGTGTGGCGGGCTGGTCCCATTAAAAGAAAATAGCTACCTACGTTGTTGATCGAGTCGTTGATTTATAATAGGCTTCAAAATGACCTAAAATATCTTAACTTAACATCATTCAAAACAACATTATTTAAGTTTCTGTTACAGAAGTGCTACTATTCAATTAAAGAACTTCTTAATGACAAGGATTACAAGAACATTGTTAGAGAATAAAGCATATTTTTTTTTTAATTCGTTCTCCTGTGTCGTGGGTGCGTTTACACACATACAAGTTCACATACGCATGACACCCAGACCCGAAACAACAATTTGTGGATCGCACAAAGTGTTGTTCCGTGCGGGAATCGAACCCGCGACACGTTGCACGGCAGCCGATTGCCCAGCCACGGCACCAACCGTGCAGTCATTCGTTCAGAGCATAATATTTATAAGTTAAAACTGTGAAAGAAAACATTATGAGGAAACATGGGCTTATTATTTCTATTTATAAGTTCGTAATCGCCAACCTGCATTGAGCAAACGTGGTGATTAATGCTCAAACCTTCTCTGTGTGAGAACTCAAACTCAAACTCAAAAGCATTTATTTCAATTAAACCATTATTTGGTACTTTTGAAACGTCAACAAATATGAAATATATAATAGTCTGTCAGTCTGTCCGTCAGTGAAGATAGGCGCTCGTTTCAAAATGTCGATTCGAGTGGAGAAGAACGAGCAAGAAACTCCAGAAGAGGCTTTGCTCAGCATTTATAGGCTGTTGAGATGATGATGATGATTATCACGCTATCATCTACGGGGGAGGAGCTGTGAATCACTATTCCACGCGGACACAGTCGCGGGCACAGCTAGTAAGGCTTATAAATACATTCTTAACTAGCAGCTCATCAAGGTATTCCAAAATGTAACTATTAAATAGAAACGTCAATACAATTCACTTATACACTAGCAAGAGTTTCTTCGATAGTGTTGTAGAGTCTGCCACAAACTACTTGGTTGGATAAAGACAGGGTGCTATAGAAAGCGGGTACTTTGAACCTTATTTTAAAGGTGTTATGAGACAATTTATTTGTTGTTTAAAACTTATTTACATTACATAACATCACGCCTTTTACCCCCGAAAGGGTAGGCACAGGTGCACACAATACCACTGTACAATGTAGTATGTACCACCCACTTTTCACTATTTATGTTATGAGCCCCATGTAATAGGGGGTGAGCTGTCATATACCGGGCACATTCCTAGACTCCGTGCTAATACTGAGATTTTTAAAAACCCAGTAATATGTTGCCTGACTGGGAAATTGAACCCGAGGCCTCTTGCCCGGCAGTCGCACTTGCGACCACTCGGCCAATGAGGCAGTCTGTAAAACTTATTTAAACTGTCAAACAACAAGCGGTCACCGGTGACCGCAACCTATTCTTCTGTAATTGTGTCTACAAAACCGGTACTCGACGAGTTAAATTAGCATATTTACTTGTGGTACCAGGGTAAAAGATATAATCAATCTTTAAACCTCATTCCAATTCAGCAGTATTTCATTGCGAGACTATCAAATAAAATACACATCCATACATACTTACAAATCATATTAATAATATTATTAACTTTTACTCGCGACCTCGTCCGTGTAGAATATCCTGTTTTACTCCATGGGAGCATTTAATCGAAATTAAAATCCTATCACCTAAGTCATCCCATACCCTGCTTGTATTGGGCTCGCTGCCATCGCAGCGGTAAGTCCCCTCTTTGAGGAGTGGCTTGAGAGACGCTACGGCGTCCTCACCTACCGCCTGACGCAGGTCCTCACCGGACATGGGAGTTTCGGGAGGTACCTGTGTCTGATGGGGCGGGAGGAAACGTCCGGGTGTCATCACTGCGAGGACCGCCCTGAGGACACGGTGAAACACACTGTCGCGGAATGCCCTGCGTGGGCTGAGCACCGCCGTGTCCTCAGGGAAGTGATCGGCGATGGCGACCTCTCGCGTCCGGGCCTAGTGCAGGCCATGATGCGGAGCGAGGGGGACTGGGATGCCGTCTCCTCCTTTTGCGAAGCAGTCATGCTAGCTAAGGAGGAGGCGGGACGCGTGAGGCAGCGAAGCGCTGCCTCCTCGCAACCCAGCCATCGCGAAGGACACACCGGGCGTCGGGGATTGCGGGACGATCTCCGGCCACCGTAAGCGCGGGCCTGCGGACGGCGAGCATGGGTGGCTCCCCGTCCGACCAGTAACAGTTCCGCGCGCGCCTCAAAGAGCTATCAGACCACCCCAGATGGGGCCCAATACGGCCGATGCCGATTCGGAGTCGCGGAGAACCTAACGGGTAACCGGGGCTCCGGCTCGACGTGCAGGAGAAGGAACGGGGTGGTTTTTAGTCAGTAAGAGTCTGACACTCCCTTCCGCCTCACCCAGGCGGGAGCAGTCATTCGATGATTTTCCCCCCTTAAAAAAAAAAAAAAGTACCCTGCTTGTATACCAAAATCAAAATCCGTTCAGTAGTTTCGGCATGATTGACGTACAAACATCCAAATATCCAAACAACGAAATTTTCACAGTTAGTGTGATTTATTAGTGTCATTTACTAGGAAGAAGGAAGAACACATAACATAACATAACATCACGCCTTTTTATCCCCGAAGGGGTAGGCAGAGGTGCACATTACGGCACTTAATGCCACTGTACAATGTAACACCTTCCAGGAAGAACACCTTCTACAAAATACCACCAACTAGTATTTTAGGGAACCTGGGAACCTCTCATAATGGTGCCTTATCTATATTCAGATGATAGCTGTGATGGCGTGTGTTTATCATTAAAATAAATGACTAACTAGTCAACGTTCATACTAATACTACATATTCTACATTATTACTCGCCCATTATTACATGGGCCTCATAACATAAATAGTGAAGAGTGGGTGTTACATTGTACAGTGGCATTAAGTGCCGTAATGTCCACCTCTGTCTACTCCTTCGAGGATAAAAGGCGTGATGTTATGTATGTTTTCCGGAGCAGGTCTCTTCAGAGGACCCGGTGCCCCTTACAGGTGCTGAGGGTGGCCACCGGGGTGGTTTTAGTGAGGTAAGAGTCCTACACTCACTACTAGTCTTTTTCCCCAAAAAGCTAGGCGCCTTTTGAAGGTTTCTCCCCGACATCAAAAAAAAAAAGAAAAAAAATCTATGTCTACATTATTATGATCAACACCGATATGATCTCATAACTATTTTGAAATTTCAAGTTTGGATTTAGAGGTATTTTTGTAAAACGTTGAAGGTCAAAACGAAATACGTTTGCAAAATACGGAACACATTTCGATATCAATATTTTTCGTCTGATCCGTTTTTGTCCATACTTATTATAATAGAGTAATGCGAATAAAGCAATTTGAATGTGTCCAATGATCAGGGTGCCCGAGTGACAACCGGAACACCAGAGGCGTTACAAGTGCGTTACCGGCATTTTGGGAATAAGGAATTTGAGGATTGTTGAGGATTCAAGGATTGAACAGATTGAGGAATGTGAGGGCATAATTGGGTCTCCAGTAATCGTACTTTCACGACGAAACGCAACGCAAGTGTTTTTTCACGTCGGTTCTCTGTGAGGCCATGGTACTTCGGTCAAGCCGGCCATTCTTGCCGAAGCATGGCTCTTCGGCTCTTCCACTTTTGAAAGAATTGGATTGTCACGGTCTGCTCTTTAATCATTTTCTTTTCAGCAGTGATTGTCGCACTGTAGCCCAAAGAACTCCTGACCTTGCATCCTCTCCTATTTGCCTATGACGCCTATGACAAGGATTGCCCTGTCATAGGTGTCAAGTTCGTTCGGGGCTATATTTGAAGCAATAAGAGTTAGAACGGCGTGGTTTTTAGACATTAAAAATCTGATTCTCCCTCTCGCCTCTAGGGCGGGAAGTGTCATTTGGTGATTCTGCCTTGTCAAAAAAAGGTGTCCAATTCCGCCCCACCATCTCCTTTTCGATCTGCAGTGACATAATATTGACGCTGAGTGAACTCCACTTTGTGGTAAAGTGTCTTGAGTCTTGAGCGGATCAATTTTGGTCATAATAATGATAAAAATTGATCCGCTTTTCCTCTGTGTATGACCAGACCCTTACCAGAATAGAAACTTAAATGCTGTAGAAATTATTAAGTTCTCAACTTACAACCGACGGCGATGCTGCTTATGCGGAAATTTTAATTAGGTTCTAAAGTTTTCCTGTTTCAAACAAGTCAATCATTAGACTTGTTAATTGAATATTTATTTGTACCAATATCAATCAAGAACATAGAATAGTTTTAGCTTGGTTTTTTCCATTCAGTACTAGGTTATCGCATTGATCTAATGCGTTGTCTTGATAAAACTGGATTGCCTCGATAGTTATTCTCTTCTCTAGTAAAGTATAATTAATATTTTTTCCGTGTTTCGACATTTTCTATTCAGGAGGCTCGACACAATATTACTATAGGCCCATATTCTATGTCTCATCAACAAAAACTTTACATAGGTTTAATTTGTAATTGCGTTGGGTGCCATCCGCCTGGTGGATCACTATATGGCGGATAACTGCCGAATGTGGCAATGATGGAGCAATTAACTTCGAACTTCAAGACAGCCAGGCATTTATAACCTTTTGGAAACACTCTAACAAGGGATATTTGACTGCCTCGTTGTCCGAGTGGTCACAAGTGCGACTGCCGGGCAAGGGGTCTCGGGTTCGATGCTCGGGTCGGGAAAAGTATTACTGGGTTTTTAAAAAATCTCAGTAGTAGCACGGAGTCTGGAAATGTGTATGGCAATAGGCTCACCCCCTATTACATGGGACTCATAACATAAATAGTGAAAAGTGGGTGTCTGGTGCACCTCTGCCTACCCCTTCGGGGATAAAAGGCGTGATGTTATATTATGTCTAACAAGGGACTTACTTCTTATCGGTCTACATTAGAAAACTTGATTTATTAGATACATTTTGGTCATAAAATCCTACAATTTACAATACCGATCTATACATAATTAATATGTTAATGAAATTCATAATTATTTAAATACCACTGTAGCTACAAGCTACTTTTATAAAAATATAATTTGTAATTCTATGAATATTAACGAATTTAATGTTTTTCCTGAATTTTTCGATTATGTTGACGTCCTATAGTGATTTGAAATTCAAATAAATACTGAATGCTTTTGTCTATGTATGATATTCGAGTATTTCTTTGATTTGTTTATAATAACTGACAATTTTTTATCCTTATATATAGTAATGATGCCTTATATATATATACATATACATGACTGCCTCGTTAGCCGAGTGGTCGCAAGTGCGACTGCCGGGCAAGGGGTCTCGGGTTCGATTCCCGGGTCGGGCAAAGTATTACTGGGTTTTTAAAAAATTCTCAGTAGTAGCACAGAGTCTGGAACTGTGCCCGGTATATGGCAATAGGCTCACCCCCTATTACATGGGACTCATAACATAAAATAGTGAAAAGTGGGTGTTACATTGTACAGTGGCATAATGTGCACCTCTGCCTACCCCTTCGGGGATAAAAGGCGTGATGTTGTGTATGTTGTGTGTATATAGTAATGATTAATTTGTAGGTAATAGTTAGTGTAAAATAATGATAGTACCTTTTTTTTAAGGGGGCAAAATCATCGAATGACTGCTCCTGCCTGGATGAAGCGGGAGGGAGTATCAGACTCTTACTGACTAAAAACCACCCCGTTCCTTCTCCTGCACGTCGAGCCGGAGCCCCGGTTACCCGTTAGATTCTCCGCGACATAAGTAGTACCTTAGATGGCTCTTATAACACCGAAAGATAAGATGGTGATGAAAACTGGGGTAGTTTAAGGTGGGAGTCGTGGTGGCCCGGAAGTTTACGCCCGCTTCTCATGCATGAGGGTGCGGGTTCGAAACCTACCAACGCCAAGCACTAATGTGACTGTTTCCGAGTTACGTGTACTTTCAAAGATTATTCAGATACCACTGACAAACGGTGAAGGAAAACATCGTAAGGAAATCTGGGCTTATAATTTCCAATAATGAGTTTGAAATCGCCAACCCGCATTGCACTAGCGTGGTGATTAGCTCAAACCTTCTCTATGTGAGAAGAGGCTTGCTCAGCAGTGGGCATTAATTAGGCTGTTGATGATGATAATGATGGGAGTCCCGAACTTCTCGTCATTTTTCCCAAAAGATGTCATTTGAAGGTTATTCTTAATCAGAATGTTCTTTTATTTGTGTCTTACTTGACTTCGTTTCACGAAAAAAGTCCTGACCTTGGTATAGAAGTCTGACATTGGGACCACGGTTGGACAACCAACCGAATCGTTTGAATTTAATAGACCTCTACTGAATATTTTATTGTATAGGGATGTTCCGAAATAATTCTCAAATAGAAAACTTAAATAGATTAGTAAAATAAATCTTACTAATATTCTACTAATCTATATCTATCTTCTATCATTGCTTTAAAATGTAAAATTATTTATGTGTGTATAAGTGTTTTAAAGCAATAATAAACATTTTAATAAACAAATTCACACCACCTTCCACTAAAAACAAATTACAATCAAAAATGAATCCTGCAGCTAATATAAATAAGAAATAAAATGCAGTATTAACTCCAACCCTCAGTGGTTAACGCTTCATGAAATAGCGTATGAGAAACAGAACGCATGGTTGGTTTTGAACGCACTTTAGTTCTAGGTCATATCGCCCCATCCTAGGTTTCAAAGCTAGTATTTAATTACTAGAATATTAACTAGCTTACCTATGTCACGTGGCTTAGATATTTTTACTTTTTACGCTAATTACTGACTGCCTTGTTGGTCGAGTAATTGACAACAAATGGATCTCAAAGCATTTTTTTTATGGCATACGTCATTAAACGAGCAGACGGATCACCTGACGGTGAGCAATCGGCGTCGTCCATGGACACCTGGAACGCCAGAGGCGTTACAAATGCGTTACCGGCCTTTTGGGGATTAGGAGTTTGAGGATCGTTGGGGATTCAGGAATTGGGGAGATTGGGGAAGGGGAGGGTAATTGGGCCTCCGGTAACCTCACTCACACGACGAAACACAACGCAAGCGTTGCTTCACGTCGGTTTTCTGTTAAGCCATGGTATCACTCCGGTCGAGCCGGCCCATTCGTGCCGAAGCATGGCTCTCCCACACTTGTAAAACCATAATTTGGTACTTTTGATATTGATACGTAGGCGTCAATGAAATATAGAATAGCCTGTCAAATCTGTTTGTTGTATGGAAATGTGCCTGGTATATATACAATACCCTCTATTACCTCGTCAAGTACCTACCGTCATTATAGACACAATTAAAGAACAATAGGTTGCGGTCACCGGTGTCCTCGCGGTGTTTGACAGTTTAAATGAGTCTTGTAAGATAACTACGTACATAACATATATGTATGTAGTTGCATAGTTTATGTGCTCCTCAGGCTTTTCCTTTGGGCATTAAAACCCGTAGTAGCTGTATTGCCGAACCGATACGACCTTCAAATCTTCAAAATAAGAGCGTATTCCTTTTTAAAGGCCGGCAACGCACCTATGACTCCTCTGGTGTTGCAGGGGTGCCCATGGGCGAGGCTGATCGCTTACCATCCGGTGGTCTGTCGGCTCATTTGCCTGCTATTCCATTAAAATAATAATAAAGTTATATAGATAAGTGTTACAAATTGTAACGAATGTCATTTCATTCGCTAACTCCCACATCTGAATATTTTCAGTAAATCATAGAGGTATGAAGTAGTTCAGCACATTTCCGAACCAACTTAGTTCAGAACTAATAATAGGTGTTCCATTAGACATAACCCCGTTGCATGTAGTTCATGTTGGAGTATTAATAAGATAAACATTGCAGGAAGCCACTGGATACACGTCACTCCAACCGACCGACGTGGAAATCAGGAAAGCTGTGCCCAGAACCTAACGGGTAACCGGGGCTCCGGCTCGACGTGCAGGAGAAGGAACGGGGTGGTTTTTAGTCAGTAAGAGTCTGACACTCCCTTCCGCCTCACCCAGGCGGGAGCAGTCATTCGATGATTTTCCCCCTTAAAAAAAAAAAAAGAAGCTGTGCCCGCAGCTGTGTAGCTTATATGTCGACCCGACCTGTTAGTAACATTCATGCAATTTGAAGTAATTCCATGTAGTACTTTTTGAGTTTAGCTTGGATATATGGATATTAACAGTCGAACAGATGTTTTTAGCTTCGGTATCATTTGAAGACCACGCACCAAGCATTCTTTAAAAAAAAATCAATGTACTACGATTTTGTATTATGATGAAGACTGTTATTAAATAATTGATTATAGGTTTTATTTTAAAAACTATAAGGAAACTATGACAGGAAGTATATTCCAAATAAAAGTGTGAATCCAAAAAACCTGTGTTCCTTTAAACAAATATCGCACCAGTTTAAAATGCCAACAATAGCACTCGTGTTTTAGTAAACTCGTCTTATATTAAAAGTGTGTATGGGTGACGATGATCTTCATCATCAGCCCGCGTTCGTCCACAGCTGGACATAGGCCTCTCCTGACGTTGATCACTTACCTATAATCAGGTGATAAGTTTAGTCGGCTCGTTAGTCACTTATACCATAAAAGTATGGCTTGTCCCATTCATACTCTAGAGGTATAGTTAAGAAGTTAAACAGCTTTAGTTTGATTCACAGCGGATTCCTGCGATTTAACCAGTCATAGTAATACTCTTAGTTATGTGAACTGTAAGTTAGTCATTTAGCATAATAATTAGTTTTAGTATTCTTCTTGTTACAAATGGTGTTAATTCAGATTATTATAATATCATAAAGTCTAACGGCAAAGTCAAAGCATTTATGTCAATTAATCCTTTTGAAAAGTAGGTAACCCACCTCATAAAACTACAACATTTTTGTAAGTAGACTGTGTAATCGAACTTGTTTACAGTTAAACTTACGATATCGAGAGAGCCAAACAATGACTGCACCGTTGGTGTAATGGTTGGACAGCCGGCAGCCGCACAAAGTGTACCGAGTGCGATTTCCGCACGGAACACCTCCTAGACCTCGCTCTTTGTGTGATCCGCAAATTGTTCTTTTCTGCGGTCTCGGTGTCATAAGTATGTGAAATTGTATGTTTTTAAACGCACCCACGACACAGGCTAAAAATCTAGAGCGAGGCAACGTTTCTTTCGAAAAAAAAATAAAACAGGTGAATTGAAAACCATCTCATTTTTCTGAAATCGTTGAAATGCCAGGAAGATCGAACAGAATCTCAGTTATCTGATGTTACTGCAACTGAATTCAGACCTTCCCCACCGGTTCAATTAACCGGGGAAGACCTAAAACTATTTCCATTAGCTCTGCGATGCGACAGAAGTGGAATGCAATGCTGAGACTTTAAGTTATTCTGACATATTATCTTTGCGGGGTCGCCAGAGGTAGCTTTTTGGTCTTGTAATATTGTAGGAGGCTTAGAATTGTGGACGTACAGGTTGAGTTTGGGTATAATAGGGTAGATGCCTAAATTTTATTTTAATGTCCGTTTGGAAGATTATTTTAAATCATTAGACACGTATTTTTTATTTTCTTATAGAAACGAATACTTTCGACGGTATATTGTTTTGAAATGTCGCGTGACGTCACTTCTATGTACATTTTATACGTAGAAATGTCGTTTTAACCCCCACTCCTAAACTTTGATTCGTTTTATCTAAGTATTGTTTTCTTAGACTACCTAATAAAAAAAATACGTGTCTAATATTTTTTCATCACCTCACGGACTAATTATATTTTTAATTTTCATGGTTGTCATCATCCCAATTGTTCTGTAAATTCTATAATTATGTACAATAGAAAAAAGTACAGGATTTGTTTTTTTTTTTATATCTGATGGGCCAACGTTTGATCACTATCTCGTCAGGTGGTAATCGATGATGCTGTCTACGATGGAGCACGTCGACCCATAAGCAACCTATTCACTCGGGCCTTGAAGACTCCCAGGTTAGACATACTCTGGCGAAGAATCCCACTCTTTAGCAGTACGCACAAGGAAGCTTGATGCCAACGAGGTAGTCAGTCGAGACCCTCTATAACAATTGAAGTAATAACAACTATTCACCTATGTATGTATACCTGCACATCATACACTAAACCTATAAACCCACACATTGAAACAAATTTTAACAAACCAATTCGAATCACGTCCGAAGATTCAAATTTCAAAGTAAAAGAGATTCAATGTTCAGTGACCGTGCAACACGAACGTGCTACGTGTAACACGTAACGTGTAACGTGTAGCAAACGTGTTGAATACTTAGGTGACAATTTTAGGTGAAAGAACTTCATAGTGGTGTTTTTTGGGACATGCCCGCCACAACCTCCCAAAAGCGCTGGAACTCCTGTAACCCAGGATCTACAGTAGATACAACCATGAAAACACCGGAACACTGAAGTCCGGCGCGTCTCAGGGACATAAATAACAGTCTTGGTTCCCGCAACAAAGTGAATCAGAAGATACTATAAAAGGAGAAGAAAAATAACGATTTTTTCCACTTCCCTCGGTGAATTAATGCAGGAGACGGAATGAATTAAGCCTAAAGGCACAAAAAGAGACTGTACAACTTCATAGTGTGCTGATTTATTTCTTTTTGTTTTGTTTTAGACAAGTATGTACCTATCAGTACCAACCTAGAAGTAGTAGGCTGCATGGTTGGCATGGTGGCTGGTGAACCAGCTGCCGTGCAACTTGTCGCGGGCACGATTCGCTCACAGAACAACTCTTTGTGTGATCCATAGATTGTTGTTCCGGGTCTGCGTGTCATGTTTATGTGAACTTGTACGTTTATAAACGCACCCACGACACAGTAAAAAGGGCAACGCTAGTGTAGGGCAACGTTTTGAAAATGTTATAGTGAATTTTCAGTATTGTAGATCATTTTTTTATTCTTTAAGTGATTTGTAAGTAGTAGTTTCTTCAGTATCGAGTATGAAGTTTGTTTTCTGTATTCATTATATTAAAATTAAATGAAATAGTTTATGAAATTGTTCAGAAATATAAAAGTGCATGAGCAAATAATTAAACCAATACGTAATATTAAGCGCCTGTAGAAAGAAATGCCGCAATTTGGTATAACTTCGTATCATTGCTTTAGTATCATAGAATATTTTAAAACAAGAAGTCCAAAAAAAGAAGTTCTCAATTTGACCTGTACGTATGTCTGCATTATCTCGCGATTGGCTGAATTGATTTTTCAACGATTTCCAGAAAAATGTTTATTACACTTAGGACTGAGGTTTTAGTATACCTATTCAATAACTAACTTCAAAAAACGAGAGGCTGAAGTCGGTTTTTTTAATGTAGTTTACCAAATAATTATTATAATACCTATCAACGTTTCGTTTTTGAAAGAATAGCATTCCATACAACAAATTATTTAAGTTCCATTTGAACAAACTAGTGTTGCGCCAAAACTCCGAATTTTAACAGTTCCGTATTAAATCCCGGAGAGTAACAACTCATTCCCACCCAGCGAACAAATCCGGACTTCGACCAACAGAATCCCAAATTGAAAATCTCAAAAATACCAGCAACATCGGCGAAATGCCTCGTTTGTATTGTGTAGTAATAATATAACGACTTTTACTGTTTGGAAAGAAGGCAAACATAGTTTATATTTGGTGGTATAACACCTATATTATTCTTATCTACAATTTACGCTATGATAGTCTCGAAGTTGATTGCTCGAGAGGTACAGATGGGGCCGATGTAGAGGTCTGTCGAATGACTTCTCCCGTGAGAATTCTCACGAAGCAGGAGAGAGTGTCCGTGTCGTCACCAGCCCAACTGGGCCCCATCAGTGGTGATGATGATTTCGTCTTAGATTCATAAATTCGAATGTCAAGTCTGATTACTAATGATGAGTAATGTTAGTTTTTTCTAAAAATCTGACTTATTGGGTTTGTTGTATACACTCACATCCTATCATAATAATATGAAACTTATAAAGTAAGTGTAGTTCGTTTCATAGTCTCTGCATTACCCCATGGAAGACAGGCGTGAGGTTATGTATCTTATCTTGTACTAATATATAAAGCGGAAGAGTTTGTTCTTGAGAGGAATTCTTTTTGTGTTGAATAGCATATTTATCGAGGATGGCTATAGGCTAAAACATCACGCTACGACCAAGAGGAGATGAGCAGAGCAAATGAAACTGCGCGGAAGTAGCTAGTGTATGTATAAAGGAACTAGTTATGATTTGTTGATTCAAAAATAATCTTTTTTTTGTTGGGAATCTTTAAAAGGCACTCACTTTGGAGAGAAAAGTTATGGAGTGTAGCCACCATCTGCACTTGAAAGAGGCACTGGGTCTAGCATAATTTAGCCTGTTATAATAATTTACAATAGGGTATTCGCCAGGGAATGAAAATTAAAAATCTAATTAGTCCGTCAGTTAGATAATGAAAAAATATTAGACACGTATTTCTTTATTTTCTCGTATAAAGTTACAATACTTAGATAAAATGGAGTTAAGTTTAAGATTGGGAGGTCGTTACGTCACTAAGTGCTACAAAATGTAGCGTATTGTGACGTCACACGATATTTCAGATTATTATATCGTCGAAGGTATTTAATTTTGAAACCTAACGGGTAACCGGGGCTCCGGCTCAACGTGCAAGAGAAGGAACGGGGTGGTTTTTAGTCAGTAAGAGTCTGACACTCCCTCCCGCCTCACCCAGACGGGAGCAGTAATTCGATGATTTTCCCACCTTAAAAAAAAGTGTTTAATGTTTTAAATTGATCTACCAGACGGACACTAAAATAAAATTTAGGCAACTACCCTATTAATGAATTGGACTAGAATCTCCTCGGCCAAAACACATATAGACCAGTCAGAATTTCCATACTTCTAAACATATTCAATTACCATACCATGCCCGCATATTTCTAACTTAACTTTAGCCACTTGTTTTATATTTAATGTAAAATACTTACTAACGACTCAAGTTTCCTGGTCTGGCGGTTTTAAAGAAGCAAAGTTTACCATCTAGAATATGCACTCAGTTTTCTATGTATGTACATAAAATTTCATCATAACATCATACTTTAACGGCATTGTTGGTTAAGTGTGGGAGAGCCATGCTTCGCCACGAATGGACCGGAGTGATACCACGGCCTCACAGAAAACCGACGTGAAGCAACGCTTGCGTTGTGTTTCGTCGTGTGAGTGAGGTTACCGGAGGCCCAATTACTCTCCCCTTCCCCAATCTCCCCAATCCCTGAATACCCAACGATCCTCAAACTCCTAATCCCCAAAACGCCGGTAACGCACTTGTAACGCCTCTGGTGTTCCAGGTGTCCATGGGCGAAGCCGATTGCTTACCATCAGGTGATCCGTGTGCTCGTTTAAGGGCTTATGCCAAAAAAAAATGTGGGTGTAGATAAGATTGCCAAGCAGGGTATCCAGCAGCTGTAGCCAAGTGCCATTTAGCGCTTGTCTACATGTAGAATAGAAAACCAAATTATAATGGGATTGACGTAAATTTTGACGTTTGTCAGTGTCATCCCCATACATTTAGTTTTCTACTCTCTCTGTAGACAAGCGCTAAAGTGGCGTTTGGCTAAAGGCACTGGTTTCGTTTCTACCGTCGCACAGTGTGAGAATCCCGCAATCTAGGGGGATTTAAATGAAAATATTTTTTGTCGTAAATGTTATTATAGTTACTACCTATTTATACCTAAGACCGTATTTAACACAGCTACCTATTAAAAATTCTTGTAGGTATGTTAAAAAAATTCAAATAAAATGTTGAAGTGGGTGGATAATAATCGTTGAACCTTTACAATACAAACAACAATATTTAAGTCTCATCTTCATTTGAGATTACTGATCAAATTAACGTATAGTCTTGTTTATTGGTTTATTATTGTATTGTGTATACCTTTCAAGGTAAGTTAGAGTGTATTTTGTTTAAGTAATAGTTAAACATTGATCTCATAACATCATTTGAAAGCACAGTTAAATTAAGCATTATCTAGAGACGATTTGCAAAACAAAAGGGTGTATAAAAAAAAATGATCTGAATATCCGGGTGCTGTTATTGTTTTAATGTATAGTTTAGAGTCTTACATTTTGAGAACAATTGCTAAAACTTGCGATTTTGTGCGACCGTCATACATTTTTTTCGGTTTTCAGAATGACGACTGAAATTACAAAAAAACAAATTTTTGATATTTGGACCTCAAATGCAAAAAAGGAGCGAATTGATTCTATTTTTGCTTTAATAATAAATAATTACCCTCATGTACAATTTTCAGAAGGTGCTATAAATGAAATTAAGTTCTTTTTAAGGAGGTTATGTAACAAATTTAACGAAATATGGACAGCTAGCGGTAGACATCGTGATCGCTTTTTAAGCAAGAATATGACTTGGTTGAATGAATGCATTACATTACCAGAAAATGTTTTAAATGAAATAGGTACCATCTACATCTGGCCATTCACCAGGAAGACTACACAAAAGTTTTGTAGAATGTTGTGATAAAAATCGCTTACAGACTTGATATAAAAATGTGGCAAGCTAGAGGTCAAGAAAAATAAAGATAAGGTTAAGGCAAGGAAGATACATATACAAACACGGTTCAAAAATGAATTAGGTTTATTAGTAGATTTACCAACTCAGCAAGCTGGTAAAACCAATGATGGCAACACAGCACGCCGATTTTTCAGAAGTGCCACAATAACTGCTGATATTACCGGAATAAATTTAGAATTAATAACGAGGTTTCATATCATTTTAGAAACTCTTGGGTCTGGTTTTACAGTCGATTTAGAGTCCTTCAATAGTTACACAGAAGAAACCAGAAACCTATATCTTAGGGAATACTCATGGTATAACATGCCAGTAAGTGTGCACAAAGTTTTATTTCATGGCCGTGATGTCATAGCTTCGTGTATTTTACCCATTGACCAGTTATCAGAAGAGGCACAAGAAGCTAGAAACAAAGATAATCGAAGATATAGGGAATTCTTTACTGGAAAAACGCCACGAATAGACACCAACACTGACCTACTTAATAGGCTTCTTATATCATCAGACCCTTTCATATCCAGCTTGAGGCTTATAATGTTTTGGCTTGTGCTGTAAAATTATCCATGTGCTTATAAATAAATAAATAAATAAATAATGAAGAGATAACGAAGTCCTCTAGACCCCGATATCCTAAAATTGCTTTCTGCAGCCACCGTAAATGAGATCGAAAGTAGAGTTAGTGACTAAAATAAGAAAATTTATTAATACCGCATTTTTTTTAATACAACTTTTTTTTCTATCGCTGTTTAAGAATTTTTATTGATTTCAATACCAATCAATATTATTTTTCAACTTGTATCTTTTATTTAAATCAATTTGGAATTAAATCCCCCTAGATTGCGAGATTCTCACAGTGTGCGTCGGGCAAAAGCGTTTTTGTTATTTTTTATATTAAACGGCAGCCGGTTGCCTAGCTACCGCACCAATCGTGCAGTCTTAACAATAAAGAGTTCTTATTCTATTGTCCGTTAATCTACTAGGTATACGTATAGTACCTTCCGACTTTTAAAACTTTTAAAGAAACCAAGGTTTTCTATTTGCACAAAGGAAAAGCCCCCAAAACAGCTGTAAGCATCATTTACTTCTAAAAGTGAGAAGGTACAACAAGAGCTCGAGAAAAACGTCGACATGTCGAGGGCCCTACAGTCCTGCTGCGAATGAGACAGGTTTTAGTAATGTGCCATGTCCCGGGATTTTTCAAACTCATTTGTGATACTAATTGTAAATTAAACTTTAACTCGTCGAGTACCGTGCCGACACAATTATAGAACAATAGGTTGCGGTCACCGGTGACCGCTTGGTGTTTGACAGTTTAAAAAAGATTTAGAGAACTAGATTTGTAATCGCTGTAAAATATCTTCGAGTAATATAGGAGTTTTATAATATTTAACCTATATAAATTTTTTTAACAGATCTTAGTATGAATATAATAGTACAGGGTCAAGATCATTGGGCCCAGTAAGGCTCCGGTTCGAAGAGCAGGAGTAGGAACGGGGTGGTTTCTAGTCAGTAAGAGTCTGACACTCCCTCTCAGCTAACCTAGGGCGGGAGAAGTCATTGGTTGGATTTCCCCCTCAAAAAATGGAGTCAATATAATTACAAAAATTGTAAACAAGAAGATTTATTCTAAACATTCAAGAATCATGCTCACTCTAGTCGTTCTATGAACTCCTCAGAGAAAATCATTGTTTATTTTTCACGCCTATTATCTTCAACAAAACAAACGTTGCTAAATTATAATATTATAATTGAAATAATAAATAAAACATATAAATATAATACATACAATTACTTGCACACATATTCACACACCTACCACACCTCACAAGGAACTAAAACAAGGCATCTAATTGAAACCATGTAAGCTCAAACTTTCACCTAAAATCCCGGGGAAACTTCACATCCCGGGATTTCGTGTCCCACCACTAAGTTCACGGCACAAGGGCGGGACGCAAAGTGGTGCACTCTCCCTACTTTGACACGCGAAGAAAAAAGTAGTACATTTTAAATTTTTTTCTTACCCCCGTTTATTTTATCTTTTATTCTATCTTTTCATAGTAATGCTGTTAGATGAAGCTACTTCATTTTCAAAGGGAAGTAGGATGATTCAGTTAGGAGAGCACTTTATTTATTCGAAGTTACACTACGGCTATAGATATGAATTTGTGAAAGCAACTTTTATCCCGAGTGATGATATTGTCAGCTATACGTATCTATGAAGCATTGTGTTTATTCTTTCCTGAAAGAACAGGCGACGTTTAAAATATAATTGGACCTTCGGCCTCACTCAAGTGACGTGGTGGCCTGGAGGCTTAAAAAGCCAGCTTCTTATTCATGGTGGTGGGTCGAAACCTACCAACGGCTAGTACCAATGTGACTTTCTCCGAGTACGTACTTTCTAAGATTATCTAGACACCACTGACAAACGGTGAAGGAAAAACATCGTGAGGAAACCTGGGCTTATTCTAATTATAAGTCTGTAATTGCCAACCCGCATTGAGCAAGCGTGCTGATTAATGCTCAAATCTTCTCCGTGTGAGAAGAGGCTCTGCTCAGCAGTAAGCATTTATAGGCTGTTGATGATGATGATGAACTTCACTCATACGACGAAACACAATGCAAGGGTTCTTTCTCGTCAGTTTTCTGTGAGGCCGTGGTATCACTCTCGTCGAGCCGGCCCATTCGTGCCGAAGCATGACTCTCCAACACTTGATGACTCAGCTATGCTAAAGGCATGAGCAGTATTCTGCTAAATGCGACGAGGCGACTGTCGCGCTGCTACTGAACCGATAACATAATAATTAATTTAGTATGTCCTACGAAATTCTTAGTATAATTTATTTACGTATAACTAAATCGGTCCAAGATGTTATTGAAACGATTGAGAGATAAATAGTGTGAATTCATTTTGCTATAGTGTATCTATGTTATTAAAATTAATTCAAGTGTTAATTCCTTGTTGACCTGTAGATTAAGAATTATACCTAACATCACGCCTTCTGTCCCCGAATGGGTAGGCAGACGCGCACATTACGGCACTTACTGCCTCTGTACAATGTAATAACCACTTTTCACACAATTCTAGACTTCGTGCTACTACTGAGTTTTCTTAAAAATTCCAATAATACTTAGCCCGACTACGAAATCGAATCCAAGCCCCTTGCCGAGTCGCACTTGCGACCACTCGGCCGGTGAGGCAGTCTTAAAGATTAAGAATTTGATTTCGGTATAGCAACAAATTCAACCTATTTATAAGTTCATAAATTACAATGAGAATGCACCTTGCTTGCATTACTATATTTAACATTATATCCGAGTCAGTAGCCTGTACTATATCTCGTATACCAAAGACACTCTCAAAGAGATGGTGAAGAAAATTCAATAGTCAGCCAGCGCTGAACATAAATAGAATCACAATACCTGGAAAGCTGAGCTCTCTTGACCTACCAAGCTTATGACGTCATAAAGATAAAGAACAGAAGGTGAAGTTGGAATGTGTAAGGGGAAGAAAATTGTGAAATACATTATGTTGGAGAACTTTAGACTACTAAAAAGCTTAGCTACTTTAGCTCTTTCACCGATACGACCTTCAAACCTTCAAGAGAAGAGCGTATTCATTTTTAAAAGGTCGGCGACGCACCTGAAAGAAAGAAAGAAAGAAAATACATTTATTTGGCCATTGGCACACGAAGACAAGGATCATTACAATACAAATAAAAAATACAGTGAATATAAAAACAAAAAAGAAATGAACAAAAATCATTAAAACATAACAAAATATAATTAGAATAATAACCGAAACTAAAAAAACTAAAAACAAAAAAAAGTATAATTATATATATATATATATATATAAAACACGGAAAGAGATATAAAAATAATAAAGTGCGCGTGCCTAGGTCAAAAGGGCGACCACCTCAGCATATAGTTGAGCGTTCCTGCCCAACGCTGGTTTTCAGGTGGCACCCTGCACCTGGCACCTATGACTCTTCTGGTATTGCGGGTGTCCATGGGCGGCGCTGGTCGTTTACCATCAGGTGATCCGTCTGCTCGTTTGCCTCCTATTCCAAAAGGCTTAGAAAGGATTATGGAAATGCATCAAAATATCTTATAAGACACGTTATTCAGTAGCTATATAAAATCATTTGTTATAAAATCAATGGTAACTTGGTTATTGACCTCAAAAACTATAACTTACATTTGTTCATGGAAATGAAATTATTATCTAAGATTTAAATATCTAATATCTTGAAGTAGGTATCTAAAAATTAAGAGTTACTCATGTAAGAACTGAGAAATGATCTACTATGTACCTGTGCTGACCCAGGAATCGAACCCACTACAAACACCACTGGTGTATTGCCGTGCGTCTCAATATCGTCGTAAACGCCGTCACCGCGGCCGCTGGAGTTGAAAACAAACGCGCGTGGTTTCCGACAGAGGGCGCGATGGGCGCTCAACGCAAGCACCAACACCTACGCAGACTAGTAGGCTGCGTGACATTGTCGCGTCCGCACACACTGCTCATGAGAATGAATCTCTCTGTGACTCAAAACTAGTACAGCTTGTATCAGTATATTTAGGTTCTTCAAAGTCAAAGTCAAAGCATTTATTTCAATTAAACCATCATTTGGTACTTTTGAAACGTCAACAAATACAAAATAAATAATAGTCTGTCAGTCAGTCCGTCAGTGAAGCTAGGTGAAGCTAGATGCTCATTCCAAAATGTAGATTCGAATATATAAGAACGAGGAAGAAACTCCATTCGTTACTCTTTTTAAAAAAGTATGTTCTACAATTTAAGTGTGTAACTCATATTTTTTTGTTTATTCAGTACGTCTCATAATAGTTATTATCATTATTGTTTATTCACAGTATTAATTAATTAAATCTTTTAAAAACTGTGCTTCATTGACAAAGACGTTTCAGCAAAACGTAGTATAACTATATTCCTATCAATCTTACTTGATACTAACCCAACCCTTTAAGCGCACATAGCCCAGAAAACTCTTTGCCAAAGTCGGCCAAACAATATTATACTTCTGAATATAACCTGCCATGCAACAGGTGAGATGAAGGGAAATTTCCTTTTTAAAATTCATGAGATGAAATTGTCGATGTAGCCTCCTATGATATTTCGATGTGATCACTCGATCTGGTTATATCTTCGAAGATATTTGCAATCTTAACACGGTGAGTTTCAAAAGTACTGGGCAGATTTAAAAAAATATTTTACCAATAGAATGATATTATATTCTTCCAATTTAACATAAGCTACATTTTATTTTGAAAAAACTTAGGGATCCTTGGTAAAATTTGAACAATGTAACCGAAGGTGTAGAAAATGCGTCTTAAAATGTCTTTCGTCGAATGCGCTGCCGAAACTATTAGCGATAGAACAAAATAATGTACAACAATATTGAAGAACATCATAATGTGTACAAATAACTCCGCGGTAGCATATGTCCAACTATTGTAGTTATGTCACTACAACAATTTATTTTTCCAAAAATAAAAAATTGTCTACCCCGTGCGAAGCCGGGACGGGCTGCTAGTAAATAATATAGCTATATAGGAAAATATAATATATAGGAAATAAATTATGCTAGCTATACAGGTTGTTTGGCGCATGAACATTACATTGTTTTTAGAGATTCCGGAGGTCATTAACCACCATTTACGCGAAAATTCTTCTTTCTCAATGACACGGTTGATATATTATTTATTTTTAAATCACACAGGATCGAGGGTTCGACTGCTCCGTTGGCCAAGTGGTCGCAAGTACCAGGCAAAGGGTCTCGGGTTCGATTCCCGGGTCGGGCAAAGTATTACTGGGTTGTAAAAAAAAATCTCAGTAGTAGCACGGAGTCTGGAATTGTGCCCGGTATATGGTAATAGGCTCACCCCCTATTACATGGGACTTATAACATAAATAGTAAATATGCAAACGCTTGACACCGCCCCGATTCTGTCAAATTATTATTTAGTTACAGTCAGAAACAACGATACTCGTGGGAAATATTTAAGGTGTTGACAACTTTATTGTAGTCTATTCAACTCCGTCGTAACCACATAAGTAATAACGAACTACCTGCTAAAAATCAATAGAAACAAAGAGATAGACATTGTATTTTTACCATAAAAAGAACTATAATAGCTTGCAACTACAACTTAACAGACTGGGAAAAATATGCACATCTTTTAGCAGCATTTTGCAAGGGAAATTTTTATAATGGTTCCTTACAGCGCTTTGTGCTAAATAGCATTGTTGGACGTGTTATTTAGGAGCAAGAGAGTAGTTGTATTTAAATTATTGGGGTAGCTGTATTTTGTAAAATGTAGTATTGTATTATGGAGAAATTTAAATAATTTCCTTGAATTTTGTTCCTGAAAGAACAAATACTTTTGTTTTGTTCTTCTGCAGTAATTCACCGAGGGAATTGGAAACTATTGTTTTTTTCTTCTCCTCTTATAATATCCTCTGATTCACTTCGTTCTGGGAACCAAGACAGTTATTCATGTCCCTGGGACGCGCCGGACTTCAGTGTTCCGGTGTTTTCATAGTTGTATCTACTGTAGATCCTGGCTTATAGGAGTTGCAGCGTTTTTCAGAGGTTGTGGCGGGATTGTCCCTTTAAAAAAATATATAATTTTTTGGATAAAGCATTGCCTCACTCTAGTATTTTCTCCTGCATCGTGGGTACATACGTTTGCAAGGATACAAGTTCACATACACATGACACCCAGACCTTGAACAACAATCTGTGGACCACACAAAGAGTTGTTCCGTGCGGGAAACGAACCCGCGACACGTTGTGCGGTAGCCAGTAAATGTATCATAGCTTCACTTTTTGCCATATATGACATGAGTACCCTTGTATGTGCCTATATTGACATTGATTTTTAATTTCGTGTTATTACTAACTAAGAACTTCAAAAATGCTTGCGTTGTATTTCGTCGTGTCAGTGAGGTCCCCTTCACCAATCTCCCCAGCCCCTGAATACTCAATGATCCTCAAACTCCTAATACCCAAAAGGCCGGTAACGCATTCGTAACGCCTCCGGTGTTCCAGGTGTCCATGGGTGGCGCCGATTGCTTACCATCAGGTGATCCGTCTGCTCGTTTACCGACTTATCTCATTAAAAAAGGGGGATTCGATGAAATGGCCGAAGAATCGTACCTGTGACTTCTTGCTTGCGTCGCTTACAATCTTTTAACTTGAAAAGTCGACAAGAATTATACATGCATAGAACTTTATATGTGACGTGCATAGAATAATCGTGGTGGCCCGGAGGTTTAAGACGCCTGCTTCTCATGCATGAGGATGCGGGTTCGAAACCTACCAACGGCAAGTACCAATGTGACTTTTTCAGAGTTATTTTCAGATTATCTAGACACCACTGACAGACGGTGAAGGAAAACATCGTGAGCAAAACTTGGGCTTATAATTTCTTATTCATCATCATCATCATCAACAGCCTATAAATGCCCACTGCTGAGCAAAGCCTCTTCTCACACGGAGAAGGTTAGAGCGTTAATCACCACGCTTGCTCAATGCGGGTTGGCGATTTCAAACTTATAATTAGAAATTATAAGTCCAGGTTTCCTTATTATAAGTATTATAATTTCTTATTATAAGTTTGTAATCGCCAAACCGCATTGAGCAAGCGTGGTGATTAATGTTCAAACCTTCTCCGTATGAGAAGAGACTTTGCTCAGCAGTGGGCATTTATAGGCTGTTGATGACGATGATGATAGAATAATTGCCTTTTTTTCGCTAATCACATTATTTTTTTGCAGCTCAGCCCTTCTGGAGGTGAAAGGCAAAAAGCAATAAATATTATGAATTTCAAATATCACAACATCAACTTCCATAAGTAGATAGTAATGATTTCAGGAATATTACAGGGTTCGCAATGCAAATACTTTCATATGAAACTAGAAGAAGCTGAAACTGAAGTATCAAGTAATTTGTGCTTAAGACTAAAATTCCTTCATAACTGAGAAACTAGTTCTGAATTAAGTAAAACCTAGCTTGCGAAATCTTGCTTTAGTTATGCAATGCACAGTTTAAAATACATAATATATAACATCACGCCTTTTATCCCAGATGGGTTTGGCAAACGTGCACATTACGGAACTTAATTTCACTGTACAATGTAACACCCATTTTTCACTATTTTATGTTATGAGTCCCATGTAATAGGCGGTAAGCCTATTGGCATATACCGGGCATAATTACAGACTCCGTGCTACTACTGAGAATGTAGGTATATAAAAACCTAGTAATACTTTCCTCAAACCGGGAATCGAACCCGAGACTCCTTGCTCGGCAGTCGCATTTGCAAACACTCGGCCAATGAGGCAGTTTAAAATACTACTTTCATAACGCTTTCCGTATTTCTAAGGTTGTAGAACAAACTTGATTTATATAGAGGTACTCATGTCTTCGCTAGCCATATTACTGAAATTCCCTCTCCATGACAGTACTAAAAATAGGAGCATTTAAAAAAATACCACCTCTTTTTGAAGTCAATTCAACTGAACTAAAATGATGTTCGTCACTAGAATCAAATTTGATGCTCCTTATTCAGCGGGCTCGCTATCACCAACTTAACAAAAACATCACATCAACAGCCTATAAATGCCCACTGTTGAGCAAAGCCTCTTCTCACACGGAGTAGGTTTGAGCATTAATCACCACTTTTGCTCAATGCGTGTTGACGTTGACAAAGGCATACCATAACACAAAGAAAAAGAAACCATATGAATAACAACCCACGTTACAAATTGCCTTAAAATATAATCAAATAGCGTTTCATATGCATTACCAATTAACATGGTTTCCTTCGAACAAAGCTATGCTTTGAGGAGCAGATTTTAACGAGAAATGCCTTGCTCCCTATTAGGAAACGCTTAACCTTAATACTGGCTCCATTGTTCCTATTGTGGTGTGCACAAATTATTTTGAAATACAAGCTGTAATTTGAGGTTCAACATTTTGTGTACCTCTAAGTACATGTAGATTGTAGGTATTCGTAAATATGTAAGTATGTGTATTTAACACTAGAAAGGCTGCCGTCCCAATTTTGTTCCATTTGCAAGTTTGATAATACATAGCTTTATTTTTAATGATTTTACTATAACTGCCGCTAGGTTACTTCGGTTCCCGGCTTTTCTAGTGTTAACCGACTTCAAAAAGATAAAATGATTTTAGTATAGTAGTTATAATAAACCGACTATAAAAAATAGGGGGTTGACGTTGGTTTTTTTCCTGTGTTCTTTTTACTAAACTTAATATTCTTATGACGTCACGTTTTGAACCCTTCAAGTGTCTTATGCGCGGAATAATGTGCAGTGTGCATTAGTAGAAATATTTGCCTGTTGTAAATCTCCAAAGGGTTGGCAGAGTTGTACAGGCTTCACTTTTCACTAGTTGCAATTGCAAGTCCCTTGTAATATAAGCCTTTTGCTATGCTTTCACCAGGCTCAACAATTCCAATTCCTGTATTAATATAGAAAAAAATCTAATACTGAATAATACTTCCCCTTCTTTTCCTTCCCCAATCTCCCCAATCCCTGAATCACCAACGATCTTCAAACTCCTAATCCCCAAAAGGCCGGTAACGCACTTGTAACGCCTCATGTGTTCCAGGTGTCCATGGGCGACGCCGATCGCTTACCATCAGGTGATCCGTCTGATCGTTTACCGGCTTATAAAAAAAAATACTTCAGGCAGACAGATCTGGAAGTCTGAGACAGCTGTACTAGCAAACCAACGAAGCAATCTAACTAAGAAAACAGTATAAAGTCAACAAACAGAAAACAAATTAATACCAAACAAAGTAATTACTCAAACTTCTAATTGGAGTTTTGTGAAAAAAATATTTTATTTTTATTTTATACGAAACCATCTTCAAAGAGATTTTCTTCGTTAATAGACTAAGGACTAACGAAGCGATTTTCGCCCGGGCCCACCGCGGTTGCGGGCCCGCTGCCTTTGTAGAATACAGATATATATGTAAAAAATCAAAGCAAAAATCGTAATTTGCGGCGGCGGGCGCGGCCGCGGTTCTGTAGCCGCCGCGGTCCCACACCCTCGCGCCCTGCGATCAGTTAGCAGGCGCTGGCAATGGGAGGGTCCGCCTGGAACTCAACTGATTGTTTAACCGCCCGTCTTCTTTTTTGAAGGGGGAAAATCATCCAGTCACTTCTCCCGCCTGGGTGAGGCGAGAGGGCGTGTCAGACTCTTACTCACTAAAAACCACCCCGTTCCTACTCCTGTACTGCGGAACCCGACGCGCCGTACGCTCGGGCCTGGTTCTCGTCGGGCGGCGAGTCACCCGTGCTCGCCGTCTGGCGATAATCAACCGCCAAGTTTGGTAATAATCGAACGAATCAAACCGTGGCGGCTGCACGACTACAGAAAACTAAGGACTCGTGAGTTTTGCAAAATATCTCCATTCCGCCTCCACTGGTAAAAATAGCGTCGTGAGTCCGTAGCGATGATTTAGAGATAGAAACAAAGATAAAGTTGCATCGTATTTATTTTACGACTACTTAAGTTAATGACTTATTTTATGGTATAACATGTCATAAAGTATTTATGTCTATAGATTTAATAGGCTGTTTGATATCTGAACTAATTGTAATCTGTAGTATAATACATATATACATAACTCCGTGCCTATCTCCCATTGTGGTGCGCAGAGTTTATTGGAACTCTAATTACTACGATTCTAACATACCTCTTTCGCTTCCTCAACAGTTATCAGTCTTTTCATGCATGCTCGTCAGATACTTTTAATTTAGCCTATTTTAATATCTAGTCGACATATGTCTGTCTAGGGCTCTCTTCTGATGCTCCAATTTACAAACGCCGGTAGTATAATATGACATGATAATAATTATTATGTTCGCTATTCTCTGAAGGGTTTATCATCATGAGAAAAGTGCTCATCTATTCATACTTAATCGTAGGTTAAGTAAACTTTCAAATGGATATACCGTAAGAGACGTAGCGCCTTGGAGGCTCCGAGGTTGGTCGTTAAAGAGGAGCCAATGTCTCGAGGTGCTGTTGGTTCCCTTGGGGAAGTTCTTGTGAGGTAAAAATTCTACACTCCCTAGCCAAAAACTATGAAATGTAAATTTACCGAAGAATGAAATGTTGGGTTGGAAAATCAGCCCTAAGTCTACTACGTCAAGGTATCGATTGACTACTAATATTTCGTTGAGTTGATAGTAGTCATTGCGTCATATCATATTCGCTGCTATTATTAAGTATAGAAAAAGTCATAATAATTATATTTATTAACCACACATAAAAATACATTCTAATACATTACAATAGAGAATATTTCCAATAAAATTAATCTACTTTCAGATTTCTGAAAGACCCAGGCATGCCCATATATTCTTCATTAAACTTGACCGTCGGTCGTTTGGACTCATCCGTGCAGGCTTTAGACATTATCTTCAAGTATTCTATATGTTTTTCTGAAGATAATTCTTCCAGTAGTGCAGCTGTAATACAAATGAATGAAATTCAATATATTATATCAAAATCAATTCAAAAATTGCTTTCCTAATTTACTTATTACCTATAAGAAGAAATACATAAAAACCCAAAGAAACCCTTTTTATAATAGTCCAGAAAAAATAAAAAATTATGTGGGAATCAAAATCTGTACTGCGGTAGACTTTTGAAGATAAGATCACTAATTAGTTATCATGCGAAGTGTGTACTTAAATAAGAACTAGAAAGAAAGTGTACGGTATACGGTTAAATGGTGCCGTTTTCGCAAAAGTGTAGGAGAGCCATGTTTCGGCACGAATGAGCTGGCTAAACCGGAGTGATGCCACGGTCTCACAATTAATCGACATGAAACAACGGTTGTCTTGTATTTAGTCATGTGATTGATGTTACCGAAAACCTTCCTGTCTCCAACCTTTCCAATCCCGAATCCCTAACAATTCCCAAATTCTTAACTTTTGGTAGGTCAGCTACGCACTTGTAACACCTCTGGTGTTCCGTCACACACCAGGTGATTCGTCTGCTCGTTTACCGACTTATCCCATAAAAAGAGTAGGGACATTTTCTTACCCTGTAACTTCTCACAAGAGTTTTGTTTCCCTCCGTACTCTTCCGGTAGAAGATGTCTAGGAAATACTTTGTAGAAATCTTCTAAAGTTTTGTGCACTTGAATTCTCTTGCCAAGCTTCTCACTTATCAATTTTTTAATAGTTGCTAGAAGTATTTCGACTGCTTTTGACTCCGTTATAAGGTGTATGTTCTTCAGTCGTCCACCGTAGCCTTTCTGAAAAAGTAATTGTTTATTTTATGACTGCCTCGTTGGCCAAGTGGTCGCCATTGCGACCGCCGGACAAGAGGTCTCGGGTTCGATTTGCGGGTCGGGCAAAGTATTACTGGGCTTTTTAAAAAAATCTCAGTAGTAGCATGGAGTCTGGAATCGTGCCTGGTATATGGCAATAGGCTCACCCCCTATTACATGGGACTCATATAAATAGTGAAAAGTGGGTGTTACATTGTAGGTACAGTGGCATAAAGTACACCTCTGCCTACCCCTTCGGGGATAAAAGGCGTGAAGTTATACCTTATAACTATTTGTTTATGTTCAGTACATCTACAAAACATATCATAACATCACGACTTTTACCTCCGAAGGGGAAGGCAGAGGTGCTCATTACGGCACTTAATGCTTTTACCATGTAACACACACTTTTCACTATTTATGTTATGAGTCCCGTTTGTCCAGGCTTTGTACTACTATTTAGATTTTTTTAAAATTCAGTCATTCTTTGCCCGACCCAGTAACCGATCCCGAGACCCCTTGTCTTGAGTCGCACTTGCGACCACTCGGCCAAAGAGCAAAACACCTATTCATCTATGCAACTATCTATACGTGGTACAGAAACAATGAAATAGTATTTTGCAATAATAGGTATAACTTCAGCCAGTGGATACAAGTGACAAGTTGTCGTTCGACTTGGAGGAGCAAGGGGGAGGACTTTGTTCAGCAGTGGATGTCTTTCGGCTGTTGATGATGATGATGATAATGATAACAACAGCGAAAAGACAAATATGCGTGGCAACCTACATGTGTCCGTTTTAAGCCTTTATATTATATATTTATATTTGATAAAACATTGCCCCACACTAGGATTTTCTCCTGTGTCGTGGGTGCGTTTTCAAACATACAAGTTCACATACACATACCACCCAGACCCGGAACAACAATTTGTGGATCACTCAAAGAGATGTTCCGTACTTTTTTCACTGCTACCCGCTATCTTACGTGCTATTGTTTATTGTATGTGCACATGTGTTTGAGCAAATAAACACGATTTGATTTGATTTGATCCGTGCGGGAATCGAATCCGCGATATGTTGCGCGGCAGCCAGTGGCCCAGCTACCACGCCAACAGTGCAGTCAAGTCTTTACAAAGGATTTAAAAATACTGATTGGAATAACTTAATTTGTGATCAGTACCTACCAGTAGTAAAAATATTAATATACATACGATTAAAGTATTGATAAATGGCTGAACATCAGGAGTAGTAAATCTTGCAATTAACTTCAACATGTTCCAGTCGTGGTAGTCAAGTATTATGATAAAACCATCAACGTAGTCATGAGCTCGAATATATTCAACAACCTGGAAATAAAAAAAAACAGTTTATAAAACCAAATTTAAGGCACTCATTGCCATTTTCATCAATAATGCTTTAACCATGTTATAGCTAAAAGTTGATTTTTTTTATAGCATAAGCCGGTAAACGAGCAGACGGATCACCTGATAGTAAGCAATCGGCGCCGCCCATGGACACACGAAACACCAAGGCGTTACAAGTACGTTACCGGCTTTTTGGGAATTGGGAATTTGAGGATTGTGAAGGTTTCGGGGATTCGAAAGACTAGGGAGGGGGTAATTGGGCCTCCGGTAACCTCACTCACACGACGAAACACAACGCAAGCATTGTTTCACGTCGGTTGTCTGTGAGGCCGTGGTATCACTCCGGTCGAGCCCGCCCATTCGTGCCAAAGTATGGCTCTTCCACACTTGTGGCTACATTGCGCGCAGAAGCCCTGACAATCTGGAGAAGCCGGTGGTGCGGGCATGTCGTTAACGGCTCGCGAGCTGCGCATTCTCGGAACATCGCCAGATGTGAACGGACCCTTAGCTACTTAGTACTTATCGTTAGAAGGTTTAGAACCCGCACTCTCATGCATCAGTATCGTGGTGTCCTGGAGGTTTAAGACGCTCGCTTCTCATGCATGAGGGTGCGGGTTCGAAACCTACCAACGGCAAGTACCAATGTGACTTTTTCCGAGTTATATGTACTTTCTAAGATTATTTAGACACCACTGACAAACGGTGAAGGAAAAACATCGTGAGGAAACCTAGGCTTATAATTTCTAATTATAAGTTTGAAATCGCCAACCCGCATTGAGCAAGCGTGGTGATTAACGCTCTAACCTTCTCCGTGTGAGAAGAGGCTTTGCTCAGCAGTGGGCATTTATAGGCTGTAGATGACTCTCATGCATGACAAGCGAGCGTCTTAAACCGCAGGCCACCACATTTTTTGCTAGATACAAAATTATTGTTAGGTACCACACAATCAAGCTTAATGATTAAATTAATTTTCGATTCCTTTCAGTGAAAAGACATATGACAGTAGATTTACGAAAGTAAAAGTATATAGAGGTATAGCGAATGTATCATCGGTAGGCACCCTAGGCGCCCTGGCGATATATTGAAGAAGGCCAAATTAAAAGTACCCTTAACCAACAAGCATGCATGAAAAGACCGATGACTGGTGAGGCAGCGAAAAGGGTATATAAGAATCGTAGCAGTTGGTGTTCCGCGACACACGACGCGGTGACTGTCGCGCTGCTATTGGCTACTCGATGAATATGAGCCTCTAGTATGTATGGTTTGAAACTAATCGAGTATCTCGACAAACAGTTACGTGTATAGTCGTAGTTACGTTGATTACTAACTGACTGACGTCCCTCGTTGGCCAAATATTCGCAAGTGCGACTGCTGGGCAAGGAATCTCGGATTCGATTCCCAGGTTGGGTTTGCCCAACCCAATTATATAAAATATAAATAAATAAAATAAAACCCAAACAAAAACAAAAAAAATCTCAGAAGTAGCACGGAGAATGTAATTGTGCGCGGTATTGACAATGGGCTCACCCCCAATTACATGGGAATGGGAGTCATAACATAAATAGTGAAAAACAGATGTTATATTGTACAGTGGCATTAAGTGCCGTAATGTGATGCCGATATTATGTGCTAAATTTTTTACTTACAACAGTAGTGTATTGGAAAAACTGCAACAGCTCCTCAGGCGTAAAATCGTCACATTGAGGTTTGATCCAGATTACTCTGCAGTAATCTTCTGTCATTTGTGGAAGAGGAATGTGCCACCTGTAAAATTAATTATATGATATCAAAATACTACTATTTTGATATCATACAATTTGATATCATATAATTATTATGGAATTGACGTAAATTTTGACACTCGTCAGTGTCATCCCCATACATTTTGTTTTCTACTCTCTCTGTAGACAAGTGCTAAAGTGGCGTTTGGCTAAAGACCCTGTGCTACTGACAAGTGTCAAAACTAAATTATATGCAATTGATGTACAATTGCATATAATTTAGTTTTCTATTCTACATGTAGACAAGCGCTAAATTGCATTTGGCTACAGCTGCTGGACAGAAAACTACCAAAGAAAGAAAGAACGAAAATACATTTGATTAGCACTTAGCACGATGCAATAAAACTGCATCGTTGGCAAGTGCAACTGCTGGGCAAGGGTTTGATTCCCGGGTCGGGCAAAATATTAAGTACTAGATTTTTTTAATTCTCAGTATTAGCACAGAGTCTGGAATTGTGACCGGTATATGGTAACGGGCTCACCCCCTATTACACGGCACTCATAACATAATTAGTGAAAAGTGGGTGTTTTATTGTTGTTTATTGATTAACACGGTAGACACCAATTACATTAATCAAATTAAATTACAAAAAATAAAACCCAAACAAAACATGTGTGTTACATTGTACAGTGGCATTAAGGCCAAAATTTGCACCTCTACCTATATGCCGGAGATAGAAGGCGAGATGTTATATTAAGTAAAGATACTTATTGATCTGAGGTTGGAAAAACAAACAAATTATTCGAACAACATGCATTTACTTATGCTAAATCAGTTGCACAAACAGCATCTAGCCAAACCAGATCCTATTTATGTTTCAAGTGATGATCACCTACATGTGTTCATCCATTTGAATGCTTAATTATTTATAGATCAAGGCCAAAGTCAATGCCAATTAATAAAACCGGTTAATAAAGGTCAATATTAATGTAAAACTTTTACATTTTTATACTAGAGTCAAACTAAATATAGCAAGCGACTTTGAACATACTTAAAATGTTGCTGTTAGCCGCTTCAGCTAGAATTTGAATATTATTTGTTTTGTTCTTCTAATACTTCAATATAATCTTTAACAAAACTGTATTAATCATGCTTTAACAACTTTCACCATATATTATTTAGAACTTTCAAAATATTCAAAGATAATAGTTTGACAACACCGGTTTGGAGACTCGGTTGCCAAAGAAGAAAAAATAAATAAAACATAATATTCTATTTTTTATCATTATTTTTTTTTCTTTTTGCAGTGTAAACTATGCTAAACAAATGGAATATTTGAATGATTGAATGAACTCTACAAATATAATGGTAAAAAATTAACAAGCGATCGATATTGGCGCATAATTTTGATTGAGTAACGCCCCATTTGTCTGTTGCCTTGCTTTGCGTCGTTGCGCGCGACATTTTAGCGTATCGACGGACAAGAGACGAAGCGGGAGGTTTTTTTAAGGGGAAAATCATCGAATGACTTCTCCCGTCTGGGTGAGGCGGGAGGGAGTGTCAGACTCTTACTGACTAAAAACCACCCCGTTCCTTCTCCTGCACGTCGAGCCGGAGCCCCGGTTACCCGTTAGGTTCTAGGGTGATGCGCAGCGTTGACGGACAGTCGTCATATTGTTATCTGAGATGCAGCTGCGACGTCATGGGTCGTCGCAACTCTGGTGAGGCAATGCGTTGTTCCGTTGCAACAACGCGGCGCAACGCAGTGCAAAGAAAAATCCCCCTCGGTCTAAAAAGCGCTTGGACAACCATCGTCTTGAATATCTACTTACACTTTACTCAATGCTGGTTTCAACTCCTTTTTCAAACTGTATGCTGTAAAGAACTTTGGCACCAAAGTTTTCATTGTGCACAAAGTATCTATTTGTTTCTTCGCCTTTTCCACAGACCCCTTGCATGTTAGGAGAGCTGTCTCTAAAAACCGCTTATCTGAAAAAAACATAAGTTAAATACAAAGATTTAGGCCAAGGATGCACTTAGGGACAAATGCAAATCACAATCCAAACAGCAAAACTATGTAACTAGTAAATTGTATTGTGAACCTGATTGAAAAAGAGTATCCTATGGAGTTTCTTGCTCGTTCTTCTCCATACAATAGGGATGTTGACAGGGTATGAAAATTAAATATGTAATTAGTCCGTCAATTAGATAATGAAAAAATATTACACACGTATTTTTTTATTTTGTTGTTTAATAAAATTATACTTAGTTAAAACGAATCAAAGTTCAAGAGTGGGGGCTAAAACGTCATTTTTACGTCTAAAATGTACATAGAAGTGACGTCACGCGACATTTCAAATCATTATATCATCGAACCTATTCGTTTCCGTAAAAAAATAAAAAATACGTGTCTTCTAATGTTTTCAAATAATCTACCAGACGGACATTAAAATAAAAATTTGACATCTGCACTATTATTTAGGGTGAAATCGGCAGGCTTCGCTTGACATGTACAATGTACCGATACATGTCGTGGGGCATTTGGTTTGACCCTTAGTGTATCCTTAGCTTTAGAGTAAGTCTCCACGTTGCGTTATTTGACTTGCATTCATCACAAATAAACGATTACAAATGACAAATGCTTGCTTTGAAACGATGAAAACTGTTCATAAAACGGCAATGTTAAACCTTATGTTAAAATATTTTTGTTGAATGCATGCGTTCGTCAAGTATCGTAGCGTGGACAGTGGGTAGACCTTTTTACTACACCAACTTAAAGTATTAGTTCTTTTTTTGACTGAGTTCAAGTGTCTATCTACCGTACTCCGAGACATTAACTGAATACTTAATCTATTCTTTAATAACGATTTTACTTTCGCGAGACATACTAAATTAATTATTATGTTTTTCGGCTTACTCGCGTACTCGACTTGTTTCGAGCCAAGCTAGAGGCATTGATGAGCAGTATTCATTCCGCGACCCGCGCGCCGCAACAGACGCGGCGACTGTCGCGCTGCTACTCTCTACTGCTTGACGAGGTACCCTAGTCGAGTTCCTCGTCAAATAATTACGCGAGTGAGCCGAAAAAAAAAGTGAACGATTTTGTTCTAAGAGCAAGTCAAGTCAAGTGAAAGGATTTACTTCAATTAAACCATAACTTGGTACCTTTTGAAGCTTCAACAAATACAAAATAGCTAATAGTATGTCAGACTGGCTTAGGTAACCTATAAATGACACATGATTTAATTGATTTCACAAAGTGTCGTAACACATCCATACAGATAAATGAAATTGGATTGTCTGTTTGTAATATTAAAATTACCGCTTTTTACTACATGCATATGAATATACATTATTTGAGTATATGTATCGTACACATTACATTTACTAAAATAACATTTTTTGTAATTTTTGTTTGTCTGTCTATCTGTTTGTACTAGCTAATCTCAGTAATGGCTGGACCGATTTTGCAAGACTTTTATTGACAGTTATTTGATGTACTTAGGAGTAACATAGACTACTTTAATTTTGGAAAACAAAAGTAAGTTATGTTCTAAAATTAATTTTCTACGCGGACGAAGTCACAGGAACAGCTAATGTATAATAAAAACCCTCTAAGAATGTATACTTAATTAAATTCAGCTATTATTATCAATGTCACCTTTATAAATCTAGATTATCTAAATGTATAAATGATGATAGGTATTTATTTATAGATGTATCTATAAATAACTATATATGTATATGTCTCTATAAATAAATATACAGAATAACAAAAAAAAACTATGATTATTTTTGTAAAAAGAATAGAGTTTGTAATAATTAGAATCTTATTCTCGTTGCCCCTCTGTTGCTATATCTAGCAACCATTCCCGGGACCCGTTCGGTGAGTTAGCGAGTCTACGCCTGCCATTTTTACGTGTAATAATTAGATTATTTCGGCAGGTGCCATAGTCATCCATAGTTTCCAATTTACCGATCCACAGCAACCCATCAATAGCCCTACCTTTTTTCTTTCATTATCCACAATAGTTCTACACTAACCGGGGACTGTCCTTGGGTGCATTTCCATAGTGCATACAGGGATAGTCGCCGGTTTGTGTCTCCATTACATTTAGATAAAGTTGTCTAAAGGGCCTCTGCGCAGTTGGCTTCGGCTTTTCGTACGCCTCCCAAATGACCGGGATCCTGTGGTCCCGTGAATGGTAATAATCTTAGGAAGTACCTCTACATATAACTCGGAAAAGGTCACATTGGTAGGTACTTTGTCGTTGGTAGGTTCCGAGCCCGCGCCCTCATGCATGAGAAGCGGGCGTCTTAAACCTTATTGATAATCTAGGGTTTATTTTACCATCTAGACTTGTGATTTCATATTACTATCACAGTCAATCATTAATATATTATAATTCATAATTATTATATTAAAATTTGGAAAGGAAACACTATTTCTTGTGCGTACTGCTAAGGAGTGGAATTTTTTGCTAGAGTTTGCATTTCCTGAAGGGTTATAAACCTGAGAGTCTTCAAGGCCCGAATGAATAGGTTGCTTATGGGACCACGTGCTCCATCGTAGACCACATCATTGCTTATTACCCAGGCGAGATAGTCGTTAAACGTCGGCTCATAAAAATATACATAATAATATAAAAACAATCTCCCTATCGAATTTTATTTAAATTAGCAATTTCAATCATTGTCGTCATTAGTCCGTGTTCGTCCTCTGCTCGACATAATACTCTCCAATGGCACACCGCTGAGCTCGGTCTTCAGCTCTTCTTATCCAACCACTGCCAGTCACCTTGCGGATGTAATCGAGCAATTTCAAAGTAATCGAATAATAAATATTCGCCTATCAAAGTTTTCACAATTATAATTCTAAACTGGTTAAGATTAATGTAATGAATAAAAAATTAATGAACCTCGGAAATGCTAGATTAGGCACAACTTGCTAATCAATAATTCTTTTATAAATTACGTTTTAAAAAACCCACTTCAATACCCTCATTTTTGGAGTCAAAGTCAAAGTCAAAGTCAAAATTATTTATTTCAATTAGACCATAGAGGCACTTTTGAACGTCAATAAGGAAAATTAACAAGTGAAGCTATTTGCTCATTCCAAGGTGTAGATTCCTATGGAGAAGAACGAGCAAGAAACTCCATAGGTTACTCTTTTTCAATCAAGTTCACAATTCTCCAGTTACATAGTTTTCTTGTTTCAGTCGGTTAATATAGTAGAGCCTCCTCATAAGTGTTACAAACACTTTACTGAAAACCGCATCAAAATCGGTTCAGCCAATCACGAGATAATTGCGCACATACATATATATAGGTCGAACTTAAAAACTATTTTATTTCTCTTTGATATCTCTTAAATTCTTAATATTGATAATGTCTCTTATGTAATTTATATTAATGTATGTATGTATTCACAGTTATGCATAATTATGAATTTATTTATATAGATTTATTCTGTGTCACATAAATTAAATCATAATACCTATTACACCTACTGTTGCACATCTCTGCATCACCCCATGGTTGACTGTTAGAGAATGCCACACAACATTAAGTCCGCCATCGTATGTTATATACAGAAGTGAAATAGAGGTAAATATTAAAAAAAGAAACCAACTAAACCCCTCGTTTTCTTAAGTCTTAAAAACTAAATTATTATAGTTTGGGCTTACTCACGTAGTTATTTGACGAGGAACTCGACTAGTTAAATGCTGCTCATGAATATGAGCCTCTAGCATGGCTTGAAACTAGTCGAGTTCCTCGTCAAATTACTACGTGAGTATGCGGAAAACATAATAATTTATTTAGTATGTCTCACGAAAGTTACAAGTCTTAAAAACTGAATATATATTCTCCTAAATGTAACAAATACTTTTCTGAAAACTACATCGAAATCGGTTCAGCCAATCGTGAGATATGTAATCGCACAAAACATACATATTTTTATACATATACATACATACATACATACAGGGTCAAACTAACAACCTGCTATAATCGAAGTCGTTTAAAAATAGTGTTTCGTTGTTGTAATCGATGGAAAATTTATAAGAAAAAACATATACATACATTACCATCGCATAAACAGGATCGTCATAATTAATTATAGGTGACGAGACCTCCACGGCTGAACATAGGCCTCTCGGAGTAGATTAATAATTTAGAAAAAAATAATAAATGGAGATTTATGTTAACAAAATTATCATCATTTTTGTGGTTTTAATCAGGTTTTACTAATCGTGATCGACGTGCCTACATATACCTCTAAATCGATAAATGATACTATGTCCATATTCTTTTTCTTCTCGATAGCTTGCTTAATTTCTGAATGTCGTGCTCCTGAAATGCTTTCATTGCTCCCTATCCTGTGTTATATCCATATTATAAAACTGAATTGCTGTTATAAAAAAACTCGATAAATAACATTTGGACTGATTTAGGTAATTTAGCTAATTGCTCTTGAATTATTTGTGAAAGTCCAAGCAAGCTCTAACTGTCAAAAAGTGCAATCCCACAGAGCATCGTCATCATTACCAGCCTATAAATGCCAATGCGCTAAGTTTAGGAGTGGGAGGTCGTTACGTCATAACGTGCTACAAAATGTGACACGCTGTGACGTCACACAATATTTCAATTTAATATATATCGTTGAAAGTATTTAATTTTGTGAGAAAAGAAATTAATGCACCAGACGGGCATTAAAATAAAATTTAGGAAACTACCCTATTCCTAGTATCAAATCTATCACTAAATACCTATTGAATAAAAAAAAACTTACCAAAATCCTTCTTGATGATATGAGGCTGCTTCCGTATCCAATCATCCAGAATTTTGATGGCTTCATCCAACCTTTTTGGGTCATCCAGATTATAAATCTTCCTAATATTATGCACTACTTCTGGTGTGATATTCAGTAGATTACTTTCTGTACAACTCATTTTGTGAAGTTCTGACGAAATTTTCCACTATCGCTTAAATTATTTGTGAATGTTAATTAATTACAATTACCTCTACACATCTATTTTGTTTGCGACCTTAATCAATACTAGTTAGTTGATATCTCTATGAAGGCTTTATATAACCTTTTTAATATGACGTTTTTTAAAACACACACATGCATATTACACGTTCTACACGTGTCAACTCTGGACTATGTTTACAACGGGTCTCGGGTTCGATTCCCGGGTCGGGCAAAATATTATAAGTACGAGATTTTTTTTTTAATTCTCAGTAGTAGCACGGAGTATGGAATTGTGCCCGATTATATGGCCATAGGCTCACTACCTATTACAGGGGACTCATAACATACATAGTGAAAAGAGGGTGTTACATTGTACAGTGGCATAATGTGCACCTCTGCCTACCCCTTCGGGGATAAAAGGTGTGATGTTATATATGTATGTACAATTACAAATTATTTTTCTGTTATGTTTTATATTTGTTTTTATTTACTACTGTCGTGTAACTATGGATCTTTGAGTCTGAAATAAAGAGTTATTATTAATATTATTATAATATGTCTTTAGCATTCACGAGACCACAGAGGCGGTCATTTGGGAGGCGTACGACAAGCCGAAGTCAACTGCGCAGAGGCCCTTTAGACAACTTTAATCTAAATGTAATGGAGTCACAAACCGGCGACTATCCCTGTATGCACTATGGAAATGCACCCAAGGACAGGCCCCGGTTAGTGTAGAACTATTGTGGATAATGGAAAAAATAGGTAGGGCTATGGATGGGTTGCTGTGGACTGATAAATTGGGAATAATAGATGACTATGGCACCTGCCGAAACAATGTAATTACTATACGTAAAAATGGCAAGCGGAGACTCGCCAACTCACTGACCGGGCCCCGAGAATGGTTGCTACATATAGCAACAAAGGGGCAACGAGAATGTGAGTGGGTGAAGGGTTAAGAAACTACTACCGCTTTCTACTCAGATCATCTGCACCAGCCGATACTTCCTGCATCCCCAGGCCCACTCGCGACTTACGAATAGTTTCTTACCCACCGAGCAGGATCACTGCTCTTGCGACTCCACTCTGGACGGCCAATGAAGGCAAGCCAGAGGTGGGAGACCTGTTACTTGTCATCATTCACTCCAGCTAGCCAATTAAGGCAAGCCGGAGAATAAGGAACGGTGACTTCTTTCTTGAGCACTCGGGATGATGGTAGCCCGCGGGGTCTGTGCCGCTGTGTACTTTAAGGATAAAGGGAGGGATGCAGGGGTCTTTTTTTTTTTAAGTGGGGAAAATCATCGAATGACTGCTCCCGCCTGGGTGAGGTGGGAGGGAGTGTCAGACTCTTACTGACTATAAAAAACACCCCGTTCCTTCTCCTGCACGTCGAGTCGGAGCCCCGGTTACCCGTTAGGTTCTCCGCGACGATGCAGGGGTCTTTGCGGGTTACCGGGGCTCCGGCTCGAATCAGGAGTAGCAACGGGGAGGTTTTAAGTCGGATGATTCCCCACCCCACTTCAAAAAAAAGGGGCACGACCAAAGGCATACTACGGGATACTTTGGTTTCGCAAAAATGCTTACTTATGATCATGGTGATCTCATCTCGAGTTGTCTGTAATTGTGCCTGGTATGAACTCTTAAAATACCTAAGTGGTGAAAATGTGTGTGTTTTTAATACACTTGCTGACTTTGCTTAGCCCCATGGGAAATAAAAGAGGAAGAATAAAACTTAACTAATCATAACTACCATTTAATTGTAACGATATCGTATTGCATTATAACCAAAGAACAATGCACTTAAGAAATCTTATGCATCAGCAAAAACATGAACTAGGTTAAAGTCGATTTGAAAAATTGCTTACTAGCAAATATTAGGGTGCATCCACATCGTGCGAATAATAATTGTAGTATATGTCATAATTCACTGTTACACTGCTACATTCAAAGTAATTACCGTAGCATATTGACGCACGAATTGGGGTCATTAGCTAATAATATATAAGACAGTGTAATGTGTTTTCTGGAATTATTGCTATGGAGACTACATAAATATATATGTTAATTTATCTATTTATTCCGACTTTCTAGATGTATTTGAATGTTTAGACTAGTCCATACCAGTTAATCCTAGAGTATGCGTATTTATATTAGGATCAACTAGTTTGTCCTAGCCTAAACTGGTTTATCCTATCGGGCTTAGGACAAATTAGTTTGAACTAGGCTATACTAGTTAATCCTAACGCGTATAGGAAGAACTAGTTTAGCCTAGGCAAAACTAGTTTGTCCTGAAATCGGGTTTGGCCGGTAACATATACATATACTTAGAATACTCCACGTTGAGTTTCTCTTCTCTCCGAGAGCTCCTTTATCGACTTATTACAGAATGCGCAGCTCACTACCCGCCCACGAGCTGCGAACGTGCGTTTAAAATTGTTATTTATATGAACCTTGTATGAGTTGAACACCAGACCTTTGCCGCAACAGAGGCCTTAGTACGAGTTAGATTTACGTTGAAAGTATTTGAAAAGAGTACGCGTTCGGTGCTCTGATTGGCCGGCACCAATGAAGCAACCACTCAGCGCGAACGCGTACTCGTTACGATTACTTTAAACGTAAAAGAAACTCAGAACACGCACAGCTCGCCGACGCCCGCAAACGACTCGCGAGCGTCACATTCGGGGCGAATTCATCAGACGTGGACGCACCTTTATAGTCGATCGACCTTTTACGTTCTATAAACTATTGCGCAAAGATTTCAATAACAACAACATTCAGTTTTTATAATGACTACCGTCAGATATACTGAATTATCCAAAACGGTCTACTCATTTAAATATACTGAGAAAAGCTCTACTAGTTTCAAGTTACAGAGTTCATAAGGAAGAGTTTCTATGTGACTAGAAACGTCACACAATTTTAGTAATTTTGTGTGCAAAGTAAGCTAAATCGGGTAGGTACTTGCCAACTAGTCAAATTTAATATTTTTTTAGAACTATCAATTAAAACTAAGTTGGTCATAAAATCAATTAATGAAAGTGTGATTATTTATTAATATTTTATTGTATTTAACAGTCGAAATAATTTATTTTTGATTAAAGAAAGTACCCAATTGTAGATATGGCTTTTGCATCGAGTTCTCTAGAGCATCTCTAGCTTAAATAATTATTTATTTAATAGACCTCTTATTTTTGCAATGATACGAATGTTATATGTGATACAAGTGATATATTTATAGCCTAAATTATTTATTGGGATTTTACTAATATTTCCGGATTTAAATAAGAATTCTGACGATATAATAGTATATAAAACACTTTTTTAATCAAGAACCAATCTGACACAAACAAAACAAAAGTCCAAAAAGAAAACAAAGTCCACACAAACCATAGATAGCAAAGAGAATATAATAGCAAAGAGAGAGAGCAATACTCCATTCATAGTTATAATTTTGCACGGTTGGTGCGGTGGCTGGGCAACCGGCTGCCGTGCAACGTGTCGCAGGTTCGATTCCCGCACGGGACAACACTTTGTGTGATCCACAAATTGTTGTTCCGGGTCTGGGTGTCATGTGTATGTGAACTTGTATGTTTGTAAACGCACCCACGACACAGGAGAAAATCCTAGTGTGGGGCAACGTGTTTTTTAAAAAAAAGGAAAAAAAAAAGTAAATAGTACAATTTATTACTTACATTATTATTATAAACAAGAACAATTATTTTAGTATGGTGGATGAAAACATTTTTTTCGAAATACGATTTGTAATATTAAATTGTCATAAAATTTAATGCCAGTATGACGTGTGTAAATATTATTCCAATCGATGCTTATTTGCCTCCGGATCAAGATTGAAGTTTCGATATTTAAAATTTCAAAGTCAAAGTCAAAGTTATTTAAATATTGGTAAAATTTTAAGGTTGGCAACGGTTTAAACCTTTAAAGGTTAAAAATGTAACAAACAAAATGCATCTAAAGATCAAAATTCGAAACCATTACCATTCACCAAAGTTGTAAAGATGGAGGAAGATGAATGAACATTTATGGACATTAATATCGAACAAAATCGAGGTTAAGTTCCTTAACGACAGAGCTAGACTGTTATTGACCCAGTTACACAAAACAATAGCTATTTTGGATACCCTGAACACCTTCTGCTAACAATGCCATCAATTAGTTAAAGAAATATAAGAGAATAGGACTGCGTCGTATTTGGAAAATCATTGTCATGATACATTCCAAAAATTGAGACTGTTTCAGGACTTGGAAATACATGTGGATGCAAGTAATAGCAACTGACATTAATCAATTAAAAGTATGGGAGAGTCATGCTTCGGCACGAATGGGCCGGCTCGACCGGAGTGATACCACGGCCTCACAGACGTGAAACAACGCTTGCGTTGTGTTTCGTCGTGTGAGTGAGGTTACCGGAGGCCCAATTACCCCCCTCTCTAGTCTCCGTCTCCGGAACCCCCGAATCCTCCACAATCCTCAAATTCCCAATTCCCAAAAGGCAGGTAACACACTTGTAACGTTGTGGTGTTTCGAGTGTCCATGGGCGACGCCGATTACTTATCTATCTGCTCGCTTACCGGGTAATGCTACAAAAAAAAAATCAAAAAGAATCTACTATCCTGATGCAAATCTACCCAACAACTAGAAACCCTTCACAATCCTGTGATAAGGATGTGTCGCAAGTACAACAAGCTACTCTCGAGCGACATGGGCGTGCCTGGGCCTTTAGCCAAACGCCACTTGAGCAAGCGCTCACTTTGATTTCTACTCTCTCTGTAGACAAGCGTCTACAGAGAGAGTAGAAATCAAAGTGAATGGGGATGACACTGACAAGGTGTCAAAATTTACGTCAATTCCATATAATTTGGTTTTCTATTCTACATGTAGACAAGCGCTAAGTGGCATTTGGCTACAGCTGCTGATATCCATAATACCTCGCTTCACAAATTTAAAAATATTATTAGGAAATTGTTGTTTGCTCGGTCTGATGACGATAATATTGAGTAATATATCTATTGTTTAATTCAGAGGTGCACAGAGATTTGAAGTAGGGTAGGCAGAAGATATCGCATGATTGAAAATAAATTTGGACTCGATTAATCTCGGAAAATAAAACTCCCGAAATATCATAATTTTGAGTAGGGAATTAGGTTTAGTATTTTATTAAATTGTAGAATCGACTCTACACGTGACCAGAGGGCTGGCTATTTCTTCGGACAGAAAATAAGCATTGCCATTCAACGTGGCAATGCTGCCAGTCTTCTGGGAACGTTCCCCTGTGATAGTGAAGCGGACGAATAATTTGACGCCTAAATTGAGACTTTTGTTTTTTGTTTTATTTTCGTTTTATTTAATAGTTTAGTTGTAGTTCATTTTAAGTTGTAAATATTTGTGTAGTTATGTATATTTATAATGAAGAGAATTGTATAAATAAAAAATTGTATAAACAAATTAATTATTTTAAAACTATACGTGTCTAAAGTTAGATCAATAGGCACCAACATATCTATTAACTAGGTACCTATTTTGGAGCGGCGAAGTACAAATGGCTACACATCAAGCTATGTGTTTCTGTTTTGTGTGATTAATGAATAAATAAAAAAAATAAATGTCCTTATAGGTCGAAGAGAGGTTTACAAAATATATGTTTGTGCTTACCATATCACACCCATGCCATTGAAAGGTCGAATAAAGCTGTAACTGAAACTTCAAAAACTGTCTGATCAAAAATAAATCGCGAAGGTGTCATAAAAGCCGAGAGGGAATATTGTAAACTTGCCTAAACCATAATCTAATGGTAAAAGGATTTTAAAGTAAATTAAATAATGCTAATCGTAATTGAAAAATCATTAATATGTTATGTTTGATGTCATAGTTCATTAAAATACTGATTAAATATTAAGTTTTATCATTAATTACATTAATCCAATATCATTAGAATGTAATTTTTTTTTAATTGATAATTATGATATATTTTTTCATATCTTTCAAAACGTTAAGGTCGATCCGGAGGCAGAAGACACTAATTCAATTATCACAATTTTTTTTATACTAGGTCCTACTACAAAAAACATATTTTAATTACTATTGGAGCGAAGCTAAATTTGTCCGATGCGCTGCGTTGCATCGTCTCACAGCTTTGTTTTCCATACATTGTTTTATGATATTTCACATTAGAGCATTGCATAGTTTCAACGGATTGACGGACAAGAGACAAAGCGGGAGAGAAAGTTATGCCTCGCGTCGACAGACAGTCATCACGTCGTGTGTTGTCGCATCCCTGATGGGGCATACAAAGCCGGGTCCAAACATGTTCATTTGACCGATCCTATCACCGTATCCGATCACCGTATCCGTATCTGCGTATTGTATCAAGCCCCGTATCAAGTTGTGGACGCCTCCGATTTGCTCCGTATCCGTATCTTCACAATAGTCATGATCGCGTATCAAATTCCCAGGTCCCATAATACTTGCTTTTCTTTATAGGCCTCGATAAATTTAATAACATTTTCATTGTTCCAATTCATTGTTTTTACTTCACGGCAAGGACTGATAATGGCGCGCACGTCGAACAGACTGAACGTCGCGAGTGACGCGTCCAGATTGACCCAAGTCCGAGTGACGCGTCCGTATCTGTATCACCTTTGATGATAGGACAAAAATCGACACGACATGTGACGGGCCGTATCATAACGGCGTGTCGAGATCCCGTATCATGAGACGTATATCATTACCCGTCCACATATGCGATCATGATACGCGTCGATAATACGGATACGGTGATCGGATCGGGCAAATGATACATGTCTGGACCCGCCTCAAGATATTGTTCCGTTGATACGACCCGACGCAACGGACAAGTGTAACTCACTTCTTGTCAAAAATACATTTTTATCTCATACAAAGGTAACATTCACTATTAGTTTAGTCAACTGTTAAATTCCTGAAAGACCCGGGCATGCCCATATATTCTTCATTGAACTTTTCCGTGTGTCGTTTGGACTCATCCGTGCCGGCTTTGTACATCATTTTCAAATGCTCTACGTGTTTATCAGAGGACAGTTCATCCACCCATTCAGCTGTAATCAAATTAAAGTCAATTAACAATTGGATCAATTTATGAGTTACCTCACCCATTGATCATCGTGAAATCATTAAAATCAACAACATTTCACAATGAATACAACTGAATCGATGCTGATGAGATTTGTTCCATACCATTAGAATTAACCTTGAAAAAGACTAAATAAAAAAAAAAAATTGCCAGAAGTCAATATTATACGCGGACGAAGTCGCGGGGAACAATTAGTAAGTAAATATTTAGGTATTAGAATTATTCAACATGAATGTACTGTTACCAATGTCATGCTTTCCTTACCTTGCATTTTGTAAAAAGATTTTTCTTTGCCTCCGTACTCTTCTGGCAGAAGATCTCTGGGCACTGTTTCATATAAATCTTCTAGAGTCTTGTGCACTTGAATTCTGTTGCCAACCTTTTCACTAAGAAGCTGTTTAACAGTAGATACAAGAACTTCTATAGCCTTGGAATCTGTTATAAAGTGCAAGTTCTTTATTCTTCCACCGTATCCTTTCTAAACAGAATATGATAGACATACATCAATATTAGTGTTAAAAATACCGCTACAATTAAACCTAATTGAATGAAAGTGTGGGAGAGCCATGCTTCGGCACGAATGGGCCGGCTCGACCGGAGTGATACCACGGTCTCACGGAAAACTGACGTGAAACAAGACGTTGTGTGCCGTCGTATGATTCAGGTTACCGGAGGCCTAATCACCCCTCCTCCCCAGTCTCTTCAATCCCCGAATCCCCACAATCCTCAAATTCCAGAAGGGTCGGTAACATACTTTTAACGCCTCTGGTATTGCGGTTGTCCACGAGCGGCACAGATTGCTTACCATCAAGTGTTCCATCTGATCGTTTACCTATATATAAATATGATACTTACAATTAAAATATTGAGAAATGGTTGAACATCCGGACTTGTCAGTCGTGTGATAAGGTTGAACAAGTTTAGGTCACGATAATCAATGACTAATATATACCCATGGATGTAGTCGTTATTTCGAATGTAATCAACGAGCTGAAAGTAGCAAACACATTTCATCTATATGAGTTATGAGAGACTGCCTCGTTGGCCGAGTGGTCGCAAGTGTGACTGCCGCGCATGGGGTCTCGGGTTCGATTCCCGGGTCGTGCAAAGTATTACTGGGTTTTTAAAAAAATCTCTGTAGTAGCACGGAGTCTGGAATTGTGCCCGGTAAATGGCAATGGGCTCACCCCTATTACGTGTAACTTCTCTGAGCACTTCTGCCTACCCCTTTAGGGATAAAAGGCGTGATGTTATGAGTTATGAGATATTTTATAAAACATAACATAACACAACATGAACATAACATCACGCCTTTTATCCCCGAAGGGGTGGGCAGAGGTGCGAATTATATCACTGTACAATACCTATAACACCCACTTTTCACTATTTATGTTATGAGTCCCATGTAATAGGGGGTGAGCCTATTGCCATATACCGGGCACAATTTCAGACTCCGTGCTACTACTGAGATTTTTTTTAAAACCCAGTAATACTTTGCCCGACCCGGGAATCGAACCCGAGACCCCTTGCCCGGCAGTCGCACTTGCGACCACTCGGCCAATGAGACAGTCTAAGTCATAATTTATATTATACCTATATATACGGATATGCATAATCTTGATTTTATTTATATATATTTATTCTGCGTCACATAAATTAAATTATAATACCTATTACAGCTACTGCTGCACATCTCTGCATCACCCCATGGTTGACTGTTAGAGAATGCCGCCCGGCATCAAGTCCGCCATCGTATGTTATTTACAGAAGTGTTAATAAATAATAATGATGTGTACTTACAATTAAAATATATTGAAAGAACTGTAATATTTCCTCAGGCGTCAAGTCGTTATTGAAAGTTTTGATCAAAACTAATCTGTAGTAATCATCTGACATGTGTGGGAGAGGAATTACCCATCTGTAATAGAAATAATCAAAGTCAAAGTCAAAGCATTTGTTTCAATCCTTACTAATATTATAAATCGGAAAGTGTGTTTGTTTGTTTGTTTGTTCTGCTTTCACGCCGTAACTACTAAACCGATTGCTTTGAATTTTTGCAGACGTAAAGTTAGAAGTCTGGATTAAATAATAGGGTACTTTTATCCCGGAAAAATTTGATATCCTCGAGGAAAAACGAAATCATTGGTATAGATGGCGCTGTGTATGTATGACACATAGGCTACTTTTTATCCTTTTGTAACGCGAGCGAAGCCGCGGGTAAAAGCTAGTAAAACCATAATTTGGATCTTTTGAAACGTCAACAAATACAAAATAAATAATAGTCTGTCAGTCAGACAATCAGTGAAGCTAGGTGAAGCTAGGTGCTCATTCCAAAATGTAGATTCGAATGGAGAAGAACGAGCAAGAAACTCCATTCGTAACTCTTTTTAAAAAGTATGTTTTATAATGTCTCTGATACATATTCCAATACTTTACGTATATGTGAGTGACATTATTATCCCCATGATGATGACAGGGTATGAAAATTAAAAATCTAAGAAGTCCGTCAGTTAGGTAATTAAAAAATATTAGACACGTATATTTTAATTTTTCGTGTAATAAAACAATACTTAGATAAAACGAATCAAAGTTTAGAAGTGGGGGAGGTAGCTACATCATTTTAGATTATAATAAATCATACTCAAAAGTTACGTCATGCAATATTTCAATAATCTTCGAAACTATTCGTTTTTGTAAGGAAATAAAAATATGTGTCTAATGTGTTTAAATAATCTACCAGACGGACATTAAAATGAAAGTTACACATCTACCCTATTATGATGTCGCGGAGAACCTAACGGGTAACCGGGGCTCCGGCTCGACGTGCAGGAGAAGGAACGGGGTGGTTTTTAGTCAGTAAGAGACTGACACTCCCTCCCGCCTCACCCAGGCGGGAGCAGTCATTCGATGATTTTCCCCTCTTAAAAAAAACCCTATTATGATACATAGTATATATATTATAATGTAACCAGACGTCCCGTTTTTAACTGGACTGTCCCTTTATAATATTACGAGTCCCATTGTCTCCCGAATGAACTCTGGTACGCAAAATTGTCCCGTTTTCGGGAACCACACGTAAATTCTAATACTCGAACCTATGCGACGACCGTTTGGACGGCTCGAGTGGTGTGCGAGAGCGATACAGCGTTATACATAAATCGCTGATTTTTGACGAAAAACAGTCGATAAATCTTTAATTACTTACATTTTAGTGCAGTTGCTAATATACCTTTACGTTGTAGGCACAAAGTTTGCGTTTACAGGTTCTAGAGGTATAGTAAGATTTACCTACTAGATGCCTGACTGAATTTAAATAAATGTAAATCCTGCCTTGAATCAAAAAGTAAATGCGTCCTGCGTGAGCGATCTAGGTGCGATCTAGGCTTTTAACCCCTGAGAACGCGGGCGAAGCCGCTAGCAAAAGCTAGTAGAAATATAAAATATCATCACGCCTTTTATCCCCGAAGGGGTACACAGTAGTGCGTAACACCCATTTTTCACTATTTACGTTATAAGACCCATGTTTTAGAGGGTGAACCTATTGCCATATACTTACTGGGCACAGTTCCGGACTCCGTGCTACCACTGAGATTTTTTTAAACTCAATACCTTACGTGACCTGGAAATCGAACCCGAGAATCCTTGCTTGGCAGTCGCACTTGCGACAACTTGGCCGACAAAACAGTCGAATTTATGTACATGTGTAAATTATTAAGTTCAAATAAATAATGAATGTCAGAAATTCCGACTACGATTTAAAGATGGATACATAATAATTCTCCATTCGAGAAACCTTTGATAAGATCTTAAAAAGTCTTGCCCTTGATCAATATAAAATATAGGTACACTTTCTGTAACACCTTGATATTATTTATTTAAAACAGTTTACTTTGAACATGACATTTACTAATATTAATATTGGGTCATTCTCACTTCGAAAATAAAAATATTACATTTGCAAAGCAACATTCACTTTTAGCCAGTTAAAATCGCGAGACCTTCTCCGGCCACCGTAAGCGCGGGCCTGCGGACGGCGAGCATGGGTGGCTCCCCGTCCGACCAGAAACAGATCCCAGCGTACGGCGCGTCGTGTTCCGCGCGCGCCTCAGAGAGCCAACAGACCACCACGGATGGGGCCCAACAGAGCTGATGCCGATTCGGAGTCGCGGAGAACCTAACGTTACCGGGGCCCCGGCTCGACGTGCAGGAGTAGGAACGGGGTGGTTTTTAGTCAGTAAGAGTCTGAGAGCAGTTATTCGATGATTTTCCCCCTTAAAAAAAGCTAGTTAAAAATATCTATAGCTACAGGGTGTTAACAGAACGCGTCTGAAAACTGAAAACATACAAAGTATTGATTTTACAAGTTTAATCCTTTTTGTCTCCGTGTTATTTATCAACATCAGCTTTGGGCGATTGGTTACAAACACAGAACATAATAAACCTTCTCTATATGTTTTTGATTACATGGGATGATGACAGGTTATGAAAATTAAAAATATAATTAGTCCGTAAGTTAGTTTATAACAAAACAATACTTGGATAAAACGAATCAAAGTTTAGGAGTTAGTGCTAAAACGTCATTTCTACGTATAAAATGTACATAGAAGTGACGTCACGCGACATTTCAAATCAATATATCGTCGAAAGTATTCGTTTCTGTAAGAAAATAAAAAATACGTGTCTAATGTTTTAAAACAATCTACCAGACGGACATTAAAATAAAAATTAGGCATCTATCCTATTATTAGATATTATATGAAATAAACATTTAATGCCTTACTTTTTTTAATATTTTCTACTAATAAATATTATAACTAGGCAAAAGGGCAACTGGGCAACCGGCTGCCGCGCAACGTGCAGCGGGTTCGATTTCCGCAAGGGGCAACTCATGTGTGACCCACAAATTGTTGTTTCGCGTCTGGATGTCATGTGTATGTGAACTTGTGTGTTTGTAAACGCACCAACGACACAGGAGAAAATCCTAGCGTAGGGGCAATGTAAAAAAAACCCAAATCAAAACCAATTATGTATATCGATACCAGAAATTTTAATTGTCATAAAGGACAAAACCTGAGATTTCCTACTGGAATCTAAAAACATTGTTTTTTTGGCTCTAGGTAGCAAAAAAGATGTTTTTACCCTTTTTTTTCAAACAATGTAATACCTACTATTAACGACATAAAAAGAAACCCACACTATGTTGTCGTGTTCCATCCATATAAATTAACTAAAGTCAACATTATTGGACTGCCTCGTTGGCCGAGTGATCCGATTCTCGGGTCGGGCAAAGTAGTCCTAGGTTTTTAAAAAAATCTCAGTAGTAGCACGGAGCCTGAAATTGTGCCCGGTATATGGCAATAGGCTCACCCTCTATTACACGGGACTCATAACATGAATAGTGAAAAGTGGGTGTTACATTGTACAGTGGCATAATGTGGACCTCTGCCTACCTCTTCGGATAAAAGGCGTGATGTTATGTTGTTGATCAACATTATTTTTGGCCAAAATATGAGTCGTTTTTAATATTATCTACTTACACTTTTTGCAAAATTGCCTGTAGCTCAACTTTCACGTTGTATCTTGAAAAAAATCTTGGTACCATAGTCTTCATTGTGCACAACATATCTATTTGTCTCTTCGCCCTTTCCATTGACCCTTTGCATGTTACAATCGCTGTCTCAAAAAACCGCTTACCTGAAAACACAGAACATAACATTATAAACGACTTTTTTAACAATATCAGAATTCAGAACCATACTTCGGCACGAATGGACCAAATCGACCGGAATTATACTACAGCCTCAACGAAAATTGACGTGAAACAACGCTAGCCTTGTGTTTGTGTGAGTATGGTTACGCAATGCCCAACTACCCCTTCCTAACATCTCCAATCCCCGAATCCTTATCAATTATCAAATTCCTAATCCCTAAAAGGCCAGTAGGTTTAAGACGCCCGCTTCTCATGCATGAGGGTGCGGTTTCGGAACCTACCAACGGCAAGTACCAATGTGACTTTTTCCGAGTTATATGTACTTTCTAAGATTATTCAGACACCACTGACAAACGGTGAAGGAAAACATCGTGAGGAAACCTGGGCTTATAATTTCTAATTATAAGTTTGTAATCGCCAACCCGCATTGAGCAAGCGTGGTGATTAATGCTCAAATGGTGTTGCGGGTGTCCATGGGCGGCGCTGATCGCTTACCATCAGGTGATCCGTCTGCTCGTTTGCCTCCTATTCCATAAAAAAATTAAAAAAAACCTTCTCCGTGTGAGAAGAGGCTTTGCTCAGCTGCGGGCATTTATAGGCTGTTGATGATGATGATGAAAAGGCCAGTAACGCACTTTTTTTTAATAGGACAAGTCTGCCACAGTCATAACCGCTACAACTCCTGTAAGCCAGAATCTACAGTAGATACAACCATAAAAACACCGGTAACGCACTTGTAATGCCTCTGGTGTTTCAGGTGTCCGTCAGGTGATCCGTCAACTCGTTTACGGCAGGTCCGAAATTTTCTATTACAAAACAAAATATATACACCTATACGAAGATATAAAATCAGAAAACATTTAAGTATTTATAATTTGTAACACGCCGCCTTAGATAATTATTAAGTTGGCACCATTGTACGCGGGAATCGGGAGTACCATTCCCCCGCTCCGCTTCGACCTCGCACGCGGCAACGCGAGCGAGCGCCGGCCGCGCCGGGGAGTCAGTTTTTTTTTTAAAGGTTGCCCCACACTATGATTTTCTCCTTATTAAGAGTTTTATGAGGTTATGGGCGTGACTATTTATATACTGTAGGAGTACGAACGGAGTGGTTTCTACTCAATAGGATTCTGTCAAAG